>CM061171.1:17330277-19830277 GCA_030763345.1 Mythimna separata | reverse complement strand
CTGATGAGGCCCATTGTGAGCGACCACGTTTCCGAGCCATATGTCATCACTGGCAACACACACTGGTCATAGACTTTTGTCTTGAGACACTGCGGTAGGTTGGACGAGAAGATACCGTGCAGCTTCCTGAACGCTGCCCAGCCGAGTCGGATTCGACGATTGATCTCTTTCTCGAAGTTAGATCTACCCAACTGGACCGTCTGTCCCAGGTAGACGTAGTCGTCCACAACTTCGAGTGTAGAGTCTCCGATCTTGATAGGAGTGGGAGCTACATGGATGTTTACCATGACTTTGGTTTTGTCCATGTTCATTTTGAGTCCCACTCTTTCGGAAGCCCTACTGAGATCACCGAGCATTGTACTGAGCTCCTCCGTAGTCTCAGCCATGACTACTATGTCGTCGGCAAACCGAAGGTGAGTGATGTACTCGCCGTTGATATTGATGCCTCGCCCTCTCCATTCCAGAACCTTGAAGACATCCTCCAATGCGGCCGTGAACAGTTTCGGAGAGATAACGTCTCCCTGCCTCACACCCCGCTGTAAGAGGATAGGTTTCGAGGTCTGATCCTGGAGTCGGACTGACATGGTGGCGTTTTTGTACAAACATTTCAGCACTTCGATGTACCGATAGTCAATCTGGCACCGTTGGAGAGACTGCAGTACAGCCCAAGTCTCGATCGAATCAAAGGCTTTCTCGTAATCCACAAACGCTAAGCAGAGAGGCAGGTTATACTCCTCAGTCTTCTGTATAACCTGCCGTAGCGTATGTATGTGGTCTACGGTGCTAAAGCCTTTTCGGAATCCGGCTTGTTCAGGAGGCTGGAAGTCGTCGAACCTGCGTGCGAGACGATTCGTGATGACTCTGGAAAACAACTTGTAGACATGGCTCAGAAGTGAGATGGGCCTGTAGTTCTTAAGGAGGGCATTGTCGCCCTTCTTAAAGAAAAGTACCACCACACCTCTGCCCCATGCCTGTGGCGTTTTGCCCTCGAGTATGACGGAATTAAATAGCTTCTGAAGGGCCTTAAGGACCGGTTTTCCACCCGCCTTCAGAAGTTCGGCCGTAATTCCGTCCTCACCCGGCGCCTTATTGTGTTTAAGTTGTTTCAGAGCCATCCTAATCTCGTACAGGCTGACGTCCGGGATATCTTCGGTATAGTGTCGGGTCAATCTAGCTCTTGGATCGTTCGCTAGATTTGCCGTGGATTTAGAGATAGACGTGTATAACTGTCCATAGAATGCCTCGATCTCTCCCAGGAGCTTCGATTTAGCGGATATGACTCTGCCATCATCGGTCTTCAGTTTCGTGAGTTGGCTCTGCCCAATAGACAGATCCCTCGCAAAGACTTTGGAGCCCTTATTCCGCTCTATCGCGTCCTTAACCCTTTCGGAATTAAAGTGGCGAAGATCGCGTTTTAAGGACTTCGAAATCTGTCTATTGAGCTGACGGTATCTGCACGAATCGTCTGAAGACTGCAGAATCATCTCACGCCTCTTCTTCATGAGCTCGAGAGTCGGATCCGAGAGCTTCTTGTTCTTATTTGTACGGTGGGTCTTGAAAAACTTAGACCCGACCGTATGGACAGTTTCCACGAACCCATCGTTACATTCGTCCACGGAGCTACCTAGGCACTCGAAACGATTGTGGAGTTCGAGCTGAAAGCTCTCGGGGTTTTGGAGCTGGATTTGTGCTGGACGGAGCGTAGACTTCACCAGTCGAGACCTTTCAAGCTTGATGTTGATATTCAATGTGCCTCTCACCATGCGGTGATCACTACCAGTTTTCACCGCATTGATCACAGAGACATTATTGAATATTTGCTTCTTCGTCGACAAGATGAAGTCAATCTCATTTTTAGTTGCACCATCGGGGCTTGGCCAGGTCCACCTCCTATCTATATATATAAAAATGAAACCCGTTTTTCGTTGTCACGACATCACATGAAAACGGCTTGACCGATTTGGCTGATTTTTTTTTTTAAATGTTCCTTGAAGTTCAGTGATGGTTCTTACGGAGAGAAAAATTCTAAAAAAAAAAAGTTAGGTAAAGTAGGGTAGGTAGGGTAGTGTAGGGTAGTGTAGGGTAGTGTAGGGTAGTGTAGGGTAGTGTAGGGTAGTGTAGGGTAGTGTAGGGTAGTGTAGGGTAGTGTAGGGTAGTGTAGGGTAGTGTAGGGTAGTGTAGGGTAGTGTAGGGTAGTGTAGTGTAGTGTAGTGTAGGGTAGGTAGGGTAGGGTAGCGTAGAATATGTAGGGTAGTCATTTGACGGGAGCGAAGCCGCGGGTAAAAGCTAGTACATAATATATTTTAATCAATTCTATTCAAACTCTATCCTATAAAAGAGACTTTGCTGTGCCTGACAGGGTAATTGAATCTTACTTTTAAATAAAATACCAACTATGTAACGTTATGGCACGGAATAAAGTGTTGAGTACAAGTTACAAGTTAAGCAACGCTTACTGAGGTAAGTTTATGGATAAGTGATTTTACATACCCAGATTCCTCAGGGTTCAGATAGAAAGCACTATAAGTTCATTAATAATAATACTCCCTAACGTTCACATAACTAAACAGAGCTTGTGCTATGAGTACTAGACAACTAATAAACATACTTATATATTTTTAAATACATACAAATTATAGACAAATTACACATAGACAGAAAAAAGTGATCGTGGTTATCACACAGATATTTGTCTGTGTGGTGGAAACCGAACTCACTAACTCTGGTATAGCAGTCAGGGTCACTAACTACAAGATCAACAGGCCACTCAATGTCATTATTAATAGTATCTAGAGTGATTATATTGTTATAATACCCAATAGAAGTATAAAACAGTTGAATACAATTAGTATATTTGAAAGTGGCGTCAGTGGCTGAAAAATTGAAAGGGAATCGTTATCTTATTAATCGTATGACGTTTTTTCCTTTTTTTAGGTGGGGAATCATCAAAATGACTTCTCCCGCTCTGGGCGGAGCGGGAGGGCGGAACACTAAAAATTAGATTTACCTACTTGAATACAAAATTAGTTACATTATAATAGAAATATACAGAAAATTGCAAAACATTAAGTTTTACAAAAATCAAATCAGAAGAGACTGAAAACGGTTATTATTTGTAACCTTTAGTTACAAATATTAACCGTTTTCAGTCTCTTCTGTGCTAACATTAGTGACATTCGACACATTGCATGTCCCTCGATGACATGCAGTATCTGTTTATGAGCTAGCTAATACTGCAGCTGTTGTCCTACCCTCCCGCCTCGAGCGTAGATGTACCCGATACAACACCCGGGTTCACTGCACAATTAGACCGTTTTCACATTATCCGATCCGATATCGGTGTCGGACGCCGATACAATATCGGGGTAAGTAAAATGTATGAAATACCGTGCTCCGATATCCGATATCGGGTCGGACAATATGAAAGATAGGCACATATTTCATACATTTTACTTACCCCGATATCGGATCGGCGTCCGATACCGATATCGGATCGGATAATGCGAAAACGCTCTTACACTGTTTACCATTAGTCGCAAAACTGAAATGCTGTTCGTGAAATATGATGTACGTATAAATAATGTATACAGGAAAAGTTTTTAACCACTGCGCAATTTTTTTTTGGTGGCTCAGTGTAAGTAATAGAACACAGGTCGATCTTCAAGGTTAAGCAACACTTGCCAAGGTTGGTCTGTGGATGGGTGACCATCTTAACATAACGAGTTTCCTCCGCGCCTCGGAAAAAAAAAAGCCTTGAAGATCGACCTTTGTTCTATTACTTACACTGATCCACCAAAAAAAAAATTACGCAGTGGTTAAAAACTTTCCCTGTATAGAAAATTGCTAAAAAATAAGTTTTACAAAAATCAAATCATTAAGGGATAAATAATAAACCGTTTGCAGTCTCTTCTGTGAAATGTAACATTAGTGACATTCGACACATTGCATGTCCCTCGATGACATGCAGTATCTGTTTATGAGCTAGCTAATACTGCAGCTGTTGTCCTACCCTCTCGCCTCGAGCGTAGATGTACCCGATACAACACCCGGGTTCACTGCACAATTACACTGTTTACCATTAGTCGCAAAACTGAAATGCTGTTCGTGAAATATGATGTACGTATAAATAATGTATACAGGAAAAGTTTTTAACCACTGCGCAATTTTTTTTTTGGTGGCTCAGTGTAATTAATAGAACACAGGTCGATCTTCAAGGTTAAGCAACACTTGCCAAGGTTGGTCTGTGGATGGGTGACCATCTTAACATAACGAGTTTCCTCCGTGCCTCAGAAAGCATAGGCTGCCTACCAGACCTCCACAACCCAATAACTGGGGTAACAGGGTACTTCATGGCAAGACTGGAGTCAGATTTACTGGCTTCTGACTATCCGTAACGACTGCCAGAGATCTATAAATGACAGCCGGGACCTACGACTTAACGTGCTTTCCGAGGCACGGAGGAAACTCGTTATGTTTACGCAGTGGTTAAAAACTTTCCCTGTATAAAAAATTGCAAAAAATTAAGTTTTACTAAAATCAAATAAAAAAATTAAGGTTAAAAATAATGACCCGTTTTCAGCTTCTATGCAGTGTACATTAGTGACATTCGACACATAGCATGTCCCTCGATGACATGCAGTATCTGTTTATGAGCTAGCTAATATTGCAGCTGTTGTACTACCCTCCCGCCTCGAGCGTAGATGTACCCGATACAACACCCGGGCTCACTTCACAATTACACTGTTTACCATTAGTCGCAAAACTGAAATGCTGTTTATGAAATATGATGTACGTATAAATAATGTATACAGGAAAAGTTTTTAACCACTGCGTAAATTTTTTTTGGTGGCTCAGTGTAAGTAATAGAACACAGGTCGATCTTCAAGGTTAAGCAACACTTGCCAAGGTTGGTCTGTGGATGGGTGACCATCTTAACATATCGAGTTTCCTCCGTGCCTCGGAAAGCATAGGCTGCCTACCAGACCTCCACAACCAAATAACTGGGGTAACAGGGTACTTCATGGCAAGACGAGTCAGATTTACTGGCTTCTGACTATCCGTAACGACTGCTAGAGATCTATAAATGACAGCCGGGACCTACGACTTAACGTGCTTTCCGAGGCACGGAGGAAACTCGTTATGTTTACGCAGTGGTTAAAAACTTTCCCTGTATAAAAAATTTCAAAAAATTAAGTTTTACAAAAATCAAATAAAAAAATTAAGGTTAAAAATAATGACCCGTTTTCAGTCTCTTCTGTGCAGTATAACATTAGTGACATTCGACACATAGCATGTCCCTCGATGACATGCAGTATCTGTTTATGAGCTAGCTAATATTGCAGCTGTTGTACTACCCTCCCGCCTCGAGCGTAGTTGTACCCGATACAACACCCCGGTTCACTGCACAATTACACTGTTTACTATTAGTCGCAAAACAGAAATGCTGTTTGTGAAACGTGAAATACGTATTTACAACAAGGTAATTTTAGATGTAGGTATAGGTACAAGCACAGGAACATGAGAATTGACATAAACACTGCAACGCATACGAAACTTTTTGGAAATAGATTTTTTTTTTCTTTAAAAATCTTTAATAATTAATAATTTATCCTTTATTATCAGGCATCTAAGGCCCATAGAAAAAATACACAAATAAATCTTATAAAAATAAGATTAAACTAATACATGTGGAATAAACTATTGACAAATTATAACAACAACTATTGCACACGAACTTTTGCCTTACGCAGGGGATTAGGTACTCCTGTATCGCGGTTGCGTTCACAAACATGTAACCTCTCATTTACATGACACCAAGACCCGGAGTTCTGTACTTCTATGTGCATAAAGCATTTAATAAATAAATAAACAGGTTCACCTGTCATAAAAACTAATTAAGCCCTTTAACCCCAACTAATTTCTGATTAAGCCCTTGATCCATCTACTTACCGAGAGCATCTCTTAAGATGCTCTCACATCTTGATGTTGGTCTAGGCTCGTGGCAATTAAAACATTCGCTGATACGATTATCGTTGCAATAATCACTTAGTCTAAAATTCATATCACAATATTCTCACGAGCCAAATCAAGGTACATACTTAATTTGCTTACCTCTCTCGCTTTCACGGGATCCTCGTTATGCGGTACGGAACTATTATATCAAAAATAATTACACGTTTTGGTCCTTCACCACTACAACATAATTAGTCTGGTCAGTATTGACAAACCAATGCCAGCAGGCATAGTTTGATATGACCATTATAGATAACTGGGTTGTGGGTTAGCCAAGCACTTACCTGTAGTACGTCATAACCCGATTCAACATTTTTTTTCTTAAGGAAAACAAACAATAAGTACAATATATTATTTATATCTAATTACATTTTAAAGTAGGCTTAAGTACAACTCATTACGTTTCCTACAAAAAAATTAAATAAAGTGAACGTGTTTAAGACTAATTTTATTAAATGATCTAAAATCAAAATGACACTGTAACATTTGAACAATACTTTTTTTAATTGATTGTTAAGGTAAACGTATCAACTTCTACTAAGCGTTTATTAAAGATTTTTACTAATCTATGAAGTGCCGCTTCTCAGTCACGTTTGTGCGATAGTCGCAAAAGTCAAGTAAGCGCACAAAAGAGTATTTTAAAGTAAGTTGCTGTTGAATAATCCTGGCTACAAGATAAAAATTATGATAATTTTATTAATTAAAACATGAACGAAAACGAACATTCAGTCAACGAGAACAGCCAATAGGTTATAAAATATTTAACACACGTGTCGCGTTACAATTACGAGTAAAATCAGCCATAAAGTGTGAGTAATTGGCTGTAATCCACAACAGGCTTGGAGCTAATGGGGAAATGTGGCCGCTTCTGAATGGTAAATTACACTTTGCGGTCGCGTTATACAAAAGTTACATGCTTCGATCAATTATATTATTATAGTTATAATACCTGTAGACTATTCTTTTTACTATATTACTTTGCTAAAATACGTGGCGACTGTCTAAGTCTGAACATACTCGTATGTGCATCTCGAATCGGTCTTTACCTATGAAATTGCCGTTTTTTGAAACGGGATACTTTGAATTGTAAACTTTGGATTTACTGGATAAAATTATACGTTGAAAAAACTTTATATTAAAAGTACGTTATTCTATTTGTGGTTTTCAATCTTTAGTGGTTTATTTGGGACTCGTTTTTTTTTTTAAATATTACCTAGTTGTTTGACATACATGTAAACTTTCTATACTACGTATATCGTACGCCCTAAGGGTAGTAAATAATTATTCACGACTATTTTACACGATGGTTAGTTTTAAACTGAACGATACGCTCTTTGAGCCAAAACATTTACTGGCTTTTGACTATCTGAAACAATTCTCAAAGGTCTATAAATGACAGCTAGGACCAACAGCTGAAAACGGTTTACGAGGCACGGTTGAAATTAGAACTACATTGCACACACGTCAGCCCATCTTCATAATAATATTTTGTATGGTAGCTAGACTTGTAGAACTACATTAGATCCATGCCATGCGACGTCGTTCTACGTACCAATCAAGCGTGGCCCACGTGTGCGTCGGTATAATATAGTTCCCGCTTGAATTTCAGTATATTAAGAGGGCTAGAGGACCTAAAGCGTAGTCACTCTCGGATTGCATACAAGAGAAAGAGGTACGTGAAGGCATAATGCTTGACAAATATAAATTATTTTAGTGATTTACTAAAAATCTACAGCATTAGCATTGTCGGCCTTGTAATGTTCCCACTGTTGGGACTCAGACCTCCTATCTAGGACAGGGAGTGGGCAGTAATCCACCACGCAGGCCCAGTGCGGATTGGTGGATGTCACATTTAAAAATCTACAGATTTGATTATAAAATTAAAACAGTATAACGTTGGTTGTCACACTTGTCACAACACAAAAAAACTGACATAATTATTATCGTAAGTTAAACATTTGCCTGTGTCAATTTAGTCTCAAAGATTAAAAAACCGACTTTTAGTAACAAAAAAATAATATGTATTTTCTATTTTCCTGTTCACTCGGTTAGTACGAGGGTGTAATAAAACTCGATCGGTCTCGTGTAGCATTAAACTATCGTTATCACATTATTGCCTCACCTCCACTAACTTCGTTATGGCGAGGCCAATCAACTGATTCGCTTACTCTGTGTACTTTGTAAATAGGGACATGTGGGGAAATGAATTGTGTGATTTTTATGATAGAGGCTAGGTGTGAAAACTATCCTTATTCCTTATATTTCATCTTTTATATTTATTTGTATAAATGTAGAAACTGACAGACTGATACAGCGTACCTAGCACAAAACTACGAGGTCGTGAAATTTTGTACAAGGTTTTTTTACGAGATAATTATAGGCGAGCACTGGGAAGGGGATTTTTAAAATACATCTTTGAAGGGGGTGAAAAGAGGGAAAATTTATATGTAGGCAAAATCTTATTCCTTATACTTAAAACTTATAAATAGAAATTCAACTAAATAAGAAAAGGTATTTATTATTTTTTAGTTTTATTTAAAAAAAAACGTTTTCGGGCGTGTTATAGCTATATCGGAGAATCTTATTCAATATTCAAATCTTAAAGGAGACAATTTTTTTTGGGCCCCCTGTTAAACGGTAACGTTTATTAATGATATTGCACATGAAAAAAGTGTTCATCTTGTTATAATTAACTGACCAAAAATTTTATCGATACATAACCGGAATAATGAAATAATAGTAAAATAGTATTACGGCAAAAAATGCTTGTTAGGAGCGTTTTTAGGTTTATTTTCAAAATCACCGTGGAACAAAACGTAATTAATAGCCCGTTGCAGATACTCTGTGGTCCAGTTTCCACACCCAGAAGCAGCCTTCAACCTTCCAGAGCTGGATGATTTTCCTCAATTGTCATTCCAGGACCTAACTCTATTTTCTCTAGGAATTTATCAAATCAAACAATCTCGTTCATACTATGGAGAGCATGTCAGGGCCTCCGGACAATTTAAAATCGATGTACCTGTCCATGATTAAGGTCCAAATAATTATCTCCTACAAGATAGGATACAAACAAGGCACACAAGTAGGAAAACTTATTATATTTAATATTAGTTGACACCACTCCATCAATTACTAACAATAGAGCTGCTCTTGCTGGATACTGTTGTAATTGTTAAGTGGGCAGACGCGCTGTTGGTTGCTGTGCACATGTGATGTGTATAGTATGGTATTTATCTTGGGCACGGCGTCAAGGTGAGGACGAGCCACCTGCATCTTTTTAGGGTTCCGTACCTCAAAAATAAAAAACGGAACCCTTATAGGATCACTTTGTTGTCTGTCTGTCTGTCAATCTGTCAAGACCCTTTATCTCGAGAACGCGTAAAGGTATCAAGTTGAAATTAAAACCGTTTACTCAAGTCCGCATTCCCTTGAAACTGTGTAAATATCAAACTTGTAAGTTGACGGGAAAAGAAGATACGCCTGTTTATGTTGCAAAAAAACGTACATTTCGACACTGTCAAAGGAATCAAAATTCATAAGGTACTTCCCGTTGACCTAGAATCTTGAAATTATGGTACGAAGCATGGTAATTTTAGCACAAATATAGAATCACATCACCTTATTATTTTAGATTTACAGTATTGGCCGGCAAAAACCGCGCTATTTCGAAATGAATCTCATCATCTAATCCATTTTCATGAATAAGTCTATCAGATCGTGTAAATCACATCAAAATCTGTCACGTAGTACAGACGTGACTTTGTTTTATACTATATATGATTGAAAAGTGCACTATTTTGACTTAAAATACCAAGGAAGGTCTCCTTCCACTCCACTCATAAGACAATTATAGCTCTTGTGAGATTTTAAGTTATTATGAGAGTCGTGTTTTGACTGTCGTATTTCACTGCATTCCGGTTTCATAAAGTTTTGCTAATATTACCACTGTAATCTATAAATTATAAGCAATAAATTAACGTGCATTTCATTGCTATACGCCACAATTTGTAGTGGGCCTATTCCCCAAACAAAAGAAATTGTCTCCTTTTGATTTTCTTAACATTCTAAAAACGAACCTTAAATTTTAAATTAGCTAGAATACGAGTTAATTCAAATTCTCTCACCAAGTTGTTTACCTTTTATTTTTTTTCTACTTGTTATACTTGTGCTAGACTGCGCTACCTGATGGTAAGCAGTAATGCAATCGCATATGGTGAGGCGCACTAGTATATTAAGAGCCTATTCACTCTTGCCTTGAAGACTCAAATTAGACCGCAAGAATCGGAAGACCGCAGCAGGCACATAAATTGTTCCAGTCCCTCGATCCATCCATGAAACGAAACGCTTTCATGTAGTAAATAAAGTTCTATATTGTATCGCTAACCTAAAAAGTGTTCTCAAAGTCACGTGTCGGTTTGTTCTGCACCTAACATGGCTTCATATGTTCGAGCATGGAACGCACGTACGGCCGGTATTATCTTCGGTAGGCGGTAGGAATTAGCTATCAGAGGGGAAAGATTAAGATAAAGCGATTTTACGGTAACGTTGTAGCGTGTATAAGGAACTCATGGTTATAATGATGACAGAGCTGCAAAGGTTGAAAAATATAAAGAGATATGATAAATAATATGTCATCGTCATCATAATTTCAGTCGAAACACGTCCACTGCTGGACATAGGTATCTCCCAAGCATCGCCACAACGACCGGTCAATAATAAGTAACCACAACAAATATAATAGTATATAATAGTTTTTTTTTGTCCACAAATTGTTTAAAGAACTTTCAAAACGCCTTGTTGACCCAAGGGCTGGCTTTTATCTTGGTCAGAGAATAAGCATTGCCATACAGCGTGGCAATGCTGCCAGACTTTTGGGTACATTACCAGTCGACAGCGATGCGAAAGAGTTTTTCAACGCCATTTTTTAGATTACTTTTAGTTAGTTCTTAAGGGTTTTATTTATTTAATGTATGCTATGTGGATATGACAATACGACAATAAATGAAAACACTGGTAATACTCATAATTATGAATAACTTTTAGTGTGTGACCAAAAATGAAATCGCAAAAAGAAATAGGTTTTCCATACGTTTGTTTGAGCCGACAAAATGTACGGGACAGCTCATTTTTTTTTGGCGATTTTTGGTTTGGTCCCATACTAGAAGTTATTCGTAATGATGAGTATTGCCAGTGTTTTCTTTTATTGTCGTATTGACATATTCACATTGTATGTATTTGTCATGTACAGAAACTGTAATAGTCGTCAAAGGATAAGTAAATAGAGGAAGAGGGTGCTGAAGGCCAAAGAAAAGGTAGATAAAATGTGAACCAATAACTTTTCGCGCTCTTGCACGGAGCGGGAGGGCGTGTCGGACTTTTACTCACTAATACCTTCTCCTATCTTCCTTCTTCGCCTTTCGTTCCAGGGCCCCGGGTTTTCCTTTCAAAAGCGAACGGAAGATTGTGAGATGACTGGCGTAAACGAAAAGGGAGTTAGTGATAGCGTGACGGATGGCATGATAAAATTGAAGAAAAACACGTACTGCGCAGACCCTAATAATATGAGACAAGGGCAAGAAGAAACGAAAAAATTAGTACGATTTTAATTCCATTAAGTTTACAAAACATAAGTCGTTTGAATCCCTTCTGTACAGTGTAATATTAGTGACATTCGACACATTGCATGTCCCTCGATGACATGCAGTATCTGTTTATGAGCTAGCTAATATTGCAGCTGTTGTACTACCCTCCCGCCTCGAGCGTAGTTGTACCTGATACAACACCCCGGTTCACTGCACAATTACACTGTTTACCATTAGTCGCAAAACTGAAATGCTGTTGCCTGTTCGTGAAATATGATGTACGTATAAATAATGTATACAGGAAAAATTTTCAACCACTGCGTAATTTTTTTTTGGTGGCTCAGTGTAAGTAATAGAACACAGGTCGATCTTCAAGGTTAAGCAACACTTGCCAAGGTTGGTCTGTGGATGGGTGACCATCTTAACATAACGAGTTTCCTCCGTGCCTCAGAAAGCATAGGCTGCCTACCAGACCTCCACAACCCAATAACTGGGGTAACAGGGTACTTCATGGCAAGACTGGAGTCAGATTTACTGGCTTCTGACTATCCGTAACCACTGCCAGAGATCTATAAATGACAGCCGGGACCTACGACTTAACGTGCTTTCCGAGGCACGGAGGAAACTCGTTATGTTTACGCAGTGGTTAAAAACTTTCCCTGTATAAAAAATTGCAAAAAATTAAGTTTTACAAAAATCAAATAAAAAAATAAAGGCTCCCCCACACAGGCGCGTTATTATCGGTCGATAATATCGCATGCGGTATTGCGTTAATGCGTCCCGATTCCTTGCACACAGCTGCGTTTTTATCGTCCGATATTTCTTACGAGAGAGCGCCGTTATTATCGCAGATGTGTGTACGGTCGTTTGCGTCCGGATACAAAACATTCTAGAACTTATATCGGAATATCGCAGGACGGAGAAACGCAACGTCCTACTTCTATTGCAGCGTTATTATCGCAGCAGTGTGTAACTATATGACCATTTTAATACAAAATGTACTGAAAACAGATATCGCAGTAACGCATGCGATATTATCGACCGATAATAACGCGCCTGTGTGGGGGAGCCTTTAAGGTTAAAAATAATGACCCGTTTTCAGCTTCTATGCAGTGTACATTAGTGACATTAGACACATAGCATGTCCCTCGATGACATGCAGTACCTGTTTATGAGCTAGCTAATACTGCAGCTGTTGTATTACCCTCCCGCCTCGAGCGTAGATGTACCCGATACAACACCCGGTTCACTGCACAATTACACTGTTTACTATTAGTCGTAAAACTGAAATGCTGTTCGTGAAATATGATGTACGTATAAATAATGTGTATATTTAGGATAAGGCAATTTTATATTTTGGTAAACAAGTACAGTAGTTAATATGAGAAGTGACACAACTGTTTGTGTGACAATGCATACGAAACGTTTTAGGAATAGTTATTTTTTCTTTAATATACTTTGCTCTGCACAAGTTCCACCACCACCACACATCGCGGTAATATTCACAAATAAATAAACTCTCAAACAAAAGACACCTAGACCCATAATAACAATTTTTTCTGAGCGAAAATCGAACCTAAATT
Source organism: Mythimna separata (assembly GCA_030763345.1). Taxonomy (NCBI): domain Eukaryota; kingdom Metazoa; phylum Arthropoda; class Insecta; order Lepidoptera; family Noctuidae; genus Mythimna; species Mythimna separata. The sequence goes on along the minus strand of CM061171.1, from coordinate 19,817,100 downwards.
GTGGTAGTACAATTTCAGCTGAGATGATACGTGTCTAAAAACAAAACCGGGCAAGTGCGAGTCGGTCTCGCGCACTGAGGGTTCCGTACCAATTTACCTATGAAAACAGTTCAATTCCCGAGACTTGGATTTTTTTTCTAGCGACGTTACTACAAGTTTTCAGTATGCAGAAATTTCCTTATATTTGTACTGCAAGACGCCAAATTTCAAGATTCAAGGTCAACTGGAAGTACCATATTATTAAGAATTTTGATTCCTTCGACAGTGTCGATATGTATGTCGGCGCTTGATCGCCATAGAGGTTGACGTCACACAAAATACACACGACACAGTAATATAGAACGACAGGAAAAGTGAGTGATAATAAAGAAATACCTTACATCAGTTCTGGTCTATTCCACGGGCGGCGAAAGAGTGTTTCTATATTTGAATTACATCGGTTTTTATACCCAGCAAATAAGAGAATTTAGGCGGGAAAACATTACACTAAATAAAATTCACTATGAGGGTAGAAAAATACTTAAAATAAATAAATTAGAACGGAAGTTGCCACAGTAGAATTCACTGTGACAATTCTATTAAAGAGAGATTCTAATGGAAAATACTATTTAAATATGAGCAGAATTAATCATTTAAAAGGAAGTTGTTTCATATTCATTTCAACAAGATTTTTGCAATATTTAAAAGAATTCGAAAGGAAGTTGTCAAATTAAATCCTCATATTCATTCAAGAGGGTATTTGCAACATTTACAAAAGAATTGGAAGGTAGTTATTAAATTCTCATATTAAGTCAAGAAGGTATTGCAATATTTACAAAAGAAATCGAAAGGTAGTTTGGTTTTGCGCCCACACGGCCATTCTGATTTCAGCGCGCTCTCTGCGCTGTACAGAACTTTACATTAAGCCAGCATCGCTCAATATTGGGTTAAGTTTTCATTATAGAGCATCCGAAATTTTACATGAAATCGGCGTCACCCTCGTCGGGTTAGCCCAAAATTACATAACATCAAGCATTTTGTGTGAGTCGCCCTCGTTACAAATGTCAATTATTGATCGACGTCACCCATATAGGGTTAGTCTAACATCAAATAGTATCTAATATTATATTGGCGTTACCCATATAGGGTTAGCCCAAAATTAAACAGTATCAAATATTACATCGGCGTCACCCATAAAGGGTTAGCCCAACACCAAACAGTATCAAATAATTAATATATCAGCGTCACCCACATAGGGTTAGCCCAATATTAATCAGTATCAAATATTATATCGGCGTCACCCACATAGGGTTAGCCCGACATCAAACAGTTTCAAATATTATACCGGCATCACCCACATAGGGTTAGCCCAATATCAAACAGTTTAAATATTATATCGGCGTCACCAACATAGGGTTAGCCCAATATCAAACAGTTTCGAATATTATACCGGCGTCACCCATATAGGGTTAGCACAGTATCAAACAGTTTCAAATATTATACCGGCGTCACCCATATAGGGTTAGCCCAATAACAAACAGTTTCAAATATTATTTTTTTTTTTTAAATCCTTCAGAATAGTCGAACTGTTATTTTCAAGCCATCATTCAACAAGGTTGTATCATCCTTAATAAATTATAAAAGTATTAGTCAACAAGACGTAGGTATTCAGATTGCTCGAATATTCTGACCCTACCTGCCTGAACCTAACTGAAAAATTTATACCTAACGGTGGGAACTCATTTCCAATTTACATGGTTAGGTCTTTCTCTTGCAAGAGAAGGCTTAAGAACAGGACGAACGAATCGCGAAAGTCTGACACTCCACTAAGTGTCAACCAAGTTAAGATTTAATATGCCATCATGCATAAACAAAATAATCGTCGTCATGCTTAAACCTCATCATATCAAAACCACCGAAAAAGATACGATGAAGCCTACTAAGCCAAACAAGTGACGTGAAAAATCACGTCCACCCAGAGGGGGTTTACCAAAGAGAACTCAACATCATAAACTTTTACTCCATCGGACGGATTTTGCGTCAAACGGAACGAAAGGTTAGGAGGCATGCGTTCTGGTGAACGTAGAAAATTAAAAGTAGAGTTACAGGATAACAATCTCAAACATTAAATCTCAAATATTTGGTGTCAAATCTCAAACATTTGGTGTGAATTGACTGATTAGCATTTTATTAAGGCATCATCCGTCTTGGATTATAGCCTCCTAACTTGGCATTACCCGCCTAGGATATAGCCATACCAAATGGCGTCACCTGCATAGGTTATTTGCCCTACTCTGGCATCACCCGCCTTGGATCTAGCCATTACCAAATGGCATCACCCGCATAGGCTATTTGCTCCGGACACAGGGAAAAAGGATACACTTGCTTGGTGGCCAGCCAATGTAATAGGTGGGAAAGGGACTAGTTCATATAATGATTCTAAGTTCGAGCTTAATGGTTTGGATAGGTTCAAACAACAAATCAACATTCTTTTTTTTTTTGCATAAAACGCAATAAATCAATTCACATCCAAAAAAACATCACCCGCACGGGATCTAGCCATATCAGTGGACATCACCCGCATTGGATCTAGCCATACCAAATGGACATCACCCGCATTGGATCTAGCCACTATTCAATGGACAATCACCCGTATTGGATCCGCTCCCTAACTCGCATCACCCGCCTTGGATATAGCCATATCAGTGGACATCACCCGCATTGGATCTAGCCATACCAAATGGACATCACCCGCATTGGATCTAGCCACTATTCCATGGACATCACCCGCATTGGATCAGCTCCCTACCTAGCATTACATCAAAAATCATCACCCGCACGGGATCTAGCCATATCAGTGGACATCACCCGCATTGGATCTAGCCATACCAAATGGACATCACCCGCATTGGATCTAGCCACTATTCAATGGACAATCACCCGTATTGGCTCAGCTAACCTAACCTAACTAGCATCACCCGCCTGGATCTAGCCATATCAGTGGACATCACCCGCATTGGATCTAGCCATACCAAATGGACATCACCCGCATTGGATCTAGCCACTATTCAATGGACCACACCCGCATTGGATCAGCTCTGGACAGGAAAAAGGATACACTGGTGATCAGTCAGCGTAATAGGTGTGAAAGGGACTAGTTAATGTAAAATCTAATTCACAAATTCTCCGCCCACACGGTCGGTTCGGTTCATAAAAAAAACTCAATATTATGAACAACGATTTTTTCGGAACATCATAAATTGGAGACGTTTAGCCCGTCCAACCGATTTTTAAAGCAGTTCAATGACAACTATATCTTTTGCTTTTATCAAGCTTAACTTGTCTCGAAATCATCGCTCGTCCATCCATATTTTACATGAAAGCTTAACACACAGTGGTGACACGTAAATGCAACAAGCATGGGGAAGTTAAGTATGTTTTGACTGTAAAATAAGTGTAGTCAATTGCAAATGTCTAATAGTATTGCCACTGTTTATCAAGTTCCACAATTAATGTCAACCTGACAGTTTGCCCGACCAGAAATATTAAATTTATATTGAAGGTAAATAGGAAATTATATTTCTTTTTTAATTTCAATTTTATCAAAGCGATTTATGTGACGCAAGTATCAGTCATGTCAACAAAGTCGAGTTATTCAGTTTTTAGATTTCGAGCTTAACAGAATCTATCATCGAATGAATCGACATCCAACAATCGAACTAATCGATATCCAACCATCAAACTAATCGATATCCAACCATCAAACTAATCGATATCCAACCATCAAACTAATCGATATCCAACCATCCAACTAATCGACAACCAACCATCGAACTAATCGACAACCAACCATCGAACTAATCGACAACCAACCATCGAACTAATCGACAACCAACCATCGAACTAATCGATAACCAACAATCGAACTAATCGATAACCAACAATCGAACTAATCGACAACCAACAATCGAACTAATCGACAACCAACCATCGAACTAATTGATACAACATCCGAACTAATCGATCCAACATTCGAACTAATCGAGCTAACAACAATCGAATTAATCGACCCAAAAATCAATCCAACAATCGAATTAATCGACCTAACAATCGAACAAATCGACCTAACAATCCAATTAATCGACCTAAAAATAGAATTAAACGACCCAAGAATCGATCCACTAATTGATTTGATAATCGAACTAACAATCGATTTCAATCGTTAATACAATAACCGAACTAAAAGATTTAATAATAGATTTAAAATATATTCAATAATCGAACCAATCGGTCTCTGTTTTAACAGCCTCGTGATTATTAGGCTAGTGGGGTATTTGAAGTATTTTAAAGGAATTTCTAAAATATTTTTAAAGTTGAAAGTGAAAGTCCCTTTGCTTAGTGGGTATTTTTAAAATAAAAGTATTTTCACTGAACGATATATCGGATCGCGCGTCACGAAACGGATCATAGCATGGCATAGCTTTAATCTTATAATGTTCCCACTGCTGGGACTGAGGCCTCCGGCGGGGAAACACATCATGCTTGACACAAAAATCTTGACTTTATTTTGTTTGCCTAATAAAATGAGCAACGCTTTTTTTTTGTTTGAATTCTCAATTAAAACAATTAAAATTTGCATGGAGTCGAACCACTAGTAACTAAAACAAATCTAGACAGAATTGAAGTCATTTCAATTTTAAATATAAATTTTAAAGAAATAATTTCTGACCTACCCTTTTTATAGCAATATTTATTTTTAAATTACTAACTTGCGGTTTTCCGGAGACGTCTCCGGAAAATATTTCTAGGTTTCTTTCTACAGTCACGGATAAAATAACCAGGTTTCTTCTATAGAAAACGAAAGAGAGACGGACCCGAGAAGTCAGGCGTTCAGGACTGACAACGACAATGACAGCTACTGACAAAAAACAATGACAGCTATTGACAACGACATTGAAAACTACCGTCTACGACAAAGACATGACAGCTACCGCCAACGACAATGACATAACGGCTACCATCAACGACAACGATATGACAGCTACCGTCAAAGACAACGACATGACAACTACCTTCAAAGACAACGACATGACAACTACCTTCAAAGACAACGACATGACAGCTTAACCGTCAAAGACAACAACATGACAGCTACCGTCAAAGACAATGATAACTACCGTCAACTAAGAGTGATTTGAACTATTTGTTTTTACCGTTAATTTTAGGTCGTCAAAGTCACGTTTACAAAAAAGTATTCAAAATGGAGACTAGTTTTGGGCAAAGAGTCAGGAAAATTACACAATACACATTTCATAAAATCAGCAAACCAGTGATTACAGAGTAAATTATCTCACCATCCGCTGGTTCTAGCAGCACTGTTTTGAAGAGCGCCCATTTATGTGGGCAGCGTAGCTGCACGCCTGCTCCGATGTGTAGTCACGTCAACGCTGGACGTCGTCAGCATAACGGAACTCTTCAGCAAATATCTGGATCATGTCATGCTTGACTTGTCTTCGGTCTTCTTCAGTTCGTAATGGCTTCGTCAACATCGGCACACTGGGGTTCTTGATATGAGAGCGCACTTCAGGATCGAATGGCAGTAGGTAGGAATTGCCATGATCTCATGAAGGCGCAGGGGTAGCGAAACGTGCTGGAGTCACGGCTTCAGTAAGAGCGGGCTGGATCCCGCCGCTGCTGTCGGCGCTTGATCGCCATAGAGGTTGACGTCACACAAAATACACACGACACAGTAATATAGAACGACAGGAAAAGTGAGTGATAATAAAGAAATACCTTACATCAGTTCTGGTCTATTCCACGGGCGGCGAAAGAGTGTTTCTATATTTGAATTACATCGGTTTTTATACCCAGCAAATAAGAGAATTTAGGCGGGAAAACATTACACTAAATAAAATTCACTATGAGGGTAGAAAAATACTTAAAATAAATAAATTAGAACGGAAGTTGCCACAGTAGAATTCACTGTGACAATTCTATTAAAGAGAGATTCTAATGGAAAATACTATTTAAATATGAGCAGAATTAATCATTTAAAAGGAAGTTGTTTCATATTCATTTCAACAAGATTTTTGCAATATTTAAAAGAATTCGAAAGGAAGTTGTCAAATTAAATCCTCATATTAATTCAAGAGGGTATTTGCAACATTTACAAAAGAATTGGAAGGTAGTTATTAAATTCTCATATTAAGTCAAGAAGGTATTGCAATATTTACAAAAGAAATCGAAAGGTAGTTTGGTTTTGCGCCCACATGTACGTTTCTTGCAACATAAACGGACGTATATTTCAGGCTTATGGCTGTTAAAACATTGGCTGATACGACTATTGGTGATTGCTTAGTCTATATTCTCCCGAGTCAAATCAAAGTACTCAATTTGCTTATCTTTTTCAGTTTTCACGGGACCGTCGTCCTGTGATGCGGGACGGGTATATTGACAATAATTGCACGATTTGGTCATCCAACCAACCACTTTAACAGGCTTATTGGCTACAATTAGCCCGGTCAGTAATGATAAACCAATGCCAGTAGGTATAGTTTGATATGACTATTATCGAAAATTGGGCCGTGCACTTATACGATTACCTGTACCTACATGATCTCCCACTCCGCCCAACAGTGGGAGAAATCGTTGAATAATTTATCAACCTAAAAAAAGAGCTTCTTGCTGTTGAATAATCCTGGCTACAAGATAAAAATTATGATAATTTTATTAATTAAAACATGAACGAAAACGAACATTCAGTCAACGAGAACAGCCAATAGGTTATAAAATATTTAACACACGTGTCGCGTTACAATTACGAGTAAAATCAGCCATAAAGTGTGAGTAATTGGCTGTAATCCACAACAGGCTTGGAGCTAATGGGGAAATGTGGCCGCTTCTGAATGGTAAATTACACTTTGCGGTCGCGTTATACAAAAGTTACATGCTTCGATCAATTATATTATTATAGTAGTAATACCTGTTACCTGTAAACTATTCTTTTAACTAGGTATATTACTTTGCCAACATAAGTGTCGCGGTCTGTACATAATAATAATAATATGCATCTCGAATAATAGGTTAATAATTTTACCAATGAAATTCTTGTTCTAAAAAACGGGGTATTTTAAATTGTGATATCTTTGAATTAAGTTAATTGTAAGTTCAAATAAACTTAATATTAATGGTACGCTATTCTATTTGTGGTTTTCAATCTTTAGTGGTTTATTTGGGATTCGCATTTTTTTAAATATTACCTAGTTGTTTGACATACATGTAAACTTTCTATACTACGTATATTGTACGCTCTAAGGGTAGTAAATAATTATTCACAACGACTATGTTACACGATGGTTAGTTTAAAACGATATGCTCTTCGAGCCAAGACATTTACTGGCTTTTGACTATCCGTAACAATTCTCAAACGTTTAAAAATGACAGCTCGGACCAACAGTTTAACATGCTTTACGAAGCACGGTTGAAGATAGAACTACATTGCACACACGTCAGCTATTTATGGCGACCTCAACGCGTCGATCTGCACAATAATGTTGTATAGGGCAGCTAGGCTTACAACACACACATTACACTTACTCGTATATGGCTACATTAGTTTCGAGCCACGCGACGTCGTTCTACGAACAAATCAAAGACTACTATTAATATAGTATAGTGGCTAGAACAAATCAATTGAGGCCCACATGTGCGTCGGTTTAACGTAGTTCCCGGTTCAATGTCTGTTTATTAAGAGGGCTAGAGGACCTAAAGTAGTTACTCTCGGATTGCATATAAAAGAAAGAGGTACGTGAAGGCACAATACTTTACAAATATAAAGTACTAGCTTTTACCCGCGGCTTCGCTCCCGTCAAATGACTACCCTACATATCCTACGCTACCCTACCCTACCTTCCCTACCTACCCTACACTACACTACCCTACATTACACTACACTACACTACCCTACACTACCCTACACTATCCTACACTACCCTACACTACCCTACACTACCCTACACTACCCTACTCTACCCTACACAACCCTACACTACCCTACACTACCCTACCTACCCTACCTACCCTACTATACCTAACTTTTATTTTTTTTTGAATTTTTCTCTCCGTAAGAACCATCATTGAACTTCAAGGAACATTTTAAAAAAAGAATCAGCCAAATCGGTCAAGCCGTTTTCATGTGATGTCGTGACAACGGAAAACGGGTTCCATTTTTATATATATAGATTTTAGCGGTTCACTAAAAATCTATATATAAAACAGTTGGTCTTGCAAGCCATTTGCAAGACCAACTGTTTTACGTGCTTTACGAGTCACGACTCCTCGTAGGAATGGTTGGTTACCTATCCACCACAGCTATCTACCATGGACCGCTCTCGATAAGAGTAGTCTCACTTTGAAAATAGGTCTGAGCAGTTAGTAGGTCAATCTGACAAACAATCAAAATGATTGCATCTATGTTAGTGTAGTCTTTAATCTATAAAAGTAATTTTTATAGGCGTCTTCGTGTTTTTTTTTCTACTTTACTTAATTAGCCTTATTATGTTTTTAGGGTACTCTATCTAGCTTTTATCCAGAAGAATAACATATATATTTTTTTATTCTCACTGCATACTCGTATAATCCGTGATTAGCTCGAGTAGGCCTCTTAAGTCAATCATCCACAGACCGACATCGACAAACCTCGGAGCTCGACCCATGTCGCGGTTGTTATTCTAGCCACGAGCTCCTCCATCACATTGACAGCTATTGCTTGTTATTTATTCACATAAGTTGGGCTTATTTCCGTTATCATGGGGACTGAGTCGAGTGGAGGTCGTTCTAATGGACTTGAAATATGTGCCAGAGTAGGAACTCAAAAACTTTTTTAGACAGTAAAAGTAGGTAGATTTTTCTAGACTGACTAAAATAGTGACTCGGAGCTATACACCTTATGTAGCTTTATTTCTTTAATAGTTCAGTTTAGGTCGTATAATGGATCAGGTTTAGAGCTCGTGGTCGGGGCCTGTACAATGTGCTGTTTTGAAACTGCATAACATTTCGGGAGGTTGTAATAATAGTCTAGTTTTTAATCGTTAAAAGTAATATTTAGAGGCTTCTTTGTGTTTTTTTTTCTATTGTACTTAATTAGCTATATATATTATGTTTTGAACACACTATTTATTTAGCATTTATCCTGAAAAATAAAATCTATTTTTCTGATTCTGTGTACAACCGTAGATCATGTACTTTTTCGCCATATAAAACTCGTGATTAGCTCGAGTAGTCCTCTAAGTCAATCATCCGCAGACCGACATCGGCAAACCTCGGAGATCGACCCATGTCGCGGTTGTTATTCTAGCCACAAGCTCCTCCATCACATTGACAGCTATTGCTTGTTATTTATTCACATAAGTTGGGCTTATTTCCGTTATAATAGTGACTGAGTCAAGTGGAGGTCTTTCTAATAGACTGAGGGCCTGTTTCACAATGTCCAAGTAAGTACTACTCACTGAATAAATTCAAAAATTTGACAGAATTTGTATGAAATTATCTGCCAAGTAAGATACTCGAAACTTAATCATAGGTGGTGAAACAGGCCCTTACAGTCTTAGGGCCTGTTTCACAATGTCCGACTAGGCACTACTCACTGATTAAATTCAAAAATGGAACAGAATTTGTATGAAATTATCTGCCAAGTAAGATACTCGAAACTTAATCATAGGTGGTGAAACAGGCCCTTATTCATAAAAAGATAAAATAGTTTTATTAGCTTGTTATAATGAGAATCCCGAAAAGCATTATTCATAAACGTCCAATAACGCTAAAAAGCTTTGTAAGTATTCAATAGTGGCTTTGTAACTTATAACAGGCTCGACCCTACTATAAACCTTTAATAAAGAGAAATATGGCCGACAAATGTGCAACAGCTGATTTCTTTTCTTTTTCTTTCTCGTCCGAACCGTATGTTTTGAGGTTTGTTGTAAGGAGGTGTAAAGTAGAGCAATTTTTTTTTATAAAATTGTTTAGTGAAATCGTTAGCTATGCAAGCTCTGCAAGCATTAACATGCTATTGAACGAATAGAAAATGTTTCACGTCGTCGAAAGATTTACCAGAAGAGATGTGATCCGTTTTCTTTACCAGCTGTAGAGTTCAAATGACGATACCGTTTCAACAAAAATACCATAGCCTTTTTAATTGATCTATAAAATGTTGGGGTCGTCGTGAATTGGGGAGAAATCCATGGTTTGTCTCAACCAACTGTGATTCGCATTTTTTGTGCAATACAATTTTCTTCGAAAAATAATACGAGTCGAATATCCTCTGCACGGCAGCGCGATACAATTCGTCCGTTATAAGTTGGCGAGTGTGAAGTTAGGCTCTGCGAATTTTGGCGTTTGAAATATCGTACAAAAATAAAGGTTTTAAAAAAAATTAATGCAATTTGCAGTTCTTATTGCTGTTAAAAACAGTTATTGGCATTTATTTTTTTAAACCTTTATTTTTGTACGATATTTCAAACGCCAAAATTCGCAGATTCACACTCGCCAACTTAGAGCGGACGAACTGTACAAGCAATATGAATATTGACAAACAAAATTAAATGTCTTAGGTGACGTTTTACATTTTTTTGTGACGTTTTTTGCCGTGGACACCAGTGGTTTTGTCTTTTTCATCCATGGATTCATCAGAACGACAACATAACAACGCTAAAGTGTCTCACAACGAGAACATAACTATAAAGGGTTTATTGAACGTTTATGAATAGAGAATTTTATAAAAGGCTTATTAGTACTAATGAACATTTTAACTAATAAGTATTTTAAACCCATTTTAGAGGATTTTTATGAATAAGACTGTTAAAATATGGGCCTTAGAGTAGGTAATCAAAAACTTTTTTAGACAGCAAAAGCGAAGTTTTACTTACTAAAATAGTGACTCGAAGCTATGCACTCTATAATATAGTTTCATCCCTTTAATAGTTCAGTTTAGATCGTAACATGGATCACGTTGAGAGCTCAAGCTGGGGCCTATACAATGTGCTGTTTTGAAACTGCAAAACATTTCGGGAGGTTGTAATAAAAGTCTAGTTTTTTATCGTTAAAAGTAATATTTAGAGGCATATTCGTGTTTTTTTTTTCTATTGTACTTAATTAGCTATGTCTATTATGCTTTGAACACACTATTTTTTTAGCATTTATCCTGAAAAATAAGATCGATTTCTTTGATTCACTACTACTATTTTTTTGATTTACTACAGGGGATTTTATACTTTTGGGCCTGGTAAGCCTCGTGATTAGCTCGAGTAGTCCTCTTAAGTGAATCATCCACAGACCGACATCGACAAACCTCGGAGGTCGACCCATGTCGCGGTTGTTATTCCAGCCACGAGCTCCTCCATCACATTGACAGCTATTGCTTGTTATTTATTCACATAAGTTGGGCTTATTTCCGTTATAATAGTGATTGAGTCAAGTAGAGGCCGTTGAAATTGACTTAAAATATGGACCTTATGGTAGGTATACTGAAAGAGACTTTTGGACAGTTTTACTATTTAGTAAACTGTACAGACTTTAACTCTTTAACTGACTAAAATAGTGACTCGAAGCTAGTTTCATCCCTTTAGTTCAGTTTAGGTTGTAAAATGGATCGCATTAAGAGCTCGTGCTAGGGGCATATATTAATACAAATCATAACGACGACTGTTAAGCTCTTTAATAGTTCTGAGTTGCTACACGAATGCTGAAAAATGTGACTATTAAAGGAAAAACCATACAGATTACTGTGTGGTTCTTTCTTCAAGAGATCAAATTGCATGGTTATAATATGATTTACATGGTTATCATATGATTTGACCAATATGTGTTTGCTAGTAAGTATGGACTTTAAAAGAGACTTTGACCCCTGAGTCTGATCAAAATATAAAAACGGCAATCGTATTATCATGCAATAGGTATTGTGTTATTTCCTAGGCGTATAGCATAACCTCAGTTTTAACTACACCCACATCTATGAATATTTAACAACCAATTTACAAAGTAACGTGATCATCTAGCTCACTCAAGTGGATCTCATTTTCCGATACATTAGCGCCGATATTATTAAAACCTTCCATCGTCCTTGAGATATTAATAATTTCTTATAATTAATCTGCCCTTTGGTTGCCGGCTCACTTATTTTGCGAAACCGGATAATGGGTTTGCCTTGTTATAACGATAATATCGGGAAGTGAGTTTGTAAAATGATTGTTTAATTAATTGTGAGAGAAGATGATGCGAAAGCAATTCGGAATTATTTGCAGAAAATTTAGTTTAATTTTGAATTGAATTGGACAAATTGGCCTTGGGTTAAAGATAAAGTTCTGTTTTGTGAGCGAAAACGATATTTTTAAGGTAGAAAATGTAAACGATTAGTTAACTATTATCAAGCTGTACCGAAATGATACATGTCTCTAGTTCTCTAGATCTAGTTAGGCTTCCTCACCATATTAGATCCTATTCTATTCCATAACAATTTTTTTTTGTTTTACTTCACTAGGAAGTTACCCTTTATCGTGGGTGCGTACACGATAAAGGATATCGATACCTTTGGGTAGAAAGGTCGTATAAACCATTTTGGCCAAATTGAGTTAAATATACCATTTTTCTCAGATTTTTTTTCTCTATCGATCTGTATATACGAAATGTAGAAATTCGCTCAAAAATGGTTAATACAACCCAGAAATTATCGGTCATAGCCTCTTAAAAAAGGTAAATTTTCGATGTAAAAGCCAAATATTTTTTTTTGTAATTTTGTTATGACGTAAAGACCATAATTTATATTAACGGAGGGTGTAAAAATAGTCGTTAATTGTAAATGGTTTATACGCCCTAAAGTGTTAAATGCATTAATTGTAAATGGTTTATACGCTCTAAAGTGTTAAATGCATTAATTCTAAATGGTTTATATGCCCTAAAGTGTTAAATGCATTACTTAAACCCAGGTTAAAATCGAAGTCGTAAATCCAAAGATAGTTCGCAACGTTTATGTATAAACTCTATCAGATGATGAAAAAATCAAAGAGAGGTGGAAAGAATAATTTGAAAGCCTAATGAATAAGGAAAATTATTGGAGTGGGATTTTAGAAACTAAACCAGAAAATGTGGGGTTAGTGAGAATGGTTAGTATGGTTGAAGTCAGAATAGCAGTAAATGGAATGAAGAATGGTAAGGCCATTGGCCTAGTTTGAAATACCAGATGAAGTGTGGAAGTTACTGCGAGTGGATGGACGGATGTGGTTAGCTATGTTCTTCAATAAGTTGTTGAAAGAAGAATTCATACCTGATGATTGGTGCAAAAGTTCTTTGGTGCCCATCTTAAAAAACAAAGGTGATGTTCTTGAGTGCAACAATTATAGAGGAATAAAGCTAATATCACATACTATGAAAGTCTGGGAGGAAGAAGTATTGAAAGGTGGTTGAGAGAAGAGAGTGAAATTTTACAGAACCAATTCGGTTTTATGCCTGGTCGGGGTACAACGGATGCCACTTGCGCTATACGCTAGCTGTGATGCACATAAAAACTTACACATGGTATTAATTGACCTTGAAAAGGCATACGACCGGGTACATCGTGAGGTTCTGTGGTGGGCTCTTAAGGAGAAAGGTGTGCCTGTGAAGTATGTGCAGTTGATCCGAGCGATGTATACGGTGTAGTACCCAAGTCCGGTCTACAGTAGGCACCAGTGGCAGTTTGAATGTGGCGGTCGGCCTACATCAGGGGTCGGCTCTCAGCCCTTAACTCTTCCTGCTGTTAATGGACGCTTAGACGTTAGACATTCAGGAAGACGCCCCCTGGTGTATGCTGTTTGCCGAGAGTGACCTAGATGTCTAGAGCAGATTGGAGGTGTGGTGGCATAGACTGAAGAGTGTTGGCGTGAAATTGAGTACAACCAAAACAGAGTACTTGTTCTGCGATTTCGGCGGTCCCTCCAATCTTTCGCCTTTAGCCCTCGCTAGGACATTGATACCGATTTGTTCCGACTTTCAGTACCTCAGGTCGCTTGTCCACGGAAATGGTGAGGTAGACCGGGACATAACACATCCGATCAACGCAGGATGGATGAAATGGCGACAGGTCACGGGAACAACTTGTGATCCACGGATGCCCCTCAAGTTGAAGGGTGCAATCTACAAGTCCGTGATAAGACCTGTCATACTGTATGCATCAGAATGTTGGGCTGTGAAAAAGTTGGTAGAAAAAAGATTGCATCTAGCGGAGATGAGAACGTTGAGATGGATGTGTAGTGTGACAAGAATGGACAAAGTGACAAATAAGTGTATTAGGGGAAGTTTGAAAGTGGCACCAGTGACTGAAAAGTTGGAAGGAAATCGTTTGTCTTGGTATGGTCATGTGAAGAGGAGGGATGAAACACATGTTACTAAAAGAGTTCTGAATTTACATGTGGATGGATGGAGAGGGAGAGGGAGGCCAAAGAAAAGATGGATGGATTGCGTAAGGACTGATAAGAAAGAAAAGGAAGTTAGTGATAGTGTGACGGACGACAGGACAGAATGGAAGAAGAAAACGTGTTGCGCCGACCCCAAGTAATATGGGATAAGGGCAGGAAGAACTTTACGACCAACACACAAGGCTCGCATTTTGCACGCAGCGACAAGTAGAAGAACGAGCGCGATAGACAGATACCGAACAGATACCATTGATTAGAAGGTATTATAATACTTAATAAATGTTGGTTCAGGTAGTTTTATTTTATTTGATACGACCATTATTGGGTATTAGAATAATAATAATTGAGTTCCTACTAATTCTATGAGTAACAGGATTATTTATTAGTCAGAATTCAATTGATCTATGATTATAAATGGGTTTTTAATACAAAAAATTACATAAATTTGGGTTTTTACGACATTAAATGTGACCTTAAGCTTACCAAAAATGGATATACGACCCACACAGTTTTTTCAAAGCACATTTTCATGGGGTGTATTAACCAAGAATTGTTTTTTTCTTAGACGTAAATGCAAGCTAACTTTAAAACTAAAGAAGATAGACAGGTTTTGATGATTTAACCTTTTTCATTTGCAAAATGTAAGAACCTTTCTCATAGAGAATTTTTTTATAACTTCAAAAGCAAAAAAGTTATGATTTTTTTTGTAAAAAAAAAATAGTTTTTCTGCTCTACTGAAAAGTCGGGTTTTGGTTTATACGACCTTTCTACCCAAAGGTAGCGATATGTAAACTCACATTCGTATCACCACACAAGACACCCAGATTCGTAGCAACTATCTACAGGCCACACAATTTTTTTTTATTATTGATAGGCTTGCGCTTGACCACATCTCACCTGATCACAAATATTTTGAATCGATTCCGCAACACGGAGCACAGCAGCTAATCGCTCAACCACTACACCGACTGTGCTTTGCGGTCATTATTTACATTTTTTCACACGATTCAGAAACAAATTCAATTCTAGAAAACCCATTTTTTTTCTAACCGTTTAATCAGAACAGGACCAAACACGAAATCATTTTTCCAATCACATAACCTCAAAATATTTCAACAAATCAATTCTCTCCATAAAACTGTCCACCCCATAGGACTGTAACAATATTCTCCCATATTTATGTAACACCTATTGACCACACACAACCACATAAGAAATACGGAGTAACATTCCCGGCATATAGTCCATAAGTTATAATATTTCGTAAGGGTCTTGACATGAATGTTATTCAGGACTCATGAGTCATTGGATAAAGGTTCTAAGGTTGGTTGAATTCGGTTTTTAGCGACCGCAACCTGTGACCGACTGTAAGTATAGATTTGTTTAGCACCGGTCGCGCGAATTACGTAGACTGCAGACGGAGGCTCGAAAAAAAACCGATTTAATTCTAAACTAATTTATTTTAGATAAAGAAATTACAATTAAATTTAGTGAAACCTATTCGATGCTAGAATATGGAATGACCGAAAACTTATTAAAAATAACTTATTGCTAATATGCAGTTTTGCTGCGTCGGCGGCTCGTGGCTAGCTCAAGTGACGACGATGCAGTTTTCTTGTGTTCGACGTCAATCGGGTGAATTGCTGTATCGGCGATATCCATTAGGGATCCGTATGTAACACCTCCCCCCGAAGATCAGCAACTATTTGATCATGTTGAGAGAAAATGTTGCTGGAGGTTCATCTCGTTTCTTGGAGTCCCTGGTCACCTCTTCGTATGTATGTATCTTGAGAGTTTGTGGTTTTTCTTTGCTGTCCGCTCTGAGATTCCAGCATCTGTATCTACGGCTTATCGCTAAAATGATAAGTGCGAGTACGCAGGTTGCGAAGATGTAGAATGGTATGGTTGTATGATAGAAGACAACCGACTGGTTCTTGTCAATCTTCAGAGGGCTTTCCATCATTGCTTTTCTTTGGATGCTGTGAAGCTCTTCTAAGTTGATTGAATGGAGGCCGATGATGTGGGTAGAAACGTTGGTCTGATTTATCTCGTTGTATGGGATCTTCGATAACTTGAGTGGCTGGCCTTCAATCTCGTTATTGTCATTGATGATGGTGAATTCTGATGTCTGCAGGTAGCAGTCCACAGGGATGGTGACGAGGTAGCTGCCTTGCAGAGTGTTGAAGTCTTTTCTTCCGCATGCTAATTGTACTTTGGTTGGTTGAGGCAGTGACAGTACGTAATGCTGGTCATCCAGTTTCTCCATTGCTTCTTTGGAAAGAGAGATCTTGACGAAGTGGCAGGTGTCTTCTAGATCTTGGTTGATGATGAGCTTCTGGATGCAATCTGGTTTCGTCCGGATTTGGTGACTCGTCTTCTTTTCACAGAGATGTATGTTACTGTACTTCGGGCATTCAGCCTCTATGTACACGAATGATTTCTCGTTAGTTGCTATATAGGGAGAGGGAGGTATAAGGGCAAGCTGTTTTTTATTGGGTACTATGGATAATCTGTACAAGTCATAAGAGTCTATGGAAACTATAGGAAAACTGTAGACTATAACTATTCTTTTCTCAATAAAATAAGAACCTGGATTAATAAGATTATAATATTCCCTTAACTCTAGATTTAAGATCTGATCTTGATTATATATTGATTTTAACTTATCTATCATATTTCTTAGTACTTCTATGTCTATCATGGAATGATGAGTGCTAGACGCGCGTATAAAAGCCATTATATTTTCTATTCTAACTATCTCTAACATTAAATCTTCTACATTATTAGTAATTATTCCTAGGATTTGCGCAAATTTTGCAAATTTGATTAAGCTGTAATCTCTGTAAGCATTTTTCTCTAAAAGTAATTCTAACGTTCCATTAATTATTTCCTGGTTTTTAGTTAGCTGGTCTAAGATGGTACCATGCTGGGACATCCATTCTTTACTAAGACTGATGTGGTTATTGAACTCTGAAACTACTTTATTTTCGTTATTTTGTAAGGTTCTAATTGCTTCATCATATTTGAGGGCATCTAAGTAATCTAAGTTGCCAGTAACACTTTTTATTACTGACCCAAGGCTATCTACGAGACCTCGTTTGACTCTAGAAGGTTCTAAAGATTTGACTTGCTTTAAAACTCTGTCAAGCTTGTTAGTAAGATAGTCGACTTGATATTCGTAAAGCATGTAAGTCTCATTGCTAAGTCTGGTCTTAAAGGATTGAAGTTGCGTTTTTACAGAGTCTATTTTATCCTCTATGTCAGCTAGTTGTATGTACTGTATGAAAGAATGGTAGTGCGTAGTTAGTCTAGTATGCCCTAATTTGTATGGTAGTAATCCTGGTCCGTCAGCTAAGGTCTCAAGTCTTATCTCTTGAGGGTGCGTCACATGGATTGTCAGTAGCAGCAGAAACCTGTAACAATTGGTTGCCTTTAGGTACACGTTTTAGCCTCGCTTTGGCTACTGGGCCCCGTTTTTTAGAGGTATATATATGTATCGGTAAATCAGCTAGTATAGTATCCTGTGTATATCGTGGTGCAGTTTTCTGACGACTGGCAAAGGGATTTTTAATGAATACCTGCTGTTGAGGGGTATATTCTACTTCTGGTTCCCGAGTTTTGTTTCTACTTTCGATCAAAGCTGTACGATTTTCAAGAGATGATTTATTAATGATGTCATAAACCTGTTTCATCTGCTGCTTATGATTCTGTGCGTATTGCTGTAAGATGTGCTCCGTAAAGTCGATTTCTATCGGGTCTCTGGGGTCAAAATGTCCCGTCAATAGGTCAAAAGGTCTACACTTAGTGAAACTATGAATAGAGCTATTGTATGCTATGATGGCGTATGGCATAAGATTAACAATTGGTTCATCTTTGTGTTGCAGCTTGAGAATCCTAATGTGCTCCAGTAATGTCGAATGGAAGCGCTCTATATTACCATTGTCATTTGGGCTATGGGGTAAAACTTTATGATGGATTATCTTATGAAGCCGTGTAAATTCGGAGAACAATTGGTTAGTAAATTCAGTGCCATTGTCAGTAATTATAGTCATGGGTAGTCCATGGTGGGTGCAGTAACGTAACAAAGCTTGCAAAATGCTGATGGCAGTTCCGTCTCGTAAATGGTAGGCTTGTCCATACTTCGTGAAAACGTCAATGAAAGTCACGTACTTTTCGTTCTGAACTGTAAATAGGTCCATATGAATGATTTCAAGCGGTTTGCTAGCTGGGGGAACTATGTTGAATTGTGGTCTGATTGGATTTCGGTCGTATTTGGCTTGACCGCAGATGGTACATTCGTTGATGTATTTGGTAATATGCTCCTTCATCTTTGGCCAATAGTACTTTCGTGAAAGGGCTAAATGACATTCATTTATACCGCGGTGGTTTGTTTTACCGTCGTGATAATGTTGAATGATGTCTTGTTGTCGCAGATATTCTTTGACATTTTCCAGTTCTACTTTAGATAGTACTAAATTGAGAGAGGAGCTTTTGAATTTATCCTGTATGATGGGAATGATTGAATACATAGCTAATGGGGGATTTATTAGGATAGCTGTTTTAACTTTCGGGTTCACATATTCCTTGATGGCATTGATAACATCATTTTCTAAGTTGGACTCTGAAAGCTGGATTGCCATTCGTGTGTGGTTTTCGAAAGGTTTAGTCACTGTCGGTCGGCGTTTTACGTCACCTACTATAGTGAAGTAAATCTGTCGATGGAACTTATTCAGTGGCTCATCTGTAATGGGGATTTCCAGTATGGGATGTTCGTTACTGGTATGTACGGTGTCAGTCGAAGAGTTCGTCTGCTGATGTGGTGTTTCTGATGGGTTATTGATCATTGAGCTAAGGTCTTTAATGCTCTCGATTAATGAGTTGATCTCATCCACTTCCTCGTTGTGGATCTCTACCCGTGAAAGAGCATCAGCGTTGGTGTTGAACTTTCCTTTTTTGTACACTACTGTGAAGTCATATTCGCTTAGTCTGAGTCGCCATCTAGTCAGTCGTGAGTTTGGTTCCTTCAGACTCATCATCCACTGTAAGGGTTTGTGGTCAGTCAATACTTTAAATTTTCTGCCAAATAAGTAAGGTCGGAAATATTTCGTGGCCCAGACTATGGCAAGTAACTCTTTTTCAATGGTACTATAATTTAGCTCACTTTTATTAAGTGTGCGTGAAGCATAACAGACGGGTTTATCGGATCCTATGGGTCCCTGAGATAACACTGCTCCAATAGCGACATTCGAAGCGTCTGTTGTGAGGTTGAATTCCCGTTTGAAGTCTGGGTACTGGAGTATGGGGTCATTAGTTAGTAGGGTCTTGCAATTCTCGAAGGCATTGGTATACTCTGGGCTCAGTGTTATTTTGCTACCTTTCTTTAGGCATTGCGTTAGAGGTTTGGTTATCCGAGCAAAGTCGGGAATGAATTTTCGGTAATAACCGAGAAGGCCTAAAAACTGTTTAATTTCCTTGGGGGTCTTTGGTATGGGATATTTTTGAATGGCAGATATTTTATCAGGGTTCGGCTTGATGCCGTCTCTGCTAATGATGTGACCTAGGTATGCGGTCTCGAGCTTCAAAAACTCGGACTTATCCATCTGAATTTTGAAGTTCGACTCCCTGAGTCTCTGGAAAACCTTTTCCAGGTTATCCATGTGCTCCTGGAGAGAGGTACTGTAGACAATAATGTCATCTAAATATACGAGGCATATATTATTCTGGAGGCCTCTTAGAACATTGTCCATGACCCTTTGAAATGTAGAAGGTGAATTTTTCAGTCCCATAGGCATTCGAAGGAATTCGAAGTGGCCATGTTCCACATTGAAAGCGGTTTTGGGAATATCTTGGGGGTCCATCTCGACTTGATAAAATCCACTTGCCAAATCCAGAGTCGTGAAATATTGACATTTCCCTAACTTGTCAAGGACGTCACTGATGTTTGGAATGGGGTACTTATCGTCAATGGTTTTCTCATTCAACTTTCGGAAGTCTACTACGATACGCCATTTCTGTTTTCCTGAAGCGTCTATCTTTTTGGGGACAACCCATATGGGTGAACTCCAGGCTGAATCCGAAGGCCTAATTATGCCTTGGTCTAGCATTTTTGATATCTGATTTCTAACTTCTTCGCGATGGATAAGAGTGAATTTCTCAAGCATAATATTTAAGCGGTGCAGCTGAAAATCATATCTTAAAGTAAACGTACAACGAAGTTATTTTTTCTATAGATAGAAGGCGTCTCTTGATCAGGCCGTCAATATTTTAGTAGATAACATTTTTGTAGTAAAATGAAAAATAATTATTTAGCATAATTCTAAGTTTGGTGGCGCGTCCACAATCTGTTTTTTTGGGGACGACCACATCTTGAACGAAACTACACTAGTTTACTAGAAAGTACTAATTTTATTTGTATTCAGCATTATTTTTTCTATCTAATGACAGTTTTATTTTTATATTTAGGGCATTACTTTATCCTAGAGAAAATCAAAAAAGACTGTCCGCAGGAAATTTTAAATTTTGGTGGGAGTAATCTAATCATTAAGTGACTCGTATAGAATAAACCTAGAAGGACAACGCTCCCAACGTAAACTTCATTTAGTCAGGCACTAACGCGCAGCAGTGATAGAGGTGTGTCATCCCGCTGTGATTTTCCGCCAAAAATGTAAGTAAGTCTTTTCTTAGTAATCGGACAAAAAACCTGCAATTTTGGTGTAATGTTTTAAAAACGTTTTATGATTAGGTCGGTGTTGTAATTTAAATTTATAATAAAAAGGTTAAGGTATGTTTTCAAAAGTATACAAATATAAAGAGTATAATTTTAGTAGTTTTTTTTTAAATAAACATATTCAACAAGATTCTAATTTTGGTGGTGCAATTTTGGTGATTTTGGTGGTAGTACGTAGGCTATAATTCAAAGACAAACGAAAACGAATCATAATAAGATCGTTTGGTCATAAAATCGTTCGGTCAAAGCGACCAGCGGCCAAGCTGAACGCAAGCCAGAGAATCATGGCCATCCAGATGGTGCGGGGAGGTGACACAGTTTCCCGCGAAGCGGCGAACCTCCTTGCTGACCTGCCACCGTGGGATTTGGAGGAAAAGTCCTTACCTTCCGCATGACGCAGGTGCTCATGTGGACATGGTCAGTTCGGAAGATTCCTATACTGGATTCGTGCGGATAAAACGCCTGGGTGTTACTATTGTGTGGACCGCTGAGAGGACACGACCGGTAGAGTTGTGCTCCGCTTGAGCAGAGCAACGCCATATCCTCGTGGGGTTGTTTGGCGGGAGCGACCTCTCGCGCCAGGCCTTCAAGGTATAGTTCATGGTCCGGTGCGAGGAGAAGCAGGCGGTCGCCTCCTTTTGCCAAGCAATTACTGCTAGCAAAAGAGGCGGCTGCAAGTGCGAGGCAATGGCCCTCGCGCCCCAGCCGCCGGGATATCGATCCCGGTTTCCAGCCACCGTAGGCGCGTGTTTGCGGACGGCTAGCAATGGGTAGCTCGTCGTCTAACCGTCTGGTAACAGTCCAGACCGAACCTAAGTCGTCGACGGCGCATAGTGTTCCACACGCCCCTCAAAGAGTTGTCAGCACCCGCAAGGGCCCAACAGGGTAGAAATCTATTGGGGCTATGCGTGATCTGAAAGTGTTGCTGGGGCCCTGGAATAATGGCAAAGAAGGGACAGGAGTGGTTTTTTAGTCAGTAAGAGTCTGACACTATCTCCGGTCCGCCCAAGAGTGGAGGATGTCATTAGATGATTTTCCCACCTAAATAAAAAAAAACATAATAAGACGACTCGGTTTGGAAGTAAGGTAGGTACCTATATTATACCTACGAGTTGTTTGAGAGTGACGAAGAAATAAGAAAATGTATAATGTTCGTTTACTGTACGGTTAGAACGAAAATATCATTCAATAGCATTAAAAAATAATTTAGATAATTATTATTTGTTTTCCAGCATGACAAAGAAAAGAAATTCAAAGTTGACATACGCAGAGTGCTTGGAGAGGAAAAGGATGGCAGAAAGGAAGAGAAAAGAAAGAATTAGGAATGATCCCGTTAAACTAGAGGAGTTAAGAAGAAAAGAAAGAGAAACTGGTGTCAATATTTCTAATTTTGGTGTCAGATATCAATTTTGGTGTCGTACCAATTCTGGTATCGACAATATATTAGAAGCTTTCAGGAATAAATAAATTTCTCTTACATTTTATGTACCTGAATACGTATCTCTTGCTTATCAACATCTTAGATTATTAAAAAAACCTGAAACAAATTTTTCCACCAAAATTAGGTAACAAATCATAGTTGTTGAAATTCACTCATAAAAGGGTAACGGTAACTTTTTGTGTATGCAGGGATTTCGTCGGTGGTCCTTATACGGTGCTTAATTTTATTAGTAAAAGTCAATGGTTCTCCGTCAATGTAAAATACGTCAGTGTAACGAGAACAGAGCGTCAGAAGGTTAGCCTTTTCCTCTTCATTGAGATGATCTGTACGTAGACGTGATAATACATCGTCAGCGCGGTTTGACTGCTTAGTCGGTGTACAATTAACGTTAAAAAGTTCTGCTTGGGCTGGCTGGTCTAGAGAAAAGATAATATCATTGGATGTCGGGTTCTCTAATTCTACAAATCCACGATTGTTAACTACGGTGGTCAGGCACTCGTGAATAATGCAGTTACAGAAAATCTGCTCATTTACTAAAACATCGCCATCCGGGGCGTTGATAGGTATTCGAACTAATTTAGAGTTATTTGCTGGGATAATGTCCTCATACAGATTGACGTTGCGCGAATTATATACTTTAATTTGATTTGTAGCAGTACGCGTAATTAACTTGTAATCTTTTAAGTCTATTTTAGCTTCCCATTTGGATAATAGATCTAATCCTATAAGTCCATCAAAATAGTCATGGAAGCGATAAATGAATAATTTAATTGTATCGGACTCGTTGAACTCATTAAAACATGGTAACGTCACAGAATAATCATTTTTACTAACGCCGTGTACATTTGTGACCTCGAAAGGGTCATAGTTGAGGGGATAATTATGGAAAAACTTTTGCACAGCCTCGGGGCTGATGAAAGACTGGTTAGCGCCAGTGTCTATCAAAAATTTTAGAGGAGGGCAAGAAATTTCGATATATGGTAGCTGTCTTTGAGTCTGTAAGTTAAGGTCTATCCTTGCTCTTTTGATATCTTGTCTTTCTGAAAATTTTGTATCTGGTTAGCGTCGCTTGGACCTGGTTGTGGTTCCATGTCATTGGTCATCTGATTGTCACAAATCACGTTATTGTCAGTCATAGCAGAGTTGCCGTCACAGTCGTAAAACATGTAGTAGTCACCATAGTCTACGTAGTAGCCGAATTCCGGTTCAGAGTAGTATTCGACCGGGTAAGGAGAGTTGTCGGGTAAAGCGATTTCGTTCATGTTCACCTCACGCGTCTTAAAATAATTAGACGGTGGCGGGTTCCCGTTTCTACGCCAGTCATTTCCTGAAGTCATAGGTAAAGGTTTCGGAATGAAATGTTGCACTCCGCTCATGGGTTTTGCACCCATATTTTGTGGTGGATTGTTCCTAGGTGGTAACCTGAAAACGTTACTTTGCGGATGATAATTTGGTGGTGGTGCGCGGAACATTTGCTGCGTATAGGTCGGCATACGATTATGTGGTTGATTAGACATACTGAATTTAAAAGGCTGGGGCTGTGGCTGAAGGCCACGCAGACCTACTGGAGCAGGCCAGTTAGGTTGAGGGGGTCGCGAAGCGCCGTTAAAAGGTATAGCATGCATGACAGGGGGCTTGTACATTACGGGCATATTAGGGGATCTATCTAACTTCGGGACACTTTGAGTTTTTGATACGTCGTTACGCTGCTGCAAATAAATTATATTTAATTCTTCCTGCACAAACTCCAGGGCTTTCTCGATAGTTTCTGGACGCATACACCGTATACGCGAGCCTAAAGGTTCCTTAAGTCCACGTACAAAGGCTTGCATAGTAACCTTCCTATAAAGTGTTCGTTTAGCCTCAATAGTCGTCGGGATAGACTCGTGTAATGTCACATACGTCATTATCGTACTAAACAAGGTTTGACACTGGTCATAGAATTCCTGAGGGGTTTTCATACCTTGCGTAGCCAATGAGAGGTCGTTGTACAAAGCCGTTTCGTCGCGCTGGTCTGAAAAGTTGTTAATGAGGGCTGATCTAATACCTGCCCAGGTTTCGGGGATGCCATTTGAGTTTATAGTGGATGCAGCAGGCCCAGTGATTTTATTTAAAATACCGTTTAAAAGACACGCGTTATTTAATTCTCTACCTGGTTCCGCGCTTGCGTATTCAGTAACTATTCTATCGCAGATATTAATAAATCTTGTTAAAACGTTAGGGTTGCCGTCAAAATCGGGCACGAGGCGTAAGGCCTTGAAAATAGTATCGGGATTGAAAGACATATTGGGTTCGAATAAGTAACTCAAATTAAAATCTAATTCACTATCTATATCTCTACTACTATCTACTATATGCCGGCGCGCCTGTCGTGATGCAGGTTCCCGGGGGGATCTATCGCGATGAAAAATCTTGGACATAAAAATAACTTAGGATTAGAAGGAAGCAACACGAGAAAGATTCTAGTGCACTTACATATGTTTCATCTCTGGTTCTTCTTCGTGAATCGATGTCTGGATTCGCCACCCGGCTCCGCAGCTCCAACGTAGATTCGGATACCCGTGACGTGACTTGATAGCCGCCCAGGCAATTCACGATAGCAAATAGCGATAGAAAAGACTAATGCGTCTCGCGAACTAGCCTGTGAGTATCCTACCGACTGCGCCAATTACGTAGACTGCAGACGGAGGCTCGAAAAAAAACCGATTTAATTCTAAACTAATTTATTTTAGATAAAGAAATTACAATTAAATTTAGTGAAACCTATTCGATGCTAGAATATGGAATGACCGAAAACTTATTAAAAATAACTTATTGCTAATATGCAGTTTTGCTGCGTCGGCGGCTCGTGGCTAGCTCAAGTGACGACGATGCAGTTTTCTTGTGTTCGACGTCAATCGGGTGAATTGCTGTATCGGCGATATCCATTAGGGATCCGTATGTAACACGCGACGCGATCGCCTGGTTTGTTTAGTACTCCATATCAATCTATACTAACCTAACCTAAGAGGAGCTCGTGGCTAGATAATAACAGCCACACGGGTCGATCTTAAGGTTAAGCAATTCTAGCCAAGGTTGGTCTGTGGATGGGTGACCATTTTAACATACCGAGTTTCCTTCATGCCTCGGATAGCACGTTAAGCCCGGCCACGGCTGTCATTTGGAGATCTTTGGCAGTCGTTACGGATAGTCAGAAGCCAGTAAATCTGACTCCAGTCTTGCCATGAAGTACCGTGTTACCCCAGTTAATGGGTTGTGGAGGTCTGGTAGGCAGCTGCACCTCGTAAAATACTGGTATTCAGCTAAATCCGGCTTGACTGGAAGCAAACCCCAATATAGTTGGGAAAAAGCTAGGTAGAAGACCAACTAGTGGGTCGCACGACCCGGTCGCGGTCACTTGTTACGGTCGCTAAGAACGGAATGCTACCTCTAGGTATTCGAAATCTCCACTTGGTACTAGAAACCCAGATTACGTAATAAACAGATTATGAACTTGTTATGTTCAAGTTTTGGCGTACACAAGACATTTTGATACTTTAATGAAATCAAGTAATACAGTTAGTAAATGGTTTTAGGACGAGTTAGATTTAGTACTAAGGAGTTAGATTCTCTTGCCTTTAGTACAAAGAAATTAAGCGAAACGTGGTCGTTTATAATGCCCCTCATCAGGAGGCCTAAAGCCACTCAAAAAGCAAGGGAAAGGATTATGTTCGGAGTTTCCTTGTGTGATCCAATCAAAAATTAAGCCCGAAAAACTACTAAGAGGAACTACTTTAGCGGCAATGGGCATGGCACATTGCTTTATTAAAAAAAAATATTATCAAAATACAACATACTTTACACATGTACAGTTCCATAATAAACACACTATGGTCATTATAAAATTTGAACCCTGCCTTCTAAACTAGGTTCTAAGTTAACTTCTAAGTTCCTGCATGTTAGGACAATGGCAACCTCGTATTGGCAGTCATAGGGTTGGCCTTCCACAAGGTGGACCGATAATTGGGTGAGAGTGGTGGGAACAGGGGTTACGGCAGTCGGTATTCGGCTTTACTTTAATGCTTCACCATGAACGTTCTACATAACCTAACCTTACCGGTGACGATTGTACCGCTAATTTATCGTTATCATTTTTATACACATTAGCAAGTATTTTAACACCCAGATGCTGTTGCTATGGAAGACTTTTAAGTAACTGTGTCATCTTACGACACATATTCCCATTTTTAACTCTGAATTATCATGTCATCAGTACCGACCAAAATGGCCTCTACATATGTTATACGGTGAATGAGACATTCAGGGAATAAATGTCACTTAATAAACCCGTTTGCATGCAAAGGGTGTGGGAGGCCCTAAATTAAGGGCATTGTGGCCTCATTAATATTTATCGACATATTGGGATCTTGTGCCCATTATTGGTACCAGGGGAATGTTGTCAGAATTATTTGAAATTTAATATATGAAAAAAAGGAAAAACGTGTCATTGCGAGAAATAAAAATGAATGAAAACATAGCCTATAGTGTATCACACTGCTGGACAAAAGCCTCCCTTTTCTCATTTCAAACCATTCTGCCCAGGGTGATCTGTGATCAAGTTTGTCCAAGAGCATGATCAGATCGTCAAACTCCCTTTGACTTTGGATGATACCCATGGTCACGTTATGGTTTACCTACTGTTTATTAACCTATCAATACCCGCGAAACGAGACACAATAGTAAAACAATAACAGCGCGGTCCAATGAGACCGGTCGGGGATTCATGAATTAAATAACTGTTTTTTTTTTTAAGGCGAGACTACTATTTATATTTGACTTCTTAAGGAAAAACAAAATATGTACATACACATTAATGACTTAAATATCATTTCACTACAAGTTTTTCAAACCGCACTATATACGAGATACTAGGCGTAAACAAAAATAAACATACATAGGGGTCAAATTACTCAACTATTTATAAAATTTCTAATATAGGGGAAATCTTTTTTTTATATATAATATTAACTGGTGCTTGACTACAATCCTGCCTGATGGTAAACAGTATTGCAATAGTTGATGGTAAGGTGCACTATTTTATTAGTTCATGAATCCCCGACCGGTCCTATGAGACCGCGGTGTTATTGTTTTACTATTGTGTCTCGTTTTGTGGGTATGTGATAGGTAGAGCCTATTCACTCTAGCTTTGAAGACACCCAAATTATAATCTGACGGGCAATCGCTCCAATATAAAATTCTGTAAGATTGAAACGGGAACTGAATATTGTTATTACCGATTTTTACTAGTGTGGCAGAGGTATCAACGTCCATTCTCTGGAGCTATTCATCCACAAAGGTTTATCTTCACGGCTCGACTGTGTCTGGTGGAATGGAATGCTATTTTTTTTGTCCTAGTGAACCGTCAAATATATCACTACAGTTTGGGGTTTGCTAAGAAATCTTTCAAAGGAATCTTGCATGATCGTATAAATTGTCTAATGACTGGTACACTAGTTAACTTAATTCATGAATCCCCGACCGGTCTCATAGGACCGCGCTGTTATTGTCTTACTATTGTGTCTCGTTTCGCGGGGTTTGATAGGTTAAATAAACATAAATTTTACCTGTGATATGATATTGATGTGTAAACAATATCATATCACAGGTAAAATTTCTATTAATATCTCTTCAGGAATCTTCAGCTCTTATTATTACGATAGGCCTAAATCTCCAAATCTAAGAAATTCAACATACGACGCCATCTGACCTCTTGCTGACCCTATAAAACAAAATAGGCTCCTATTCAAATGCGTACGTCAACATCATGTTATAGCATTGTTTTGGCACAGATGTCACGAACCTTTGGTTGAGAGGTTAAGGGCTTGTTTCACAATGTCCGAATAGCCACTACTTCCTGAATAAATTTAAAAATTGAACAGAATTTCTATGAAAACAAAGTAAGATATCGGAAATTAAATAATCGGAGGTGAAACTGGCCCTGAATCACATTACTGTCACAGTAGTTTGGGTATAATATATTTTAGATTTCTACCTCTATCAAGATCTCCTGGAGAAAACTCTAGGTCCTTGATAATCATTTTTGTATCGGATACAGTGTTTTTTTTTTACAGGATACAGTGTTGGGTATTTCTTTTTGAGATAGAAAATCATATAATTACTTTTTTCACGAATTGAGTGCTTAGTCTGAGCGAGGCGTATCAGACTTTTGTTGACTCTACGATCCCTTCGTTCATTTAGCGATATATCGACAATTACGAGTTTTTTACCGTTTTGATGACGCGGCTATGAGGCTTAAATCTTATAGTTTTGAAATGTAAACCTAGGATGTTTTGATCTATTTTTACAAAGTTTTGCAATTCCCAATTTTTATGTTACACGGTTCTCCGCGTTTTAGTGGCGTGGCCACATTCAAACCTTTATAACTCCAACTTTGACTTTATAATTTTAGAAATCAACTTTTACTTTTTACAAAATCTTGGCACAGTATTTTTTTAATGTTAAAGAAAAACATAGTATACGTGACTATTCTAAAAGAAAAAAGAACTATGCTTCACGGCCGCACAGTTGGAACACACACAAACACAACCGCCATATTAGTTTGCTTGGTAACGCAAATAATCCAGATTGCTTTAATTGTTATTTGCGATGTTATTGTTGGCGCTAATTGCCCCAAATATAGCCACAAACAGTCGAACACTGCTGTAAGTACTAAATATAGGTATTACATATTATTTGGAAGCGTTATCGTATTCCCAGATTAACATTTATGTGGGTAGTAACGAAAATATAATATGAGTAGGTACCGTGTCATTTTACTGTCTACCTTTTCAACCTAATTGAGCGTACTAATTATTTTGAATTCCAGCTCCTAAAATCACATTTTATTTGTGTTTATTAAAAAAAACGAAAAATTGTCAAAGAAAAAATGTTTTGGCTAAAATACTCGCAAAATATAATGGCGAAATGGGCTGGCGTAATGTCTCTTTTATGCCAATTAGCTTTGATAGTCTATCCGTGTGTTTAACAAAATCTTTTAATCTGTTTGAGCTTTAAAACTTTCACCTTAATCATTTTATTGTATACTAAATGCCAACCGCGGCTTCGCTCCGTATGATCATTTCCAACCATTCAATCGCACAATTTTTAACTCATATTTCCCTAAAATTTAAGCAAATAACGCAAAAGAAAAGTTAGTTATTATAATCAATTGGTTTTTATACGTTAGACTAGCGTGATTTCTCTTGCTAATATTATAAACTAGCTGCTGCCCGCGACGTCGTCTGCGTGAAGGCTCTACAGCACCAAAAATACTTAAGATGTCGCTATAGCATTATAAGTAAACAACTTTTAAAATAGCATTAAAATACATGTTTTTTTTTGCAAGCGAAGCAAGTTTAGAGAATTATATGGGAATCCTGCTGAGTTCAGTCATAAGTTGTGATTGAAGGAAATAGAGAAAATGATGTATGTGTGGAATATCAGTCTTGCCATGAAGTACCGTGTTATCCCAGTTAATGAGTTGTGGAGGTCTGGTAGGCAGCCGCTCCTCGTAAAATACTGGTATTCAGCTAAATCCGGCTTGACTGGAAGCCGACTCCAATATAGTTGAGAAAAGGCTAGGCAGATGATGATGGTGATGTATGTGTGGAATGTATTCCATTCCAGGACACAAAAGTGTAAAAATACGTATAAAGATATCGTACCTTACAACAGTTCCCTATAAATTACGTTGCCAGGTGCCAAAATGTAAAGAGAATACGGACTGGTGACGCGGGAGCAAGCACCGTTCAGTTGCCTTTGTGAGAAGCAATTCGTCCTGAGAACTGTACGCGCTTGAACTGGAACGGGAAGTTGTAAGGTAGGGGCGAGTCTCGTTACACAGCTCTGGAGGAGATAGGTTCCGAAGAAGCACAATTGGGACACTGACCTTCAGCTGGATGATATGCACTGAAAGTCCACTTGCTGACAGGGTGTTCAGAAATTTCACGGGATAATGTGTAGCGTTATCTTGCTCGACAACAGTGTTTATCGAAGTGTAGACCACATCATTCCCCTCAATTTCCCAGAGAATGCATTCGTTAATTGCTGCAGCCTGATCATTTATGGGCATCTAAATGGCCTACTCACATACCCAAGAATTTTACTGGTGCAGTATACAACTGACATCCCCGTACACACAGCGAATGAGTTCTTCTAAGCTAGATACTATTTTTTTGTATCACCCAAAGGTTGACTGGTAGAAAATGCCTAAGGCATTAAGTCCGCTTCTGTACTTCTACCAAGAGAGTTTACCTCTCCGAGAGACTCTAGCAGCACCACCTGTCTACCTCTCTCTTCTTGTGTGCGTTTGCCATGACTTAGAAGGACATCGTAAAATTCCTGAACACGTGCATTGTCTCCAAGCTGAGCATTAAATATTAGCATTTCTAATTGAACTTAACTTCAGGTGGAATACGCGAGAGATCAAGTAGTGCCTGTCGTACGAAGCCAATATTGCAAGGAGTTGAGCTGTTATTTCAGGCTACTTTGGGTTGGTAGTGATGATAGTGAAGAGGTCCGGGCGACCAAACTATCGCACGTAACAAAATGCATCTTAGGTCCTCTCGTGCATGTACCACAAACCTTTTGTGAAGGTGGAGGGGAGAATAACCATGAATGAGCATTTGTATTATTCGGTACACGGTGAGTCTCGCTGATCCTTCGAAGCCGGTCATCATGCGTGCGTAAAACGATGTCTCTTTTATCACACTCCTGATCGACTAACACAACAGCTACCTCATTCGTCGTTGGAACACCACCCTGGATGGGCTGTGATCGGCCTTCTATCTGCTCAGATGACAAACTTAAAGTGGTTGCGCTCGTTCTCAGGCACCGACGCGAGGGCTGCTTTGAAGTTGCTAATTTGCGGATTAACGTTATGCAACATACTTTGCAATCCTTTGAACAGACCAGATCAAATTGAGGATGTGTCTACTTCAACAATTGCTTGTTGTTCACCAAACGAAGTCATCTGGAAGGCGCTGTTATGAGCTCAAATGTATTTCAAAAAATGGCTAGACTTCGAATGCTCGCCATTTAGTCCCCTTTTCCATTTGCGAACTTGGCAGTGGGTACAAACTTCTTCTAAGGCAATATCTCCATGGGCGGCGTAGTTAATCACGATATTGTAGATAAATCCACTTCCTTCTTTATTTAGCCGTTTGCTCTTCGATATCGTAAACCGAGGATTCATCATCAGATGTCGAAAGTTGATTTATGGCACGACACAGGCGATCTTATTCTATTTGTGCCGCACGCTGTTCTCTTGGATTCTGTCAGGTTCTTGCGATAAATGAGCTTCAACGTCACTTCATCATCAATGAACATCACTTTTTTGTAATACTTAACACCGCATTTTTTTTAAATTGTCTTCCTCAACTCTGCTCAAGATTGTGAGGGTTTTGTTGGAACTTGTATTTGTTAAACGAACTATACGATACAACTGTTATGAAGAAAATGCAAAATGCCATCTATGAATTTTAAGAATAACTAACTATGTACTAACCTCGCCAATATGATAAAATTTTAGTTATAAATTTCCAAAAAGTGTTAATATGTAACTTGATTTGATTTTTATGAAATGTCATAGATGGCGCTGCTTTAAAATTTCCTTTATACTACTAACATTCATTAAATTATGTTTTTCTGCCCAAGTTACT
The DNA here is from genome assembly GCA_030763345.1 of Mythimna separata. Lineage (NCBI taxonomy): Eukaryota > Metazoa > Arthropoda > Insecta > Lepidoptera > Noctuidae > Mythimna > Mythimna separata. The sequence continues at coordinate 19,784,811 of CM061171.1, read as the reverse complement.
TAAATGGCGTAGTTTTTATATTGTAAAGCTAAATAATAGCATGGCTTACTCAAAAACAACATTTATATATGCGTCGTTAGATGACACGCTGCCATTATGTGGCAGCGTGTCATCTAACGACGTAAGAAAAATAAAGATTCACAGCTCCTCCCCCGTAGGTGATAGCGTGATAATATGTAGCCTATTTGTTTTCCCGACCTCTCAGTAATATTCATGCAAAATTTGAAGTAAATCCATGCAGTACTTTTTGAGTTTAGCCCGGACATACAGATAAACAGACAAACAGACAAACAGACAAACAGACAAACACACAAACATACATGAATTCTAAAAACTATATTTTTGGCTTCGGTATCGATTATAGATCACGCCCCAAGTATTCTTTTAAAAAAATATTCAATGTACAGTTTTGACTTTCCTACGATTTTATTATATGTATAGATACGAAAGTCTGTATGTATGAATGTTTGTTACTATTTCACGCAAAAAGTACTGAATGGATTTCGAAGTAACTTGGTATACTAGTAGGCTATGTCCTGGAATAGCATATAGGAAACTCTTTGTCCTATGAGTGTGTTTCTTTGGGATCATCTTCGTTTCGAATCGGAAGTTAACTCGTTAAATTGTTTATGCCCAGTAGCTTGCTACGTAACTGCGGCCTACGGTGGCACATATTAAATTCTACACAGTGCAGGTGTATAGGCACTTGGGGCACTCCAACGTGTGGGATAATTTTCAACTATCACACAGGCAAACCCTTTTTTTAGGAAGGGGAATCATCAGAATGACTTTTCCCACTCTTGAGCGGAGCGGGAGGGCGTGTCAGACTCTTACTGACTAAACCCCCCCCGTTCCTTCATTGTCTTTGATCTGAGAACACGGGCTTACCTTTCGGAATATTTGTGTCCCTAGAGGCTTCGGCCCTGCCGGGCCCCTACAGTATGCTGATATCTCCTTAAGGCGCGCGTGGTACAGAACGTGCAAACGGACAAAGCCACTGGCAGCAGCTAGTTTGATTACATAATTTTTCCCATATTTAAAAAATAAACTGAACATATATTTAAATACAGAGGGCGGAAAGTTGATATATATAGCACTACAACTTTAACATCGCATTCTTGAAAATCTCGGTGAACGAGAGGTCTAAAAATATTTAGACGCTCTTGCGTTCACTAAACCAAAATTAATCTAACGAGGTACGCTTGCTGGGAAGTCTTGGTTTGCTGAAGCAAATATTGTGGTTTTGAGATGAAAACTAACTTCAGACGAAACGTTAGGTACCGTCTTCTAACTTTTAACCACTGAGGTTATAAGTTATAATATGAAAGTAAAATCAGAATTACCAAGGCTATTAACTTTGTTTTGTTATAAAATTATATTTTAATACTTTAACGACTAGCCCTAGCTTTGCACTGGTGTTAAAGACACACTTTTTTTTTTTTGTTGTCGATGGAAAACCTTCAAAAGGCGCCCGGACTTTGGGGATAAGTCCGGGGAGTGTGGGATTTTTACCTCACTAAAACCACCCCGGTGATCACCATCAGCACATGGAGGGGGCACCGTTCCCTCTTAAAAGACCAATTCCGGAAACCCCCTCGGTGCAACGCCTGTTAAGGCACATCCCTAGGGAGACTGTACAGTGGTCTCCCCTTAGCCTCATTGTGTACGGCGGCACGTGATCACTGTGCCACCGTCTTCCCTGGAATCACTCGCTAGGCGAACAGAGTCCCCACTCTGAGCGCCCATGATTCCAAAGTCCCACCTACATTAGATGATGCAACCGCTTGCAAACCCCGCGGTTTCGGCGTGTTAGGAACTACTTCGGAATAATTTTTATGAGCCTCTGTAAGAAAGGTTTGTTAGATCAGTTTACCTGTGATAGATATCGATTTAGCTGCTATGTCATCGTTTCAGTCTCTTCTATTTCTCTATAACCTGAATCTATACAGGGTGTAAAAAGACTGTTCACAAAGCCGATAACTACACATTCTGTACGTGTAATTAAGTAACTTGGACCAAAAAATATTGCTGGGAAAAAACTTGTTTTTTCATCTTTAAAAAATAATTAATTAATAATAATTCCGATCAGCTGCGCGTTCGGCCGCTCGCGCTTGGTCGTTGAATCGACCGCACGCTTGTGTGTGTGAGGCGCTCGTTGTGTTTAGTTTTCAATGCATTTTAGTAACTTCAAATATGTAATTGACTATGAAAAATTGATAATTTTGATAACGTTTGTTCGGGAGAAAGTTTACTAATGATACTTGGAATAAGATTTTGAAAAAAAAAACCGGGCAAGTGCAAGTCGGACTCGCGCACTGAGGGTTCCGTAGTAACTTACCTATAAAAACAGTTCAATCGAACAATTCGACAGTCTCGAAATGTACGTTTTTTGCAGTATAAACGGACGAATCTTTTTTTCCCGTCACTTTACCAATTGAATTGAAAATTGATTTTTGCACAGCTTCAAGGGACCACGGGCCCAATTATATGGTGTTAATTTCAACTCAATACCTCTAACTTACCTATGAATAAAGTTCTATTCTCGAATCGAGCGTTGAAGATTTTTCAAAAAAAATAATTCTTGTGACGTAACAACAAATTTTCAGTTTTCAGACTTTTCCCTATATGAGTGCTATAAAACGTTGCTTCATGCCAAATTTCAAGATTCTAGGTCGACTGGAAGTACCCTTTAGGTTTTGATTCCCTTGCGAGTACTTGCGAGTTTCAAAATATGCAGCTTAAATTCCTGTTTCTTTTGATTGCGTTGACATAGAAGTTTGATTTTGTTACAGCTTAAAGGTATTATAGACCTGAGTATTTGGTATGAATTTCAATTTAATACCTCTACGCGTTTATGAGGAAATGGGTAGTAAGTTTAAAATTATTAAAAAAAAATATATTATGTGATGTAACTAAAAATTTATGGTTTTCGTAATTTTTCCTTTATCTATGCTATAAGACGTTGCTTCGTACCAAATTTCAAGATTCTGAGTTTACGGGAAGTACCCTGTAGGTTTTGATTCCCTTGCAAGTGTCGAAAATTTGCGGCATAAACGGCTGTATCTTTTGATTGCGTTGGCTTAGAAGTTTGATTTTTTCACAGCTTCAAGGGACAGTAGACCTGAGTAATTGATATAATTTTCAGCTTCATACCTCCACGCGTTCCTGAGAAAAAGGGTCTTGACAGACGGACGGACAGACGGACAACAAAGTGATCCTATAAGGGTTCCGTTTTTTCCTTTTGAGGTACGGAACCCTAAAAACGAAAAAAAATGTTGACTTTGACCTTCAATATCCCCAGAACCAGTGAATTCCCAGGTATGGTCTAGAAGAAAAAAGTATCCTAGTGATGAGTAGAATATGGGGTTTTCGTTTTCGTTAAGGGTCTTTTTACACCCTTTATAGGTAGTCAATGTGAAGTACAGGTCTACTCTAGTTTCAGAAAAGTCTCGAAGAGTGACTATGCCCCTAGAACGCAAAAAACTGGCACGTGCCCTCATGTTCCACTGGCCTTATGCGTTTTAGAGGCCATTTAGATCTACCCTAGAGCGCACTTAAAGTCTGTGCTAAAGTGGGTCAAATCATTTGATGATTTCTCACCTTAAAAAACGCACACCACTTTACCCAGTCTTGGGCCTCTCTTGAACCTCTGCACCTAATCACTAGATCATTTTTTGACCAGTTCCATAATCTGTCTATGCTCTCAAGGCCATGTCTGGGTCTATATTCCAACACCTCACCAATATCAAAAAATAGGTAGTCTTAAAAAAAGAACACCTCATGATTTCGAAACAATTCTAACATAGATGAAAACTTGGTGTTAAATGTTGGTACCAATGTTTGTGCCAAGTTGACATGTTAAGTGCTACCCAATAGTCACCATGAACAATGTAAATACCAATATCCCTTCTAATACATTGTATACATACGTAACACATAAAATATCCATGAGTCGATCGGCACGGTGGCTGGTAGGACATATCAATATTTATTGGGGACTTACATGATAGAGCGGAACCAGAAATACAACTTAATAAGTGACGAAAAGTCAGCTTATTAGCTTATTAGCTTAGTCTTTCAGGAATTAAATAAGTGGTAGGAACTTTATTATTATTTTTATTCTTTCAATTAATTCAGCGACAAGACAACATTTAGTATCCATAGATTTAAGTTTGTAATTTGTGTTACTTTTGGCGACTTAATTGTGAAGTGCTCCATGTCCTTACGATCGCGAACAAATCATATAATTAGAACTAAATAATGTTTGAAGATTAGTTTGCCAATATTCTTTTCTTGAATTTTGATGAACTAATTAATAAAATTCTACATCATAACACACTATTTTTTTTAAGCCGTTATTGTCCCACTGCTGGGTAAAGTCCTTCTAGACATTCTTCTCCTGCGCCGTCTCGAATTCGAATTCAGACTGTTCAAACATAGAAAATAATAATGAAAGCTTATAAACGGGACATTAATTATAATATAAAGGGTGTAAAAAGGAGGAGGTTTTATTAGGAGGAGGTGTTATTATCTAGCCACGAGGACCTCGTGGCTAGATAATAACAGCCGCACAGGTCGATCTTCAAGGTTAAGCAACGCTTGCCTAGGTTGGTCTGTGGATGGGTGACCATCTTAACATAACGAGTCTCCTCCGTGCCTCGGATAGCACGTTAAGCCGTAGGTCCCGGCTGTCATTTGTAGATCTTTGGCAGTCGTTACGGATAGTCAGAGGCCAGTAAATCTGACTCCAGTCTTGCCATGAAGTACCGTGTTTACCCAGTTAATGGGTTGTGGAGGTCTGGTAGGCAGCCGCTCCTCGTAAAATACTGGTATTCAGCTAAATCCGGCCTGACTGGAAGCCGACCCCAATATAGTTGGGAAAAGGCTAGGCAGATGATGATGATGATAAAGGGTGTAAAAAGACCCTTAACGAAAACCATACCATCTTTTTTACCATACCAGGGAATTCACTGGTTCTGGAGATATTGAATGGTCAAAGTGCAAATATTTTTTCGTTTTTTTTTATAAAATTGTATTCCAAGTTTCATTAATAAACTTTCTTCCGAACAAACATTACCAAAATTATCAATTTTTCATAACAAATTACGCATATTTTTTTTTTTTTCGTTTATTTATCATTTATACAAAGGAATACAGGGACATCTTAAATAGCAACCAAAAACCACTAAGGTTTAAACTTGTGCTATCATGAGTCAATCTTTATATCGAAAACTAGTTATACAAATATTTTTTTTGCGTACGTTATTGTCGATAAAATCTTTAGTGATTGAGATTAGTAGAAATACATTCCTAAATGGTACACAAGTAATATTGCTTTAGTTTACATTTTATATTTTCGGGTGTTATATTTTTTATAATTTCTGAGGGTAGACTATTAATAAGTCTCGGTACAATATAACCAGTACTTCGTTCGCCATACATATTGTTGGCGCGCTGTGTACGAAGCTTATTCTCAGAAATTGCCCGAGTGCATATAGGATGTTCGATTTTGTTTCTTAAATGCTTGTTGAAAAATTGTTCCTTTAACAACAAAAAGTTTATTTGTGTATAAACTGGTAAAACATTACAGTGTTTAAAGAGTCCATTTATATTGTCGTAAAATTGATTTCTAATTTTGGGTGATACTATTATTTTTAAAATTTGAAGTTGAATTTTGTAAATACTGTCAAGATAGGTTTTATAAGTACGACCATAGCTACTCAGGCCATACTGGATGTAGGATTCCGCCATCGCGTGGTAAAGCATTAACTTCACTTTGAAGGGCAGGCGGTTTTTTAGTATGGTCATAATAGCAAGAAATTGCCGAAGTTTATCACAAACACGTTCTATATGACAACTCCAGTTAAACTTATCGTCTATAATTACTCCCAGATATGTTTGTTTACTGACGACATCTATTTGTGGACAGTTACAGTTGATCGTGTTGGCCGTATGCAAGCAATCATGGTCATGAGCTATTAAGTTCTGTAAAGGTAATTTTTTAATGTAGGGGGATTTAATAACCAATAATTTAGTTTTGCTTGCATTCAGTACTAGGCCAGCATCGTGACACCACCTTGTTAGAGCATCCAGGTCGCGTTGTAAGCGTTCGCATGCTAAAATATGAAGTTACAAAAATGCAATGAAAACTAAACAATCCAACATCCTGTATCTAACAAATTAAAGTGACGGAAAATAATCCGTCTATAGTATTGAAGCAGCTTTGAAATGGCTTCATTTTATTCTTGTGTTTTCTTAAGGCATCAACAATATAGCTACGGTATATCAGCACTGCTCTACTCTGACTCAATGGATCGTCAGACAGCCTTACTCAATCCTCTAGGTGACGCTAAGCTAAGGTAAATTAGTAGTAAATTATGTAGGGAGCAATTAATCACATTCACTAAGTCTGGGCAAACTATCACTTAACCTGTATTTTGAGATACCTAACCTAAAGTAAGGCCTGATGTGATAATCATGTGTTTAAAATTTAGCTTATATATTTTCGGTTTTAAGCTCAATTATTTTATTATGTGGTAGGTACAGTAAAGTTGTGCTTCTTTAAGTTGAAAATAATAGTAATCTACTACATCAGTCTACAATAGTGAATTGCCTCGTTAGTGGTTGAAAAGTGCGTCTGTTAAGCTTGACATATTGAGTTGAATTTTTAGGTCGAATAAAGTGTTATTGGATTTTTTCCATTAAAAATTCCTCAGTAGGTGAAGCCTAAAGTTTTGATATCCGTGATGGATTGCCGTTATTCTTATGTTATCCACTTACTAAATAGTTTCAGTTCACTAAAATCTATTGACTTTCTGTAATACTTTCACAATGGCAGGGAAAAGGAGCATGTGTACCCAATGATATTCATGTGACTGCTTAGAATAGGAATCTGCCGTACACTACCGTAAGTCATAAGCGTCGTATGTACACTAATAAATATTATTTAGGTGTAGCACGCCTCGTTGAATTTGATAGATTAGGGAGATAGTAATGTCTTACTGTTAGAGGGTTATTGATTGTTCGGGATAGAGAATATTATTGTATGTTGTCATGGTCTGTATGCTAGATTTGAGTATTCATGTAACCTATTGATGTTGCATAATCATAGCATAAGTATTATTGGCCTTATAACGTTCCCATTACTAAAACTCAAGTCTAGAGAGGAATGTAAAGAACTAACTAAAATGAACAGTAATCCATTACGCGGTTAGAGTGCTGGTTAGTAAAAATGTTTTGGTAGCAGAACATGCTGATAATCGTCAATGAAGGCCGCTATGGCTCACGCACAATGGTTTACCTAGGAGTAAAAGCGGAAACCAGTTCATAAAGATAAGATAAATTACAGAAATGAACTAAATTCCTGGTCCAATTATAACAAGGTCAGCCGTGTGTTAATACTACATTAGATACAACCTCCGAGTATACCTCTTCCTTACCATTCAGAAAATACAACCGTAATGTTATGTCAAAAACCAGCAAAAACCGTTGCTAGTCGCTCACCGAGTCACAAAAGTTTCGCCTTAGGGTTTGTTAAAGAGCAATGGAGCGCAGCATTCTGGGTGTCAAAAGAGCCGACAGAATAACAAAAGCCAAACAGCTTTCAAAAACTGTGTTCATAGACTAGGATGAAAGGTTGACAGGTAAAATGGAATTGGACGGGTCAAGTCAGCTGTATGCACATTGACTGTTGAGCAAGCAGGAGTCTCTACAAAGTGGGTGTCTGAGGAAGAAAACCGCCGAAGGCTTCTTGGGAAGTCGTAGCCAGACGATCAGGACGAATTCTGCAAAAGAAGAGAATATCTGGCGAGAGGCTTCTGCCATGTAGTGGAGGTAGGGTATAGATATACCCTAAGTAGTACAAAAAATCGGCAAAGTGCAAGTATAGCTCATCACGAAGATTTCTATAGGTACTATACGTAGCAAAAAACGGCAAAAAAATCACGTTTGATTTATGAGAGCCACACTTAAATTATTTGTTTTATTCTGTTGATAAAGCATGAATAGAAAATCATCATCTGTAAAAATTTCAACTATCTTTTTTTTTAACTGATATAAACTAGTAGTTTATGTATATCTGTTTGTATAAAATAAAGTATGTTATTATTATGTGTTAGTGAGATCCCACCTGATGGTATTTACATTATGAGTACGGAACCCTAAAAACAAAAATTTACGCTAAGTACAATCTAGCCCACTCAAAAATTCAAAGCGATTCCATAAATTAGCGTCACGTAGACTAGATTACATTACTTATAACATCTTTCCTAAAGTACTCGGAAGTAACTGGAAAAGTAATCAGATTATAATAAATTCCTTTTAAAGTAAAAAGCTTTTTTGATGAACGGTAGGAAAAACGTTTCTTATAAAAAGCAAATAAAAATGTATAAAATCATTTCTAAAATTCTCGTCTTTTTTTAACAGTAGGAAACTTACCTACAATTATTATGTACAGGAGTTACATAGATAAGTTCGTGGCATTCTAGATTAAGCAATGTATGACATATCCTTAACATATCGAAGAGCGGGATTCTTCCGTTCCTCGAAAAGCACGTTAACCTGTTGGTCCCAGCTATCATTTGTAGAACTTTAACAGTCGTTACGGATAGCTGGAAAGCAGGAATTTTACACTAGTTTCGAAAAATGGTAACCCAGTTACTGGGTTTTGGAGGTCAGATAGACAGTCGTTCTATGTGAAATGGTATCTAGCTGCATTTGACCCTAACTTTATTGGTTAAAGCCTAGGCAAAAGCGGGGATTTTTTTTTAAAGGTAAGTCATCAAATAATTTCTCCCGCTCCTGTTGTATCTCGGTGGAGCGGGGGAGAGCGAGTTAAACAATTACTGACTAAAGCACTGAAAGCCCACCAGTGTTCCATCAATTGCACTTTCCTCTACGGCAACTTTTTCGAACAATTCCGAACCCCAGTCAGTCAGTAAGCATCATCATCTGCCTAGCCTTTTCCCAACTATATAGGGGAGGAGCTCGTGGCTAAATAATAACAGCCGCACAGGTCGATCTTCAAGGTTAAGCAACGCTTGCCTAGGTTGGTCTGTGGATGGGTGACCATCTTAACATAACGAGTTTCCTCCGTGCCTCGGAAAGCACGTTAAGCCGTTGGTCCCGGCTGTCATTTGGAGATCTTTGGCAGTTGTTACGGATAGTCAGAAGCCAGTAAATCTGACTCCAGTCTCGCCACGAAGTACCGTGTTACCCCAGTTAATGGGTTGTGGAGGTCTGGTAGGCAGCCGCTCCGCGTAAAATACTGGTATTCAGCTAAATGCGGCTTGACTGGAAGCCGACCCCAATATAGTTGGGAAAAGGCTAGGCAGATGATGAGTAAGCAGACATAGGTAAATTCATAGAATTTCGAATTATCTTTTGAGATATTCTCAAGCAAAGCACCCTTGAAAGTATTACTTTCTCGACAGGTAAAGTAGGTACTTCAACCTAAAATAGAAAACTTGAATCTGAGTCTTCCAAATTGTAGACGATACAAGAAAATGAGGCAAGAAAATTGTGCTAACATTAAAATACACGACCCGAAACGGCTGAAAATCTTATCTAATAATAATTTCGCGACTTAACGAACCTTCAAGTCTTTGCTGGATCCACTGAAACACTGTAATTATGATTTCATACAAATTTTAGTGTATAAGAGTTGATGAACGTAGTTTATCTAAATATTATTTGAAAAATTGAGTGTCGGAATATATATTTAGCGAAAATCATTTAACCTATCACATACCCGCAAAATGAGACACAATAGTAAAACAATAACAGCGCGGTCTCATAGGACCGGTCTACATATCACAAGAAGATCACATCTGGATACGTACAGTACGTACTAAGGCGCACATAAGCGCAGGGTCGACAGCGCATCATATTCCAGATCGCGCACCTTCGTCAAAAAGAGTTAAGCTTACTGTACATGCACGAGTAGCTTCATAGACGCGTATATTCACACGCCTTAAGTACACTTCGTGGACTGAGTTTCATAGTTTTATATGTAACTTCATGCAAACCTAAGGTACGATGCAAAATAGCATGGTTACCTTAATGCCTATTTTCCCGTGAACGTTTAAGTTCAAGTGTTCGAAAAATACTCATCGCGTCATTTCTCACTTCACACGAATTTAGTCCTGTATTATCCATGCAATTTCACATCTGACTGTACCTACACTAGGTTAATAATGGCAAATACGTGTCTATGGAGCTACGCGTCCGTTGACACTAGGCCTTACTATGGCCCTTAAACGTAAAAGGCATTTGAATGAATGCAGCAGGAGGAGTTCTTTGATGATTTTTAAAAAAGCTATACAACCGTTGTGCCCACAGGTTGGGCCCGTGATTTGCTTATCAAGGTATATAGCTATAACATAAAAAAAATCAGTTTCATTGTCTGTAACAGAACGTAAATCTGTTTCCAAAACAAAAATTCAAAATTGGTCACACTGCTGGTGGAGTGGTTCGTGTACATTCAATGAGGGAATTTCCTTTAAAGTCGCTATCATTTTTTTTTTCTATTCAGTTACTTCGCTATCTTTACTACAGAGTCCCAGTTAATTAAAACTGATGTTAGCCTAGAAGCACTTTCTCCAATCTTTTCGAACAAGTTTTTAAACTTTGACGCGAAGCTAATTAACCTTTGCCTATCAATATTATATAGAACTGGTTCTTTACCGAGAGTTCCATTTTCCTATTGAGAAAATTATTTCCTTTACTACGATGGCTATCTTAGGCAGGAGATATTAGGAGATACCAAGACATGAATATAGACACTAATAGGAAATACAGGACAGTTAAGATGGAAAATAATAATAGGCAGTGTCTCATACTTTTCAATACTAAATGCATACATATATGGTTTACGTCTGACACGTTCATAACATGGTAATTGTATGATGCGATGTCATAAGCGGACGCTAATAATAATTATAATACGGAAAAGCTATATTTTTTATACTTCACAAGAATTGTTTATTTTTAATATTTCAAAAAGCTTGACAAACATGTAGGAAGCTCTGTGTATTTAAAAGTCTAAAGAATTTCTTCAAAAGTTGCTATTTCGGTCTTCCGAGAGAACATTTTCTCCGCATCTTGAATAGCTTAAAGTGTTATTTCTCGCAGCTAATTAAAACCTCCAGTCCCAGGTAATACTGTCTTTTCAGCAAACTTGCAGGAAATGCTGCAGTTTTTAACAGTAATTAGACACTTCATAGTTGAAAAGAATGTTGAGTATATTTTATTTTATTTTTAAGGCGGGCGCGACGTTAGAATTATCCATACAAACGTAATACCAAAATCATTTGCAATTTAAGCATATTAACACCATAATATGATGTTATTCGGATTCAGACAATAATTATCTAGGTTCCTACATCGTCTTTTTGTTGAAAAACTTACCCCAAACGAAATTTAAGCGAATTTAAATTTGCACATTTTCACAGCGAAAATGTCATGTTTTCATTTTGTTTTTTCTATATTATTAACAACAATATTTCAAAATATCTTTTCGTAGGAACACAGATATTATTATCAAGTTATAAATACTCGAAACAATAATGGAAATACATTAATTTTTCATTCATCATTTTTGGTATTACGGAATCTCTCCCAAATTTCCAATAGTTTGTATTGCTATCACAGCAAGCAACTGTTAGTGTGCGTATGATGACTATACTCCAGTCGGTGTGTCCAAGAATTGTTTAAACTATCTGGATTGCTTCCATCAACCTCAAAAACGTGTTTTATTTCGTCTCAACTCGAGATAGCGCGCGGTCTCCGCAGGCCTCTTAATATCAGGAACTATGATACGTGAGTTACTTAATCAGTGAATTTACAACTTATTATTTAATATTACATGCACTCTTGACCACTATCTCACCTAATAGTAAGCAATGATGTAGTCGACGATTTTTTTAGGTGGAAAATCATCCAGTGACTTTTGAGACTTATACTTTTACTACTTATTTACTACTTATGGTTTTACTTAGACTTATACTAATTAAAACCAATTCCCTCTCTCTATGTTTCTTCTTTGCCTTGCCTTTCAGGACCTGTTACCCTAATGCAAACCCATGACCCCAGTAGGCTTTAACTCTGCTGGGTCTTGATTTGTTTTAGTGTTTATAATACTAATGGCTGATGAATGCTGTAAGTATAATGTTAAATAGTAGAAATAGAAAGTCAACCAACCAATTCATAATGTCGCCGAAAACAATCCGAGCCGAAATTCAAATGACACCGCTCCATTGTTAATTGCGTCAGAGCCGCCGAGCCGTCCTAAAATTAGCTAACTCTCTTGAGCGCCATTACGGAGGTGAACCTGATAGAATATACGTGGGCATAGTACGTATGCCATCCTTACGAGGTTTTTTCTTGCCGGTTCTTTCGATAAAATGCGGCAAAATGCATGAAGACTATGAATAGTCCTTGTATTTTTTGGAATTTCCTGTGCAGTTTCCGCAGTTTTTTTCTTATTTTATACGATCTTGTTCCTGATAATAAAACACATCGAAAAAAGAATGATTGAAATCGGTCCAGCCGTTCACGCGTGGTGTTTTGGCCAGGGAAAATAGGGATACATTTTTATATAATACGAGTGGTTTTAACAGACGGTATCGTGTCGCAAAACTGACTTACAGACAAAAAAATAAAAATTGAGAACCCGATGGCAGCACTACCATCACTTTTTCAAAACGTCTAGAGATCCATACAAATATACAAACAAAGTTTCATCCATACCAGTCAAGCTGTTTGGAAGAAGATACATAGGTGTCAAACAAACGTATAGAAGAATTTTATAAGTATTAAACATATAAATATCTAAACCTAAATGACAAAATAAATTAAATCAAACCTTATTAAATCTGCTGACTTTTATCATGTTCTAAAATAAAGTCTAAAAGGAAAAGTCTGTATATTTTATCCACAAATATTTTCACACACTAAAACCATTCGCAAATTACTCAATTGTTAACCAGCACATGATATTTCGAGTCCCTTAGTTAATATTAACCACTTATACGCGTATAATCCTACTCAATACGTCGGTACCTACTAATGGAGTATCAATTATCCCTCTCCACATCAAACATTTACGTCAGTTATTGAGTAATACTGATCAAGGGTATAATCCATCATGATAGTGTTAACAAGCTTAAGAACTTATACTTCCGTTGAGTCCTGCTAACACAAACTAAGGTCCAAACCGAATTAGAGTTTCATCAGAGCGAAATAGGGGTGTACTTATAAAGGATCTATCTGCTGCTAGTGGGTTCACCCGCGTGATCGGCCTGAGTCCCAGCAGTGAGTACAGTTCAAAGTATCAAAGTTAATCATACTTTGCTATAATGTGTAAAGTAGACCATCGTGAAGCAAATAAAATTAGTCTTTAAAGTGATATTTTTTCTACCACAATTTGTACTGTACACTTTTACTCGACTGGCCCCAGAAAGTCAAGGTAAGTCCTTTTAAAAAAAAATACTCTTTGAGATTTGTCTCGAAAATCGAATAATAATACATACCAAAACTAAAGTAAACTAATGTTTCTCGAAATGAAAAAGCTAGGTACTTACAAAAATATGTAGGAAAACTGTGAGATGTATTTCAGAGAGCAGTTTTTCCTGTGTTTAGCCGGGGATATCAACCGCCATAATATTTAGTCTTACAAAAAAATGGCCGCCGATGACTGATGGCCCGGAAACGCCAAATAGAACATGTGAAAAGAAAATCTGTGGTGACCGATATTATCACACAAAAAATATCATGTCGGCGATCTGCGTAACTGCCCATGAAGAATATGATGAATTATGGTTTATGGTGGTCGTGTACAGTGGGAAAAACGGATGCGGTTTTTTTTTGTGATGACAAATCATCCAATCACTTTCCCATTCTAGGGTGGAGTGGATGTGTCAGAAGTATACAGGCTAAAACTACAACTGTCTATTTCTGTTGTCATTTGAGTTCTAGGAACACAGGTTTTCTTTTCAGAAATTCCCCTTTGGCCTAACGGGCATCGGCTCTACTGCGCCTTTACGGTTTTGCTGATATTTTTTTCAGATGCGCGTGGGACACTACACGCTGTCGACTCGAGTCGACTGCCTGATGGCAAGCTACTTATTGCTAAAATGAATGTTCCGAGATAGTTACTAGTTCGTTCGTAGCTCGACTTTGAATAAAATTTGGTACATAGTAGACCATGTTCTGAAAAAGTAGGATATTTTTTATCCCAGGAGTATGTTCCTTTTTGGGATATTTTTATACTTTCACGAAGACGAAACCGCTAGCAGCAGCTACAAACATAAATAAAGCTGAGTGAATATACCTCTCAAAACTTTTGGGTGGCTGAAATTCTGCTTGGTTCATTAATAAGTTTATGATCACGACTAACAAGATGCACGGAAGTTAGCTAAGTTCACAGTTTATAATAGTGGTTCCCAAACCTTCTTTAACAGGGACCACATTGTTTGCAGGGCGCAGATGTCCTATGCTATTAAAAAAAGAATCTGTATCATCATTTCAAAATTTGTAGCATACCGATTATTTAAAATTAAAAGCAACGACCATTGTCATAGAAAACACAATATTTGTGACAGAATCTTAAATTCTTGTTGTGTTCAGTTGGAAAGGGTAAAAAAAATGTTCTTTTCCAGGACCATATTTTAGCTCTTACGAACCACCAGTGGTCCTTGTTCAGCTTGACAGCCACTGGTCTAATAAAGTACTTGAAGTTGGTCTGTATCAGTCCTCTAAGTAAGGTTATGAAACATTGTTCTACCTTTTCCTTCTTGTCAAACCGAATGCAGCAAATTTTCAGTATTTTACATGGAGCGAATTCGCATATGAGCCCTACAATAAAAGTAATTGACAAGACTGCGGTCAGATATCTTGGCTTTTGGTTATTCGTAAAGACTTTCAAAGATTTACAAATGACAGTACAAAGGTGTAGCGACATCTGTCATATGTAAACTAAATTATGAAATAGATTTCTCCGCACGATTTGAACACATAGAGTGCGTCTAATGAAAGCGCGACCTGGAGTTTTTTATTTATTTAATTGGCAACATTATTCAGCCGTAATTGTAAGAAATGAAAAAAGTTGTGAAATGTCAAGATAATTATGATTCTCCTATTAATTAGTATTACTAATAATGATATTAACACATAAAAGATTTATGGATTTAACTTCTTTTTCTCAGGACGCGCTTTCATTAGACGGACTATACAACAGCCCGACATAATCTCTGACAGCCCTGTCCACATCTCTTTTAGGTGTAATATTCTTAAAACTATACAAACGAAATGTATATATTATCTCACAATCATATTTCACTTGCTTAAAAGAATGAAAAGTGACAATGTAAGCCGACTAATGTTATAAAGGTGAAAGAGTGTGTGCGTGTGTATCTATATTTGTTACTCGTTCACGCTAAAATAGTCATGTCCGACAGTTTAAGCTTCAAAATAGTATACTGTCAGACACGATGTTCTTCCTGATAACGCTCTATAGGTAAATACTTCTTGACTCATCATCATCTGCCTAGCCTTTTCCCAACTATATTGGAGTCGGCATCAAGCTGGATTTAGCTGAGTACCAGTATTTTACGAGGAGCGTCTACCAACCAGACCTCCACAACCTATTAACTGGGGTACAACACCTTACTTCATGGCAAGACTGGAGTCAGATTTACTGGCTTCTGACTCTCCGTAACGACTGCCAAAGATCTACAAATGACAGCCGGGACCTACGGCTTAACGTGATTTCCGAGGCACGGAGGAAACTCGTTATGTTAAGATGGTCACCCATCCACAGACCAACCTTGGCAAGCGTTGCTTAACCTTGAAGATCGACCCGTGCGACTGTTATTATCTAGCTACGAGCTCCCCTGAACACGATGTTCTTCCTGATAACGCTTTATAAATACTTCTTATACCAGGACTATTTTCCCTAGGGATAATTTTCTACTAAAACGCGGGCGAACCCGCTTACAAAAGTTCGTAACAAATAAAATTCATTTCAAAGCTCTTTCACTTGTATGTTAGCCTAGTACCCGTTGTCAACATGACGCATGAATACAAAGGTTTTGCATCAAAATGTTGATGTCCCGACATTTTTTTGTTTTATTTCTGTGTGGTGATCAAAACAAATCGTTTATTGTGAGTGGGAAGCGGCGTAGGCAATTTTTTGAATAAAATTTGTGAAAATATGAATACGAGTATAGCGCTGGTTTTGTGGTTACAGTTAGTGTCAAGGGGTCAGTTGGCATACCGAAGTTTTTAATCAATTTCTTCGTTGAAACTATGTTTATTGGTGATATTTAATTTGTGGATTTGTATCGAAATAATTCGTTTTTATGAATTGCTTTCACTATTTATTACTTGGTGCTTACTATAGGTACTATATTGACCGGCAGGATGATTAAACATTTAAACAGACCCTGTTTACTGTCCGTACAACCAATTTATACTTATTTACTTACCTCTATTTAACCCTTCAGCAAATACAAAAATGATGAAATATTAAAAAATTTTTTGAATTATCACATGTGAAAACGAGCGTAAATGAGCGAAACACACAAAGGAATTGATTGCAGTGATCAGTGATAATGAAACTGTCTACAGATGCGTAGACAGTAGCTTTATAGCTTGTCGTTGCCGCTGCGTCGTTAGAGTTTCATAGTTTTGTATGTATGTAGGCACACACCAACGGTATAATGATTAATAACACATGGGTGGTAGGCCTTTGTAAAACACCTGCCTGGATTTCAACCCACGTCATACAACTCGTAAGCTCGTGCTAATACCACTGGGCCACAACAGCACAAGCATCTTATTAGTTCAAGAATCTCCGACCGGTCCTATGAGACCGCGCTGTTATTGTTTTACTATTGTGTCTCGTTTTGCGGGTATGTGATAGGTTAATTAGAAAGGCCTCTTTCTCAAACAAAAGGCTGATTAACTTTAAAGTTTTACCCGTAACATAACTTTTAGGTTCACAACCTTGGTAAAGTTAACTGCGTGTAAAGTTTCATCCATCCTGTTTGCTTTGTTTAATATTTTACATAATCTTTCTTATTGTTCTTTACTCTTGAATATGTATGTCATCCTTTTACAGGGGCTTAAAAATTGTTTTTATTGTTGTAACGTAAAATGGAAGTTTAGTGCTACTCCTTTGAAATAAAATACATAATTATAAACATATATTCAAGTTTATATTTTACAATTTCAATGTTCATTCCATATTATTATTATAAATGTCTCAGTCATACGTATAAAGCGTTTTGGAAACACATTTGTTGTGCGTTTGTAGCTAAAAAGTGGAATTCCCTACAGGGGTTTGTGTTTCCTAATAGCTATAACCTAGGGATTTTTAAGTCAAGACCTTTAGGAAAGTGTGCACCACCGTCGGCCACATAAACGAAGTCGTGGTTAAAAGCTAGTATTATACAAATTAATTAAACTGTCTGCACTTGTGTGTGTGAGAATGCACCTGTGTTTAATATCTCCTGCATATTTGGTTAATCTCCTTTGAGTTTGGCTACCGTGATCTGAATTCGGTCGCAAGGATTATAAATAGGTAAATAGCTACTGCCAGTGGCTTCACCCGCGCAAGAGTAGAAAATTCGAACCAAGGACACTTTTGGGGATAAAAATTTATATACTTTTCCAGGACATGGTCTACACGTGTGCCAAATTCCATCTAATCCGTTTAGCCATTTGAGCGTGAAAAAATAACAAACAAAACATACAATCACAAACTTCCGCCTTTTAAATATAAGCGTGAGACTATTTTGTGTAACCCACGTTTTCAATCAGGTTGTTCTGGATAATTGCCGAATATTGCGACTAAACCTATATAAAAATAAAAGAAACTATCTCATAAAGAACATCCATATCTGAAAATGTGTTTGGACAAAACACACGTACAGTTTTTCTGCATAAAAATAGAGGCAATAAAAACACGGTTTTGCCCGAACAGATAGCGTCCGAGCGCGCATTCGTGGGAATAATCCTAATTGTGCTACGAGAGCTAATACAGTCTGATACAATGCAGCCGCAGTGTAAGGATAAAACAACACGCTTGCTGAGGATCCGGCACACTGTCACACCGTTGTGTAACTAGCCGGTAACTATAATTTTCTAATACGAGACGACAGAGTGGTGTTTTCCAACGCGAGTCAGTAAAGCAATCACGGAACAGTAAACATTCGAAACGGCTTAACTGTACATATATCTATTAACTTACGTTTTATACCAAACTATGTGCATATACACAAAAACAAAACATGAAGAACTCCACGTTGCTCATCATCATTTTATCTGAAAAACTTCCACTGCTCATGCTCATACATTGTTGTCATCACGAAAATGTGCCCTGGAGACT
This sequence comes from Mythimna separata, assembly GCA_030763345.1. Classification (NCBI taxonomy): domain Eukaryota; kingdom Metazoa; phylum Arthropoda; class Insecta; order Lepidoptera; family Noctuidae; genus Mythimna; species Mythimna separata. The sequence goes on along the minus strand of CM061171.1, from coordinate 19,766,423 downwards.
GGCAGCATTGCCACATTGAATGGCAATGTTATGGGCAAAGAACTATTAAGGCTGCTGGAACGCTTGAAAGTAACTCTTACAAGCGTACCTAATTCCCCTAAAACAAAGGGTAAAATTAAAGAACATCGGTGAGTTTTAATTAGTAAATACACATGTCCTCTCGCTGCACCCTAAATCGAGCAGTGGTGGCCCAGTGGTAACGGCCCCGACTTACGAGTTGTAGGTCGCGGGTTGAAACCCAGCCAGGCGCATTACTTTGTGTAATTTATTTCATCACTACTGCTCTCAAAACGGTAAAGGAAAACATCGTGAGGAAACTGGCACGTCCTAGAACCAAAAATTCGAAGACATGTGACATCCACCAATCCGCACTGGGCCCGCGTGGTGGATTACAGCCCATTCCCTCTCCTAGAGAGGAGGCCTTAGTCCCAACAGTACATTACAAGGCCGATAATGCTAATGCTAATTACCCCCACCATCACTACATACACCTCTACCACCACCCAATAACACCACCGCCACCTCACAAAAAAGTAAAGTTTTCTGTTACTTACATTAAACTATACGGTGTAACAGTCAGCCTTCTTGCAAGGCAACTATGTAGCAGCAGTCGCAAAGTAAAATGTCATGTTCGCACATTTTACAGACGGGCGTAAGATAAAATAGGACAAAATGGACATTTAGTGATAAAAAATTGTTATGTGCCTAAAGGAGCGTGTGTAATGTTTGTCGTAGACAAAGGTTTTTTTTTTTGTATAAGAAGTTGAAATAGAACACTAAGTCCTAAGTCACAGGCGTATCTACAGGCAGGGTTTTCTATTTAATGTATGTTTTTTAGGCTTTTCCCATGACCCTATCGTCTCGACCCCAGAACGACTCAAAACTGTATATAATAAATAACCAGACTACTACTTGACTGCGATCATACCTAATGGTAAGCAATAATGCAATCTTTGATGGTGAAGCGTCTATTAAGAGCCTATTCACTCTAGCTTTGAAGACACCTAAGTTATATTCGGATGGTAACACCGCTGCATCCAAATTCCAGTCCTTTGATGTACAATATACCAATAAGGTTATAGTATTTGAGGAGCTCGTGGTTAGATAATAACAGCCGCACAGGTTGATCTTCGAGGTTAAGCAACGCTTGCCAAGGTTGGTCCGTGGATGGGTGACCATCTTAACATAACGAGTTTCCTTCGTGCCTCGGAAAGCAAGTTAAACCGTAGGTCCCGGCTGTCATTTGTAGATGTAGATCTTTGACAGTCGTTACGGATAGTCAGAAGCCAGTAAATCTTACTCCTGTTTTGCCATGAAGTACAGTGTTATGCCAGTTAATGGGTTGTGGAGGTCTGGTAGGCAGCCGCTCCTCGTAAAATACTGGTATTCAGCTAAATCTGGCTTGACTGGAAGTCGACCCCAATATAGTAGGGAATAGGCTAGGTAGATGATGATGAGGTTATAGTATTTGCGCCGATATTAATTTACGCCACTTAAGTGCATGTTATTCCTCACTAACCCTATTGATGCAGCTATTGTATCGTGGTTTCGTAGTATAACACCTAAAGAGAATTTAGATTAAACGTTCCATCATGTATCAGCAGATTACAAAACCAAATTCAACGTCAATTCTGCATTATATTGTAGTGATGGGTCAATCAGGATGTGGTCGGATCAGCTGACAGTGCCGTTGTCGGATAGACACACAAATTGACGCAACGTAATGTATTTAGTACGTGCGTCAGTACTTGTGTGACATAGAATTTGTGGTCAATCTGAAGGTTGTCTAGTAGATGCGATAAGACCAACATTGTATGCATAAATATAGTTATTTTGCAATAAAAATATGTTACTCCTTAGTGCGCAATAGTATATGAATTGAAGTTGAGGAAATAAATTGAAAGTTTTTCTATTAGCATAAAATTCGGAACTACTACTTGAAGTTCTCTCGACAGTAGTCAGTGTTCGTCATATTTTTTAAAAGCTTCTTTGTGGTCAAAGCCGCTGTCAGCAGTAAGATTGTTGTAATTAAAAGACGAGACTCATAAAAACTCTCACAATATATAACAAAACTTTCAAAAGGAGTATTTTCCTCATGATTTTCATGTCATCGACTGAAAATGTGGATAGCGATAGTAGCTCTATTGACTACGTATTTTTTCTTCCTATATTTCCATGGAAGAAGCCAATCAATGTTTTATATAAAACTGGCCAAAGAAAAGGAACAAAAACGTCGACAAAAATATGAAAATTGAACTCTCTACTTTTCAGGTACAGCCCGTTGACAAAAAGACAGACAGACGGACGGACAGCAGCAGAGGCTTAGCAATAGAGTCCCGTTGGCACAATCGTGGGTGTTGAACAAGTTATTACACGTGCAGCTGAAACCTTTCATTTGGTATTTGCTTGTAGGTTCACCAAGTTATGAAAGTGGGTAGTTAGTTAGTTAGTTAGTTGGTGTATTTTGAATGAATAGTAGCTGTCTATTCGAGCGTGTATTTGAAGTTATTCAGTAATTGATTACTTACTTCTATCACACCTCTAAATCAAAATTTCATCTAAACCAAGATTTTATGTTGTATTTCAGATAATATGTTGCTGCCACTAGTGTTATTCAAAACTTGTATTTATTTAGAGCAGCTTTGAATTGATTAAAAAATAAACATTTATGTATCGAATTAGGAATCGAACCACTACTCATGTGTAGAACTACACACATCAAAAGTGTCTAGGGATCAACATATATTTTTGCAATAACTTTTCTCCTGATTGATATTAATTAAAATTTTCTTTAAGAATTCATCAAATAAAGTGTTTTCGTTTGTCACAGTAACGATAAACCAAGTCACCTTTGCATTAATAAAGAAATTTGCCATTTTCCTAATAAAGGGATTTTTGACATTTGAACCACTAATATTAAAGTTCGAAAAAAAGACTGAAATAACAGTTTTCTTTAAAATTTTATTGGGTAACTTAAACAATTAATAATCCGTGTTTCTACCGCGAACACTAACAACACAAGAACATCGGTTTGGCATACTCAAAATGAGTTCATCCAAATCACGCTGTGGAATGGCCGCCCATGTTCGTTGCAACAACAAAAAAAGGTCTTCTTGCGACTGGATACCCTCCATATTCGGCAGAGCTCTTCTCTGTAGCATATCCCATGCATGCTCAATCGGGTTCAAGTCTGGCGACTGAGCAGGCCAGGGCAGGACATTGATGTTAGCTGCAGCGAGAGTCTGTCTTACAATTCTTGCGGTGTGCGGTCGTGCATTATCATGCATTAACTGAAATAAGGGACCGATTTGCACTTGTAGAGGAACGATGACGTCTGATACAATCGTCTCAGCATAAATTTGAGCGTTGAGGTTGCCTCTGATCCAAATCAACTCAGTTCTTCCGCCGATCCAAATACCCGCCCATACCATGATGGTTCCACCACTATAAGGATGGACTTCCTGGCAGGATTTTAATCGCTGTTGGCGTCCAGGGGTTCTCCAGTGTCGTATACGTCTTGTATCCGGTCTCATACCAAAACGAGACTCATCAGAAAAGCACACGAAACGCCATTGTTCTTCTGCCCAATTTCTATGTTCAAGAGCCCATTGATATCGAATCCTACGATTGTGCATTGCTATAGGTGGTACCCGTAGCGGTCTTCGGGAATGAAGGTTCACTTCATGCAAGCGGTTTCTGACTGTTTGGTCGCTAATTAAGTTCCCTGAAGAGTGATGAAGCCTCACGGCTAACATCATGGCGGTTATTGTTGGAGCTCTTCGAGTTAAGATTTGAATGTATCTTGTCTCCGTGTGGTGCAGCGATACCGTCCTCCATGGCGCTCAGCCACGGTACCAGTGCTTCGGTAACGTGTCCAAAGTCGACTGATAACACTCTGACTTGTATTCAGAGCTAAAGCCACAGTACGTTGCCGGGAACCAGCTTCTATCATTCCCACGGCTCTGAGCATTTCTTCCCTACTTAAATGACGTCGCCGCTCCATAATAACGTTGGTTTTAATCAGTAGTAGGGAAACAGTAGCACTAATAATGTCTTCAATGCGTTGTATGTTTTTATAGGGAAAATATTGACAGCTGATTTTCATCTTTTACTCGAATTTGATTCACAGTTCCTGATTCAAATTATGAAATGCACCAAAAAGGATCCATATAAATTTATAAAATCATAAATTTATTACAAAGCCACATCTCAATCTCAAGAAATCCGCATAAAAATGCTTGATCCCTAGACACTTTTGATGTGTGTATTTCGACGAAGTCCGAACAAGTTCACGAACCATACCTCTGTCTGCCTCCACCGTGTGGTGGTGAAAAATGGTAAGGTTTTAGTCAGTAAAAGCCTATTTCATCCTCCCACTCCACCTTAAATCAGTAAAATCATTGGATAACTTCCAATTTCGAAAAACGTCCTCCCGTATAGCGAATGCAGAAACAGTAGATAAATCCTGAATCAAAGGTGTTTTATTTAACTTTCAAAACTTTTGGACTTTTGGAGTTAAATCTATCTGCTGATCCTACAGACCTAGAGACCTGATTAGCTTTTAGAATTAAACCAACTTGCAAAACCTATTCACAAATTTATTCAAATGTTGATTGCTACGGCTAGCGCAGACGGCTCAACAGTTTTCACATAAAACTAATGACTACTGACTTGACTCTCGTCTCTTTAAGAACTAATTACGCCTTATCTGTAGACGTGCCTTAATTAGGCCCATTTGCCTGGCCCCTGAATGGCATGTTGTGAGTAATTGTTGAAGGTCAAATTATGGCTACCGAAAACGCGGGTATAGTTGCGGTACTTAAGGGGTTTTACTATGGCTTTATGTCTCAGACTGTGAGAATAGATCTATGGACACCCATCCACAGACCAACCTTGCCAAGGTTGATCTGTGGATGGGTGACCATTTTAACATACCGAGTTTCCTCCGTGCCTCGGAAAGGTTGGTCCCCCCAGTTAATGGGTTGTGGAGGTCTGGTAGGCAGCCGCTCCTCATAAAATACTGCTATTCAGCTAAATCAGGCTTGATTGGAAGCCGATCCCAATATTATAGTTGGGAAAAGGCTAGGCAGATGATGACTGTGAGAATAGCTCTATGAGCTAGTCTTAAAATGGCGACATTTCGCGGAAACAAATTGTTTTTTTTTCTTTGTGTCTCTCTTTCCTTCTTCCTTTCTAAAAAAGAAACAGAGGCTGTACCTAGATTTACTCACGCGCGTTTAGATAATCCCTGTTGACCGCAGATGAATGGTTCGGAACAGCTTGTTTATTATTCGTTACCCACTAATCACTAAAACAATATGTTCTCTGTTTATCCTGTGGTTTATCCCTACTCAGACGTTATCTAGAACCGACGTATCTATCAATATAATAAAATAAAATAATGCTTCGAAAGATACGTAGCACTATCTACCGTCCTAAGGGACCAGTACTTTTATTCTGGACGAAAGGTATAAATCAATGTCTTTTCTCTATCCCTGATAAGAAATATTTCGTAATGATTGATTATATGCTGTAGGCTGTACCAAAAACATGAGTTGACAATCAAAACATTATTAAACGCGAATGAAGCCGTGTACAAAAGCTAGTGTAAATATAAAGTCAGTACGTCGACGTAACTAAGCTTAAAATTCTCATTCACATGCAAGCTATATTCATTAAAAAAACACATTAAGTCTGAGTGCATGCTCGTTAAGCTTGAAACTGTCTTCAAAATGTTGCTAAAACATTATTCCTGGACTAGCTGTTACCAGTGGCTTCGCTCGCGTGAAAGAAGAAAATTGTCCCTTGGGAACATGCTCCCGGGATTTGAAGCATCCTTTATGCACACTAAATTATAAAAGCAGAAAGTTTGTATGTATGTTTGATATATCTTCATGCTCGAACAGCATAACGGAATTTAGGTTAAATTTGGTAATTGGTACACCATGTTCTGGACTAGGATGTAGGTCACTTTTTACCACGGGAGTATGTTTCCTTGGGACTTACTCTTGTCACGCGGTAATTCAGCGGTCAATGAAATTGTGATTTAGTGTGTGCCGCAACTGTGCTATAAGTCATGGGCAACCATATGATAGTCCTGTAACTCAAATTTATTCAACCGTTCAGCGTGGTATTATGTGATTGATTAAGAAACCTTCAAATAAAAATATTCATAGTAACTATTATTATAAATGTGAAAATAACTGTCTGTTACACTTTGAATCTTAAACTATTGAACCAATTGCAAAGTTTATTTAGAACGCAATAAGTTTAACGCCCAAAAAAATACTTAGGATATTTTTTTTCTGGCTTCGGTTTCATTTTTGTAATAACCGATATTCACCCAGACAAAATCATGGAAAAAGCTAATTCATGAAATTAGAGGGAAATAGGATAGTAGAATGCAAAACTCCTTACTTATCTTTCTCCTTCGGTGCCACGGCCAAACCAAAAGTTCGGAGTTGTTGGATAAGAACTAGTTTACACAAAAAAGCGTGTAATCAGGGAGTAAATGGGGCTTAAGCGAAACTTTTGCTTTGCTTCTTAACGGCCAAACCGGATTAACATTTAAGAAGTTTGTAGTCACTGGAAAGTTTGCGTCGCGCTTAAATGCATCCGGAGTTTTACGGTGACAATAATAGATGTTGAAGTAATTAATTATAATCTGTCCTAATTTTTCTATGTCGATTTAGTAGTTGGGCCCGTAAAGTACAAAAACGATGCTTTACTTTTGCCCGGCATTTATTTTAGTAAAATATACTGATATTTAGGCAGATATTTACATATTATTTAAATATTAATAACTTAAGATATTTAGGATAAATGTTTTTAGAACTTCTCGATACTGTTGTAGCTGAACCTATGGCAAATATTGCAATTTATGTTTATGTTCAAATATGTTTAACAAATAAATGGTTATGTTAGCAAAGATTTTAAAAATTGTAAGCGACCGTTCCATCGAGTGGACGTGTCGTTAGTAACAATAAAGTAAAGAAAGAAAGAAAGAAAGAAAGAAAGAAAGAAAAAATGTATACGAGTTTAATATAATTTAATTGAAAGATCATAAAGCTTGATTATCTACTCTTCAAAACAAAATTAATATCTGTCAAACCTAACCGATTTTTCCGCAAAAATCCAATCAACCAATTATCCCTCACAAATTCCAAATAAACCTCACATCATAAACTCACGGAACAGTATAATGTATCAGTGGTTCCCAAACCGTGGTCCGCAGACCACTGTTGATCCCTGAGAGCTAAAATATGGTCTACGAAAAGTGTAAAAAAATATTTTACATAATAATAACAATAATACGAACTGATTGTCTGATTCTATTAGAAAAATTGCATTTTATATGACTTAAGATTTTAAAGTGTAAATGTGCTACGGATTTACAATTTTTTTGTTAATGTAGATATTTTTTTTAGTTTATTTCTGTACTATGGTACCAGGTAGCAACTAAAGTACCAGTGTGGTCCCCGATCAAAAAAGTTTGGCAACCACTGATCTATATTAACAAAATAATTGGACTCTAAAGCACCTTTCTCACTGTCACAAAAGGATACAGAAGTAATTAGCCGCGAGCACATCTCCTGTAAAACAATGAATACGACTTTTATTTCGCATTCAAATTTTTAAAAACGAATTATCTCTGTCCCTACATTTAACCCTTTTGTTTCAAAGTTCGCAAAATATTGTAAATTTGTGACCCCACCTTTAAATAAACATAAGGTCGAAAAACAGATTGCTTTTTGATGCCGTTTTTGGCGAAAATAACGAATTTATTTTATTCAATGTGTGGAAACAAAAATAACATGGTTTTCCATTTAAAACTTTTGGGATATCAATCCGAATTCACATCGAAAAAAGTGATCCGATTTTATTTTTGTTGGTTTTTTTTTATGCCTCTATCCAAATTATTTTTATGGATAGGTTCCAGTATCCAATCAATCTAGACTAATATTTTAATAGAGAGGAATATTTATTGTTTGTTTTTATGAAAATCTATATACGAGTAGTAACGAGTTTAATTCAAAAACTTGTAATCCTATTGGCATAATCGATTTATCTGATTGAAAGTTACAATATCGGAGTACAAAACCTCTGAATCTGATACGTATGAATAGGTTAACCACTCGCGTATATCTGTTTACCCCAAGCTTTTAACACAATAGAATGCAATAAATATTCAGCGTCACTACATAAACAACAGACATACAATAACAGACAATACCGACATTTCCTTTTTATTGTTATTACTATGGTAATTTAAAGGTTCGAAGTAGTATTCGTTGTTCATATTCGCGCCACACGTACATGCATCTAATATGAGAAGGCGGCCGCACACGTGAGGGGACCGACTTACTCACACCCCAGCACTAGTTTAATTATTAAAAAAAAAACCAAAATTTTAAATTAACAAGGAAAAGATCGTAATACCTTGACATTCCGTAAACTAACCTCAGTCAATCGTGATTTAATGGTCTGTTAGAATCTACACTAATATAATGAAGAGGTAAAGTTTGTTTTTTTGTTTGTTTGAGGTAATCTGTGGAATTACTGGTCCGATTACTAAAATTTTTTCACCAATAGAAAGCTGTCATATTCCTGAGTGACATAGGCTATATTTTATGTACGCGGGCGAAGCTGCGGGTAAAGCTAGTATTTTATAAAAGTAGCAGAGTTTTGTGATCATCCTGTAACTCTGTTCAATATTTTTCGGAAAGGGATGGTGATAGGTGTATTTTTATCAATTTAAAGCACTGTTTAAGAATTATCAAAATGTCCTATTTCTCAATGATCAAGATAATAATAATAGAATGTTTTGCAAAAACAACAGAATTCTGTGACCATCCTGCAGTATTTCTGGTGAGTTCAATATTCATCCCAGTTACAGCCGCTGTAGACGTAAGCTCTATGCCAGTTAATGATAGCTACAACCTAGGGGTCTTTAACGGCCGAAACCAATAACCTATCGATCTCCAGTTTCGGCATACTGGAGATTGTAAAACAAATTATACAATACAAAAATTATCATGTTTTCTGTTGTTTCATTTGTTTTTCTATCTCCGATATGTGATAGATAGGTTATTGGTTTCGGCTGTTAGTCAAGAGTAAATAGGTTGTCTCCATCGTCGAACACATCATCGCTTACCATCAAGTATCATAGAGGTCAAGCACCTGTCAATAATAAAAAAATAATAGCAATATAATTTCTAACCTTCTGTACCATTCCTTCATCATCGCTAACCCATAAACATGTCCCGCCTGACAGATTATCGCAGCCTGTGGGCGCGACGCACTAAAGATTAATTAGAGATAAGAATAACAGGACATATGACGGTGTCGGTCCACGATTTACGGGCAAAACGTTCTATGTCAATATTTTGAGAGGAAATTGGTCTTTGAACTGTGACAGGTCGGTAGAGTTGATTAGGTATTTTGTAGGATTTGTGTATAATTATGTACATTTACGGATAATCAGAAGCCAGTAAATCTGACTCCAGTCTTGCCATGAAGTACCGTGTTACCACATTTAATAGGTTGTGGAGGTCTGGTAGGCAGCCGCTCCTCGTAAAACACTAGTATTCAGCTAAATCCGGCGACTCCAATATAGTTGGGAAAAGGCTACGCAGATGATGTGTATTTGTACATTTCTTAATTACTCAGATACCCGCGGAACGAGACACAATAGTAAAACAATAACAGCGCGGTCTCATAGGACCGGTTGGGGATTGAAACGTTAATATCTAGAACAATGACAAGCTACTGAGAATGTATTATAATATATGATGGAGAATGAAAGACAGAAAAAAGAGCCTAAAAATTCAGATTTGTTTTGTTCATAAATGATAATCGCGTCGAACACTACACATTGTGCTTGGTTTCGGCTGTTACCGGACAGTCGGACGGCGAGCAAGTCGTCCGCAAACCCATGCTTATTTATTTGAAAATAGATTTTTAACAAAAGTTTAACACGTACATTTTCCGTCAATTTAAACTAGATGAATCCAGTGTTTTCGAGCAGACTACCGTGAGAAGAAAAACCGAACCCCACTTAGTTAAAAATATAACCTTAATGAAATCTGGACAATGTTACTGTAACATAATTCTATTCACTATTTCTGTGAATGGTGTGGTGATAGGTTTTCTAAATGCTTTGTGACGTAAAAAAAAAGAAAAGCTATTATTTCAAAAAGAAAAACATACTTATGAGCAGAATTAACCCACAAGCCAAACCGTTTACAAAGGTAAAGAAAGTACTCACACAACATAAAGGTTCCTTTCTACCGGTAAATATTCTCAACGTCACTAACAAGACCGGTTTCACACAAAACGAACGTAATAACCTCGTAAGATTATGTAGCCGGACTTCTCGTAGACGTGCTACGCCGTAGTCATGCTACGTCGTAACTGTGCTACGCCGTAGACGTGCTACGTCGTAACCGTGACACGCCGTAGCGGTAACTATTTCCTTTTATTACTTGACTTGGGGTGGCTTGAAGTGTCTAGCACTTCCATTATAGGTGTCCTTTGAATGGCATTGAAAGTGTACGTGGTTTAACTGGATAGACTTGCCTTTATCATAGGTGACTGAGAATTGACAAAATCTTTAAAATAACTTAGATAAAGAAACATAATTATAATTAAAAGAAGTAACTGTTTAAAAATGCATGTATTTTCTAACTGTAGAAAACCCACGACGAACCACTTGCACTGCATTTTTATAAAGCACATTCAAGAAAGAAAAACTTAGATGTGATAATTCATTCTGATTTATACCACGTTACAAGAAATGAAATAGGACCTACCGCAAATACAACATGGAATTACTAAACATTTGTCTTCCAACATTACCACGAACACCAAAAAAACCTAATAAGTATACCGCATTTTGTAGTAGTAAATCTTGTTTTTGTCGTAAAACAATTTTCGGTGGAAGTTGTACGCAATTTTCGTCGCCATCACAGAGTAAGGAAGCTATATGGTGCTGCTGGGCCTTTCGATTTGTGTTCTCAGAAGACTGATCTTAAGGACTGACAGGAGACTGACCTTAAGGGAGTGAATGAGTGTGTGAGTGAGTAAGAGTTATGCAGCTGATCATAGGCTGAAAATAATCGCCTATTTGTCTTTTTCTAATTTATAATGCACTAGTTGCTGCCAGCGGCTTCGCCCACGTTTTAGTAGAAGATTATCCCAAGGGAACATATTTCCGGGGTAAAAAGTGAGTTGGAGTGGTTTCGGGTGTTTTTTAGCGTGAAAGAGTAATATTTATACTTAAAAACCTTTGCGTTTATAATATTCATACATCGGTCCACCCGCCCACGTGAAACACATCAGGAATAGTGAGGATTGCGGGAATTCAAAGGGTCCGAGATGCACAGGACCGGTCATTATGGCGAGACTTGTGGGAGGCCTATGTTCAGCAGTGGACATCTTTCGACTGAAATTATAATGATGATAAATTTTACAGAACAGAATATCTCTAGTCGCTGCCGAAGTCGTTGAGATTCCGTGTTCTACGGTCGCCGCAATAAAAAAGTTGCAAGTCAGACGATCGCGGAGTATTTGTATTTATGCTAGACATTAATTTGGGTCGCGACGGGGTGTCGCTCAATCTTCTTAGCCGTGAATATTTGCACGTATTTTTTCCGTCATAAAACTCAGATCGTACCTACTGTGTGGTGGAGACAGCTGGGACGAATTGGTTTTCGAGGAAAAATTAAAGATAATTTTTCGGTGGAAAATTTGGTCGGGAAGATTGTTAAACTGCTTACAAAACAACAGAGCTATCAATCAAACTCAATCTTACGATTAATTCTACGACTCAAATGAGTCGTAGAATTAATCGTATCTGCCATCAAATGATGGCACGATCGGAGCAATGTCGCGAGTTTGATTCTACACGGCGCAAATATTTGTTTGGAATACAGATAGGTCGATCTGGATTTCTTATATGGGAGTTAAAATGTTTGTAAATGTGCCCACGATATATGTATTTAAAGTACGAGGCACCGTTTAAAAAATAGTTCTAGTTACTTATAATTTTTTCCATGTCCAAAATCTAAGTTCGTTATCCCAATAAATATGTTTTTATTGAGACTTTTTCCATTCTTTGTGCTAAAAATCCTCGCATCTTATTTACTTCCATGATTATAGGTTGGCGGAAAATACCCCATAGATTATGATTTTCTTCCGAGTAAGAAAATAGGATACAATTGGCCGTATTTCTTGATTACTTTGACATACGAGTTTGACTTTTACATCTTCAATAATCTTTTTCATCTGAAGTATGTGAGCCTCTAAGGGAAATGATTATGTTTCCCTGTTGAGAATTTAAAGGTATGCGAAAGGGCGTGTAAAGTCCTACATGCCTCCGCTGAACGCGGAGAACTCTAATACCGGGATTAAAACTGTCAATGCAGAAACAAAAGAAGCATGGACCATGTCGTCATACACTAAAATCTCCAGATTATAAGAAAAGTTGGGTCGCCCGCCGTTGGCCTGGTGGTACAGAATCGAGAGATATTTCAAGTTATCTCAAATGCTAAAATGAACAACCCAGGATAGAATCTAGCCAAAAAATGGTGAGGAAACTCGACCCCAATTTAACAACAGACCACAACAGCTTTTTTTTCAGTGCTATAAATATTATAAGTAAATGAAGACAAAAAAACTTTTACAGAATAACAGCTTAATAAAGTACACACTCAGAACGTCTTTCAGCTGAAGTGATGATGATGATGACGATGAAAGCACACACAGCGGTCTTTGGTTCCATGGAGAAAATAAATTAGCACCTCAAAAAACACCCACTTAATTCGCATAAAAACTAAACCCTTGAAACACGACAGCAGATTTAATAAATTCGCATCAACCCAGCTCACGACAAAAAAAAAGAAGTCTGGAGAGATGAGGTTCAGACGTAGGTACATAAGCAGCAAAACCTAGATGAGACCGACATCGTGTGCGTAAGTAATTGGCAGCCATTATACTCGACGGCCACGATTTACCACGCAAGGATATATTTTGCAGGTCTCTACTTTATTTTTGCGTCCGGAGGTTCCATCATAATACTGTCGCCTTCAGATTATTTTGATAGATATAATTTATTCTTTTGTCTGGTCTAGCCACAGGCTATATTTAAAAGGTCTGGGTTTTAGTATGATAAACTAGGCAAACATAACTTTTTCGGTAACGTGCCCCACTTGCAAAACTAAAACACAAACACGCACACTACATACAAATTTAAAAGACACACGCATTCAAAATTTGGTAATTATTTGAGTCGATATGGTAAGATTATAAGTACAAGTATTTTAGTGTTGGTTGGTTTAGCCTAGTGTTAATTTTTAGACTAGTTATTCCCTTTTTTTGAGGTGAAAAATCATTCAACGACTTCACTCGCTCTGGTGTGTCCGACGTATCTTAATTGCAACCATACCTGCTATCTTTCAGTTACCCTTTGCGTTTTAGGAATACAAGTTTACTTTTCAGAAATTTCCACTACAGGGCTGCTCGCAGTGCCACAAAATCAGTGGTCCTGCCCGTGGCGATACGAAAGCGTTTGAGGCACTCTTTTCTTTTCTCGCTTAAAATAATTCGCACCAGCAACGTATTCAAGGCCAACCCGCTTTGGAGAGATAAAAGAATTACACCAGTTTTCAGTACTCCAAAGAAACATACCGCAGAAATAACGAACAAATTCATGTACATAGATAATGAAACAGGATTTTCACGCAAGTACGTTCAGACATGATAAACTATACGTACGTTTTAAGGAATAAGAAGCGAAGTTGGTACTCGTGAAAATCTATGTATATAAAAATGAAACCCGTTTTCCGTTGTCATGACATAACATGAAAACGGCTTGACCGATTTGGCTGATTTTTTTTTTAAATGTTCCTTGAAGTTCAATGATGGTTTTTACGGAGAGAAAAATTCTAAAAAAAAAAAACAGGTAATGTAGGGTAGTGTAGGGTAGTGTAGGGTAGTGTAGGGTAGTGTATGGTAGTGTAGGGTAGTGTAGGGTAGTGTAGGGTAGTGTAGGGTAGTGTAGGGTAGTGTAGGGTAGTGTAGGGTAGTGTAGGGTAGTGTAGGGTAGTGTAGGGTAGTGTAGGGTAGTGTAGGGTAGTGTAGGGTAGTGTAAGGTAGTGTAGGGTAGTGTAGGGTAGTGTAGGGTAGTGTAGGGTAGTGTAGGATAGTGTAGAGTAGTGTAGGGTAGTGCAGGGTAGTGTAGGGTAGTGTAGGGTAGTGCAGGGTAGTGTAGTGAAGTTTAGGGTAGTGTAGGGTAGTGTAGTGTAGGGTAGGTAGGGAAGGTAGGGTAGGGTAGCGTAGGATATGTAGGGTCGTCATTTGACGGGAGCGAAGCCGCGGGTAAAAGCTAGTAATATATATAAACAATTTGTAGGATTTACTTTTATTAGGAGAATACGTTTTCGAGCAAAGTCGGCGCGTAGAGCAGAAAATTAAATTATTTTGAAGCTGAAAAATCTGAGCTAGGGACTGGGGGCGTTACTACTTAATGAAGTGAGTTCTAAAAATGAAATAGTCAGCTTTTGCTTGAATAAATTACAGACGAGTGAGTCGTAATAAATGTAATGCTGTATTTTATTATTACAACTGTCTAATCTTAACAATACTTCATTGTAATAACCCGGACGAACCATGTCGTCAACGGCGCGTTCTGTTTCACGCGCGCCTCAAGGACATGTCAGCAAACTCTAGGGGCCTGGCAGGACCAAAGCCTCTGGGGACACGGATTGGAATTCCGAAAGGTAAGCCCGGTGTCCCCATATCCTCGTAGAAGGCAACGATGGAACCGGGTGGGGATTAGTCAGTAAAAGTCTGACACGTCCTCCGCTCCGCCCAAGAGCGAGAGAAGTCATTTTGATGATTCCCCAATTGAAAAAAAAAAACTTCATTATTTTTAAATACCTCTTAGATATATTTTGTTTGCACACCATACCACAAGACATTACAAACATGGTACCAGTATTGGAAATAGAATTTTAGTAAATGATGGATCTCAATGTTTGACTGTGAAAAAGACGGATGAAAAAAGATTGCATGTTGTAGAAATAAGAATATTAAGATGGATGGGCGGTGTGATGAGAATAGATTAGATTAGTTAGAGGAAGTTTGAAAGAAACGCTAGTGACTGTAAAGAAACTAAAAGGTATAGTTTGAATATAGATGTAACGAACATTAAAGTCAAGGTGCCAGGGTTCGAGCGGGTACAAAACAACACCAAAAAACCATATTTCAGGTTTTATTTTGGTTGTAACTAATAATAAGTTTGAGTTTTTTTATTTTTTTTTATTCTACTGTAATTTTAGTAAATTAAGTATTTTTTCATTAAAAATGAACAGTATAAATATAAAATATCTTATGCCCGTTTTCACCAACAGCCCCTAAAATTTAAGTGTCTCTTACGCCAATATAATCACGGTTTTTGCATATTATAAAGTTATTATTCTGAATCAAAGTACGAAATCGAACACTTTTAAAGATGTCATACTTTAATTCAGAATAATAACTTATTAATAACTTGCAAAAACCGTGATTATATTGGCTTAAGAGACACTTAAATTTTAGGGGCTGTTGGTGAAAACGGGCATTAGAGTCATAACAAAAGTTTCTATACTTACAGGCTTAAACTTAAAGGCATACAGATTGCTAACCTAACCTACCTTTGACTTATCTTTAAACTGTATTGTAACCATGTGACCTAACTTTGTAACCTAGTCCGCATTTAGAAATTCTGTGATCTATTCTAGGTGATTCACACAAAATTTATTCTCTGAAATTGCACGACAAGGTCGCGGCAGACCACGGAAAAGGTGGTGGGGATGACTTAGATGTCTTTCATAAGAATTGGCAAGATATGACTCAAAACTCGGTACATATGGAGAAATGGAAGGAGACCTATGCCTAGCAGTGGGACAGTACAGGCTAGATATAATAATAAAAGTGATTCGTCTGGCAAAACACGCAACCTTCTATAAATTTCGCTACCATTGTCTATTTTACAATTCGTGGTTGTTACTGACATGTTTAGCGACGACAGAGGTATATTTCACGGCTTAGGGAAATTGGCTCTTCATCATCTATTGTCTAAGTATTCTTTGGTAAAGGGCTGTGAACAAAGCCTTTAACTGTTTTATTCATTGTCCTACTAAATTATATCTTTGTATTGTGCTGCTTTGCGGAATTGAGCGTAATATCGTTTTAAGCTGGTCGTGTTTTCTACAATAAAGAGATATGGATATTCGCAACAATTTACTAGTATTAATACTGTGTGGAACACCAGTTTGTTCTGAATAATTCCTCATAGTTAAATATTTAAAGTTATGTACATGTTTCTTGCCACTTTCCTACTAATTTTAAAATACTTTCGTTTCAAATAATATACTCCTATTTTATCATCATCATCATTTCAGCCGAGAGACGTCCACCGCTGGATGTAGGCTTCTCCCAAACGTCGCCACAACGACAGATCCCGCGACACTCCAGGTTATCAGTCCATCTTTTGAGAAGCCTTCCAGCGCTGTGTCTTTTGGCACGGGGTGGTAGAATTTTATTATTTTCTTAGCTTTATCCCGCAGCTTCGTCCGCGTACATAAAATACAGCCTATGTCACTTAGGAATACAGCAACTTTCTATTGGTGAAAAATTTTTAGCAATCGGACTAGTACTTCCACAGATTACCTCATACAAACAAAAAAACAAACTTTACCTCTTTATTATATTAGTATAGATTTTTAGAAATTTGACATAACTGTCGCATTTTGCACACAGCTACAATTTAGCTCGAGCCAGCCATTGTTCATTCATGTTTTAAGTGCTTACCTGTCTACCAACGGTTATGACCTACATGTGTAGTTGTCATAAAAAGCACGAATAACGACCTAGAACTATAAAATGTGGCGAGAATGCTTACCTCGAGTGTTCCGCACTCACCACGTACTCAAGTGTGGAATAAAATACATACGCAGTCGTAAAATATTACTGAGTATGCTGATGTGTAAATATGGGCAGACATACGAGTATTTTATACGGCGCCCTGGCAGACTTTCATTGTGTTTCAAGATTAATAAACTTTTCTGTGTTGCATCAGATGCTACATAAGTAACGTACTTTTTTTAGAGGATGTGAATCATCAAATAACTCATCCTAATTTAGGTAGAGGTCCAGATTATTCCTAACTAATACTTATTGGTGTTCCTTCAGTTACACTTTGAGTTCTAAGACCGCGATGGTTCTTCCGCAGCTCTGACAATACATAACATACCTAAAGTAATGACTTTTACCATGAGGGTAGACAGACTTTTTATATTCTGGATATATCTGACCATTCAGGCAGAAGAAACGCCCGGGTGTCACAATTGTACAGACCGCTCGGACGATAGTGGAGTATACGGTGGAGGTGTGCCCCACTTGGTCACGTCATGGTACAGAGCATGAGGCAATGCATGCGACCGCAAAGGAAATGACCGCAACAGTAAGGCAACGAACATCGTCACGCCCCAACCATCGCGATAGGAGACATCCTGGCTATCTGGAACATAGAAACTAAACTTTGAAAGCCTGCATTGCTGTATTAGAGTTCTCCGCGCATTCAGAACGTATGCAACGGCCCAAAATCAACTAGCGGGCAGTCGCCTAGACCAGATAAAACACCAGTCTAGCTGGAGAATTATCCCTTTTCAACGGAAGTTTGCGAGCCTTTACACCCTGTTTCGCATACCTCTAAAGTTCCACTAATTAAGTGTCGGTCTTTGAAAGGGAACGGCTTACTCATTTTAAGCTTTTATTTACTCCAAGATTAATAAACTAACCGAAATTGCCCTTCCAAAAAGGTCACAGTTATTACTCTTGATCACGTCCCCGATAAATTCAGAAAACCATCGATCACATTGGGTTCTAATACGGTCATTAGTCAACTTTAGGTGTCCTGCAGACCTCCGCAGACAAATATTAGGTATAGATAGCCGACGCCAAAGTTAGGTAATATTCGTATTGATATTTCTGAGCTAAAAGTTCGGCCATCGTCAATCTGTGTCATACTGGTATCTTACCCACAAAACTTTGGCTGCTAGTAATGAGAGTTTGAAAAATTGCAGTATTTTCTGCATGAAAATGTCATTTTACTGTGAAAATTTTGTTTTATTTTGAGTAAAGGATGCTAAAATAAGTTTGTTGTAACTAAAATAGATTGGCTGTTGTATTGTTTTGTTGCCAAGCGTAAGTTTAATTGTGATCAACATTAAAAAATAAATTGAATCTCTTTCGTCATCTTTGAGAATATTTTTGTATTTGATATTGCAATATCACGGGATTACATGGAAAGTTAAAAAGAAAAGCTATGGTTATTCTGATGATATTCATGTCTAAAGATGTAATAATAATACAAATATTTTATTATCATTTTATTTTATTAATGAAATTCAATCTGATTTATTTTATTTATCTATTTTACTGACCCAATTTCATTTCATTTAATCATGTTTCTGTGAAATAACCGATAAATAAATGAATATGCAAGAAAAAGCAGAAAACTACAACCACTTATAAATATACAAAACTCAAACAAGTTTGAAGCTTAAAAGGCTTTCCAGCCTTCGAGGCATCAGACACTTAATTAAAATGTATAAATAAACGATCTACTTCCAAACAATATTATTTTATACCGTGTATATCTTACAAAGATATTATCATCTCTATAATAAGGTAGGTATTATTAGGCAGTTCAGATTTAGTTTAAAATTTGCATATTGTGTAGGTAAGTACAGCTACACGTAGCAATATCTAAGTGTAATTAAATGCTAACATAATAGTCTGTATTTTAATCCCCGAGACTAAATTGACACAGGCAAATGTCAAACTTCAAATTAATGATGCCAGTTCTTTTGTGCCGCTACAACTCACGTAATGACATTTTAGTATTAAAGATTAAAAAACAGACTTTAGCGATCTTCTATAAATAGACTACATACGACACTAAAATAAGATTTCAATTCGGGCCAGTACTTCTTGAGATTAGCGCGTTTAAACAAACAAACATTGACCGCTATCTCACCTAATGGAAAGCGACGATGCTGTCGACGATGGAGCGCGCTCCCCTAGAAGTAACCCATTCATTCGCTTTAGGGTGGACCGAAAGGGCATCAAAGGATCAGACGTTTATTGACTAAAATCCATCTGTACCTATCCTTTATTTTCTCTTTGCGTTAGTTCTTTCAAAAAATTCTGCGCCAATTTCATAACATTAAAGTATAGAGTTTCCTTACCAATAAAATCATTGTAACTTTGTCATCAGTCTGTAAGCCAACCACCATCTTCACGCTCGCGACTGTACCAACATGTAATCAAGTTACACTTGGTAACTAAGCACGATTTGTGTGATCTATGAATATTAATGTCATTCATTACTATTGCTCCAGCCAGTTTCAAACTGAATGCTAATGTACCTACGTGTTCTATCGCAGATAAATCGTAAACAAGGAAGTTCTATAGGGAATATTATATTACTTGGAATTTAGAACTTTAGTGCTAACATAGTCGGCTTTTGTTATTTAAATGAAATACGTTTGAGAATTTGATGAGAGCTATAGTGTTTATATGGGTAATTATGAAGTGAGAGAACTGTTAAAACTTTACTGTGTACGGTTCTGTACCTCAATTGACAAAAAGGACATAGAGAATTAGTCTGTCTGGAGGTAACAAGCGACTAAATACTCAGGTCTTATAGCCCTTAGAAAAAATCAAGCTTTTTAAGTAGACGGTGTAGACGCAATCTAAAAATAAGGCTTTATACACAATGTCTTATAGCACAAGTACAGAAATGAAGTCGAAAACCGCAAAGTTGTGGTTACATCACAAAATAATTACTTTTTGCGGTTCGAAAAAATCTTTGAAACTCGATCCAGTAATTGAACTTTAAATTTGATTGGTTATTCAAATTTAATTTAGGTCCACGTGTCATGCCTCTTTTTTCATGCTTTTGTTCCCCGTGGCAATCACAAAATATTATCATACCTAAAAAGTAGCAGAATGTACTTAATGCATGACATTAAGTAGTACTGAGGTGTAGTAGTACTATCTATAGTATATCATTATGAATGTATCTTCTATTAATATATTAACACACTTATACTCTTTTAGTCAGTAATTAAAGGTAATCGCTTGAAAACAGTGGTTTCAATAACACTACATCTCCACAGTGTAGGTACTGTGGAGATGTAGTGTGAGTGTAATGAGATGTAGTTGAACTCCAAATGGTTTCGGCAAACTCCGGCACGTTTGCAGACAATTTGATAAATTTATATAAGAAAATGCGACAACAGTTTGCATAAAAATCAATCGTCCAAAATATTGATGACACATTGTTACGCCCCCATAGGCATATTGTCGTTAAATATCAATTTGGTGTTAAGGAAAAGCTACAAAATCCATCCTTTTTCTATAACAATATCAATTCGCTACCATAAAAATCGTTACATAAAATTTTATATGACTGTCTCCACTCCACTCCTTCCTGGAACAATATGTGTCGGTGTGCTGTTTGCCCTTAAAGTGGTGGTATTTGATAATAGTATCGATACGATCAAAGATTTCGTTGTGTATTAAATTACATAAAAATATAATGGCCGAAAAGCACTTACCAATAGTTTTTTTTATTTGTATTTAAAAAAATCTTTAAGAGTAAGTTTTCTTCTACAAATTATAATATCAAGGTATAGAGGAAAGTAAGTTTAGTTTCATATACACATCGTAAGTATGTGTATTGTGTTGTTAAAAATACTTAATCTTAACGATGTATACTTAATTCAATTTTAAATATTTTTAGTTACTGTACAATAATATACTTTTTTAATTAATATAAACTAGTGCTTGACCCTATTTTCCTAGTAATGTTGTGAATAAATTACCGATATTACGATTCAATCATCTCAAAATTCCATAATGTGTAAAAGCTTCACCATTTATTATTATACGCAAAGATAAAAATAACTAGACGCCATGTTTAGATCCAATGACGCAGGAAAAACCACAGCCTCATTGAACGGATAATTTTCATAACTTCCACTTCATCAGTCTCCCCTATAATTACATTACAAGGTAATAGGGGAGAATGTGGTACTTGTGTGCCGCTTAATAATAATTAAACAAAAAAATTAAACCCGTCTCAATTCTCGTTCTACCATCGATAAGTCGAGCAGAGCTTTAATATTTCTACTTGATTTTGATCAACGAACAAACAGAAACATTTAGAACTAAGGTTGCCGACATAGCCCAGAAAATTGCCAAATTTAAGTGGCAGTAGGCAGGGTAACATAGATGATAAAGGTCGCGGGAATCTGATGGATGCGAGACGCACAGGACCGCTCGTTGTGGCGACGCTTGGGGAAGGTTTAGGTCCTGCAGTGGACGTTTTTCGGCTGCAATGAAGATGATGAAGAACTAAAATTTATTTAATACTAGCTTCCGCCCACGGCTGCGCCCGCGTGGTGTGTTGATAAAAAGCAGCCACCTATAGCAAAAACAACAAAATCGAAGAATAAATAAGATTACGTTTCATTTTTTTTCCTGTTGACCGGGATAAAAAGTAGCCTATATCTTAAACTAGGGTACCTATCTACATACCAAATTTCAACTAAATCAGTCCTACCGTGTTTGCGTGAAAGAGTAACTTTCACATTTATAATATTAGTAGGATGCATTATCGAAATTGTTGTTCTGTCAATCCACAAAGGTGATGGCAGGACGACCAAAATATTTTTTTTAGAAACTGGCAAGAACTGACCCAAAATCGAGAACAATGGATAGAATGGAGGGATCCTTTTGCCTACCAGTAGGTCAATACAGACTAGGTATATAATAACAATAACGCAAGCAAAACTACTTCCCCACACACACAATTCATGCATAATTTTGACTTATCTTTAAACTGTATTGTAACCATGTGACCTAACTTTGTAACCTAGTCCGCATTTAGAAATTCTGTGATCTATTCTAGGTGATTCACACAAAATTTATTCTCTAAAATTGCACAACAAGGTCGCGGCAGACCAAGGAAAAGGTGGTGGGGATGACTTTAGAAGTCTTTCATAAGAATTGGCAAGATATGACTCAAACCCGGGGACATTAGAAAAAATGGAAGGAGGCCTATGCCCAGCAGTGGGATATTATAGACGAGATATAATAATAAAGGTGATTCGTCTCGCAAAACACGCAACCTTCTATAAATTTCGCTACCATTGTCTATTTTACAATTCGTGGTTGTTACTGACATGTTTAGCGACGACAGAGGTATATTTCACGGTTAAGGGAAATTGGCTCTTCATCATCTATTGTCTAAGTATTCTTTGGTAAAGGGCTGTGAACAAAGCCTTTAACTGTTTTATTCATTGTCCTACTAAATTATATCTTTGTATTGTACTGCTTTGCTGAATTGAGTGGAATATCGTATTAAGCTGCTCGTGGTTTTCATAAAGAGATATGTGTATTTTCCACAGTTTACCAGTGTTTTTACTGTGTGAAAAACTAGTTTGTTTTGAATAATTCCTCATAGTTAAATATTTAAAACACGTTGGTTGCCAGCTAACCAAACTAACTTCAAAATATTTTAGTTTCAAATACCTAATATACACTAAATTTATCGTCACCATCATCATTTCAACCGAAAGACGTCCACCGCTGGATGTAAGCCTCTTCCAAACGTCGCCACAACGACCGATCTTGCGACACTCTCCAGGTTACCAGTTCATCTTGTGAGAAGCCTTCCAGCGCTGTGTCTTTTGGCACGGGGTGGTAGAATTTTATTATTTTATTAGCTTTATCCCGCAGCTTCGTCCGCGTACATAAAATATAGCCTATGTCACTTAGGAATACAGCAACTTTCTATTGGTGAAAAATTTTTAGCAATCGGGCCAGTACTTCCACAGATTACCTCATACAAACAAAAAAACAAACTTTACCTCTTTATTATATTAGTATAGATTTTTAGAAATTTGACATAACTGTCGCATTTTGCACACAGCTACAATTTAGCTCGAGCCACCCATTGTTCATTCATGTTTTAAGTGCTTACCTGTCTACCAACGGTTATGACCTACATGTGTAGTTGTCATAAAAAGCACGAATAACGACCTAGAACTATAAAATGTGGCGAGAATGCTTACCTCGAGTGTTCCGCACTCACCACGTACTCAAGTGTGGAATAAAATACATACGCAGTCGTAAAATATTACTGAGTATGCTGATGTGTAAATATGGCCAGACGTACGAGTATTTTATACGGCGCCCTGGCAGACTTTTATTGTGTTTCAAGATTAATAAACTTTTCTGTGTTGCATCAAATGCTACCTTAATAACATACCTTTTTTAGAGGATGTGAAACATTGAATAACTAGGTGGATTAGAAAAGAGTTCCAGACTATTACTGACTGACTATAAAACCTACCCGAGTTTCTTTAGTTGCACTTTGCGCTCCAAGACCGCGATGGTTCTTTGACACCCTTGACAATACATAAGATCATTCAGGCGAAAAAAACGCCTGGATGTCACCGTTATGCAGATCGTCCGAACGATGAAGGTGTGCCCAACGTGGTCAGGTCATGAGGGAATGGGATGTAACCGCGAAGGAGATGGCCACAACAGATTGTCCCTCTGAACAGCCTCACACCCCAACCGCTGCGATAGGAGACATCTTGGGTGTCAAGAACATAGAAACTAAACTTTGAAAGCCTGCATTGCGGTATTAGAGTTCTCCATACGATTAAGACCTATACAACAGCCCTAAATCAACTATCGGGCAGTCGTCTGGACCAGATAAAACCCCAGTCTAACTGGAGAATCCTCCCTTTTCAACGGAAGTTTGCAGCCCTTTACACCCTGTTTCGCATACCTCTAAAGTTCCACTAATTAAGTGACGGTCCTTAAAAGCGAACTGCTTACTCATTGTAAGCTTTTATTTACTCCAAGATTAATAAACTAAACGAAATTGCCCTTCCAAAAAGGTCACAGTTATTACTCTTGATCACGTCCCCGATAAATTCAGAAGACCATCGATCACATTGGGTTCTAATACGGTCATTAGTCAACTTTAGGTGTCCTGCAGACCTCCGCAGACAAATACTGCCGCCATAAGGAAAAAAGACGTATCTAACATTTTTGTCGAAATTGAGTTACATACAAATTCGAAATCAGAAAAAAAAATGGCATCCACCAGTATTTTTACAATCCGCATAAATTAAACGGAACATTATAAATCTAACTAATAAATAAGACGCATTTGCGATATGAATCAACCATTACTAAAAAGAAAAGACTGTTCTGCGTAGATGTGCCTTTTCAGCTTAGTGTTACGAAAAATGGGCAGGCGCAAGTGGTAGTAGTGCCTTTCTTACTTAGTATTGCTAGCACTTCAGTTGCGTCCATTCGACATATACATACAAATTCAGAACTCTTAGTAAGCGGATTTTCCTATCTGCAGTTCAAACCTCCTGGATTTCGATTTAGACCATTCCGTTTTTAATTAATATTATTTCCCCTCGGTTCTGATCTATCTAAATGTTCAGAAGATTCAGCTTCTTCTACAGTACTACGGTTCCCTGAGTCACCTGAAGTCTCAAGCGACGAAGATATGCCACAAAATCTTACAAAAACAATCACAATCAGAAAACGTAACAAGTGTGATGAATCACAGGCACAGAAAAGCAATTTTAAAAAAGACATCTATAAGAATACTACTTTGAAAAGACGTTTCTGGCCAGATACGTCTTTTCATTGTAGTTTCACGTATTTTATTGCATTTTTTTTACTAAAAAGAATCGGAAAAAGTAATTTATTAAATACATAACAATTATTTTATTAAAATTTACATAATATTTCTTACAGATCAATTTCTTATACACACTTTTGCACTACAAAATGATTATTTTCTTAAATCCCTTTCGGACAGCGAATTTTTTAATCTTTTGAATATATATCTTTTTTTTTCTTTATGCACTTTATGCAGATACGTCCTTTTCCCTTATGGCGGCAGAATAGTAGGTATAGATAGCCGACGCCAAAGTTAGGTAATATTCGTATTGATATTTCTGAGCTAAAAGTTCGGCCATCGTCAATCTGTGTCATACTGGTATCTTACCCACAAAACTTTGGCTGCTAGTAATGAGAGTTTGAAAAATTGCAGTATTTTCTGCATGAAAATGTCATTTTACTGTAAGAATTTTGTTTTATTTTCAGTAAAGGATGCTAAAATAAGTTTATTGCAACTAAAATAGGTTAAGTTAATAGGCTGTGGTACTGTTTTGTTGCCAAGCGTAAGTTTAATTCTGATCAACATTAAAAAATAAATTAAATCTCTTTCGTCACCTTTGAGAATATTTTTGTATTTCATATTCTAATATCACGGGATTACATGGAATATTAAAAAGAAAAGCTATGGTTATTCTGAAGATATTCATGTATAAAAATGTAATAATATATATGTATATACAAATATTTTATTTTGATTTTATTTTATTAATGTAATTATATCTGATTTATTTAATTTATCTATACTACTGTCCCAATTTCATTTCATTTAATCATGTTTCTGTGAAATAAACGCAAAAAGCAGAAAACTACAACCACTTATAAATATACAAAACTCAAACAAGTTTGAAGCTTAAGAGGCTTTCCAGCCTTCGAGGCATCAGACACTTAATTAAAATGTATAAATGAACGATCTACTTCCAAACAATATTATTTTATGCTGTGTATATCTTACAAAGATATTATCATTCGTATAATAAGGTAGGTATTATTAGGCAGTTCAGATTTAGTTTAAAATTTGCATATTGTGTAGGTAAGTACAGGCATATGTAAAAATAACTAAGTGAAAGCTATTTTTAGCTAACAAACACTGTGGTTGCCACGGTAACTAATCTTCTTCGATAAATAGGCTAAACAACATTAAAATAAGATTTCAATTTGGAACAGTAGTTCTTGAGATTAGCGCATTTAAAAAAAACTCTTCAGCTTTCATCATCTGCCTAGCCTTTTCCCAACTATATTGGGGTCGGCTTCCAGTCAAGCCGGATTTAGCTGAATACCAGTGTTTTACGAGGAGCGGCTGCCTACCAGACCTCCACAACCCATTAACTGGGGTAACACGGTACTTCATGGCAAGACTAGAGTCAGATTTACTGGCTTCTGACTGTCCGTAACGACTGCCAAAGATCTACAAATGACAGCCGGGACCTACGGCTTAACGTGCTTTCCGAGGCACGGAGGAAACTTGTTATGTTAAGATGGTCACCCATCCACAGACCAACCTAGGCAAGCGTTGCTTAACCTTGAAGATCGACCTATGCGGCTGTTATTATCTAGCCACGAGCTCCTCCGCTTTATACCTATATAATTATTCTATACAATAATATTTCGTGGTGGGAAATCATTGAATGACTTCTCCTTTTTTAAGGTGGAGCGTAACGGCGTATCAAACTTGTACTGATGGAAATCCTGTATCCTTCAGTTTCTCTTTGCGTTCCAGGATCACGATAATTCTTCCAAAAAATCCCGCGGCAGCTTTATAACAATAAAATACAGATTTTCCCTACCAATGATTCCATTGGTAGGGAAAATCTATATTTTATTTGTAATTTTGTCATCAGTCTGTAAGCCAACCAACATCTTCACGCTCGCGACTGTACCAACATGTAATCAAGTTACACTTGGTAACTAAGCACGATTTGTGTGATCTATGAATATTAATGCGATTCATTACTATTGCTCCAGCCAGTTTCAAACTGAATGCTAATGTACCTACGTGTTCTATCGCAGATAAATCGTAAACAAGGAAGTTCTATAGGGAATATTATATTACTTGGAATTTAGAACTTTAGTGCTAACATAGTCGGCTTTTGTTATTTAAATGAAGTACGTTTGAAGTGCGTTTGAGAATTTTAGGAGAGCGATAGTGTTTATATGGGTAATTCTCAAGTGAAATAACTATTAAAACTTAACTGTGTACGGTTTTGTTCCTCAATTGACAAAAAGGACATATAGAATTACTCTGTCCGGAGGTAATAAGTGACAAAATACTCAAATGCTCAGTTAGTTAGCCCTTAGAGTAGTGAAAATATCCAGCTTTTTAAGTAGACATAGTCTAAAAATAAGGCTCTATACACGATGTCTTATAGCATCAGTAAAGAAATGAAGTTGAAAACCGCAAAGTAGAGGTTACATCACAAAATAATTACTTTTCGCGGTTCGAAAACATCTTTGATATTCGATCCAGTAATTAAACTTTTAATTTGACTGGACTTTCAAATTTAATTTGAGTCCATGCGTCATGCCTTCTAATTTCATGTTTTCACTCCTTTTGGCAAAAACAAATATTGTTGTACCTAAAAAAGGAGCAAAATCATAATTTGAACTTCAGATAGGTATGTTTGCGGACAATTTGATAAATTTATATAAGAAAATGCGACAACAGTTTGCATAAAAATCAATCGTCCAAAATATTGATGACACATTGTTACGCCCCCATAGGCATATTGTCGTTAAATGTCAATTTGGTGTTAAGGAATAGCAACAAAATCCTTCCTTTTTCTATAACAATATCAATTCGCTACCATAAAAATCGTTACATAAAATTTTATATGACTGTCTCCACTCCACTCCTTTCTGGAACAATATGTGTCGGTGTGCTGTTTGCCCGTAAAGTGGTGGTACTTGAAAATATTTTCGATATGATCAAAGATTTCGTTATGTAAATTACATAAAAATATAATGGCCGTAAAGCACTTAGAGTGCGTCTAATGAAAGCGTGACCTGGAGTTTTTTTTTTAAATTAAATTGGCAACATTATTCAGCCACAATTTTAAGAAATAAAAAAGAATTGTGAAGTGTTAAGTCATGATTCTCCTACTAGTTAGTAATACCACATACACAATTTTTGGATTTAACCTCTTTTTCTCAAGTCGCACTTTCATTAGACGGACTATACCAATAGATTTTTTTTTGTATTTAAAAAAAATCTTTGACAGTTATCTTTCTTCTACAATATAATATCTAGGTAAAGAAGAAAGTATGTTTAGTTGATATACACATGCTTGTACGTATGTATGTGTATTGTGTTATTAAAAATACTTAGGGCCTGTTTCACCACCTATGATTAAGTTTCGAGTATCTTACTTGGCAGATAATTTCATACAAATTCTGTTCCATTTTTGAATTTATTCAGTGAGTAGTGCCTACTCGGACCTTAATCTTAACGATGTATAATTCAATTTTAAACATTTTTAGTTACTGTACAATAATATACTTTTTTAATTAATATAAAGTAGTGATTGAACCTATTTTCCTAGGAATGTTGTGAATATATACTTAATAATTACCGATATTACCCTTCAATCATCTCACAATTCCATAATGTGTAATAGCTTCACCATTTATTATTATACGCAAAGATAAAAATAACTAGACGCCATGTTTAGATCCAATGACGCAGGAAAAACCACAGCCTCATTGAACGGGTAATTTTCATAACTTCCACTTCATCAGTCTCCCCTATAATCACAAAGTAATAGGAAAGATAGGGGAGAATGTGGTACTAATGTACAGTTTAGTAGTTTTAAAAATTAAATCATTTTCATTTAAAACTGTTTTCAATAAAACAATTGTTGCATTTAAAGTCACACAACGGTGACGTGGCAGACCACGAAGCAGACAGCAGGATGAGTTTTTTTTCTATTCTAGGGGAATCATCAGAATGACTTCTCCTGCTCTTGAGGGAAGCGAGAGGGTGTGTCAGACTTTTAAAACTTTTAAACCCCACCCCGTTCCTTCGTTGCCTTCGATCTGAGGACATTGAGCTTCCCTTTCGGAAATCCGATCTATAGCCTCAATGGCATAATAACTTTGATGTCTTTCTTAGAAACTGGCAAGAACTGGCCCAAAATCGAGAACGATGGATAGAATGGAGGGAATCTTTTGCCTACCAGTAGGCCAATAAAGAATAGATATAACAATAACGCAAGCAAAACTCATGCATAATTTTCATAACCTTTCACTCCATCGAGCTCCTATTGTAACTGTGTGTCCAGTGCCTACATACGCGTCGTACTATATTGCGGTGCTAATGCATCGTTTAGTACCGTTTAGCTCGGCAAGCCTTGGACAGCCTCGACAGCGCATAATGACATGACAATATGTCAGCTTGCCTGCAATATACATGCATATATGATGGGGATTATGGTATCAACTGTATTTATTGGAAATTCAGACAGTATTAGGACTGGTTTATTTTGTGAGATGAACTTTTGTTTAACTAACCTTTTCCTAACGACATGTTAAAGCGTCCCATTTACGGAATTCAAAGTAACATTAAACCATAAAAGAGAATAAGACAGGGTTTTAAGGTCACGGTTCTCAGGATATCTCAGATTTATTAGTGACCGAAATTCAACAAAGAGAAAAAACAAAAAGTTGAATTTTGGATCAAATCAAATCAAGTTATATCAAAATGTTTTCTTTTCGCGTATGCAGGCTATAATTATGGGCACTTATAAAACTTCGGAAGCTAGTACACGGTACCAATTGGTCACAACCTGCGGAGAACAGATAAATAAATTATTATTATTAATTGGAATCGGCAAGAAACTCCATGAATACTTTTTTTAAGGGATGGTTTTTACAATATTTCCATATTAACCAATCCACACTGGGCCCCGCATCGTGGATAGATTTCTGCCCACTCCCTTTTCTAGACAAGAATTCCCGCTGCTGGGAATCAAACTGTGGCAATACTAAATAGCTGATTATGCGTACGCATGAAGCAAGCCACAAATAAAACAATTTTCTTTACTTTATAAAACACATAAAAACAATCTTCCACTAGGTACTTCAGTTTCCATGTTACAAAATAAACAAAATGCAAGCATTGAAGAAGCGAGCCAGCCTCATTGAATTGCACTTTAATTTCCGACCCGCTCATATTTCCAGCTCCAACATTTGTACAACTCTTATGAACTTTAAACATGATAAGTGTGTTACTGTCACAGTAATGATACCAAGATGGGACATAAAATACTTTGAAATATATCATTTGTTAAAGTTGTTTTAGTTTGTTACAGTTGTACAATTCTTTCATTTTACTTTGTATTATACTAAGGTTAAAGTGAATCGGGTCTTAGTAAAATAGCGCGCTTTATACATCAGGTGGGATCGCAGTCAAGATCTTGTTTATATCTTAAAACAGGAATTCTTGTGCAAAATATCATGTGTGCTATGAGTTTTCTCATTGAATATATAAGATTTATTATATTAAACAGAAAAAGATTATTCTTTTACTCTTTTTTCGTACTCAAAAACTTAAGATGCTTTTGGAAAGATCTTTGAATAATTTGTGGGTCCTTGGACCCCACTTTTGGTTAAATTTGTAAGATTTCTTGGAAAGTAAAATGTAAACAGATTTCCATTTTTTTCCAATAACTTTAGGTTGCCTGAATGAAATTGTTAAGTACAAGAAGGCTGCTAATTATGTTTTTTTTTATTGTAAGGTCTCTTTTGTAAAATGTAATCTTGGTGTACTTTACTAACTTCAAATTACACACAAGAGCTAAACAATGTAGATCTTGATCGTAGAATTTCTATGTACGAGTATATTATTACAGTAATCAAAATCTTGTGTACAAAATGATTGTGTAATTTAATCATATTTAGTTGAAACAATTAGAACCACAAACTAGGCAAGGAATGCCTGTAGTTTGGGAGTCTATTAATACTTCCTACATAACAATGCCTTACTTACACTAATGTACAACATTAAGGTATATTGTTACAAGTTTGATCTTAAGGAGCTCGTGGCTAGATAATAACAGCCGCACGGATCGGTCTTCAAGGTTAAGCAACGCTTGCCAAGGTTGGTCTGTGGATGGGTGACCATCTTAACATACCGAGTCCTACGTGCCTCGGAAAGCTAAAAAAAGTTAATGGGTTGTGGAGGTCTGGTCGGCAGCCGATCCTCGTAAAATACTGGTATTCAGCTAAATCCGGCTTGACTGGAAGCCGAGCCCAATATAGTTGGGAAAAGGCTAGGTAGATGATGATAATGTTACAAGTTTGATCTTAAACTTCGAACAGATGCTATTCTTATTTTGTTATTTAAAACAGCAAAACAGTGACACTAAATTCTAGCTTGCGTGGTGTTGGGCTGGCGGATGTCGAGCAATAGGTAGCTCGCCGTCCGATCCCCGCTTGAGTCGTCTACGATGCGTAGTGTTCCACGCACTCCTCAAAGAAATGTCAGTAAAATCGTAGAAACCTATTGGGGCCATGGGTAGTCCAAAAGGGAACCCTGGGGAATGTAAAGCAAAGAAGGAACATAGGAAAATGGGCTTTAGTCAGTAAGTCTGTCAGCCTCCTGCTCTACTCTAGACCGGAAGCAGTGATTGGATAAAATCCCTAAAAAGAATGTATATTATCAGAAGATATTTATCAGACCCAAAAATCCCGACAGAAGGTGAGATGAGGCGCAGTATGGCCGCCATAGTTCAGAAGATTCCTATTTTCCAGTCATCTGACTCCAGTCTTGTCATAAAATACCGTGTTACTCCAGCTAATGGGTTGTGGAGGTCTGGTAGGCAGCCGCTCCTCGTAAAATACTGGTATTCAGCTAAATCCAGCTTGACTGGAAGCCGACCCCAATATAGTTGGGAAAAGGCTAGGTAGATAAGTTCAGAATATTCCTATTATATTCTTTAAAACAGCAAAACAGTGACAATAAATAAACCAAAACCCTTCTAAGCACTAGGGAGAGTAGTAAGCAGCCCATGATCTCCTGTAAAATGCACTGGTTTCCCTTCCTACGTTACTGGCACGTTCCGGGACTACAATATTATTTTAATAAATCTGGCTATAAGAAATTTGTGCTTCTAAATTATTTGAAATATCTGCGTCAACAAAATATTTCATTTTAGCCAGCTATGTGATTCTCTAATCTCTGAAATAATGTTACTGAATAATTTGGTTTAGTATCGTCATTTTAAATATTAAATTCTACAGGAATACGCAGGTATTCTGTGTTTGAAATGTTTGTTAATAAATTACTTCTGAGCGGCTCAACAAAATTAATAAATATTTATTTAACTTACAGATAGTTAGTAGTAACCGGACAGAGCCCAAGTCGTCGACAGCGAGTAGTGATTCACGCGCTCCTCGAAAAGATCAGTCAGCAAGCCATAACAACCCAGCAGGGCCGATGCCCGCTAGGGCCGCGAGAATTTTTGTATAAGGAAACCCGTAACCTAAGAATGCAAAGCAGAATGAAGGGATCAGTGGTTTTAGTCAGACACAATCCCTCGAAACTCTATCTCTCTCTATTCACAGCGACCGGCCGATACTAACTCTCCCGCTAGAGATTCACCGAGCATTGCTAGGCATACTCTCGTCACTCCCGATGACGCTATTATTCTCTACCTACCTACAAAATTCTCTAATCTCACAAACCTACGTCACTGAATAATAAAATCATAAAAAACAACAGTAAAAAAAATCGTCCCTACTATCGCCGACTGCCATACTATTAATCGCGCTGTCATAAACATTATAATATAGTTGCTATGTACTATGCGACCCCATTTCCAACACCCCCTCGTACCCCCTCTAATGACTTGCCAAGCTTACTTTTTATGCGATATTTTATTACCAAGGATAAAGCTTTATAAATTAATCTCCACCCTGTATAGTACCATTCATTTTGGGACCCCCTCGTTACAAGTGTCATGGCCGCTCTTGATATATTAAGGTAAAAAGAAGATTTACCTGATTAATGATAGATTCATGATAAAAAAAATGGACTGAGTGATTGTTCAAAAAAGTCACCGTGGCCCTGGAACATTAAAATCTGACACTCCGTCTTGCTCCAGCCACCGCAGGTGAAATTAGGCATTTGATGATTTTTCAAATACCAAAAAAAAAATAGATTATAATTTATTTTTGTGCTATTGAACCACAAAAATGTCAAGTGACAGAAATTAACTGAATTCTAGTTTTAAAATTGATGTTTTAAACACAAGCAACTCTTTCTGCATCAAATCTAGTCAATAGCTAAATACACTGTCGATACCGGACCAAAAATATTGAAGGTTCACTGGTGAACTTCAAACCATATCGAAGCAATTGTTATGGTAAACAAATTGATAAGAAACGAAATTAATTTATTTGGCAGAACGTAACCTTAAACTTAACTGTAGTGTATAACACTGTAGTTAAGTTAGCCAGAAATAAAGAAAATGAAAAAGAAGCATAATATGCAATTGTGTGCCCCATGACTGTACCAAAATAGGTCCAATTCAGCATGAACAACTAAACCTGAGGTTGTGACGCAACGGATATAAACAATTTTGAAGTATTATAAATAAAAAACGAGTATTCCACCAAAATACACTATTAATAACTAGCGAAAAGTGTTACATAGGGTTAAAGCAATGTATGTATTTGTTTATTGTGTGTAAATAAATAATAGACGATAAAAACAAAAACATAACTAGAGAAAAATGTAAGTCAATCACATCATTTTGAGACATCAGGTCACTATTGGATATCCCAATATACTCGTACAAGAAAGTCCAATACTGGCTAGTCAGACACTTTCTTCGATTACTACCAAAAGTACCAAATTCAATTTGAAATAAGAATCGCATTAAGTCTTCTTTCGAACCAATACACTTTAATCAGTGTCAATTTCTCAAACGTATCAAATCAATGCTGGAAATAAAGGCCACAGAGATGCGGAAAATATTGGGTTTCTGTTTTCCTCAATTTGCTAAGTCAATGATAAGTATATAAATAAATCTATTATTAAAGGAACTTCATTTATATGTCACGTTAGACGCTATTATTTGTGGTGAAGAAAATACTGGCCAGTTTTACCATTGCCTCTTTTTTTTTGTTAACCTACATTTTGTGATGTTCCTGGGTGAAGGGTCTTATCATCCATTGAAACTTCTTTGTTTTGGGCGATTTCTGGCCAAGTTTGTCCAACGAATATGATCAAATCATAACACGGTAAGACCACTTTCGACGCGGTCATTCAGCATGCTCAAAACATAGTTTGAAAAAAAAAACAAATAAAAATAATGGGGTCATATGTTTTATCTCTAACTAATAAATTGTTTATTGATAATTTTTTCACCATTTGCGAAAATTCAATCCATACTAATGTTATAGATGAAAAATTATTTCGATCTGGACAGAAAAAGAAAAAAACGGACGATAGGGACGATATGAAGGGGCACCAGAGATATGTTTGTTACTTATTAACATTTAAACGACTGGACGGATTTGAATGAAACCTGAAATAGGATAATTATAGGATAGTTTGTACCTCAGGAAAATTTTCCCTTGGAACTATTTTCAGTCTTCACGCGAGTAAAATCGTAGGCAAAAGCTAGTTAGAAAAAATATATTATTGGTCTTACAAGAACGGACAGGTGTTATTAATTCTCAAACAAAAATTAATATAAGTCTCAAATATATTCTGAAAGGTTCTACTATTATCATAAAACTTAATTCTAAGAAATTCGTTTTTTCTCAGAGATATTTTCACGGCTCTACAAAGTTTATTGCGACAATATCTTTCAGAGAAAATCGTGAAAGAATTTGTCTTCCTCATTAATATTAATATGTTTCATTAAAACGTGTATAAAGGAGATATTTTTTGAACAAATTTTTTGGGTGTCTACTGAGAATTTTAATGAAATGGTACTAAAAATATAACATTCTGTACATTTGAAAAAATGTAAGTGAGTTTACCGTCGGTGTTAGATACTTATTTATTTGAAATAATTTCTCTTGAGAATTCTTTTGCGATCCAATATACAAAATACTAATTTGAATGTAACACAACCAACAAAAATGTGGCTATATTTTTCATCATATCAAACGTTGGTTGATGCCTATGTTATAAAGAATAATAAAAGTCGGATTGTGATTCAAATTACCTATAGTTTTTGTTATATTTCAAAACAAACTCTAATTTTCAATCAGCTTTTATCAACAAAAGCATACGTAACTGTTTTATAAGGCTGCGGGTTCGTTGAAAAAGTAGGCACCTAACTGAAAAGGAATCTCAAAAAATACAGGTGAGTTTTAGCCGGTAAAAGACTGACAATCGTTCTCACTTCATCCAAACTAAACTGTATCTTCATTGTTTCATGATGATTAACGCCCGTTTTCAATAAGCTATCTATCTACAGTTGCAGCTACTAAAGATAAACAAATCTGTCCTTTTGCCCTTACTTGCTTAGGAAAGCAAGGTTATAGGAATAACCTAACGACGAATAGCATTTCCTACCAAAAGTTGTGAATTGATAGATAGAACCTTACTGTTTATCGGTGATAGCTATTTATCTATAAACTGCGGTAGGTTATTGAAAACGGGCGTTAAACGTATTCGTAAACCGCTTTGTATGTGTGGGAAGTAAAATGTTCACCATGCATGTGGCCACATTATGTATTTATACAGCCCTAAATGATGATTCTGGAAACTCAAATGTGCCTTTTTGGGGTTAATGGTGTTCTGATTTTTTTGTATCGAATACCGGGGAACACGGAAAATCCGAAAGGTTGTCACCGTGTCCCCCAGATCGAAGGCAACGAAGGAACGGGGTAGGGGTTTAGTCAGTAAGAGTCTTACACGCCCTCCCGCTCCACCCAAAAGTGGGAGAACACATTCTGATGATTCCCATGTAAAAAAAAAACACAAAGATATAACTCACGTTATAATATTGCCAATCGTTTTCAAAATAAAAAACGCTGATCGCTTCTGCCGCAAGACATGAGTAACTAAAAAAATTACAATTTGACTGTTACAAATTGTAACAGCAATTAAAGAAATAAATTACTCTTACAAGGTTTTCTAGGCCGTGTTCTGGTGTCTGTAAGGTCTGATGATAGAATGGACTTGGTGGAATCACATTGTGCAATTCCGATGTTCCGAAATGTAAAAGATAGAAAACAGACAGGCTTGTAAGCCTGTCTGTCGTCGCTCAGCGTAACAACAACAGTCTAGCAAGACAGATTCGTGAAATTGATCTAGTTCAATTATGTTTACATGTCTAGGTAACCTGAAATTTTAATTAAAAGGTCTATCTCAGACATTTAACAAAACTAACAAACTTTTATTCCTTTGATGTCTCCAATAATGAAATGGAGAGATGATGGATGATGGTATGATGGTGTTGACTGGTAGAAAATGCTTTGTTGTATTAAGTCCGCCTATGTACGACTAGTACATGAAGCTTAAATATATAAATAAATGATAATTCAAACTGCTTCTCACATATTCTGGTGTCGACCCAACTATGTAGTGACGTTTTTGCTAGTGTAGGTTTAATTACCTTACAAGAATTGATTAATCGAGAGCAGAAGTTACAATAGTTTTTGGGTGTCTCTGCTGAACGACAAAAACGGATCCCTTTTAGTTTTGCTCGTCTGCTAAGCCGTGATTTAATTTATTTCGAGTGGGAATTCAGTATGTTGTACACGCTACAGAAATCCTTATCTTTGAATTTACATTATGTATTTATACAGCCCTTAATGATGATTTTGGCAACTCAAAAAGTGCATGTTTGGAGGTAATGGTGGTCTGAGATTTTTGTATCGAATACCAACACAAAGATATAACTCACGTTATAATATTGCCAATCGTTTTCAAAATGAAAATAAAAAAGTTTGATTGCTTCCGCTGTAAGACGAGAGAACTAAAACTGTTTTATTGTTCAAGGTTGTAACCGCCATTAGAGAAGTAAATAAATCCTACACCCCTTTGAATATGTATTGTTAGAATTTATATTTTTTTTTTAAAACGGCTTTTCGTCGTTTGGTAAAACAATTTTTTTCAGTTACCGGTGTTTTCATCTAGAATACTAGAGGTACGAATTTTGATCGGTTTATTTTCTGAAAGAAACACTCTCGTTTTGCCCTTTATACAATAAAACTCTAGGCAGATAATATTATATTATTCCATTACCGAACCAGAAAATGTTATTTTTGGATTGATATCTATGTGAACATCAAATAATGTTTTATTTATTCAGTAACCAATCTTTTGATGTTTTGACAGGTTGACGTTACGATATTTGAGGTAAACTGTTTTCTTATTGTTCTGGAGGTATCATGGTTTTTATTGACGTTTTTATAGTAAAAGAATATTTATATTTTTTTTTATTAATATTAACTAGTGCTTGAACTGATGACAAGCAGTGATGCAATCGTTGATGACAATATTTTGTGTTGTAGTATTTACTGTTCGTTCCGTAGATATAAGAATGACATTAAAAGCAAAAAAGTGGTTACAATACCAACTATTTACTGCAGCCGTCATTTTACAAGTAACTATAAAAGTCAAAATCGGTTGAACGGACAGTAATACAAGTTTCCTGAAATTTCTAATCTTATAGTAGAGTACAGTTTAACACTAACTTATGTTTTATTTTCTGAGATATCTCTCATATCTGTTCTTAAAATATTTAGAGTAAAATGTGTACTAACATCACACACATCACGTGACAGTTGTTATATGGGCAGTATCACTGGTTGAGAACATTTAAAAGTCAAACTTCAATTTATATTAAATTCTGCTACAAATTTAAAATTTATTCATGCATATTGGATACCAAAGACATATTATAAATTCTTGTAATCAATATCGTCCTCTACTCGTCTCGTTTTAATGAGTACTCAGAAACTCCAACTCAGACTTCGGTCCGTATATTAAAACCGCAAAACGTGAGGATCAAACCATATATGTATGGTGTATTGTTTGATCCTAGCGTTTAATAACGCCTGACGACCTGTAATATACATATAATATAAAACTATATACAGGGTGTTTGGTTCATCGTGTGCCAAATTGATATGGTCGACTGTAGAGGTCATCTGCTATCCTTTCAGGCCCCAAACCAATACCCATGCTCTGTGGATTTTTTTCATCGTCATTTTAGTATTTTTTGAAAAATCAACCAAAAGGACATTGCCAATCCTTGTATG
This sequence comes from Mythimna separata, assembly GCA_030763345.1. Classification (NCBI taxonomy): domain Eukaryota; kingdom Metazoa; phylum Arthropoda; class Insecta; order Lepidoptera; family Noctuidae; genus Mythimna; species Mythimna separata. The sequence continues at coordinate 19,728,374 of CM061171.1, read as the reverse complement.
GGAGTTGGACCAAGTGCTGCCCAGAATGAAGACCTAGTGCATTTTGTTGCTCAGGCCAATAGTAATCATTAAACCGAAGCGCATCAAAATCGGCTCCTGGAGTCAAGAAAAAAAAGGGTTTTTCTAACCTAACCTAACCTAAGTTAAAAATCTTTGTGTGGAAGTTTGACCAAGTGCTGCCCAGAATGAACACCTAGTGTATTTTGTTCCTCAGGCCAATACTAATCATTAAACCAAAGTGCTTCAAAATCGGCTCATGGAGTCAAGAAACAAAACTGTTTTTCTAACCTAACCTAACCTATGTAAGTTAAAAATCTTTTTGTAGAAGTTTGACCAAGGACTGCCCAGAATGAACACATAGTGTATTTTGTTCCTCAGGCCAATACTAATCATTAAACCGAAGCGCATCAAAATCGGTTCCTGGAGTCAAGAAAAAAAAGGGTTTTTCTAACCTAACCTAAGTTAAAAATCTTTGTGTGGAAGTTTAACCAAGTGCTGCCCAGAATGAAGACCTAGTGCATTTTGTTCCTCAGGCCAATACTAATCATTAAACCGAAGTGCATCAAAACCGGTTCCTGGAGTCAAGTAAAAAGGGTTTTTCTAACCTAACCTAACCTAAGTTAAAAATCTTTGTGTGGAAGTTTAACCAAGTGCTGCCCAGAATGAACACCTAGTGCATTTTGTTCCTCAGGCCAATACTAATCAGTAAAATACTAATTACTAGTATTGGTCCGAGGTGTGATTACAGAAAGATTTTTAACTTAGGTTAGGTTAGGTTAGAAAAATCCTTTTTTTTCTTGACTCCAGGAGCCGATTTTGATGCGCTTCGGTTTAATGATTAGTATTGGCCTGAGGAACAAAATGCACTAGGTCTTCATTCTGGGCAGCACTTGGTCAAACTTCTACAAAAAGATTTTTAACTTACATAGGTTAGGTTAGAAAAACAGTTTTTTTTCTTGACTCCAGGAGCCGATTTTGATGCGCTTCGGTATAATGATTACTATTGGCCTGAGGAACAAAATGCACTAGGTTTTCATTCTGGGCAGCACTTGGTCAAACTTCCACACAAAGATTTTTAACTTAGGTTAGGTTAGGTTAGAAAAACCCTTTTTTTTCTTGACTCCAGGAGCCGATTTTGATGCGCTTCGGTTTAATGATTAGTATTGGCCTGAGGAACAAAATGCACTAGGTCTTCATTCTGGGCAGCACTTGGTCCACACCCTGTCAATCTCCTTTTACATTAAAATATAAATATTAGAAAATGTATAAGGCGTAGATTCTGAATTTTAATCTTATTTAGTGGTGTATTGTATGACAGTACTTTTAAATGCAAAATTAGTAACATTAGCCCTCTAGATTTTTTTAAATTTACTCGCAAAGTTTCGGACTTAAATTAACGCTATTCGTGTTACTGCTATTCACATGGCTGCAAAAAAAGAACCAAAGAGACTGTGTTCTTCAAACTCTCTCAATAATTCTCTAGTCTATCCTCTTGCTTGTGATGTGCCACATGCCATAAAAATCTTATTACAACTATGTGAAATCGCTAGTTTTGTGAGTCAAGTCACATAAAATTGACATTCAAAAGTATGATTTGAAAATCTATTTTTGTTTAAATAGTACCTGAAACACCTATTTAATCTGTTAAATCATTCGTATAAAGTATAACCTGCTTCGTATCTTTCCTTTCGTGAGTTTTAGTTGAACTGAAAGAAAAAAAAAACATCTTTTACAATATTTTCATAATTTTGACAAATCCTGCTCAAATTTTGGCCTCTGTTGCAAATGCAGGCCCGACACCTGTTTTGTATTTTGACACTTAGTTTTTCTGGGTCTACACTTGTACAAAGGGTCTGGGGAACCTACCGGAGAGCTGGTATACGCCACGGAAGTTCCAACTAGGGAAGTACTAGTTCAGAGCATTGGAACGGCTTTCAATACAATTAAAGAGGGAAAACGGCTTCGTACAACAACTGTGTGTCAAAATACAAAACAGGTGTCGGGCCTGCATTTGCAACAGAGGCCAAAATTTGAGCAGAATTTGTAAAAATTATGAAAATATTGTAAAAGATGTTTTTTTTTCTTTCAGTTCAAGTAAAACCGCGTAGTATACGAGCCCCTTTATATACCTAAGTGCAGTTCAATAACAGCCACTTTATGAGCAAGTGTGTCGAAAAAGTTTTTAACCACTGCGTAATTTTTTTTTGGTGGCTCTGTGTATAATAGAACACAGGTCGATCTTCAAGGTTAAGCAACGCTTGCCAAGGTTGGTCTGTGGATGGGTGACCATCTTAACATAACGAGTTGCCTCGGAAAGCATAGGCTGCCTACCAGACCTCAACAACCTAATAACTGGGGTAACAGAGTACTTCATGGCAAGACTGGAGTCAGATTTACTGGCTTCTGACTATCCGTAACGACTGCCAAAGATCTAAATGACAGCTAGGACCTACGGCTTACGCGTGCTTTCCGAGGCACGGAGGCAACTCGTTATGTTAAGATGGTCACCCATCCACAGACCAACCTTGGCAAGCTTTGCTTAACCTTGAAGATCGACTTGTGTTCTATTACTTACACTGAGCCGCCAAAAAAAAATTACGCAGTGGTTAAAAACTTTTCCTGTATACTATCAATAATTACGCAACTTCAAAAAAAAACATCCTGCCATGTTCTAGTCAAACGCGCGAAGGGTTTCATCTGTCCGTAGCAAAAAACGGCAAATAAAATTAGGTTTGTTTTAATTGGTGCCCCACTTAAATATTTTATTTTATTCTATTGTTCGTATTTGATGTTAACGCGGCAACAGAAATACATCATCTGTGAAAATTTTAACTGCCTACCTCCAGTGGTGCATGAGATATTGCCTGATGGCAAACGGACAGTGGAGTCTTAGCAATGGGGTCCCGGTTTTATTCTTTAGGTACGGAACTAAAAAAACAAAAATATTTACCCAAAATTCACAAATCTAATAATATTTTACTACTAATATAAATATAATAGTGGTATTAACAAAGTGAATTCAAGCAAAACAATGAAAGTAGACTTTTCTCAAAATTGCAACAGATATCATTCACTAGCATATCGCTGGAGAATTCCACATAAATGTCAACTATATAATGCACATAACCGTACGTCTGAGCAAAGATAATGTAATGCCACGTGTGGGTGTGAATCGAGTTATCTCTACTCTCGTGGTTTCTAGCTACTGTCACAAAGAGCCGGCGATTAAGACAATGATGAAGCACTTAGATCTTGTGTGATATTGTTAGATGATAGTTATAGAATTGGTTTCCTTTATTTAGAACCTATTGTTCTGAATAATGATATTATATTGAACAATAACTATTCTTTCTAGTTATTTTATGTTTTATTAAACACTAGCTTCTACCCACGACAACGTAAGTTTCTCCGTACAAACTTTGCTCCATTTTTTACTCCAAAAAAAGTCCAAGAAAAAGAAAATTGACGTGTAAAAGAGTTTGAAAAAACCTATTTGCAAAATAAATATCATTTATCATTTATCATTCATTTATGTATCATTTTTCATTTCATTTTTCCTTTTGGGAAGAAAATCGAAAAATCCTCAGATCGTTCAGACAAAAAAATACTTTCCAAGTTTCAGGTGTTTACGATCAGCGGTTTAGGCTGTGCGTTAATCCGTTAGTGAGTCATTCAGGATACAAAAGAAAGGACATTGCCAATCCTTGTATGGAAGTTGGACCAAGTGCTGCCCAGAATGAAGACTTAGTGCATTTTGTTCCTTAGGCTCATACTAATCATTAAACCGAAGCGCTTCAAAATCGGCTCCTGGAGTCAAGAAAAAAAAGAGTTTTTCTAACCTAACCTAAGTTAAAAATCTTTGTGTGGAAGTTTGACCAAGTGCTGCCCAGAATGAAAACTTAGTGCATTTTGTTTCTCAGGCCAATACTAATCATTAAACCGAAGCGCTTCAAAATCCGCTCCAGGAGTCAAGAAAAAAAAGTGTTTTTCTAACCTAACCTAACCTAAGTTGGAAACCTTTGTATGGAAGTTTGACCAAGAAAAGTGCTGCCCAGAATGAAGACCTAGTACATTTTGTTCCTCAGGCCAACACTAATCATTAAACCGAAGCGCTTCAAAATCGGCTCCTGGAGTCAAGAAAAAAAAGTGTTTTTCTAATCTTACCTAACCTAACCTAAGTTAAAAATCTTTGTGTGGAAGTTTGACCAAGTGCTGCCCAGGATGAACACTTAGTGCATTTTATTCCTCAGGCCAATACTAATCAGTGAACTGAAGCACTTCAAAATCGGCTCCTGGAGTCAAGAAAAAAAAGTGCTTTTCTAACCTAACCTAACCTAAGTTAAAAATCTTTGTGTGGAAGTTTGACTAAGTGCTGCCCAGAATGAAAACTTAGTGCATTTTGTTCCTCAGGCCAATACTAATCATTAAACCGAAGCGCTTCAAAATCCGCTCCAGGAGTCAAGAAAAAAAAGTGTTTTTCTAACCTAACCTAACCTAAGTTGGAAACCTTTGTATGGAAGTTTGACCAAGAAAAGTGCTGCCCAGAATGAAGACCTAGTACATTTTGTTCCTCAGGCCAATACTAATCATTAAACCGAAGCGCTTCAAAATCGGCTCCTGGAGTCAAGAAAAAAAAGTGTTTTTCTAATCTTACCTAACCTAACCTAAGTCAAAAATCTTTGTGTGGAAGTTTGACCAAGTGCTGCCCAGGATGAACACTTAGTGCATTTTATTCCTCAGGCCAATACTAGAATCAGTGAACCGAAGCACTTCAAAATCGGCTCCTGGAGTCAAGAAAAAAAAGTGCTTTTCTAACCTAACCTAACCTAAGAAGGATACCTTTGTATGAAAGTTTGACCAAGAAAAGTGCTGCCCAGAACAAAGACCTAGTGCATTTTGTTCCTTAGGCCAATACTAATCATTAAACCGAAGCGCTTCGAAATCGGCTCCTGGAGTCAAGAAAAAAAGTGTTTTTCTAACCTAACCTAAGTTAAAAATATTTGTGTGGAAGTTTGACCAAGTGCTACCCAGAATGAACACTATGTAAGTGCATTTTGTTCCTCAGGCCAATACTAATCAGTAAAATATTAATTAATAATGGCCTGAGGAACAAAATGCACTAGGTCTTCATTGGGGGCAGCGCTTGGTCAAACTTCTTTAAAAAGATTACTAACTTAGGTTAGGTTAGGTTAGAAAAACACTTTTTTTTCTTGACTCCAGGAGCCGATTTTGAAGCCCTTCGGTTCAATCATTAGTATTAGCCTGAGGAACAAAATGCACTAGGTGTTCATTCCGGGCAGCACTTTTTTTGGTCAAACTTCCATACAAAGGTATCCAACTTAGGTTAGGTTAGGTTAGAAAAACACTTTTTTTTCTTGACTCCAGGACCCGATTTTGAAGTGCTTCGGTTCACTGATTAGTATTGGCCTGAGAAACAAAATGCACTAGGTCTTCATTCTGGGCAGCACTTGGTCAAACTTCCATACAAAGGTTTCCAACTTAGGTTAGGTTAGGTAAGGTTAGAAAAACACTTTTTTTTCTTGACTCCAGGAGCCGATTTTGAAGTGCTTCGGTTTAATGATTAGTATTGGTCTGAGGAGCAAAATGAACTAAGTGTTCGTTCTGGGCAGCACTTGGTCAAACTTCCACACAAAGATTTTTAACTTAGGTTAGGTTAGGTTAGAAAACCATTTTTTTTCTTGACTCCAGGAGCCGATTTTGAAGCGCTTCGGTTTAATGATTAGTATTGGCCTGAGGAACAAAATGCACTAGGTGTTCATTCTGGGCAGCACTTGGTCCACACCTTGTCAATCTCCTTTAAGTTAATAATGTGATTTGTTAGTTTAATTTTTTAATGGAAAAGAGTCGGAGGACCTATATGACATAGATTTTTCAAAATTCAACAATTAACACTAGAAAGACCAAGACCGTCAATTTGACGGCACGGCGATTTAATTCTTAAATATTTTACAAACTATGTTATTGTTTCTTTTGATATTTAATGACTTTTCCTAATTTGCTATTGTTAGGCTAAAACTATATTTAAAAAAATTAAACTATATGTTGTATGTGAGATTCGTTTGTAAATACCTACTAAGACCGCATACCGTCAAAGTGACGGCATATAAAAATTGTAAACCATGATTTCTCCAAACTAATGTCTTTAACTTTAGTTTTTATTTATGTTGAATTCTGAGTACGTTGTTCTATTTAGATTGTTTACATTACACTCTGTAGACAATGGTTTCGTCTAGTGAGCAGTGGTAATTTGTTATAAAAAAATGAGTTGTCGTCTCAGTAATTCTCATATAGAACAAGAACTGTTGCGATATCGGGATAAACAACTAGGTGATGAAAGTGGTGATGAGTTATCAAATAATGTTTTTGAAACCCATGATATAGAATTTCAGCCGGTACAGGTCACTTCTTTATCAGAAGACTCCGAAGTAAATTCATATAAAAGTTTCAGAGACCGATACAACTCTTACTGTCTATCAAGGAATACCAGGATTTTTTTTATTATTTTTAGTACTCTGCATACCAACGTGAGCATAAGTACTAAGTACTGATCAAAATAAGCTGCCTGAGACTATTGAATTTTATGATGAAACGAAATTTGGTGTAGATGTCAAATGGCACGCAAGTATACCGTAAGAGCTGGAAGTCGGAGATGGCTTGTTCACGTTTTTTTTACAAATGTTACTCAGTTTAAAGCTAAAATTGTTTATTATTAATAAAACTTATATTATTTTTATTTTATATTAATGAAATAGACGCAATAATTCAATAAGTATTATAACTGTATCTCTACCGTCAAATTGACCGCTGCGGTCTTTGAAGGTATAGTATGAAGCCCGGCCCTTCTAGTGTTAAAAGGGTGAAAAGATTTCATGCAAGCTGCTGTGTATAAGCTAGTATTCGATTAAAGTGTCCAACTGTCACATCATTACAACCTAGTCTATTGAATCATTGATTACTCCTAGAATAATAATTTTAGTAGTTAATTTCTATCCAGCTAAATAAATAATCGATAACTTACTTGAACAGATTTTTACTCACCGCACTGGGTTTATGTCTAATTCTTACACCGTCTCTGATATAAAACTGTGGAATATGAAGCACATTCCCTTGCCACCAAAAAAGCAGAGAGTAGAAACGTAAAATTCGGTTTTTTATTATTATTTTGTAATGATTATAATGATACTTTATTCTATTAACATTATTACGTACCTACCATAGCGTATTATTTTTAACCCAGAAGGTTGACTGGTAGAGAATGCTTTGTTGCATTAAGTCCGCCTATATACCACTAACCACTAATGTACATGAACTTTAAATAACTTATCAATGTTTATTTTTTTAAACTTCATGCTACATAATGGTACAAAGGCGGATTAAGTCCGCATTCTCTACCAGTCAACCAAGGGTGGTGAAGAGAAAGCATGGCAGGTGCATGTTTATATCTTTCTAATAAAGAGTTGATGTATTTTGCTAATACTTTAATCATTTTTCTCTAATAAAGTCTCAACCTACTTTGCCACTTATTAAACTTTTAATTCCATCAAAATTCAACATAAAACTACTTGATTACACTCAACGATAACACTATACCTTCATCAAATGATATCTCCCTAACACAGTCCTTATTTGTGGCAGGAGCGTGTCACTCCAGCCTTAATTGGAGGCTATATCGGTCAGGGTCATGACCCTTTGCAACCCCAGGCACTCGAGAGAGCACGGGTCGGCTATGGGACGCGCACCCCTTCACATGAAGGTTGTACAGTCAATTTAAGTAAAGATATTTAGTAAACAAGCAGCTAGCAGATTCTTTTAGAGAATTTTGCGAGTTTGCTATAAGTATAGATCTTTGACGTTGTTATTAATAGGTGTCTTAAACGAATTTTCGTGGTAAAGTGAAATAATATCATAGTATCCGGCTCGAAGGACCATGTACAAGGCTATTAGGTTAGACCAAACGTTCAACTGGCGATAACTGCTAATGATGTACTTTATTGTAATGTTCTTTAAAATTAGTCAAGTTATAATAGTTTCACTACTCAGTACTGTTTTGTGTTGCCGCGCATAACGCCTAGTGGTCCCGAACGTATAGATTCATAAACGCGTATTCGTCAGTAGGCTACGCTTCATGTACGCCTGCTTATAACTTAAGTACTAAACTATAAAACTCTGTCAACGAAGCTGCAACGACAGGGCGACACGACGTTGCCAATTCGTCGACAGAGTTACGACAGAGGCCCATCTATGAAACTACACATCCGAGGACAGTAGGACTAAGTATCACATTTTTTTGTCCAACTGTATTATAAAGGTAGGAAATCGACAAAAATGTGACACTGTTTTATTGATTCGCTTAACCTGAGTTACTAATTTAGATTTTCAGGTCAGACAGTATTTTTAACGTTCAATAATAGTGTCGTTTTCATTTACTCTTTTCGTTTTGACACCAGCATTAAATATTAAACGTACTCTTATTAGAACTGGATTGCAGAGCCTATAGAGACTTACTTCCTGATCATCAAAATATGTGGGATTGAGTTGTGCTAATAGGCTATTTTAACGCCGGTGACAAATTTACGTAAAATTACGTATTTAATAAATACATACTTTTCTTAAAGTATGAGTGCTATTTTTGCATATTTTACCATATAAGTATCGTCGCATAATTAATATTTACGGAAACAATATTTTAGAGACTAATTGACAATAATAATAGTGTCTTAGACCATGTTACTAATTCATTTTGCAGTCGAATAGGATAGATGGGCGTTGAATTAAATAGATGATATTAACTTTTACGTCTATTGTGACTGGGGAGAGAGCAAAATACTATCTTTGGCTTTCCAAATATTATGATTGTTATACAAAGGATATATCTTTGTCCCAGCATATCTAGTAGATATTTAATGAAACTTTTTACCGTCCATTAAACCGATTTTGACTTTTATTGCGTTGGTGGAATGGCAAATGACGGCTGCAGTAAAAAGTTGGTATCGTAACCACTTTTTTGTTTTTAATGTCATTCTTATGTCTACGGAATGGAAGTAAAAATCGGTTGAACGGGCAGTAAAACCAGTTTCTTTAAATCTACACTAATATAATAAAGAGGTAAAGTTTGTTTTTTTTTTTGTATCAGGTAATCTGTGGAAGTACCGGTCCAATTGCTAAAATTTTTTCACCAATAGAAAGCTGCTGTATTCCTGAGTGACAGGCTTTATTTTATGAACGCGGGCGAAGCTGCGGGCTAAAGCTAGTGGCTAATATTGTTGTAAATAGAGTATAGGTACGTTTAAGGACATACTTACTCAGGAGATATGTATACGTAAAAAGTACATACTTGGCAGGTATGAGTATATTCAAAGTACATACTACTTAATATCGTACATTTTGTTAATCAGAAAATAAGTAACTTCCGAGGTCTCTATTGACATTTTCTTGGACTATATTGACATTGTCAAGCAACACATTTATATTTTTCGTAAAAGTATATTTGTCTACAACTAACATAACCCGTTAGAAAAATAAATGTTATGTTATGATGAATGTAAGAAATAAATAATTCTGGCAACATTTCTCATGACGCTATATTTTGTTATCCTTCATGACACGACAATATTTTGCGGAGACCATGTCAAATGTTTGTTTGCTGCGGAGATTTGTCAAGCAATTTTATTTTGCGTACATTTTACCTTCAGCAAAACATGAATAAATAAGGAAATATTTTTATATTTGCCTACAGCGTGATTCTCGTTCAGAAACCTTCCTTAATGTTGAATTACTTTCATTATGCGATTGACTGATTTGAAATTATGGAAAAATAAGATAAAGAATTTTGACTGGTCTTTTGTCTAGTGGTTTGCTATGCCGAAAGTGATGGATTCGATTCTTACATAAGACAATTTTTCTGTGATGAGCACGATCGTGTGTTATTTGTCTGGGTGTAATTTATCAAAATAATATGTATGCATGTATTTAGAAATATATAAGTATGTTTATCAGTTATTTAGTACTCAACCCACAAGCTCTGCTTAGTTTGGGCCTAGATAGCGATGTGCGTAATTTGTAGAATATTATTATTCTTACTCGTACTAAAGAATCTTCTTTTTATTACGTTTTTAAATTTGGAACACTTAAAGACAGGGAATTTTGGGTGATGAAATGAGCACAAGTAAGAAATAAATTAAAACATTTAATAAATCACTTTATTTTTAATAATTTATTTTCGTCTTTTTATTATAATTTGAAGAACACAATTTTATAATCTTCTGTTAATTCATATATCTTTTTATTTTACAACGTAGTTACTTATTATACAACCATCAATAATACATCGATTTACAATAAATATAACCTAACTATCAATAAATTGTATATTATTATAAATAATTGTAAACGGGACGACTTTATTTACGTGTTTTTCTTTATTCTTTGTTTTATTAATTTTATTTTAATACACACCAATAAAGAAAAATGAAGACCAAATTTTTATAATTAGATTGCTACGAAGAAATCTTTATCTATTAAAGAATACATCAGAGATAATAAATCAAAGTTGTAAACTTTGATTAATTATATTCTGAGAAGTATTTTGTTTAATTATTATGTACTAAACTTGTACATATTTTTATACCAAGATGAGTTTATACAAATATCAAGATTTTTTTTTCAAAACAATAAAAATAACATAAGAAGTCCCGCTGTAAGTTTTGATTGCCTTAAAGTCTATTTTCACAATGACTTTCATAAGTAGTATTTATACATTGGATTTGGTACAGTTTTGTACAATATAAACTAAAATCTTTGGCACATTAGTTATTAAAATAGAAATACAAAATAAACATTAATGATTGCAGTATTTTTTCTAAATTTAATAATATCTATAAATAGCATTTTGCAAACTAGAACATGTTGGTAAGTTGAAATAGATAAATTTACTAAAAATAAAAATAATACAAAAAATATTCAGTCTTTAAACAGTTCTCAAATATTGGCAAGCTATGTCTCAGCTACACAATTAATACAAACGTGATCTAGATTTAAGATCCAATGACAACATTTATTTTCTTTTCCTAAACTATTTTGTTTTGTTAATATACCTATCTACTTGGTGTTCCACTTAATGAGAATTACACATCAACTACTTATCCTCACAAAAATATATTATTATTTAACTTTAGTTGTGTTCGGGTCACTACTGAATATAAGTATCTGGAAGTGCCGTTTATTATACTCTTTCTACGAACTCGTGTATTTAGAATTTAGCTTTCTATATTGACTTACTTACAGAATAGAATTGAAATTACACAATGTACAGTTCAAAATCTAGATTAAAAATAATGAAATCATAATTACAATCTAACAAATATTTAAAATTACCTTAAATATTAGTTCGAAATATTTATAAATACCCTTTCTATACATCAATATTTTGAGAGTATCACGACTACTGAGACAGAGACACTTCAAGAATGTTATGTACAGTTCGATGACGTTAATGTTCTTATTTACAGAATGATGTTGTGTCGGACGACTACGGCGGCCACATGTAGGATATGTCGGACAAGATGGCGCGTGCCGGCGGGCGCGGCGAGTACGTGGCGTGCACGCGCGGGACGTGCGGCGAGCGCGGCGCGTGCGGCACGTAGGGCGCGGGCGACGCGGGCGCCGCGGCCGCGCGCGCTCAGATCGCGCCCAGCAGCGGGCTCGGCGAGCGCGCCACCCGCCGCACGCTGCCGCTCCACGCCTCCCCCATCATATCCTCGTCTCCCTGCACACGCGCACTCGACATACTCTCAGCATCACACTCCTCAACTTCCCAACTCTGAGAGCGAGATGTTTCATTCGTTTTACTATGAGTAGGGCAGCTAGGACTAGGACGCCACTACCACGGAAGAGGAAACTATGCGACAGTAAGTTTCTCATCCTCGTCATGCATTCAGCTCGCAGGCAATCTTAGTCTACGACTCGCGGGGTCTAGGGAGTTGACGTGCGGGATTGTGCGAGTGAGTTAAACCACGTATTACGGTGTCAACACTTACATATAAGAAGTAATTACCATCATCGTGTGAGGCGCAGGCGCGGAGTGCGCCGGCGCCGGGGGAGCGGGAGGGGCCATCGGCGGCGGCGGCGCGGGGGGAGGCTCCGGGGACACCGCCGCGGGCGAGAACGAGGCTGGCGCGAGTGGAGATTGTGCTACGAAACAAAATGTTAGAATTAATACTGAATATCCCCTCCCAGATCCTCTTAAGCAGGAGTCCATCCTAAGTTTCCTTACCAGCTGCAGTAAGAGCTAGCACAAACTGACTCCAATGTACGCAGCAGCCACAGCACAGCTGCAGGGCCGCTCTTCGTAAAGCTCGATGCAGCGCCATGAACAGCAGTGGGTTCACCGCCGCGTGCACGTACGAGATATGTAGAGTAATTTGGAAATACATCTAGAACAGAAAAACACATATTCAAATTTTTGTAAGGCAAGTTCACTACACGCCTGCCCCTCTTTGAGGAGTGGTTGGAAAGAGGTCACGGCGTCCTCTCTTTCCGTGTGACGCAGGTCCTCACCGGACACGGTAAGTTCGGGAGGTTCCTGCATCGAATCAAGCAGGAGAGGACGCCCGGGTGTCGCCACTGTGTGGACCGCCCGGAGGACACGGTGGAGCACACGGTAGAAGTGTGCCCCGCTTGGGCGGAGCACCGCCGTGTCCTCGTGGAGACTATCGGGAGCGGCGACCTCTCGCGCCGGGCCCTGGTTCAGGCCATGGTCCGGAGCGAGGAGGGTTGGCATGCGGTCGCCTCCTTCTGCGAAGCAGTAATGCTCGTGAAGGAGGCTGCTGACCGCGAGCGCGTGAGGGAACGGTCCTCACGCCGCCGCCGCCGAGATCCCGATCCCGATTTCCGACCACCGTAGGCGCGGGTTCGCGGACGGCGAGCACTGGGTAGCTCACTGTCCGGCAGTCTGGAAATAATCTGGACCGAGCCCAGTCGTCAACGGCGCGTTCTGTTCCACGCGCGCCTCAAGGAGATGTCAGCAAACTGTAGGGGCCCGGTAGGGCCGAAGCCTCTGGGGGGAACATGTGGTATTCCTAACGGTTGATACCGAGTCCCCCCCAGAACGAAGGCAACGAAGGAACGGGGTAGGGGTTTAGTCAGTAAGAGTCTGACACGCCCTCCCGCTCCGCCCAAGAGCGGGGAAAGTCATTCTGATGATTCCCCTACCAGAAAAAAAAAAAAAAAAACTACATGCCTGCCGTTCATCTATAGATATATAAAAGGAGAAACTGACTAATAGACATATCAACGCAAAGCCCAGGACCGTAAAGTTCTGCCTTCTATGACGTAGGGGAGCACTAAGAGTGGATCTCCTAAAATTCACCTCCTAGAGATATGAAACGGTTTCTAAACTTCGTACGATGAAACTTACTTACAAATACGAGTAGGTAAAGTATTTATTCAGAAACATGAAGACATGACGAACAAATAATAATATTGATTCTTACTTCATAAGCTATATGCGACGTCAGAGCCGGATGATGCAGCAAGGTAATGAGGAACAGAGGCCCCCAGAACAGCACATAAGCCGCTGTGATGACCAGGAACATCCTCACGCGTCGCACGCCCTCACGCTCCACCCTCGCCAGGTAGCCTCGGAGGCGGCGACCGCCTCCCAGAGGCAAGTTGTTACTGCCTGAAGGACGGTACTGACCGTCTGACAGAGTTCCATCAACAGTCTAAGAAAAAAACAATATTTTAGAACATATCGAGAGCAACTACCAATATTTCTAAAGCCCCAAATTTTGAAAGATAATAAAAATTTTGATACCAAAAATAAAACCAGCCAATTGTGCCTAGTGAAGTCAAATAATTTAGAAACAAAAGCCAATTCATGAGGGACCGTCAATCGACGTCACTCTCGAGTAATTTAGAAGCCCTATTCAGATAGCTTTAATGGTGTGCTAAATAGAAACAGAGATCAATGGACGGAAGTTAATAAAATAGACGTACTTATATAGATACTTCTTTGAAGGAGATTAATCAGTTTATTTGGTAGGTTTGCGAATAGTGGAAACAGATATAGCAAGACAGATCAAAAAGAACAGATAACTACTAGCTGAAACAATTGCCTAATATCTACGAGATGATACAAGCATGCATCACAGTCCTTACCCTGGGTCCCACGCTGTTGGGAAGGTTATCCATTCGCCTGTTGTCTCCTGCCATGCTGACAAGCGTAGTCACTAAACCAGCTACCCGTACTGCTTCTACGTTAGCCTGCATGCGATAAGATTTAAATTTATCGAAGACTTAAATCTGAACCGCACTTTGGCAACGGGTAGCATTCAGTATCGTTTTGTTGTTTAAAATTTATATGGACGTACACTTCTAAAATGCAATCGTCCATTTCTAGTGGGGCGAATTCCGAAAATTTAAATCTTATTTGCGGTACATCGCAAGGAATATTGGCAATGTACCAACGAAAATTCCTATACTGGCCAACGTATGACTAGTATATGTATATGCACAATATTGAACAGCGACTTGGAGTTATGCGGATGACTTTGTGAGCCTCAACGAGTTTGGAGCGCACCAGTTCTGCGTCTCTCGCAACTGTGAACTGCATTACACTACGGAACTTGTTACATGTCATACAAACAACGGCTATAGCTAGTACCATTTCTCATAAAGCTGTGGATGACATGTCATGGTTACAAATTACTTCGCAATCAATGATGATCATGGAGAAGTCGGTTCTGTGAGAATGGAAGATGAAGCAAACAATGTAAACAAAGCATTACTTTTAGTATTTTCTCTCGAGGAACTAACCTCTCCATGCCATCTGTTCAAGGGTCTCGAGGATGTTCGTTGAGTGTAGTGTGATTAATGACATACAAACCTTGGTGAGATCCCGGTGGAGTTTTTTCAAGTGAAAAAGTGTCAATCCAATACACACTGCATTAACTCCGATCCAGAGCGCGTTTAGCACGTAATGTCTGAAGGGTCCTCGGACCAGGGGACACGACGGGGCGGGTCCGTAAGACCCGTAAGAGCCTGCACTGGCCGCCAAAGCTCCAGATAAGAACGTAGGCCCGAGATTTATCGTTATTGATGCGAACCAAATCATGAATGTTCCGAAAAGGACGCACTGTAACAAAAGGTTCATTTTACTCACAAAACATTTAAATGAGCTCGGTATTTCATTCGGCGAGCCTCCTTAAAATTGCCAAAATTAAGAACAGGAAACAGGGTGTTTATCTCTGACAATTTGGAAATTTTCTCGTCGAGTGAATTAAAGTGACGGCAGGGGTCGTGAAGGGAACGACTAGGTCATAATGTTACCTGTGGACTGTCCATCAGTAATGGTGCTGATAAATCAGCTTGTTCTTCCTCGTTTTCGGGGAAAATTGGACTGTCGTTGAGCACTGTCGTTAGCATGTTCACTGTTGACACTGTCACCTAAAATGATTTTCGAATGTTTATTTCATTTCATTTACTCAAAAACAATGTTTACATGTTTGAATGTTTTACAAAAAAAAGGAAAAATGATAATACGTAGTTAAGTAAGTTTAAGAAAAGTGTAAAAAATTATTTGATAAAAATTATTAATTGACATTAGAAAAATATACACAATAATAATTCACAATTGCTAATAAATGTCACATCTTCATTACCAACAGTAACTAAAAAAATGATACATATTCATAAAAAAAAAACATTTTGAAACACAAGTACTCGTACAACTTTTCTAATAGTCTAGTTTATCTATCCATATAAAATGTTAAAAAAATAAACTACATTACATTAAAAGTCTAATCCGATATTACTAGGTTATCGGCCAAAAAACATAATGAGAAAATAAGCTAAACGAACAAATTATCTACAAATTGCTTCTTCCGAAAATTTTATAACCTAGTTAAGAAAATAACATCAGATAATTTTTGTAATCTACATCAAAAAACTCGCAGACACATTCGTCTACAAGCACTTGAACTCAGAACTTATAAGATACCATCAAACTTAAGCATCGAAGATTATTCTTGGCACTTTTCTCATCTGCCCCAACTGAAGTTAAGTGGCGATAAATCATTTGTATGTGCCAACTGCCTCCACTTTCAAACAATTCTACTTTATCACTGAGGATACGTTTGCTGCATTCTATTGATGCTCATCTCAGTTTGATGACACTTCGGTTCAGGCTCATTTTGGTATCCGACAAAGGCGTTGCCTCTGATACTTTGTAAGCGGATGCAATAAAAGAGCAATTGGTTTTTATTCTCTCTTTTTTGTTATAGAAAAGTTCGTGTTTGACGACTGTTTCACCTGATGGTAAGCGATAATATGGTCGTTATTAGAGCACGGTTGCCTAGAAGTAACCTTTTCACTCGTGACATAAATATTCCCAGGTTGTACAGTAGGTTCTAGACTTCTTCTATTTAACTAAAAACATGCACTCCACGTAGTTTATTCTGTGTTACTCTCGGAGTAAAATAGAAAGTTCCTTTGCACGTGCCTCAGCTAGGATTCTGATGTCGTCTCTATTCTTTTGTTTTTATTTACGTTGGAATATCATCAAATAACTTATTCTTTTCAGGGTGGAACAAGAGGAAGCGTTGGACTTCTGCTGAGTAAAATCCAGTGTTTATTCAGTAGCCGTTTGCATACCAGGGTTATGATAACTCTTTCGAACAAATCCGTAGCTCCGGCTCTCTTTACAACAGCTGTGTTTAATGCTTAGCCAAAGAACTTACTAAATAGAGCTACATACTGCCCCTATTTTCACGTTTCTCATTCTCATCATTTCTCACTCTTTTAATCTCATTTCAAAATGTATTTTTGCAGTTACTACTTACCACCACCACAAAAAAGCCTTCAAACCCCTAATTCCACTAATTCACGTTTACTGATAACGTATACAGCGACATTCACAATAATAAAAGTTATAGGTCAATGAACATTCAATGGTCCATATAAGTTAATGGGGCCATATGGCTGAATGCTCAAGTTATAGGCCATTCATCGAGATAATCATTTGCAAACATATCCGCAAATGCTACCAACCAATGGGAATCGTCCATTTCTAAATGTGGATAAACGGACTGATCCTAATGGACTCTCCCAATCTGGATATTTTTTCGATAAAATTGTGTCATTGTATACGAAAAGGTTTTAAACGCCAAACAGCTGAATGAGACACTTTGTTAAAGGCTTACGTTTTCCGTTTTTCGATATCGGATACGATTCCGTTTTTTGGAAACGTAACATGAATAGGTTGGACTTGATAATATTCTACCAAGAGAAATATTAACTGGTCTATTGAATAGTATTGATGAAGTTAAAGATGGGCAAACTAAATCCGCTTCACACTTGACATAAAATTTAATAAAAACATGAAAATAAAGATACAATCAATAAGAAACTAAACTGACAGGAACTTCACAACCCTCAGAAATGAGAAATACGATGCGAGGAGGAGAAGCGTTTAAAATTACTGAAAAATTTCAATTGCATTATTTAGGATGTCATTTTAAACTTAGAATGTTGTATTTTTTTTAATGTCTATCCTTAGATAGCCCCAATCTCTTTCATTTTTGTTTATTTTTTTTTATTACATGGCGGACTTAACAGACAAAAAAAGAAACTATAATCATTAACGTTTGAATCCCCAACCGGTCCTATGAGACCGCGCTGTTTTACTATTGTGTCTCGTTTCGCGGGTATCTGAGTAATTAGAATGCCAATTACAAGTCCATGTAGTGCATTTATTTTGTAAGCACAAAAAACAGAAAGCATCGCTTTTTTGATTAAGTAGGAAGCAGAATTTATACGAGTATCCTTAGTTTGCAATAACGTAAATAAGTAAATAAACTTAATGCTACTTGAAAACTTTGAGACTTTAGTACCTTCTAGCCGAGTTGACGCTAATTGTGAATGGATCTAAATCATATTCCTTGGATATGTTTTTTTGCCTAATTTTTATCTATCTACACATCAAGCATCATATAAAGAGTGTCGTCAAGACAGTTACTCTATGTATGTTGCACCACTTATCTGAAGCAGACTACACGAATTTTCAACTTCAATTTTTGTGCACAGTTCTCAAAAACGCTGACGAACTATGACACAAATTCAGTGGAACAAAAAAAGCAGCTGATACGACTAGTGCGGTTGTGGACTATGCGGTATTTAATTTCTAACGGTTGGACGGATTTAGATTGTGAAGGTTCATCTCGTTTAGTCGTCCATGTTGGATTGCGTGTCAAACGTGTGACTGAAGTATGTCACGTAGGGATGGAAAAATAGAATACCGGCTGTATTTTGTATTTTTGGTTCGTATGCGTGTTTTTATTGGGTCGGTGTTTATAAATAAACGGCAATGTAGAGTAATGGTTCTTCGGAACTTCGGTTAGACTGGAAGAGACTATATTATGAGCCTTTTTGAAAACACTAACTCCTGTCAGTTGCCATGATAACGAAGATAATTCTTCAATAGATATCAATAAATAACAAGAAGTTGAGTACAAGAAATTACTTACAAAATAAGGGTAAAGATATGCCAAGTAAGAAGTTAGAAACACTTGTAGAGGCCACTATGTCAGTGTTAGGTAGGCACTATCATCATTTTAACAAAAACTTACTTGGAACCAGCCAGTCTTCAATTCTAAAATTGTAATTGTAGCGACATCTAGGTATGGCACCACAATAAACTGGGCTATGAAATTCTGCATCCCACAATTAGAATTGTCCAAGACATTTTAACATATTACAACAGCCCGAAATCATCTCTCGGGCAAAACATCTGTTTGGTCAGAGGATCCTTCCTTTTCAATGGAGGTTTACGGGACTTTACGGGTTGTTCTCAATACCTCCTCCATATAATAATACCATTACTTTATGTACACTTACATTAACCACACCACAGGACATATACTTACCAGTAACAAAAAGGCGGTTTCGACCAAGGAGCACTTGTACACAGGCTGGCAGCGGAACACGGCGATGCCTAGAGGCAGTAAGATGGCTGCCCGAGCCAGGTCCACCACCGCTTGGTGGAACAGCAGCCCGTGGGACCATCTACGACAAATTACATAGAAAATATTAAATAGGTATCTCAATCAAATGTAAAAGATTGTTAGGTTTGAGATAAACTGTTTGTTTGTCTTTGAAGATCTTGGAAGCCATTCTCCATTATAGAAAAGAATAATAGTCCGTCAAAAAGCAGGGTGGGTAGGATCGCAGGCCTTAGATATACGTTTAAAGTATTTAAAAAAAAGGTTCGCTATAGTCGAGTATTTTTTTGTAAGTGACTTCTTAGAAGATTGTCGTCTGCTAAACCGGATTTGTCTGTAGCAATTATCATATAATTAAAACCTGCAACCAGGTGGTAAAAAACCTGAAAACTAAAACTAAGCTAAGCTACTTACTACGTGTTAGGGGTTAATTTCGCCCCGTGGGACTTCGGCTTAGAGCTTTGTTGGGGGAAGGCAGTAATCGTATAAGTATTGTTAAACTACAGCGAACAATAAAAAAAACTTAGAATTTAAAGTGAATCCCAAGATATCACAGTCCACAGTAACCTTTAAAAACGGCAATGTAAATAGTAGAAAATATTTACTATAGTCTGTTTTTTATACCCTGAGATTAAATTGAAACATTTAATGTCAAATTTACTATAGGAATGATTCTTTTGTGTTGTAATGTCTTTTGGTCTCAGGGTATAAAAAACAGACGATAGTACCTATCTGTTTTTTAAATGAATCTTCCGAAACAAAATTTCATAAACAATACCTACTTGAATATTTCATTCAATCTACACAACCAGACATTCCCCCGAGCCCTATAAACGTTATAATTCATTCTGCCAAGTAACAGGTATAAAATTTCGATAAACGATTTATCAATCATCCAAAGTGTCACGCACTTAGGGGCCCCCCAGAGAGGGGCAACACCAGAGGGGCCCCTTTTCTTCGAATCTCGGACGTAAATAATACAGCAGGTAAATGTTTGGGGTATTTTTCACAAGTTTCAGGGATAGCGGACAGTTTTTGCTTATTTACTTTGGGGATGTTTTCTGACGGATTTTTTATTAAGAATCTTTCCTCGATATGATTATTTGGAGGGAGAAAGTTTTGATAGATTTTTAGATTAGTTAATGTTATGTGTTACTTTAGATACAAAATACAGGAATATGGGTAAAAATATATTATAGTAAAAACCTTTAGACGTTTGTTGTTCAATCAAGTCTCAACCGCTGAGACTTACAGTTGCAAGGCAATCCCCGACCACTATATGCACGGGACGAGCAATGACTAGCACACAGCCCCGCCGTCTTTGAGAGACCGAGCCCGAATTATCTGTAGGGCGTATTGTTCCACGTGCGCCTTAAAGAGATGTCAGCAAAAGCGCAAAGACCAGTCCCCGTTAGTAGGAACGATTCCTGCCAGGATCGAAGCCGAAACATTTAATAAATAAATGTATTTGTCAGATGCTTGCCTAGGTTGGTTTGTGGATGGGTGACCATCTTAACATAACGAGTTTCCTCCGTGCCTCGGAAAGCACGTTAAGCCGTAGGTCCTGGCTGTCATTTGTAGATCTGACTGAGTCAGATTTACTGGCTTCAGTCTTGCCATGAAGTACCGTGTTACCCTAGTTAATGGGTTGTGGAGGTCTGGTAGGCAGCCGCTCCTCGTAAAATACTGGTATTTCAGCTAAATCCGGCTTGACTGGAAGATGACCCCAATATAGCTGGGAAAAAGCTAGGCAGATGATGATGATTTGTCAAGTGATTATTGCAAAATACCTATTCCAAACACACACAGTGTATGGACGTTACCGTGATGAGTTTAATTACTTTCCAAGCATTGTACTCAACTAAAACTGGCAGTGATAACACAAAACATGAATTAACTAAAACACGCTATAAACCTCTGTTGACTCTAACATTCAAAATATTTTACAGCCAACATTTGCCAAAGTTTAGCCGCAGCCAACGTACTAACAACAATGTCAATAACGTTGTTAGTGACATTGTTGTGAAGCTTCCTAACATTAAAACGTTGCTAAAATTACTTTGCGTTACGTTGGAATGTTACTAACAATATTTAAACATAATATAAATGTCATGATGTTTAGGTATTGTTACTAACATTCCAACCTCTATTACCTGCCCCGTATAGGCATAGGTGTAACGAACTGTTTAACACAGGTAATACCTAGTTTCCTCATCGTCATATTTGGTTGTATTGGACCATATTCTAGTGTGGGTCTTGTTTCAGCTTTCAGTCCTTGTTGGACGATTGTGGGTTGCACTGGACCCTTCGTTTTTACGTTTTTGTGTAAAAAATCACGTAAGGAGGAAAAACTTACTTCTTCCTTTTTTTATGCACATTGTTTCTTCAGTTGCTCTGTTTGCAAGGGTTACGGTAACTCCTTTAAATAAACCGCAACTCTATCAAGCATTGTGTGTAACTGGCCCCGTCAATATTGCTATCATATCTTTGAGGCGGAGTACAGGATGATTTTGTGAGGGCTATTTTACACAGTATTACTAACTGTTTACTCTTGTCTCTTAATTAAGGACAACCCAATCAAATCAAGCATTCAGCCCTTCATTACTGTGACTTTCAATGAAATCGAATCATTTGTTGAACTGTGTAAAATAAATTAATCAACTCACTTTTGTTTATACTTCACTAGCTGCTGCCAGCGGTTTCATCCGCGTAAAAGTAGAAAATAACATAATCTCGAGATAAAAAGTATCCTATGTGCTATTCCAGTACGTGGTCTATCCGTAAAAAATATATATTATCTACTAACAAACCTTGCGTACTAGCTTTGAAAATTTTTTTCAACAACTTTTAAGGTTTTTAAAAATATGCATATTTCCTTGAACTTCTTTTGAGAAATATTCGTGTAAATTACAAAATTATAGAATGCCAACAGAGTGTTCAGAGGTTATCTCTCTTTTTGTTACGTTGCTTGGAAGCCCGTGGAAGGGCCGTCTTAATTCAAGATGATACCTTAACTAATTGCCGAACTGCAACTGTAAAATAAAACAATTGCCTACCTTTAAAAGTTACATCACAAATCGATTTTCTCCAACCGTGGAAACCAAACATACCTAGACTTACAATGTCACCACTTCCAGCCGCCTTCAAGACAAGAATAGTCGCTCTCGAAATACTTTTTACACTGACATGTCAATCGTCTCGAACTAGGTTACAGTACGTGACTAGACAAAGAAGAGTTATTTGGAATTCTAACAGTGAAAAGGCCAGGGTATCTTGTACTTAATAGAATGAAAGGAAAGCGTATGTCAGGTCTGTAGTTAGCTAAGTACATTTTTTCATGTACAGCCCACTTAAGAGGTATGTGTAGTAGGGTTTAAAGGCCGCAAAACTTCATTAAAAAGGGAGGATCTTTCGACCGCACGGGTTTTGTGTTTGGTCCAGGCAACTGCCCAATATTTGATTTTAGACGGTTGTTTATGTTCTGATTGCATAAAAACTTTAACTTAGGATTCACGATAACTTAGGAATTTTTTTTCAAAGCATTCAGGGATCGCAGAACTGAGAATATAGGTTTTAATTTCAATTTGATACCTCGACGCAAAGGGTCTTGACAAAGGGTATAAGGGTTCCGTTTTTCCTTTTGAAGTACTTTTTTGCGATTCGAAAATATCTTGTGCATGACCGTGCTCTCTCCTAATCGTAAGCAGTGATGCAATATTTGATGGTGAGGCGCACTAGTTTATTTACTAGTTTATACAGAACCCTCAGTGCGCGAGTCTGACTCACACTTATTGTGTTTTTTTTATATTTAGAAAGTATGCGGCAATCATAGATAGAGAGCTATTGTTGGCTAAAAAAAAATATACAGTGATGTTACCATTATTTTTATTTAGTGAAATTATTCAGCCAACTTTAGATTACCCAAAATTATACAAGATTATAATTTTGTTAGTTCTAAATCAGTTATTAATAAAGTTTATATAATATTATCTCGTTTACAACACTTATAATTGTTTCATGAAAAGCGATCAAATTCTTAATAAAATCTCTCTTGAAATGGAGTTCAACTAAGATCACGGTCCTGATAAAACTTCATTTGAAACTTGGATAGTGAAAACAAATTGGTTTTTAATCCAAAATGATAATTGAATTGACCAGATGTTTATACGCAGTGTTCAAAAGGTGTAATATTAAATCCTGTTAATGCTAATACCCTATTTTGAAAAAAGGTATCTACTAGAATTCGATGTGGCGACGCTTGGGAAAAACCTATAGGCTATGTAAAACAGTAAACATTTTTCGGCTGAAATAATAACGATGATATCATATTTATTTTGCCATTAGGCTTGTTATGTAGTCTCGAAATAAAAACAAATAAAAATTAACAAGCGGTTTAGCTTACTCGGATCCTCCATTCCAGTATTTCCTATCAGCCATTTTGTCAAGACACGTCTACAATCCGATTTAAATAGCTCCTCTCCTATTGAATTACCACTGCTAGTCACCCGGTAATTTGATTTCGTAGTAAATTGCGAACCCTCCGGTGTTAAATCATATTTTCTGTAGGCTTTATCTTTTAGTAGCCAGAGGATAAAGGTACTCAGAGAAAATTGGGTAGGGAAGATGACTTATAATAGTAGACGTGTAAGTAACTACTTAAAGTAGAAGTATCTCTAGTGAGCTATTTTTTAGAATGTATTTTTTTTTCATATTTGATGTTCAGTGCCCTAACTTTATTATGAATTCTATTTGAGTAAAAACGTGTTGTTTGTATGTTAATTTAATTTAGGTCATTTTTTTGTTGACCATAACATATGGGAATACTTCTCCTGACTAGTTAACTCTAACCTTCTACTACTTATATGTATATTTTTTCAGTTAAGAAATAACTCTTTTCCCTCTGGTTGAAACTAATTAGGGAGAGAGAGAGAAGAGTATTACGATGAGATTACATATAGATAGCGGAACGAGGCGTGAAAAAGGTTAAAGCGGTGACACATGAATCGTACATAGAACCGCATCGCGTGGTGTCGTGTGGCGTGGGTCTAATGTAACTCTACAAGTTTAGTTGCCATTTAAAATTTATGTTATTTAGATCGACGCGCCTAGATTAATGTACGTGGCCCACATGGGCCAATTGTAGTTCCACCTTTATACTTTTATTCATTAACATATACGTATTTAATTACAGGGCAGTTTTAATTGTTTCAAACATTCCCTTAGCATGCTAGTTAGTAGTCCAAATTGCTCTTAAGTTTATTTGTACATAAAAGCATTCACACAGTACACAGCATAGAAAAAGAGTAGGTCATGTAATCCAACCAAAGTTACAGTTGAACTCTCGAGCTCCTAAAATAAGTACCTACGCAGATCTGTATCTCAGGAGTCGGATATAAGTGAAACGTTTTCACTTGGCAACAGTTATTGAAATTTTTAGACTTGTTAATAACTGTACCTAAGGCCAAGGCCTTAATGTATAATACATTATTTATCTGAATGCAAATAATTATCCTCACTAAGTCAATATTTAAGAAAGCGACGAAGTGACTACAACTTTTTAAGCTACATTTTTATTCATGCCAAATGGACTGAACGTTTTTAATGGACGCCCTTTATACACAGTTCGTTTGCCTAAAAATCTTGTTCATTCAAGTAACAAGGACCCTTCGAACAGGGTAGGACTGATATTATCTTACTACTTACAAACCCAAGTCATTTTCAAGTTCGAGCCTGATAAAATCTTGCCTAACTAAACACTTATTAGATTGCTGCCATATAAAATGCAGATTCGGTGGTCCCGTAAGTAGTATTCCGTGTTCCAGAATATAAACGTGCCCAATCGGTGGCGCCGATCGCTCGCTCAACAATAACACATGCGAGACCTACAGTCCTACATGTATGTCAAGCTTAACGTTAATGTCATCGGTGTAATGTGTACGGGTGTCGTATAGTCGTAACATGTATACGAGTGTAAACCGTCCAAGCAACATTTGAATAACGACGAACATTCACTTTTCCTGTTTTCTTATTCTTTGTATCGAAACGGTCTCCTGTTATTTATTGCCTTTATTTCTTGCAAAGTATTCCGGCTTGATTTATGTTTGTTTTTTTTTCGGCGACAATATTTGATAACATTGCTGTTGGGGCTATGGGCATTCAAATGTAGTCAGTTATCGAGATTTACGCTTCGTAATGTTATTCGAATATTCTTCTGAGCACGTTTTCGTTGTGCCCAGATGAGAGCGATTTGGAGGAATACTTTGATGACTAAGTGTATTTATTTTTTGTTTACATAGGTACGTAGTTAGGTCTTTATTCTACAACATAAAAAGTAGGAGCTTTAATGCGGTGTAATAAAGGGCGATTTTATTGCTAAATGTAATTTTTTACACACAACTTTCGACCACAGATCGAGACATACAACCTACATAACAGATCTTTCTATCGAAACAAACAAATAGTTTATCTCAACTGCAATATATTTCAGCCAACTCACCTTCTCAACTGCTTTTTGCTGAGTATCACAGCCATCAGCGCCAAATTGGCGGACATCCCCAATCCTGAGAGAGCAAGCAAAGCTGCAGCACTAGCTGCGCCCCCTGGTGGACAATGCCGCGTGTTATTGACCACCGAGGAATTAGTGGCACCTGCCGAACCGAAGCGAAGGTTCGCTCCGATCATGGCCACGGCAGACCCTGCTTGAGGAATAACTCCTGTTAAAACAATCATAAATACAATATAACATGAACATAGAAATAGGCCCATAGTTACCTATTGTTATTTTGCTATTAGTTTCGTGATCTGAAAGATGAAATTAAATATTGTTCAAGTCAACATCAACAATTTGCAAATTAAATACAGTAAAAAGACAAGAGACGGTCGATGTCTGTTGATTATTTTTTCAGCCAGACAAAGATCGTCAGTAAAAATAAAACGGAAAATTTTGAATTTTTGTGAGTTCTTTAACGAGACATAAAAAGCCAATTTGCTATTTCCAATCAGTCTACGACATTTGACACACATTTAACACATATAATATATTTCAACCATAGAATTACCTGCTGACATTTTGGCGTTCAGACGTCCGCTTTTAATGAAAGTTAAGTATCGAATGCAATGAATCACTGTGACAGCCAATCAGAACGCCCCCCTCCCCCCCACCGGCCCATTGCATTTTTGCACCAATGACGTTGCTATTCACTGACATTACAATGGGGCTGAAGTCCTTTATTTTATTACACTGTATTTGTCACTCAGATTGAACACTATTCGTCGTCGTTTTGCAGTTTTTCTGTGGTATTTTTTGTACACTTTTGTAACTTTTCTCCAGTTTTTGTTTTTCAAATCTTTTTGAGATAGTCTGTACTAAACTTAAAGTCAAATTAGTACGCAGTATATGCACTTTCTGAAAAACACATTAATTAATTAGCTTATGTACCTATATTTAACTAAATGGATACAATACAAAACTACAGAGTGTCCTATTTTTTCTACATAGAAAAATGCTTAATTAATAAGAAGACTAAGAAGTTATACAGTATGGAAAATATCTAATACTTCGACTCCAGCGAAAAGGCATACTCCTATATAGTTATCTCTATTTTCTAATCAAACGCAAGCAAAACCTACTCAATGTGATTACGACACTGGCAATGGAAAGTGGCACAACGCGTGGCAAATATACGCTGACGACATGTCAAACGTCGCACTAATGAATGGATCACAGAGGATCGAGCACACTAGTGCTCTTCTGTAAAACACACCCTGTGAATGAGCTTAGATGAACACATGACAGACGTGTGTGTGTTGC
Source organism: Mythimna separata (assembly GCA_030763345.1). Taxonomy (NCBI): domain Eukaryota; kingdom Metazoa; phylum Arthropoda; class Insecta; order Lepidoptera; family Noctuidae; genus Mythimna; species Mythimna separata. Next base: position 19,701,548 of record CM061171.1, on the reverse strand, counting down.
TGTCATTGTATGTGGCTGATCAATTTGTCAAACCAGTCAGTTTTTTTTTCAGAAAAAAACGTTGGCTCTTTATAAAAAGCATTCATGAAATTAATATATACTCGTATATTCATATCGACACTATTAAGAGCGACTACAGAAGCTAATCTCAAGTTTTATAAAACGAAAAAGAATATGATCTACTGCAGTAGGTATATAAAATTAGAAAAATATATTTTATTCTTCAGGATAGTTAGACAAAGAGTAGATATTAATGCAGCTAATTTGGTAGGATAGAAAAAATTACAAAGGCGCCTCTAAAAATTTATTTTATCATGTCTGAGCTGAATGAATTTACGTCTGAAGTCCAGTCAACCTCTGCTTCCTTAGTAATTCTGTTAATTAATATGAAGATAGTTAAACACACCTACATCTAAAAAAAATTGTACTAATTAACTTGCATACAAGTCGTCTTTCTGGCTAAGGCGAAATTCAAATTGTCGCAAGCTTTTTTGCAATATACAGCTTAATATTAAGTAGATATGGTCTTCTTCTTCTTCTTTTCGAATCGAAGGTAAACTTTTCAGATTGTTTGGGCCCAGTAGGTAGCCACGCTAATTGCAGCATCGGTGACACTCATCAAATCCTCCAAAGTGCAGGTGTTTGGGCACTTAGGGCAATCCAACGTGTAGCTCATGTTTTGTACAGAAGCACCGCACTCACATTGGGTATCCGACGGGTCTTTGAAACCCCATTTGGCCAAATTGTGTTTGCAGCGACCTACCTGGGTGCGCAACCGATTTAGTGCTTTCCACACAGGCCACTGCAATTCATGTCCAGGCGGGAGATGTTCCTGGGGTTTCAAAAAGTCGGGTGGTGGTAGATAATGTTCTTCCCAAAGCCTTAACCTTTCTTTGGGAGGAGGGTAGAGTAGATATGGTAACAAGAAAGACAAGTAAGTAAGACATAATTATATGTCTTTACTATACTCTAGCTCCCTGGACTGAGCCCGAGTCTTTGACGGCGCGTAGTGTTCCACGCGCACCTCAAAAAGATATCAACAAAATACAGGGGGCACGGAATGACTTCTGAAAGGGTATTCGTATTATTCATCAACCTTAATTCATAATTCTATTCCCCAATGAATTAAGTTTTAGATTAAACTCCATTATGTATAGAATATATCTTTGTACCCATTTAAATAAACATTTCATTATATCCGTTTCAAACCCTTGTCCGTCAAGCGACTAGCTTGATTATAATATTTACGGGGTCATGAACATAACGATCAAAATACTAGTGAAGGTCTCATTCAATTTGCTTATAATAAAGTTCTAAAACAAGAAAAATAAAAACACTTACAGAACACTAAAGACCTAGCTAAAATATGCCGTAAAAATCCTCCGCATCGGTGTCAACTGGTAGTGTGCCCATAAGACTGGCAGCATTGCCATGTTGGATGGCAATGCTTAATTTCTGACTGAGCCAGCGCTTGGGTCACGCTACAGGGCCACGTGAAGCGCCAACTAAGGGTTAGTATAATTCTAATCATATTCTTCGGGGCGCGGCCTAAGTGTTTCAACCCCAAACGGCTCAAAAATAAACGTACATAACTGCTGATGAGGTTGTTACATTTCCGTCACTTATAAATTGCGTGTACAGACATAGGTATAATTTTTCCTTCCAAACCACAAAATGCACTGTAAATACCCCCGTACAAAAGAATGTTGCCCTAACACTTAAATAAAAATAAACATAAAAGTAGTTACAGAATTCTAAGCCCGTAAAGGGACGTGTTTAAGTCATCATAGTTCAGTGCGAAAAAGGGACAGCACTATATCTCCTGTATAGTTTCATCTCTTTTCATATTTCGTCAATAAAAATAGGTCGAAAGTTATAAAAGGTTTTTTATTCATACCACAGCATATTTACCGTAAAGAATGGAATATTGATGTCGACTAGGATATCATATTTGATGAGGGTGAAGCGATCTTTCCTTTAAGTTATGTCTCGTTGCTTTTATAACTGACAGTATAAAGAATTACAGAAGTAGTTTACTGTGTCATATTCTTTTATTGATAAGGTCGCGTTTGATCACTATCTTACTAACTTGATGGTAAGCGATGATGTTGTCGACGATGGAGCGCGTTGGTCTAGAAATAAACTAGGTAAATGTTCTTGACATAAAGACCGCTACACAGCTGTGAGGAACACAGACTCAAACATCTTCCAAAAACGTTTTATACATTATGTGATAGTGATGAGATATTTACATTGGAGATCTTTTTAAAATGTTGTAATAAACTTAAAACAGATATTGCAATACATTTTTTTATCGTCGTCATCTTTCCGCCCTTGTCCCATATTACATGGGGTTTGCAGTATGGTTTTTTTCTTCCATTCCGTCCTGTTACCCATCCCGCAATCACTAACTCTTTATTCTTTCATATCCACACAACCATCCATATTTTCTTTGCCCTTCCTATCCTTCTCCATCCATTCACATGTAAATTCATAACTCTTTCCACCAATTTCTACTTCTACTTTAGAGTGGCAATTTTATAAAAGAGTCTCTATTACGTTAGCTCCGTCCTGGCAGCTACAAGTACTGCACATCGGTAGCACTAAAGAATAAATTATCCACCTCTGCAAATTACCTTGAGTTTCCTACCACAAAATCAGCCATCAAAATTCTTTTACCAGATCCCAAAAATAGAATAAAAACTACTGCGGTTGACGTAACCACTGCCTTACGTAATAGTAGCGAGTACTAGCTATATACGAGTACTTGCAGTTTTTCCTTGATACCGATTCTTCTAGTGAATTCTTTTAAAAATATCAAGCTGTGCGGTAGATAGCTAGAGCTTCATTTTTAGGTGGGTTATCTAAAGACTTCTTCCTGCTCTACTAAATACCTCAACTTAGCTGTATTATTCAATTACCCTTTACTTTCTAGAACTACGGATCATCTTTCAAAATTCACTTAAGCCATTGGACTAGCTGTGCGTCTACGGTTTAGAGACGGTCTTACGGTCGTACGGTCTTTGAGACGCACAAGGCACAAGATGCGTTTAAAAAAAACGACCGGTCGTACGGACGGCGAGCTATCCGATGCTTATCGTCCGCAAGCCTCTGCAGTGGCCGCAGATCGCCCTGTGTCTCCCACAGCACGGGCATCTACGATTTAGCTGACCTCTTTGAGGCGCGCATGGCACAATACGTACCGTCGACGACTCAGGCTCTTTCTGTACCGGTCGTTTTTTTTAATAAAAAAACAGGGCAAGTGCGAGTCGGACTCGCGCACTGAGGGTTCCGTACCAACTGACCTATGAAAACAGTTCATTCTCGAATCGAGTCTTGAAGACTTTTCCTTTTTTTTTCTGGTGACGTGACTAAAAATTTTCAGTTTTCAGACTTTTCCCTATGTTAGTGCTATAATACCTAGCTTCGTGCCAAATTTCAAGATTCTAGGTCGACTGGAAGTACCCTTTAGGTTTTGATTCCCTCGCGAGTACTTGCGAGTTTCAAAATATGCAGCTTAAATTGCTGTTTCTTTTGATTGCGTTGACATAGAAGTTTGATTTTGTTACAGCTTAAAGGTATTATAGACCTGAGTATTTGGTATGAATTTCAATTTAATACCTCTACGCGTTTATGAGGAAATGGGTAGTAAGTTTAAAATTATTAAAAAAAAATATATTATGTGATGTAACTAAAAATTTATGGTTTTCGTAATTTTTCCTTTATCTATGCTATAAGACGTTGCTTCGTACCAAATTTCAATATTCTGAGTTCACGGGAAGCACCCTGTAGGTTTTGATTCCCTTGCAAGTGTCGAAAATTTGCGGCATAAACGGCTGTATCTTTTGATTGCGTTGGCTTAGAAGTTTGATTTTTTCACAGCTTTAAGGGACAATAGACCTGAGTAATTGATATAAATTTCAGCTTCATACTTCCACGCGTTCCTGAGAAAAAGGGTCTTGACAGACGGACGGACAGACAGACGGACAACAAAGTGATCCTATAAGGGTTCCGTTTTTTCCTTTTGAGGTACGGAACCCTAAAAAAGACCGATCTCCTGTCACGGTTGGGGCGTGAGGATGTCCATTATCTCACGGCTACGGCCGGTTTCAATTTCAGGAGCTGACGTCACAAATTCGCTAGCTACGTGATATCATAGGACACCGATCTACTGAGTCTACGACACGATAATTTCTGACGTAGTTGTTAAGGTTATAATTGAACTGATGTCACACATTCGCTAGCTACTGTTGTTGTAGAACACCAATCTACTGAGTCTACGACACAACAATTTGAGATGTAGTTGTTGAGGTTATAATTGAACTGATGTCACAAAGTCGCTAGCTATATGTTGTTAAAGAACACCAATCTGCTGAGTCTACGACACAACAATTTGAGACGTAGTTGTTGAGGTTATAATTGAACCGATGTCACAAATTCGCTAGCTACATGTTGTTATAGTAGAACACCGATCTGCTGAGTCTGTGACACGACAATTTCAAACGTAATTGTGATTTGGACAAGTTATTTGGTGATTTATGGCTTATTGGCCCTGCCTACTGCCTGTAATTTTACTGTAGAGATATCAGGTACAGTTGGGACAGGAATATTAATCACTTTAAGTCCTATTAGCCTGGGGTGGGAAATCATGAAATAACTTCTACTCTAGGAGAAGCGAAAGAGAAGATATATTTCTATCTTTCTTTTAGACATTTTGTGATTGAAAACCTATCTGTGTTCCTTCAACTGCCCTTTGTGCTACAGGGCTGAGATAACCTTGTGAACTTCAGTCTCTCAGTAAGCTAACTAAAACCCACCCGTGTTCCTTCTTTTCATTCCAGGACGGTTCTTTTGAACAATTTTGCAGTCCTGATCACTAGGCTATATACAACGAGTATATAACTGAATACAAATTAGTGTGGCTGTCTATTATAAAAGCCCAAATTCTATTTCTCTATTAACAAAAATGGATTGAAAATCCATTCTCAAATTGGTGCACAATTATTTCCTCTAACTTTGCATTGAATAAGCTTACCGTATTTTCCAAGTTAATTATAGCAATGAAATCTGTCAATATACCTTAATAAAAGTTGCTAAGTAAAAAACTTGTGAATGGCTGCACCGATTTGAATGATCATTTTTTGAACTGAGCGTTGAAGTTTCAGGATGAAGAAAAAGTTGAAATGAAAATTATAAAAAACCAGGCAAGTGCGAATCGAGTTCACGCACTGAGGTTTCCGTACAAACTTAACTTTGTAAATAATTAAATCCCGAGTAATTCTCAAAGATTTTCGCACAAAGAAGTATTTTTTTGTAACGTAACAAACAAAAGTCTGAAAATTGTAGGTTTTGTCATTTTCAGATTTTTTTTCTATATTGTGATTCCTGGACTTGCGCTATCAGTTCTTGGTTCATGTTAAATTTCCCAGCAAATCAAACGGCTATATCACTAGATTGCGATGAAATATTTTTTTTTTCACTGTTTCAAAAATACAGACCTAAGTATTAGCTATTAATTTCAGCTTCATACCTCTACGCATTCCTCAGAAAAAGGGGTCTTAACAGATGGACAGCCAGATGACCAAGTCGGCAAAAACGTTGTACCTTATCGGGTTTCGTTTTTGCCGGATTTCAGATTTGGATACGGCATACTAAAAAACACATCTTTTTTTATTGCATTCAAACTGCAATAAAGAAAAATGTGTTTTTAGCTGTGAATCCTAACTTAAACTACTTAATTTTATGCAGTATTTTGACATTTTTTCTTTTCTTGATTTAATGTTTGACTTATATCTTTTGTGCATAATTTTTTTGATTGTATAAAACTTAATGGCAACTGTCGAGTCGTCTAGTTACTTATAAAATATCTATTAATTAAACATCATTTATCTCAGTCTGAACCAAACTGAAATATTCATTACATTTCGATACAAAAGCTTTGTTACGACTTATCGCATAAAAACATATCTATAGAATATTATACAGATGGGATAGCATAAATTAGCCCAAATTAGCATAGCTAAGCAAACAATAAAACCGTTAGGTAACAATAGAAAGCCTTTGTTAATTTCAGGCTGAATTTCAGGCTGAATATCAGGCTAGACTATCTCATATCTAATTCTGAATCCTCCATTTTAGCAACTGTTAAATGTGAATACAATGAAGCCTATTATTATACGGTGAGGGGCACTTTTTAGACTAAAGCCTTGTGAATGGAATTGTTTAGTATATTTGAGAGAATATTGGTAAAATCTAGTTTGATTTTCTGTAAGAAATTGAATAATTTTTAGGGTTTATATACCTGGAAACTACATAATAATAGTTTTAGCAGATAACAACAGATTTAACAGTAATGAAATGGTAAGTATGTTTCATTCATTTTGCATACTGTTGATCATCTACCTACCTAGCCTTTTCCCAACAATTATTGGGGTCGGCTCTCAGTCAAGCCGAATTTAGCTGAATACCAGTATTTTACGAGGAGCGGCTGCCTACCAGACTTCCACAACCCATTAACTGGAGTAATACGGTACTTCAGACTGGAGTCAGATTTACTGGCTTCTGACATACATAACAACTGCCAAAGATCTACAAATGACAACCGGAACCTACGGCTTAACGTGCTATCCGAGGCACGGAGGAAATTCAGTATGCTAAGATGGATACTGTTAAGGAGAGGAATTCCTTGCCGGAGTCTGTTTCCTGATAGCTGTAACCTAGGAGTATTTAAGTCAAGAGTGAATAGTTCACTTATAGACAAGTGTGTATGTACATAATAAACCATATATTAGCTAACCATCAAGTGCGAAAGTGGTCAAGCGTGAGCCTATCAAAACTATGGAAGGCTTTTACCCAGCAGTACGACGGTACAAAATAGCTATAACAACAATAATTAATCTTCAACATATTTTGCATTTTACCTAGATATACCTAAATTACGCTATGGTACTTTTTAGCGTGTATATTATGTATGTAAGTAAAAATGTTCGTGAAGGCACCCGCAAACTTAGGAGTAATTTCTAGTCCGGGTCATAAGACAACTGTGAGTTATAGTCAGTAAAAGTCTAGTACTTCCTTGTGCTCTGGGAGAAATAAAAAAAGAAATTTATGCTGATAACATACAAACTTTTGAAGAGTAGAAAAAAATATGCAGAAAAAAGTGCCATGACAAACTAGACATACTAAAAGTCTAGTTACAACATTATTTGTCTTCTATAACTACTACCATTTACGGCAATATAGCCGGATCTAAGTAAAGTTTCTAAAAGCCTACAATGACATCATACTTATCTCGAAACTGAGCCTCATCTACCCGGTATTTTTCCCGACTTTATGGCACTTTTAGAGCCATACATTATATTTACGACTAGGCTTTAGACAACGACTGTTTTATGTATGGCTACAAAAACAAAGCAGTAAACACCGTGGGGTCATAATGACCCCATCAGGGGTCAGTTATGAATTTTAACTCGAAAGACAAAGAAGGAACAGGAGTGGGTTTTAGTCAGTGGAAGTCTGACACGCACTTTCGGTTCACCCAGAGCGGGAAAAGTATATTCTAGACTAGACTCTAGACTTCTTTTTTCTTCAGTATATTCTAGACTTCTGGCGATGAATTCTCACCTTAAAAAAAACTAGAAAGTGAAAAATTCACGAGATCACGAGACGAAGCAAAATCATCCCCACTGCTAACAGTTTGCACTGCTGAAACTCAGACCCCCTGTTTAGGAGAGGGAATGGGCCGTAATCCACCACGCAGGCCCAGTGAGGGTTGGTAGACGAGATAAAAAGAAAGAATGATTGAGATAAAGTGAAGTAAAAAATAGTTCTCATAAATAAGCAAGTCCGTCTTGATTTTTTCGCATTTTGACAAAATAATATGTAGTCAATCTGCCTTCAAACTATTTGTTTGTTTATAAATGAAAAATAAAGTTTGACGCCACGGTTGACGCATTAGTTGACTAATCGGTCAACTAATGCGTCAACCGTGGCGTCCGATCTGGTGGATTTCCGTAAGAAACCAATATTTGTGTACAGACAGCTGCTGTTCCAAGTCTGGATGTCTTGAAAGCGCCCAAGCAATAAGCATTACTCCTCGTTCGCGGAAACTAGTCAATTAAAGTCCAAATATAAACGGATCCACCTATCTTCAAAAAAACTTTACTTTGTTTCTACATTATTTTGTTTTGGGTCTACATACTCGTACATACGTACTAGTAATTTGTTGTTTTGATCGATGTTGAGGAAACCTCGCATCCTACTCTTAGTATGGTAGTCACGCACAGATATTTGTTCGTGCCGTATAAGAACGTTCCCATCTCTTTTAGTTTAGGATAATGATGATAATACATTCCCATAATGAACAAGAATGAATGAGAATGTATGTAATTCAATAAATAGAAAATTAGCTCTCATAATCAGTCCTCTCAGTGATGTACCTTAGGCTGTGAGAAAGAGATTCCCAGCTGTAGTCTGTGTTTCCTGATAGCTAAAACGTGGGGTCTTTAAGTAATGAGTGACAAGGTTACTTCTCGGTAAGCATACTTCATTATCGACCACATCGTCGCTTTCCATTAAAGTCCTATGGTTAACAGCGAACCTAACAATTGTAAAGAAAAGTATTATCACGACTTATAACGCCGGTCATCGGTCCACCTTGGGAGGTCTTTCAACGGTGCGTTTCACAAAACTTTCTTTCAACGTGGTCGCAATATTGGTGTGATTATATTTATTGTATTTTTAATACTTTACATAGCAAATAATATTCAGATAGCTTGTGAGTTGAGATCAGATATCCACAGAATTAAATTGTACATTTTAAATTCTCGTCATTATCTGTCTGCCCACGCAGAGACTTCAAAGCAAAATGTATCACATTTTACTCTTCAACAATTTGTTTTCCTCTTGTTACCAAATATTTATAAAGGTTATGAAATTTATATTATTTTTAATAATGAAACATTTCATCTACCTAGCCTTTTTCCCATCACTATTGGGGTCGGCTTCCAGTCAAGCCGGATTTAGCTGAATACCAGTATTTTACGAGGAGCGGCTAACACGGTACTTCATGGCAAGTCTGGAGTCAGATTTAGTGGCTTCTGACTATCCGTAACGACTGCCAAAGATCCACAAATGACAACCGGGACCTTTGGCTTAACGTTTTAATTATTAATAATGAAACATTAGAAATGAGATTTTTATTTTGAATCTTATAAAGTGCGGTACATAGGACTCATCATTAACATTTCAGCCGATCATTCAGCTATTTTCGGCGTCCATTGTTGGGTTGTATTAAGAAATGACACTGTAGCAGATCGAGGATAAATGACCCTTTCCTTCCCTTTCGTAACTAGCGAAACCATTAAAAACCCACTATATCTCGCATAGATCTGCACACCACCATCCAACGGGTATATTATATCATTGTCACACATAACTCTTCACGACCACACTCAACTGCATTCAAACCACCACTTAAAATTCAAAATGTCCGCCATAATGGACGTAGCACTAAAATATCTGACGTCAAAGTACTCCATCATATCTTACGAGGTTCCTAGAAGCCAATTAGAAGCACTAACTGGCACATATTCTGCGTAACATGAACGATCATTACGTCAATTAAGGAGCTCATGGATAGATAATAACAGCCACACGGGTCCATCTTCAAGGTAAAACAACGCTTGCCAAGGTTGGTCTGTGGATGGGTGACCATCTTAACGTCATCCGTGCCTCTGAAAGCACGTTTAGCCGTAGGTCCCGGCTGTCATTTGTAGATCTTTGGCAGTCGTTATGGATGGTCAGAAGCCAGTAAATCTGACTCCAATCTTGCCATGGAGTACGGTGTTACCCCAGTTAATGGGTTGAGGTCTGGTAGGCAGCCGCTCCTCGTCAAATACTGGTATTCGGCTAAGTCCGGCTTGACTGGAAGCCGACCCCAATATAGTTGGGTAAAGGCTAGGTAGATGACTAAAATAGGTATCTACTAACGGGAAAGTTCTCCATCATGTCTTACGAGGTTCCTAGAAGCCAATTAGGAGCTCTAACTGGCACATATTCTGCGTAACATGAACGATCATTACGCCAATTAAGTTGACAATTACTTGGCACATTAGAGCAGTTACCACACACTGGGGACGGACGTCGACACATTGTTATACGAGATAGCTTGAAGAAGAAGCGATTTAGGAGTAACTAGCGAGGTATAATGGCTTTGCGCGTTGTAAGAGTCGTCAAAATACAAATATCTAAACAATTTTTTTGTTTGTTTGAATGTTACGATTTAACTCAAAACTAATTGTCCTATTTTAAAATTTATTTCACCATTAGAAAGCTACATTTTCACTGAGCAAAATAAAATATATTATGATAATTGATAAGAAAAACATAGTTATCCTCGCTTAAAATATAATCCAAAGAGTCAAAAGTTTGCATGGAGAAAACTACTTTCACGCGGGTTAAACCACTGGCAGGCATGGCATCATTAATTAGAAGTATAATCACCTCACAGACAGATTAATACGTGTCGCGCATTCGATTCCCACACAAAACAAAAATTTACAGATTTTTTTAAAAGAGTAACCGTGGAATTTCTTGCCTGTTCAGGAAACGACCAATTAGAACAGTGCACTAAGTCCTGACGTTTTGTATGTACTCAAGTAGATTTAAATGTGTATTTTTTATACAAAAAGCAACTCTATTGCAAAGAGGGCAGAAGTTTTGTATTTCAAACACTGCCAGCTACCGAGATACTACAGTACCAGATAAAGGTTAACAATGCATTTTTCACAGTCTTTCCTTGACACGTGTGCTTCTTAGGGCCTATTTCACAATGTCCGAGTAGCCACTATTCCCGAATAAATTCAAAAATGGAACAGAATTTGTATGAAATTATCTGCCAAGTAAGATATTGGCAACTTAATCAAAGGTGGTGAAATAGGCCCTTATTCTTCTAAATAATGTCATGAACCCTAATATGGTTTCTATAATCAAAACACAGGTCAAGGTGTGCAGAGTACTGCATATAGGCTGACTTTGTAAAATGCCGTCTAGCAGCTTTGGACTCAGTGGAAAGGCGTGCGATGAGGCTAATTGGAGATCCAGATTTAGTTAAGTACAATCTACAAAGCCTGGAGCTCCAACGTAGAGTAGCCAGCCTTTCGGTAAAAAAGAAAGGATATATTTAAGAGAATTGCATGACTTGATTCCGTCATCATCTTTGTACCATCATACAAACCGACGTACTGCAAATATCCAGCCTTACATTGTTAACACAACTACGATCAGGATGACTTTGTCTCCTCATTTAAACCGCGCACATTGACGGAACTGAAACAAATTGTCTGCTGCGGTTTTGTCCAAATATAATTTAGGTGCCTTCAAGGCTACAGTGAATAGTTTCTTAATAAACTAGTGCGTTTCAACATCAACAATTGCATCACTGCTTACCATCAGTTGGGATCAAATACTGGTTTTACACTGTTTAATAAAAAAAAAACAATATTTTTTCTTTATTTAAGGGCATTCAAGTAAGCCTTCGGTTTCTTAATTTCACTTCATTGACAATTCATTATTTTGCTCGATTGCAACTAATGTCATAGAAATTCCGCCTTCATAAAACAATAGATAAGCATAGATATTAATGTGTAGGATAGTTGGTAGGGACCTTGGGCAACCCCAAAGCCATAAGATCGACCATAGATTAAATGACCAAGCTAATCAGGATCAGTGGGCAAGCTTTTGTGTTTGACCCTTCTGATATTTTCGGCAATTCAGTAAAACTGTATCAAAATACATTATATTTAATAGTTGATGGGTACGCTAATGTATTTTGTTGTCTTCAATTTTGATTTCGTGAGAACTTATTATGTACTTATCAATTGATGCTTTGGATTTTAATATCTTGTCTCTAAAATGCTTTGTGTGTCTTGGGTTATTATTTTTCTACTGACAAACATAACTTCGTTAGTACTTGTATCACTTGTACCGACTTTTTTAAGATGATAAATCATCCCTCGACTTCTACGACGGACCAAAGGGCGTGTCAGATTTTTACTGAATAAGGAACATTCGTTGTTCCAATTTTCCTTCTTTAGCTTCCCTTTGGCATCGATTAAATCTGCCGATATTAGTTTAACGTTTAAACCCACAGAATCAAATCAATCCGTTTCTATTCAGCATAATGCGAAGCGCGTCCATCACAATGACCAATGGACCTCAAGACCCTTTCATATTTATAATATCGTATGAGGAATGTTTATCTGAGCTCTAACGGAGAGCCCAAACACACTGAATAGAATACACATTCATCTTGTTTGTATTTTTTTTATTATTGTTGACTAGCACCAAACGGGTATTACGAATCATCGAAATATTCTCGGTTTTTTCTCTACTATGATATCCATCCATCCATTTTAACACATTTATTATGCGTACAGCTAAGGAGTGGAATTCCCTGCCGGGGTCTGTGTTTCCTGATAGCTACAACTTAGGAGTCTTCAAGTCAAGAGTGAATAGGTTACTTCTAGGCAGGCGTGCTCCATCGTCGGCCACATCATCGCTTACCATCAGGTGAGATTGTGGTCAAACGCGAGCCTATGTATAATAAAAAAAAAAAAAAAAATCCATTTATATATATTCAAACCTTTCTCGTAAATAACATTGTTTTTTTTTTTTAGTAAATACCTAAAAACCGTATGGAGATTTAGAAGTCTTTGGATGTATTGCAAGCAAACGCAGTAGGGTACTTTAATTCATAATAATTATGTACCTGTAAGAATAGCGTACGTTTGACCACTGATACTGACCGCCTGATTATAAATGTTGGTGACCTGTAGTCGTCAATGTAGCACTTTTGCCTAAAAATAACTCTCAACTTAGAAACTTCTAGATTGTAGCTCAAAATCTGGCAGTATTATTTCCCTTTTATTTTCGATCACGAATCATCAAACAAATACAACTCTTTACCGACTAAAACATTACAGTGATTCGTTCGTTGCCTTTTGCTAGGACCACGATAACTCTTTCAAATCATCGGCAGCTCTAACAATGTTATTTATTACTGTCATGCCCCACCAAATAACCATGTCACAAGGCCGATAACACGCTGTTACAATTTTCATGGATTTATTTTCGATTTCGAAACCTGTTCGTTACACTCATATATCTCAACCAATTGGCCATCCCAGCAAACTAACGGCCTATAAAACATGTACAACGTGCGGACGTTCACACCTTATGTCTGTACAATAATCCTGCCTACCCTATTATTGAAAATCTATCCGTTTTGGTCAGCCAAAGAAAATATGGAAAAGACGTTATTTATTTGTACCATTGCATTGTTATATTTTTACCATTTAAACGATTTAATTTTGTAATTAAATATATTTATCGCAACCGTCAGTGCAGTGGTTGAACGAATGGCTGCAGCCCTTTGTGTCGCAAGTTTGATTCCCGCACGAAATAAATATTTGTATAGCCTACAGGTAGGTGTTCCGGGTCTGGGTGTCTTATGAGTGAGTTTACATGTTCTTAAACACATCCACGATGCAAGATTTATAGTGTATGCCAATGATTAAAATAAATAATTATGATCTTGAGAGCCAAAGATGGCCAGTGCTGCAGGATGATTGATCTAGCAATTTAAAGAACTTTGGTGGGTTTTAGTCAGTAAAAGTCTGACAAGCTCTCTCGTAGCAGTTATTTGATGATTTTTCCAAAAAAAGAAGGCCACTGACCCACATTTTGCCTCTTATCCAATATTTTCACGACAATAAGAGCTATTTTTATTAAGGAAAGACGGGAAGGGCGCTAAATAAGCAACTTATATTATATGCATTAGGAGCAGCCGTAAGTCAACAAGGAGCCCAGCTGGCGTCATCCTAAACAAACGAATATAGCATTCACTTTGGCACTTCGACGTTATATCGAATATCCTGTCTCATGTGCGAAAACATTCCAACTTACTCGTACACTCGGAACTCTCCGATAACATGCCGAATCGATTACACAACTGTGTCGAATCGAGATATTTTACCAAAACAATGACTTGTAATTTATGTGAAGTGACTTCGTTTTCGGTTGGATATAAGTAGCAATAATATAGTAGGTACGTAATGAAAATGGCATCGTGTTTGAAATATATTTTTCACCTCAGCACCTCAAACAAGTATGTTTTGCAGTTTAAAGACAGTGAGCAAAATTCGATTTTGCTGCGAGCGTGAGACAAAGTAACTTTTTAATTATTTTTTTTAAATGCCGAGTCAGTGCTGGGTCTACTCACAACATTCGAAAGATTTGAAATTCACTTTGTTCTGTCACTTTCACTTCGATACGAAAAGAGCGAGAGATAGAAACAAGTCGATTCAAAGTTCGATTTTCAAATTCCATATATAATAGGCTCAAAAAAGAAACCAACAATAAAACGTTCGGAAACAACGTCACCTATAAAACAAATCAAGGTTTAAATGTAATTATTATACTTTTCTCTTAATAATCGGATTATATTTTTTTATGATTAAATAAAGAGATGTTGAATTAAAAAATACGAAGTTTATCATGTATCTACATAATTATTTAAAGTTTTAACAATCTTTATTGTGACAGAATAATTTAGTAATAGTGCAATTTCCGAACGCATCTTTAAAAAATAGCGGGCTTTAATTTTTTATTGTTTTCTTCTTCTGTTCGCTGTTGCAAAACTGCAATCATTTTACTTTTAATTTTTACAAATATACTTGTGGTTTAAATATTACCAAGTTGTATTTTTTATTACCTTTACATTATTTGTTCTCGCTGCTGAAGTGAAAAGTTGTATGTGCTACACGAGACCAAAGTTATTTGCATCTCGTGTCTTTGAATCCCTCGCTGCACTCAGGATTCTAAACTAGAATCACTCGCTACGCTCGTGATTCAAATATAGAATCCTTCGCTTACTCGGGATTCAAAATCAACACTCGCGGCAAAAACCAACTTTGCTCTCTTGTTGCACAAATAACTATTTCACCTCAGCACCTCAAACAAGTATGTTTTGCAGTTTAAAGACAGTGAGCAAAATTCGATTTTGCTGCGAGCGTGAGACAAAGTAACTTTTTAATTTTTTTTTTTAAATGCCGAGTCAGTGCTGGGTCTACTCACAACATTCGAAAGATTTGAACTTCACTTTGTTCTGTCACTTTCACTTCGATACGAAAAGAGCGAGAGATAGAAACAAGTCGATTCAAAGTTCGATTTTCAAATTCCATATGTAATAGGCTCATAAAAGAAACCAACAATAAAACGTTCGGAAACACGTCACCTATAAAATTTCAAATCAAGGTTTAAATGTAATTATTATACTTTTCTCTTAATAATCGAATTATATTTTTTTATAATCAAATAAAGAGATGTTGAATTAAAAAATACGAAGTTTATCATGTATCTACATAATTAGTTAAAGTTTTAACAATCTTTATTGTGACAGAATAATTTAGTAGTAGTGCAATTTCCGAACGCATCTTTAAAAAATAGCGGGCTTTAATTTTTTATTGTTTTCTTCTTCTGTTCGCTGTTGCAAAACTGCAATAATTTTACTTTTAACTTTTAATTTTTACAAATATACATGTGGTTTAAATATTACCATGTTGTATTTTTTATTACCTTTACATTATTTGTTCTCGCTGCTGAAGTGAAAAGTTGTATGTGCTACACGAGACCAAAGTTATTTACATCTCGTGTCTTTGAATCCCTCGCTGCACTCAGGATTCTAACCTAGAATCACTCGCTACGCTCGTGATTCAAATATAGAATCCTTCGCTTACTCGGGATTCAAAATCAACACTCGCGGCAAAAACCAACTTTGCTCTCTTGTTGCACAAATAACTATAATGTGTTCGAATGTAAATACGGATTTGATTGAGTCGCGTAAATCAATTTAAATTACTTACATGAAAATCGTAGCAATTAAGGACAATGACGTGACTTATTTTTTTGGTTGATTTAATAACGTTTCCTGCTCAGGGGTGGGAGGGAATGTCTGACTGTCCTTTACTGACTAAAACTAACGCGTTCCTGCAGTTGTCTTTTGTGTACTAGAGCCACGGTAACTCTTTCGAACAATCCGCATTGAAACAATTTCATTTCTACACAACATGTAGAAGTTACTATTTATTTTGAAAGGCGACGCCAACATTTAAACGCTTAGTACGAAATATAAGTACAAAAACGGGTACGGGCAAGAAAAACAAATTCTCTCCGTGTTGACCCACATTAACGCTGATTTAACTACTCGGAAAATCCAATAAAACCCAAGTGTGAAAAGGTCTTGCGGTTTTATGCGAAACCCATTTTGAAATCGCTGAGTAAAAAGAAAAACACTTAGCTGTTATCCCTTCTAACTTGACTATGCTATTAGCGTCGCATTCCGTCGGCGCCATTTTGGACGCGTCTGGATCCATTTTAGGGTCAGCTCACACCGAGATGCGACGCGATGCAACGATACTGGAAGAGGTCAGTAATTTTGCGCTGCGTCGAGCGCTACCGCGAGACGCATCGCAACGTTTCGAGGCGCATAGTAAAATCGTTGGCAACATGACGTCGCGAATTTAAAAACGTTCCGCTGCGCAGCGAGACACTGTGCGGCATCATGAGACGCAGCGCTGCATGAAGCAACGTATTCTAAATTCTCACAATGAAATGTGTATCTTTTCACGTAGAAAATAAAGCTCTATTTTGAGTCACTCTATTAAAATGTGCGCGCAACGTCGCGTCGCATCGCGTCTCGGTATGAGCTGGCCCGTAGTGGGAGCCGGGAGCGTTATAGCAAACCAATCGGTGCCCAATCTCGACGTAATATGGATCCATTATCTGAGCAAACCTTCTGATTTATACAGTTGGAGTATGAGCGTTCCAGTTTACTTTGAACCGTATTTCCATTGCATAGAACGAGTTAATGCTTTCACTAATGTAGGTAAATAGCCACTGATGTTTTCTTGAGAAAACTATGTAATTGAAATTAGTTTTTCGTAAATATTTTATTGTGTTGGTATTCTTGCTTATAACTCAGAAAAACTGACTTGAGACTTGCAAGCGTGATTGAACGTTGATTTTTTTTTTGAGGATGGAAAGTCATCAAATAACTTCTTCCGGAAAAGTAAAAGGTAGTGTCAAACTTTACGGACCGGACGAAATTCACCTGTGTTCTTTCAGCTGCTTTTTGTGTTCCAAGACCACGGTAGGTATCTCTTTGGTGAGGCCAATGCCCTCTAACGCCACAGATTTTTTTTCGAGCCCTTATGGGTTTGCTGCAGTCTCGTTTTTCGCGGTTGATGTTTCGGACTCGGTCCATACCGGACGGCTGGAAGGTAACCTACCCATTGCTCGGCATTCTCAAAATCAAATAAACACCCCGCACACATTGTACCCTTAGAATAAAAGAAATTTTGTTCGCCAGTTTCATGTATAAAATAATACCTTAGAAATATAACCCGGTAATAATTGTAGCTAACAATATCCCACCTCTTAAACACCTGGAAAATTTCTAGCGAATTCCTGGTTCCGCTAAGTTCAGCTTTTGTTATCCGCCGCAAACCGCAGACCGCAGTGTAAAAATAAAGATTGTTATTTATTGGTCGAATTTCTGTTGAAACTGATTTTATGTGTGTTACGATTGAGTAAAATTCAACTCAATATAAATAAGCTGTGAAATCTAGATCTAGATACTAAATAAAGATCATCTTATTAATATATTCGTGACTTACATACGTTTCAACATTCTATTGCATTTTTGTAATTTGTATATAAGCTGTTTATTTGACAAAAACTTTTTTTCCGAAGAGTTCCTCCTTCCTTCGAGTTTTTTGGCACCGAAGGTTGCGGCACCCAAGCTATTCACGGCACCAATTGGTATTTCGGATTGGTATTTTTATTGGTTACTACCAATCAAAATATCTATTGGTGCCGAAACCTTTGGTGCCGAAACACTTGATGCATAAACAGGAATACTTCAATCGTATTGACGAGCTAAGATAATCGATACTGAAAGAAAATTCCCAACTCCATTTGCCACATATTTGACACTTGAGATACAAAACTACACCAAAATTAGATCACGATATCCACTGAGAATCATTTTGTGAATAATCCAAACAGTTATTAAATTCCACTCAAAAAAACCCCGCTGAAAAATCCCCTAATCCCCTTATATTCAATTCGCACCCGAGAGGAAGAAAGGGTTCCCCAATGCTTCCGCACGGGAAGCAATTCACGACACTTCATGGTAATAAAATAACCGCGTTTTCTCACCTACAAAAAACCTCATAATTTACCTACTTCACACTTAAAAATAAAGCTCAATTTTATAAATTAATTATTTTCATGTAAAACAGATTACTCACATCGTTAAAGGTTTTCTCTAACGGAATATATGTTTTAAAAATTCAGCAGTTAAAAACCGGCCAATTGCGAGTTGAACGCGTACAGGAAGGATTCCGTACAGTTTGTAGCAAAAAACGGTAAAACGTTCACGTTTATTGAGTGGGAAGTCAGTTTAAATATTTATTTTATTCTGTTTGCGTACTAGTAGTCACTTAGGCAGTGATATTGAAGGAGACTGTATGAGAAACGACCTTTATGTGATAATTTCCGACTGTTTTACAAATGCCATGAGACTGGGTTAGGTTAGGAATCAATTTGTTGTTATAGCGGCAACAACACTAGATCATCTGGGAAAATATCAACAACTATCCAGCTATCACGGTACCTGGTTGGTGATAGACTGACGGACACTGGATGCTCAGTATTTTACTCTTTGAGTACGGAACCCTAAAAATGTAGGCAGCTTAAATTCACTGAGTCGTGTAGGGGCCACTCTTTTCGACCTAGTAACCTGGACTCAATTGAATAGTGAAAGAACTTTTCAACCTGGCCTTTTTACAGGTGCGAAATAAACAGAATTTATACCATTTTTTAAATTATAATAGCTGCCGAAATATTAATTGAGTTAACATCAAAAATTGCTGAAATTAAAGGTCTATTTTGTATGTACTCGTAAGTAACATGAATTACTGTAATTCGTGAAAAACCTAGCCTATGCTTCATTGATTAATTTATGTATAACCTTTGATCTTGATTTAGCTTTATAATTCCCTTTGCAAATTTCCCAATAATAACAATTATTGAGCATAACAATATGAAGGAATATTACAATATACCGTAATGATTGAACTAAAAGGAATTCTTGGAACGAGCGGTTGTGAAATAAATTTTAAGTTGCTATGTTTGTTATTAGAATAGATAATAGGCAGGACAATATTGACTGAGGATTTAACACTGAAACTTAAATTTATTATTTCATTTTCTTTCATCATCATCATCTGCCTAGCCTTTTCCCAACTATATATTGGGGTCAGCTTCCAGTCAAGCCGGATTTAGCTGAATACCAGTATTTTACGAGGAGCGGCTGCCTACCAGACCTCCACAACCCTTTAACTGGGGTAACACGGTACTTCATGGCAAGACTGGAGTCAGATTTACTGGCTTCTGACTATCCGTAACGACTGCCAAAGATCTCCAAATGACAGCCGGGACCAACGGCTTAACGTGCTTTCCGAGGCACGGAGGAAACTCGTTATGTTAAGATGGTCACCCATCCACAGACCAACCTAGGCAAGCGTTGCTTAACCTTGAAGATCGGCCTGTGCGGCTGTTATTATCTAGCCACGCGCTCCTATTATTTCATTTTCTTTAAAATACTTAATTAAGTAACTTATTTTAAGTACTTAAAATTTCCGTACCTATTAAATACTAGAATTTGCCAGAGGCCGAACATACTCCCGACATATCATCCTCTGTCCTATTCTGGCACACGAGCATGCCATATGGTCTATCCGTGTGCCAAATTCCATCGGAATGCATTCGAGTGTGAAGGAGTAACAAACATCATACAAACATTTCGCCTTAATAACATTACTAGTTGCTGCCAGTAAAAAAGTATCCCAAGGATACTTACTCACGAAATAAAAAAATTCCATTAAGCTATTCCAGGACACCGTAACCTAGCCGTGTACAAAATTTCATCGAAATCCATTTAGCCGTCCGAGCGTAAAGGAGTAACAAACATCCACACCTCCATTAAAAAAAATCTCGTCTTTATAATACTAGTATGACTACAGGCAAGTCTATTGGCGCATAGGCTAAACCCTGAGTTTCTGTGCCAAGGGGTCACAGTTTCACTTCGATATGTATGCCCTACATTCCACAGGTATTTTTGTCACGTCTGGTTCAGTGAGCATTTGAGATTCAGCTCAAACACCCACGATATAAGCGTAATCGCAGTGTGGAGTTTCGTCACCCATTTCAGAAATGGAGGTTCTCAATTAGAGTCGAAAGATTTTTTAGTTAGGTATGTAACTGTTATGGCGAATGAAGTTTTTATCATTTTTAAAGCGTGTAACAGGATGATTCAAAATGAATTTGACAAAGAAATAAAACTTATTATTTGTGGCTGCTAATCTCTGGATGCAAATGAAATTGTATAAAAAAAATAATCTTACACAAATAAAATCATCACCTGTCCTACTTTCAATTAATGTAAATATCTGTGTACAATAAAGAATAAAGAAGCAATATAAGCATAACATCAGCTCTTTAATGTACCCGCTCCTGGGCCGTCCTTCTCTTTTGGGCCGTAATTCATCACGCAGGCCCAGTGCGGATTGGTGAATATCACATATTTTCGAATTGTTAGTTCTAGGACATATCGCGTCATTGTTATTAGGTTACGTATGCTTAAAATAACGAGAAAGAGATAGCAAGATACTCCCACAACCCCTCCATTCTTCCTCAAACCCACATTTGGAATGCCTATTGCTACTTCATTTAATAACCTACCAATTGTGATTCTGAATTCAGAAAAATATTTTTTAAATGTTATTTTTTATTTAGTAAAAAATATTGTACTCAAATTAACATAGACAAATACCCAATTGGTTGTTACCTATAGAGAACAATTGGCGAAAAACTCCATAGTTACTTTTTTAATCCCATGACACACGGCCCATCGATAGTGGCACTAGGCCTCTTGTTGAAAAATTCGTCATAAAGTAGAAAACTTAAACTGTTAAACTGTTTGTTTTTCACTCCACACCTGTTTGCACCACGCCAGGATTTCCTATGTCACACATATATCACCGTCGTGTATACATACGATATATGTGTGCGTGAGAATTATGGGATGTGTTTGTGTGTGTGGGCTATTGTATACGTCAGCTCGTGCAAAATATCCGGACTTGGAAAACAACTGTCGGGAAAACTCAAGACCATGCAAGTGATTGTGTATGAGTAGAATGAACTTACTGTCTCAAATATAAATGATATTTGAGATAGTAAAGTATGATAATGTATGGATAGTTTATTCACATCAAACGTGTAGAAAATAATGCGTGCCCAATCTTTTCAATTATTGAATTTTAGAAATTGGAAAACGGAATAAGAATCAAGTGTTGATATACGTAAACTATTACACATTCATGACACTAGTCATATATATTACTTATTTAAATAAAACAATATTATTATAGCCAGAATTAGCATACATGTTTAATGAGAAACGTATGATATCAATACATTAAAAATTGGTTTAAAAGTGATTTTTTTTTTTAAATCTCTAAAAACATTAATTCGATAATGGTTCTCAAAACGTCATCTTGAGCTAGGGGCTACCACTTTCAGCATTTTCTGCCTAAAGCAATTTTTTCCTGAAACGCAACATATTCACAAAACATGTTTCAGAGAATACACACCAATTTTCCAGATGATATGACTTTTCGTTACGCTTTTCGTTTAGGTTTCCTTATAGCTAACAAATGAGTCACCAAGTGAAGTATAAAATTATATTTTCAAGATGGCTTCCCATATTTACGACGCGATAAAATTTCGCAGAATAATTTACACTCTTACATCAAATTTTGTCTACGGAAGTGTCTTTGAATGTTTAGCAAAATCTCGTAACATTCACTAACTTTCCCGACATAAAAGCTCCTTTATACTTGTCTAGTAAACACACACGACAAAAAAATATTTGCTTCCCCGAAAAACAATCGGGAAAACTTCTAAATCTGTCTTCAAAAATAGGAATCTATTCTCTCCATGAGATTTAGTAAGTCAATAGTTTTTTCTTACGCCGAATGTGAAAGGTTTGAATCTAATGTAAAATACGGTAGCACCATGAATGATTCATAAGCCTGTTCTATATACATTACATTTGCTATTCGCGACAAGTTTATTTTAGCAGGTTTACCTGGCCTCAACGAAATTGCTGATGTTTGTTTTGTGAAGGCTATGATGGTGTTTAATTGAGAGTGTTTGTTAATTTTGGGTGCTACTGTTTACTCAAACAATATGAGGGAAAGTCACAATGACTTCAGTACCAAGCAAAATTACGACTGTAATAAAATGAGGACTGCATGATAATTGTGACTGTAACAAAATTACGACTATGACAAAATGGAACTATAATAAAATACGACTGTAACAAAATAACAACTATGACATAATGCAAAAAAAAATATACGTACGATTAGCGCTGTGTAACAAATATTTGTAGAAATCTGAAATAAAAAGACAGTCGTTCCGGATCTTGGTTACTGGTATGTGAATCTACATGTTTATAAATGCGCCTACGATACCGAAGTAATTAGTGTATTGGATACAAATTCCATATTTTAATTCATGAATCCCCAGAGGTAGTCGGCGACCGCGCTGTCATAGTATTACTATTGTGTCTCGCTTTGCGGGTGTTTAATAGGTTAAAAAAACATTTATACATAACTGTTTTTAACAGCAATAAGAACTGCAAATTGCATTTATTTTATTTAAAACCTTTATTTTTGTACGATATTTCAAGCGCCAAAATTCGCAAAGGCTAACTTCACACTCGCCAACTTATAACGGCCGTACTGTACGGTTCTGCAACTCCAGTACAAAATTACCTACCACTATATAACCAACTCAATTTGTGGCAAACTACAACTACAATTCTCTATACATAAATTCTCTTGAACTACATACATATGGCTTGTAATCAAATATAATGGTAGAACTAATACTCCAGTTAACGCCATGTTGTCGCCTAGTAATGTCAGTCGTTAAGGCTGTGAGGAAGACGTTAAGGCGAATATGATAACAAGCACGGAAACATAATACATTTAGATTCTAAATAAAGAATAAGGAATATGAAGAAAATGCAACATGTTTTATCAATAAATATAGAAAACATAGAATACTATGTATGAAAAAAATAAAAGCGAACAAGGTACAACAATTTTAATTCATGAATCCCCGACCGGTCCTATGAGACCGCGGTGTTATTGTTTTACTATTGTGTCTCGTTTTGTGGATATATGTGATAGGTTAAATAGATGTAACTGTCTTGGACGCACGCCCCATATGGCAAACAACGGCCATGTCTATGGTATCATAGGCACGGCCGTTGACGTCACGAATTCATGCCGAACTTTTCTTTCTTATTAGCACTTTTGAAGCTTTATAACTTCGTTGTCAATGAAAATCTTTTATATTTGTTTATTAGAGCCAAAAGTGATGTAGTTACTCAGATACCCACGAAACGAGACACAATAGTAAAACAATAACAGCGCGGTCTCATAGGACCGGTTGGGGATTCAAACGTTAAATAAATTTTATTTTTTGTGCTGGCAGTCAGAAACTGGTTGACATAAACAGAAAGAGAGAAAAAGACTAGGAACATGACATTTTGCACAAGACTTCCTTTTATGACGAAGACGTTAGCGACTACTATGAGAGGAATGTCTATAATTCACTCCCTAAAGGAATGACTCAAAGGTCTAAAGTTTGTATGGATAGTTCTCACGCAGGCAAAGACCCATTATCACGCAGGCAAAGCCACTGGCAGAAGCTAGTAATATACGAAACTACTCCACAAAAACCTAAAATAAAATGAAGAAGAGAAGTGCCTCATACTGGACAAGTAAGTATGTCGTAGGTTACTTCACTTTTATTCCACACCACACTGTTATGCAAATTCTACTAAGTAATACTCGTAGAGCTAGCTGGCTTAGTTAAGTTATAGGGCACGATCGTGATAAATAACAGGTTATCCTCTTTACTTAGTAAAGTAACTGAAGTATTATAGACTAGCTGTTCCTTCGGTTTCACCTGCGCCTTAAGTTACCGCTTTGAATGGAGCGTAATGTTATGTATAAGTAACAAAGATTCTTAGGACAAGACTAAGGAGTCTTCCTCGATACATGGGTTATTCAACACTAAAACATTTTTTCAATTCTAATCAATAGTTCTTGAGATTCAACTAAGCAAACGAACCGCTGCTAACTGTGGTAAAATTATGTGTTGTGGTGGTGGAACACAATCAAACGGACCAGATACTTTTTCAATAGTTTATTCTTCCCATTAATATTATTAA
This sequence comes from Mythimna separata, assembly GCA_030763345.1. Taxonomy (NCBI): domain Eukaryota; kingdom Metazoa; phylum Arthropoda; class Insecta; order Lepidoptera; family Noctuidae; genus Mythimna; species Mythimna separata. Next base: position 19,677,115 of record CM061171.1, on the reverse strand, counting down.
CACAGCTTTATAGTAGACTTATGCGTAAATGTTAGAACAGTATAATAGAACTATGAAACTATGTTAACGAACAACATGACGCTGCCGTTTCGTCAACAGAATTTCATAGTTTTGTATGCAGCTTCACGCAGGCGTATCCCAAGCGTATAATGATGAATACGCGTCCATGAAACTACGCGTCCGTGAAGCTAAAGAATTCGTCAAGAAGAATAAACAAGGCCGTTGAAGAAAGCCATTCATTTTAAAATTGTAGAACCATAACGGTTTAAAACGTGTACCTTTCAGCAGTTACTAGATGAAATATGCTAAAATTTGTCGCTGTTTACCACCTAACGTATAGACTAGGCCTTTCAGTCTCGATATGTTACCCCAGTCCCGGGAAAAAATATCGAGACTCGGCCCAGTCCCGGGATTCCCGGGAAAAACGAGACTTTCGAGACTTGAATAAGATTTATGTTCAAAGGGTTGGTATTTAAGTAATTAATACATAATTATTATTTCCAAATACTTTATAAAGTATTACAAACTTGATTCGTCTTTATAATCAAACTAGCTCGCTTTGCCTATGTCAATCAGTGATAAAGTGTGATCAAACACAGCCTTCAATTTCTTTATTTCGTTCAGCATTTTAGATTTTACGTAGTCAGATTGTTTTAGACATGGAAGCCACAGACGAGGGTAGCGATAATTGTGATTTTTTAAATAGTTCACGTAAATCTTCAGATTCTACAAAAGTTCAAAACGGTTTTCTATCCAGCCAGAAGCCATTCTCGAAATTTTAATTTCAATTCCGTCAACCTTTTGGAAGAAATCTGTCATCTTACTTTTTTCCGGTGGTTTATATACTTCATCCTCACTTTTTGATGATGTAGCTATACGTGCAATACAAGTTGTTGAAGCTGGTTGTACTTCCTTTGATAATATCAAGTTATGGATACTTTTAAGAGGTTTATGAAGACCTAAAAGGTATTCCCTCCTAAAGTCTTAAATATTTTATGGCATTTTTTGCATTTAGCAGAAGTATTATCCTTGACTCGTAAAAAATAGCACCAAACCGAAGACGTATTTTGCATTTTGGTAAGTACATCGCAATAAGCTAAGGTGTTATCTATGACCAGACACAAAGAAAAACGACTGGCAAAACAAATATAAAGTCCTACCTAACTGATCACGACGGCCATTCTCAATAACCCTCTCAGCGTCACGTAAATTCAGTTTTCCTTCACTCACACACATCTGACACACCACAGTGACCAAGTTATTTCAAACTTGTTATAATATAAATGCAATCCAAAATGACGATAAAAATAACACACACCGTGGAAGTTGGCGTTGAAAGCCATCGTTTTATAGTTAGTAATAAAAACAAAAATGTTTGTAAATTCGTGGACACGCTACAAATCAATAATGTAAATTACCATAAATAGGAGGAGATAAATGTACTGATTATTTTTTCACCAATAGAAAGCTGCTGTATGCCTGAGTGACATAGGCTATATTTTATATACGCGGGCGAAGCTGAGGGCTAAAGCTAGTTAATTTTATTTGACAAAGTCTCGAAAAGTCTCGTTAGTCCCGGGACTGCATGTGTAAGTCTCGAGTCTCGAAAATGGGGAAAAAAACGCCGAGAGTCTCGATATTTTCGAGACCGAGACTCCCGGGATGAAAGCCCTAGTATAGACACTCCACTTAAAGCGATAAAACGCCTTTATAAATCAGCAAAATGCTCTAATACAAGCGCTGTCTCAGGGTACCTACGTTTACGCGAAACCGAACGAGCTCCGTATTGTTAAAACAATTTCACGCTTGTCCTACCAAATTACTGTAATAGAACTAAACTGTTTTCGAAACTGCTGCAGTGTTGGTATACACGAGTGGTTCTCAAACTTTTTAGGAGTTGGGAATAATTTGATTTCTTTGTTATTAGCACTGAGAAAAATCCAACAGAAATAGGCATAATATATTAGTAGTCACTAGCAGAAGCTAGACTAAAAAGAACTTATGTCTTAACCTATCAATACCCGCGAAACGAGACACAACAGTAAAACAATAACAGCGCGGTCCAATGAGACCGGTCGGGGATTCATGAATTAAGTTTAAATGTTGTAGCTTAATCATTATTTGAGATCATAAGTAACGCTCAGCATAAAATTGTTATTTTTTTAGCATAATTATATTAGGGATTTTTCACCCTAACATGGATATTTGGATAGGTTCAGAGATAATGACGGCAGTTAGAGCGAACAAACGAAACTGTCGTCATCCTTTATAATCAGGTTCTTCTAAGTCATTATCATAGAAAACATGCGTATTTAAGTTTCTACATTATGTGCCAAATAAATATATTTACTTTTGTTCTTAAAACACTGTTCTACAATCGCTGCTTTATAAATATAGTGGCTAAAATAATCCTATTACAATGAATTTATTATTTCATGAACCTTTATCTTGGTACACTAACCTTCTTGTGTGAATGGCCTCCAAAGAGATAAATCCAGTAAATAAGTGTAATTTATTTAGCTCTCCTATCTTAGCTACATCTTCTTTGAAAATTAATGTTGTTTGAGATTGTTCTAGGTTGTTCCTTTTTGTTATGAATCTAGAACTAAACTGTCATGTAAACAAATTAATCTTTTAGATGGATGACTTGATTAACACAGTTTTATCTTAAATACTGTATAAAATAAACACTGTTTTAGGCTATCACGGTTTATTTCACAATTTAAAATATCACTTACGGGATCCCGCAATCATGGCGCTTACAACAGCGTCGAAATATCGGGAACTCATAACAATGAATAATCACGGAAGATATCCCGTAAGTGACATTTTAAACTGTATAAAATATCATCACAGATTGTTATAAAAGCGAAAAGTTGTGAGAACGACTGTGTATGTGATTGTCTTTGTTCCTTTTTACCCTCAAACGCACACGGGTAAACCATATCCTGCAAAAGCACATAGAATTCTTTTTAGTCCGGAAGTATGTTCTCTTGGGATAACTTTCTACTAGCACGCAGTTAAAGCGACTTGCAGTAGTTAGTTCTGAATTAACAATTTCAAAAAAATATTCAGCGTGGTCCATCGTCGGCCACATCATCGTTTACCTCCCCATACAAACTGTCCGATAAAATTAAAAATTTTGTATGGTGAGGCTGAATTTTTTTTTCGTTTCCTGAAAAAAAATGTTGTGTGAGGATGTTCAGATTCGTCTACTGAGCAAGCCCTTAAAGTTTGTGGAGGGCTGTCCCTTACACCCAGTATACTAGTACTTGACGGCGATCCCCACCTGATAGTAAGCAATTATACAAACAATGATGGTGAATTGCACTAGATTATTATGAGCCTAATCATTCTAGCCTTGAAGTCACCCAAATTACAATCAAATGGGAAGATCGCAACAGGCAAATTGTGCCAATCCTTCCATATGATCGCCCATTTCCATTACGATCTTTACCAACAACTATTTACGAGCCATAGTCTTATAAATTGAAAATAAAAAGGACCCATTTAAACGCAAGAATATCAAGCCAAATCCCAAAGCGTCTATCACTCAGACAGCTTTCAGTTACTCGTGATTCAATACAAAAGTTCTAAAGATACATTAGAGACGGGCAGCAAAAGCGCCGCAAAGGACCCCAGAGTCCGCGGACAATCTTGAAATCTGCAAGTTAACGAGACGAAATCGCAGGACGGAGATGAAATTCAAATTGAGGGACCGTCTAACAAATCACTGGACGATAAAAAAGGATTCCTGACAATTTGCGAAAGTGAAGTGCTTCTACCGTTTCCAACGTGTCTGCCGTAATTTTTGCAGTCACTTATTTTTGTTCTATCTGTCATTTCTGAAGAGGAAAATGCCGCGTATTTTTTAGTGGAGAATCTGGATACGAGCCAAACAGCAACGGAGAGAACTATTCAACCTTAAACAGCTAAAACCTAGAGTCCCCAACTTTGAGAATTAGTTATGCTTGAACCGTTTAAAATGGTAACAATGTTTGAGTTTTATGAGGTATACTGCATCTGCAACAGCCGCTCCAGCAGAGGTAGCGTTCTAGGGCCACAAACATTTTTTTGAACAGTCTTACACTAAGCCTTTTCTTGCGACTTCCGATGCTCATTGCGTCTCCTGCGGTGGCGGCTGAGGCGTAAGGAAGTTCCACCCTCACATTTTCTACAGCCTCATAGGCTTACATCTGCGTTACAGAAGGAAGTGACTGCTTCCCATTTTCTGTCACTCCTCTAGGATATGATGGTACTCCGCCTAGCGGGACAGACTTCCACCGTATGTTATTATGTGATGTCGTATCGTCCACCCAGACACAACCTGTATAATATTGATATGGACAGTGGATGGATGGAGAGGGAGAGGGAGGCCAAAAAAAGATGGATGGATTGTGTGAGGAGCAATATGAAGGAAAAGGGAGTTGGTGATAGTCTGACGGATAACAGGACAGAATGGAAGAAGAAAACGTGTTGCGCTGACCCCAAATAATATGGGATAAGGGCAGGAAGAAGAAGAGGTCAGTGTGATAATCTGGTCTGGCTAAAACAGTAGCAGATTCGTCAATTCAGTTTGGCCTCCCCATGTAAAGTAAGCCTTTGAAGGATTTTTTTGTAGTCATTTGTTTTTCCTCATTCGTCATTTCTAAGGAGGTATTGTGAGATATACGGCCTTGCGTGAAACGGCGGTGTTTCGTGCCAAATGTCTGGAGAATGGACGCGACGTGCCATTTCGTCTTTTACGGCCGCATCAATTGCTCTGTTGTTCTCGCAGGGAGCAGGTTGTCTTTGTAGGTGATTTTAAGTGGCAATACTATGTGAAATGTAGTTTTAATTTAGAGAAATGTAGCTACTAATACAAGGTGAAAATTTCAGGAGGTGTTGTTATAAAACTCGTATTACTTGTTTTTTCGTTTTTTTTATGAGTTATTCAGAATAACTCAATAAACCTCTTCAATAAACAGAATAACCCATTGAAATTTATCACGCGTCATGTCCTTTCCTGAATTAGTTTGCAGATTCAAAACTATATCTTGTAAAGACGTTGCTTAAGAGAGTAGCTACCAAAATGATGACTCAGAAACCTAAGTATTAGAGAATGAAAAATGTTAACCCCCTACTCAAATAAATTTGGATAAGAGCCAAAAATTATGATAATAGGACACAAAAAATACACCAAAAATATTACTTTCACTCGAAAAAACCCACAATTGAAAAGAAAACCAACCTTTATTCATATCCCGTAATAGTTAAAATACATCACGGAAATATTTTACAAAGCAAATTGAAGATAGCGTATGTAATAAAGAAGAAACGTGACAGGAAAGCCAAACTCACTCATAAACGTGTGTGTGGTACGGCAGAGAAAATATCAAGCCTTACATTACCCGTGAAACTGAACTCTCGTTGTTAGTAATGTCTTTACAAAGAGAGGCCAAGTTATACTGGATTGTTCAGAGATACGTCTCCATGTGTAGTGACCGAAGGAAATCTGGTATATTGCTGACACACAGACAAGAACTTATAGGTGCCTATGTAAGAAAACATGTGGGCAGTTGCGTGGTAAGGATTTATTGAATAACAAGAATATTTATAGAGTGAGGATAAACGAGATTTTGAACAGCGAATATGCAAGAATTTGTATAAACTGTCAACTTTTTCATTTCTGCCGAAAGATGTTCACTCCTCAAGTGTCTTGTGTGTCTCGCATCCAACAAATTTCAGACCTCACTATATCATTGGTCCACCTCATGGGTGACTTTCCGGTCTTCCGGTTCTGCGAGCAATGTACAATGCCCACTTACGTTTGACGATTCTTCGGGCTATGTCAGTTACCTTGGCTCTCTTACGGATATCTTCATTCCCGATGCGATCACGCAAGGAAACTCCGAGTATAGCCATTTTCATTACCAAGGGGTAAAAGTATACAAGCAAATATTTGGTACCTACGCAAACAAGGAATGGTCATAAAAATAACTATTTTTTTTGGAGCCTGCTTAAACACGAACTCTTATGTTAGTTTATTGTATAGGTATAGGCAAATCTGAAAATGTATCAAATGATTTCGACAAAATATTTGTAACTAGCTGCTGCTAACGGTTACACCCATGCGATAATAGAAAATAATCCCAGGGTACCATACCATACTTTCTGGATAAAGAGTACCCTATATACTATTTCAGAAAATGGTCTACCCGTGTACCAAGTATTATCGAAACACGTTCAGTAGTTTTTGCGTAAAAAATTAACAAACATCCTTACACACAAACTTTCACGTTTGCAATATTAATAGCATCAGTGCTACATTCTTTCACTAACTCACATTGCCACTACACTCTTGTAAGGCGTATCACTGGCTCTACTAAAGCAACTTACACTCGCCTGCCTTATCCGCGATCAACCGGGACACGACGCGTCCACCGTCTTTTGTTTTATCTCACAGTTTACTAGGAAACAAGTGACGTAATCGCGATACTCTGAGGAGACTACTCGGGTATTCAAGACGATCTTTTTTCTTTTTACCTGAAGGAACGGATGTATAAAGTTTTATTTCTATACAGTATTTTTGGGGTGAGGGAAAACACGCACGAAACTATCTCTTTGCGTTACTTACAATAGCTCAATTCAATATAAAATATGTTGTTTACCATTGCAATGGTAAACAACATATTTTGAGCTGCTTCACGAATCCCCGACCGGTCCTATGAGACCGCGCTGTTATTGTTTTACTATTGTGTCTCGTTTTGCGGGTATGTGATAGGTTAAATAAAGACTATACAGGGTTATTTGAGAAATACTAACAACCTCACAAGACTGTATTACTGACATAAACAACAACTATTGTTTTATGACTTTTTACAAAACATCAGACCTTTACCAAAAACAAAGCTTAAAGATTTGACACATTTCAACTCTGTATTTTGTTGTGCTTGTACCTACCTACGCTTCCCGTGCACTGTTCTCACCTCCGCTACTATCGCTTGTTTCGCATACACTTCGTGATATTTAGAGTGTTTAATTTAAATATTTTTATTTTTGTATAAAAATATACTGAACGATACGATATTTTTTTAAAGTCATTACAAAAGTTGTTGTATATGATTCTGAGTATGAAACCTCCTGAGAGGTTGCCAATGCTTTACAAATAACCCTGTATAAAACGTTTCAAGGGAATGGAGTAGTAAAAAAAGACGCGGCTGAAACCACGGGTGAAAACTAGTTATTTTTTAAACCTTATATACTATTATACCTCATCAAGTTAAGTCTTACCCGAACGTTTCTTAAACCCCATCATAATGATGCTCTTATCTTGAATGCTAGCTTAAGATTAAGCATTGTACTCCTCTCTCAAGTGAAGTAGAAAGCTCAAGTTTAATGTTATGTACTTGACGTCGCAGAGTTAAGTGACGGCATTAACTTAAATAACTTAACTTTAAAAACACCTTTTACTTTTATTGGGACTATAAAGACTAATTAATTGAAAATTCTAAATAGAGTTTTTAAACTCAAATAAAATTAAAAGGGTTAAAGTTATCTGTTTGTTTGTGAAAACTTTAAGTACACAAAGTACTTGAAAACGGAAACTACGATTATACTCTCTATCAGAGTCAAAGTTCATAGTTATATATTTTTACTTTAGAAAAATGGGACGTCCATTTTTCTCATTATGATTAGACGGTCAAAGATCTAGTAATGCCAGCCGGGACCAACACCTCAACATACTTTCCGAGGTACACTAAATTTTTTACATGTAGGTAATAGATCGCTTCTAACAAGTGTTGTATAGTTATAGTTGTCATACAGCCATATAATTTTCTCAAGACTTCTATCTAGAAGGGGAAATATCGTGTAATCCACTACACGGGCGCAAGCCGCATTGATATAAAACATGTCACATTGTTACCTGTAACAGTATTACGGTATTGGCTAAAAATACCATTACCAACACTAAACACTTACTAAAAGAACATCTCTATTTACTCTTCAGAAATCACAACCCTGCTCACACGTGCTAACAGGCAACAAAGTACGACGTAATATACCGCCAACCGTTCACAGGTCGTGGCTATAAGGGCGGTAACAGACTGGCTACACGCACAATTTACGAGTCGCCACTATCGGGGTAACTCCCATGCGGTTCCATGTTAGGGGCACACATATTTGGACATTACAGTGAGTTTTGGCGATGTGCTGCAATGGCGCAGTAGGAAGTTAAATATTAGTTAGTTACTAGCTTCTGCAACCTGTTTCGCCTGAGGGAAATTAGAAAATGATCGTAAAGGAACATATCTTTGGGATGAGTGCATTAGTTTTATCCTATTAAAGCACATGATCTTTCAGTGAAAATTTAATTTAAACCCCTCAGCCGTATAAGCGTGCAGAAGTAACTAACGTACATTACAACATACAACATTACATGCAACATTTCGACTTTGAAATATAAGTGAGATAGTGTAGGTGTGTAATGAAAAGAGATGAAAAAATGGGATCAATAATTTTTTCTGCCCTAATTCTGGGTCACATTCACACAGAAATAAAACAGAAGTCATAAATTATTGACTTGGCAATATAGGTTTGTCGTAGCAAAAAAATAGTAGGTATCATTGGTAGTTGGACTTTAACACGGACACTTTAGTGAAAAAAACATATAAACAACATAACTTTACTTTTACGAACGATTTACGAGTCCTATCAGAATAACTCCCAAGCGATGCCACGTTAGGGCACAAATTGTCGGGAATTACAGTGCGTTGGGACGATGTGGCGAAATGGAATTCAGTTGTGGGAATTAAATGTTATTTAAGCTGTGTTTAATCTGTGTGACGAGGTGAGAAACATGTGTGAGCAAGAGAGTGATGAATTTAATTACAGAGCGTTCTAAAGTTGTAGAGTAAAGAGTGTGTTACAAGTTGTTAGGTTGATGACAGAGCGGTATAGGTTGCCAAATACAGGTCAGAGAAGAATGAAAAAATGAAGAAGGGCTGAAAGAATGTTTGTACAACTCACAACATCCTAGGAATGCAAAGAGCAACTGAAGGAACACGGTTGGGTTTTAGTCAGTAAAATTCAGTCTCTCTCACTCTACCCAGAGCAGAAGAAATCTTTTAATGATTTCACACGCAAAAATAGGAGTAGTATGGAATAGACTGTGATACGCTGCTTTATAAAACTTATTTTTACTACAAGTTTACGTAAGTTAATTTTATCAAAGAATATGTTACAAAACACACAATATTAACAATGGTCTCTTAAAAAATCCGACCTAAAACATAAGCACAAAAGTAACTTCAAACAAATGACAAAAACAAACCCCAACACAGACTACAGTCAACCCCTCAAACAACAAACGGTTGACAAGCAAAACGTCTACAATTGTACAAAGCAAACCGTTTAACAAAAACAACACATACCGGTATTTAGCTACAAGTATACCTCGTAGGTCACATAAAGGTAAGCTCGACAGGACTTGTAAATGTCGTAGCCAGGCACGCAGGCACTAATACCATTACGGTACGTGTTTCAGTACTAACGACTTGCTTAAGGGTAGCTCTTTTTCACGTAATACTGCCTTTTGAAGATGAAAGGGACCGTTTTTTGGGAGGACGTGGGTTTGTTAAAAGTACAATTGCTTTACTTTGTATAAAGCGGTTGTAAAGGCAACTTTATACTGTTATTTTTGAGATGGGAAATCATGAAATTACTTCTCTCATTCAAGGCGGAGCAAGAGTGCGTGTCAGAATTTTTCTCATTAAAACATACTAGTACTCCTTTATGTTCAAGGGCCACGATAACCCATTCGAACAAACCCCCAGCCCGCGATTTTATACTCTGGTCGTGGGGAGAAGTATACTTGTACATTTTATTTTATCAGTTAGCAGTTAGCAGTAGACATAGTAACGTTATTAGATCTATTTAAAACCTGTTTATTTAGTATCAAATATACTGTGTATACGTAAATCAGGTCAAAATCTGTTGTCTATGTCTCAACTATTAAAATATGAACAACTATAATTTAAAAAACTCCCCGGATGAAAATCTTAAGTTCCATTACAGGACATGTAAGTCAGGTCCTGTTATCATACATGTGCCAAATTTCATTCAAATTCTTTCAGTCTTTTAAGTATGAAGGAGTATTAAACAGTCACACACAATCCACATACATAAACACAAACTTTCGACTTCAAAAGTTTTTTGTACCAAAACTCTTTCAAACAAATTAATTAATTCATGGAAGCATCCTTTTTACCGCCGTATTTCTCAAAGTCATTCCAACGAATAGGTTACAAAATAAAGTGTGAAAAGAAAGCAATTGCTTTTTCTAAATTTACTTCCACTTTCATTCGCAGTATCATTTCTAAGGAACGCGGAACCCCTCAGAGGATTTGATGTAGAATCATAATTTATCCAGGCTTTTATGATATATTCTAATCTCTTGGGCCTTCCTCCTCTTGAACTTTGCGTATATAATGTAATAAAATTCTACAGTATCTAACGTAATTTAGCTCTTATTGCCTGATTCGCACCGATAATGTCGCTCTTTCAAGTCGTTATATTATTGTAATGACTTTTCCGAATAGGGGTAATCATCTATTATCACAGTGACAGATACATAAAATGATTAAATTATATCAAGAGTGTAAAACTCTGATTGTTAATTGGTATAGAAAAGAAATCGTATACGTAAGTATGTGAACGATTTTATATACCATATGATGATATTATAAAGAGGTCAAATTTGTAGGTTTGTAAGTTTGTATGTAGGGGGTAATCTCTAGAACTACTGGTCCGATTTGAAAAATTCTTTCAGCGTTAGATAGCTTTGTCGAGGAATGCTATAGGCTATATCGTCCCCGTAGAGCGAAAATTAACCAACTTGCAATATGCTAGTTTTGAGATATCGCCGTCTAAAGTTTGGAAAAAATAAAAAAAAACATAACTTCAAAAATTAACGTGATAGAAAAAACTTTTGACTTAATTTCAATTGAATTTGTATATAGTTTTCTATTATTTATTATATGTTTGATATAACTTCTATGTGTAATGAGTTATTAGGTAAAATTCAAGTTAGTTATTTTTCGCTTTATTCGTTTCGATTTTGGTGCTAACTTAACATCCCTTAGTTAAATATTACTTGAAAAAATATCGTTGAGAGTAATATTTAGGCAAGTTAGTTATTTATTCATTTGTATCAAAATTATAATTATGTGTTTTTTGCCAGTTATTAACCACATATAGACTCATGTAGATAGATATCTATTGAGTCTATTATAATATATTTGGTCACAAATGTCATGTAACAAGAAAAATCCTTTAAAAAACAAAGTAAAATCAAAACTCGATTTAAGGTCTGAGGAAACTTCAAGTCCTAAGAGCTGAAGGCGGTCGGTGCGCTCCAGGGATACATTTCGGAATATAGTCGCCAAAATGAACGGGCTCTTTTTTGCAGTGAACAGACACGCATGTGTTTTGTTTTTTTTAGCTTAGTCCAGTTTGGAGACGCTGCTTGAAGTGTAACATTTGCAGGCCCTACCATAGCCTCTCTTTCGGGCTGGATTAGCTCCCTACCTGCCCGGCAGGTATCTCTTTATAACTGTGCTGTCATCTGCACACCCAATACATACTGGGCATCAGCAGGTCGTTGATATGCAGCAGAAAGAGAGAACAGATATGACTCGTCATGGGTTCGGATGAGCATCAATAACTCGGTGAGACCGTTTACTCAGGGACTCTTTGACCCAGGCAATCAGACCAGGAGAAATGCCGTTCGCTGGAAGCTTACTCAAGAGGCTAGCGTGCCATACCCTGCCGAAGGTCTTCGAGATGTCTAAGGAAAATGCTAATCCTTCCCCAATCTTCTCAAGGGCCTCGGCCTACAAGTGAGCGATATACACTAGTAGGTCCCTGGTAGACCGATTGCGACGAAACCCGTACTGTCGGTCACTGAGGAGATCGTTACCTTCCAGGTAATCATAATCATGCAGAGTATGGAGGTTACTGGAATCGGCTGATAGTTAGCAGGGTCGGCACGGCTGCCTTTTTTGGGCCCGGGTTGCACATTGGCAAGCTTCCAGGTCTTGAGCACTATACTAGTTCTAATCGAGAGGCGATACAAGCGTGTCAATACAGGTGATCACTGTGGCGGCGTCTTGAGAACAATAGCTGGTATGCCATCTGGTTCACTAGCTATACTTTATATTTAGACGACTCAGCGCTCTCAGAATCTCTTTATTCCTTATGCGGACCTCGGGCATTGAAGTGAAGCAATGAGGTAAAATCATTGGGGTAGCACTAGACGTGAATTATTGCTGAAAAGAGATGTAAAGAGACCTGCCTGTCGCTGTATGAGCCAGTATTCCGTCTGGGCTAACCAGTGGAGACAGTGTGGATCGACAGAAGTTTGCCTCGACAAATTTGGCAAAAGACCAGAATGCTCTATTGCCAGATAGTTGCGCAGATAGTTTTTTTTGTCAATATATGTAATGCTATTGAAGAGAACTGTACTTGGTGCTTTTTGTAAGACTTGGCAGCATGGTTAAAGGAGCTCTTCTTTGAGCTCAGATCCAGAGTTTTGCGGTTACGAGAATCCACCCTGGTGAGAAACCAGCTTCAGCGCAGTCGGCGTTGAAGCGAGGGCAAGCTGAGCCACCGATGGGTACATTACTACAGGGGATAGAATACTCCATAGCACCGCACCACATTGGATGTAGCATTCGCACAGCTCGACGGAGTTTCCGAAGATAAGCAGACCTGCTGCCAAGGATAAGATGCAAAAAAGTGTTGTACCTCATCTCAATCTGCTGATTTGTATCGCCATATTCTCAGTTCACTGCGTGTGTCACAGTGGGGAGAAGGACGATATAGACTTCAACAGACAGTGATCTGAAGGTCCTATTGGTGAGGAGACTGTTACAATACATCCAGGTCGGTGGTCAGCAGAAGATCCAGTCAATTGGCGGTATGACGAACCACATTTGGCACCCCTTGCTTAACCAGCTGGGAAAGGCATGGGCCCAGTAGCGTTGGCGCTACAGCGATGTTTTGTGTTTCTCTTCCAGCGTGATTGGTCCTCTGGTATGGGAAAATTCAATCTTGATGGTAGGCGTTAAAGTCTCCCAGAGCAACGAGCTGCGCATCTTCCTTTTGATAATGTTCTTCTTCTATTGGCTTGGATTACTTTTTTCCAACGTTTAGGTTGTTTCTTAGTCCTGGTTAATTTGAGATTTCATAGAGTACTGATCAACACCTGGAGAGTCTATAATAGTTGTACTTCGCTGCGATATGGAGGCGTGAGTAACAACTACCCAAGATGCGTGACTCAACATTTTTTTGGCAAGTTGATTCAATTTAAGTAAATTATAAATAACTTAAACGATTTTGGTGATGCCAAAGCTAATGGATTTAGCAAGTTAGTACGAGTGTAAACTCACTAAAAGATAATAATTATTTATTACTCTGAAATTTTAATTCAAATTATCACTAAAACGACTTAATTAGTGGTCACTCTATTGACTTTATCCTACATTGACTAACTAAGATCACTTAGTGAATTTTCGATCTCAATATCAAAGCAATTCGTTTTTAATATATCAGAGTATAAATAACTATGTACGCTTACGTATTTTTCTGGACAAACTTAGTTCATATTAGAAATCACTAACATATTTTATTTAATATACCCCTCATACTTATTGTATATTATTGCAAGTTAGTTATTTTTCACACAACCTAACTTTCTGAAAACGAATAATAAAGCTACGGCGGTAAGATAGAAAAATAAAGCAAAAAATCGTGATAAGCATGGCATTCATAACTCATTTTACCTAAAAGTGTCACTTAGTTAATTTTCACTCTACGGGGACGATATACTATCACGCTACGACCCACGGGAGCGGAGCAGTAACGAAAAATGCGGGTGAAACCGCAGGGGACAGCTAGTATACCATATGAGTTTTCGCCTTTTCTAAAACTGGTTTCTACATAATAAGGGCTAATTCGACGATGGTTTTAACTATAAATATTAATTCTAATTTTTAAAAAGGATATACATTTTATTTTGTGACATATGTGGTTAGGTGAAGCCTTCTTTATTTCTATAAACCACAATTTCGTACATCATCAACGCAAAAGTAAAATCCAGAGCTACTAACAATTTCACATAAAGAATTTAGTGGCATAAATCGAACCGTAGATATTACGCGCCGTAACCGAGGAACGCGGTGTTAATGGCGTGCGAGTCGTGAGAACGTCTCGTATTAGGCCGCCTACATACTAGCGTTTGTCCAGCGTAGGCGTTCGATGCACTTATATGCAGCGTAGACGCCGCGACTACACGGCGCAGGCGACGTTCTCACGGTGTCAGTGCAAGGGTAAATGAATACGATGCGTTAGCGCCCATGCAACGCGTTAGTTTCGTTTGCTTAAAATGTGTGTCGTCTGCGCCGCGTAAACGCAGCGTTCAATTGATTCCAGAGAAAACGTCGCAATAACGCGACGCCTACGCCACATTGTCGCGACATCATACGTTTACCAAACGCCAACGCTGGACAAACGCTAATGTGAAGGTGTTCTTAATGGCTTTCAAGTCGTGAGAACACCTCCTACTGGCAGCTGCGGCCGGGAGCGAGCTGTGTCTGATCTCAGAGGAGCGATAGAGTGAATGCGAGCAGCCTCTTTATTAGCCGACTCGCCGCAGACAGCGGTAGTGGTGTGGAATATCTTGCCGATGTACTTATGTTATTGGAAAAGTAGCTAATACATTGTTTTGTGAGTGTTTTTACGTGTATGTTACTTTGATGTTAAGAATGGATTTGAACATCTGTTTATAACTAGGGCTCGTAATATAATCGTCATCAACAATATCTGTCTTAAAATCTGCCACAACTTATGCGTTGTGGTTCCGATTCTGGTTCCGGTTTGGTTCCGAGTCCGATCCCGATTACAGTTCCGCTAATAAACATTTTCTAACATAATTATCTACCTAGAGCTCGTGAGATAAGCATCATCAATTGCATCTGCCTTAAAAGTTTAAATCTGTAAGTGTAAGTACCAAAACTTTAACTAATGAATTGGCATAATGGAACAATAATTCAACAATTATTATCATAGTAATACTAGAATTTGCAAACGGGTACGCAAAATTATCGCAAAGGAGCAAACTTCCGAAATAAAAAGTATTCAATGTCTTATTTCAGAATTTGCACACACACAACAAAAAGACTGACAGTTACTTTCACATTTATAACATTAAGGGCCTGTTTCACCACTTATGATTAAGTTTCCAATATCTTATATGACAGATAATTTCATACAAATTCTATTCCATTTTTGAAATTATTCAGGAAGTAGTTGGTACTCGGATATTGTGAAACAGGTCCTAAATGAAATTTAATCATTCTCCAAATTCAGGTCAATTGCAATATAGGACTACCACTAAATAAAGAGGCCAAAGTCACTACTTCTATTCTTTCAAAGATTGATAGCAAATCGCCTCTACTACTGCTTCAGCCAAGTTCATTTGTTTTCTACAAAACTCCCCTTTTCAGTAAAAGCAAATCCGTTGCCAGAATACTAGTTTAGTAAGTAGGTTAATAGATATCCCAAGAGCATTTTAAAACAATGTCTCTCGTCGAAATTGTCTGTTATCTGGAACAATAAACGTGGCTGAATTTAATTCCTGCAGTTGCTACTGGTTAGCTGGTGCTGGATTTAAATAATTTATTGTAGAATTTAATGGTTTGCTATTGTGAAGTGTAGACGTTGAAGAGAATATATTTAAACAATATTAACTACTGCCTACAGATTTACCTAGGTATGAGTACATACACATAATCATCATTTGAGCCAATAGATGCCCACTGTGAGACATAGACCTCTGCCAAGCATCGCCACAACGACTGGTCCTGTGCGTCTCGCATCCATCGGATCCCCACAACCCGGGTCAGGTCATCGGTCCATCTTGAGGGAAGCCTAAATACATTTCTGTAGGAATAATAATGTTAACTAGCATTAAACTACGGACTATCTCTATTTATTTTTAGTACTTTCAGTCAATCTAAAGGTCGTCTGGTAGATATCGCTGTCAGCGATAAGACCGCCATTAGGCCAACCGGTTTAGTGTACAATAAAGATTGTTCGAAGAAGCTTGCCACCAGTGCTGTGGCATAGTTCGAACCAGTTGCAACCACCTGCTTGTGACTCGTTCGAACCTTTGATTGTCCCTTACGTTCCTAGAACGCAATTGAAGGAACACGGGTAGGTTTTAATCAGTAAAAATCTGACACTCCGTATGGAATAGTTACATACTCGTAGGTATTTGTAATAGTATATTGGTGTACGGTGTACGCAAATGGTAAAATAATTTAATTATAGTTAATTTAACTGCATGTAGGCTCATATACTCGTAAGTGTATTTTGAACGCGACCTATATTCAGCAATGCATTGACATAAGCAGTGCAACTATTGCGTACATGTACGAGTATATAAAGTTATTTACATTTATACTTTAGAATTTAATTAGAAGTGGTTTGAGTTCGTACTTGAATTTTTTTTTAGACTCGTTCCGTTAGGCTTAGAGACATTTCTGCATTTTTAGGGTTCCATACCCAAAAAGTAAAACGGGACCCTATTACTAAAGCTCCGTTGTCCGTCCGTCTTTCAGTTTGTATGTCTGTCTATCCATCTAGGCATTTGCCACCAGGCTTTATCTCATAAGCTATGATAGCTAGGCTTTTGAAATGATACAGGTGATGTATTCAACTTATACTAAAACAGAATAAAATATTTAAGTTTAAAAAAAAACGTCAAAAAACCATGCAATACACGTTTGCTGTACATGAGTCCTTCTAATATAACAAACATGTGTTTTTACCGTTGTTTGCTACGGACGGTACGAAACTCTTCATGCGCGAATCCGGATACACAGTTAGCCAGTTTTTACACTCATATTTGCATTGCAATCATACTTATGGTCTTTAGGGGCCCGGCAGGGCCGAAGCCTCTGGGGACACAGATAATCCGCAAGGTGAGCCCGTGTCCCCAGAAGTCAGTGAGAGTCTGACACGCCACCCAAAAGCGGGAGAAATCATTCGGATGATTCCCCTACTTAAAAGAAAATAAAAAAATCATACTTTTGATAGGCTTTCGCCTTTCAATTGGTATTGATTCTGTAGTTAACTGGAACTTGCTGATTAACAGGATAAATGCGATGAAAATAACAAGTTTCGTGTCTGCCATTCATGCCACAGTAATGAACGTTCATCCCGCCAAGTTTAATCACGTTTGGTTCAGTGTCCATACCTTAATTAATCGCTGAACAAAATGACCACGAATATTTTGTTATTATGGGAAAAAAGTTGCATTAGCAAGCAATTTTCATACAAACTTTTTGTCAGTATAAAACAATATAATACCACTTTATCAATAGTCAGTCTATCAAAAGGGTTCTCTTGTAGATATTACTGTCAATAATAAGACCACTAAGCCTATCGCCTATGGGATGTAGATGGATGGAGAGGGAGAGGGAGGCCAAAAAGATGGATAGATTGTGTGAGAAGTGATATGGAAGAAAAGGGAGTGAACAATAGGATGGTAGGACGAGATGAACCACCTATGAATGACGTACCGTCTATGGGAACGTATTTTTGCAACAATTTTGCACCCGAGAAAAAGTAAAAAGAACTATATTGTTTTTACAGTACAACTGACTTTCACAAAAACTTTAATTCGGAAAGCTAGTGTTTAAAAATACCTGAAGAAAATACTCGTAAAAAAAATTTAATTCGTTAACATTTGATGACGATATCGCTGAACCAAACACGAAAAATAAACTTTCAGTCGAAGTAAAAAGCCTGTTAAAAACTACAAAAACAGTACCTATGAATTCAGTTGCAGTTTTTGTGGCCATGTAAGTGAATTCCTGAGATAAATAGCACATGTGAAAAGTATATGCTCTGTGTTTCTTGATAGGTACTGCGGCTACAACCTGGGGGTCTTTAAGTTAAGAGTGAATAGGCTACTTCTTTCAAACGTGCTTCGTCGTCGAACACATTATCGCTTTCCATCTGATGAGATAGTGTTCAACCGCGAGCCAATCAATAATGTTTTTCTTATACAGATAGCGAGTTATTTTATTTTTATTTTAAAAGAACAATGTCATTATCACATGGCACAATACACCAACCTTCTTCCTTTCACAAACATTTTTATATCAACACTTTAAAAAGACACACGATACAAACAAACATAGGTACAAATCGGGTCACAGAATCTAGGAACTAACTCACGTTCACACAAATTCCTGAGATATATTCAAAATATTCAGTCATTCCTCTTTGCTTTGAATTAAATTCACACGCTCCGCATTCATGAAAGAATATTTTGTTCCGGATCACTTTAAAGTATACGACAAACTGACGAAAATGATTCAGTATTTTAGAAAGGTACTGTAAGTAAAAGTAGAGAAGAAATGGAATCGTGAACTTTTTCTTTTTTTCGCCTAACACCGTTCAACCAGTAAAGTGCTCAAAACCGTACCCTCAAATGATATTGGAAATAAGTACACATAATATATTCTGAGTCAGCAGTCGTGAGATTAATTGCAAAACTGAACAAAACAGCAAAAAAACAATATCCATGAGCAACCAGAAAACATGAGAATAAAATACAAAAAAAAAGAATCGAAATTTATATGTCGCAGGTTTTTCATAAAATTAGGTTTTTGATCAAAAACCTAGGTTTTTGATGAAAAACCGGAAGATGACACATATTAAACTCAATTTCATCATAAACCTGCGTCAATCCAGATTTTTGATCAAAAACCTGAACTAGTTTGGGTTTATGATAAAGTTCCTCTTCCGTAATAAGTTTCTCTAATAAGTCTGTTGGAATGTGTGTTTTCAGTCCTATTTTAGACTCTGTGCCAAACAAAGCCTTATATGGTGTTCTTTAAATGGTCCTATGAAAGGAAGATTTTTTTTAAATTGGGCAAGGTATGGATGCATGGGATGTCCCATGGACCATTTTTGATAAATAAATAATTGTTTTCTTTCTACTAAGTTGCAAATGATGATGGATTGTTTTATTTATTTCATTTAAATTGATTTATTTGTCATAAAACATAGCTAAACCGTGGTTTTGGCAACAACTTTATCATAAACCTAAACTAGTTCAGGTTTTTGATCAAAAATCTGGATTGATACAGGTTTATGATGAAATTGAGTTTAATTTGTGTCATCTTCCGGTTTTTCATCAAAAACCTAGGTTTTTGATCAAAAACCTAATTTTATCAAAAACCTGCGACATATATACTGCAGAGACGCCGTAGATCTGATCTTGGTCTGCAGCACGCTTGTCTAGAAGTAGCCTATTTACTCTTGATCTAAAGAGCCCTTTTTTTTCGGTAGGGGAATCATCAGAATGACTTCTCCTACTCTAGGGTATATAATATTATCTTGATACAAAGGAAATAGTCGTGCGTTGTAGGGACCGCATAGAGGAGGGATAATAATTTAATAACGCTCTGAACTAAGGCTCGTGTAAGTTAGTATGTACTTGTACGTAGTAGGCGTGTGTAGGTGTGTGTAGTGTTATTCCGTGTTTAGATATTGTAATTATTATTGTAGTCTATATCCTACTGTTATGTGCATATCCTGTGCTTGGTAATTTAGTTAAGCCATTTTTTTAAAGACTTCTACCGCTGTTGGGCGGAGCGGGAGGGCGTGTCAGACTCTTACTGACTAAACCCCTACCCCGTTCCGTCGTTGCCTTCAATCTGGGCGACACGGTGACAACCTTTCGAATTTTCCGTGTTCCCCAGAGACTTCGGCACAGGTTGTAGCTATCAAGAAGCACAGACTCCGGCAGTGAGTTCCATTCCTTAAAATTCTCTTTTTCATCATCTTAATTAGTGCTTGACTGCGATCCCACCTGATAGTAAGCAGTGATGTAACTGTTGTGGTTGAGGCGCACTAGTTTATTAAGAGCTCTATTCATTCACGCTAGCCTTGAAGACGCCCAAATTACAAATCAGACAGAAAAACCACAGCAGACATATTGTCGTCTAAATGACGAGGGGAAATTAACAGTTTTTGCCGTTTATAAGATTTAAATTGGCTTGTCAAATATTCAAGGACATAAAAGTTTGCCTCTTTGCAATATTAATATCTTAGCGACTGAATTCGGTCATTACGCGATCGTTAACTATGCCGAGACTGCCGGCCCAGACTTGACAAATGGATGACTTTGGAAACTGACGAAGGTATAAACGACTTGGTTGTATGGCCACAGAGTCACACGGCTATAGACGGGCGCAGTCGTCCAGTTGAGTCGTATTCTGTATTTGACGATTTCTAACCTCAAAAAAATACTGAGGTTTTAATTTTACATCAATTTAGTTTTACAATTTAGTATTTAAATTAGGAGGTACAAATATAAAGTGGCTTTTTGTTCAGCTTCATTCAATGGCATAAAATAGGTAAGACTTTTACAACATAAAAATAGTTTACACGGTTCCAGCGCAACGTTATTTTTTTTATATCGAAGCATTTGCTAAGATCGGTGTCTTTTGACCTCACACCAGTTTTTTGTTATTTACAATCATAGCTAACTGCGTTAATCATTACAGCTAATATGCGCTTGCTCTGTATGAATCATAAACGTTTTTCTTTCTTTCTTTATCTACTTTAGGAATTCTGACAAAATAACATGCAACTACGAGTATGTATATTGTCAAGAAATTGCAATTCCAAGAACTATTCTAAACCTAAGGATTATATTAATCGAGAAGGAGAGATGCTACAATTCCTCCTGAAACAATATTATTTGTCTCGCATTACGCTGAAGCGTTTGTTCATTGCGAGACACAGAGGAACAGTTCTCATTGGTATTCAGACAATTAAAGTGCCCCACAGTCTAACTTCAGCAACTGTTTCAGTATTCCAGCAACATTTGTAGGTATCGGGGCCTTTGATACAAATTTAATCAATTTATTCACTGAATTTATGTACGTGGGAGTAGATTATGTATCTAGAGATGAATAATTGTCGTACAAGACCTATTTTATGATTGTGTACTTAAACAATATGTATACAAAAATAATAATTTAAAAAATCTTATATTTCGGACAAATTTCTTAGTTGGTAGTGGTTGGTGTAGTAACACACAACAACTTTAAAACCAGTGTACCAGAAAAAAAAAGTGTTTTTTTATGGGAAATATATTTGTCTATAGACAACCTCGAAAACTGACTCTTATCGCAATACGAAATTCAACATGCCATGTATATCAACCTGGTATTTTTTTCATTTATCAAGATTATTTAAGAATCGTTTTTCTCTCAATTTAGTTTACCACGAACGTAATTTCCTCACCACCTGATCACAGGCCATTCTTAATTAAAATTTCCTTTTTTCCCTTCTAACTGGCATCAGTAAACAACTCCATCCTCCATATAATATGATAAACGTTATCAGAGAAACGATCGTGATGTACAGACCTAAGTTCTCCCTTCGCGCCAGGGAAATTTATCGGCGGGTTTAGACGTCCCCGTACCGGTCGATTTGGTTACGAACACAGAGCTAGGAGTATCCTTGGTAATGCTAGATATGGCAGTGGTAAAAGTTTTAATATGAACCAAGTAAGTGTGTCAGTGAGTGTAACTAAACGCAGTAAACGGCTGACGTAGTGGTTGAGCAGTCGGCTGCTGCGCTGCGTGCTTCGAATTTGATTTCCGCACGAAAAAATTATTCGTAGTACTTACAAATCGTTTTTCCGCGTTGAACTCATGATACAGAAGCAATTCCTAGTATGAGGACATTGATAATTCTGACTATAATAATATGTCAGATGAAATTAAAATAAACTTTCAATACAAAACAAACGCATGACGATTCTGATAAGCTACGGGTTACCGCAGCCCTGGCACGCGAAGGACAACTGAAAGAACACAGTAGGTTTCGGCTGTAAAATCTGACACATCCTCTCGCTCCATACATTGCGAGAGTAGTTATTTGACAAGATCAGTAATAAAAAAATAAAAAATTGACCCGTTTGCTAGGACTTGTACTCAAAAATAGTGATGGCGTATCTAGCCGCTTCCTAGTTCCGTGGCGTACGGCCTTGTGTCATGTAGCATCGTCTTAATGTGTTAAATGTACGAGCATGGGAATTGTTCCGGATATTTATTGGTGCGCTGGTGTATTTAGGTGTGAAGGAGATAACTTAAGGAAATTAAATAGCGACATTTTGGGTAGGTTCGCAAATAAAAATGATAAATTGAAGTGAGAAGTAAGCTTGGTAAAAGATTTTAGCAATAATATTTTTACTACTGAGAAGGCTGCAGGAAATATTTATATCTTTATAATATTTTGTTGGTACTGGTTAGAGTCTATTTCGACTTCGCAGCCTCACAACCGTTATTTTATTTTTATTAAAAAAAAAACTCAGAAACTATTAAGATTTTTTTTGCCAGAAACTTAAAAAAAACACTTTATTATTATAAGTAACTTTGAATATTTCCGTGACGTAATCTCGTAGATACACACGTTTGAAATCGAGCCAACTAATTTATATCATGTTTTAATTTTTATCCGGCGTCAACCGGTGGATAAAAATTAATATATGCGTATGGTAAGTTTTAATAAAATAAATATCATGGTATTCTATTATATATTTGTGGATTTCCAGAGGTTCAAAAAAGTTCAAAATCAGTGTGACCTCACCTTAAATGGCGATGACAAAATTCTTAATTCAAAATCAAGAATCCCTGCCCAAACCTTCCCCCTCCCTTCGTCTAATTATTGCAATCGTCATTAATACAACATTGTACTCCATTTCATAAGGGTCGTTATTGAAATTAGTAATTCCGAATAACGACAATTTAAGGGGCAGCTATGGTTCCGCAGACATTAACAACGGTTGTAAGTAATTGACTAATTATCAAAACGTTACGATTATTCCCTTGCTCGAATCTTGAACCGTTTTGACGTAATGACCATAATTATTTTATGATAACGTAGCTTTTTATTTGGGGATTAATTTCGACAATTATTTTTTGATTATACTTCTGAAATGAAATATGGGAAGTAACAATTATACTCATTATGAATTTCAATGGAGGCTTTTTGTTTTGTTTCTTTACAAAAGTCTTCAAATTTAATTATACGTATAGATGGATGGAGAGGGCAGGGGGGGGCAAAGAAAAGATGGATGGATTTTGTGAGGAGTAATATGAAAGGAGAGAGAGAGTGATAGTATGACGGGTGACAGAACAGAATGGAAGAAAAAACATGTTGTGCCGACCCCAAGTAATATGATCTATATCATAAAGGCAGGAAGAAGCGTTTTTTATTAGTTTTCAGTTTATATATTTTTTTAATAATTTCATTGCTTCTTTACTCTTTTATATTCTTAATTAATTTTATTTATATTTTAAAATCTAATATTACTATTTTTATTTAAAGTGTAAATATTGTATTGCAATTTGCCTAAATTCACCGAATGTTTGAGAGAAGACACTGTTTCCCATAACATGTTTTCGCTACTCCCTAATAAAAAACCCATTAAAATCGAATGGATTCTAGACCAAGGACGCAGAAACACACGTTCATATTTATAATTGTTTACCGCTGCAATCACAGGAATTTAATTGCGTAAAATATTTAACAAGTTTGAACAGGGACAAAGTTCCCAGTTTGAATAATTACATTTTCACAGCAGGTGCAGAACATGCTGCGAACACCAGTAAGCCGTTTGAGACCAAAACTAGTTGTTTTAGGGTCTTTTCAGACGTACCATAACCACAGCACAACAAAAACACGTAGTTGGGCACTATTTTGTACTAAATAAATAGTTTAATTCACACTCACCACATTTGTGTGGATGATATCGACTACACCGCTACTATATCGCAACCACAATATAAACACTATTGGCATCGCGAATTAGTGGCCGGCCACATCGCAAATTCAACGGTACGTCAACACCGACGCAACGACACCCCGCACAAGGGAACCATTTGCAAGGAGATTTTAATAATAAGGAAATAAATGCTAAAAACAATCACTGGCTATAACGTACCCACGATGAAACTTCGGTATTAGTAGTTATTACAACGCAAGAACAAAGGAGCCGACCGCCTTCAGCTCTTAGGAGTTGAAATTTCCTCCGACCTCAACTTTGGGCGGTTCATTGAGTCCAAGGCCAAGATAGCTGCTAGGAAACTCGGCGTTCTGGCAAAGGTCCGGCGGTACTTCACATCAGGACAGCTTCTAATGTTGTACAAAGCGCAGGTCCGATCGTGTGTGGAGTACTGCAGCCACATATGGGCTGGAGCTGCGAAATGCCACCTGGCAGCTTTGGACTCAGTGGAAAGGCGTGCGAAGAGGCTAATTGGAGATCCAGATCTGGTTAAGTCCAATTTACAAAGCCTTGAGCACAGGCGTAGGGTAGCCAGCCTTTCGGTTTTCTACAGGATGCATTTCGGAGAGTGTGCGCAGGAATTGCATGAACTGATTCCGCCATCCCGCTTTCACCATCGGACAAACCGTCGTACGGCGAGTGTTCACTCTTACGTTGTCGAAACCTCTACGGTCCGGACTAAGCGTTTCGCTTCGTCGTTTATACCGCGGACATCGAGAGATTGGAACAATTTGCCTGCTGCGGTTTTCCCGTCCGATTATAATTTAGGTGTCTTCAAGGCTAGAGTGAATAGGCTTTTAATAAGCTAGTGCGCCTCACCATCAACGATTGCATCACTGCTTACCATCAGGTGGGATCGCAGTCAAGCACTAGCTTATAACAATTAAAAAAAAAAAAAAAAAGCTCGTGGCTAGATTATAACTGCCACACAGGTCGATCTACAACGCTTGCCAAGGTTGGTCTGTGGATGGGTGACCATCTTAACATAACGAGTTTCCTCCGTGCCTCGGAAAGCACGTTAAGCCGTAGGTCACGGCTGCCATTTCATCATCTTTGACAGTCGTTACGGATAGTCAGAAGCCAGTAAATCTGACTACAGTCTTGCCATGAAGTACCATGTCACCCTAGTTAATTGTTTGTGGAGGTCTGGTAGGCAGCCGCTCCTCGTTAAAATACTGGTATTCAGCTAAATCTGGCTTGACTGAAAGCCAACCCCAATATAGTTGGGGAAAGGCTAGGTATATGATGACAACGCAAGAAGAAGAAGCTGCAGCGACAATATTCACACGAAACCACTTTTTGTCACTGTGATGTGGTGCATGTGTGCCTTGTTCACGGAATATGTACATTTATTTGTTTTTCAGTATCTGAGAGTGAGCTTGTGTTCTAAAAAGAAACATTTTATCGAAACTGTCCCCCGCGGTTTTACTGCTCGGTTTTCATGGGTTGTAGCGTGATGTTATAAAGCTTATGCTATTTGTCATGAATTTAGTTAACTATACAGAGAACTTTTTTTCAAACCAAGTAGTAGTTCCAGAGATTAGTGCGCTTAAACAAGCAAAAAAACACTTCCATTGATCTCGCGAAATTGAAAAATACATAATTATATCGTGGTCTGAGAGAAAATAATTAATTTCAAAGGTGCTAAACACTTCTTTGCCCATACCTAATAAGAGCAACAGTTTAACGTTAATTTAATACTACTTATCAAAAACTTTTCAAGCGTTACACCATAATCATATAAAATACGCCAGTTGCTTCCGCCTCCCCTTTCGGTGGCTGAACAAATACGCGGCGTGGCGGCGTGGAGTGCGCGGCGTATTTGGCGTAGATAGAGCACGCCTGTTAATGAACATACTAATTTGGAACCAGTGTGTGCTGTGAAAATTTATCACTTGCTAATAACATGCACGATAGGAAAACTTCGTGAGTTAGTTTGAGACTAGCTTCTGCCAGCGGCTTCGTCTATATGAAATTTAACGCTCAGTGATAAAGTACCTTTTTACTGTTAAAAGAATTTTTTAAATCAGTCCAGTAGTTTTTGAGTTTATTCGTTACATAAAAATACAAATCATTTCTTTCATTAACATAGAGTATAGTTAATAAGTTTTATAAAAAAATATTTTTTGAGACTAAAATTATGAATGACTAAAGCTTTAGGGTACTTTGTGCGGAAAAATACCTTTATATTTTGGTCGTGACATCAACACAACGTCTAGGCAAACGTGCAAGTGTGCATACTGTGCGTGACAAAGGTAGTCGAAAAATTACCACAATAGTATGAACTTAGTTCTATATTTCTTGTGGGTGGGTAGAAAAAACACGCATGTAAAACATAAGTGTACATGCAACACACACTGTGCTTATAGCTCATCATCACCTACCTAGCCATTTCCCAACTATATTGGGGGATTTAGCTGAGTACCAATATTTTACGAGGCGCGGCTGCCTACCAGAACTCCACAACCCATTACCTGGGGAAACACGGTACTTCATGGCAGGACTGGAGTCAGATTTACTGACTTCTGACTATCCGTAACGACTGCCAAAGTGGACAACAAATGGCCGCCGGGACCTACGGCTTAACGTGCTATCCGAGGCACGGAGGAAACTCGGTATGTTAAGATGGTCACCCATCCACAGACCAACCTTGGCAAGCGTTGTTTAACCTTGAAGATCAACCCGTGCGGCTGTTATTATCTAGCCACAAGCTCCTCGGTCACACTGTGCTTATAGCTAAGGAGTGAAATTAAGAACTGTGGCTACAACTTAAAGGTGTTTAAGTCAAGAGTAAATAAGCTATTCATAGCCAAGTGTGCTCTATCGTCAACCACATCATTGCTGTCGTCAATCCATCAGGCGAGATAGTGGTCGAACGCGAATTTATCAACATTAAAAAAAAAACTAATTAAATTTAAGTTAGTTTGTCATTTTCGTTACTATCATCATCAGATGTTATAATTTCATCACAATACTTTCTATATAAATGTACTCAAATATTCTCCACGAAATTAACCTCTTAGAATTAACACAGGGCGGTTGCAAGTGAGATGAAAATTGTCTACGCTCAAACAGCAAGATAAAGCTGCTACGCCGTAGCCCCGCGTAGCATGTGGCGTAGCGAGCATATCTCTCGTAGCATTTATCCGCATTTTTTCCTTTGAAAGTCGTGTAATTACAACTACAACTTAACGTAATTACGTAACTAAGCCAGGTATTATCATACTAGCATCTGCCAGCGGCTTCCTTGTGTAAAAGTAGGTTTTTTTTACATATGTTTGAACATCCATTTCACCCCATTAATTTGTGAAAATTCTTTCATAGTGCTTGTATGTTTGTTATGCTATAATAACTGTTTGCATGCCGGTTTTAGCTCTATTCATTCAGTGGTTTAAGCTATGTATTAATAAATAAAAAAAGGCTGCCTTTTAAATCTCGAGTCACATTGTATACAGAAGTAATTCGAAACGGCTTGACCAATTTTTATAATTTTTTTCAGTATATTTTATTTCATCGGGGTCAAAAAACATGTATTTTCACAGTGTTTGTTACCGGATTCCTTCAAAACGTCTTGACTTAACTGTTCTGGGGTCTGAAAATTGGTTTTAAACTACTTTTTAACCTTCTACCTCTACATCCCATTTTTTATCAATTTATATGTCAGAACAATGTTTACCGAGACAACTAGTTGGTACGGGTATATCCCCACCCCCTATTTTTATTGACAATTTTAATATGAGAACAATGTTATTTTATTTAAGGTTGAAACTCTTGGTTCGTGGAGTCCGAGTACTCACGAGTTGTATAAATATCTTTCAAAGCGCCTTGTTGAGGCAAGGGCTGGCTTTTACCTTGGACAGCATTACCATACAGCGTGGCAATTCTGCCAGACTTTTGGGCACATTACCAGTCGACAGCGATGTGGAGGAGTTTTTAGTTAGTTGTAATTAGTTTAGAGTTTTTATTATACTGCAATTACCAAGTTAATAATAAAATAAATAATGTTTGCCAAAACATCTAGTCCAGTAGGTACTCATATGTATATAGATTAGCCACATATTATCTACACTCGAAAGCGTTCCAAAACAGTCACCCTCTTAATTGAATTTGCTACACGCCGCTCGATCCCTTTACCCCATCTATTTATTTACGCTCTAAGGCGCGTCCCTTTGCGTCACATAAAGTATTTCTTTATACATCGAGCGCACGGAACAGTTTGTACGTAGAGTTAACGGTAAAGAGTTTTTTTTGGGTTTCCTGGAATCGTAAATCTTATTACCAAACTGGTTGTTACCCGTGTCTTATAAGCGTGGAGTGTAAGAAATGTTCACTCCTTTTTTGGGGAAAATTATTTATTAAACTCTCGCAACATGTTATGTTCTGACAATTACTGTCCATGCTAGGTAGCCTGGAAGAGATCGTGGAATACAATAAGGCCGCAGCATTGTATATATGTTTTAGATATAAATTCTTTCTTGTGCTACGTGATATAAGTATTATAAACAACACATCTAAGCTATGTCCGTGAAAGTCTAGTTAAAAACTGTTTATCTTTTTCGGAGTTCGACAATAAAGTATTGAGTATTCAGATGTGGCCCCTTCCCCCACGAAATATGTAGCTTGAAATGCCGTTCCCGCGGGAAAAATAAATGCAGCCAAAATAGCAGTCGTTTTAGAAATTAGCCGGAAAATACTGGCAGACAAATTAATTCCAAGACTGGTGACATCTACCGCATCTGGCCCGCTTAGAGAGGCAGCCTGAATCTCAGTAGTGAGAACATTGATTATGTTTCAAGCTGTCTAACGCTGAATACTTTTACTTATTATATTTGTTTAAAAACAATTTTTAATTTATGTAAACAACCATTACATTAAGAAAAAAAAGTTCCAAAGGCTATATTTATAAATTTTATAATAATTCCTCCGCTATTCGCTTCGCTACTCTAAAACCACACCATAAGAAGAGCGGAGGCACGTTATGAAATTATAATAAGGCGGCGTTTTGTGCGATTATGCGGAATATGCCGCTTTGTGTTCACGCTCTCGGTTCATATGGACGTGACATTTGCATCACTCAGCGCCGCGGTTTGGCTCCTGTTTTTGTAGAACGTAGACTTTTGAAGCTTTCTGCAATTCAGTAGACGGCTAAGACAACAGTTTTTCACTTTCACTTTTTCCACAACTTTCACACGACGCTATCTAGTCCCAAATTTAGCAGCGTTTGTGATAAGAATACTAGACAATTAATAAACATAATTATACATACGATATTTCTAAATACATGTATATTCTAATTATATAATAAGCAATAAATTAAAATATATAATTAGCAATGGAAAGGGCTATGCTCGGAGTTTCTTTGCGCGATCACATCAGGAATGAAGATATCCGCAAGAGAACTAAGGTTACCGACATAGCCCGAAGAATCGCCAAACTTAAGTGGCAGTGGGCAGGGCACATTGCTCGTAGAACAGATGGTCGATGGGGACGGAGGGTTCTAGAGTGGCGGCCACGTACCGGAAGACGCAGCGTCGGAAGGTCTCCCACAAGGTGGACCGACGACCTGGCGAGGGTCGCGGGAATCCGATGGATGCGAGACGCGCAGGACCGGTCGCTGTGGCGACGCTTGGGGGAGGCCTATGTCCAGCAGTGCACGTCTTTCGGCTGAGAAGATGATGATGATATATTAAAGGTAAATTACAGATAGACACAGAACAAGTGATCGTACTCATCACACAGACATTTGTCCTGGGAGGGAATAGAAACCACGACCGGCATAGCAGTCAGGGCCACTGACCACTATACTAGCCGGATCGTGTGTGTGATTTTCTAGTAATTTTCTTTTCTATCTTTATTAGAAAATTCGTCAACCTTTGCAAATGTTCAAGGACGGATCAGGTTTGAAGTGTATTTGGCACATGTCTCCAATGAAAATGGCTGATCTTTCATCTTGCGTGCCCTATCTGTGGATTGGATTGCGACAGCGAGTGGAGTTTGCATAGCTGATTTTTGAACCAAATTATTATATAACTCGTAAACTGGTCTAGCTTCACTCGGGCGTTAACAAGCTTTGCGACTTTTCCTATTTATAATATACATCTATTAATCACTTAAATCATCCTCAGGAATCACTCTGTCTATTAATAAAAACTGTTCACACAGACCGACGTGATGAGAGGATTTGTTTTTATAACATGTGTGAATATGTTAATAGAAC
This sequence comes from Mythimna separata, assembly GCA_030763345.1. Taxonomy (NCBI): domain Eukaryota; kingdom Metazoa; phylum Arthropoda; class Insecta; order Lepidoptera; family Noctuidae; genus Mythimna; species Mythimna separata. Next base: position 19,646,981 of record CM061171.1, on the reverse strand, counting down.
TTTCTAATAATTTAATTAGCTGAAAATGAGGTAGGGTGTCATTTTCAAGGGTTACGATTTCTAATATTGAGAATGTACATTAGGTACTTTAGGGTCGACATACTGAAATCGTATGAGAATTCAAATATTTACATTTGGTAACTCAATAAATATCTCCACCTACTGTAGTGAGTAATTGTGAGGAGTGCTTATGTATGTTGTTGACTTGTTGTGGGTGAGTCTAGACTTTTTATTTTTTAGTACAAAAAACCTTGAAAACCTTGACAAGGATAGAATAGAACAAACTTTATTGTACACCAAAATAGACACGTTTTGCGGTTAGTCACAAATACATAACACAGCATATATTTTTGGAACACTAAAAGCTGATCAAATTACTAATGAAATGAAGCAATTAATTAAAGCTATTTATAATTGAACATAATAATTAAACATAATCGTCCTGAACACAATATAGTCAATTAATCTGAGTGCTAATTATTTTGTTATTTTGTAGTTAACCAGTCAAATATATAAATTTAACCCGTGAGAAGGCGCGCTATGAGCAATTTGCTCACACAAAAATTTAAAGTAAATTTTTTTGGTGATACCGACACCCTAACGTCTCAAGCTCCTAGGTACCTTCCTAACTATTCATCCCCTTCCCTGTGACGCAACTTTCGTATCGGTCAGTGCTGTTGCGATCACGTAACTAAATGTTTGTGGAGGCTGCGTACCATTTGTGCGGTAATTTGCTCATCACGCGCCCGTCCGTGTAAGTATTTATTTTTCGAATTAAAACGTATAATTGTATTTTCTAGATTATATTATTTTATTAAATTGGTTAATTATTACGTAAATACTCTATAATAATATTTTAATAACAATAAAAATGGTTTTTAGCTACAAAACACATGGAAAATGGGCGAGCAACGTCAAGCACAAATTTGTTCGTGGCTGGAAGCGGATTCTGGTGATGAAGCATTGGATGCGAATCTTGAGAATGTGGAACAAAATGAAGCGATTTGTGTCGGCTCCCTAGATCTGTTTTAGAGTCTAGGTTAAACGGATTCTGTTCTGTACGTATGTCCTAGACGTAGGAATAGACGGTCAAAAAAGCTTGCACTTTGTGCAAGTAACTACTCTGCACCGAACATATCACATATATGTGTTTATTGTGTTTCGAGAGGCACACTTGTCCAGATTATCATGAAAAAGTTTTTTTTTAAGTTTTTGATATTTAAGTTTTTTTATTGTGATTTATATGAAAACCGTTAAAATTAGAAAATAAAAATTAGTTGTTTTGTTATTGGATTCAGAAGTTGCATTTATGTTTTAGAGTTTTAATAAAAATACTTATTTTCTTACATATTAAACCTTGTTTTATTTATATAAATCCATTATGATTCAATAAGGACTTTAAAAGTAGAAATATGAGCATTTAAAGTAGTGTGAGTAGTTTGCTCGCGCGCGCCTCTCCATGTAACAAACAGAGGCGCGCCTTCTCACGGGTTAAGGATTATATTATTTCAGATATAATACAATGCACTCATAATACATACCTAAATGTGATGCCACACCACATGAACTAAAATAATGCAAAGGGGAAAAAAATATGTACTTTAGCTTTTGGGGGTCGGCCCCATGGAAAAATATGTGAGTTTGTCTATGCATATAAAAGGAGAAACTGATTGACTGACATATCAACGCATAGCCAAACTGTCTAAGAGAGGATTTTTCAAAATTCTCCAGCTAAGGGACTAAAACGGGGCCTTAAGTTTATATTATAAAGAAACCTATTTTCACAAAGGTGAATCCGCTGGCAGATGCGAATGTGTATTATATGTTGGTAGACTCGCATCTGCCACTGCCTTTATCTGAGTATACGTGAAAAACCTCCCAATGGAATGTAATTCCGGAAAAAAACCTATGTAAGCTATAGTATAACATGGTCTACCCGTGTGCCAAATTTTATCCAAAGATGTTTAGCCGTTTAAATGTGAAAAAGTAACAAGCAAATGTACACATGCAGAATCACCTTTATAATATTCGTGTGATATGAAAATGTATCAACCGTAGATAAACTAACCGAACACATGCAAGAATTTACTAATTACTCACATACAGATAAGACATGACCAACTACATTCAGACTCCAAGGAAAGATGGAAAGATAGTGATGTAGAGATCACTCAAGGCATTAGCTAATAGTCCTTTTGAGATAGAGAGTACCTACTGAAGATCGGAAACCTGATGTAGTGGATGAAAGGGAGTAGATTCCCATTCATGGCATCACTATGCTTTACAAACGTGTAGTAGGTAAACGGATATACTCATATGGTCGATTACGGCAGTTACACGGCCTACTGCCCGATAATTGATTTCCGACTGTTGTATACAGCAAAAGTTTTTAACCACTTGTGTTCTATTACTTACATTGAGTCACCAAAAAAAATTTACGCAGCGGTTAAAAACTGTTCCTGTATAATATATTATGTTCTAATCACGCAGAAAACTCTGATACAACGATGCAAGGCAGTTTCGTTATGGCTACATAAATTTAAGATTGTCTGCCAGATATCGCAGTCAGCGATAAGACCGCCATTGTATATATATATTGAAGTCTCTGTAAAATTGTTACTACTTTGTATTTCGGTGTACAATAAAGTTTACTGTAGTCTAATCTATAGTTGTCACTAGTGTAGTAAATCTCTCTTAAGTGCTCGTAAAGTCTACTAACTATACATTCTCGTAACATGCAAGGACATAATTTACTAACATACTCCTGTTTCCTTTAGACAAAGAGGTATAAAGATTGGGTGGCATGCTCAACACTTTGTGCGTTCTCACTACAAAGACTTGTCATTGGTATCCTGTTGCACCTTCAAGCACAGCGAAGGTTGGAGGTGGAATAAAAAATGTTATATCTATAAAATATAGATAAAAATCAGTTGCTCTTTGTTAGTCTCGCTAAAACCTGACAACGGCTGAACGGATTTATCTTATCTTGGTCTTGAAATGTTTGTGGAGGTCTAGGGAAAGTATAAAAGTGAGGAAAAATCGAATAATTGCCGGGAAAACTCTAAAAACAGCCCTTTTCTTTTTCCCATATAAACGTCTTGTATTTATCGATTGAGGCAGTCTGAAGTCTGCCGGGTCAGCTAGTATAATATAGAAAATCAATTGCTGTTCGCTACTCTAGCTAAAACTCGAGAACGGCTGGACCGATTTCAATCATCATTTTTGTTTTGTTTACTAGCTTTCAGGGAAAGTTTAAAAGCAAAAAAAGATATAGGTAGATAGAATAAGATAAGTAGGGTATGTAACGTAGGGTAGATAGGTAGGGTAGGATTGGGTAGGTAGTAAGTTGATGACTTTATTAAGACATCTCAGATTAACAATTTCTTTGAAAATTAATTATCATATAGTCGCGTCGCCCTTATCTACAAAAATTCTAGACTGTTTAGATTCAGAGGTTTGCACACTGCCCTAAAAACCTAATAAAAGTTCGCCTACTCACAAAATAGTTTCAGTTTGTAACATAAACTAAATCTAAGGTACATTTTATTACTCAGTATTTGCAATACGTTTCGTAATTCGTCCCAAAGACCTTCCTCAAAGGGACCTCTTATGTACACTGATAACTGTGTACAACACAGAGTATGGAGGCGGCTAGAGCCGGCATTGACTAAATTCATCGGAGGTGACAATTGTTACTAAAAACACTACATAACTAACCTTATATATATATAATGTTTCCACTGCTGGGACTTAGGCCTCTGTTTTTCTTCACTGTTTGAGAACCATGATAATGAAATAATTATAATTTATATAAAATATATCGTAGCTGTTACTAACAATAAAATATTATAGAGATGTGTCTAAAATAGCCAACGGCCCAATAGATGCTTTTCGGACGATTGTATAGACTCACGATACAGGAATTTGAACATTAGTTCTTATATAACAATATTATAAATTTCGCTACACTATTATGGTGTTTATATAATAAATTGGTATGTAAACAACCCTTTTACACATTTTAAAATGCCCTAGATAACCTCTGTAAAGTCCATACCACCACGTAAGTGCCTTTGGTAGTGTTTTGATGCAACAAGGGGAACTTTTTCGTGCATAAAGTGTCCGTCTTTTGTATGTGATTTGTTGTTTAGGTTTTTAAGTTGTAGGTTAAGTTTTTTACTAACAAATGTATCTGTGTTATCTTTAGAAATAAATTACTTATGATAATAATTTCACTAAGGGCCTGTCTCACCACCTATGATTAAGTTTCGAGTATCTTACTTGGCAGATAATTTCATACAAATTCTGTCAAATTTCAGTGAGTAGTGCTTACTCGGACATTGTGAAACAGGCCCTGACTCTAATATTTTTTGTAATGTCACCTCTAGTCACTGCTGGTGTTTCTGAGCTCTGTGGAATACAATATAGTGAATCTTGACTAAGTGCTTCATAGGGATGTTCCTTTACGTAATAATTGATACAAAGGAAATAGTCGTGCGTTGTAGGGACCGCATAGAGGAGGGATAATAATTTAATAACGCTCTGAACTAAGGCTCGTGTAAGTTAGTGTGTACGTAGTAGGTGTGTTATTTCGTGTTGAGTTATTGTAATTATTATTGTAGCTTATATTTTACTGTTGAGTGAATATTATATAATTATTATTAAGTTAAGCCATGACTTCTCCTAAGTGGACCGATGACCTGGCAAGGGTCACGGGAGAATCCAATGAATGCGAGACGCATTGAACTGGTCGTTGTGACGACACCTAGGAGAGACCTATGTCCAGCTGTAGACGTCTTTAGGCTAAGATTATGATGATGACTTCTCTCTGACTGACTCTCTTCTGAAAAATTAATCAACATATAATCGGCCAAGTGCGAATCGGTATATCTTATTATCGGTATCCATGGTATTTTTTTCAGATACGAGAACGAAACATTGTGTCCGAAATTAACACGAAATTATTACTCGCTAATATTTTAGCGGCCATGAACAAAGTGACAGCTGAATATGGAATATTTGTGATTTAGTACAAACCTCAAAGATCTATGAGGTAAAATATATTTTCCCCTGAAAACGTAATTATTTTCCCGTTCAACTTTGGAAGAGCACGCAAAAATACACAGGTTCAGGTTCTTTGAAGCAGAACTGATCATTTTTACGGTTGACAGTATTTTTGGAATTACTCTCACTGAAGACTGGGAAAAACTCAACGTTGAGTTTTTTATAATTCTGCTATGACTAGCAATTTCTCGTGGGGCTGCTGACGTATTCTATACCGACTTGTTAGGAAACTCGTTAACTCTATGCATTGTTTGCAAGCGCGAGCTTATCAATGATAAAGAAAATACTGATTAGCGGATTCTAAATTCAAGATAATATTTTTTTAAATTGATATAAACTAGTGCTTGACTGCGATCCCACTTAATGGTAAGCACACTACTACACTAGTTTATGAAGTCTTAAAACACCTAAATTATAATCAAATACGAAGATCGCAACAGGCAAAATGTTCCAGTCCTTTCATATAGGTTGAGTCTAAATAATACAATATTTTTTTATGGATATACTAAAACTGTTTTATAAATAAACAAACTTAATATTGGATTACAACGTTAGATAAAAAGAATTTAATCACATAGATTTCCACAATAGTTAAGACAAACTATTTGAATATCACTCGCGTGAAGGATCACCAGATCCTCGTTACGCCAACAGTCGGGTCGCCTGGTCATTTATCTTGCTAAGCAGCTGTCAGGCCTTAGTTCCTAAGCTTTGTATAACCCCACTTAAGATATTTGACGTATGCATTTAGCTGCCTCTCTATAAATAGATATTTTTGGGAGATGGAATCAGAAACCCTTTGGATATAATATTATTGTAGAATGTAGGTTATATGAGGTTTCTCTTATTTGTATAGTAGCTCAAAAATTGTTTATCTTTATAACGAAAACGAAATGTACTACTAACTAGTTTTGAATGCAAGAATAACTGCCGCACGGGGAATTTCTTAGGTCAGCCTATGGATGGGTGACCATCTTAACATACCCAGACTTGTGGTTCGGAAAGCACATGAAGGCGTTGGTCCTGGCTGTTTATGTAACTCTCATACAATCCAGCTAGAAGATGCATTTACAGTAGACATACGCTAGTATGTCCACTGTTGGACATAGGCCTTCTCCAAGGCCTCGCCACAATGACCGATCGTGTACATCTCGCATCCATCATATTCCCACGACTCGATCGTTATTCACCTTGGGAAGCCTTCCAACGCTACATTGTTCGATCTACATTAAATATTATGAATGATCAAATGTTGGGTTTTATTATTGTATTCAAAATATTATTTTCACAAAATATCTTACGGAGTTTACAATTATCCGATACTACATATCATCCTAGCTTTTTCCCAACTATATTGGGGTCGGCTTCCAGTCAAGCTGGATTTAGCTGAATACCAGTATTTCACGAGGAGCGGCTGCCTACCAGACCTCCACAACCCATTAACTGGAGTAACACGGTACTTCATGGCAATACTGGAGTCAGATTTACTGGCTTCTGATTATCCGTAACGACTGCCAAAGATCTACAAATGACTGCTGGGACCTACGGCTTAACGTGCTTTCCGAGGCACGGAGGAAACTCGTTTTATTAAGATGGTCACCCATCCACAAACCAACCTTGGCAAAAGTTGCTTAACCTTGAAGATCGACCTGTGCGGCTGTTATTATCTAGCCACACCTCCTCGATACCACATATCCGATACTACATAATAATTACTTACTAACAATCATCACTCAACCACATTTCTCACTAATCCTTGCAACATAACCCACATAGACACATAAGGCCAGCTACACAATTTCATGCCACAACTGACCCGCGATACCCAAACTTCCTCCTCACACGATAAGCCAGTAATGTGCCTAATTAGTCCACTACTCTACTGGCTTAACCGACCGAGCCGTAATTGCGAAAGTCTGTGTCGGGCCTTAGCAATGGTCGGGTCGCGGTCGGTAGTTGGTTTGGGCGAGCTTTGTAATTTTTGGAGGGAAGGAGATGATTCCATTTGCATTGTTTGTATGGTGTGGGGTTAAGTGTAATGTGTATTGTTACTGAAATAATGTGTAATTATAGAGAAACGTTAACTGTAAACTACAACTTAATTGAATAAAAAATAATTAAACCTTAAATACAATGGGGGAAGATGACTAAACTATACATATAAGGGATTAAGAAACATACAGCCGAACATAAAACGTCCTTATTTTTTAATTCGGTTATAAAGGGGGATTTTATTTTTGTATGTAAAACCTCAATCAGGGTGCCAATATACCCAAAAGATAGCACAAATAGTGACCTAAGTTAATAATAAAGGTTGTCATTATTTGTTTTTCAAAACTACAACCAGCAAAATAATTTAGGGAGGGTTTCTTGGGATCATAAATTTGGAACTTGGTACAAATTCCAACCAAAATGTATGAATAAAGCCTATCATTACTACCCTCCAAATATGGTTTTAGAGGTGTTTAAAGTTTTTATAAAAACACTTGCTACCGAAGTCACTGGCATAGTGCTAGTCATTTATGAAATCAAATCACAAATGTATGTTCCTATTTGTATTCATACATCAGACATTTTCCTTGAAGGAAACATGACGCCATTCTCGCATTCTTTAAGATATTCATCATTCATGCACAATGCTGTATACGGGATTCATGACTGCCATTTTTTCAAAGACAAAGAACAGCCAGTATTGAAGGAAAAAAGTATTTTTCCCCTAGTTTAGTAAACTGTAAATATATCTCACTGTTCGCTATTTGAACGGCTTCGCTTCATACCCAGGGGAACTAATAGAAGCCTTGTGTTTGGACTTGATACGTCGATGTACGGTTGAAATCTTTTCCAGCCTTCAGACTTTTATTAACACTTCTAGTACAGCTTTCAATGTTTAACTTTGGTAGTGGATTCGTAATATCGATTTTCCTAAAGCCAAATTTATTTTCCCTTTAAACTGAAACTTAAAAGATTACTTTTATTTCAGAGAGATAAAAGATTATATTCTGTCATTGGAAAAATCATTCCTTATCTAAACTAATATGAAATAATTTATGATTAATCTAAAAAAGAAATGATTTATGTTTTTTGTTTATATGGTACTATTTAACTCAAAAACTACATGACCAATTTTAAAAACTCTTTCACCATTAGAAAGCTATATCTTCACCGAGTAACATACGAGTTACTATTTTCTACTTCCATACAGGCGAAGCCGCTGGCAATATAAAAATAAGTGGTTAATATAAAAATTGAGATTAATTTTAATTGTGATATGTCAAGCACGAGCGGATAAAAAAACACAAATGATGTTTCGCAAATTTTATCAGAATCATTGGTACGACAACAGCTGCCTGCCAACATTTGTGTTGTATAGGAAAATGAACCTACAATCCATAACGCAACATGCCAAGCATTAAACCAGTGCACCAATCTAGACACCAATATACTTTACAGAACAAGCAAAACACGTGTAATCCTTATTGTTATATCTGGCTCGTTGGTTTCCGCAGTCGACCCATGGTGGTTCATTGTGTGTGAGCCGTAGTGGCCTTTATTCTAACCAGCCCACCTCTTTTGTTCAAGGGTGTAGACGACTACCAGTTTTCCGCTTGTAGAGGTGTTCTTGTAAACAGCCACGCAGCTGAATGAAATAAATTGGCTCAATAGGATCGTTTTTTTTTTTTTCATTTTGGTTAGACTCGCGTTTGACCTCTATCTCACCTGATGGTAAGCGATTATGTGGCTGACGATTAAACACGCTTGTCTAAAAGTAACCTATTCACTCTTAACTTAAACAGCCCTAAGTTGTCGCTATCAGGAAACATAGACTCCGGCAGGGAATTCCACTCCTTAGATGTACGCACAATAAAGTTCATCAGGTACAGAAGATAATGGTGCCAATTCCTTTGCTGGTCATTTCCCAAAGAAGCACTGTCTTTTTTTATCAACATAGCACTGATGGGTTTCATCTTCATCATTTCATTCGAATGACGTTCCTGAAGGGTTTAATTTTCCGTATAATCAGTAAAACCTCTTCAACTAACTAATACAGTCCTTCTTCCGATGCCTGAGGGAATTGATAGAAGTCCGTAATCTAACAGACAAGATAAGACCGAGGAAGGCAGCCTTGCCTTTGTACATTTATTTACACTTTGAGTCACCCTTGTTACTAGTTCCATTGTTTTACTGAAGCAAGTATGCATTTTATTTTCGTATACTTATTGTGTTGTAGACTTTTTGCCACCAGATTTTTTAAATAATTTAAAACAAATACTTTTTAAACAAAATGTCGTAACAACCGCGAAAAATATTCGTAGGTACTCAAAAAAGAAAATAAAGCGTATGTACTCGTACTTATGATGTTTATTTATCCACAGCTAAATGCCAAGCGTAAAGCTAATAAATAGTGATGCCAAATTCAAATTAAATTCCAAATATTTTATTTCACTTAGGCCTTCATGAACACTTATAAAACATCAGAACCTAGAGCATGGTTCCAATTGGTCGTTTCAAATAGACAAACATCGGTAAGAAACGCTCACCATTCCTAAACTCAAAAACAAGACTAGTATTTTTAAATTAATAATCTATGAATTCGATTGAGGTCTGATCTTATAGACAATATAAGGCCGGAATGGCCATGACTTTGTACTTTTATTAGCACTTGAAGTACCCTTGTAAACATTTTCATTGTTTTTTTAAGGCGCTGCTACCACCCAAGTATCCTTTTATTTATTTATTGTGTCGTAAACTTTACACGAGTTCTTTGAGCAAAAGAATTCTACTCCGTTACTTTCCATAATTAAAGAAAATTTGAACTTTTGTATAAAGTTTTTTGTTGATAACATTGCATTTTGGCGTTTATTTCTATTTGTTCAGCAGTAATGTGAACTATAATTAAAACCGGAAAAAAAAATTCCTTATTTTTTTATGCAAATTATAGGTACCTACTGTTACCGACCCTCGACTTCCGCCAGTATTATATTTGAAAAGCACAACAAAAGCTGTTTTCTTTTAATTTAAACTGCTCTTGCTTTGTAAATACAAAGTTTTTCTGTAATGAATACAAAAATACTGGTATCTTGTATCAACGGATTCCGGAATCCGTCGCCCGGAAACCAACAAAGATTTTTATATTATTCAAAATGTAAATAAACAACAGCAGGAAGTCAAAACATACTCTGGATACATACATACTTATGCATATACATTACATTTGTAAATATCATTATACTAGCTAACTCGGCAAACGTTATTCTGCCATACAACCCATCAATGACATGAAACATTTTGATACCTTTACAATGTCTCAATTTAGATGTGCACTTTAATTTTGTTAAAAATATATTTATGCCTATGTTACTGAGTGAAGATGTACCTTTCTATTGGTGAAAGAATTTTCAAAATCGCTCAAGTAAAATTTGGGTTAAATCGTAGCATAAAAAGAAACAAAACATGAAATCTTTCCTCTTTATAATATTGGTTTAGATTTGAGACAATTTTCACACAGAACATGAACATAGTTATCACAAAAGATAAGTACCTACTCATTGTTATCGCCACATTAAAGCAGCCAACGGCTTTATATAATTATGACCTCATAAAACAGCGTTAATATTGGCATCTGCCGTTGCGGCCAATCAGAGTAAATCAGAATATTAGACCTCGCTCAAAATGTGGCCAAGCCAGTGCAAATATTATTAGCATTTTAGTTGAGAGCGTTATGCCAAAACACATAACGTATGGAGCTAATTTCTTTAGTCTTTCGGTACATTTTTGCCAAATGAAACAGCGTATGTGGGTAGCAGCGGTGTTGTGTTTGTGCCAAGAATTTCACCGCGTTTGGTCTTAATTAGATTAGCTCCTGAATTAAACTTGTCATCCTAGATGTATATGGCTTTGCTGAAGCTTTATGACTTCTGACTTAAATTCTTATACTCGTATATGAAAACTGTTTGTGTATTCATTGAATTAAATGAATTTATTTTAGGATTAAGAGTTTTTGCAAAACTTATTTTGAACAGAATTAAACTTTGTACTTACTTAAATAGAGTAGCCATTTAAACCAACAAAAAGATTATTTTATCCGGATATTATTTTTTCTAAATTCACTCACTACACTCCTCATAAGGGTTGATTTCCAAAAGGGAAACCCCGTAGATCAGGACTACGGGTTTCCCTTTTACCTTTAACGCAAACGCAAAAAAGAAACATAGGTGTGGTTTTAGTCAGTAAAAGTCTGACAGCTCCTAGGTTTCGACCTCCCGCTCCACCCTAAAACGGCGAAAATTAGATGATTAAAAAAAAACTATGCACAATTTTTTTGCTTTGGATTCGAACGGTTTGTCTATTTAGCCAGTGTCAAGATTTTAAAAGTTTTTACAGTCATGTTAAGTTCCACTACGTACTAATTTAAAGTACAAAATAACAATGAATCTTGCATCACTATATCCACAGGAGATGAATTTGTAAATAATTAAAACCACCACAGAAATTCACTTAAAACCCCCCAAAAAGTTCGCACCTCATCAATACTAATTTGACAACTCAAAGTACTGGCTGGTTCACACACAGAATAAAAACGAAATGTCAGAAAAAGTAAACATTTGATTTGCGAATGTCATCGATAATGGTGTGTGTCGGCTTCAGGGTAGAGTGATTGAGGAATGAAAGATTTATGAAGCCCGCAGCGTATTGAAACACGTGCAAAAAAGGTATAGCTACTTTGGATATATTTATATCGATACTCGAACGAAAATGTTCAAACTACAGTAACATGTTATGGGAATTTTGAATAAAGAACTTTTGCACGTAATTGAATTTTATTTTGATTATTTTGTTTTTATTATTGACAAAAGTTATATTACGAGTATTGAATGTTTCAATAAACGAATTCTTTTTCTATACCTTTTTTTGAGGAAGAAAATCATTCAATTCCTTTTTCTGATCTAGGGACAAGTATACGTGTCTTAACTTAAACTTAACATCTCATAAAATAATGATAACATGCTTTCTATAAACAACTAAACTAATAAATTTTAACCTAATACCTAGATAGTTACTGAAAATATAATATGTAGAGAATAAAAAGCACTCAACAGTTTACAGTTTTTTTAAACTCAACGTTTAAAAAATACTCACTCACAATACTTCGATGGCAAAGTGCTCAAAATGCTAGCGGCATTATCACGAACTTATATCAAATGGATTTATTTGCAATCAGGTTTCAAAATATGCATAGATGAAAAATAAAAACAAGCATGGTATTCAATTCAGTATCACCGAATTTAACCTAACAGGATGCAAATTACAGATTTTTGTTAATAAAAATAAGGGCCAATTCATTTTTTTTTTGGTAGTCGTTCTAATTTTTGCATACGAATTAACTTTATGTATCGTGCCATTGCGCACTGATTGACACTGGTTTGTGCGCATATAGGCTACCAGTATTATTTAAGTATTTATTACCATTACCCTTCACAATATCAAAGTATACTTAACCTATCACTCGCGAAACGAGACACAATAGTAAGACAATAACAGCTCGGTCGCATGAGACTGGTCGGGGATTCATGAATTAAATATAAAATACTTATGCATACAAACTAAATAATATCTTATCTTACGTCTATTCCTGGAATATCTGGTACCTAATTCCCAAAAATTGGTAGCACAAAATGTTCGTGCTTATTTCCCACAAGAACAGTATTCTCGTACTCCAAAATAGAACGTCTATTTCTGTTCCCATATTGAACTGGGAATTAAATAAAAATATAGAAAGTGCTTCTTGAATCCACACTCAATTGTGAGATAAGGCAGACCAAAATCGATTTTTAAAGTTCAATTCGCAGACTAGTGCTGGCTGTTAAGTGTTGTAATATCATTATTGAACTCCACTATAGGAGATTGCACTATAAAAAAATATTTGTGCAGTGAACCGTTCTTTTAAGGGCAATATCCGTTTTTTTTCTTAGCTATGACACTAAGAAATGATGTCAAATTAGCACTTTGCCAACGACTGCAATCGTGATTTTTTCATAAAAACTTTAACAGTGCTTAAACCGTATATAGAGGGTAGTTTTGAAAAACTAATAATGAAAGTCTTTATTATTCATTTAGATTTGAATTTGTGCCGAGTTTAAAGTTTATTAGCTTGACAAATAAAATTGTGCCATACAACCGTTAACACCCCCTAAATCATTTTATAAGGGTAGTTTAGAAAGTACTTCTTGAATCCACACTCAATTGTGAGATAAGGCAGACCAAAATGGATTTTTAAAGTTCAATTCGCAGACTAGTGCGGGCCGTTAAGTGTTGTAATATCATTATCGAACTTCACTACAGGAGATTGCACTATAAAAAAATATTTGTGCAGTGGACCGTTCTTTTAAGCGCAATATCCGTTTTTTTTCTTACTTTGCCAGCAACTGCAATCGTGATATTTTCTTAAAAACTTCAACAGTGCTTAAACCGTATTTCGAGGGTAGTTTTGAAAAACTAGTAACGATAGTCTTTATTATTCATTTTGATTTGAATTTGTGCCGAGTTTCAAGTTTATTAGCTTGACAAATAAAATTTTCCTATACAACTGTTAACACCCCCTATATCATTTTATAAGGGTAGTTTAGAAAGTGCGTTTTGAACTACATTAAATTGTTAGATAAAGCAGACCAAAATGGATTTTTAGAGTACAGTTCGCAGACTACACGCTACAGTGCTGGCTCTTATATATAATCTTCATATATAATATCATTATTGAACTTCACTATAGGAGATAGCACTACAAAAAATATTTATGCAGTGGACCGTTTTTTCAAGCGCAATGTCTGCTCTTTTGGTCAGCCATGACAGTAAGAGTGGTGTAAAATAACGCTATATTATATTTTAAACTAACTATATGTTTGAACTTTGGCAGCAATTGCGTTCGCATGAAAAATTTCTTAAAAACATTTACGGCGCTTAAACCGTATTTAGAGGGTAGTTTTGAAAAACGAATAAAATAGTCTTTATAATAAATTGCAATTTGAATTTGTGCCAAGAATCTTGAATCATGTAGGGAATCCATGGCATTTGTAATGTATGCATGTCATTGCATGTATACAGGCTATCCCTGGCTATCTTGAGTAAAAGCTACCCTTTACTTGAATTAATCAATCAAACAAAATCACACAAATCGCAATAATTATCTAATTAATCTATCACATACCTGCGAAACGAGACACAATAGTAAAACAATAACAGCGCGGTCTTATAGGACCGGTCGGGGATTCAAACATTAATCAACAACCAGTTCTATATCATACATGACAAAGTTCAAATTCTTTTCTAATCCATACATTTTTAAGGCCTTTTCAATACAAAAAGTCAGCTATATAAAACACAATTCGTGTGTGGTGGTGATAGTTTGATATTATCTTATAAATTATGATTTCAAATATGATAAGTATTTTCATTGTAAATACGCTCAGAATAAGGCTTTAAAGATTGAAAAGTTACAATCAAATTGCATTCGTTTTGGCAGAACTCTCAGCATCCTGTTCCTGCTAGATATTACATTCATAAATCACGGTCTAGAACAAATGTCTACAGCCAATATGTTACATCCAGATTCTGGAATATGGAAGTAGGAACTCAGATTACAAAAACCTCTATTTGAAATTTTTCTTGAAAGTTTTTAGACTCGAAATCTTTTCGCAATAAACTGTCGTATGATTGCTTAATAATCATCGATTCAATTAAACACACTGATAAACTTGGACATTTATTTTGTGATATAGCGTGGAATTATTACAATAACACTATTAAAATAATATTTTAACGAGCATGAAAAAAGAGATATTTATATAGTTTTTTTAAATTTAATTTGAAGGATGTATGTAATTGAAATCTTTATTTTTTTATTAAATGTAAGAAGAAGGATAATTTGAATTAAAATACGAGTAAATATCATTAAAACAATAATTCTTATAAATTCATTAGGAATTGATCGTAATATTGCGTAACAAAATAAAAAATATCATTCTAGTTGAATTTATACGGGAGTTAACTAAAGGTTTCATAATCAAAACTCCCTCCCAATCCTTCACAAAACGGCCTAACTAAATCATCAAGCCGCCCTTTCTCGGCACCTCTTTTATTCCTGTATTGTACCCTAATTATTTTACAAGGGCAAAGCAATTTGTATTTCATTTCCTCGTTCAGGCCCATGAACTTCAGACCCTCAGTACACAAATTAATCTCAATTTGAGACCAAAGAACGTTACGCTTGGCCTCGCCAAAAACCAAGGCTTTATGTTTATCTTTACAAAGAAACAGCTTTGAGATAAATTACTGTCATTATTAAAGCTAAAGAAAGAGTAAGAATGGGTATCGTGCTATTTGGTAACTGGGTTGTGATCAGATAGGCCGTCGCTCTATGTAAAATGGTAGTATTGCGATGTTTTTGGTTAGACTAAAACCACAACCCGTAAATAAAGAATAGTTAAACTAAAAAATTGTTAAGCGACGAGTTAATGAGGAATAGTTAAGGCAAAAGACCGGGCACAGCGAATATTGTTATGCAGCATGGCCAAAACGCTAAGCAAAGTGGATTTTTTCAAGAGTAGCGTCACGTTTTCTGTTGATAGGCACTACTATACATTATCACTAAGTGGTAAAATTCCTTAACCTATCAATACCCGCGAAACGAGACACAATAGTAAAACAATAACAGCGCGGTCCAATGAGACCGGTCGGGGATTCATGAATTAAAATAAATACATAGTATAAAAATTCTGATTGATAACCCGTTCCCTTATTACTGTAAGCTAACACCCTAACGCCCATTCGTATATTAAATAAACAAAATATTGTGCGCTATACAAAATGATGGCTGCCAATATTTCATTCCACTGGCCAGCCATCTTGTAATACCCATGAGAAATACAATCGCGAGCTCCTTTATGGTGAGAGAAAACTAAAGTTTACGTGGAAGATTCAAACGTGAAAAAATACGTTTTATGTTCAGTTTAGTTTGGTCACGGTTACAGTTAAAGTGTACTTTAAGTATCACTTTAGTTTTGATGTAGGTTTAAAAGAAAACGATGTCAAAGATACCGTACAATGTAATCCGGCGCTAAACGATAACTGCAACAATTTAAAGAATAACAGCTCTTATAGCTTGCTTGTCAAAGTCATAAATCGATTTTGATCTGATAGTGAATCTGCATACAACAGCAGTATAAAACTGAGAGAACTAAATGAAAATATTATTAAGTTAAGGTCAAGAGAACTCTTACGCTTAATTATGAATGTAAATAACTTTATTTACACTTATTTCTGCTGTTCATACTTACTTGTCACTGAGTTGCCAGCTCCAAAAAATATAGTTATGATATGATATCATTTTTTCAAGATCATCATAATTATTTCAGCCGAAAGACTACTGTATCTGTTCGAAGAATGCATTCCCCAGTATCGCCACAAAACGACCGGTCCTGTGCATCTCATGACCATCGGATTGCCACAAACCTTCAAGTAGGTCATCGGTCTAGCTTGTGAGAGAGCATCTAATGCTGCGTCTTTTCGAAAAAAAAAACTGTTTTCAGAATAGCAGAAATTAATTGAGAGTAATTTTGAACCAACTACTTTTAGCAAGTGCGTTTATTATGCTCCATATTAAATGTTCGCGTACTGTTCGACGCGCGCCTCAAAGAGATCTCAGCTTACGGTAGGGCCCTGAGTCGAAGCCTACTGGGTTCTGAGTTGACGAAAGAGAAGCCTGGGACTCTAGAGTTAGGGCAAAGAAGGGACAGGAGTGGGTTTTCGTCAGTAGAAGTCTGACATACCCCATGCCCCGCTTCGCCCAGAGCGGGAGAAGTCATTTTGATAATCTCTTACTTTAAAAAATCTACTTTTAGGATGTGCGCTTATTATGTCCCATATTTTAATTTGAACTTAGATTATATACGCAGCAGTTAGCTCGTATATAATACATCGATTGACCAAATATTTCGCTTTAAAACTGATATCTATAGCCATGCAAATATTCCGTCCCCAAGGACTCCTAATGGATTCGGCTGCGTGTGCCAAAAAGCGGTCGTTTGAAAATGTTCTCGTTTCCAATCATTATTATTATTTTACTAGTTTCTGCTGCGGATGTGGAGTTTTAGTTAGTTTAATGTTTAAATAACGCTACTGGTAGTTGAAAAGCTTTAAAGTGTAGAAAGCAGTCTTGGAAAGGCTAAAATTTAACTACATTTTTTTTTACTGATTGATATTTTGACAGTTGAGAAGTGACTGTTAATGTTCTATTTAAAATAAAGTTTCTGATTTCTGGCATATCATGATATTCATATTTCTGAGTTATGGAAATCGGATGGCCAGCCGTCATCTTCCTGCCCTCTATCTCATTTTACTTGGGATCGGCACTACACATTTTTTTCTTTCCTATTAGTGGGCACACTATCATTGACTCTCTTTTCTTTCATATCAATCCTCACACAATCACTTCATCTTTTTCTTTACCTTCCTCTCCCTCTCTATTCATCAGCTTTCCACTACAATTCGTTCCATGTAATAAACAAAAAAGATTTTGCAAAGAGTACCTACCTAGTTACAAATTCAGTTGATTTTCTCATAATTTTGCATTACTCGTATTTGACAAGTCTTTCTTGTTTAAAATAAAATCAAAACTCATTTCAAATATACTATCATAATAAAATCAAAGTTCAACTATAATAAACCAACCCTATGATTAATTAAAAAAACATTCACGTTTCGTCTGATAAATTCTACAACCGACCGTCAGCAAAAATATTTCAATTCAGAATATTACTCAAATCATTCACGTACCGTACTAACTACTCGTAGACCATACTATAATATTATAGATGAGAATAAATACGAATGTAATTCTGTCTGTCTGTTTTTTTTCAAGTGGGGAATCATCAGAATGACTTCTCCCGCTCTTGGGCGGAGTGAGAGGGCATGTCAGACTCTTACTGACTAAACCCCTCCCCGTTTCTTCGTTGCCTTCGATCTGGGGTGAACTCAAATTCAAATTTTTTATTTCACATAGGCGTACATGAGCACTTATAAAACGTCAGAAGCTAGCGCAAAGTTCTTATTGGTCGCTTCCTATGAAGAAGAACCGGCAAGAAACTCAATGGTCACTCTATTAAAAAAATGTTTGTTTCTACGATACTTATTTATTATTATTATTTATTTATTTATTTTATTTTATGGAAGGCTTACAGACTAATAGTGTATAATATTAATTAATAGATATGAGAGGGCAATGTAGACCTGTCTACTTTGTACCAAAAAGCACAAAAAAAATATATTATCTATTTATCCGCGGAGTCTATAACGTTGTCACATTCACGTTATAAAAATAACAGAGCACGTTTGAACTCTAAGTATGAACACAGGCTGTAAGCTCGTGTCCCCAGATCGAAGGCAACGAAGAAACGGGGTAGGTTTAGTCAGTAAGAGTCTGACACGCCCTTCCGCTCCGCCCAAGAGCGAGAGAAATCATTCTGATGATTAGTCTACCTAAAAAAAAAGTATGTACGCAGGCTACTTTTTATCTGTCTACGATTTCAAGTTCGTAATAACCAACATTCACGCAGACAAAGCCTCTGAAAAAGCTAGTACTTGTATAACTATCCAATAGCACAATTTAATCCAAATTTTATTACGGTCCAGGTCAGGGTTATAAAAGTTTAAGTATTAACATTATAACTATACTCGACCCCTTTATTGCTATAAACTGAGTTTTGATAAGGGCAACTGTACGAGTTTAATTTTTGTGACCCAGTGACTGTTTTTTATACGAGATAAATTGGGTTAGACTTTTGTTTTGATATGTGAGACCACCTTATTTTCTATCGATAACCGATCAGTACAATAAAATTTAACGGAGGCGTACTTTGAACTAAGCCCTAAAGTCTTAACTCAATGAAAGTGAGTTTCGAGAGAAAAAAGACAATTACAGACAAAAAAGAAATAGAATAACTTTTCATCTACTCTACCACATATTATGGTCTAATTTAAAGCCTTTGAATAATAGTACCATATACTTAACTAACAACCTTAAAATGAAAGAGGATTGAGAAACTAAAGATATTAAAAAAATTAATAAAATATTTTAACTAATTTTTCGAGGGGACAACCGATTGTCGGTAAAATTTCAGTATCAGAATTTCAGTTCATATGTATTGTGGTTTTAGTTAAGCTAAATAAATTGTGGGCAATGAAATATGTAGCGTGTGAACTAACACTTTCCATTCATGCAAATCAAGTCCATAAAATAAATCAAATGTAAACTATTCGATAAAAGTAGGTAAAACTCGAAACGCTTGCTCCATCCCGCAGCTTTGCCCGCGTGAAAAGTGTTTCATTATTCCAAAGAAACGTACTCATCATAATCTTCATCTACCTAGCCTTTTCCCAACTATATTGGGGTCGGCTTCCAGTCAAGCTAGATTTAACTGAATACCAGTATTTTACAAGAAACGGCTGCCTACTAGACCTCCACAACCCATTAACTGGGGTAACACGGTACTTCATGGCAAGACTGGAGTCAGATTTACTGGCTTCTGACTATCCGTAAAGACTGCCAAAGATCTACATATGACAGCCGGGACCTACGGCTTAACGTGCTTTCCGAAACATGGAGGAAACTCGGTATGTTGAGATGGAAAGAAACGTTCTATCGATTCATAATTAATCTCATGTCATAATCACGACTCACGCTAAGTTTGAAGGAGCTACGAAAATCTCGTAGCGCACGTAGCACTTTCGTAGACCCTGTACGCCGTAGACAGTAGATGTTGTGGACAAATTTTAATATTCATTAGCATAATATAATATGCATGTAGAGCACTCTTCACCTAATATACCACATTTTGTTCTTTAGTTTACGATAGTGGGCCAAAAGTCGACTCTTGTCAGGCCGAATTGGCTTATTAAGACAGCAAAATTAAATACTAAATGCAAAGGCATTCTAAACATGGTGTTTCAGTCATTTTGGACTGTCCTTGGAAATAAACTTGACATTTAAGAACATATTCTCCTACACGTTTGAACTGCAAATCTAAATTTGTACCCACAATATTGTTAGGCTAGCTTCTGCCCGCAATTTCACCCGCATGAGAAATATTTGCATATCCTAGGAGAACATTAAACCGTGATCAATAATATTTTTGTCTGAATGTAGGTCATTATTATCATGTGGTTCCTTAAATGGTTGGTTGATTGAAAAAAGAAAGATAATAAACTTGTTTGTTCCTAAACGCACAATAAATTACAAAAACCTGTCAGGCCAAGTGTGGACCTAACTGTATTGCATCATAGACAGAACACAATGCGAAGTTAGTTAGATTGTAGCTGCTACGAAAATCTCGTAGCTTACGTAGCACTTTCGTAGACCCTCTACGCCGTAGACAGTAGACGTTTGTACGGACAAATGATGCGGACAAATATTCATTAGCTCGTAATATGCGTTCTACACGCATATGATATGCTAATAAAAACATGTTTTATGGGTTATTGTATGGCGCCGCCAAGACTGACTTGTCCTATAAAATTATCGTTTCATTTTAATATTTCTATGAATAAAACCATTTCATTTCAACCATTTCATCATTTGGCGCCAAATAGATGTGCTTTTTTTAAACAAATATTTGGCTACAGAATGAATTGAAAGCACAGATTTTTCGTGTCTGCAAACATGAATACTAGAAAAGGCTTAGTTTGAATACTATTTACATTCCGCTGTTGAACAAAATATTTTGAATAAAATGTGCGCTACCCAAAATATTATTCATACTAAAATTTGGCGGCACCGTCGTTCATATAAACTAATTTTCTAGTTACGGGAAATGCTCGTCAAACAAGCGTTTTAATTAAATACAAGCTCTTAACTGGAATCCATTCGTGTCCAAACGCTCTTATCAAATTAATGGCATTCCGTCGCTGCCACGAAATTAATTAGCAGATCATTTAAATCGACCATCGATATCGGATTATAATTAAAACGGGCGCAGCACTAATTCGCCGGTGACCTGGCGGAAAACTTGCCAAGTATTTACGGAGCGGAGAAGCTTTTCATCCTTGGCAAGGACCTTTGCCAAGCTTCTTATAAGTCGGGACTTTGCGTAAGCGAGCGATTGTAAACATCTGCTCCCGGAGTCTCGTTCGCGTAATTTCCCGGGAATATTTTTTGTTGGAGACAATTCCCGGGAGTCGAGTTACTAATGGGTTATTACTTTTTAGTACTGTCGTAAGGAAGCTGAGGTTAACTGTATACGAACGTCTAATTATTATGCTTCGCTGTTTTCCTTCCTACATTTACGTAAGCCGTAAGATATTTTAGCTTTAGTAGGCGTATTTTAATGCATGATACTATTTATAACACTTAATACTAACAGACTCAACTTTGAATATAGCAGTAAATGTGTAATAAATAAAAATACTTATATACTTATGACATAAAAACATAATCCCAAAATTATGAGGACTCACAGATTCCCCGTTTAATATTTTCCATTTTCCGATACAGGCACGATCGAGCCATCGATGACTTTAATCAGGCTTAAGTTAAGCCGCCAAGCCTCGCCACATGACGTGACCCGACTCGAAATAATCCCCAAAAACGCATTATGACACTTTCCTGCCACAAAACTTTTCACCAGTTTACTCGTTTTAAACGAACACAGTTCGCTATTTACATCTTAAACGCGGAAAGCCATGAAATATGTATTAATACTCAGTCGAAATTCCTCAAACTTTCAAATTATACATACTACTTGCATAAACAAATAGTCCTTCATGAATATTTATTACTTATAATTTATTACATACCAGCAATCAAAGTTTGAATCCGTTACATAATAAAAATAAAAACAAAAAGTTTTTAAAACCATCAATTAAAAATTGTAGACAGTACTGGCACAAGAGAGAATAACACGAGAAAAACTAAATTCTAATTTTATATTGAGATCGATTTTGGAATAAGGTGTTCGCGGTTCGAGGCGGCGATGTGGCGGGACGCGTCGGGCGCGGGCGCGCGCCTCCACGGTCGGGTGGATACTGGATGCTGGATTTGCCGCAGGAGCCTGCGTCACAACCACTGGACCTCGACATCTTTTTGTGGGACCCTAATTAATAACCAGGCGTGACGCGGACTAGCTCCACATCAAATCTCTTTCGAGACGGAGCCACGGGGGTGTTTTATCTCGAATTGTTAATGAAAGCGATTCTTGGCGGCATCTACAAATAGCGCGCTCGTAACTCAGGGTGGCGGTCGAACGACAGCCGTCTCCACTCCTTTTGTACAGTAATTTATGTAAAATTGCAAGACGCTGACATTTTTACGCGACTTTCCACAAAATTACAAGTTCGTTTTATGTGTTGTGTTAAATTTGTATAACCGCTTCCGTTTTTTTTGCGACATTTTATAACATTGTTTTATTTTATTTTTGAGATGACTTCTCTTATTGCTCGTCTTCTTACACATTTTACTCTATTATGTCAAATTAATGTCAAGAAAGTGAAATAAATGTTTCGTCTTTTAAGTTTGATGGTAATGAATTCGCGGTAAATTTAAATATTCATGTTTTAATACATAATTATGTTATGGTTTCCAGCAGGCTTATGAACGAAACCTACTGTTAGAATATTGAAGGGAAAGTCTCAATGGACACAAAGTTTACTTATAGCAGCGTTTATAAGTAATTAAAGTTGCGCCTCTGCTTCGAAGCAAATTCGGTGCAAATTCAAAAAACATACTGGTACTAATCTTCTTTAAATTTATAACTATTAATTTTAACAAAACACCATATCGCTTTAAAGAGGCAAGCAGAGTAACAGCCAGTGACTTTGTTCCAACTATTTAGTCCAGTTAAGTACTAGTAGAGTTTTTCAATTCGAACTATTAGTTCCTGAGCTATCAGTTAAAATATTGTCAACATCATTCTTTTCTTTTTTAAACCAAGTTCACGATTTTTAATAGGTAAACTTTTTATTCTTATTATAAATCTGCACTTAATCACTGGTATCATTATTGACTGGAAGCCGACCCCAATATAGTTGAGAAAAGATTAGGTAGATGATGATAATCTGCACTTATCATATTTTCATCTAAAGTATAATGCACAGCAAAAAAAAAACGAGGTTTTTATGATTTTGACGCCCCAGGCACTTGGCTATTTATAAATATGAATATCCTAGAAACGAACAAAAAACAAACAAAGCGAAAGTTAACTAACGAGAAAAGAAACATAATCCAAATTGAAATATAAATGAGTGCTAACGTTTCTCTGGCTAAAAATATAGAAACGGTGCCCGCCGCGAACTGTCGGTTCTTAGCGACTGCAACCGGGTCGCATGACCCACTGCTTAGTATAGATTTGTATGACACTGGTCGGGCGACGCGGTCGGCTGGTTTGTTTAGTACTCCAGTGGCGGTCGCAGTCGTGTGTCACGACCGCGACCGGGTCGTGCGACCCACTGCTTACTATGGATTTGTACGGCACCGGTCTGACGACGCAGTCGCCTGGTTTGTTTAATACTCTAGCGGTAGCGGGTCGCGGTCATCTGTCGCGGTCGCTGAGAACGGAATGCTATCTGTAGGTACTCGTAAGTATCAGATCGAATTTCCTAGAATGACAAAATTGTATTTAATGCATGATAAACTTCTTTCAGTATAAGAAAAATCACTCAGTTTATTAAGGTAAAAACTTACAATATAAATTTCTTTTGGATACATTACCAGCCGACAGCGACGTTTTTTGACGTCTTATTTTAGTTTGTTTTTAATTAGTTGTATTTAGTTTAGGTTTTTTTTGATGTAATTATAGTTAGTAAAGTTTTTTTAAATATAAATTATCTTGTATTGAAAATATTCCAGTTTAAAGTTCAAATATACAATGTTAAAGTTGATACTTCATGAATTAAATTGTATTACGTAAATTGAACGCGAAGTATCAAAATTGTGTAATATTATTTATTCAAATATAATTACAATGCCACTTTACTGCCAAATTTTGGAGAGTAACTGACCTTTGTCATAAAATTCGTTCGGTTTTAATTTTAACTTTGTTCAAAAGGTTTATTGCTTTTGAAGTGTTCTTTGGTGGATGTTAAAATCCGAGATGAAAAACCTCCTGATTAGATAACTTGATGGAATAATACGAGTACATAAGTATAAATGAAAAAGAATGTCTTTTTTTGTAAACGTTTGCAATTTTTTTCCAAACTTCTGCGTTTTCACGTAAAGTGGGCAGGGATTTTTTATTTCATTTCAACTCTAACGTGTAATATATTCCAGAATAGGTATTGAAAACTGAATAGGGGTTAACTAGAATATTTTTTTGTTAATGTTAATATGTTTGAAAATAATCGCTACAAAAATAAAAAAATTACCCTTTCCCCTAAGTGTTTCTTTAGACGAGAAATCATCCAATGACACCTCCCACCGTGGGTGGAGCTGGAGATTCAAAAAGAGAGTCAGACTTTTACTAACTTAAACCCACCCGTGTTTTTGCAGTTGCACTTTCCGTTCCAGCCTGCGTTAACTCTTTCGAACCAACAGTTTAGTGTGCACGTCTACAGCGTACATGTCTTCGGAATACTCCAATTGAAACGTCTCTCTGCAGTTTTACGAGTTTCCAGGCTAAGGATTTACGAAGTTAGTAACGTAGCCTTACTCAAATTGAACTTACGAACATGACTTAGTTATTCTGCACCCGTTTGCTTAGGGCAAACCTAGATTCCGATACGAAACTGCCTCACTCGAAAATACTTGTGCATTTTAATTGGTAGGCCATTTTTATTAAATAAAGATAGTAGTAGGGTACACAGGGTGTAAAAAGACCGATCACATAGCCGATTACTACATATTCTGTACATGTAATTAAGCAACTTTGACCAAAAAATTTTGCTTGGAAACAACTTTTTTTTCCATCCTTAAAAATAACTCTTGGGGCTACCTTGGCGCTGCAGTGGCGCGGGTAGATGGTTTTGACGCCATAATCCGGAACGGACGCCATAAGTATTCACTTGCGTTCGTGGCAGCACCAACACTATACTGACTGCTTTTGCAGATATCTAGATGCGCGTTCCCCATGCTGCAAAGCTGGGTGCAGCTTCATGCATGTTGTATTCCCATTTATGTCAACTGGCTGAATGCTATCACTCAGGTAAGTAATAAGAAGATCCAAAAAGGAATCATTTTATTTTGAGCTTGCTATCATATAAGGATTAGTAGTAATACTTACTAACATTGGTTTTTTAAATATTGTTTTTATTATTATTATACAGCATTACATCGCAGTTTTCTCTGAGAGCTCTATAATAACACACACGTGTCAAAACTAGGCGTACGACACATGCTCATTAACCGCAAATCAACGCGCGTGTCATTTTCATGAGTCGCTTTATTAGTGGGGCACGCGTGGGCGTGTGTTGATCATTGCCGTCAGCGGCAGCCATTTTATTACTGTACTAGCTTTTACTAGCGATTTCACCCGCGTGAAGTTCGAAAATTGCTATGGGGTGTGACTGATAAATAAACGTCCCTTTTTTCTTAAGCAGTTTTTTTTTGAGGTGGCAATTCATGAATTAATGACTTCAGTCGTTCTAGAGTGCAGCGGGAAGACGCTTCAGATTTTATGGACTAAAACTACACCTATTATTTCTTTTACTGCCCTTTACATTCTAGGACTAAGTACGAGAGGTATTGTCAACTTAATTCTCCACATCTGGGTGTAGCGAGGAGTATCAGAGGTTTACTGACTAAAACCCACCTTATCATTCCTGCTGAAAAACGTAAACTGCAGTAACTAAATTACATAGTTATTTCACCCGAGTGAAAAAAGATAAAAATAACCATAATAATATACCCAATTTTAGAACATGGAACCGTTTTATCAGAATCGGTTCAGCTGTTTAAGTATGAAAAGTAAAAACTACACACACACTCAAACATTCATACAAACTTTCGTCTGTATAATCTTAGTGTGATGATAATATACTCTTAAGTAAGGGGAAGACTGCAGTAGCCGCATACAATGAAGCAGATACTACGTCAATTACTTTACAATCGCAAGGACGGGAGTCAAACTGTTTTGCAAAGTTGGACTCGCAAACTTACCAACTATACTTAGTAACATATGAATAATGGCACCGTTTAAACTAGGAACTAGTAGAACTAAACGGAAACTTGGACGTACATGTAAAACTGTACACAATCATAAACAAACATATACTGATGGCATAGAGTGAAATCCTCGGGTATGCAATTTTAGGTAATTTTATTTTATTATACTTTTGGTAAGAACAGTAATTCTTAACATAGTCTTGTATTAGGTAAAATTTTGATTCGAAAACTTGTAGCGTCATTTAGGATGTTAAATTTAAACTGACTGTTTGCTGTGTTTTAATTTAGTTTTTGGTGCCTCCTGAAAAGTTACGTACTTCGCAATTACAAGGTATTCACTATTTATACATACATTGACACAAGTATTTAAGTATTCACATATGTTTTGACGACACGGCTTCGATTGGCGCACTGAATAAATATTTGTATGAACTACAAATAGTTGTTCATGTTTGTAAATACGCACCCACGATACTGGAGTAATTCCTAGTGTGAGCGACAGTTACAAAAAATAAGGCAAATTTTATTTTCCCTCCTCCCCTTTTTTTGAATCGTGAAATCGGGCTAGCCGTTTAGCGGGAGATCGTAAATTGGGAGGCTCTGTAAAGGGTCATGAACCGAATGATTCCCTCGTAGAACCTCCTGCAGGAGGTGTCTGGACCCCCAGATTGGATAGGAGCTACTTGGGAGCAGCTCCAGCCCTATTCAGTTTAGGACCTCGACGTCGAAATGCACCTCGAAATTCCGCTGGCTGTCGAGAATGAGTCCCAGGTACTTCGTCGTCGACCCCACACCGATATGAACCCTTCTACCATTACTTGGGAACTCGGTGCAATGGCGGCATGTTTTTTCATCTTCCGCGGGCTCGTGCTTTTTACTTCCAGTCTCACGAGTTCAGACATTGTATATATCTGTATCTATCTACATCCTGTATATACTCGTAAGTATCCCTAAAAACAAGTATGTCGCTTTAGATTGAAGTATAAAAATACATACATAACCTATGTATACTTTTACGTGTATCTCATTCCGAAGCTTACCGAATTTCCACATGAGATCTATGTGTATGAAATATGGGTTTACATGTTTGGTTACCTACAAACCGGATATTAAATCTTGGTTATTACCTGTTTAAACCACCCATAAGCTACTTTCATCGCTATCCTGATATATAAGGGTTCTTCAAGAAATATTTTACACCTTTTGGGACGGCTTAATATTTGGATACTTATATAATCCGTGCGTACCTGTGCTTGGTTTTAGGTGAGGGGTGTTTAATGCTTCGTTTAGTTGTGCTTATCCGACGGTTATTACTTACCCTTTCTGTAAATTGTTTTTAGACGTATCATGTCCGTGAAGCAGGAGCATTAAGGAAATTAAAATGTTTTCATAGGTATGTTAGTACGAAAACCTCAGCACGCGAGTCCGACTCCCACTTGCCCGGTATTTTTTTACTGTTTTTACCGTCGGAAGGTTTTTTGAAACTTTTAGAAAACCCACGACAACTGGATCTTCACGCGTTTAACAGTTCATAGCTAAGACTGCACAACGTCTGTCGGATCAGCTAGTTGGAGGTATACGAATTACGAGTATTTCAAAATGTTTATATACATTAGATCTACATTTTAAAATGTGACATCACGAAATCGACCCGTCGACCCGGGGAGGGACTCCTTAACGTGTGTTATGTACATCCCCTTACAAGCTTAAATAATAAACTAAGTACAACAGTACAGAAACCAAGTAACACTGTCTAATGCATTACTAATGTTCCAGTAAGCTCCTAACTGGAAGTGGATCAAGCCGAAAGTTTACGAGAGCTGGAGCCAATATAAACTGTGATCGGAAATCACTGGCAGAGCTGTGCATACAGTGCTTTAGAGCGGCTTCGATGGACATAGTGAACAATCTAGGCATCACTTGTTAATCATTTGAGGCTAGACTTGCTGTTGACTGTGATATACGATATTTAAAGAGATTTCCAACTTCTTCGGTCGTTCGGTTTACATAGGGATGTAACATGCACGAATACCTAGGGGGTCCAGACGCCCCCTGCCGGAGGCTCTACGCGGGGATCGTTCGGTCCATGGCCCTTTACGGGGCGCCAGTTTGGGCGCCATCGCTGGGTAAGCGACCAGCGGCCAAACTGAACGCTTGCCAGAGGGTCATGGCCATCCGGATGGTGCGGGGATACCGCACGATCTCTCGCGAAGCGACGAGCCTCCTTGCTGGCCTGCCACCGTGGGATTTGGAGGCAACAGTCCTTGCACGCATGCACGATTTGCGCGTGGAGATGCAACGCCGGGGCGAAACTCCGCTGCCACGACAAGTCGCGGAATGGCGGACAGAGTTCCGGCGGGATCTCAGGGTGGCATGGCGACTGCGACTGTCGCAACCCAGTGCTGGGCATGCCGTTATTGCGGCGGTATGTCCCCTCTTTGAGGAGTGGTTGGAAAGAGGTCACGGCGTCCTCTCTTTCCGTATAACGCAGGTCCTCACCGGACACGGTAAGTTCGGGAGGTTCCTGCATCGGATCAAGGAGGAAAGGACGCCCGGGTGTCGCCACTGTGTGGACCGCCCGGAGGACACGGTGGAGCACACGGTAGAGGTGTGCCCCGCTTGGGCGGAGCACCGCCGTGTCCTTGTGGAGGCTATCGGCGGCGGTGACCTCTCGCGCCGGGCCCTGGTACAGGCCATGGTCCGGAGCGAGGAGGGGTGGCAGGCAGTCGCCTCCTTCTGCGAAGCAGTAATGTTAGCGAAGGAGGCTGCCGACCGCGTGAGGCAACGGAACTCACGCCGCCGCCGCCGAGATCCCGATCCCGATTTCCGACCACCGTAGGCGCGGGCTCGCGGATAGCGAGCACTGGGTAGCTCGCCGTCCGGCAGTCTGGTAATAATCTGGACCGAGCCTAGTCGTCGACGGCGCGTTCCGTTCCACGCGCGTTCAAGGAGATGTCTGCAAACTGTAGGGGCCCGGTAGGGCCGAAGCCTCTGGGGAACACGGTATCCGAAAGGTTGTCACCGTGTCCCCCAGATCGATGGCAACGAAGGAACGGGGTAGGGGTTTAGTCAGTAAGAGTCTGACACGCCCTCCCGCTTCGCCCAAGAGTGGGAGAAGTCATTCTGATAATTCCCCTACCGGAAAAAAAAAACATGCACGAATAAAAATTTGACATTGTATGGCTGTGACTTTTCTATTTTAGTCAATAAAAGTCTGACACACCTTCCCGCTCTACCCAGAGCCGGAAAAGTCATTGAATGATATCTCCGCTTAAAAAAACTCCTTGTCGCACAATTTCACCTTTCCTCGACCCATCGACCCTCAGAGGGCTCCTTACCGTATGCTACAGATGATGCCTTACAACCTTAAATAATAAAGTAAGTACAACAGTACAGAAACCAAGTAACACTGTCTAATGCATTACTAATGTTCCAGTGAGCTCCTAACTGGAAGTGGATCAAGCCGAAAGTTTACGAGAGTCGGAGCCAATATAAACTGCGATCGGAAATCACTGGCAGAGCTGTGCATACAGTGCTTTAGAGCGGCTTCGATGGACACAGTGAACAATCTAGGCATCACTTGTTAATCTTTTGAGGCTAGACTTGCTGTTGACTGCGACACACGATATTTAAAGGGATTTTGAACTCCTTCGGTCGTTTAGTTTATGTAGGGATGTCGCTTTAAAAATTCAGAACCCGATTCCCGACTTCAAATACAAAGCAGCCCCTAGTAGGCCGAAGAGCCAAAAATGCTGTCTTCGTACCACACATACTATCCAAAGATGATGGTGAGTCAAGACCCACCATCTAAAGAAAGAATCAAGCTTTGGAAAGAACACCTCACCATCATCCGACTTGAAATCCTACGAATGTCTCCGAAGTGGACTTGCATTGCAATGGTCTTTTTGGAAAGCTAACTAAACTACACGAGTGCCCCAAGTGACAATACACCTCCAATTTGGAGGAGATAAAAAGTAACACCGATGCTGCAGTTATGGCCACGTTAACACCTACTGGGCCTTAACAGTTTAACGGTTTTACCATCGATTTGAAGAAAAAAATAAGGTTTGGATTGATTTTTTCAAAGGTCTGTAACCGGGTTTTCTTTACATCAATACTCACATATATTGACATGGATTGTATCGGAAACCTGTTTTTGTTTCTTTAACTTTGATTCGAACACGAACATTTTCTTTTAAAATAGAGTAACAATGGAATTCTTGGTAGGTAAAGACCGCAGAAAAATTTTAGAGTGATTACTTTTACAGATAGGTAGGTTAAATAAAATGGAGTATTAGTAGATAAAATGAATCAACTTTCAATGGACCGAACCAACAAAAATAAAAAAAAACTGGTCTAGTGCGAGCCGAACTCGCACACGAAGGATTCTGTACTACAAATATTAAAATCGAGCAAAGACACCGACAAAATTACGTTTCTAGTACGGAAATCCTGTATATTTTTTAAATGTATTATAATATCATTATTCTGCGATCACGCGTGGGCAAGTAAAACAAAACAGATTCTCATAGTTAAACAACTATTCTAAAAATATGAATAATATACTTTGCTATATAGCTACGTAAAATCGGCTTAAGTTAAGCCAATTTTCCGAGTCTAATACAGGGTCACGTAAATATCATGTTTGGTAATGTATAAATACGATACGTTACTCAGGATTAGTTTCTAAGATGGAATCTCAGATAGAAAACCAAAGCTATATAAAATCGATACATACAAGTAAAGGTAAATAAATTAATTTTCATATCAGAATACCTGCACGTACGTACTTATAAATGTGCGGTGCCTCGCGGTTGAATCCGCGTCTTCGATGAATGCTCCGCTGGGTCGTAGCGTGATGTTTTATCATCATCTGCCTAGCCTTTTCCCAACTATATTGGGGTCGGCTTCCAGTCAAGCCGGATTTAGCTGAATACCAGTATTTTACGAGGAGCGGGTGCCTACCAGACCTCCATAACCCATTAACTGGGGTAACACGGTACTTCATGGCAAGACTGGAGTCAGATTTACTGGCTTCTGACTATCCGTAACGACTGCCAAAGATCTCCAAATGACAGCAAGAACCAACGGCTTAACGTGCTTTCCGAGGCACGGAGGAAACTCGTTATGTTAAGATGGTCACCCATCCACAGACCAACCTAGGCAAGCGTGGCTTAACCTTGAAGATCGACCTGTGCGGCTGTTATTATTTAGCCACGAGCTCCTCGTACGTAGCGTGATGTTTTATAGCTTCCTCATATAGCCTTCCTTTGTAAATATGCTATAAATAAAAATAAAAGTAGCGATTTACCGACAAATACCTCCCAATCCTTTGAAGTACACAGGTGTGAAAATATAGCCAGGCACATTACCTGAAAGGTTCTATCTTAAACTATACTTCCATTTATCGCGAAAATTCGCATAAATAAACTTCTTACGCCTTCCCAAAACTATCTAATACATCTGCGAAGTCCCAGTCCAGCTATAACGGACTCAGCAGCGAACGGCCGACGTGTACAAACTTTATGCAGAGCGAACACACCCAAATGGCCAAGTTTAGAACTTATCGGACTATCGCTACCGAAAATACAGTGTATTCCTTATTTGCGCGATTGTTTTTAGTGAACAGAGGTGTGAAAATCGTGGGATTGTTTGTTGTTTACTTAAGAGTTATTGTAATCCTGGAATGCTAAGGACAACTGAAGGTTTTAGTCGGTAGAAGTCTGGCACTCCGTTTCGCTCCACCCAGAGAGGGAGAAGTAACTTAATGATTTTCCTCCTAAAAAAAGGAATGACAATCATGATTACATAAAGCCACAAAATCACAAGTAGGTGATCTTTGAAAGAAGTCAATAAAAATACATAACCATCGTCTATCTGCCATTGTACCGTGTTATTCGGGGTTGCTGCAAACACATTTTTATTTCCATTCTGTCCTGTCAACCGTCGTTAGCACAATTTCTCTTTCCTTCCATACAATTCCCCACATAATCTATCCACCTTTATTCATACCCATAACTTTTATAGTAAGAACTTTTCAGTTACAGACACCACTTTCAATCTATAAATACATAATCTTATGTTTTGATGTTTGTTAGCCAAGAGATGTAAATGTGATTGGCGCCATGCAGCATGGTTTATCCTGTGGGATGTATAATTTTCAAGCCATACGTAAGCTAGTCATAATAATAGTATTGTAATATCGATTGCATTTCTACTGTTCCCAGTAGAAATGCGATCCTTAAGATCCGTCCTTCGAACCTCAAGGGAAAACTTAACAAACTGACAAGATTACTGATACCTTGCTCTATTTATATAGAATTTAAAGGTGTTCGAATTTAGTGGGTAGAAACAGAAGATTGCTTTGTAATGTCAACGAAGTCAGGTCGGCTGTCAAGCCACTAGGCGGAAATAATTTTATAAATAATATAACATTAAGTGGTTCTAAGAAACGTATTAATTCAGAACAAAGAAGTTTTTCATTACATTACCGCTTTTTTACTCTTACAATAATATTAAGAGGATTTTTTATAATTTTGTTTATCACTGAGTAACATGCATACGAGTAATGCCATATATTTTCTACATTTACGCAATGAAGTGAAAGTGTTATATTGTGTTATGTGTAGCATCTACCAGTGGGTAGACGCTAGCGCAATATAACACATTCATTTTCACCAAATCGGAATCCAAATAAACCATATTTTTTTTGGGAGTCTGCCGTTTTGCCGAAAAGAATTTGCCAAATTTTTATTATCCAAAGCAATTTTCGAAACCTTTTATTTTCCCAATGCAATATTTGGAAAAACTTTAGTTCGAAAATTTTCATTTGGTCAAATTTTTACTTCGGCAGAATATTACCTAGAATAATTTCATTAAGGCATTTGGTCTTTAATCAAATGATTTATTACGGCAAAAAATCTTTAGAAAATGAACAGTTTATCAAATTAATTGCTATGAAAAAAAAATAAAGACGGTTACAAACGACGAATGAAAAACGAACTGCTACCAGAACTATAGGTTAGGTTAGGTTAGAGTAGTGACCAAACCACGCACGAGCCGAGCGAGCGAAGCGAGCGGTGCCGCGGCAGCGGCCGGCGAGTGCCAGAAGCATATTTTTATATGTAAAACCAGAAACAGTAAACTGAAGATACCAAAATTTGGCTAATTTTATTTTGGGTAAAATATGTTATACCAACTGAAATGTTTGACTACATAAAAATTGGTAAAAGAACTAGTTGGTAAGCAAATTATTGCTGAAACGTTAACTTGCCAAACATTAGGTTTGCGTAACATTTATTTGTGAAGAGTTTATTTGCTAAGTAATAATTTGGCAAATGAAATTATGCGAAAAATTGTTTGGGAAGTGATAATTTGGCAATTTCTTTTTGGTAAAACAAGGGAGACCCATTTTTTTTAGAATGAAACACATAAAGAAAGCTCTCTTTAAACCCTATAGAAGAAATTCGATCACGATTGTAATACGGGTGTAAGTGTAAAATACGGCCGGTCCGTATGTATGCCGCCAATAAATCTGCGTTGAATAATCTCTAGTTATCAAATAAGGAATATTTCACGCTGCCCGTTGTTTTTACAGTAATAGTTTATTGTTCCCCTTTTTCGTGTTTTGGCTTGCTGCCGAGTAGGTAGGTTTATATACGTTTTACTGGAACTCGCTTTTCGGTTAGTGTACTAGATACTGTCGAATGGGGTGAATAGGAACGAAGGGGTAAATAGAAACAAAATTGAGATGGCTCTGTTCCTATTAAATCATCATCATCATACCTAGCCTTTTCCCAACTATATTGGGGCAGCCTTTCAGTCAAGCCGGATTTAGCTGAATACCAGTATTTTACAAGGAGCTGGCTGCCTACCAGACCTCCTCAAGCCATTTACCAGGGTAACACGATACTTCATGGCAAGACTGGAGTCAAATTTACTGGCTTCTGACTATCCGTAACGACTGCCAAAGATCTACAAATGACAGCCGGGTCCTACGGTTTAACGTGCTTTCCGAGGCCAGAAGCAGCGAGGAAGGAAAGTCGGTATGTTAAGAACCCATCCACAGACCAACCTTGGCGAGTGTTGCTTAACCTAGAATATCGACCTGTGTGGCTGTTATTATATGGCCACGAGCTCCTATTTTCATGTTAAATATTATTTTTTATATTTTATTTCGCGTAGAACGGATGAACGGATGTTCTATGATGGTAAGGTTCTGGAGTGGCGACCACGTACCGGAAGATGCAGGGCTGAAAGGCTTCCCGCAAGGTGGGCCGATGATCCACTGAGAGTATGCGAGACGCAAAGGACCGGTCGTTATGGGGACATACACTTGGGGGAGTCTTTCGGCTGAAATGACGATTTGACAGTAGCCCATTGCATTCCAGGACCACGAGTTTCCTTTTTAGAAAATCATAGCAAACTATAATAAACTTCATTCTCACAGCTAGGACTCAGGCCTCCACTCTATGAAAAGGAAAGAGTCGTAATCCACCTCACTGACCTAGTGCGGGCGGGTGGATCTACATCAAAACTTAATAAATTTGAGTGAACCTATTGCTTAAACAGAGGAACCATTTCTCTAGGTATTTTATTTTAGTACGGAATCCCTGTAGTATCGTCTCGTATCACGCGTGTCTAATATCATTAAGACCCTTCCTTCCTTCCCCAAACGGTAAATACATTGGCACGCAATGTAACGTAAGTGAAAATGTGATGTTTTTAATATTAAATATCGCTATTTATTTTGTGATGGACCTTCAAACGTCTGAAGCTCAATCTAGCTAGGATGTACGTTTAAAAATAAAAAATAATATCATATGAACGAAGGTGGTATGTGTGGTACCCGCAATTACTACACATACCTAGGTTGGATGAGAAAAAATCAAAATCTGAAGATCCAAAATCAATAAATATGTGTATATATTATTAAAAACATCACATTTTCACTTTGCTACAGCTCAAGTGCGACTCGCTCCGCCCAGAGCAGATGATATTACTTGACGACTTCGCACCTCGAAATTGAGATGCTACTTCACCAAAAGCATTCGTTATCGCTGTGATATGAGATTACCTAGATATTTTTGCGTGAACGTGTGTAATAATAATGCGACTTAATAATACCTTTTTGGATATAAAAATGTGAAAGTCTAGATGTTTGTTCACAAACCTATTCAACTAAAGTTGAATGGACTTCGATGAAAGGAACACTTCAAGTGAGCCCCGACCTGGAATATGATTAAGGCCCTTTTACCCAGAAGTATGTAAATACTCGCGGGATAGTTCTGAAATTCAGGCAGACAAACACTATTGTATTCTAAATTGAATATTATTATGGTACCTAACACTTTCTCAAACAAATATTTATTTAAG
Organism: Mythimna separata; assembly: GCA_030763345.1. Lineage (NCBI taxonomy): Eukaryota > Metazoa > Arthropoda > Insecta > Lepidoptera > Noctuidae > Mythimna > Mythimna separata. The sequence goes on along the minus strand of CM061171.1, from coordinate 19,611,403 downwards.
GAAAACCCGGGGCCCTGGAACGAAAAGCAAAGAAAGAATAAGATCTGTCATACCCTCCCGCTTCACCCAAAAGCGGGGGAAGTGATTAGATAATTATCAAACTAAAAATAAGAAATGTTTGCTTAGGAGAATTAAACGTTATATCTGCCTAGCCTTTTTTCCCAACTATATTGGGATCGGCTTCCATTCAAGCCGAATTTAGCTAAATACTAACGAGGAGCGGCTGCCTACCAGACCTCCACAACCCATTAACTGGGGTAACACGGTACTTCATGGCAAGACTGGAGTCAGATTTACTGAATTAAACGTTACAAAAAATAGATAACAATTGTACATGAGACTTCGAGCCAATTACAGGCATTACAGCAGATAAATTCGTAGAATCAAAATAATCAATTTTCAGTTAATTTAAATTGTTCCCAATTAATATTCGTTTTGAACCAATAATTTTGAACCCGTAAGCAAATTACTTTTTGCGGATGTTTCAAATTAAATGTTGATGTTAATTATCTTTGAGTACCTACGTGTATCAACAGCGCGGTATGTTTTATTTTATTTATTTACTAGCTGTCCCCTGCGATTTCACCCGCATTTTCCGTTACTGCTCCGCTCCCGTGGGTTGTAGCGTGATAGTATATAGCCTATAGCATTCCTCGATAAATGGGCTATCTAACACTGAAAGAATTTTTCAAATCGGACCAGTAGTTCCAGAGTTTACCCCCTACATACAAACTTACAAACTTACAAACTTACAAATTTTACCTCTTTATAATATTAGCATAGATTATATTCTATATTATACTAATTTCTTTATTATTACTATATTAATTTCTTTTATTTTATTTGGGTGGCATACAGGTGTATTTTGGTTTTGGGGCTTTTTATTATTCCTCTTTTTAGACATTTTAGTATTTGTCTAGCAGTTTTAGTATATCATGCAAAATAACTCGAGCTCTTTACTAGTCTTGAGCTACACAAATACGGACAAATTCTTGCACTGACTAGACAGGTTAACTCTGGTGTGGCTCTTTCCTAAAAACCACTGTCTCATTATTTCTAATCCATGATAGCATGATTTTAAAATGATTTGACCATTAAATGTTTACTACACGGACCTTAAAAGAGACATTGACCTCTGCGTTGGTTTCTTCTCAGGGTAGTCAGTTGGGAAACACCGACCTTATCTAGTAGTGTCGGTTCCGTACCGTCCGTAACAAAAAACGGCAAAAAAGTTACGTTAGTTATATGGGAGCCCCCTTAAATATTTATTTTATTCTGTGTTTAGTATTTGTTGTTATAGTGGCAACAGAAATACCTAATCTGTGAAAATTCTCATTGTCTAGATATTACGGTCATGAGATAAGCCTGATGACAGACGATCAGACGCACAGACGGACAGACCAATGGACAACGGAGTCTAAGGAATATAGGTATAGGTCCCGTTTTACCCTTTGGGTACGGAACTCTTTATAATTTACCTGTTTTTTTTAGTGGAATCATCAAAATTACTTCTCCCGCTCTGTGAGAAACAGGAGTGCTTTTCAAACTGGAACAGGAGTGGGTTTTATAGGTAATAAACTGACTAAAACCTACTCCGGTTCCTTCTTTGCCACCCGGGTTTCCAGGGTCCCGGGGCTCTCTTTCGTTCAACGCAGTTATCATTTACCTGTATAATTCACTTCCATTCCTCGCATCACATGTCATAATATTCAGACAGCATGTAGATACGGTACGGTACGTACTCGTATGTAGACTGTAGAACTTGAGCAAATTAATCACATTGAACGGTGCAGTACTCAACTAAACGTTGAATTCCACGACCGACACCCGCATCTAACTCTAATTAATATGTTTCAATACACACGGACGATAATTTCAGACAATAATGTTGGATTTGAGTTCAAAATTCATCTGAAAAACTGCTATTTACTCAAATGGCTTTGGAATGTAGGCCTGAAACTGGATTTTGGAATCAAGGACGATTAGAGTGGGGTCTCTGCTCGCCCATCGAGTGATTCCAGGGAAGACGGTGGCACAGTGATCACGTGCTACCGTACACAGTGAGGCTCAGAGGAAACCGTTATACAGTCTCCTGAGGGAAGTAACAAGCGTTGCACAGAGGGGGTTACGGAATTGGTCTTTTGAGAGGTCACGGGGCCCCTTCTATGTGCTGATGATGATCACCGGGGTGGTTTTAGTGAGGTAAAAATCCCACACTCCCCGGACTTGTCCCCAAAGTCCCGGCGCCTTTTGAAGGTTTCCCCTTAAAAACAAAAAAAAAAGGTTTGAATCTGGATATTTTTTAAAGCATGGAACGATTGCTTATTAAGCCTCTATAACCCAGTTACTGGGTAATACGATACTACTTGGAACTGGTTTGGACTTTGGACTTTAGTCTGAAAGTGGTTTTTTCTGGCGTCTGTAACGACTATCAAACATCTACCCAAGAATGACAACAAAGACCAAGGGCTTTACGTGCTTATATGAATTGAAAAATTAACATTGGTAGGTACTTGCCCAGTTTCCAACCCGCAACCTTATACATTACAGGCGGGTGCCTAAACCACTGGGCCATCACGATTACATAATCAGATGAAAAACCATTTAAAAAATTAGAGGTTCGCTGTCCACGACGTCCGTATGTAACAAAGCACGCAAATTGAAGCAAGAAATTATTAGAACGTACACATAAATTAAATAGTCCGGATTAAGCAAATTTATGTCTCGAATGGGGTGTATTCAGATGAGAGTTATTGCCTGCACACTATTAAGTGCTTGGCGGGCTGTTTAGCGCAACACTGTGTAATTAGTACGTCATAATACGCTACTGCGTCATCATCATCTGCCTATGATGATGACGCAGTAGCTACTGCGTGTGGTTGTTTTTTTAGTGGGGAACTATCAGAATGTCTTCTCCCGCTCTTGGACGGAGCGGAAGAGCGTGTCAGACTTTTATAACTAAACCGCACTCCGTTCCTGTGTTACCTTCGATCTGAGGTCATCGAGCTTCTTTTTCGGAATTCACGATCCCTGGCCCCAGAGGCTTCGGGATTACGGCCCATTGCCTCTCCCAAAAAGGAGGCTTGAGTCCCAGCAATGGGAACTGTATAAGGCTGATGCTATGATATGCTGCTATTGAACTAAAATGAACAAAAACGTTGCACAGAAGACTTAACAGGGTTTCTGAGCAAAAAATACTAAGTATAAGACACGTCAATCTGATTGTCCATTGAAACTTAGAGTGATGTTTCCTGATCGCTACAACCTCTTTCTCCTTTTACTTTGGAGTTCTTTAACTCAAAAGTGTATAGGTTAATAGAGAAGAATATTTTTTTTTAATCAGTTTATTTTTGAATCGGTTATTTGTAGAGTCAGTCAGTCGTATATAGAATTGTACAATCCAAGAATCGGTCAATTAGAGAGACTATATACATATTCCGGCGAAAGTTATTGCCTGCACTCTATTAAGTGCTTGGCGGGCTGTTTAGCGCAACACTGTGTAATTAGCTCGTCATAATACGCTGCTATTGGACTGGATTGAGCAGAAACATTGCATAGAAGATTGAAGTAGGTGCGAAGGTTTGTGGGAATTTAATATTTAGTAAAGACACGTCAATGTAGTTGTCTTTTGAAACTTTGAGCTGCCGGAGTCTGTGTTTCCAGATAGCTACAACCTCTTTCTCCTTTTACTTTAGAGTTCTTTAACTCAAAAGTGTACAGGTTAATAGATTTTTTTTAATTTAGTCTATTTTTGAATCGATTATTTGTAGAACCAGTCAGTCATATATAGAATTGTAGGTACAATCCAAGAATCGGTCAATTAGAGACACTATATATACATTTAGGCGAGAGTTATTGCCTGCACACTATTAAGGGGTGAAGGGGGACGGGCTGTTTAGCGCAACACTGTGTAATTAGCTCGTCATAATATGCTACTATTCAAGTGAATTCAGCAGAAACGTTACATAGAAGACTTAAGTAGGTGAAAGGGTTTCTGGGAAAAGACTTAGTCTAAACATGTCTATGTAATTGTCTGTTGAACCTTTAAGTGGAATTCTGCTGGAGTCTGTGTTTCCTGATAGCTAGAATAGATTTTCTTCGGTAAAAAAGGATTTCAAATTTCAACGTCTTGTGTTCACGAAATCTGGGTAAGACGACATGAGAGGGTCCACTTTACTTTTAACTTACTCGGTCTAGTCTTTGCAGACGCGAGTAAGTTATACTGAATGTGAGTTGAATCCTACGAGTGTCATTAAATCTGGCACTATTATGTGTATATCGATACGTCTTTACCTATCACTTCTGAAATACCTACGCAAATACCTACCTACTAGCTGTTTTCCATCTGCAGTGTCGCGCTAGCTAATTTACTTTGAATAAGTACAATTTTAAAAGAAAAGAAAGAATGAAAAACGGTTTATTTGTGCGGAAAGACGCATACATGATAAGAATAATAAGAAGAATAATTTTACATCCTGAATATACCTCTTCAAAGTCCTTTCTAAACGAACGTAACTGAATCACGTCAAAATTAAATCCAGCAGTCGCTAGCGCTAATTCCAAAGTCATATCAAAGTTTCAACTTCTTGCCACTTCCAATTGACGTGGCTCAAACTTTGCTTCTGTTCGGTTTTACGTAATTTATTTCTTCAAAGAACATTACAATACGAGTACTTACGAGAGAAACAACAAATACATGAGATTTAAGATATTTGGGGACGCCACCACCACTGAATTGTGGCTGTAAAATTCCTCTTTGAGAAGTAGTTAGAGAAGAAAAGAAAGAAAGAAGAATATTTGGGGGAAATGACGTAATCTTAAGGCTAGCTTCTAACATTTGCACCGCGTCCTCGTGAATTTCTAATCCCCAAAAAAAAAGAACAGAAAATAAAAACTCTGATCTCATCCTTTATCCCTTAATCTTTTAATTACAGATTAGAGACAAACCTTGTTCAAACGTTAGCGGTAATTGAATGTAAATATTTAGTAGGATTAGTTGCAACACGTAGGTTCCCAATCTACGACCTAATTACGTATCACACCGGTAAACGTAATCACTTTCATTTCACGAAGAGTAAATACATTACATTTGTTGATTTTACTCCGAAAAGAGGCTTAAAACGTACGGTATAATGGAAATTGTAGAAGTGCCAAAATAAAACCCATTTGGAATGGGAGCGTGCGGGAAGGTTGGAATGAGTTACGGTGACCCTGGAATATAAAGGGCAACTGTAGGAAAAGATGTGGGTTTTAGTTAGTTATCATAAAAAAAATGCTAATCCGAAACACATCTACTCTGACTGGTCCTGTGCGTCTCGCTTCCGTCGGATTCCCGTGAACCACATTAGGTTTACTTGGTTAAAGTCAGATACTCCTTTTCGCTCCATCTGAAGCGGGAGAAGTCATTTGATGATTGCATACGCTCCAGATGAATGCTTTAAGATTTGGTGTATATGAAGGGAAAATGCGTAAACAGTATTTCACTACTTATATTTTCGACCTCACGTTAATGGTCTATCAAAAACTGATGGCCTTAAACAATTTAATTATTGTCTTATGAAATTCAAATCCTATTTTGCACCACCCTTTGAAGCATAATATTCGATCGATCAGCCTGCACGCTATCAAGGTACTTTTTCACGATCTCCATAGATATTTATCACAATATATATTGCTTATTATAAGACGTCACTTTATCTGAAGCTTATAAATGAGTTTCATATAGACTAGGGAAACATAACCCTGCAGGTAGAAGACTAATTAGTCTTAAACCATTTATATAAACTAGCCAAACACTAGAAATTATTCTTACATAGTGGGTGCGTTCATAAACATGCAAACTCATATACACTTAGACCTGGGACTACGATCTGTAGGCCATATAAATAGTTATCCCGCGCGAGAATTGAACCTTGGACACGCAGCATCATAGCAACCCATCGCTCATCCACTGCACCAACCGTGCCATCAAATTAGTAGTTAGGTTAGGTTAGGTAATTATTTATTTAAAATTATTAATGGGTGGACTTAATGCAATAAGGCGTTCTCTACCAGTCAACCTTTGGTTTAAAAAAAGATAACATGTGGGAGGTTTGCACAATAAAAATTTTTATACGGCAGCATTTATGTGGAAAGTAACATGTATGAATGGTTTTTCAACTTTTTGATGACCATTTTATCACTTTACGGTTTTGAATACTTTTCGTATTAAAACCGAAGTTAATCACCTTTATGTCCAATCACAGTTTAGTTACGATCCATTTTAGGATCCAATTTACGATCTCTGTGACGAATGAAATCTAAGTGGAACACGGATTCAGGCGAAGCCAGACGTTCGGAGATTTATTGTAGTCACTTCACTTTAGAATAGAATCTTATTACCAATCTACCTTTTATGGATGAGATGTATAAAGCAATCACGTTTTATATCCTGATCAAGTCGCGATTTCTACCTGCAGTTGGCAGTTATATCTTATTTTTATTGAATATGCACTGGCCATATACAACAGAACATTATACAACATACAGAAAAAATAAAATTTTTCTTATTTTTTCTGATGCCATCTGGGCCATCGGCCCTGCTAGGCTCCTACGGTTTTGCTGACATCTCCTTGACGCACGCGTGGAACTCAAAGCGTCATCGACGATTAGGGCCAAACAGTACCCTTTTTCGTCATCCTCAAACTCTCACCTACTGTGGCCAAAAATTACCCTAATTCTCTCGATGCTCGGGGCGTGAATATGTCCGTTCCTTGATGGTTGAAGCCTCTCCTATGATTGCATTACGGCCGGGCCCAAGAAGTTGCCGCAACTGAACGCTTCTACAAGGATACAGCAGTGCTTCGCCCAAGCGGAGCAGACTTCCACCGTATGCTCTTCTGAATCCCGCAACCCTGACAAACAAACAATTTACCTGCATTGAAAATTTAGTTAAACTCAAGTTTAAAATCCAATTTCCAGCCGTCCATGTAATAACGTGATGGCCTCGCCGCGGACAGAACAATGACAAACTTCTATCATACGTCGTTGGAAAAGGTTTGTCTCCGAGGCTTGTGTGTATGAAGAGACTGTTTTACAAACTGTGTAGTTTTGCAAAACAATTTTATGGTACGTTGAGTGTATGTTAAATGCTTTTTGAAATTGTGGCTAGTATGCGGGCTAGAAGTGAAACACAAACATCGCATCACGCTTCCATCATCATCATCTAACTAGCCTTTTCCCAACTATATTGGGGTCGGCTTCCAGTCAAGCCGGATTTAGCTGAAAATACTGGTAATTTTACGAGGAGCGGCTGCCTACCAGACATCCAAAACCCATTAACTGGGGTAACACGGTACTTCATGGCAAGACTGGAGTCAGATTTACTGGCGTCTGACTATCCGTAACTACTGCCAAAGATCTACAAATGACAGCCGAGACCTACGGCTTAATGTGCTTTCCGAGGCACGGAGGAAACTCGGTATGTTAACATCGCATCATGCTTGTTTTCCTTAAAAACAGAGAGATTAGATCTAGATGTACAATAGTAGGTACACGCAAAAATCAATATTTAAATCGGGTAAGAGTGGCCCACTCGAACGTTAACGATTACTATTACGATTATGTTAAAGTAAGTTCAAGTGTTGTTATAAAGTTGTAATAAAATTGTTCTCATGTGCAAAATTCCTGTCGCATTAACACACAGTCCATTGTGGACAGCCCAATAATGTGGCACTGGATGACGACTCATCGAGCGTCATTTCAATATATTAAATAATATTAATATTAAGTATATTTTGTCGTCTATATATTTGTATGTATTTTTTCTTATAACATTAATGTGTAATTACTGTGTATGTGCAATTGGTGTATAAAATAAGAAATATGTGTCGTTTTATGCTTCGCTTGTATGGATTAATAGTCCGAAATAAAGTTATTATTATTATTAAAGTTTGCACATATTAAAGTTTTGCGTACTATAATAATAAAGTTATTTATTCAGATAATACAATCCATATAGTTAGTAAAGACATACACAACTTACAAGCTAGAACCAAACTAAAACAGAATGAAGTATTATACAACAACAATTATTTCAATCGAACCCTGAATTCCACGTTCACCACTATTGTTTCTACCATAACACCGAAGTAGTTTTGAAACATGCAAACATCTTTTCGTAAATTACGTACAACAATGGTTTATTTAAAACTATCTGCTGCCAGCGACTTCGCCCGCGTGATAGAACAAAGTAAACCCAAGGGAGCATAGTCCCAGGACGAAATTATCCTATAAACTATTCCAGGATATGGTCTACCTGTTTACCAAGTTTCATCGTAATCCATTCAGGAGTTTTCACGGGAAAGAGTAACAAACGTTCATACATACAAACTTTCGCGTGTATAATATTAGTAGAACAAGATTCTGAACACGTTTAATAAATCAAATAAGTAAATATTAATCCTTAGCCGATTGGTAATACAATAATTGATAATTGAACAGGTGAATTGCTTAAATCAAAATACGTGTTTTACGCAAAAGCCTATATTACCGAAAACACGCGTCATATTGTATTATACTACGTAGAATACACTTTATTGTAAGGTTAGACAAATACAAAAACACCAATTTGGTCTGCCTTATAAATTGATTACGATATAATAAATCATATAGGGTTATCTTTTGTAAATGGTCTGTGTGTTTTGAGTCAACAGTTTTACGTCAGCTGATTACACACAGGTGAGACAAGGGATATGGGTGACACAGAAAAAAAAGAAAGAAAAACAGTTTTATTTGCGGGAAATGACGCAATCTTAGGACTAGCTTACAAATTATAAACATTCTTGACTGGTATGTTAGTCTAGTCATTAGTAACCCTTACTGCTATGCCGGAGGTCTTGGGTTCGATTCCTACCTAAGGTACTAGTACTCATAACCCAAGCTTTACTTAGTTTGGTATGAGATGCCATTGTGTGAAAGTTATGGAATATTATTATTATATGTACTTAAATGGAAAATATGTGCCATGTCCGCGCAAAATGGCCTAACGCTCAGCATAATGCCACGGCTACAAGTTTAGTGCAACGACTTCACATAGTTGGCACTAGTGTATTATTACAGTTCACAGGAAAACGAAATTGTAGCGGACAATTTCTACGCTTCAAGGATGTTCAGAATAGTCATATGAAGACATGTTATATTGACCCAGCCATTTGGAAGAAACAGGCACAAGATAGACCTGAATGGAGACGTCGTGTGCAGCAACATATACAAGCCTTTGAAGATAAGAGGAGGTTGGAATTGGACCGGAAACACGACGAACTGAAAGCTAGACCACCAACAGCTATAATTTATCATGTCGTAAATGGTATTCTGAAATCAATCACAAGCCACATGAGGATGCATAAAAGAGCAGCAGATCTGAGCTTACAACCACTACGATGTGCCAAAGAATGCAATCGCTGTGGTCAAAATTTGCTAGATGGCATCATCATCATGAATCACAGACATTTCTCTTCTTTTCGTGTCGAACTTCGCGAGACTATTAAACAAGAGAAATTATCTAATGACTTCTCTCGCTGTGGGTGAAGTGGGAGGGAGTGTCAGACTTTTACTGATGAACACTCACGGCCAATTTCTTCAAAAAAGCTAAAACTAAAGTAATAACTTTTCCTTGACCATTACTGTTGCCAATAGCAACTGTCATCTTGTTAAATGTTTTCATCCAAGTGACAGCTAAATTAAAAGTCGACTAAAATAAAATGTAGGGATAAACACAGTGAAACCTATACCATTTTGTTAAAATGACAGTGACTTTGGATTTAACAGCCTTTCAATGAGCAGTTAAAGTTAAGGACAAATCTAACAGTTAAAATTGTGAAGAAACGAATTTAACCGTTATTATTACTTTATGACGTTACTTTGGCTGTTACTTTGGTTGTTACGTTTGGTGAAGAAATTGGCAGTCACAGTGTTCTTTTAGCTGCGCTTTTAGTGAGAGCAACTGTAACTCTTTCGAACAACCCGTAGCCCTAGCAGGAGTCGGCTCTAACTCACTCCGTCACTTTTGCTGATACCTCCTTGAGGCCCGCGTGGAACACAATACGCCAACGATCCGGGCTTGGTCCATATCTGAAAGGCAGACGGCGAGCTACCTATTGTTAGCCGTCCCGCTTTTACATCGTCGTTAGCTTGTTCATAGACACTCGTATATAGTTAAGTTAGCTTGACTTCTCGTAGTGTTTCTTTGCTATACGGCTTAGCATCTAAAAATAAGAAAATCCCCCCCCCTTCGTCATAAGCTGGCGACGCCCTTGATGGCTGATATCCATTGAAGTTACTCACCGTGGCGAAATTCGGTCGCAACTCGGGAGTATTATTATTCTGTTTCGGTAAACCTAGTTTAATTTTTGTCTGACCACAGACAATGTTCTGACCAAAGTTGCCAGCGAACGGTAGCGGGAACTTAGAATTAAAAGAGTTACCGAGGCCTTACAACACAAAGGACAATAAAATAATATATAGGTGCATTTTCTGTAAATAAAAGTCTGACACGCCACTCTCACTCCACTCCAAAGTGGAATAAGTCAATTATGAGAATTTCTTTTTATCTTTCCTTTCTTACCCATTAAGTTTTATTACTATACCAACTTCGGGAATTAGGTCGATGATGGTTTAAAATTATCTCCTGAAAACTTTTATGAAATTGTAATCCGAGCAACAAATTAGAGACCAACTTTTGTGTACTCTAACTATAGTGCGGATTTTTTAATAAAAACCGCACTAGAGTTAGAGTACACAAAACATCGAGGTTGACATCAAAAAGTTTACATACCGCGCGCATTCAATATGGTAGTTTAAAAATGGAACGAGGCCGAATGAAGCGCTTATGCAGGCTTATACAAAAGAAGTAACGTGCGCGTCCATACAAACAGCTGTCCGCACTGAGTACTGTCCACTCAATAACAACGAAAGCCGCAAAGCCGTGTGGAAACTGGAAAATTCCAGTTTGACTCACCAGTGATAAAGTTAAATGCAATTTTCCATACCTCCGCGGGAACATTTCACAGGTCACTTACGTTTTCAATCGACACCAATGTTTCTGAACCAAAATTTTTACAAAGGCGTGCACAAAGGATTCTTCTACATACATTGCAAGCATTGTTTAGTAAAACTTTCGCGAGTTCGCAGCCAACGAGCAGTGTATTAGTGTAAATAAAAATTTTCGGCGTATTTTTAAATTGAGTCGACTAGGGAAGAGGCAACTCCACTACAAACTGTTATTACTTATAACGTAATATCGTTTACGAGATTTTGTGGAAGAAGCTTGGATTGGCTCTGGCCATTAATGAATTTTTTAAAAAGATTGCTGGGGTTGATGTGAAATAAGCGGGGAATAAAAATAACATTTATTCAAATGTAAAATTGGTTTCTGATTTGATTCTTTTCTTTGCATTTATATACTAGCTTCTGCCAGCAGCTTTGCCCGCACAAAAGGAGAAAATAAATAGCTCGCGATGTTGCTTTGACCGATTTGAAACTCTTACCATTAGGGTAAGAGTTTCAAATTGGTCAATTCGTTTTTGGCTTAAATCGTAACATACAAACAAACAAAAAGTCTTTCCTCTTTATAATATTAGTTTAGATTGAAGTTTAAATATAATTTTAAGCTTTATTTATGGTGAAAATATTTTTCATTTTACTTATATTCTAGCTTCTGCCAGCGGATTTGCCCTCATGATAATACAAATAAATAGCTTATGTTACTCAATGAAGATGAAGCTCTCTTTGTAAGAACTTTTGAAACCGATCAAGTAGTTTTTCAGTTAGATTGTACAATCAAATCTTCTTTATAATACTAGTTGTAGAATAACAGAGCTGTACAGGTTGCCAAACATGGGTCAGAGAAAATTTAATTGGTCTACAATTAAATTTTGTCGACACGAAATGAAGAAGAATATGAGTTTAGATCGATAAGTTCAAATATAATTAGCTTTATTCATGAAGAAAATATTGAAGTGATCGTATATAAGAAGTGTGAAAATACAGTTCGAGCACACAGCTATAAATCTAGCTCAAACTATTCTAAAGGCTTGCATAAGCTTTCCAAATCGAATCGGTAAATGCCCTGAAAAGAACTTATTACGTGTCTATCCAAAAAATAAATAACGTTTACCGTGAGCTGCGAGTAAATCCTAAGATTCTCCGGAAAATCTTCTAATAAACAGATGTTCGGGATTCCAGTAACGTGTGCTTTGAGACGACGATATTGTCACCCTTTACATTTATTTGTCTTTTACGTTTTTTCTTCATGAGTACAACCATTTGTCAAATGAAACTTATTTATTTTATTGCGCTTAAGCAGAGTATTCTTGGGCACCACAAACATGTATCACACATCGTTTTAAATATAACAGCAGCCTAGGAGCGTTAGGCATGCTTTTCGCCACACAAAAGCACTGCAAATAAAACGTACCGTGGCCATAGACTGCGATACAACACTAATGAAACATGGCGACGGCGCCGTGCCGTAGCGAAGCCATTAAGGTCATCAAGCTCCCCCAGTGATCCATACAACACAAACAACCGTGCCAACACACGGCGAAAAAACGTGCCGTGTATAAGAGACCTTAGGCCATGGAAATTACACATACACACAGATTTTAATGTTATTTTTCCATACCGATCTACATACATATTGCGTACGATTGAGGTACGAATAAACGCTTCTTCCTCGTTTTCAAAATGTAAAAACACATTTGAAAACTTTCTTCAAAAGTTGAACACGATGGGAAAACCTTTTTGAACTTAGAATAGCTACCTCAGAAGCGTGTAAGCTACCAGGTGCAAACACAGCTGAACCCTTCACGTGAAACTCTGGATCCGTTATACTTACATAAATATAATATAACTGTTATTATTTCAGACAGCCAAGTTTCAATTCGATAAAAATGGTTTGAGGAAATATAATATAAAATTCAAATAACCCTTACGAAACGAGTGCAAATGAAGATTCAGGAATATTGATCAGAGGGATTTAATGCCGCTCGCTAACGATTTAAAAAAATATTCAGATTTGCCTAAGCGAGGAGATTTCGAGGTTTACTCAAAGAAGGAAAAGGGAACAAAATTGTGCCGCTAATGGGTTAGGGAAGGATAAGAAAGATTGGTTGACGAATTCTATTCAGTAAGAAAATAAAAGTAATATTTTGCGAGAAGACTCAACACGAACCGCAGACCTTGATGACGAAGGCTGGTTTTGCAAACAGTGCATGAACAAATGGAAAAAGCTTGTCATTGCGACAGACGCCTGAGCCGCAGGTGAGGGTGTTATGGAGCCGAGGGCTGCAGTGACTTTCCACGTGTATCAAACGACGTTTTCAACATTAACGGTCATACTCAGAGTCCAGCTAATGATTCATTAGCATCCCTAATGTCCATTAAAGTTAAGTATTGTCAAACATTCACTGAAAAACTGTGTAAAACTGTTTAGTGATGATTAACGTTAATGAATGTCCCTGAGTGCGGCCGTTAGTAATTAAACGATGGTGGGGGGTCGCTTAGCGTCCAACCTAATAAGATACATACAATCAATTTAAGTAGGGGCGAGCACCAGCACTTTTCCACACTAGTAAGGCAAACAGAAAACTGCAAGCCCACAAGCGCTTGGAATAGAAGTGAGTTTTTAAGTAAGTGTATTGATTAATAATTTTATAAAGCTGTTGTAATGATGCGAAGTAATTAGTAGCAGTTGGATAAACTAGCAAAAGATTGAGTCGAACTTACTTACGCGAAGCACAACATTGTGACTTCTGCTGACTGTGTAACCTACCAGACGCCACTCCAGTGCCCCTAATTACAGCGAACTTTAAAATTCTACGAGCGACACGTTCTACATTTCGCCCCAACAGATAACCACGGAACAAGTTTCTCACCAACTTTGCGCTACAATTTAACTTAAAATTTCCCTCACAACGTCTGGCTCACAAGCCAACAGGAGCAGAAAAAACATCGCCCTAGTGCGATGTGTGTGTTGTCGTTAAATTGGATTAGCTTGCCGCCATGTAATGAACGTTACACCGACGAACAGACGCGACACATTATTAAATAAGCACCATATCTCACGGCAACTGCGTCGTTGGCGATTTAAAAATGTGTCTGCGCATCGTCATCCCAGCGAGCCGCTACGATTGGACGGCCCAGAGTTTAGTTCCGTTTTCTTACGCGCGCGCCGCCACTGTCATTCCGCCATTATACCGGTAATCGAAACGCACACGCAATTTTTTGTAAAACATATTCTCATGATTATACGCCTAAATTCTATCGAAGAAGCATTTCATTCATCTCCAAAACATATTTGGTCCTTCGAGCCGGATGCAGCAGAAGAAATCGTAGCGACCAGCATAAATCGGACGCACGAGACCATCAGCGAAGCCATCCATCCACGGTACCAGCATAAAACGGTCAGGTCAATCATCATTCTTTATCCTATCCTTCTTCCGTCTTCAGTGCTTTTATTTGTGTTAATATTGTGTGTTATTTTAGTGGTTTATTCCCATTAGATTATCTAAACTACGCGTTAACATTTTCGTTGCGTCATTTTTGTCGCTTACCCTCAACTTTATTTTATCAAAGATCTTTGCAAATCTTTTAAATTAATTATTTTCCACTGTCTTCCACAAACTTCAAAATGACCAAAACTCCAACAAAAGAAAGTCGTAGTGGTGGTGAGGATTTGTTAAAAGATTTAAATAAGAAACGAGGTGTTGTTCGCGGTAAATTTCGATTATTTATAAAATATGTAGACTCTGTAGAAAAAATCCCCATTACTGAAACCATTAAAACAGAACTACAAACGCGTTTACAAAAGGCAGATTTATTATTAGAGCAATTTTCAGAAATTCAAGATGAAATAGACTTAAAAATCCCAGATAGTCAAGTAGAAAAAGAACTAACTGAGAGAGAATCATTTGAAACCCATTATTATGCTTATGTGACTAAAGCTAAGTGTATTATAAATGCAGATAGTAACCAACATTGTTCCAAAATTTCTAGTAAAATTCAGTTACCTACAATTTCACTTCCTTCCTTTGACGGTTCGTATGACCATTGGTTGGAGTACCGCGATACTTACATGTCTCTTATCCATTATTCCAAAGAAATAGATAATGTGCAAAAGTTCCATTATTTACGCTCTTCTCTTACTGGCAGTGCATTATCAGTAATTAAATCATTAGAATTCTCCTCTGAGAATTACAATATTGCTTGGGAGTTATTGGAAAATAGATATAATAATAATCGGTTACTTGTGCAAAATCATGTCAAAGCTTTGTTTTCTATTACGTCATTAAATAAAGAGTCATCTAATCAAATTCGCAAACTTATAGATACCGTTCTTAAAAATATACGTTCCCTCAAAAACCTTGGTGAACCGACCGAGTCATGGGACACGTTGATTATCTACTTGATTACATCTAAACTCGACCCAGCCACCGAAAGAGAATGGGAAACTCATAAAAGTTCAATTATTAATAGTCATCAGAACCAGTCAAATTCACATTTATCTCTTGATGTTTTGATTACCTTTCTCAAAAATAGGGCTGACGTACTAGAAACTATTCATTTGGCTCATAGTAAATCTTCATCTGATAATAACACAAAGAAACCATCACACTCCCAAATACAAAACAAATCACATAGTCACACATCAACACAAAATAAACAACTTAATAATAAATTTTCAAAACGTTCTCGTAATTGCGTTATGTGTCAAGCTAATCATCCGCTTTATTCTTGCGACACATTTTTAAAATTATCTGTTAACGATAAAGTCAAATTCATTGACGAAAAGAAGTTATGTTCTAATTGTTTACGTGCCAGTCATTCAGTAGATGAGTGTTGGTTCGGTCCTTGTAAGTTATGCAATAGGAAGCACAACAGTTTAATTCACGATAAATGTGACGGTAAAGTAAATGCATCAACAACGGCCGCTGTTGAGCTTAATTCACAAGCATCGCCGCAGGGCACAACTATTTCTAACTCCACAAACACTACTACATTCCATTCTGCAACTCACACAACACATGAGGGTACATTTCATTCATTATTAGAAACGGTACTGCTGTCCACAGCTTTAGTTGAGGTTGCAGATAAAAACAATACTTATCACACTACCCGCGCTTTATTAGATAATGGTAGTCAGCATTGTTTTATAGCAGAATCTTTATGTAAAAGACTAAATCTTAATTTAATACAGTCCACTGTTCAAGTCTCCGGCGTAGGTAACTCGGTGACTAATTCCACACAATCTTGCGAAATCAAGTTAAGGTCTAAAACTTCACAATATAGTACGCGCTTTAAATGTTTAGTTTTAAACCAAATAACAGCTCAGTTGCCATCTTTAGGTACAAAATCACACATAAATATCCCTGACCATATACAGTTAGCAGATCCTAAATTTTATTCGCCATCAGGAATCGAATTACTAATTGGGGCAGACAAGTTCTGGGAACTTTTAAATGACGGACTAATTCGCTTAAATAGTGGTCCATATCTCCAGAATACTAAGTTGGGATGGGTAATATCTGGTTCATTGTTAAATTATAAAACTACACGTAACAATAAAGTTCAATGTAATTACTCGCAATCGTTAGACAATCAACTTCGACAATTCTGGGAGCTTGAAGAAATAGTTTTGCAAAATAAATTAACTAAAGACGAGTCTTTATGTGAAAACTTATTTACGCAAACCACGTATCGTGATAACGAAGGTCGATTTTTTGTGCGCATTCCATTAGCTGAGTCCAGTGACACACTTGGAGATACGTATGCACTCGCGTTAAACCGTTTTCACGCACTTGAACGTAAATTAGATAAGTCTACACCTGAGTATAAAAAATTATATTGCGATTTTATGAATGAATACTTAAGTTTAGGGCACATGAGTCGAATCGATCAAATTCCATCACCTAATTATTTTCTTCCACATCACGGAGTTTTACGCATTCATAGCAGTACAACTAAACTTAGAGTAGTTTTTGATGGAAGTGCAAAGTCAACATCGGGTAAATCGCTTAACGATATTCAATATATTGGCCCTAGTTTACATAATGACGTTTTTTCTATTTTATTACGTTTTCGGCAATTTCGATTTGTTGCATGCGCTGATGTCGAGAAAATGTATCGGCAAATTAATATTCAACCCGATCTACGGAACCTTCAATTAATTCTTTGGCGTGAAAATAAATCAGATGAACTCGGTGTGTACCAGCTTAATACCGTAACCTACGGCACCGCGTCCGCTCCTTATCTAAGTATTCGATGCATCAAACAGCTGGCGTCCGAGTGCGACGATGACGTCATAAGGCAGGTAATAGATGAAGATTTGTTCGTAGACGACTTAATTACTGGTCATGATAGTAAACAATGTTTATTAGACATTTGTACCAAAGTAACTAATGTTTTAAAATCTGGTTGCTTCCATTTACGTAAATGGATGTTTAATTCGGAAACACCTACAACAGATCACATAAAGGAATTAGCTTTTGGCGATAATTGTTTAACTAAAACTCTCGGTCTCGGTTGGTTGAATTCATTAGATTTATTACATTTTACTACAAAGATTGATCAAAATTTTACTCATGTGACTAAGCGCGTTATCTTATCAGTTATCTCACAGGTGTACGACCCGTTAGGCCTATTAGCACCTTCAATTATAATCGCAAAAATACTTTTGCAAAAATTATGGCTTTGTAAGTTAAGTTGGGACGATCCAGTACCTAATGATATTTTATGTATGTGGAAAAACTTTATTGACACGCTTCAGCATTTACAAAACATAAAAATTCCTCGTCATGTCCGACAAGTAAACACAAAATACACAGACTTACATATTTTCACGGATGCGTCACAGGATGCATATGGTGCATGCGCATACATAAGTACATACAATGACAATTCTACAGCCACTGTTAGGTTGCTTTGTGCCAAGAGCAAGGTCTCACCAATCAAACCAGTCACTATACCGCGACTTGAACTGTGCGGGGCTTTAGTAGGCGCCAAGTTATATCAAAAAATTATTCAGTCATGGAGATTAACTTTTGATAATATATACTTTTGGTCTGACTCCACTATTGTTATAAATTGGATTAAAACTTCACCTAATTTATTAAAATCATTCGTTCAAAATCGAGTTGTGCAAATAAATGAATTGACGGGTGAGTTACCGTGGTTACATGTCGCTGGTAAAAACAACCCGGCTGATCTTTTGTCTCGCGGGCTCACGCTCGACGCGCTTCAACACTCAGATATTTGGTGGCACGGGCCAACGTTTTTAACTGAACTTAACACTAATTCTAAACTAAATAATCACGATGAAATAATTCCTTTACACGATTTACCTGAAATAAAATCAAATGTTAATTCTTTATTTACACAATCAACTTATACTAATATTTTTAACTTTGAACATTTTTCAAATTTTAATCGCATGAGACGTGCAGCAGCTTACATGTTAAGGTTCATTTATAATTCTCGACTCAAAGTCAAATCAGATCGTAACAATGGCCCAATTACGTCTGAGGAATTAAATAAATCGACATTAGTTTTAGTACGCTTAGCACAACAAACATCATTTCCCGACATATTTAACGCATTAGATAAGAACTTACCTGTTAAGTCAATTAGAAACGTATCTAGTCTCGATGTATTCATAGACTCTGATCGCATTATTAGAGTGGGAGGTAGATTATTAAATTCAGATACCTTTACTTACGCTAAAAAACACCCTATATTGTTATGTTCGAAACACCCGTTTACGCGACTTCTTTTTCAATTTGAACATAAGCGCTTACTCCATGCTGGTCCACAGTTGCTCTTGGCCACGGTCAGAGAAAGTTGGTGGCCACTCAGGGGTCGTGACTTAGCAAGGCAGACAGTACATGAGTGCGTTACATGTACTCGCCAGAAAGGGAAGGCACTATCAGTCAAAATGGGTAACTTACCTCTTGAGAGACTCGAACCAGGGTATCCTTTCTTGCGCTGCGGTGTAGATTACGCGGGACCTATGTTCATATTGAATCGCAAGGGAAGGGGTTCAAAGCTTGAAAAGTGTTATGTTTGTTTATTTATATGCTTTGCTACTCGTGCAATGCACTTAGAATTAGTCACAAGTTTAACTTCCGAGGCATACTTAATGGCTTTGAAAAGGTTCTTATCTCGCCGTGGAAAACCTGCACAAATATTTTCCGACAACGGAAAAACGTTTGTAGGCGCACTAAAAGAATTTTCTCAATTTATAGATTCCAGTCAAAATGATATTTTAAATTTTACTACAGGCGAAAATATTAAATTTAGCTTCATCCCTCCCTATTCGCCACATTTTGGGGGTTTGTGGGAGGCAGGGGTTAAATCTTTTAAGTATCATCTTCGACGTGTAGGCAACGTAAACCTTACTTTTGAGGAATTTTCCACACTATTGGCACAAATAGAGGCCATCCTCAATTCCAGACCCATGTATCCCATGTCTTCAGATCCAAACGACCTACTCCCTCTTACTCCAGCTCACTTTCTGATTGGCCGGCCGCTTGTTGCTCCTGCCTATGAAGACCTCACAGCTGCGAACACATCACGCTTGGTCCGCTACGAGCGCATCGAACAAACCAGACAGAACTTCTGGAAACGCTGGTCGCAGGAGTACGTTTCGGAGCTGCAGACAAGGACCAAATGGCAATCGAACTCTGACACCATAGCACCCAATACCTTGGTGCTCATCAAAGAAGACAATTTGCCACCCTTGAAATGGCGTCTTGGACGAGTCATGAGCACTTCACCTGGAAAGGATGGACTAGCACGTGTAGCTGACATCAAGACGGCTAACGGAGTCATAAGAAGATCGTACCCTAAATTGTGTCCACTACTAAAGGAGGAAGAACCCTAACTTTCCTCAACATCTACATTCTTCTGGTTCCTGCACTTTCTTCGTTGGAGGCTGTTACTCCAAGGCTGGGGGCATGTCTGCGCATCGTCATCCCAGCGAGCCGCTACGATTGGACGGCCCAGAGTTTAGTTCCGTTTTCTTACGCGCGCGCCGCCACTGTCATTCCGCCATTATACCGGTAATCGAAACGCACACGCAATTTTTTGTAAAACATATTCTCATGATTATACGCCTAAATTCTATCGAAGAAGCATTTCATTCATCTCCAAAACAAAATGGCTGCACAGTTTACAATTATGGGAGTAAGCTTCCTTGATAAATAACTGCAGTTAGATCTAGATGTGGTCTTTGTTTCTACGGTTTTGGCTTCTGTTGTTAAATTGGGGTAAATGTTGCATTATTGTTCTCTAGCCAGCGGTTACGCCTACGTCATACTCGTGGTAGGTTTCAATACACACTTTGGGACCCCGTTTCTAAACTTCAGGGGGTGAATTTTGAAAATCCTCGCTTATTACTCGCCTTCGTCATAAAAGAAAACCTTGTGCACAATTTCACGCTCCTAGATCCTGTAGTTTCGGTTTTGCGTTGAAAAAAAAAACAGGAAAAAGGCAACAAAAAATTCGATTATTTGAGGGTCCAAAATCATGCACTGGATCCATGGTATTCATTAGTGCGTTGATGTCTAATCGGTATAGATAACATTTTCTACTCTTTTTTTATTCTTTATTTTTATCTCGTCTTTTATTTTTTAGTTTATTTAGATCTCATTCACTCACAAGATACAGTCTAAATTATACTCGGACGGGAAAACCATTGCAAGCTAATGGTTCCAGTCTTTTGATATACACGATATAAACTGCTACTAAAGTTGTATGTCTCTAAAGTTATTATATACCGCGTTGGTTGAAGCAAAATACGTGTTGGCAACTTAATCAGCGTTTAACTTTTGGACCAGTCACATTGTTCATTTTGACTTTAATATGCACACGAAATGAATTTGCGAAAGCGGTCGAAAAACTGCGTTAACGCTCATTAGTCTGCAACACACGTGTTTAACATTTTTTACGGAAAATTAAAAGTAACAAGCTGTTACCTGTGAACAGTTGCTTTTTTTCAGTAAAGTTTTTAAAAACATTTTACGTGACACATTTTTACAAGACAAAGTGCCATACTAACTATGTTTACCTTTCTTTTGATGCTGTTGTGTAAAATAATGACGTATAAACAAAACGCTCTTATTCGTACATTTTCAGATTTGACTAAAATAAAGAAAAGAAAGAAAGAAAAACTTTTTGTTTGCGAGTTATTACGCAATCTTAGGACTGATTTATAATTGTATAGTATTTTTTATAATTATACGGTATTTTGTATAATCCAAAATACCTATTGGTACCGAAACAGGAATAGCTTGGGTGCTGAAACTTTTGGTTCTGAGACAAGAATACTATCAGCTCAGCACTCAGCACTGTCTTCGCATATGTGTCCGTATTGTTATGAGGAAATATTGTAAACCCAATCATTTATTTTGAAAAGAGTAACCACGGATTTTCTTGCCGGTTCTTTTCCATCGGACACGACCAATTGGAACCGTGCACTAGCTTAAGTGCCCATTTAGGCCTATGTAAAATAAAAACATTTTTTATTTATTTAGCACGTGTCAGCCAAAGAAATTAGTTTAAAGAAACGTTTCATCCTGAGCTCATAGAGCTTTAGTAAAAGTTACTTACTCAAACGAATGTGAATGAAAAGCTCTCGGAGGCCTTTCAATCCATATTCCATCAGATTTAGGATTTAGTTCGCTTCCGTTTGCGTAAGCTTTCGAAGACTTGCAAATATGGATAACTGTAGGATCGAAGGAGATTGAATTTTGTATGCACGACTTGATATTTTACTTGGCATGTGCCTTAGTGCCATTAAGAATTAAATATCTGGAAATGGTTATTTCGTGATACGAAATTAAAATCAAAATATGGGTCACCAAGTTCGTGCATAATAAAACTCCACTAAGTTTCAGCAGAGTAACACATCTACTGATTTTTATTTTGGTAAATCATCCAATGACTTCCTACGGTTTTGCTGACATCTCCTGAAGGCACGCGTGGAATACGTGCCGTCGACAAATCGGGCTGGGTTCGGACGGTCGGAGCGCGAGGTACCCATTGTTCTTCGTCCACAAACCCATGCTTATGTTGGCTGAAAATTGTGGTCGGAATCCCGGTGGGGTGTGATAAATTGAGAATGTCCGTTCCCCTTACGCGTGCCGCCACATGCTTCACTAGCGTTACTGCTTCGCAGATTGTTGAATGTATATTTTTTTTTCAGCAATTAGCTGCCACATAAATTATGACTGAGTACAGCTTCTGCACGAAGCTTTTCAGCAGCAGAATCAACATCCCTATTTGTGCCAGCAAACTTTATTTTAATTCAACAAACTTTTGACCTGAAAAAATGACATTAACTTTCGTCCGAAGATCACAAAAATAAGAACGTGTGCCAATTTTGTGTTGCGTAACGTGCACTTCGATGCTCTCGGTTTTTATAGGCGAACTGTCACAGTTAACTTAGTTTATTACTAGTTCAATCAGCTATCCGTTCTCTTTTACTTCGTTTGGACTATTTCGGTGTCTAGATCTATGATTCTCAACCGTTGGGGTGCGCTCCGTTGACAAAAGGGACTGTCGGTGCCTCTGAATCGATTCCAAAATTAAACTGTGTAAGTGTGTATGTTTTTTTATATTAGTAATAAAGTAAAAAATAAATAAAGAAGTTTGACTTGAATGTAACCAATTCAAGTTATTTGACGTAGAGTATCATTGGGAAAATTGATATGTGCACTAGGTGCAATAACAATTCTTATCCTGGATATCTCTCTCCACTTTAGGTTGCATTTACGTATACACGCATAAATACGAAAATGTGGATCATCGCGATGTGATCTGACCCAAATAGGTAAGGGCGCAGTAATAAAAAAATGAACTGCAAGGACATGAATGATAATAGTTTGGGAGCCACTGGTCTAGATCTTCTATTTCTTACCAGTCACGTGTGCTCTTGAGTAACCACGCTGCGTCGACATTTACATTCGATCACGTTCAGCCTACAAGGCTATCCAAATATAACTTGTTTTTAGCCCTTTGATCTTCAAATTGACTCATTCCTATAGTATCTTTTGCTTGGCGTGTTTTATCTGCCTGAGTCGTATTTATTTGTTGTACAGAAAACGGGATCGCCACAGTAATGTTCGCGTAAGTCGACGTCTGAGAGAGTTTAACAATCAAATGTATCTTCATCATTTCAGAAAACAGACTGCAGGACATAAAACTCCCACAAGTGGCCACAACGGTAATGCTGCAATCCTCACCAGATCATTGGTTCACCTTATAGGAAACCTTCCAACTCTGCGTCTTGTACTACACGGTCGCCACTCTAGAACCTTCCAGCCCACCGAGCATCTGTTCTGCGAGTGCCATTGATGTGCCCATTCACTGTTACAGACATATCTAGGTGTATGTAGGGTATATAAATACATATATAGGGTATGAATACCCTTGAGCGGTCAGATTTTTTGGTTACTCGGTGATACACACTGTTACGATGACTTTGTATGGACTGCGTCACAATGCCGTCAGTCGGAGCGATTCTCGAGGTCTCTCTATGCACCGTCATTTAAATACGAATGAATAAAAGTGTGTACATAAAAGTTATCAGCATCTCTCTAGCCTTTTCCCAATATGTTGAGGTTGGCTTCTAGTCCAATCACCAGCTGAATACCCGTGTTTTACATGGAGCGACTGCCTATCAGACCTCCACAACCCAGTTACTGGGCAACACACACAATTTTTTACTTTGTTTTGAGTACCTTTCAGTGGATTAATTCTACTATTTTAGTACTCCAATCATGTGTAATATGATACTTACTGCTGTTTGAAGTCCCTAATAAAATAAAATAAAACACGATACTCTTTGGATAGACTGATGAACATACTTTCTGGCGTCTGACTACCTATAACAGTTCTATCAAAGATCTACGAATAACAACCGGGCCCAACGGTTTTAGGCACTTTCCGAGGCACGGAAAAGTAATCAAATTAAAAAAAGATGAATAAGATGTATTATTTTACGTGTAGCGAAGTAAATGAAGGTAAAATTAGTATTTGTTTAGGACTCCCTCGCGACCTTTCATTCCACCGCTATACCTATGGAGGTTTATTCTGTCCCTTTTAAACGTATTTTTAGATATCCACTTAATGTTTTTTGGACCTACACCTATTTATAAATACAACTTTAATTAAACGATAATTTATTCAGATAATGACTGGACCTTATCCATATATACTTAAATAGGTAATTCTAGAGTCTAGAGAGCAGAGGTAACTGCCTCAACTTAAAAGTTGTAGGTTGCGGGTTCAAACCCAGCCAGGCGCATGACTTTGTGTAATTCATTTCTCACCACTGGTCTCAAAAACGGTGAAGGAAAACATCGTGAGGAAACCGGCATGACATAGAACCAAAAATTCGAAGACATGTGACAACCACCAATCCGCACCGGGCCCGCGCGGTGGATTACGGCCCATCCCCTCCCCTAGAGAGGAACCCTGAGTCCCAGCATTGGGAATATTATAAGGCCGCTAATGCTAAAAATGCGAAAAACAAGGTAATTCTATGTGCAAAAATTAGTCAGCTACCACTTAGGAAGTATTCCACATAGTTACAAAGTTGGTTCAATTTGTGGCTATCTAGGCATTCGGGCATCTCCGGAGTAGTTCGGAGTACACTTCGGAGTTTGGCCATGGCAGACACTGGTCGGCCGAAAACTTTGCCCACATCGTGTGAACAGCTTATACTAACACATAATACGAAGTTGTGGGCCGCAAGTGTAAAGTACTCGAAACAATTTGTGGGCATTTGCCGGGTGATTGTAATTGTTGGTGCATCAAATTGAATTCGAGGAACAGCACATATTTGAACGCGAGAAATTTACCAAATATGTTAATGCGAGCAATATCCTCGTCCCTAATACGAGTATATCTACACTAATATAATAAAGTGGTAAAGTTTGTTTTTTTGTTTGTATGAGGTAATCTGTGGAAGTACTTGTCCGATTGCTAAAATTTTTATCCACCAATAGAAAGGTGCTGTATTCCTGAGTGACATATATTTTATGTACGCGGGCGAAGCTGCGGGCTAAAGCTAGTATCTTGTATTTCTGGTACACTAAATGGAATACATGAAGATACAAGAAATAAAACAATAGGTCTTGAAAAAGGCTTTAATCTAGATAAAGACTTATGTTGTGGTTTAATTTTTGAATAGCAGTTAATGGATTGATTTCAGCCTTGATTATTGAACCCTGTGATTGTTGTAGATGAGCTAAAGTGTACAAAGCGGAAATCATCTAGTCTTTTTCCTATGTTTGGAACAGCCGCTCCGGGACCAACTGACAGACATCAGTTTTCTGAAGTAGGAAAAAGTTTCGATATTCAATGAATGGTCACCTTTCCATGGACTGGCCTCGACAAGCGTTGCTTAACCGTAAAGAAAGAACAGCGTGGCTTGATAAAATAAAAATATAGTTACAGTAAACCCAAAGTCAGGTAAGTAGTTTAAAAATATCTGCAGCATAAAAACCCTAACAGCAATCTGTTCAACTTGCTTACAGAGTACCTAGCCACTTCATTTATTGCAGTTTTCATATAATCCATCTGTAGGGAGCTGATTTCATCTCTGAGTACAAGATGACAAGATGGCGGCTTCAGAATACGAAAGTGACGATACGCTAATGCCGATATTGAATACAAATAATCTTCCATGCATTTGGAGGTTTTTTTTTAATCTTTTTAGTTTTTCCGTTACTGCGTACTGCTACTCTGTAGGTTTACAAAATTCATAATTTTATATTCTTTACTGTAAACATAACTTTTATAAAATAAGAAAAATAGGCTTGCTAAGGCCTACTGTCCACACCCGCGTTGCTTCATAGACGAGTTTTCGTCACTATACTGGGACGCACAGAACCTTCTAGACTGGTCGATGTGGTGGCATATCGTGGAGAATGCTTCTCTTGCTCAGTTTGGTGCGAGAGGATATGTCAGACCCAGTGGATTCCTTCAGTTCAACTTTGCGTTCCAGAGGCATAGGTACTCTTTCGAACAATCCCGTAAAACAACCAAATATTAACCACAATATTTCTTTCTACTTTTAACAGTAATCAGAATTCAGAACCTTCTAAATATAATATCCAAGAGAATATGTTCTTTAACTAGAAGTGTCTCTTCAGAGCATAGCATTTGATTTATTTTGAGCGCAGTAATCTTCCGTGACGTTTACACATTTCACTGCCAAACTGCACACAGAACTATATAGTTATACAGAGTACAGTTTGAACATTCTAGCGCTGTCTAAAACTAACTCCGGGTTGTATGAAGTAGACAAGTGAAGTTAGAAATTCCAATGAGAGATAGGGATTGGGAACGTTTTGTATTGTTTTAAAGCTAGTAATCAAGATTTGTTCCATTTTGTGTTATTTACGATGTTTTTAGTTTTGTTTTAACCCCTTATCTCCAAGCCTATTTCTATACAGCAATTGGCTGGTTTTGGTCTCAGGTACCTATAACCATAATCTCATTATCATCTACCTAGCCCTTTCCATTGGAGTCGGCTTCCAGTCAAGCCGGATTTAGCTGAATACCAGTATTTTACGAGGAGCGGCTGCCTACCAGACGTAATTAACCCAATGTTGCGATGACGTTTCGCACGGGATTTTACTGGTAGACATGAATATTGATGGTTACCGTTCGAATACCGCCGCAACGGTAATCACCAAAGCCTTGCTCATTTATATCATAATCTACTATTCCAAATTCAAAACGTTCACATCTGTTTAAAAACCATTAAGCTTCAATAAATCCCGCATTCAACCACTTACAAAACAGAAAGAATGGACCTTCACAAAAGTGATTCTATTTCAAAACGCGATTCATTCAATTGTCGAACACACGCCGTACATGTGAAGCGGTTTGAATCTCGACGACAAGCCCGCTTTATGAAATTCTATTGGAACGACGCTTTACAGCGCTTTTTCAAACCCACGCACAAAAGACTGCGATGTCATTGAAATTATAACTTTCCATTGTACAGTCTAGTCGGTTATACCTTCGGCAGTTTTTAAATCTTTTCTTTATTATGGAAAAGATTTGAAATCCGACGTCAGAACGACACCTTATGAAACTAAATTTTATCATTTGAAAATCAATACCTATTTGCTAGTTTGATAGAAAATAGGCATAGCATAGCAAAGCATCAGCCTAATAATATTGCCACTGCTGGGACTTAGGCCTCCTCTCTAGGAGAAGGAAATACTTTTAAAGAAGTTTGATAGAAAATAGGGATTAATTTTAATCATAAAATTATTTTCAATGTCACAGTTTTCATTGGCCAATTGTTTAAGTAGAGAGAGAGACTTTGTCCAGGAGATGGTTAGAATAGGCAAACTGAAAAAAAAAATTGACGTTAGCGTTACTATAACATTACTGAGTCGGCAGAGCAGTGAAGTAGATTCTATGTGCAGAAACCTTGAGATGACGAACCTATTCATACTATAACTGTACTTTCTATTTCAACAGCTGAATGAATGGAATATTGTAAACGTGTTTTGACTTCACAAAACTTTCCTCTTGATATAGGAAATAGAATGGGACTTGAATTAAACTCGCGTATTGTCAAGATCTGCCGCATTGTGGTCTAAACGAGTTTTCTCAGAGTTTTACAAATCGTACTCCATTTTGCGTCGACACAATTTTGTTTTCAAATTCAATTATAGAGAAAAGTGCTTTGCGGACTTACGAGAGCACAATTGACTTTGTAAAATCATCACTACATCACGATTGCGCTATAACAGCAAACTAGCTTATCACATACCCGCGAAACGAGACACAATAGTAAAACAATAACGCATGAGACCGATTGGGGATTCATGAACTAGCTTATATTTTAAACACCTCCTAAAGAGGAGGCCTGAGTCCCAGCAGTGGGGACATTGCAAGGCCTATTATGTTATGTTAACTTATATTTTAGTTTCTTATTTATGTATACCTGTTTAAGCACAACTTCAGAGGCTCTACCTACCACGTGCTCGTAATACGATCTATTTTACGACTTAAACTGAACTGTTAGAGGGATGGAGCTTTAAAGGCTGTTAAGCTCCATCGCTCTTTCTCGCTCACATGAATGGTTAACTAACACGTCTTGGTACGGCACCAGGACAAATCCACAATTCATAAATGTATGGTTTTCTTGAGATCACGGTTTTTATTAATCATAAATCTACCCAAAAACCACCTCTCACCAGTCATCAAAGAATACTTATACTCCAACGTTATTTATAACATCAACATCAATAAAAGTAACAAAAGAACTTCGTCACAAAACATATTATTTGGTGTTTCGCGAGCAACTTGAACAATCAGTCGGCGAGAGTTGCGCAACTCATCTAAAAGTTACTGTGCCAATAAATAGTTGCAGACTTCGCTGGAGGCTGAAATAAGCCGACAATGTTACTGTATTTACGAACGAAACTTCCTTATGTTACGTAAAAATTATTTAACAATAACGTTTTCGTTTTGGTGAATCTTCTTTTACATTCAAAACGCAATATGTGTAAATATTTTGGTATATAAAGACCGTGAATATATATTTTTTTGCTTCTAAATATAAAAGTTATTATACTTATTCAGTCACCTCGTTAGTAAACTTAAATACAAGCATTTAAGTTTTAGAAGAAACTGAATAATAATATTATCTCAAACAACTTTGAAAGTACTTTCCATTCATATACGAGTATCTTTTTCCACTTGTCACTATGCGATGAATACGAGAATGTTAAGGATTATCATGGTAGAAAGTTCGATAAGCCAGTCGACCGCTTGATTACACGGCTAGCAACCCAAGGCTCATCGGCGGTCCGGTCTGGACCGAGTTTGAGTCGAGTCGTAGATAGTGTGCACTGTTAGCGGGAGAAGTCGTTAGATGATTTTCCATCTACGTTATCGCGATCGACACTTTTATGACGTTCGGCGCTCCGATTGGCCCGCTATAAGATTTTCACCAATCACAGAGACAACGACAACGTTTCGATCATCAGGCCTCTGACAAACATGAGGCTTTTTATTTATTTTACAGCCACACTCTAATAATAAGAGCATCGTTGTTCATTTTTAATAATAATAATAATAATAATCGTTTATTTATAATGTGACCACTTTGTTTCTCTCACCACATAATATGATGTAAATATAGCCTTCATCCACTTTAGTCCATCAATCAAGGTACTGCTGTAGTAGGCCACTCATCTGTCAAGTTACTTTTATACACTACCGACAAAAACGTTTATCGATGATGATGTATCGAAAGCCGATAGTTAAACATTTACACAATTAAGTAATTTAAACAAAAGAGAAACGGTAGCCAACGAGGCTGGCTAAGAACAATAAATAATATTAATAAGAGTAATAGTACTAGATTCTAACTAGCTGCTGCCAGCGACTTCGCTCGCGTGTAAGTAGAAAATTGTCTTTGGGAGACTAGGATGATCTGCAAGAACTCGCTGAGAGCTCACCCAATCAATAATCTGGACCGAGCCCCGGTCGTCAACGGCGCGTTCTGTTCCACGCGCGCCTCAAGGAGATGTCAGCAAACTGTAGGGGCCCGGCAGGGCCGAAGCCTCTGGGGGGAACACGTGGTATTCCTAAAGGTTGACACCGAGTCCCCCCCAGAACGAAGGCAACGAAGGAACGGGGTAGGGGTTTAGTCAGTAAGAGTCTGACACGCCCTCCCACTCCGCCCAAGAGCGGGAGAAGTCATTCTGATGATTCCCCTACCAGAAAAAAAAAACCCAATCAAAGAGTAAATGAAAAAACGATAAAACTAAGAACGTCCTACATTTTCGGCAAACATCCTACCTTTGAGACAAAACGACGACAAATGGGTCAGCTAGTGTAGTAAAATTTTAGGCACAAATAAAACAGTACAATCTATTTATTTGTGAGCTCTAAAATAAAGCCTATTTTACAGCTCTGAAATATTAAATCACACCGTTTTATTCGCACCTAAAATCACAAAACCCAACCGATTAAATCATTCAAAAGTATCCTAAAAAAAATACTGGCAAAACATTTTATATCGTAATATTGAAGTATCTCGACACATGACCTTCCAAAATACCCTAATACAGTTACGGCCAATAAAATAAAAAGTTTACAGCAGGATCTTTACGACATAGAACATTAAGTTTACACTTTATTAAGGTTTCTTTATGAATAGCTAGCAGCTTGGATGGCTACTTACGGCCCATTAATCCTGCACTCCAGTGTACAAGTGCTTAAGCCACTTGTATACTAAATTGTTTAGTCACTTCCGGATTGTTTGGCAAACAGTGGAGTATAAAATCTTAAGTACTTGCATGTACCCTTGAGAGTTATAAGTATTTTGCTTAAAGAGACTTTTCTTACTGGTTTTATATCTTTGAAATGCATGGAGGTTGATTTTAGTCGATCAATAAAATTTGTTAGTGTTTTCTTAAACATTTATGTAAACTAAAATTATAAAGAAGGATAGTTATTGGTTTACTTGTGTTCAAGATTAAAAGACTTAAAATCCTATGTCCCCTTGCTGGGGCAGAGCGCGTCGACAGTAGTCACCCATCCCGACCGATCTTACGCTTTACGCTTGACCTCGCTCCATGTCAGTCCGATGGAAAATTTAGAATAGAATTTATTAAACAATTAATGTGTGACTTAGCGAAAATGAATCGTAGTCACTTAATTTATTTATGATCAATCATTGATTTGACTTTTACGAGTATTTTAGTGTCTTTTGAAGTAATTTCTTCATGCCAAATGTGTTTTGACTGATAGAAAGGCACGCAATCTCTGAATCTCGTAACATACTCGTATTAGAGACAGTGCAGACGGGAGAAAAGCTAATGAAATTATACATTGGCTGCCTCCTAAATTGAAACGTGGATCGTTCAATTCTCATACCACAATTCCTCGATCACAAATCAACAAAATAAATCAATATAGCTTAATCAATTACAGATTATAAATTCATCATTGTTCTAGATTGTCGAGGCTTCCAGACAGGAGATCTATTAGTGCTGGACTCGCTCGACTAATCAAAACAAACTTCACCCAGTGATGTCCATAATTCAGCAGCAATACGGAAGCTTAGGACATTGGGAACTGTGTTCGGTGACCGATTGACTCGGCATCGTTCTAGACTTTGAGGAAGGCAGCAAAAACATTGATTACTGTAACTGTGTTTTTGCACAGTTCTTTGTGTACTGTACTATACAACACGTTACTTAATGAATAATGTTCTAAGGCTGTGTCGTAGATATCGCTGTCAGCGATAAGGCCGACATTGTACGCATCGAATTATGTTTACGAGTATGTGTAAGTTAAGAATAATTATATCCTAAACGTACATCCTGAAAATAGTATGTTGTACTGAATCGATTTCAACTATTTAAAATAGGTGTAATTTGTTAAGAATTCTTTTAGGTTAAAAATTACTTAGGGCCTATTTCACCACCTATGATTAAGTTGCCAATAACTTACTTGGCAGATAATTTCATACAAATTCTGTTCCATTTTTGAATTTATCCGGGAAGTAGTGCCTACTCGGACATTGTGAAACAGGCCCTTAGTCTAATAAAATTCTTGATTAAGTCACTAGTGTCTAGTAACAAACTTCATCCCTCAGTGCTGTCCATAACTCAGCAGCAATAAGGAAGCTTAGGACATTGGGAACTGTGTCCGGTGACCGATTGACTCGGTATCGGGCGAGAGTGATTTAGGAGTGGCTGGAGTTTGAGGAAGGCTGCTGAGCAAAAACATTGATTATGATTACTATACGACATGTAATGTAGTAAACGATGGTCGTACGATCCAGCCTAAGATTGTCTAGTAGATATCTATTCCTGTCACTGATAATAAACAGTTTTTATTTCAATTCGGCATCAAAGACCACATCAATGATTTATTTTCATTTCAAAAAGTCACTAATTTTTCATTTCAACTGTTTAAGTAATCGCGAATTTCCTCGAAAATCCAATCACTTTATATACGTATTGTATTTATTTCCACAGATAGCATTCGGAAACCGCTGAACCGATTTTAATGGAACCTGTATTGTATTACACACAACTCAGTCAGAATGATTTATTTTACACAATTGTTTCTGCTCTCGTCAAAAGCAATCTGCAGTATCATTGTCACTCATTGACACGTATTCACTTTGTACTGTTTTCTGTCAGATGTTTTTATTTGTAGCTATGTGTTTAAACACCACATGTATTTAAACATCAGCCATACTTGGGAACTAATTATCCAGAACCTTTTTTTTGAGTTTTTTTTATTAATAGCTGATCGAAGACCCCACCGATAACACTCAATACTAGCTCAACCATCGTCGTTTACTCTTTTTTCAAAAAATCATAATGCCAGGAGACATTTTATTTATGTTATTAATATAGTAAAAAAATTGTCAATTTTACCTACCTATGTCTATGGAAAATTCAATGTAGCCCAGACTATTAATATCATAAGTACTTCTAGTTACTCAGATGCGAAACGAGACACAATAGTAAAACAATAACAGCGCGGTCTCATAGGACCGGTTGGGGATTCAAACGCTAAAGCAGCCCGTTTCTATATTAGAAACTAAAAAAATGGTGTCTAATAAATGTCTGCTGACTAACTTGTTTTCCAACTTGAGTGCCTAACACAAAACGAAAACACCTTACAAAAATATCACGAAGGAAAATTTATAAAATAAATGTTACCAGCTGTATTTTCATTCGAAACTCTACCTCGTTTTAAAGCATTTTAAAAAGTACACTAATTAACACGTAATAGCGTGATACAAAAAGTTCTCGCCACTAACAGCTCTCTGTCTCATTAAGTTCTTAATATAAAATAACTAAGTTTTACAGTTTAGATTGAAAATAAGATTAATTGTTTAACTTTGGACTATAGTTTCCCAACTTTTATATTGTTGGACGGTGACGGAGGATTTTTTAAATTGGATCTTTATCCATTAATACAGTTACGAAACATCGCTAGTTTCTTTAGCAAATATCTTTTTTTTCTTAACATAGATTCAAAGTCCTTCAGTTGCTATAATAAAGATTCAACAACATAATTTGTCAACCATTAGAATATGGATGTACATATTCTAATGTTTTTTTAAGCATTTGGTAGAATATATCAAGTCAGTCAACCTTCTCGGAAAACTTCGCTGAGGTAATCAACATTACAATAAAATTCTGAGCTCCATTTTACCGAGATCGCTCCTGTTTCAATTATTTCACACAGTGACCAGTTGCGTAGACACTTGAGATACAAAACTACACTTATTTTACATCACAATATCCACCAGGAATCAATATGCGGATAATTAAAACTCACTAAACTTCACTCAAATAAATCCCGCCAAAAAGTCTTTCAGCAAATAAGACCCTGAAGTGTAGCCAGCCATAAAAATAATAGGCAGAATAAAAATCCGCCGTGCTTTGTCAGAAATAATGGCCAACATAAAAATAATGATAACAATTTAAAAAATAGAACATTGCCGCCATTGTTGACCATGGTTTGCACAAATTCTTTGATTTATTCAAATGTCACGTCTGTCGCTATTTCAGTTTCCCGCCAAAGCCGTGTATTTTATCATTTTCACGATGTTTACCGACTCACGTTTTGATTTACGCCCCATTTCGAGGACAACATTTTTATGAATAAATTATTATTCACGAATAGTTAGTCCCGTCTTCATTATGTAAATAGATACAGATGGTGAGGCTTTATTAGTGTAAGATATGTTGTTTGTTTTTTGAATATATTTTCTTACGGTAGTTTTATAAATACAGGAGGACAAACGTGTGGTTTTAATTCCAATTTAGCACTGAAATATCTCAACTTGTTCCTGATATCCTGCTTACTCCTGGTATTTTTTTAGTATACTCGCGTAGACTTGCGTTTGACCACTATCTCACCTGATGGTAAGCGATAATGTAGCCGACGATGGAGCACGGTTACCTACAGTGTATTCGCCGGAGCATGAGCCAAAAGGTAAACAAAGAAATCATTTTTTCAAAATGGCGGGTAAAACCGGACCGATGACAAAACGTCACATTTCAATGTAAAATGTTCGCAGTATCTGTGGTCTACAAATTAGTAGTATTAAAATGTAATTTTAGGTTCTTTTACATGTGAACTATTTAATGCATAACTAATAAAAATTAAGAAAATAATTAAAGGCATTTATAATGTTTGATTTCAAATAAAACTGAAAGGATAACATAAGTTCCACAGACATCATTCTACAATATAATTTCTAATGTTGTCAGTGTAGTTATTAATTCCATACTTATTTTTATATGTTCACTACCTCAATCGTGACATATAAAGAACCCTTTTTATGGTTTGTTTACCTTTTGGCTCAACCCTCGACGAATAGCCTATAGAAGTAACCTATACACTCTTGACTTAAAAACCCCTAAGTTGTACATATCAGGAGACAGAGACTGAGACAGAGCTGTACGCACAATAAACGTTCCCAAAACGCTATTTAATCTCTGAAGGTATAACGATTTTCGCAACGTCTTTTCGTCATTGACTGGACAATCTGGACATAGAAAGTAATGTGATGGTCGACTCTCTATTGCAGAACGTAAAAATCCAATCGCTTTCGCTGAAATCTTCATTATTACTGTTTTACTGTCAGCTTTAGATTGCTCTTAATATAAAGAGGATTGTTCGCATTTGCACACAAATTTTGTATAGAAGGACTAGCACTCTGCCAAAATATTTTCATAAAAACTTTCAAACGTATTTGAAGGGCCGTTTTGAAATTCATAATGACAGTCTTTATTATTCATTTTGATTAGAATTTGTGCCAACTTTTAAGTTTAGTAACCCAAAAATTAAAATCCTACATACGATCTTAAAAACCCCCATGATGCATCTCATGACACACATACCCGCGAAACGAGACACAATAGTAAAACAATAACAGCGCGGTCGCATGAGACCGGTCGAGGATTCATGAATTAATAAGACCAAATACGGTCAGAACACATTGACGTTTGAACCATAAGTTTAGAAAATATGAAAAAAATCTGGAAAGTAGAGCTTTATAAAGACTTTCTAGGAAAATTATTTTGAACTTGATGGGACGAACAGTTTTTGAAAAGTTGGGGACACTTATTTTGACGGACGGGAAACTACGGAACCCTACACTGGGCGTGGCCTGACACGCTCTTGGCCGATTTTTATGTACCTAGTGTCACTCTCACAACTTGACACCCCTCAAGGTAAAATGTAACAAACCGTTTAAACTCTAGGGAACGCCAAAAATATACAAAAGCACACACACTTGAAAAACACAACCCTCCATCCGACGCCACACCCGATTGCTGAAAAAGAAAAAAAAAAAACATTTATAGAGTTCAAATGAAATGTAACATTTCTTGATATCATAACGTTGACTGTTTATTACCAATCCTCAGCAGACTGTGCTTTAAATAACATTCTTGTTGATATCTTATTACGGAGCAGACGTTTTCTCATCTCGTGAACGATGTACACTCGGTTCATGTGTGGCTCTTGGGAGTTCTTTGAACTTGTTCATTTTTTAATTTATTTTGCTACTGATAATGTAACATGAAAGGAAAGGCTTAAAGGAGAAATGGACGAGTGTAATAAGAAAGTGGTACCCAAGAGATGGGAAAAGAAATAAAGGACGTCAGATCTTCTTCATAGCGTGTCGATGGCAAAACTAATCAGATATCTTGCCTGGCCCAGTACTCGGCCACGGCAATGCCGTCCACTGATGCTGTCATTAGTTCTTCACGAGAACAGGTGACAGGGCACGTGGTGCAGGATGGAAGATGGAACATGGTCTGTGGAGAGATGTCACACAAACACTGAAGATCAGAACCGTCCGAGAACCCCCTGAAATCTGTGGAGATTGTCTCATATGTGGATTTGTGAAGGACGTCAGATGACGAGATGGGAAGACGAAATAAAAAATTATCTGGTCCAGAATGGACAAGAATAGCAAAAAACGGAGCAGTATGGAACGATTTAGAGGAGACCTTTGTCAAAGGACAAGCTAAACCGGTTGCCAATAAATAAATATTTTTTATAAACTAGTTTTAAGGCATGTAAATATCCACTGTAGTAGGAAAAGAAAAACAATAGAGGCTATTTTTATTTATTATTAATTAGGTATAATGGAAAATGAAAAGAAAGGCTTCACCGCTGCCCTGAAACGCAAAGAGCAACTCAGACGGTTTTTTTTTTAAGATACATAAACTAGTGCTTGACTGCAATCCCGCCTGATGGTAAGCAGTGATGCAATCGTTGCTGGCAACACGCACTAGTTTATTCTAGCCTTGAAGACACCCAAATTATAATCAGACGGGAAGACTGCAACAGACAGATTGTTCTAGTCCTTTGATGGTTTTAGTCAGTAAATGGATGACGTTCCCTCCCACTTCACCTAGAGTGGAAGAGGTTAATTGATGATTGATTGATTGATATACCCTTTATTGTAGACCAAAAATAAAATTACAATAGGAACATAAAATTAATAGGGTGTCACAATGTGCGGTCTTATCGCTAAAAGCTTTCCTTACTCCCATTGTTAAGAGATTTTTCACCAAAAAAAAAAAGATAAATCTGGGTAAAGAAAGAATTTTTAAATCAGTCGTTTTTGTGTTTATTAATTACAATCAAAATATAGGAATAAAATCTTTTTCTTTTATTATATAAGTAAAGGTAGATTAGTAAAGATAAGTAAGAAGATAACTAAAAGTAAGAAGTATAGATTTCTCTACTGATTTTACAACCAAATTCATCATGAATATTGTTTCTTAGACTCTCTCTCTATCTTTCTTCTCCAAGACAAATAACATGCGATCCATTAATCTTTATCAAACTAAAAACCACCTGCGTCTGACATATGTCATTAGCAAACCCAGTACTTACATGGACTATAAATGAATACGTCACATCCATTATCCATTAACCTATCAATACCCGCGAAACGAGACACAATAGTAAGATAATAACAGCGCGGTCCTATGAGACCGCTCGGGGATTCATGAATTAAAATAAACCTATATATCCACATGTAACGATTACCAGGGGAAGGGATCAACCTTTCTTAAGTCCAGCCGGACGATTTACTACTAAGCTTATTTCAAACTTGAGTACTCTACAAAGTCTATAGTTAATGTTGCTTCAGCAGGTAATCCTCTCGTCGGAAATGACGCAGAAGGTCGACAGGAAAACCTCTTTCTTGTTTTTTACGTTTAGGTTTACTCCTCAATGAACTTTGTATATTAACGTTTGAATCCCCAACCGGTCCAATGAGACCGCGCTGTTATTGTTTTACTATTGTGTCTCGTTTCGCGGGTATCTGGGTAATTAAACCTCATTTATAGTTTTAAAATTCATTCGCAGTGTTTTCGTACTTGTTGGACCGATGAACTAGTAATTCCCGCGGGAATCTGATGAATGCGAGACATTTTTCTGAAATGATGACAATGAACAAAATTAAAAAACTAACTCTTTATTATAGTCCACTTTTATAGTTTCGTCTCCCGTCTATAATTAAATAAAGCTAAAATTAGCCCTTTGTTCTCAAATGGACTTTTAAAGCGACATTCACGGTAATCTCATGCAAGATTTTAACCAAAGAAGTACTTTATTAGACAAAATAATCACTTGCACAAAAATAAATTCACTATTTCTGTTTTGCCACCTCATTAGACACCTAGACCTTGGACCTCAGCGTGCCATTAGCCGCATCGCTTGCCGCGAACTTTTTCTTTTCATCCTAAGGGATGTAATCCACTGGATAAAAAGGGAATAAACCCACGCTCGTTAGCCGATGACGCCGCATTATGAGACAGACGAGATTGGATCCTCCCGCACCGTGTTACTTGAAATATCCTCTAAAGACTAGACTACGAAAATATATTGACTAAAAAACGTAACGGCTTACGACCTACATGTGTTTTTAAAGCTCTATCATCGATCACAATCCCCAAAAAAAGAGGACCCTTATCTATCTAAATTACTCAGAAAATAATCAATCACTGACAAGATTTATTGAGCCTTATAAAAATGTAAGGAGACATGGAAGGTGATTTATCAAAATCGATTAGTCTTACTTCTATAATGTATCTACTTTTACGCATAAATGTCTTCACTGGCATAAACTTTATCATTGTATCCGCAGGACAAGGCCTGTGCTGGAGTCGTAGGATGATTTTATTGGCAACAGTAGGGGCGTACTTCGAACACCAAGCTATGGGTAGCTCACCGTTTGACTGTCAGATAAGGACCAAATCAAAGTCCCCAGTGCGATGTATTGCACGCGCATTTAAAGGCAGTATAATAATAGGTACCATGGCCCTGAAAAACAAAAGGTAACTGAAAGAACTCAGATGGGTTATAATCGGTAAAAGTCACGCCGTAAATTATGTTAAAGGTATTAATCAGCATCATTATTGTGTAAATAACATTTCACTATTGCATGTGTATAGTTTTTAGGGTTCCGTACCTCAAAAGGAAAAAACGGAACCCGTATAGGATCACTTTGTTGTCCGTCTGTCTGTCTGTCTGTCTTTCTCTCTGTCTGTCTATCAAGATCCTTTATCTCGAGAACGCGTGAAGGTATAAAGTTGGAATTAAAACTATATACTCAAGTCCGAACCTTCCGTCCCCTTCGACCATCTGTTCTACGAGCAATGTGCCCTGCCCACTGCCACTTAAGTTTGGCGATTCTTCGGGCTATGTCGGTAACCTTAGTTCTCTTGCGCATATCTTCATTTCTGATGTGATCGCGCAAGGAAACTCCGAGCATAGCCCTTTCCATTGCTCTTTGGGTGACTTTAAGCCTTCTGGCGACCACGCACCGGAAGACGCAGCGTCAGAAGGCCTCCCACAAGGTGGACCGACGACCTGGCGAGGGTCGCGGGAATCCGATGGATGCGAGACGCACAGGACCGGTCGCTGTGGCGATGCTTGGGGAAGGCCTATGTCCAGCAGTGGACGTCTTTCGGCTGAGATGGTGATGATGATGACTTAAGTCCGCAGTCCCTTGAAACTGTGCAAAAATCAAACTTGTAAATTGACGGAAAAAAATAATAAGCCCGTTTATGTTGCAAAAAACGTACATTTCGACACTATCAAAGGAATCAAAATTCAAAGGGTACTTCCCGTTGACCTAGAATCTTGAAATTTGGCACGAACCAAGGTATTATTGCACAAATATAGGAAAAAGTCTGAAAACTAAAATTTTTTAGATAGGTCACAAGAATTTTTTTTTGAAAAATCTTCAAGGCTCTATTCGAGAATTGAACTGTTTTCATAGGTAAGTTTGCACGGACCCTCAGGGCGCGAATCCGACTCGCACTTGCCCAGTTTCTTACCTTATTGACGCATTTAAGTTTTTCTCCAAAATAGATGTACCCTACATAAATAAAGAGAAATTATGTAAAGCTGTTGGTCCCGGGAGTCATTCGTAAACCTTTGACAGTCAGTCGTTACAGACGCTAGAAAGTCTGATCATACCTCTTCATCAAGGAATATTGTGTTACTCACTAACTGGATTGTGGAAGTCTGATAGGCAGGCAGTTGCTCCATGTAAAATACATGGTATTCAGCCTCATCTAGTTAGATTGGAAGCCGACCCCAAGCTAGTTGGGAAAAAGGCTAGAGAAATGACACGTACAACTCGGTCACATTAACTTGACACTTGGCGTCGATGAATAATGTCCAAAAACAATATAACAACAAGAGAGAACTAGCCAAATTATCGACGCACGTATCGATAATAAAGATGCTGATTGCTGACTATACCTGACACTTGCCAGGCGATCTAAGCGAATTTGTGAGGAAAGCGGGGAATGATCGGATTTCAGAGATGCGTCAAGTTAATATAACCGGATTGTATAGGTTTTTCTAAAATGACTTCTATTCTTTTTCGCAGAACAAAGAATTCCTAATTTACAGCTGTTGAAACGACACCAAGCGTTGCGGTCCCTCGATGAATAACAATAAGGGTGTGTGTAGCCACCGCGTCCTGTGAGCCAATCACATCATTTATTTCACTACTGAATGGTAAACAGCTGTGAGGCTTTTACGAGAACTTATTCAGTATTTATATTATTCAGTTGGCTATTTGGTAGGAAGGATATGCTAAGAGATTTGGAGACGGTACGGTTGGGCAGGATGTTAAGCAGTTGGCTACTAGGCTTTGTATGGCAAGTTTGATTCCAGCAACGAACTAGTAATTGTATGTGAGTTTAAATGTTACAGAATGCACTACAAGTCTGTTCCATCATTAGACGACCAGGCGTTGAAAGATTAAAAAAAACTACATTACGGTAGTCACTGTTGGCGTGGGATTGTGGACGACGACCAATGGGTCGCTCGCCGCCGGTAACCATCCCGAACGAACCCGAGTCGTCGACTGCACGTATTGTGCTTATTCCACATGTGACTCAAAGAGATGTCAGCAAGACCGTGGGGGCCCAGCAGGGCGGAACCTGGAACGCAATGGAAAGAAGAAACATGGGAGTGTTTTTTAGTCAATAAAAGTCTGAAAGCCCTAAAGCGGGAGAAGTCTTATCGATGACGTCCCACCAAAAAAAATACCTGATTTTGAAATTATAATGGAAAGAGAACCATCGAAATTGAGCTAGTGTTTCAAAATATAAACACAGCTGAAGTAGAAATGATTGCCGCCGCTCTTGTGGTGCAAATGACTGCAGGCAACTGTATTCAAACGGATCTCCTCTAAATTACACTGTTCCTCAGAACGTATTCTCAAACAGCGCGGAGTAAATGACTATAATTTACTAGAGATGTGAACACATTTATTTACATTATATGGTGATTTGCATGACACATTAGTTATGAAGAGAGTTATCGCTACCACTCTCACTGTTTGAGACGCATTGATGAAAAACATGTTTTTTTGAGACTTCGTTGTTATAAATTGACGTTATAACAGATCAAACAAACATAAAGAAAGTCTAATTTTGGACAAAGAAAAACATTTTTTAAATAGAATATTTATTTAAATTTAGAATTTCAAGACAATCAGAAGTACGTAGACTTCACACTGGTTAGTTCATGAATCCCCGACCGGTCCTTTGAGACCGCGGTGTTATTGTTTTACTATTGTGTCTCGTTTTGTGGGAATGTGATAGGTTAAAAGCACAAAACGTACGAAGTCAAATGAAAAAAAAACTTAAGTTATAACATTACAGTGACCTGTGAAACACAAAATCTGTCACCAAAAATTAATGAGTTCCAACAACTTCCAAGAGTCACACATGAAACGAGTAGGGTCGGGTGTCTCACATTGAACCAGGCAGCTACATTGAACCACCGCCGAATCTCGAAAATGCGACATTGCCAAACCGTACTAATATGAGTGAAAGAGAGGTATTTACATTCCGTTCCTGCCCACTAGTTTGCGTGGCGATCGCGTGCAAAGTGGCTGTGTGAGGAGTATTCGAAAGCAAACTGACTCAAAAAGTAAATATTTTTTGCCAATTTCATTCTTTTTTAGCTTTTTTCGTGTAAATAATATCAATTTATTTATATATACACTGTTTTCTACGGTTATTTAGCAATTAAAAGCGCTATAATTCGTGATTTTAAGAGATTGATTTGCCGGTAAAATTTTGAGATTAGTGATAAAACGTGGTGTGTCTCACATTGAACCACCTGAGGGTGGTACACATTGAACCACGGTTTACTGTGTACACCCCAGTCGTTAAAGGAGTGTTTTTTACAATTATTTTAATTTAATTTTAATTTGTTATATTATGGAAGGTACTTTTGTTTTTATAATTAAAAACTGTTACTTTTGTTTTTATTATTAAATTATGATAAAAATTTGACTGAAAAGGTTTTGTGATGTATAAAACTAAGACTCTCGGTTTAATTGCATATGATTTAAAGTGATTTTTATAAATATAAGGCTGATTTTTATTATTACTGTTTATTATTATTATTATTACAAAGTATTTGCCTTATAAATTGAACTAGAAGACATCGTTAATAAGGTGTCTCAATGTGGACGATACCCTGGTTAAATGTGTACCACCGGTGGTACACATTTAACCAAAAATCATTTTTCATAAAAACCTGTTTTACACCGAAACTAAAAGGAATATGAAAAATTAATCTTTTACAAAATTGAAGCTAAATAAATATGCTAACTATACACAAAAAATTAAAGGCATTGATTGAACATCCAGCCCACTATGAGACTTTGAAATTTACCTGGTTCAATGTGGGACAACTTACCATATACTTTATTAAGATTTCTGTGGGTATACATTAGTCTCGAAATGAGAAAACGTCTGTTCCGTAATAAGATATCAACGTGAACATTAAAGAAATTATTTAATAATGTCCCAAGCCAAAAAAAAATCTTTGTACCAGTTTTGAGTCTTGATATATACTGTCAAATGCAAAATTGCATGGATAGTACAGAAAAAAAAATTGTGTGAAGCGAGAAATGACGCGAAGAGTATTTTTCGAACACTTGAACTCAAACGTTCAGGGGAAAATAGACTTTAAGGTATCCATAGACTGCTAACATGGCTGGTCACACATCGGTACACATTACATCTCTGTTTGCCTCTTCAGAAAATATAGGCATAACACAAAAGGACTATAGGTAGGTATACAGTAGCGCTTGTGGTTGCCAAAAACTGATGAATACAACATGTTGTTGTTCAACTTCGTAGTAAACACGGGCCTTACAATGGTCCAGATTTATAGTTCTGTTTGCAAGAACCGCGACAAAGAACTTACTAACCAACTTGTTGGTAATACTTAATTATTTATAAGTCTGCCTGCGACATTAAACAAAGGAAAACATGTTTGCTTATGTTTGAAACACACGTTGAATATAAGCCACACCGCAGGATAAGCTAAATCTTCTCGCCGAAGTGCGTTGCTGAAAGATATGATGAGAGTCTTCTAATGAGACATCTTATCAAGACTATATTGACTTAACCAGTATACAGCATGTAACTAGAATAATTCACTTCTTTATAGACTCTAATTAGAAAATTAAGTTACAATCGTTATTCAAGCGCTGTTTCACTTAGGTAGTGAGTTTTAAAAAAATTGGTTTCCTATCTTATTAGTAGGCAAATAATATGGAAAAAATTGATAGTGTTACGAACGTGAGTAATTAAATGCCGGTTTACTAGCAGATATCTTTATTAACCACAAAACAATGACAAGTTAGTCCAATCAACAAATAACCAATCACTATAAACACTCAGAGTTCCGTTTAGTATCGCTTAGGTCGCTAGGTATCACTTCAAGCACTTAGGTAGTTCGCTCTGTATCGCTGACGAAATCAAACTGAAACTGCTTCTAGCCGGGGACCCGTATTTATATGCGAAGTCATCGAAGTTTCTCGATACCGACGTTTCAAGGACATTCTAGCACAAAATAGTCGCATCGGGAGGCCATAAATCATTATTATTACTCTTGTAAGTAGGTACTTATCTACCACCTTACATGCGAATTTCGACTCTATTGCTAATACCGGAAGGTACAAATTCCCTTATCCGCCCACATAACTACCTACTGAATTTCATCTAATAATAATAGCGTATGTCGGACTTTTCTGGAATTTGCCAGGCCTGAGTATGTACTCCTATTCTCGAAGCTTCGCACAGCAATGCGTTTTAATTATTTGATGCTACTCTTGGTTTCGTCGAAGATATAGCGTACTCAAGTTTCACGGCGTAACAGTGCCCCCCTCTTAGTCATGCTCGTCCCGAGCATTATTAGATCCGTGATATGGCGCCAATCTATCCACGTGGACTACCTTAGGTTTCCCTCGTAACCCTTTCTTGATGCGGTAGGTAACGTCGTTGATCCTTTTTATCACGGTGTAGGGTCCCTCCCATCGAGCTTGAAGTTTCGGCGACTTCCCTTTTCGTCGAAGTGGGTTGTGGAGCCAAACCAGTGCACCTTCCTCAAATCCCTTGGCGTTGGCATTGCGGTCGTATCTAGTTTTCATTTTAACGCTGGTGTGCAGGCTATTCTCACGCACTCGTTTATGCACTTCATCCAATTGATCTTGGAGGTCACTTACGAAGTCCGTAACTGGCTTAGTCTTGTCAGGTGGCACGCCGGTTATGGTATCGACTGGAAGTCTCATCTCCCTGCCGAAATTCACTCTTGCTGGGGTATGGCCCGTGCTATCATGCACTGCTGATCGATAAGACATCAGAAATAGTGGAATATACCGGTCCCAATCTTTCTGATGGTCATCGACAACCTTAGCCAGGTGATTCTCCAGGGTCTGGTTAAACCTCTCCACCATTCCGTCCGACTGTGGGTGCGCAGGTGTTGTGCGTGTCTTGTAAATCCCCAGAAGAGTGCACATTTCCTGGAACAGCGCAGATTCGAAGTTGCGGCCTTGATCGGAATGGATCTCCAAAGGTGCGCCATACCGACATACTACTTCTTCGACCACCTTTTTCGCCACTGTCGTCGCTTCCTGATTGGGTATGGCGAAAACTTCAGGCCACTTTGTGAAATAGTCCTGTATCACCACTATGTATTTGTTTCCGTCATCTGTCACTGGGAAAGGTCCAGCAACGTCGATGGCAATGCGTTCCCATGGGGCTCCTACATTGTACAACTGAAGCTTGCCCCTGCTCCTAGTCTGTGGTCCTTTCACGGATGC
The DNA here is from genome assembly GCA_030763345.1 of Mythimna separata. Classification (NCBI taxonomy): domain Eukaryota; kingdom Metazoa; phylum Arthropoda; class Insecta; order Lepidoptera; family Noctuidae; genus Mythimna; species Mythimna separata. The sequence goes on along the minus strand of CM061171.1, from coordinate 19,566,681 downwards.
GCACGCTGTACATTTCCGACACCATTGCTCTATGTCTTCTCTACAATTGAGCCAGTAATACCGCTGTCTCACTTTCAGTAGAGTTTTCTTGATTCCCAGGTGTCCACCAGAAGCGCCATCGTGTATCTCCTGAAGCAGGGGGACCACTTCACGTCGTGGTACTATCACTTGTGTGGTCACCTCCTTGCCATCGTTCGATTCCCATTTCCTACAAAGCACGTCATTTTCTAGGACTAAACTGTCCCACTGTGCCCAGTAGCTCTTTGTGACAGGACTATGTGACGATACTTCATTCCACTGAGGCCTAGTTCCACTACGCTTCCAGTCCAGTATAGGTCGAATATCGTCATCTTCTTCCTGGGACTTCTTAAAGTTGCCTTCAGCCCTAATTAAGTTCACGTGTTCCCGGGCTTCATTTTGCTGGCAATGTCTACAGTCCTCATTACATGGACGTCGCGACAGGGCGTCAGCATTGTTATGCCCTTTTCCACTACGATGTTCCGTCACAAAGTTGAACTCCTGCAGCTGCTCTAGCCATCTTGCAACTTGACCCTCAGGGTTTTTGAATTGTAGAAGCCATTTCAATGCAGCGTGGTCCGTCCTCAACGTAAACTGTCTCCCTATGAGGTACTTGTGGAAATGTTGCAAAGTTTTTACAACAGCCAGTAGTTCTCGTCGAGTCACGCAGTAGTTCCTTTCTGGTTTTGAAAGTGCCTTACTGAAGTAAGCGATCACGACTTGCCTATCTTCTTGCACCTGCGACAGCACTCCACCAATTCCTGTGTTGCTGGCGTCGGTATCGACGACAAATCTTCCATCTCTGCTCGGATATCCCAGTATAGGCGCTTCACATAGCCGTTGCTTCAGTTCGTTGAAAGCTGACTCACAGTTCTTGTCCCAGATAAAATCTCGTTTATCCTCAGTCAGCTGATGTAAAGGTTTTGCAATGTCCGAAAAACCCATAACAAACCGTCTGTAGTATGTGCACAATCCTAGAAATGCACGTACTTCCGTTTTGTTCTTTGGAGCCGGCCACTGTTGGACAGCCTTTATCTTCTCAGGATCGGTTCTCACTCCATCGGCGCAGATGACATGTCCTAGGTAGCTGACCTCCTTCTTGAACAGGGCACACTTCTTTGGGCTTAGTTTTAGGTTAGCCCTCCGTATCCTGGTGAATACTTTCTCCATATTTCTCAGGTGTTCCTTAAAAGTGCGGCCCATTATAATGACGTCATCCAAATATACCAGACAGACGTCACCAAGAAGGCCCACCATGACTCTATCCATGAGGCGTTCAAACGTCGCTGGAGCGTTGCACAATCCAAAAGGCATGACGTTAAATTGCCACAGGCCGTTGCCAATTCCTGTACTGAACGCTGTCTTTTCCTTATCTTTCTCGCTAATTTCCACTTGCCAGTAGCCACTTTTCAAGTCAATGGTTGAAAACCACTTCATACCACTGAGCATATCCAGTGTGTCGTCTATCCTAGGCAAGGGATAACTGTCCTTCTTCGTTACATCATTCAGCCTTCTGTAGTCTACACAGAATCTGGTACTGCCGTCCTTCTTCTTCACCAGAACGACAGGAGAAGACCATGGGCTCGTAGAAGGTTCAATAATTCCGCTATCAGCCATATCCTTTACCATTTCTGCTACCTCAGTTTCTTTAGCCCAGAGTATGCGGCGCGGTCTCTGTTTAATTGGTCTAGCATCACCTGTATCTATCTCATGCTTGACGAGACCTGTTCTTCCGCAATCTTTTCCCGTTGCAAAGATATCCCGGAACCGTAGCAGAAATTCCTTGGCTTGCTGTAGTTCCGAAACTGATAAATTGCTCTTAGAATTTTCCAGAAGTTGCTGGATGTGATCAGATTCACCTTTTATTGCGTCTTGTTTTACTGAAGATGTGTTGATTTGGCGGAGATACTTCACTTCTTCACATCTTCCAACAACACTGTTTTTCTTCAACTGGATCTCCTTTTTCCCAAGATTTACAATCCTGACCTTGGATCTTCCTTTCGTCATAACTAATGTCCTCGCGGTGATAAGTTCCGGGTGCCGGCCAATGTCTTCAACTATAACACATCTGCGTTGCCTAATTTTCTTAGGAAATTTAACTTCGACTAAGGTTTCCGTTCTTGGAGCCAATGTGGTATCCTTTAAGCAATAGAGGTTGCATGTGTTAATTCCTTTCAGGAAGACTTCTTGGTCTGGGAATTTCAATACTCCTTTATCGATATCTAAAACACATCGGTAATTCCGCAGGAAGTCGAGACCCAGTATGCAATCGTCGGTAATATTCGCAATTAACGCTGAATGGGTGTACACTTGATCACCGATTTTAAACTCGATTACTGTATCACCGAGGACGGAGACTGGCTGACCGGTGGCTGTCTGAAGTCGGTAGGCTGGAGTTTCTGTTCGCCACAAGATGGTGCGTTTCAGCAACTCAGGTCTTACAATAGTCCGTGACGCCCCGGTGTCAACGGTGAAATTGCATGCACGTTGATTCAGCGTTCCCTCGATGATCAAACTATTTCCGTTGTGGACTTGATTGATGGTGATGGTTGGGGCCTTCAGTTGACCAGCCAGCACCCGCCCCGCGGCCCTGGTGACATTTAGTTTAACGACTCCTCGTTAACTTGAGTTCCGGAGTCCACACTTCCCCTCTTCCTCTTGGGGCAATCAGTACGAATGTGCCCTTTTTCTCCACATCCATAACACGTCGGAATATAGCGAGATTTTGCCGACGAAGCCACTTCTCGGTGACGTGGTTGCACTGAAGGTGAGACCACCACTTCCCGAACTCTGTGCGTACGTGAGTCTTGTCGTACGGCTTCCACTTCCAAAGCGTGGGCCATCGCACTCTTCAGAGTTTGGTGGTGTCCGAGTCGCACCGTAGCCCTGACTTCAGTATCCCGTAGACCGTCGATGAATGCTTGCACCAGATTTACTTCCACCATCTCCGGTGTCATCGACATGTATGCCCGCCGGACCAGCCGTTCAACCTCTACTCCCCACTGCTGAAGGCTCTCGTTCGACCTCTGCGTTCTCTCGCGAAGTTGCGCGCGGAAAACATGTTCGAGGTGCTTGTCACCATAGCGAGTGTCTAGTCCCTCCATTAGACGCTCCAACGTCCTGCCGTCTGAAGGAAGGTTCTCTAGGACCAGCAGAGCGTCGCCTCGTAGGGCCAAAGTTAACGCCGCGAAAGACTGGTCATTATCCCAGCGGTTCGTCTTGACCAGTGTTTGGAATTGATACTTAAAAGCCGTCCAGGACGAAGTGCCATCAAAACGCGGCATATCAAATTTTGCGGCTGATGCACAGTGGGTGTGCGATGGTGCGCTAACAGCAACGGGTTCGCGTGCTTCGAGCTTGACAATTTTCTTGTTGATGTCCAGCAGGCGATCTTCGTGGCCATCAATTCTGGTTTCGAGGCTATCAGCTCGGGCGGAAACCTCCTTGACCTCTAAGGTGAGATTTTTCACTTTTTCGCCCAACGTGACGAGGCCGTGGTCGATTTTTTCGAGGATCAGGTTCTGCTTAGCCTCTTGATCCCGGCGGGCTTCCTCCTGTTCGCGGCGGGCTGCTTCCTGTTCGCGGCGGGCAGCTTCCTGTTCGCGGCGGGCTTCTTCCTGGTTAGCCGCGATTAGGTCCTGGAGCTTACGTTGGTTAGCCTCTTGTTCGCGGCGGGCTTCTTCCTGGTTAGCCGCGATTAGATCCTGGAGCTTACGCTGGTTAGCCTCTTGTTCGCGGCGGGCAACTTCCTGTTCGCGGCGGGCAGCTTCCTGTTCGCGGCGGGCAGCTTCCATACTAGCTTGCATGGCGGCCAACACTGCGGCGAGGTTCATTTCCGAGGATGGCCCTGTTGGCGCCTCAGCAGCTGCCGTTGCTCCCATACCAGCCCGATCTTCCGCTTCCAGACATTGACGTGCAGCATCCATCTCCACTTGCCTCCTTGTTCGTGGTCCCTGTTCGTCGTCCCTCTGTAGTAATGGCATCTCACTTCTGACACCAGTTGTTACGAACGTGAGTAATTAAATGCCGGTTTACTAGCAGATATCTTTATTAACCACAAAACAATGACAAGTTAGTCCAATCAACAAATAACCAATCACTATAAACACTCAGAGTTCCGTTTAGTATCGCTTAGGTCGCTAGGTATCACTTCAAGCACTTAGGTAGTTCGCTCTGTATCGCTGACGAAATCAAACTGAAACTGCTTCTAGCCGGGGACCCGTATTTATATGCGAAGTCATCGAAGTTTCTCGATACCGACGTTTCAAGGACATTCTAGCACAAAATAGTCGCATCGGGAGGCCATAAATCATTATTATTACTCTTGTAAGTAGGTACTTATCTACCACCTTACATGCGAATTTCGACTCTATTGCTAATACCGGAAGGTACAAATTCCCTTATCCGCCCACATAACTACCTACTGAATTTCATCTAATAATAATAGCGTATGTCGGACTTTTCTGGAATTTGCCAGGCCTGAGTATGTACTCCTATTCTCGAAGCTTCGCACAGCAATGCGTTTTAATTATTTGATGCTACTCTTGGTTTCGTCGAAGATATAGCGTACTCAAGTTTCACGGCGTAACAATAGCATATCAGTATTGGTATCTACGCACGCACACACGAACATGCTCGTGATGCAATCAAGATTTATCTAGAACAAGACAAAACAAGCTGGATATAAACTCTGCTTGAATAGTACTATAGTTTTCGTGTTGTACCTATTTATTGCATTGATTTCCTACCACAGTAGGTAACTTGTTGTCCGGCCAATCAAATTAGATGTAATAAATTATATTTAACCGTCTCATTAATATTAACCTATCACATACCCGCGAAACGAGAGTATATATAATTTACCAGTAGTAACCAATAGTAAGACAGCATGTCTTCAATCGCATGAGACCGGTCGGGGATTCATGAACTAAACTTATTTTAATGATAAAATTAACGTACATTGTGACTCTAGGGGTGAAAGTAACAGTATTAGTAGGTAGTAATTAGTTCGAAGGAACAAGTATAGAAACTTAGAAACGTGAAGACAAAACTATTTTTATTTCGGTTTAAGTTGGCAGCGGTCAGTTGAAAGCGATTGTCCCTAGGGATGAAAAGTATTACTTTCAACCCGCTCGACAGACAAACCTACTTTCAGAGTATGAGTAATGAAAAAGAGTTTTTTATAACCTATTTACAAAATAATTATCATTTGTTGGCTCGCTAAGCTTCGCTTACAAAGTGTTCCGCGCTTAAAGTCTAGGCGTATATTTGATAGCGCTAGTTGTAGTTACTTACTTAACATACAAATGGTAAGTAAGTAACATGTTATTTATTCAATTGACAAACGATTCATGTTTTCACGAGTCTAGAACTGTAAACTACTGCTGTGTAAACACAGTTCATATTTAAACAATTGTAGTATGTGTTCATGCTTATTTATGAAGGTTCGTCCTATTTTCTACGAGATTCCTTTTCGGTGCGTGGAACACAAAGAGCCGTTGACTACTCCAGCACGGTCCTTACTGGATGGGCGGACGGCGAGCTACCCGTTACTCGTCGTCCGCAAGCTCGCACCTACCCTGCTACTCTCGGCGCCCGGGGCATCTCCTGTGGCAGTAGCTCGGGGCGTTAGGAGCATAACTGCATCGCAGAATGAGACGACCACATCCCATCCCCTCTCACTCCAGACCATGGCCTGAACCAGGACGTGGCGCAAGAGATCACCACTGCAGATTACTTCCACAATGGCACAGAAGTGCTCCACCATATTCTTAGAGAAGGTTCCTTTTATTATTCTCTCAAATGTCACATGATACTATTAAAGGTCTTAAGAGAAATGCTCAAAGTGTCAGCTGAACACCATAAGTCCATAAGCAGCAGACTCAATATACCTTGTTTTTTTTTGTTTGGTATAGGAGATAGGCGCTCGAAGCTTTAAGACAATTTCTAATAAATTACTTCGTCCCATTTTAATTTCAGACTTCACACCGCCTTTGCGAGTCTTTACGCAAAATTATGTTCTGATTCTTAAAGAAGCAAACACTGTATTAATCTTTTGTGTTATTTCTTTGTTTGCGAACAATGCCAAAGCTCCTTGATTCCCTCCGTCTAAGGGTCATTCTCACCAGCGGTTTAAATCATCACAACGACTGCGATCGACAGGTCCTATAATCTCTTCTTCAATGGAGCGAATATTCCATAATACATCTTAAATCAATTGCCTGAATAAGATTGGATTCAGTAATTGTAAAATGAATTTTGCTTTAGTTGGAGTTTGTGTCAAAGCGCCAGCATAATTTTGGAACTGTTAGCTTAAAACATCAGATAGTTTAGGGGAAAAAATATTTAGCAATGCTATCAAATTATTCAAAATATCCTGCGTCATTTGAATGCGTCGTAAAATGATGAGGAACAAGTTTTAGGACACCGGGCAACGTTGCAGCGTCACGTAGATCAAGCGTTACGCAACATGTGGCGGGGCATTATGACCCCTAATGTATCTGAAGCCTTAGGTACCGGCTTTGCCCGCGTGACTGTTGGAAATTATGATTCCAGATAATGATAGAAATGATTTTTTGGTCTAACCGGCCAAAAACTCGTCAAAATTCTTAAAAAAAATGTGAAGCCGATGAGGGTGATTGAATATTAACCCTCGACCGTAGACTTTCACATCACATGAATTCTTTGTATTTGTGTGTGTGAGCGTGTGTGTATCTGTGTGTGTGTATACATTACTCCTTCACGCCTTAGAGGTTTGGTATCAGGATAGTTTGTATTGTTCAAATAACTTCTCCTGCTCTAGATGTACCGCTAAAGCTACCTTCGTGGTAACCGCGACCAATCTGGCAAGAGTGAAACGACCAAGAAGAAAAAGTATAAATAAATAGAAGGATATGATAGAATCCTGAGTACAAACCATTCGTTTCGAATTGCATAGTAAGAACAGATAAAATACCTATTAATTTTTTTCATGAGAGTCAGTTGTACAACCAAAAAATATAATAAAATATCATAAACTGGATTAACACGCGAACAAAGCAAATGTTACATGATGAGAGATGGTGAATATCACGTGAATATTAATCGCAGTCATTTGTTTTTATAGGGTCGCAGACTGACTGGACAGGTTCCATTTATATTGGCGCGAATATATATTTTCTACAACTATTTAAGTTAGTTTTTTCTAACAAATATTAGGATTTTGACATTGACAAAATATTGTTTCAGAGTGTTTTTGTGGACTTCCATTATATTTTGATTTGTTTAACGAGTTTTAAGTGTTCGTACCTCAGAAGGAATAAACGGACACCTTATTAGGTCCTATTTGGAAATAGATAGAAGTGCAAGATCATAAGTAAATAAATAAATACAATGCAAAATCTTGTGGTTACAGTTTTAATATGAAATACTTCATCTATGGTGTATGGAATGGTAAACAAATCAAATGCTAAAGTGCTAAAATGCTAAACTCAGTAGCTAAATGTTAGTCACTCGATGAATCTAGACAATAACGTTTATAATCTTCGATTGTCATCGTTTCTGTTGTTTTCACAATAGTCGGTGTTTGATCTGGAATAAGAAAAAGCATTTTTGACATCATGACATTCTAACAACATCTCAAATCACACGATTTAATTCGTAACATCAAATAACTACTGAGGAGCTCGTGGCTAGATAATAACAGCCGCACAGGTCAATCTTCAAGGTTAAGCAACGCTTGCCTAGGTTGGTCTGTGGATGTTTGACCATCTTAACATAACGAGATTCCTCCGTGCCTCGGAAAGCACGTTAAGCCGCAGGTCCCAGCTGTCATTTGTAGATCTTTGGCGGTCGTTACGGATAGTCAGAAGCCAGTAAATCTGACTCCAGTCTTGCCATGAAGTACCGTGTTACCCCAGTTTAATGGGTTGTGGAGGTCTGGTAGGCAGCCGCTCCTCGTAAAATACTGGTATTCCGCTCAATCCGGCTTGACTGGAAGCCGACCCCAATATAGTTGGGAAAAGGCTAGGCAGATGATGATGATGATTAAATAACTACTGAGGGCCAGTTCCTAATCTGCTGACTACATTATTTAGTTAGTACGTACTAAAATAATTTGATCAATCCTACTTATTAATATTATAAATGCGAAAGTTTGCGAGGATGGATGTATGTTTGTTACTCTTTCACGAAAAAACGGCTGGACCGATCTGGTTAAAATTTGGTGTTTAGATAGTTTATACCTTGGATGAACATATAGGCTACTTTTAGTTATACTTTTTTTATTTGTTTTTTCGATTGTGTTATTTTTGCTATAGGCTGCTTTTTATCAACACACCACGCGGGCGAAGCCGCGGGCGGAAACTAGTGTTCATCATAATTCTCAACAAATGATTTACCAGATATGTTTAACCTTTAGTCAGAGTTAGTAAAACAGGATCAGAGAGGAGAATTTATAAAAAATATTGCATTATAATAATATGCTAAAAATTACCTTCTTTGTTGGCATATGTAATTTCTTTTGTTTCTATAACAACTGTTCCGTTACAATGTATTGTTGTCACTTTCTCTCTTTCTATAATAGGTTTGTTCACTATATTGAAGAAGTATACCATATCGAAATCTGTATCATTCTTATTCATCAACTTCTCGATAAAATCTTGGTTAGTTGTTCTTATCCACATTGTTGGCTCCCCTTCGATGTTTGGTAAATCTAAAACAAATAATAGTCGTATTACATTCATTAAATTACATCTAATATCTTCCCATTCAATTAATTGTACCGTAGTAATAATAATAGAAGTGTATACCGATTTCGAGATTCTTGCCCTTGCCATCATCATTTTTATCGTTATGATCTTTGACGCGATCAGAACCCTGCTGTGTCTCAAAATTATCATCGCTTTCATTTTCTGTATCGATGTTAACCAAAAGTGATTTTTTGTTACTGGATAAACCTGCATTAGGAAAATCCATATAAATATTATTTAACTCAAAGAGTAATATAGATTCCGAAGAATCATTATAATTGTGTAGGGGCATCACCTGTAGTTTCGAAGACTTCAACATTTATTGTGATAATATCGTCTTCAGAATCATTATCTGTGCTACTGCTGACTGTAATTATAACATCAGTCTGGGGTTGTTCGTATTCTAATGTATTAACACCAGAAATGTCACCTGTATTTACAACACTTTGTACTGAAGGTGACGTTGTAACTGGTGAATTATCATCACTTTTAGCCAGTGCATCAGTATTTGTATCTAACAATTCACTTGCATCGTACACAGCCGATTGAACTAAAAATATTGAAGCTTTATCAGCTTGTGAAACAAATTGAACAACAACGTTATGCACTAATCATATAACGTAATAAGTTTTATACATAATACTTTTGAGCAATCTTTGACTCCTCTCTATACTAAAAATGAATGTAATTTGACTTACCTGTTTGGGCATTTTTCACATTGTTTACTTGACTTTCAACTGCGTTATCATTAGTTTGGGTATTTTCATTTGATCCTGTTCCTTTAGTAGTTTTACTATCACTTTTATTATTTGTAAGTTTAGTTGAACTATTTGTAGACGCCTTAGTAGAAGATTTTCGTACTCTATCTGTAATGCTAGTAAAATCTTTCGACGATAAGTTCACGCTGTTCTTTTTTTTATTTTTGGTTTCTTTAATTTTATCCGATTTACCACCAGACGTTTTGGTTGGTGGTTTAGCTGTAGTAGTTGTCACTAGCGGAACATCACTCACATTATCAGTTGACTGCTCTATAGGCGATAAAGTAATAATTTGGTCCTCTGAAGTTTCGTTCGGACTTGGTGTAGTAACAACTGTAACAATGTAATCCAATTTTTATATTATTTAAATCTTACTGTATTTACCATTTACGAGTAATGTTGTTAAAAATAAGCAAGATTTACTCACTCAGTGACTTGGTTGTAGATTTCCGACTAACATGTCTGTGTTTATGTTTCTTTATAACTCTCGGTTTGGACGATTTAATGTCATTAGGTACAGCTGGAGATGATGTCGTAGAAACAGGTTGATCATCAGTTTTGCTTGCTGTTGTTTTCTTTTTATTATGTCCATACTCATTTTCACCTGCAGGTAATGAGATAGAATTGATGTCATCTTCTGGATAATTTTCAAGATATGTGTCATCTTCTTCTGATTGATTTTCGTCCAGAGGTGATGGGTTAGAATTGACATCATCTTCTGGTTCATCTTGAGGGTAAGTGTCATCATTTTCTGATTGATCCTCTTGTGAAAATTGTGGATATTTTGGTTTATTTTTGTCGTTATTTCGTGGTGGGCTTTCAAGGGAAGTATCATCATCTATTGACTCATTAGTTTCTTCATCATCTTCTGCGTTAGATGTGTTATCTTCTGGTTTATTTTCGAAAATGTCATCATCTAATGGATTATTTTCAATTAAGAACGATGATTTGGAATTGTTATTATCTCTTGATTTATCTTCAGGAGAATTTCCGTAATTTTCTGACTGATTTTCATACGGATTTATTGTTTTAGATTTGTTATTATTAATTGTTTGACTTTCAGGGAAAACGTCATCATCTAATACATCATTATCATCTGGTAAAGATGGGTTAGAATTGACGTCATCTCGTGGTTTATTTTGAGAGGAAGTATTTGAATTTTCTGACTGACCGCCATACGTAGGTTCACTATGAAGTGCTGGCTTTCTATAGTGAGGCGTTATTGGTTTAATTTCTGTTTTATTTTGTGGTTGACTTTCAAGGAAAGTGTCATCATCTATTGGCTCAATATCATCAGATTTATCATTAGGGACATTTTTGACATTTTCTGACTGATCTTCGTGTGAAAGTTTCGGCTTATTATGGTGTGCGGGTTTTCCTTTGTGTTTATTAAATATTTTATCGCCTTCTGGTTTATTTTCAGAAGTGTCATCATCTACTATCTGGTTATTACCTGGACTTAATGGTTTAGATTTGTCATCTTCGTCTGATTTATTTTTAGGGAAATTATCATCATTTGTTGAAATATTTTTATCAAAAGACGATGGTTTAATTTTTTTATTATCTTCTGGTTTATTTTCGTGCGTGAGTTTTGGTTCATTATGATGTGCTGGCTGCCTATAGTGTGTAAGTATTGGTTTCAATTTGTTATTATTTCCTACTTGACTTTCATTGGATAGCTTGGAATTATTGCTATCGGGATAAGTGTTGGAATCGTTATCATCAGCTGGCTTATTTTCACTTGAATACGATGAGCTAACAATATTAGCATCTTGTGGTTGATTTGAATGTGAGTGTTTGGATGTATGATGATGATGAACCGGCTTGTTTTTGTGCAAATGCAAAGTTTGCGAATCAATTTCGACTATTGGTTGATTTTCATTCAAAGGCAAAGTTTTATAATTATTATCATCTAATGGTTGCTTTTCATTTGGAGATAGGCTTGAATCAGCATCTTCAGTTGACTGATTTATATTTAATAGTTTCGATTTATGATGATGTATGTGGGACCGTCTTTTGTGTGGATGACTTACTGGTTTAGAATTCTTATCATTTCCTGGCTGATTTTCAGTCCAAGGCCAATTGGCAGCATTAATATCTGATGGCTGATTTTCATCTGGAGACGACAGATAGGAATCATTCGGCTTAGGCTTTAATTGTTCAACAGCAAGCTGATTTTCATCAGGAATCGATGGCTTTGATTTGTTGTCAAATGCTAGCTGAATTGCATCCGTTAGCTTTGACTTATGGTGATGTGTTGTGTGTCGTATATAGGGACGCAATGGTTTAATTTTATCGTCATCTCCTTGCTGATTAACCCGTTGCAATTTTGGATTGTCATCATCTGCTGGTTGGTTTACAACCGGAGTCAATTTATCGCTATAATTTGGAAGGTTTGAATCACCTTGATCTACCGGCAGAACTGTTGAATCGGATTCGTATGCATAATTGTCTAGATACTCATTCAAAGGTGTTGATTTTCTATAATATGCTGATTGAGTATCCGCCGGCAATGGAGTTTCATTTTGTGGTGCAATGGTTTTGGCAATATCATTTGGCACAAGCTCTGGGGACTGTGTTTCTTCACCTTCCGTATCATCCACATTTATATGTTTGATATTCACCAGACGGAGGAATGGATTTTGTTGTGAATCGAGATCAATTGTATCCAAATGTTCAACAGTTCCATTTGGATGAATAACTAAATATGGTTTAGGACTTCCGTCCATAAGTTTTTGAATATTAAATTTGTTTAAATTCAATTCTGAAATAAATTATACAATTAGTATGTTAGTGAGTGCTATTTGTATTAAAAAAAAACGCTGCGATAAATAAATCTAAGCTTTGACAAAATATGAGAAATTGTCATAATTCAAATCAAATAAGGATATTTGTGTAGTATATTTTAGGTGTTACAAATATGTGTCTGCATCAGTAAGTGACATACAAATATTAATGAAATAAAGGGACTTATAATACACGCATTGATACTGAATAACAAATACTAAGTATAAATTCAATTTTTTCAGCATTTCATCTAACATGTTTTATATTGTCATATTATTGACAGTAAATTTAATCAAAATTTTAAATAATTATTATAAAAACTGAAGTATTAATTCGCCTTTTTTTGCTAATGTTATGAACGACAAAAAATACTCACCCTTCATTTTGTGATCTATATCAGGATTATTTGAATCAGGAATAGGACTACTAAATTCATATGATGGCACGTCATTTTCTTCAATTTTATTTATTTGATGTTTTGTTTGTACTGTATCGGTAGATGTGGGAGAAGTTTTCGAATATGTATTAATCGGAGCAGGCTCGTTTTGTTCATAGTTAACTTCATACGCTGCTGATTTTTCCTCTACAGTTTCAGAAACCACTTTAGGAGCACCATTGAAAGAATTATCCTGCCCAGTATTACTCGATTCAGTCTCTGGTCTATAATTATGCGCGTATCTGCGGGCTAGAGGCTTATCGGATAAAATTTTACTAACGACAATAGGAGCTTCGTTTTCAATATTTTCAGGAACAGGGTTACTTGGTTTAGAATTTGAGTCGGTATTATCCACAGTAGATATCACTTGAGAAGTTCCATCTTGATAAGTTACAGGTGCAATATTACTTAAATCTGAACTTGATTTTTGATCTTCCCTTTTTTCATATCTTATATTGTTAGACTGGTCTGGCAAAATATCTGTAGCAATTACAGCAGGAACATCATTATATACTATTATAGGTTCAAGTGCAACTTTTTGCAAGTACTGTCGGCCCCCAATATGTCTGTGTCTTACGTCAGACAATGCAGGTTGAATATTATGGTGTTTGACGTGGGGCACAGGGTTATTACTTGGTCTAGAACCTTCAACTGCAGAAATCACTGAAGAATCAGCATCATAATTTGTTGCAGTATTACTTAATTCTGAACGTGATTTAGAATTTTCTCTTTTTTCGTATTTGATATTTGAAGACTCGTCTGCCAAAACATCTGTAGCAATTACAGCAGGAATATCATTGTAAATCATTTTAGGTTGGTGTGCAAAATTTTGCTCGTGCCTTTGGGCCTCAATAGGTCTGGGGTTTACTTTAGATTCTGCAACTTGAACATCATCATAACTTTTGTAAGATACAGGGCCATTGCTTGGTCTTGAATGTAAATTATAACTATCTGCAGATATTACTCGAGAATCGTCATCATAATTTTTTGTTTGTACAGTTTGACTTAGATCTGAACGTGATCTATAGTTTTCTACGGAATGTATATTTTTAAACTGATCTTCTAAGGTGTCTGTAGCAATGACAGCAGGAGATTCATTATAGATTATTTCAGACTGGGGTGCAAAGCTTTGGATGTGTCTTTGATCACCAGATAATATTCTTTTTATTTCAGATCCTGCGGTTTGACCTTTACTGTAACTTCCATGAGATTCAGGGACATTGTTGAATCTAGAATCTATACCGTAATTTTCCACTACTGCGGAACCACGCGAAGATGCAGTATTGCTTAAATCTGAACTTGACTTGTAATTTTCCAGGTATTTAATATTTTCAGACTGGTCTGTCAAAGTGTCGGTAGCTACTACAAGAGGTATTTCATTGTACACATTTCCAGATTGGGGCGGAAGGTTGTGCAGGTATCTCGGGCCATTAGTTAGTTTTGTTTTTATTTCGGATGCTTCAGCTTGACCTTCACTGTAATTGTCGTAAGAAACAGGGCCCCTTGATCTAAAACGGGGTCCGGGATTCGCAACATATTCACTATCACCAGCATTATTTGCCAAAGGATATTGAAGTTGTTCCCTAATCTGGTAAGATCTATCCGGCTGAAGCAATCGTCGGTTTTCAGAAGGTACATATTTGGGTTGTATGTATTGTACAGGAGCCCGATAAGGTTCTTGAACAGTATTCACCAAAGGCCTTTCATTGTCAGTGATGAGCACAGTGCTTGGAACTGAGTTCGTATATAGATTTTGCCGTCCCCAGTTTTCCTTTCTAAATTGTTGATTGTCAAATCCAATATCAGATGGATACGATTCTACTCTGGGTGGGTAAGACTCCAATCTGCGTTCTTCTGTTTGTAAACTATAATTCTCTAAAAGCCCTTTACCCGACGATAATGAAGCAGGACTTTTGTTATAACGATAACCATTGGAATTATGTCTTCCTTGATTTAAATTATAATCTTGAATGCTTTCTTGCTGTATCGCCGAATTGGACAGTGTATTCAATTTTTGAGTTTGTGTGAAATCAGTGTCGAGATATCGTGCATCTTGTGCATTTTGGTTACCCTGCCATATGGATGGCTGATTCACTCGATGTCGGTGAAGACCCTCAGAATGAGGATTCGAATCTGAAAATAAAAGAAAACGTAAACTTACGTTTCAAACTTGAGAGGCAACCCACTAGGCATAGTAAAAATACTGGTACACTCTTTTTTTGAGCTAAGAAATCTTTAAACCCACTCTAAAATGAAACGAGAAAGAGTGTCAGACTTTTACAGACTAAACCCATAAGTGTATTTTAGTTTCCCTTAACCTTCTTAGGCCACGGTCATTCTTTCAAACGTTTCCGCAGCTCAAGCAGACATCGGCCCCACTGGGCCCCTTCGGTTCTATTCCTATCTTTGAAGCTCGCTACGGGCAATCGACTCTGGGCCTGATCTTTACCAGATAACACACGAATATAGATACTTAAAGAATAGATCCATATACAGGAATAGTTTTTAACCACTGCGTAATTTGTTTTTGGTGGCTCAGTGTAAGTAATAGAACACAGATCGATCTTCAAAGTAAACCTTGGCAAGCTTTGCTTAACCTTGAAGTCGAGTTGTGTTCTATTACTTACACTGAGCCACCAAAAAAAATGTACGCAGTGGTTAAAAACTTTTCCTGTATATCAACAATTAGGAACTATTAACACTATCAATACTACTGCCAATTTCAGCAGATTTTACTGCTATGAAAGCGATCGTAAAGTTAAATTTTTTGAAGAACTTACCGACAATTTTAGAGCTAAAAAGCAAAATGCAAAATAATATCACTTTCGACTTCATTGTGAACTACATCGATGGTGTTTCACACAATACTGGTAATTTCAGAGCCGACTTTATTGTTTTAAACTGTAAATACTCAGGCAAACAAAGCATTTGAAAAAGCTGTGCACACAACTCTATTGTCATCATCCTACTTGTATTGTTAATGTGCGTAGACGTACGAGCATTATTCATAATGTCAAATACAAGATTTATAGAGCCTCGAATAATAATAATATTGACACCCAACAGTTTTGGACTGAAAATTTTCAAACACGTCATTCAATTTTCAAGTCTAAGCCGTAGAAATTATAACTCAATGTTCCTTAACTCGGCGAAGGCATATTCTTAGGATCCCTGTGTATTTTTAAAGCGATTCTTTTGTTTTCATAAGTACTGACTGCTTCTGTAACAAACATGTATGTAGCTACTTGTTACAAATTATGATAAATGTTCACAACTAGATAAATATGGGCGTAAAGGAGCATTGTATAATATGTTTTCGTTGTAACTTAATACGTCTTTTTTATTTATGTCTGTTTTCGGGGTATTTAAAATTTATGACACTTTTATTACTGTTTGCACTTTTGTATACGTTATATTAAACCAGAACTGTCAGTAATAAATTAACTAACGAGGTTATTTACAAAAAAAAAATTTATGGTTTGCCTATTGTCTACAGTTAACCATAATATACTCGTATAAAGGTACTTGCATTTGCTTTTGGTTTACACACTTTTGATAAAATAGACTTGATTGTTTACATAACGCCTGAAGTACAGTTTTCTATGAAAACCAAATGCAATTGTTGGTAATTTTCTTCATTTCAAAAGCTAGCATATTGTGGCCTTGGCAAAGGGCAACTTAAATAACACAGTTTATATTTAAATTATATTACATATAAAACTAATAAATGACTTAATAGATATATATACAAACTAAAGATAAAAGTATTTACAAACCTATATATAGGTATACAAAAAAAAAAAGGGAGGGCATCAAAAAACACATCCACGTCGATGTCAATAGGAATAGTGCCCAGAACGCTGGCAGCATTGCCACGTTGGATGGCAATCAAATGCTGATTCGTTGGCCGAAAAACAGCCCAGCCCTCTGGTCACGTGAAGAGTCGACTAGCTGCTTGCTAATATCCCGAACAACTCGATGAGCACTCGGACCCCACGGCCCTAATGTTTCAACCCCAAACGGCTCAAACATATAACTCCCGATAAGGTTGTTATATTTGCGCCGCTTGAGGTTTTCTGCGCCTGCAGCAGCACACAGTTGGGTTTTAGTCAGTAAAAGTCTGACACTCTCTCCTTCCAGACGTTTTTAATCATTTCACCCGTAAAAAAGTTCAAAATTAAAGAAAGCACTACGTAATATACAAAGCGCGTGGTTTTTTCATCCTCTGTTAAGTGTAAAACTACGTCGGTATGTAAAACACCTATGGTCTGTTCAATAAACCCGGAGACTAAATTGACATAAGTAATGTCAAAATTTCTATAGGAATGACGCCAGTTCTTTGGTGTTGAAATGTCATTTTAGTCTCCGGAATTATTGAACAGACCATAGGCAGTTTGCATTAATAGTTCTTTCTCATACAAACGCATTCTCGCGTATTGTGCAAACGTTTACCCACGCCATGCAAATGGAGCATTGCTTTAATTTTATCTTTTCTTTGTCCAAAAACACAAATGGTTTTTTTTTCTATTTGTGAAAATGTGATAGGGCGTTCGTAGTCAAATAGAAATGCTAAGTTATTCTGAATAAGTTTTTCAAACTTTTTTCGGTACGCCAAAGCGAGTGTACGGTATTTTTCTTTTTGACAAAAGACAACAGTGGAAGAAATGAGAAATAAATGAATGATGCATGTGTGTGGAGGAGGATGGTACCCTAATTGAATGTGTTTTTTGAAATACATATCAGATCAAGGCCTCAAGTCTGCTATTAGAATTGTATCAGTATTGTCGATCACTGGCTTCATAATTGTTGATTTTTCCAAGAGGTAATAATTAAGACAACTGCGTACCTCGTAATCTTCTCTCTATTCATAGTGTGAAGTAACAGTTATGTACTTATAAGTGACTTAGTAATCAGTATATAGGTGGGTGGGTGGAGAGGGAGGCCAAAAAAATGTTGGATTGCGTTATGTAGGACTGGTGCGAAGAAAAGGGAGTCAATGCGGCCGACCCCAAGTAACATGGGCCAAAGACAGGAAGATGAGTTGATGACGATGATTTAATATAATATGTATTATTATGGAATGGAAGACGATACTGTCAGAATGTATGAAATTTTATGAGATGGATGTATCAATGTGTATTATAGGAAAGTCCTGCGCGACTTATGATATGTCTTTTTTGAAATCATTTAATTTTTGTTTTACTCTATTTACTATGTTTTATTGTTGTGTTACTGTAATTGTTTCTCTATTTAAATGGTGTAATTGGCTTCGGCCGTTCTGTTTAAATAAATTAAATTAAAGAAATTATTTTTTCTGTATACACAGCAGCATGATTTCGAGTTTCAGTGTGTCTAACTAGTGTGTATTCGAAATAAGCTGAGTCGCACTACAGTTTTGTCGCATAACCGTTAATCACACATCCATTTGTTGAACTCACGTAGTAGGTACACTCTGTTTAAAGGGATAAGACTAATCCCGCTCTGCGTGGCGCGAGAGAGACTTCTATTGACTAAAACCCATCTGAGTTCTTAGTTCTTACAGATGCAATGCCCTTTGCGTTCCAGGATCGCGGCAATTCTTTCGAACATTCTGGCAAGAGTGATATATGACTAAACCTTTTATTACATCATTTTCGTGTATCTTAGAAAAAAAACAATTCCTACAAACAAGGAAAACGCTGTAGATGTGAAACAAAGCAAAAATGATATCCATTTTCTTAGCTAGAATAACGAGAATAATATTTATCTACAAAGGTCTTCCTTAAAGGTATTATTCTACCCAAAGATGGCGAAGGCATCTCCATATTAAGCCCCATTCCTTGTTTAGAAGCACATAGGATACACTTTAAGAGGCCACATAAGCCGGCACTGTTATTACTTCATAATAAACTTCTGAATCGCTGCTCACAAGCCACTTACGGGCTGAAAATGGTGTTTCATAACTTCATAAAGCTCATGAAATGTCAAGAGCGGATTTTATTATTTTATAAAATGGTTCGGTAGGGTTTTTGTTGTGCATCCAGGTTCATTAATTTGAGAAACATATTATACTAGAGTTTGTTTTGACACGTGAATTTAACTAACTCATTTTAAAACAGAAACAACCGAACAGAACACCGTGATTATAAAATTATCACACATTTTCCACCAGATATTTCGGAATGGATGGTTTGTGTGAGATGTGGTTTGGAAGAAAAGGGAGTTAGTGATAGCGTGACGAGGGACAGTACAGAAAGAAAGAAAATAACGTGTTACGCCGACCCCAAATAAAAGCTACAAGAACAGGAAGGTGATTTCGGAAACACAGATATTATTAGTTACCTAGGTTTCTATAGAAATCAAAACATAATGAATCCTGTGTGAAGGTTTTGTTAAAATCCTTGGTAAAGTTTTCGACTTTTACCAGGTCATCGGTTCATCATGTAGAAGACCTTCCAACGCTCCGTTTTCCAGCAGGTACGCAGTCACCACTCCAGTACCTTTCAGCCGTGTTTTCTGTAAGTAAATCCGAAATCAATCAGAAGAAATTACAGTTCAAAAAGTACAGTTTCATAAAAACGAACATTTCATGTTGAAAGACCCAATAAATAAGAACAATATAAAACATACGGAACCCTGTTTAAAAGTTTTATGCATAACAAAAAGTTTCTACGCTCGGAACGTGTGTTGCTCTTGTTATGACATTTTTAACGTTGCTACGTAATTCCAAATACGTGTAACATTGTAGTGGGAATTAAATATTTCAAGATGGAAAGTTTTTGGTAACAACCATGTATGTAGTTATGTACGTAGGTTGATTGTAAGCTAAAAGTTCTATCGCAGGTTCTTTTTCGTAATTCTAGGAAAAGCAAAAAGTTTTTCATATTTTCGTGAGTCCTTTGAATACATAAGTACTCGAATATAAGATTGTTTAGCTTTATTTGATACCTAGGACCTACATTTTTTTAAGTGGAATGTCTTCAAATGACTTTTCTCGCTCTGGATGGAGGGAAAGGAAGTGTCAGACTTTTATTGACTGAAACCAACCTTGCTGATGATGATTTCCCAACTTAAAAAAATGCCTTGTACTTGTTCGTTTGCGGGTGCCATGGTAGCACGTATTCGAACAATCTGCAGCCCTGGAAGGCAGCCTAACTGGCCCTATCAATCTTGTTGACATATTTTTGAGACGCTTGTCTTGTCTGGATCCTTGCCAGATAGCCGCACGGACAACTATCTATTTTTTGACGTGCGTAAACCCACGTAAGGTGAACCTAGTACATACCTAAGTACCTACTTAAGCTATTGTATGAAATCAAATTAAATGAAAAAGGATTTTCTTTACAAATATCTTACCAAACTTCATGTACGCGAAAGCATACTCGTAGTTACTAAGAAATAATTTATTGAGAACATTTCATCTTCTAAATTGATCAATTGCGTGTCTAGCACTCATAAGGATTACAAATTGCTAGGGCGGGTATTTCTGCTAGGTAGGCTGATGGAATAGACTCCATTTTTCTTAGTTATCTACGTATAGGGTAGATTGGACCTAGATATTATGTGCGTAAACTATTTTCTATTACAGTGATTACTCCGAATTTATTTATGCACACAGAAACAATGTGTACGTGAATCTTCACTCACATCCAAAACCAGTTTGTCCTAATGAAGTTAGGTAAACACCCTACCACTAGCCTAGGTTGACTGGTAGAGAGTGCCTACGGCATGAAGTCCGCATTTGTACATTTTGCTGCCTGAAGACTAAAAAATAAATAAATAAATTAGTTCAGTGTCTGGTAAATTTTTGGTTATTTTAACATTACGGTTTGGCTCAATGTGTTACATCTACATTCTAATGGAACTCTAAGTGACTGTAAATTTTAAGAAACTACCTATGTATTTTCTAAACTCGACATTAGCTAAATACATACAAAACGACACTGGTCTACAATTTTCTTTTTAAATCGAAATCAAGAAAGTTTTTTTTAAATAAACCTTAAGTTTTCAGATATCTTGCAAAAAACAAAGTTCAGTTCGAAACATTCATTACATACTCTACCTAATGCCTATTATTTTAGGTTCACATGCCATTTCATTTCAGGACCAGTGTTATTGATCAGAATCTAGGTAGCAATTTTTTTAATCATAAAACTATTCCACACCTCAACACACCACAAAAGACTGCATAAAACACGCCAATTTGCATTTCAAAGTTCCGTTAAGCATCCAACAAATCAAACATGGAAATAGGCAAAGAGCTCATTCATTCTGCCTCCGCGTTCGTCCCGGGCCACGCCGGATTCCAGTAGATAATAAAACGCAGTAAAACACAGTCCGCCGCAGTGTTAAATCTTGTCTAAACCGGGAACAATTCCCTTTTACCGCGTTGGGAAATACCTCCCCCGTATCTCTCCAACGGACATTTTTACCGCGAACCCATTCGTAAATTTTTCAAACTTGAAATTGCTGATACGACGAGTACAAAATGGGTTTATTTCGACACTGGCAACTGACAGTGAATAATCTGTGGCACTGTGAAACCTAGACGGTTTTGAATGGAATAGAAATGGCTCAATCTTTTTTTTTCTTTTCGACCACTTGTACTGGACCTTTTCAAAGCATTGAGCCCTTTCCATTTAGGTATCCTTTTATACATAGGTAAAACGGGACTCTGATGCTTAGACTCCGCTTACCGTCCGTCTGTCTGTCTGTCCGTCTGTCAGCAGGCGGTATAAACCGTAATAGCTAGACAGTTGAATTTTTTTACAGATGACGTATAATTCCTCCTCAGTGCGCGAATCCAACCTGCTCCTGCCCGATTTTTTTTCTCATTTTCAGTCGTAAAAAACCATTGGATAAAGTTACTAAAACAATTAATAAAATGATTCCAATGCATACCTTCAGTCCATTAACTTGATATCTAAGGAGGTGGAGAGGTGTAAAAAGATGGGCCTATGAGGGGGTTCATTGGCTCATCTTTTTATCTGTATGTTTTTCTGAAAACATAACTATTTACAGAAAGCCGTATTCATACTTTGCACATACAACTTCCTTTGACGCCTGCCCGCAGAAAACGCCAATATCAGAATAAGTCATTACATTTTTACTTAGGAAGTCACGAAACCGTGGAAAACCTTAGCACCGCGATTCAGCTGATGACGGTCAAAAATATACCTACAACGCTATCTATCCAGATGGTGTGAACTAAAATGCATAAAACAAAATTCATGTCAGTTTCACTTTTAAATCTGCACACTGCCTTTCTAATTTAATTAATTACACAATTTCAGTAATTTGCAAGTTTATATAGGTATCACCCAAAAGTTTATATTTAGGTACTTACGCAATTTAGGTACATTATTTATCTACTTACTTAGTTACTGAATTCGGCTACAAAGGAATGGCGTGTAAGTATTATAAAGGAATATTCTAAATGTCAGCCAAAGAAAACATAGGTAGGCTTCTTCGTAAGTTAAGATAAAATATCTTACGAGGTACCCTACTCAATCTTTCATCGTTATTTCAGTAAGAATTACGTACTCATTCGATATCTAACGGATGGGCAGTTTATCGTGCCGGAGGGTATTACTTTAGCTCTCTAAACACGTAGCCATATCCATATTAGGGACTAAACACGAAAGCAATTTACGTTATTCTTCTGATTTTAGCCATTAGCCAGAAAGGGGTAATAATAATAATATACTTAATTGGCCTTTATTTCAGGCAAAATACCTAATCATAATAGGTTGATACAAATACCTACACACAAGGCACAAACAAACTAAAACATTCTAATGCCAATTAAACATAATTTTTGTTTCACATTCTCTGTCTACGTCACTAAAGAAAATATTTTGAAAACATATCAACCACAGAAAACCTACATCTTTCTACGTTCAGATTAAATATCAAAACTACGACCTCATTGTTTAAATAATATAAACTATTGTCTGTTTTTTAAACCCTGAGACTAAAATGACATTTCAACACAAAAGAACTGGCATCATTCCTATAGTAAATTTGACATTACTTGTGTCTCAGGGTATAAAAAAACAGATTGTAGTGTTTAACTACGATCCCGCCTGATGGTAAAAGTTAGAACGTAGTGATTACATACTCTTTAGTAAGAGTGATGCAATTTTTGATGATGAAGCGCACTAGTTGTTGTTTCAGTGAGAATTTTTCTTCCAATATCCTTCTCTAACGAGCAGTAAATCCTGCCTGGCACTAAACACATAGCCACATGCACGTATTTTACTAAATAAAAAAGCAATTTACATTACCTTCTAATTTTAGCCACAAAGGAATATTTCGAACCTACCAACCACATACCTATAGCTTCATCTTCCTACGTTCTGATAAAATATAATACGAGCGTACTCGGTTTTTCATCGTTGTTTCAATACGAATTACTCTTTCGATATCCTTCGCGAGTACTCAGCTAGGAAACACCGGCCTCAACCAGTTTAGACTAACGAAAAAGTTGACATGTAATTAGTGTTTTTATATACAGTATAATAAAAAACTCTAAACTAATTAAACTGACTAAAAACTAACTAAAGTAAGGCGTCAAAAAACTCTTCCACATCGCTGTCGACCGGTAATGTGCCCAAAAGACTGGCGGCATTGCCACGCTGTATGGCAATGCTTATCCTCTGTCCGAGGTAAAAGCCAGCCCTTGGGTCACGCGAAGTGTCAATAAGGCGTTTAGAAAGGTCTTTGTACAACTTGTGAGCACTCGGACCCCACGAACCAAGAGTTTCAACCCCAAACGGTTCGAAAATATAATTTCCCACAAGGTTATTATATTTCCGCCGCTTGAGGTTCTCCGCAGCCGCAGCGGCGGAACCAGCACAGCACGACGAGCTTGGAAGATGGGATGGCGCAAGAGTATCGACACAAGTTGCGTCCCATACTAAAGGCCTACCCAACTTCCAAGGGAATAACGACATACCGTCTGGTCTCTTGCCATCGTCGCGTGCCAGGCCATGAGGTTCTAATACAGCTGGAACGCCGACGGCGACAAGAGCGCGTCTGATGATGTCGTTGATGTTCGCGTGTCGCGCTATGCGACCCGCACTTCGGCTGCATGATAGACCGTGGTGTCCGAGGCTGTTGACAACTTCGCCAACAGCCTCGGACACAACCTTCGTGTTTTTATAGCCTAGGTATTTATGTAAAATAAAATTTATTCATTCATATACCTAATTACTAAATTGCCATGAAGTAACGTGTTACCCCATTTAGTGGGTTGTGGAGGTCGGGTAGGCAGCCGCTCCTCGTAAAATACTGGTACTCAGCTAAATCCGGCTTGACTGGAAGCCGACCCCAAAAAAGTTAGGAAAAGAAAAGGCTAGGCAGATGATGATGACCTAATTACTAAATAAATTATACGAAAGCAATTTACATTACCTTCTAATTTTAACCACAAAGGAAAATTCGAATAAACCACGAATATACCAACCACACACACAAGCCTCCATCTTCCCACATTCAGATAAAATATCATACTCGGCGTACTCGGTTTTTCATCGTTGTTTCAATAAGAATTACTCTTTCGATATCCTTCGCGAGTAGGCAGTTTATCGTGCCCCCGGGCATTGTATCAGCACTCCGAACACGTAGCGATGCCTGTAACATTCGTTACGATATCGCCGCCTCACAAGTTTTATGTGATAATGTAAAACTCATTTCACACTATCGTCTGTTTATTATACCCTAACACTAAAATGACATTACAATTCCTATAGTAAGTTTGACATTACCTGTGTCAATTTAGTCTCAGGGTATAAAAAACAGACGGTACGCTATAATACTTATAATAGCATATAAAGTCTATTTTTTACACCCTGAGACTAAATTGACACAGGCAAATGTCAAACTTACAATTAGAATAATGCCGGTTCCTTTGTGTTATGACACCTGTGACAACCCATGTAATGTCATTTTAGCCTCATCATCTGCCTAGCCTTTTCCCAACTATATTGGGGTCGGCTTCCAGTCAAGCCGAATGTCATTTTAGCCTCAGAGATTAAAAAAACAGTCTATAGCATAGAGTTCAGAGCACAACAATATCGCTCGCCATAAATTTATTTTTAACACAGTTGCTCGTAAAGCTGTTGTAATTCCACCGGTTTTAAATATGTAAAGCGGATCATAAAAAACGCGTGTGTTATGTAAAGCAAATAGTTAAGTTATAGTCCATACAAATTCCATAACAGCATTATTTGCCATTTCGCGCGCGGCGATTAATTCGAAATTTGAATAGCCTCATCATTTTATCATTTGTCATATTTTATCATTTTTTGTAATTTTTGGTCACTTTTTGTCATTTTTTGTCATTTTTGACACTTTTTGTCATTTTTTGTGATTTGTTGTGATTTTCTGTCATTTTATGTCACTTTTTGTAATTTTTTGTTACTTTGTCATTTTTTGTCACTTTTTGCAAGTTTTTGTCAACTTTTGTGATTTTTTGTCATATTTTGTCACTTTTTGTCACTTTTTGTCATTTTTTGTCATTTTTTGTCATTTTTTGTCATTTTTTGTCATTTTTGTCTCTTTTTGTGATTTATTGTTATTTCAGTCATTTTTTGTCACTTTTTGTGATTTCTTGTCAACTTTTTTGTCACTTTTTGTCATTTTTTGTCATTTTGGTCACTTTTTGTGATTTATTGTCATTTCAGTCGTTTTAGGCACTTTTTGTCATTTGTTGTGATTTTCTGTCATTTTTCGTCATTTTTGTCTCTTTTTGTGATTTATTGTCATTTCAGTCATTTTTGTCACTTTTTGTTATTTCTTGACAACTTTTTTGTCACTTTTTGTCACCTTTTGTCACTTTTTGTCAGTTTTTGTAATTTTTTGTCATTTTGGTCACTTTTTGTGATTTATTGTCATTTCAGTCATTTTTTGTTACTTTTTGTCACTTTTTGTCATTTTTTGTTATTTTTTGTCATTTTTTGTCATTTTTGTCACTTTTTGTCATTTTTGTCACTTTTTGTCATTTTTTGTGATTTGTTGTGATTTTCTGTCATTTGTTGTCATTTTTTGTCACTCTTTGTCACTCTTTGTCATTTCAGTAATTTTCGTCATTTTTTGTAATTTTTGTCATTTTACCAAACAATATTTGCGTTCGATTTCTTTGGCGCTAAACACTAAGATGTTCCTCACACAACCAGTGCGCAGCAATTTTTAAAATGAAAATGTTTTTAAATGTTTTTTTCTGTTTCCTCGCAAATGTGTTAAAAAACGTCGTACGATATACGTGCGTATTGGTTATAACATGCTCGGCTCAGTTACGCCCTCGCCTACGGCTCGGGCTGAAATTCCGCCTCGCATGTTATAACCATCTTTACGCACTAATATCGTAATGTACTATAAGAACACGTTCAGACTTTACTATATTATTATAAATGTATGGTGAGCGATATGTAGGTATGTGCTACTTTGAATTATGTGCAATATGCACAGGACCGTCCGTTGTGGCGACGCTTGGGGAAGGCCTATCTCCAGCAGTGGACGTCTTTCGGCTGAAATGATGATGATGATGCTATATATTATAGCGTAGTGTGAAATGAGCTTTAGGGAGAATCAGATCGGGTTAGAGATAGGTTATGCAGATATAAGTTTTTAAACTATCCTGAGTTTCCGCGAAGTTTTTTATTGAACTTTGTCTTGGTTTAGTAGGCTGTATGTTAGTGGTACCTAAAAGGTAAGTTTAAGGAAACTGCCGGAACGTTTGAAAGAATTTTAGCATGGTCCTAGAACGCAAAGGGCATGAATGATCATTGATAGGTGGGTTTTAGTCAGTACTCATACATACTCGTATAACCCATTAGGAATCAGTTTACAAATAGGAAAGTAATTAAAATCGGCACTGAACTTCACTCGAAAATCTCGTCCAACTCTTAAAAGCGTAAATTTATAAAAGACAGACTAGGTACAGTAAATTCATAAAGAAAGGGTAAATTGCTTAACTGTTTATAATATACTCGTAACTCGAATGTATGTTTATGAATTGTCAGATGACAGCGGTCGGGCCGAAAAGCTCAAGTGATTTTTTTTATTAATTTTAAAGCGTAAATTCATAGTAATGGAACACAGTGCTGATGTGGAACCTCTTCACAGGACATGCGACACCTGCTACGCTGCCCGTCCTGAACAAACACCCGCATTCATTCAGAATTTGCACAAAGCTAATGACAACACTGTACAGGTTACCAAATACATCAGAGGATATCGACATAGAAAAAAGAAGAATTGAAATAATATTTACTTCCAAATGCTTATAACAAACCTTTTTGGTAGTCAATTAGGAACCCTTATAGTTTCGCCATGTCTGTTTGTCTGTCTGTCCGCCCATCCGTGGATAATGTCAGCGACCGTTAGCACTTGAAAACTGAAATTTTGGTACCAATATCTATATCAAACACACCAAAAATGGTAAAATAAAAAGTGTTATAGGGTTATTGTCTCCAATCCTTACAATCTCACACATAAGTAGGTACGTATGCTTAAGTATTCCTGCGCCATTCCAGGCCTATTGAAAAATACAGGTCTGTGCGATGTTTAGTCACTACGGAGAGTTCTCTAATTTACTTGGTCAGCCTATTTCAAACACATGTAGCGACATCTATGACGTCACATAAGAACTACGAATCCTGAATCGCGCAATTACAGCTGTTAGTTCTCCGCGCGATTTGAATAGATAGAACAGCCCGAAATCTATTGGGCAGCTGCCCACCAGACTTTACAGTTAACACCCGTCTAGGCGGAGGATACCTACTCCCTTTTCAATGACTACACACATTACCTACACTCTGTTCCGCATGTAACCTTCCTAACACCTTTTTTTTCTAAATTCCACTTTTCATTTAGGGGCTTTGTCCAAAAAGGATATGTCAGCCCCATCGTACATTATAACAATTACCTACTTCACATACTTATTAACTTATACACATAAACTACAAACACATTTCATTACTTCAGTATTTTATAGGATGCATTTTAAAGATTTTGCCTACGCGGGAATTGCACGACTTGACTCCGCGATCACCTTTCTACACAGCCTTTCTACCATCCAACAAGCCGACATACAGCTATTATCCCTCCTTACGTTGTTGAAACTGACTAAGCGTTTCGCCTCGTAATCGTTTATGCCGCGTACATGGAAGAACTGCAACAATTTGCCTGCTGCAGTCTTCCCATCCGATTATAATTTTGGTGTCTTCGTCAATGATATTTTAAGTAAAAAGGTGTAGATAGGTTATAAGCGCTCAGCAAGTGACACGTTAAAATGTGGCTAATTAGCCACATTTGACCTCAGTGTCACGTTGCGCCGTCAACAGACGCAAGTTACGTAGTACCGAGTACATTAAAATTAAAAGTGTCCCAAAGTCACAGAAAATGCCGTCGTGTGTAATGAGATATTGCTCAAATTATACAAGCAAAACTTCTAAAAGTCAAGGAATCACATATCATTCGTAAGTACACTGTTTATCCTATTATTTTCACAAATCAAATATTCAATATTGTATTCCTAAAATATGGCGTCGTAAACGTCAAACGTCATTACCGATCATAGAGTAAAATTATGCCTAAGAAACAGATAGGTCAGTTGCCTGACAGTAGGTAAAAATGCTGGCACATTATTTTTATTTAAACTTCGTTTTTTGTTATGGTGAGGGAGCATAAATAAAATATTATATTAATAAATTGAAATCAAAATATAAATTTTAGTGTATCGTAAAGTAAAAATGTTTTCTTTTATTATAAATATTAAATTAATTAAATGTTTCCAGATTTCCAACAAATGAACTAAGGTGCATCCGGTGGGTGGATATTGTCCGCAAACAGAGAAATGAAGAATTTTGAATTTTTTTTTTAAATAAGTTTATTACAGCGCTTTGTTTGATATTAAATTTTTAATAAAGTCAATTATACTTTTTATTTACCTACTTTCAATGCATTTCTACTACTTTATTACTTTTACTACATGAACTCATGAGTGAATCCCATTTTTAGGCATAAATCACGTTGTAAGGTAAAATGTCATATCTGATTAATTTATTCTACATCATTTCTAATGCACTGGACGACGAACTGTTGCAAATTATATTTGTCTCTTTTTCACTCGCTATAATTGAATCATGCAATCCCGTTTGTACGTGTAATCGTACTGTAGTGTGTAATTGCAATATTTAGTTATTCGTGTGTGCGTTAGTGTGCCGTTTTTGAAGATCGAATGTTGTTTATGTAACCTATCTACACCTTTTTACTTAAAAAATCATTGGTCTTCGTCAATCACTATTAAATTATATTTATAAGAAAAAACATTTCTCGATGCACCTTTTTTAATCAACCTGCCCGTCTCATCATAATGACTCACAAAGAGAAAATAGATAGATTTTTCCTTGCATTGTCCCGTAAAGCAACTTCTCAAAAGAATTCCCTTCAAAAGATATCAAAGGTCTATTCAATCAAAGGCTCCGAGGTGAAGCCGATAATCCCGCCTTCCGTTCCATTTGTTTTCAATAGTGGCCAGGCTTTTGTTACATATTTTGGGTTACCTACACCTTTGTCAAGCCGTAATCTGATAAAACAATATTTCAGAAACTTAGGCACTAAAAATGTTTCTTAAAAAACACCTTACAAAGTACAAAATAACTTTATTTTCGGAAGTCGGTGTTAAATAAAGAAGAGACAAAACTATTATAAAAACACGGACTTCCGAATCAAAGTTATTTCGTACCTACTTATTAGGGTGTTTTTTTTTTATTGAAGTCGGTTGTATTTTTTTTGCAAAAAGTTTTTTTATTTTATAAGTACTTTTTAATTTAGTCTGTAAATGAGCCCAAACACGATTACGGTGCTATAATGACCAAGGTTTGTACTTTTTCTGATGCTCCTGGCTTCAGCATCAAGTCTCTATGTACTTCGGTGTTCCTCATTAACAGTAACCTACGTTTACCACACATCGAACCCTTTTCAATGACCATAAAGTTTAAATAAATAAATACTTAAATAAATATTTCTGCTGTTAGTTGTCGAGGAGTTAGGTACTCTGCAGACTACCCTAACTGCAGCATCAGGTCATGACTTGATGATCATGAGACCAAATGTGGCAAACGCCCTATCGAACATCAAAATAATTTACTAAATAAACAGTCCTTGTCTGTTCGTGTAACTTCTTACTGTTAAGGAGTTGTACCTTCCAGCATCAGCCCAGCTACCTGAGATGGTGACAACCATACGCAAATACACAAGATACTTCAAAAATATGCGAAAAACAATAAGTGAACCTATAAAATTTGAGGTTTGCCCTCAATTTCTCTGAGACTCCATCAGCAGATGCTAATTTGGTGCCAGTGGGACCACCTCAGAACTATCTACTTTCGAATAAAAAAAGAATTTTGAAAATCCATCGACAATTGGCTGAGTATTCGATCAACAAATATACAAAAAAAAAACACAATCATCCGAAGGAGGAGGTACTAGACCTCCTCCTTTTTTTGAAGTCGGTAAAAAATCGAAACCTCTATGAGACTTTTGTAGCAACTGGCTGGCAAAAGCTTACAGCATAGCTTTGGGATATGATTTTAGCATAGACACGTCTTTAACCTTGAAAAAACCGTTCCTCGACTTATATGAACTAAGAGGGATGTACCTATTGATGATTTTTATGGTTATAATTATGTAACCAGTTACGTTTTGCAGTCGCAAAAGATATTTTTAACTTTATACAACCTACCACTGACCTTGCAGGTTTGCAAGTTTTTTTTTGCAAAAAACGTAAGAAAATTTGAATGACGCGGGCTACCCTGACGCTTTAAACCTAAGAAAATTTTAATTTCTCGATCTGCCCTGATGCTTCCACTTTAAAAATAAGTGTTTAAATAAGCCACATTTTGAACTAGTAATGTACTCTCTACGATTGGTCCCGGCTGTCATTTGAAGATCTTTGGCAGTCGTTACGGATAGTCAGAAGCCAGTAAATCTGACTCCAGCCTTGCCATGAAGTACCGTGTTACCCAGTTAATGGGTTGTGGAGGTCTGGTAGGCAGCCGCTCCTCGTACAATACTGGTATTCAGCTAAATCCGGCTGGACTGGAAGCCGACCCCAATATAGTTGGGAAAAGGCTAGGCAGATGATGATGAATGTACTCTCTACGATTCAGACGGAGACCTATCTATAGTCTAATCGCCCGGAGAACCCCAATGAGTTAAAGTTACCGTTCCTATGTGGTGCGAAAGATGTCGCTACAGTGTTGTGTGGCAATGGCAAGGCCTTTATCGTAAAAAATCAGACAGTTACTCGATAAAAAGTGGTTTTTAAAATGACCGTTGTTCTCTTGGTTTCTCATTCATCGAGAACGACCATTTCAAAACTTGTAAAAATATAAATATATAGGTGCATGTTGACGCGATAACAGAATAGTTTCAAAGCTTTCGCCGTAAATGCGATTATTTTTAGTCTGTATGAAATACCGTTCCATTTCAACAAATATGAACGTTTTAAACATTATAAATTCAGCATTTGAAAAACTAAACTCAAATCGTTTAGGCAAATAGTGGTTAGTGTGACAGAGACGGCAAAATTGACAATTTAGAAAAATATTGATATTTTTTTAGTGGAAAATGTCTGGAAAATAGACATAGTCTGACATAGACTTTTTGATTGATTGTCTTGTTAGCGATTTGTGATGATATCACAAATGCTTATTTAGATTTTCTGTGTCATTTTAGTGCATTCCTTCTGTATTCACATAATAATTTAACAGTGGTTTTAGTTTTTGTACAACTTCTGCTACAATGTCATCACAGTCAATCTTTTGTACCTAAAAATATGTCAGAAACGAGAGGGCCAGAAAACAAAAGTATCGAGTTCGACCCTATTTTACCCGATCAGGGAGTATTATTTTATGAAGAATGCCCTGCGGAGTATGAAATCGAACGGCCTAGATTGCTGCCTTTGAAATCTACGACTCAGATTCGGTTCGAGCAACTGCAGCACGAAGCAGCAAGGGTTTGGAGAGAAAAGCAGAAAACTGCAAAGAAAAACTGACTTTAATTATTTGTGAATCAGTGTAGTGTTGTGTCAAAATGGCTTACACGTTGTTTGTGATAGAACTAATATCTGCGTTTATATTAGCAGCGACTTTACTGTACAGATATGGTGACTGCTATAGGAACCACATTATAGTGACAGTGTCAGTGCTAACAGCATGGTACTTCTCTTTTGTGATTATGTTCATCTTGCCCCTGGATATATCATCGGTGAGTACTAAATAATCTCCATCTAGATGAGAATCATATAATACGATTCTTATAAGAATCATATTATAATTCAATTAAATTATATCAAAGACCTTGCACACATTAAAAGTTCATAAATAGAAAACTTGATACTGAGCTGAGCAAGTTTGCTCTGTAACGTTTCTAACCTTCAACAAACTACCTACTTAAAACAAATGTTTTATTGACCATTTATTGTCTGCAGACTGTATATCGACAATGTATGGAAAATGCAACAAAAGCTATGGAGACGACGCAAGCTGTGCTACAGAATGGCACATCTACGGTGGCTCCGCCACCCATTGAGTGTCATAAGCCTTGGAGCTTGATGAGTTCAGACGTATTCCCAAACCTTTGGAGGGTTGTGTATTGGACGTCACAGTGTCTCACTTGGTAAGTATTTATAATGTCTCGGCATTAAATCTATGCTCACTATTACTTTTGGACTTATGACATTCAACCTGCTACACCGTAATAATATCATGTATAATCTTGGCCTATAAATAACCCAGCTTATTTTGGTACTTTCTACTTCACAGCAATCAGTCACTGAGACAGACTTAAATAAGCAACTTCCATGAACAATAATAATGGTTTTGTTATTATTTAATTAACCTTGCTGAAAACTTTACTGTTTAGTTTCATTTAATGAAATTTATTTTGCAAATAACAACACTTGCAAATCAATTATTTTGTTAATTTAATCTACATAAGGTTGGTCAATGTTTCATTTTTTTTTTTTTTTTTTTTTTTTTTTTTTTATTAATATAAATTACTCTCCTTCTGTAATTTTTTATTGTGTACATTAATGTGTATCTGTCTATTCTATTCAGATGAATCTCTTTAGAAGTGTTAGTATAATGTCTTTATACATATGACACAAGATACTCTTAGGTTTGTAAGAGGCAGTGCTAGAAATGTCAGCTGAACACCATAGGTTCATAAGCAGTAGGTTCAAAATGCCTTGTATTTTTTTTTTTTTTTGCATAGGGTCTCCATTTTTCATCAGATTTATTCAGATGTTGCTTTCAACCCATCTACTCCACTGGCGGTAGGTAGCTATTACCAAAGGGTTAGTTGGAAACAATACTTGTATCCACTACTAAGTGCCCCAGGGCCTATGAGATCTGGGGACCCCAAAACTTGATTAACAAACTAATTTGAAATTTAAATAAAAGAGATGCCAACACTCCCTACTTTAATTATGACAACTCGTTTTAGTCACCTAGCTGAGTTAACAACAATCTTATTTATTCTACTCTCAAATTAACAAACTACATTTCGGTTGTCTTGTCAGAAAAAAAGAATGTTGATAACAATTTCATTTAGTAAAGTCAATAATGGCATTACTGTGTTAGATAAAATGACTTGTATTTAAAATGTTACTGTTATCATTTAATCTTTACTGTAATGTACCATGCTATTAAATTAAGTAATGGTTTATGTAATGATAACAATACTAAAAATGTGCACAAAAATATCCTATTTAGTTTAATCACATCACACAAATATTATAAACGCCAAAGCCCTTGTGGGCGACGCGACGTACGCCGATCAGTGGGGGTATTGCGTATCTCTGTTGACATCTCAAATGACTATCACTTGTTATACCCTGCGATCGGGGTACTATAATATCGCAAATCAGATCAACGAGCAATGTCACATTTATTACTCAATCTTTTATTTTAGACTCTTGCCTCTGTCTCTGCTTCAATTTCAATTCCGATTTCGATAAATGATATTGGAGTTTTTAAATTTGGAGGTTCCGAATTCGGTTCTGAAACATCCCTAGCTTTAACAAATAACATTTCCTTTATTCCAGGTTAATAATGCCAATGATGCAGTCATACAGCAAAGCTGGTGACTTCACAGTAAAAGGGAAGTTAAAATCAGCTCTAGTCGACAACGCCATCTACTACGGTTCATACCTTTTCATATGCGGCATACTGCTCATATACATCGCCTTACAACCCAACGTTTACTTAGACCCGCCGAAGATAAAAACTATTGCTTCAACAGCTAGTAACACATGGGGTCTGTTCCTACTAATCCTGTTACTTGGATATGCCTTAGTAGAAGTGCCTAGAAACCTATGGAATAATTCAAAGAAGAACTACACTCTGACTTATTGTTACTTCAAGATAGCTAAGCTCAGCACTGACAAGTGTGAAGCTGAAGAAACTATTGATGATATCTTGGATGTAAGTGTTTAGGTTTTTTACTTAATCTTTATATTTATTTCTTCTGAATATGTGTTTGTCACCTAACTTCTAAATGGCTGGACCGATTCGGATGAAACTCTGTGTATATTTGAGGGTCCCTGAATGATTTGAAAATACGAATGAACCCGGTAGGTAGCGCGGTAATCGGGTTCTCAATTCTCCTTTTCGACCTCTAGTATTTTTTATTCAGATAATTTTCAGCAAAACGGAAACGGCAATAAAAGATAAATCTTATCAAGCGCAACTGTTTGATAAATAGCATCTAATCAGCAATACTGACATACTTAGATTAAGTTTACCTTTGATATAATTTTGTTTTAAAACATTTCTCTGATCTCTTAAAGGTTATAGGTACAACATCTTATTAATATCACCTGTATAAACATTAACTGAAACAATTTAAGTAATAATCTTCAATTCACACTATAAGATCAAATATTTTGAAATGACCATTTCAATACTACTGGTTATTCTAATATTAACTTAATTCACACTAACATTTCGATATTATTTTCTGCTTAAATAAATTCATCAAAAATTCTTTCTTTACCCGTTCAGAGTCTAAAAGCGGTGTCAACAGCAGTAGGGTCAGGCCATCCCCTGTATCGGCATGTCGATACCATTGTGCAGAAGTTACCAATAACGCTGCGAGACCGACTCAATGGACGCGCGCCGCCTGATAGACCCACACCACCCTCCTTGAAGTCACTAGTCAATCTACATAAAAAGGTAAGTTCTAACTACCACTTCCTGAAAACAAAATAAATTAAAAATGCTGAGTTCGGCGCCATCTTGCGAGAATATGGCCGCGCTCGAGGCATTAGCTTTTACTTACATTGATCTTAAATTAACTGCGGTTTTCCCGTCCGATTATAATTTAGTTGTCTTCAAGGCTAGAGTGAATAGGCTCTTAATAAGCTAGTGCGCCTCACCATCAACGATTGCATCACTGCTTACCATCAGGTGCGATCGCAGTCAAGCGCTAGTTTATAAGAATTAAAAAGAAAAAAAAACTACAATTTAAGATCAATTTGTAAGGTGAAAGCTTCTTTTCGTGTTCACAAAAGGCATTTGACAGTGTATCCCTCAATAAGTATACAAAAAATTGCATCAGTATAAGATTAAAAAAACTGGTTTTGAATGTAACAATGTAAATTGAGTGAAATTAATTGAAAAACAGCTCCTGAATGTCGTAAGTAACTTTTAAACATATGAAAAATTAGAGGTCATAATAGGAGTTCCGCAGGGGACTATTATCAGCCTACTATTTTTTAATTCAACAAACATTATATTTTGTTTACGCAGACTATCAAAGCTCTGCATGTGCTACAACGTACAGAAACGCAATGGGGTCTAATGCTGGAGCGTATCTTCCATCTCGAAGACATCGCGGCTAACCAGCGGTCGCCCGACCACCGGTTCCAACACACGTTCCACACGCCCCGACCGAGGGTGCAACGGATATTCTACCCGCCGATCGTTGGTAAGATGACACCAAAGATGTGCTACGTAATAATGACCCTTATTTTCAGCCACATGTTTTCATGACCCTTGTTTTACTGGAAATGTTATGCAATATAGTATTTTCCCAAAACACTTCATTGGGAGAATACTATGTTGCATAACATTGCTATTCAATAAAGGAAGCCTTGGTCAGTTATAATTTACTAGCTGCTGCCCGCGGTTCCGCCTGCGTGATAGTATAAAAATATCCCAAGGGAGCATACTCCCGGGATCCGCCGTGTCCTTGTGGAGGCTATCGGCGGCGGTGACCTCTCACGCCGGGCCCTGGTAGAGGCCATGGTCCGGAGCGAGGAGGGGTGGCAGGCAGTCGCCTCCTTCTGCGAAGCAGTAATGTTAGCGAAGGAGGCTGCCGACCGCGTGAGGCAACGGAACTCACGCCGCCGCCGCCGAGATCCCGATCCCGATTTCCGACCACCGTAGGCGCGGGCTCGCGGACAGCGAGCACTGGGTAGCTCGCCGTCCGGCAGCCTGGTAATAATCTGGACCAAGCCTAGTCGTCGACGGCGCGTTCTGTTCCACGCGCGCCTCAAGGAGATGTCAGCAAACTGTAGGGGCCCGGCAGGGCCGAAGCCTCTGGGGAACACGGTATCCGAAAGGTTGTCACCGTGTCCCCCAGATCGATGGCAACGAAGGAACGGGGTAGGGGTTTAGTCAGTAAGAGTCTGACACGCCCTCCCGCTCCGCCCAAGAGTAGGAGAAGTCATTCTGATGATTCCCCAACCCGAAAAAAAAAATACTCCCGGGCTAAAAAGTATGCTGTGATATTCAAAGATATGGTATAACCATGTACCAAGTTTCATAGAAATCCATTCATTTGCATGAAACAGTAACAAACAACCATACATCCAAACTTTCGCGTTTATGATGAAGAATTTAGATTCTGTAATATATTCTAAGTAAATTAACACAAGTTATTTTTGTACACTAAAGAGAATTCTAAGTAAAATTCGTTAATTAATTGGCCGAGCGGCCTATGTTAGTTTCGTTCCAATAACTGCGATAACGTAACTTAATAATTTCTGTATAATTATTATAATCAATACAATTATTTTAATTTTCGACCTTACAATCTGATGTTACGCGATATTCATTATTCAGCCTTTATAATTGGTACAACAGGTTGTGATTCAAGTATGCTAATAAACGTCATAGTATCATAAGTCAGGTTTTTTTTTTAAATATATTTAAAACAAATTCGATTAATGTAATAAAAAAGTTGATCGTCCTATACTATAGTTCAATCATATTGGACAACAAGTTGAATTGAGAATATTTTTTAGAACAGGCCGTAAAAAAGGTGCCCACCGCGTGTCTGTTCGCAATAAGCTCAAAAACTGTTTTAATAACGGATTTGAGCAATAGATGGTAGTGCGGTTTTCAACAATAGACGGAATCATGAAGTGCATGCATATTATTTTGTTTGAAATACCCGTTCGACGGGAAGGGGAAGGTGCTAATGCCCAATAAGAGAGCTCAAACACACAACTGGCATGTCCACACTAGTCGACAGCTGTCGATGCGTCGACTGCATTGGTTGACGTTCGACGGCGGCCGTTGGTATCCCAACAAATGAAGATCAGTGGCAACCTCCGTGTGTATTAAGTACTAGCTGTCCCCTGCGGTTTCACCCGCATTTTTCGTTACTGCTCCGCTCCCGTGGGTCGTAGCGTGATGGTATATAGCCTATAGCATTCCTCGATAAATGGGCTATCTAACACTGAAAGAATTTTTCAAATCGGACCAGTAGTTCCAGAGATTACCCCCTACATACAAACTTACAAACATACAAACTTACAAATTTTACCTCTTTATAATATTAGTATAGACTAGCTGTCCCCTGCGGTTTCACCCGCATTTTTCGTTACTGCTCCGCTCCCGTGGGCCGTAGCGTGATGGCATATAGCCTATAGCATTCCTCGATAAATGGGCTATCTAACACTGAAAGAATTTTTCAAATCGGACCAGTAGTTCCAGAGATTACCCCCTACATACAAACTTACAAACCTACAAACTTACAAATTTTACCTCTTTATAATATTAGTATAGATTACTATAGGTCGACGATAGGCTACCACTGCCGTTGGCAACATGCCGCTCGTATGATCAAGTGCTTTGAGTTTAATACGTCCTCAGTGTACCAAATTGACATAGTAACAAAAAGGAAGGTAATTTTCAGAATGGTACTGGGAATGTTTCCTGCGCCAGTACTTCCTGAAGACTATGGCGGTGATAACGGGCATCATGTCTGTCGCCGTGGTCTGGTCGGAGATGACGTTTTTCTGCAAGCAGCCCGTCCTCTCCATATTCGCGAATATTGTTATCGCAGCTACCGGGTCTCACAACTATTCGGCTATTGAGGTGAGTGAAAATTATTAACAGATACTATCCGATGATATCAGAAGGTTCTGGAGTGGCGGCTACGTAACGGGAGACGCAGCATTAGAAATGTTCTAATTGTGCGGAGAACTTTGATTTTGCGATGTAGGATTGTGAATTTTCTATAGGTGTCGTTACTAGTTCCAAAGAATCCCAGCAACCCTGGACTGCAACGGCCAACTGAAGGAATACGAGCGGATTTTAGACAGTAAAAGTTTCACGCTTCCTTTCGCTCAACTTCACTCAATATTTTTATTTATTTCTTTCAACTCTGAGCAGAAGTTTTTTGATGATCTCAAACCCCCCAAAAAAAAAAAAAACCATTCAATTTCTTATCGTATATCGACACTGGCCCCTGTTAAAAGAATATAGGTAACCATTTTAACCAAGACATTTTGTTTCTCCACAGGCAATATCAACAATAATAATCGCGTACATGTTCTACTGCGCGTACTCCACGGTGCTGAAGATCCGCCTCCTGAACCTGTACTACTTAGCGCCTCACCACCAGACCAACGAGTACAGTCTCATCTTCTCCGGCATGATGGTCTGTCGGCTGACTCCTGCGATGTGCCTCAACTTCTTGAGTTTGATTCATATGGACTCGCATGTTATTAAGGAGCCGATTATGGAGACTTATTATACCCAGGTATTTAATGTTTTAATATGAATAAATAGTTATAATAAATCATTTACAAAATACACACTAATAACCAAGTCTTGATTAATTGATCTAATTGATTGCAAAAATAGTGTTATAATTATACCGAAACATTAATAACAATAGTAGGAGGAACTAACTCCTGAGATACAAATATTTATTTTACTTAATTTAGGAGTCATTATTACCATTTATCAGTGTTTGTACAACTAATATCGAAAGCGATGTGATTCGCCATTGGAAGCAGTAATGACAAAATGACAATCTATTGGATAACTTCTTCAATGTAAATGGTGGCTAAAGCGGCGAATTCGCACGCACGTAGGACAGAGCAGCCGCGTCGCACTAAATTCGCGTGAACCGCATCGGATCGCTTCGCAACTGCAATCGCGTTGAATTTTACTGTCCATATTAGAGCTCATACACACGGGTATGCCACCCGTTTTGCCAACGGCAGAGATAACTACAGCCGTCCACACGGGGCGGCAGCAGCCATCTACAAATCGACGGCAGCCGACAACCTATAGTGACACTTGACACACATCACGGGTGCCACTGGCGACATGCTGCTCGTGTGATTGTGCTCTTAGAGTTTTCGAAAAACAAAATTAAAAAAAAAACCTTTTTATTATTTTCTGTAGATAATGGGTCACATGGACGTGCTAGGCATCATCTCCGAAGGGTTCAACATCTACTTCCCAATGTTGGTGGTGCTGCTGTGCGTGGCGACGTACTTGTCGCTCGGCAGTCGCCTGCTGTCGCTGTGCGGCTTCCAGCAGTTCGTGGGCGACGACGAGCTCACGACCGACCTGGTCGATGAGGGACGGGAGATTGTCAAGAGAGGTTAGTTTACCTCTTCTATAGATAATGTTGTGGTGCTGCTGTGTCTAGCGACGTACTTGTCGCTCGGCAGTCGCCTGCTGTCGCTGTGCGGCTTCCAGCAGTTCGTGGGCGACGACGAGCTCACGACCGACCTGGTCGATGAGGGACGGGAGATTGTCAAGAGAGGTTAGTTTACCTCTTCTATAGATAATGTTGTGGTGCTGCTGTGTCTAGCGACGTACTTGTCGCTCGGCAGTCGCCTGCTGTCGCTGTGCGGCTTCCAGCAGTTCGTGGGCGACGACGAGCTCACGACCGACCTGGTCGATGAGGGACGGGAGATTGTCAAGAGAGGTTAGTTTACCTCTTCAATAGATAATGTTGTGGTGCTGCTGTGTCTAGCGACGTACTTGTCGCTCGGCAGTCGCCTGCTGTCGCTGTGCGGCTTCCAGCAGTTCGTGGGCGACGACGAGCTCACGACCGACCTGGTCGATGAGGGACGGGAGATTGTCAAGAGAGGTTAGTTTACCTCTTCTATAGATAATGTTGTGGTGCTGCTGTGTCTAGCGACGTACTTGTCGCTCGGCAGTCGCCTGCTGTCGCTGTGCGGCTTCCAGCAGTTCGTGGGCGACGACGAGCTCACGACCGACCTGGTCGATGAGGGACGGGAGATTGTCAAGAGAGGTTAGTTTACCTCTTCTATAGATAATGTTGTGGTGCTGCTGTGTCTAGCGACGTACTTGTCGCTCGGCAGTCGCCTGCTGTCGCTGTGCGGCTTCCAGCAGTTCGTGGGCGACGACGAGCTCACGACCGACCTGGTCGATGAGGGACGGGAGATTGTCAAGAGAGGTTAGTTTACCTCTTCTATAGATAATGTTGTGGTGCTGCTGTGTCTAGCGACGTACTTGTCGCTCGGCAGTCGCCTGCTGTCGCTGTGCGGCTTCCAGCAGTTCGTGGGCGACGACGAGCTCACGACCGACCTGGTCGATGAGGGACGGGAGATTGTCAAGAGAGGTTAGTTTACCTCTTCTATAGATAATGTTGTGGTGCTGCTGTGTCTAGCGACGTACTTGTCGCTCGGCAGTCGCCTGCTGTCGCTGTACGGCTTCCAGCAGTTCGTGGGCGACGACGAGCTCACGACCGACCTGGTCGATGAGGGACGGGAGATTGTCAAGAGAGGTTAGTTTAGTCTGAAAGAGATGGCGATAAAGCTCCCAATTTTGTGTGTATTAGTTTCATTTTTATGTATCACTAGCTGTTGGTAATAATTATCTTCGCCCGCGTGATAATAGAAATATTATTATTTTTTATTCAAGGGTGCGTACTCTTAGGATAAAACGTATCATATTTGCTATTCCAGGACATGGTTTACCTATATGCCAAGTTTCATAGAAATCCATCAGTAGTTTTTGCGTGAAAGAGTAACAAAC
Source organism: Mythimna separata (assembly GCA_030763345.1). NCBI lineage: Eukaryota > Metazoa > Arthropoda > Insecta > Lepidoptera > Noctuidae > Mythimna > Mythimna separata. The sequence continues at coordinate 19,525,649 of CM061171.1, read as the reverse complement.
ATCCATACATACAAACTTTTACATTTAGATTAGTAAGATTTTGTATCTACAATAAAGTAATAAAATAAAAAATAAGAAGCGAACCACGGAATACACAAACTACACACATCAAAAGTGTCTAGGGATCAAGCATTCTTATGCGGATTTCTTGAGATTGAGATGTGGCTTTGTAATAAATTTATGATTTTATAAATTTATATGGATCCTTTTTGGTGCATTTCATAATTTGAATCAGGAACTGTGAATCAAATTCGAGTAAAAGATGAAAATCAGCTGTCAATATTTTCCCTATAAAAACATACAACGCATTGAAGACATTATTAGTGCTACTGTTTCCCTACTACTGATTAAAACCAACGTTATTATGGAGCGGCGACGTCATTTAAGCAGGGAAGAAATGCTCAGAGCCGTGGGAATGATAGAAGCTGGTTCCCGGCAACGTACTGTGGCTTTAGCTCTGAATACAAGTCTGAGTGTTATCAGTCGACTTTGGACACGTTACCGAAGCACTGGTACCGTGGCTGAGCGCCATGGAGGACGGTATCGCTGCACCACACGGAGACAAGACCGATACATTCAAATCTTAACTCGAAGAGCTCCAACAATAACCGCCATGATGTTAACCGTGAGGCTTCATCACTCTTCAGGGAACTTAATTAGCGACCAAACAGTCAGAAACCGCTTGCATGAAGTGAACCTTCATTCCCGAAGACCGCTACGGGTACCACCTATAGCAATGCACAATCGTAGGATTCGATATCAATGGGCTCTTGAACACAGAAATTGGGCAGAAGAACAATGGCGTTTCGTGTGCTTTTCTGATGAGTCTCGTTTTGGTATGAGACCGGATACAAGACGTATACGACACTGGAGAACCCCTGGACGCCAACAGCGATTAAAATCCTGCCAGGAAGTCCATCCTTATAGTGGTGGAACCATCATGGTATGGGCGGGTATTTGGATCGGCGGAAGAACTGAGTTGATTTGGATCAGAGGCAACCTCAACGCTCAAATTTATGCTGAGACGATTGTATCAGACGTCATCGTTCCTCTACAAGTGCAAATCGGTCCCTTATTTCAGTTAATGCATGATAATGCACGACCGCACACCGCAAGAGTTGTAAGACAGACTCTCGCCGCAGCTAACATCAATGTCCTGCCCTGGCCTGCTCAGTCGCCAGACTTGAACCCGATTGAGCATGCATGGGATATGCTACAGAGAAGAGCTCTGCCGAATATGGAGGGTATCCAGTCGCAAGAAGACCTTTTTTTGTTGTTGCAACGAACATGGGCGGCCATTCCACAGCGTGATTTGGATGAACTCATTTTGAGTATGCCAAACCGATGTTCTTGTGTTGTTAGTGTTCGCGGTAGAAACACGGATTATTAATTGTTTAAGTTACCCAATAAAATTTTAAAGAAAACTGTTATTTCAGTCTTTTTTTCGAACTTTAATGTTAGTGGTTCAAATGTCTAAAATCCCTTTATTAGGAAAATGGCAAATTTCTTTATTAATGCAAAGGTGACTTGGTTTATCGTTACTGTGACAAACGAAAACACTTTATTTGATGAATCCTTAAAGAAAATTTTAATTAATATCAATCAGGAGAAAAGTTATTGCAAAAATATATGTTGATCCCTAGACACTTTTGATGTGTGTATATTACTAAACAATTGTTTATCATTCAGAGAAGCGCAAGCGTCAACGTGCGGAAGAATCGCTGACGCGTCGCCGCGACTACAGCGAGAGGTTCACTAACTACCGCTCGGCGCGCGACACTCAGGACGGAGGTAATACGAACCGCCATTTTATTTTGTAATATCTTCTCTTTCTAACTATCGATGTTTTTATCGAAACTATGTATATGAAAACTTTAAATAAACAATTTCTTACTGAAAGAAAGAAAATAGGAGTGGGTTTTAGTCAGTAAAAGTCTGACACGCCCTCTCGCTCTGCCCAAGAGCGGGAGAAGTTCGATGATTTTCCATCTAAAAAAAACTGAAAGAATTAAATTAATAATCAAATAAATATATTTTCTTCTCTCTTTACTGATTGATCCATTTAATTCATAACACCGTCTTTTATTGTTTATACTTTATTTTGTTTTTTGGTCATCAATCAAAATTACTTTAGTTTTCCTTTTTTTTCAATTTTCTTTGTGACTAATACTGTCATTGTGCACTAAAATCATTCTTGCACTGTTCCTATTCTGTTTAATTACTACTATTCTGTTCTGTGTGTTGTATGTTCTTGGTATTCCACTTTTAGATAGATTAAAACCTTATTGTTGGCCTATTTATTCTTCACCAAACGCTTGCTTTTGATTTAGAGAGTGAATTAACGAAAATTTTATCTTCAATATCGACATGACATAATTATGCAAAATATGTTTGCATGTGACCTGCAAGCATGATTAATAATATAATTAAGTTTCTATGATTATGAACATTGGGCATGATAAGGCATGATATTCAATGTGAGTGTGGTGCTCCTGTTCAAAACATGAGCCACACGTTGGAGTGCCCCAAGTGCCCTTACACCTGCACTTTGGAAGATTTAATGAGTGTCACAGATGCTGCAGTTAAAGTAGCCACCTATTGAGCCCAAATAATTTGATGAGTTTACCATTGATTCGAGAAAAAGAATAATAAGGCTACATCTTCAAGGCAAGAGTGAATAGGCTCTTAATAAACTAGTGCGCCTCGCCATCAACAATTGCATTACTGCTTACCATCAAGCGGGACTGCAATCAAGCACTACTTTGTTATTAAAAAAAATAATTATTGCACTGGTTGAACTTATGTAATTTGCTTTGTGCCTTTGCACAAATTCCTGTAAAAACCAAGTTTACTGTCTCGATTAGGTATAAACATTGTTATAAATTATTATAAAATACCAATAGCAAACAACAAACGGACCCTTCTTTCCTGCCATCATTAATGTTATCGGTTATTGTGCATGGTGGTCACATTTCAGCCCACACCGGGCTCCTCAACGACGTCGATTCAGACTACTACGTGCAACCGAGTCCTCAACGTAGTCAGCCACAGGCCTCCGGCTACGAAAGGGCCGAAGTACCTTACAACAGGTCGAATTTGACCTTGGAGGATGAACTGGATCATCGCTTCGGGGAGAGCACGCTGCCGTCCATACGAACTGAGTTCGATGAGCGAAGGAGGGATAAGATGACCATCCCCCCTCGAGGCTTGTTTGACGATGTATAGAGTGCAATATTACTTTAGTAGGTCATTTTTCGGAGTTTTTTTGAAGGTATTATTGTTTTGTAAGTGGAGCCTCTTTCAATGTGTGTAAGCAACTTGAATTATACGTGGTTTTTTTTTATCTAGCCAGTTTATAAATAATACAATTCTAATTGTGGAAGCAATATCAAAATTGATAGCAATGCAAACGAGATATAACTGGTTGTTTCTCTCGCCAAAACGCCGTTTTCTATGGGAGCCCTAGCGGTCGCTAAATTTGTTTCTATGGAATTAATACAAACAAAATTCAACCTTATTTCATGAAAAGGTCTATACGTTAGCTTATGGTGAAGAAGTGTACAGTCAACTTTCAATATTGTCGACTGTACATTTCTGTCTTCATCGGAATTAATATAACAGTCTAGTAGTAGTTCAAATTATGTCTCGAAGGCAACAGATTGTGAAATGTCAATGTAATTTGTTCCCAATCAACTTCACAATAAGTCACAAAGTCGTGTGAATCATGGACTTTTATACCGTATATTAATTAAACCGACGCACACGTGGGCCACGCTTGATTTGTACGTAAAACCGCGTCGCGTGGCGTGGATTTAATGTAGCTCTACAAGTCTAGTTGCCGTATAAAATGTATGGAGACCGACGCGCCCTGATCAGCGTACGTGGCCCACGAGTGCGAAGTGTACACTTAACCATTATTAATTTTAATAATAATAATAATACCTTCACAAAAACAGGTCAATTAAGTTATTGTAACTAGGTTTAAAGTAATCGTTTAGTGATCGTTATTAGTGATAATGGTAACATAAATGAACTTGAATGTTTTGCTGAAGTGTGATGGATATGTATATAGTTGCAATTGATTTATTTAAGGTACAAATATAATATATTACGGCTTACATTTTTTTATATAAAATCGAATTCGGCGGTAACAAAATATAATATTCAGCATAAAATCGCTAATGAAGCTTGAAATGAAAAAAATATTTATATTTGACGCATTCAGCAATTTCTATTTTTAAAAGATTCCTACTTTTACTACACAATTTGTCCGATCTACAAATTTTAATCTTTGACTAGGTACTATTTATTGCACCAAGTACTAGCGATGTGCGATATCGAGAAGTTTTATTCGATTATTTCGATTGTTCGAACTTCTCGATGGTTCTCGATGATTTCGACTTTGACTCGAGTCCGACCCGGTCTGTTATTGCGACTGGCGCATGGAGCGTTCCGCGATGGTTTGGAGTTTCAGTTACTGATTCGTGCAATCAAAAACTAGCGATCGATTCCGTTGACTAGAAACAATTTTGGAGTGCCCCAAGTGCCCGGACACCTGCACTTTGGAGGACTTAATGGGTGCCACCGATGCTGCAATCAACGTAGCTACCTACTGGGCCCAAAAAATTTGACAAGTTTACCTTCGATTCGAAAAGAAGAAGAAGAAGAATCCAAAAACATCTCGATTATGTAGTAGAACGGTGAGTCGATGATTGACTCGATGGTTTATTTCAACGACTAAGATTCTTTCGATTGTTAAAATGACTCGAAATCGCTCATCGCTACTAAGAACCCACCACTGTATTATTCGTATTTAGTAACATTTTGGGTCGCGAACACTATTTAGAGGTGCCATATTTGACGATCGTACATTTTGTTAGGCAGCTGGCTTATTATAATTCAACCTCACTTATGCCCGATTCCTCTACTAAGATTTATTTTGTGCTTCGATACCAATCGATCATCGATAGACGACGGTCGATTTATGAGGTAGCTTTAGTAATTAGGTATTTGTTTGTGTTTTTGTGCTAAACAGAAAATAACATAAATACTACATCAACATTGGTTATAAAGCATTAGCATTTCAAATATTTGTATGAGGAAAAATGAGCGCGTATTGAAAACATCTCACTACTTATCTCTTTTTTACGCGCGTAACCTGAGACGGTGACGTCACATTGTAGTTTTTACATCCTTTTTATGTCCCTTTACAATTTCCTGGTTACCAGAACAAATATTCTTAATTGAAGATTTGTTATTTTACAGCTACTTTTTGATATAAATAATTAAAAAACAAATAGTCAAGTACCCAACTGTCGATCGACGTCAACTGATCTATTCTACCATCGACCAATAATATAATCGATCTACTGACATGATAAGTTCATAACACCCTAATAGACTCAATGCGCTTAGCCAGTAAGCAAACTGGTATTTAATTTTCAATTTTAGGTACAGAAAGCTGCAATAATTGGGTACCCCGCTCACATTAAAATATCTTCAAAAAGAAAAACAGTTGATGATTGTCCGTACCTCTAGATCATTAGAACCATTTCAAAAGTTAACACATTAGTTTTAGACCTTAGGAACCGGGCGTGTAGGGTAGTATAGTTCTAATGTCTCATAATAGTGTAAGCAAAACACCAGTTTAGATTAGGCACGGAGTATTTAAAAGAATAGTGCTTAAATGCACATTATTACTTATTTCATTGTTTTATACGGGCCTAATACACATTAAATGTTTAATCAGAGTTTATTCTTTCATTTTAATATACTAACACTGTAAACTTACTTAAAACACGTATAATCTTACTTCTGGTCAATATAATTGTTTTATTAGTGTTAAAACTGTCACAAAAAAGGGTGGTCATATTTTAAATAACGTCAAAAATAATATGAAAATATCATTCAATATTTTGTCCCTATTCACCCCCCTGTACTGCTTCTGATAATAGAAATGTCAATGCAAAGACTATCCGTACAAAGTTATCAGCTTATCAAAATTATTATGAAAGGTCCACAATTTTTATTCTGACTTTTTTTATCAAAGTTCTTTATTCCCGTAGACAGTAGCAGTATTCATATTAAAGTAATAAAGCGTTAGAGTTTTGTTTCTTTATTAAACGCGTTTATCTTTAGAACTAATCGAATTATTCGTAGGCCACATCATCGCTTACCATCATCAGGTGAGATAGTGGTAAAACGCGAACCAATGCTAAGTTAAAAAAATGGAAATAATCATGCCGAATAGTCTGTTATATAACATCAATACCCACAGAAGCAAAGCAGTAACCAAAAACGCGAGCAAAACCGCGGGGACAGCTAGTCTAAAATATGATCACCCCTTATACCCTGAAAAACGATATACAGGCTGAGTTTTTAATTGGATTTCTAAACTACAACTGAAGCTAATATGAATATATTCGTTTGTGTGAGTAACAATATCCTAAAAAATAATACCTATTTGATTGTCTGAGTTCAAAAGGTTATATATATATTTTTTTTTGTAATAATATTTTGTAGAGTTTTGTTTAATATGAGCACCTCATATTATTTTTTTTAATATTTGCATGCCAACTTATGGCGAAATGTGTCTTTGCGCTAATATATTATGTGTTACCATCTCATGTACCGCATTTACTGCAAATAAATGGCTTTGACTTTGACTTTGACTTTGAATGAACAAATTATGACTTACGGAAAAAACTAAAATAGTGTTCTTTTTTTATATCTCTACGCGGTTTCTCTGTTTCTTCCGTTTGTTGTAGTTTTCTGCCTTAAGCTTTTATTAAAAACTCGACCTGCATAGAAATAAGAACATCTGTATAGAACTGTATCTATAAAAGTATTAGTTTCATTATTTATTCGAGATTATCATTATGCTGTTTCGGAATAGTTTTTAAAAGAATATCACTAAACAATGTGTTATTTTATGTGTACATAATTATTACTTATTTAGCTTAGGCGATGTTTTTATGCTATATAATTATTTTTGTTAATGTATACTTTATTTCATTCCATAGGTTTATTTAATGCAGTAGCATTAAACACTGATGTGATATTGTTATCTGGTGTTTTATTTTAGAACTCTTTTCCTTTTTAGATGACAGATTCCTTGCAATGAAAATAAAGCCGCGTTTCTACCTGCCAGCAACTCGCATGCAAGTTTGATTACATTGCGGGGCATGATCAAGCGATTAAGGGAAGGTTCATATCTGACGGAACATGCGTCGCATATTATCGGTCGCGTAACGCCAGAACAGACAAATGTATTGAAAAACACTTGACCGTTCACACTCAACCGATGATACGTTAGTGCGTCGAGCGTACTTACAGCGTCTATTCCGATTCCGTCAACGCATTGTCGGTCGATATGTGGCCATTTAGCGATTTTTTCGCTAGACCTTGGCTTAAACTATCTGTCTAGCGACAAAAAAATCTAGCGACTATTCTAACGACATCTATTTGTAGAGTTTACAATAAAAATAAATAAGTACCACTCTGTAAATGCTGAACAGACAAACTGACTAGACGCTTAATGTGAAAGATCTAATTTGACGTTATAGACGCGACCGATGATACGCTCGACGCATTTTCCGTCATATGTGAACCTTCCCTAAGTCTTACCTCGGTAACCCGCAATGAATGCAACTTGCATGCCAGCTGGTAGCATGTGTAAACGTTGCCTAAGTTTCAAATTAAACTCGAAAGTGTTGGTCTCCTGATGACGTGATAAGCAGACGACATTGTTGCCATCGCATGTAGAACCTAATTGGTAAAGCTTACTCAAACAACCGGAATGTAACAAACATTCATTATTTCTTACCACCTTCTGTCAACCGCACACACGACGCTAGAATGTAACTAAACCAATTTGTGCTCCAATGGTGAATCCATTCCTCCATTGAAGCACAGATTAGTCGAAAGCTGGAAGGGATTCCGTTGTGAAAAGAAAAAAACTGCCAGAAGGTGTATCATGCATATTATAGTAGAGAAAAGTCGAAACGAGAATACACACTCGTTCGAAGCTGGGGCTTTTGCAATAAAACCACAAAACAGTATTGTATAGAATTTAATTACTGGTTTTGTCACGTCAATAAATAACAAATGCATGTACTATTTAAAGTGCACTTTGATGCTGTCCACTTTGGTTCGTATTTCATGAGAGGAGTCCTTAGACAGGTCTTGTGCATACGACTGGTAGATAGTTCGAAGTTTGTCTAACTCTTCGGTTTTGTTGAGATCTGAAAGAGAGAAATGAAAATATGTTATTAGAATCGCGAAGGAGAAATGGAAAGACCGATTTTTTTCCGTAGGTCTCAAGATATATTACGTCATACGTGTATAGTATGTATTCATGGGTAGGTTCAGTGTGTATGAGTGGGTAGTAGTAGGTTTAAAATGAGTAAATTATTATGTTGATGCATTACCTTTTAATTGTTTGACAAGTATTTCCATAATGTTGAGCGCGTCCCTTCTGTGTCGAACTTGATTGCTGTTTTCTGTGAAACATCACAAAAAAATATTAAAATGCACTTGAAATTATCGAATGATTTTTCCCGCTTTTCGGTGAAGTGGGAGGGCCAGGTGTCAGACTTACTGACTAAAACCCACTCGTACGTTTTTTCTTTGCCTTTCGTTCCAGGGCCCGGAGTTTTCCTTTCAAAAGCGAATCCATGTCCCCAGTAGGTTTCGACCCTGCTGGACCTGCACGGTTTTGCTGACATCTCCTTGAGGCACGCGTGGAACACTACGCGCCGTTAACGACTTGGGCTCGGTCCGGATGGTTACCGGACGGCTAGACGGCGAGCTACCCATTGCCCGCCGTGTGCAAGCCTACGCATATAAAATAGTTTGTTTGCCAATACTCACTGAGCGTATACTCGACGATAAGCGCGACATGTCCCGTCACACTCCCAATCGCCTTGTCCCTGGCACTGGGCACGGCGTCCGTGTCCATGGGCTCCGCGCCGCGCAGCACGGCGAGGCGGCCCAGCACTAACGCCACGGACGCCAGGATGGCCAGCTGCGTCGAGCGCGACGACACCGGGTACGACTTCGAACAGTGCTCGAAGAATACGTCTTGGTATTTTTCTGTGGAATGACAAATAAATTCATAAAAACATAATATACATAATTCATCGAAACAATGGAAGGAATGGAGAGCTAGCCTATATTGTCCCTTTGCCCAGCAGACGGACAATATAGGCTAGGTATAATAATATAAAAATACTCAATAGAACAAGATGTGCCAGGTAGAAGAAGAAGATGACAAGTAACTATAGCGCGTAGCTTTCACCTTAACTTTTTAATGTACTGTTACAGAAGGACGTCGGTATACTCTTGACTTGACTTGACTTAAAATCCTATGTCCCCTAGCTGGGGCAGAGGGCGTCGACAGTAGACACCCATCGCGACCGGTCTTGCGCCTTTCGCTTGACCTCGCTCCACGTCAGTCCGATGGCCTTTGCTTCAGCTAACACGGTTCGTCGCCAGGTCTGTCGAGGACGGCCACGCTTCCTTTTTCCTTGGGGATTCCAATCCAGCGCCTGTTTAGGTATATGATCGGGATCCCTCCTAAGCGTGTGACCAATCCAACCCCACTTGCGACATTTGATCTGGTGGTCGATCGAGTTTTCGTGACATTTTGCCAACAGTTCCACGTTAGACATGGTCTCGGGCCAGTAAATCCCGAGGATACGACGGAGACATCGGTTCACGAAAACCTGAATTTGGCGTGAGATCTCTTTTGTCACCTTCCACGTTTCGCACCCGTAAAGCAGCACGGATTTGACGTTGGACCTGAAGATTTTTAATTTAACCCTTCGGGTCAATTTCCGCAATTGCCAAACCGGCCTCAGCTGTGCGAAGGTACCACGCGCTTTGGCTATTCGTGAGGCGACGTCTTCCTCAGTCCCACCAGTTTCCGCCACGACACTTCCGAGGTACGTGAATCTCTGAACGCGTTCCACCGCCTCGGTGCCGATCAGCAACGGTGCAGAATTGATCACTCCTGAACGCATTTCTTGAGTCTTCCGTGTATTGATTTTAAGACCAGTTTTCGCTGCCTCCTCACGAAGGTCGTTTAATTTTGCTTGCATGTCAGCGTGTGTGTGACTAAGCAGGCATAGGTCATCGGCGTAGTCCAAGTCTTCTAAAACGCTGGACAATCCCCACTCTATGCCGCGGCGTCTCTCCTCGAAGATGCGAAGCAAAATTCCGTCAAGAACGACTATAAAGAGAAGAGGCGAGAGGAGGTAACCCTGGCGAACACCCGCGTGCACTGCGATGTCTTCCGAGATGAGACCATCGTGAACCACTTTGCATGTATATTTGCGATATATGCTTTGTACTAGGCGGACTAATTTTGGTGGCACTCCAATTTCCAGCAGGCGAGACCAAATACTGGACCACTTCAGCGTATCGAAGGCTTTTTCGAAGTCCACAAAAGTGAGATATATCTCCCTTTGCCATTCTGATGCCTGTTCAAGTATTATACGCAGTGTGTTAATCTGGTCCGTGCACGAACGTCCTAAACGAAAACCAGCCTGCTCCCTGCGCAGTAAAGGATCTAGGGCCCTCGACAGCCTATCCAGGATTATCCTACAGAAGACTTTAGAGGGAATTGACAGCAGTGCAATGCCTCTCCAGTTATCGCACTGACTGAGATCACCTTTTTTAGGCACGGTAATTAAGAGCCCTTTGTTCCAGTCGTCTGGGAGTTCTTCAGCAGTCCAGATCTTTTCGATGAAAGGCGTCAGTACGTCGACAGCGAAGGGTAAGTCAGCCTGCAGCATTTCCGCATTAATCAGGTCGAGTCCTGGTGCCTTGCCTGTCTTCAAAGAGAGGACCGCTTCAGCCACCTCCAAGTCTGACGGTGGTTCCGAATTGATATCAAGGAGCTGGTGTGGTGAAGATCCGACCGACAGCGCTTCAGGCGTCGAAGAAGCCGACAATCGGAAGACCTCTTCAAAGTGTTGGCGCCAACGCAGTAGTTGCTCTTCAGACGTCGCAATGAGCTGCCCCTCTTTAGACCGAAGTGGTTTCTTTTTGCGCCTGCTATCTCCTACCAAGGTCTTAGTGGTTTTATACAGCTCTTTCAGGTTGCCGGTGTTCGCAGCGTGTTGAGCACGGTCAGCAACTTCATCGGCCCACCGCCTTCTATCCGCACGCGTGCTCCGATAAATAGCCTTGCGCTTGCCACGATACTGCAGAATGAGGTCGGCTCGCTCGTCGCTATACTCACTGATAGTAAAACAATATTATAAAAGTTACAGGATCTTCATATTTATTCGCACTGACCTTGTGTGTCAGGTTCCTTAGGCCACGCTTTGCCCAGTAACTCGTAGGCAGCTTCCTTCAACGCCGTCAGTTGCTCTCGCCGCTGTCTCGCGCCTTCGTTGTCTTCCTCATCTGATTCCTTGCTCATTGATAGTTCGTCCTGACAAGAATAAAGGTATTTTAATCATATTATTATTATGTAAAGCTAACATGGTTTACAAGTACCGATAGCATTTTTAATAAACTTTTTTTTAAACAAACCCTTGTAGTGACATTTTATATTTAAAATGTTAAATGAAGGTCAAAACGAAATTTCACGTAAGTTCTGTTTACTCATCAAGTTGATATTAGAACATAAGTTTCAATAGAGGTTTATATTTACTCGGGTAAACACTTTGGGTGCGGCACACACGTCGGCACGATGTAGTGCTAGTGCTTACTAAGGAGAGCGAGAAATTCCCCAACAGCACTTTCACCGATACAATGTCCAATGACAGATCTGTGGCCCTACGACGAGCTCTCAAGAGTGAATAAGTTATTACAAGCGTACTCCATCGTCGGCTACAGTTCGCTTCAACTAACTTTGCCCCTCTGAAGTTGGCTACAAATCACTGCGCAGTAATCAATTTTACGAAAAAAGACAGCACTGCGCATGCGTTATTTTTCTATCTCAGTCGCTCATATACGTCCGATACCAGCTTTTGTTCCGCTCGCACGATCGTCGATGCGAAAAGTGCTACGCGTATAATTATTACCTACCTGTTTTAAGTTTGTTGTTTTTTGTTATTTATTCTTATAATTACGAACGAACGTATTTTCTTTCTTTCTCATTTTCTTAGATATATAAAATCAGGTGATTAAAAAAATACACTATTTATTTTCATTATAAAATAAAACAATTTAAAAATTGTCACGTCAGTGAACACTTTTTACGCGATAGTACCTGCACCGTTGTTAGGAAAGCCTAGATTCAGAGCGGCATAGTTATTTGACGCGTACTGTACGTCATAGCTTATCATCAGGTCAGGTTGCCAATCGCGAACTTATAAATTATAGAAAAATTAACAATTACCTTGGACAGTATAACCTTGACGATCTCATAGAGCTGCTGGAAGCGGTCGCAGTGCGTGGCCGCGATGGCCTGCCCCAGCGCGGTGATGGCGTGCCGTTTGTACACCATCTCCTGCTTGCGACTCTCCACTAGCAGCGCGTTGATGACTTCGGACGCTAGCGCTTGCGATACTGGAGGCTCGTTCTCTTTTACACTAAAAAATAAAAAATAAAACATATGTTGAGGGTGTTAAAGTGAAAGTTACAGTGTAGCAAGCAAAATTCAAATTCTGGAAGTTATTTGATGTTGCGGAAAGGCTGTATCGATGATTATAGTTTCGTAAATAAATATGTATTACGGTCTCCAATGATATTTTAATCAAAATACAACTTCACATGGACCTGCAAAATGAAAAAAAAAAATAATTTTGCGGGCTACCCTAGAACATTCTGCAATTTGCAAGCTAGTGGTAGGTTGTATGAAGTTAAAAATACTTTAGTGACTGTAAAACGTAACTAGTTACATAATCATAACCATAAAAATCATCAACACAAGCCTCCAAGATCACTTAAGTGTAGGAACGTTTCATACAACCTGCCACTGCCTGCAAATTCCAAAAAACGTAAGAATTTCGCGGGCTTCCTTGAAGCTTCCCCTTTAAGACAAATGCGATAAGGTCCCCATTTTATGTGTCTTAGTTTATTTTCTTTCCATAAATTCCATCACTTATAGAAAGACTATTAATAACTGACATTACCTATACTTTTAATCTGGGTACAAATACGAGACACTAGAACAAGGTTTTTTTTTAATTGTTATAAACTGGTGCTTGACTGCGATCCGATAATACGAGGTGATTCCGAGATGTTTGAACAATTGGAAGAATCGAGTCGGTACAATAAACCATCGAACCAACCATCGATTGGCCGTTAAAAAATAATCGAGAAGTTTTTCGATTGTTTGGAGGCTACGGAATCGACCAGTAATTCGAATTCCGATTGTCCGAATCAGTCACTGTCATTTGAAACTCTAAACCTCCCACTCGCGAATGAACACGCTATGCTCCAGTCGCAATAACAGACCGAGTCGGACCCAACTTAAACTCGAAACAATCGAGAACCATCGAGATATTCAAACAATCGAATAAAACCTCTCGCCATTGCGCACTGTTAGGATATACCTAAGAAATTAACCCACGGAAAAACGCTTATGTAACACAAAGATGAGAGCATTGGCTGGGTCGACTTACAAGTTGTAGGTCCGCTACCTACAAACGCTTCAAACAACCCGGGGCATTACGTTGTGTAATTTATTTCATCACCGCTGCTCTCAAAACGGTGGAGGAAAACATTGGGAGTTAACCGCCGTGTCCTAGAACCATAAATTCGAACACATGTGACACCCGCCAATCCGCATTGGGCCCGCGCGGTGGATTACGGTCCATTCCCTCTCCTAGAGATGCCTGAGTCCCAACAGTGGGAACATTAAGAGGCCGATAATGAAACAAATAAATAAACACAAAGGTGTACTCACTTGCACAGCTCCGCGAGCGCCACAATGACGTGTTCCTTCCCGTCGAAGGTCTTGCCGTGCGCGGCCGCCAGCATGGCGCGGATCAGCTGTTCTCGGTGTTCACCTAGCCCTGATGACACCTTGCATATCGTCTGTATTGTACTCACTTGCACAGCTCCGCGAGCGCCACGATGACGTGTTCCTTCCCCTCGAAGGTCTTGCCGTGCGCGGTCGCCAGCATGGCGCGGATCAGCTGTTCTCGGTGTTCACCTAGCTCTGACGACACCTTGTATATCGTCTGTATTGTACTCACTTGCACAGCTCCGCGAGCGCCACAATGACGTGTTCCTTCCCCTCGAAGGTCTTGCCGTGCGCGGTCGCCAGCATGGCGCGGATCAGCTGTTCTCGGTGTTCACCTAGCTCTGACGACACCTTGTATATCGTCTGTATTGTACTCACTTGCACAGCTCCGCGAGCGCCACAATGACGTGTTCCTTCCCCTCGAAGGTCTTGCCGTGCGCGGTCGCCAGCATGGCGCGGATCAGCTGTTCTCGGTGTTCACCTAGCTCTGACGACACCTTGTATATCGTCTGTATTGTACTCACTTGCACAGCTCCGCGAGCGCCACAATGACGTGTTCCTTGCCGTCGAAGGTCTTGCCGTGCGCGGCCGCCAGCATGGCGCGGATCAGCTGTTCTCGGTGCTCGCCCAACCCTGATGACACCTCCTTGCATATCGTCTTTATTGCGTTCGCTGCCTATGAACGAGAAAGGGAAGATTAAAGACCTATATAATATTAGGAGAAAATTGCGATACGAAACGAATCTATGTCACAGCCGTATCCAATAACCAGTGATAGGAATAGGTAGTGCCTATTTGCCTAAACTTCGAAGAACAGAGACAAGAAACGGAGACTTCCTTAGGACTACATTTTTTTCCGAGACATGTGTTCCAAAATTTGAGACAACACTTAAATACATTTTAAAAAATTGTTATTTGGAATAAGTAATACCTATTACGATCAACAAGTCATTTACAAAATGTTCAACAAAATAAAAAAAATCTGAAAATTTTATGGTTGTAACGATTGTGTATGTTATTTATTATGATAGTCGCAAACTTTTGGTAAATTGACGAATTACTTATTCCACATAACAATTGTTTTTTAATGTATTTTAAATGTCATCTCGAAATTTCGGGACTCTCGGAAAAAATTTAGTCCTAAGGAGGTCTCTGTTCTTCGAAGTTTAGGCAAATAGGCACTACCTATTCCTATTACTGATAATAACACACCATTGCTGTTATGTAATGCGGCTACTTCACATTCAGCCACATTTCAATACGACTGAAATAATATACGCCGCATTGAATGCGCACTTCGCGTTCGACAAGTTAGGTTAGAAGGAATTTACGAAGCTACGATTAGTCCCTTCGTGTTGGGTTACTTTAAACCCCGTTTAAAAAAATAGGAAGGCCTTCGTCGACCCTACCACAAGCTTTTAAAAATCGGGTCTCCACTATTTTTTAGTCGCCCTACACTGTTAGTACAGCTAAACGTTGAAAGCCACTTTTTAGAACACTCGCCAACACAATACAGCAGAACGTGAAGTAGCCGCATCAAATTAAGGCGACGTTTTTTAATGCGGCGCCCCAATACGTAAAACGGCGAGTAATACGAAACGGCATCGACATCTACAACATTAAACCAAATAATTTTCTGTTTTGAGAAAATACTTTCTCGCTCTGTTTACATCGACAGAAGTTACCTGAATCTTTTTGGTCCAACTGCTAGAGTTGAGGCACTTCTCAATCTCTTCCCGTATGGCTGTCAGGTGTTGTTTGATGCCGCTTTCCCGCGCTGGGCTTATGTCTGTCCATATGTCTTCGAACATCTCTACTGTTGTAGAATCTAGAAATCAAAGTTAAATGTACTTGATGGACATGAACAAATAAATACAATGCTGGTTGTAAGACTTTCTGATTTTTTTTCTGATGTTCCTGAGGTTGATAATCTGGTCAGATATATCTAAATCTACTTGTTATTTAAGTTATTTCTATAATAAATTAATCAAAGTATTTTGTCTTCACACTTAAAATACATAATTATAATATTAAAAAAAATAAGTATAACAATGTTTACTTGAACCTATTTATAATTTCATTATGTTTGGATATATTTTTTTTTCTGAAATGTGTGTATGTTTTAGAAAAACACATATTTTCTGGAACAAGTATTGAGAAATATTCGTATTCTGGAATCTCGTCATTTAAACGGGATTACCGAATACCAACAGAATTTGGAGGCGTTATCGCTCTTTTTTCGCGTTGCCTCTTCATCTAGACATTGCCTACGGTGACAAGTCAGCCCTCTTTAGTAGAGCGGTATATTTAAGCACACACAAAATCCACACAATTTACTCAATTTTATTTATTATAAAAGTATAACAGATTGGACAGCAGACTTCCTGACCAAAAATTTAAAAAGGCGTTCAAAAATACAAACAATAGGCCATTTTTTTCCACTCACCGTCATCCTTAGGTCCATGCATAGCCAAGAACACCATAGGCGCCAGTATGTCCTCATTGTCCTTGATGTGCTCTATCTTAGCTTTGGATATAGACTTGAGACAGAGCGCCACGGCCGACCGCGACAGGTCGTCTTCTTTGGTCTCGTATAGAGTTATGAGTTTTTTCATTAGCTTTTCTGCTGATTGGACCTGCAATTAGGTACTTAGTTAACTCTGTTTGGGCCTGTTTCACAATGTCCGAGTAGGCACTACTCACTGAATAAATTCATAAATGGAACAGAATTTGTATGAAATTATCTGCCAAATAAGATACTCGAAACTTAATAATAGGTGTTGAAACAGGCCCTTAAAAAAATAAATATTGCAATTGTAATAAACATTTTATTTATTTATCTTTTATAGTTATTTTATTTATCTGAAATCGTAAATAGAAAAAGAAAATCCGAATCCGTTCAATTTTAAGTACATTAGAAATCTTTCAAATCTCGTGGAAAAGAAAATTAAAAAAAAACAGAATAAGGAGGCACATACTGAATTGTGATGCCATCGCCATTAGATTTCGTGTGTACAGAAAAGATATAAAATATGGTCTCAACACGTCTTTACAGCAATATGTATTGTGCTTGGTAACTGGACTGACCGATATTTAAACACATGATTGTAATCAGTACATTTATGTTCACCGACTAACAAGTCAAAATGTACTAAACTGCTGATTTTTTCGCGATTTCAGGCTTGGTCTCATAGTAAAAGTTGTTTGGTACAATCACGTGTTTAAGTATCGGCCACTAATCACCAGTCACCCTATATAAACATAAGAAATGTGACATCCACCAATCCGCACTGGGCCCGCATGGTGGATTACTGCCCACTCCCTCTCCTAGAGAGGAGGCCTGAGTCCCAGCAGTGGGAATATTACAATGCCGATAATGCTATGCTAATGCTATATAAACATCCTGTGTATTGTATGTTGAACTCACCTTAGCATAAGCGGAAACCTGCCCCAACGCCTCAGCATAATTCTTCCTCACGGTCGAGTTCCTGTCAAAGGTCCCGTTCAGCAGATTCGACATGATCTTCCCGGCCACAGGCTCCAGATCAGTTCTCAAGTAATGAGCCGCTAATACCACGAAATGACAGACCGCCACTTTAGTACCCAGCTGTGGGGACTTCATCAGCTCTAAGATTTTCGGCAGCATTTCTTTCATTACTTCGATGTCGACGTATGGCATACACTGTGGAGAAAAATACGGTGTTAGAATTTTTTGGCCATCAACGTGATTAACGGGGAAAGGTCTAGGTGACCAGGCCTGCAAAATTCTTTGAAGGAATTACCGCTGCACTAGAACGCAAAGAGCAACTGGAAGAACACAGGTGGTTTATAGTCAGTTTACGTATGTTACTCTCTCTTGCTCAACCCAGAGTGGGGTCAAATGCCTTCTACTTGATGATTGCCCCAAATAAAAAAGTGTTTACCGTATTCACAGAAAAAATAACGTTTAAATTGTGCTACTTGACAAGACATTTTAACTTTTATGAACAATAACAAAAGGATTAAGTTCAAAAGCTGCTTGTGAGACGTAAACATACTCCTACGTGAGGACTGAACTAATTTTCTTTACAAAAAAACAAGGTTTGGTTACGCATTAAAGGAAGAAATTTAATTGAAGGTGTTTTAACGGAATTTTATCATCGCTTTTGCTTTGCAGCAGACAATAAGACCAAAAAAAAATCAGCTAAAAGAGCACTTACTTTAACAACAGTATCAGTAGTATAATGATGCCTGGCCGCACTAGCCCTCATGTCATCCAGCACATCCCTGGTAGCAGTATCAGCGAGTGCAGTGGACAGGTAGGACAGGCGCGCCGACTCCAGCTCGCCGGCCGCGCCCGCCAGCGCGGGGATCAGGCGCGCCAGGAACGGCTTCAGGGTCTCTCCTGCTGCCGTCACTAGCTTGGATACTGTCTGTAAACTGAGGAGTAGATTTTCAATATTGTTGCGGAGTTATGTGGTTTGGTACTTGACTATGATAAAACTGCCTTTGTAATGAAACATTTGATGATGTATCAATTTAGTTTCAAGGTTAGAGGCAGTATTATCCTGCTAGGGTTACTATACTGTTCGAAAGAGTAACCATAACGGTAGAACTCAAATAGCACTTAAAGGAACACGGGTGGGCTTTAGTCAGTAAAAATCTGCCCCTTGTTTGCTTGACCATTCCCTCTTGCTCCACCTAAAGGCAGGAGAAGTTATTTGATATTGATGATATGTAATATGCACTATTGAGAGAGCTAAAATGGTGCAGTATTATGTCGTTTTAGTGTCATCGATACACCACTCTGTTTTCGCGACGAAATTGTTATAGCAATATTGCTTTATATTTAAGACCCTAATTGCACGACTACAAGCTGTCCTAAATGAAATAAGTAGAAACGATTTTATCGGAAGAAAAATGAATATCTGAAATCCATACTGTAGTTGTCAACAGCACATTTTTTGAAACCGGGACAATTTATCGATCCGAGATACTGGTAGAGAATGCCTTGTTGCATTAAGTCCGCCTATGTACCACCACTGTACATGAAGCTTAGATAAATAAATAAATAATTTAATTGTAGCGATCTAGGTCTGTTGGTTACTTTGAAGAGTGGAAGAAAAAATTGTTATTCAAAACCGGTTAAAACATACCTGACACTCCTGACTTCTTTGACTAAATTGGTGATGCCAGTGTCCAGTAACACGGGTAGAATGACGGACACCACCTCTTTGCCATCCTTGCCTGTGCTCGCGTCTGCTGCGCGGATGCAGAGCTAAAAAAAAAACAAAACGAATAACATAATTTCACGTGCATTTTTCGTCTACTTGAATAAATTATAAAATGTTTTTAAAACCTATTTGCAAAATTACATATACAATTACCCTAATAAATAACAGCAAAAGAGAAATGATTAAATCATATGAGAACCATGCAGATTAGTGTCTGAGATGGTCTTTGGTGGATAGAAACACACCGATTTGAGCCAAGTCCCAGCAGTGGGAACATAATAAGGCGGCTAATGCTAATCATATCATTCATAATCATAAAAGAAAATATATATTAAAAAAAAGTGTACATGTGTGTATTGTTCAATTTCAATATATAACCATTAAGCGCTACGTTGTCTTACCTTAGACAGCACGGTAGCAGTGGAGGTGGCCGACTGTCGAGTCCCTTCATGCACATCGTCCATGACTCTGAACAACTGCAACCATATCGTCGGCAGCTGCTCTAACGACTCGTGTAGGCTTGTGGCACCTCTGTACGAAGAAAGAGATCATATAGATATTGGAAGTACACCTCATTCGGTAAAAAATGTCATACAATATATATTTTTTGTTGTTCCAAAGAAACTATTTATTTATTTATTTATTTAGGTTAACCAACATTTGTTTACACTTAATACATTTCTGATTTAATTTAATTGCTATCAACATTTACTAGTGCAACAATTATTTACAGGTTAACACCTCATGCACAGAAAAAACGGTTTTACATTACATAAATATTATTATAAATGATTAAAATTGGAGTTTTTACATAAAAAGTGAAATTAAAATTAAATAGAAAACACATAAAAATAAAATAACATTAACGAATACCATTTGCATGTCCTGATTGAGTTATAATTGATTATTGATTACATTATGATTTAATTATAAATAAAGATTTGACAATAAATGCATAATAAAATAAAATAAAAATAATAATCAGAGTACATTAAAAAAAAACAGGTATAAAATTAAAATTAAAAAAGAAAAAAATAATAATAAATTGAAATTAAAATTAAATTGCCATTGGGTTTTTTATAAAAGCTTGTACAAATTTGTTGACATTATCATGGTGCACATCTACCAAGTCACTGCGGCTATTAAGGATTCTACACAATCTAGGTATTGGAGAATTTGCACCAAGCACTGACTTTCGAAGTGGTGGACGCAGGGATGTTATCGCATTCCTAGGATATCTAGAAGGCGCGTTGAATCTAATAAGCTTCAATAAACTATTCCTCATCTAACTTAGATTGGTTAGATGAAAAAGGAAAATATAATATTGTATGTAAATTTTTTGACGCACAGACACAGAGGAACTGTCTATAGGCCATACAAATGATTGTTTTGCGCGGGAATCGAACTCGAGACGAATGGCAATGATGTGGTTGTCTATTAATAACACATGCCTAAAAGAAATTTGCACTTACACTATATCGACTGAACAGTTAAAATGTATGTGACCGAACTATCACGTAGTCAAAAAAAGTTAAAAAATTCTATCAAGCTTTCCGGGATAAAAAGTATTCTACATACTAGTAACAAACATACAGACAGATGAAAGTCTAAAAGAGATGGATATTTTTTACCTTAATAAATCGGCGAGCGCGTTACAACAAGACATCCTCACTCTCCACTGGTTCGAAGTGAGATTCGCTACTAAGTCATCCAGGATCTCTTTGTGGTATTTGTGGACCTGGAAAAGAAACACAGTTATCAGTCTATTTATTAGAGACAAAATCAAACAGCCTAACCTAACTTTTTCCCTACTATATTGAAGTCGGTTTCCAGCGTTTAATATCAAACTTAAGTAACTAAATAATAAGGTATACATTTCAGTGAGGAGCTCGTGGCTAGATAATAACAGCCGCACAGATCGATCTTCAAGATTAAGCAACGCTTGCCAAGGTTGGTCTGTGGATGGGTGACCATTTTAACATAACGAGTTTCCTGCGTTCCTCGAAAAGCACGTTAAGCCGTAGGTCCCGGCTGTCATTTGTAGATCTTTGGCGCCGTGTCGCTTCTCAATCGCATTGAATCGCCTATACAAAACAGCGTCGTGCTGTGGTCACAAACTTGGTGTTATACCATCACATAATTGTTAACTTACAGTAGCCATAGTGTTGGGCACGATGGCGTGCCAGATGCTCTGCATGGAGTTCTGTATGCGCGGCGTGGGGTCGAACCGGTAGCGGTACAGGCGCGGCACTATCTTGTGTAACTTACAGTAGCCATAGTGTTGGGCACGATGGCGTGCCAGATGCTCTGCATGGAGTTCTGTATGCGCGGCGTGGGGTCGAACCGGTAGCGGTACAGGCGCGGCACTATCTTGTGTAACTTACAGTAGCCATAGTGTTGGGCACGATGGCGTGCCAGATGCTCTGCATGGAGTTCTGTATGCGCGGCGTGGGGTCGAACCGGTAGCGGTACAGGCGCGGCACTATCTTGTGTAACTTACAGTAGCCATAGTGTTGGGCACGATGGCGTGCCAGATGCTCTGCATGGAGTTCTGTATGCGCGGCGTGGGGTCGAACCGGTAGCGGTACAGGCGCGGCACTATCTTGTGTAACTTACAGTAGCCATAGTGTTGGGCACGATGGCGTGCCAGATGCTCTGCATGGAGTTCTGTATGCGCGGCGTGGGGTCGAACCGGTAGCGGTACAGGCGCGGCACTATCTTGTGTAACTTACAGTAGCCATAGTGTTGGGCACGATGGCGTGCCAGATGCTCTGCATGGAGTTCTGTATGCGCGGCGTGGGGTCGAACCGGTAGCGGTACAGGCGCGGCACTATCTTGTGTAACTTACAGTAGCCATAGTGTTGGGCACGATGGCGTGCCAGATGCTCTGCATGGAGTTCTGTATGCGCGGCGTGGGGTCGAACCGGTAGCGGTACAGGCGCGGCACTATCTTGGGCAAGTGGTCCGCGAGCTGCGCGCCCGCTTGTAGGGCTATGGAGTGGAAGCCGAATGCCGCACCTAAAGAAAAAGATTTCTTAAATGTACTTGGGTTTGGTACACTTTCTAATTCACTAAAATAGTGTGAGAAAAAGCTGCTATATAGTAGTACTAGCTTTTGCCCGCGACTTCGTTCGCGTGGAATAGTGACTTCCGGCAGATTTTTACGGCTTTAACGATTAACGGCTTTAATGACATTCCGTCCTAAATAGGTTACTTGTAACCGTGTGCCGTTACATAGCCTTGGTGGATCTAGGTTTCTCATAAGCATCACAGGAACTCCAACTTTCAGCCTCAACTTGTGAGAAGGCATTTCTGATAACTCTAAGGAGTTGAGAAACTCTGTTGGGTAAGATGTCACTTGCTCGGTATCCACGACGTTATCTACTGATAGATACTCGATGACATCCCCCTCTACGTCAGACATAATTTGGTCATTTATCCGGCCTACTATTTCATTTGTAGGCGCCAATATCGCCCTTTCGCATAACCATTCCCGATTTTCGATATTAGCGCGTAAATCCGGATAGACACTGTTTTTTAAATTGTATGTGCTATCCACAATTTGGCATAATTCGCTGCTCAGCGTGATCATACTCTCGGAGTAGGCATACGATCCTCGCCGATCTTCAGAAGAGCAGCAGCATACTTCCCGGCTTGACAATTATTATGGAGTAATACTCGCATATTCGTCGACAGTGAAACCTTTTTCGCACGTGTCCATAGCACAGATGGTTTCAAACAGGCATTGATTTCATCTGCCGGTGTGCCCCTTGCTATAACCGGCAGGGTCTTCCGGAAGTCATCGGCCAATAGAACCACCATTCCTTCCATAATACCTCGATTGTTTTTAATGTCTTTCATCGTGCGATGAGAGAAAGAGCTATCGAAGCACGATTGCTCTTTTATGGGACATCGTATGTACATTCATCCCAAACTAAAAGTTGTATTATATTATATTTCCATACCTTTTTACTATTTATTTACATTTTTCTGATGAATTTTCAGTATTGAATTGATGCCGACTCTTGACCAATAGATGGCGCTGTATGTCCGGAATAAATTTTATTTTTTATTTCATTTTTTATATTATTTGTTGTAATAAAAACTATCCTATGTCCATTCTCAAGTTCCAAACTATGTCTGTACCAAATTTCACACAAATCGGTTCAGTAGTTTAGGCGTGAAGCAAAGACAGACAGACAGACAGACAGAGTTACTTTCGCATTTATAATATTAGTTTGGATAGCAGCTTTTTCTGATAATGTTTATTTACCAATGCTAATTATGGCATTATTTCAAAAAACTTTAATGGTGCACAAAAATTTTTCAAACAATTTTGAGTCATTATGAGAATATTAGCTTCTGCCATTGGCTTCTTCTGCATGAAAGTAGAAAATAATCTTAAGGGAATATAAACATAAAAAATAACCAAAAACCCGTGTGACAAATTTCATCCAAATCGTGAAGCGTGATGGAGTAACAAACTTAAACACTCTCATACTTAGACACGCGTAAATAAATATAGAAAATCGTACACTTATTTAACATTACAGTATGATTAACTGTTTCAAACATACACAATGAAAAAGATCTGATCTGAAATTTTACCAACCTAAACCGTCTGAATAGGGAATCCAAACTTATATTGTAAATGTGAAAGTATGTTTTCGGTCTGTACTGTAATTTCATCAAAATGAGTTTAACTAACTGATTTTTGATGAAATTTGGTATGGCTTGAACACCAGAATGGACACAGGCAACGTTTTACCAGTCTTCTTTTTCTAGGCCGCTGACAGAAGCTAGTGTCAAATAAATAAAAAAAAATGACAAATTATAATGTATGTAATCAATATAGAAATAACTGACCTTTCTTAGAGTTCCACATGGAGTTGTGATGAGCTAGATGCATGAACTTGTACAACAGATCCGGTTGGTTCAGGTCTGACGCGAGAGAACACAACTCCTTGTATGTAGACAGGTTGCCACTGAAACAATGGAATCTTCTTTATTTTTGCACAACATTTTACAATAAAAACAGCTAACACTAAAAACTACAACACAATTTCAAATATAAGTTAGTATAAGGAAGAGTTGGAGCGTAGTGGGAAAATCTCGCTATCTCTTTTGTACGCACGTTGCTGCCGACGAGTTAGTAGCCAAGAAGTGGTAACGGGCAAGCAAATACTTGCCCGTTACCACCTCCTAGTTCCCAAAATGCTTGTTTTTTAACGTTTACCTGTCTCAATCTTGCCGTCCAAAAGTGTTGATTTTCAAATTAGCGAGCTTTGTCTCTTAATTGAGCGTTTTTTCAGGGATGGTCGCATAGTAAAAGTCGTTCATATAGATGTGTACAACGACCCCTTTTAAAGAAAGCCCATCCGTCGTTTCAATCTTGTAGAGCAACAAATTAAATTTAAAGGGGAGACTTCACAACTGTCCTTGACCGATACCCTGTGATGACTTACCCAGTAGGAGCCTTCCCCAGCTGTCCCTCCTCAAATATCTTGGTGTCCTCGGTGACCTGCGCGACGGAGCGCTTGCCACTCGTCAGCTGTTCTATGATCTGCCCCACCAGCGCCTGCTTCTGACTCTCAGTGGCATCGCTATCCTGTGATGACTTACCCAGTAGGAGCCTTCCCCAGCTGTCCCTCCTCAAATATCTTGGTGTCCTCGGTGACCTGCGCGACGGAGCGCTTGCCGCTCGTTAGCTGTTGTATGATCTGCCCCACGAGCGCCCGCTTCTGACTCTCAGTGGCATCGCAATCCTGTGATGACTTACCCAGTAGGAGCCTTCCCCAGCTGTCCCTCATCAAATATCTTGGTGTCCTCGGTGACCTGCGCGACGGAGCGCTTGCCGCTCGTCAGCTGTTCTATGATCTGCCCCACCAGCGCCTGCTTCTGACTCTCAGTGGCATCGCTATCCTGTGATGACTTACCCAGTAGAAGCCTTCCCCAGCTGTCCCTCCTCAAATATCTTGGTGTCCTCGGTGACCTGCGCGACGGAGCGCTTGCCGCTCGTCAGCTGTTCTATGATCTGCCCCACCAGCGCCTGCTTCTGACTCTCAGTAGCATCGCTATCCTGTGATGACTTACCCAGTAGGAGCCTTCCCCAGCTGTCCCTCCTCAAATATCTTGGTGTCCTCGGTGACCTGCGCGACGGAGCGCTTGCCGCTCGTTAGCTGTTGTATGATCTGCCCCACGAGCGCCCGCTTCTGACTCTCAGTGGCATCGCAATCCTGTGATGACTTACCCAGTAGGAGCCTTCCCCAGCTGTCCCTCATCAAATATCTTGGTGTCCTCGGTGACCTGCGCGACGGAGCGCTTGCCGCTCGTCAGCTGTTCTATGATCTGCCCCACCAGCGCCTGCTTCTGACTCTCAGTGGCATCGCTATCCTGTGATGACTTACCCAGTAGAAGCCTTCCCCAGCTGTCCCTCCTCAAATATCTTGGTGTCCTCGGTGACCTGCGCGACGGAGCGCTTGCCGCTCGTCAGCTGTTCTATGATCTGCCCCACCAGCGCCTGCTTCTGACTCTCAGTAGCATCGCTATCCTGTGATGACTTACCCAGTAGGAGCCTTCCCCAGCTGTCCCTCCTCAAATATCTTGGTGTCCTCGGTGACCTGCGCGACGGAGCGCTTGCCGCTCGTCAGCTGTTCTATGATCTGCCCCACCAGCGCCTGCTCCTGACTCTCAGTAGCATCGCTATCCTGTGATGACTTACCCAGTAGGAGCCTTCCCCAGCTGTCCCTCCTCAAATATCTTGGTGTCCTCGGTGACCTGCGCGACGGAGCGCTTGCCGCTCGTCAGCTGTTCTATGATCTGCCCCACTAGCGCCTGCTTCTGACTCTCGTCTGAATTCTGGTATACGAGGGACAGACCTTTGCTGGCTACGTCCTGGACTATGTCTGTAGGAAAAACAAGCTGGGAATTACAATCAGGAGTTCTTTGTACTCCACAAAATATCGAGAATATCCTGTGAAAGCATATTTTTTGATAGAAGTAAAACTTACTGGCAAAGTTATAGAACTTGTCAGATATCGATGTTTAACCTCTCAATAACCGCGAAACGAGACACAATAGTAAAACAATAACAGCGCGGTCCAATGAGACCGGTCGGGGATTCATGAATTAAGTTACTTACGAAAAGAAACCTCTCAAGTGATACGTGAGAGGAATGTAAAAATTATGCAACAATGTGACAGTAAAAGTTGGTTAGTGAGTGAGTTTTGATTTGGTGAGGAATCATCCAATGACGTCTCCCACTCTAGGGCAAAGCGGGACTGTGTCTGCCTTCGTTCCAGGGCCCCGGAGGTCTCATTCGCATAACCTATGGCCCCAGTGGGCTTCGGCCCTGCGAGCCCCGACGTTAATTTTTTTATAGTAAAGTCTGTTTACTTTGATTGGGAAAGAGATCACGGAATGCGATAAGGCCGCCCATTGCTTGTACCTATTTCATAGTTTTAGTTCCTTTTTTGTATTTATTAATGGTAACAAACAATAAAGCATATAATAAATAAATATATAAATAATAATAAATTGGGAGTATAACTTTAGTTGAACCAAAGTCATAACGTAAATAACTAATAGGAACATGGGACACTGTGTATACTATGTTTCTATTAATTAATTCGACTTTACATTTGTTCTTCATAGAACTGCTAAAAGCTCATGATGAGGGTTGTACACAAAATTCATCAGACTCAGATATCAGTGAAAACTTACCGCTATTCTCAGATAAGAAGTCCATGAATACATCTTGTAGCACTTGCAGTTTGTTCTTGATAGGCTCACGTTCCGGACAGTTCTTGAGCAGCGCCAACAACCAAATGCTTGTAGCCTAGAATAAGACAAAGAGGTATTATAAACAACTATTAGTGAGGCATTTTGTACACGGCACGGTTTATTCGCCGTCCGTAGGCACGGCGCGCAGTGTTGTATGAATAACTGAGAGAGCTTGTTGACATAAACGTCGGCGCTACGAAACGACGCCGCCGCCGTGTTTCATCAGTGTTGTATCGCAGTCTATGCACTCTTGTTGACGGTACTTTTTATTAACCGTGCCTACGTACGGCGAAAAACGTGCCGTGTTCAAGAGGCCTGATTCGCCCCGCCGTCGCATAGATGCAAATTATACACATAAAGACTACTGTCGACGGACGCGTAGCTTCCATAGACGCGTATTCGTCAATACACGCCTGCTAGCATACAAAACGATGAAGCTCTGTCGAAGAAGCGACAACGCCGTACCGTCGTGTCGTTGCAGCATCGTCTACAATACTACTTACAACCTTATTTAAGTAAAAATAAGGTTTAATTTAGCTTCATACACTGGGGCCGAAAGTTAAAAGATTAATTATCATCAAGACTTACCTGTCTGGAATGTGGGTGTGGATGTCTTCCGATCTTGAACAGTTCCTTTAATAACCACTCTAGTAGCTGGTCGTTCTCTTTCAAAGCTTCCGTATTCTTTATTTTCGCCACACCCTGAACATAAAAATATGAAATCAATACAGAAGAGAATGTAGGAGACACAATTGGTACCACTATCGATCCTCATAACTAGTATTCCGATAGACGTTGTCATCTCTATGAGTTCATGCAAAAGTCCCGTAGAAAAAAAAACATGTCAATGGTCCATCGGTTTAGGTGGTTAACTAAAGGTTAACAATCTTAGTATGTCTTTTTATATTAAAGAGGTCGTATATAATATACACAAAGATTATTTAAATTTAGTTTATTAGCTAACATAGATTTAGGTAATTACCTAGTTGCAAAGATGTTTACATACAATTTTTAGACAACTTTTCGATAAAAAGACATGCCAAGATTGTTTACATTTAGTTAATTACCTAAACCGAAAGACCATAGTTTAACTAATTTCTAAAAAAAAAATACAACAAATAAAACTATTCTTAACATTTCAAATGTTAGTATAAGGAAAAACTAGGGACGTGGTGATCTTGCGATCTTTTTCTCCGAAAGGTTCTGGTAGGGCTACTGTATACCGGAAAACGTGGCATTGGAAGGCCTCCTACAAGGTGGACCAATGACCTGGTGCGAAGTCCAATGGATGCGAGACGCACAAGATCGGTCTTTATGGCGACACTTGGAGGAGGTTTATGTCCACTGTGTCCAGCTGTGGACGTCTTTCGGCTAAAATGATGAAAGGTAAATACATGACTCAAAACTTACCTCTTTTGGCAATTCAGTCCATAGATCCCTGTTTTCATTTGAGTTTACGCCTTCAACACATAAGACTAGAGACTCGCCTATTTGTAAATGTATTTCGAACTCTTTGCTCTAAAAAAAAGGAAAATAAACATTTTTATTAATAGCATTCAATTGTTTAAATATCAAATTGTATTCCAAAAAGTTTTGATATTACAAGAAACAAAAAAATAAACTGTATTATACTCCGTCGGTTTAGGTAGTTAACTAAAGGTAAACAATCTTGGTATGTCTTTTTATGTAAAAGTTGTCTAAAAATTGTATGTAAAAATCTTTGCACATAGGTATTTACCTAAATCGATGTTAGCTAATAAACTAAATTTAAATAATCTTTGTGTATATTATATACGACCTCTTTAATATAAAAAGACATACCAAGACTGTTTACCTTTAGTTAACTACCTAAACCAACGGAGTATAGTAATTGTAGTAGTTTGTTATAAATATTTCGATTTATGGATTCTATAAAAAATATACTAGAAAACAGATTACTATTGAAACGATATCGAATAGAGGTCTGAAGCAAATATGTTGTGACGACACCAAATTAACCGTAATAAGGGTAGAGGAGAATAACGAGTTTTTTTAATTCATTAATTTCAATAATAACTTACATCTTTAGCCATCTGCAGGAATCCCATGACGATTTGTTTGGAGAAAGACAGTCTTTCACCACAACACAGAAGGCCAAGCGTGTACAGCGCCCTCTCTTTTAACTTTGATGGCAGCTTCGCGTTCCCAACTATCTTGAACAACCTGGAAAAACCTTATTGGATACACTTCGATACACGTGTCATATATGGGAGACGGGTTATATGAATAAAATGCCACTTATGAGAACATTATTTCCCTCATCATCATCATCTCAGCCAAAACACGTTGGACATAGGCCTCCCCCAAACGTCGTCCTGTGCGTCTCACATCCATCGAATTCCCGAGATCCTCGCCAGGTCGTCGGTCCACCTTGTGGGAGGCCTTCCAACGCTGCTTATTTTTACGCATTGTTATCCTAATTCGGGAGAATGAATTCTTTATTTCAACAATATGTCAGTAACGCCTTAATAGTTGAACCAAAAGGTTATTTACATGGGAGAGGCTTTAATTTTGACGAGTGTATGATGTCACAAAATTCGATTTTTCGAGAAGGCCTTATGATTTTTTGGCATTTCAATGAATAAAAAAATACCGCTTTTTATCTTAATAGGACAGCATTTATGACTTTCAGGCGGAGCCTGATTAGGCGAAACCTGGCAGAAGCCGGAATTAACGCCAGGTAGAAGAAGAAGAAGGACACCATTTCAGAACCAATTAAAGACAGGACAGGCCACTAATACAGAATAAATCAACGTAACACATACCTATCAGCAACAGTAAACTTAGTGACATCAACATCATCGATATTGGTGTCGCTCTTGTTAATGTTGAAAGGGTTCTCGCTCTGCAACAACGCGTCTTGTTTGGTCGACGTGTCGGGTAGGGGCAGGCCGCTGCAGCGCGCGAGCAGAGAGACGGCTGAGCACGACGTGCTCACCAGCAGCGTTTGTGTGCTCGCTAGGAAGTTCGCTGCAAGGTTATAGGCAAAATTAATCACACTATTTTATACAAAGGGACGACGACAATACAATAATAAATAAATAATAAACCTTAGTGGTTTTGGTTGCTATTTTTAACCTAGATAATCGTGTAATCTTTAGTATAAATGATAAATAAAAAAAATGAAAACACTGGCAATGTCATCAATATATTTTTTTACAGTGGAACCTACACAGAAGTCACAAAAAAAACGGGCCCATATATTTATGTTTACATATACATATTTATGTCGACAAAATGTATAGGACAGCTGAATTTTTTTTCGCATTTTCAGGGCAACTCCGATACTAAAAGTTTTTTATAATAGTCCTCAGTATTGCCAGTGTTTTCATTTGTCATTGTATTTTCATCACTACATTGTATAAATCCATTCCATCATCGGATATACGAAGTTGCGACATTTGATATGGTGGATCTCTGTGATACGTTAGTGACGTGCGGGCAGACTCTTTTATTGAAATCTTTTGTTATTAAGTTACTTTCTGATGAAATCATACATATATATGTAGGTCTAGACAAATAATGTAAATTCTTACACTCTTACGGTCATATTTAGAGTCCAGCTAATGGTTCATTAGCGTCCCTAATGTCCATTAAAGTTAAGTATTGTCAAACCTTCACTGAAAAACTGTGTAAAACTGCCAATGTGACAATTTCTTAATAGATCGTTTAGAAGTTAAGTGATGATTAACGTTAATGAATGTCCCTGAGTGCGGCCGTTAGATTTAGGCATATTATTAAAAAAAAATGCTTTGCGGACTTTATAGTTCTTATGAACCAACCGTCACGACATGTTGTGTTCCGTGCGCGCTTCAAAGAAATGTCAGCAAAATTGACAGGGCCAGTTAGACCCCAAGCCTGAAAGGCCCGCGGCTCATTCAAAGGACCGTGGCCCACACAAAGAGTAACTAAAGGAACACTGTGAGTTTCAGTCAATGAAAATCTGAAACTTCCTCTCACTCCATCCAGACGCGAGAAGTTATTTGATGATTTCCCAAGTAAAACAAAAAGCATTGAAGCACTTACCCAAAACCACAGCCCCTTCTTGATAAGGCTCCCAATTGACCGGAGTAAACCCTTTCCCGCCAAACTTGCCTCTCTTTGACAACACGACGCATCTCTCACACATATGCGACAACGCCGCCAAGTACCCACACTGGGCCTCCAAGCTCTTATTATTCTGCCCCTGTACCACGAACTCTTTTATCTCCTTATCTATCGCTGATTTCTCGCTAGTATTAACCGTTATAATGGCATAAATAACCGCAGCTATGTCGCGAATATCTTCCTTGGTACTAGTAGTGAATAGGTTGCGTAAAAATGGAAGGAGTGACGTGTATTTCGGCGCCATTTTTTCAGGTACACAGCCGACGATATCCAGGAAACATGATAGTGGCATTATTTCTGGGGAGAAAAGACAGTTTTAAAAATCAAATAACCTGGTAGTAACAAAGCAAGTGAAAATAAATAATTTTTTATTCAAAGCCTTTTCTTCGGCGCTCTTCTTCGATAAATAAGAAATTTTGAGCATATTCGTGTAGTTATAAAATTATAAATATTTGCGTCATGCTGGGATCGAACCCGCGACATGCTATGCAGAAGCCAATCGTTCAACCACTGCGCCAGCCGTACCGTCGATCGTGCTGTACGCTATGCTACACTTATATAGATAGTTAAAAATTAAAAATATTTGGTTTTAGTTACCTGGACTAGCGTTGAGCAGCGAAGTAATCATAGTAAGATACCTCTCCAACACTTCTGTGTCCAACAAGTTGTCGTAGAAGTACTTGGACAGGAGCGGCGACGTCGCGTTGGGGTGGTTCGAACAGTCCTTTAGGTCAGCGTCGCGGTTCAGACACATTCGCATGTAGCGCAGGATCTAGAACACGGAATGAAAATATTATGCTTTTTATTTCTTCTCATTTTATCTCACTTCTGGATAGAGGCTTCTCCCAAGTCCATTTAAATATTCTTCTCCGTCACGTCAACCTATGCATGCGCACAATGACCGCCGAGCATGATTCGCCGCACAGTGGGTTTCTTTTTTTCAGAGGGAAAATGCTCAAAAAGTGGTGATAATTAGATGCGTACCATAAGAGATGGCGCAGGAGCAAAATCTTTAAATTTAATACATATTATAAAACATCGTCGACCGCATCGTCGGCGTCGCTTTCCATCAGGTGAGATGGCGGTCAAGCGCAAACGTGTCAATAATGACCCCGATTTTTTTTTGAAGACCATGCTTCAGACTTCAACACCAGACTTCAAAAATTTGTTTAAAAAAAAGTTCACCTAATTCGGTCATTCCCGAATTTTTAGCACATTTAGCTATTCATCATCATCATCATCTGCTTAGCCTTTTCCCAACTATATTGGGGTCGGCTTCCAGTCAAGCCGGATTTAGCTGAATATCAGTATTTTACGAGGAGCGGCTGCCTACCAGACCTCCACAATTAGCTATTCATGTTTATTTATTTAATAAACAGAAATTGAGAAAGGCCTATGTCCAGCAGTGGATGTCTTTCGACTAAGATGATGAAAATGATGAATAAACAGAAGCCTATTCAAAGAAAAATTAAAAATTCCCGTCTTAGAGAGGAGGCCTTAGTCCTAACAGTGGGAACATTATAAGGCCGCTAATGCTATTCAAAGAACTCACCTCCTGATAAGTCAGAGGATGGAACTGCAACACTTGGTTCCCGATCACAAACCTATGTTTAGCGTTCGACCCCTTCTTCCTCTTCTGCATTTGATCCCAAATATAGTTCACTACTTCGCTAAACTTCGGCACTTTCAGCTCTTGGCTCTCCGTCGCTCTGTCCTTGTCTTTCTTAGAGGCATCTTCGTCAATGTTGACTGTTGCGTTCTCTTTCTTCGACACGTTGAATACTGCGTCCTCTATCTCGGTTGCGCGCGATGTACCGTATAAACATTTTAGCGCTTCGTTTGAAATGTCGTCTTGGCTAAAGGATAAAAATGAAAAAATAACATCAACCCAAGGAGTGATTTAAAATACACAATACTTTTTCAAATTGTTTTTACTATATTTTATGCAGAACAGAGGGCTTTTTCATAACATTCAAAACTAAACTTTATTTTCAGCCCAATAGAGTTCAAAGTTGCACAAACGACTCAAAGGTATCTGGAGAGCTAGCTTTTTACCCTAAAAGACCCTTGGAATAAGTTTAATGTTTATATTACTCTGCACTACCTTTATTAATGTAAAAAGTATCGTACCTGTCTCCACTGGCCAGTAGCAACAGATATCTGGATGGAACATAGTCTTGTGGGAACACGGCCGCCGCGTACCGCATGGCAATGTACCGGATCATCGACTCTTCGCTGTGCATGTAACTGTTGGATTAAATAAAAAATAGATATAAATAAGTAGGAAAGAAGAATATGAAAAGAATGAAAGAAAACAGATTCACGATATTTTTATCAATTCAAGTTCTCTACACAATAAATAAAATACAAAAAAGAAAATTTGTGCCTCACAGTCGCGCTAAAACAGTTAATTACTTTGCAGTATTTAAATTAAAACGTGAACAAAAAATAAAAATAGTATAAAAAAGCACCAGGAAAGGTTAAAAATAGAACTAGCGCACACGTGGGCCACGTACGCTGATCTGGGCGCGGCGGTCTCCATACATTTTATATGGCAACTAGACTTGTAGAGCTACATTAGATCCACGCCACGCGACGTCGTTCTACGTACAAATCGGACGTGGCCCACTAGTATGTCGGATTAATGTAGTTCCCGCTTAAAAGCCTTTTTAATAGAATATAAATTTAAACATTTAAAAACACCACCATATAAAATAAGACATTTGGCGAAATAGTCGAAAAACTCATCGCAAAACGTAAAGCGCGCCTATCTTCTTCTACCTGCCCTTATCCCATGAAGTACCGTGTTACCCCAGTTAATGGGTTGTGGAGGTCAGGTAGGCAGCCGCTCCTCGTAAAATACTGGTATTCAGCCAAATCCGGCTTGACTGCAAGCCGACCGTAATATAATATATGTAGTTGGGAAAAGGCTAGGTAGATGATGATAATGCCTTGGGGTCGATGCAAAACGTTGATGCTTAATAAAAATAAAGTAACTCACTGGTCCAACAAAGCGAAGAGCGCCAAGGCCTGTGGTTCATCGAAGGGGCTGGTCTTAGCACCCTCGTCCACGTCCATCTTCTCCCCCTGAGAACTGCCAGCCGACGGGGTTGATGACGCTTCGGTTTTCACTGAAACAACCATTAACAAAGTCAATTTAAGATAATTTAAACAGAACGACCAAAGCCAATTACGCCTTTTAAACAGAGAAATAAGTACAAAGATAGAACAATCTATATACTATAATATAATAAAGAGGTAAAGTTTGTTTTTTTGTTTGTATGAGGTAATCTGTGGAAGTACTGGTCCGATTGCTAAAATTTTTTCACCAACAGAAAGCTGCTTTATTCCTGAGTGACATAGGCTATATTTTATGTACGCGGGCGGAGCTACGGGCTAAAGCTAGTAAAATATTTAAAACATTTTTTTTAAATAATCTATAATCGTCCGTGAAGCTGTATGAATCAGAATATTGGGTTGTGAAAAAGACGGATGAAAAAAGATGGCGAAGATGAGAATCTTGGGATCTGTGGAGTGACGGGTTTGGAGGAAGTTTGAAAGTGGCGCCAGAGACTGAAAAATTGAAGGGGAATCATTTGTATTAATATGGTCATGTAAAAAGGAGGGGTGAAACGCACGTTACTGAAAGAGGCACAGGTATACCCATGTATACATGTAGAATTGTAGATACTGAGTACCATGAAAAAAAGCGACTCGAACTCTTCACAATATGAGTGTGGTACTCCTTACCTTCCTACCGTGCCTCGGAAAGCACGTTATGATGACTCCTTACCTTCAGCATTGATCTTGAAGCCGGCTGACATCTCGAGCAGCGCGTCGCGGAGCGCAGTCTTCAGCTCGGGAACGGCGTCCGGTATCTTCTTGACCAACTCTTCTAGTAACGCGAACTGATTGTTGATGCTGTCAGGGCATTTCATGGCTAGGCGACCTGAATGTAAAAATGGTAATTCAATTAGAATGTTTATGTGTTTATGCCTAAATTAAAAGACTAACCATGGAGTTTCTTGCCGGCTTTTCACCATAGGAAACGACCAATGGAATGGAACCGTGCGCTATCTTTTGACGTTTTATACATGACCGTTATTGCCCATGTAGGCCCATGTGGAATAAACATTTTAAGTTTAGAGTTTGACTAAAAAATATTATTTTCTTGTTATGCTAAAATTATTAATAATTATTATTAATGATTTTCAAAAAACAATTGATTTTACAAGCAGTCTTATACCACTTCAGTAAGGTATAAATTGTATTGATATCTACCACGTGCGTAAAATGCAGCATAGTTGTAGAAAAATCACTCGGCTCTTATTGACCTTACAGATTCAAAATCTAGTGCACAAGCTCACCCTTGTAATGTTCCCACTGCTGGGACTTTCACCACCTGTCTAGGTGAGCGATTGGGCCGTAATTCACCACCTGGGCTCTTTGCGGGTTGTTGGATGTCACATGTCTTCACATTTTTGTTTCAAGGACATGCCCCAGTTTCCTCACGATATTTTTCTTCACCGTTTTAAGGGCAGTGGTGTTTAAATACTCGTAAATACAAAGTAATGCGCCTGGTAGGTTACACCTGTGACGTATAACTCGTAAGTTGGGCCCATGACCACTGAGCTATCTTACTCAAATATTGATTCAAACCGTTGTTGAACGTTTATGAAATTAAATTCATTTTTAAGCGAGTGTGTTGAAAAACGTCGTCTGATATACGTTACCCCCCCCCAACTAACAAAATACATACCCAAACACATGTATGCCTTAGGATGCTGTTCTGCATGCTCGTCAGATCTGATCAGTTTCAGCAGACCTTGAAGGAACACTGTCGCTACCTTCTTTAGTTGAGTCACGTCACCACTGAAATAAAAGTTTACCATTTTCCAACGAGACCATAATAAAATCAATCATGCAACAAACAACAACAAACAGTATCTAATATCAACCACAATGTGTATTAAGAAGGCATTATTAAGTCATCTCATTTCGGTTGAAAAAAAGAGATATTTTTCGTTATCGACAACTAATCTATCTGTGTCTCTGTCTGTTTGTTACTAAAAATAAATAAAAGGAGTGTGAATTCACACCGAAACGTAAGGCGACGCAACAAGGCAAACACTTTTAAAGATAGCGATAGGATATTGAACTTTATTTACACATTTTTGACATAATTCAATGAGGGATTGGAATACTCCTCGAAGCGTTGCACAAATCGCCTCTCAATCCATTATTGCTTTACTCCACGCCTCAGTGAGGACTGATTGTAAGAAAATGTGTGTGAATGTGATAAGAACTTACCTATTTATTACATTTAGAAGGAACACTAGCGCTTGGTTACGTAGTCTGGAATTCGTATTTGGGTCAAAGAGTGACGAAAATACAACCTGAAAAAGTCAATTAAATTATTAACAAGAAGAACACACATATATCTTTTTTATTTTACGGTAAAATAGTTTTAAAATAATAAATATATTTTTCTAGGAATCTCTTAAATAAGTATTCTTAGGGCCTGTTTCACAATGTCCGAGTAAGCACTACTCACTGAATAAATTCAAAAATGGAACAGAATTTGTATGAAATTATCTGCCAAGTAAGATACTCGAAACTTAATCATAGGTGGTGGAATAGGCCCTTAGAATAAAATAATTATTTAGTCGCTAATCGCTTGGCAAAGTCTTTTCGAAATATTTTCAAGCGTTTAGCGGCTAGGCGGGCAAATGGACTCTATAGAAATATATTGTATATCAGTTTTTTTACCTGTACACAATGAGGGAACATAATAGCTGGTCCGGTCGCCTTGTTCAAATACTGGATCAGTTTCAATCGCAGTCTCGTGCAAGCGGGGACCTACAAACAAAATTTTTACATAACATTGTAGTTACTCAGATACCCGCGAAACGAGACACAATAGTAAAACAATAACAGCGCGGTCTCATAGGACCGGTTGGGGATTCAAACGCTAGAAGCAAAAGTAACTTATAACCAAACTAATCACCAGTTACTCAACTATCGACTTTAGAATTATGTAATCTAGTTTGATTTTTAAGTGACCATTTCTAATAAAAGGGCCCTTAAAAGTATTGATTGCAATGGAATGTGAACTTTGTGTTGTCTAACGTAGAGTTTATTATTCCACTATATTCAAGCAAAACATGGACACTTTGTGCTTACCTTGCGGTCATCTGGGGGAGCCTTCATGCCTCCCCATGTGCCCAAATATAGGGAGTATAATGGAGCGACCACTGAAGGCTGAGACCAATCAACTGAACTGAAACAAAATTAGAATATATTGGTACAGTTCCCGGCACGTAAGTTGGCAAGAGTCGTTAGATGCGCAGAAATCGTTTTTTAGATCTATTTGGTGATCAAGGGGACGTGGGGTAAGGTAGCGCCACTCCGAGCGCGCATTTGGTGCGTTACTCGACCTTTACCGCCCGCACTGCGTCTACGTCCCGTTCGCTCATTCACTTTCGCTCTCTTCAACTTACGTGCCGGATACTGTACAATCTTGATAAAATAGAAAGTCTAGACTATAATATACAAATCAACAGTCATTAGTGGACCTAGAATAGAACATTGTGGTTAACAAAACACCCGATATATCAATGTGAAATTTCGTGTAAAACCTGTGCAACATTAGAAAATATATCCCATACATTTAAATTAGAATTATTGAGTCAAAATCTAAAAAATAAGCATTTGAAATGTTCTGTTTGTAAAAGTCAATAATGCTCGTAGTAAAAAAGATTAAAGTCATCATCATCTTCCTGCCCTTGTCCCGTTTTATTTGGGGTCGGCGCAACACGTCTTTTTCTTCCATTCTGTCCTGTCACTCGTCACGCTATCACTCACTCCCTTTTCTTCCATATCACTTCTCACACAGTCCATCCATCTTTTCTTTGGCCTCCCTCTCCCTCTCCATCCATCTACATGTAAACTCATAACTCTTTTAGTCACATGCGTTTCATCCCTCCTCTTCACATGACCATACCAAGACAAACGATTCCCTTTCAACTTTTCAGTCACTGGCGCCACTTTCAAACTTCCCCTAATATACTCATTTCTCACTTTGTCCATTCTTGTCACACCACACATCCATCTTAACATTCTCATCTCCGCCACGTGCAATCTTTTTTCATCCGTCTTTTTCACAGCCCAACATTCTGATCCATACAACATGACAGGTCTTATCACGGACTTGTAGATTTTACCCTTCAACTTGAGGGGCATCCGTGGGTCACAAGTTGTTCCAGTGACCTGTCGCCATTTCATCCATCCTGAGTTGATCCGATGCGTTACGTCTCGCTCTACCTCACCGTTGCCTTGGACCAGCGCTTTGGTGCCAATCTTCAAAAACAAAGGTGATGTGCTGGAGTGCAACAATTATAGAGGAATAAAGCTAATGTCACATACTATGAAAGCTTGGGAGAAAGTTATTGAAGGGCGACTGAGAGAAGAGAGTGAAATTTCACAGAACCAATTCGGTTTTATGCCGGGTCGGGGTACAACGGATGCCATTTTTGCTATACGCCAACTGTGCGAAAAATATAGAGGTGCGCATAAAAACTTGCACATGGTATTCGTTGACCTCGAGAAGGCGTACGACCGGGTACCTCGTGAGGTTCTGTGGTGGGCCCTTAAGGAGAAAGGTGTGCCTGGGAAGTATGTGCAGTTGATCCGAGCGATGTACAGTCACTGCAGTACCCAAGTCCGGTCTGCAGTAGGCACTACTGGCAGCTTCAATGTGGTAGTCGGCTTACATCAGGGGTCGGCTCTTAGCCCTTACCTCTTCCTGCTGATAATGGACGCTCTGACGTCTGATATCCAGGAAGAGGCTCCCTGGTGTATGCTGTTTGCCGACGACATTGTGCTGGTTGCCGAGAGTGGCCTAGAGGTCCAGAGCAGATTGGAGGCGTGGTTGCACAGACTGGAGAGTGTTGGCCTGAAATTAAGCAGAACCAAAACGGAATACCTGTTCTGCGATTTCGGCGGTCTCTCCAGTCCTGTGCCCTTAGCTCTCACCGGAACGCCCATACCAATCTGTTCCGAGTTTAAAGTAAAAATTGAAAAAATGGTTTGAAATGTACGTCATGTGGTCATGTGAAGAGGAGGGATGAAACGCATGTTAATAAAAGAGTTCAGAATTTACATGTGGATGGATGGAGAAGAAGAGGGAGGCCAAAGAAAAGATGGATGGATTGTGTGAGGAGCGATATAAAAGAAAAGGGAGTTAGTGGTAGTGTGACGGACGACAGGACAGAATGGAAGAAGAAAACGTTGCGCCAACCCCAAGGCCAAGTAATATAGGATAAGGGCAGAAAGAAGAAGAAGATAAAGTCAAAATCGTAATAAATAAAAACTTGAGATTTTGTGTTTGTTAAAGTCAGTAATGCTCGTAGTAAATAAGAATACAGCAAAAATTTAAAAATGATTTGAAATATAAGTACGGCAAAAATTTAAAATTGTTATCACTACATAGTATAAAACAAAGTCGCTTTCTCTGTCCCTATA
This sequence comes from Mythimna separata, assembly GCA_030763345.1. Classification (NCBI taxonomy): domain Eukaryota; kingdom Metazoa; phylum Arthropoda; class Insecta; order Lepidoptera; family Noctuidae; genus Mythimna; species Mythimna separata. The sequence goes on along the minus strand of CM061171.1, from coordinate 19,486,061 downwards.
TCCCCATGTACCTATGCTTAAATCTTTAAAACTACGCAATTTTGATGCGGTGTTTTTTAATAGATAGAGTGATTCAAGAGGAAGGTTTATATGTAAAATACACGAATAATATAGTAGGGAAACACTGATAATTTTGCAGCCGTGCGAGGCCGGGGCGGGTCGCTAGTCCTTTATTTTATTGAATTGGCATGCTAGTAAACCTACGATGATTTTATAAACAAAAAATTTTTTTAAAAAGGCATAGTTATTTATAATAGTTACCTGTTAACCCTTATGAGAGGGCTGTTGGCGTGATTAGCGACACTGAACCTGGAGTCCGCTGCGGCCACGATCAACGTCAGCAGCGTATCGTTCATGTTGAATATGTCTTTGCCAATGAAATTCACTATCGACAGCTTCATCTAAAAACATACAATACGGATTGATTTGATAAAACAATTAGTAAATAGCATACATTCCAGTAGGATCTTGGCAGTCGTTACGGAAGAAGAAAACAGTAAATCTGACTCCAGTCTTGCCATGAAGCACCGTGTTACCCTAGTTAATGGGTTGTGGGGGTCTGGTAGGCAGCCGCTCCCCGTAAAATACTGGTATTCAGCTAAAACCCCAATATAGTTGGGAAAAAGGCTAGGTAGATGATGATGATAATACATTCCAGTAGGAGAGTGTTCGCGAACCATTTCGCGCACAGGTTTGACGACTTCCAGCTTCCCAAACAACCAGATTTCGCACAGGCCGTAAGTTTCGTCGACCACATACATACGCTGTGACAGGTTTAAAAAGACTCGGACTTAGGCTCGGGCAGATGACAGAGGAGTATAATCTCTTTGCCGACATCTTCTCAAGGCGCATGTGGAACTCTACGTATCGTTGATGACTTGGGCTTGATTACCGGACGGCCGGCGAGTTACTGTCGGGTGGTTGGAAATCCTTTCGGGAAGTCCGTTCCCTTACGCATGCGGCTGCGTCTTTCGCTAGCATTACTGCTTCGCATAAGGAGGCGACCGCCTGCCATTCCTCGCTCAGGACCATGGCCTGTACCAGGACCCGACGCGGTCTTTGCCACCGATAGTAACTCCTTATTTATTTATTATTACACCATTAAACATACAAAAGGAAAGTAAATCTCATACATACAAAGATCGCCCATATGTAGGGCACGATTTAAAATAATAATAATAATTGGGTGTTACCTCTTCAAGCTGGTTTGGATTCAACTGGTTCTTGTCGACAATACGTTTATAAGTCTTCATACTCATTCCAGGCGGTACTTGAAACTCACTCTCACCGGGGTTTGGTAAAGCCCTATAATGATCACAACACATCTTAGTTTGTAGACTGAAAATCCTTTAAAGAGGTCATAAATGGCCCCGAAGGACTGCATGGTAGAGATAGTAAGCATAACATAAAAAAGTCCTGGTGGTCTAATATGCAGTAGGTAAGTGATCAATTTTGGATTAAATTTTTTATTATTCATATCAAAAAGTAAGTTTAAAATCGTAAATAGAAAGATTTTTATGTGAGTATTAAAAACATCCATCCTCACATATACTTTCACACTTATAATATTAGTGTGACTAATGGATTTTGTGTGTAACTTTTTTATCAGTAAAAAAAAATATGAATCTAGATTGGTTGATCTACATTAATATCAAGTTAAAGACACTTATTTCATGAATAATTTCACCTAAGGAACCTAATTTTAAGATAAAATATCAATCAGCCTATCAGGTTATTTAAAATATAATTTTTTTTTTATGTTATGTGAAGTCCCAATTTTTAATACACAAAAGTAAAAGATGGCTGAATATTAGAGAGTAGAATCTGAGGAAATAACAAAATAGTAAATGTTTAATCTTAACATAACAAATATCCACAAAACAAGACACAATAGTAAAACAATAACAGCGCGGTCTCATAGGACCGGTCAGGGATTCATGAATTAAGAAAAATCATTAAAAATCTTATTTACAAAAAAACTAGTTACCGGTATGGTAGAAGTAGAACATCAGTGGCAAACTTGAGGATCAAATTGGCAACTTTTGGCTTTTCCTTTAAATTCAGATCAGTTTCTTTGATGTCGCCCAGAAGTGGCATCACTAACATTAATATTCTGTAACAAAGGCAAGATTAAATATAAGAGGATACAATTAAAATAAATAATGAGATGGTTTGTGAAAAAATAAATATGAAAAATATTAAAACATACAGTGATTGAGTAATTCCACTTTGCCCCACCAAGCCCGCCACCCTGGTGTGGCAAAGTGGACTGCCTAAAATTTTGCAGTGGAATATGCCCCACTATTCTGATTTGATGGGGCGGATAACACTAGCATAAACACTTTGTGGATTCTGCCCCACTAGGGTTGGCACCTCAGGATTTGTGTATGAAGGTTAACATGTATTTTTACATTTGTTTGTAAAAAAAATAAATGTAACCACTGACGTTAGGATTTGACAAGTCTGAGACAAGCAAACGTAAATCTAAATACATCAAAATGGTTATTTAAACAGTGTATTAAGGTTCTACTTTTGTAAAAAACTGTCACTATATCTACACAAACCATACAAAATGATGACGAATCTGTGATTTTGAATAGTTATGTAGTAAATATGTTTCGTTTTAAGAACATATCATAAGAACAAATCATTGTTTAATTTGTGATTATCAAGATTTATCTTAGTTAGTAAGATTTTATTTGTAAAAGGTATACCAAATGATGAAGAATCTGTGATTTTGAATAGTTATGTAGTAAATATGTTTCGTTTTAAGAACATATCATTGTTTAATTTGTGATTATCAAGATTTATCTTAGTTAGTAAAATTTTATTTGTAAAAGGTAATTAATCTGTGATTTATAAACCGATTCCTTCCAGAAATAAATAGTACATTAAAATTATTTATTTATTTTTTACTTTTATTTAAACCACTTCGCTACGTATTAAATCTAAGCTTCCAGCACTAATAACGTTTTACTTACAGATATAGGTATACATTTTTTTTTTTACAAACAAATGTAAAAATACATGTTAACCTTCATACACAAATCCTGAGGTGCCAACCCTAGTGGGGCAGAATCCAAAAAGTGTTTATGCTAGTGTTATCCGCCCCATCAAATCAGAATAGTGGGGCATATTCCACTGCAAAATTTTAGGCAGTCCACTTTGCCACACCAGGGTGGCGGGCTTGGTGGGGCAAAGTGGAATTACTCCAGTGATTTCCCATTTTAGTTATTTATTATAATTATTTTTCAGACAGAGTGTATTTTTTACTATAGTGTCAAACACTGATTGCAAAATGAAAACAAAAGAAAAAAGAGACATTTTACAGATCATCTTTTAACCAACACATCAAAAAAGAAAAAGAGTGCTTTCGCCAAGCAACGATTTCATGCAGTTTGTCATGTAGTTGTGGCAGTGGCATTCCTCTTACATAATTTTATGGGGCAGTTTTTTAGATTGCCAAATTGCTTTCATCATCATCATCATCTACCTAGCCTTTTCCCAACTATATTGGGGTCGACTTCCAGTCAAGCCAGACTTAGCTGAATACTAGTATTTTACGAGAAGCTGCCTACCAGACCTCCACAACCCATTAACTGGGGTAACACAGTACTTAATGGCAAGGCTGGAGTCAGATTGCAAAATTGCTTTACTTATAGGATTAAAAATCCAAACTTGCAATGCATAAACTACAGAAAGTTTTTTGACAATATATCCAGATTTTAAAAGAAACATCAAATCCTCACCCATCCTGGTGTCCCTGAGGTTTGTTCTCAATGGCTTGTAACAGAGAGGGAGCTAGACTGAGCTGTTGTTCACGAGGCAGTCTCGGGAAACCCATCGTGATGTATATGATTGTGAAGTTCTGTAACAAAACCATATTGTAATGTCATATGAAACTACAATTTTATTATATTAAGGGCCTGTTTCAACCGCGTAGCCACTACTACCAGAATAAATTAAAAAATGGAACAGAATTTCTATGAAATTATCTGCCAAGTAAGATATCGGTAACTAAATCATAGGTGGTGAAACAGGCTCTAATACTCTCTTGTTTATAGGGACTCACGCAATCAATATACATTGGATACATTGTGGACTCCATACATACTAATAGCAAACATACAATATTTATTGGCATAATTTTCTTCTTCTTTGTATTGTTGATTAGCACATTGAATAGCTTGTGGGTATTACAACAGTGTACAGAGAAATTGAAAAATATAATGTTCTATTATTGGTATTACCACCCATTTTGATTTTCAATCAGCCCACAAACCAGGAATCTTTTAATATTTTTTATTTACATACGCAGTCAAGATGACAATGCACTAAAAACATTGACCTTTTCAAGGATAAATCATTGAAATGAAGCCAGCATATTGCTTAGTAATTTACTCCTTATCCATACATTGGCTTCTTTCTTATGTAGTCCTTACATAGTTAGCTATGTGTATACTTACAATAATGAAGCTGTTGGAAGTAGGATCCTTGTACAGCTCCAGCAGAGTCTGCACAGGCAGCTGCACCTCAGCACGGCACTTCACTCTCTTGTTCACATGCACAAGCAGCTCCATTACTTTTGTGCGCACCTGGTATAGACACAGGATATTATTGTTGAGCAGAGAAAAATAGTACAGGTAATCAATTTAGTGGACATGGTAACTGGCTACCTCAGCCACTTGCTGTTAAATATAATTTATTTAAGAAAAGAAGGGCCCTTTTTATGCAAATTTATATTATTTGCTGAGAGCAACATCCTTCCAAATTATAATTTTACAAACAATAGACTTATGAGAGAACAAAATTATATATAGTTATGTAAATGAAAACGTTTGTTCAAACAACAGCTCAAACGGATCAGAGATTTATACGGACTTTATAATTTTATGTAAATAAAGCGACACTGACCTGTTCATGAGGAGATGACAGCTTCAATATCACAGGCGGAAGGAATCGGCCCAGGCAACTCTCCAGCTGGTCATCGCTATCCGCGTTGCCAAGACGCAAAAACACGCGATCCAGAAGCACTGGAAATAGTAAAACAAGGATTTAATAAGGCTGACAAACAACCGGTGGATGCAACATAGGTTATCGTCTATTTAACAGATTTTGTTAAAACCTAAAGCAGTATGTTACTTACACAAATCATTGGAACAATCGTTCCCACTCTCTGTTACTTCCATTTCAGACATTTTCGTGGTTTTAATTCACAATAACTTCGGAAAGTTTGTGTTGAAGATGACAAACAAAAATATTTGACAACTGCTGTTGTTTGACGTTTTACGGGACGTTTCGTTTCATGCTATATCTTACTCCACAGTCCGCTAAGGTGCGGCTAGAAGCAAATGCAAACAAAGCGCTTGCAGAAACATGGGGAACATGAGGGAGACAGAGGAAAGAATAGAAAAAATATATCTCTATTTGCACCTTTGATTTTGGGTGTAGGTACCAGAGGTACAGGTGCCCAAAAAAAGTTACACCACGACTGTATTACCTTTAGGGACAGGTAGAGACAGATGTGTGCTATATTTAGTCCCATATTTAAATACAATCTCACGTATTAGGGAGCCTAGCCTGAACTCTCGCTGGGTTACTAATGACAAAGGAATACAGTAACACATTGCACAAACTGGAGTAAACCCTTCCGAGGTTACCCTATGCTCAGTAGTCACCTGTATTTTTAACTATGTCCAAGATTAATGATGAACTCAGAGGAGTAATTTAGTTTAAGGTGAGTATAGACTACAACATTTTCTGGAGCATTTCCATGTAATGTAACGTTCCTGCGAATGCTCGACGTTATGCTACGGGTAAATGCTCACAGCGAGTGTGCATTTACCAACATTTCGTTGGACCTTGCGTTCATTCTTTTTCATTCTTTCGTTCGACGAAATGTTACACCAATACACTCGACGAAATGTTACACCAATACGCTCGACGAAATGTTACACCAATATGCTCGTTGGATTGGAACAAAGAGGCGAGCGTGCTCGACGTTTAGTTCGTAAAAGGATGATACACTAGAACATATCATAGAGCGGCTCGTTGTTCTGTTACAAGTAAATGTGGTAGTCTATCATCATCTGCTTAGCCTTTTCCCAACTATATTGGGGTCGGCTTCCAGTCAAGCCGGATTCAGCTGAATACCAGTATTTTACGAGGAGCGGCTGCCTACCAGACCTCCACAACCCATTAACTGGGGTAACACGGTACTTTATGGCAAGACTGGAATCAGATTTACTGGCTTGTATGGCTTTATGTTGTAGTCTATACTCACCTTTAAATACGCATAGTATTTTGTTCCAGATTTCTTATCTTACATTACCTACTCTCATTTTCTCAGAACTTTCAAAAATACGTGACCAGTGTTATTTTTTAGTCAAAAATGCAGCCAAAGGTACCAAATATTAATTCCTTGTTTCGGTATTCGATGAAAAGAAATGAAAGACGAAGTCCCATCAATTAGTGATCATTAGGTATATTTATTTAAAGATTGAGCTAAATACATAACATAGATTACCAATTACAAAAAATAATAGAAATAAAATAATGAAGTTAAAGTAGGAATAATACAGTAAAATTAAGCTGCTACTAGTAATACTGGGTACATACTAAATGAACAGTATTTTTCTCTGTAAGTTGTAATATTAGGCTAATGGCGCAATTACACTTCGTCTTTAGCTCGTATTCGATTGCCTATGGAATTCGGACAAACAAATAAATACACGAGAAAATGAACGGAGAAAATAAACGAGTAAATGAATGGAGTCGAGTACGCTTGTATTCGAACAGCTTTCGTTTTGGTTACCGGGCGTGATTTTCCTTTCAATTGTCAAACAGTACTTTGCCAGTACGTTTCAACCCGAATGCGGGCGCAGGGTTGTTTGCCCGTCTTACAGTAACCGAACGTGAGTAAAACAGTATAATTAGTGCATAGGGTGCCCGAATTCGAGTAACATTTTTCGTGCACCCGAATACGGGCTAACAACTAAGTGTAATTGCGTCATTACGCTGATCTTTCAATCGTTAGTCAATAAGACAATAGAGATAAAATGCTATATGTCTTGGTATGTACACAGCATAAGTTGAAGGTTTTCTATAAAATAAACAATGACACACTATTTTTAAACATAACACAGCATTCAATCACTAATTCATATTTAAAAAAAAAAACTTATAAAAAACTATATTTAATTAATACTTAAATTTTGAAATCCATAACATTGTTTCAACTTTTAGTAAATATTTTATTTCATTTCTATTCGGAATGTCTTCAATCCAATGTTATTTATACTAGAAACTCACATACCTAAAAATATTTCAACACTCATTATCAAATATGATTTGTATATTATTATTGTACAGTAATCATTGGTCTTACAGTTGCCAGACAAATACTTTTTTCAAAAATGCCAACATAATATTTATGGCTGGCCACTCAATTATAGTGGTGGTTTTTTTCTTTCTTTTCGATCTAGAACTATGGTTCATATTGGTAGATTGTCGCGGTCGCTCAGAGATCCAGGTCGGCTCTTCGTAGCCGTGCGTGATTTCCTTCGAGTGTGGCGACCTCGACAACACGTGTGGTCTGCGGAGGCACTGAGTGGACGGACGAATTAAATTGTACATACATTGATTTTCATCAAGCCCTTGAGGGAGTTGTGAGAGAACCTTAGTTTACCCTGTTCATATCGTTACTAAAGCACTATAATCTTCACTCCATTCACTGATAAATTCTAATAGTAGTAGTATGCTCAATGTCTCCGCATCCAAGTCACACGCTGCCCACACGCCTGCGAGCACTGGGCTTGTCACTTGAACACCGACAGCGTCAGGGCCTGTGCTACTCGATGCCGTGCGCGAAGATCATCACAAGCCCAGGCTCCACCATCATATGCTCGTCGACATGCGTGTTGTCACAATGTAGCACGAGGACCGCCTGCTTCCCTGGCACTCTTTTACACACGTATTTTTCATATAATCTGTGAAAGAGAATAGTTTTTATTCGTTTTGTGTCGACATCTTCGGAAATCAAGTTGGGCAAGAAATTGCGTCGTATCTAACAGCAGTGCCCTACTTTTATTTCTTTCGATTTAGAATTAAAATAATGTATTTTTATTTACAAATAATAATAAGGTACATTCATGATTTTTTATTGCTGTACCGTTTCCAATTAGACGATTGTAAATCAATGCAATCGCGAAATTTATACTTAATATTATAAAGCTGCAGTTTGTTTGGTTGAATGCGCTCACGCGTCTCAGGAACTACTGGTCCGAATTGAAAAACTCTTTCAGTGTTAGATAGTCCATTTATCGAGGAAGGCTATAGACTATTTTTATCAAAGACGCGGAAGACAGCTTGTAGATGTAGGTAAAGAACTTGTACATTCTAAAAAGGTTTTGTGATTTTTAAACAGTACTATTTCCACTTGCCTCCTATTATTTTGTCTGGTTTCAAGTGAGGACAGGCCGGGCGGCCACCGTCGTTCGTGGCAGTTCTCCATAAGGTCATCGATGATGTGAGGGGGACAGCCAGATTCTGATAAACTTCGCTTGATCATCATCTGAAACGAGAATAGCAATGATTATTACTATTGTATGCAGATAGAGTGCGTCTAATGAAAGCGCGACCTGGAGTTTTTTTTTAAATTTAATTGGCATTATTATTTAGCCACGATTGTAGGAAATAAAAAAAATCGTGAAGTGTGAAGACATGATTCTCCTACTATTTAGTAATACCACATACAAAATTTTTGGATTTAACCTCTTTTTCTCAGGTCGCGCTTTCATTAGACGGACTCTATTCGCTATTATTACATAGTATAAAACAAGTTGCTTCCCGCTGTCTGTCCCTAGATCTATCTGCTTAGATCTTTCAAACTACGCAACGGATTTCGACGCCGTTTTTCAGAAGAAGGTTTTAATGTGAAACATAGACGACAATTTTGCACATGCGCGAAGCCGAGGCGGGTCGCTAATATTTTATAAACATCACGAATCCGTTTAGTTTACGAGTAGTTTTATAGCCCCGTCGGATAGTCAATGTAAGTGCGGTGCCCTGTTCAAAACATAAGGCATACTTTAAGAGTGCCCCAAGTGCCTATACACCTGCACTTTGGAGTATTTAAAGCGTGCCACCGATACTGCAGTTAATGTAGCCACCTACTGGGCCCAAACAGTTTATCGAGATTAACATCGATTAAAAAAAATTAATAAATTAGTTAATACGGAAACTTAATTCTTTATATTAGACGAGAAATCATTAAATGACTCCGCCCGCTCTAGGTGGTGCGGGAGAGTGTGTCAGACTTTCATTGACCATGTTTTTCACGGTCAAGGCCGCGTTAACATTTTTAAATAATTCTGCACAATGATCAAACTTTATACAATCGAGCTATATTAGTAACAGTCTTTGACTATTTTTATTACAGGTTTTTCAGTGTTCGCGATTATTCATGACAACGCGGAAAATAAAAAGATTTTATCTTTTTATTCAGGTACCTTTTTCTGATATGTATAGGTAGACGCGTCTCATTTTTAAAATTGCGTGTGAGCGTACGACCCAAAGACCAGCAACCTAGTTTTTTTTAAATTCAGTTACATATAGGTCAAAAGTACTACAGCGATTGATTTCATTGAAGACTAGATATCGGCGCAGAAGATATTACAGTACACAAGCGCGTGCGCACACATGGGAAAGAAAGTGGGGGCAGAAAAAAGAAGGAAGGAAAATAGACCACAGCTTATTATCGGCGGCACGTAACTTGGCAAGAGTCGTTAGTTGCGCAGAAATCGTTTTTTAGATATATTTGGTGGTCAAGCGGGACGCGGGGTATGTGGTAGCACCGATCCGGCGCGCGGGTACAGTATTATAATAGTAGTCTATGATTGGTGCGTTAGTCGACTTTTACTCCCGCACTGCGTTACGTCCCGTTAGTTCATTCGCTTTTTTGTGCGAATTTACTCCCACTATGTCAAAATCTTGCCAAATTATTTTCCGGGTACTGTACCTGTAACACATCATCAGGTGTGGAGATCATGCCACCCCAGCGAGTGACTCTCGCGCGCGCCAGCGAGTTGGCCCAGCGCACGACCTCCTCGCGCTCCATCTGGTCGGCTAGCGCGCGCATCGAGGGGTTCGATAGGCGCATCGCTCGCATGAATTCCTGCCACAAACAAAATATAAATGTTATATTAGGTATTTGAATTTAAAGTTAGAGATAATTATCGAATTTTCAAAACCACACTCTATGGGCCTGTTTCACAATGTCCGAGTAGGCACTACTCACTGAATAAATTCAAAAATGGAACAGAATTTGTATGAAATTATCTGCCAAGTAAGATACTCGAAACTTAATTATAGGTGGTGAAACAGGCCCTAAGTCTAATAAGGTAAAGTTCAAATTCAATTACAACGCTAAAGCCAATACTTGAAAAAATAAATTATCTCGAATTACGACTTTCAAATTACACTTCTTTTTTCTCTTATAACTCAGTTTATTCCAATTTTGTTTGTAAACTAACTTTTCACAAGGTAATATACTAGGTAATTTTTTATCACGGAGCTAATGTTTATTATTATAATGTTTTATTCTTACTGAATAAATGAAATTCGCAATATGAAGTTAATTAAGATTTACAACAGCTATTCACCATAGTGTTCTTTTTTAACAATAGTGCCATATTTATTGAAAGCAATAAAGCAAGTATTGTCTCTTAAACTCATTATGCATATCAAACAATTGTTGACATCATAAAACAACTGACAGATGTTATAATTATTATTATATTAAGAAAACAAATTGTTATGCTTGTATCAGTTCATTGACCAAATAACCTAGAGCATGAATACTGATTTCTAGGATTCCCTTTAAAACCTAGTTAGTGCGGAGATATAGTCTGGCCAAATGGGGTTGCCTTGACCCAACGCAAATCCAGTGCTAGTGTTGATGCCCTTCTCAGGATATCTGTCTCTTCCTTTCCTGCCCAGCATGCACAACTTTTTTTTTAAGTTGGTTGTTCATCAAAATGACTTTCCTGCTCTAGGCGGAGCGGTAGGGCCTGTTGGATTTCTACTGACTAAACAACACACCACAACTGACAGAGCTGTCCCGTTGGCTAGATATTGGTCAGACAACATTTGAGTCAGAAGATGTATAGTTCTAACTACATGTATATAATTATCTTAGTAAAATATCAAAGCATACACATACACAACATACTTTCAACAATGCCAGTTCTCGTTTATGTTCGTTTATCACAAGTCGCTGTTCGGCTAATTCCTGTTCGTAGTCATTTAACTTTCCCTGATGCGTTGCGATTAGTGCCCGTAATTCTCTGACACAATTGTGTTCGGCCAGTTCGTCTTTCGGTATCACAAGTCCGCAACCCGCTTCACATGGCATTGGCCTTTTGGGATTGTATTCGCCTGTAAACGTAAAAATATAATTAGTTATTAACTAATGTTTTAGTTTATCTTATCAGTTAATCTTTTAACTTAATGGATAGATGATTAGATTAACCATCAATTAAGATTTAGCCAGATATGATGTTTCTGTTTTGTTATTTTTTTTCACAAATAAATAATGTAACTGTTTTCAAAATTAAATATGTATGCTTTCACACTATGCCTACAACTATGCAGATGGGATTTCAGTCAAGCACTAAATAGGTTGCGTACCCAGGTAGGCCGCTGCAAGTACAATCTGGCGAAATGGGGTTTTACAGACCCGTTGGATACACAATGCGAGTGCGGTGCTCCTGTTCAAAACATGAGCCACATGTTGGAGTGCCCCCAGTGCCCCTACACCTGCACTCTGGAGGATCTAATGAGCGCCAATGATGCGGCTATTAACGTGGCTACTTACTGGGCCCTAAAATTATAACGAGTTTACCATCGAATCGAGAAGAAGAAGAAGAAGTCAAGCACTAGTTTATGTTTTATAAAAATAAACACTATTTATAAAATAAACATACATTCAACTAAATGGGACGCCAGTGAATCCAGTTTCAGTACTGCGTTGCACCCATGCGGTGCGTTGTCACAACTCGTGCACAGTCTACAAAGTAAACATTACATTCATATTATAACTTTTTATTCTTATATTTTAATAATAACCATCTTCATTTAGTTAGTTTTAATATAATATGGTGTAGTAACATCTCTATATTAAACAATCCACAGAGTTTTGAATCATAAACATTAATACTGTTACTCAAAACATGATCCAATCAATTTCACAGAATCCATTATCTGATTATTACAACACTTGCTATTTAACTCATGATATTTATTATATAAGCCCTTGCAAAACAATCACAGTGTGTGACCTACAAACCAATAAGAAACCATGACATTCTCGTTGAATTATCACCTTGATAGTAAGTTGCGTAGTATTCTGGGAACAGGTCTGAGCTGGCTGGCGGTGACGGCCTGGCGGTCCACGGGGCAGGTGGGCTGGCGGCTGATCCACTCCGTTATACAAGCACGGCAGAACGCGTGCTCGCAAGCAGGGGCCTACGTACACAAACACACTCAATCACAATAACATACACATTATACACACTTCCTCTCTAATAACTATACAGAAAACAGACACAAACCTGAAGTGGGTCCTCTAGAACCCCTGAACAAATAGGACAAATGAGTTCTTCATCAACGTCACCTTGAAATCTTTTGATTTCAAATCCCATGTTTGTTATTTTCACACAGGATTGATAAACATCAGTCCGGTGTGTTCTTGCGTGGAATTTGGAGTATGTATGAATCTGTAATTGAAGGAAATACCAATAACAAATAATAAAATCTGCACAGTTTGCTTTGCTTTCCTTCCAAATGATTTTTTAATAACGTTACCACAGACTGATTAGAAAAAAATAGGTCATCAACCACGAAATGTCAAAATTCTGAGCTGTCAATATTTTAGTAGAGTCCAAAACATGTGTCTATGATCCATGACTAAAGTTGAGGTCTCCTCTAGTGAGTGTGCTAAAAAAAATAAAGGATTGTCGCTGCCAAGTGAATGTTGCCATATTTTTTTGGAATCTCCTGCGTTTACTTTTTATTCAAAAGATCTTTTGATTTGTAGAGCGTTTTTTTGCTATATTTGTGTTCTTGCTAAACGGGATGCTTATAATTTCAAGGCAGTCGATTTCTAAATAATGAATAAATAAAATGAGCGGTATTAAAATTTTATAACAATACTCTCAAAATGATTAAATTACCCATTTTGCATTGCGTTTTGGCAACATTGTACTCGTCCTGCCATTTGCCAACAAATCTGCCTATTCTTTTTTTTCTGCCATTATGTGCCATTGTAAAATGGATCTGGGCAAAGGGTGCTGATAAAACACAGTTTTCTTCTTAATTTATATAGAAATATCACAAAATTAGATTCCAAAATGAGCGTCTTTAAATCAGCCATAGGCTATTTCAGCTCAGGAGGCGCAAACGGTGGCAGTGATAATGATTTTGTTGGTCAGTTCGTTGAAATAGGAAATATGAAATTGAGAGTTAAAAAGGTGATCGCAGAAGGTAAGTCAATATGAATTTGTAATAACTATTTAATGCTCTGCTTAAAGTAACTCATAATCTTAAGGTTGGCGTTATCACTTTTCGTGTAGGCTGTTGCAGTATACGTACTAACGTCATAGAAATTGGGGGCGTAAGGGTACATTGTCCGACAAATGTTTGGGGTCGTTATGATGAGCATATCCGTTATGACACTCGAGCTAATTTCGCTGCTGTTAAGTGAATGAACCTTTAAATTACATTGACTCCAATATTATTATCATAACATATTTCTTCCTGTGAGAAGTCGGAAAATTTTAGTAAAATAGATTACCTCATATAAGATTTATACCATAAATGAAGCTAAGCTAAGTAAGCAACAAGATATTAGGTTTCATGCATATCAATCTTGCATGTTCTAAGGTCATTTAAATTTGTTTGAAGCACTGATTCATACCAATGTAGAGTGAATGAAAAAAATTGTTTGGTTTATCAGTAGATATGATTCTAATAACCGTAACATTATCTTCAACATATGAGTATTGACTGTGTTCTGTTGATGCAATCTACCAATATGTTAGTATAAAAGATATTTTGTTGAATAATCAACCTTCATGCTTGTTCCTTTTTCAAAAGAGGAGAGGTCTTTACCCTGCAGTGAAACTATTTTTAAAAAGATTATATTCCAATATAATTCACAGCTGAGCATATTCCAATAAGAGTAGTATTGTTTTACAGTTTTACAAATTCTGTGCAGTTAAAGACAAGGGCAAAAGCTAATAATATTCCAATGAGACGGTTGCAGTATGTGCCATATTGTCTCATTGATTGGCAATATAATGATTGGTATTCATTTGGTGTAATCCATAGCAAACTAATAAAATGATGTAATAAAACTGGTATTTTCTAATGCATTGTTCCCCAATTCTACCATTAAATTGTTAAAACTTTGAATTTTGACTGAAGCTATGGCTTGTTATAGCCATAACTAAAGAAGGAAAGGAAATTTTAGAACACTTATTAATCTAGAATATTTTTATATCTGCATCTTCTAGAAACTTTAAACAGGAAATTGATGTTCAAACGCAAAAGAATTATTCAATCAACAATATTCCTACTAAGTCCTTTCTATTTCAGGTGGTTTTGCTTTTGTGTTTGTTGCTCAAGACGTATCCACTGGCACCGAATATGCCTTGAAAAGGCTAATGGCAGCTGATGAGCAGGCAAACAAAAACATTATACAAGAAATTAGCATATTAAAAAAATTGTCAGGTCACCCTAATATTATCAAATATATAGCAGCATCTTTTATTGATAAGGCGAAGACATCACATGGCATGGGAGAGTATTTGTTGTTGACGGACTTGTGCAGCGGGGGAAGCTTGATGGAAGCTCTGCAGAACAGAGGGACAGCCTTTCCTCTACCTACCATTCTTAGGGTGTTCTACCAGACGTGCCGGGCAGTGCAACACATGCACGCACAAGTGCCCCCTATTGCACACCGTGATCTCAAACTAGAAAATTTCTTAATATCTAATGAAGGTAACATTTTTTGTGTAATCAACTAATCACTGCATGATACTTTTGGAAGATATATTACCAGTGTTGTATATATAAATTAGAGTGTATTGTAATTCAATCTATTGATTTTTTTACAGGTACAATAAAATTATGTGATTTCGGTTCAGCTACTACAGATATTTATTCACCGAATCCTTCCTGGAGTGCTAATCAAAGAAATATGTTAGAGGAAACTGTAAGTTATCCTTAATTTTTGGTAACGTAACTTGTTTAATTATTCTTGGACTAATTCCTCTTTATCATTTTAATTAACAAAAATAGCAATGTCACATATTGTTTCTTCGTTTCCAGTTGGCCCAATTCACCACTCCTATGTATAGAGCACCAGAAATGTTAGACACTTGGGACAATCGCAAAATTGATCACAGTGTAGATGTCTGGGCACTGGGATGCATCCTCTACACATTGTGCTATATGCAACATCCATTCGAAGATTCTGCTAAACTTGCAATTCTAAATGGAAACTATAATCTTAACCCCAATGATCAACGCTATAAATGTTTTCATGAAGTTATAAGTGAGTAAAATGACTTGTTTCATTATTATGTTTTGTCTGTGAATAAATATGTGATTGTGATATGTGTTGTTCCCAGGTGGTTGCCTAACAGTGAACCCCGAAGAGCGCTTGACAATAAGTAGTGTGCTGGAGCGATTGGCGGCGATAGCAGAGTCCAATAATGTCAATCTCAAGCAACCACTCAAATTTGAGCGTAAAAAAGTTGAACAATCTGTGGCCACTAGCTCGCCAGGTAATAAGAAGTCAAGTAAATATTACACTACCATATCTTAAGAGAATGTCGTGGCGCGGCACGTTCAACATTTGTGATACATTCGAGACAGAGTCGCCTAACATTACGTTGAGTTGCGAGCGCGCGTTCACTTCCATCCCCTACGGACCATCGTTCTGTTCTGTTGCATTAAATACTCGAGCTAAAAATGGTCAAGTATTTTTTGACTTTTTACACTCAAATTTTTATTTTTTTTCCATATATTTATTTTGAGTTCCTTAGAAAGGTTATTAAATGAAATGTGAGATTTATTTACATTCCAATGTTGATTATCACCAAAAATTGAACATCACCAAAGGTAAGGCAATGTTGAATAAATTGTTCTCTGAATGAAATAAGGTAGTATAGCATTTATTTGACTTGAATCAAAATTGATTATTTATCTTGCTTCAATGCTGAAATGCGTTAACATGACGTTGGTAAAGTTAAGACATTTTAATATTTCCGAGCATTTCTTTGTGTATGGAAGAGGCTCAGACTGTGCATTTACATAGTGCAATATTAGCCATGTGTTTCATGAACAGTGAAAGTTAATAAGCTTTAATTTGATATTTAAGTCTGATTATGAAAGAAGACTTGAAAGATTCACAGTGATAGAATAATAGAATGGTCACTAAAATTATGAAACAAGATACCAGACAAATTGAATACACTTGTCGCAAATTCTTTAACATTCTTCTTGAATAATCTTATAACCAAAAAGTCAGTGTGCATTTATGAAATGCATACCTTTTATAGCTAGATAGGATACTTGTCGCTAGTTAGAATCTTTACTATATTTTAGGTGTAATTATTAAACTGTCTATACATTCCTGTAACTTTATTGGGCTATATATACAATTTCACACCAATGTCTAAACCCCTTACTATATTAGGTATATTATTTTTCTATATAGTCTAATGGTTAATATTAAATAAATATCCAGTAGTATTGGACAAATGTACAGTGGTACTAAATCTGGATATCGTCTAGTATATTATATATATTGCTTACAATAACCCGTTTGAAGTATATGTGAACTAACATGGTTGCGGTGCCCGCGGCTCTCGCTGGCGTCTAACGGCATTGGTGGCTTAGTGGTCTCGCACCCTCGCGCACTTGTCACGTACATTATATTTTCGCTCTTAAATTTTAAGTTATTTGTGTGTATATAACTAGTCTATTACTTAGATCGGTGTATTCCATTACACTGCTTGTTATCACATTCTTATTATAATTGAGTTGATGCAACCAAACACTATGATTCAAAAATCATGGGTCAGTCCACTTTCCAGACAATATGAGGAAATGATATGTTAAACTGAGGTACAAGTATTGAATTAGAGTAGATTTATATGATATTATAGAATACATGATGTTTAGCGTTCATACTTATGTCATTAGTTGATATCACAAAAGTTAGTGTTTTTATAAACACTATGTTTTACATTTATGTCATTGAATCATTATTTCTGTTGTGCATATTATTATTTAGTCATGTGGGAGCTTAATATAGATAAATAAATGAGTATATTCTTCACAGCCGTCGTTTGATTTTATTTCTAACGCATTTTGAGTGGCACAGATAATGAAAGTGAGTTCTGTGGGTGGGCGCTCCGTGTGTGGACAAATGTGGGTATAATGTGTTTGTAACATATATTACGCTCTGTGTTACTGATCAGATTCACGTTCGCTTCTAACTAACATGATGGTACGCACTGTAGATCTTCTGGTTGCACTTTAGGCACGATTGTAAAGTTCTATTAACAACTAACGAATATTCATTTGGTGTAAAGTACCTACTAAGAATCATTTTCATTAACTCATCTTTCCTTCTATTGGGTCTAACACTAGGTATGGGTATTTCGTGAAGCAGAGGTTGTATAGTAGAGCGTGCAGTTAGAGAGACAGCTTCCTTATAAATCGTCGTAAAGGCGTATTACGTTCAACGGTAGTCATCAAGCGTGCACGTGAGATGTTGAGTGACAATATATTTTATGTTCTTTATAGCATAACGCGCGCACATAATTTGGAGACAGGCTGAAGTAAGAATCAGCAACCTCCGTTTCCTCAATTTTAGCCCTTATTGTTTTAATATTAAGACCTATAATTATGTACTTACAAAACATGGTCTCTCTAAAACGTTCCTAGATGAAAAAGAACCTTATGTCCTTGTACCAGGACCCTTTTTTCCAAAGCTCTACAGTAGTGCTAAAGTAACAGACAGACGTAAACTTATCCAACTAAATACGAAACTTATACAATTGACCTCTCATTAATTACCCCCAATTGTTCGCCGAAAACGTAGGCACTTATTTATTATACATTCGAAGTTCCATGACTTATTGAACGCGATGTATGTAACTAGAAAAATGTTGCGCAATATGTACGCGTTATATCTAGCCAATTGTAATCGTTTCCACATAGCTATGATAGCTCTATACAAAGTCCTGTGGACATGTGATGCGTAGGAGTTTATTGTCGAATGCGAAACGTAGATCGGCTTAATCTTACTCGCCTGGCTTGATTGATCATACGGCGCTGGACGCTAGTCTCACACTGAGATATAGACTAACAACTATCTTGTTATATGGCTTCTAACTTCATATTACTACTTAGACTTCTTGGGTGGTTTCTCTATTTATATTTATTATTTATGTGGCTCAAATCCGATGGTTTATAAGATTTTTTTTTTACTTTGTGATTTTAGTCTTGGTCCATTTTAATTTCGACTGTTATTTGTCGTATTTCTGAAAAAAAATAAAAATTACGTTCCTACTTCATATATTTTTTTTATTTTCATATTCATTATAAATCGTCAAAAATAGAAACACAAAAATGTACAAAAAGTTACAGGGACAAATAACCATACAAAATGTGAAATATTTTTGTACTAACTATCAAGTAGTTATTCAATTCATTTCCATGGCCATATTAATGTATCTTTTTGTAAATCAATATTTATAATTTATACATTTATTTCACCTCTTATACTCGCACTATACTGTTATGATTTCTTACTCACTATTAAAAATATCTATTACTACTACTTACTATCTAATCTTATAAATTGTTAACTACATTAGATATCGTATGCAAACTATTGAGTAGCCCCGAAGGTATGCGATATAGTGTAAAACTAATAATGAAGAGGCATGAATAAGAAATACTTCAATAATTGTTGTTTTAAAACATTGTTAATGGATGAAATCTGCCATGCATGTTAGCCTGTTAAACAAGGAGTCAGAGCTTATATTTTGTTTCTTTTTAATGGTCATAACACATTGCATGTACCTGTTTGTATAGTTTCAGGAGTTCCTCGCCTCTTTTTCTATTGAAAATCAATAAAATATTTTCTTGATAATACTCTGTTTAGTGTTCGCGCCGCGATGCGGTAGCGGAGTGCTAGAAATAAACCATTTAAGGTCACAAGTTGCAGATAAGAATATTTTCGTTTAAAATCAACACCATAATTGCACTGAAGTGTTTACAATCAATCTATTGACGTTAGTATCAGATTGTGTACTTACTGTGTTGTGTGATAACGATCACTCACGGACAAGACAACTCATAATGTAGCAGCTAGTTGATTAAGATGTATGTTCGCTAGAGGCGAGGCGCGGAACTCCTGCCGTGTAGACTAATGTGTATGCAATACATATCACGTTTTCTTTTTCATTTTAGGTGTTTTCAACTTTTTCGGATGCCCAATTGTTTTCTCGTTTAAATGACCCGCCGCGCTAGCATGAACCCTTGCATCGGACACCCATCACACATTGACGCTTGCTAGAACCATTGGATATGCTCGCAATGATGAGTATTCATTGTTTTTATTTATTAATGTTTAACTATATTTAATAATGTTGTTATTGCCTTTAAAATATTTTATCTTATAAACCACTCGATGGTTGTTTTTAGTTTGGCAGCGATGTACCAATAATTTGTTACTAAACTCAATGTTTTTGACGACAAAATTAATTTGTACCTAATTTTTGACAATCAAAGCAGTTATTATATGTTGACAGAGTTCTCTGTCCGCCAAACGGATTTGTATAGAACCGTTTACAGTTATCTATACAGTTTTAACGATGACAATAATATTACAATTATCTTTGTATTTATATAAACCCAAGACTATAGATATTGTAGGTCCGTCCTATACTTAGATTTTAGTATAGTTCTACTTTTTCCAATACAAAAAAATCCTTATCTGTTCTAGCCTAATTAAAAAGACATTGTATAGTCTTATTGTTAATTATTGTAACTGTTGCTTCATTACTATGAAATAAGTAAATCTTTCAACTATATATTTCCACATTCCATGAAAAGGTACAAAAGTGAAGTTGTCGGTCGATAGTATTAATTAGTTACCATAATTGTTATGTAATTACGCGTTTAAGGTTTCTGTTATATTCATGCGGTACCATTTAGTATTTGAATTGGTACTTATTAGATTCTAATTGAGGTAGAGTGCATTTTAAATTGCACTTGATATTTTCCTGCAGTCCAAAATTATGTTCTCAGAGCATTAAACCAAATATGAAAGATTCGGTTCTTGGCCTAAAATTCTCATTAAAATGGATCTGTGTAAACTATTTCGAAGTTAGGTTATCACGGCATGAAATGTATGAAGTGCTTCGGTGTTTTATAAACAAAATCAACAACTATGTTACGTTAGAAAACCAAATCAAACAGCGCTGTGAAAAGATTACTTTGTCAGTGGGGAATCTAAAAGCATAGGATGTCAACGAATGCGTGCTTCAGAAATAATGGTTTTATTTTATACATTGGCAAGTATTTTTGCCATTAGCAGTAAACAATAAAAAAAACTACATATGATTAATAGGTGCTTTTAATTTATATTCACATATATTCCATTTAGTTTAGAAAAATAAGCATTTGCCCCAGTGTATGTTAAAATATATTCTCAACTTGAATTTATTAAATCAAGTTTACACTAAGATAAAAATGTTAGTATTTTGCTCACTAAAGCATTGAATTTACTGGTTAGAAGAAAATATCTCTAAATAGTTTTCTATAATAAATATCCAAGTCTTCTGTAGTTCCAAGTATTCCATAGAATATTTTTAAAAAGTATTATTATTGTGGTTCCTGTGTGCTTGGCCGTGTTGACGCATTTTCCATTTTCTCTTTGACGAATATTTAAACTACTTTCCCTAGATTTCGTAAGTAGTATTAATATTTTCTATTTTATTAATGACTGAGGTATATGCGTATGCGCACCTCAGTCGTTCTGCTAACTGTCAAGTTGTCTTTAATTTCTGAAGTCTGCTCATTAGAAATTGTATTGTTTTCTTAAATTTAATGTTTGTGTAATTTAGTCGTACTATCGCGTTAGTATTGACTTAATAATTTAACGACTTTTTTATGCGAGGAGAACGTGGAAAATGTGTCAAAATAGCATGTTATAAACAGGGGCCTTTAGGCACTATTACCAATAGGTAAGTAAAATTGTTCATATTATTATTTATCGAAATGTAAAACAATATTATGTTGTTAAAAGAGTATATTGTTGTGATGTTAAAACCTTTTTCATTATATACTGATTTTTAATTTTTTTTTCTTTAAACTTTTTGAATGCACATGTGATTATTTAAATAATACTGAATTGTTTTATATTATATTCGAATACTTAGTTAATTTAAAAGAGATAGTGTTTAGACGAGCAATATTTTTGTTACTATTTAGATGTTTAAGTGTAAACATGTAAGATATTTAATGTTAGAAATAAATATCTAGTACTCAATTATTGTTGTTTTTTGTATTTAATTCCTTAGCTGGAAAACCTTGTGATGTTAAAACACTTTAGCATAATGTTAACACAAGTACTTTACCAACATGACAACGTCTTTTTGCATATATTTTTTTATAATCTACAAAGTCTAAAAGTTAGGAATGACAGTGAGTACACACTATGATAGTTATGCATAAGAAGGAACGATGATTTGTATATAGTTACATGTCCTAAATTTTAGTTTACTTTAAATAATGTCTTTTGTTTATTTTTAAACACAACATTATGATATACATATTTGTAAAATATATATACAGGCTAAAGCACACTACAATTTTGCAAATAAATGTGGTTATCACATTAACAATTTTATAGGTGACATGTTTTCCTCCCACACATGTAAATTGCAATTGAAATCTATTCAAAACTGACACTGAAAAGCGCGCTAAATTAACTGTCACTTTTTGTGTAGGTACATAAATTATCTGTGGTCTTAAATGTTTTTCTCGTTTTAGCGGGCAAAGAGCCGGCGGCAATGAGCCAGGAGGTGCCGAACTCGCGGCCGCCCGAGCCCAGCCGCCCCCCGCCGCCCGCGCGCCCCCCCGCGGCGCCGCACTACCAGCCGCCACTGCCGGCCACGCCCGCCAACGCGGGGGGACTGTTCTCGTCCATCAAAGGGGGCGCCGGAAGCTTCTTGAAGAATCTAAAGGATACCTCTTCGAAGGTTATGCAAACTGTGCAACAGTGAGTATTTACTTTATGTTTTTTAAGGTTTTGTTTGGTTGTATTTTTTAAGGTCGTGTCCTGATCCAATTAGACTGGGATTTACAATACTAAATAGAATAGGATAGGTATAGGTCGGCCAACGACTATAGTATAATAGCAACAAACTACTGGATCATCATCATCAACATCATCATCTCAGCCGAAAGACGTCCACTGCTGGACATAGGCCTGTGTGCCAGTGGACATCATTTCTCTAAAAGAAATAACACTGAACTTATCACATCACACTATAAAACCGCAAGTTGGTGTGTTTGTTACTTCTTCGCGCTTGAGCGGCTGATTGCTTGGATGATATTTGGTTTTACACATCCGTGTCAAGCACATATATTCACGAATACGTAGATCCCAGGACATGGTCTACCCAGACCATTTCCTGGAATCAAATTAGGATACTTTTTTATTCCGAGAGTTTGTCCTTTCATACAAATTTCTACTTTCATGTGGACGAAGCCATTTTCAGTAGCTAGTTTCAAAATAACTAATAACGTCTTTTGTTTATTTTCAGATCAATAGCTAGAACAGATTTGGATATTAGCTACATAACTAGTCGTATAATAGTGATGCCTTACCCGTCAGAGGGCTTAGAAAGCGCCTATAAAACCAACCACATTGACGATGTCAGGGTAAGATTGACCAAACATCTATTTTTATTTTTTCAATTTTATATATTATCTTTTGATAGTTTTGTAAGTCGTACACAATACTCGCACCTATGATCTCACTAGATTTCAGTCTTATGCATTTAACTTATACAAAAGTTGTCTTAATATGATGAACTCCTATAGTCCACGGACGCGTATTCTAAGGGTCAGTTCACACCGAGACGCGACGCAACGCGACGATGCAGGAAGAGGCCAGTGATTTCGCGATGCGTCGCGCTGCGCCGCCGCGAGACGCATCGCAACGTTGCGAGGCGCATAGTAAAATCGTTGCCAACACGACATCGTGAATGTAAAAACGTTCCGCTGTGCAGCGAGATGCCGCGCGGCATCACGAGGCGCAACGCTGCATGAAGCAACTATTCTCACAATGAAATATGTATCTTTTCGTGTAGTAAATAAAGTTGTATTTTGAGACACTCTATTAAAATATGCAGGCAGCGTTGCGTCGCGCCGCGTCTCGGTGTGAGCTGACCCTAAAACTATGATACTCCGTCAACGAAGCGTTTAAAGTCATGCCATCGTGTCGCTACCACTTCGTCGATAGTTTCATAGTTTTGTATGTAAGTTTCACACAGGCGTACACCAAGCCTATAATGATGAATACGCGTCTATGAAGCTACGCGTTCGGGGAAATTAGGCCTAGGCCTCTTAGCAGATGGGTTGCATGTCCGCTGCAAAATTGCAGTTACAACTTTACAACTGTAGGTATATGAAACTGCCAAATCGCTTTATGGGCACCTTGTTTGATATGGACGCCGACTGCAAGCACACTGCAGTCTGTTGCTCACCACTGAAATACTACTGAAATGATCCGAGATATTCATAAGTTGCCAATTTCCAGGCATACCTAGAAAGTCGTCACCCTGGCGGCAAGTACAGCATCTACAACGCATGTCGCGGCTGTCGCCTGTCCTTCCCGCGCCACGTGCCCGTCACGGACGCCAGCCGCACGCTGTGGCCCACGCCGGCCCATCGCGCGCCACTGTTAGCACCAACCTATGCGTTGCTGCAACATATGTACCAATACTTGGGCAAGGATGAACGGCAAGCAGCTGTTATAACGTGCCAGGTAAGAATATGAATAAAGTGACCTATGAGCCCCCTGTCACACCATGGCCCACGCCGGCCCAGCGGGCGCCACTGTTAGCACCAACCTATGCGTTGCTGCAACATATGTACCAATACTTGGGCAAGGATGAACGGCAAGCAGCTGTTATAACATGCCAGGTAAGAATATGATAAGTCACTTGTCACAATTCGAACTTGTATTGCTGTTAAAACAAAACTGGTTCAGTACCGCTAGGGGAAATCGCGTTTATACGACGAGTCAGGGAAATTTTAGAAAAAGACGTTTCAAGGTCACTCTACAATGTAGTCGCATCGCGAGTAATCGCGGTCCATAAACCGAGAAGGCACAAGACTTCATGCGAATTTCGACTCTATTGCAAATGGAGGAAAGTACAAATTCCCTTATCAACTGACAAGAAGGGAAGTACTTGCGTTAGATTTTTATAGAATTACCATGTATGCAGTATGTATTGTAGCCTTGTATCTATATGAAAATGCTTAGAATCCTTTTATCTCACAGCATGATATTACTAACAGCTCTTTCTTCTTCTAGGACGGCAAGCAGATGTCGTGCATGTTAGTGTGCGGGCTGCTTCTGTACGCGAAGCTGGTGACGGTGCCCGAGGACGCGCTGCAGATGTTCGCCGTCAAGCGCACGCCCATCAACATGCCGCCCAGCCAACTGCGCTACCTCTACTATCTCTCTAATATTATTAGGTGAGCGACTATCAGTAGCGTATGTATCCTTAGCGTCAAGCGCACGCCCATCAACATGCCGCCCAGCCAACTGCGCTACCTCTACTATCTCTCTAATATTATTAGGTGAGCGACTATCAGTAGCGTATGTATCCTTAGCGTCAAGCGCACGCCCATCAACATGCCGCCCAGCCAGCTGCGCTACCTCTACTATCTCTCTAATATTATTAGGTGAGCGACTATCAGTAGCGTATGTATCCTTAGCGTCAAGCGCACGCCCATCAACATGCCGCCCAGCCAGCTGCGCTACCTCTACTATCTCTCTAATATTATTAGGTGAGCGACTATCAGTAGCGTATGTATCCTTAGCGTCAAGCGCACGCCCATCAACATGCCGCCCAGCCAGCTGCGCTACCTCTACTATCTCTCTAATATTATTAGGTGAGCGACTATCAGTAGCGTATGTATCCTTAGCGTCAAGCGCACGCCCATCAACATGCCGCCCAGCCAGCTGCGCTACCTCTACTATCTCTCTAATATTATTAGGTGAGCGACTATCAGTAGCGTATGTATCCTTAGCGTCAAGCGCACGCCCATCAACATGCCGCCCAGCCAGCTGCGCTACCTCTACTATCTCTCTAATATTATTAGGTGAGCGACTATCAGTAGCGTATGTATCCTTAGCGTCAAGCGCACGCCCATCAACATGCCGCCCAGCCAACTGCGCTACCTCTACTATCTCTCTAATATTATTAGGTGAGCGACTATCAGTAGCGTATGTATCCTTAGCGTCAAGCGCACGCCCATCAACATGCCGCCCAGCCAGCTGCGCTACCTCTACTATCTCTCTAATATTATTAGGTGAGCGACTATCAGTAGCGTATGTATCCTTAGCGTCAAGCGCACGCCCATCAACATGCCGCCCAGCCAGCTGCGCTACCTCTACTATCTCTCTAATATTATTAGGTGAGCGACTATCAGTAGCGTATGTATCCTTAGCGTCAAGCGCACGCCCATCAACATGCCGCCCAGCCAGCTGCGCTACCTCTACTATCTCTCTAATATTATTAGGTGAGCGACTATCAGTAGCGTATGTATCCTTAGCGTCAAGCGCACGCCCATCAACATGCCGCCCAGCCAGCTGCGCTACCTCTACTATCTCTCTAATATTATTAGGTGAGCGACTATCAGTAGCGTATGTATCCTTAGCGTCAAGCGCACGCCCATCAACATGCCGCCCAGCCAACTGCGCTACCTCTACTATCTCTCTAATATTATTAGGTGAGCGACTATCAGTAGCGTATGTATCCTTAGCGTCAAGCGCACGCCCATCAACATGCCGCCCAGCCAGCTGCGCTACCTCTACTATCTCTCTAATATTATTAGGTGAGCGACTATCAGTAGCGTATGTATCCTTAGCGTCAAGCGCACGCCCATCAACATGCCGCCCAGCCAGCTGCGCTACCTCTACTATCTCTCTAACATTATTAGGTGAGCGACTATCCAGTAGCAGTATCCTTAAGCTTAACGAGAAACGACCACGAAAGGTACTGAAATTTTCGGGTTCACTTTGCTCGGTCTCGCTTCTTCTTCTTCTTTTCGTATCGATGCTCTCATTAAACTTTTTTTGCCCAGTATTTGACAACCTGTATGGCTTTGAGATTAGCCTCGTTTAGATCCTGCAAAATACAGGTTGTTGTGCAGGAGGGACAGCATAGCAAGTGCCTCATGTCCTGGGTAGCTGCTCCACACTGGAACTGCGTTAAGGATGGTTCGAGGAAGCACTATTTCACCATGCTTTTTACAGCGGCCAACCTGGGTCCGCAATCGGTTAACAGATTTTTTTCCCCGCTTGTTACCATGAAATAATTACTACAAGGAACAAATTTTATTTTTTATTAATTATAGGACCACCGTGACTGCTCGGCCCGGCTGCCAATCCATCAATTAAAACAAATGAGTTTATTTCAGACCAGAACCAATTCTCCCTCACTTCCGGCCGGTGACGCTAGTGTCGCTGACCATCCAGCCGGTGCCGCTGTTCACGAAGGCGCGCGACGGCTGCCGGCCCTACATAGAGATCTACAACGAGGACCGCATGCTGCTGTCCACGATGCAGGACTACGACCGGTTGCATCTCTACAGCATGGCTGAGGGGAAAGTGAGTAACAAACTTTATCGATAAAACCTCTATTTGAATGATCACTTATTTATTTATTGTGCAGAAGTACCACAGTGTTTTCTTTTTAACCCTAAGGTTGACTGGTAGAGAATGCCCTGATGCATTAAGTCCGCCTATGCACCACCACTGTACATGAAGTTTAAATAAATAGATAACGTTTGAAAGTGTATTGTAGTGTTTGTGTGTGTGTGTACAATTAAACAGCAGGGACAACTGTCTTTTGGCTAGTGCTTTAAATTATGCCCGGTACACACATTGGGCCCATTCGGGTAAAATCAATTTATTTTCTTTCTTTCTTTATTGCAATATTGGTAATTGTAGCTGTGTCGAACGATTCCGTAAGATTCGCAATAAGACCGTTAGTAAGACCAGGGTGTCCACTTTAGGGAATGTCATGGAAAAGTCAGAGAAGTTGAAGGTGGTCAGAGAAAGTCAGTGAAATCGAAGTCACCTCGAAAGTTAAGGGAAATGGAGACGTAGAATCCTAATTTTAGTATAAAACCCTAAACATTATTAATATCAGTAGGATTCAAAAATAACTCTCCTATGGTACTTGTTATTGCAGATGACGATGGTAACCACTTATCACTAGTTAAGCCGCTTGTTTGCTGGGCATGCTTAGGCATAAAATCTTATCTATTTCATAGTTTATGAAATTGTCGAAAAGAATGGTGCCAAGGTAGCACCTACCTTATTTTTTTTTATTGTTCACTACTTTTACAAATAATAAAAATAGGACAGCTGATATACACGCTAGCTTAATCCACAATCTGGTTTTTATATCGGGATTTAATAAGATGGTGGTTGTCGTTAGGTGAGCCTCCCGCTGGACACGACGGTGGTGGGCGACGTGGCGGTGTGCGTGTACCACGCGCGCCAGCAGCTCGGGCGCGTGCACTCCGTGCCCGTGCTGTCGCTGCACTTCCACACCGGCTACCTGGCCACCGACCAGCATCACATCAAGTTTAATAGGTAAGGCTTTTTTTCATGTAAGGAATCATTAGAATTGGGCGGAGCGGGAGGGCGTGTCAGACTTTTACTGACTAAATGCCACCCCGTTCCTTCGTTGCCTTCGTTCTGGGGTCACGAGCTACCCTTTCGGAATCCAATCCATGGCCAGAGTTAAGAAGGTAACTAGTAACAAGTGGCTATATCGGAACCAGAATTTTTAAAATTGGTTTGTCGGAAACGAAATCGGAAGCGGAGGTAGAAGCTTCAAATGAAACATAACTGAAACGAATCAAAAACTCAGGTAAGTATAAATGAAGAACGAATTCACAATTTTCCAAATACAATTTTCGAAACCATGAAAAAGTAATTCACAGAAGAAGAGGTTCCCTGCGCGAGCGCGACTAGTATAAACTTGTTTGCAACACCGAATCAGGCAGCATTTTTCATTTGATGAAAAACAAGTGCAATGCTCACAAATATATCTGTACTAGCTTTCGCCCGCGGCTCCACCCGCGTGGTGTGTTGATAAAAAACAGCCTATAACAAAATTGAAGAATAAATAAGATTAAGTTTCATTTTTTTTTCCTTTTGACCGGGATAAAAAGTATCCTATATGTTAATCCAAGGTATAACCTATCTACGTACCAAATTTCAACCAAATCGGTCCAGCCGTTTTTGCGTGAAAGAGTTACAAACATACATCCATCCTCACAAACTTTCGCATTTATAATATTAGTAGGAAGCTGTATGGATACTTAAATTTTTTTGGGTTCTTTATTTCAAACCCACTGTATCTCGAGCTACAAAATATTTGTATATTCTAAAAATAATAGCTTTTCGCAGTCGGACATTTACACTTAATCTATCACATACCCGCGAAACGAGACACAATAGTAAAACAATAACAGCGCGGTCTCATAGGACCGGTCGGGGATTCAAACATGAATAACCAATTTTTTTGGTAAATCATCAAATAAATTTTTCCAATTCTGTGTGAGCGAAGTGTCAGACTTTCACTGACAAAAACTCACCCGTTCCAGGCCCACGGTGACTCTTTCTCACAGCCCATTAAACCTTTTGATATCTCTATCCCCTACAGATCTGAAATCGATGGCATAGATGAGTCGTTGCCCGTGAACGACCACTTCTCGAACAACACTTGCGCGGTGATCAGCCTCGTGGTGCAGAATGGCGAGCGTCGCAAGCCGCGCTCCGACCTCTGGGAAGAAGACCATTCCTTCCCCATTCGGACGCCCGACGTATTGTTCTCTACTAACCTGGAGAGAGACGAGACTATAGATAATTTTGGTAAGTCTTATCTTATTTGTTTATGACGATTTCATAAAGGCAAAGCGATAGGACTTACTGGAGGAGCTCGTGGCTAGATAGAAGTACCGTGTTACCCCAGTTATTGGGTTGTGGAGGTCTGGTAGGCAGCCGCTCCACATAAAATACTGGTATTCAGCTTAATCCAGCTTGACTGGAAGCCGACCCCAATATAGTTGGGAAAAGGCTAGGTAGATGATGATATCTTATTTGTTTATGACGATTTGATAAAGGCAAAGCCCTTACGACATTAAGCGGACTTAGGGCCTTTATTTTAGAAAAAAATGTACCTCGTCTCGGCTTCTACAGTTGGAGATTACATACCCAAATCTTTCTTGTTTATTGTTCTTTCTATTAGTGAAAACTGCTTTGAAAAACACGCTTGACCGAGCGTGAACAATGAGTCACTATTTTGTTAACGCGGATATACTATTGAGAGAATTTGAATTTAGAATTCAGTAATCATTATTTAAACTTTTTCATTTTTACTCTTTCGTCAAAAGAATATTTTAAAATTCCTTCCCAAACATATGCGTCTAGTTAAGGTTGTATGATTTATAACAGTGAAACTTATGCGCTGGACTCTCAACTTATTGTTTAACTTTATTCTTACTGTTTATGTATTATAAATCGGTAGGTATATAATATTTCTAAGTATTTCTGTGTACATCTATCTTATCTATTTATGCAGCGAATCTTCGCAAGAACCCTGGCGCAGTACCTAAAACAAGTATGTTGTAGTGTTGTGTTTAAGAAAATCATTCATTTAGCTGAGCATTTTCGTATAAATTTCAAATCAGCACGCACACAGGCTGCCACCATACAAAAATCCACCTTAACGCATTGAAATAAGGCCTGTGTGCGCGCATCCTTTATTTATTTATACAGGGTTATTTGTAAAACAATAGCAACCTCTCTGGACTATGTTACTGTTATCATAAACAATAATTCTATGACTTAAAAAAATATCATATTTTAGTTATATTTTCATACTAAAATAAAAATGTTTAAATGTAGGCGAAGCAAGCGATAGTACAATTGCAGGGGGCGAAAACAATGCGTGGGAGGCGTGGTACAGCAAAATACAGAGTTAAAATGTGTTTGATGAAACAACGAAATCAGAAAAGTTTGTTTTTGGTAAATGTATTGGTTTGTAAGTCATAGAACAATAGTTGTTGTTTATGATGTCAGTAATCCAAATAAGTGTTTTACAAATAACCCTGTATTGTATATGGAAGACATAATTTTCTGGCGGTACTCCATCTATACATACATATATATTTTACACTTCGTAGGGGTTTAAATGATTTTTCCCAGGTGTTTTAACTCCCAAACATTCGTTAATTTTTGTTTGTATAATAATCTTTGTATTCATTCGACGTTCATATTAATTTAAGAGTGCACAAGAACATGTTTTTTTTTTCGTATAGTTTAAGGCACGGTTTTTTTCATGTTTTAGAGATACCAATTCATTGCATTGGTTTAACTCCAACATTATTTGACATTTATTCGTTATATTTTTAATTATTTATAACTGTTTTAATGCATGCTTGTTTATTACTAATTTATCATAAAATTTTAAGCTCACTTATACCTCAAATTATTGAATGTGTTAAGTGATTTATGGTGGAAGTGAGCTTTAGTGTAAATAAGGAAGTCCAAATGTAAAAACTTGTTGAATAGAGGCCTCTGTACTTCTATGTGCATAAAGCATTTAATAAATAAATAAATAAATCATACATAACAATGCTGCAGTGAGAACATCTGGTTTTATTATCAAGATATTTGTATATTATTGAAAAGTTTTCAGAACAAAATGATAGAATTGGCTAATCAAAATGTAATACACATTTTATCCGTGTACGCCTAACAAACAGATGCGTATCAACTGCACTGTCCACTTGCAGTCAGATTGTAATCACCATCACAACGATTTATCGACATAAGTTTTCCTCCGACAGTAACAGCCGAATATCCAGTGAGAGAACCGGAACCGACTCGACCTAACCGTCCCTCCCGACCGGCGCCTCCCTCCCCGCAGCCTCCCTCTCGACCTCCCCCTCCCGCGGCGCACCCGCACTCCGAGCCCCTCATAGAGAATACAGCGGACTTCCTAAACCTCAACCTGAGCGGTGGTGCCGCACCACAGGAACCAAAACCTGAGAGGAAACTGAAGAGCGATGATTCGTTCGACTTCTTCGGAATGATGGAGAAACAGACTGATGATGGCTTCGGCGAGTTTCTTACTGGAAAGAAGGGGGAGAAAACTGAGGTTTGTTATGTTATTTTATCGTTCTTTCTGCTTATCTTGTGCACTTTACAAGAAAACACAGCGCGGTTTTCACTGGCAAACAAAAAGCACCATATTTTATAGGGAATAAAGTTGAAAATAAATTAATATTGCTCGACGGATCAGTACCTAACTTAAAGATTACGTACCATACGTTATTAAGGTTATTGAGGGTTAATTTTTGAATTTATCTAATCGCAATAGTGATATTAGAAGGCCTCCCACAAGGTAGAGCGATGACCTGGCGAGGGTCGCGGGAATCCGATGGATGCGAGGCGCACAGTATTGGTCGTTGTGACGACGCTTTGGGAGGTCTGTGTCCAGCAGTTGACGTCTTTTGGATGAGATGATGATGCTGATGATGAATTGTGATATTTGTTTGACGGTCTAAACGAGGTCTACACGGATCCTAACTACCTTTTTCTTTTTACTAAAGACTGCGTTCGCAACGGAGTCGATATTCGGCGACCTGCCCGCGCCGCCGACGGAGCAAGCCGAAGCCAAGCCGAACGTGAACTCCAGCGACCCGCTCAACTTCGACCCCTTCGGCCTCAACGACCCCCTGCCCAAGATAGAGCCTGTGCTTACACCGCAACAGCTGATCCAGGAAGAAGGTAACATCGATCATATTGCAATTTATTTATTACACACCATTGCTACAGAATATCAAGCAATAGTAACTTTATCCACAAGCAGATTTCTTGAACAAAATAAATGTTATTTTAAATTGTTTATTGGTTTAGATTAGAAATAATGTGTTAGAGGAGCTCGTGGCTAGATAATAACAGCCGCTTGGGTTGATCTTTAAGGTTAAGTAACGCTTGCCAAGGTTGGTCTGCGGATGGGTGACCATTTCAACCGAGTTTCCTTCGTGCCTAGTGTAGATCTTTGGCAGTCGTTACGGATAGTCAGAAGCCAGTAAATCTGACTCCAGTCTTGCCATGAAGTACCGTGTTACCCCAGTTAATGGGTTGTGGAGGTCTGGTAGGCAGCCGCTCCTCTTAAAATACTGGTATTCAGCTAAATTCGGCTTGACTGGAAGCCAACCCCAAAATATAGATGGGAAAAGGCTAGGTAGATGATTAGAAATAATGTGTTAAAAAACAATCTATACCATTGTCGCCTTTGGCTCACTATGTTATGTGAGTAAGTTTTTATCAATTATGTCAGTATCATAAACTATTAATATAGCACAATATATCCCGCGGCAACGATGTGTTAGGTATAAAAAGTCATGAGCAGCATTTATTTCAAATAAACCAATACAGGCACTTTTGAAAGCATGGTTTTTGATTTATATACGGGATTTATATAAGAAATTGCCTGTAAAGTGTGAAAACTTGTCGAATCAGTTAGTTCATACTAACATTCACTCTTTGAATTGATTCAGGTCGTCCCCAAAGCGTGCCGCTAGAGCGTGCGCAACCTAACCAAGGCGGGCGCGCGGACCCCTTCGCGGAGCTGGGCGTGCTGGGCAGCGCCATGCCCGCTCCCAGCGCGCAGTCACTCAGCGCCAGTGGCAGCATTGGTTCTACACCCAGAGCGTCTCCTGCGCACACTCCGGCACATCAGCCGCATACGCCAGCGCATCAGCCGGATTACAAGTAACTTTATTTATTAACTAGCTTCTGCCACCAGTTTCGCCCGCGTCAAAGTAGGTCTTTTCAAGCAAACATTGGACCGTCGTTTCATCCCCTTGAGGGTGGTGAATTTTGGAAAATCCATCATAATCATCTTTTCAAAAGAAAGATGTCCACCACTGGACATAGGCTTCCCTTACCTTGTAGAAGGCCTTCCAGTTCCAAAGCTACGTCTTCCGAAAAAGTCTTATTTTCTTTTAACTAAAATGTATTGATGAGGTTGATCATAATATTGATTATAATTAATTTAAAAAAAGTAATTAAGTTAGGCGCCAAATAAACACAATAAAAATAGCTTATAACCGTTAAGCTATCTTATCCTGATACGTTTTTTTAATAATGAAAAACAGTTCATTTTATGTTTTTCGAGTACCTACGCAGGGATATTAGGAAAAAGTGCAATGCACTTTATTCCAAGCTTATTTGGCGCCTTGTATAATTCATTTTTCTCATTTCCATACGTCATACTTCTCACTTTTAGAAGTAAGAAATTGTTTTCGCCCGGCACACTCCCAAAACTCGTATTACATTCCATTATTATCATAGTCTAACGGTAACATAACTTCCAGCCGGTCTCACTTCGAGCCAGCGAAGACCCCTGCAGATGACAAGCCAAGGAAGCCGATGGACGTGTTCGGCGACCTCCTGGGTAGCCAAGGGTATGAGTTCGCAGCCAAGAGAGACTCCGGCCCCAAGACTATGAACGCTATGAGGAAAGAGGAAATGGTCAAAGATGGTGTGGACCCGGAGAAACTGAAGGTTAATGAATGGGTAAGTTGTGAATTAACACCTTATCTCCAAGCCTATTTCTATACGGCAATTAGCTGATTTTGGTCACGGGCACCTATAACCATCATCTCATCATCATCTACCTAGCCTTTTCCCAACTATATTGAGATCGGCTTCCAATCCAGCCGGATTTAGCTGAATACCAGTATTTTACGAGGAGCGGCTGCCTACCAGACCTCCACAACCCAATGTTGCGATGACGTTTCGCGCGGTCTTATGAGACCGCACGGGATTTTAATGGTAACACTAGTTGCTTAGAAATGTAAATATTAAAAGATGCCACCTTAATTGGCAATTCAAAATGCGCCATACTATTTGTCATTCTTAAAAGCTGGTATTTGATTTTGTTTTATCTGCTGATAGTTGGTCCTCCAGTCGCCCATAAGAGCAACAAGTACCATGAAAATTAACTTAAAAATAATAATCGAAATAAAACAAAAAATAGCGTTCTTATGAGAATTAATATCCTCATGAACATTGTTTAGTGGTACAGCGAGAGGTCACATGACTTTGAAAATACTAAAATATTTTTCCCTGTTGTATTTCGAGTAAAATGGACATCAATTAGATTTGGATTTCACTTGAAAGTGCTTACCAGGTTTATTTGATATGCATACGTTATTTATTTTGCAAGTTCATTAATAGGTTGTTAGTGTTATGTGAGAAATCTTCAAATAACTTTCATTCTCATGGTGTGTTAGACTTTTACTGACTAGTATTTATTAGCTGCCATGATCAAAGTGTTGCAATCTATTTAGTGTTCGGAGGTGTTTCGCTATTTTAATAAGAAGTCCTCTTCCTTCGGCCCTTCGATAGCTACACCAGTGACTTGAAGTACTTACGATATACGTTGTTATACAGACGGAGGGGAAGAAGGCGAACATTCGCGCTCTCCTGTGCTCGCTGCACACCGTGGTGTGGGAAGACTGCCGCTGGACGCGCGTGGACATGTCGCAGCTCGTCACGCCCGCCGACGTCAAGCGCAACTATAGGAAAGCGTGCCTCGCTGTACATCCTGACAAGGTACGCTTTTAAAACAGTTTGACAGCAACTTGTAGTAGTCTGACAATATTTTGTATCTTCCATTTTATTGGCCACGACGCGCAAATTCACCCGTACTCCTTTGCCCAAGCTTTAGTCATAAAATAGGTTAATAAAAAAATTGTGATAAACACAAAAACCGTTTAAAATATTCTTCCATACTTCTTTATTAACCTACTCTAATGTTTGCCAGTAGCTGATTTCCTTGTTATATAGTGTAATCACGTTAGGAAAATAGTGAACTATCATTGGCACTCAACTTAGCCACGCCACTTGACCACTTAGAGCCTAGTAAATTAGAAAACCTTCAGAAAGGCCTAAAAAACTACACTAAAATTGAAAATTATGGTAATTCTGATGATTTTAATCATTGTAACTTTTCAGTAGCACTGATGATGTCACTATTTTCTTGACGTGAATAGACATTATTGTGACTGTTGTTCCGGAATCCAATCAGTAGTGTTTGTTTCCTGCTACTATTATCTACAAAATCAATTATCTTTTCACAGCAAATGGGCACCTCCAATGAAAACATAGCAAAGATGATCTTCATGGAACTGAATAACGCGTGGAGCGACTTCGAAAATGACGCCAAGCAACAGAACTTGTTCTCCTAGACGTCAGGGTGCAGCTAAAACATTACCATACAATAAACACGGAGTAGTTAGTACATGGAGTTGTCACACGCATGTTCCTCTGTATAACGAAACATGCGAGAAATGTAATGGCGAGTGCGACGACTCTTGAAGACGCGAGCTCGCACATAAACACTTCATATGTTCATTACTCCGTTACATTAAAGACTCATACAGTACATTAATAGCGAAAATATGTTTACTTAGATAGACCCTGCCAGTGGTGTATATTCAACAATTCAAGCCAGTTGGAAATATAAGAATCTAAAGCTTAACTCGGTTTCGCGGATTTGTCTTACCGTTAGAACTTTACGGGAAATCGCTAAGTAAGTATAAAATAGAATTGTGATAAATTCTTAAATAGTTTATTAAATTAAATGTTAACTTTGTGGATATGCATCTTATATTGATGTTTGGATGTAGCCCCAATTAATAAAGGCTTCTCTTGTAGATCTTTAAATGTCTCGTATTCATCAGTATTTTATTGCGTATGTATGAATAAATCAGGTCAATTTTTTGCAGTAAAATCAATGATGTATCACACAGACGGTGTTTTGAACACTAATAGCATAGTTTTGAGACCCTTTACCCTTTTGTCATAAACAAACGATAATTATCAATTCAATCCAATTGAGAACGAGAAAAAATACGTGATGATGAGAACTTTCCATACAATGCCATTTTAATAACGTTAGTTCGTTTAGTCAATGTTTTGTCTTCCGATTGCATTTTGTTTAGATACCGTAGCAATAGTAACCGATGCAATCAATATAGAGTTAATTTACTAGGCGTATAACTTGGCGATGACACTCATTGTAGACGGTCGTGTGACAATAGCTCTTACTCTTTCGGGCACTTTACTGTCCGTGTAGCATTGTCTCACTCGGTCAGAGATCACTTGGATGTGCCGTCGCTGAGTACCGACCTGTACCGACTGCAAAAACAACGACTCAGTCAGAGCTTCTTACTTTAAAACATTGTACATTACTCAATAAATAATTTAGTTGATTTAGCCCAGTCTAAATATAATATAAATATACGAATCGGGTTCGTGGAAGTTGCATAAAAACATTATTTTGTAAACTTATCCATGGGTAAAATACTAATTTGTGGACGTTACTTAATTATTTATTAGTGTTTAGTGTCGTATTTTATTACACTCACGTAAATAAATATAGAACAAAAAATGTATTTTAGATATTAAATATCACGAGAGCTAAAATGCATGAAATTCATGAAAAATCAAAGTTACAAGTTTATTACGGTTAAGAATGTTATTCGACTCGAAGTTATCGATAAAATAATTATGCTATGTCTATCTATTTGCGGGAAGAGTAGAAATTCAGCTTTTTTGCGAGTTCGCTTTATTATGTTACTACTACTATATAATGTAGGTATATGGGAAACTGTTCAGGAGGGGAGGACCATTACGCCACGGCCCTGGAACGAAAAGAGCAACTGCAGGACACGACTTTTGCTAACTTTAACCCACCAGTTAAAATTAGTAAAAGTCTGACAATCCCTCTTACTCCACCCAGAGTGGAAAAGTTACTTGGTGATACCTTACCTTTCTTCCTCAACTTCTCTTCTTGAACAGAAATAATGTATTCTTTATTTTACTTATTCAATTTTTAAGCGCTTCTTTTACGAATACGACGCTGAATTCGGATACTTCCTGTGAGTACCGTTAGTCGCATAAATATAATTCTTATGATACCAATTTACAAGGTAAAACAATGGCAAGTCGCGCAATTATAATCAATGCAAAACGGGTCACTGGTACATGGAATCTAATGAACGCTGAAGCGAGATATATTATTTAATTCCTTTGGGTTTCAGGACTTGGTGTTGTTAACGTTAATTAAATTAGTTCTCTGAGAGCTTACGATAATGTTAAGTTTATACATTCCTATTGAAATAAGTGTAGTCGGATGTCCACGATCGTTAACTAGGTGTGGTTTTTAAATGTGGAACTTAAAACAATCTTTAGAATCTTATGAATTATTTGAATCAGTATTCGAATTTAGAATGAGGCTTTCGTTCATCCGACTTTGTAACAGATCGTGCAATAGTTGATTTTGGAATCTTAATTTTTTTTATATACTTATAGTTAGGCCTATAACAGAGTCAAGTTTGTTGATTGCAATGTGGTTTAGAGCCAGTGAAGTCACCAATATCGTGTATATTTTGCTTAGATAACGTACCTATGTCTAAATAACAAATCTGTTCGAGAATAAAGTAATTTGAAAAGTAAATATTGTATTTTTCTTCCTAAACATCTTCGTATCCCTTATTAGTGTCTAAACACACTATGCCGAAGATACGCGACCGAAGTTCGGCATTATTACGCCTGTAATGCTATTTGAATTACTGGCGAGACACATTATGCCGAAATTACGTTGCGTTATAACGTACAGCCGAACTTCGGTGGGGCGTAAGTTCAGCGGCAATTCGGCGGCAACGTATTCTGTAGAACACACATTATACGCGACCGAAATTTGGTTCGATTGCCGACGAAGATCTAGACAAGATCAAGACACCACCCCACGACAGCGAAACACTGAGTATGCACACAAAATTTCGCAACTGAATTTCTGCCGCGTAAGTTCGGCACTTATGGTGTGTCATATCAGCCGAATACGTTGGAACGTAAAATCAGCCACGGAAATTCGGTCGCGTACGTTCGGCATAGTGTGTTTAGACACTTAGATGGGCACGGTTAGCGCAGTGGTTAATTGGCTGCTGTACTGTGCATGTGTCGCGGTACGATTAACTCTCTAATTACTAATTTATTAATAAATTAATGAACTAGTGCGCCTCACCATCAACAATTGCATCACTGCTTACCATCAGCTGGGATCGCGGTCAAGCACTAGTTTCGAACAATTAACAAAAAGATCATTGTCAAGTGGGTACCAACTTGACGTCAGAAGACGACGAGCAGAAGCTTAGAGACAAGTTTCTTTTAATCTCGTTTTACTGATAAATACATACAAAGCAAGAAGCCCCAGCTTGACCGCTTTGGTATATCTTACTAATATCAAAAACGCGTTAGTGTGTATGGGTGTTTGTTACCCTTTCATGCAAAAATCACTGAATGGATTTCTATGAAACTTGGTACAGGGGAGATCATGTCCTAGAATAACATGCAGGACACACAGTTCCGAGAGAATGCCCTTTGAGGATAATTCTACTAGGTTATGCTCGTATATTATACACTTGAGAGCAAAAAAATCGCACATGGCTTGTAATTTAGTTTAATGCTTTTATCCCCTTAAATCTAAAGATATGGAGTATAAATTATTAAGCAAAATTAAAGCATATAAGGTTAACTTTACAAAAACATAAAATTAAGGTCATTGACCTTCACGTAATTCAAAAAAATCAACCATACATCCAATTCCAAATTTGGGGAAAATTCACTCATTCGCATTTCTCAACTTACACCTTTACCCAAAGCTACAAAAAGGGTATTTTTTTTTTAATTTTTACTCTGTTTCCGCCAACGCGATAACGTCTCAATTGGAAACAGACGAATTTACTGGAAAAATATGGATACCACGCCCGCAGAAGCTGTTCAAGTTATTACCTTTAAATCATACTGTCAGTCTTTCTACACGTGCAGCCTGTGGGTCAACTTCACTCAGAGGGCATACAGCGCCCTACGCGTTCAGTACAATAATGCATTGAGAGTGCTGCTGCGGCTGCCGTGGCGATGTAGTGCATCAGGGATGTTTGCAGACAATAATATTGATGGTTTTGCCGCTATTAGTAGGAAAAGAATTGCATCCCTGATGTCTCGCGTTCGCGGCAGCACCAGCAGTATTCTCAGTGTATTCGTGGATCGGTGGGATTCCCCAATGTTGCGGAGGTGGATGCGGCTCCATGCCGAAATTTAATTTAATTGTAATTGTATATTTTTATGTGTCTGTAACCTACTAACACTAGAATAGGGAATATGCAGGCAATTTTTTTATTTTTTTTATTCAATATTCACTTCATTTTGATGTAGAAAAAAAATAAACCATAGCCGTAAGAGTAGTAATTACTTTTTTATAAAATCTTAAAAATATTGGTTTAATTTGATGAGTTCAAACGCTACTATTTCTCGCGCGCTTGAGGCGTGACGTCATAGGTTACGTCCTGTCAGTTAGTTAGTAGTGTTTGCATTGAGAGTTAGTTTGATATATAACAAAGTGTTTTAGTCGCGTAATAATCATGGAAGAAGAAAAAAGCCATTTTATAGATATTGCATGATACCAATGTGTATAACACTATAAAAAGTACACCAGATAAATTCACCATTCCTGTCAGTTTTGTGCCCTTTTTTTTTTTTTTTTGTTTTCGGGGGGAAACCTTCAAAAGGCGCCTGGACTTTTGGGGAAAAAGACCAGGGAGTGTGGGATTCTTACCTCACTAAAACCACCCCGGTGATCACCATCTGCACATGGGAGAGGGCCCCGTGTCCTCTTAAAAGACCACCCCGGAACCCCCTCTGTGTACAACGCCTGTTAGAGCACATCCCTGAGGGACAGTTTTGTGCCCTGTGACGTCAAAGTCGTCGCCGTCGTCGTCTCACCATTGGTCGTTTTCATACGACCAATGGTGTGGCGTTTTACAAATTTGAATTTCGCTCGTAAATTTTTCACTTTTTGATTTACGTTTTAAATAACTAAATGCATATTAAATTAGAAAATAACGAA
Source organism: Mythimna separata (assembly GCA_030763345.1). Taxonomy (NCBI): domain Eukaryota; kingdom Metazoa; phylum Arthropoda; class Insecta; order Lepidoptera; family Noctuidae; genus Mythimna; species Mythimna separata. The sequence goes on along the minus strand of CM061171.1, from coordinate 19,445,670 downwards.
TTGAGTGTATTACTACGACCTTACAAGATTAGGAAAAAAAAAATCAGGCCATTTTATTTTTTATGCATATTCCCTATTTAATTAAAATTTATTGTTATTAACCCTATAGACTCCGGTCTGAAATAAAAATATTCTATTCTATTCTAAAACAGGCCATAAAACAAATGAAGTTGCTCGACAGCCAAAATTGGGCCGTTTCCCTGATCTTCGGGTATACCAAAGGTTTCAAGAGACCTATCGGTGACCAGGACCTGGCCGGTGGCGCATAGGATTAGGGCGTGATGATCGCTTTGTTTTAACAAGTACTTTGAAAAATTGGCTATCAAACACGATTGAACTGAGATAAAAGCTTTTAGAAGTTTGCAATGTCAGTATAAATCAGCGGACAATTAGAAAAGGACTGGATGAAGCAGGTCTGACTGCATAGCATCCAGCAATTGGTACAATTTGGCGACAATTTATCATGGATCACTTAAATTACGTGTTTGACTATTGGCCGGCTATGGTGTTTTCTGATAAGTGCAGAATGACTTACATGACCATGATGGACGCCTTAGGATCTACAGAAAGTCATCAGGCTAATTTTATCAATGCTACATAAGAAATCATGTTGCTTTTCGAGGCGTTTAGGGGTGGCGTAATGTTATACAGTAAAACTGACTTATATTCATACCTGCCCGATATCGAGAGGGTTGATGGCTTCACGTTACGTCAAAAAAATGCCCGGAGAATCTGTGAAGCTGCTGGTGTAGCTTATTGGTAAAAATTTTTTCTTAACGCACGACAATACCAGATCGCATGTCGCTAGAACAGTTTTTCACTACATGGAAAACTTTGAAATCAAATCATCGCGATAGTCAGGTCTATGCGTAGTTCTGATCTTAATCCAATTGAACACATCTGGAATTCTGGAATGATCTTAAAAGAAGAGTTATAGCAAAAAACTAAAAAAAACAACAACTCGTTTCTCTCATTCTCTCTTTAGCAAAATGTGGTAATTTTACCCTTATGTTGAATATTGTGCTCTAAAACTTTTCAAAAGTATTTTTTTACACTGTATTTCATATCATTAGAAAGATAATGAAATGGTCTTTAAACTTGTGTATGCATTTCTTTCAATATCTTTTCATATTCATGACAAAATCTGCCTTAACATAACAAGTCATGATGTGCGATTTTATTGCTCTCGAGTGTATTATCTGTGACTAGGTGAATCCGCTGGCCGCAACTAGTTTAGTATAAAATTAATAGAATTTGGACCCCACTTTAAGTGTTCATTTGAATTAGAAAAACTTCCCAAATTTTATGCATTTATTTTAGTACAATTCTACATTTATTCTCGTATAGTCGCCTACTACGATAATGGCCAGATAGTTTTACCTACTACTCGGCACATCTAATACCTACTTACAAAGCAATAAAGTATTCAATCAGACTGCACTAGCGGGTGCGGGAGTGGGCGCGGGCGCTCGGGTCTTGGCGTCTACGTACCTATTCAGTGCTGAACGAGCTACAAGTGTCCATGACGATTGGCGACGCTTCGGTAGGTGAATCAAAATGGTTGAGAACCATAAGCGTAGTCACCTAACAGACGCTATATCACTGTGAACGATACGGGAGCACTGAGCCATTAGAAACTCCCGCGCCACCCGCGCCCGCCTCATGAAGACGCGTGGCTCGCGGGAGCACCGTGAACGCAAATGGCGTCTGCATACATTTTGAGTTACATGGACCCGCGCCCGCCTCCACTCTGAAAGAGTACAATGAATCCATTTTTTTAGAGCCTAACTGTAGAAATAAAACCCTGGCATATGTACTGCAAAATCCTTATTTATTAACTCTAGATGTTCGTTCGTCAACTGGGTTCCATCTTGACGTCCATGCAGCCATACTTCTCGAGGAGCTCTTGTTTCTTGCGGCGCAGCAGCGCTTCCTCTATGTCCTTCTGTGAGGGCACGGCTACGTGTGACGTCACGACCGGCCGGACTGGTTCACCGTCTTCGTCTTCTTCTATTCGCTTGTCGTCGGGCTAGAAGAAAGTGAAACAGTTTATTTTAAATAGACCATTAAATATGTAGGAAATTACACTTTTTAATTCATGAATCTCCGACCGGTCCTATTATTTATTTATTTATTTATTTTATTTAACGTTTGAATCCCCGACCGGTCCTATGAGACCGCGCTGTTATTGTTTTACTATTGTGTCTCGTTTCGCGGGTATCTGAGTAATTAAACATCTTGCACATAATGGTACAGTCAGCATCAAAAGTCGATGAACAGAATCAACATAACAAAACACCTGTTCACAATAAAATGCCATAAGTTATAGTCGCAACTAGGAAAAAAAATAGCCTGTATACCAGAAATTTACAAAAGTCGTTAAACACGAGTATTTCAAAAGTACATGTGCACTAGTATTTCAAAAGTACATGTGCACTAGTATTTCAAAAGAACATGTGCACTAGTATTTCAAAAGTACATGTGCACTAGTATTCCTAAAGTCGCTGTACACCATCAATCCAAATGTCGCTGAACATCATTGTATCAAAGTCACTAAATAGCTAATTTCACCTGACTAAACTAACTACTACTAAATATAGAAACTGCTGATATTGTTATTATCTTTATTATAGAACAACATCATTGTATCAAAAGTCACTAAACAGCAGTAAAGACAAAATTAGGTTAACAAAGTATATTTTTAATGTTGCCGTGTGTTAATATACTTTTGACGCTTATGTTGTTCAGCTACTTTTGGGACAGTGCTTGCTTGATCTTAATAATGTATGTTAACATGTTAGTATCTATTTCAATACTTATTTACAAAGCAATTATACACTCGAGAGCAATAAAATCGCACATCATGACTTGTTATGTTAAGGCAGATTTTGTCATGAATATGAAAAGATTTTGAAAGAAATGCATACACAAGTTTAAACACCATTTCATTATTTTTCTATGATATGAAATACAGTGAAAAAAAATACCCTTGAAAAGTTTTAGAGCACAATATCCAACATAAGGGTAAAATTACCAAATTTTGCTTAAGAGAGAATGAGAGTCAAACTTAAAATTCTTGGTTAACCAGTTTATTAATAAAGTGTATTCACTATCTTGGCCTTAATTACAGCTGTTAATCGATATCTCATGGACCGTATTAATTTTACCATGAAGTTGTATGGTATAACCTTCCACACCTCGTCAATGATGAATTGACGCTCTTGGAGTCGCGAAGAAACAAGTTTTTTGCTGTAATTCTTCTTTTAAGATCATTCCAGATGTGTTCAATTGGATCAAGATCAGAACTACGCACAGGCCCGTTGCCCTCATGCGTTAAGATTTTTTTTTACCAATAAGCTGCACCAGCAGCTTCACAGATTCTCCGAGCATTTTTTTGACGTAACGTGAAGCCATCAACCCTCTCGATATCGGGCAGGTATTAGCTACAGTGTATGAATACAAGTCAATTTTACTGTATAACATTATGCCACCCCTAAACGCCTCGAAAAGCAACATGATTTCTTATGTAGCATTGATAAAATTAGCCTGATGACTTTCTGTAAATCCTAAGAGGTCATGGGAGGTCATGGTCATGTAAGTCATTCTGAACTTATCAGAAAACACCATAGCCGGCCAATAGTTAAACACGTAATTTAAGTGATCCATGATAAATTGTCGCCGGGCTTGTAGGGGAACTGTGGTCAGTTTGGTACCAATTGCTGGATGATATGCAGTCAATCCTGCTTCATCCAGTCCTTTTCTAATTGTCCGCTGATTTATACTGACATTGCAAACTTCTAAAAGCTTTTGTCTCAGTTCAATCGCTTTCGATTGCCAATTTCTCAAAGTACTTGTTAAAACAAAGTGATCATCACGCCCTGAACCTATGCGCCATCGGCCAGGTCCTGGTCGTCAAATGTACCCACTGGTCTCTTGAAACCTTTGGTATACACGAAGATCAGGGAAACAGCCCAATTTTGGCTGTTGAGCAACTTCATTTGTTTTATGGCCTGTTTTGGGCAAGGTAATAACTTGAACAGCTTCTGCGGGCGTGGTATCCATATTTTTCCAGTAAATTCGTTTGTTTCCAATTGAGACGTTATCGCGTTGACGGAAAGAGAGTAAAAATTAAAAAAAAATACCCTTTTTGTAGCTTTGGGTAAAGGTGTAATTTGAGAAATGCGAATGCGTGAATTTGGGGAATTGGATGTATGGTTGATTTTTGTGAATTACGTGAAGCGGCCGGCGCGTGTGCGATTTTTTTGCTCTCAAGTGTATTTTATTGTTAGTAATCATACCAATCTACAATATGAAATAACATAAACATAACTCTAATGATCTACGAAGCGATTATTGTGACGGTACTTGTTACTTTGCGCAAATCTTACAAAACCTTCCTTTAATTTTTACTTTTTGTAAAAGATAAAAATAAAAAACCAAAAACTTGATTTTTTGAATTTTTCACATAAATTCTGAGGTTATGTGAAAAAAGAGTAAATAAAAAAGTTTTAGACCTTTTTATTACCTACAACATTGCCATTTGACTTTTTTCGATAGGACTTTTAGTTTTGTCGGAAATCGAGGAAAACCGTTTTTTACCCTTAAAAACTCACCCTCACCCCCTTCCTGACCTCAGATCGCCCGTAAATTATTTTTCCTTTCATTTTTATAATATTCCCCTCCTTTTCTAATGGGTTTCATCCTACTATTTTTTTTTTGGTTTTAAAAATTATCGACCCTGGTCTATAAAATTATCACATGGTGTCATGTGAATAGAAATAATAAAGAAATTAAAGGAAGGTTTTGTAAGATTTTCGCAAAGTAAATTACAAGTACCGTCACAATAATCGCTTCGTAGATCATTAGAGTTCATCATCATCATCATCATCTCAGCCGAAAGACGTCCACTGCTGGACATAGGCCTCCCCCAAGCGTCGCCACAGCGATCGGTCCTGCGCGTCTCGCATCCATCGGATTCCCGCGACCCTCGCCAGGTCGTCGGTCCACCTTGTGGGAGGCCTTCCGACGCTGCGTCTTCCGGTACGTGGCCGCCACTCTAGAACCTTCCGTCCCCATCGACCATCTGTTCTACGAGCAATGTGCCCTGCCCACTGCCACTTGAGTTTGGCGATTCTTCGGGCTATGTCGGTAACCTTAGTTCTCTTGCGGATCTCTTCATTCCTGATGTGATCGCGCAAGGAAACTCCGAGCATAGCCCTTTCCATTGCTCTTTGGGTGACTTTAAGCCTTCTGATGAGGCCCATTGTGAGCGACCACGTTTCCGAGCCATATGTCATCACTGGCAACACACACTGGTCAAAGACTTTTGTCTTGAGACACTGCGGTAGGTTGGACGAGAAGATACCGTGCAGCTTCCTGAACGCTGCCCAGCCGAGTCGGATTCGACGATTGATCTCTTTCTCGAAGTTTGATCTACCCAACTGGACCGTCTGTCCCAGGTAGACGTAGTCGTCCACAACTTCGAGTGTAGAGTCTCCGATCTTGATAGGAGTGGGAGCTACATGGATGTTAACCATGACTTTGGTTTTGTCCATGTTCATTTTGAGTCCCACTCTTTCGGAAGCCCTACTGAGATCACCGAGCATTGTACTGAGCTCCTCCGTAGTCTCAGCCATGACTACTATGTCGTCGGCAAACCGAAGGTGAGTGATGTACTCGCCATTGATATTGATGCCTCGCCCTCTCCATTCCAGAACCTTGAAGACATCCTCCAATGCGGCCGTAAACAGTTTCGGAGAGATAACGTCTCCCTGCCTCACACCCCGCTGTAAGAGGATAGGTTTCGAGGTCTGATCCTGGAGTCGGACTGACATGGTGGCGTTTTTGTACAAACATTTCAGCACTTCGATGTACCGATAGTCAATCTGGCACCGTTGGAGAGACTGCAGTACAGCCCAAGTCTCGATCGAATCAAAGGCTTTCTCGTAATCCACAAACGCTAAGCAGAGAGGCAGGTTATACTCCTCAGTCTTCTGTATAACCTGCCGTAGCGTATGTATGTGGTCTACGGTGCTAAAGCCTTTTCGGAATCTGGCTTGTTCAGGAGGCTGGAAGTCGTCGAACCTGCGCGCGAGACGATTCGTGATGACTCTGGAAAACAACTTGTAGACATGGCTCAGAAGTGAGATGGGCCTGTAGTTCTTAAGGAGGGCATTGTCGCCCTTCTTAAAGAAAAGTACCACCACACCTCTGCCCCATGCCTGTGGCGTTTTGCCCTCGAGTATGACGGAATTAAATAGCTTCTGAAGGGCCTTAAGGACCGGTTTTCCACCCGCCTTCAGAAGTTCGGCCGTAATTCCGTCCTTTTTACTTACAATAAAATATTGAGATTACTGACAATATAATATAATTGCTTTGTAAATAAGTATTGAAATAGATACTAACATGTTAACATACATTATTAAGATCAAGCAAGCACCGTCCCAAAAGTAGCTGAACAACATAAGCGTCAAAAGTATATTAACACACGGTAACATTAAAAATATACTTTGTTAACCTAATTTTGTCTTTACTGCTGTTAAGTGACTTTTGATACAATGATGTTGTTCTATAATAACAATATCAGCAGTTTCTATATTTAGTAGTAGTTAGTTTAGTCAGGTGAATATAGGAGCTCGTGGCTAGATAATAACAGCCGCACAGGTCGATCTTCAAGGTTAAGCAACGCTTGACTAGGTTGGTCTGTGGATGGGTGACCATCTTAACATAACGAGTTTCCTCCGTGCCTCGGAAAGCACGTTAAGCCGTTGGTCCCGGCTGTCATTTGGAGATCTTTGGCAGTCGTTACGGATAGTCAGAAGCCAGTAAATCTGACTCCAGTCTTGCCATGAAGTACCCGTGTTACCCCAGTTAATGGGTTGTGGAGGTCTGGTAGGCAGCCGCTCCTCGTAAAATACTGGTATTCAGCTAAATCCGGCTTGACTGGAAGCCGACCCCAATATAGTTGGGAAAAGGCTAGGTAGACGGTAGACGAGTTTAGTCAGGTGAAATTAGCTGTTTAGTGACTTTGAAACCATGATGTTCAGCGACATTTGGATTGATGGTGTACAGCGACTTTAGGAATACTAGTGCACATGTACTTTTGAAATACTAGTGCACATGTACTTTTGAAATACTCGTGTTTAACGACTTTTGTAAATTTCTGGTATACAGGCTATTTTGTTTCCTAGTTGCGACTATAACTTATGGCATTTTATTGTGAACAGGTGTTTTGTAATGTTGATTCTGTTCATCGACTTTTGATGCTGACTGTACCGCGCTGTTATTGTTTTACTATTGTGTCTCGTTTTGCGGGTATGTGATAGGTTAAAATCTATTTTCAAAAAGTTAGTTTCATACTTTGGCCTCCCTCACCCTAATCTTCCTTAATTAAGTTCCTAATTTGTCAAGTTATAGGTACTAGGAATTTATAATAGATCCCGCGGTTATCTAAATTATAAAAATCTCATATCACAATGTTTGTTATCGAAGTCAGAAGGTACCGAGGTTACTGTTATCCCGGCTTGACCGATTTTTTTTTTCTGGATTAGTGGTAGTTTGAGAATTGTTTTCATTTTTTTCTTTAATAATTTGTATGGCAGAGTCAGCTAGGATTGATATATTTATTTCATTTTCACTGCCTTTCTCTGGCTCTTAGTATTTGCTATACTAGAAATAACTTACATCTTCTGGATAAATGTCTTCTTCTTCTGGTAAATCTTGATCCTTATCTTGTTCTTTGTTCCTCTTCCATTCGTCTACCGCCTGTGCTATTGCTGTAAAGGATTTAATGGGTTTTACAGAGCAGTCGAAAATCTAGGACCAGTTAGGTTGGGCCACATATATTTTGCGAGAACAAAACCTTATTGTTTTCGTTACTTTTATTAAATTAATTTTTCAATACTACTACTAAATTTGCTGTTTTCAGCTTGTCCATCAAGTAGGATTAAGTTCAATTAAAATCAAAAATGTTTTTATTTCACATGGGCCTCCATGGGCACTTATGATGTATGGGTACTATTTGTGTGCCTGAAATAAATGCTTTTTTTACTTATAAAACGTCGGAAGCTAGTGCACCAGTTCAACATGGGGCTTATCAAGTATGCAAGAAAACAAACCTTCTTTCTCAGCCTCCTGTTCGAGCGGCATCAGTAGGCCGTCGTCGTCATCTCTGTAGCCGTAGTAGTCAGCGTCCACGTCTCTCATGAGATCGGCTCGCGTCCTCCGAGGCGGCGGGGGAGGTTCTTGCTCGAATAACTCGCGAACACCTGTACATGGGCAATGTTTAGTACTGAAAGGGTCAGTTCACACCGAGACGCGACGCGTCGCGACGATGCAGAAAGAGGCCAGTGATTTCACGCTGCACCGCGCGCCGCCGCGAGACACATCGCAGCGTTGCGAGTCGTATATTAAAATCGTTGGCAACACCGACGTCGTCAATGAAAACGTTCCGCTGCGCACCGAGATGCCGCGCGGCGTCACGAGGCGCAGCGTTGCATGAAGCAACGTATTCTAAATTCTCGTAATGAAATGTGTATCTTTTCGTGTAGTAAATATTCTATTTTGAGTCACTCTATTAAAATGTGCATGCTGAGTCGCGTCGCGTCTCGGTGTGAGCTGACCCTAAAGGTTATGATTTGCCTGATAAATCTTATTATAGCGTTAGCAGGCAGGCTTGCAGAAAATACTTGTAACTGTCCTATGTTTAGTTTGGTGTAGATGGCGTTGTGTGCAAGTTGTGGAATATTATCTTATTGTGTGCAAAACTTATTACAAAATACAGTTATAATTGGCAATGCAAAGCTTAACTCAACAATGAGTTTTCTCCCAGCAAACCTTTAAGTGACATAGAGATATGAGATTCGAGGGTAAGATCCAATGTATTAAAATGGCTACAAACCTGGTAGATCTTTAGCAGCTCCGAAGTACTTGTAGCCTCTGTTGCCGGGGACCTCTTTGCCGTCTTGGTCCAGCATCTTAGGCCCGACGCGCGCGTGGTCCGGTCCACCCAGCGACTTGATCTGCACCTCCCAGTGACGCTTCTCCCTCATCAGTTTGTTTATCTCGTCGTTCAAGTCTCGTATCCGAAACTCGCCAAGACCAGCTGGTAGAAAAGAAAAGATTTGGTGTCAATTTCGACCGGTGACGCATTTAGAGTATGTATTATACAACGTGTAACGTTAAATGAGCAAAACCTGAAATTAGTTTGTTGAGAATAACGAGTAGAAGCAATAAAACCACTTTTTAATATAGGTCACAAATTTCAAAAAAAAATAATTAAAAATTTTGCTTTGTCTATTTATTAACAAATCAAGCCATCACGTGCATAAACCTGCGTAAATAGGTAAACAAACACAAACGGTTGTCGTCCAATTTAGACTTTCTCGTAAACGGGATAATAATCATACTCATTTCGATGTAAATACGAATCTTAAACAAACTAAAACAGCACATAAAACCTTCAATTTTTTTTTAATATATCTTTTTCTATCGGAATTAGGTCAATTGGATTAAAAATCGTTTGGGGTGTCTGAGGTTTTGCGCATTTAAAGTTACACGTTGTATACAATGTGAAGTCGTAATGTTTGTCTAAACTTATGTTTTACAATATTGTGACGTCATAGCTGTAGGGTAAGCATAACAAGAAACATTTTAAATTAAATTTATTTACGAATCAATAACGAAAAAAGTTTAATCAAATCTAGTTCTTCAATTCCTTTCATCTCTGCATCACGGTGTAAAGTGTCTGAGCAAAGGTGATGAAACTAAGTAATAAATAATATATTTAGCTAATTTTGATGAAATAATATTTTTTTTTCTTCACTTAGATTTAACTAAGACTCTGTTAAATAAAGTAAAAAAAAAACATAATTGATAAGCAAATAAATTTTCTTTGCAAACCGTACTTTTGAAATAACGTTGAACCAATAGAGGTTATTGACGATCCTATTCCTATTTAACATTTCACTGGTAAGATGATGGAGCTTTGTACTAAGCAGATTTTATTCCCAAAAAATATGCACTGCTCTGTACAAAAAGCAAATTTTGTCGGAGTAAGTACATAAAAATTAAAAAAGAAAAACTGGTGCAAGGTTCTAGAATTATCGAGGTCGCTTGTCTGGTCTCCCACTCTTTTTCTGTCTATATTTTCTTGGTTTTTCATAATTTTTATTTGCATAATACGTCACTCCTATTTCTGCTGAAACAGTTGAAAGAAATTTATCCCGAAATGTACACAACAATCTAACTCACTTTTAACTCCTAAATTCGCGTGATTGTAAACATTTTCCGCATAATAGGTATATGTCAACAATAATAGTTATCTGAACTATTGTCGATTATAGGCACTGATGCAAGCAGACTAAAAGTTAGTCTCCAGACGTTTGAGCAGTAGGTGAAGTCTGTATGAAAGTGAGACTGCAACGACAAATTATTAGTGTGTAACGATCTTTTTCTACTCACTTACCTAAACAAAAATCTTATAAACAACCATTTGTAAAACATTTTTCAGAAATAGCTTCATTGCTCACAGACGTAGGGTCGGCGCATTTTTTTGTTCAGGATTTAAAGAAAAGTTTCAAATTATGGAAAACGTTGACTAAGCTTAGATCTTTTATTGTTGTATAATATTACAAAAATATCCTCAAAATTATTATTATTATTAGATGCTAAAATGTAGGTTTTTAATCTGTGTTATTTCTTTTTCCCTTTTTTAGAACCTCCTTTAGCTTTTCCCGCATTCTTTTTTCCCTTTACCACCTTCTTTTTGACTTTTTCTGCATTAGTGTCGGTACCAGACCACTGCTGACCGATATTATTACTTTCTAAACTTTTATCACAAAAAGGAGCTTTTGGAGTTACAAGTTCTATTTCGAGGTCAGTCTTTTTGTCTTTTGTTTCGAGTTTTTTTCCAATTTTTAAAATGAACACATCTTTTTGCGGATGCAACACTTTTGCCATATCCACAGGAATGGGACAATTTGTAGGAGTTACGTTGATAGTCCTCCTGTCTTTCTTGTCAGCTGGTTGAACTGAATACGTCAAGTTTGACTTGTATGTGTTATCATAACATGTATCTCTTGGCAGTTCAAATTTAATTTGATCACCAGTATTGTAAGCTGTACTTTCACATGAACATAACTCTTGTATCTTATCATACTTCCCTATTCTTTCTACTCTACTGCTTTTCGGTACTCTGATCTTCAATTCATTGACATTCATTTTCGTATATATTTCATCATATTTTTGCGCTCGCTCTGGAAAATAATTTGTTAAATATTTATTTTAAGGACGCTGACATCTGATTGGCACTCTAAGAAATAATATAACTTACCATGTTCACAACAAGGCATAGATTGACAATCGTAAGATCGTCTAGATATTGCGTTAGATATTTGCGACTGTGGGCTCTCCGATCTGTGTCGATCCGCTGGACAAAGACAAACCGTAGGTTTCCTCGTCATAACTCCTTCATCAAGAAGTATTTTGCCCTGTTCGTCCATTTCAACCTTATGGCAGGAGTACATTGTCATGCCGTGATCTTCTTTCAAGAGATATGAAGTACCTTGAGGTTTGGGTGAAGCGCAATATGCAGTGGTTATCTCTTTTCCCAAAAACGACATTCGGACTGTCACCTCGATGACTCCTATCGAGTCTCTGTTTTCACCATCACAGCACGACAAATAGTACATGTTCTTGGAAAGCGGTGAAGACGTGGTGCACAGTATGTTGTCTGTCGGCTGTTCCTCCATCCATTTTTTGCAAAGTTCTTCTCTTAATTGGATGAATTCACATGTGAAGTCCATGTGTGTTTCAGCTATTTTCGTCACACACGTAGAACATGGAGGTTGCTTTGTCAATAGCAATACAATTTCGAATTCGTTAATATTGCATATCTTATCATATGTCATGGCAAACAAAGTGGACTTTCCAACATTTAGTTTGCTAAAATTGTCAATTTTACCATAAGACGAATCATATAACACAATGGGTGGTTTTCCCAAAAATACAGCTGAAATAACTAAGTTATTGTAATCTATGTCGAAACATTCGCATTTCATATGGATTTTGTTTATAATCATTTCAATAAGAAATAAGTGATACGGGAAATTAACGTCCTCTTGACAGGAGCACAGTTCCATCTTAGTACGTGCGATGTCCGCAGTTAAACACTTTATTGACTCTCTCAAAGCATTCGCTTCGCACGTAAGCGCTTTGCTCATGCAAGATATTTTATCTATATTGGTAGTTAAGTTTTTAGTTTTGGAGGTATTCCGTTCGCAATCGGGGGCCTTCTTTGTGCATCCGGTATCACCTGTAAGATATTTATACGTTACTCTTTGAGCGTCAACGAGAGTAGTGTTAGTAGGGGAGGCCACGATGCTAAATGGGGATTTACTCGAGCGTCGTAGAGACCTATTGGGTTGCAAAGCTTAGATGATAAGAAGAAAAAAATGTTATATGATTATACCTTTTCATCGGTGGGGGAAGCGGCTATAGGTTTTTAAATATGTAAAAAAAAACTGTTGCATGGACATCCTCGAGCGCGTCAGATATTGATAGCATCAATGCCCTACGTATTTTTATTAATGTACGTATGTTAATCTGATCGTTTGCATGATGGGGGTGGTTGTATGGAAGGGTTGAAAATGGAAAAAAAAAAAAATTAATCGAGCGCGTCAGATTTTCTAAGGGAGTGTTAAGTGCACCAAAAAAAAGCTCTCATTCACTAATCTGATGATTTCGATGGGACGCAAACTCGCGGCCATCTTCATAAAGTGCAAAAAAAATTCGCCATTTTGAAATACTCAAGCGCGTCAGATTAAGATATATTTGGTTCATCTTTATGTTCTAAACGTACTGTCTCATAATCTGACAATTATCTAGAGGGATTCGCCTGATCTGACAAAAAATACCCCTGTAACTTCCCGCTAATTCCATTCCTGGGCGCTTAAAATTGTACTTATATCATTATTGAACCCAAAATATAATTTATGTGATATTTTGAGCTCGCTGAGTTCAAAGAAATAATATTTCTATGCATTTGAGCTCTCCCAGCTCGAAAGTCTGATAGAAGTTTCATAGAACACTATTTTTGGAATTTTCAAACCGCAATAACTTTTGAATGGATCAAGTAATTTTCACGCGGTTGGCGGCATTCGACGCAGTTTTATCATCCTCGTAAGTTATTTACTAGTTTTAATTTATTGAACCAAAAATTTTGGAGTAATCCCAAAAAATCACTTTTTTGGGTTTTTTCGTTCACGATATCTCTCGAACGAATCAACCGATTTTGACCAGCTTGGTAGCGATCGACGTGGTTTTTCAAGCTCAAAGACGGATTAGTTTTTGAAGTTGATCGATAAAGCCGTTCAAAAGTTATTTAAAAAAAACCACTTTCAAAATAAAAAACAATTTTTTTTGAGATTTTTCAAAATTTCTCAAAATCTAACGGTCCGAATCAGTTCAAATTCCCGGGAAATCTAATTTTGAGGGAACTCTTTAGAAAACCGGAGAAGGAAATGTAGCCATCACACAACTGCACGCATTTAACTTTATCGTCGATTTTTTGTTTCTTTGGCTTGCGGAAATCGTCAGATTATATATTTTTCATTATTCTTGAATTATTTCCTTTAAAATAAAAAAAAAATTAGCTACGCTCGAGAATGTCGAGATGACGTTTTTTTTTTACAACTTTGCAGCCCTCCCCTTTCTTTACGTTACTCTCAAATTGTCAGATTAGTGGGATATACACTTTTTAAGATGTAATTAACTCACCCTACCTTAATCTGACGCGCTCGAGAATGTCTGATGGTCATTTTTTTTTTACTAATCTGATCCTGTATCCTTCACGGGCGGCTTTATATACGGGCCTCATATTTGGTGGAGGTACTTAACCGGGTGCAAGGTATCCCCCTGTATATTAATCTGCCGCGCTTTAGTAAATCCCGAGATCCCTTCTGGGGCTCCCCTACTATGTTGGCCCAGTGCTATTATTCGTAAATCTGTGGTCGTGGGTTCAAACCCATTCAAGCGCATTACTTTGTGTAATTGATTTCATCACTACTGCTTTCAAAACGGTGAAGGAAAACCTCGTTAGGAATCTGACATGTTCTAGAACCAAAAATTCGAAAGCATGTGACATTCCCTAACGGGCACTGGGCCCGCGTACTGGATTACGGTCCACTTCCTCTTCTAGACAAGAGGCCTGAGTCTTTAGCAGTGGGAACATTATAAGGCTATGTTACGATATGTTAACGTCTTACGGTATGAGCCGATTTTAATAAAATTTTAGAAACAGGGCGAATGATTTTCCACTGTAAAGATCTATAGAAATCTGAACGTTGAACTCACTGTCTCTTAAACTATTTTTTTCTCATCTAATTTTTTAGACCTCGTGCATGAATATTCATTTTAATTAAAATCGGTTCATTAATTTCCAAGATTAAGAACTGGCGAATTTGTATGAAATACCTTTAGGAGAAAAGTGTCTTATGTCAATTTGCGGAAAGTCCTCGTCGTTTGCATTCGTTCGATCAAGAAAATCATCGTCGACTTCTGTAAGACCAGACGCTGTTCTCATAGCTTTTGTAACTTTGTCAAGTATTCCCGCCGGCGATGATACTGCATTCTTGGGAGACTGTGACTTAGGACTCCTGGCTTGTCCGTTAGGCATTCCGTTTGTTGATGAGTCAGCGTGTTTCGGAGACTCTGGACTTTTGTATACCTTGTCAGACAATCGTGGAGGCGACGCTACAGCGTACTTTGGCAACTGATCCGTAGGAGAGGGGATAGGGGTGGCTGACGAGTTGCTGCGCCGGGGACTCACCCTCGCCGGCGAAGATTTTATACTTGCTTCCGTAGCTGAGCCTTGAACTGCCTCGGTATCGTCCATTCCAAAATATTTTAAAACTATGCTATGAAAGAAATGTTTTAATGAAACAAAAAATTTCACATTTTAAATTATTGATTTCGTACTGATAGCCATAGCCCTACCGATTTATTACACAGATTTTAAATCAATTAATTAATATAGCTTCCAACCTATTGTGTCTATTTATGCTAATCAGCCAGTCACGGTCCTAATGTTCATATGTGTGATCCCAATGAATGCAGGTTGGCTAGTTTTATGTGGTTTGTTCATCACCAGTTTCACCCAAGGTTTATTGTAGAATCCGTTAGTTTATAAAACATCTTTATAAACTCATTTTCTGGAATCAATTTTTTTTTTGGGTTTCATTGTAATTGGAATGCACCACTCACACACTGCTTCATACTTTTTCACAATATACGGAGACTTTCATACATTCTAAAAATCACTCTTCAATCTTTGGAGTTTATTAATGAACATTGCTTCTAAATAGACCGTATAGCGACCGCAGAACCTAAAAGCGTACTTCACAGAAAATCCAAAACGGTACTTTATGATTAATTGATTATGGTATGCAAAAATTTATCAGAATCCTGTTTTTACATAGGGGTTTTTCCGACAACAAGAAGAGTCAGGTGCACAAATTAAAGTTTTAAAATCTTACCATTTTGTATCTGTGCCACTTTCTTAGCTATTTCTCTGACAATCTGCAGCCTCCATTTCTCAGCTTGCGGCAGGTCTGTGCATTCCGACGCGAGGTACGGCCTCCGCTCGCGCTGCCCGCCTGCCTCCTGCACCTGTGCTGCGCGCCATCGCGCCAACGTGGTCCTGCAAGTCCAGAATCAAATATGTTGTGATCCGAATAATGTTTTGGAAACCCTTGAAATCATTCATTTGCAGCTTCCTAAGTTGAAAGAGTTAAAGTACATAATATATTAAAACAAGGGGTAAAATTCCTACTGCCTAGTTTAGAAAAAAAGAAAACCAAACTTAACCCATTTGGACTTCCCTATTTAATTTTAACAATAGGGAAGTCCAAAATGGGTTAAGTTTAATTTTCTTTTTTGCGTGAACTTTTTAGATTTTATTTTAGATTCAATAATCAAAAATGAGAGAGTGTTTAAGATATCTTCATCAACAAAAAAGTAGACTTGGAGCTACTAATAAAAAAGAGTTTACAATTGTTATATCTTTTTCTTATTATGCATTTTAAGCTAATCAATACCAGAAGTATGAATTAACATAAGTGACATTTTTGGTTTTGGGTAAAAGGCCCTTACGTCCATAATCATAAGGGACACTTTTACAGTTTTGGTAAATGTCCCTTACGTTAATTCATACTTCTGGTATCATTATGTTAAACCACTCTCTCACCTTTCGATGCGATTTGGTGATTTGCTTTCACCTATGGTCTATCGGTTTAGGTAATTAACTAAATATAAACAATCTTGGCATGTCTTTTTATCGAAAAGTTGTCTAAAAATTGTATATAAAAATCTTTGCAACTAGGTATTGACCTAAATCGATGTTAGCTAATAAACTAAATTTATATAATCTTTGTATATATCATATCGTCGTCTAAAAGTGTTAAACTGCTAACTCCCTTCTAGCTAGAAGGGAGTTAGCAGTTTAACACTTTTAGACGACGATATGCAACCTCTTTAATATAAAAAGTCATTCCAAGATTGTTTACCTTTAGTAACCAATAGACACATATTTCGTACATTATTTTCAATGTTAATATTCTATTTTTGTATATTTATTGACAAACTTGGTAGATACCAATTTTTTTTGGCATGTGTATTCCATTGGAAACAACTCTTATAGACATGCATTCGGGTTTTTGCAGAATCCATTTTGGATTGAAAACAATTAAAAATAAATATGAGCCTAAAGGATATTCAGCCATTGCGTCTAATTAGATGACAAGTAGAGTATATTATTATACTAATACAACAATTAATGAACCAGTGGCTAATACTTTGGCCATGACAACCCCAGCGATGTTTGACTACCAACTTATTGTCCCGGTTATTGTAAAACTAATTCCTGTGATTACAGACATATTGCATGGGGACATTGTTTTACAAAAATTACACAATACATGTCTGGCATACAAGACATAGATAACTTTTTTATTAAGAGGTTTGTACATCAGTCACATCATAACATAACACTTACATAGCCTTTTCTGCATTGCGAGCCTGAAACAAATAAAACTCTTGATTTAGAACTGTTACAATTCTAATTTAACAAAACTATTTTTCAGAATAACTGCTAAGTACAAGTTTAAGAGGTAAAACTGTTTATTGTTATGATTGTTAAAGATAATTTTTGGAAGTAATTCAAGTAATTTACTGACATGATTACAAAAATTCTTTTAAACCTACCAGAAAGCTACATTCTTTCAGGTAGCCAAAGAATATGTTTTATGGTAAAATGTCTACATAAGGCATAGCGGGCTAGTTGCATTCAAACACTTTTCGCTATGTATTTTTTACTTAAAAGCTTATCTATTTGTTTGATACAAGAAAATTAAAATATAAAACAACAAACCGACAACAAAAACCTTCTGAAACACTGCAGTTATCAACAATCGTAAAGTACTTACCATTGCAGCCTATTTATCAAGCTCTCTTGAATTGTTATTATTCACTGAATTACTGAAATGACGCTTAACTAAAAAAGTTAAAACACTTTACAACAAATGCACCGCTAAACAAAATATAACCTCAAATCTGAAGTAACTTATCAATTGACGTTGACGTGCATCAGACAGAATACATAGATAATCTGTGTCAGACAGTGACATGACAACTCTCAACAATATTTTTTTTGCCAAGAAGGCTGATTTGAATACTCGATACATTTGCTGCCAAATACTACAAAATTATTAGAATCTATTACATCCGTATTTCAAAGGCACTGCGAAAGACATTATATTAAAAACTCATCACACGAGAGAAAATATACGAAGACTAGGCAATATGGTTAAATGGCTATAGCTTAGCTTTCACATAGGGTAAAGAAAATTTACGTCAATGTCAAAGTCATCTGGCTTAGGTACTTTGTTTGTTTGTTAGTTTTTGTTTTGTCATTTTTAACTTGTTCGAATATAAATCGAAACTGTACGATTTTAATAAAGATCACTTAAAGTTTGACTTTTTCATTACGGTACATTCCAGTCAAAGAGATAACGGTCTATAATGGAAGTTTCAATCTTCCCTGGTACCACAAGTTTAAGCTGGGAATTTTGTCCAGAGGAATTACTATGGATGATATTAAAACGATCAAGCTTGAAATGTTTAATATCTTGTATGACCGTAAATAGGAGATGGAATGCTATTGTTATTGATTACATCGAGGTAAATGTTACTAAGTATATAAGGGGTTTCATTAACCTTTTAGTAAAATAGTAAATAAATGTCTAAACCGGAACAATTTTCTTAACTTCCTTTATTAACTTTTCTATCTATAATCTTAATAAAGAAGCACATTTCTAAAATTGTTCCTCGAAACCTTAAACTGTTCTCTACGAGGTTTATACATATATTTATTATGCAGTGTATTAAGAGAACGAATAAGTTTTAAAAGTGTCTGCACAGATATTTATCTATTAAGTTACACACCACAACAGAGACACACATTACACATCACATGGTCTGTGTAGATAAAACTAAGTTAGTTCTTTACAGGTGCATTCCCTATGGCCAAAGATCGTTTCAGAAATAATGGTTAACAAGGGTCGCACTTTCCGAAGAAAATCTGTGCTTGACATCAAATATATGTTGATGAATGCAGTGCTCTGGTCTTTTGTATCATCGGCACAAATAGATCTTCACCACACATATGCACTGCAGAACATGATAAGGATACAGGTCAATAAAGGTAATAGGGTTAGTAATATTATAGCTATCTGTACCTAACGTATAGCAAACTAATGGTCAAACATTACATTTTGTATGATTAAAGCATAATAAGGTTTTTGATTTATATTATATTAATAGTTATTATAATTATATGAGTGTATTTTTGTTTAAGAGTACGATGGTCCCTAGGTAAAGTATCGAAAGTGAAAATCGGTACTTTGCAAGAGAGTGATTTAAAGTTTATTTTTTGCATAATTTTGTCACAGGTGATTAAATCTTTATAAAAATTAGGTCTCTAACTATCGTGAAACGAAGTTGTATTAAAAATATCCTTTAAAAAGAGCTCAAAACAGTAATAATAAAAAATTGCTATTTTTTTGATTCGATACTTTACGTAGGGACCATCGAGTATTTTCTAAATTTAATGTAAATTATAAAATGATCATTATTATTTTTGTCAAGAATAATTAGGCTGCCCTGTGCTAGGCGCCTGCCATAAAAAAAGCACATCACCCTGGTTGCAACCTCGTAAAGTCAAATGTTTATAATTTTTCAGAAAAACTGATTTTGATAGCAAACCCCTGCACGGATATGAGACCTATAAGATATTATAAAATTACAAATAAGGAACTTATAAAAAGCTATGCTACCACAGGTATGAGATATATTACAGTACCCGGCACGTAACTTGGCAAGATTTTGACGTACTGGGATAAATTCGCGCATGGTGCACAAAAAAGCGAATGAACGAATGGGACGTAGACGTAACGCGGAGGCAAAAGTCGACTAACGCACTAATCATAGACTGCTATTATAATACTGCACCAATCGCGCGCCGGATCGGCGCTACCTCATACCCCGCGTCCCGCTTGACCAACAAATAGATCTAAAAAACGGTTTCTGCGCAACTAACGACTCTTGCCAAGTTACGTGCCGGGAACTGCAATTCCTCTGGCTTTATTTACAACTTACTTCTGCAGTAGGTAAGGTAGGATGCAAAATAGCATGGATACCTTAATGTGTATTTTCCCGTGAACGTTTGAGTTCAAGTGTTCGAATAATACTCAACGCGTAATTTCTCGCTTCACACGATTTTTTTCTGTAGGTAGGTAGTCCCTACCTACAGAAAAAAAGCAAGATGCAAAATTGCATGGATAGTTCCATGCAATTTTGTATCTGACTGTATTTGGACATACCTACAGTCAGATGCAAAATTTCGTGACCACTCTGAACTTCGAACAATTGACCGCGAAGTTATTCTTTTTAGGGTTCCGTAGCCAAATGGCAAAAACGGAACCCTTATAGTTTCGCCATGTCTGTCCGTCCGTCCGTCCGTCATCCTTTATAAAGTCTTTCTAGGAAAATTATTTTGAACTTGGTGGGACGAACAGTTTTTGAAAAGTTGAGGACACTTATTGTGCCGGACGGGAAACTACGGAACCCTACACTGAGCGTGGCCCGACATGCTCTTGGCCGGTTTTTTTTAACAATCCTATCACGGACGGAATATCAAGTATTTTCTGTTAAAGTTAAGCTATGCAATACCCATAAACTGCTAAGTATGCAGTTTGGCAGATGTTAGGTATATTATGACTTACTAAGGAACAAAATGCTACTAAATAAATGAAGCAAAGTTTTTTTTTGTGTTAAGAAAATAGTGACTTATCATTGTCTCTCAAGCCACGCCTCTTGACCAATTAGGTCACAGCAAATTGGAAAGTCATGTTCACATTGCCATATTGATGTAAGCCCTTCAGACAGCATGGACGCATCTTTTGTCAATTTTAAAAATTAATGCCTCACCTATAAGTAAAACTCAAATTACTTAATATTTGAACATACTCGTATTATGTGATAAAAGTTTGCTTTATTATAAATAGATTATTTTTTACTCTAGTATGAATACGCCTTTACTTAGCAGTAACACTGATGAGTCACTATTTTTTAACGTGAATGGGCTATAGTCGCATGTTGACAAATATAGAGGAAGATATGTTGCATCGACCTCATATAGTTTGGGGGGAGGGCCAAGAAAATTATGATATACACGTGTAATAGCCACTGTCTTCACGGCTCGCCCAGGCCTCAGCAGAAGCTAAGCATTGCATGCAGGTAGCGTTGCCAGGCGTCCGGATAAAGCCGGACACGATGATATACACGTGTAATAGCCACTGTCTTCACGGCTCGCCCAGGCCTCAGCAGAAGCTATGCATTGCATGCAGGTAGCGTTGCCAGGCGTCCGGATAAAGCCGGACACGATGATATACACGTGTAATAGCCACTGTCTTCACGGCTCGCCCAGGCCTCAGCAGAAGCTAAGCATTGCATGCAGGTAGCGTTGCCAGGCGTCCGGATAAAGCCGGACACGATGATATACACGTGTAATAGCCACTGTCTTCACGGCTCGCCCAGGCCTCAGCAGAAGCTAAGCATTGCATGCAGGTAGCGTTGCCAGGCGTCCGGATAAAGCCGGACACGATGATATACACGTGTAATAGCCACTGTCTTCTCGGCTCGCCCAGGCCTCAGCAGAAGCTATGCATTGCATGCAGGTAGCGTTGCCAGGCGTCCGGATAAAGCCGGACACGATGATATACACGTGTAATAGCCACTGTCTTCACGGCTCGCCCAGGCCTCAGCAGAAGCTATGCATTGCATGCAGGTAGCGTTGCCAGGCGTCCGGATAAAGCCGGACACGATGATATACACGTGTAATAGCCACTGTCTTCACGGCTCGCCCAGGCCTCAGCAGAAGCTATGCATTGCATGCAGGTAGCGTTGCCAGGCGTCCGGATAAAGCCGGACACGATGATATACACGTGTAATAGCCACTGTCTTCACGGCTCGCCCAGGCCTCAGCAGAAGCTATGCATTGCATGCAGGTAGCGTTGCCAGGCGTCCGGATAAAGCCGGACACGATGATATACACGTGTAATAGCCACTGTCTTCACGGCTCGCCCAGGCCTCAGCAGAAGCTATGCATTGCATGCAGGTAGCGTTGCCAGGCGTCCGGATAAAGTCGGACACGATGATATACACGTGTTTAGCCACTGTCTTCACGGCTCGCCCAGGCCTCAGAAGAAGCTATGCATTGCATTCAGGTTGCGTTGCCAGGCGTCCGGATAAAGCCGGACACGGTCGGGCTTTTTGGTTGTGTGTCCGGCCAAATTACCCCGGAGTAAGGCCTCTCCGGTTTTGTTAGGCTTTTTAAATTTTATCATTTTTATAGGTTTCATGTGTCCTTGCGATTGCAAGCGTTTGCAGACCAGCAATTACTTGTTATTTCGTTAGAATGTTAAAAGTAAAATTTCCGTGAACGATGGCAAAATAAAATTGTCGGCCTTTTTAATCAAATATCCGGCTAAACTCGTTGGTTTGCCCGGCTTTTCGGTTTGAAGATCGTGCAACCCTACATGTAGACACTGGCAAGGGCGTCGCCAGGGGGGGGCAGGGGGGGGCAGCTGCCCCCCCCTAGAGATTAAATATAGCTAGCCGCAAAGCTACCAAAGTGCGAGCAATTGACTTCCTTAACTATTAATAAATGCAGAAATTAAGTATACTTATGCTGCTATATTATAAACTGCAAGAAATTATAAAGGAAGCTACCGCTGTTGTGGAAAAGGTCGGAATGGAGTTGGATATTACATCAATGCCGCGTATTTCGGGGGAAACAACGTCATAAAAACAATCATTCAGCAGAAAGCCCTTCAGAATACTGGAAGAGATCTTTAGTTATACCATACTTAGATTCAATTATCACCTCCCTTGAAGTCCCTGGAGTAGCATCGAGGCGGCGCTTCGGTACCATGAGGTGCCCGCCTACCTAAGTCGCGTGATCGAGGCCTACCTGTCGGATAGGTTCATCATCTACCCTGGTTAACGGGGTGAGTGGAGACGCTCGATCACCTCCCTTGAAGTCCCTGGAGTAGCATCGAGGCGGCGCTTCGGTACCATGAGGTGCCCGCCTACCTAAGTCGCGTGATCGAGGCCTACCTGTCGGATAGGTTCATCATCTACCCTGGTTAACGGGGTGAGTGGAGACGGCGAGAGATGTCATGCGGTGTTCGCCGCAGGAATCGGTACTAAGACCGCTCCTGTGGAACATCGGATACGGCTACGTGTTGCGCGGCGACCTCCCTGACGAGGTCAGCCTGGTCTGCTACGCAGACAACACGCTGGTCCTGGCGCGGGGAGAGTCGTACCAGGTTGCGGCCGAAACAGCGACACGCGAGGCCATGTGCTTTTATGGCCCTCGGACCGCGCCACCACCGGGTTGCCAAAGATCGGTAGGGGGGGGGGGGGGGTCAACATCGGCGTCTGGTCGACGATGAAGTACCTGGGACTCGTCCTCGACAGCCGGTGGACTTTCGAGGAGCATTTTCGACGTCTGGCTCCCAAACTGGACAGGACTGGGTTGCTCTGAAGCGGCTCCTATCTAACCTAGGGGGTCCAGACGCCCCCTACCGGAGGCTCTACCCGGAGATCGTTCGGTCCATGGCTCTTTACGGAGCGCCGTCGCTGGGTGAGCGACCGGTGGCCAAACTGAACGCTTGCCAGAGGGCCATGGCCATCCGGATGGTGCGGGGATACCGCACGATCTCCCGCGAAGCGGCGAGCCTCCTTGCTGGCCTGCCACCGTGGGGTCTGGAGGCAACAGTCCTTGCAGGCATGCACGATTTGCGCATGGAGATGCAACGCCGGGGCGAAACTCCGCTGCAGCGACAAGTTGCGGTATGGCGGACAGAGTTCCGGCGGGATCTCAGGGTGGCACGGCGACTGCGACTGTCGCAACCCAGTGCTGGGCACGCCGTCATTGCGGCGGTAAGTGTGTAAGGAGTGGTTGGAAAGAGGTTACGACATCCTCTCGTTCCATATGACGCAGGTCCTCACCGGACACGGTAAGTTCGGGAGGTTTCTGCATCGGATCAAGGAGGAAAGGACGCCCAAGTGTCGCCACTTTGTGGACCGCCCGGAGGACACGGTGGAGCATTAGGTAGAGGTGTGCCCCACTCGGGTGGCGTATCGCCGTGTCCCCGTGGAGGCTATCGGCGGTGGCGATTTCTCGCGCCGGGCCCTGGTACAGGCCATGGTCCGGAGCGAGGGGTGGCGAGCGGTTGCCTCCTTCTGCGAAGCAGTAATGCTAGCGAAGGAGGCTGCCGACCGCGAGCGCGTGAGGGAACGGCCCTCACACCGCCGCCGCCGAGATCCCGATCCCAGTTTCCGACCACCGCAGGCGCGGGCTTGCGGACGGCGGTAACTGGGTAGCTCGCCATGCGGCAGTCCGGTAATAACCCGGACCAAGCCCAGTCAAAGGCGCGTTCTGCTCTACGCGCGCCTCAGGGAGATGTCAGGAAACTGTAGGGGCAAGGTAGGGCCGCAGCCTCTAGGGAGAACACGGAAATTCCGAAAGGTGGACCCGTGTCCTCTCAGATCGAAGGCAACGAAGGAACGGGGTGGGGTTTTGTCAATAAGAGTCTGACACGCCCTTCCGCTCCGCCCAAAAGCGGGAGAAGTCATTCCAATGATTCCCCAATTTAAAAAAAAATCGTCATCAAGGCTAAGACTTCCAAAGTGTAATGCTTCATGCTCTCGGAGTTCATATTTTTTATCATCCATAATATTGCCCCATTGCCCCCCCCTTCGTCAGAAGCTGGCGACGCCCTTGGACACTGGGCTTTTTTTTTGTTGGGAAATTAGCAAATAACTTCTCCTGCTCTGGATTGAGCAAGAGAGAGTCACACTTTTACTGACCCCGGCGTTCTAGGCCCGCAGCAAACCTTTCAAACCATTTTGCAGATACCTGAGATAGTGCGGCTAAAGTTTAAATGTTCTTTTTTTTAATCATTTTAGAACCTGATATTAGAGAGAACGATTATATGATCGTTTTGCTAATTAAATGTGGCCGCGAGCTCCTTGCGTACGGTAAAGAAAACCCAGATGATCATGGTGGTGATGAGGACTTCATGTATACAATGTTGAATCCTTTATGTTATAGGTAAGTTTGCGGGCCCACACTTTATATTTTCTGATGAAGTGATGACAAATTGTCGATCAACATAACTTTGTCGGTCAACCATCACAGCCAGTTTTCAATTGCTAATGCTAACAATACCTAAGCGTGTTTAACTGTGTGTTTGAACTTTTTTTGTCCCCCTGTTGTATTGTTGAACAGCCGTATCATTATCATCTTTGCCTTATCCTTCCTTCATCTCAATCTATTTGGGGTCTGTCTTCTTTTTCCATTCTTCTCTGTAAAGATTTGCTGCGTTCTAGCTTGTAAAACTACGAGTATTACCAACCACACTCACGGAGTTCCGTGTACAAACCGGCTTGCACAGGCAGAACTTTAAATGATAAATGATATTTATTTTGCAAATAGGTTTTCAATAACACTTTTACACGTCAATTTTTTTTTCTAAATGAGGCCGGCTTTGATGAAGCTTATGCGCGTGGTAGGCCTATTAGCCTTCAGCTCAGTTATATATGTATTTATTCTAGCACGTTGCTCTCTGAATGTTTTTATAAAACTTTTTGAAGTACCTAGCTTGCGAAATTCAAAATTTTCATTAATTTTTGTATTTTGCAGGTCTAGTTGAGTGTGAATTGGTGTGAATACCTATATGTATTTATTTACGAAATTATAATCAATCTTAGGAATTATAGAGCCCTCTCAGTTCGTCTTACCCTAATATAGAGTAGCTAATTTAGGCTACTTTTATTTTAGAAAAAGAATTGCGCAAAAAACAAAAAATCTTAAAATCGTGATCAATAATTGGCTTAATGCTGTTTCACGAGTTGAACGCGGACGAATGTTTTATGATATTCCATAAAGGCTCCCCCACACAGGCGCGTTATTATCGGTCGATAATATCGCATGCGTTACTGCGATATCTGTTTGCAGTACATTTTGTATTAGGACGGTCATGTAGTTACACACTGCTGCGATAATAACGCTGCAATGGAAGTGGAACGTTGCGTTTCTCCGTCCTGCGATATTCCGATATAAGTTCTAGAATGTTTTGTATCAGAACGCAAACGACCGTACACACATCTGCGATAATAACGGCGCTCTCTCGTAAGAAATAACGGACGATAAAAACGCAGTTGTGTGCAAGGAATCAGGACGCATTAACGCAATACCGCATGCGATATTATCGACCGATAATAACGCGCCTGTGTGGGGGAGCCTTTATTCATTCTACTCCCTCCACTGATCAAGTGAAAGGGCATAAAAGGCGTAGCGCACATCGGTCCGGGTTCACTCTGTGTTTGGCTCTCGGACTGTGTGGACGTGTTTTAAAGGTCATTCCAGATAAACGTGCAATAAAAGTCATAGACCCACCTACATTTATTGACATTCTTCATTTCAAAAACGGAAATCTTAATATATATAAATCTTGTGTCCCAATGTTTGTCCTCAATGGACTCCTAAACCACTTAACCGATTATAATAAAATTCGCACACCATGTGCAGTTCGATCCAACTTGAGAGATAGGATAGTTTAAATCTAAAAAAAAAAAAAACAATTGGGTAAAGTAGGGTAGTATAGGGTAGTGTAGTGTAGGGTAGTATAGGGTAGTGTAGGGTAGTGTACGGTAGTGTAGGGTAGTGTAGGGTAGTGTAGGGTAGCGTAGGGTAGTGTAGGGTAGTGTAGTGTAGTGTAGTGTAGTGTAGGGTAGTGTAGTGTAGCGTAGTGTAGTGTAGTGTAGGGTAGTGTAGGGTAGTGTAGAGTAGTGTAGGGTAGGTAGGGTAGTGTAGGGAAGGTAGGGTAGGGTAGCGTAGGATATGTAGGGTAGTCATTTGACGGGAAAAATTCCAAAAATTAATAATTGTCTACCCCGTCCGAAGCCGGGACGGGCTGCTAGTCTTAATATATATAAATCTCGTGTCCCAATGTTTGTCCTCAATGGACTCCTAAACCACATAACCGATTATAATAAAATTCGCACACCATGTGCAGTTCGATCCAACTTGAGAGATAGGATAGTTTAAATCTAAAAAAAAAAAAAAAGTTGGGTAAAGTTGGGTAAAGTAGGGTAGTGTAGGGTAGTGTAGTGTAGGGTAGTGTAGGGTAGTGTAGGGTAGTGTAGGGTAGTGTAGGGTAGTGTAGGGTAGTGTAGGGTAGTGTAGGGTAGTGTAGTGTAGTGTAGTGTAGTGTAGTGTAGTGTAGGGTAGTGTAGTGTAGCGTAGTGTAGTGTAGGGTACTGTAGGGTAGTGTAGGGTAGGTAGGGTAGTGTAGGGAAGGTAGGGTAGGGTAGCGTAGGATATGTAGGGTAGTCATTTGACGGGAAAAATTCCAAAAATAAATAATTGTCTACCCCGTGCGAAGCCGGGACGGGCTGCTAGTAATAACATAAAACTGTCTTGAATCGACATCTATTGCGATCCTTTACGTTTTCTACTAATGAAAAACAGTTCATTGTTTGTTTTTCATGTACCATCGCAGAGATATAAAGAAAAGGTCAATGTACTTTATTGCAAGCTTATATGGAATAAGATATAGAGACGTTACAGTGTTATTCAGGGATTGTGGTGTGATGTGATTCTTTGGAATTGTGTTACCTACGTGTGCAATGATACTGATAATGAATGTACTTCTTACTGTAAACCGTTATAAGGAATAAAACTTGCTTGGTTGATAAGCAGTGATAGGAATAGGTAGTGCCTATTTGCCTAAACTTCGAAGAACAGAGACAAGAAACGGGGACTTCCTTAGGACTAAATGTTTTTTCGAGACATCTGTCCCGAAATTTCGAGACAACACTGAAATACATTTAAAAAAATTGTTATTTGGAATAAGTAATACCTACCTATTACGATCAACAAGTAATTTTCAAAATATTCACCAAAAAAAAAATCTTAAAATTTTATGGTTATAACGACTGTGTATGTTATTTATTATGATATCGCAAACTTTTGGTAAATATACACGAATTACTTATTCCAAAAAACAATTTTTTAAATGTATTTTTAAGTGTTGTCTCGAAATTTCGGGAATCTCGGAAAAAATTTAGCCCTAAGGAAGTCTCCGTTTCTTGTCTCTGTTCTTCGAAGTTTAGGCAAATAGGCACTACCTATTCCTATCACTGTTGATAAGTCATTTGTTTTCTTTAAATAATGACCACTTCTGATCCTGCTGAATAATATGACTTTTGTTGCAGAATGGAAGACAACGTATGCTACGTAGTCGCCAAACATAACGTAATATGGGCCCTCATATGGAATGATAGGAAGTGGGATCTCAAGTCCAGAGGCCGCTACTACGGCAACGAACTCGACACTGTTTGTGGTATAAATGTGTATAACGAGAGAGTTTGCTTGGTAACTAAGCTGGGATTCATACTGTGTGAAGATCCGGCAACCAGGTCGTATCACAAAGTATACAGTTACAACCTAGTCGGTAGTGTTAAGGATGCCAGCGTTTTGGAGTTGTTTAGTCAAAATGGAGTTGCGATATCAGGTAAGTTTGCTAACAAGAAAATATTATGCTCTTGAAGAATCTTTTGAAGGTATCCGTAACAGAGAGTGTAAATTCTCCGTTGTAAAGGGAGGATCCTTCGATCAGACAGGTGTTATGTCTGGTGGGCAACTGCACGGTCGATGATTTCGGGCTGTAGTATCGGCTCAAATCGCGCGAGAACGCGCAATGCAGGATAGTTCTTATGTGACCCCATAGATGTCACTACAGTCTTAATAACTTCAACACCATTCCTTCTGGTCGGACGTGAGACGATTGCCGCCGCCCATTACCACGGGTACAAGGAGGTGCTCTGCCCAAGCAGGGCACACCTCGTGTAATCTGAGCGATCCGCACAATGGAAACACACAGGTCTTTCTTCCGATCGCATCTGAAACAGGAACCCTCCTAAACTAGCCCTGTCCAGTGCGGATCTGCACCTGGTGGTAGCTGAGGAAGCCATGGTGCCTCTCTAACTACTCCCCAAAGAGACAAATTGCCACCTGAGCCTGCCCAAGATTTGTCTAGATTAGACCCCTAAGCTCGAAAATTTCTTACAGATTACCTAATACCTACATAATTTTTATCATTGTTTTTCAGTGAAGAACAACAATCAGCGTATTAAGGTTTGCCAAGACTTGGCATCGAACCTGACGTGGTTAGAATGTGGAGACATGACGTGCGCCACCGAACATGGACACGTTCTGTTCATTGGCTACAAGGATGGAACGGTCAGTATTTCAAGATTTTTATTTATTTTGTAACAAAGTTTTTTTTTAATGTTTGCCCTATCCTTTCGCGGTATGCTGGAAGAGATTTCTTTAAAAATAAGCATCTTGTACCTTGTACCTATTTTCTGTCTCCTTCCTATTATCAAATTCTTTTATGTGTGTACAAAACTGTTAAATAAATAAATAAATAGGCATATTTGGCGTCTTACCATCAGATTTTTTTTATGAAAATAGTAGATACTTAAGTAAAAATCTGAAACTTCTTCTCGCTCGACTCAGACCGAGAGGATAACCAAAAATAGCTATTTATATTTTTTATTTATTTTTAGGTGAGAAATCATCTAATGACTTTTCCCGGTCTTGGGCGATGCGGGAGGGCGTGTCAGACTTTTACTGACTAAAACGAAAACCCACCCGTATTTTCCTTCTTTGCCTTGCGTTCCAGGGCGGGCTTCTTTATTTTCTTTTCAGAAGCTAACCCAATGCGCCTGAAAGCTTCCCCTGCGGATCCCCTACGGTTTTGCTGACATCTCCTTGATGCTCGCTTGAAACACTGCGCGCCGTCGTCGACGACTTAAGCTCGGTCCGGATGGTTACTAGACAGCCGGACAACGAGCTGCTCATTGCTCACCGTCCGCAAGACACTGTATTCATGGATACCTTTTTATTGTTTCAGGTCGCAATATATAGCCCACAGAATATGTCAGCGACACATAGCCAACAGATTGTTCAACGTGCAAGATTTCGACGCGACTATCAAACATCCTTCCATATTGGGGGTCGAAGTGTTCGAGGACAAAATGTGCCATCACCTGTTTGTAGCCACACAACATAAGGTACTGCAACTCTTGCTCACGTACCCTGATCACGTCAGAGCGGACTATGAACAGGGCTTGTTATCCTTACCAGATAACGATATATTAACACTTACGTAACGTTAATTTGTAACGTTGTAACGTTAAACTGTGATACTGGCGCTAAAACGATACATAACGTGAAAGGTAAAGAACGCGAAAGCTAAGGCTCGGCTTGACTTTCAAAACTGGATGCTATTTGGTAAGAAAGTGGCTTATCGTACAATAGAATTATAAAGAGTAGAAGGATATTTAAGAGTAAATTAAAATAGTGCACAATGTAACTAGAAGCAGATAAAAATTAATATCATGAGTTCATAACGCAATAGTAAATTATTTCGTCAAGAAACAAAATTTTTACGCCGAGGGCGCTTTTTTAATCCAGAGCGAAGTGAGGGATTCTGGAGTAGAATCCCGAGCGTAGCGAAGCACGACTCAGCGTGCGTCATTGCAATATATTAACTAGTAAGTTTTGTTGTTTTGAGTGTTGCATATTTTAGTTTGTTTGTGTATGTGCAAAATATTTGTGTATATGTGATTTGTATTTCTATGCATAATTTGTATATGTGCAATATAATATGTTGTATAGGATAATATTGTATTATGTGTTGATTTGATTTATGGACTCTTAAAGTCCCGCAAACCCTCCTTGAAAGGGAGGGTCCTCCGACCAGACGAGTTTTATGTCTGGTTTGGGCAACTGCCCGTTAGATTCCTTCGGGCTATATGTTCAAATTGTGCGGAGAACTCTAATTGCGCGTTGCAGGATTTCATGGTTTAGTTCATATGTGTATTTATTATTGTTTCAAGTCTCAGTCACTAACATAATAATATTATGGACGTTTGTCAAATGACAAATTGGTCTGAAATAAATGAATTTAAATTTTAATTAATTTACTTGTTTAAATTTAAATAGGCGTGGAATACTAACTTGGGCTCGGCGATACCCCTTGTTCAAAGTATTACGGAGCAGGCTAGGAAGATAAATTGAAACACGCCTATAATTTGTAATTTTATTATCCAACAAACAATGTACAATCCGAACAAAACTATCTTTGGTATAATTTATTCTTAATATTCAAGGACGAAATTAAAATATTTGTATGTCTAACAATTATACTGTGCAAATTAACAATTCTTTGTTCAAGTTTTAATATAAATTAATAAACAAAATTGATTGAATTCACTAAGGTTTTTTATTCGGAAAATATTCATATTTTAATGCCAATGTTCAGATTACTAAATTATTTTCTAGTTTATACAGTTAAATAATTAACATGAATATAGTGAACATAGAAAATATTTTTAATTATTTTAATGGCCATGTAACACACAGGCTGAAAAAAATAAAAAAGTTTATCTGATCGTTGAATTCAAGTACTTGAAAAAATATCGATAGCCAGCGTGTGTGTCACTGCCCTTACCTAAGACCTATTCCATATAACAATACAATGTGTGTACCAGACACAATAACATACGTTTTAATTGATATGCATTTCAACTGATTAAAGATACCCTCTACATGTGGGTATCGTTTCGTTTTCAAATACAAAACATAAGGCAGCTTTTCAACTCGACCCATTCTTGTAAAAAAGTAGATTTTATACATCTACTGTTCCCAATGTTCTATTTGCTACTCATGGGTACTAAGTCCTTATTCGTTATGACTACAAAAACTTGACTGCCAAAGACTACCGTCCAGCGGGACTTTCAATCACCAATAATAACACCGACCATCACGCCCGAACGTTCTAGAAAACGTTGTTGCGCCCGCGCCTGCTAAATGTAACAAGGGAATTCCAACCATCGCTCTATGTGCTAGAGTTGAGTTTAGCGGTCCGTCGTGTTGGGGTTGGTGTAGGAGAAGCCTCGGAAGGGCTCTTGGTCCATGGAGCGTAGGACGTGCGGTTCTACTGCGGTGAGGCGCGGTCGCTCGCCGGTGAACGCTTTGTCGAAGTATTGAGTGTCCATTGGATGTCTCTGTAAAAATGTACATAGAATGGAATGAACTTTATTGTACACCAAAATAGTAACAGTTTTATAGAATCTTAAATCTATGGGTTTAATGACGGTTTATCGCTGACAGCGATATCTACCAGGCAACCTTAGGATGGAGTATAAGATAGTAGGTATAGATACGTTGAACATGGTTTGTCTGTTGGTCACAAGGACAAGAGGTCGTCCTCTAGAAAAAAAGTGAAAATTCTAACCAAAGAAGATAAAATAGAATCTCACATAAAGGTCTTATTTTTAATAAACTGTTGGATTTAGGATAGAAACCTTCTCAATAATATGTATATACCAGATATACTATAGGTATCTACACGAATATGGCCGTTGTCAGACAAAATCATATTTCGAGTTACACAAAAAATTGCAGCTGTAGAATGTTGGACCACATAGAAATCAGGGGTACTTAAGTGAGATAAAATGATTTATCTTTGGATCTATTCCTAAATAAATATCTAATTATAATATAGGCGAAAAATACTGCATATCGTCGTTGTATAATCAAAACCTGCTGTGTGTAAAAAGTATACTTTTGAGATATTGACAAAGAAATTTTCCTGAAGTATTAGCTGCTGCACATAAGACATTTTATTCTGAGGCCATAGTTCCACAACTAGTGGTCATAAGCACATAGCATTCTTTTATATCAGAAATAAGGCAGTGACCTATAAAGCTGTGGTCAAAATCTTGAAATCTCAAAAAACGGTACATAGCAGATTTTGGTTTGACAACGACGATATACCTACAGAATTTTGACCCGCGAAATGTTACTTAACGACATTTTAGCTCAAGAATGGCAGAAATACAAGTCGGTTGGTAGAACTCACCACTTTCGGTCTGAAAGGAGTCTCGAGCTCGCGTCGCTCGAGCCGGTCCCACTGGATCGCGTGGAAGAAGTCCTGGTCGCGGATGTCGCCGTGCATGCACTCGGTGCCGCCCAGTCTGGTCCGCGCGTCTTTGTCCAAAAGCTACAACAACAAATAAGTAAATATGTTATTAAATTTATCATCGTCATCCATTAAATCTCGAAAAAAAAAACACAACTTCTGAAAGATAGTATGTCGCAAAACTAATGCTTTTTCCAAACGAAGACTTACGATGAAACCTAACAAAAAAAAACATCTCAGCCGAAAGATCACTATTGGCCATAAGCCTCGAGCAAGCGTCGCCACAACCACCGGTCCTTTGCGTCTCGTATCCATTGAATTCCCGCTACCCTCATCTGGTCTTCGGTCCATCATTGCGGGTGGCCTTCCAATGCTACGTCTTTTGGTCTACTTTAAATACTTAAGCCACTCTATATGTAAACTTGATATAGAGTATATTATATCGCCCTAGATTCAGAAGTTAGGAAGGATAAAGGGAGGCATTTGCCCAACAGTGGGGCACAAATTAAACACTATAAAAAAATTTAAGCCTCACAACTCACAACATACCCTGGTTAATATGGTGAGAGCCTCTTGCGAAAGGAAGCGCGGATAAGATGGCATCTCGTTGCAGATGGACCAGAACAGCTCGTCCTCGTCGCAGCCACTGAACGGGCTCTGGCCAATCAGCATCTCGTACAGCAGCACGCCAAAGGACCACCAGTCCACTGTCTGGTTGTATTTCAAGCCTTTAATTATCTGCAAAGGGGAAAACAAAACAATTAACTTAGTTTTTGGGTTCATATGATCGTAGACGGAATGCTATATCGCAGTATAATTGGAAAAATGTATGCTTATTGGAAACGAAGAAGAGAGTCTTAATCGTAAGGGCTAAATAAAATAAAAACACAAGGCTAAACAGCCTTATATTTTTATTTAGCTATCATCTATACATATATCTTCATTTGCTTGAGGTGAACTTCTCCCTAATTGGGTGGAGCGGCGTGTCTAACTTTTATCACCTAATTTCTTTCAGTTAGGTACCCTTTCCGTTATAAGGCCACGGTAACTCCTTCGAACATTCTCCCAAAAAATCGGTTACCTACTCCTAAGATCATATAGTGGAAGTAAGCCCACCTATCTAATGTTTCGTGAACTCTATCACAAGATACGTTGCAGAGGACTCCTGTAAGAAATTGGTTACCTTTTCCCAAGATCATATCGTTGAAGTAGGTGGCTACCTATCTAATGTGGCGTGACCTCCACAACTAGTGTCACAGAGGACAGATCGAGACGCTAACCTGTTGTTGTTGTGCATAGTGTTGACAGATATTTGGCTGCCCGTCACTAATCAACCGAACTCACGATGTGTCATATCGTAAGTATGCAACACTGCGAGATTCACAGTTTTCATCGTACACAAGCTGTAGCCGCAATGCGATGTCCACAATAAACAAAAACAAAGAAATATAAACACCATTTTTTATGCGTTCACTCGATGGTTAGATATGCAATTTTCTTGAAATCGAAATCTTAGATTACCAACTGGTAAGACTATTCAATCAATGAGTATCATCTGGGTGTCTGTGTGTCGAATGTTACGGCTACAGTATTGTTTGAAAGAGTTACTGAGGCCTTGGAACGTAAAGGGCAACTGAACTGACATTGGTGCATTTTAGTCAGTAAAAGTCGGACACTTCTCTAGCTCTAACCAGAACAGGAGACGTTATTTGATGATTTCTCACCTTCTGGTCTGGGGAAAGATGAACAATTAATTGTTTTGTTAATTTTCTCCAGACCTCGGTAAGTAAGATTCTCGGTCGGTAAGATTTTCGATTTTTTCTTGTTTCAGAGATTTGTTCCTTTTTGTGTCAACGGACGGTACTTTGAGCAAAGGTTTTTAATTATGGCAAAGGCAGCCATTTTGATTGTGACGTCAGTGGAATTCTTACAAATGTGTAAGTGAACTATGAAGTTTATTGGATCAATTATAAAACTATAGATGAGTCCAGAATCAACAAAGTTAGGTCAATTATATAAAAAGTTATCATGTAGGTAAGTAGAAAGGCTTCGACCTTTGACCGTTCGGCAAGACGATTGTAATACAATTAACGCGACTGCCAAATGATCAAGCACGAGATTGGCAGGTGTATGGATGATTCAATAATCATTAATTATGACAAGATCTATGTAGACAGTTTGATTCATTAAAGAGAGATTTACTACTGTAATAAAGATGTATGGATTAGATGGGTATCTAAACGACATAATCTAGCGCCTAGTCTTCGCCCAGCAACAGGAATTCGCACCGTCACGTAACTATTGTGGTTGCATCTAGTTTTCCTTTTTACAGATTTTTAAATAGTACCTATTTAATTATTTATTGGAGAACTAGCTTTTACCCGCGGCTTCGCTCCCGTCATATGACAACCCTACATATCCTACGCTACCCTACCCTACCTTCCCTACCTATCCTACACTACCCTACCTACCCTACACTACACTACCCTACACTACACTAAACTACCCTACATTACCCTACACTACCCTACACTACCCTACACTACCCTACCTACCCTACTTTACCTAACTTTTTTTTTTTAGAAGTTTTCTCTCCGTAAGAACCATCACTGAACTTCAAGGAACATTTAAAAAAAAATATCAGCCAAATCGGTCAAGCCGTTTGCGTGTTGTGTCGTGACAACGGAAAACGGGTTTCATTTTTATATATATAGAAAAAGAAACAGTTACCTAGGTATATGTTAGAGTAAATACGAGCTAGAGAAAATAAGAAAAAGAAGAAATCTAAAACTTTATGCTCAAACATGTAAGCCACTCCATGTCCACGTACGTCTTAACGTTTGAATCCCCAACCGGTCCTATGAGACCGCGCTGTTATTGTTTTACTATTGTGTCTCGTTTCGCGGGTATCTGAGTAACTACCAAAGGAATAACAGAAATGAAGAACTGTGGTAAAGTTTTATAGAATACAGTTTGATATGTTTTAGTTTATTCAAGGTATTTATTTATTTATTACTATTACTAAAGTATTTAAAAAATAATTCAATTAAATTTATCTGAATTTAACTCAATTCACCCCTCAACACTTTCCTTTTAACGCAATGGATGCAAGGTAATGAATAAAAAGTGGCATTAGGTATGTACGTGAACATTAAATAGATATAAGTATTATACAGGCTCCAAGGTACTGACCTCCGGAGCCATGTAGTCCGGCGTGCCGCAGAAGGTGTCTGCCGTCTTGTCCAAGTAGATCTGCAGCTTGCACATGCCGAAGTCGGCGATGCGCACGTGACCCTCGAAGTCGAGCAGGATATTGTCCAGTTTTAAGTCCCTGGAACAAAATACAGGTATGTACAGTTCCTTTTTCTTTTATCCTATCACATACCCACGAAACGAGACACAATAGTAAAACAATAACAGCGCGGTCTCATAGGACCGGTCGGGGATTCATGAATTAAGCGAAATATTTCATTTTATAGGTGTCGATAGAACACGTTCTAGTAGGGCATTGAAAATAGTGATTTAGAAAGTGTAATTCAAGTTATTTTAAGAGCTTCGTAAACATTGTATCTAGGGTTTGAGGCAGGTACAGCATAATAAGCGATGCGATCCAGCTACCTATAATATTTTCTCTAAAATCCTACATCAGACTGAGCAAAATTAAACATGAAAATATTACTTTCCTCCAAGATGCTGATTGAATAGGGTAAATACAGTGCTTATACTGTACACATACAAAATTAAATATATACGAAAGTTGAAAGAGAACCCCGGGACCCTGGAATTAGGGCAAAGATGGAACAGGAGTGAGTTCTATTCAGGAGAAGTGAGTGAGAAGAGGAGCTCGTGGCTAGATAATAACAGCCGCACAGATCGATCTTCAAGGTTAAGCAACGCTTGCGTAGGTTGGTCTGTGGATGGGTGACCATCTTAACATAACGAGTTTCCTCCGTGCCTCGGAAAGCACGTTAAGCCATTGGTCCCGGCTGTCATTTGGAGATCTTTGGCAGTCGTTACGGATAGTCAGAAGCCAGTAAATCTGACTTCAGTCTTGCCATGAAGTACCGTGTTACCCCAGTTAATAGGTTGTGGAGGTCTGGTAGGCAGCCGCTCCTCGTAAAATACTGGTATTCAGCTAAATCCGGCTTGACTGGAAGCCGACCCCAATATAGTTGGGAAAAGGCTAGGCAGATGATGACTGAAAGTTGAAAGAGAACCCCGGGACCCTGGAATTAGGGCAAAGATGGAACAGGAGTGAGTTCTGTTCAGGAGAAGTAATTTTCATGAACTCCCACCACAAAAAAAAACTTCTGAAATTACCTGTAAACAATGCCCCGTTTGTGCAAGAATTTCAGTCCTGATACAATTTCCGCGGCGTAGAACCGCGCGCGTGCCTCCGGGAACCGCCCGCTCTGCTGGATGTGGAACATCAGGTCACCGCCGTTCAGGTACTCCATCACAAAGAACAGGTGAGACTGCAAAGCACGTAAAACATAATTCATTTCATAATCGACCTTATAATGTTCCCACCACTGGGATTCAGGCCTTCTCTTTTGGACAGGAACCGCATTTTTGGTTCTTGAACATGCCGATTTCCTGACGATGTTTTACTTCAACGTTTTGAAAGTAGTGATGATGAAATAAATTAGACAAAGTGATTTGGCTGGATTTTTAAACCCGCAACCTATTACTCCTAGCGACTCCCACTCCTAAATCGGGGACGTTACCACTGCTGTTACTAGAGATCGAAAATCGAAGAGCAGTGGTTACTTACTTCATTATGACACCAAATAATAATCTTCGAATCAGTTGGAATTAAACTGTCCTTCACATTACAACCTCATAGGTCAATCAGCTGTTTCTTGTTTCTCATCGGATTGGGAACTGTCCAAAGTCTAGTTTTACTAGACTGATTGTCGTCCTTTCAGAACCATTAATTTTGCCAAAGGCGAATTACATGGCCCACTCATCATCATTTACGTAATATACAGATTACGCTAGTTGCCACCGGACATCATAACTGCTGTCCTAACCCTATTAAAGCCCACATAGCGCGCCAATTTTCACTATAAATATATTATTAGCTCACTATCCTCTATTTACAAAGTATTAATGAAGATTTGTAGAAATATTTTAGAAAATTTATTCGATGCGAATATGAAAGCGTACCGATTAATTATTTCCGCAAAAAATAATAAAAATAGGTGGAATGAAGTGATTTAGAATGTCATCGTGAAGCGTGAAATATGAGTGTAAACGTTGAGTTTACTTACATCCGTCTGGAAAGTCGCGAATAAATGGCAGAGGTAGGGGTGGTTAGTGCCAAGTGCGAGAACTTTCCTCTCGATCAAAGTGCACTCGACGTCGTCGTCTTCTAAAACCACGTCTTTCTTTAAACATTTGACGGCGTAGTAATATTCTGTGTCGCGAAGTTCCGCCAATAGTACCTGGAAATATAAAAAACAATCTTAATGCGGTTCACAGAATACATTTACTTACCAAATTTCAACAGTATAGCTCTTATAGTTTCCGAAAAAATGGCTGTGTCATACGGACGGACAGACAGACAGACAGACAGACATGACGAATCTATAAGGGTTCCGTTTTTTGCCATTTGGCTACGGAAGCCTAAAAAGTCAACTGAATTATCTGTGTTTCTTACACGCACCGCTTTCATTTCGCAAACCCTACTCTACACTAGCTCCTTTCTGTGACATTTCTAAATCATCACACCTACCTGATTACAGGGTAAGAGAGGGGTAGTGCTTTTCGTCCTGTACGATCTACGGTTCTCTGTCAGCCCAGATTTGAATTGATTTTAAGACGTCATAGTAGAGCCCTTGGAGCGCGCTCAATTTGAGATAGATATGGCTCGAATCGTTACGTTATCATAAACACACTTCGGCTAGACCTTGCCCAAAGTCTCCCCTCGTATATTTTGAATTGCGGGAATATTATGTTGTTGTGTGTTTTTTGAAGAATATAGGTGTGTTTTTGTCAGTAAAATTTTGACACCCCCTCTCGGCCTACCCAGACTGGGAGGAGTTATTTAACGATTTTCCACCTCAAAAAAGAAATAATTATATTTAAACTTTGTACACAGTGTTCACCGACCTATAGTTCTCCAGTTCATTGCGTAGGCACGCACAAATAGACGGCATTACCGAGACAAACAGATATTGATACCGGTTCTATTTAGAGAAACGCAAATCGTTAGCGGTTGCCACAAAAACGAACTGTGAGAAAGATTTGTCTTTGAGAAGTCATACAGATAGTGAGGCAGACTCAATACAAATGATCAAGTCGCTCGATGAACTTCCATCTTGTTTTCTCTTACATAACAAGACGTGGCGTCTTACCGACACGAAATATTTACGGAGGTGTCCCTAATTTTATTATTTTTTTGCAAATCCCGTTTTGACAAAAACAAAGTAAAATTATGTGCTGATATATGTCGCAGGAAGCGAACGTGACACCCGCACGACAGAAGTTTTCATTTTATAATTCATATATATCATGCTTTCTCCGTATTCTTGGCCCATTCTCAAAGGCAACTGGGCCAGCTCTGAAACCAGGAAGACTCGTTCTGGCGCACGCAACGCGCGGATCACTTGCGCTAATAAACGTGTATTTGGTATAGCCGTAAATCAATTTTAACGTAGCACATATGCCCATTTATTTTGAGAAAATCTTACCTATCCACAATTAAGTGCTTTTGCTTCAACAGGTGTGCTACTAGAAATGTGAGCAAGTTTTAGAAAAGTTTTTTCTTTTATGCAATATAAGCTTGTGTTTGACTGCGATCCCACCTGATGGTAAACAGTGATGCAATCGTTAATGTTGAAGCGCACTAGTTTATTTATTGCTTATTCATTCTAGCCTTGAAGATACTCACTTTATATCTGACGTGAAGACCACAGCAGGCAAAGAGAAGCTTCGTAAAGAATAGGGTCTTACAGACACAAGAGCTAAAGGAATCGATGAAAACACATTCATGTGACGCATACGTTTAGAGAATAAAAATACGCTGTAGAAAAATAGCGTGCCTCGAGTTGCGTTGAAAGATTCGTGTTGTTTTGGCTTACCACGTATCATTCTATAGTTAGATAATAATTGTAGATGGTAGACTATTAAACCACGATAGACAATTTAGAATAGGCGACAGTAGCTACGTCGGAGAGAGGACTATGACACGTGCTTGCTGACGTTGGAAAGGTGGCCAGTGATGTAGGCACCCGAAATAGAGTGAATAAATGTAATGTCCCAGTGCGATAGTACGGCAGGTAGACCGCGGCGAACCGGCGCTGCAGGTGGCACGCTGCCATCCCACATCACCGCTGAGGTTACGGTCAGCGCCGTATTTACACCAAAATTATAAATGCACAATCATCGGATATGTCAAAGACAGCAAATTATTGTCTAAAAATAAAAATAGGACATGTATTCCTGTCCACAAAACATACTTTTCATTTTGTTTTGGAGGCTTCTACTTTTTTTTGTTTATCTTGTAGGTGGTTGGAAACCTTACTTACAATGCTTAAAAAAAATATATCGGTTAAACGTGTTAGTACAAGGGTTCCGTACAAATAGTTCGGTTTTCGAACGAGTTTTCCGAATCGAGTCTCGACGCTTTTTCCGAATCGCATAAAAGAAATTATTTTGTGATGTAACTACTCCAGTTTTCGAATTTTTTCCTTTACTTATGCTACATGGCACTTCATCTTGCCAATTTCCATGTTTTTAGGTCAACGGGAAGACCTCTATAAGTTTTTATTCCCTTACGAGCGTCAAAACTGGTACTTGTAGAAAATGCCCAAGGCATTAAGTCCGCCTTTGTACCTATTTTGTGCAAAAGCATAAATAAATAAATAAATTATGCAATATAAACAGAGCATATTTAATAGTTTATCTTTAGATTACGTTGATTTAAAAGTTAGTTTGATTTTTTATTGGGGATCAAGGGGCCTGAATATTTCATATTAATTTAAACTTGATACCTCAAAGCGTTCCTAAGAAAACGGATAACAAAGAGTTTCTAAACGGGTTACGTTTTTGCTGACTGAGATAGGTACGGAACCCTAAAAAGTTAGTCTAATTCTGACGAGCATTGATGTGTTGTTGATCTCATTTTCCTGTCACAGTATTTCGACATTTTCTTTCAAAGAGATTCTCAGAAACTGGGCGATTATTAAAATAATTGATTGCACCAGTCACATTGGGGCTCGCTCATCTGTCCTGATTTCTATTTCCACGCTAGTCTGGCGAACAGCCTGACAAGTCAAAGCACTGTATCTGAGACAGGTAATAATTACTAGCTGGTTTAGAGAAACCGGGGTTCATTGATCTTTGTGATTTACCTACGGAGTTAACGTAAATTTACTTACATAGGCCTAAGAGGGAAATAGAAATTCTTTGTTTCCTGAAGTCCTTATCGAGTTTATTAAAAATAATAATGACAACTGTGTTACAAACTAAAATTTCATGTACCTAACTTATACTACTGGTGCACAGACGATTTTAATACCACGAAGAATTCTCTACCAGTCTTACTTACCGTCATCAAATTTGAGTATTTTTCAAACTCTAGCCCGAAAACCTGTCATTTAGCATTTAACTAAGCTTTGTTATAAAATCAAAATACTTCATTCGGAAACCTGCTTTTAGTTATTACCTCTCTATAGCAGGTTCCAAATTTTTTGTTACAGGTTCCTTTGCTACCTCCGTCACTGTTCCTAAAGTTGCCTTTGCACAGGTATCTCACAATTATATTTAAACTTCAGGGTTCAGAAATACGTTGAGCTCAAAGCTGTTGAGCTGAAACAGTTAGTTGCACAATATCGGTAGATAATTTTATCCTCAGTTGAAAGGAAAGGGCGACGTCGACGTACGAGTAAACTTTATCACTGACCGCTGACAGCTATACGGGAGCTTTGATTTTATGTCCCCTTATTTATTATTTGAACACTAAAGTTTAACGTAAGGTGTAAATCCTACCATTTTACCTCAGGTATCCTCTTTCATTAGAGCTTCGATCCATAAATGTTTTAATTACTCAGATACCTGCGAAACGAGACACAATAGTAAAACAATAACAGCGCGGTCTCATAGGACCGGTTGGGGATTCAAACGTTAAAAACTAACCCTGTTTGTTGAAGGAGGTAATACTACCAAATCTGAAGCATTTTCTCGGCAATAATAGTTTCGAGTAATTAGGTTGATACCACAGTAACCTTACTTCTCGTATATGGTTGATACCTAAATACCAGGTGTGCGCACGAGAAAGCGGGATGGAGCTATACACTAGCTCCATCTCTTTAACGGCTCAATTTGGATCGCTCTAAGAACTTGTAGTAGGGCCTCTGTCTCTTTCCAACAAGCGTTCGA
Source organism: Mythimna separata (assembly GCA_030763345.1). Lineage (NCBI taxonomy): Eukaryota > Metazoa > Arthropoda > Insecta > Lepidoptera > Noctuidae > Mythimna > Mythimna separata. Next base: position 19,403,608 of record CM061171.1, on the reverse strand, counting down.
AAGAGTTACTAGCTCTCGTTCTCAGCAGCAGCAGAGCAGGAGATATATGACATTTAATGATTTCACACATCAAAAAAAAATTAAAACCATTCATGCTCTTAACTGTCAAAACCATCCGTCCTTACTAGGAGGCTATAATAAAGTATTTTCTCAGCGATCAAATTAAGTAACTGCGACTCAATTAAAAATGAAGGTCATTTAAAGTTACATTTAAAATTTCTTTAAACGGACGCCAAATTCAATATGGTCCAGAACTTTGCGGGTTCATCGCCCTGTACGTGCTAAATAAAAATATTATTTGACATTTCCTAACTCTTTGATGTTGTGCGCGTCACCGCTAACTGACTGCTCGCCGCTGCGTCACGAATGCGACAAATTAATAGCATTATATCGTCACTTGTCGGTATCAACCAGACGCCTCATATTTTAGATGGCACAACTTGCTACGAGTATGACGTATCTACCCTGTTGGATGGGACTCGTCGACTGACGCCATCGACCGTGATTACGCGTGTAATAGCTCGTTGAGACAATAAAAATTTTACCCACGTAGTATTTTCTCCCATTTTATGTAAGACATCGCGTACAATGCGTACTACTGTTTTTTCCATCAAACTCTCTTTCTAGTTATATGCTATTCCCTGTTCAAATTTGTCATGAGTTTAAATTAACATGAAGTACTATTTGTTGACCTATTTCCATCTATTCTTGAATTCAAAGGTAGTTAATTCTATTTTCATATGATTTCCTAACACTTTGACACAGATTTCGAGTGCAGTAACTAAGGTGTCAAGACACTAGAATATCTGTTGAGTGGTTGCGCTCGTAACTGTTAAATACACCTACCTAATGCCGTAAATATGAATAAGAATTTCTATTATTATATAATAGAAATTCTTAGAGCATTTCAGCGGCTCCGAACTAAAATTTCTTATTATTTTCGTGCCTATCGCTTGACTAGTAAAATTTTGTTCGACCAGTATTTTATTCATTGGGTATACTATAGTTTATGTATTTAGTGGAAGCAAGAATGAGATTGAAGATAGAACCAGAAAAGTAGAAGTGTTTATAGATTGTTGTACTGGCACTGTGCGATGCGTGCCTATTTAATATTGACGACAACATAACACGACAATATACAAATCACAGGGTTATATCCATTATATATAAGTACCTACAGCACAGATTACTAAATAGTTACTACGTAACAGATACTTCACTCAGTAGAAAAATTACAATACCTACTGCTTTATTAGCCTACTTCGTCGCGTCAGCAACCATTGCATGCTAAAATGTACCTAAATGCTCAAGCGTACAATTGTGATTGCTTCGCACCGCGCGAACCCGCAGCAATCGCAGGGCTGCCTCTTCGATAAAATTAAATTAACATGACTTTTTGTGTTTATGTTATTCAGAACTGTGAATGTTCTGACTTATAGTTACAATTTATTTATAATTAATTACGGTTTAAAATCTTAAATTCTGTCGTTTATAAAATATTTCTGTTATAAGTTTCGTCGTTCTTTGAGAGGTAAAGGGAATAATGTTAGGTGTTTATCCCTTCTTTTGCTTGATTTACACACATCTACAGCACATAAGGCACCACACGGCATCGTAATACGCGTACGAACGAACAGCACTATTAAAATTGAACGGCGTGCGCGCGCTTCGCTTGCGAAAACCGCACTGAATTTGATCCGCAAGCGGACCGAGACCGCTCGGCTGGGCGGTAGGCACTTATAGCGCACAAGTACATGGAGTGACGGAGGCCTGCCTACAGTATATTACCTTCAAAGTACTCTGTGCATTTCACTGTCCTTAAGCAGTGGGGTACCAATACTATCTGTCTATTCCACAAGTGATGCAAGAATTGACAATAAAAACATATCAGATATATGAAAACTACAGGAAGAAATTAAAACTAATAAAGGTGAAGAAAATTAATACAAGCAAATCTCAGCTAGAAAAGGAAGCTAACAAAGTAAGCACATTAATAATTAAATTTAATTCAAACTGATCGGAAAAGAGCGTTTAAATATGTGGCATTGATATAACGTGCCAAAGTTATATAAGAATGATATAAAAAATCTATATCTGGATGAAAACGAAACTTTCCGCATTACGCAAATCCCTATGAAAACTCCATTCGTTTTTGCGATCCGGAAGGAGCGAATGAGTAAGAAAAAATAAGGTTAAATTGAACAAATCACTACAGACTTAAACACATTAACACTTTTGTAAATTAATGGGCGTATTATTTTTGCTGTCGCGGAATGTTGAGTTTGTCATATCTCGTATTATTAGACGCATCTTTCAGCAACTAAATAGCCAGTCTTCAGTGTTGTCCGTTGCAAATCATTACGTGTACACAACGGATTATCTATGTATGCGAGAGCTGTTTTTTCTCTTGGCAAAATCCCTTGTTTCAGTTTTCGTTTATTTTGGGACGGAGAATACGTGCACACCTTGGATTTTTACAAAATAAAAGTGATTTTATCTTGTAAAAATCTTCGTAGCGATTAGGAAGAATAATGTTTTATATATCTGCGAACAGCAGACAGGTGCATTAGCCGAGATTTTTTGGATAGAAAAAATATATGTTTCTTGATTCGTGTTAAGAAAATCTTTAACTAAAGAGTGAATAGGTTTCTTCTAGGCAAGCATTACTTCCCATCAGGTGAGGAAGTGGTCAAACGCGCTACCAAATAATAAAAACAAAACAAATCTGACTTAATTTCATAACACAAAGGCCCGTTTCAAGCACATTAATTTGAAACTATCTGATAGTAGAATAAGATGATCTCTTTGATTGTTGTGATATATTTATTCCTCGAAGCGGGGCTTCATGTCAAAAAATCTGGCACTTGCCTCTTCTGTGCCAGATTCAGGTCAACGAAAGAAGACAATGATCATTGCGAACAGACACTAGTGACTTATTAATGTACTGATGACGTGAAAGCTTTTGAAAGATCGATTGCTGAAAGATTTGCGAAAACAAAGAGGTTAATTAACTTACTTTTCCAAAACTTCCTTTGCCGAGCACCTTGATAAACTGGAAGTCTTCGACGGCATACTTCCTGAAGCGAGGAATGGACCGCGCAGGAGGAGTGAACCGGCCAGTCTTCCTGAAGATACCGTAGGCAGTGGATTGCTCTGAGAAAGATAAAAATTTGTCCAATATCGACTAGAATTCACATATTTCGTAAAATAATGTAACTCAAAATATGATTAGTTATTCATATAGTTTAACAAAAGATTTAGAAAGAGCCTGAAACTCAGACTATTTTGGTACAGTTACGAAATCGAACGTTTCCAGTGGTAAAAGTGAATGCTTGAGCTACAACAGTTGAACATGTCTGGAAATCGAAAATCTGAAAAATTATAACGTCACATATGATTGTAATAATAAATATGAAATCAAGTTGTTTTGTTTGTGATCTTTTAAATTATTTTGGAATTTGTAGGTGTAGGTCGTTCACATTTTTTGTGTTTTAGATCCTTATAACAATAGTCCGAAACGATAAAACTGATTTCTATTCCTTGACTTCATTGTAGATGGTTAGAAAAAGAGATGGGTTCGATTTGCTTGCAAAAAAACCTCCAACTGGTTATCAAAATCTGGCTACTAAAACATAAGGATGCTACGAAGATTCGTCTTAGGCAATCTAACCAGTTCAATTTTACCCTGATCAATGTTTGTGCAATAGCCCCGGATGAATCTCTATCCCAAACAATTTCATATTCTTTCCAGTATTTTTCGTCTTTTAATTCCGGGTTGGTCACCTCTTTTTCTTCTATCTACGCGCATATAACAGTTTCTACTGTTTTAACACTCTTTGGCACGAGCGTGTTGGCATATACCACATCTGCGGAGATACACATCTGTAAACATCCTTTACCGAACTCATTAGGTACCGATCCTTATCGGTTGACATTTTCAAGTGCGATTACCGACACGGTCACTTTACTAATTTGTTTAGCTTTCCATATGAAAGAGAATATGAAATAAACTGTTTTTATTTTATTATTACTTAAATTAATATTCCGTTTGGCTGAAATTACAAAATGTCCACGACAGTTTCGCTCGTTAAAACTTAATTTATGCTTTTCTGCTCTTTGAGGAGTTTTGTTGTAAAGTTGTTACCAATGCCAAATGCTATATCAGAATATCTGATTTTTGTTTTAAAAACCTTGATAGTTACTCGTGTTAGAAGAAATTAAATATGTTATTAGTACTTGCTCAAGTTTAAGTGATACACACTTCCAAGTTTTCTCTACTCCTGTGTATATCCTTTCATATCATCCATGCCTGTTCCACACATGTTTGTTTATAATTTTTTTCGTAAACGCCGGGTCATTGGTTTACAACATGATTCAAGTTCATGGATGTTTACGTTGCGTTATAGTAGTATGACATAATTGGTACAACATGTGCGATATATTAATTCTCTTTCACCTCGGGTGAGATCGTGAGCGTCGCTAAAAATATTTGCTCAGACGGCAATATCAAGGTCAAAGTGGTTAATTCGGGGGATATCACGGGATCTCTGTGGGAAAAAAGTCGAGCTTTCCTTAAAAAGTTTTATATTTTCAGTAGTTATAAATATGTATCGTCGTCGACTGTTTGGGAACATGTTGTCATTATCTGTATCTGTTGTCTGTGTAGTCTTACCTAAATGTTGAGGTAGCTAACAGGGTTTTAAGTCCCACCACATATTTGCGGGAATATGTGCCAATTTCTTGCAAAAAAAGACTATACCCGCGTGATCTAATCTTGTGACATCTTTTGTTTTACTTACTATCGTAATAACAGGTGCTATTTTATGAACATTACGTGTTGAATGCGTATAACCGATATAATTAAACATACAAGCGGAGTGCCATGTATTATTTTGATGCTTGTTATAACATAACTCATAAATATCGTGCTAGCCAGTAGCCCCGTTACCTATAATTCAAGAGCTACAATCTCTGTTTATGTTCTATTTCTATGTTAATCTCCTTTAATTTGTAACTCGAATCATTCATATAAATAATGGCTTCAATTATTTTATTTGGCACGGATGAAGTCTTTGGGATCATCATATCTTTACGTAACGTTTATTTAGAATAGGTAGTTAGATATTTTTCTTAAATTTCTAGCGGTTTCGTTGAAAGTTTAAAAGTCTGGATAGAATCGACTTACAGGCAGTATATTATACCAAGAATTTTGGAGTAGTTTACAAAGCTAAGTTAATTAGGTAAAGTAAAAACTTGTTGTAAAGTTACTTAAATATGTATTTGATTGATAGTGTTATCGTTACAGTAGGTATTCCTATTTGAATATTACCTCGTTTTATTTTCAGAATCCGAGTCATTAATTTTCCAAATTAATGTTCCTTTTGAGGTGCCAAAACTTGGCAAGTCTCGCTTGATTGGAAATAAATCATTCGTCCATCTCCAAGTTCTCAGAGTTTCTAATTTTCCTGTTTAGTCACCCAGGTTCACAGAAAATTTTGTGTATTTTACGTTGTGCTTATGCGAGGAAAATCTGTAGTACCGAAACCGTTGTTTATGATAATATTTTCCAAAAACTCAGCTGGAAATAACGTCGTCTGTTGTAAATGTTTGAAAGTTTTGGCTTCGGCCATTAGTCTTTGTGGGCAGCTGACGTTTTAATAAAGCTGTTGCACGGATCCAGACGCAGTTCATTAATTAATTCAATCTTTATGTGATATAATACAGTATATATTACATAATTTATTGCGTGATAAGTCCACAGTCGCGCGGCCGGTATGCGGAACCCATCTCAAAGTGGGGCGTGGGCCTGCACTCTGTTTTCAGCGAAAGTCCTACCGCTACAGTGCAGATATTTATAGATGTGATCAGAATACAATAAGTTTTTTTGCCAATCGTGCCAACATCCGAGTTTATTATCAAACAAAATATAATTTATTGACTGCAGCGTATGTTAGATGAACGGGAACGGACCCGACCCACACCTTTGATGATTCTTTGATTGAATAAAACATAAACATTTACATACAACCACATATGATTTATTTCTCTAATGGTGAGCCAAGAAGTCTTTTATTCTTTCTTTAGAAGTTTCTGGAGACGTGATTTCGATAAAACATTTTTGAAAAATTTGAAATGAATGACATGATAACTATGGAAATTGTGTTAGTAGCTGCAAGCAATATTTAGGTGAGACTAGAAACAATATCTAGAAAAATCAATGGTAGGTCTAACTCTAGAAGAAACGTATTTACAAAAGACCATACTCAAGCAGACAGAGAAGACTCGTTACTGTACTATAGTACAACATGTCTCACCAAGCTGCTGTTCTAAGAGGTCGGTGTTATTGGCCTGCGAAGGTGCAGCACCCGAAGATGTCCCAGAAGCCTCGCCACCTGTACGCAGGAATAACAGTAAAATTGTTCTGGATTAGACACAACAGGACCTAATACTGAATTATTAAAAAAATACTCGTAATAAATCACTTTACAATTATGGTTAACATTAAAGGTACTTTTGATACGACACTGTTAGAAAAAAATCAAAGTAGACCAAATATTTGGGACCTAGTTGCTGAACATCTTAACATTTTTGGTTTCAAAAACATATATATTTTAACACTTTACATTTTTGACACACATAAACGTGAACATAATAAATTTGTAGACTGTAGTCTCTCACAGAATGAAACAGACATGATATTGAAAATTGTGCATATTACTTTGTGTGATGAAAAGAGAAAAATAGATACGGCACAAGTTGTGGCAGATACAAACATTTTATTTGTGAAACATAAAATTATACTGGCTGTAACAGAAATGGGTGGTCATATTTTAGATACTTTTTCTCCCCGTGGAAATAAACACCACTCATCAAAAAGTGCTAGTAAATTATCAAAAAAAAGGTGCTTTCCGTACAAAATGATCATCACCCTGCCGAGCCAGAATTGACTGTAGCTTTCTTGAAGAAAGTTGTTCATTTCCAAAGGCAAAAAGGTATTTAAAAAATTACCACTTATTTCCATTAGATTCCATATTATAGAATATGTTCTTTTTATTATCATGCAAAAGATAAAAACAAAACCACTGCTGATACTCTAAATCCTAAAATATTTCTGACGTTTGCGAATAACAGAAAAAGTTCTTAAAATATTTTTTGCTTTTACGACAATCTGTTTATCATAAAAATCTCGACAAAGTCCACAGGCTGTCAGCTTGTAAATAAAAATACATGCTGTGACGTTTGAGGAGTGGTTAGCCAATTAATCGATGATCGTAGGAACCGTCGATTCGTTAATCACGAGAGCGGAGACACGCGCTGGCATCCATCATCATACTACGTCGATGAATTTATAATGTCCTTCATTAACACTTCGTCCACGTTTGAGTGAAATGTGTTTGAAGCAAAATACTCCAGGAATTTTTGGTTGTACAGGTGAAGCTAGATTTATGAGCATCAGATGATTGACAACCGATCATAACAACCATCGATATTTATGATGTTCTGATACTGAATCAAAGAAATGCCAGTCTTGTAAGAAATGGAGACGTAGACAAAGGGAAGGGTAAAGAAATTTCGTATTTACTAAATGTCAACACTAACTCCCCCTTTATGTTAATTGTGGCTGCAATTGATCCTATTAATTTTGTACAGGTGAGCAAATGATTGGCTAGTGTCCAGACAGCCACTTCTCACGCCCACGCCACAATGTACTTCTGAACATAAACAAATACGCACAATACGTTTACAATTTTAGAAATACATTCACTTGAAATTTACTTGAACATTCAATTGATAGATTGATTTATCTTGTGAATCGAAAGCATTGCGTAAGACCATTTCGTGTATTTTTCTTATGACAGTTAATTTTTTTTTCTTTGGTTACCAGGTTTCTTTTATGTGGATAGTTTGTTAAGATTATTATAAACCGCAGCCATGCTAGTAAATGCCTACCTAATAATAACAGAAACAGAAACAGACGTTAGATAGCTAGCCAATAAAATTGCTTTATTTCGGGTTGAACGACTGACGTCGCAATGACGCTCGTATTGGTATGTTTCGTTTCGCTGATAACATAAAAATCGCTGATATCACCTCAGACGTACAATGTTCCTATTTTGAGTGTTTACCCACCTTTTCTAGATGCAGTTCTTGATGCCAAAGCTTCCACCAATAGACGCTGGTTCACGCCGCACAAATTTGCTGTCAATTTTTCACACTTTCGGTGGCAGTTTACATCGCAGTCTAAAACAGATTACGAATTGTCGCGTGGTTCGAGGCTTGTAAAGGTTTTTTGTACAACTGTGCTGTGCAGTCATGCTACATCTAATATGCCGAAAGCCATGCAAAAGCAGACGTGCAAAATTTGCTACCAGTTTAGTGGAAAATTAGTAAGGTATGTATATACAATATACAAATAAGTTTCGTTAAAATAAATGTGTGCGTCCCTACAATGATTTATGGTCTACTTAATTACCTTTCCTAATTTGCGAAAATGTTGCAGGTGACGCAGGTGCTGAAGAATCGAAGCCAGAATCATTTGAACCGGTTGAAGTCCTTCCATCTGGGTTATTTTCACACTCGTAAAATTCCCCAGAAGCTTCACTTTCGTCTGATTCATCTTCGTCTTCTTCCTCTGAAGTTTCCTCTTCTGAAGACGAATCCGATAAGTCTGAGTGAATCACTTGTGGAGGTTTCTTTTGCAAAGGGCGTGGAGTCGCTATTAAAGGTCTCACCGCTTTTTCTTCTTTCACTGGTTTTTTGGGTTTAGGTGGCTCAGTGACCACAGCTTGAGTAGATGTTTCTGGTTGTTCGTCTTTTTTAATAATATTTTCAGCCTTATTTACCTCTCCTGTCTTTTGTTCAATTTGTACTCTTGCTTCAATTGCTTCTTTTGGAATGTCTTTTGCCTGTACCGGTACTGACGAAGCCGGAACATTAGCTGTTATATCAGCTGGTTTAGAACTTTTATCATTGTTAGATAAGGTCGATGTTTCTTCACTCATTGATGCTGTAACAGTTGCCTTCAAAACTTTATCATCAGTCTTATTGCTCTTAGCTGCCAGATTTTTAGCTGTCGGGCTAGCTTTTAATTTGGCTTCTGGAGAACTCTTAGTGGGAGTTCTAACGTTTTTGTTTGAATTAGAAACTCTCCCGTCGACAGGTTTTTGCGCAGCATTATTCGCACAGTTGCATGTGCAGGGTGGCTTATCTTTAGATGATCTATTACTTTTCAACGAGACGCTAGGGCTATTTAATCCTTTGTCTAACTGGTTACTTGTATTTTTAGCAATTGCTGTATCAGCAGGTTTAGATTTCGGTGAGGTTTTTATGTTTGTGAGAACAGTTTTACTTATAGATGTAGCCTTTGATTCGCTGAGCTCGGCAGTTATTTTTGGCTCAACAGTTTTAGATGTAGCATTACTTGAAGTTACTGGTTCCGATGATTGTATGATTGTATTTTTTAATTCCTTATCTTGCGACTCTTGCTCTTTAGATTTGATTATTTCGTTTTGCTCATTCTTAGAACAAACCACGATAGGATCTTTTATTTTCAAAGTATTTGATTCTATGGTTCTTTGTTCAGCAAATTGGGTTTCGGGCAACTGGAAAGGTATTTGAACTTCTTTTCTAAGTGCGACGGTGACTGGTTCAGCAACTTTCTGAACGCTTTCTTCTAAAGTTTCGTTTTCATCCAACTTTTTGCTTGCACTTATATTTTCTGCAATATTCGGAGATTTTATTACTTCATTCTTTGCACTAGGTTTTGGTAAAGCGGTCTGAAGAGATTTTAACTCTGCTTTTGCATCATTTTTCAGTATCTTCTTAGATTTTTCTGATTTTGTTTTCTTTTGGCTAGGTTGTTTCACTTTATTTTCATCTATAGCATCTAGTGATGAACTTTTTCCTATACTTTTACATTCATTAGCAATAGATGTTGTTTTGACAGTTGGTGTCTCACAGTCCTGTAATTTCAACTCTTCAAGTAATTTGGAACTACCTTTTTCTTCTTCTTTTGTTACAACCGTAGTTTGGTCAGGTATTACTTTTATTAGAGTTTCGTCCATTAAATCAGATTGATTGTTCACTTCGGATTTTATTCTATCACATGAATCGACACGTTCATTCTTAAGTCCCGAATCTAACGTATCTGTAATACACTGTTCACTTATATTTGGAGAAAGTAATTTCAGTGTGTCTTCATCAGTTTCCTTTTTATTATTGGCATCATTTAATGACTTCCCATCATCTAGAGTTTGATTTGACTCGCTAATATTATTAACTATGGGTTCTTCATTGTTGTCGACTTCTTCTTCCTCTGGAAACCAAAATAAAGAACGCATATTTTTTTCTCTGGCTTCCTCTAAATTTTTCTTTCTTTTTACTAAGTATACAGTTTCTCTTTTTCCTATTTTATTCCAAAAATTACCATCTTCAGGCTCAGGTGATTCAGGCTCAGCATTATCTTTACTTTTTGTTTTCTTAATGCTTTTTGTTTCTTTACGTATTTCAGGTACATTCGCAGCTAGTTCAGGCAATATGTCAACTTGACTGCTATAAGTAATTTCTTTTTTCTGCACACGTGGTTTTTCTTCTATTGTAACATTTTCAACCGTAACATTTTCAACTCTAAATTTCAATGGACTCATTGGGGATTCTATTACTTCAACCGATGATGTTATTTTAGTTTTTAACTTAGGCTTGGGTTTCTGTTTTGTGTTATCTTCTTTCACTAATAATCTGTTTTCTTCTATAGCAGGCAAGTCCACATTCACTTGTTCTTTAGGGAATTCCGTTATAGAATCTAATCTTCTGAGACTACTTCCCGATGAAGATTTTTTAATACTTCTCCTTTTTGAAAAGTTTCTTGGATCTCTAACATCCTTATACGAGTTCATACTATCGTGTAATGAATGGTCAGATTTTGTAGTCTTGAGCGGGTTTTGTAAATCTTGTTTTCGTCGTTTGTTAGACTCAAACGTGTCAAAATTATTTTTAGTTTCAGCTGACTGACCAACTTTGCTCAAATCCAAAGTTGCTGTACTGAGATTTTCGCTCCTTATTAATGAGTCTAATAAATTTGCCTGTTCTGCCAAAAGTTCCATTGAACATCTTCGGTCTAAACATATATTTTCAACCGGAACAGTTTTAGGTGCCGGAGTCACCGATAAACTTTGAGATTCTCCAGGTTCTTTCTTTGGTATTTTACTTGGCGTTTCCCAGTCTTTTTCGTTCTTGACATGGAACTTTTCTACAAGCTTAGCACCCATTGTTTTCTTTTCTTTCTTATCCTTGTAAGTTAAATCGTCCGAAAGCTTTTCCCTCCATTTCATAAATTCCTTCTCATCTGTTTTAGCTTCTTCACTTACCCCTTGTTCAGTTTGGTCTTGCGTAACTTCCGAAGCCTCAGTCTCTTCATTAGGCTTTCGAGGAGAATTTCTTTTAATAGTATAAAGCCTCACAACAGTTCTTCCACGTTTTATTGTACTCCTTTCATTTCCTGGAGATGAATCAATACCGGTCTCTGGTTTGCCGTCGACCCTAGGCATGAAAGGACTACTTTCACTATCATTGCTGTCATTGTTTGGTTCCTCTTTTGGTTTCGTAGGTTCAGGTTTGGGAGGTGTGGGGGGCGTGGGCCGCCTAGTAGGAGTCGGATCCTCCACCTTATGCCTGTACCTATCTCTAGAAACATCAATATCAGCGGTGTTTATATTTACAGGACGCGGCGTATAGTTGGGAGTACCATAAGTCCTAGATGAAATTGGTATTCTTCTTGGGCTATGTATTCGCACAGGACTCGAAGTTCCTCTTTCAGTTATGGTAGTGAGCATAGGCGAGTAGTTTCTTCCGGTACTTGTAATCCATCTTGACGACGACAATGGTGCACGAGAGTAGCTGAGAGAGGAGTGGTTGCTGTAACTGCCTCCAGGATTGAGGTACGAAGCACTGTAAGAAGATCCCAGAGGCGAAGAACCACTGTAGCTATAAGACGATCCGGTATACGGGGACGATGACCCGTAATACATGTTCGCGATGTGTTCGGAATAAAGTGGCATAATGGCGCGTTAAATCACGGACGTGCGACAACCGGGGTCGCGCCTCGGAGCGCGCGCGCAGACTGGCGCAGCGCGCAGGCAGGCGCGGGGTGTGCAGCACGCGCAGGTACGCGCCGCCCACCGCGCACCCCTCCTCCCGCGCCCCCGCCCCGCGCGCCGCGCGCCCGCCCGCCGCCACGCCGCCCGCCCAGGTGATTGATTGATGATGGCAAATATATAATAATAGACGCGGATGACTTTTGTCACAATCTCGGAAGGAAGTTTTTACACGACTGAAAGAAAGCTTTTCCCCGTGATTCACATTTTCAATTGTAGCAAAAAGCCTAGTGCCAATTTAATGATCTACAATTTAAATGCTCAACTCAATAAAACATTAATGTTCCGTTACCGATGATATTTAAAGCGAAACTTTCGCATTTATTGCTGTTCTATTATTAGAGGATCCAAAAATAAAGCGTCTTGCGACATGCCTTGTCGTATTAATAGATAAGCAAGCATTGTCTACCTACTTACGAGAACTATTCGCAGCTGGACTTGTTATTAACGAGGGACAAGTTTTTTGTGACCAATGTTTCTTATAAATGAAAAAAAAAGAATATTATGCCTATCAGCTGTTTTCCATGTCACGGAAGTCGTGAGTCGAATCAGGAAAATGGGTTTTTATTTTACCGGGGCGATGCACTGGTTAGCGACAATGTCATCGTGCTAGTTCAATATTATTTTCAAAACACGTGTAACTTCTATTCTACGAGTATATCAGATATGGATATAAACTTTAAGGAAGGCTGTTTAATATTGAAAACTGACGGCTGATTTTATTCCACGGACGTAAAGTTGACGAAAATCGTAAAAGATTTGAAAAGAAAAATCAACTTTCAGAATAGGTTTATTTTTTGCTTCTTCCGCTCTGGGTGGAGCGAGAGGACGTGTTAAACTTTTACAGACTAAAACCCATTAATCAGTTGCCCCTTGCGCTCCAGGGCCGCGGTAAAACTTTCGAACAAAGAATTTGGTAAAAAGACTATGTTTTTTTACTATCCTAGGTTAACCAAATACTTTTTTCAACAAATATTACCCGACGGTTGGACCAGTTGAAGTAGGCTCTGTTTACCTCTCGGATAGTGGATACCGCGTGTCGTCAAGGGCTTCGGATGCACCTATTTCCGTAATATACCTCATATTATTTATATGGCCCTATTATTCATCATTCCAAAAACTTTTTACGTATATTCCGTTTAGATGCAAAGGCAGCAGAACTAGGTACATAATTTTTATGAATAGGCGTCAGTCCCTGTCACGTTATATGTAAAGTTGCTGGATAAGAAATCGCGCGGGTTACAGAAAATTTGTATTCAACTAAAATGTCACAACACGTACTCATAGGTAATCGAAACTACTAGAGCTGAAAGATAAAAAAATAGGATCAACGAAAATAAAAATGAGTTCATAATATCTAGAGTAAGCCAAGTTGTCACCTAACTGGTTTATCTTCACGCTAAGAAGAAGAATATTAGAATAAAATATTGTGACAGTAAATATTGGTTACATGTTTTAAAATGTATTATGGTAGAGATACATTAATCTAGGGCACTTTAGTATTTATAAATCTAATCTAATAGAGTACTAAAATATGGATCGTATATATCAATAATCATCAAAACATTATATGAATGGCAAAAGTGATTCATAGTTGATAGATATAATTTAGATTCCTATTTGAATTGAGGTTTACGGTCGTAAATCTATATATCTAAAAGGAGAAATTGACTAACATATTCAACGCACAGCCGAAACTATTGGGACTGGGAGCGTAAAATTTTGCACAGAGTTTCCTTTTATGACGTAAGCGGGCACTAAGAGAGGGTTTTCCAAAATTCACCCCATAAAAAAGGAGGAGCTCGTGGCTGAGGAGCTCGTGGCTAGATAATAACAGCCGCACAGGTCAATCTTCAAGGTTAAGCAACGCTTGCCTAGGTTGGTCTGTGGATGGGTGACCATCTTAACATAACGAGTTTCCTCCGTGCCTCGGAAAGCACGTTAAGCCGTTGGTCCCGGCTGTCATTTGTAGATCTTTGGCAGTCGTTACGGATAGTCAGAAGCCTGTAAATCTGACTCCAGTCTTGCCATGAAGTACCGTGTTACCCCAGTTAATGGGTTGTGGAGGTCTGGTAGGCAGCCGCTCTTCGTAAAATACTGGTATTCAGCTAAATCCGGCTTGACTGGAAGCCGACCCCAATATAGTTGGGAAAAGGCTAGGCAGATGATGACCCCATAAGGAGATGAAACGGGGGTCCAAAGTATGTATGAAGACCTACTTTCACGGCGATGAAGCCGCTGGCAGAATACGAGTAGATATATAACGTAGGTTATGGTAACGTTTTATATTTTTGGCTCCAGTAATATATTCGCCTATAAAAACATGCTTCTTTATCCGCAGTAAAATGCGGTTTGGCACTGTTACTACAGATATGGAGCTTACGATTATTACTTTTACATATTTGTGACATTAGACCTTTCTTATACCTGAGCACTTCAACAAATGAGACTGTTTGTTTTGATCGTTTTCTAGTTCTAATCTTTATGGTGAATCAAATTGGTTTTAAACATATTGAATTTTTTTTAAAGTATAAGTACTAATTTATTTTAGGGACATTTTGTAAGAGACCTTCATCTGAGAGAGAACTCGTGTACTGCAGGTTCCGTCCATTACCTATGTAAATAGTTTGATTCTAGAATCGATTCTCTAAGCTTCGAGTCGTAAAAAAGTGAAGTAACTAAAAATATTTGGTTTTTAGGCTTTTTCCTTTACTTGTGCTATGAGGCCCTACTTTTTGACTAAGTTCAGGACTTTTCTTTGTTCCACGTAGCAAACCTGAGTCTTTGATATTAGGTCATTCCAGCTTGATACTTCTACGCGTTCCTGAAAAAAAGGGTCCTGACAGACTGACAACAAAGTGATTCTATAATGATCTAGTTTTTGCTGTCTAAGGTTACGGAACCCTAATGAACCACCAAGATACTAACAAAGAGCAAAGACCTAAGTTATGGCCGTAGAACATGTCAGACAGGGAGTTAATATTTTAAAGACTTTAATCCTCGCCATTTCTTGGACGTCTCACTAAGCTCTCCAAAAATAACTGTTTAAACTTCCAATATTTTTTATTGGAACTGCGATATAAGAGTACTTTTATACAAATAAAACGGGATTTATGACTGGAAATATAGTTTATGATTTCCTTCTTGTTCGTGATAAATAATAACTTTGTAACGACCATTGCTAAAATATGTAAGAAATAGATTTCATAGAAATATTTGATTTGTTTTTGTTTTCTACACGTTTTTTTGCTTGGTCATTTGTTTATTTATTAAATACTGTATGCATACAGAATTACAGAGGCTAGGGAGGAGATATTCTGTTTATTCTCATTTTCTTTTATTTGTTTTACCTAAATGATAGGCTAGAGTAAGTAGTAGTTAGTGGTGATTTTGCATGAAGTGTTAATAAATAAATGAATAACTGGGACTACGGAGCAGAACATAGGAACGGTCTCTAAAACAAGACAGTGTTAATATTCATAACCTTACTATATCATTATACCGAGTAAGGCAGCGACTGAATGGCATCCAAGAACCTGAATGGTAGTCGTCCAGCAGTGAGCAGACGACATTATATTACTATCACGGGTAGATTGATATACATATATTTAAAGCCATGAAATTCTGACAATTTTGATAAGCGATAAGAAAACTATTAAATGACATATATTGAATTAACGAAGTAGGTAGTAACTACAACGAAGACCTGTGGCAAGACGGATCCAGTTTCTGTTATTTCGTAGTAGGACGTAGCGCCTTCGTAGCAAATTATAGCATTTTCGTAAAAGTCGTAGCCCTTTTGTAGCAGACTAGCAGGACGCAAATACGAGGCATTACCTTTGAAAAAGTAGCAAGATGCACTAAATCATAATCGAATCTTTGTAGCGAAATTTAGGACTCTCGTAGCAGGATGTAGCACTTTCGTAGCAAGGCGTAGCAGGCCGTAGCAAATTCTTAACAAGATGTCGAGCCTTCGTAACAAGATATTGCGAAGCATTGATTCTTCCTAGCAGGACGTAGCACTTTTGTAGCAAGACGTAGCGGTAACATCTTCTTAGCAAGACGTAGGACTTTCGTAGCAAAATATTGCGAATCGTTGACTCTACGTAGCAGGTCGTAGACCTTTCGTAGCAAACTAGCATTTTCGTAAAAGTCGTAGCCCCCTGGTAGCAAGACGGATACCCTTTGTAGCAGGACGCAAGTTGTAAGTACCTTTTTCGTAAGATAAGAACACTCTCGACTGATATATCTTTCAAATAAAAAAAACCTCATTCAAATCGGATCATCCGTTTGGGAGCTACGATGCCACAGACAGACACATATACATCTACACACACAGACACGTCAAACTTATAACACCCCGTCGTTTTTGCGTCGGGGGTTAAAAATGTACCACGACGAACTACATTATAACTGAATCTTTGTAGTGGAATTTGCGACCCTCGTAGTCGGGCGTAGCTTGGCGTAGCAGGTTGTAGCTTCTCCGTAGCAGTTCGTAGACCCTTCGAAGCTACATGTATAATTATCTCACGAAAGCGGGTGAGCCTTACTTGTAGTTGTGATGTGTATAGACACTCGCTCTTGTGTGCGTAACTACAGGTAGCGTTAGCAAGCTCATCGCTATTGAACAAAATAATAAAGTTGCCACTTGTTGCCCAATTTATTTAATAACTTACGCAGCGTTACGAGACATCCATCGAAACCAACTTTTTCATTCAAAACTGACCTTAGCTTTGCCAATGTTATACAATTAAGGGAAGGAACGAAATAACCCCAACAGAAATATTAATAATAACTTACTGGGGATGTTTCATTAACACTTGTAATGTAACCCTTTGAGACCAAATAAACAATTTATTTATTTTATTTGATGATATTAATGTTGGAATTTGTTTTAGTACGATATGAAAATTTTGTATTGTGCTCCGTACAACGTCACCTGTAAATCCACCTTTATTTTCTCTCTTTCTTCGGTTTTTCTTTTTTCTTTGTACTTGCGACATCTCTTCCTTCTTTTATTAGTTTTTTGCACTGTTCTTTCACTTACCCCCATCGCTGCTGCAGTGCGTTTTGTAATATTACGCAAATATGATAAATCACAATTTGGTTCTCGATGAAGTTCCGTGAATTAATATTCTTCTTTGACAAATTATAAATATTTGCAATCATTTGACGAGTCTAAAATAAACAAAAATCGTTTAACATGTTGATGTGTTGTGGTGGTGGAACACAATCAAACGGACCAGATACTTTTTCAATAGTTTATTCTCACCATTAATATAGTTAACACAGTAAAAGTAAGAGCGTGGCGTCTGTCATCTGTGAGCGAAGCGGACTGACAGGCGCTGGTGCGCGCGTCGATGCGCCTTCGATGGTTTTTGTGGTTACCTTGGTTACGCCACATAAATAATCTGCTGAACGCCCTGATTGCTCAGGAACCGAAATTCGTTTTTTTTTATATAGCAGTAAAGAAATTATCAATATCTGTGTATTATAAAATCTCTAATTTGTAAGTTGTTGGCTAGCTATACGCTTTGATGCGTACTGTAAGTATAGCTAGTAATTGAAATAAATAAATACATTCATATATTACACACAACTAACATGAACATTAAGTTGCCTTATCGCACTGCGAACAACTTTCCTCCGTTTCTTCGTACCTCGCATGCTGACGGTACTCGATAAATTATTTTGACGCGAACCGAGAAGCACTACTGACTCAACCGGCGACCCGGCCGCGACTGAGCGCTCCCGAGCTTACGCACTCAAAGACAGTGTGCATGTACACTTACACACACAAGTATGGGTTACCCGCTTTCGTGAGATAAAACATCTATTTCCTTTATATGTTCTGTGATCTATACCATTTTCGTAAAAGTCGTAGCCTCTTTGTAGCAAGGCGTAGCAGGGTGCAGCATCTTCTTAGCAGAACGTAGGACCTTCGTTACGGGGCAATCTAACAAACTTGTTATGTGTTAAATAATGAACAAACAAAACCAGAAACTTCAGAAATTTAAGTTGTAAAACGTTTTTAAAAGTCTGTAAAAAGTTTTTAGCCTTGCATATTGCTCAGACTTCCAAATTAAAGTTATATTTTAACTTATATTTTTTTTGTTAACTAATCTGTTGAGCCCCGTACGGACGCCGGTGTCCGCACACCTATCCGTCTTTCTATTATGTCTCTCATTACGGTACTCGAAAGACTAATAAATATCCAAGAGATTTATAAAATGGTAGATGCCAGGACGATGATAATCTGATAATTTTATAAATTAGTTTTCAACGCACTTGCTCAGAAAGTGCCTCTGATGGCATCTTCTATAAGTTGTGGTGCTTGTCACCAAAATGTGATAGAATATTATCACGCACTAGTGCGATTATTGATTGATTGATTAATAAAGTACTTAGTAAATCTATAATGTTTTTAAAAAAAGAGTTTCAATTTGAAAGAAAATAAACCGTTCATTTAATTAACATTTACAAAAAAAAACTATGCAGATAAACAGAAAGCAATTTATATAACAAATAAGTATGGTACGTATGATCATCGTTCCATCATCAATATCATCATCTTTCGTTACCATTATTTCACGCATTAAATTCTGCGACTAACCGATCGCGGTCTTGGCAGTGCGCGTTAATTCCAGTCAATTGCTCTTCTTCTAAATGTCAAAGACCTTTTCCGTTCACTGTATACGCGATTCTGGTTCTAACTAATTTCAGTTCTTCCATCATTAACCGATCTTTGTCGTTTTTCTTTTTTTTACTTCCTTTTATGAAATTGTGTAACATGTGCTTTGTGATATACATATATATTTGTACTACCTATAAAGTTTTAATGTTTAATTAATCTACTAGCAGTACACAGCAGATTACCCCCTATTTCATTTTAAGTTCTATCCAAGGTTATCTGGTAGATATCGCTGTCAGCGATAACACCACCAGTGTACCCTTAGATATGAGTTTTAGTAACCCCTATTTTGATGTAAAATAAAGTTTATTCTAATCTGTTCTAGGGCCCAGAATGAACAAAATAAAACTGATGAACTGACATGCATTATAAATAGTCGAAGAAAGAAAATATTAACCTGCTCAAGTGTGTCTTTAAACACTAGTGGTTCTCTCCATGGTATCATTATAAAATTTATCATATTAAAATTTTCTGTATTTTTCAACTTAAATAAATTTCCACTGAAATTTCATCTTTAAAATTTCAAATTGTGAGCGATATGGCCTGATGGCCTGATGGCTGATAAGCGTATGTGACCACTCCGCTCCTTTGAAGACTACACCGAGCATCTGCTGCTAGGAGGCTGTTAGAAACTAACCGATTCTGTTGTGACTTGTACCTACTCCATTGGTGTAATTGCTGAAAGGCGTTCCAATACGAGGATAAACCAATAAATAAATAAATAATAAATAAATTATGATTAATAGTTAGTAAATGATGTCGTAAAACACTCAAGCAAAGTGGGGTATTTAGCCGGCAATCGCGTAGCTTGCATATTTACTGAGTAAACTAAATTCATAATTTTATAGCCTGATGCAACAACCGCCGCCGACAGGAAATGCAAACATTATGAAATTGCAAATAAATTACTACGTAGTAAACAATAATTTTATATTTAAAAAAGAAATACTAGTTATGTTGATTTTCATAACGCAACTAAACAATGCTGCATGGCAACGCAAACCTACATTTTTTTTAGAAAATGGCGCCGTCATGAAAGAGACAATAGCAGAAGCTATTCTTGCAGCATGCATCCATCCAAAGCATGCAATTAAAATAAAACACAGGTGTACTTCAGTCAAACACAGGTATACAAATAATATACATTATTTTGATATACAGGGTGAATTTTAAATCATTGGCAACCTCTCAGGTGAACCGAATAACTTTAACAACAGGAACATATTTAATTTGATTCATAAAATCTATTAGCTATATAGTTCATCGTTTATGTTCGCGTAACAAAACAATATTTACATTTAGTTCCATCGTTTAAAAAACTATATCCATGAGTAGTGTAATCCCCTAAAAGATAGCAAATGATTTCAAAGTCACCTTGTATTAGAATAAGATTTCCTGCCAATCTAAGACAGAATGCCATAGATTCCAGCCCACGCAAGCAATGGCAATCCATCGTGATTCGTGTGTACCGATTGATTCTCATGTACGACACTGATTACAATAGTTTATTATTGAATCAAACTAATTTTAGCACATTCTTGATACGCGATCATGGGTGCTGGCTTCTTCTATAAAATTAGCTTAGTTTTTTCCAATAATAAATACTTAATGTAACTACTTATATCGGCATTCTCTTTTTGTTTTGCTTTGCTTTCGCAGAATTTTTCAGGTCATTGGAAATGGATTTAAATAACAATGCTTTGCAGTCTGGGATTGCATAATTTCAAGTTTCGTCGATGCGTCAAAAGCTGACACTCATCTCTCAGAATAAAGTTGTACTAAGTTAAGAAGTTTCTTCATAGAGAGCACGCACATGAAGCATTGTAAAATTATCGCGTAACACTTCGTTGATGTGCCATGGAGCGAAGTATCCTGGGAGTTCGAATTTCAGGTCATGTTGGAAACATAACACTGCGTACCAAAACTAAGATCACGGATGTTACCCGAAAATCTGCTATAACTATTTAAGAGGAATTGGGCCGGACATATCTGCTGCATGTCAGATGAAGTGTGGGCTAAAAGAACTAATTTATTTAATTGCCCCCATTAAATGCTAGGCAACATCATGGTATACTAAGACGAAGGTGGAGAAAAGAGTAGGAATTTTGCAGAAGATAATAGGCTATAATGGCCGAAGAAGGACGTGTATGGAAGGGAGAGAAGGGCCTTTTAACCTAGTCGTCTGACTAGGTTAAAAGGCCCTTCTCTCCCTAGCCAGCAAAGTGGAACATAACGGTCTAATTCGTCTTAGTTATTTGTCGTTAGATGAAACTGAATTGTATATAAGTCCTATTGTATTAGGACAAGGAGTTTAGCCTTGAAAATTCGATCTCCTCTAGCATCATGGTTCACACAAAACAATCGGTCTAATATCACTTTAAAATAAGTTAAGTGCGTGCACTGTCTTCCGAAGCTGACCCTTATTCTCATTTGTATACAGTCGAAAGTACCTTCACACTTGAGCTCCTGCTTGAAGAACCCGTAGAGCATGGCGCCGCAGTGGTCGCAGAAGGTGGGCGACATGAACTGGTGCGGCCGGAACCGGTGCGGGACGTCCACCTTGAACCTCTCGCGGAGGTACTGGAAAAGAAAAGGTAATAATTTCTTTTAAGAAACGTACACTTTTTCTTCTTTTACCAGTAAATTTTCTCTGACCAGTTTGGCTTTGTGTAGATCCTGAAAAAGGCAGGTGGATGAAACTAAGGCCATAAAATGCGAAAGTTATGTTAAAGTCAGTTTGTGTGTCTAGATGTTTGTTACTCTTTCACTCAAATACTACTGAATGAAAACTTGGTAGAAGAATTGGTAACTAGATTCATTCTACCAATTCTTTGAATAGTATAGAGGATACTTTTTAACCTGGGAGTATGTTCCCTTGGGATAATTTTCTAACATCACTCAGGCGAAGCCGGAGGCAAGCCCGAGCGTGACCAAGTCCTCGCCAGATGGCGCTGAAGTCTACATTTTTAGTTTATTTTGTTTTTATTGTATGGGAGCATTATTAAATCAAGAAAATGGTATCCGCGGAAATCGGAATCGTTTTTAAACACAAAAAAAAACCACCTGACTTTGACTGTTCATGAATGTCTCTATAGAAAATTTTATATTGTAGTGGTAGCCGCGATTTAAATTACAAACTGAGTTACATTCGCAGGTTACTATCGACAGGCATTTTACTTTGATTAATTCATCATCATCAGCAATGAAAAACATCGCGAGGGTGACACGTCTAAGAATTGTAAATTCGAAGACAATATAAGACATACATCAACTCTCGTCAAGCCCCTCTACGTTACGTTTACGAACCGTTCATTCCCATAGAAAGGAAGTCTTCGCAATAATGGGAACGTTATGCCATGTTATGCAAGTAAGACAAAACTTGTAACTTGTATAACTAATTTTTTTATATCCATGCTAATATCAAGTATCCAGCGCAGATACCCAAGCAGCACGCAAGCGTTTGAAACATCAATAAACCGCCTGATTTACAGCTTAGCACTGTATAACGGCTGTACAAGTGTAATGGAAAAAAGAAACAGCGTACGCTTAAGGTTAAATAATAGTGGTGTAATATATTGATATCACGAACACGATGTTACATAAACTTGTGTGCTGCTTGGGTAGCCTTCGTCGGCAGACAGCTTGGTTTTGTGACTAGATGCGTATATGTCACTATGTTTATTTTGTCCCTTTCATTTATTAAAAGACCATTTCACTTCCACCTAGCCGTGTCGTCGCAAGCTTTTTCCGTGGGCGTTAGCTGATGTTCTCTGTGTGTTTTCTTTTGATTTCAGTGATATTACACGATCTAATAAGATATAATGTTAACGGCTTCATTCCCCTAGCATATTGTTTCCCAACTTTTTATGAATTACTGCCCCCTTTACAAGAAAACCAAATTCCAACGCCCCCTCTACATAATATTTAGTTATACCAATTTTAAACTCGTATGTCTGTCTATTATTATCTATTAATAATCACAAATTAAAAATTAATTCTTTATCTATAATCGTGCTATTCGTGGTCGTGTTTATCAATTATATTATTTTAAACGCCCCCTATTTGCCTTTGGACCCGCTGCTGTCCCCTACGAAAAGCTTTAGTGCCCACTAACTAAGGGGTGGTACCGCCCCCGTTGGGATCTGCCCTACCGTTTGTTTTTTATACCCTGAGTCCAAAATGACATCATAACACAAAAGAACTGACAACATTCCTATTGTAAGTTTGATATTACCTACATGTGTAAATTTAGTCTCAGGGTATAAAAAACAATCATAGCCCCACTTAAAACGAAAAAGTTCCTCACCACAGTAGCTTCCGAATGTGCAGAAGAGCCTGTACATTTCCCGAGCAGCTTGTTGTGGCACCTCTTGTGGACTGCTGTCTGGCACACGGAGCACCGGTAGCCCTGCTTGCCGAAGCCCCAGAGGAACTCCTTGCAGAACGCACAGAACGTCGGCTGCCGGAAGAACTTCGCCACGAAACAGTGACCGTTGACATCGTGGACCCTGGAAACAAAGATACGGAAAATAAGATGGATTGTGTGTGGAAACAAAATTATATTATGAAAGAAAAAACTTTTTACAAAAAAAATACAACCCACTTCTAAAGTTTCTATAATAATTTTGTATCTTCATTATTTAATTCCGCTCTTTTTTTATTTTATACTTTTACTGTTTTTTTTTCAACATTGAAGTTTGTTGTATTTTTTTTTACATTTTTTCTTGTGGGAACCCGGAGAAGGTTACCACAACTATTTTAATAATCTACATATTTATCATTAGTGGGTAGATAATAGCGTGTTTACTTGCTCTCGAGCTCTTTGGTTTTATAACTCTTTTGCGCCAAAAATCTTTAACGCAAAGTGCGAAATTAGTAGCAAGAAGGCGTGATATATTGCCGCGGATATTTGCTTTTAGTGTAATGTGCCCTGACATTTTTTAAATGTCCAGGCTATTGCTCAGTTGAAAGAAATATCTGCAGTACTTGGTGAGTGTGATGGCTTCAACTTCACTAATAGTAACGCAAATACATGACACATTTGATTCGGGCAAAAATGTGCCTTCTTCTTATTTTTTCTTCTTTTCGTGTTGATGAACTGTGGAGTCTTTTCCAACCAATATTTGGCAACCAAGTGGTTTCCTTCCAGGCAAGGCAAGATAAGGAAATAACACGCCGAACAGAAAACGCCTGGAAGAGCTACTGGTCCATGAAGGAACTATTTAAAGGCAACTTGCCCTTGTCACTTAAGCGTAAGCTGATGGACATGTGCATTCTCCCCATCCTCACCTATGGTGCACAGACTTGGTCTCTGACTAACATCCAAAAGTCCAAACTGAAGGTTTGCCAACGTGCCATGGAGCGCAGTATACTAGGTGTTAAATTAACGGATCGCGTTCGAAACACTATACTGCGCTCCAAAACGCAGTTCATTGACGTGGCTCAGAAGGCTGCCCAGCTTAAGTGGGACTGGGCCGGACATGTCTGCCGCATGCCGAGCGAGCGGTGGGCCAGTAAAACACAAGGTTGGTGCCCTGAAATCGCGCGACGGGGTCGCGGCAGACCAAGAAGGAGATGGCGGGACGAATTAGAGGTCTTCCTTGAGAATTGGCAAGAAGTGGCTCAAAGCCGGGAACGATGGAAGGAATGGAGGGAGGCCTTTGCCCAGCAGTGGGACAACATAGGCTAGATATAATAATAATAATTTGGCAACCTGTCTATCATTGATTTCATACAAATCCTGAAAAGTACAGGTAGTGGTACAGGATGGGCAGCATAGCAGATGATGCATGTCTTATGCAGCGCGGCGGCTCCACACTGGCACAGTGTTAATGATGGGTAGAGGTAACCCTATTTGGCCACATTGTTTTGCAACGGCCAACCTGGGTCCGCAGTCGGTTAAGAGATTTCCAGATTGACCTGCAGAGGCCAATCTGGTTTGTAACTGTAGAGTTAGCATCCAGGATGTTCTGATGGGACGATGAAGTGTGCAGTAGTAGGTGTTCTGCTTGTACAGCGCGCATCTCTCATCTACTCCACCAAAAGCCGCTATAACTATTGACCGTCGATTAAATGACGTGCGACGTAGTGCCACTTTTAGGTAAATCTACCTAAAGAATAAGTGTCAGTAAAGATTTTAGTATAAAAGTATTAAATATGTAGACGTTCCAAGACTATTATTAAACCTGGACTTGATTATTTTTAATGTAATTGCTTCTCGTGTTTACGTCACCTTTTTACGTGGAAATCATGAAATGCTTTTCCTGTTCTAATTGTAGCAAAATATAGTGTCAGACTTTTACTGACTGAAACCCACAGTATGTTCCTTCGGTTACCCTTTGCGAGGGACGCTTTTTGATGATAGGTATACAATACTTTATTGATAAGTACTTTATGGTGCTAACAGAATTAATTCTTATTTTTTTATAAAACCCGATAACATCATCGTTAATAGACAATTATTTTCACAATATCGTACCGATAAGACACAAGAAAAAAACGTAGGCGTTGTTGAATTGAGTAAGTCAGGGTCAGTCAGTCAAAAGTGCATTCACTTTCTAATAATCAGTCAGGATCATCATGCTCTCCAAGGGGTAGTGAAGGTCTCAGAGGCAGTCGCTCCTAAGAAAGCTAGCTAAGAAATTAGACCGGTAGAAAGGTCTAAAATCTCTCTACCATTTAAAGTGTGGGTGCCCTGTTATCCAATGTCTGTATGTACTTAGGACCTGTACCGTAGCATTAGCGGCCTCAAATTTTCCCACTGTTGGGACTCAGGCCTCCTCTCTAGGAGAGGGTTTGGGCCATAATCCACCACGCGGGCCCGTAGATGTCACATGTCTTCGAATTTTTAGTTCTAGGACATGCCGGTTTCCTCACGATGTTTCAAGGACCAGTGCAACGTCTCAATGTGCATTATCGTCTTGTGTGTGTACTTTTTTTAGGTGCTCTTGAGCGGAGAGGGGGCGTGTCAGACTTTTACCGACTAATATACCCACTCCTGATCCTTCTTTGCTTTCCTTCCAGGGCTCCAGGGTTCAACAGTGTGTGTACTTACTTATGGTGTTTGATGGCACCGCGCCTCTGCGTGATACGCTTGCCGCGGGAGCGACGAATGGCACCCTCAGCACCCTCGCCGCAAACCCCGCCCGGCAACCACTGGAATGTCACAAGTATTGTGTTAATAAAAATAAATATAACATGTTAATTAGACAAATACACAGAAAACAGAAAAAATATCAAGCAAACATACGATCGCGTATGGAATACGAGGCCCTATCAGGAGCTCTAAACTAGATCCATTCGATGATTTAAACTGAACCGTTAAATAATAATAAATATAGGATACTGGTATTTTTAATATGTTAAACTTCGAGTAAGCATGACATTGTGAGAGGAAATAAATAAATTTATTATTTATTTATTTTGTATTGGGTGTACAACTCCATCCCTCCTTCTCGTTTGCACGCCTGTTATTTTACCATGTCAAGCCAGAAGGATCACATAATATAAGGATCAGCTTGATGCGCTTCAATCAATTAGATATCGAGTCAAGAGAATCATCTCTAAAGATGCATTCGTCGAGTCGAAGCTTCGAAGTCTTGAGCACCGAGGCCGAATTTCTAGCCTGATGGCTTTCTACCGGTTGCATTTCGGGGAGTGTGCATCGAAAATGCAAACCTAATTCCACCCACTCCGTTCCGTCATTGAACCACCAGACGTACGGCAATGAACCTCCGGTACAAGATGGACACCCAACCCAACGGTTTCAATATCCGTACTCAGTATTGCTAAGAAGTGGAATTCCCTGGCGGAGTATTTGTGTCCCGATAAGCTACAACCAGGGAATTTTTAAATCAAAAGTGAAAAGGTTACTTCTAAACAAGTGTGCTCCATGGTCAACTACATTGTTGCGTTCCATCATGTGAGATAGGTATATCTATAGTAGTCTAACGCCCCACACCTATCAAAAGTTCAATAAAATCGGCATGGGAAGCTGGCCCGGTTCGCTATATTCTTTTTTACATAGCTTGGGTTGGGTGACAGCAGGACAAAAATATGCATCTTTAAGAGGCCTGCGGAGGAGGTTGATGGAAGCAATCCAGATAGTATAAGCAATTCTTGGACACACCGACTGGAGTACAGTCATCATCCGCACACTGACAGTTGCTTGCTGTGATAGCAATACAAACTATTGGAAATTTGGGAGAGGTTCCGTAATACCAAAAGTGATGAATGAAAAATTAATGTATTTCCAATATTGTTTCGAGTATTTATAACTTGATGATAATATCTGTGTTCCTACGGAAAGATATTTTGAAATATTGTTGTTTATAATATAGAAAAAACCAAATAAAAACATGACATTTTCGCTGTGAAAATGTGCAAATTTAAATTCGCTTAAATTTCGTTTGGGGTAAGTTTTTCAACAAAAAGACGATGTAGGAACCTAGATAATTATTGTCTGAATCCGAATAACATCATATTATGGTGTAAATATGCTTAAAGAAGAACAGGCAAAAAAAACCCAGACCCGACAGAAAAGTAACATACCTCAGTTTTTTTGTTATTATTTATATAATCATATTATATAGTTTTTATATTCGAAATCAATGGCTAACACCAAAATATTGCCTTATGTTTTTGTTCAGGCTTTACACTAAAAAAGTACAAAATGCCTACGTATCTACACAATTCGTATTGTATGTAACTAAATGACGATAAATAGTTATGGGATGTATCCAGGAGACCTGGAGATACAGCTGTATTATATAATTTTTGAACTCCTAGTACAACATTCAACTTACGATTTTTTTTTTTAAGGTGGTTTAAAATCATCTAATGGAGGAGCTCGTGGCTAGATAATAACAGCCGCATGGGTCGGTCTTCAAGGTTAAGCAATGCTTGCCAAGGTTGGTCTATGGATGGGTGACCATAACGGCTTATCGTGCTTTCCGAGGCACGGAGGAAACTTGTTATGTTAAGATGGTCACCCATCCATAGACCAACCTTGGCAAGGATTGCTTAACCTTGAAGATCGACCCATGCGGTTGTTATTATCTAGCCACGAGCTCCTCCATTCGATGATTTTAAACCACCTTAAAAAAAAATCGTAAGTTGAATGTTGTACTAGGAGTTCAAAAATTATATAATACAGCTGTATCTCCAGGTTTCCTGGATACATCCCATAACTATTTATCGTCATTTAGTTACATACATTACGAATTGTGTAGACAAGTAGGCATTTTGTATTTTTTTAGTGTAAACCCTGAACAAAGACATAAGGCAATATTTTGGTGTTAGCCATTGATTTCGAATATAAAAACTATATAATATGATTATATAAATAATAACAAAAAAACTGAGATATGTCACTTTTCTGTCGGGTCTGGGTTTTTTTATATGGGACGTGACCGTTCTTCTTTCAAATGATTTTGGTATTACGTTTGTATGGATAATTCTAACGTCGCGCCCACCTTAAGGTGAGAGAAAATGATAGATAGCTACATTAAGTATATGAATCGGACAGCTGTCACCGAAACCATCCTATAACAAATTTAGTATAGTTATAACATAAAACTCGACAAATGGGACTTCCATTAAAATTCCAGTTTAAAAAAAGTACTCGCAAGTAATTCTGTAATTAACGCTTCGCATCGAGTTGTATCAAGAACCAAGATGCACCGTTGCAGCGTTGTTTACAACGCATCGGTATGTAAACACAGTCTGTTGTGTTCTGCTACGCGTCGGTAATATAGTATTGTGTGAGGCGCAGGCGGCGCTACCAGACACACATATTTGCAATTGGCTCATTTCTTTTTCAAATAACGAACTTTTTAAAATTCCACACAAATTATTGTGCGCACTTTAATAAATTGAACAATTAAAAAATAGCTAAAATATGTGTAAGTCAACAGTAAACTGGATTATTTATTGAACAATGTGGGTTGCAAGAAATGTGGCCTTCCGAGGTCACATATATTAAAAAAAAAAACATTATAATTATAATATGGGGTGAGAGCACGGTGGGTAGCGAAACCAACTAATAATACAAATAACGCCAAATTAACACACAGGTAGAAAGGATGGGTATCCTTTCTCGTATCGTATTTTGTACAGCATGTAGTTGTAGATTCGTTCCAAGCAGGCGCCTATCCTGATTGTTTTCTAAACGACGACATTACAACAGATTGTAAACATTAGTAGCAGCGATTAACTGTTTGTTGTTTAGGCGCTCGAGCATTATGTCACTCAGCACTAATTACGGGCAGTTGAACGGCTGCCAACTATGTGCACACTGAGCACGAAACAGCGGCCATACGTGGTGCTCTTGCAGCCTTACACTTATTATGGAAACAACACAACATTGGTCATACTTAAATTTTACTTTTTTAGGTGGAAAGTCATGAAATAATACCTCCGGCTACAGAAACCACCATCGTTCTATCTAACAAGACGGAATGCGAGGACAAGTCAAACTTTTACTGCAAACTTTTACTATGTGTCTCTTTCAAATGCTCCCGCAGCCCTAGCAGGGCTATCTGCCCTACCGGGCCCCTTCAGTATTTATATAACTCCCACGATCGCAAAACAACGCGAGGCCTTTGTTGCCACACAAACGGCCATCAATCATTTTATTTTCAGCGTTATGAAAGATTGAAAATCAGATTATATAAAGCCAAAATAACTTTCTCACGTTTTCTTTGGAGCCTCAAAGCATTTATCTATATCTGTTCAAAGCGCATCAAGATTAAAGAAGATACTAGCAGTATAAATAAGCTTTAGCGCTGGAAAACGGAATTTGCATTTATTAAATTTATTTCTAGCGACTTTTAAACCCACGCCGATGTAACAGCTACGAAATAGAAACGTTTAAATATCGCAACAAATGCTAGAATAGGGACGTATTGGATCAATCATATGAGCCCTTGATATGATATTAATCAGCATGTGTTAATGTATAATTAGTTCAGCCGCGGGCCGCTCCCGCTCCGCGCGCCGCGCCGCTCGCTACAAAGCCCGCGGTTATTCACATTACGAGTTTCTTATTCAGCGATATGAACGTAAAGCTCTTTGAAAGCCAAGAATTTGGATGCGGTGCGAAACGAGAAATTGGACATACCCGAAACCAAGATGACATCGCACGCAACTGATGTAGCTGTGAGGACACATCGCCAACTCAGACGTCACAGCCACTGGCCGGGATGCACAAAAATGCCATCGCCAATAAACATCGGATTCTGTGATACCGATGTAGTGCCCTTACAGCCGAAGGGACACAACTAGATGCACCGGTATTTGTATAGAAAGCGTTGCCACTCAAGGCCTGCGAATTCCCTGGCATGAATCGGGGTGGCTACAGTTGAAATACACGGCTAGTGTCAAATGGCCAAAATTGAGAATTCGTTTGTCATATAATGTTGAGGTGCGGCGTTGGTCACGTGACGGATCACACGACGCGATGCGTTCGATTGCAGCCGCGTGCACGGCCGACAACACGGCGTGGCATTGGACGCCGCCGCGCCGGCTCGATACAGATGTTGTTTCTAATTGATTTTCCATTCAAACGTTACTAACTACATCAAAGGAAATTAGATTGACAGATTATAATCTCATCGTTCTGATTCAGCTTTAATTAATGCTCGTAGAAAACAAGTGGTATCGCGTCTTTAATAGTTTGATACTGTTTATAATATCTTGCATATGAAACCTGAAATTTTAGTAGATGTAGAAATACAGTTGCATAATTCAAAATATTAACCTAATAGCTCTAAAATCGCACAGGTATCGATGGGCATTATTACAGCATTATTTTCCAGGGTACAATTCAGTACGAGAATTGATGTACATTCAGATGCAAAATTGCACATGTATAGTAGGTACAGGAAAAACATCGAGTGAAGCGAGAAATGGCGCGATGAGTATTTTTCGAACACTTAAACTCAAACGTTCACGGGAAAATACATATTAAGGTATGCATGCTATTTCGCATCGTACCTTACCACTACCTAAAGAAACTTTCCTGAAATATTGAATCTTATCAAATCAAGCAACTCGAGTGCTAACTTCAGCACCTTAGTACAGGAGACAAGGGCGTCGCCAGCTTATGACAAAGGGGGGGGCAACGGGGCAATATTATGGTCGATAAAAAATATGAACGCCAAGAGCATGAAGCATTACACTTTGGAATTCTTTGCCTCGATGACGATTTTTTTTAAAGCGGGGAATCATCAAAATGACTTCTCCCGCTTTTGGGCGGAGCGAGAGGGCGTGTCAGACTCTTACTGACTAAACCTCACCCGGTTTCTTCGTTGCCTTCGATCTGGGATGAGACCGGCTCTCCTAATGGAATTTCCGTGTTCCCCAGAGGCTTCGGCCCTACCTGGCCCCTACAGTTTGCCGACATCACCTTGAGGCGCGCGTAGAACAGAACACGCCTTTGACGACTGAGCTTGGTCCGGGTTACTACCGGACTGCCGGATGGCGAGCGACCCAGTGCTCGATGTTCGCAAGTCCGCGCCTACGGTGGTCGGGAACTGGGATCGGGATCTCGGCGGCGGCGGCGGCGTGAGGGTTGTTCCCTCGCGCGCTTGCGGTGGCACTCCGTAAAGGGCCATGGACCGAACGATTTCCGCGTAGAGCCTCCGGTAGGGGGACCCCCTAGGTTAGGCAGGAACCACATTAGAGCAGCCCCAGTTCTGTCCAGTTTAGGAGCCAGACGTCGAAAATGCTCCTCGAAAGTCTACCGGCTGTCGAAGACGAGTCCCAGATACTTCATCGTCGACCCTACGCCGTAGTGGACCCCCCCTACCGACCTTTGGAAACCCGGTGGTGGCGCGGTCCGATCCGACCATACAAGCACATGGCCTCGGACTCTTGCAATGCCACCTTGAGTCCCAATTACTGGATCCTGTCTACAACTGTGGCAACCCCGTGTGTCGCTGTTTCGGCCGCCGCCTGGTACGACTCTCCCCGCGCCAGGACCAGCGTGTCGTCTGCATAGCAAACCACGCTGACCTCGTCAGGGAGGTCGCCGCGCAACACATAGTCGTATCCGATGTTCCACAGGGGCGGTCCTTGTACCGATTCCTGCGGAACACCTCACGACATCTCTCGCCGTCTCCAGTCTCCCCGGTGACCAGGTAAGATGATGAACCTATCCGACTGGTAGGCCTTGATCATGCGATTTAGGTAGGCGGGCTCCTCATGGCACCGAAGTGCCGTCTCGATGTTACTCCAGGGACTTCAAGGAAGGTGAATTGAATCTAAGTATGGTATTACTAAAGATCTCTTTCAGTATTCTGAAGGGCTTTCTGCTGAATGATTGTTTCTATGACGTTGTTTTCCCTGTAATACGCGGCATTGACGTAATGTTCAACTCCAGTCTGACTTTTTCCGCAACAGCAGTAGCTTTCTTTATAATTTCTTGCAGTTTATAGGTAATATAGCAGCATCAGTATAATTTCTGCATTTATTAATTGTTAAGGAAGTCAGTTGCTCGTACTTTGGTCGCTTTGCGGTTAGCTACATTTGATCTCTAGGGGGGGGCAGCTGCCCCCCCCTGCCCCCCCTTGGCGACGCCCTTGACAGGAGAGTATAAAGACCCTCTTTCGTCTTCACAAAGCGGGTCTAATTGCTGCTCCACATGGCCTTAACTCCCAGAAGAATGGATCAATCTCGACATTTATTTTCTTGCCTATATATTTGGTATTTAAGTAAGTATCTATGTTAGGTTTAAGTATATGCTTATACAGGGGCGTAGCTACCGCCGTATATGCCCTATCAATTATACGGGGCCCCCAGGCTTCAGGGGCCCCGGTTGGTAGCATATAATTACTGTTCAAAAACTCAAATTGTTACTAACAAAAGAATCTCAAGTTATTGGCTTGTCGAATCATCGAATTGTCAGTTGATATTTGAGTTTATGTTTATTGCGAAATACATAAACCAATCAAATAAAAGGGGGGCCACAATTTTTTTTATTATACGGGGCCCCATAGGGACTAGCTACGCCACTGTGCTTATATTTCCTCTAATTTTAAAGTGCATCAAATGCAACCCCATTTTGTGTTCAAGCAATCGCTGTCCACTCCAGGTTGTCTGGAAAAGATCGCAGAATGTGATAAGGCCGCCAATTGTGTGTTTTTAAAAAGGCTCAAATTGAAATTTTTTTTTGGTGTAGGTACTCGTATAATAAACAAAAGTTATCTTTTCCGCTTCTCGCCGACGCCTGAAACACCAATGCAGGAGCACAGTGACAGCATGCTAAACTATGAGAGAATAGCTTCTCACAGTTTAACACATACTTCGTCGTTGCTGTTAAAGGCTGTGTTCTAGAGAATTGCACTCCTGCAGACACCTCATCGAAAGGCATACAATTTTATTACCATTTTTTTTAATTTCGAACTTTTATTTGAAGTATTAATCGTTCAGGTCGAACTAATAAAATAAATTAGTGACGAGACTCAGATTTATGAAACAAGTTGAAAATTGATTTAGCAAATTTTAGTGCCTTCTGTCGATTACTCTTTGATTATATGTTGTTAAGATTCATGATCAAAGAGTAATCGACAAAAGGCACTAAAATTTGCTAAATCAATTTTCGTATAAGTATGGCTTATTACGAGTTCGCTCTTCATTTATACTTAGGTATCCGAGTTGTTGATTACTTTAAGCACAAGACGCTTCTGCCTCCGCCTCTACCTCCGATTCTGGTTCCGAATCTAATTCCAATTCCGACAAACGAATTTTAAAAACTCCGCTTGTGAATTCAATTCCGATATAACCACTTCCGTTAAATTCCTAATATATGCTTCCTATATCATCTGCCTTCATCTGCCTCGCCTTTTCCCAACTATATTGGGGTCGGCTTCCAGTCAAGCCGGATTTAGCTAAATACCAGTATTTTACGAGGAGCGGCTGCCTACCAGACCTCCACAAACCATTAACTGGGGTAACACGGTACTTCATGGCAAGACTGGAGTCAGATTTTCTGGCTTCTGACTATCCGTAACGACTGCCAAAGATCTACAAATGACAGCCGGGACCTACGGCTTAACGTGCTTTCCGAGGCACGGAGGAAACTCGTTATGTTAAGATGGTCACCCATCCACAGACCAACCTAGGTAAGCGTTGCTTAACCTTGAAGATCGACCTGTGCGGCTGTTATTATCTAGCCACGAGCTCCTCCTCGAATATATGCTTCCTATAATGCTAGATAATACATACGTGTATTCCAGTGCCTGGGGGTTTTTACCCCCTAAAAATTGCCCTCCCCGATAAATGGACTATCCAACATTCAAAGAATTTTTCAATTCGAACTCGTAGGTACAAATTGAACAAAATTAATCCTTACTTTTTTTCATAGTCAAGATCACAATTTTTTAATAGATAAACTGTTTGTATGCTTGTTATTAGCTTCACAGCTTATTAGTTACACATAACAGTTTTTCTTTTTAAAATCAACCCACAGTCAACGAAGTTCTAGGTTTTGATGATTTTAATGCCCCAGGAACCGGACTAATAGTAGATAATGCAAAATACAACGCAGTTAGAAATTATCAATCTCTTTGTATGAGTGGAATTATAAAGAAAAGACAAATAGGTCTCTATTTTTTTTACGAAATGCAAAGTCATAATGACAATGCCAAAGAATTAGATGATGACGATAATACAAAGAAGTACCTATATTTAATAAATTTTGCCTCATCATGCTTACCTACTTATGCCGATAAGTCAACCTTCAAGATTTCGTTGTTTTCCCAGAAAAGCATAACTGTAATGATGCAGCACGCTTAAATAAACAAGTATGTACATTATGCTAATTTTGAAAATACATACATTCGTTTTTATATGAATGGCTAAATTATTTCACGTTACTTACGCCTAAAAGCCGATCTTCCAAGAAATGATTTTTATGGGACAGCGTGCGAAGAGGCTTGATAATCCAGCCTTGATTAAGTTCAATCTATAAGGCATTGAGCTCAGGCGTAGGGTTGCCAGACTTTCGATATTTTTACAGGATGTATTTCGGAGAGTAGGTATGCGCGGAATTTGCATGACTTGATTCCATCTTTCTACCATCGGCTAACCCGACGTATAGTATACACCCTTACGTTGTTGAAACCGGACTAAGCATTTCGCTTCGTAATTTATACCGCATACTTCCAAGGACTGGTACAATTTGCCTGCTGAGGTCTTCCCGTCCGGTTTTAATTTAGAGGCTAGAATGAATAGGCTTTTAATAAACTAGTGCGCCTGACTATCAACGAGTGCATCACTGATTACCATCACTCAAGCATCAGTTTATATCGATAAAAAAAGCTTAGTAATAATATGTATAATTATATTTTTTATCAGTCGAAAAATGTTCCGGTCAGTACTTCTAGCGATTATCTCTCAAAAATCCTATATAAAAATGTAGGCATATGTCTATTTTACATAGGAATAGGTTTAGATAGCATAGTCAGCCTGCTTCCACTGGTAGGATTTAGACCTCCTCTCTAGGAGAAGGAATGGGATGTAATGCACCACACGTGTTCAGTGCGCGTTGAAATGTAACACGTCTTTACTTTTGGTTCCAGGATCCTCTTCATTTTTTCCTTCTCCGTTTTTTTTTTTATTTCAGTAATTTTTATTAAATGTCCTTTCTTCGATATTATTTGTTGCCAAGTCTTTGAGCTCCATGGCAATTTTTGAGTTAAAAAGCTACATAAAACGTTACACAAATGCTTGCACAGACTGGACCGATCCACTCCAATCTGTGTGCTTCTTTCCTCAAAAGACCATCTTGGACTTCGCCTCAAAACCTGCCTTGGCATTAAAATAGGGTTTGAAAGAATCTTACACAAAATAATAATCAAACCAGAACCCCGTTCGAACAGTATTATAAATCTGTCTTGTTTAACTCTATCCATTGTTGCCACTGAATACGTATATAAATCAACGCTCTCTCCCAAACAATAGGGCCAAGGAGACACAAATGAACGGAATTTCTGGAACCAACTAACAGAATTTTTAAATATCAAAGAATCACATTCAAGGGGTCGACAGTAGAAACGGGCTAAGGCGATGTTTACAATACACAGCACTCCGGCGTGTGTGCAGTCATAGGTGTTCTCTATACAAATTGATATCTGCATAGATAGTGGCCCCGAGCTACAAGGAGGAGCACGGTGCAGTCTGATCTAGGCCATAGTTTCCCAAACTTTTATAAACTATCTAATTATTAAGTACAAATATAAAATAATTCTCTCTCTCTCGGTAATTGTGCTACTTGTATTCGTATTAGGAGGTCGAGATTATTCATTATTTTTGCCTCCACTCGCTACCGACCTTACGAAAAGCTCCAGTGCCCACTAGGGGGCGAAAGGGTGAAACCATCCCCATTGGGTAAAGTCTACGATCTAGGCGATTCTCGCTTCTTAAAATATTAGTAAGTAAGCAAACATTTTTCAGGTAAAGAAAACTTGAACGTGGTTTAGAGCATCAAGGCTGAGTGCTTGCTCGGTAAATGCACGAGTAAAAATAGACGGAACCCAACGGTTCGCTCGATGGTACTGCTCCACTGGGGCTGTGCGTCAGCGCCCATTCAGGTATCACTCGCTCACTATCATAACTGAGTAACGACATCTTAACTCTCAAGAACGTGCAAAAGCGGCGAGTGACGTCGGGTGTCGCGATTAGTTTCGCCTCGTTAACTTTTGCTGGTAAACACCTGGTGGAGTACGTATTAATGTGGCGGGAACGTATCCAGTCTGTTGTGCTAGTTTGAAAAAAGAACTGCAAAGATGAATGACGGGAAATAAGTTTTCAATGAAAAACTTTTTTTCAATATACTTTCTTGAGAACCCGCTCTTATCTCTAACGCTTTTAAGCACGAAATTTTTCTGTTTTCCGTACAAGTTCGAAGAAGTGCGCGAGCTCGTCCCTGCCACTATTTATTGTATTTACCTATCGTATCAGGTTGGGCGTTAAGCGATCCCCACGAGTTGCCCGTCAACCCCCGTTTATTTATTTCTTCTTACGTTTGATACACGTGAAAATTGATCACTGCTGCACTCGGCTCCATAATATGACATGACAAACATACAAGCCTCCGTCACACTTTCTTGTACTGCAGTGCGAGCACGAGCTCTTAACGCGATCCATTTTATGAGCTAAACTGAACTGTTAAAGGTATGGAGGCTACATAGGGTTTATAACTCCATATCATCCCTCATTTTCACTCGCACGACTGAAACTTTAACACGTCATGGTAAGGCAGCTCATCTCTACCTAGCCTTTACCCAACTATATTGGGATCGCCTTCCAGTCAAGCCGGATATAACAGAACACCAGTGTTTTACGAGGAGCGGCTGCCTGCCAGACTTCCACAACCCATTAACAGGAGTAACACGGTACTTTATGGCAAGACTGGAGTCAGATTTACTGGTTTGTGACTATTCGTAACGACTGCCAAAGATCTACAAGTGACAGCCGAGACCTACGGCTTAACGTGCTTTCCGAGGCGCGGAGGAAACTGGGTAGGTTAAGATGATCACCCATCCATAGACCAACCTTGGCAAGCGTTGCTTAACCTTAAGATCGACCCGTGCGGCTGTTATTATCTAGCCACGAGCTCCTCCATAATGGTAAGGCACCTGATCGATACTAAAAGTCGTACATCTCGAATACACTTTCTTACAACCTAATCAGGGATTCCTACACAAGGTTCTTGTACGAAATCAGAACAAGATTCCTATTCGATTGGAGTTTTTAGTGAAGCTATGCGAGTTGTAAATTGAACGTCTAACAATAGATATCATAATACAGTTCTGTACTCGCAGATACATAAACACCGAGAATTGGGTATCGAGCGAGTGCTAGCCACAGCTTGTAGCAAAACACTTAAATATTTACATGCAGACTGGTAGTAGAGTACTTTTTTTATAAGAAAAACAAACGGCATCCAAGACTCCACGCTCTGCTAATCCGCTCGGCCTAGTTTGAAAATTCTTTTTACGTGACTATACCACACCGTTTCGAGAGTTTGTGGTGTAGATATTACGAAAATCCAATTATGATAATTATTATTATACCTAGCCTATATATTGTCCTACTGCTGGGCAAAGGCCTCCCTCCATTCCTTCCATCGTTCCGGGTTTGAGCCACTTCTTGCCAATTCTTAAGGAAGACATCCAAGTCGTCCCGCCATCATGATAATGTTTTTTTTTAATTATATAGTCTAGTGCTTGCAATGGCTTGCATACGATCCTACCTGATGGTAAGCAGTGATGCAATCGTTGATGGTGAGGCGCACAAGTTTATTAAGAGCCTGTTCAGTCTAGCCTTGACGGGAAGACCGCAGCATGCAACTTGTTCCAGTTCTTCGGATCGACTATTAATTACGCTTTATAAACGACGAGGCAATAATAGGATCAGTAATCACTTTAAAGATTTTTGGTTAGGTATCTATAGGATCAGGATAATTATTGACATGGTACAATAATATTGGTGATGCTTTCGGCCTTCCGGTAACCAAACGGACCGAGCCCGAGTCGTCGATGGCGCTTAGTGTTCCACGCACCCCTCAAAAAGATTTCAGCAAAGCCCAGCAGGACCGAACTCTACTACGTAGGTTGTGCGAAAGTGTACCCTGGGGCCATGGAACGGAGGCAAAGAAGGCCACCACCCGGCTCCATAACACTCTCTCGGTCGCAATCACTGTATTAGTTTTATTTCTTGTCAGTTTCTCTGTTACCACGTGAGTTTCGGATTTGCTTTTGGTACGGCCGAAACTGGAATAGGAACCAAACGTTCGATTTCGGTTTCGGCTATAAATCGTGAATCTGTCGGTCATTAGATATAATTTCTTTTTAGGTCTAAAATACTGTGAACTTGTTCCTAGAGGAAGCTCAAGAAGAATAAGGACCTTAGAATGCAACGTATTGAAAAGTTAGACATGCGATTGAGATTGAGGAATAGAGCTATACGCACTTAATGGCTCAATGCCTTTAACAGTTCAGTTTAGGTCGTCAAATGGATCGCGTTAAAAGCTCGTGGTAGGGCCTCAGCACATAGTATTTTACTAAGAAAGTTTTGATTTTGCACCTAAAAATTAAATCACATAAACGCATCCATTCCTCCTGACTAAAAATAATAATTAAACCAATGCTGGATCAATCAAACAATTTGAAAAACGATGAAAATATGTACAGCAGACAGTCCCATAAAACTGATTGATGTAAAATGATTTACAAAATTATGTTTTCATCCGTCGTCGTCCGTCGCTACATCTCCATTTATTTTCGACTGGGCATGGCCAGAAACAATATAAATTGTGAGCACTTAGATACCGACTTTACGACTGTCCGAATGTTTACTTACCGAGTTACAGATTTATCTTTGGTTCTAGTGAGAAATACCTACTGATTGATTTTATCTAAATTATCTTTAGTTCGTGTTCCGTAAGTGTTTTCGTGGTGTTGGTAGCAAAGGCAATCCGTATTTTTTTTTATTTAGCAGCATACGCTCTCAGCATGTGCATGATATGTCAGCAAAATCGTTGGGCCCCAGCTGGGCCGAAGCCTACCTGGGACCATGGGTTAGCTTCCGAAAGGATAACCCAAGGTCCTGGAATTTTCAGCAAAGAATATAGGAGTGGCGACGAACAGGTATTTTTTGTTGGTTCAGTACCTCAGCCGGCAAAAATGGAACCGATATAGGATCATTCATTGACCTCTGAGAATCCTGAAATTTGGCAACAGGACAACACAATAATTACTGTTATGTTTCTGAAAATTTTTCGAAGGAATCGAAATATTTACAAAAGTATCTAATACAGAAGTCTTGGCGCGTAAGTCCTACTCTCACTGTTAAGACATGTTTTGGTGGCATGTTGTTTACGGGCCCTGCGCATTAGGTG
The DNA here is from genome assembly GCA_030763345.1 of Mythimna separata. NCBI lineage: Eukaryota > Metazoa > Arthropoda > Insecta > Lepidoptera > Noctuidae > Mythimna > Mythimna separata. Next base: position 19,363,863 of record CM061171.1, on the reverse strand, counting down.
CCTTCTAATAGGCAGTGTTTTGCCCTAGAGACAAAAGTGAAATGTACGTGAGCAATATAGAAATGACATGTCACCGCACACCATGGTCCACCTTTCATTTTACACTGCATACCCTGTTACCTGTTCACGTGTGGATCTAACGCAGCCACCGTCGGTAAATGGTATTACTGTGGCTAAATGCCACGGAGGCATGAGTTCTACAGCAAAGAATTTAAATTTACTTAAGCAAAAATACGCAGATCATTATTGTGGCTCGCAAGGCTGCCCAGCTTTTATAAATGGTACTTGACTGGACATTTCTGCTGCATGCCAATCGAATGGTGGGCAAGTAAAACTGGTTGGTGCCCTAAAATCGCGCGACGGGGTCGCGGTAGACCAAGAGGGAGATGGCGGAACGACTTGGATGTCTTCCTTGAGAATTGGCAAGTGGCTTAAAGCCGGGAAAGACAGAAGTATAATATATAAGCAAAGATAAAATGTAAGGAAACTAAGAAGAAACTACGTTTGTTATTGTTGAGAAGACGACTACACAGGTAGCTTTCAAAGGCGAACACAATAACATTACTTTGTGGCAGACCACAGATGGGTTCAAAAACTATAATATTTCTTTAAGAAAATAAAGTTAGACTGATGTGTGACGCACTCAGATTGTTAGTTATCATTGTCTGTTTATTGCATTAGTTACATCCGTTATGCCTGTTTAATTGCTGGATAGCATTTATATCTCTCGCATCGTTTAATGCCCGACATCCTCGAATAGCCGCTTTTATAGTGCCCACATTAAACTGCTGCTACCAATTTCTATGACAGCTGTTCATAAAAGCTTTTGTGTGGATTCTAAAGATTTGTTAGGCATAAGTTCCTCAGACAAGTTAACCAGTTATTAGCCATGTCGTAGACGAAGGGACTTACTACAAAAAGAAATAATTTTAATTCTCATTCATAGTAGCCGCAAAATAGCGATCGGTTGCCACGTTATTGATGTGTAGGTAGCGTTATTAGTAAATAGCTAATGGTCGCTCAGACTCACATAGTCGGCATGGAGTCGCTGGTACTGGTGCGGGCGGGCGGGGCCGCGCGCGCGCGGCGCGGGCGAGGTGCGGCGCCGCGCCCCCCCGCCCGTGAATATCATCGGCGCGCGCGCATGCCTGCGGCGGCCGCGCAGCCCTGCGCAGCACGCGTCCGAGCCGCCGACACAGAGATCTCCCGCCGCGCCCGCACTCGCGTATTTATAAACGGAATTCCACACGCGCTATTCGCGGCCGGATACAACTTTTTACACGACTTTCAGCACTTACGTCGTACGGAGCACTGAAGAGGCGGGTTTCGCCGATTCGGGCTTCGGGATTGTCTGGCGGAGCCCGCTGAGTCACACCGCACGCACCTTACGACCGAAGTTAAGCGATTCACTCAAGGAACAGTGCTTAAAATAATGATATTACACGCTTGTGAAGACGCTACAAACAACGAATAAATAAAACACCAATAGGAATTTATTTATAGTTCCCTCTAATATTTATTTTTCAGTGACACAGACGGAATACAAAAACAATGGTGCTTTCTTTTGCGTCGCGCCGCCTAAATAACTTCGTGCCTACGCAAGCGAGGCCGAGCTTATTATGCCAACTCACAATAAAATAATAACAAGCCTGCAAACGCGGATAACTAGAGTGTATGCGCATACCTATGTAACACAACCGAGAACAATGCAGGATTCGGGATCAACTACGGTTTACTTCTGGCGGCGCTGGGCCATAAAACGGCAGTAAATAGGCGCAATGAATCAAACGGTGGTCAATTTTACGAGCGACCTCTGATACTGTTGTGCTGTTGTGTTGTGCACGGATATCACTGAACAAAACTCAAGAACTCAGCTGTTAGACGTTCTCTAAATAAAACTAACATTCTAGGTGTTTCAGCAAGAGATTCCCAAAGGTGGAACGCCATTTTTCTCCGCAATTCACGGTGCACTGCTCCCTTTGTTTTTCCTTAAGTAAGCCATTTTTGAAAGTTCTATATTCTATGAAGCTATTTTTGGTATACTACGTATCTACTGGTGTTCCATGATTTGCTGCTCTTAACGATTCAAAAATGTAAACAAGGTGTACGATGCCCTCAGCACCTGCGAAAAAAGTCACAGTCATAAAATAATAAACACCGAATTTCAGTAACCCTTTGTTAAAACGACGTTATTACGCTTATATAGGTGTCCAAAGACATAGGGATGACGTATGCGGTCCGAGGCGTGAGCGGGCGCTCGCAGCACTGCATCATCACGAGGAGTTGTCTCCGGAACCTCGGGGACAGGCGCAGCCAGTCGGAGCAATATATCGATTGATTCACCGACTCGCTCTGCGAACAAATGCACCCACTTATACACAAGGCCTTGCCAAATTTAGATGAATTACTTTTACCACGCTTTGTTTAGCATCCGAACCGCTACAGTTATTTAGAACTTCAGCAGCCAATCTGTACACAATGAAGTGGCGTCTATATTCTACTGGAGCGTTAAATGTCTTAATCAGTTACCTCAACTTTGAGTTGTGTCCCGAAATAGCAGTAAATAAACAGCTGGGCGAGCATACAACCCAAATACATGGCCATGGACACGAACTCCGCTGAAACTATGCTTAACTGGAACAAGTGTAAGAATAGAAAAGTTCAGTAGATCAACGTACTTAAGTAGATTTCATTAACAACAAAATAATATTTATTATAGGTAAGAACGTACCCCAACAATTTTGTACATTGTCATACATATTACCCAGGCCATCACAAAGAATTGGATGACCATTGCTTCTCCAAATATCGATTCTACTTCTTTGGCAAACCTAGTAAAAACAGGAGAAGTGTATTAGTTTCCTGCATAAATAAAGTAAGGCAGCTGCGTGATTTGAATAGGCAATAAATTTTGCTAGCTGGTTGCAGCTCAAAATCCCAGATTCTTTGCTGCGTGCGATAATTAGTGATACAATTACCGTAAGATTTGATTATAATGCAGCACACATTTCTTGAGTCTGTCCTGTATCTCCCCTTTCTCCTGGTCTTCATCGATATAAAACGTGTATTGAATGGGCCTCTTAGTTAACTGAATGCTTTTCCTTTTAGTTTCATCACACTCCAGGAGGTGTTCGAGATTGTATCGAAGCATCTGTATTTGTATCTTGGCTTGCGCGTAGAACGCTACAATCGTACAATCCATTGTTACATTGCCGTAAGCTTGAATAGTTATCAGAATAGTCATGTAGGCCAATGCCAGCGAGAATCTAAAATGTAAAGATTAGATTTTAAATAATAGGGAATATGCATACAAAATAAAATGGCCTGATTTTTATTTCCCTAAACTTTTAAGGTCGTAGTAATACACTCAATTCGATATTTTCTAATTTAACATGCATTTAGTTATTAACATCTAATTTAATAAATAATTTAAAACATTCTTGATAATAATTTTTCAATAATTTCGGTATACATCAGTCTTTATTATATTAGTGTAGATATCTATTTTTTTTATTGTTTACTATATATACAAAATTTATTTACAGTATAATAAAAAACTAAACTAATTAAACTAACTAAAAACTAACTAAAGTAAGGCGTCAAAAAACTCTTCCACATCGCTGTCGACCGGTAATGTGCCCAAAAGACTGGCGGCATTGCCACGCTGTATGGCAATGCTTATCCTCTGTCCGAGGTAAAAGCCAGCCCTTGGGTCACGCGAAGTGTCAATAAGGCGTTTAGTAAGATCTTTGTACAACTTGTGAGCACTCGGACCCCACGAACCAAGAGTTTCAACCCCAAACGGTTCGAAAATATAATTTCCTACAAGGTTATTATATTTCCGCCGCTTGAGGTTCTCCGCAGCCGCAGCGGCGGAACCAGCACAACACGACGAGCTTGGAAGATGGGATGGCGCAAGAGTATCGACACAAGTAGCGTCCCATACTAAAGGCCTACCCATCTTCCAAGGGAATAACGACATACCGTCCGGTCTCTTGCCATCGTCGCGTGCCAGGCCATGAGGTTCTAATACAGCTGGAACGCCGACGGCGACAAGAGCGCGTCGGATGATGTCGTTGATATTCGCGTGTCGCGCTATGCGACCCGCACTTCGGCTGCATGATAGACCGTGGTGTCCGAGGCTGTTGACAACTTCGCCACAGTGACAGCGATGAGGAGTACAACAGGGAGCGCCTAGACGTAGGGAAGCAGCGAGACGGAAGGTTGTATCATCGAGCAAGGTGCCTAGGTTCGATGATGGTAGTGCATGAAGCCAGAGACCCGACTCCCATTCCCCCACAGCTAGCAGGCGTGCACGCTCTGCAGCAGTAGTAGATGTTACAATCAGGTTGTCCTGAACTACTCTGCAGAGCGGCTCATCCCACCGTCTTTGGGATGATGGGTCGCCGGGTGGATTAAAATTCGGGCAAGTGAGTCTCCAGGTATCTATAGCCTCGATGAAGCACGGCACATTGAAATCGATCAGTGACGAAGATAGGATATTCCTGATCAATTTCTCAGTGCCGTGAACCGAGGATATAAAAGCAGGTAAACTAATACTAGAAATTTTGCGGACACCGAGGCCTCCCATACGGATGGGAAGGGTTGCTTGAGCCCAAGCTCGGTCGTCCAAGGCAACGTTCAAAATTAATGAAAGGGTTTGTCGGATAATTTGATCCATTTTTTCCAAAAGATGTGGATGTTTCCATAAATGAGAAGCGCGAAGGAAATATGTTAATTTAGGGCCGAAACAGCAGAAACGAATTAAGGTGATGGCCGAATGCATGTTAATTTTGAGCAATCTTTCCGAAATATCATTAAAATTTTGAATTTTTTCCTCTACGAAATTGGGAAAAGAATCCTCAAAAACAGGAGACCCAAGGAGACGAAGAGAACTTTTATCAATTATTTTTATGTCTGGGGCTATTGTGTTAAATTTCGAAAGATTGAGTTGTCTGTTAGTACTATCATTTAAGAATAATTCGCATTTTGAAAGATTGAGTTCGAGTCCTATTGAGTTAAGTTGATTTTTTAGGAATTGTAAATCATTTAAAACAGTATCTGCTTCGCCTCCTAGGGTTCCGTCGTCGAGGTACCAAACATTGAATTTGGAATTTAGCTGTCGAATAATAGGGTGAATGGCTAAACTAAAGATCACCGGCCCGAGGGGATCACCTTGTTGACAACCAACAGCGGATTCCAAATGGTTGTCCCGATATAGTAATTTGGAAGGATGTCTATAACATTGCCAAAGAAAACTAAAAATTTGGGGTACTTCTTTTTTAGCTTCTGCCAGCAAGGTGTCCCTATTAACTGAATTGAAGGCATTTTTTATGTCAACCTTCAGGATGACCTCTCCTAGGTTAGAATTTAGGTAGGTCGACAAGGCGTGTACGGCAGCCTCACAGCCCCCTTTGGAGCCGAAACCTAGCTGCAGGGGCTGAAATTTTTCCGAAACAGCCTGACCATAAAATTTACAGCAAATTTTGGCTGCCATACGCCGATAGGTAGTTCCCACAGCAATGGGACGAATACCGCCATCTCTCTTGCGTAGGGCACATAAGTTGGCCCCGTACAGAGTCTCGATGACGGCTTCGTTCACTTTGCCCGAGAGCATGAGGTTAATTATTAGGTTTAGTTATTTAAAACATAAATCAAAAGGTGAAAAATTTACGAGCGAAATTCAAATTTGTAAAACGCCTCACCATTGGTCGTATGAAAGCGACCAATGGTGAGACGACGATGGCGACGACGTTGACGTCATAAGGCACGAAACTGACAGGAATGGTGAATTTATTTGGTGTACTTTTTATAGTGTTCGTACATTGGTATGGCATGGTACATTGGTACCATGCAATATCTAAAAATGGCTTTTTTTATTTTTCCATGATTATTACGCGACTAAAATACCTTGTTATCTATCAAACTAACTCTCAATGCAAACAATAAACTGACAGGACGTACCCTATGACGTCACGCCTCAAGCGCGCGAGAAATAGGAGCGTTTGAACTCGTCAAATTAAACCAATATTTTTAAGATTTTATAAAAAGTAATTACTACTCTTACAGCTATGGTTTATTTTTTTTCTACATCAAAATGAAGTTGAATTAAATAAAAAAAATAAAAAAATTGCCTGCATATTCCCTATTATGTTGATTATATTATTATGTGAATCAAAGATGTTTCTACTTCGTTAAGTATGAAAGATTCGCCAGGTCACACGAATATTGAGATTAGCTTGATAGAATAGAATAGAATAGAATAGAATAGAATAGTTTATTTTCCAATCTTAAAATTACAAATTTCTCTTAAAGTAAAATACAAAGGCATGGCAATGAATTATTATCGCTAAGAGATTACGTTGACGACTGTACTAGTATAAACTGTGTCACAGTCGCCAGCGTCTTCCGCACTAATTTATTGTAAACGCAATTCATTGTTTTATGCAGATAATCGGTAATGATAAATGATCTATAAGAAAATTATACAAAAAAAAACAAAAAAATGGAAAAAAGATAACTAAGACAAAGTTAATTCGGTACCATGTTACCACTGAGATGTGCAAGCGTGTATGTAGTGTGATGAGTGTTTATGAGAGTGTATGATGTGAGTGAGATGGTGAATGTGTAGTTGTATGGTAGATGTAAACGTGTTTGAGGCATCTTTCTTTATTTGATGGTCAAACTATTTATAACTTCTTCAGTTTCGTCATAGGTCAATCGTAAAAGCCAGTTTTGTATAATGCCTTTGCATTTATTGACCGGGAATGAGTAAATGTTATTCACGCGGTTTGCTAAGTTGTACAAATTATTACTCATAACATAATACTGTTGTCTACTAAGTGCTGTTCTATGAGTTGTCCCGGAGCAAACTCTTGTTTGGTCACGCTTGAAAATTTTTGTATAGATAGTGTTTCTATGCTTGCGGAGCACTGTAGATAATATGAAGAGTTGTCTAACCGTTAGTACACCACACTCATTAAACAAAAGATTAGTATCATATCTACGTGGTCGTCCAAGCATGACTTTTAATATAGCTCTTTGAGCTCTCTCAAGGGGAAGTAAGGCAGTCTTGCCAACCCCTCCCCAAACTACGACGCAGTACTGCAATAAACTCTGAGCAAGAGCAAAATACACGCAAAGTAGGGTTTCAACATCAGCAGAATTTCTGAGTTTCCTAAAGGTAGGCATCAATTTTCTTGTGCGGGCAGTTAATTGCGCGATATGTGTAGTCCATTTTAGAGAGCAGTCTATAGTGAGACCCAGGTATTTTATATTGGTGGTGCGAGTTAATATAGGGCAGCTACAAGTTTCTTGCTGGTTACACGAATGGATACCGACTTCGAATTCTGATGGGGGTTGGTTATTACCGCGAAGAGCAAAAGTGATATATTTTGTTTTGTCAATGTTCAATGTCAAAAGGTTATCATTGAGCCACGTTATTACCTCCTTTACTGCCTCCTCAATGTAACACTGGACCTCTCTCCAATCGTTTCCTTGAACAATCAACGCCGTGTCATCGGCGTAAGTTATGATGTTACAGTTATGTAGAACTTTTGAACACAAGCTGTTTATATACAAGAGGAAGAGGGTAGGTCCAAGTACACTGCCCTGTGGAACGCCGAAAGAGAGAGATGCCTCGGAGCTTGTGTAGTTGCCTATTTTAACGCACTGAGTTCAGTTTGAGAGATAGGATCGAAAAATCTCTAAGGCAATACCACGTATACCAACCGATTCCATCTTTGAAAGTAAAATGGGAATGGAGACAGTATCGAAGGCTTTTGACATATCAAGGAAGATTGCATTGCTTGATGCATTATCTAAACTGATTTATTGTTTGAATCCCCAACCGGTCCTATGAGACCGCGCTGTTATTGTTTTACTATTGTGTCTCGTTTCGCGGGTAAGTATATGATGGATTAAACAACAACATGTTTTATATTTTATGCCTAAATTTGGGTTTGGATCCAGATTGCTTAACGAGCAGCCTGATCCAGTAATGCCATATTGGGCAATCCAAATCCAGATCCATTCTCCAAGCAAAGCAAAAAAATAAAAGAAAGCTGTTGGTGCCGCCGTAGGAACTTAAATTGTGTCTCGTTTTTTGGTAGAAAAATGAAGTGGACACATACCTACTATCGACTTTAAACGATTGCTCTATCTACCACCATCTTTTTTGAGGTGAATATTTTGCAAAAAACTCATTCCGCTCTGGGTGGCGGCGGCGCGAAAGGAAGTGTCCAACTTTTAAAATAAAACCTAACTATGTTTTTTAATTGCCGTTTGCGTACCAGAGTCACGATAACTCTTTCGAACAATCCCGCAGCTAAGCCATTTAACTAGAGTTCCACTTACGCCATCGTGCTCGTAGTTTCAAAAGGAAAGTATCCAGTGAACTGAACTTCCGTGACGAGGAGTCTGTTGACTATCGGGAACACGGTCAGCAGCTGAATGTACCCAATAGGTTTGGCTTTGCAATGTCATACAAGATGATTACGATTGGTGGATATCAAACGCATCCATATGGACATATTAGCACATCAATGGTGTGTTCCTGCAGTTACCTTAACTCTTTCTTACAATCCCGCATCTCTATACCATACCAATCAACTAAGAAGGCCATTTAACTAGAGTTCCACTTACGCCATCGTACTGGTAGTTTCAAAAGGAAAGTATCCAGTAAACTGTACTTCCGTGCCGAGAAGTCTGTTGACGATCGGAAAGATGGTCCACATGGAAGCGCAGCTGAAGATAGCCCCGTGGTACAAAGCCAGGAGACGCGACATCATCAACGCGTTTTGTTTTAACACTTCCACGTGGTATTCTTTGCTAGCTGCGAAGATAGGTCCTGTGGAAAATTGTTAAACTGTAAGAAGTGATTTTCTGACAAACCTGGTGGCAAGGGCTTAGTTCAAACGTTTTCTTCACCTTTGGACTGATCACCAGCCCAAATACACGACTAGCCACTTATACAGTACCTAGCTTCAAATTTTTTTGAGGTTGCTATTCATGGTTCCTATAACTTCTTCCGTTTCGAGTGGCGTGAGAGAGCGTAATAGACTTTTACTGACTAAAACCCTCCTGTACTCCTTTGGTTTCAGAACCACGGTTACTCTTTCGAACAATTCCTTCTCAATAGGTATGGAGAATTAATATTTTGATTTGTGTAATTTTGAAATTAATCTCACGTTTCTTTTTTGAGGAGCTCGTGGCTAGATAATAACAGCCACACAGATCGATCTTCAAGGTTAAGCAACGCTTGCTGAGGTTGGTCTGTGGATGGGTGACCATCTTAACATAACGAGTTTCCTCCGTGCCTCGGAAAGCACGTTAAGCCATAGGTCCCGGCTGTCATTTGTAGATCTTTGGCAGTCGTTACGGATAATCAGAAGCCAGTAAATCTGACTCCAGTCTTGAAATGAAGTACCGTGTTACCCCAGTTAATGGGTTGTGGAGGTCTGGTAGGCAGCCACTCCTCGTAAAATACTGGTATTCAGCTAAAATCTGGCTTGACTGGAAGCCGACCCCAATATAGTTGGGAAAAGGCTAGGCAGATGATGTTTCTTTTTTGAGAAGCTATTCTCTAAGAAAACAGCCTTGCCGGCGGCGCTGTGCGCAACGGTGTTTTCTTAGAGAATAGTCTTCCAGAAATGGAGAATATACCGACCCTGCGGGCTCGATAAAATACATCTTTTGGCTCATATAAAAATATTTAGTGGAGCAAGTCGATATCTATCTATCTAAGTCAACTACACATCTGTTGCTAAAAAATTCAAACCGTTGATGATGGTGATGAGATTATCAATGCGATGGGTCCTCAGGTTGAAGGCTGCTTGCTTCCCCAGCGTGTTCAGCGTGGTGAGCAGTATGAACAGCGTGTCCACTATCAGGTTGATGCTGTGTCGGACCTAGCGCATAAGGAGGAAACAATATCGTTAAATTTAAAAGCTATTAAAGATAAAAAAAACAACTTTTAGAAAAAAGTGCCCCCATTGTGTGCAGTTTCTGTAAGTATTAGGTATGTTGCACTAACCACCCTTCGCTTCGCATGGGTGTTTCAAATCTTTGAATTTCTCTACTATAATATGCATGTATTACCTATACATCTAAACCTTCCTCATGAATCACTCCGTCTAATGGTGAGAAACCGTTCAGTAGTTTTTAGTTTGTTGCTTTCATACAGACATCAGATGCGGTGGGGGACTTTGTTGTGTTTCATACAAGTATGTCTATGTAAGGATAATGATGACAAAATACATCTTGTTCAATTTGTCACTAAAAGATCTCACTTTGCCACGATCACTGAACTTATTAAAGCTATTGCTGATCGCAATATCATTATGCTTAAGTAGATATACGTTAAATAATAGTTCTAGTTTGCATACCTACTATTGACTAACAAGAATAATACTATACTTTGGCCCTGTTTTGATCATTTCTACACCTCTCCAGGGTGTCTATCCTATGCCTGGGCACCGCATGCACTATTACACCCTAGCTACTACCAAGCTCTTACCTTAATAACCCGTATGACGTGTTGCAAATTGTAAGTTAAAATAAAGGCCGAACATATAAAACGGTATGCGTTATGTAAGGATCGCTTCGTTGGAGACAAAGGCTTCAATACTATTTTGAAATAGCCGACCCTGGCCAATGCATTAAAGTGAGGTCTAAATCCTTCGAACGTGGAATAGTCCGTTGGAATATCCGCCATTTTTCAAAAGAAATAAGGATATTTGTAGATCTGAAGTCTCCTTTGACTTGATAGTTGATGCTATCAATCTACAACTTAGGTGTTTACTACTTAGGGCTAATTTATAAAGTGAATAAGTGGGCGTCTTAGTTAATTAGGTACACATGTAGGGGTGTCAATATTTCGAACAGGTAAGTGTTCATAATTAGCTAGGAAGCTACGGGATGTCTCACTTTTAGAATGTTTGTTTGTTTAATATTATTCCATGGCATGCCCATATCATCCCTTATGAACACTGTGGTGAAGATTAAGACAGTTTAAACTTAGACCTTACTCGTAATATTGTCTTAAGATATGTGCGAGATATATGAAATGAATTGCCTTTAGCCCTCGCCGGGACGCCCATACCAATCTGTTTCGACTTTCGGTACCTCGGGTCGCTTGTCCAAGGGGATGGTGAGATAGACCAAGACGTAACACATCGGATCAACGCAGGATGGATGAAATGGCGACAGGTCACGGGAACAACTTGCGAACCACGGATGCCCCTCAAGTTGAAGGGTAAAATCTACAAGTCCGTGATAAGACCTGTCATACTGTATGGATCAGAATGTTGGGCTGTGAAAAAGATGGATGAAAAAAGAGTGCATGTAGCGGAGATGAGAATGTTGAGATGGATGTGTGGTGTGACGAGAATGGATAAAGTAAGAAATGAGTATATTAGAGGAAGTTTAAAAGTGGCGCCAGTGACAGAAAAGTTGAAAGGAAATCGTTTGTCTTGGTATGGTCATGTGAAGAGGAGGAATGAAATGCATGTTACTAAAAGAGTTCTGAATTTACAAGTAGATGGATGGAGAGGAAGAAGGACGCCAAAGAAAAGATGGATGGATTGTGTGAGGAGCGATATGATGGAAAAGGGAGTTGGTGATAGTCTGACGGATAACAGGACAGAATGGAAGAAGAAAACGTGTTGCGCCGACCCCAAATAATAAGGGCAGGAAGAAGAAGATGTGCGATATATGAAAGGCTGAAGCATCACATGGTTGCGCCCCGAAAACGGGCCAAGATGACGAAGTACCGACCATGTATGAGGATATCTAGAGTCATGCATGGATATAAAGCTCACTTTACTGTGGTCATGGGCCATTGTGGTTGTGGTCAAGCGAAACTGAGCCATTCAGATGGTGAATTGTCGTAGTCACTGGGGACATCTACCAGCTATTTTCACAATAAATCTCGTCGATTTAGAAGTAAATATTTAAAGATGTAACAATAACAAAAACTTCTTTTAAAGAAAGACAAACTAGTATTTTAACATAGCAAAGTGCTACCTACGCGTCTTTAAAATCGAACTCAAGACATTTACTTAATTGAATATTATCCTCTGAGCCTTTTCAGCTGGCGTCATCAGCGTATGTAGCATGTCATATTTACAAATATTTGACTCGTAAATCAATCAAATAATCCACAAGAAACCCTGCAACACCCCTATATGGCTCCTTCTAGCTATGGGGTGAGGGTGTTAGTTTTGCGACACTAAGGGCCTGTTTCACAATGTCCGAGTAGGCAATACTCACTGAATAAATTCAAAAATGTGACAGAATTTGTATGAAAATATCTGTCAAGTAAGATACTCGAAACTTAATCATAGGTGGTGAAACAGGCCCTTACTATTAAGTTAATGGTGTTGAAATGACATGCGATCAATTAAGTACTTTGCTTAATAAGCACTGTAAACAAACTGATTTGACGAAAATTGGACCCTCATCAAATATTCACAAGGTAATTTATTTAAATGCCTTGTTTAGCGGAAATTATAATCATGACCAAGGGCGTCGCCAGGGGGGCGGGGCAGGGGGGGCAGCTACCCCCCCCTAGAGATCAAATGTAGCTAGCCGCAAAGCGACCAAAGTGCGAGCAATAGGGAATATGCATAAAAAATAAAATGGCCTGATTTTTTTTTTCCTAAACTTTTAAGGTCGTAGTAATACACTCAATTCGTTATTTTCTAATTTAATATGCATTTAGTTATTTAAAACGTAAATCAAAAAGTGAAAAATTTACGAGCGAAATTCAAATTTGTAAAACGCCTCACCATTGGTCGTATGAAAACGACCAATGGTGAGGCGACGACGACGACGACGTTGACGTCATAGGGCACAAAACTGACAGGAATGGAGAATTTATCTGGTGTACTTTTTATAGTGTCATACACATTGGTATCATGCAATATCTATAAAATGGCTTTTTTCTTCTTCCATGATTATTACGCGACTAAAACACTTTGTTATATATCAAACTAACTCTCAATGCAAACAATAAACTGACAGGACGTAACCTATGACGTCACGCCTCAAGCGCGCGAGAAATAGTAGCGTTTGAACTCGTCAAATTAAACCAATATTTTTAAGATTTTATAAAAAAGTAATTACTACTCTTACGGCTATGGTTTATTTTTTTTCTACATCAAAATGAAGTGAATATTGAATAAAAAAAATAAAAAAATTGCCTGCATATTCCCTATTGACTTCCTTAACTATTAACAAATGCAGAAATTATACTTATGTTGCTATATTATAAACTGCAAGAAATTATAAAGGAAGCTAATGCTGTTGCGGAAAAATTCGGACTGGAGTTGGACATTACATCAATGCCGCGTATTACGGGGGAAACAACGTCACAGAAACAATCATTCAGCAGAAAGCCCTTTAGAATACTGGAAGAGATCTTTAGTAATACCATACTTAGATTCAATTATCACCTCCCTTGAAGTCCCAGGAGTAGCATCGAGGCGGCACTTCGGTACCATGAGGTGCCCGCCTACCTAAGTCACGTGATCGAGGCCTACCTGTCGGATAGGTTCATCATCTATCCCGGTCACCAGGGAGAGTGGATACGGCGAGAGATGTCGTGCGGTGTTCCGCAGGGATCGTTACTAGGACCGCCCCTGTGGAACATCGGATACGACTATGTGCTGCGCGGCGACCTTGCCAGAGGATCGTGGCTATCCGGACGGTGCGGGGATACCGCACGATCTCCCGCGAAGCGGCGAGCCTCCTTGCTGGCCTGCCACAGTGGGATCTGGAGGCAACAGTCCTTGCACGCATGCACGATTTGCGCGTGGAGATGCAACGCCGGGGCGAAACTCCGCTGCCACGACAAGTCGCGGTATGGCGGACAGAGTTCCAGCGTCATTGCGGCGGTAAGTCCCCTCTTTGAGGAGTGGTTGGAAAGAAGTCATGGCGTCCTCTCGTTCCGTATGACGCAGGTCCTCACCGGACACGATAAGTTCGGGAGGTTCCTGCATCGGATCAAGGGGGAAAGGACGCTCGGGTGTCACCACTGATGTGGACCGCCCGGAGGACACGGTGGAGCACACGGTAGAGGTGTGCCCTACTTGGGCGGAGTACCGCCGTGTCCCCGTGGAGGCTATCGGTGCTGGCGAGTTCTCGCGCCGGACCCTGATACAGGCCATGGTGCGGACCGAGGAGGGGTGGCGGGTGGTTGCCTCCTTCTGCGAAGCAGTAATGATGGCGAAGGAGGCTGCCGACCGCGAGCGCGCGAGGGAACGGCCCAGATTCCGACCACCGTAGGTGCGGGCTTGCGGCAATCCGGTAGTAACCCGGACCAAGCCCAGTCGTCAAAGGTGCATTCTGTTCTAGGCGCGCCTCAAGGAGATGTCAGCAAACTGTAGGGGCCAGGTAGGGCCGGAGCCTCTGGGGAACACCGAAATTCCGAAAGGTGAGCCCGTGTCCTCCCAGATCGAAGGAACGGGGTGGGGTTTAGTCAGTAAGAGTCTGACACGCCCTCCCGCTCCGCCCAAGAGCGGGAGAAGTCATTCTGATGATTTCCCACTTGAAAAAAAAATAGTCATTGAGGCAAAGACTTCCAAAGTGTAGTGCTTCATGCTCTCGGCGTTCATATTTTTTATCATCCATAATATTCCACCATTGCCCCCCCCCTTTGTCAAAAGCTGGCGACGCCCTTGATCATGACTACAAAGATGTATCTACAAAGATATACCTACAGGAAAAGTTTTTAACCACTGCGTAAATTTTTTTTGGTGGCTCAGTGTAAGTAATAAAACACAAGTCGATCTTCAAGGTTAAGCAACGCTTGCCAAGGTTGGTCTCAACATAACGAGTTTCCTCCGTACCTCGGAAAGCACGTTAAGCCGTAGGTACCGGCTGTCATTTATAGATCTTAGAAGCCAGTAAATCCGACTCCAGTCTTGCTATGAAGTAGGTACCCTGTTACCCCAGTTATTGGGTTGTGGAGGTCTGTTAGGCAGCCTATGCCTATTTTTACGAAGTCGTAAAAGGAGAAGAACACTGTCCGATAAGACGTATCTACGAGAGTACGAGTAGGTACGTGTAAATTGAGTTGTAGATATCCCGCGCCCCAACTCAAGCGCGCAGCGGTAGGGAACTATGTGATTTTGCTGAAAGTAGTCGCTGCGTCCCTCAGAGGAACTATAGACGTCGACCATTGGGATACAGGCATGTAACTTGCCTAAAGTGTGCCCGTATTTTACCTATGTAGATAGGCCGCGGCACTGTTCCAACTGTGCCGTTATTTACACGATACCTCTGCGGTCAGATGTAGGTTTTTAGTTGATTAGATTCCGACAAACCAACCTAGGTAGGTACTCGTAAAACGTCACAAAATAAACGTGTTTCTTTCTGTCTAACCCTCCGATTTCCCGAGGAGAGCCAGGTTTAAGAGCTTTCCGCAAAAAAAGAATGAACTACTGCTTAACGAAATCTGATCTATTCTACTATCGATTGATAGCAGCGATCGATGATCGCGTTTAAATCTTATAAGCTATAATTTTTTGCACTTCTGTCACATGAGAAATCTCTATCGATCACTCTTACAGCGGCCGCAAAGTATTTTGAAAGAGGTGGCGCGTTTCAGACCTTGTCCAGAAGAAGCGAATTCGTGGCGTAACGTTTCGCGAAGGTTTCGCGCGAATTCATTCGCGCGCTAGTGATGAGATACTATAATTTGTCTAATGAAAGCGTGCCCTGAGAAAAAGAGGTTAAATCCCAAAATTTTGTATGTGGTATTACTAACTAGTAGGAGAATCCTGTCTTGACACTTCACATTTTTTTTTATTTCCTACAATTGCGGCTGAATAATGTTGCCAATTAAATTTAAAAAAAAAACTCTTGGTCGCGCTTTCATTAGACGCACTCTAGGCACAAATACCTACATCGCGTCCACAAGCATCGCGCAAATTCAAAATACGCGCGTAAATCGTGTGCGAAACGCCAGACCCTCGACACGCGCGTGATTCTTGATGACTGGGGACCCCTTTTTGCGTTCAGTTAAACGCGCTAAACTCCGGCCGAGTGGACACATCGGGAAAAATGGAGCACCAAAATTTTAATACGGAATTGTTGAATGCTCGCGCGTTGGTACGCTCTTTCTGGACGCAACAATCGCGCATGATTCGCACGAGAGAATATGACGAATTCGCCCTTTCTGGTCAAACCCTAACTTAAATTCACCTGTCCTTTCAGATGCCCTTGGTGTTCCAGGACAACAGTACCTATCCGCTTTAGAAATTCCCCGTGGATAGGTCGTATTGTCAAACGCGCGTTAACAGGAGCTTTTGTATGTAGGTACGAGTACGCATTTGATATCCACCAATAATATTTACTGGTTCATATCACGTATGGCTATTAGGTCTGGTGGACAAACCCTCCAATGACTACTCTCGCTCTTGGGCGGAGTGGGAGTGCGTGTCAGACTTTTACTAACTAAAAGTCACTTGTATGCTCCTTATTTGTCTTGCGTTCCCGGGGTCCTATCCGGGTCTTTCAGAAGCGAACCTATGGCCTCAGTAGGCGACCCTGGGTGAGGCCCCTGTTTTGTTGACATTTCTGAGACGCGCGTGAAACACTGCGCCATCATCGACGAGTCGGGCTCGGTCCGGACAATATGACGGCGAGCTAGGTACCAATTGCTCGCCTTCCGCAAGGTTATGTGAAAACGAATCCTCAGAACGAAGACAAAGAAGGAACCCAGAGTGGGTACTAGAACCCTTCAAGCGCGAGTCCGACTCTCACTTGGCCGCTTTTTTATAATAGGTAAAGTTATCAATCACAATGGCAGTGTAGTAGATGTCAATTGAACTGTTTACTTGGTGGACCATCGGCTGTATAGAGCCTTGCTTTCAATGCTGACCATCTCAGTTTTATCAGAAGTTGATACAAAAATGTTGATTTCTAAATGAGATCACAAATATTTACAGAGAAATGTAGGACACGAGGAACAGGAAACAGGTGTTTTAATAACAATGTGTGTTCTATTGTGAAATAGTTTATTTAAAAATCTATCAGAAAATAAACCACATCAGTTATTGTATTTGGTATTCAGCTCTGGCCGAACATGCTAAACCAATTGCGTTCGCATGCAATCGTTGGAATGTGAGAACAGAAATTTTGAGCCGTTTCATAGCACAAATTAATACTGCGGCCACTCTACTTTGTACTCAAATTATTACTCAAATGCGTGTGCGGTCGCTATAATTATTAGAAATGGATCCTCCATTAGTAATAATCAACAATGCTGTAAAATGCTATATTAATTTAATCATAAATATTTCTACACATTATCTATTAGTTACATTTACATAAAGATTTCTATTTGAACCCAGAGCTTTCAGCGGATGTCGAACAAATGAACCATGTCCACATTTACATCACAAAGTTTATACAACGCGTCGTTATAAGGATCGTTATCACTCTATTACTATTTCGGGGCACTGTCTCTTAGGGGAGGTCTCGTCGTCTGCGGGTTCTTTCCGTTTCAGTGACTTGCTGTCCTTGTCTAGCTTCATGCCATCTACGTTGGACTCGTGTTCCTCAGTCTTTAGTTCTTGGTCAGATTCTAGCCTCTCGTTGTTGGCTATTTCGTTATCTTGGGCGTCGTCATCGAGTGCGATGTCGTCATTGGCGCTGTCTTGTTCGTCGCCGTCAGCTTTGTCATCGTAGTCTTCATCGTCTGCGGCAGCCTCGAGCCTTTCAGCTGCCTTTTGAGAGGTGGCGTTCTGTGAGCCAATGTTTGAGGACGCTGAACGTTTGCTCACAGAAATGCGAGCTGTCAGGGCCCGGTACAATTGAACTATATCTCCTGGAGCGCCCTGTGAAGAAAGCGAAACAAAAGTTAGCACAGGTATTTTATTTTCTGTAAAAATACTGAATTTACGTTCCACACAATGTATGCATTAAGTATACACAGAACCAACACATATCCTGTCTGCAAACTAAGCGACCTTGAAGATAATGTATGTAAACACAGTCTGAAAAAAAATACATGTATGTTAGTACTTCTAGGAATTCTAGCCTTTCACTTCACTAACTAGCAATCTGCATGATGATTATTTCAAGTAGGCATTATGCAATAGTGATTATCTCTTGAGCCAATATTTAACACCCAGCCTGCAGCCTGCCTGATAATATTATGATTAATCTGAAAGGGTTACCAATTAAGGATGAGCAAATATTAGTGAACTTGGGAACAATAGTAGACCATGATCTGAATTAGGACATAGATAATGTTTCGTATAAATTTACATCATACCGCAGGCCACAGGCAAAAGCTAGTACATAATTATATTCATAAATTAAGAAAAATAATCGCTATAATCACGAAATAACATAACACACAGTACACACACACTGTACTAACCATAATAAGGAATAATTTAATCTGTTGCTGGGAATCGACAGCAGTGATTCTGAGTGACTTGGTGCCGGCGCGCTCGACGACCATGTCGGGCCAGAGCTTGGTGTTGAGCACCACGCGCAGGGAGCCCGACACGCGCGCGACCAGGCGCGCCGCGCCGCCGCCGCCGCCCGGCGCGTCGTTGAGGCGCAGCATGCCGCGCCCGCGCTCGCGCCAGCTGCCCGCTTCCCACGCAAACAGGCGACATGATATCTGCAAGGGGGAATGTCACAAGGTTATTTTATTGCATTGGTGTCTGTTTTTCCCAAGATAGTGAATCAGTCCTGTCACTTTTTGTAGATCAACGAGTCTAAAAATGCCACTTTAGCAGAATCGTATTAATATCATAATAATCTGTTCAAATCATATGTTTTTTCATGCGGCAATGTTTACATGGAATATGTAACACTTTACGAATATTACAAGACTTGCTTATGTTCTGCTTTAAATTGCTCCATTTGTTACACGTGTGTCCACAGTGATTCACGCAGGAATCAATGAAGATTTCTAAAAATTCAAGTTTTAACGTTTTGAATGTGGGTTGTATTTATAACTGTACGTCTGATGAAGCCTCTCGGCCTACATTCGAGATCGTTCGAAAAAATTACCGCGGCCCTAGAAAGGCAACTGAAGGAAAACAGGTTGGTTCTAGTCAATAAAAACCGACAAGTGAAGCAAGGAGTCCTGTTGCACTACCCTGAGAGGGGGAACTTATGTACTGATTTTCCCACGAAAAAAAAGGCTAAAGGAAGTATAAGATTACCTGTAGAACGTTGATCTCGCCCTCCTCGCCAGTGATAGTGTTGACATGCGCAGCGGGCGGCGGCGGTCGCGCGTGAGAGCGCTCGTACTCGGCCGCCGCGGCCGCCAGCCCGTCGCCGCCGCTCGACGACTCGCCCGGATTACTGTCCTCCTAGTAACATAAAGCCGTATAGAGTTACACTTTAGTGTGCTAATACAAAATACTATACCTAGTCTGTTGCTGCCATGAAACAGATCAAAGAGAAACTGACTTTATGGAGAATTTGTTAAATGAGAGTGTCATAATGAATTAATGACAGAAAAGGAAGGAATGGGTGCATCTTGCACAACCACCTGTACTTTTCAGGATCTATAGAGCCGTACAGGTTACCAAACACTGTTCAGAGAAAATTTTGTTGAAGTACATCAACACGAAACAAGAAGTGCGATAGTACAGATAAACAAATAAAAGAATAAAAGCCAGTATTAAAGCATTGTTCATGATAAAATAATCTGTTGGTTTCTTTAAAGTCAATAGTTGTTGATTTGAACATCACTATAATAGACAAGTGTGATCTCAACAGCATGTTGCATAGCACAACATTTGACCTATGTAAATATTGTCCTAATTTATTATCTAGCCTTTTGACCGGCACAACAAAAATTTAAAACTATTCTCTCTACACTAACAGATAACTCAGCAGTCTCATTCTTAAACAACACAATTAAGAAAAACAATACTTTCTTATAAGATTTATTAGCTTTTAAGTTGGTCATGTAGTTGTTACCGTGACGGGCTGGGCACATTTTGCTTTGTATATCTATATAAATAAAAGAAGAAACTGACTGACATCAATGCACAGCCGAAATTACAGGGCCTAGGACTGTGAAATTTTGCACAAGGTTTCCTTTTATGATGTAGGCAAACACTAAGAGATTATTTTTCTAAATTCACCCACTAAGGCAGGGTTTCTTAAAGTTGGGTAATATGAGTGTCAGGGGTCCGCAGCAGCTCATCATCATCAGCCCATTTACGTCCCCACTACTGGGGCACGGGCCTCCCCCAATACGTGAGGGGTAATTGCCATACTCACGCTTGGCAGACGGGTTAGTGAGGGTTTTGGTATAAATTACAGAGCTTTCCCTCTCTGGTGACATTGCACGGAATTTACCTAAAAAAGAGGTGTCAGACCATCTGGAAGCATTGCAAAAGTTTTTTCACCTCAGCACCTCAAACAAGTATGTTTTGCAGTTTAAAGACAGTGAGCAAAATTCGATTTTGCTGCGAGCGTGAGACAAAGTAACTTTTTAATTATTTTTTTTAAATGCCGAGTCAGTGCTGGGTCTACTCACAACATTCGAAAGATTTGAACTTCACTTTGTTCTGTCACTTTCACTTCGATACGAAAAGAGCGAGAGATAGAAACAAGTCGATTCAAAGTTCGATTTTCAAATTCCATATATAATAGGCTCAAAAAAAAACCAACAATAAAACGTTCGGAAACACGTCACCTATAAAATTTCAAATCAAGGTTTAAATGTAATTATTATACTTTTCTCTTAATAATCGAATTATATTTTTTTATGATCAAATAAAGAGATGTTGAATTAAAAAATACGAAGTTTATCATAATTATTTAAAGTTTTAACAATCTTTATTGTGACAGAATAATTTAGTAATAGTGCAATTTCCGAACGCATCTTTAAAAAATAGCGGGCTTTAATTTTTTATTGTTTTCTTCTTCTGTTCGCTAGCTACAAAGTGCGATACACGTTGGATATTATTAAAATAATAATAAATAAATATGAGTGAATCCAGTGATGATGTCTGCGATTTAAATATAATAATAAAACTGTTACTTTTAATTTGCAAAACTGCAATAATTTTACTTTTAACTTTTAATTTTTACAAATATACATGTGGTTTAAATATTAAATTACCAAGTTGTATTTTTTATTACCTTTACATTATTTGTTCTAGCTGCTGAAGTGAAAAGTTGTATGTGCTACACGAGACCAAAGTTATTTACATCTCGTGTCTTTGAATCCCTCGCTGCACTCAGGATTCTAACCTAGAATCACTCGCTACGCTCGTGATTCAAATATAGAATCCTTCGCTTACTCGGGATTCAAAATCAACACTCGCGGCAAAAACCAACTTTGCTCTCTTGTTGCACAAATAACTATTTCAAGACTACTTTAGCCCAGAACAGCTTGATAAAGAAACATGGGTACTCCATTTTTAATTGATATGGATAATATCAGCGATGAAGATCTTATTAAAGATGATTTAATTGACATGAGATCTAAAGAAGTATTGAGAGCTGAATTTCATGCCAAAACTCTTGGTGAGTTTTGGAGTTCTTTGAGTCATGCTTACCCAACTCTGATCAAATGAGCTATGTCCGTTCTGACACCATTTGCTACTACATATATTTGTGAGGCAGGATTCTCGGTTCTAGTGTCAACAAAAACAAAAAATCGCAATCGATTGAATGTTACAGATGACATGCGCCTTGCCTTATCGAAGACAAGTCCACAATTTAACGTACTCATTGAGGCCAAACAAGAGCATCCTTCTCACTAATTTAGTTTTGTTTTACCTAATTAAGTATTAGTGCCTAAGTGTAAGTAAACTACCAATAAAAGATTTTTGTGCAATAAAACTGGTTACTATATAGGTAAAAGGTTTTTTTTTCCCTAAAATATTCTTTGATAGGGGTCCGTAGAGGTTTTTGAATTCAGTTAGTGGTCCCTGACTGCATAAAGTTTAAGAAACCCTGCACTAAGTTGATGAAACGGGGGCCCAAAGTTTGTAGGAAGAAATTCACACGGACGAAGCCGCTGGAAGAACCTAGTATGTACATGACTGGCAGACAAAAGGCTTGGAATTAACACAAGTATACATTCAATAAACATAATCCACCCCAAGGTGGAAAATGCCTGAAGCATTAAGTGCACCTTTGTAGTGTGTATTAGTGCATAAAGCTATAATAAATAAATAAACACAAGACAACAATGCACAGTTACTAACACAAATCCACACATGGAATTGGCCTTATCTAGTAAGTTGTTACATCTGGAACAGAGGTCAGGTTTGTTTACATTGATTGGAAATAAGTTTATAAACTGAGAACTGTTAAAAATAATTCTTTCTGCTACAAAGAATATAAAGACCATTTTATGGAAATGCATTTTTTTGATGCACTCTGTTCAGGTTTTGGTGAACACTGTTTTTCATTTTCTTTCAAATTTCAATTGGGTATATTTAACCAATTGGATTCCAACTAGGCAATATTACATAGCTAATAATGAAGGCACATGCTTTGAGCCATGAGCGGTCACCAATGTCACACATATTGTCTTTCTATTATGTCTCTAATTACGGTACTCGAGCGATTAAGGCAAACAACAGATAAAATATATATTAGCAGTGCCTGCATCCTTCTGTATATTGGTATTTGTGATATGTAGCAGGTAATTTTTATGGTGATAACCAATTGAAAATTCGACTGTTAGCTTTGGCAATCAATGGATTTTTAGCACTGAAGACAAATATTAATACTACCCACCATTCACTTAAAGCTGTAAAAACTAAAAGTGTTTATCAATAAGTTTATTCAGACTTATTGATAAACACTTTTTATGTTATTTGCTAAAAGTATATGAATTGGAACCATGACCTTTGTAGCTTTATTCAATATGCACTAAGGATAGAGGAACATAAGCAGTACAAATTACTGACAAAATTATTGCAAGGATAAGACTAATTAAATAAAGCTTTAAACCACTTAATTTAATCACATACCTGATTTTCCTTGACTTTTTCTGCAGCACTTGTGAACAATAACTCTGTAGTTCCATTAGATGAGCTGTGTTCTGCTGACGATGCTTCTCCATTATTAACTGTTTCCTTTATAACAACTCGCTCACTTAAGTTCTGACCAAACACAAATCCTGAGGACCCTGGGGCAGGCTGTCCCGCTGGGGGCACTGTGCTGTTGGTGCGAGGAGTGACATTAGCAGCTCCCAAAGGTACAAACTTAGGAGGTTCAGGTTTAGTTTCTTTCAGTCTGTCTTCTGTTGGTGTTTCTTCGTCTTTTTCCTTTGTTGCTTCGGAACCTTCTGTTGGTTCAGCTATTTTCAGAAATGGATTAGCTCCAGGTTTCAGCTGAGAAGGTCGCAGAATAGAACCTGAATATTAAAAGTAACATTAGCAGACATTTCTATGAAAGGCAGAGGATTAAAAAGTTCTTGGGTTGCTACTTACCAAATGGATTAAGTCCTTTGTTGGAACTCGATGCAAAACTGGAGGAACCAAAGCCACCAAGTCGAGGCTTTGCCAGAACCACTCTTGATTGCGATGACCCATTGTAGAAATCCTCAATAGGTGATTTACCTGCAAAAAAATTTGGACCATCACAAAATTGTATGATTTAAAATGAATGATGCAAAGCATAATACTATCAGATAATGCATAAAAGACTTTTAAACATCATTTCTTACTTTAACTCAATCCAATAAACAAGAAAGCATAACATGATAAATGGAAAAAGAATTCAGAGTCACACAATAAAAATGACAACATAACTATGTTTTCAAACTTACTAATTTAATCTTTCTCAACTTGGACTACCACAATAATAATAAAGTAAACCATTCGGTTTCATGTTTGCTATGCAAAAAAAAAGGTAGCAGAAACTTCATACAAAAGGAGCAGTATGGTGAATGTAACAACATTGAAGGAGTTTTATACATTTCTTATTCTTCAAAGGCCAAGAAAATCTACAAATAACTAGCGCAAGCACATCTGTATAAAACACCATATCTTGATATATCGTAGAGCAATAGCAAAATAGGTGTAAAATAGTAAAAAAGAGTTCGTTGATGATGCAGCATGGACAAAGTGAAACGGATCCGTATATCCGTTTAAAATCCTTGATCAAATATGCAGACCAGAGAACTTGAGTGAAATTTACATAAAAGCACTTGAAATAAACACTACGGAGTAGAGAAAACTACAAAAAACGCAAAATCTTACCTTGCTTTGCGTCTGCCATTGTCGAATTTGTAGATTTTTTTTTTAACTGGACATATACCTAGTGACAAGGACATGTATGTTAGTGACACGGGTTTAGTTATTAGTAATAAAAAATAACACACTTCATTTCTTAAGAGTGATTTGGGAATTATATCACCTTTTAAATATGCCTGAAAATAAAACAGCAGATGGCAATTTGTTACTTTAAAAAAGTATTCGACGGATAAATCATTAGTGAGACACCCAAATTACTTTAATCGATATAATGGGCAGCTCTATTAAAATTGAAAGAATTGCCAGTTTCTAAATAGTACTAGTATGTAGGGATTTCTGAAAGTATTTCTTCATTTATCACTGTTGGTTATTACAGCTACAGTTGTTGAACATCACTATTATGATCACGCGGACTTGCTGGGTAGTTTTTGACTACTCAAATAACTGGAATATTGATGCAAAAGGTCTTTTCAATAATCACGAAAATCAGTCGCTGGAGACTTCTAACTTGGCATAGAAATTGTTAAAGATTTTAATGGCAACCCTTCAAAAGTTGTCAGTGTCATTTGTTTGTCAATCAGGAACGGAAGGAGCAAATTGCGAAATGATTTTTTAGTGAACCAAAAGAATTATAAATTAATTTTCTATTAAAAGAATATAACAATAAATAATCAAGACATTCCAGAAACAGGATTTACATTTCAGTGAATTTGTGACGTGTTTTAATATAGTTTGATACGAAAGTATTTTGAAGTGAATTTACGATTTATATTATGAATTGGATTACTTGGATTTTTTTATAAACTGCTTGCATTGAGGCCCTTTATAAGTTGTACAAGTGCATTTACTACTGACATCACATCACATTAAATATTGCAGGTAAGCATTGACTATGTTTTGTGTTGAAACCTGCTTTTCAAACTTTTCTTTATTTCTCTATAATAATAAATTGTAAGATGCCAATTTCAAATCTGGGACTGTCTGGTTCATTATTCTGCAATAAAATACGAATACAATCCCAATATGACGTAAATAGAAAAATATTAGTCTTATCATGTAGGTAGGTATTTATTTTTTGCATGATTCTTTAACTGACAGCATTGCATAAATCAACTGTCCATTAGAATGATAATTACTTTTGATTAACTCATTCCCATTGTTTATAAAATAAAGATTGAATTTATTAAACATCATTCTTTTAAAATGCCCTTCCAATAACATGTAATGTTTGCAACTTCATTATAACACTTGCTGCGCTAGCTGAAAGTCTTGTTTAAGAATTATGTATCTGGTTAAAAATGGTACTTTAACCTATCACATACCCGCAAAACGAGACACAATAGTAAAACAATAATAGCGCGGTCTCATAGGACCGGTTGGGGATTAATGAATTAAGCAATGAACAAAAATGAAATGGTTGATTATTATCTTAGTTTATATGATCAGGTTTTCTTAAAATGGATGAACCTAGCAACATCTTTTATCCCAAAATCCTTGATTTTGATTAAAAAAACATGGAATCTTAGTAAAAATGAACAAATTGAACTTTCCACAAAAATGGTAGCAGAGATGACCAGAACTACTTAACCTATCAATACCCGCAAAACGAGATACAATAGTAAGACAATAACAATGCGGACCTATGAGACCAGTCGGGGATTCATGAATTAAATTACTTAACTAGCTACTAGTCTATATCACTACATAGTATAAAACAAAGTCGCTTTCTCTGTCCCTATATCCCTATGTATACTCTAATCTTTAAAACTCGGTTGGAACAGATTTTGATGCGGTTTTTTTAATAGACAGAGTGATTCAAGAGGAAGGTTTATATGTTTAAAATAGTAGAGAAACACTGGTAATTTTGCACTCGTACAAAGCCGCAGCAGGTTGCTAGTAGTCTATAAATTAGAAATAAGATATTCACATTAGATCCTTAGGAAAAGTGATAGGTAATCATAAACTATATATAAAAGGAAAAACTGACTGATATACTGATATCAACAAACAGCCAAAACTACTAAGAGTAGAAGGCCGCTGGCAGAAGCAAGTGTGATATAAAGTTTTTAGTAACATATTAATTACTCAGATACCCGCGAAACGAGACACAATAGTAAAACAATAACAGCGCGGTCTCATTGGACCGGTTGGGGATTCAAACGTTAAAAGATATATTAACATATTTATAAACATTTCAAAAGACAGTACATATATAAAAAAAAACATGAAAATTGGTATAACAGTGTTTTTGTATTCAGTAAAATAATAAAAAAAAATATTTATCAAGCCATTTCCCGAAAATTTTGTGATAAACTACTTATCACTAGTTTTATAATACCTACACAATCACATGCATTTGATTATTTAGTGATAACAAACGCAATGACCTAACTGATTTTAGAGCCGGGGTATCTTAAGATAAATGATTATAATGTTATTTTATAGGCTTTTATAAAAACGTGGTATCATCATAATATCACCGCATCTTAACATGACTAAATGGGACGGTGTAAATGTATAAGGTTCTTATTTGTGTCAGGAAATCATCAAATGATTTCTCACACGCTAGGATGGAGTGAGAGACTGTGCCAGATTTTTATTTACTGATTAAAACCCACATGTGTTCTTCTGTTGCCCATTACATTCTAGGTTTTCTGTTTAGAAATTCACCGTAGACCTAGACAGGATTGGTTCTATTACGCTCCTAAAGTTATTGGCAATTTAACTAGGATAATATAGTACCATAACCGTTTAGTAGTAATAAGCCGTTTATTCAGACTAAATTACAATTTAATGTATGAGTGACTTATAAAATTTTATAACTCAATCTTTGTAAAGAATTTAGTCCTTGATTTTGTGCCTTATTACTGCCAATATTATGTCACTGATTGTCGAAGGCCTCCTCAAGTGTAATGTCTTTTCTTATTTGAATTGCGTAGTAAATATGCGATTCAAATAAGAATAGGATTGACTTTGCGCCATGTTGTAATGTCACATAACTGTCAAATCTAATCAGGTAGGGTGAGCAAAACAATGTTTTTTAAATTATGAACAGCAAAAGTTAAATAAGAATCTTATCCTCACCCTCTCTTATTTAAACTAGAGTAAACTAAGCTACATGAGCGAACCCATCCAGGTGCACCAACCCACTTAGTGGTCGTAGTGGCCCGGTGGTAACTGCCCAGACTTACAAGTTTTAGGGTTCAAATCCAGCCAGGCACATTACATGTAATTTATTTCTTTACCACTGCTCTCAAAACCGAACTAGTCCTAGAACCAAAAATTCGAAGACATGTTACATTCACCAACCTGCACTGGGTCCGTGTGGTGGATTATGGCCCGTTGCCTGTCCTAGGAACGAGGCCTGAGTCCCAGCAGTAGGAATATTATAAGGCTGATGCTATGATCTGCTATGCTATGAGCGAACCCTCAGGTCCAAATAAATTCATTTCTGCTTTGTAAATAGGATGTATGTAGTCGTAGGTATAGGTAGTTAATATACCTAAGCTTGAATGCCAATCTAAATGTATTTGTTAAAATATTGCTCACAAAAAAAACGCCATATTCTGCAAGTCATAGTGGTATTGTATAGTAATAAATGTCCTCAATATATCTATATTATAAAGCATTAAATAACATTGTATTATTGAGTACATAGTGTTTACATATTGCGTAACTTAAAGTACCTACAAACGTGCATGCAACTCGCGTTTTTCCCATGTCCTTTCGTATAGTACGGGGGAAACGCGGTGAAGATTACCGATATATTTTTTACATAAGTGTATAAGTAGTAGTGTCAAAAAATGGGTTAACAAATACAGTAGTAATAACAGCCTCGTTAGTCTAGTGGTCACAAGAGCGACTGCTGAGCGTGGGGTCCAGGGTTCGATTCCCGGGTCGGGTAAAAAGTGCTATTGGGATTTTCCATTTGGAATTACTCTGTAGCTGCCTGGAGTTTGGAAGTTGGTGGTGTGATACCCCCATGCCTCGGAAAGCACGTAAAGCCGTTGTCCCTGCGCCTGATCTCTCACCGGTCGTGTCACATTCCCGTCCCATCGGACTATGAGAGTAAAGGAACAGAGAGAACCACTTGTGTACTATAATATCTCCTGCGTACTTGATCTTTGTTGAGATTAGCCACCTTGATCGAATGTCGGTCGGGGAGGATTATAGTAATACATTAAAGTATACTTTTTCGGTTTAATGTAAATATGTAAACGATTCAGCTAAACATAGCACCAAAATGAATTAAATTGTTTGGCGTTACTTTTTATTCAGAAAACGCAATGTAAAAATGTAACAATAACGAACATGGTTTTAGTAAATACTCTGAGCGGACTCACAACGGTTATTATAATTTATAAATGCCCCATTAAATATGCATGTCAATGCGACAGCCCCTTTTTGATCAAATTTTTAAAAAGACCGAGTTCTATATATTATTCGTTTGCACAGCTTTAACCAAAAATATTAGGACCATGACATCTCTCAATTATTTGGGGAACCATTAATTTGGGATAATTTCAAACAAATTGCCTTTAAAAATTAGCGATATACGCCCGTTTTCAATAACTTACCGCAATTCATAGATAGATAGCTATACCCGATAAACAGTCAGCCGATAAACAGTAAGATTCTTTCTATCAATCCAAAACTTTTGATAAGAAATGCTATCCGTCGGAGTAAGGGCAAAAGGATAAATTTGTTTATCTTTAGTAGCTGCAACTGTAGATAGATAACTTATTGAAAACGGGTGCTAATGCTAATAGACCAAGGAGGTTAGTAAAGATTTGGGTCCTTTGTCGTTCCGATCACGGGTTAATAGGGACATGTCACTAGACCCCTGAAAATCGGAACTTTCCGCGCAAATCCGAATACCTGGCAACACTAATGGTAGCCTTCAAAGGCACTGTAATTCAAATTATAAACAAATATTTTTTACTAACTGCTCACAGAATGGTGAAAATATTGGTTTAAATTATTGTTAATATTTGAATACGGTAACAACCTTGATATAAAACAATAGCTATTTACGTCAAACTAAGGCAAATCTATACTTAATATTATAAAGCTAAGAGTTTGTATGTTTTTTTGGTTGAACGTGCTAATCTCAGGAACTAAAGTAAAATTATTTCAGTGTTAGAAGGGAGCAGTGGTGGCCCAGTGGTAACTGCCCCGACTGGACCAGTGGTGGCCCAGTGGTAACTGCCCCGACTGGACCAGTGGTGTGGTGGCCCAGTGGTAACTGCCCCGACTGGAGCAGTGGTGGCCCAGTGGTAACTGCCCCGACTTGCAAGTTGTAGGTCGCGGGTTCAAACCCGGTCAGGCGCATTACTTTGTGTAAATTATTTCATCACAGGGCACAGGCAGGAGAGGAGGCCTGAGTCCCAGTAGTGGGAACATTATAAGGCCGATAATGCTAAAAAATAATTTTAGAAGGTACGCTATGACTATGACCAATAGGAGCGGAGTAACAACAACAAAAATGTTGCGAAAACGGGGGGAAAATATTCCTTTTGAGAGCTTCCGTTACGTAAACAGTTAAAGTTACGCAAAGTTTATGTATTACTAAATTGTTCGTTCTGATTTTCAGAACTATATTTTAAGGCTGGCACAGTAACCTGTTTTATGATAACAACATTTGTTTTTTATTAATGCATTATTTGCGAAGGTGTTTTTCCTTATTAATCCTTATCCAAATTATACGAGTAAGTACAATAGTCTTTATCCCTTTACATCATTTCATTTTGATAAATATCTTAGGAGATTTTCTAACTTCTACTCAAACTCGACTTCTTCTTCTTAATCAATAAAAAAACTTAATAAAAACATTCTTGACTTCTACGCAAACGAAGTCGCGGGCAAAAGCTTGTGTTCGCACGCTTAAAGCGTGAAAATCATCTTTATTAAGAATTTGGTAGTATAGCTGTGAGAGCGTACCAGACGCACTGAGATATTGACGTGTTCATAATATACTTTTGTATATTTTAATATTAATAAAATGTGGAATCAGCAAACAATCTGCTGTAAGAATAAGAACATGCAAAACGTCGGGATACGAATAAAACGTATGTTTTTTATATTTTATTAATTAAGCTCTAGATATAATTTTTATAGGTACTCCACAAATCACACCATTTTAATCTCTGAATTAAAACTAGATATTCGGAAAGACCATGAAGGACGTCGTGGTAATTTAAAGCCGTTTTTCATCGTTTTAACCACAAAAAGGACCCCTTTTTGTGACTCCTTCTCAAAGAGATGAAATAACATTAAACGACGGATTATTTAATTACTATGCGTTAAATACCGCTACTTATTTACTGAATAATAAAATTGGAATAGTTTTATACAACGTTGATACGACAGAGGAGCTTTCCTTAAAAGGGGTTGTTCTACTCATCAATTTATGAAGAAATTTTACTATGCGACCAACCCTGAAATCACGAAAAAAGAATCCGCTTTTCCATACATTTATGCTCACATAATTTGACAAAATGTATCGGATTTTTTCCCGCTGCTTAGCAAATATCTTTCCCAAGTCATGGTACGTGTTCAAATCTCTCCACCACTTTCTAAGTCGTTTCAACGGTACCTTCCATCTTCCAGAATCCACTATTTACTCAGATACCCGCGAAACGAGACACAATAGTAAAACAATAACAGCGCGGTCTCATAGGACCGGTTGGGGATTCAAACGCTATGTAAGGACTCTTGCCCAGCGGTCATAGCGCTTGCAGCTGACGTAACTCCTTCTAATCCCATTTGAAGCTCTCAGTAACTTAAAAACAAAGAGAATTAAACCACTTGAGAGCTGATAGACCGATTTCGTTTAGGCACACGACTCACCGCTGCGGGCCGGGGGACGAAGAAAATATAACGGTTGCGATTGGCCGATGCAACAATGTCAGGACGAATATTCCAAACATAGTGATTCGCAAGTCAGTTTTGCAACAATAATATCGATGTCGATAAAATCGATATCTACAAATTCTACATTTTTTAAAACTATATTGATAGGGTTTTAACTGGATGTAAATAAAACAATATGTAACAAATAAATAGTGGAGTGCGCATCGGTACGTTTTTGTTCTAAATCAAAATTATATCAATGAAAAAAGAAATATTAGTTTAGAATAGCATTAATCCACTTTTCTTTAACTTCCGAATTATTTGGAAATCGAAAACATTAAAACGTAATATTATTTTTTATTTATTATTTGAAATCATCGATAAAATAATATTTATCAACTGCGTTTTGAAGTTAGCACGTCACTTCAGCACTATGTAGAAAGTACTTACGGATAGAAAGGGATAGACTTATCTAATATTCTAGTGAAAGTAAAGGACTTTTTCAAAAGACATCAACGCGGTATCATTTTTTCCGTAACCAACCAATTTAGCTTGAACCCTCTATAATTGCTAATATTGTAAATAAATATATCAAATTTTATTTACCAATGAAAACTTATGCCATCTTTTTTATAACTAGATATTCTAGTTGATTTTCCGCACCATTTAATTGCACAGGTACTCATTTTTGTTTCGGATTTATTCAATAAATATTTATAAGGTACCAAAATTAAGGAGTGTGCACAGATCCAACAACTGGTCAGTACTAAAAAATTCACTTATATCGGCAACTAATATAAGTGCTATATCATGAAAGTGTCGCGAGCCTGAGACGCCCGTATGAGCGGTCAAGTGGTTTTATAGTCATTGCTTAAAAATATCCTCCAGTATGAGAGCTTGACACCTTTTTGGTCGCTTATTGATACAAATATGGGCTTGCTATTAGTCCATACTGAGCAGTAAAATCAACGGAGGGAACGACGAAAAGGTTAAACGTTTGAATCCCCAACCGGTCCTATGAGACCGCGCTGTTATTGTTTTACTATTGTGTCTCGTTTCGCGGGTATCTGAGTAACTACAAGATTAGATAAGTTACTGAGATAAGGCAAATGATGCAAAGAAGACATGTTGATGACCCTTAAATCAATTGGGATAAGGGCTGGAGAAGGAAACGGTTAATGACTAATTCATTGTAGTCTCCAACTTGCATTGACGAGTTGCGCTTGCGCAACAATATCTGCCGTCATAGAGAACACGGTAACTTTGAAAAAGTCGTTTCGCGAAAAATGCGCTTATAGTAACGTAATAAGCTCGTTTTTCTCGAAAATACTGTAGGTATATATTTTGGTCAGTGGTCTGTCGTGTTAGTTACACAGCTCTGTTATTATTAAAATATTAAATAAGATAAATAAATTGTCTCAGGTGGTTCCCAAACTAACACATGTAAGTACCTACGCAATGACTTCGTATTTTTATTATTCGGGGTTATTGAAAATGCGATAATGGTTTTATGCCGAGTCACCATGACTCGCAGCGTTTGCCTCGTTTGGTTGAGACTACCAAAGTTTCGGTCCGCAAGGTGTATGTTGTCCTGCCCAGTCAGTAAGCGCGCGACTGTTGCGGCTAAAACAACACTTGCTCGGATACAACATAGCCATGTGTGGTATAGGTCCAAAAGTGCTTCATTATATTTAAATTTTAAATAAATTTACAAGTGTATTGTGGAATAGTGAAGTGCGTGCTGTGCATCCGTTAGTGTAGTGAATTTGATCTCAAATTGAAATTGTGAAAATTAATTTATTATTTTAGTAAATAAATAATTTATTGCATATTTACTATAAGTGTTAGATATGAAACAGGATACATATGTTTTCGGATCACAATGCAACCCGCCTTACATAGGTAAAATAAATTTTTTCAATAGATTTTTTTTGCCGAATTTTTTTTTGAATTATAAGAATTTCTTATTTTTGGTGTTTTATAAACTCATACAATGGTCACTGTAAATCGGTAAATGAGTTAGAAATTTGCAACTATACGAGTACGTTCAATTTAGTTAATTTAGTACTTAATTTTTTGCCTCATTGTGGCCCAGAAACCAAACGTGTGTTTGCAACAATCGCACATGATTTGCTTTGCTGTCATCCACTAGTACGGTTCCCCACTATCCTCAAATTAAGAACTCATTTCATTTTGCAAGCGTTTAGTAATGATGATTTTCATATTTTATATGATAATGCCTTACTACCTAGCTACAAATGATTGATCTAAGTTATTCAGAGACTCCAGAAATAGATATCTCCAGTGTCAACTCCTTAAATCCTCCTTTCGGTAATCGTGGGAACGGGTAGTCAGTTAGTTCTGAAAATGTACATAAAAAATAAACTGCTTTGTCCTAACAGTTGAAGAACAGAAATTTCTGTGTCGCTATAACAACCCCTGTTGACATACGGTGGTGTAGACAGACGAGAGACACACACAGCGATCTAACTTTAATTCATGAATCCCCGACCGGTCCTATGAGACCGCGCTGTTATTGTTTTACTATTGTGTCTCGTTTTGCGGGTATGTGATAGCCGTGCTCCGATATCCGATATTGGGCCGGACAATATGAAAGACAGGTACATATTTCATACATTTTACTTACCCCGATATCAGATCGGCGTCCGACACCGATATCGGATCGGATAATGTGAAAACGCTCTAACACTCTCCTTTTTGAGTTGGAGAGCAGGAATCCTGATCCCCCACCGTCAGCAAACGGCATGGTGCCTGGTGGCACGTTTACTGAAAGCTGTACTAATCAAACTACCATTATCTTCAGCTTATAGACCGTATTACCTACCTACCTATTTTATGTTTTCTTGGGGAGACCTTCGAAAGGCGCCTGGACTTTTGGGATAAGTCCGGGAAGTTTGGGATTTCTATCTCATTAAAACGATGATCAACATCAACACAAAGAAGGGGTCCCGTTACCCTCCAAAAGACCATTTTTGAACCCCCTACGGCGCAAAATACACAGAAGCGATGAAAGATTCGGATGCGATGCGGATGTGGATCGGATTTTTGTCGCTTCAAATTTTATTCGGACAAAATGTATGAAAGAGATGCGTCGTAAATTACACAAGGATGCGGCGCGGATTTATCCACGCATGATAAATCCGCTTCTTTGTATTTTGCGCCTACCGTAGTACCTACCTACAACGAGTTGTTTGTCCAGCAGGCATGGAGACAGATGAAGATGTGGGCCGAGGCAACATGTTGGACAACATGCCACCGATCAGCTGCGACGTGCTAGAAGGCGAAGTCGGCACTGGCTCCAACGAAATTGGTGATCTCACGTTCTGCATGGGAAACTATATTAGTGACTTTATGAAGGTAAGCACCATTCTTTAGACTATTGATATTTCCGATGGTTTTTTTCTTGCGCTTAGATGAGGCAACGGCGTATATTCAGTAGATTTCGTCGTGTCTCAGTTCGTATTCTTGCCAGATAGAGTGTTATTCTTTCATTCTGGTCTTATTTTCTATGTGTTATTTAAAAAGAAAACTTTAGCCAGTTTTTTTTGCGAGTCGGACTCGCAAAATTTTAACTCTATCTCTTACGGTTAATAAATAAATCTGAATCTGGTTTATAAGATACCGCAGCTGACAGATGGACGGGTAAACAGACAGAAGTACGGATAGACAAATGGAAGCCTTAGTAATAAGAGTCCTTTTGGCACTCTTCGGGTACGTAACCCTAAAATTGGTGAAGGGGCTGTATCTTGACATACAGGTCCGCCTAGTTCGAGGGTCAGAGGCTTCAGAAATTGTAACAACTTCTCTGGTAACAACCTTATTTAAGTCAGGCGTTCATTGACTAGAATGCACCCGTGTTTCTTTAGTTGCCCTTTACGTTTTAGAGCTGTCGTAACTCTTTTAGATTAGACCGTCGTAGATTGGGACCTACCTCACAGTGGAACTGAAAATAATCTGCAAATATCAATTACAAAACATTTTTATCACTTGGCGCCGAAAAATTGAGGTCAACACCACAAAGTGACTTTCATAATCTACTACGTAGTTCATTGACCTGGCATCAGGATTCGAAAGGTCATTCAACATAGCAGTAATATTTTTGGGACCTAGACTTGAAGATGAAATAGCTACATCATCGTGATGATGACGCTTGACTTTCCCTCTGATATTATTTTTGGCAGTCTCGACTAACTTAGCTTAACATGAGGTAGACAAATCTGAAAACCACTACCATCATCATATTCGGGCCATGGGTTGTGTGAAAGAGAACCCTGGAACGAAGGCAAAGAAGAAATGGGAGTGGGTTTTAACTCGTAAAATGTGACATGCTAGCCCCGCCTAAGAGAAAAAAATCCCCCCTCATTATTATCTTCAATTCTTCATTATAGGATCCAAACTTGGCAATTAATAAATATCACATAGTAAAATACATTTAAGCATAGAGGAAGATAAGACCGTTCGTCTTTAATTTATTGTCAAAATTATAAAAACTTAATTCGTTTGGGAAAATTATGTCTGTTACAATTGTTTTTATATTTTGTATCATTTATCAAACACGTTATCTCACTGTTCTCATTATAATTATATGAACGATAAAGTTTTTTTTTTGCAAAATCAATAAACAAGAAAATAATTTATCACATTAAAATAGATAGATGGGTTATGTAGTGATAGTGCCGACGATGAAGTGGAAGCGTTTGTACCGATCACTTGGACTGGTGATTTTCATGATAATTATGTTTCTGCACCACCCTGAGATCGACTGGTACAAAATGCCTAACGGCCGAACCCAATACCCTATCTATCTCCAGATATGGCATACTGGAGATAGTAAAACAAATGATACAGTACAAAAATTATACATGTTTTCTGTTGTTTCGTTTGTTTTTCTATCTCCGGTATGTGTTAGATAGGTTATTGGGTTCGGCTGTAATGCATTAAGTCCGCCTTTGTACTGCTTAAAAGTGCATAAAGCTTTTAAAATAAATAAGCCAGAATTGCAACACATCTAAGTTTGATTTAAGTAAATACTACAACTAATAAAGCATGAAGAACTATGCTGAAGTTAGTCTCAGCATAGTTGGGATCCATCGGTCATCTGAAAGGGAACTCCAGGGTCCTGGGACGCAAACCAAAGAACCCCTAAAACGAAAGAAGTCACAGAATGATTTGCAACTTAAAAAAAGCAGTTTTGGGATCAGATTTGGCAGTTACATTGTGTATGGACTTTAAAAGAGACTGTAACCCCTTGAGTTTGTTTCGGTGTTTCTTCTCAGGGTAGTCAGTTAGGAAACACCGGCCTCATCTCGTAAAAAAAAAGTCAAAAATTTATAATTTACGTGTAGTGTTTGTGAAAACCTATTTGCAAAATAAATATCATTTATATGCTGTCATGTTGATAATGTTTAGAACCAAAACAGTCAATGCGTATTTAAAGTATGCGGATAGTATCTGCGGATTCCCAAACCGCATACGGACATGCGGGAAAACAACGCCATAAGTGCTGTTTGGCTCCAAAGATCACATACACTTTAGCGTTAATTAGTTCGACAAAACGAATCATTATCTAAAAAATCATGATGATAATTCCATATTTTAAACTTTGTACGTAGACTTTGTACGTTTTCCAAATTATTTAAGTAAGTATATTGATTTCATCAAATCTTTTTTGTTAAACTTACTAACTTCTGCTAGCGACGTCGCCCGCTAGTAATGTATGCTATAAAGTTTCTCCATACAAACTTGTGAACCCCATTTCATCCCCTTAGGGGGTAAGTTTTGGGAATCGTTCTCTTAGTGCTAGCACAAAACATAAAAAGAAACCTTTTGCAAAAATTTAACGCTCCTAGTTCCAGTAGTTTCGGCTGTGCGTTGATATGTCAGTCAGTCAGCTTCTCCTTTTATAGATAAACCATTTACAGGCACTTTTGAATTGACGAGGTGTCGAGCAGTCAGAAAAAATGAAGCTAATAATTGCACATTCCAAAGCAATGATCTCTCTGAAGAAGAACGTACAAGAAACTCAATGAATACTCTTTTAAATCATTTATCATCACGCAACATGTCAAAATCCACTGTTTTTACGTTGCTTATTAAGGTTCAATGAACTCTATAGACTCGTAATTAGGACAGTATCAGAAAAACTATATGCGTCAGCGATAGGTACTTCCGACAACAGGTGTTGTAGTTTTTTGGCGACAGTCTATATCAGCAATTTGGTTTATTTAATTTACTTACTTTTTTTTATATTTAAGGAAAAAACAATTCTACTGTATTTAGACTTAATAAATGGGTGAAACTAAAGCTAGGTACTGTAGCGACTACATATGACGTCACAGAATCCTGCATCGCTCAAGCAAAGTTCTCCGCGCGATTTGAATAGATACAACAGCCCGAAATCATCTATCGGGCAGTAGCCCACCAGACATAACACCCGTCCGGTCGGAGGATCCTCCCTTTTCAACGGAGGTATGTGGGATTTACTCTCTGTCCCACTGCCTCCAAAGGTACCTACTGACTTTTGTAACACAGGTTTTTACTTAGCTCAGAAGTCATGGCTTCAAATACTTTTACAAGTACATAGTAACAACAATTTAACCGCTAAAACCATCAGTAGGTATTTTTGCGTCAAACTTAACTAAACAACAGGGTATGCTGGTAGAGTTAGATTCGTATTTATTGCGTTGTCTCATATTTATTAGACGTAATTTAAATGCAGTTTTTAGTGTATAATTTTTGTTTCAAAGGTATTGAAAATTATTCTCTTGACTTGCTCCTCATTTTTCCGTACCTATAACATTTCCACGACACCCTTTTTTGAGGTGGTCTATGTGCATATACTCGTATCAGCAAATTTCACTTCCCGCTCTGGGTGATGCGAGAGGGCGTATCAGACTTTATGTACTTTTCCTTTGTGTTTGTTTCCTTTTTTGTTCCAGGATCATAATAACTTTTTCAAACATTCCCGTTTTATCCAAATCTTAATTTCGAACTAATCTTTATAATGATTTAAGTGAACTTTGAACTAATCTTTATTAAATAATGATTTAAGTTTTGTGCTAGAATGAACAGATCTCAAAAGACCCAGCTTGCACGAAGTTAGTCACAGCATAGACTGTGACTAAATGACAGACAGTAATCGTGACACAACTAACAAGTACTATAGTCACCTTAAGTGACTTTCAAGTCTGAGTTGCACTAGTTAGAGTTAAATTTACTGTTACATATATAATGCACCAGACAACTGCTTATAGGTTGTTGGTGCTCTTGTCTGTGAATTCAAAAGACTGCATAGACATTGAGTTATCCAGGTTTAGCTTTCACTTTCTGGATGACTCAATGTCTCTTATACAAACACTATACTTTTGTTATATCTGTTGGTTCTCCTATGTATATAAGTGGGAGCTCAAGGCACCTAGGATTCTGTACCATTTATAGAGGCTTTTCGTTAACACAGTTTACCAATACCAAATAGCTAGGTTGAAAGTGACTCGATCTCATTTACTCTGAACTGACTGTCTGAAACCCTGTGAAGAAATTGGTATTTGGAAACAAACGCTGATA
This sequence comes from Mythimna separata, assembly GCA_030763345.1. Taxonomy (NCBI): domain Eukaryota; kingdom Metazoa; phylum Arthropoda; class Insecta; order Lepidoptera; family Noctuidae; genus Mythimna; species Mythimna separata. The sequence continues at coordinate 19,325,224 of CM061171.1, read as the reverse complement.
GCTAGTAGCACTAAGGCTATTGAAATACTCGTAAAAAGTCACAAGTATAAGTATAGAAGCATACAAATTAATAGAGTATATCTCAGCTATTGAGATCTATTATTCTAATTGACAAAGGTATTTCAATGCAAAAGGGTTTCACTGTGCAATCTAACGGCCGAAACCAATAAACTATCGATCTCCAGTTTTGGCATACTGGAGATTGTAAAACAAATGATACAATACAAAAATTATCATGTTTTCTGTTGTTTCATTTGTTTTTCTATCTCCGATATGTGACAGATAGGTTATTGGTTTCGGCTGTAAAACTACAAAGCTGTACTTTCTTTTCTCAAGACACCAGTTAAAAAGTGAAATAAATACCCGGATGTTTATTATGTATGTCTTGCATTCTAGGTTGCAATACAGAATACTGTTAAATTAGCGCCACCATGCTATCTGGTAAAAGTAACACGGACAAGTTAATTTTCAAATATTATATTATTTGTACTTCAAAGCTAAATACAATCTCTACAGATGGGGGTTCTCACTTCTCACACGGAAATTTGTGTGGAGTCTTTCCCCAATCAATAGGAATCTCACCTTCTATCCTGCACTGGACATAAAGTCAGTATCAGTAGACGGCATTGCCGTGACCGATTACTGGGCCAGGCAAGGAATATAACAGGTTTGGCCATCGACACGCTAAGAAGATAAAAAATTGGCGATAATTTTACTAACTTCTACTGTGATGTCCCTATGTATTGACCCAGCTCTATTGTCTCTGCTGTTTGATTAGAAGAGGAAATTCTTCTTTCCTTTATCTACCGCTGTTATTTTCTGAATATTTTCGTTGTAGGATACAAGACAGTAACATCGCTTCTCAGAGATTGGACGAGCTTCATTTTTGCCATCTGATTCTGGTTCTCAGGAATTGCCCGGAATGGTGAGCCTGCCACACTTAGGTATCTTATACGCAAAACCAATTGGGTATTTTTGCCTGTATTTTTAGTTTATTTTAGTACCTATAATATTTTAAGTATACTAAACACTAAAAAGGGATCTTTTTCTCAAAACAGCATCGAGTTGGTTATTAAATCAACCAGAAATAAGCATTTCAAATATTGGTGTAAGGAAATGTGAAGGCGTAGAGAGAATAAGTATTTCGCTGTCTCTTTTGAACAAACGTAATTTAAACCCCTTCCCCCCCTCTCTTCCTCTTCCTTCCTTCCCTTTTTCCCTTGTTTGTTTTTTATTCTTTTAATTGACAGATTTTCCTCTTCCAGCAGATAGACATTTGAGGTTTCTAACATAACTAATATTTCCTAAATATTCAACGAATTTAAACAAATATTTCTATATACGATTTTAGATAAAATTACTTTTTGAAAACAATAATAATTTAAAAAAATGTAAACTACCTAATTAAAAATAGGAAAGTCCAATGAAAGAAACAATGACAATCAGAAATACATAATGAATCGGGCATTAGCGCCTGGCCGAACTATGTGAACAACTGACACAGTGATTGTCCGGCGGCCGTGAACTCAGGCGTGACGTCATCTCTCGAACCCGCTTTGCAATCGCTAACATGACTGGCACCATTCGAGCCACTTTTTTGCTTAAATGTATGAAATTCCTGTTATTTTGTAGTTAATCAAATTATATTTTCTTTGAGGCTCGCTAATCGTATTGACCTCTTATTAATTCATGAATCCCCGACCGGTCCTATGAGACCGCGCTGTTATTGTTTTACTATTGTGTCTCGTTTTGTGGGTATGTGATAACTGATAGGTTAAATAATCTAATAACATACAGATTGTCTTATACTTAGTTTTCGTGAGAGTGTCCATGAAGTTGCTTACATATTTTTCTCCATAGAGATCTACGCTTTAGAATGTGCAATTAGTTTAAATTTTTCTGATGGACTTTCTTCTTTACCTCACAAAGGTGGCCTGAACATAGTTTATTTGAAATAAAATGCTTTAAATCTTTCTGATACTTATTGATTACTTACTTACACAAGATTTTTTTTTTGCAAACGCTATGTGACTGGTTGGCTTATTATCAAAACGAAATATAAAAAGAATATGTTGGTCAGTATAATCGTGTATTAGTGTCACAATTTTTTCTTGTAGTCGTATTTACATTTATTTAATTTAATATTGATCTTTTTCAATTGAGAGATTAATTTGCAAAATATGGATGTGCCAATAACTGCAGTATACATATGTATTTACGTTTTGTATCATCTTTATCAAGGAAGCAGTCAAGCACGAATTTATGATAACTTTGCGATAGTTTACAAGCAAATCAAATACCCATTATGAATTACGGCCGAACGCATAGTCCAGCTAATGCTTCATTAGCGTCCATTAAAGTTAAGTATTGTCAAACCTTCACTGAAAAACTGTGTAAAACTGTCAATGTGACAATTTCTTAAGTGATGATTAACGTTAATGAATGTCCCTGAGTTGGGCCGTTAACCCAACATACCTACTTGAACTTAGTGGACCTCCATGAACTTATCTTAAAAACCAATCGCACTTGATGCTGTTGACTCATCGGAAAACCATAAAAAAAATCTTTTTGAACCAAAATAGATTCTCTTTGGTCTGTACCTTGTCTGTGTGAGCGAATACTTACAAAATGATAGATAAATCAATTTAAAACAAAAGCTGGGTTGAAACAATTATTTATTATATTATTGTTAGGTTTGCCCTTGATCACTATATCACCTTATGGTAGGTAAGTGATGATGTGGACGATGGTCCACATCAGTTCAATACGTAGGGTAGTACAATAGTTCAATACGATTTTCAAAGTCCAAAATTGTATGGAACTATTCCAGTCGAGTCGAGTTTTAGGTGGGAAATCATTCATTTACTCTTCTCGCTCTTGTACGTAGCAGGATGGCGTGCAACTTTTACTGACTAAAACCAACCTAGACACATCCTAAGCGCTGGCCACGACGCAGACGGGGCGCGGGCAGGCGCAAAAGTACCAGCGTTGCGCCCGCGCCCTGTCTGTTCTGTATGTTTTGAGTCGCGACGCTTCTATACATTTTGTATGAAAGAGACGCGGTAGAGACAAATGCCCGCGCCCCGTCTGCGTCTTACGTCCTTTCTGTGTGGCCAGCGCCCTACAGTTGCCCTTTGCATTCCAGGACCAAGTTAGCTGTTAGGTATATCTTTCAAATCTTCCCATGGCCCTAGCCACGAATGGATTTGAAGAAGCAGGTGGCGATCGCCTACCATTCCTCCTCGCTCCGGACCATTTTCTCAGTGTATTACATTTTTCCGGTTCGAAATCGGTCCTATGATATCACTATACCAGTACGGTGGAGCAGACGGTAGAGGTGTGCCCCGCTTGGGCGTACTCCACGAGATATGTCAGCAAACTGTAGGGGCTCGGCAGGGCCGAAGCCTCTGGGGACACGGATCGGTATTCGAAAGGTAAGCTCGTGTCGCCATATCGAAGGCAACGAAGGAACGGAGTGGGGTTTAGTCAGTAAGAGTCTGACACGAAAGAGCGGGAGAAGTCATTCTGATGATTTCCCTAACTAAAAAAAATCACAATAGCAGTGTTTTATAATAAATTATATAATTTACAATGCCACTATAGTAACACTGTAAATTATTATGATCTCGTTCGTGCTAACGCGTCACAATTTTGTTCTACGCGGCTAGAAATGCCTTGTCATTGTGACGTCTTATTTTCCACACCATGTGGAAACCCTTGTTCTCGATACAGCTACGCATTTGTTATTTAGGTTATCTCATATTTTGCTAATGTTATACCTACACACATTTTCATCGTTTTGAATTTTGTAAGTACCGTTTTAATTTAAATACTGTAAACTATTTGGGTGAGGAAAAATCTGTGGCGCACGTTGCCATGACGTTTTATTAAAATGAAATGGTATTATAGGGAGTTACACCGTAGGGGCCTAACAGCGTCAAAGCCTCTAAGATCATGGTTTCGCAAAGGAAAACCCTGGATTTTCCTTAGGGCAAAGAAGGAATATACGACTGGGTTTTAGTCAGTCTCATTCCGCTCAAGAGCGGATGATTTCTCACTTAAAAAAGGGAGTCATAGAATAATCTAATAACTTTCATTTGCAGAACCAGAATCATGTTAGAGTCTACCGTATACATTAAATCAGTTCCACTGTTGCAATTAGTTAGCATAGAATCTTAGAATTCCGCTTAAACGATTTACACTACATTTATACCTAATTACAATTAAATCAATAATAAACAATGTCCCCACCGTGGTTAATAGCAAAAAAAGGGTTAGTAGTCGATTCGCACGAAAATTATTCGCACGATCGTGCGAATCGTCCCCTTTCAATAAAAATATTTTTTTAGTAGGCGATTCGCACGGAAGTATTTAAATTGCGTGCGAATCGACCCCTTCAAGAATTAGTAGTATGCGATTCGCACACACCTATACTTTATCGAAAAGTTTCAAGAAAAAAGTACTATCACGTACAAAATGCTTTCTTTTAATACAGGACACAAATAAAACGATTTTTAAGGAAATCAAGTTTTTATATTTTACTTTGTATCTATCAGAAAGTGATTTTACATCATTCACAGTTTAAATAACTTAAAACCATAATTATAACCAAGATTACAAATAAAATCACAGTTAGTAGGTACGATTTATAATCAAATATTTGGTTTTGCATTTTTACAAGTAAGTACTCTTTTTCCGTACACTTGCATTTACCTTAAATCATCACAAATTACTACTTATTAGAGTTTTTACCGAAATCAACTTTTTATGAACTCCTGAGTCTTGTTAAAAGTAATGTTGTTTAAAAAAGGTAAGTCAAAATTAAATAATTAACGTTATAATGGTCTAAAAGCTAATTTTAAAAACAACGAAAAATATAGTTGTATCGATTGTATTTTATAGTGCGTATATCAATTGTAAAAGAAATGATATGGATATTGTATGTAATTGTTAAAAAAGTCTCTCTTGTACGAAAAATCTAATAATGGGTCCATAATTCCAATTTCTATGATCTCTCAAAATCTGTGGCTCTAGGTTCTACTAATAGATGGCGCTGTCACCAAAACAGGGAAGAAATCGACGGAAACAATCTCATGAAATGAATGGTTCATAGGTACAACCGTAACCTTACAACTACAACAACTTAGTGAGGTAGGGTTGCCCGGTTGGCTCAGAGTCAGAACTGATTTTCTATTGTGCTCCAGCTTATGAAGGCGTCTAGATCTTATACACTGTATCAAAGTTATCGTAACACATTTGAACTATAGAACATTTGAATAATAAATAATTGCGAATACCCTGTTTATATATTATACCTGATTAATAAACGATGGTCCCGTTTCTTTGTATGGGATGGGGCATCTGTACGTAAGTATTATGGTTATCTGTAGATTCGGTATAAGGCAAATGCCGGTGCTTTTTACGGGGTAGGATTAAATATAGGTACTATTGTTTTGACTTGGGTTTATTTATTATCTACTCTAAAAGGATTAAAATACGCAGAAAGATAAAATATATTTTTGGCAAATCCTACCACTACTGATTTATTGCTTAACTACTTCTTTGTGCAAGTGCTCAAGCGCCATGTACCGGCAATATTTGTGGTAAGTAAAATACAAAACAAAGGGCTACTCGGCAAGCCGCAATAAAAATTAATCCCCTGGAGCTAATAAAAAATATTTCTTCATTATTTTTGGGATCTGCTATTGTGAGTACTTAAGGGCGTTTCTTGTTATTAGTTTCTTTGTTATCTTTAACAGTTAGTATTATTTGTATAAAAATACACCGGCAATTTATTAAATCTCTCATTTATGGTGTTCATATTATAAGTTTTCATATTAAATACTGACAAAACTTTTCATCTTACCTCTTAACTAGTATTTTGTGCCTGACTGCGATGCGAATAGAGAATTATTGAATTTTAATATTAATATTCTAGAATATTGTACATGACTGTACTTAGATTTTTTATTCGCACATTTTGTTAAGTGTGCGAATCGCATACTACTAATTCTTGAAGGGGTCGATTCGCACGCAATTTAAATACTTCCGTGCGAATCGCCTACTAAAAAAATATTTTTATTGAAAGGGGACGATTCGCACGATCGTGCGAATAATTTTCGTGCGAATCGACTACTAACCCCAAAAAAAACCCTAAAGAACCGGTTTCTTATTTTCGTAACAAACAGGTTTCTTAAAGATATTCTGCCTCTTTTTTAGGTGTTTAGATCTAATGACTTCTCCCGCTCAGAGCGGAGCGGGAGGGTGTTAACCACACCCCACACCTGTGTACTTCAGTTTCCCCTTGCGTTCTAGGACTAAGAGTTTCCTTTTCAGAAATTCCCCGCCCCGCGTCCTAAAAGTTTTTCCGCTTACTATTTAGCATTCAGCTAAATCGTCAATTAGTTGATAAGTGCTTAGGTACGAGTAAGTAATTGCTCACGCCTTCCACCACGTGGTTTGTGACTTTGTATCTCGCATTTATAAATATTATTAATCATCGTACCTACTACGTTACCTATCTAATATTTCAAGGTCCTAGCGTGCCTAAATTTTAAAACGTCTACGAATAGTTTGTTGTTTACGCTTTAGCCGATTCTTATTGTATGTCAAAGCTACTAATAAGTACTTTATGACACTTAAGTCTAGACGTGATTTATCCAGTTTCGCAGTCTCGCATTTGTATTACATGCCTAGTAACGAATCCAGAGCAGTGGTAGCCCAGTTTTAACTGCCCTGACTATGCGGTATCAATAGCTCTATGAGATCTCGTCTCTCTAACTAGAATTAAGACAAGACCGAAATGGGCAAACAGAATATAAGAACAGCAGGACCGGAATACTTACATAATAAAACCAATAAATAAACATAATATTATGTAGCTACTTCGCAACATTATCGTCGGTTCGCACCGCGACCATGTTCCGCCATGACTATGCATATTTTTATCATCCACCTTCGTAACTATAGGTACAACTCGGTCACATTAACTTGACGCTTGGCGTCGATGAAATAATGTCTAAATACAATATAACAACAACAGAGAACTAGTCAAATTATCGACGCGCGTATCGCTATCGGTAACAAAGATATGCTGACCATACCAGAAGCTTACCGGGCGAGCTAAGGGAATGCGGGGGTATGCGCGCATTTCTGAGATGCGTCAAGTTAATATGACTGGATTGTAGCTACTTTGCAACATTATCGCTGGTTCGCACCACAACCATGTTCCGCCATGACTATGCATATTTTTATCAGCCACCTTTGTAGCTATAGGTACCTACATCGTTTTTGTCGAGCTGTATTTACATAGGTGTCTAATATGTATAGAAATGATTGTATTTTTTTTAAATGGGTTCAGTTGCAAATGCTTACATACAATCCAGTCACACTAACTTGACGCATTTCTGAAATGCGAGCATACCCCGTTTCCTCCCGCATTCCCTTAGCTCGCCTGGCAAGTGTTAGGTATGGTCAGCCTCTTTGTAATTGTATCGATACGCGCGTCGATAATTTGGCTAGTTCTCTGTTGTTGCTATATTGTTTTTAGTTTTTTTTTATTATTGTTTGTTGTTTTTTTTTTTTACATTTTTTCATTTATCATCGACGCCAAGCGTCAAGTTAATGTAACCGAGTTGTAAGTGTCTAATCTATTATAACGTTTGAATCCCCAACCGGTCCTATGAGACCGCGCTGTTATTGTTTTACTATTGTGTCTCGTTTCGCGGGTATCTGAGTAATTAATATTATAAAGCTGAAGAGTTTGTTTGTTCGAACGCGCTAATCTCAGAAACTACTGGTCCAATTTGGAAAATTCTTTCAGTGTTATATAGCCCATTTATCGAGAAAGGCTATATATCATCACGCTAAGACTAAACTAACTCTACACGCGGGCGAAGCAGCTGGCAGAAGCTAGTATGACATGAAATGATTGTATTTTTTTGGAACGGGTTTAGTTGGAAATGCTTACATATATTGATGTACTATTTGAGCTGAGTCACGCTCGTAAATTCCGTCTGCTATCGAGTTATCGGCGCTGTCAGTTTAGAACTTGTTTTGCTGCATACGTTTGAGATGGAAATTAGATTTTTATCTATATTCATTCAATTTTCTATAATAACACATTTAAATTTAAAAACAAAAGGATAGTTGATGTGCAAAGAATTTGGGTTTTCTTACAGCAAACCTGAAAAATAGAAAATAATTTTACATAAGATGTATACCTACATACGTGCATAGCAAAAACTTAAAAGGATTGAATAAATGCCATTATTTAAATAAAGTGATAAATATGTGAATAGCACACAATACCTACATAATATACTACATACAATACGTATTTAAATAAATAAAATTCTATAATTAGGTATACATTTATGGGTCATGTTGACAGGAAATGTTTCCTAATCCATATTCATAATTAGTTATGATAATTCTTCTGAATATATCTTTGGCATCTAACTCCTCCAAAACGGCTTGACCGATTTGGATGAAACGATGGGTCCCTAGAGGGTTTGTATACACAATTGGAATATCGGGTCCAGTGGGTATCAGTGGCGCTGCAATCGGGTTCTCAATATTTTTTTTAGACAAAACCCCAGCCCTAAAGGCAGGACAACATCTGCCGGGACCGCTAATCTGGAGGTGGTACTGGTATTTTGTATGGGATGTATGGATACTACCTGTCCAAAACACCTATTGGTGTCGAATCGGGAATAGCTTGGGTGTCGAAACGGGTATACGCCGCTAGTCTGATATAAAAAGGAGAAACTGACTAACCGACATATCAACGCGCAGCTGAAACTGCTGGCTGAACTGGCTAGGAACGAGAAATTTTACACAAGGCTTCCTTTTGTTATGTAGTCGAACACTAACTTGACTTTTGGAACTACAACCTTTAACCTATCAATACCCGCGAAACGAGACACAATAGTAAAACAATAACAGCGCGGTCGCATGAGATGAGACCGTTCGGGGATTCATGAATTAAACACTCGCGAACGAAGTCACGGTCAAAGTACTGGTAAAATCAATGGTTTTGGAAGAGGCGTGTTTTCTTGTTTACTGATTGCCTACTGATTGTGATAATAAATGGACTTTAAACTTAGCAATAATGACCATAAATTAAATTAACTGAGCCAAATATTTTGTGTAACGATGACTAGGCGATATTTTTTTACACGTGTTTCTGAGGATTGCTCTAAACTAAGCCTAGATCTAGGAATGGCTTTTAGGGTAGACCCTGTAACTAAGACTATGCTATTCTTCCGTCGACCCGTCAGTCTGTCTGTTCATTAGTCTGTCAGAGGTAGATTGTTGAAATTTTCAAAAAATGATTATTTCTGTTGCCATTACAACAATAAATAAAATAAACTGAAAGCGGATTCCCTTACAGGAAACGTTATTTTTTTTTGCACGATTTTAATATTGTAGTAATTATCGCTTCCTGTGCTAGTTCGACTCGCACTTGTCCAGGTTTTTTTATGACTACTAATATGTATAATAAAGAAGCGTTATCTATGTATGTATAAGAACATGAATACAATAGGTACCTAATTAATTTGTTATGAGTAATAAAAATTATAATATCAGTGATAAGTAATAAAACAGGTCAATTATTTAACAATGAGATGATTTATGTAAAAATAAAGGTTAGGAAGGCTTAACCTTTATTTTTACATAGTATACATAAAAACGGCGAAGGTGGTGTGACGATTTAATCGTGATCATGTATAGGGAGGCAAACTTGGAAAGAGATCGCCTTACACACAGAGAGGTTTTGAAGGAGAAAGGGGGGAAGCCTTTGCCCAGCCGTGGGACAAAATATAAGTTATTTAAAAATATATATAAATCAGAGACAGATAATACCACAGCGTTGTCTTTTTAACCCTAAGGTTGACTGGTAGATAATGCCTTGATTCATTAAGTCCGCCTATGTACCACCATTGTACATAAAGTTTAAATAAATAAATAAATAATAAAGTACTAAGTTTTTTTATCATTTAATTTATAAAAAAATTAGAAAAAAAATGTTAAAATTGTGACCATATGGCATTGTGGTGTTTTATGAGAACTAGACGGAGTCGCGGGCACCAGCTAACATTTTATTTACAAAGCATGGGTAGGATGACAGCGGATCGAAAATGAAAGAAAAGGATAGATAGGTACATTGCATGAATCCGACAGCTGTCACCCGCACCATCCTATCCTAATAATGGTACAGTAAAACAATAAATTCCGTCTCGATAACCGTGGCTAATTTCCAAGAGCCTGGATTATCCTAGGGATAAATCAATGTGTATCATTTTTAAGACGTTTCTGTTTTAACCCAACTACGGCAACGGGCAAATCCTATTTGCTGTGAGGTGTGAAAGTGCCAATTAACTTAGCCAAATCTAAACATTTACACCTCTCACCAATAATAATATAATTCTATGCATATACGAAAGGGTGGGAGGTGGGAGGTTTACTTATCCATCTTGTCAAGTCAATAACTATTTCTACTACACCTAGATTCGCTAGCTATCCGGATAAAGCTGGACACAGTTAGGCTTTTTGGAGGCGTGTCCGGATTTAAAAAATTGGCTATTTTACTTTTCTCATTAATTGTTGATCGTTTTCGTCACCTTGTATTGCTAGCGCAACCGGAGTAAAAAAAAATTATCGGCATTTTTACTGAAATGTCCAGCTAATAAACTGGCTGATCGGTCCGACTTTTCGGTGCCAAGACGTGGTAACCCTAAGCACACGTAAACCAAAAAGAATTCTTGAAGGGTTAAGTAAATGAGACTCAAACCATCGACCCCGCATTTTCAGCTGTGTCACGTTTGTGTGTGCTCAAATATTTAGTCATAGAGTACTCGTATGACAATGGCTTGTTGTTACAGATGATGTTCACGATGCGTTCACACCACATGTTGACCGACGTCGTGTTGGAAGTCGGGAACGAGCTGTTCCACGTTCACAAAGTCGTCTTGGCAGCGGGGAGCCCGTACTTCAAAGTGAGTATGTTTGAGCATTTTTTTATGAGTGTGCACTGTGCAGTAGCTTAGCTAGTTCTAAAGGGGCCTTGTATCAAAAAATATTGAGGGCTATTTTTTGCAAAGTATGTCCTAGTAGGCCAAAGTAGCACAAAGTTGATGCCCTGAAACAGTACGACGGGGTCGCGGCAGACCACGAAGTAGATGGCGCGACGAATTGGACAGATTCCGCCAGAACTGGCAAGAGAAAGCGCGGGCTCGCGAAAGATGGAAAGAGTGGAGGGAGGCATTTGCCCGGGAGTGGGACAGAATAGGCTCATAATAAAAAAAAGTCCTAGTATTGTCTCTATACAATAAAACGGAGACACGATAAGGTCCGACGTAGATGCCAATTGGGGGCCCCTGTAGTCGAGGGGGTACTGCGGTAGCTACGCACCTGTTCGCCAGTCTACAGTACATAATAATGGAAAGGCCAAATAGAACATGCGAATAGGGCTTAGGCTCAGAGGTAGAAGGCCATTTTAGGGGAGGGTTATGTATAATGTTAAACAGTATTTATATTGAGATAGGCCCATGCCTACCTCAACTTAGTAACAACTTTGATGCAGGTCCACCTGCATCAAAGTGGTAACTAATAGTATTCCAAATACTATCAGTTCGTTATCAAACACGAATCATCGTTTATTTATTTTATTTTTATTTATACTATAAGTAAGTACACACAAAAACTAAAGATAAGAAGAAGGAAACAGAAAAACATTATTCGCTTCTGTTTCTAATACCGTACACGTGGACTAAACAAGGAAAAAATGAAAACAAACGCCAGTCTATAGATTTACTTCTGCAAACAATGATGACCTTTGTAAAAAACGTCTCATCAATCAACATTTGAACAGATAGATAGATATCGTATCTGCATTGGATTAACTCGTCCTATTGGATAATTGGGCTGTCAAGAAAATCATTAGTTTTTGATAACTTTTTTTTTTATTTACCTTAGACAATTGTCGACTATAGAGCTATGCTGACTTACCTAGTTTAACTTAGCTCGCATAGTTGGGTACCTAATTTTTATGCTTTTGTGCAAACCAGCGCAAATCCTAGAAACACTCCATTGTGAAAACTTATTCCATTGGCTTTAACTGCACAAAAATCGGTGGAAATAATCCCAAGTGATCGTTCCCCTAAGCATAAAAAAGTATCATATATCCATCTCGAAAGTCCAATCTCGACACCAGAATGTATCGAAATCTGTTTGAGCATGAAACCTCCTTTTGCGAAGCAGTAATGTGAGCGAAGGAAGAGGTAACCGAAAGCCTGAGGGAGAGTACACCCTCGTTCCATCTGCTGCAGAAAATGCCTTGGGAGTCGGGCGTTGCACGGATTCCCGAACACTGTAGGCGCGGATTTGCGGTCGGTGAGCAATAGGTAACTCGCCGTCCGATAAGAACGAATTTCGTGTGTTCCATTGGCCCTTAGAATTGTCAGCAAAATTGACGGGGCCCGCTAGGGCTGATACCTTTCAGGATAGCGGAATAGTTCCTAAGAGTTTCCGCGGCCCTGGAACGCAAGGGCAACTGAAGGAACACCATTAATTATGCTTAGCTTCCTTCTCACTCAACCAGAACAGAAAGAGTTGTTTGATGACTTTACTTTTAATTTTTTTCATAAAAAAACTTTCTCAGCTACGCAACCTGAACTAAGTTAGCCCAGGTACTGATCTCCAACTGGAGTGAAGCTCACCGAAGCGTATTATAAAGTCAACGACAGAGTGTCACGTAATCATAAAATAATATAATGTTTATCACACGCCGCTAATTAAATAAATGCCAGTCATGCTGCAAAAATAACATTACATACAATAATATTAATATTAGTTACGGTAGGTACATACATATATGTATAATATGTATATGAATATTAATGATTTTGTTATTCTAACTGAACCTGAATATATCCTTTGAGGTTATCTTCAACACAAATAATAATATATTTGTAGGTATTAGAATTAGGAAGACATCTTTGTTTTTGGTTTGGGAAAAAGCATCAAATAACTCCCCTCGCTCTATGTTGAGCCAGAGGGAATGTCAGACTTTTATTAAATATAACCCGTTCAGTGGTAACCCTGTGGTAACTGCCTAAAGTGTCTGCCTAGTGCAAATCGTAGGTCACGGGTTCAAATCCAAGCAGGCTTAGCACGCTTTATGTAGTTTATTTTATCACTACTATTCTCTAAACACTGAAGGAAATTTTCGTGATGAAACGGGCATGTCTTTGAGCAGAACCAAAAAATTTGAAGACATCTGACATCAACCAAACCGCACTGGGTCAGCGTAGTGGATTACAGCCCATTCCCTATCCTAGAGAAGAAGCCCGAATCCCAGCAGTGGGAACATTACAAGGTCGATCATGCTTATACTTTGCCCAGTATAATTGCTCTTTGCATTCCAGTGCCGCGGTAACTCTTTCGTAGAATCCCGCAGCCCGTTGTTTCCAGTAGGTTTCCAACCTATCAGGCTTAAGCTACAGTTGTAAATAATTACTGGGCTGACTGAAATAACAACAGCTAATCTATTTGGCAGTTAAAACCAATGACTATCTCTTCGGTTAAAACGGATGTTTGTACAATTTGTACATAGATGATAAGCTCTATTTTTCGAAATCCGTGTATAAGAGCATGATTCACAGACCGTATTTACCTAAACGTCGCATACGAATATAAACTTAAAATGTAATAATAAATAAGTAAAATACGGTTCAAAGTTGTATGAAATACCTACTTATTTTTCTTACTTCACGCTTAAACGGCTGGATTTGAATTAGATTTGGCTAACGGGTAGACCGTGACCTGGAACAGCATAATTATGATAATTATGGTTTACTTTTTATCTCAGGAGTCCTTTGGGATAGTTTTCACCTTTCATATGGGTGAAACCAATTAGGTAGTCCATTCACTTGGGATAATTTTCATCTTTCACGCGGATGAAACAGTTACTTTTCCACATAAGTACTACCACTCCATTCCTAATTAAAAATCACGTGCATACGTCCCTACCTTATACACAGATACCTAAATAGACACGAGTTGTTACTCATTCATTCACACACATTCAATGAGTCGGTATCTATGTACTCGTGAAACTGTTCGATAAACAATGACTGCTTATCATAGGCGAGCCTCTGAGCTTAACAAATATTGTTAGTAACAACACGACGATTTTCCGAAGCATTACATTTAAAACGTGCGCAATGACTTGCAGATTTCCATGACATTGCGAATCAGTAAACACGGTTAATACCCGTAATCTGTTGATAGAAAATGGTTTTTGGTCGATCATCTTTTTCGCTATGGAATGATAAAAATAGGTAATACATATTCATACATATTTAAAGCGGATATAATAGTACCTACATGACGAGACTATTTATTATTACTAAGGAAATAAATAAATCTCTTGAAAATTGTGAAAATTTTATTGAATACTTTTTACAGTTTATTGCAGTGGCGTCTAACTACGCCAAAGGGCGTAGTAGCGCCTCTCTTTGGCGTAAAAAGGGATTTTGTATGTATATTTTGTGTTAAAAGATGAAAGGAAAACATGATGTAAGAGCGAGCTTGAAAATAGAGTTAATCTGAAAGGAGAACTCTTCATTTTAAATTATGCTTATTTAAAGAAACATGTGGACTAGTATAAGTTTTGGTAGGTATCTCTTAAATATTTACTTATGTAGAGGAAGCTAGAATGAGCGGAGCCAGCTATACAATTGGATCATCCTATCATAATACAATTAGTCATTATCTTACAATTAGATAATTTAATGCTGTGAATATCGTATTACTTTTTTTTGCCCTTTGTAGCCCGGGGGCCCCGTTGGTACGGCCTGTACAGTGATAGCTACGCCCCTGATGAAGAGTCGAATTTCTATCACTGAAACTTTTTAATTTACCGAACTTACTTTTCAATTTATTTTGAACCATTACTTACTATTCAATTTATCGATAAATGATCTACTTCGTCACATTAAGTGAAGAATTAGATTTAGGGATTAGATTATACAACGCTCATTATTATCCTTCAAAGCAAGAGGAAACTGGCATTTTTGGTGCATAATCATTTTACTGTTTTGGCATCGAAATCAAACTGTATAATAAGATTGTTAGCCAAATATGTCCCACCGCTGGGCGTGGGCAAGAGCCTCTGTCTCCCTTTTCCACACACTACCGTCCTCAACTATTGCGAGCCAGACCCTAAGGTATCATAAATATATCCTGCATTGTACCCTCTCTCTACCATCATAATCAACTATAATAGTCTGATTCAGATTGTTGACCTAGATGAAACAGTATGAAATCAGCACCATTTTGTTTTTTGAGGTGGGAAATCGTCAAATGACTTCTCCAGAACTAGGGTGAAGCGAGAGAGTGTGTCAAACTTTTACTGACTAAAACTCGCCTATGTTCCTTCAGTCGCCCTTTGCATTCTAGGACCATTGTAACTCTTTCAAACAAAAGACCACCTAAAATAAGGTTTAAACAGGGCCTACATTAGACCGAAGCACAAGTGAGTTTTAAGTAGAACCGATTTTAATAAGTAACCCTTCAAGGAGAGACGATGTTTATACATATTTATGAAGGCAATCGTCGAACACCTTAGTAGTCCTCATTTAAGCTACATGAATACTGACAATTGCTTCCACTTACTAAACAGGTCCACTCAAATCCCGATGGTTCTTTTCTCAAAAAAGTCAATGTATGATGTGAAAAAGTCTGTACTTAATACAATTTCTGAACCTTTAAGCAATCTTAACTCCCTCTTGTTAAGTACGTGAGCGAGGTAACGAGTAAAACGCTTAGCAGTTGAATACGCACTGACGTTTATTGGCAAATGACGGGTGGCGTACCTACTGCATAATTATAAGTAGCTACACATATACAACACTAACACGCCTTTCCATCCACAGGCGATGTTCACAAGTGGTCTGAAAGAGTGTGAGATGTCTCGAGTGCGGCTGCAGGGCGTGTGTCCGTCGGCCATCGCGTGGCTGGTCTACTTCCTGTACACCGGCAAGATCCGGATCACGGAGATCACCGTCTGCCAGCTGCTGCCGGCCGCCACCATGTTCCAAGTAAGTAAAACGTTGTGTTATCATCTAACTTTAATATAGGACTTACACAATATTGCTAACCATCTTGTGGTATTGGTACTGCAATAATCAAAAGCATTTTTTCATAACAACTCTATTTTCGCGCCATATATTACAGTCGGTGCTTCTTATTCTATGTCCCATATTTCTCTGTTTATATTTCTAAGATGGGTCAGGTAAAATAGGGCACAGACCGTACCTAACCTACTCATCATGACCATTTCAAACAGCACAAACACAATGCAGTCACTTTGTTGCGCTCAATACCTATTTCCTATGGCCCTCTATCTAATTCCATCATCAGACCAGCTCCATGGTACTATAGTAATTCATTGTCATCAATCGGTACGGCTCATATTGTGTGGCAAACGCTACTTTCACGCGGACGACACCGCTGGCAGAAGCTAGTTTAAGATTAAAAGCAAATAATGAAACACGCAAATCCCACATTAGTCAGCAATCAGTGACACGCCTATTTTAATATACTCACTATTTGCTCTATAAACTCACTCCGTCATCATCTACACAGTGATGGAGGCAAATACCAGACCAGTTTTGTACCTGCTCAAAAAAATGACTGGCAAAAAATATATCGATGACAAGCGTGGGTTTTTCCTCTATAAACAGCTATAGTCTGTGAATAATCTGAATTCTACTTAATTAAATAATTATATAGAAGATGTAAATAACCTTTTCTCTGCTCTATCATTGTTTGTTTATATACAAAATAACAAGAAGTGGAATTCCCTAACGGAGTCTGGGTTTCAGATAGGCAGCCTAGGGGTCTTTAAGTCAAAGTGAATAGGTGGCGTGCTGAGATAGTGTTCAAACGCAAGCATCATCATCTGCCTAGCCTTTTTCCCAACTATATTGGGGTCGGCTTCCAGTCAAGCCAGATTTTGGCTGATTACCAGTATTTTACGTGGAGCGGCTGCCTACCAGACCTCCACAACCCATTAACTGGGGTAACACGGTACTTCTTGGCAAGACTGGAGTCAGACTTCTGGCTTCTGGTCAAACGCAGGCATATCAATAAAAAAAAAGATGTAAGATTTCAATTATTGTAAGTGGAGATTAATGGGAAGACTGTTCGTCGTGCTCCATGCATCTCCATTTTACACCGACAAAAACAATGGTGCACAATTTTTACAGTATTGATATTTCTAGCACAGTTACTGTCACAGTATTAGTACTTATCACTACTTACCATCTGGTTTTTTTTTGGAAGGGGAATCATCAGAATGACTTCTCGTGCTCTTGGGCGGAGCGGGAGGGCGTGTCAGAATCTTACTTACTAAACCCCACCCCGTTCCTTCGTTGCTTTCGATCTGGGGGACATGGACTTACCTTTCGGAATTTCATTGTTCCCCAGAGGCTGGTGGGATCGCACTAGTTTATATCGTGTAAAAATATAGTGCACAATGAAAAACCGCCATTGTACACCACTGACAGCCATATCTATTAGTAATTAAAATCCCCACTTAGAAAACCTCTTAAATTCATATTTTTCAATAACTTTTCAACGCTTTTCTAAGTAAATAAATATGGTTTTATACAATCTGAGTGTAGAATGACTGTATCATCGTATTGATTAACATTCACAGACATGCATATTCTCAGTAACTTATGCATACCCAAGCAGGCTTGTTTACATCGCCTTTCCTTTCTTTGTTTCCAAAGAATTCAAATGACACGGTGCAAAATGTATACTGCGTAGAGTGATTTCTTTTGAGTAGAAACTGTCCATTTTAAAATACTTGTTTGTCCCTCATCTGCTCGCATCATGGTCCATGAATTCGCTTTTGGGCCATGGGTTCGCTTCTGATGCCGCGGCCACACACTCGACGAGTAGCATGGGAAGTAACGAGGAAAGGAGGCAGAGACATAGTGTGGCCACGTTACTCGTCATGCTCCTCGTCCTGCCCACTGCTCCCTATCTTGTCGGTCTTTGCGCGCGAGAGAGAGAGAGCAACATCGCGGCAAATCACGGCAGCGCGAGGAGCAGAGCGATGAGCAGCGCGAGGAGCATAGTCTGGCCGCGGCATGAAAGGAAAACCCGGGGCTCTGGAACGCAAGGCAAAGAAGGAACATAGGAGTGAGTTTTAGTCAGTAAAAGTCTGACACGTCCTCCCACTCCGACCGAGATCGGGAGAAGTCATTGAATGATTTACCACCTAAAAAAATTGCTCCCATCACACAATTGTATCCAAAATGATATCTGTGTTTATTTTTGTAAAGTTTTTTATATTGAACTAGCTTTTACCCGCGGCTTCGCTCCCGTCAAATGACTACCCTACATATCCTACGCTACCCTACCCTACCTTCCCTACCTACCCTACACTACCCTACCTACCCTACACTACACTACACTACCCTACACTACACTACACTACACTACCCTACACTACCCTATACTACCCTACACTACCCTACACTACCCTACTTTAACTAACTTTTTTTTTTTAGAATTTTTCTCTCCGTAAGAACCATCATTGAACTTCAAGGAACATTTTAAAAAAAGAATCAGCCAAATCGGTCAAGCCGTTTTCATGTGATGTCGTGACAACGGAAAACGGGTTTCATTTTTATATATATAGACTACTAATAACAGTCAAAATATTTTAATTTGTTTTGGCAATAAGATCTTCCAAATTGGTTTTTAAATGAAGCAGCAATTAGCATTTCAATTATTACTAATTTACAGTTTTTTATTCCACGCAAAAACACAGACTGATTATCAAATCTAGTAGATTTCTAACTAGCTGCTTCTGCCAGCGACTTCGCTCGCATGAAAATACAGAATACTAGCTATCCCCTGCGGTTTCACCCGCATTTTTCGTTACTGCTCCGCTCCCATGGACCGTAGCGTGATGGTATATAGCCTATAGCATTCCTCGATAAATGGGCTATCTAACACTGAAAGTTTTTTAAATCGGACCAGTAGTTCCAGAGATTATCCCCTACAATATTAGTATAGATTATAGCACTCAATAATAAACTTGCTTCATACTGATGATAGAATTTTCAAAATCAGTTCAGTATTTTTTGAGTTTAGTTATTACAAACAAAAATATAAATATTAAAAATCTTTCTTATATTATTATTTATTAAGCGGATTAGATTCTTACTATTTACGATTCTGGATAATGTTACTATTTGATTTTTTTAAATGATATGGGGTAATTTAGGGTTGGCGCACCATTTCTTCTTCAACCACACATGTCTATTCGTCATCATCTCTCTAGCCATCCAAAATATTTTCTGAAACCTAACTAATACTTTAGTTATATGTGCCTCATCATCATCATCATCTTACAAGGTCACTCACCCTTAGCCAATTCCTTCCTCTTAGAGTCCATTGACCTCAGCTTCACTTGAACTTTGACTTGAACCCACAATGACTAACTAACATTGCAAGAAATGCCAGTAATGGTGTTGTCACTGTGACTTGTCTTCAGAAAACTTTAATATCTTGAGGCAATGTCATTGGGATTAATAAGCGGGAACTACATTAGACCGACTCACACGTAGGCCACCCCAGAACCACGTTGCGTGGCGAGGCACTAATGTAGCTAGACAAGTCTGGCTGCCATATAAAATGTATGGAGACCGCCGCGCCCAGATCGGCGTACGAAGCCCACTTGTGCGCAATTTAGTACTGATACGAATTCTTTTAATCATCATCGTTGTTTTTCAAACGATTTTAACCCTTCAATGAGAAGCGACGTTAATACATAATAATATTATTTGTATACAGTTCTTGAGCTCCTTAATAGTCCTGAATTAAGCTACACGAATACTCACAAATGCTTGTACTGACTGAATACCTTAACTCAAATCCGTGTGGTTATTTCCCCAAAAGGACTATCTCAGACACTAATCTGCATAGTTCTCATCTGGTTTCAAGATTAAATGTTTATTGTATGGTCTTAAAAAGGGAATTTGATCTTTGAGTCAGTTTCGGTGTTTGCTGGTTTAGTCAGCTATGAAACACTGATCTTATCCAGTTTAATGAGGAAAAAATGTGACGTATACAAGTGTAATTTAATAAATGACTAGCTTTTGCCAGCGGCTTAGCCCGCGTGAAAGTTGGTTTATCCATACAAACTTTCGAACCTCATTTCATCCCTGGTTAATTTTGGGAATTCCTCAGTTACTGATCGCCTACGTCATAAAACGAAACCTTGTGCACGCTACTAGTCCCAATAGTTTTGGCTATGAATATCATTTATCATTCGGTTTTGACAGCAGTGGTGGCCGAGTGGTAACTGCCCCAAATTACAAGTTGTAGGTCGCGGGATCAAACCCAGCCAGGCGCACTACTTCGTGTAATTAATTTCATCACCACTGCTCTCATAAACGGTGAAGTAAACCATCGTGAGGAAACCGGCATGTCCTAGAACCAAAAATTCGAAGACATGTCACATCCACCAATCCGCACAGGGCCCGCGCGGTGGATTACGGCCCACCCCCTCTAGTAGAGAGGAGGCCTGAGTCACAGCAGTGGGAACATTATAAGGCCGCTAATGCTAAAAAAAACGGTTTTATTCCTTTCTCAATTAATCTTTGAAAGAGCCGAATCACAAATAAAGGTGTAAACTTTAGCAATCTACACTTATTTTAGCTGTGTGCCGACAGATTTCGAACGTGATCGACGCGTGCTGCGCCTTCCTGGAGCGCCAGCTCGACCCGTCCAACGCCATCGGCATCGCTAACTTCGCGGAGCAGCACGGCTGCGTGGATCTCAAGAAGAAAGCCCATCACTTCATCGAGAGGCATTTCACTCAGGTACTTATAATATAACTAGCAGCCCGTCCCGGCTTCGCACGGGGTAGACAATTATTTATTTTTGGAATTTTTCCCGTCAAATGACTACCATATCCTACGCTACCCTACCCTACCTTCCCTACACTACCCTATACTACCCTACACTACCCTACTCTACACTACGCTACACTACACTACCCTACACTACCCTACCTTACACTACCCTACACTACCCTACACTACCCTACACTACCCTACACTACCCTACACTACCCTACACTACCCTACACTACACTGCCCTACACTACCCTACTTTACCTAACTTTTTTTTTTTTTTTAGATTTAAACTATCCTATCTCTCAAGTTGGATCGAACTGCACATGGTGTGCGAATTTTATTATAATCGGTTAAGTGGTTAAGGAGTCCATTGAGGACAAACATTGGGACACGAGATTTATATATATTAAGATTTAAATTGTCACTTACGGGATATCTTCCGTGATTTTCAATTATTTCGAGTTCCCGATATTTCGACGCTGTTGCATCATGTTGCGATGTTGTCATCCCGCGATCATGGCGCTTCCACAACTTTCACACAACGCCATCTAGTCCCAAGCTAAGCAGAGCTTGTGTTATGGGTACTAGACAACTGATAAACTGGGGGGGTTCGGGCGTCCCCGCAGTCTCCAGATCAAACCTCCATTGGCGCTGCATCTCTGGTTGTATTATTGGGTTAAGCATCGCATCACCTCGCTCAACTGCCACTTTCCACCACTCCTATTCACTCCAACCCATTATGAAAGGTACCAAAAAGAAAGGCAAGTGTCGACAGCGGATGCACTACCTCCCATTTCAAGTGCATCTCTCGAATATTCGAGGGCTGCACTCAAATCTCCTTGCGGTCCATCACCATCTCGAGACTGTCAAGCCTCACTTGCTTTTCTTGACGGAGACGCAGATTAGATGTCCGTCAGATGCGGCGTACCTCAACTACCCGGGATACTCATTGGAGTATCACTTCATGCAGCGTGCCGGGGTTTGTGTGTACGTCCGCAATGACATCTGCTGCCAGCGTCTCCGTCACCTTGAAGACCCTGATTTATCTACCTTATGGATGATGGTGGACACTGGTATGGACAAAATTGTCTATGCCTGTGTCTACCGTTCGCATAGCGGTGATCAGGAGACAACTCGGCTATTTGACCACCTTGGTATAGCCGCCGATACGGCCCTGCATCGGCACCCTGATGCGCAGTTCGTTGCTCTGGGAGACTTTAACGCCTGTCATCAGGACTGGCTTTACCCATACCAGAGGACTGACCACGCTGGGAGAGAGGCGCGAAACTTTGCAGTTTCGATGGGGCTCTCCCAGTTGGTAAAGCAAGCGACAAGGGTGCCTGACATCGCTGGTCATACTGCCAATTGTCTGGACCTTCTGCTGACAACCGATCCGGACAGATGTGTCGTAACAGTTTCCTCACCACTTGGAACTTCAGATCATTGTCTGGTGAAGTCTGTAACGTCCTTCTCGCCACCTGACTGCGACTCACGCGGGGAACGGCGACTATGGCGTTACAAGTCAGCAGATTGGGATGAGATGCGGCACTTCTTTGCGTCTTATCCTTGGCAGCAGGTCTGCTTCTCTTCGGAAAATCCGTCGAGCTGTGCGGAGGCAATTTCCGATGTGGTGCGTCAAGCTATGGAGTATTACATCCCATATAGTGACGTACCCGTCGGAAGCTCAGCTCGCCCATGGTTCAACGCCGATTGTGCTGAAGCTGAAAAGCGAAAGCACTCGGCATTTCTTGCCTGGGTGGATGCTCGTGACCGCAAAGCTCCGGACCTGAGCTCAAAGAAGAGAGCCTTCAACCATGCTGCCAAGTCCTATAAAAAGGCACTAAGGAAGGCCCGCTTCGATCGCATTTCCCACATTGGCCAGAAGCTCTCTGCACAACCGTCCGGTAGCAGAGCGTTCTGGTCCCTTGCCAAGTCGGTCGAAGCGAACTTCTGTCGGCCCACATTGCCTCCGCTGGTTCGGCCAGATGGAACACTGGCTCACACGGCGAGAGAGAAAGCAGGTCTCTTTGCATCTCTCTTCGCCAACAATTCACGTCTTGACACTGGCAGTTCTACTCCACCGACTCTATCTCACTGCGGCACCTCGATGCCCGAGGTCCGTATAAGGAACAAAGAAGTTCTGAGAGCACTGTGTCGTCTAGACGTGAATAAAGCTAGTGGACCAGATAGTATTCCAGCGATTGTTCTCAAGGCATGTGCGCCCGAGTTGTCTCCTGTTCTGACACGCTTGTATCGCCTCTCATATAGGACTGGTATAGTGCCCAAGTCCTGGAAGCTTGCTAACGTGCAGCCCGTGCCCAAAAAGGGCAGTCGTGCCGATCCCACCAACTATCGGCCGATTTCGATAACCTCCATACTCTGCAAGATTATGGAGCGTGTGTTGAACTCGCGCCTCTTGACATACCTGGAAGGTAACGATCTCCTCAGTGACCGACAGTACGGGTTTCGCCGCAATCGGTCTACTGGGGACCTTCTAGTGTATGTCACTCACTTGTGGGGCGAGGCCCTCGAGAAGAATGGGGAAGGACTTGCAGTCTCCTTAGACGTCTCGAAGGCCTTCGACAGGGTATGGCACGCTTGCCTTTTAAGTAAGCTCCCAGCGTACGGCATCTCCCCTGGCCTGATTAACTGGATAAAAGACTTCCTGAGTGAACGGTCTCTCCGAGTTGTTGTCGACGGATGCTCTTCAGAGCCCATGATGACTAATGCCGGAGTTCCTCAGGGGTCTGTACTCTCTGCAACTCTCTTCCTGCTCCACATCAACGATCTGCTGATACCCGGTATCTATGGGTATGCAGATGATAGCACAGTTGTAGAGAGATACCTGCCAAGTACTCGGGCTAGTAAGGAGCTAATCCAGTCCGAAAGAGAGGCTATGGTAGAGCGTGCGAATGACTCACTTCAGGCAGTCTCCAAGTGGGGCGAAGCCAATCTGGTGGGATTCAACGCCGCCAAAACACAAGCGTGTCTGTTCACCGCTAAAAGGAGCCCGTTCACCTTGGCTCCTGCTTTCCGGGATGTATCCCTGGACTGCACCGATCGCCTTCAGCTCTTGGGAGTTGAAATTTCCTCCGACCTGAACTTTGGGCGGTTCATTGAGTCCAAAGCTAAAGTAGCTGCTAGGAAACTCGGCGTTCTTGCAAAGGTCCGGCAGTACTTCACACCGGGACAGCTTCTTATGTTATACAAAGCACAGGTCCGATCGTGTGTGGAGTACTGCAGCCACATATGGGCTGGAGCTGCAAAATGCCACCTGGCAACTTTGGACTCAGTGGAAAGGCGTGCGAAGAGGCTAATTGGAGATCCAGATCTAGTTAACTCCAACCTACAAAGCCTTGCGCACAGGCGTAGGGTAGCCAGCCTTTCGGTATTCTACAGGATGCATTTCGGAGAGTGTGCGCAGGAATTACACGAATTGATTCCGCCATCCCGTTTTTTCCATCGGACAAACCGTCGTACGGCGAATGTCCATCCTTTTGTTGTGGAAACCTCTACGGTCCGGACTAAGCGCTTCGCTTCGTCGTTTATACCGCGTACATCGAAGGACTGGAATAGTTTGCCTGCTGCGGTCTTCCCGTCCAATTATAATTTGGGTGTCTTCAAGGCTAGAGTGAATAGGCTCTTAATAAACTAGTGCGCCTCACCATCTAAGATTGCATCACTGCTTACCATCAGGTGGGATCGCAGTCAAGCACTAGCTTATACAATTTAAAAAAAAAAAAAAAACATACTTATATATTTCTAAATACATACATATTATGGATAAATTACACCCAGACACAAAACAAATTATCATGCTCATCACACAAACATTTGTCCTGGGTGGGAATCGAACCCACGACCTCCGGCATAGAAGTCAGGGCCACTGACCACAAGACCAACAGGCAAGTCATATACATAAATGTTGGTTTAAGTTAAACCAACATTTATGTATAAACCATATCGGGGTCAACCTTCTTCTGTAGCGAATTTTTTGATACTTACTAGCTTTAAGAGAGTGCTACTGCACTTCTGACCCTGACGGTACTTAAAAGGAATGAGACCAAATATATACTTAAAATAAAAAAAAACACTATTTAGTACACCAGTGGTGTCTTGCCTTGGAGGTCTGGTAGGCAGCCGCTCCTCGTAAAATACTGGTATTCAGCTAAATCCGGCTTGACTGGAAGCCGACCCCAATATAGTTGGGAAAAGGCTAGGTAGATGACTATTTAGTACATCGATCATACCAGCTTTAGACCACCTAATTAAGAAAATCAAATACTGTATTAATCTATAATATAATAAGCCACTTTAAACCAGTAATCTAATCTAACAAAAATTAACACGTAGTATGTATAGTAAGATTTTGTTAACTTATCATAAATTTGCACACTCACTGTTACCGGAATAAAGAGGATCGAACTTCTAATTCCCCTGAATTATCAGCGATTACACGTTTTACTCATTTAGTTATCTTAAAATGGGAGAAACGAAAACACGAAATAATTAATATAAATTACAGTTTACTACAAAATATTTCAAAATACAATAAGTTTTTTTCGTGATAATGTACTGAATTAGCTAAGGACTTAGTGGAAGAATGGATGGGAGGCCTTTGCCTTGCATTGGAACACAACATACTCATAAAAAATGTACTCAAATTGCATTACATATCGTATGAAGCGACAAATATAAACTAAACCTAGTAAACGTATGTTGTCGTAGACCGTAGTAGTAGTGTATAAACTAGTGCGCCTCACCATCAATGGTTGCATCACTGCTTACCATCAGGTGGGATCGCAGTCAAGCACTATGTTACATAAAAAAAGAAAATTCCTAAAAACTGCCTCGTACAATGCTCACGTGTTCCATCATAGGTCGCACAGCTGCAATGATGATAATTCAAGCATACAATATACTGTGTTATCGTGCGAAATGACAAGTTAGAATAGTATCCCGGGATATCGCGCATAGTCACGCCACGACGTGGACTGTGCGTACCTAGGTGACGCGTGATTCGATAACTATATTGTACTATCGCGAATTCGCCACTATAGACACACCTATGCCATACAAATATTTGTTCCGTGCGGGAATCGCTCAATCTCTGCGCCAACCGTGCCGTCAAAAAAATTGTTTCTGACCTGTTACGAATATAAACCAAAATTCTTAAATATAGCCTCGAACAACACTCCGTGTCCCATCATAGGTCGCACAGCTGCAATGATGATAATTCAAGCAAACAATATACCGTGTTATCGTGCGAAGTGACAAGTTAGAATAGTATCCCGGGATATCGCGCAGTCACGCCACGACGTGGACAGTTGCGTACCTAGGTGACGCGTGATTCGATAACTATATTATATTATCGCGAATTCCCAACTATAGATAAGTGGCATCGTGAATTAACGTCACCTGGTGTTAAGGTTGGCACTTTTATTTGGGTGAAATGTAGTATTTTTCATAAATCATTACATACTCATCATCTGCTTAGCCTTTTTCCCGACTATGTATATTGGGGTCGGCTTCCAGTCAAGCCGGATTTAGCTGAATACCATTATTTTACGAGGAGCGGCTGCCTACCAGACCTCCACAACCCATTAACTGGGGTAACACGGTACTAAATCATTACATACTACACACGGTTACTTGTAAAACAGTAACAACCTTGCAGGACTGTATTACTGACGGCATAAACAACAACTAAGAGGTTGCCAGTGTTTTACAAATAACCCTGTATAGCACTTTTAGAATATTTAGGTAAAAGGTATACTCATTTATTTTTAAATTTTACGTTATTCATATTAGGCTTTTGGAAAGCTATAGTGCTTTAGCAGCCCTATGAAATATATACACTCTAGAGCGAGCGGAGAGAGCTTAATCACTATGAAATTTCTTAAAAAAGTTTTGGTCTAGTTATGGACTCATGCAGAAAAGATTGAGAAATATGTGTTAGAGTTCGTGATGCTACAACGAGCGTAAACATTTTGAAACCAATCTGCCTGCTGCGGTTTTCCCGTCCGATTATAATTTAGGTGTCTTCAAGGCTAGAATGAATAGGCTCTTAATAAGCTAGTGCGCCTCACCATCAACGATTGCATCGCTGCTTACCATCAGGTGGGATGGCAGTCAAGCACTAGTTTATAATAATTTAAAAAAAAAGAAACCCCCTTCAAAACCCTGGTTTACTAATGTTTTTCCGACTGCTATACCGGACCTCCTGATGTATAATCCTTATAAAACAAGCTCTGCTTAGTTTTTAGACTAGATGACGGTGCGTTGTGAGAAAGTTGTGGACCAAAAAAATATTTGGGCCTTACATATGTATAACAATAATACTAATACCTAATACTACACTAATACCTACTACTGCTACTGCTTTCTGAGACGCAAGTATAGTATTGTATGTTCTATGTTATTTATCTAATACTAGCTGTCCCCTGCGGTTTCACCCGCATTTTTCGTTACTGCTCCGCTCCCGTGGGTCGTAGCGTGATGGTATATAGCCTATAGCATTTCTCGATAAATGGGCTATCTAACACCGAAAGAATTTTTCAAATCGGACTAGTAGTTCCAGAGATTACCCCCTACATACAAACATACAAACTTACAAATTTGACCTCTTTATAATATTAGTATAGATGTAGAGTGCAAATTATTAAAATATAGTATGAGTTTTCAAGCTAATCTTCTAAGCTGATAACGAGAGTTATCACAGGAAAATACTTACAGTCTTATTCATAAAAAGATAAAATAGGTTTATTAGCTTGTTATAATGAGAATCCCGAAAAGCATTATTCATAAACGTCCAATAACGCTAAAAAGCTTTGTAAGTATTCAATAGTGGCTTTGTAACTTATAACAGGCTCGACCCTACTATAAACCTTTAATAAAGAGAAATATGGCCGACAAATGTGCAACACCTGATTTCTTTTCTTTTTCTTTCTCGTCCGAACCGTATGTTTTGAGGTTTGTTGTAAGGAGGTGTAAAGTAGAGCTATTTTTTTTATAAAATTGTTTAGTGAAATCGTTAGCTATGCAAGCTCTGCAAGCATTAACATGCTATTGAACGAATAGAAAATGTTTCACGTCGTCGAAAGATTTACCAGAAGAGATGTGATCCGTTTTCTTTACCAGCTGTAGAGTTCAAATGCCGATACCGTTTCAACAAAAATACCATAGCCTTTTTAATTGATCTATAAAATGTTGGGGTCGTCGTGAATTGGGGAGAAATCCATGGTTTGTCTCAACCAACTGTGATTCGCATTTTTTGTGCAATACAATTTTCTTCGAAAAATAACACGAGTCGAATATCCTCTGCACGGCAGCACGGTACAATTCGTCCGTTATAAGTTGGCGAGTGTGAAGTTAGGCTCTGCGAATTTTGGCGTTTGAAATATCGTACAAAAATAAAGGTTTTAAAAAAATTAATGCAATTTGCAGTTCTTATTGCTGTTAAAAACAGTTATTGGCATTTATTTTTTTAAACCTTTATTTTTGTACGATATTTCAAACGCCAAAATTCGCCGATTCACACTCGCCAACTTATAGCGGACGAACTGTACAAGCAATATGAATATTGACAAACAAAATTAAATGTCTTAGGTGACGTTTTACATTTTTTTGTGACGTTTTTTGCCGTGGATACCAGTGGTTTTGTCTTTTTCATCCATGGATTCATCAGAACGACAACATAACAACGCTAAAGTGTCTCATAACGAGAACATAACTATAAAGGGTTTATTGAACGTTTATGAATAGAGAATTTTATAAAAGGCTTATTAGTACTAATGAGCATTTTAACTAATAAGTATTTTAAACCTATTTTAGAGGATTTTTATGAATAAGACTGTTAGATTTTAGGTTGGATGTGTGTGCATTAGTAGTAAATACATATTCGAAATAAAATTCAGAAAGACTAATCGGTTACTTATCGTGACAAGAACTCTGTCACTTTTGGATCTTATCGACGAATACAAAATGAAAAATTAGAACGACGCACACGTGATCCACGCCCAATTTGTACGAAGAACCACGTCGCGTGGCGTGGATCTAATGTAGCTCCACAAGTCTAGTTGCCATATAAACTGTATGGACACCGACGCGCTAAGATCAGCGTACGTGGCCCACGTGTGCGGAATGTAGTTCTATTTATGTATTGCTATTTAGTAACTTATTAAAAGTACAATATTATACAACTAAAGCTAGACATGGCAAACCTCCTTTCGTGTGCAAAAAAAGGCGATAACTGTATTTTTTTTTGCCGTGTTTATATATTTGTGAGTTACCGCAATTATCAGGAAATGGCAAAATAAAAAATGGCAGATAATTTTTATCACTTTGCACCCGTAGTTATCTTTATGTATTTTTTTAGACACAATCTTGTGGCGAGCCAGACAGCAATACTTTCTGTCATTAAAACTGTTTTTGAAATCAGATAATTATTATCTCTTACTTATTATTCAAATTTTACTTCGTTGCACAATGCACAGTCAAACGGAGTGATTATGAACCAAAATTTGAAGAGATTTTTACGTTATTTACTAACAGCCGAAACCAATAACCTATCTATCACATATCGGAGATTGAAAAACAAATGAAACAACAGGGAACATGATTATTTTTGTATTGTATCATTTGTTTTACAATCTCCAGTATACCAAAACTGGAGATCGATAGGTAATTGGTTTCGGCCGTAAGTTTACCTAGCATTTATTTAAGTCCTCCTATTTATTCGTGGTTTGTAATAAAATAATAATATAAATGTCGGCCCTGGATGCCCTTCACAGTGAGAGTCTACTTTAGAGTTTGTGTCGGTGATGAGTGGGTAACGAACAATACGCAAACTATTCTAGACCACGCAATTAATTTATTTTAAAAATTTGACTTATTTTCGAGATCGTATCAGTCTCGAGTCCCGAAAATGCAGAAAAATCGTCGAGACTCCTGGGATGAAAGCCCTATCGGCTCGCGCGATCCCAGCCCCGACTCTGTCAAACGGTGTGTACCTCACAGTCACACAACGATTGGTCTCGTTGTCAAAACTGGCTTCCGTTCCGACTTCGTTGATATAAATATTATAACCAACTGTAGGGAGTTTCCTTGCGCGATCACATCAGAAATGAAGATATCTGCAAGAGAACTAAGGTTACCGACATAGCCCGAAGAATTGCCAAACTTAAATGGCAGTGGGCAGGGCACATTGCTCGAAGAACAGATGGTCGATGGGAACTGAAGGTTCTAGAGTGGCGGCCACGTACCGGAAGACGCAGCGTTGGAAGGCCTCCCACAAGGTGGACCGACGACCTGGCGAGGGTCGCAGGAATCCGATGGATGCGACACGCACAGTACCGGTCGCTGTGGCGACGCTTGGGGGAGGCCTATGTCCAGCAGTGAACGACTTTCGGCTGAGATGATGACCCAAGTGAAAATCCTAATCAAAGTTTTGTTCCTATTCACCCCGTTTGACGCTACGTTTTAGTACTAGATTAGCAAACATATTCTACCGAAGGCAAGTTGAAAGCTTGCTGGACCCAACTCACAATATCTACGTTTGAAAAACAAACAATTAAAGTCTTAATTCTTTACAGGTGTGTCAAGAAGAAGAGTTCCTACAGCTAACGCCTCAAGAATTAATATGTATGATTCGGAAAGATGAACTGAATGTACGGGAAGAAAGGGAAGTCTACAATGCAGTACTAAGCTGGGTAAGTTAATTTTCTACATGTTATTTATTTTACTTTAACATGACACGGCCAAAGGATAATTACATTAGTTAAAGACATGTTTTTGACAATTATACACGGTAGTCATACACTTATCTCACAAAACTCCTGACAGACGGAAAAGGTTTTCTTCCATTCATCATTATAAAACAAACTCCCATCGCGTCTGACTATCTATCTACGCGTTAAACTCAAAAACCGGCCAAGTGCAGTTGGACTCGTGCACGAAAGATTCTCTAATCTGTACCGGAAAAAAAAAACATGTTTGATGTATGGGAGCCCCAATTAAATATTTGTTTTATTCTATTTTTATAGTGGCAAAAGAAATGTATAAAGAAATAATCTGTGAAAATTCCAAGTGCCTAGTTAATTCGGTCCATAAGACACAGCTTGGTGATAGACAGATGGACAGTAGAGTCTTAGTAATAGGGTGCCATTTTACCCTTTGAGCACGGAACCATAAATATTACTACAGAAAGGAATTTTCATGCGATGGACCTCTGTCCATTGGTCCACCTTTCTCATGATTTACTCTTGATTCATGAGGAAGGTTTAGATGTATAAAACATGCATAATATAGTGGAGAATTTCAAAGATTTGTGACTCCCGTGTAAAGAGTCGTTAGAAAATAATTATGTAAGATAACACTTCGTACTAGGCCCGCGTGGCGGATAGTAGCCCACTCCGACTCACTGAGGGGGAGGTCTGTTTACTTCATATTAGGCCTGCGCAGTAGATAATGTCCTTTTCCGTCTCACTGAGAGGAGGCTCGTCTAAAGTGAGAACATTAAACACTCACATACAGAAGGGATTTTCATCCGATTTTCACCAATAGACAGAGTGATTCATGAGGAATGTTTAGTTGTATAAAACATGCATATTGTAGTAGAGAAAAGTAAAGCATTACAAAGATTTGTGACACCCTTTTGAAGCTAGGGCGGACCGTTCGTTAATAATAATTATGTACCACTGATGGTCTGTGACTACTACGGTATTGGGCCCGCGTAGTAGATAATGACCCTTTCCGGCTCACAGAGAGGAGGCCCGTCTAAAGTGAGAACATTAAACTAACATGTAAATAACAGTGATAAAATTCGACCTTGTCTTATGAATAATTAATAATAATTCGTTACACAACACATTAAGAATGTCTTATGCATTAAACATTTTGTGCTAATTTCCGAGGAACGAGTGGCTATTACGGCAGAATGTGTGTCACTGTAGCACTGTTCGGTGCATAAGTTTCTGTACGCTTGTTCGATATTACGATCTGTTGCCAAAGGTCAAATGCCGTGTCGAGATTTGATCTGCTATCGGTTTTTTTGTTGGACCAATTGTACGAACAATCTTGAGCATAAGGGCAGAGGCAACGGTGCATTGAGTAATCGGGGTGCATTTACACCCCGATTACTCAATACGATTCCACAATCTGCGCTTGCACTCCTCTAGCTTTCAATCAAGCATACATTTCAGAGGCGTGGTGCTAAAGTTTTCGAATACTTCGCTCGCTTTTGCACCTTTCCTTTTTACTTCTCAAGCTTTAAATTTAGTTCTATTTCTGTATTAATTAGCTAAATACATTGAGGCCGAGTTCTGAAGATGGTCTGAACCTCCTTGCATACGCCCATGATCATAACTTCAATCGCTCTGGATGGAGAGATGGGATCTGAAGTGTCAGACTTTTACTGACTAAAACGCTCCCGTATTTCCTGGTGGGGCTACTGAAGGGCTGACGGGGCAATGCCCTGGTGCCCCAAAACCTCATAAGCAAACTTCTTATTGCATTAGCATTATCGGCCTTATAATGTTCCCATTGCTGGGACTCAGGCCTCCTCTCTAAGAGAGGGAATAGGCTGTAATTCACCACGCGGTCCCAGTGCGGATTGGTGGATGTCACATGTCTTCGAATTTTTGGTTCTATGACATGCCGGTTTCCTCGCGATGTTTTTCACCGTTTTGAGAGCAGTGACCTCTTTTTGAACTAACAAGAAATTCAGTCCTGCATATTTTCTTAAAAATCCGAAATAAAACTTATACAGTAAATTCTACTAATGCTATCACGATAAATAAATACAGCTACATCCGTTCAAGTTACATTATAAATGCAGAATTCACTTCTGTTATCGCGTGTTCAAACATAGTGTCGGTTCGCAGAATATTCGACATGAGACCTTACTCTAAGAAGCAGCGATTTTGTGCCAATAACACGAGGTCAATGCGTTACCGTCACATTGCAAACTATCTTATCTTTATAAACGTACTTAAATCATATTTGTACGTGTGTTTGTCACCTAAGTTCTCCTGAACGGCTTGACCATTAACCAGCTTTCGGGCAGGGCAACGTCTGGCAGGATGAAAGCTGGGACAAAAGAAAGTCCAGTTTTTTAATCAATAAAACTTATAAAATATTCTGAAAACTTGTAGAAACAAACCTATGTATTCTTTCAAATCAAAAGTAATGAAAAAAAACACAGTATTTCTGATAAAACTTAAAATCAGTTTGCATCAATGTTAATTTTCAATTCAATTGGAAAGTTTGTAATTTTTGAACTCTTGTGGACAACCATCGTTTCCCGACCAAAGTTACAAAGGGGAATCAACCTACGGTTGTGGAGAAAAGATATGGCAGGTGCATAAAAAAAGAAAATATTATTTAGAAAACAAGTATTACAAAAATATATACATTTAAAGCTATAATTAAACGTATATTTCTATACTAATTATAAAGAGGAAAGATTTGTACCTATTTTTGTATGTTTGTAATGAATAGGCTCAAAAAGTACAGGGCCGATTTAATGCTACATTCTTCCAATTTGACATAGGCTACATTTCATTTTGAAAAAAATTAGGGATCCTTGGTAAAATTTGAATAATGTAACCGAAGGTGTAGAAAAATGAGTCTTAAGTCACTAAAAAAGTGTTTTATATCCAAATTTCCAAAAATAAATCATTGTCTACCCCTTGCGAAGCCGGGACGGGCTGCTAGTATTTAATATACAGCTAATACCTGAACCGCTGCTATAGAGCAACGACCGACGGAACGCTAGATGCACCCCAGTCGCGAATGTTGCCATACTTCACCGCTATCTTATCTCACAGATATCGCTATATCGTTGAACTCTTACGAGCGATATTTTAAGTGAAACCATGACTCTCAGTTTCGTTATCATAGCAAATAACGCTTGGCAATAAATTACCTACTCAGTACTTGAAGAGTTTTAAAGCATTTTTTTTAAAAGGCTGCACTTAATTAAAGTAGGTTAGGTTAGGTGCCGAAAATTTTGGTACCAAAATTTTCGGCACCTAAGCTATACCCGATTCGGCACCAATAGCTATTTTGGACAAGTAGTAACCATACAAAGTACCAGTTCAAAATACCTACTGGTGTAGGGCTGCCATCCGTCCGGATTTCCCCGGATTTGTCCTAGTTTAGAGGGCGTCCGTGTCTTTCCAAGGTTGAAGACCTTGGAAAGGCTTTGTGATAGACACATCCGCGATGGTCCCCTCCTAAAGATACCACTCCACAAGCAGCAACACGCCTACTCCACCGGCAAATCAACTGAATCCGCACTACACGAAGTGGTGTCCAAAATAGAATGCGCAATACACCACAAATGCTCCTCGCTAGTCGCCTTCATCGATATAGAGGGCACTTTTGACAAAACAATGTTCGAAAGTATCAGTGCAGCCCTTGAGAAGCATGACGTCGACCCGACCTTAAGTGGCTGGATCACGAACATGCTCAAACTAAGGGCAGTGCAAGTCACCGTAAATAACACAACAAGGGCCACCGTAGCAAAGGGCTGCCCCCAAGGGGGCGTCCTCTCACCGCTGCTATGGAACCTAGTCGCAGACAGCCTCATAAAAAAACTAAACGACAAAGGATACTTTACCGTGGGGTACGCCGACGACATAACCATAATAGTCAACGGCACTCACGAAAACACCCTATGCAACCTCATGGGCCAGGCCCTGAAAATAGTAGAGGATTGGTGTAGAGATTACCAACTCACCGTCAACCCCACGAAAACAGAACTAGTACTTTTCACAAAAAAAAGGAAACTACCTGCACTCAAATTACCACGTTTCTTCGGAACTACCCTAAGCCTCTCAACTGAAGCCAAGTACCTGGGCATCTACTTGGACAAGCAGTTAAACTGGGCAAAACACATGGACCACATAATCAAAAAAGCCAGCATATCCATGTGGCAATGCAGACGCATGCTGGGACGCAGCTGGGCATTAGCCCCAAAGTCACCCACTGGCTATACACCACAGTCATCAGACCAATCATCACGTACGGCTGCTTAGTTTGGTGGCCCAGAACGGACTTAAGTACAGCCCAAAAAGACATGGAAAAATTCCAACGACTCGCCTGCATAGCAATAACTAGCAGCATGAGAACGACACCCACTGCCGCCCTACAAACAATGATAGGACTGCCTCCGCTCCATCTCATGGTAAGAGAAGAAGCGACCATGGCAAGTCTCAGACTAAAGCAAGCAGGCACACTGAAAACTGACTGCCGAATAAAGCATACAAGCATCCTTGAGGACGCTGTAAAAAGACAGCCCATGATGCTGGCCCCAAATGACAGAGCCCTCAAAGCTTGTACTTCCAAAAACATTATAGCATCCAACTCATAGAAGAATCGCATGACTACTCAGGCCCGAAGGAACTGAGAATATACACGGACGGCTCAAAGACAAATACCGGAACAGGAGTCGGAGTCTACTCTGAAGACCTGAATATCAAGATATCCAGACCGCTAGGCACACTAAACTCTGTCTACCAAGCAGAGTGCATTGGCATCACCCTCGCAGCCCACGCTATAGTAGCCAGAGGAGTCAGAGAAAGTCATATCCGCATCATCTCTGACAGTGCCTCAGTACTACAATCGCTAGGAAAAACTGAAATAACCTCGAAACTCATACAAGAGTGTCATATCGCACTGGAACGCGCCACGGTGCCATATAACAACACCGTGACGCTACAATGGATAAAGGGACACAGTGGCTCACTGGGCAACGACGCGGCTGATGGATTAGCGAGACGGGGATCTGGGGCGGTGGTCTTCGGGCCCGAACCCATCGTGCCGATCCCCTTTGGTCAGCTGCGTGGTTGGCTAAGGGAGCACACTAACACACAGGCGGGAAGGTGGTGGTCCCTGGCACCGGGCTGCAGGCAGGCCAAAGAGGCCATGCCAAATTTAGACAAAGCCCTAGCCAACAGCCTTCTGCGACTGGATAGAGGCAGCCTGCGCCTGATGGCAGGGACCATCACCGGACACTGCTCACTGAACAAGCACTTTTTCGCACTGGGTATTACGGACAGTCCTCTGTGTAGAGGATGTATGGAGGCAGAGGAAACTGTCGCGCATGTACTCCTGGAGTGCACAGCCGTCAGTGACATAAGATCACAAATCCTAGGAACACCGAGATCAATGATAGACGCCCTGAACAAGCCCAAGAAGATAGTTTGCTTCTGGAAGGAGGTGGGCTGGTTGGAGTGAAGACCGGACGGCCCACGCACAATGGTCCAACGGGACTAAGTGCGGAAAACAGAAAGCAAGATGAGAAGATGAGATGAGGGCGTCCGGGGAGCGTCCGGGCGGGGTTGTTAAAAAGTGTCCGGGTGAAACCCGGACGCTTTTAGTGTCAGGCCTAAACAAATCTTAGTTAAAAATTCATTCGTACTTATTGGTAACCGCAACCAAGCTAACTCCGACGCTTCAAAATAGCCGATGACGGCCAATGCCCGAATGACCCCCCGCATATTTATTTTTATTATAATATTTTTTTCTGGGTGTCCGGGGAAAAAACTGAATTTTATCCAGATGTCCGGGTTTTTTGAAGTTTTTGTCCGGTGTTGGCGATTTAGGTGATGGCAGCCCTATACTGGTGCGACATCGGTAATACCTTGGGTGCCGAAATGGGAATACTCCAGATTTTCGGCATCAAAAATTATATTCTCGATTTATATTCCCGATCCGGCACCAATAGGTATTTTGGATGGTTCCTTCATTTTGGTAATTTGGAAATTGTTTATATAAATGTATGTATTTAACTATGTATTGATTGTTGTATTTATTTCTGTTCAGTGTGTCTATTTATTAAGTTAAGTCTTTGCGCCACCCTAAGGTCGACTGCTAGAAAGTGCCTAAGCCATTAAGTCCGCCTTTGTAGGTATAGTGTTGCCTACTACTGCATAAAGTTTTAATAAATAAATAAATTATTCAAGTAAAACTACGTTTTAACAAAAAAAAATATTGAAATAAAAACAGACTGCAATTAAGAGGTTAAATAAGCGAACAATAAATTGGTTCGTAAATGACTTGGAGTTTTTAAACTACGTAATCGACCGTGAAAATATAGGTACTACGCACTAACATGACCAAACTAGCTGCTGTCAGCGGCTTCGCTCGTGTGAAGATTGAAAATCACCTTAAGAGAATATATTCCCGAGATAAAAAGTATCCCATGTGCAAGACATGGTCTACCCGTGTGCCAAAGTTCAGCCGTTCGAGCGTGAAAAAAAGTAATAAACACACACACAAACTTTCACACTCACTAATCTTGTTGCTATCGATAAAATTAAGCAGAAATAGATTGGATCATTTCGATATGTGCACATTATAAAGACTCACACTGTATTAAGTAGTGTGATAACACCTATACTCCGTTGGTTTAGGAAGTTAAATAAACGTAAACAATCTTGGCATGTCTTTTTATCTAAAAGTTGTCTATAAATTGTATGTAAAAATCTTTGCGACTAGGTATTTACCTAAATTGATGTTAGCTGATAAACTAAATTTAAATAATCTTCGTGTATATTATATACAACATCTTTAATATAAAAAGACATACCAAGATTGTTTACCTTTAGTTAACTACCTAAACCGACGGAGTATAGGTGCTAGGTCACCATCATGAATGTCCCAAGTGACCATCAGGCCATAAAAAAGTCTAGTCAACGATGATCGATCGGTTTTGAGGTGAACAGCGCAAATCACTTATCGTGTACGCCGATTTGTTTATCACTCAATGACGTGGGTGAGAATTTTGTATTGTAAGCAAATTAAAAAATCACATTATCGGATATAACTACGTCACTATGAATTCACTAACGATTTTCTATCGTTTTTTTGCAATTTGTGATTAGCGTTGAAGTTATCTTTTTAAAGTTGCTTCGATAGATAATTGGATAATTGGTTGGTCCAATTATCTTGCATCGGCGTTAATGGGGAGGGTCCAAAAGTAGCTCACGAAATTATTTATTTATTTATTTAAACTTCATGAACAAGGTCTGGTAGGCAGCCGCTCCTCGTAAAATACTGGTATTCAGCTAAATCCGGCTTGACTGGAAGCCGACCCCAATATAGTTGGGAAAAGGCTAGGCAGATGAGCAGATGATGTACAATGGTGGTACATAGGCGGACTTAATGCATCAAGGCATAACATCTATGTGTTTATCTTGACTTGATGCCCTAGGCATACTCCATCGACCAACCTAGGGCCGTCTAGAGCACAAAAAAGAAAATATGTTTTAGAAAACAAAGGTACTAAAGTAGTGTACATATAGTAAAAGTAAACATACATTATTTTTGTTAATTCAATTCAAATTTTTTGTGTAAATTTTTTGTATTTTGCAAGTCAGTGTCAAGTTGAATATGATTGGCGGTATTTACCTTAATATAGGAAAAGCGCATGCCTTGGTAATAATATTACTAGTAATTAAGCTTCTAGGGTGCGTCCTTCTTTTCGATAAGAAATCATTTGACCCGGCCCCCTCATTCCTCAAGTGGGGAATCATCAGAATAACTTCTCCCGCTCTTAGGCGGAGCGGGAGGGCGGGTCAGACTTTTACTGACTAAACCCCACCCCGTTCCTTCGTTGCCTTCGATCTGCAGTCACCGAGCTTCAGTTTCGGAATCTGATCCATGGCCCCAAAGGCTTCGACCCTGCTGGGCCCCTACTGTTTGCTGAACCTCCCCACTCTGGATGGACTGAGAAACTTACAGACTAAATCTTGCCTGTGTTCTTTGAGATGTCCTTTACATTCTATACCCGCGGTAACTCTTTCAAACCCGCAACTCAGGATGCATCTCTGCCGTTGCATATTTGATATAACACGTGGTATAATAAAAAATGCAGCTGACATTTTAGTCATCATCATCATAAAACTGCCTTATTTTCTGCACAAATAAGTCTGTTGTCACTGAGCATATATTATGACTAGTAGAACGCGTTGTTTGCATATAATATAAGTAAGTCAACAGAGAATGTGAGACTCATGCTCTCGTTGTACTGTTATTCGATGACATTCACATTACTATGTTAATAAAGTTAATTATTACTGAGAAAAAAAGTACCTTATTGGTTCTCAGAAAAATGGATAAGTAAGTAGATACTGCTTAGGTCAGTTTACATCGACGACAGTCAAATAGTATCTATAATATAAAAAATATTATAGATACTATTTGACCCGAAAGTCGGTGCGTTGTCCTGTCTTAGGCCGGAAAACCAAAGCGGAGACGAGACGAGCGGAGAGGAGATATTTTTCAAACAACCAATAGAATTGTGTTATTGACACATCTTCTCTCTGTTGTGTGGAGGTGTGTAATATTTGTAAGGCGCGATGGAAGCGGAGATGTGAGCAGTGCGCGGACGACGCGCAGTGGAGACGAGAGTTGTAACAGTGTTGCACACATCTCCGCTTTGCTCAGGTTTTTCAGCTCGGGGGACTCCACGTCCCCCGAGCTGAAAAACATCTCTTCTCGCACAGCACATCAAACACATCTCTGCTTTGGTGGAGTCCCTGCCTTAGCAATGAACTGTCGAACGCTCAAAGATTAAATAGCTTCGTTATTTTTTTTGTTATTTTTCTAATTTTCTTAATTCTTCTTTCCGAAAGAACCTTCTTCCAGACATGGAAGGACTTGGGGAAGGCCTTTGTCCAGAAGTGGGATAGTAATGGTTGTTATTTTAAAAGTGTGTGCAGCGTCGCGTCGCACCTTGATCGTCAGCTGACTCTTTAATGATTATTCTGAAAAAGTTATTTCCTAGCTTCTTGACGGACGAAATCATTTCTAGAAAATATAACCAATGCGGATATTAGTACATTTATAAGATCCTGTTCCTCAAAACTCATTAGTTGAATAAATTGATAACTATCAGTATTTAAGACCTAGTCTTTTTTGTTTAATTTACTTTTTGTGTTTAAACGTAAGTTCAATTTAACAATAGGCTGATTTTAAGTTTTTGTAGCGATTATTTTTTTATCACTATTTCAATCAGCCATAGCAAGCGAGACTACTTGGTAACTGACCTACTCTAACATAACTTGCCTGTGTTGTATAAGGTTTACATAGGGATCATCCAGGATGGTTTCGAGCTATGATCAGAACCAGGTGGGCCTACTTGGGTATCGTGCAATAAATAACAACGGCTAGGATTTCGATCACCTTTACTTTGGATATAATTTGATACAGTGCACTATTTTTATGGTACAGACAACAAAACGTAGAACAGTTTCAGTACGTGTTGACATTGCGACGGGCTGGCTGAGAGTGGCCGCCGTCCTGGCGGGCTCTGCCCCACCCGTAGCTACGCCCTGACTCTGTCAAGCGGTTTGACGTATCCGCTGACGTTCTGTTGTCAAGCTGGCGTCCGTACTATTGACCTGTCGACACTTCCATACTATTGACTTCTCCGACATATATATGTCGGAGAAGTCAATAGTATGGAAGTGAATAGTATGGAAAAAAAACATCAGCAACATATATATGTTGCTGATGTTTTTTTTTTTTAAATCGGTATAAATTAGTGCTTGACTGCGATCCCACCTGATGGTAAGCAGTGATGCAATCGTTGATGGTGAGGTGCACTATGTTATTTTGTTTATCTATACATTTTACTGCTGGGAAAT
The DNA here is from genome assembly GCA_030763345.1 of Mythimna separata. Lineage (NCBI taxonomy): Eukaryota > Metazoa > Arthropoda > Insecta > Lepidoptera > Noctuidae > Mythimna > Mythimna separata. The sequence continues at coordinate 19,284,621 of CM061171.1, read as the reverse complement.
TCTAGTTCATATCTTAGGTTCAATTTCCGGCTCGAGTAGTTTGTTATAGTTTTTCTATAAGGAAAATCTTAGTAACTGCTCTCGGAATTATTATGTGCCCATTTAATTACGAAATGCTCTCAACTTGTGTACAATAACTTCTCCCGCTCTTGGGCGGAGTGGGATGTCAGACTTTTACGGGGCCACTCCTATGTTCCTTCTTTGCCTACGTTACATACTCGTACGTTATCTACGAAGGTCCCAGGGTTCACTCTTCACTATCACATAATCCATGGCCCCAGAATTCTTTGACCCTGCTGGGCCCCTACATTATCTTAGTACAAGGATGTAAGTTGTACGTAATGTGCGAAATATCTAGATTTATTCAATTGACGTCAATTCAATGACCTTGTTGAGAGGTATACAAAAAAGTTACCAATTTCATTCCATTGCCTTTTGTTCATTTTCTTTCGTTTTATGAATTACTAGCGACCCGCCCCGACTTCGCACGGGTGCAAAATTATCAGTGTTTCTCTACTATAATGTGCATGTATTATACGTACAGACACACCTTCCTCTTGAATCACTCTATTAAAAAAAACCGCATCACAATCCGTTGCGTAGTTTCAAAGTTCTAAGCTGACATAGATAGACAGACAGCGAAAAGCGACTTTGTTTTACACTATGTAGTGATATATACAGGGTGTAAGGGACAACCCTCCGCAAACTTTAAGGACTTGCTCAGTAGACGAATCTGAACATCCTTCCACAAGAACTTTTTTCAGGAAACAAAAATAAATTTCAGACTCATCATACAAAATTATAAATTTTGTCGGACAGTTTGCCCAATGAGAGGTAGATTTTTTTTCTTTTCCTGAAAAAAATTTTCGTTCGAGGATTTTCAGATTCGTCTACTGAGCAAGCCCTTAAAGTTTGCGAAGGGCTGTCCCTTACACCCATTATATAATTTTTGAACTCTTTATTCACATAAAAGTACAGAGGCGGACTTAATGCCTGGAGGCATTCTCGACCAGTCAATCTTTGGGTGATGCAAACACAAATTTTATTTTTTATATTTTTGTTACGTCCAGGTGAAGTACGACGAGGACAGGCGACACCCGCGCATGGAGCACATCCTGCAAGCGGTGCGCTGCCAGTACTTGACGCCCAGCTTCCTCAAGGAGCAGATGAGCACGTGCACCGTGCTCAAGAAGGTGCCCGCCTGCCGGGAGTACCTCGCCAAAATATTTAAGGTTCGTTCTACTTTTGTTTACATACCACAGTGTCTCAAAACTAAACTCTATGACTAATGCATGTTGCCAGTGACCATGTCCTGGAATAGCATATAGGATATTTTTTAACCTGGGAGTATGTTCCCTTGGGATAATTTTCTACTATCTCGCAGGTGAATCCGCTGGCTAAAGCTAGTACGTATATAAAATCCAGTGAGCTGTGATGGCCCAGAGTGGTAACAGCCCCGATTTACGAGTTATAGGTTTTGAGACGTCAAACCCAGCCAGGCGCATTACTGTGTAATTTATTTCATCACCACTGCTCTCAAAACGGTGAAGGAATACATTATAAGGAAACTGACGTGTCCTAGAACCGAAAATTATAAGACATGTGAAATCACCACCCGGGCCCAGAGCCAGCGCGGTTGATTACGGCTTTTACCCTCTAGGGAGGAATCCTAAATCCCTGCAGTGGGAAAATTATAAGGGTGATTATGCTTTATAAATATAAACTCCAGAATTCCTTTAGACCATGCTATTGTTGTTCCAGGATCTCACTCTACACAAGAAGCCCGTAGTCAAAGAGAGGCGGCCGAACACGCCGCGCATCATCTACGTGGCGGGCGGCTACTTTAGACACTCGATAGACTTGTTCGAGGCCTTCAACCTGGACGACAACTGCTGGACCACGCTGCCCAGGCTCACAGTGCCGCGGTCAGGGCTAGGCGCCGCGTTTCTTAAGGTGAGCCTCGACAGAATCATCATCATCTACGTGGCGGGCGGCTACTTTAGACACTCGATAGACTTGTTCGAGGCCTTCAACCTGGACGACAACTGCTGGACCACGCTGCCCAGGCTCACAGTGCCGCGGTCAGGGCTAGGCGCCGCGTTTCTTAAGGTGAGCCTCGACAGAATCATCATCATCTACGTGGCGGGCGGCTACTTTAGACACTCGATAGACTTGTTCGAGGCCTTCAACCTGGACGACAACTGCTGGACCACGCTGCCCAGGCTCACAGTGCCGCGGTCAGGGCTAGGCGCCGCGTTTCTTAAGGTGAGCCTCGACAGAATCATCATCATCTACGTGGCGGGCGGCTACTTTAGACACTCGATAGACTTGTTCGAGGCCTTCAACCTGGACGACAACTGCTGGACCACGCTGCCCAGGCTCACAGTGCCGCGGTCAGGGCTAGGCGCCGCGTTTCTTAAGGTGAGCCTCGACGGAATCATCATCATCTACGTGGCGGGCGGCTACTTTAGACACTCGATAGACTTGTTCGAGGCCTTCAACCTGGACGACAACTGCTGGACCACGCTGCCCAGGCTCACAGTGCCGCGGTCAGGGCTAGGCGCCGCGTTTCTTAAGGTGAGCCTCGACGGAATCATCATCATCTACGTGGCGGGCGGCTACTTTAGACACTCGATAGACTTGTTCGAGGCCTTCAACCTGGACGACAACTGCTGGACCACGCTGCCCAGGCTCACAGTGCCGCGGTCAGGGCTAGGCGCCGCGTTTCTTAAGGTGAGCCTCGACGGAATCATCAACATCTTAGCCTCGACGGAATCATCATCATCTTACTCTTATAATGTGTAACTTGGGGCGGTGCATTGCTTTTTCATTTTCCGTCCATTTCTATCGAACTTCATGCGTATCATTAAGCTAGCCTTTTTTCTATTCCTTGGAAAATCCATCATCACCTTTCTTTTCCCTCCGTCCATCTAGTTCTATGTTGGATCACAAAAATACTGATAATTTTACACAAAAATCAGGTATGAGAAAAAATAACCCTAGTTACACCGGTTTTACGTGCTTAAGCAACATCTCCCAACTTTCAGAATTCGGGCTGCTATAGAAAAACTCAATAACACTTTTTACCTGACCCGGGAATCGAACTGAACACCCGACGGTCAACAGTCACGCTTGCGACAACGAGACCAAAAAGGCTAACTAAACTAATTTAAAAAACCTACCATGGTTTAGTAGCTTTATTATTAGTTAGTAAAAAAAAACTACCAAACCAATTAGACAACGAAATGACTAAGTAGTTTCAAGACCGTGTTCCCAGAATACCTATTCTAAAAGTATAAGTATATGTACATCTATACTATATAATAATATATATATATAATATTATAAAGAGGAAAACTTTGTTTGGTTGTAATGAATAGGCTTAAAAACTACTGGACCGTTTTAAAAAATTCTTTCAGCATTCGAAAGCTACATTATCCACAAGTAACATAGGCAAAATTTTATTTTGGAAAAACATAGGGTTCCGTAAGATATTTGGGTTTTTCGGACACAAGGTGTAAAAAATCATGTTACATATAATTTACATGACAGAACAACGTTTGCCGAGTCACCTAGTAGTACATATAGCATAAGTCTAAAATAATATTTAACAATAAAAGTCAACGGAGCCGTGGCGACCGTTCGCTGCGCAATTCGAACTAAAGCCTAAATGTTCGAGTCAGGATGACGGCGCCCAAATGTAACATTCTCAGAGTCATCGTTAAATTATATTTATTGTCGACATTTATCAGACGCACACGGCGTTTCGTTTTCTTTATAAAATGTGAGTGTTTTATTGTAAAAAAAAGGCATTGGACAAAATGTAGATTTTTTTAAATTACATGTTCTTTTTGGGTTATGTACCTACCTAAAGGGTCAAAATGGGACCCTAATTCTAAGACTCCATTCTCTGTCTGTCTTTCTGTCTGTGCAGTTGAAATTACCACAATGATGTATTTGTGTTGCCGCTCAGCGCTCAGCTCGCTTCCTCTGGGCAACATTTTTATCTTTGGATAGACTAAGTTTAGACTTTCTGGCATCACACAACCTGCAACGACTTTCAAAGATCTACGAATAACAATGGGGACCAAGCTTACATGTTTTCCCAGCTTCGATCCCGCAACCTCATACATAACAGGCAGTTGCTGTAACCACTGCGCCAGCACCGGTTCCTCATACATAGGTAATTGTCGAAGGCGCGCCTCAAGGAAGTGTTAGCAAATCGTAAGGGCCCAGCAGGGTCGAAGCCGCAGACATAGGCCGAAGCCTACTGGGGCCATGGGTTATGTGAAAATTAGCTCTGAACAGGAGTGGATTTTAGTCAATAAAAGTCTGACATGCCCTCCCTCGCCGCCCAGTGCAGGATAGCAGTCAATGGATCCCACCGATTCCCACCTAAAAAAAATACATAATAATATGTTTTAGGTATATCAATTAATATTATTTTCGTTTTGTTTCAGGGTCTATTCTACGCGGTCGGTGGTCGTAACACGTCGCCGGGCTCGTCTTACGACAGCGACTGGGTGGACGTGTACAACCCTGCCACGGAGCACTGGCGGCCTTGCAGTCCCATGTCCACGCCCAGGCACAGGGTATGTAGAATCTGCTACATTCTATCTAAACGTGAGCGATTGAGAGCTATATACCCTATAACAGTTCAGTTTAGGTCGTCAAATGGATCGCGTTTAGAGCTCGCCGTAGGGCCTTTGTAAACTCTGTATTGCCGTCTTTTAAGCCTCGGTTACTTATCGTTGCTGATGATTTTACTGCCTAAACGTTTGTCAAATTTCATTTTAATACAGTCGACCTATTTATGAATACATGAAAACTGACGTATATGAAAGCAAAGTTACACAATATATTTTTTTTTTATCCACAGGTAGGAGTAGCAGTAATGGACGGATTATTATATGCAGTTGGCGGATCTGCGGGGTCAGAATATCACAAATCAGTAGAATGGTAAGCATAACTTCTATATAATATTCGTAAAGGAATTCCCACCCAACCGTGTAAAAGCAAATGTTTTTTTTAGAAAAAGAACTTTAAGTCCCACACATAAAGCTCATTTTACGATAGTTTAACGATTCTATGAATAGTACTTGTTATTCAGAAATCAACTTTGTTAACATTGTCATTAAGTGTATATTTCTTTAAATGGAAATAACGTCAATTAGAAACAAATGATTTTAGATATCAGTAGTTTGGCTGATGACGCGCATCTCGGGGACGTCACGCGAAATCATGTGACATCGCCCGTTACGAAGTCACGCAGAACGTATGTCATCATCTTTGATGACGTCAAAAGTCATGACATGTCAGACATTTTGTGCAATCGGTCAATACTTTTAGGTATTTAATAAATAGTCATGTAATTTGCAGAAATAATTTTATTTCAATAAGTGACATGACACATGAGAAGAACCGGCTAGAAACTCCATGGTTACCTTTTTAAAAAATTGTTGATTTTACAATATTTCCATATACTGGGTGTAAGGGACAGCCCTCCACAAACTTTAAGGGCTTGCTCAGTAGACAAATCTGAACATCCTCCCACAATTTTTACTTCAGGAAACGAAAAAAATTTTTACCTCACCATACAAAATTATAAATTTTATCGGACAGTTTGTATAAGGAGGTCGTTTTTTATTTTCGTTTCCTGAAAAAAAAAAAATTTGGGAAGATGTTCAGATTCGTCTACTGAGCAAGCCCTTAAAAGTTTGTGAAGGGCTGTCCCTTACACCCAGTATTAAATTAAAAAGTATTATACAATACCTACTTGATTCTGATAACGAATGAGTCTGCAAAAAACTGCCTTCTAATAAATAATAATTTATAAGATATTGCAATGGTCGGATTTTCTAACTTTGATAAATTATACCTATCAAAATGAACTGCAATATGAACAAAGTATTTTTTTAGATATAAGATTTAGTAAGTAAGCATGATACGAATATTTGGTTCACTCACTGCACAAGTCTCTAACAATGGATCATTTTTTTGCAACATGTATGTTACTTGCAACTACATATGTAAAAAAAAATATTATACATATTTACTTACTTTAACTTTGTAGATAAATATAATCTGCTTTGTTGTACACAGAAAACGTTTCGAAAGTCACGTCGATCAGTTTTAGTATACATTCATGCCTACCTACTTCGATCGCATAGCATAGTGACATTTGAAACGGGTTGAATAATTGTCTTATTTTAGGATCAGAATTATTTATCGGAATTATCGTTTTATAATTTTACAGCGTTTTTTATCTGTTAAGTATATATTATGTCACAGCAAAGCGAGGGAACCTGTACGTATATGCGTCCGAGTACTTGCTTAAATAATATATAATTCAAGCATTTGGTGGGAATAGCTCTTTTTAGTACTTACACGTAACCTAATGACAGTGACTTCACGATTCATTATTATGTAATTGTGCATCCTCATTCTGTTACTTGACAGTTTCTCCCTTTCACCAGATTTGAAAGACTTAACTTTTTATTGAACGGATTTAAAAAGATCCTTCAATTTACGATTTCGGATATAGTTACTTTTCGATACAATTTTTTTTTGTTAGCCTATTCTGTCCCACTCCTGGGCAAAGGCCTCCCTTCACTCCTTCCATCTTTCGCGGGCCCGCGCTTCCTTTGATACAAATACCTAATAAAAAACTTGACCCAAGTATCAATAGCACCCATAACACTTAACTTTCTTTCTCCCCAGCTACGACCCTGAACGCGACACATGGACGTCAGTAGCGTCGATGGGTTGCGCACGCCTGGGCGTGGGCGTGGCCGTGGTCAACCGGCTGTTGTACGCGGTCGGCGGCTTCGACGGCGCGCGGCGCATCGCGTCCGTCGAGTGCTACCATCCCGAGAACAATATCTGGAACGAAGTCGCGCCCATGCATATAGCTAGGAGTGGAGCTGGTAAGTTTACTTTTATTATTAATAAACATTAAGCTTGAAATATTTCAATTTCTGTAGTATTAATTTTCTTTGAGCATGATGTAGACTTTAGTTTAACTTCTTGAACACCTTTACAAGTCTTCATAGTGCATGCATCCTTCGTATTGACAAGCGGAGAGAATAGATTACTCAATTAACTGAGGGTTCAAGTTTGGGTTCAAGCGAAACCATTGCTTTAATAGAGTATTATTGACACTGTAAAATCGACCACACTGTTCATAACAAACTTTCATTTTTCGGTCGTTATATGACGAACCACTTCATTAATGGCATATTTAAGGTATGTTTACAACGGGCAACTATATTGTTCTTGCAACTACGGAATCTTGCATCGTGCAAGTAAAGTTCTCCGCACGATTTAAACAGATAGAACAGCCCGTAGGCAACTAGGCATCACTTGTCCAAAACAAACAAAACATCGTCTGGTCAGAGGATCCTCACTCTTCGTTGGAGGTGGATATGTATGTGGGACACACAGTTACACTCAGTTCCACATACCTCTAAGGGCCGTAACACACGAGCGGTGGAAGACGATGCGGACGCGTAGCGAATTCGCAACATTTTCGTCGCGTGTTTGTAGGCGGGGGGAACGGGCTGGTCTTTTTACGAGACAGGACTCAATGGCATCCACACTGCTGATCGCGGAGGTCTCGTTACGTGTCCGCAACAAATTCGCTGCGCTCGCGCAGCGTGTTCGTTGTGCCCCCGTGACGTATCCATTACGCACCCACTCGGCTTTGAGGACGCTCGCAATCAGCTAGTGTGATAAAACCCTGAACTACTATTTCAGAATAGCAGTTCAGGATTTTATCACAATGTCAGCATTGGGATTCATGAGAGCTTTAATACCATAAATTAATTACTGTTTTGTTTATTTGCAGGAGTAGCAGCGATGAGCCAGTACATCTACGTGGTGGGCGGCTACGACGGGTCGCAGCAGCTGGCGTCGGTGGAGCGCTACGACACGGAGCGCGACGCCTGGGAGCTCGTGGCGCCCGTGCACATCGCGCGCTCCGCGCTCTCGCTCACCGTGCTCGACAACAAGCTTTACGCGCTCGGTTAGTGCACATTACTTATGTCACATGACCCCCTACGTCGACGTGCTGGCCGGCTACGACGCTACTGCTTCCCAAGAGTCAATTTAAATTCGCTAAACTTACAACTAACTCGGCCTACCAAAGTTTCAGTTATACGACGGCATTCATAACACTGAATCTTGTTGCAGGCGGCTACGACGGCACGTCATTCCTGGACATCGTGGAGGTGTACGACCCCGCCAGCAACACGTGGAGCAGCGGCACGGCGCTGACGTCGGTGCGCTCGGGGCACGCGTCCGCCGTGTGCTACCAGCACGTCGCGCCGCACTCCGACGTGCAGGAGCCCATCCCCACCATCATCAAGAAGCTGGGCAAGCGACCAGCCGCGCCCGGCTCTTCCGTCTCCGGCACCGCCTCGGGATCCAACATCTCCAGAAACGATGACATACCCACTGCCAACAACATCATAGGAACGCTGTCCAACCCCAGAACACCGAGCGACTACATGTAGTGAACACCACCAGTCATCGTCAACGGTGATTATCTGCCCGCGAATCGTTCGCGCGTCTAGTTTAGCTAGCAGGCGACGAAGTATACGTCGCTTGTCGCCGCAATCTCAATGACGACCGCTTTCAATTACAATTACAAAGCGCGGACTGAGAATCGAAGCTTTTATAACACAGATCCTGACGATTTTATAGTAAATAATTTTATAAAACAAGTTCAACGCGCTATTATCGAAGAATATTGTTTACACCGGCTGATAACAAAATGTGCGTCACAAAGTCACGGTCGATTGCTAAACTGTCAACTCATCTTTTATAATCGATTATAATCGTCAACTGATACGAGTTCGAAGTAATCAGATAAGATATACAAATAATATGGGAAATGTTATTTGTGAGTTTGTAAATAATATTAAAGAAAACTATCTTCCAAGAAAGTAAACTAGTATCTGGGAGAGCAACAATCACATACGTCTGAATGTTTCCTAAAGCCTTTGTTGAACATCCTTTTATGACGTCACAACAAAGTTGTTTTTAAGCAGTACATCAATACAAGCAATATTGTTTGAAAGACTTCCTGGTTCATGTAAATAATTTTAAGTTGATATGGAAATTAAATGTATCTTTAATTAAATTAGGTAATAATTATGTACAAATTCCTGTAAGCTTAGGTGTTAATCATTCTTTCCAATGTATCATATAGACACTATTGACAATGTAAATATAATTTACAGTAATTTATAAGGAAAATAAAGACTGTTATGGGAATATACTTAATATTTTTATTTACTTAAAAAAATACGGACATCAGGCACCAAATCCGAATAAATCACAATTAGAAGTTGATATATTATACGCCACAGTAAAACTTCATGAGAGTAGTGTCACTTCATATGACTTCTGCAGTTATGACGCTCGAATCGAGACATTAAAAATAAAATAGCAGGATTGCACATTATTTTCCTTATATCAGCCTCTTCTGGCCCACTGCTGGGCACAGACCTCCCGCCACTTCCATTTTCCGCGGACCCGCGCTTCCCCTTCTATTACCTATTTACACTTATGAATAAACATTATTTCGTATTGATTAATTAATACATGGACACTTAACAAGTGCACTTATCTCAAATACTGTGGTAACTGTACACTTTCATTATAATTATTTTTCTTCTCACCATGAGATAGTATATCAATACTGTGTTATGTTACATCTACTCAATGTTTCAGACTTTATTCTTTCACCTACTTTCTATTATCTAAGTCATCGGTGGTCGTTTTACGACTTTTCTACGTCTTTTGACAAATATTCTAACATCAGGAGCGTCATTAGATTCTAAAGTATTACTCTCAGTTTGGTTGACTACTGGTTCTAAATTAGTAATCGTTGCAACCGCCTTGCTTACAGACGGATCACAAATTTCATCTGTTTTTGCAGCATTGGCTTTTTCTTGAGCAAAATAATCTTTGTGCGGTGTAGAAGTAGCTAGCGCTTTCAAGATATCGTTTTTAATGTCTTTCTTTGTAGCGAAGTGGGGAGTATTTTCTGCGTTGTCTACTGCATTAACTTCGACAACTGTAGTAGGTTTTGTTTGTTCAATATTGTTTTCGTACGCAATTTCACGCTGTTTTCCTGTTGAAATTATGACTGTTTTGACAACATTAGGATCATTCAAGTCAGTTCCAGGGTTTAAATTTTCATAAACGATTGGAGATGGAAGTTGTTTAGTGTCTACAACTTCTTCATTTCTTTTGGATGATGCCTTCGTTTTAATATCTTTATCTTCTACATCTGTATTCGATTTTTGTAAATCAGTTTTAGGAACGTCGTCATGCACTGTTGTTTTTTGTATTGTAACTTCAACTCTGTTTTGCGTCATTACATTACCAGGATTTTCATCTTTATCAGCTAATGCGGCATCATCAATAATTTGGTTGATTTTCACGTCAACGGCGTCTTGCGCATCTTCAGAAATTGGTAAATATGAAGGTATTCCCAAATCTTCTGGAGTCATTAAACTACTACTATCACCAAAGAGATCACTAAACCTTTCCTTTGTGTCTTTAGGAGTACTGTCCTTCTCTTTTTTGGATTTTTGCTTCTTTTCAACAGCATGAACGGGATCAGTGGTAGTCTCCACTGAATCTTTTTCTACCTCCTTTGATTTAGATTTTTTCCTTTTACTTTTATGTTTCTTTGCACTGTCTGATTCCTTAGATTTTTCTTCTTCTGCTACATCTTTTATCCCGGCAGAGTAATCAGTACTTTTGATTTCTGTGTTATGAGCACTAACAACTGTGTTGTTTTGTACATTATTAACAGAATCATTATTTTTGCCTTCACTTATTTTTAAAGGTATCTCGCAAATTATTTTGACCTTTTCAGGAACGATTTTTTTGTCAGTATCCATATGATCACTATTATCATCACTTAATTGTAAATCATCAGCCACAATAGCCATCTTGGTGAGAGTGCTCTGATTATGATTCTCGGATCTGTCTCGTGATTTTGATTTTTTATTACCTTCTACTTTACTGTTACTTTTATTACAACAAACTAAATCTTCGCGCTTATTATTTTGAAGTTTATGAGTTAATAATTCTTCTTCTACTTTACTGTTACTTTTATTACTACAAACAAAATCTTCGCGCTTATTCTTTTGTGGTTTATGAGTTAATAATTCTTTTGGATGATTTTCTTCTGCTGCACCTTTTTTAATAACTTTTTCATGGTGTGGTACATTCTCGGCCACATCAATGATGGGAACATCCATCTTGCTATGAGTATTTTTATTATTTTGGCCGATTTTCGGAATTCGATACTTGGCGATATTTGGTTTCGAAGGCGGTTCATCGTTAACTGGAGGCATTGAAATATGAGCTGATGTTTGTTTGCTTATTTTGAGGTCTTGAGTATTATGTTGAATTTCTTTGAGTTTGCTACGAGTTTCATGAATTTCGTCATAAGTTCCACAAATCTCACCAGATTCCATTGATACATCTGGAGTAGTCACTGGGTCATCAATGTCCATATAAATATCCTTTACAAGCTGATCAGTGCATTGTGATGGTCGACGCACTAGAGCAACAGGGATGTCCACAGGTCGGATTTTCCATACAGCTTTGTCAACTGGTATTATAGCAACATTCCTGCCTTTCACAGTGGATACTGTCTCTTTGCCATTTTCATTCAGAATACAGTATCTTTTGCTTGTTAATCGCGGGTCGTCTAAGGGTGTAGCAGCTGTAGCCTTAATTTCTGCAAAAGTTCAAGGATAGTTGGATTTTAACAACTCTTTTATTTTATTGTTATAAACTAGTGCTTGACTGCGATCCCACCTGATGGTAAGCAGTGATGCAATCGTTGATGGTGAGGTGCACTAGCTTATTAAGAGCCTATTTTTTGGCTGAACTACCTCCATGCATTCTAACACAAAGCTTAAAAAGTATAATATAATTTCCGATTGTATCGGGTCAAAATGTGACTATCATAAATTAATTCTGTCCAAATATCTTTTAACCTATTCACAATATAAGTTATCAACTTATCATATTATCTTTACCTTTAATGGGATTAGCAATAGCTGCCTCAGTGTGTACCGAATCAGGAGACTGGCAGGAAAAGCGAAGCATGTCATATTCATGTGGAGAGAACACTGGGGTGGGCTGTGAATCTACAGACTCCCTCTCATGGTAATGCCTGTTGTCGTCCATAGCGTGAGAGTTGGGGTTGCCATATGACTCCGTCCTCTGTCTTTTATTAACAGGTTCTTCATAATCTTTTGGTCTATATTTTCCTGAATATTTATCATCATGGTAATATCTATTTTTTTCTTGGTCATGAGGATATCTGTCGTAATCAGATCGGTGGGCCGATTTCGTGCGTTGACGACGGTTATAGGATTCAGGTGGAGGACTCTCTAGGGATCTTCCATGATATCTTCCACGTTCATATCTGGGATAGTCAGCTGGATGTTCCTTGGGTTGTCTGCTATAATCAGCTGGATGTTCTCTTGGTTGTCTGGTATAATCATCGGGATGTTCCCTGGGCTTTCTGGCATAGTCAGCTGGATGTTCCCTGGGTTTTCTGGCATAGTCATCTGCATGTTCCCTGGGTTTCCTGGCATAGTCATCAGGATGCTCCCTAAATTGTCTCGGATCTTGTTGTTCCCTGGGCTTCCTGGCATAGTCATCTGGATATTCCTTGTGTTGCCTGGAGTAGTCATCTGGATGCTCCCTGAATTGTCTCGGATCTTGTTCCCTGGACTTTCTGGAATATTCATCCTGATGCTCTCTGGGTTTTCTGGCATAGTCCTCTTGAATTTCTCTGTGTTGTTTGGGATATTCATCTGGATGATCCCTATATGGCCTCTTCAACCCTCTGTCAGGACTGTGCTGCTTCCTGTATTTCAATGAAACTTCATACTTATCCCGGCCTTTGTATGAGCTGTTGTCATTGCTTCTGCTTGTTCGACTTTTGTAATTGTCTCCTGAAGAAGATTCATGTTGCTTATGTCTGTCATCCATGCTGTAAGTTTCACAAGTTTTATTGCTAGGTCTATCAATTGGCATTTTGTTTATGTTTCTCCTTTCATTATCAGTCCCTGTTTCTTTGGTTGGATAGTTTCTTTCTAGTTCATCGCTGGAACTAAATGTGTCGATGGGCATGCTGAAATGATAATACTGCATGTTACTGGCTTACAGAGACTAGTATACAAATGTATGTATAGATATCAGGTTGAAATATTACCTTGCTACCGGCATTGATTTCCTTCTATTCTTTATGCTGCTAGCAGTAGTCTTGGGAGGCTCACTAAGTTCAGTCTTATGTTGTGCAACATTGTCATTAACATTGCTCTTCCTATTATCAGATAACTCTAACTTCACACCAGCAGCTTTACTCGACTTATGGCTATTGTAAGTACTAGAATCAGAACTACTAGGCAAGACAGGCGGTTCCCGGCTGAAATTAAGAATAGAAGTTCCTTTAGTAACAATGAAAATTACTATCCAATCCCCCGCTGCATCTGTCCATCTGATTTTTATGCGGTTTTAACATTAGATGGAGTGATTCGTGAGGAAGGTTTAGATGTATAATATTTGCATATAATAACTATTAATAAATATGCAAAGTCGGCAAAATGTACCTAAAAGGCAGATAGAGCTACTTTGACATTTATTTCAGTAAAAAGGATAGTAAAAAAAAAGTGGAAAATTTCAAAGATTTAAATACCCCTGCAAAGCTGGGACTCAAAGTATAAGATGTACATATAAGTAGAGATTACCGTTTTTGTGACAAAACTTGAAGCTAAGTTATGGGTCGAGACAAGTTACATTGCACTATGCAAGTAAGAAGATGCAAAGCAAGGCTATGTATGTGCTTTGGATGTGGAGTTGACACAGAACCAACAAACATACATATCTAATCAATGAATATTATTATTATAATTGAAATAACATGGTGACTAGAGTAATTGATGAACAGTTCAAGTTACAAATCAAAATACATTACAATACGTTAAACAGTAGGTAATGCAAAAATGTCAATATTTTTAAACTAATGTCCTTATTATGTCACTGCATTACTTGATGCAGAATAGGAAAGAAATCTTTCATTATTACTATTCATTAGTTTGCTTCAATATGGCTTTATAAGTCATATCGAGTAACAAGTGCTGACTATACCCAAGACACTACATATTATAACCTTAAAATAATGTGATGCAAACATCTTGAAAACATCATCAAGTAAATAAATAAAAACAGACTTTGTAAAAGGGATATTGCTGACTTCTTGTTAGTGACTGACAAACAAAATACAGCTTTGGAATTATACAGGAAAGCTATTTTATTTTTTGCATTCAGAATGGTGTTAAGTTATTTTTCTTTCCATGGAATATCTATGATAGTTGTTATATAAGCCTTTTCCTTGTCATGCTGACAAGAAAAAAGGTTGTATATTCGCATTCTAAAGTCATTTTTGCAATTTGTTATTGATGGGGCAAATACTTGAAACAGTAGTCACACCAAAGGCATGCTATAGGCAGATAGAGACAAAATAACTCAATAGATATGTTGCTTACCTTTCTTGTTTAATATCATCACTCTTTTGTTTTATACCATCATTCTTTTGTTTAACGTTAACTTCCTTGTTTTTGTGTTTTTCTGGCAATGGTCTAGCCTGGTTCACCCTTCCTGGATGATTTGCACCTACATTAATGTTCCTTCTTATATGCTTCCCATTCTTTAAAGCCTCCAATACCATTAAGTCTTTTCTAAAACAGAGATATTACTGGTTTAATAAAAGATAATGTTACTTCGACTTTGTAGATAATTTTGACAATTTTTGGGGCTACTTTAGCATTGAGCTATATAGACTGTTTAGTGTGCTGCTTATTTTATTATATAAAAATTACCACATATCATTACACCACAATTATATTTTTATTAAATAGGTGGCCAGGGACCCCCAAAGCCCAGTATACTATGACACATTAAAAAAAAAGTAGCTGTTCTGCTGATGATGTTTTAGAACATATCTCAAAGTCATGACTTGAATCATTCTATAGAGACAGAAAAAGCTTGAATTGGGATTAATCTATACTAATATTATAAAGAGGTAAAATTTGTAAGTTTGTAGGTTTGTAAGTTTGTATGTAGGGGGATATTAATCTGGAACTACTGGTCTGATTTGAAAAATTCATTCAGTGTTAGATAGCCCATTTATCGAAGAATGCTATAGGCTATATACCATCACGCTACGACCCACGGGAGCGGAGCAGTAACGAAAAATGCGGGTGAAACCGCAGGGGACTGCTAGTACTTTGTAAAAATCTAGAAAATCCGCCCAAAAAAAAACCTTGATAGACCCCAGTTTAGCAAGCAGTCAATATGACTTACATAAAAAAGAAAGCAAAAAATATGATCAGTATACTAACTCTGTATTAAGTTGAGTAATCCTCTCAGTCTTCCTCTGAATTTCCGAACGAGCCGTCATCAGCAGGGAAGAGTAGTTTTTCTCTAGATGCTTGTATGCAATTTCAAGATTGTCATAATCCTGCAATATTTCCTACAATGTCAATGTGTTATCCATTAGTGTACCATCTCCCTTAGTCAGCAAAATGCATGGGTTAACATATTATGCTACATACTATGTTATATAACACCTTGTACAGAGAACTATACTCCGTTTGTTTAGGTAGTTAACTAAAGGTAAACAGTCTTGGTATGTCTTTTTATATTAAAGAGGTTGTATATAATATACACAAAGATTATTTAAATTTAGTTTATTAGCTAACATCGATTTAGGTAAATACCTATTTGCAAAGATTTTTACATACAATTTATAGACAACTTTTAGATAAAAAGACATGCCAAGATTGTTTACCTTTAGTTAACTACCTAAACCGAGGGAGTATAGTTGTCAATTAACATCATGAATCATATTATTAACACCTACTATGGAATGTAAGTTCATGACAAGTTACAATGATGTGATTTAATCCTTCAAGTATTGTAATTAGAAACAAATAGAAAGACAATAGGTGTGCGGATGCCGGTTACCGCTTGGGGCTCAACAGATTGATAAATCTAATTAGAAAGGGGCTCATAAGATATTGTGCATCAAACTGTGTTCAACAAGTACATCTTCTTCTTTACTAGGTGTTGGGCTTTATTTATGTTTTACAATTTTGATTTAAAAACAATGATTGCAGCTTCATTCATCAAATTGGACAGGTAATGGTTGTGCAGGTATAAGCAAATGTAGTATAGTGAGAAATTGCGAAAAGACAGCATTGGTGAAGCAAAACTGATGTTTTAACCAACTTCAACAGGATCAACAACAGGTTCAGGTTCTTAATGTTTGAAATTGCTATAAATTGTGTCTTCAAGGCTAGAATGAACAGGCTCTTAATAAACTACTGCGCCTCACCATCAACAATTGCGTCACTGGCGACCATCAGGAGGAATTGCAGTCAAGCACCAGTTTACATTAAAAATAAAAAAATGAGTGTATAATAAGAAATTTGATGCTTACTTTTTGGAGCTTTTCTATTGCAGCTGAACGATTTTCAAGCTGAAGTTTCAGTTCTTTATTTTCAGCACGTAGCTATAACAAAACAACAAAACATGTAATCTTACACTGTGAAACTTACATCCGACTCTGGTGACATTATAAAAAACGAGAAGTTTTATATTTGTTTACAAGAAATAAACTCGAAATCTTCGAGCCCAATTTAAAAAATTCACGCTAGCGATATCGCTGTTAGAAGTTAAAATTAATATGTTTTCGAGCATTTTTGAGACAAAATATGACAAGCCGTTTTGGCGCTAAACCATAATACCTACCTCTTCAAGAGCATGCACGTCTTCGTAGTTATTTAAGTCATCGTATATGTCATCCATTGCGAAAAGTATTATTACGTGTATAACGTTTTTCAGCTAATCAAAGAATAGCTTATAAAATTATAAAACAAAGCTTAGAATTCATACTAAACTTCACAATCAATGAAATGAAACTGCTGAAACAGTGAAACTTGGCTCGTGTTTGACATTTTAGTTGACATTAGGGATGAGTTCGATATACCAAAACGTAACTTATATCGGATATGTGTTTAATATCATATCATATCGATAGCTAAATCTACATAACCGATATGACAAAAACTATACCTAACGAGTCAGTTATATCCACCAAAAGCCAACAAACGCACGAAGTACGAACAAAACGCAAACTTCACATCACAGCGATATGAAATCGAAACAGTTATTCGCTTTGTCTCTGTCTAACTATTTAAGTTTTACTGGCGTAAAAGAGATGAAGCGAATAGTACGTAACTTTAGCAGGTGTTCGCTTGGTTAATGCAATGCGTGCGTAATATATCTTAAGGCGTTAGCAATAAGGTCTAGTTTCTATTTGTTTAGTTACAATAACGTGGTCAAAAGTTGGTGACTTTCTGGCGATTACTTCCTATTGGTGAAAAAAATCATTGTAAATATGACGATTTTTAAATGCGCCAGAAAAGTTGTCAAAATTATAGAATTAAAAAACTTTTCTGCTAGTCCTAAGCCTAGTAAAGCATGAAGGGAAATCGCCGTAGTTACAAGGTAAATTGATAAATAAAAAATCTTTAAATATCTAAAGTCCTATAACGATGTAAATACTAAACGGTAAAAGTGTGAGTTTGCGTTTGACGTTAGTTTGCGTTCCCCTTGAGTTTGCTAGTGATATCAATAATCACGGCTACGTGTGCATACCGTCCTAAGTTACTGATTATTGATATCGATATCCAAAAACGGTTTTCGATATCGATATGAAAACTGAATATCGGTTACATATCCGTTTGCGACAAAAACCGAAAACGCCCATGTCTAGTTGACATTGACACTATTGACAGTTCCGATTAATTTTTATTTTCTGCTAAAGTAAGGCTATAGTGTATGGACCATATTGCCTAGTTTTACATTACGTTTTCTTGCTTGATAAGATTTTAACAATAATATCCTTCGTATACATTTTTTGTGTTATTTGGCAGCAAATTTATAGAGTCAGCATTCTCGGAAAGCTTCATTGATGTAGTCAACACGACAACAAAATTATCAGCTCCATTCGAAGATCGCGCTGTCGCCTGTTTTAATGATTTACCAGTCCCAGTTGCATCAAGGTGTGCAGATATTTGAGATACAAAACCTAAAAGTATTGTGATAAGCTACTTAACTTCACCCGAAAAAAATCCGCCAAAATTCTACTTGACAAATAGGTAATTATTCAGAATTGATGTATAGTGGTGCACCTTTTTCAGCTTTGTTACTCAAACAAAACCGTAACAAAAATATTTTTACACATGGATGGCGTATGATCGAGACTTAGCGTGACTCGAGTCAAAAATGTAAATGTTAATGTAAGTCAGGGGCGTAGCTACCGCCGTATCTGCCGTATCAATTATACGGGGCCCCCGGGCCACGGGGGCCCCCAATGTGTGTAAGGAAAAAAAATAAAAACTTTCTAATTTATTTTATTTTACACATGACAAAATTAAAAAAAGGGGAAAAAATAAAAGAAGGCAAGGAGAGTGAATATTTAAAATTCGATTTTTATTTGTAAAATGGTTAAATTATATTATGATATTTTTTTTTCTTTTGTGAAAAATGTTTACCCCCATATAAGGGCCTCCAAACAATTTTTTTATACGGGGCCCCGACAAGGTACGCTACGCCACTGATGTAAGTGTTTTAATCGAAAGCTACCAAGACATTGTACTGACTCTTTTTCAGTTTTCGCTTCATTTTCTATGCAACAGTCTGACAAAAACCATTTTACTAGTTTGTTTGCGTAAAATTGTATTGATTCGTGGCGTTATAGTTAATACAAAACGACCACAACAAATTCAAAAAACACTAATTCGAACTCGTAAAGTAACAAAAAAATCGGCGATAATACCGCCATTGTACCCATAGAATTACATTAATGTAAAAGTTTTGTTACGGTGTAAAATAAAGTTTATTCTATTATATTCGGGAAAAAAGGGTATGACTTTACTGCAATCAAATGTAATTTGGGAGTAAACCTAACGTTCCCCGCTCCCCGCTTGGGATTTCCAAAGAGACTTAAAAAACGACTTCTTTATTGAAATATTTTAACACTTTATGCACATCAAATCAGTAAGGTTTAATCGCTATTTAGCGATTGCGTTGTTCTACTTATGATTCTGGTTACCATTGATTTTTAACTCACAAACTCTTACAACTTTTTTATTTTTCTTCTTCAGACGAGGTTGTGAGCAGATTATAAAATATTCTGATTATGAAACCGTTCTTCTGATACTTTTTAGTGATTGATGTTTGATTGAATCATCATTTTTATTCACGTTTGTCGAATATTTTCTTTCTGTTCTAAATCGACTAAATATGAAAAGTTCGACTAAAATTTTGTTTTTCCGACCGTTGCCGATTAGCGCCGACGCCCGGCTCGACCCGTTGTCGCCCAATGCCCGTACGACCCACCTTGCCCCCCCCAACCCTTCATACCCTCTCGCTGCCCATGTTGGATGAAATCGTTCGTTCGGTCGTTGTTGCGTTTTGCTTCGCCGTCTAGCGCCTGGTTCGCTCGCGGTGAACGTTACATTACTGTTGTGTTTATTCTAAATGGCTTTCTTCAGTTTTTATTAGATTTGAATAGTTCGGAATCGTTAATAGCTAGTGTTAATAAGAATGTCGGTGTTTATGAACTCAATTTATAAGATTTTCATGTATTAGTGCAACAGGCGATTGTAAGTCGCAAAGGGCTCGTGTAAACATAAGAGAACGTTGTAATTACAACATGCCTACGGATTCTGAATGCGAGTGCGACCTGGTGTCGAAGGAGTGGTTGTTGGCGAAGTTGCGCTCCGACGAGAGGGATACTGTGCTGATAGACTGTCGCGGTTCCAATGAGTACTCGATAGCTCACATCCGTTCCGCAGTTAACTTTTCTATTCCGAGTATAATGCTACGGCGGCTGGCAGCGGGCAAGATCGAGCTCGTGTCCACAGTGCAGTGCAAGGAGCTGAAGGCGAGGATCTCGCACTGTCGTACGCGGGGCATATTTGTGCTGTACGGCGACGGGGTTCCTCGGGACCCGGACTCGGTGCACGGGATCCTGCTGCGGAGGCTAAAGCAAGATGGCGTGCAGGTTGTCTGCCTTGAAGGTACGAGTGAGTCCATGTATTACCTAATAACATTAGCGGGCAGTGTCCCCTACGCGGTCTGACACAGTGGGTGTCACCCACAGCCTTGTATTGCACACAATCGTCCTCACATTACTAAGTATCACTGTAGTCCTATGGACATGGTATAGTACCATTTCATGCTAACCAAAAGATGAGATGACACCGAGCATGATGACATGAAATTTGTTTACATTGTAAACGGTTTCCTAAATAATGGTTTCCACTATTTCTGATGTTACATTCTGCTTACTAACCCTAATTGTGTACAAGGTATAAAAGAAACTTGTTCTCTGCATTAATCTTTCCGTGTTACTTATGCAATCACTAATGAACAATTTTAATCAATTTACATGTCCTTGTAATTTTTGTGATCATCTACCTGTCGTGTCTTTCAAAATCCTAGCTATACTTCTAGCAATAGGCAGATGTAATGAAAAATAGAACTACTAAATGCCATTTATTCCAATTGTTGATTTAAGTATTTGTCTCATCTCCTTCACAAACTGGACAAAACTAGTTACACCATTTATATTAATTAAATATAGTTTCCATCATAACACAAGGGTTTCTAAAATGAAAAATCTCATGGTTCATCTAAACGAGAGCCTTTATGGTAAAAAGATTATCCGATCAACATGCATCATTTTCCTGACCTAGTCCCATATTACTTGGAGTAGCCACATCATGTTTTGTTCCCACATACTCCGTTATTAAGTGGTCATTAAGCTGGAACCTTCTTAGTTTATCCCTCAACTTTTGAGAAAAGTTAAACTAGTGCGCCTCACCATCAACAATTGCATCACTGCTTACCATCAGTTGGGATGGCAGTCAAGCACTAGCTGGTGTTAAAAAAAGAAAGATAAATAAAGCTATATTAAAGACTGTTTGTTCTGTAGTAAATTGATAATAATTATATGACTATTAAAAAAGCATTATCACACTTGAAACCAAATTGATAACAAACTTTTACCACTTTATCTTTACCTAAAACTGGCCCAGTATGACTTGGACTATCCAATATGTAAAATACTTTATATTAATTAATTTCTCCTATAAGTTGTAATGTCCAAGCGAATTGTTATTTTTAGCCAAAATCATAACAAAGTATTCTGTTACACTCAAATTTTTAGCTCAAATGGTAACAAAAATTAAAGAGTAAATGAAAAGAACAATCTTCTTTCATTTAGTCCATACTAAGGTGGTTTGTAAGAGACTGCCCTGTGCAATAAGACCACCCATTGTACACTTAGATTTAGCAAATGTTTATCCTGTTCACATTATGAAGTGTAGAACTACTAAATCTATATAATGATGACTACACATATAGACGTCACAAGACAGTTTTTAGGTCTCCGTCACATGCTCTATTCAGCAGCATTAATTCATGAATCTCTGACTGGTTGCATGAGACCACGCTGTTATTGTCTTACTATTGTGTCTTGTTTCGCGGGTATGTGATAGGTTAAATGTAGCTAAATAAACACCCACTTTTGACCGAAATGACAATCATGATGAGGCTAACATCTCACCATTAATCAACCACTATTTTTGCTTTACAATAGTTATTGGGTCTGTTACAACTATTCTGCCAGTGCCACATACCAAACACTAATAATTTACTATGATTGGAACAATAGTAACACATTTTAGTTCATGAATCCCTGATTGGTCCTATGAGACCGCACTGTTATTGTTTTACTATTGTGTCTCGTTTTGTGGGTATGTGATAGGTTAAAAGTAATTCTAACTTGCTTCTTCTTTTAAAAGTAATTTGTCTATAAATGAAAAGCGTCTATAAATAAAGCTATAAGATTGAAGTGTCTAATAATATAAAAATATTTTTTTCTTATTGTTGGTAGCAATGTGCTTGACCACTATCAATTTAAAGTTTTGAGTGTTTTTGGCACGAGGGGGGCTGGGCTGCTGGGGTTGGTTTCCAGTTTGTATTATATGCCCATAAAGTCAATTTACCAATGTTAGTTCAAGGACAGTTTATTGCTAGTGTAATTAAGCTGCTCTACTTAATCACATAGTAGTTTTAATACTTACTTTATGTCTAGTCAGACCATATAAAATACTACAGGAAATAATATACTTAATATTTATTTCAATTTATTACTAAACTTGATAAACATTTCTTTGACTGTCTTTATTTATCTTTTCTTGTCTCTTGTCTACTGATAATGGCAGATAGTAAAAAGTTTTTAGTCCAGGATAATTGAAACAGATATCCTGCTTTCTAACTACCTTTCAGATATTAGATAGACTGAGATTTCAAAATACATATTTACCAATAAGAAAATGAGGTTTAGTATGTTACAGTTGAAATACTAATGACTATCAAATAAGTAGCTAGCTATGTATTATTCTCACGACGGCATTCATTCAGTAAATTATTACCTAACTTGGTGGTAACACGTAATACCGGTTGCCACGCCGAGGAACCGTTTCATAACATTCATTGACAAAAAAATCTCGATACTTATCGATCTTAGAATTTGAAAGCAACGTACACGAATTATGAAATGCTCATCAAGCAAATGCAATGAATGTTTTTTGATGTCCCAAAATGACGAAAACTTCGTGGACAGCTTTACCGCTAACTTCCTTTATAACAAGAAAAAAAGGAGCATTGATATCTAGATTTTGCAAACCGGAATAAAACCGACAGACTTCCGCACTAATTAAGATCGATTGTATCGATTTATTTTGTAACAGCAAAGTATAGGAAAAGAGCTAGATCAGCACGAGCGACTCCAACACCCGGTAGTTATTTAATACTAGTATCAGATGCGACGAAACGTCTTCGATTCAATATGTTTTAGTTTAAAATGTGTGAGGGGCGTAAGAGGCATGCCGGAGGTCGCCAGTCGAGGCATCCGCTCCTCCAAACGTGGGAGAGGAAGTCGACTACTTATTGTGCTCCTCAATGCGAGACGTTAGATTATAATCACCGCACAGTCTCGAATGCGCTTGTTTGTACCGACGCTACGTTATTTTCTGGACTGGTAAATGAACACACTTTAATAGTCCATTTATTGCTATGTAATTTATTTTAAAACGAAAATAATGATGAGTCGCTTGAATGAAATGTAATGTGCGTACTTTCTGAATAGCAGGATAAATTATAATTAAGTACGTAAGTAATGAAGTTTATAACAGCTGCTCTTGTTGTTATTTTTACACAATGAGTAGACAAACCCAACCACATTGTTGGCCCCGTTGCAATTAAAATAATAATAATTAATTAGCCCCATTCAATCAATGCCATATCCTACGAAACTATCTACAGTTCTTAGTGTCCATTGAGGACAAATATTGCGATATCGTTTTTACGACTGTTCTGCTCATTCCGATGACTCAAGCATCAAATATTTGTTAGTTTCAACAACTACATTAGTAAGAAACTTGAGAGGATCGTATAAATTTATCAGATATAGACTGGATGATCAAACAGGCCGGATGTGTGCAGCTATTGCTTCGGTCTTCGTCGGCTCGTCCGACGGAAGAGCGCCGCAATTTTATTAATAAGTTCCCGTTTCACTCACGTCCTGTCAATTTCAACTTTGCGTGTAAACTGTGAATAAAATATGAATGGAAAATATTTTATACGATAAAATACATGCTTTGCTCAACAGAAAGATCGCAGTTTTAGACAACTTTTCAAGAATGTATGTGATAGTTACATCAAAAATTAAAGTCCAAACTGCCGAAGCGTTTAGGGAAAATAAATATTTTCTATTTCCTTATAAGTATCCAATAATCTTGATTCAAGCCTGGAACTACCATTTTCTATACAGAAAATGCTCAGATTGCTCATAACGCCGGGGTATAAACTTTTTATACTCGCTACTCATTTGATGTTCAAGTAACGAATAGGCATCATCGAAACACCGGAAGCAAATTAATAAATTCAGCGATGGCATTAATTGTAAATAAGGTATTCCATTGATCTATATTGGAGCGTGAATTGCCCATTTGAAGTGTCTGAGTACAGAGCAGCTCGATCGTAAAATAAATGGCACGTGCTTGCGAACAACAGGATGTTGTGAGCTCCGCTTTGAATGTAAACTCTTTGGGGCTTAACATTTATAATCGTAGAGGAAATCGTGTGCATCTGGCCGGAGTGGATGGCTCACGCGAATATTATATGATAATACGGCATCGTAGAGGAAAAGCAAATGGGAAAGGGAAGCGGGATCTCATAAAGGAGAATCGCGTCAGAATTAACTTAACCGCTTGGATACAATATTACATTTTATTTTGAGCTCTTTAGCAACTAGGTTTAATGTAAGCTAATATTAAAACTATTTTTCCTCAAAAGGACGGCCGACAATGTTAATCAGTAGAGTATCATTGATAAATGTAAAGCGTAAAACTTTGAATGGAGCACAGTGTGTATAAACAAGTACATCGGAAGGCGTAACATTGGCATTGACAGTTTTTATGTGCTGATGTAATGTCCAATCCGCGGATTACTATTTTGTGCTACGTATTGTATTCTGATTTTATTTATGTCTGGTTCCGCTACAGTGAATCTGAATAAAAAAAGGTAACTTGTTACGCCGTAAAAGCACGTAAAGGTCACCAATTTGTTAACGCTCGTGTACATTTGAATATGGTTCATAAATGAGATATCAGCGGACAAGTGTACATTGTTATAATTGTGGATAATGTAACATGTGATGTGAGGTCGGGGTGCAGCGCGATGTAATTCTGTTAAACACTGATACGATTATCAGCAGCACTATCTGGCGGGCCGCCGACAACGGCGCCACACTCATTATCGACTTGAAATCGAGCCGACAGTCAATTAGTGTAACATGTCCTGTCTGACCATTTATAATTCAATACGCTGGCGAATAAACCCAACCAGCTAAATTAATGAACAGGAAATTAAACGTTTTGCGGTGGTGAACTAGGGACACTTAGTTGTCTAACCGCAATGTATGTAATTTCGCAATAATTGAAGAGGCATCATCTAAAATATATCATGAGTAATGAGATGTCAATGTAATTGTTATAACTTTAACCTTTGCTTGCGGTTCGTCCCGTCATACTCATCGTGGTTGGACTTTGTGGCTTCAGGAAGAAATAGACCGTATTTTCTGTAGTCATCAAATAGTTACGTTGACTGTAACCCTAGACCTGTAGACTCGCTGCCCATATTCTCCGTACATGCTTGATTCGTTGTTCCAACAACAAATAGGTATGTTTTGCGATCCCAAATCCTAACATAGACATTTCTTCATAAACGCGTGGGCTATTTTGTGAAGTTTATATAATACAGATACACTTTTCTAAGTACAAGCAATATCTATTTTCGTGATATCGCCTTGAAATCCAAAACTCCCATTCCGTCGATTCTAAGAACCTGAATCAAATCGTTAGGAGTGACGTCAATCTGATACATTCCCAGAATCTGGCCGAACGTACCTAATTATTTATTTATTAGTGTTATTTCTCTATTGTTTTCTTAGCAGAAAATTCTAATTTTAACCATTAATAAGGTTTGTTTGCACAGGTAACAGAACATGATTCGCAGAAAATGCTGCATCTTTATCTAGTCTTGGCTGTTGGTTCTGTGTTGGCTATTGGTTATATTCGTTGGCTATTGGCTGCGATGCCAGAAGGTTAAAATGTTTATGTCATTCATTTAACAAGACTTGTTTGTCACGATCATTGTGAATGGATTTAATTGACCCAACTCGAAGAACAGTCAATAGAGGCCGATGTGCAATCATATTTATAAGTCGCCCACCAACCTTAGTAAATTGGTTTAAATTGTTCCAACAGGCTTGATTAAAGTCTATTTAAAGATGCCATGTATTATCAATGACATATGCTTTCGCTTCAACCTACTTACTATCTACATTTTACTGCATTGCAATCATAAGACTTAAGAACGAGCTTTACCGTCTCCAAAATGTAAAGATGCTGGAAGGAAGGTGACAAAGTTTATAAGTTTTCTGCGACGCTATTAGGATGGCATGAGAAGAAGTTCCTAGATTAAATTTAAGAGTAGGATTGACACCCGCCTATCCAATCTCTTATGTTACAGTGCCAAGGTTTACAAGATAATTTACTATGCCATAGTCATCATAATCTATGAATATTATGCATTTTATTCGCTAACATAATCTGTCTTGCACTAGTCTGCACCCGTCACACAGGAATAAGTTGAGTGGCTTTTCATAACGAGGGTGCATTTCCGGAGCCAAAGTTTATATGCCCAAGTCCCCGGATCTTTCAGCTAAGCAAAAAGTTGCAATATAATATTGATATCTACGGACACTGAAGACTTTTAGAGCAGAAAGACCACCAAGCACTTAATCGAGAAGAAAATGGTACCTATGTGGGATAGTTCACAGGTCTGCATAATGATGTATTAGGTGTTTAAAATCGCACAAGGTTGTTGATAAACGTGGCTGGAAGGACGCGGGCCGCCGCCGGGCCAAGGCCTCCCGCAGTCCGCACCTGCCTCCCACGCCACGCCAGCGCCTCCCCGCTGACACCTCCGTGCTGCGTGCACGATCCTGCCTATGTGCCATGCGTATTTCCACATCTCGTTGTATACTTCACAGTATTTGCATAATTTTTTGTCCTCTTCAAGGCCTCTGTCCTCTATGCCCCGAACCTTATAAAATTATAATCAGTTCAAATTATATCAAAGATACATTTAAGGTAGACTGTTGTATGGCGATCGGTGGGCGGTCAGGAGTGGGTGCTAAATGTGTGCGAAGCGATCACGTTTCTATTGAGTGGGTGTAGCAGGCTGAAGGATTGGGTTTGCGCGGTGAGGGGCGAATTTTATGGAGTCCTTGCTACCGAGGACGAGCGTGAAAAGTGGGGGGGAGGGGTGTCGGAGACGTGGAGGAGGGTACGACGGGTTCATTGAGTGCGGCGGATGAATGGGCCGCGATGAGTCATCGGATCGATGCCGCGCGCCGCCGCCCGCGCCCCGCGCCGCGCGTCTGCGTGCTGCCGGCCTGCCTGCCAGGCCTGCAGCTCACCCAATGGCCCATATTTAATGTGAAAGTGGCAAATCGGCACACTTGTCCTGCTATCTGATTATTCATCGTCATTACGGTAGCCGACATTTTAATTTGGGTGGCCATTCTTGGATAAAATATTTAAAGTTGCTTGCTTGCGGCACTAAGATGATAATGTTTTGATTACTTACTTGAAAAGCAAGGGCAATGTAAGGAAATGTATGTTCAGTTCAGTCACTAAATTAACTGTCATTGAAACCATATTCATCATCGCCTACATAAAACAGCCTTTTCCTCATCATATTGGTACATAACTCCACTAAAGACTAATGTTATTATTGCATATTTTTGCAATATTCCAATATACGTCGATTAACTGTTCAGCCACAAATGATATCGTATGCGGAGGATATTGAATGGGCGTCAATAATGGGCTGTCGTGCTCGTGACCATTGCTTATACCTCTTATAGCTCTGTGATGGACATAATGGGAGCGCTATTAGCATCACAATCGTGGGCTGAGCAGCGGACGACAGGAAGCGGCCGAACGCGACGGAAACGCTGCGTGTCGTCTATGTACCGCACCTGTCGCCAGCAGCGCCGTCCACACAACTATACATACTAAAAACCTATTAAGAATCTTTTGTTCCATTCTATTTTTACGATTGTTTTGTTATCAAACTTGCCTGGATTCCTCCCAGCTGTCTGTATTCCCACTAAAAGGGTAACTTAGACTGTGGGTATTAAAGGTGTGGGTTGAGTAACATTTCAACTCCGACAAATAAAATCATGACCTTTACCATAAAATATTCTGAAGATTTTCTAAAAGTCAAGAGGTCTATCTTGTTCGTAAAGACGTCATAATAAAGAATATTCAACAACTTGGGTTCGCTCATTAAAATTATCCTCGGCGTTACTCTTTTACCTCGATGTAAAAGATATTTTAAGACTGTATAGTAAATGTCAGACGTGCATCATTATGAATGGAAGTATATTAATGGACAGAACAATGAATGAACGAAATCAACTTGGAATTAAATTAACGACCGCCTACGCAGATTTGCGTCAATAGTTAACGCGCAACTAGTAATTACAGCTAACAATTGGCTGCTGTAGTAACTAACTGTACGGAAATATGAAACAGAATTGAAGTCTTTGCCTCACAATACACTAGCCTTGACAACGTTCCTCCAGTGTCTGCCTGGAGGACGATTTTCAAGGTTTGCGTTTCTTATCAATGCAATTGGACCTTGAACCCAGCGATAGTGATTGTTATGAATTTCAGATTAAAAAATATCGGCCTGATGATATGGGGCGAGTAGTGCAAGGGGCCTGTTTACTACTGCGCATTATTGAAAAGAAAAATCTTATCGATTAATCATAGTATCCCATATCTGGTCATTGTCCCCCCGCAAGGTCAGGTATTACTCACAAGCGCATAATCATTTCGAGTTTTCGATTGAAGGCTTTAATAGGATCACGCAGTGGCTTTCTGAAGGGGTCCCCCGTTAATTCTGTTATTTGTATCTGCCTTCCTTCTTCGAAAAATTCCATGAACTTGTGTGCATCTGAAGCAAACCATACATAGTTTATCCTTTAGTCATACTCGGAAACTATTTAGATGGTATTTGTATGACGTGTCATACGGAGAATAACCACATAACAATTTTTCGCGATGCAGCTTAAATATCGACGGAATTTTTATTACGTAACTGCAAAAATGTGACAGCCAAACGTGGACTTTTAATCATGGCTTACTAGCTGCTGCTAGCGGCTTCGCCTGCGTGAAAGTAGAAATTTTTTTTGTTCCGAGGGAACATATTCCCGGGATTAAAAGTATCCTATATATGCTATTCCAGGACATGATCTCCTCGTGTGCCAAAGGAGAATGCCCGTTTTGTAAGGGAAGTTGGGTCCCACTGCCAGGCATTTTTATTTTACCTAATAGTAAAAACATAGCAGTTTCATAATTGGAAACCTTTTTTCAATGTGCCACCCTGGTTCAGGAGATATAATTATTTTTCTGTTTTAAAAATCTAGGTTATAATTACATATTGACAGACTAAACATCACCATGAGCATGGAATTATGGCTCTATTACTTTAATTCCAAAAATTATATAAAAAATAATTTGTACACAAAAAAATTAATAATATTTTTAGGATATTATTCCAAACAGGTACCCGATAGCACAAAAGGGACCTGCCCCGTGGCATTCTCCTTTCATATAAGTAAAACTGTTCAGCTGTTTAATTGTGAAGAGGTAACAAACATGCACAGTTGCACACACAAACTTTCGCCAATAAATAAGAGCCAGTAAAAGAAATATGTATAAGCTGAAGCACTTTATTCCCCTAGCTTCCTCGCTAACATGCGAATAATTAATCACTTAGCTCTAATTAGACCGCAGGTGTCCGTCGAAGTCATCCTATCCCCCAGATGCAGTTATAGGGAGTGGCAAGTGATGCTTTAGACCCCACTTAATTTGCTTATTTGTTTAATCTTCTTGCAACTAAATGCGGTCTCAATGCCTTAGGCATTCTCTTACCAGTCAACCTAGGGTTGTGGAGAGAAAATATTTATTTATTTATTTAAACTTCATATACAGTAATGCTACACAGGCGGACTTAATGCAACAAGGCATTCTGTAACAGTCTGTCAGTTATGGCAGATGCATAAAAATAAGAAAATATTATTAATTTATTACATGTTAGAATAGCTGCAAGAAGCTTTTCAGTCAACTAGAGAATTTATTTATTTATAGGTGTTAGGCGCCATTCTGCATTACATAACTTAGCATAATTTTAAATTAATTGTGCATATTATACGTTTCTATTCCGGTTATTAAACCGTATTTTCTGGTTCGTAGCGCCAATAGTGAGGCAAGTATTTTAATGACCAGCCTTGCTTAAAAATTTGATTTCAAAGAAATTTTTCACTAATGTCAATGACGAATACTAATAAATACGTTCGTGCATCTTATTAATTAGTTTGTATGGGTTTTTCTTAATTCATTCAGAGAAAACCAGGCTTATTAAGTAGGTAATTAAAAGAAGGTTTTCTATCGTAGATATGCGTTTTGACATTTAATGCCTAACAGTCGTTTCTGGTGAAATTCGGGCGCAGTGCCAATCTCTAAAGGTTGCTCTCATATGATGCTATCCAATAAATTAAATAGAACCTTTTCAGTGGTGGGTTGATACCTACTGGAACCCTGAGTTTAACGAAAAAGAACCCCAGGATCCTGTAATGAAAGCAAATAAGGTGCAGCAGAGTGGGTTTTAGTTAGTAGATGCCTGACACGCCTCCCCCCGTGCTCTAATATATTCCACAACTTTTTCACACATCGCCATCTAGTCCCAAGCTAAACAGAGCTTGTGTTATAGGTACTAGACAACTGATAAACATACTTATATATTTCTAAATACATACATATTATAGATAACCTACACCCAGCCACAGAACAAATGATCGTGCTCATCACACAAACATTTGTCCTGAGTTGGATGATGTACCACCTAAAAAAAACCTTTTCAGTGGTTTGAATAATGTTCTGTTTGTCAACAGGAGACTTCAACGAGTTTCGGCGCGCTTATCCTGAATGGTGCAGCGAAGCAGGCGCTCAGCATGTGCCCCATCTACCGCTCATGGGACTACGGTCAGTACCTACAACTTTAGGCCTTACTTGTAAATTATCCCGTAAATATTCTCACTAATGAAACCACTTCAAAAGGATTTTTTTTAATAATATGAATATAAAAGCCAGTGCTTGACTACTATCCCGCCTGATGATAAGGTAAGCAATGATGCAAGCGCACTAGTTTATTAAGGCCTATTCACTCTAACCTTGAAGGCACCTAAACATTAATACTTTTGGACCGGTAAATCGCCTAATACGAAAAGAGAAAACAGCTGATACCATTTAGAGTCTTATTGTCCAACGTATAGAATGGTTACAATTATGAACAAATCACGTCTAACTTGCAACCTGTACCTCTGAGGCCTCCACATCCTACGTTTTAGAAAACCTTGAAATATTTTTTAGATCTCCCCCAACCTATACCTACTTGTCCAATTCTACACAATTTCGGAATGGTTTTCAGCAATATTATTTTCCGCTTCAATAGTTTAATTTTCACAATCTATTTTACGCCAAAAATGCAATTATTTAGTAAGGTTACGGAAATCTGGTGTATTGGTTTAAGTGCCTGGCTGGCAGGCAGGAGGCAGGCACATCAATCGTGGCTCGTGGGCATACATACATGGCCCAGTAATGGAGTTTACGTGTAATGTTCAGGTACAGCGAGAAGTCGAGAGGGCTTATTCTCTCAGGGACGGTCTGGAAGTAGAGGCCAATGTGCAAAATTTATATATCCTCCCCCCACTGGGAGTGACCTACGAAAACTTTAATAATTCCTAACACTTTTCCGCGCTCGTATTCAGGTTATATGTTGCTTTTATTACTTAACAAACGCTGATGCCACGTCGTTACGAACAAGGTTATTAAGATCACAGTTATAATTAAACTCGATTGTGTAATACAAGTATATCGAGGAAATCATTAGAATTGTAATTCTGAACGGGCTGCCTCGCTCGATTGAGAGAACGAGGAAACTCACGCGTGGGAACGAGATTTGCGCGTGAGAAGGTTTTTCACTTCGCTGGAAAAAGTGTCCGAACCGATTCCGGCGAGACTGGATGCGAGCCGGCGGACTTTCTCAATATGATGTAGTTGATGAACCGATCCCGTGAGAAGCAATTGTACCATCGCCTCGTGTCTGTTACGACAGGGGCTTAATCGCTGAGGAAAGTGTAATATAGGTATTAGATATTATATCAGTGATTGTAGGACACGTGAAATTACGAAATAAATGCGCTGATAAGTTAAAAATTGAGGAAAGTTTCGAGGAAAACATTTTTAAAGTTTTTGATACGTAGCGGCGTTAAATAATTCTCGTGTACTTTAGTTCACCTTCACCTGGAGTTTGTTAACGCGTGGGCCGCATATGCAAGCAGATCGAATCATAAACCGAATTCTCAGTATCGGTGACGATGTCGGAGGATGTTAGTCATAAAGTGCAAACACTGGTTCCTTCCTCCCGCTCTTTGTTACTCAGCACTCGGCCACTATGTGATAATGTACTAGAATATAATGTTCATAGTACCTATCACACGTAGCCGTGACTGATTGAGTTCTGCACGTGCGCACACGCCAATGTCAAATATTCCATTCATGAGAATTAGTGATTTGTTCTGCTGGACTAGTAGCGTTTAGTAGTAGAATGCTAACCAAATTAGCGAGTAAGGCTTGCCTCCTTAGCTCTATAGCGGTCATTTAGTGCTGAGGACTGTTAGAACAAGGTCTGTGTTTGAAGAAACATGCGCTATATTTCGAACTAACACACGATCTTGATTAGCTGGTCAGTGTTAGCAGGAACCTGATTTTTTATTCAGAACTAGCTGACGCAACGACCATATAGCAAATATACAGCTATATGAGCTGACTCGACAGATGTCGATCTGTTAAAAATGTCAAATCTACGTACATACATTAGAGGACAAAGTATCCCCCAACATTACGTACAACGCTGTCAAGTTATTGTACAGCAAGTCCTACATCGCATAAATATTGAGGGACAACTTGCGGGACACTGAGCAACGTTGCAGAATTACGTAGAATGAGAATTACGCGTCATGTTTGGGACATTTGTCCTCTCGCCTATCTGAGGCTTTAGTTTACGAGTATATAATAAGGATTGACAGCCAACCCTAATATTGATAGTGGCAGTCTATGTAATAAAGTCAAGTACGTAATTTGTAATTTTTTAGCAATTTCCGGATAGGTACTTCAATAAATAGACAAAAAAGGATAAAATCGATCCATACCTTCTAGAGTGTTGGCCTTAACGGCATATTTAGCCATTCATTCTTATTTTTTTGGTTATTGCGGATGCGAAGGCGAAGTCAAAGCCAGATAAAAAGTAGCCTGTCTTTCTTTGGGGAAGGACCCTGTATCAAATTTCGTTAAAATAATACGCTTCAGTAGTTTAACCGTGAAAGCATAACAGACAAACTTAGTTTAACATTTATAATGAATAAAATAGATCTAGGACTAGTGTTTTTAAACTTTAAACTTATTTGAACTTTAGCTTCACCAGCTAAAGGTTACTAAATCGATAGTTGAACGTTCCCGCCCGTGTAAAAACTTGCTCCGCATTGCAGAAACACTTTTAAAAAAATACGCATTGGTTAATAAACTCATTCATCATTTGGAATGGTGACGAGCACCGTCGACGTCTGTAAGCTGTGCTGTAAGTGTGCAGTTACCTAAACGCGTAATTGGCGTGTTGCATTAGAAGCGGTGGAACGGAGCCTTGCGCTCAATGGCCGCGCTCCATTCATGCCACCAGCGCGCATGCGGAGCGCACCGCCGAGCGCCGTTCACCGACAGTGCTGTTTTTCCCTGCGCAAATCACTGTAGTTCGGTACATGATGTTAATGAACCGACGATGTTGAATGGCAACTTGTGACGTGACATCACCATACAATATCGCTGTATCGATACTAACGCCACTACACTAAACTTATTATTTATTTATTATTCATGCATTAGACGCAGTACATGCAGTGCGCATAGTTCAAATACATATTTAAATAGTAGTAATATAAAATAGCTAATCTTATTTTATAACATTGTACTAGTGTGCTGGTTGTACGTAGGCAAAGCAACCGATGAGTTTCGCGCTAAATCTGAGCATGAATTCGCATAAAGAGGATGTACGTAAAACATATTTCGAGTTTCCCGAATTATTTTCCTTCGAGTCTGATTCAGTTTTGATCGCGTGGGCGGCGTGACTGCTACCTTTCTCGTTATAATACCGAGCGAACTATAAATAGTAACATTCAAATTAATGGTGTAAATGTAACGAATCCCACGCTGGAGCGGCACGCCTCGCGCCTGCCGCCTCCGGCCCGGCGGCGCTCCGCTCCCGGCCGCGCCGGACCGACACACGCACGGCTTAGTTAGGTAGCCCACGGCAGGCCCTTGGCCGATATACCTCCTCGTCTAGCTTATAACAACGCTCTATTTTAAAAATAAAAACAAGATAACATTGTACGATCTTCTGAACAACAGGACGAAATATAATTACGATCCCGCCTACACACGTTTTATAAATAGATATTTAGAAATGCCTTGGTTCTGTAATTAAATCTTTATACAATGTTTTGTTATAGTTACTGAATAAAAGATGACGTAAACTGCTTTATTATCTCTAAGGGTTGATGTCAAAATCTCTTGATAATTTGATATCTAATCCTCGTTCATAGATAATAATTTGGTTTCAATGTAAAGAGTGGCTCGTACTGAAACATTTTCCGGTTATTGACATTGAGACAAATATTGCGTCGATTGTTGTAGGCTTTACGGTTCAGTTGCTTGTGCTTCTTTCTGTGAATCGAGATAGTTGCGGGAAATGCTAATTTCGGATTTGTTGTGATGTCAGCGTGCTTAATGATGACAGGCGTAGATCCTGGTCGAGCGACGCGTCGGCAGGTTATCGCTGAGTGACGTCATCGTTGTTGACGTCAAGGCGATCCTCGCTCCGCGTGTGTTCATTCACGAAATAATCCGTCCACGGTCACGGTCGCTGACGGCTATATTTTATTTTGCGAATTTTAATCAGAATTATTTCATGCATAAATTATTCAGTTTAATTTAGTTAGGTACAGATAATGTA
This sequence comes from Mythimna separata, assembly GCA_030763345.1. Lineage (NCBI taxonomy): Eukaryota > Metazoa > Arthropoda > Insecta > Lepidoptera > Noctuidae > Mythimna > Mythimna separata. The sequence goes on along the minus strand of CM061171.1, from coordinate 19,249,677 downwards.
GCATTGAAGAAACATTTATTTTCATTATCAGTTGACATAATAGGTAAATAATATACAGTATTATCACTTCAGTGAGCTTTGAGACTTAGATAGCCGGATCTGCAATGAGGGGCTATGCATTATAACTATTACAAGTCTTCTCCATATGAAAAAATACTTGAAGCAATTGAATGTTTTTCCCCGATTCTGGATTCTTGGATTAAAAAATTCTTATCATATTTAATTACTTGATTAACGATTAGATTACATATGTATACGTAGGTATCTATGATTCAATCGATCAATTCATTTTAAACGTACTAGCGGCCCGCCGATTTCACACGGGTGCAAATTTATCAGTGTTATTCTACTATATTGTGAAGTAAGTATGTATTATATAAACCTTACTCTTGAATCACTCTATCTATTAAAAAAACCGCATCAAAATCCGTTGCGTAGTTTTAAAGATTTAAACTTACATAGGGATATAGGGACAGAGAAAGCGACTTTGTTTTATACTATGTAGCGACATGCAATTCTAAGGCCATTTATGAATTAATCCATAGCAGCCAGTGGTCACATTAACCTATCACATACCCACAAAACGAGACACAATAGTAAAACAATAACAGCGCGGTCTCATAGGACCGGTCGGGGATTCATATACGCATTATTGTATTAGTAGCATGGTCCTTTTAGTCATAGCTATAATACCAACTACGCCATAAAACCTCTTAACATACTAGCAACACCATATTAGCACTATAATATAATTATGTTCAGTAAACACTAAGCTGCACAGTGCTTAGTGTTTCCCATATAAAGCCGTTTTCTGATAGCAGATCTTTAAACTTTATTACTGCCGTTCAGAAGTCTGTTCACTTTTGGTTAGAATATTAAATAAATAATAACAAAATTGGCTGCAACTATCTGTTAGTTTTATTTTTTGATAGAACTTGCATAAAATTGGTTTTACAGAATAGCATTATGGAGGGCTCTTTTATTGGAGTAAATACAAAGCCATTTTAGAGTACAAGAAAATTATTTTTCTACCGCTTGTGTTGGTGGTGTCATGATAATATTGATGTTCTTAGATTGCGTCGTTGCAATGAGGCTGGCTTGTCATAGATACTCGTGTAATTGGCGATCCAGTTAAACTATTACAGGGTACTCGACGATGCCTACTATCTCAGAACTTGGACGAAAATAGAACGCTGTGTTAATTTAAGTCGACATCACTCTTTAGTGTAGTGTAGTGTAGGTGCTAGAGTGGCCTGCGACCTCGACACACTTGCTAAAATACAATACCAAACAAACACACGTCCACACTTATACATATTATATGAACATACATACAAACAAGCCACGCATAACTTGTATTTTAGCCCGTCATACATAACATAAACGAGCGTTCTGCTTTGTCCGGACAAGTCCGATCGTTAAAACGGCTGCCAGGATGGGAACTAGCGAGTCCGCCATTAAAAAAGCGTCCCTTGCAGGCGGTCATTGGCAGCGGGTGGGTCGAGCCGCATTCCTGTGCGCCAGCGCACCGCACGCACTCGTACGCCCACACGCACCGGCACCAGTGTGCACACAGTTACCCGACCGACTCGCGGAGCCCGCCGCTGCGTCCCGCGGCCACGACTCGGCCCGCGCTCGTTATTCGGCCGGCTCGCGGAGGCACCGGCCGCCCATACGTATCGGACTCGTTCATTAATAACACGGCCGACCGTGTCACGGCTTCCGGCGTCCGCCTCGCACACGCCGCCGCCGCCGCCATTCAAATACGAATTGTATTCGCATGGAGCCGCCGACGCTGTCACTTACACAATGCACTACTACAAGTAGCTAGTATGCGCGCATTTAAATGAGCAGGTCACATTCATTGTTTGAGTAGAGTGGCATTCTCTACAGCCTTGTTACACCTGTGTATCGGGAATATTGAGTTCACAATCGGCACTTGCATAACGGCCGGGGCTCCGTTCACCCACATGTAGGTAAAATTCGTGCTTGTATATAGTTAACACGATGGCTCGGACGGCGCGGCGTGGGCGAGCGGCTCCCCTGAATGGCCGTGTCGGCTGAGCGCGCCCACGCGCGGCCCACGCGCCCGCGCCGCACTACCTACTATGAGCCTATTAATGCCTGGTACATGCTGCCGCAGCCCACTGCCTGCCGACTGTTCATTATTATCTTGATGACCACTCACGCGACACTGATCCAATTTGGATCAAGCGCCTGTTTGACGCACGCTCCCCATTCAATACAATAACATTGATATTTTTATGAAGCGCTTAGTATTTATTCATTCCACAAAGAACGGCGAAAAATACGTTTTCCCGTGACGGTTATGAAGTGATATATTTTGACTTTAAACACACAAACATCAGTCTTTATGAAAGAAAGGCTTTCATGTAAAATAATTCGAATCAATCAATTAATTAAAAAAAAACTGAAATCTGTAAGTTGATATTTTGTATGGAGAAGCAATTGTCCAAGCAGAAAATTTCCTGAATGTTATTATTTTATCATATTGTCACAAATTATTCTAAACTGGACCTTTATGGCTCAATATCAATTTGGAAAACGGATTGAAAAACTATCTGATAGGGTTGACATCATCTCTCTAGCCTTTTCCCAACTGCTTGCTGTCCGGCTTTCACTCTAATCGGATGCGGCTGAACATCCGTGTTTTACATGGAGCGACTATCAGACCTTTACTACCCAGTTACTGGGCAATACGATTCCTTCAATTCCAATATGATACTTCTTGAATAGGCTGATGATGATGGTGATGATAACGTATTTTTTTATACCATTTTCGGTTCACCTATTGATCGTATGAAGTTATGAACTACGTACACTAATATGGTAAAGTGTAAATTCATTAATTAACTTCTCACTTGCTGAAGAGACTGGACACGACCACAAAGCCTTTTGCATTTGATAAAAAAAGGATGCAGGCTCCGCATTCTACAAACGAGATCCAAACATAAAAACGCGGCATAGTTTTAGTGACTGGAAACTTAACATTCTTTCTGAATTAACCCGAAAAAAAAAACACTAGGGATTATTTTTTTACGAATTGATGAATTAAGGGTTGCTTACAATGATGTATTCATTGTTTATGTAACACGAACGGACAGAAGCAGGGCTAGGCGTTCATTGAATAGTTTAATGAATGAGTTCAAAGTTCCGCGTTAACGACAGTATAACGACTGCCATTCCATTGTCTTTCCATAGCTTTGCGAAATACTCCGTGTAGGCAGTCTTACTTTATTATATGATACTTAGATATGTTGACCTTCAGATGTGACGTAGATATTTGAATAGGCACACGTAATAGCGATTTGGAGGACAAGATTTTTTTGATATGGCAATAAAACCGCAGATCTACCGCAAATCTGGCATTGTGGCGTAGGCGGCAGGCTATCAACAGTACGTCGTACGAGGCAAGGAGAAGGTGCGCATTCGCCTAATTTTATTGCTTTCAAAACAGCAAACTGAATGGCGGCGAGACGATTCAGAGGGCGAATTTGGAAAAGTGTCGCGTGGGAGGAGACGCGATGGAGCCTCGGGCGAGGGGTGCGGGCGGCGGGGCACGGGGGGGGGGATTAGGGGGTGAGAGTAAGGACGCGGAGCTGCGTGGGCGGCCATTGAGCCGCGGGGGCAGGTGAATGAGGAGCCCCCGGAGCCTCCTCCCCCATTGAACTGGGCGCGATCGATACCGCCCCGCGCGCGAGCCCACACAGCCGCCAACGCTCGCTCGGATGCGCCACCAGCCCGCCACGCTCTAACAACACTATGCTTATGTCGCACTCCTGAAGGTCGATACCAGTTTTGCTGAAGATTAATGAAACTCATGAACGTCACTCACGCCAACGCCATTCTAAAGTCATGCTCCATCGATAAGGTATTCTTTAGAGCTGGCTCATTCTTTTTACTGAATTCGAAGTCCTATGATAACGAATTAGCGATGTTACATCATTTCATGAAGTTAATTTCTTTATAAGAGACTTCAAAACGGTTTGTTTGCTGGAAAACGTCGTAGTCAATATTATTGTTACTAATTATAGCGGTGATTGGGTGCAGATCTATTTATGTTACGGGGATGGGGGTTAGCTTGCTACCCTCGAAAATGTTGGGCCTTGTTTTTAATCTTCCACGCATTAAACACTTTACGTCATAACAATGTGTAGTGGGGTGTATAATAATTATGTAAATATTAATTTTACATAAAAACAAGTATGACCTTATGTTTGAGTGGGCTTAAGTCTGATGTCGCCTAATATGGAAAGTGCAATACAGTCTCTAGTACTACTACTAGAATAATGCATAGTTACAAAAAAAAAAACGAGAGTATTTTGTTAAAAATAAATAAATAAAACGAGGTCGTAATGATAAAAAAATTACACGAGTAATAATGAGCATCAAATTTAACAAAAATGTCTGTAATCTTTATTTGCCAAATAGAGTTGCATTATCGTGGCAGGGGGCTCCGTCGACTGTTTAGCTTGCAGACAACGATGTTGATACCAAGAGAATAGAATCCGATTAGCTCGCCAGTCACACAATCAATCAATCAAACTCCGCACAACATGTCTCCGACGCAAACTGCATTATTGCCGTAATAGCGAGAATGCTGAACGTTGGTGAACTGATGCTTATCGTGAATTCTTGATTACTTCGAGTCCTTGGTTCAGGCATCAGGTTTGGCGAAGTGGTATTCGGGATTTTCGTCAGAAATTTCCGAGTACCAATGAATCGGCATGAATGCTTTACAGGGGAATCTTCTACATTAAAATAACTAAAGAGTTTGGTTGAATGAACGCGCTAATGTCAGGAACTACTTGCTTCAATTTAAAAATTCTTTTTATGTTAGATAAGTCATATAGAAGCGGAGCAGTAACAGTTAGTTAATCATTACCGGTGAAAAAATGATGGTACTAAAACTACAAATATAATGAAGTTTCCGTGTGTTAATTATAAGTTCTGTACTGTAACTGCAGATTCTGTGGCCGATCAATTTTTAACTGACACATATCTTCCGTGTTCCAGGTCGCTCCGCATCTCAGGGTCGGGCTGCGAGGAGGCGCTCTCGTCGGGCTCGTCGTCGGAATGCGAGGACACGCACGGCCACGTGCCGCAGGAGTTCCCCATCGAGATCCTGCCCAACCTGTACCTCGGGAACTCCACCAACAGTGAGGACTGTGACGCGCTCGCTAGGCATAATATAAAGGTACACTTATGTCTTACTTGTTGTGCCCGAGGATAGAGTGCGACGCCAAGGCTTCGGACGACTTAGACGCATATCAAATTGGTTGGTTTGAGGTGGTTCGGGAAATACATAAAAGGATTTGTCCTTCAGAAAGATTTTTTGATTTTTCATTTGCTTACTCTGTACTCCCCTACAGAGTAAGCAAATGAAAAAATCTTCTCTTTAAATGCTCATTGTGATTGGCCAGATTGCAATCTAAGCCATTGATTGAGTTACAAACAAAGATCCCCCGAAGTAAAGCTTTAGAGACAATGATAGACAGAGATGACTAAATCCCACCTGGGGTTTGATCAGACACGCCTTTTCGTCACACCTTTTAGCGGGAGAAATCATTGGTTATTTTTCTTCTCTAAAAAAAAAGAAAAGGATAGAGATACAAATAGGATTTGTGATTCAAACTGTTCAGTAAGCAATTGGTACATTTGGTAAAATCAAGTATATTTACCAAATGAAAGAATGATATAGACAACAACAAAAGTTTATAGCAACTGTTATACTTAGCAAGCTTTTTTTTTGTGTTTACAGTATGTGCTGAACGTGACCCCGGACCTGCCCAACACGTTCGAAGCGGAGGGCTGCGGCATCAACTACTTGAAGATCCCCATCGCTGACCACTGGAGTCAAAACCTCTCTGTACACTTTCCACAGGCCATAAGATTTATCGGTAACTAATTTAGGATTGTAGTATCTCAACTGTGTGTCTCTTGCTGAGCGATGAGCGGAAGCCCTATTTGCCTATTATTGCCTCCCAACTAATTCTTGATTTTGGTTGTTGCCACCAACTAGCCGGTTCTTTAGTCTGATTGTTGCCTTCCTCAGGTTACCTCTTTCTGACGGTATGTGATTGTGTGTGTTACAGAGGAGGCGATGTCGGCGCGGTGCGGCGTGCTGGTGCACTGCGTGGCGGGCGTGTCGCGCTCGGTGACGGTGACGCTGGCCTACCTGATGCAGCGGCACCGCCTGTGCCTGCGCGACGCCTTCGAGCTGGTGCGCTCGCGCAAGACGGACATCGCGCCCAACTTCCACTTCATGCGCCAGCTGCACTCGTTCGAGCGCGACCTGGGCCTGCACGAGCACAGCGCCAGTCTGAGTAAGGTCCGCACCGCGCCGCTCCCGCCCGCCAGTCCGGCGTGGGGCCGTGCGTGACCGCCGTTCTGTGCAGGTGCTGGAGGCGCTGGGCGTGCGTGAGGCGGGCGGCGACGCGGCCGGCGCGTGCGGCTGCGCGGCCCCGTCGGGCGTGTCGCCGGACTCCGGCATCGAGTTCGACCGCTGGAGCGCGGCGCGTGACACGCCGCAATGACAGTTCTTCACGCCGGCGCAGCCGCCCGCGTGAGCGGCGCGCCCCCACCGTAGTACCTTGTTTGATAGCACGTTTCAACTTGTATAGTCGTTCGAGCACGCTGCGAACTCTCTCACCGTCGGTAGCGACAGACGTAGGTACGTTAGAGGAGCGGCCGGCCTCACCGCCGGGTGTGGTTCTATCTGTTAATCTTAAGTGAGTCGGATTAGTGTAAAATATATACTTTATACATATTTTTAAGTCAATTTTATAAGTTCGACATATATCCGGATGTACGACTTGAGATGCATTCCCGAGTAATCTTCCATTATGCTACGCATTTGATGTCAGTTTGAATTTATTTTAAATCTAGTGCGCGCATTAATCTGTATTTTTTTAAATTAGGTTCTCTTAATGTTGGACCGTTGAGTTGTGTTGTCCATGAATGTTTAACCTCTGTGAGGGTGAGCGGCGTGCAGGAGTACTGCGCGTCCCTAGTGCCACAGCGTTCAATCCAAAAACATAATACAAGGTATTATTTGTTAAGATTGGATTTATGATTGTTCTATTCATATTTTTACATTAAATTAAGTCCATTTTTTCGTAGAAAATTGTAATGACACGGGGCTTCTGATAACTCTTCCATTGTTGTTGATATATGTATATTGTATTAGTATGAGAGTGTGTGCGCGAACGTGCGTGTGATATTATTGTATAGTCGTAACTTTTGCTCGTATGGATACTATATTTACAATTTTTTAACGCCACACTAGCGAGCTCACGGCTGGCCTCACGCCTCACCGACGACGTGTGTCGACGCCCGTGGGGACTTCCGCAATTAAAATTAACAAATATTTTATACGAAAACAAATATATAGGATGAATGACTATTTCAATTTATTTTTATATTAGTTTACTACAATTTGTCTTAGTATAGAATAGCAGCCGAACAAGAGAGTAATAAATGTTTTACATTAGTGGTCAGTCACAGTTAGTGTGGGATCTATTTATAATTCACACCTACTACGTAACAGTTCGATTGGTAAGGTCTTGATATGACTATTTTTATATGAATTATAATACACAGTGTATGTACTCTAGCTATATAGATGCATATAGAATATGCCATAACACTCATAACATTGCAGTTAAAACCCGAACTCGTTACTATTATATATTTTTCTTATTCAATTTCTAATCTGGTTTCACATTCACGAACAAACTATCAAGAATGTTACGTAAGCGCGATAATGGAATAAGTGTGCGAAAACTGTCGAAATCTTGAACCACATCAAAACTAGTGCGTTTTAGGGCGTTCATCATCCATCACACACGCTTTGCTTTCTCTTTCCCAGTCTTCTTAGTGAAGGCCGTTGTGATGGAGACGCTTTACGAGTGTAAATGAAATGATGTAGAATGCGGCATGAATCTTAAATCTCGTAAAAAATAATCTTCTATATTAAAAAATATATTAAATACTGACCGTAGGTAAGTGCCATCACAAAAGAATGGGTGAACCAAATTGGCCGAGTAAAGTTCGTAAGGAAATACTGTTTTCTATGGGGTTTTGTAGGGATTATAATTAGGACGAGGAAATATCTGTCCGCGTGCGTAAGAATATTTATCAATTTGATTACATTTTTGTTTTTGGAAATCCCAAAATCCCTTGATATACGATGTGTCAATCTATCGCCTAATAATAGTACAAGTTTATTTCGTTTTGCGCAGCAGGATAATGGTTATCTCCTGGCCCGCAGATTAGCATGGAGTATAAATTAGATATATCTATATTAGATAGCATAATTGAATTTTTGTGACGGAATGGCAACGAACTTTATGGAGCAACAATAAACGTTGCTATCGTACTTATGTGTTAGTGTAGTCGTATCGTATTGTATCGGAGAGAGCGAGTTCGGGGTTTAGCGGCAGCGTACAAATCCTCCGCCTCGCAGCCGGGCAAAGACAGTGAATACGTGATATTTTTATGTTTACTATATTGACGTTTCCATTGGCATTTATCATTTACTGACTTGAACATAACTATATATTTTTCTATATGTTGCGTACTTTCATGAGTTTTAACATTTAGTATGTAAATAAAAGGCAAGCTTTAATATTAAGTATGTTAATTATGATTATGAGAATGTAGTAAAATTGTTACAATGTAAATTTGTTATAGATTAAGACTTAATTGAGATTCAGCTTCCTTAACATTGAATGCCAATTTATTACGTAGGTTTGGAGCTCGATCCAAAAGATTAGCTAACATTTCTGTTACTTACTTTTGTAACGAGTGTTGAGATCCTTTATTTTTAGAAATATATCTTCCACATTAAAATAATATTATAGAACACTACAAGTTTTAGCGGAGTTGTAATTTTAAGTCACATTTCCAAATTAGTAAGGTGGAAGATTATGCCAAAGTTCACTGTCATTTAAATTACACAGAAGATAAGAAAATAATAAGTATCCACCGTTACGAACTCAAACTTTGTTATTTTTAGTTTAAACAATATAATTTTAGTTGTTTGGTACAAACCGCCTTTACATTCTGAATGTTTCTAATTGCACTATATATTGTAAAGTTTTATATTTCTAGTTATAACGTAATATTATAATTGTAGTGCACAAACTAACGTCTGGTCCTCGTGCGGCGCCTCGGCGGCTCGGGCTAGAGTCTGGATGAAACAAAACAAATGTTGTATATAGTATTGTATCATTTCTGTTATGATATGAAACTCATGTTAACTGATGATGATGTTGATAATGTTTTAGAAAATCTTTTAGTGCTTTTTCCTAAAGGTACCTAAAGCCACATGGCACACGTAATATTAACCTCAAAACAAATATAAACACTGTTAATCTATTAATTGCTTTTTTATTTTTTTAGTTATTTATTTCCTTTTGTCGGGAGTATGAACGTAAAGATTTCTGCTATTTATATGGGTCATTGTTTAGATAGTACTTAACCCTTTCATCGTCACGGATTTTTGTTAAAAACATTCACCATAGGCCGCAGCCCAAAAAATAAGATTCTGAAAAATTAACAGGTATCATTCGCATGTTGAAAAAAAAATGAACTGACTGTGGTAGTGAAAGGGTTAACAAAATATGGTATTCTAAATGATTAATTAAAGCGGTTGTGTAAAGTAGGTGCAGGATGAGCGACAGGGCTGCGAGGGAAAGGGCTGCACAGACGTCGCCGATGTTTCACACTAATGGTTGTGAAGCTGAAGCGGGACTGGGCTCACACTAATCGCATGTATGAAGATCGATGGGTCAGGATCACCACATAATGTTTATCTGGAGAGTAGTGTCGCCACCGAAGGATACATGAAAAACTGGCGGAGTGACGATTTCGACTCTTGATTGTTTAAGCCAGCGACGACCGGGAATATAATTACGGGCCGCGCCGGAATTAATTACTTATTGCTTACAAGATACTAGTATCGGTCATTCTTACGACCGATACGATCAAGATATGTTCATATCGGTTAAATTTTCTTTTGCATACATCCAAAAATCCAAAAATAGCAGTTATCTATTTAGTCAAAGTGAAAGTTAAGTTTTAGAATAGAACGCAAAGAGCTAAAAAAAAAAACAAAAGCTGTATGATAATTGTGTAATTGTGTAGTGGCGTAGCTGGGCACCATACTTATCAAATATTATCAAGGGTTTTTTTTACAAAGTATGCTCTCCTATTTTAGCACAGAGATAGACTGAGTCGCGATAGGCTACGATAGAGATGGCGAGACTAAAGTTGTTAAAAAATAATAGGCCCGTTTTGACATTTGGAGAATTTGCATGCTATTTTACTTAAAAGTAAGCGCAAAAAGAATTCTCGCAATAATTAAATTAGCATTAATAATTATTGCAAGTACCTATTCTTTTTATGCTTACTTTATTTTAGCTTGGAATTTCTTGAAATTCAAAAACAGGCCTAAGTATTATTTTTTGGCAACTCTAACTGGATATTATTATATCCATGTAATAATCAACATAAAGCCTATTCTAAACCTATTCTAGTCTAAGTCTTAGACTAGAATAGGTTTAGTTTTCAGAGAATGCTAGGATGAGCGGGGCGAGGTACAAAAATGTAACATGCTTTATAGTTATTATTCATTAACTAATTAAAAATAATAATTGATTGTATGGATAACTTGTTACGATTTATTGCATTCATCTGGACCCCTATATCCTGGAGACCCAGTATCATTGACACGGTGGTAGTTACGTCCCTGTGTCTTATCCTACAGACCTGTATTCTATCTATATATAAAACAATTGCTGTTCGTTAGTTTCGCTAAAACTCGAGAACGGCTGAACGGTGTTATCTTATCTTTGTCTGTGTCTTGGTCTTGAAATGTTCGTGGAGGTCTAGGGAAGGTTTAAAAAGTGAGAAAAAATCGAAAAAAATCGGCAGTACGAAGTCTGCCGGGTCAGCTAGTTTACTATAAGATTAGAAATTTAAAGAAACTACCATCTGTTCAACCGATATTGACTTTTATTGCGTTGGTGACATGACAAATGACGGCTACAGAAGAAGTTGGTAGGTATTGTAACCACTTTTTTTGCTTTTGATACAAGTGGAGAACCTTTGTCATTGCAACCGAAGTGAAATTCGTCCAAGCCGCTAGGCGAGGGTGTTGTTCAATTCACATACGAACAAATAATTAGGTAAGATAAATTTCTGAAAATAACGACACATTTCTGTTCATTTTCTATTGAAGATATTTTTCTAAAGTTGCCATACTTACATTTTAATTTTGATTTAGATGGTAACAAGCTATACAAAAACAATCTCTTCGAACTTAAATTCGACTTTCTTTTCGCAAAATAATTAATAAGTGAAATAATAATTTTTAATTTAGTAATTTACCTACTTTTCTTCCCGCGCTTATCCTTTTGCAACTTGTAGATGAAGCAAAGGTATCAAACCGCTACACATCCTAATGTAAAATAAGAAATTTAAATATTTTTGAATTTAGAACAAATTATTGAGTAAATAATCATATTTATTTATCGTATATTTTAATTTTCAGTCTTCGTGTTTTCTTTATCATCTGCCTAGCCTTTTCCCAACTATATTGGGGTCGGCTTCCAGTCAAGCCGGATTTAGCTGAATACCAGTATTTTACGAGATTTTTCTTTATAAAAAGAGTTAATCACCGTTGCCCGTGACGGCAAAAAGAAAAAAGCCAAGTCAGTTGTTTTTATTCAAATCTTAACAAGAACAAGTTTTCAAAATGACCTTTAACTATTTTTCTTGTCGGCAGAATATCAAAAAATGCTATTCAATTAGGTACCTACAAACAATAATATATTATCAAATAATATACTCAGAAATATACAATTAAAAAATCTTTCGTACGAAGCCAAATAGAAGAAAAAAAAAAGTACTTGCCTTTCCTTATTTAAAATTTATCGCCATCATTGACGGAGCCATAGTCACGCTTCCTATTGGTCTACACGCACGCCAATACGAAACATAATTCAAAAACTCCTCGCAAACTTGTGGCCTCGTGTGTGCGTGAAAATTAATTCTCGATAGAAGTTTACTGACTGATTAGCTTACGATAAATTCTGCCAAGATTGGTGGATAGTTAGTGGTGCAAGTTCTGTGAGTTCGTGGTAACAACTGACCGGCCAGCAGAGCTTTACGGTGTATCCAACTCCATCGTCAGTGGGACCCGTCAACTCCTGCATAACGTCCAGGTAAGTATTCTTGCCATTTTCTACCGTCGTTGGAGGCACAGGGTTTCGTCTAGGCTAGCATTCAATAGGTAAATGAAGTGGCTCCTCCAGAGATGCCCATCCAGAGGCCATGTGCGTTCAAGGCCCTCGGATCGTGCCATCAGTGTTCTCAAATAATGGATCACATCGATGTCGGGTCGATGATGAAGTAAGGTTTTCCCGCTAAAAGGCGACAATTCCACCCGGCTCCATCTTTTTGAGGTGTGACGTGCCGATAACCGACCACCTTGAGCTTGGGGTATTTTTATCGACTACCCTCAATTTCTCCTCATACATCGAGGCAAACTGTCAACTGACTGCTAGAAAATTGGGAACACATTTATTGAGCATGCAGCTAAGGAGTGGAATTCCCGGCCGGAGCCTGTGTTTTCTGATAGCTACAACTTTGCAGTAATTACTTACTTAACCCCTTGAATCCTCCACGAACGCCAGCGATCGCGAATTACATACCTGTACGAACGCGGGCGGGAGCGCAGCGAACTAAGTGTAGTCCAGAGTGAATAGGTTATTTCTAGGCAAGCGTGCTCTATCGTCGGCCACATCATCGCTTACCATGAGGTGACAAGCCTATCCTTAGTGAAAAAACATCGGGTGGGGCTGTGTCGGTGTACACGGCAGTTGGTTTTAACGTGAAACGTCTACTACAGCGAGTCGCTTTTAGTGTTAAAGATTAAAAGAAAACCACACTGACTTCGTTTTAAATAGTTTAATACAATTTTAGTACAAACAATGTTTTGCCGGAATCGCCAGCAGTAGTAAACGTCCACGCGGAATCGGCGTCATTTACTGAACGTAGGTACCTAAATCCTAAAATATCGTCTAAAAAAAAGTATGTAGTTTTCAGTCATATTTCGTTTCATGCGTTTTCCCTCGTCGTTTACACCGCGTCCATCGAAAGACTAGAAAAATTCGCCTGCTGCGGTCTTCCAGTCTGATTATAATTTGGGAGTCTTCAAGGCTCTTAATAAATTAGTGCGCCTCAGAATGAATGATTGCATCACTGCTTACCATCAGGTGGGAACGCAGTCAATGCACTAGTTTATGTTATAAAAAAATATTATACAACATGTAACATAATTAACGCACATCCTCTTGGGGGGTCATGGTACTCATCATTATGAACAACTTTTATTATGGGACCAAACCTGAAATCGAGTATAAATAATCAGTTGTTCCATACATTAAAGAAATGGAATGGAATGTATCCAGAACGTAAAACGCAACTGAAGGAACATAGGTGCAGTAAAACCTCCTGCTCTACCCTAGAGTGGGAGAAGTCATTAGATGCACCTCAATTAAAAAACCGGACAAGTGCGAGTCGGACTCACGAAACTGAGGATTCTGTACCAACTTACTCGTACCAATGAAAAGTTTCCGAAACGCAATTTATTTGTTGTGACATAACTACAAATTTTCAGTTTTCAGACTTTATTCCTATATTTGTGCCATAAGACCTTGCTTTATGCCATATTTCAGGATTCAGGGTCAACAGGAAGTACCTTATAAATTTTGATACCCTTGAGTGTCAAAATGAACGTATCTTGCGACATAAACAGCCTTATCGTTTTTGTTTGTTGATTTACAAGTTTGAATTTTGCACAGCTTCAAGGGACCGCTGACCTCGAATATACGGTTTTAATTTCACCTAGATAACTCTTCGCGTTCCCGACATAAAGGGTCTTGACAGACAAACAACAAAATCCTATAAGCGCTCTCATGCCCACGAGACGGTTTTAACACGGTCCGGTTTTTTTGCCAGCGCCGAGTAGAAACCGTCCGACCGTGCACACTAGACGGTTTGTACACGATCCGGTTTCAAGGGGGTGCATGCAGTCTTCATTCAATTTTCTTGGTAGCCCTGTGCATGCGCCGCTCGTAGGTCCGGTCTCGTGTGCATGCTCTCACACACTACCATACTCCACTGCGCGCCGGGCGTATGAGCGGCGAGCACCGTGCCCGGTTGCACGGCGAGCCGGCTCTAGCGCCGCGGCCGGCGTCGTGTGGGTGGTTAGCTTCATAGTATCATACACGGCTGACGACCGCTCGTAGACCCGGTTTGACGCCGGGCTTAGCTCCGGCGCAAAACTGTCTCATGGGCATTTATATAGCTTTCTGTTTTCTCCTTTTGAGGTACGGAACACTAAAAATAGGGCCAAGGATCCGTTTTTTTTTAAATTGATATCAACTACTATTTGATTGCGATCCCACCTAATGGTAAGCAGTGATACAATCGTTGAAGGTGCACTATTTTATTAAATGCCTATTTCCTCTCGCATTGACGACATCTTTATAATCGGAAGGGAAGACCGCAGCAGGCTTAAACAAAGAGGTTCACGCTTAGTCCGACCGGACCGTAGAGGTTTCAACAACGTAAGGATGCATACTCGTCGTACGTTGGGTTGGCCATAGCCTAAATATGCAAAAGGAGGGCTGTACTCTTTTGTAAGCATGGAAGGTGTATAATAAAATAAAACTTCTAGATAATGTTACTATATTTATTTTCAAAAGAAAGGAAGTACAATAGCTACCGTTAATAACAAGTATAATAATTAGTTGCAATAATAATAATTATTCGAATTATGTTACTTAAATATTTATAACGATACTATTTTGACGTTTTTCAAGCGTAGTTATATACAGTTTAGCTATTGAAATCATTAAAACTCCCTTTTAAAATTAATCTCAATCTTTTTCTAATTGACTATCGTTGGGTGAATACTGGGAATTTACGGAACCGAATCCCCAGGAACTAATCTAAGTCTACCCTCACGTAGGCCTTCCGTCTCTCGGACTCGTCATCAAACAGTTGCCATCGCTCTATCTTCGAATAAACATTTACATATACAAACAGGTGTACAAAAACCTTAATATAATCACAAGGATTCCACTACCTACATTATATACAGTAAATTGGTGCTATAAAACGTTAACCATAATAATGTAATGAGTAGCAACCTAATGTTCTGAAAGCTAATTCATTATTTCGTAGCTTTAAAACTAATTGTGTATGCATGCTGACTAAAATGTCTTGTGACCAAGGATGGGGCATTTGACTATGTTTTTCAAAGATGTTTTGTGATAGTTACCTATGCGACATAGGGCATTACTAAGTAACATGACCTATTTAATACTGATGGTCTACGCGATAGATTTAATATAAACACTCGTTCAGAAGGGGAAAAGAAATCTGAAAACGATTATAGAGATAGAAGCTACTCGTTCGCTGTCTTAACATTCGTACATCTGTTTATAAATATTTTGAGTAAAGTAACACCCTATTTAACAATGTTAAGTAGTCAAGTGCAGAATCATGATGTTGATTGCCACTAAATAAAATAATTTCGCCGTCTCGTGCGGGTTTGCCACACTGGAACATGTTTTTGGCACAAACACGTGCTTAATTAGACTATAAACTTTATTAATTGTATTTACAACTTTGTCTTCACAATATCTTATTGCTTTTTGTTAAAATTCGAATTGTAATAACAGGTCAATCTTTGAAATAATATCGTAAAGATAACAACCGCTATAGCGGTACACACATAATACATTCATGTTTCATAGGAATGCTTTTATAACATATATATAAAATAGATAAAGAAACGTAATGTTCTTTGGAATGTTACGAAGTTACAAAACATATTTTTAATGGATGACAATGCATATTAATTTCATGGCTTGAAAATATGATGGATATGTAAATTTACTTTTAAGGTACACGTAAAGGCACCCTCCGATGTCGATTACTATATATTGGTCCTCCCAGAGAATAAACTTTTATCATTATATAAACGGCAAAAACCCATTATACAATATACTAATACAATGGCACAATAGTTCCGACTTTAGTTCATACATGGATGTGCCCGTTGGTAATATGTATGACAAATACCGAAAACGAACTCAGCGGCAATAAGTGTGGCCAAGTCTAAAGTTGTTTTATGTATTTTTTTAATGGTATGTGCCAAGTAGCTTTTTCAAATAGTTTCAGTGCATAATTCCACATTAGTCAGATTTTTAATCAACTGGCGTAGGAAATAACGCTGGAACTGATTTAATGGTTCTCTAGAAATGTTAGAAATTTTGATTTCACGTTCGGACTGTAAATATTTTTTTTTATGACTTTATACTATTGATGTGTGGGTTATTACGACCACCGAAAATATGTAATCGAATATCACATTCCGCAATGTTTTCTACCCGGGTCTTATTTATTGTTAACTGTCAAAGGACGAACTAAGTGCACCTCTAAAACTTACAAATCCTCTAAGTACCGAGAATCATTTCAATACGTGCCTACCAGAACATAACAGAATATGCTGAACCAGCGCTCGCGGCACAAAAAGTTACTCGGCACCTATCGTCATTAAAATACATAAAATAGCTTTAATTGGTTTACAACTTCATGTTTTGTACTTAGACCATATTTATTCCCGCCGAGCGTATGAATACAATATAAAATTTAAATTTGAATATTATAACCAACTATACCCTATATTAAGATATGGTCTGATAAATTGTAATGTATATTATAATATCATTGCACTAGCTGCTAAAGCGACATCTTGTAAACATTCAAAATTTGCATAATCATAAAAAAATACCTATTTGAGAAAGAAAACTCGCTTAGATTCTATGATTGACATACAAAATTGGTGCTACGTTTCGTCGCAAGGCAATTCGTGGACCTCAGTGACGACTGTAAACCTTACGGCTCTTTAGGAATTATTTCACTTCAAAGGTTTCCTACGTTTATGTCATGCGTGAAAGCGAAAATAGTGGTATTATTCCTGTTAGTGTGTAAGAATCATTTTGGTTATATTTTGACATGAATGTGTAAAGTAGCTGCCGAAAAGCTGCACACGGTTTCGCTCGAATTATCAAGAATACATTATTTTCGCTGACACCATGTAGTGATTAGACCGGAATATAAATATGTTATTATAATACTGTAACACAAACTGTAACGTATCGTTACAACTTTGCTTTATTACTATAAAATCATTTAAAGGAGTTATGATATTCCTCTATACGTACAAATTATGTACACGTAAAACGTATATATTCAAACGTATTACAATAAGTATAATTTAGTCATCATTAGGTTAATGTACCGCATCGATGTCTCGCTGCGCGCGTGATATTTTGACCTGCAAATAATATTGACTCGTTTAAACCGGGTGTGAATTTTAACCCATGCAAAGTGAAAGAATTGAGAAATTTTGTCCAATGTGAAAAGGGAAGGCGACTTCAAAGTTGTCGCTGATAGTAGCGTACAATTTGAAGGTGCACAAAGACTATACGGATGAGGTACACTATGTGGTTATAGGCCTACTGTTTAAATGAGATAGTGCCCGAGATAGCCGCGAGGCGCGGGAGGGGTGATGACAGCATTCGAAATTCCGAATGTCTGAGGCACATCACCCCTCCCGCGCGTGTTGTTACCGAGGGCCCGTCTCAGTTAAGCAGTAGGCCTATAGAATAAGACTAATGTTAGAAGCGTGGAGACAGGCGTTCGGACGGCACAGTATCAGTGTCTTGCGTTTACCTTGTCCTTGGGCGTGGACGCCTCGCCGGACTCGAGCGCGAACATCTTCATTTTCTCCTTGAAGGACAGTTGCTCGGGCACGGGCGCCGTGGACGCACGCGCCTGCTGCTCCGCTAGGCGACGAGCGCGCGGGTCTCTACATGTATACACATTGCAATAAGCACTCATATCTAAACTATTATTATTATAAGGAAGTCAAACAGCTTATGTAGATCTTTGAAAGTATTACCTAAACCTTAAACTTCCAGAGACACAATCTATCATCAGTAATTCTTAGGATTTTGGGAAGCTAAAAGGTATTTTTTATTGAAGGTCCTTTTAATATTTACAAGATGCTCGTCGTTGATCGTGGTTAAGAAATATCAGAAGTAAGACAAAACATTGGTTGCTCTCGCAATTAATTTGCATCTGTGAATTAAGGGCAGTTGTCACTAGCCGTACCTGTAGACCTCCTGTGCGCCGATGACACCTGGTGTGTGTTGGGTTAGGTTGGGTGCGTTGGGACTCTGCGGTGATACAGGGCCCGCGAGCATGCTCTCTGCTTCTTCTATGAATCGCTGTAATGCACAGGGACAATTGTCCATCAGCTAGGATACTTTTAAAATAATAAAATAACATAATAATAATCACTTTAAAGTGGCTTAACAAACATATTAATATAATTTCAAATAATTTTAAAAATGAAATCAGTAGATAAGAGTATTAAATGACGAAGTTGCTTTTCTAAACATAACGGTTGTGTATTGATATGTCAATGTCAACAGTTGGCGCTTTTTCGCGCGCCAACTCATATTCATTATCATATCGTCACATTGGAAAATAATTATAGCACAGGGCGGCTGAAAGCCACCACACCACTGTACGCAAACAGCACTCCCCATGTTTTATTTCATTTAAAAACTAACTAAAGATATAGTGTTAGTTTGCAAAGACAGCGCACTCCAAGTAATACTAGAATTAATTTGCTTTAACACTGCGGCTACCGGATCCGAATTCGTAATTTGATAAATGTGCAAGAAAATAATAGTGTAATACGTACGTCAGGGTCCTCTCGTGGTTGGTGCGCCTGATGCGCTGGCAGTGGAGGCGGGTCGTGTAGGGGGGGCGGCGAGCAGGACGGCGGCGCAGGCGGGGCGGCGCGCTCGTGGAACGACACGCGTTTATCTCGCGCACTGCCCACAGGGGACCTGTAGGGACAAGCGAAACTTCAGTATGTGTCGCAGATGTATAAAGTACAATTACTTTATGGAACTCCTCTCTCTCTCTGGATATTCTTCCTTCTGGAAAATTCCAGAAGTGTGGTTGTCCACGCAAGATTTCAAAAAACTGTCTTTGAGTAACTGTAAAATCAGTTGATGTTTTTAGACCACTGTCTGTCACAGATGTTGAAGTGTGGTTCTTGCAAGTTTTTATTCCACTTGCAATGGTTTTATGTATATTATTTGTGGACGACCTCAAGGCCACACACAACTGTGAGAGGACGAGTACTCACTGCGGCGCCGCATTATGGTGCGGCAGCGTGTGATGCTCGTGGCGCGGCGGCGACAGCGTGCGCGCGCGCTCCGCCATCACCGCGAACGAGGAGCCGCGCGCGGGCGGAGGGGGCGCACTGCCGCCTGCGTTCTGCTGCGTGTGAGACGACACGCTCAGCGCGCTCACGGCTGAACTCACTTCAGCTACTCGACTCTCCTCGTACGTCACCTGTTGGAAGTTGATTTATATTAAATTTGTGTCGAGCTTGCAAACAATTAACTCTGTAGCCAAACTCAAGGACTCCTACGCATCCTACGCAAGTACTTCCATTC
Source organism: Mythimna separata (assembly GCA_030763345.1). NCBI lineage: Eukaryota > Metazoa > Arthropoda > Insecta > Lepidoptera > Noctuidae > Mythimna > Mythimna separata. Next base: position 19,230,034 of record CM061171.1, on the reverse strand, counting down.
TTGATAGTTGTTAAGGGAATTTGTTCTTTCCGTTTTATAAAACAGAGTCGAAATTCGCAGAAAGCCGCGAGCTTCTAGAAAATGACGTTTTTATTCATAACCTCGCCATGCGACTACATTTTTGTAGAGTGGACTAGAAACGATGTTTTTTTGTAGAATATGTGGCGAGGCATCAAAGGTATCAAAGTAATCTTCCTGACTGGAAGGAAAACAGTTTTGTTTCTACAGAGATATTAGTGCGAACAGTGATAAGTTATATACTCTAACAATCCTTGCGAAAGTTAAACAGACTCGGCCACACGAATTGTTTTTTCAAAAAACTTGAAAACACGTATTTCCTGGATAAATTTATGTGAAATATTTGAGTGAGTGAAGGAAGTTACCGAATGCCAACAGAGCGTTCAGGCGTTATCTCTCTTTTTTCGGGTTGCATCTTAATGAGGAGCTCGTGGCTAAATAATAACAGCCGCACAGGTCGATCTCCAAGGTTAAGCAACGCTTGCCTAGGTTGGTCTGTGGATGGGTGACCATCTTAACATAACGAGTTTCCTCCGTGCCTCGGAAAGCACGTTAAGCCGTTGGTCCCGGCTGTCATTTGTAGATCTTTGGTAGTCGTTACGGATAGTCAGAAGCCAGTAAATCTGACTCCAGTCTTGCCATGAAGTACCGTGTTACCCCAGTTAATGGGTTGTGGAGGTCTGGTAGGCAGCCGCTCCTCGTAAAATACTGGTATTCAGCTAAATCCGGCTTGACTGGAAGCCGACCCCATCATAGTTGGGAAAAGGCTAGGCAGATGATGATCTTAATGAAACAGGCCTTGGATAAAACAACAAACTCTTAAACCTATCTCACGTTGGCGACAGTCTCAATACTACTAATATACAATACTAATCAGTTGCGTAGCTAGTCCCTATGGGGCCCCGTATAATAAAAAAATTTTGGCCCCCCTTTTATTTGATTGGGTTTATGTATTTCGCAATAAACACAAACTCAAATATCAACTGACAATTCGGTGATTCGACAGGCCAATAACTTGAGATTCTTTTATTAGTAACAATTTGAGTTTTTGAACAGTAATTTTATGCTACCAACCGGGGCCCTTGAAGCCTGGGGGCCCCGTATAATTGATACGGCATATACGGCGGTAGCTACGCCCCTGATACTAATTGCCACATATTGTTTTAGGAGGATGATGCTCCTTGCCTTTCTTTTATCATATTTTGGCCATAGGTACTACAACCAGAAGTCTGTGCTATAAGGCTAGGTTTTCTTCTGGTAGCATTTTTTAATCTTTGACGTGTTTTATACTCTTACTAGAAACCTAGTCAATTTGCGTCTTGTGTTTACTACTTTTATACGTGATCAAGTGTTCGTTTCTTTTCTAGAACCAAGTACTTGTAACTACCATGTCAAATGCGGTAACGGATCGAGGTGTCACAGCGATAAAATAATAATAATAGCCTTTAATTTTTTTTTAATTGTTATAAACTAGTGCTTGACTGCGATTCCACCTGATGGTAAGCAGTGATGCAATGTTGAATGAGGCGCACTAGTTTATTAAGAGCCTATTCACTCTAGCCTTGAAGACACCTAAATTATAATCGGACGGGAAAACTGCAGCAGGCAAATTGTTCCAGTCCCTCGATGTACGCGACATAAACGACGAAGCAAAACCGGACCGTAGAGGTTTCGACAACGTAAGGGTGAATACTCGCCGTACGACGGCTTGTCCGATGATAGAACGGGAAATTAGGAACGGGATATTTTGAAGATTTCCTTGTTTTCGTGATTTTGTTCTCCATGGGATGCCAGTAATTCTTGTAACATCGTCCTCCTATCATCGACGTTATCTTCCTTTCTTTCTTTTACGTTTTTATTTAACTATCAAATATTTAAAGTTTATTTCATAAATAATAAAGATAGCGTACCTGTTCAGTAGCATATCCATTAGTGATCTCAGTGGTGCGCGTGTTGGTCTTGAGGATGGACTTGGGCGCGGGCTGCGCGTGCGACGCGTGCGGCGCGTGCGACACGTGCTGCGCGGGCGGCGGCACGGGCGACGCGGCGGCCGGCGACCCCGCCATGTCGTCGAGCAGCTCTTCCGGCTCTTCTGAACCTTCCGCAGCGTTGCCTTCCTCCTGGTACAGGTAAAGGCGTTGTTTAGATTACACCTATAGTTTGGTTCGCATGTTTAAAGGGAACCATTTCTTGACGTCCGATTCCGTCGAACTTCAAACTTTACTTCGATTTTTTTATTTCAGACTCTATTTCGAACATTTCACAGTCTAAGATCGCTTGAACAGTCATGGCACGGTCTTAAGAGTATAAACTAACTAGTTTATGAACACAATGTTTACCTGGTCGTGCTGCGTGGCCCTCAGTTCGAAGTCCCTCTCCAGTTGCAGCGCGCGCAACTGTTGATTCTGTACGGGCGTGCGCGCCGCTCCTAGTGATATGAGCTGAGCGATTGTTGCGTCCCTAAAAATTACATTTGACATTAGGTATTTTTTCATTAGAAAAGTTTGCTAACAGACTAATTGTTTAGTGAATAAATTAGTCAGTTCTCTACAGACAGTTCAAATACATGACTTGGTAGAATTTTTAATGAATATCAGTGTCAGGCATAAATAATCTTTTCTGTTACAAAATGTGTGGCATAGATGTGGGTACCTGCGCGCGCGTGCGGCGGCGCGGCGTGCCTCGTGCTGCCTCTCGCGCTCCTCCCGCTGCCACGGGTTGTGCGGCGCGACGCCCCGGCCCGCTCCCGCCTGCCCTTGTCCGCCAGTAGGGTACACTGACACCGCTGGCGGCTCTAATGCGCTGGCCACGTATCGCTCTGTAAGTATACAAAATTAAATTGTAATTATTATATTTTAACATCATCATCATCATTTCAACCGTAATATTTCCACTGTTAGACATGAGGCCTCTCTCAAGTGTCGCCACAATGAATGCTTCTGTGCATCTCGCATCCATCGGACTCCCGCTAAGAATTGCCAAACTTAGTGGCAATGGGTAGGGCAAATTCTCGCAGAAAATATGGCTGTTGGGGCCAAAAGGTTCTGGAGTGGTGACCGCGTACCGAAAGACGCAACGTTAGGCCTTCTACAAGGAGGACCGAATACCTGGTAAGGGTTATATTTTATTTTATAATATATAAAAATCATTTTAAGGTTAGCGATCACACACACAATGCCAATTGGAATTGGAATCACTCCTTTAAAAAACGAACGTACTGTAAACAAAAACGATTAGTTAAGAAATGTTCTGCTATCCATACCGTCTTCGGGCTGTACACTGCTGGGCTGAGGCTGCTGCGGCTGCGGGTGTGACTGTAAGTGTGACTGTGGGTGTGATTGTTGATGTAGCTGCTCTTCCATTTCCATGTCCGGCCGCCTCGCGCCCTGGTCACAAAGAAATCATTTACAAAAATGTACTCGGAAATGCTACAAGGTGGCAAAATATAAATCTTAGACGAAAATAATGAGCTTTGGCAATTATACACTAGTTTCCCGAAGTATATACCTTTTCTGGTCTAATTGAATGTTTAAATTATTATGGATTGTATGACTGTTGTGCGTATGTACCTGAGGTTTCGGGGCGACTGGCGGCTGTGATCTCTGCGGTGACGGTGGCCCGGGAGGCATCCATTCGTACCTATGAAAGTAATAATTTTAGATATTATGCGTTTGTGTTTGAATTTGGTTATTTATGTATTTTTCTGATATATTTTAAGATCATTTTTACGAATTGTCGTTATTCTACAAAATAATCGAAATATTTTCGATTGTATCGAGTCAATAGAATCGACGAATCGTTTTCGATTGATCGAACCAGTTGCGACTCGAGTCCAACTCGGTCTGTTATTGCGATAGCAGATCGAGTCGGACTCGAGTCGAATTCGAAACAATTACTATCGAGATGTTCAAACAATCGAATAATATCTTGCCATCGTGCATCGCTATTATACACACTGACCTTTGCGGCGGGAGGTGCTGGTTGTGGTACATCTGCTGCGGGCTCTGCGAGTGGTGCACGTGCAGCATGGGCTGCGAGTGGTGCAGCGGGTGCGCCAGCTGCGGCGACTGCTGCCCGTAGCCGCCCGGTGCCATCTGCATCTGCGGCTGGCCTGCAGGTCATACATACAGATATATACATATAGAAAGATCGTTATATTAGTTGGAAAATTTCAATAGAGATACCGCGTCCGCAATGCTTTGTTGGTAGAGCCTGATACGTTCTGCGGTTTACCGATGACTCTTGCGGCGTGGCGTTTCACTGTATATACAGTGCGAAATAACTAGCTTCTTCATACATTGTCGCGTTGCGTTACATTTTGGTATGAGCTGAACTTTTGTTTTTATTTATTTTGCGTTTTATAGCAAATTTTGATCTTAACATTCATCCAATTCGAATATATTCTATTTGAATTAGCACTTATTTATTTATTGTGCAGACCTACCACAGTATTTTCTTTTTAACCCTAAGGTTGACTGGTAGAGAATGCCTTGATGCATTAAGTCCGCCTATGTACCAACACTGTACATGAAGTTTAAATAAATAATATTTTACAAAATATGCGGACTTGTAATTTGAGTCAGCCCAGACTAGCTAAGTGTTTTGACGCTATCAAACAGCATTCGTCGGTTTTTTAATTGCATAAAAGACTCTATTCAAAGCATAGTAAAGCTACACGTATACTGCCGAATACCATGGATACAGTACATGATCCATGGAATGGAATTTTTCGTCGGCTTTTTCTTAACTATATAGAAAATATAAAAAAAATAAAATGTGTTGTTTACTCATAAGGTGATGGTGTTGCGGCTGCGGGTGTTGAGGGTGTTGGTGCGCATGTTGCTGCTGCTGCGCGTAGGCGAGCTGCCGCCGCGCCACCTCCTCCGACATCTCTGCCAGCTTGGCCGCGCGCACGCTCGCCGCGCTCTGCACACAATATCATTACCGGTATACTTTTAACCTATTACATACCCACAAAACGAGACACAATAGTAAAACAATAACAGCGCGGTCTCATAGGACCGGTCGGGGATTCATGAATTAAAATAGATTTATATTTTATACATATATACTTTTTATTTATATTCCACAACTTTCACACAACGCTATCTAGTCCCAAGTTAAGCAGAGCTTGTGTTATGGGTACTAGACAACTGTTAAACATACTTATTTGATCGTAGATTGTTGACCGTATGTAGTGGCGATACTTGTGGGAAGCCTATGTCCAATAGTGGACGTCCTTCAGCTAAAATGATGATCCGATGATCGTATATTACCTGTTGGTGTAAAGGCGAGTCGGGCGCCTCGGCCTGCCCCGCCATGAAGTGCGCCGACTGCGGCCGATTGCTGCCCGTCGAGCTGCGCAGCGACGACCATCTGGAATCATTCACACTTATTCACCACAACTCCACTACATTTGAATCTGGACTTTCGGACCACGAGCAATGGGCAGCTCACCGTCCGAAAAGCTCTGATCTTGAAGTTGACGGTATGTAGTGTTCTACGCGCAAAGAGATATCAGCAAACCTAGGTGCTCAGTAGGACCGATGCCCGTAAGGGCCACGTTGAAATTCCTTTATTCTTTATTGTACACAATATTTACAAAACGGCAACTAAAGGAACATAGATGGCTTTTAGTCAGTTAAAGTCTGACAACCCTTCCGAGAGAAGTCTTAATGATTCTCTAGAATTTGGAATAATAATAATAATATTCCACAACTTTAATATTCCTATAGAGAGTTTTCAAATTTTGAAAGACCAACTCTATAATCACACCACACTTTTAGTTTGTCTTGCTCCTATTTTTTTGTAATTAGCACGATAGATGTCAGCAACTGTAGGGGCCCGGTAGGGCCGAAGCCTCTGGGGAACACGGAAAGTCCGAAAGGTTCTCACCGTGTCCCCCAGATCGAAGGAACAGGGTAGGGGTTTAGTCAGTAAGAGTCTGACACGCCCTCCCGCTCCGCCCAAGAGTGGGAGAAGGTATTTTGATGATGGGGAATCATCAAAATACCTTCTACCGGAAAAAAAGCTGAATATCGTACTGCACCTGTCTTGTAAAGCATGCTGCTGTGACTGCACCGTGGACAGGTTCTGGTAGAAGCCGTCGTGCTGCGCGGGCGCCGACAGGTTGTGGCTGCTGCGCGACTTGCTGGGCCACGCGCTCGGGGACCCACTCGCCACCGGCGGACTCACGGGCATGCTGGGAAGTTGCCATATGAGTTAGGTAAAGACGAGTTCAAACAGTGCATGTCTAGGTAATTGGCAAGATGCTTTAATAATTGAAAGAATCGGAGTCGTTAAAATAAATCATCGAGTCAACCATCGGCTCTCCGCTCTACAAAATAATCGAGATGCTTTTCGATTGCTTGAGTCAACGGAATCGACTGCTAGTTTTCAATAGTTTTGAGTCAACGGAATCAACCGCTAGTTTTCAATTGTACGAATTAGTGAATCTCACCCTTTGAGTTCCGCTCGATCACTGGGGTGAGAATCGCAGTAACTGACCAAAGAATCGATAGAAAGTAAAAATAATCGATATTCGAACAATCGAATAAAATTTTTCGCTATCGCGCATTGTTAATTTCATATGCGTTCAATTATAGTTTGGTACTTTTTTTTATTTTTGAGGGAATCATTAAAAACCTTCGTGGATTTCAAGTTATACAGACATGGTGGTTTCACCCCTCATTATGTAGTACCTGGCGGGTGTGTGGTGGTGCGGCGGCGGCGGCTCGGCCACGTGATGAAGCGCAGGTGTACTCTTGCTGGACTTGACGCTGGCCTCGGCCGCCAGCCGCGCCGGCAGGTCGCGCTCCGACGCGCGCCGCACCGCGCCGCCCGCACCTGCCGCGCCAGCTGCACCCGCCGCTCCCGCTACAAAATACACCAGTATTATAAAACGCTCACGTATAAGACTAAGTCGTCTATATAGCTAACCCAATAGCTGGGGCCAACATATCCTTGCGAAGCAGGGTATGATGTATAAATTATGAAAATCACGCCCATCACGCCTAAAAAATTTTACGCGTTCGGCCTGGACCCAGCTAATGAAGTAGCGTTACAACTAAAGAAATCTACAATAATAATAAAAAATATAACTAAAAATACGACAAAATAAAGAATCCAGAACAAATAATAACGAAAAACGAGTGCGAGTGACATAAACGTACGATACGAAAATAAACGAGAACGATTCCAGTTGCTTACGACAAAATAATAAACGAAACGATATCCATGCATTTGACAAAAATTACTATTCAAATAATAAACTTCCTATATTCTGTATAAAATTATCCCAAGACGTAAAAAAAGGAAGTATAGTATCTGTATAACGTAATTAATGTATTAACGAAACAAAATATCTAGTGGGAGTAACGAAATGAAAGTTGTGCGTCCAGCTATAACACACCTATCGTCATGCGTGTGAGGGAGCCTTACACGTGGTGTGTGCGGCGCTGATGTCGGGGCAGGACGTGTGCGCCGCGCGCGACGCCTGCGGGATCATCGCCACCACCCGCGGCAGACCATCTGACGACCCCTTATCGGAACTCCCACTCACAACCAACGACTCCTTACTTAGCTTCGCCTGATCTGAGTTCATACTCGACTGATTTGACTTCAGTCTTATATTTTCCAAGGTAATCCGTCTCGGCTTCTTGTCTATTATCTCGTTGAATACGTATCCGTTAGCCGTGTTGTCAGTGTGCTCCTCAGAAGGCAAGTTCGGTATTTCAAATTCATTGCCGTGCGCTAGCGTGTCCTCGCTACCGCGCGAACCATATTTAGACCAGTCTTCCAGCTGTATGAGAATACTTTTCACTTCGTCGTCAGATAATTTCTCACACTTGGTGTCGCTCGTTTCCGTTTTATTGAACTCGTATTGTATATCCGCTAGACTAGCACTAGCGGGAAGAGGTTCGACGACCTTGGTAGTTTTATCCCGAACACTGAGGTTCGGACTTGACTGACAATTTCGCTTGTAATTCTTAACACAATACTTGAGATTGATGTCGTTGAAATGTTTAGTCAATTCTTTGACTTTGCCGAAGGAAGGTCTGTACTCATCGGGAGATTTCCACGACTTTCGATCGACGCTATCTAATATTTGTTTAGCACCGGGTTCTACAGGAGTCTGTCCTTTAACGGCGACGACATCACATTTCATATCATTATGTGTCTCATCAAAAGAATCAGACGTAGAATAAGTGGACGGAATTTCGGTATCTTCTGATTTACCCGAATAAGAAGTCGACATGCTAAATATTGCTCTCTTGAGCCTGCACTGAATACTATCCATTTGATCATAGTCTTTCTTAATATCAAGGTTAAGCTCGAGTTTTCTTTTAGGAGTGGATATTACACTTTTTACATCCATTGGAGAAGAGGGCGTTTGACAGACTGCGTCTGCAGTTTCAGGCTTTTTATCTGAATCTGACTGATCGATGGATAAAGAAGGTAATATGCGCCGTATTTTTGGCGTAGCAACTTTGTCAGGTGGGCCCTCGTTTTCAAATATCAAAGGTTCTGAGTTAGGTTCATCGATGTAAGGAATCTGTTGTGTCTCAGGCTGCGGCGTGCGACAACACTCGCACGCGCTCACACACTCGTCGATGCCAGTACATCGTCTTCTGTAAAATTCATTCTCTCTACTGCGCGCTTTGAACAAATCGAGGGTGAGTTTAGTGTCTATAGGTTCCATTTGGGGCGGTAAACAGATGGAATCTCCATTGTCGCTGGACTGGTCGTAGTTAGCGGGGGGGTCTGGTATCGGAGGCGGTTCCTCTGGGGGAGTGTCGTACCGGGGTGGATGCTGCGGGGACTCTTCGGCCTGAGTCGTAGATTCACCGCTGGGATGTTGTTCGTCAAAGTCTTCACAAGTAAAAGTGAAGACGGGAATGGGGCGCGCCGGCGGCGCATCGCTCCTTAACTCAAGCGGACAGCCCGGAGTGTCGGGAGACAAGTCCTCTTGCAACTGATTATTTTCTCTATCCAACGTCACTATCAACCTAGGTATAGACCCGTGGTAGTGAGGCTGCCACTCTTCACTCTCATCCGTGCTGGACTCCGTAGACTCGTCTCTTAGGAAATTACATCGATTGTGACACGGCCGACGACCATAGCCTGCAAGAGATACTTACATGAACTTTAATTCGGCACTTCAATTTGTATTACTACCGAAGCGAAAGAAAAAAAAACGAAAGGAACCAAAAACGGATATTCAGCGACAACGTCGTCAATGACTGCAAAATCAAAACTTCTGACAGCACAAAAGTGAAGCCAAAAAACGAAAGAAAAAATAAAGAGATTTGCGAACAGCTGAGTGTAAGAAGCTGCAATATGTTGCCGTGTTACCGGGCGTGCTGGGAGAGTGGGTGGGGGGCTAGTCTGTAAGAGAGATTGCCTGCAGTGGCGAGCTCCGTGCGCGGCGAGGCGGCGCGCAGCAGCGCGGGGTGCGGGTTCGTGAACGTGCCCGAGTTGCGGCGCGCGCGGTCCTCGTACTGCACCTCCTCCACTAGCCGCCGGACACACCAGGACAGACATTACCAACTGATTGATATCACTACTAACACTACATATGATATCCTTGTACAGAAGAATAACCTACAATACTATTTATACTATCTGTAGTAAAATCATCACATAAAGTATTCGTTAAAATAGTTTACACACTTACAGTAACTTATAATTCTTCTTTTAAAGAGCCTCTGAATCAATAAACTAACCTATGAAATTAACTTATAGATTTTCGTAATAGCTTAAAAACAATATTAAAACTCTTTTGACGTTATTAATCGTCTCCTTTGACTTAAGATTTCGCTGAAGACCTCCGTCGGAAAAAACGTTAATTCAACTTCAAACCCTGAAGCGGAAATTAAATTAGAATGAACCACACGTGGGCCACGACTGATTTTTACGAAGTATCGCGTCGTGTAACGTCGAGTAGCGTGGATCTAATGTAGCTCTACAAGTCTAGTTGCCATATAAAATGTATGGAGACCGTCGCGCCTAGACCAGCGGCGTATGTAGCCCACGTATTTCGAGGTCATAACTATAAAGGTAAATTGGAAATAAATACGAGGTTATTCTGTTCCAAGTACGTACTAGTTGTAAACATACCTTGTCGCTGGTTGTAGGCAGGTTGGTGCAGCAGCGTGGCGAGCCCGTGTAACATGGCGCCTTGCTTCGCCACCTCTAACGTCACTGTGGGGCCCGTACGCACTAGGTATTCTGCCGCCTATTGATGGTGAGAAACACTATAAATTAGATCACATTCATTTAATACTTGGAGAGCAATTACTTACAGGCCTGATAGTATATAAGCTATGGAAATCAAGTAAAATGGTTCAATTATTTCGGTACACAGGATAGCTGGGTATAAAATTGGGATTTAGCTAGCGCCCCAAAGTTACCGTGTGTTTAAAAAATGAACCTTTCTTTGATTAGGACCCGGGTCTGACAAAAGACATACATAAAGGACGGTGTTTAACCTATGCAGACCACAAATTTGAAAAGTGTTTGCAACATTTTTTACACGGGCTTTTGTTGCAAGATGAATATTTATACCCACAAAACAAAATTCGCATCCTCGATGATTGCTAAGAATAACAAATAAATTGAAATTTAAAGAAAATAATCAAATGTCCTACCTTCTCCTGCGTGATGCCGACGAGCGACTGTCCGTCGACGGAGAGCAGCTGGTCGCCGGCCGCCAGCCGCCCGTCCGCCGCCGCCGCGCCGCCCGGCACCACCGACTTGATGTAGATGCCCAGCTTCGTCTGCCCCGCGCCCTGAACACATAGTGTCACCATTATAATTACAACCTTTCTAGGGTAAAGTAATTCGACGGGGGAGGGGGGGGGGGGGGGGGTCGATGTTACGTATATAATTATATTTTGTGATATTTTTATCGTCTTTTTTATACCCTGAGACTAAATTGACACATTTAATATCAAACTTACTATAGGAATGATGCCAGCTCTTTTGCGTTGTAATGTCATTTTAGTGTCAGGGTATAAAAAAAACAGACGGTAGTGTCATGTATTTTCACATGAAAGCTTATTTACTGCTATTGACAGATAGCAAACAATAAAGCATATAATAAATAAATAAATAGGTTGGTCGGCTCACCTTAGCGGCGACAATACTGAGTCCCATGCCATTGGAGTTCTTGTGCAGCTGTATGATGTGCACGCGCGGGTCGGGCTGGCGGCTGTGCGCGGGCGCGGGCGCGTGGCCGCACATGTACACGGTCCAAACGCCTAGCGCGTGTGGCTGGTGTGCCAAGCGGCATAGCCCACCACGCTGTAGCGGCGCCACAAACTCAGCCAAACCGGGAGGTACACCACACACCACCTTAAATAAAACATTTAATGTAAATTCTTTGAATTATTTAACAACACCTAAACATAAGGTGTCCCCTACATGAGGCGTGCGCGTTCCTCAGGCGTGTAAGCGACGCGGGTGCCACGTGAGTACCGCGAGCGCACTGCATGTTGACGCCGACGTCGAGGTGTGTGCAGCGAGCGCGAGTTCACGCGGTGAACCCCTTCAGAGGCGTTATCGGGCAAAAGGGTAAGAACGAGACGCGAGCGCCGCATGCACTCTTCACGCACGCCGCAGGGCAGCAACATGCGACGCATTCGTAAACCAAACTTACCTCAGCACTAAATCCGTCACTAGGTATCAGCAAGCCCGCTCCCAACCACGAGCTCTCCTCAAGCCGTATCTCCCTGCCGTCCGCGCGGTACAGTTCATCCGTGTGCGTCCGCACGTAGGCCACGCCTGCTTCGACCACGTCGGGTGCAGCGAGCGGTGTGAGCAGAGCTCGCGTTTGTACTGAGTTCAGCTTGAAACACGCCTTTAGAGCAGCTACTACTTCGTCTGCGGTTCGGTATTCGCCTTGGATAAGGCGCGCTGAGAACAAATATTTCGAGATATAGTTGTGTGACAACGAAAACGTTATATTGTTTCTTAGTATTCATCTGTATGTTACATAAATATAAAAATAAATAAAAGCCTCTAAATTTCGTAGTCAAGTTTAGTTTGAGATGAAGAGAGAGACGCAGCTATACTTGATCATTTCTTCTTCGGTCTGGGATCGTGATAGCATGAATAATTCATAGTATTGACCCCTGTTCTCTTTTAGCTGAGTGGTAGATTATGCCTGAGGTAGACTTTTATTCGAAAACAGTTTAAATAAATAATTTCAATGTTTCTGTATTCGTTTGTTACTATTTTCATCTATGGTGCACAAAAAAGCGAATGAGCGAACGGGACGTAACGCAGTGCGGAGGCAAATGTCGACTAACGCACCAATCATTGACTACTATTATAATACTGCACCAATCGCGCGCCGGATCGGCGCTGCCTCATACCCCGCGTCCCGCTTGACCGCCAAATAGATCTAAAAAACGATTTCTGCGCAACTAACGACTCTTGCCAAGTTACGTGCCGCCGGTTATAAAGCAGGTGCAGTGACATGTTACCCGCTTGGTTCATGCGCGCGAAGTGGCACTCGGCCGCGAGCTCGAGGCCCTGCCGCTCGGCCCACGCGGCCAGCACCTTCAGGCGCGCAGACAGCGCCGCGCCCCACCGCGCGCTCACCATGCCAGGCTCCGTTACCAACTGTAAGGAGAACGAGGTTATTACCATTACTTCAAAAATACAACATTAATAGGATAGTGCTCAATTGGACACTCAACACCATGCCTTTTCATAAGCTTTTATTTAATTTAACTTGCCTTGATAGTTAGTATGTTTCGGCCAAATAATGAATGTGATTTTTAATTAAAACAGTTATCCTCCCATATCAATTGAGTCAACAGTTATGTTTTGTTTGGATGACAATCGGATAAGACCAGACTTCCAAAGAGTTTGTATGCACCCCTGTCATATGGACATTAAATGAAAAAAATTAAGAGGAGTACGAAAGAGTTAAAAGCTAATAAAAAAACAATATATAAAAGTAATTTTCTTCCAACTATGCTTTAATTTCATCATAATCACACTAAAACCTAAGAACAAAGCGAGTCTTTAATGCTCTAGAGCAATAAAAATGTATGAAATTTCATTATTGCACAGTTTTTTTTTTAATCGCACCATAAGGCGCCAATCTCAATGGGTTAGCTCTATTCAGCCAGCCGATATCAATAATTTTTTTTACGTACGTATTATTTGTTTCTATCCTACTTGTTCCAAATTAAAAAAAATGATTGCTGCTAACTCTGATTTAAAAATGAAAGAAATTTAAAAAAGTGATTTGGCGGGAACTTTGTTATTTTTGTTTTGACAATATTTTTGGAAACGATAAAGTGTGATACTATCTGATTTTGAGTGCTTCGGCTTCGAATTAAAATGGAATCATCTAGCGACACATTAACTCCGGAAAACTTTCTAAATGAAGCCGACAGTGTTATAGAAACTTCTATTTTAACTGTTTGATATGAGTTTCTTTTATCTACTATTCCTATAGGTAATAGTTGAAAGAAAAGCAGATTATGCACCTCGCCTTAAGTAATTTATTATTGCCCTCGTGCCTATTAGATTATAGCCCTCGCTATCGCTCGGGCTCTAAATCAGGCACTCGGTGCAATAATAAATTACTTTGTGCTCGATGCAATAATCTACTATTAAATTAATATTTTATATTTTACATGTCATTTGATAGTGAGAAGCTCGTGTGATAGCTAATAATATGGCTAGAAAGAGGTTGATCCTAAACTAAACGGTTAATAGTTTCGTATTCAACTCCAAATAAATTAGAATGAGAGCAAAAACCTTACTAGCCCTGAACTAACCTAACCTAACCTGGTAAGAAGATTGAATAATATTACAGGGTCTGGTTTAGATAGTAAAGCCTTACCTTATTAAAGCACACGGCGTTGATGTAGTGGAAGAGATGCGAGAAGAGCTGTATGGTGAGCGCGGCGTTGACGCGGCAGCGGCGCAGCAGCACGATGGCGGCCGCCAGCGCCTGCAGCGTGGGCGCCGTGGCCTCCGTGGCGTCGCCGCCGCCCAAGCGCGTCAGCGTCGCCAGCCCCACCGACAGCTCCTCTTGGAAACATGTCACCAGGTTGCTGGGGAAAATAAGTTACAGCGACATTAGTCACGTGTAAATCTTTGCTGTATAACTAACTAGCTTTAGCCCGCAGCTTCACCCGCGTCCATAAAATATAGCCTATGTCACTCAGGAATACAGCAGCTTTCTATCGGTGAAAAATGTTAGCAATCGGTCCAGTACTTCCACAGATTACCTCATACAAACAAACTTTACCTCTTTATTATATTATAGTATAGTAAATTCTCAGAAGATTGGGTAAAACCGCTGTTGAAAAAGAAAGATATTTTTAATCCGAGCAACTGCTCGATTGATAATTTCGGACTGTTATATCACGTGGAGAGCGAACTTTAACTGCACGATGCAGGATTTCGTAGTTATTATGTGGCATTATCGATGTCGCTTTATGTGCATATTGTCCTCGATATGTTAAAACCGTTGATAGTACCAAAAAAAATTGCTTTCCAACAACACTTTAGTGGCAGTCTGGGCGTGTAAAACGGAGAAAATGTTCTCATACTGGTAGCGGTATATTTTTATGAAGTTTTAAGTACACATTCAATAATAATTTAAAAACATCAAATGTTTTATCATATACAGTTGGCAATATAGTATTAACAAAGTAGAGTCCCTGATCGAATACCGTATAAACCGCAACCCCATTAAATTGTTCACCCTTCAATTGACCTAAAAACTTTAATTGCTAACCTGGTAATAAAACATATTTCAATAAACCCTTACTTCCAAATAAAACCTTTATGTAATACGTAAAGAAAAATCATTGTATCCTTTAACAATATTATTACATATTATATGGAGCCCCATTTCTTGTCCAGGCAATTACTGTCCATTCCAGGTTGCCTGGAAAAGATCGCGGGATGCGATAAGGCCGCTCTTTGTATGAATGGATTTTAAGCATGAATTCCTCTCCTATAGAGGAGCCCTGAGTGCCAGCAGTGAGAACATTATAAGGCCGATAATCTATATCTATACTAATATTATAAAGAGGTAAAATTTGTAAGTTTGTATGTAGGGGGTAATCTCTGGAACTACTGGTCCGATTTGAAAAATTCTTTCAGTGTTAGATAGCCCATTAAACGAGGAATGCTATAGGCTATATACCATCACGCTACGACCCACGGGAGCGGAGCAGTAACGAAAAATGCGGGTGAAACCGCAGGGGACAGCTAGTGCTAAATAAATAAGTAAATGAAAATTGAGGTATAGCTAAATTTCATACGAAATACGAAAGGTTTTATCATTATGTCGAATTTCGACTACTATTCAATCACTGGTACTAATTATTATAGAAAATTAACAAAAAAAAAAAAATAGGTAAATACCTGAACGCATTCTGCACAGTCAACGAGAGAACTTCTTGTGCTTGAGTGGAAAACGATGATATGTGTCGGTCGTACTTCAAGAAGTGGAGTAGTTCGCTCGCGTTCGTCATCCAGAACGCTTGGGCCGCTGAATCCGTGCAACGCTCCTGGAATATAAGAAGATAAGGCTTAAGAACTAACCTGACTTGATCAAATAGGCTTGATAAAGAAAGCTTCAGCAGTGGCTTGAGCTTTCTTTATCAAGTCAATCAGTGGATTGAAGCGACATGATGGTGAGTCGCTACCATTTAATAACTTGTCAGATTTTCAAAATCTAAAGTTGAAAAGTGCATTGTATTTTTTTATTGTTGATAGATTCTCGCTTGACCGCTATCTCGCCTGATGGAAAGTGACGACTGTTAGTTTTATTCCAAAGGTGTTGTGATAAAAAATGCCTTGCATTAAGTGCGCCTATGCACATCAAACAAAAAAAATAACTTGTTGATATTAATAGTGATATAGTCCGTCTAATGAAAGCGCGACCTGAGAAAAAGAGGTTAAATCCAAAAAAAAAATGTATTTGGTATTACTAACTAGCAGGAGAATCATGTCTTGACACTTCACAACTTTTTTATTTCTTACAATTGCGGCTGAATAATGTTGCCAATTAAATTTAAAAAAAACCCCAGGTCGAGCTTTCATTAGACGCACTCTAAGATGTGTCATGTAAAAACAAGTGGGCCAGAAGAAAGAACGCTTTTTGCAGTACGTAGTTACGTTCGTAGTTGGTTTTGTCTATAATATATTTTCAGTTTTAACAGACTGGTAAAAATTCGAGCGTATTTATTTTTATTAAGCTCAGGCAAAGTGGGAAATTTATAGCGTTAGCGTTCTATAAATTTACCACCAAAAAATAATGAAAAGTCGTAAACGTTAATAAACACGAACATGTGAAATGAAACTTATAATAAATACGAACGTAATTTTAGCAGCCGTGCGACATACTAGACTTAATGTCTGTTCACCTAGAAATAACTATGTAAAGGCAGGTAAACCTCTAAATTACCCTAAGGGTTAATGTCACTTCTGCGGGATTGTTCGAAAGAGTTACTGCGATCCTGGAACGCTAAAGGCAACTAAACGACCACCATGCTCCACCCAGAGAGGGAGATATCATTTGATGGTTTACCATCCAAAAAAAAAAATAGACCAATAGAATTTGTTTTATAACGTGCTAGTGATAGCACGTCATAAAACAAATTCTATGTGTAAGTTATATAATTTCAGGCTTAGCCCTTAGCCCTTATTTTTCAATAGTCAGACAACTGTTATCTAAAGAATAAATATGGTGGTTTGACCTAATTTCTATACAAGAGCTGTACTGCCGTTTTAATTCCTGAGTTATTTAATATCTGGTTATTGATAAATCAGCCTATAGTAAAGTATCAAATTTCAAGAACAATTATCCTGCTGTGGTCTTGTCGTCTGATTATAATTTAGGTGTTTTCAAGGCTAGAATCAACAGGTTCTTAATGAACTAGTGCGACTCACCATCGACGAATGTATCACTGCTTACCATCAGTGGAATCGCAGTCAAGCACTAGTTTATATTACTAAAAAAACTTACCCAAAGCGGTGATTCATTTATTTCCCTAACTTTACATATCTACATAATATCCTAAATCTAGATATATAAGCGTGATAATTACCTGTACAGTAGCGTGTATGAGCGTAGCGACGTGGTGTAGGAAAGCCGTCAGCTTATGAGCGCGCTCGGTCGGCGTCAGCTCCGGGCGGTAATGTGTGGACGCGCGGTACCTGCGCACACATAATCACTGTATATTGCACCTCCCAACTAATTGGATTTATCTCACTAATGTTATAAATGGGCCAGTCTGTAAACACGCTTAGCTATAATGTATGTTTGTTACCCTCATAACATAACTTTATTCGAAAGGTTAGGTAGAATTATATTGAAGCCGAGCTACGGAAATGTTCGTAGGGAAATACCATGGCTCTAGAACAGAAAGGCCAACTGACACAGGTCGGTTTTGGTCAGTAAAATCCTGACAGACCCTACCGCTTCCCCCAGAGCGAGGAGCGAGGAGAAGTTATTTGATGGTGTCTAACCTCAAAAAAAAAGTAACATTGAAGTTGGAAAAAGACAAGTCTGAACTAAAGTAATTTCTAATGGACCAACGTAATAAAAATATTATTAGCGTTGGCGTCAAAACTCTGTATCTCCTACTCTGTAACTCGGCTAGTGAGAATGTGTTACTTATATCCTCGACGAAAATATTTTTTGCATGCATATCTTCTCGCCGAAATCCCTGAAAGGATTTAGTGTTCAAATCCGACTTTTATTCCTACAAACAATCTGACTTCACAGACATTTTTCCTTTGTAGAAGAATTGATTTTCTTTTATGAGTAACTCAAGCACGTTATTAAGTCGTCGAGGAGGTTTTATTATACGTGTCATTCTCGTTTTGTTACGCTTTATATAGCTCGTAACGTGTGCATATATTATTAAGTAAACCGTGACACGTAACTTTATTTCTTCAAGTTGTGACGCAGCTGTTTAGGGTTCCATGCCTGAAGAGTAACCAACGGAACCCTATTACGTCCATTCGTTTGTCTGGAAGCAGGCTGTATTCCATAAACGTTGATAGGTACATCTATACTAATATTATAAAGAGGTAAAATTTGTAAGTTTGTAGGTTTGTATGTAGGGGGTAATCTCTGGAACTACTGGTCCGATTTGAAAAAATCTTTTAGTGTTAGATAGCCCATTTATCGAGGAATGCTATAGGCTATATATCATTACGCTACAACCCACGGGAGCGGAGCAGTAGCAAAAATGCGGGTAAAACCGCAGAGGACAGCTAGTAGTTGATA
Organism: Mythimna separata; assembly: GCA_030763345.1. Taxonomy (NCBI): domain Eukaryota; kingdom Metazoa; phylum Arthropoda; class Insecta; order Lepidoptera; family Noctuidae; genus Mythimna; species Mythimna separata. The sequence continues at coordinate 19,211,739 of CM061171.1, read as the reverse complement.
TTTCCACAGAGTAAGTATTTTATTGTCGCTATAATAACACATAATAAAAGTTTTTGGAACCATTCGTGTTCGTATAACTCCCGCACAACGGTATTTTTTTGGAAAGTGGCTTTTAAAAGCTAGACAATAAGTATTAAAAAGAAATGAAAGCAAAGTGCATAAAACATGTGTAGTTACAAAAAGAATAGTTAAAAGTAATGTCAACAACATTTTAAACTACACAGTAATTTAAAGTTCAGCGCTCCCTGTGCAGTATAGCGAATATCGCGCTTTCAACGACGGACGTGCTACTTTCATTTGCCGCTACCAGTTACGTTGTGCGTTCAAATATTGAAACCTAGCACCCACTAACTCGTTACTCCAGCAGAAGTAAATTTGGTAACGCTAAACAAAATTTAACATTCAAAAACTTGCAAATGTTAGAGTCTAGCAGATATTGGGTGACTGATTTCCAAGTTGCTGCAACTACTGGTAGTAGCAGAGCTGGGAACCTGGTTTATCATTCAAGAACAACGTAAGTATTTTTTCTAGCAGTTTAATAGTAAGTCACCTGGCACACAGGTACAGCGTGTAGACAGGCGCCAGCTTGAAGGCGGGCGCGTGAGGGTCGAGCCGCGAGATGACGGCCGCCAGGAACTGCGCCTGCCCCGCCTCGGGGAACTCCAGCACGGCGGGCAGGATCGCCTCCTGGCAGCCGCGCCCGCTGCTCATGCCCGCGCTCATCCTGGACCGTCAAGTTATATTGGAATGGTGTAAGATACCAACGAGATTTGTTTTTTCGCTTTTAAATGGACTGAGAGCTCGTTTTACCACTCATTTAGATATTTTGGTAGTTTCAAATCTTTTGAAAACATTTATTGGCATCTAGAAGGCATCTTGGGAAAAAGAAAGTGGTAAAACTAGTCAATAATGCTCAAAATAAAAAAGCAGATTTAAGTAAACAAGCGAAAACTTCACATAAAACATAAATAAGCATTAAGCAGAAGTTATTCATCAGACGTTTACGCAAAACACAGACTTGAACATTACGGACACTTCTGAAACGTTGTACATAAATTCTTTAGATATTCTACATCAAAGGAGACAAAAATTAATTATTAAAACGTGTGCCCTAACAAGTTTTTACATAATGTATAAACTGCGAGGTAATGTCAGGTCCACAGCAATCCATTGTATGGTTGTATCAATGTTACTAAATACCTGTTGTCGTGTCCAGAGCCGCCGCTCTTGGCGCTGCAGATACTCTTTGTCTCGACGTTGCCGTCCAAGTCGAACGTAGTTTCATAATTGTCTTTGTACTGCGGCACAGAGTTGGACGTTCGGTTCACGTTGGAGCTCTGATCCTGCTCGTTGTACACGGAGCTCGTGTGATCGTCCTTCACGTAATCATCTTTGGTGTCGTTGAGGTGTTGTGACATGATGAGCGACTCGTTGTCGAGTTTCAGCGTGTTGTTGTTGTAGGGCATGGTGTCGTTGGCGTCGCGGTAGTACGTGTCGTGCGACACGGGACTCATCGTCCGCTGGTACTCTGTGTCGTTGGTGGTGTTCGCGTTCGAGTCGAGCGTGTCGGGCTGGTGCGACGTCATCGACGTGGGCGACATCGCGCCGCTATTCTCGCCGGGCGACGTCGGCGATCTAACGTAAGGGTAACGTACACAAGCGGATATTCGTGAGCCAGTGACAGAAACATGCAAAAGAAAACAAACAATGACAGATGAACAAAACATAAAGTACACAGCTTTGAAAGTGATTAGATAAGCGACGGGACTGATCGTGTTTACTTACATTGATAGAATTAGTACAAATTAAAGGTACATAATAACAAAATGTTGCAATAGTGCGATGATGTTTGATAACTAATTGACCAATATGTAATGTCCGGGTCAGTCTAGGTTTACTATAGGGCCCAACTATACACAACATAAAGAAACGAGCTACAGGGTGCGTGTGCAAGTCCTCACCTGTCGTATATTGAGCCGGAGCCGAAGTGCTGCGACTGTGACTGCGCGAGGTTCCTGTTAATGAGGTTCTCCTGTGCCGGGTCCACGAAGCGAAACGTCGAAACGCGACCGAATTTAAGTAGGCAACCGTGCTGCGACAAAACAAAATTATTAATTAACACAAATTCCAGTTGAACAACTGTAAAACTTCACAGAAGTTTACTTTCAATTTGCCTTTCAGCCATACATTTGTAATGAACACCTTAAGGACCTCTATAAATATTAAAAGGGTCCTACGAGTTGGCGGTTGTTTAAAGGTGGTCAGCTTTTCGGACAATATTGATTTTGAGTGGTATCGCACAGTCGTCGGTGGAAACAAATATGCATGTTTGAACTAGATAAAAACACTAGGAAAGCTTTGGAACGTTGTACAGCGAGGCTGATTTACACAAGAATGTCCATTCCTGTCGGAGAATGTAGATATCGCGGTGAACTGTGTGGGCGTTCTGATGAATGTATTACAAATAAAACTCGACCGTAACCTATTTAGCAAACCTAGGGGCAACAGACTGACCTTGATCTACACGCTCGCCGCGTTTCTGGAATATTTGATCATGGCCGCATTTAGCTTACCATAACAAATACTCAATACTTGTCGTCGAATCTAAACTATCGTTAAGGAAAAATGTTTTTCTTCATTGATTTCTTTATTGACTCACGATTGATTGATGGTAGCATTGGAATTGGTGGCTGAACATTATTTTATTATGGCGGCTAATAGTTCACAGAAACATTTACAGAAAACTAATTTGTAATCATTACAGCTAATTTTTTACATAGCACTTACAGGATTTGATATTTGTTCAATGAAATATATAATTATGTATATTATATATATATTGGATAAATATATTATAACAGTAATGAACTTTAGGCCTAAAAGTAATTCGTAGAATTCTATAACACACACACTAAACATGTTCAATATTAATACATATTGGAAAATTTATAAATATTAAAGCCCAAAGTTGAATAGGAGTATATGAGCGCGTTCATTTACACAAGCGTTGGCTTCATTAAGCAATGCAAACAATGTGTTCGCTCGTGTCGTACGGAGCGCTACGTTTGGTTGCCTTCCAAACTTCCAATATATTTTCGTAGCCGTTAAATAAGGTTGTCAGTACGTGGCACATTCAGCGAGGCAGCCCGCTCGTGCCAGTCCTACGGCGGAAACGATCGTCTTTATGTTAAGTGCACAGCAAAAGTCAATAAAGAATCCATAAAAATAGAAATGCTTTCAGTATTAAAAGCTAAATTTCCGGTATAAAGTTCAGGATTTACGTCACGGCATTTCTACTGAAATTCAGAGGCTATATTCTAGGATTACTTTTGTACCAATTGGCAATGGGGATTTACTCGGCTTCGCAACTAAACCGGGCTGTATGTAAAACGTCACATTCACATTTTATTGGTGAAAATTGGCCCCTGAATTTTTCGCGGGATCAACCAAATAGAGCAATGTTTTCAATTGATAAACCTTGTGTATATTATCGAACGAATGATATAGTTTTACACGTCAATATAACTTATCCAGTTGTGACGCATCTTCTTAATTATTAGTTGTATTTGAGTGTATATGACTATGCGAGTGGGCGACATAAATTATAGATAACTGGAAAAAATGCTATTTCTTTTTATGACTCTTGACTAAGTTATGTCCTCTTGTTTTAGCACATGTCCCACATGAACAGTCAGCAAAATATATTGCTTATTGGATTGGTATCTTTCGAGAATTAACCGTGACATTTCAGCATACACAGTCATTATTGATGTTTGAAAGAAGGAGTATTATGTTGTGAGTTGAAGGTTGTTAGTCAGAAATATCAGAATAGTCAGTCTATTTCTCAGTAGGTAAATAGTTCTAAAACTTACTTGTAACCGCTGCGAGTGCATGATCCGGCGCCCGTTGACGTAAACGTGCGCGTCTGCGTGCAGCGGCGTCACGTTGTAGCCGCCGCCCTCCGCCGGCGCCACCACGCAGTGCCGCGGCTGGATGGACGGCCCGTACAGCTGGAGAGTTGTGCCGTTGCCGGAACCCACCTGCAGAACAACACTTACATAGTAAAATCCGGTCACATTAACTTGACGTATTTCTGAAATGCGAGCATCCCCCCGTTTCCCTTAGCTCGCCCGGCAAGTGTCAGGTATGGTCAGCATCATTCGGCTGTCCAAAATCAAAACCTAGCAAGTACATCTGAGTTAATTTTACAGGAGAAGACATGAAACATTTTCAGCTGCCATTTAGAATGTAATTCCTTTTTTAACCATATCTTGTTTTCATGGCAATAATTATGATTTGTTTTATTTTACGAAATAGGTAAATTAAATGAAAATGCATTTGGACAAGTTTTATGTGCCTTACTAATGACTTCTTTGGATACTTCAAGATATGTATGAAACTAAACCAATAGCAAAAACCTAGTTAGATCTCTACCTAGGTTTGTTCATTGGTTTCTCTATACATATTTGTTTTTGGATCTAACATTGAAAACCTAGCAAAAACACTTACTAGGTTTTTTAATTGGATTTTTTTATTATTTTTAATACCTTATGTCGTATTTCAACCAAGTAAGTAGCATAATTATAGTAAAAAAACAGTTGACTTAATATAAAATAGTTTAATTAAATTTTTGAGGAACATAAGGTACATAATCAACTTAACAAAATATCAACTTAAAAAAAATCAAATTTCTTCAGCTACTTCGCCTCCAGTTTGGAGATCAACTGATTCATTGTTTACGGGTATTTGAACCCAAAACGCACGCCTTGTTTCTGGCATTAAGGGTACCAGCTTTGCCACAATCACATCCTTTTTTTGACCAGGAATGCCTTGAGGGGCTGATTTTTTTTTCAGGCAGCCCAACTACTTGAATTTTATTTGGTAGGAAGTCTAACTCCACAAATGGTTCCTCCGTCGTGTGATCGAGGCCTACCTGTCGGATAGGTTCATCATCTATCCCGGTCACCAGGGAGAGTGGAGACGGCGAGAGATGTCGTGCGGTGTTCCGCAGGGATCGGTACTAGGACCGCCCCTGTGGAACATCGGATACGACTACGTGCTGCGCGGCGACCTCCCCGACGGGGTCAGCGTGGTCTGCTACGCAGACGACACGCTGGTCCTGGCGCGGGGAGAGTCGTACCAGGCGGCGGCCGAAACAGCGACACGCGGGGTTGCGACAGTCGTGGAGAGGATCCAGCAACTGGAACTCAAGGTGGCATTGCACAAGTCCGAGGCCATGTGCTTTCATGGCCCTCGGAACGCGCCACCACCGGGTTCCCAAATAACGGTAGGGGGGGTCCACATCGGCGTCGGGTCGGCGATGAAGTACCTGGGACTCGTCCTCGACAGCCGGTGGACTTTCGAGGAGCATTTCCGACGTTTGGCCCCCAAACTGGACAGGTCTGGGGCCGCTCTGAAGCGGCTCCTGCCCAACCTAGGGGGTCCAGATGCCCCCTGCCGAAGGCTCTACGCGGGGGTCGTTCAGTCCATGGCCCTTTACGGGGCGCCGGTTTGGGCGCCGTCGCTAGGTAAGCGACCGCGGCCAAGCTGGACGCTTGCCAGAGGGTCATGGTCATCCGGATGGTGCGGGGATACCGCACGATCTCCCGCGAAGCGGCGAGCCTCCTCGCTGGCCTGCCACCGTGGGATCTGGAGGCAACAGTCCTTGCACGCATGCACGATTTGCGCGTGGAGATGCAACGCCGGGGCGAAACTCCGCTGCCGCGACAAGTCGCGGCATGGCGGACAGAGTTCCGGCGGGATCTCAGGGTGGCATGGCGACTGCGACTGTCGCAACCCAGTGCTGGGCACGCCGTCATTGAGGCGGTTAGGCCCCTCTGGGGCCCAACCGCCTCAGAGGAGTGGTTGGAAAGAGGTCACGGCGTCCTCTCGTTCCGTATGACGCAGGTCCTCACCGGACACGGTAAGTTTAGGAGGTTCCTGCATCGAATCAAGCAGGAGAGGACGCCCGGGTGTCGCCACTGTGTGGACCGCCCGGAGAACACGGTGGAGCACACGGTAGAAGTGTGCAAGTATTTTGTGAACGGGGAATTATGTCGACGATAATGAAAAAGTTAAAATTATTCCGAACGAAAACGCACGCGCGTGACCGTTATGACGATAAATTCCAAATGAGCGAACTGAGACGGGCGCGGAAGTAGAGCGGCCCCCCTCTTCGTCCTGCACGCCTAGTTCTCATCGACTTACTATTATTTATTATAGACATTATTTGATAATCGTGTTCAACACTTCAGTGATATTGTAAATCAAAAACCTAGTAAGGGACAATTCCAACTTCAAAAACTTAGTAAAAAGACTAATTTCAAATTCAAAACCCTAGTAAGTCCATTCACAAATTCAAAAATCTAGCATGTACCGTACTTAATAGGTTTTTGTATTTGGAAATGTTACTTACTAGCTTTTTCACTTTGTAAACACCGAGTACGAAGTGCACTTGCTAGGTTCATACATGTTCATATCTCCGATTCTATTTAAGATAGAAATACAGTTGTTTTTGCTATAGACGCAGCAAAAAATTTTGGGAATATTGGTTGAAGAAAACGTGTTTCATCAAAAATGTCCCTTGCTAGGTTTTGATTTTGGACAGCCGCATTGTTATCGATACGCGCGTCGATAATTTGGCTAGTTCCCTGTTGTTGTTATATTGTTTTTGGACATTATTTCATCCACGCTAAGCGTCAAGTTAATGTGACCGAGTTGTAATGGCATATTTTTAGCTTGGTGCTCTAGTATTATTTAAGTAGATCATCTAGTGCGTATTGCCTCAAAAGGTAAGTGGTGTTATAATTTATGCTATAGTCTTCTCACTGTGAGATGAGTGGATGACATTATTGCCTCAGTCTGGAAAACTAGAATGAGGCTAATACGGGAGCGTGGGGAGACACGAAAAGGTAGACCGAACCCTAGCAGTGAGTAAAGATAGGCTATGAACAATGGTGATATTGATGGTGGTGTGCTAAGCACTTACCAATCGAGATGAGGCTAATACGGGAGCGTGGGGAAGAGGCCTATTCCCTAGCAGTCGGTAAAGTTAGGCTATGAATGATAGTGATATTGACGGTGTTATGCTAAGCACACATGAATCGATTAAGACACACTATACATATAGCCATGCCGTCAGCATGTGTTCATTATGTTAATTATTCTGACACAATAGAGAGCGAGAATATCAGATATTATGCTAAATTTCATTTGAGATTTCAATAACAATAACCCACCCTCGAAATACAAATCGAAATCTCATATTCGGCAGCTGCGCTCGAATTAATTATTCAACTTATAAAATCTACGTATTGAGAACGTAGTTTACTTTAAGTTGACAAGACTTCGAACTTTATAGATCGCTGTTCTAACTCAAACAGAAGATTGATCGTAGACATTTTTGTCCTATATACGAGTAGAACCCGCCAAGTACGAGTCTCGGAATTGGAACGACCAAATTCAATTGTTTCTGAAAGTAGAAAACTTGAGTAACTCCACTTACTAAAATTGCTAGCGTGGAACTACATACAAACATGATTACCCCTATATGGAAAATTGTCCTCTTAAAAAAATAATGTACCTGCTTATCATGTTTACGCTTAGTTTTTAGGGTTCCGTAGCCAAAATGGCAAAAACGGAACCCTTATAGTTTCGTCATGTCCGTCTGTCCGTCTGTCACAGCCGATTTACTCGGAAACTATAAGTACTACAGTGATGAAATTTGATGGGAATATGTGTTGTATGAACCGCTACAAAATTATGACACTAAATAGTAAAAAAAAGAATTGGGGGTGGGGCCCCCCATACATGTAACTGAGGGATGAAAATTTTTTTTTCGATGTACATACCCGTGTGGGGTATCAATGGAAAGGTCTTTTAAAATGATATAAAGTTTTCTAAAAAACATTTTTCTTAAAGTGAACGGTTTTTGAGATATCAGCTCTCAAAGTCGTAAAAAGTATGTCCCCCCCCCTCTATTTTTATAACTACGGGGTATAAAATTCTAAAAAAAATAGAGGTGATGCATGCTAATTAACTCTTTCAACGATTTTTGGTTTGATCAAAGTATCTCTTATAGTTTTTGAGATAGGTTGATTTAACTGTAATTTTGGTTAAGTTATTGTGCTTACACTGAAAACGATGGCTGAACCTTATAAGTTTTATTTGCTGCTACGGAACCCTTTGTGCGCGAGCCCGACTCGCACTTGGCCGGTTTTTTTTTGTTAGACTATTCTGGAAGAAACGTTGGTCAAGGTGGACCGACGACCTGGCGAGAGTCGCAGGAGTCCGATGGATGCGATACCCACAGGAGCGGTCGCTGTGGCGGACGTCTTTCGGCTGAGATGATGATGATGAGACTATTCTGTCCTACTTCTGGGCAAAGACGACCACCCTACTCCTTTTATTTTTCGCGGGTCGCTGCTTCCTCCTTCTAGTTCTGGCAAAATCGCTCTAGTTTGTCCAGCTATCTCTATGATATTCCGCTGTGACCCCGTCTCACTGTTTCAGGGCACCAATTTTGTGCTACTTTGGCCCACAGCTTGTCGGGCATGCGTGATAATTAAGTTTGGCATTTTTTAATAATTGGGTAATAATATTTTACTTTTTTGTAAATTCGCGTGACTAAAATAGGCATCCGTCACACTTTTTTAAGAAGAATGTACCAATGCCTTTTCATATATTTCCCAAAGCTATTGGCAAAAGAGAATTTAAAGTAAGACACCCAATTTTCACCAGTTATTTTTAAGAATCTATATTAAGTATTTACAGAAGTTGTTTGAAGCTATAAGCAAAAATCAAACAAGTCAATAAAACATTTTCTTGAAAGATAAAACAAGTAAATTGGGCTGATGTCGTTATTTAAATAGCCGGCGACTCGGAGCATGTTCGTACGACTCGACTTTGACGCCAAAGCGGTGTTTATTAAATTCATAAAGCTCGAGAGCGGGGCGCCGTTAACTACGTAATTGAATTATTCTAGTAGAGAAAACTGTGCTTTGATATTATTGCTTTAAATTTTTGGAGCACTGATTTTAAGCCCGGATTTGGGGTTTTACTCGAATGGTTTGTGGTTAGCAAATCTATAATTATACTGGATGCAGCCAGCCGTTTCGCCAGCGTGAAAGTAGAGAATTATCCCACGCTTTCGGTACAAAAAGATGTGCTAGACATAGTCTACCCGTGTGCCAAATTTCATCCAAATCCGTTTACCCGTTCGAGTGTGAAGAACATACTCACTAACTTTTGCGTTCGTAATATCAGTGTTATAAGAACAGGAGGCCTGACTAACGTGACCATTTATTTTTTTTGTCAGAGCGGGACATCTGAGGAATTATGTAATAAATTTTTTTTTTTTGTGTTTTACAAGTTTTTTATTGTAGAAGATAGAAAAATTTAAAATAAGCAAACCAAATCAGTAGTGGCGTGGATACATTCTAGTTTGTATTTTTATATTTATCGGCTGAACATTTTATCACTTGTCCAAGTTGTCCATATTTTGTTCAGATCGAAAAAAATACCTACATTTTGATTATATCGTTTGGTCTGTTTGCAAAAGCGGGACAATTTTGGCCTCTTGGGGGACACCGGGACAGACTGCCTAAAAGCGGGACTGTCCCGCCGAAAGCGGGACGTATGGTCACGTTAGGCCTGACTCACTAACTCATTATAGTTCAACCTAAGCCCTTGAACTTAACCCACAGATGTTGTTTTTAAGACGTAGACGACAAATAATAAAAATTACCAACAAACCCCAAGCCCACCAACAGCCCTCAAGAGTGAAAAAGGGGTTGAAAGTATGTAAGCGAACAAATCCGCGGGTAAAAGCTAGTATTCTTCAATATTGTTATATGAAACCGTCACAAAATTGTGTCTAGAGGCCCTTTTTGAAAGTAATACTATTTTATTCTAGTGGGGAAAGCTGTATGTCGGTATTATTGCTTTAAATTTTCGGGCACAGATTTTTTAAGCCCGGAGTTACTCCCATTCGAGTGAATCCGAGCCGGTTACCAAATAATCTATATTATATGGAATACGTTTCATGATAGCGCGATTGTTAATACTTCACCCTTCGTGCTTGAAGTTCAAAACCGGGCAAGTATAATTACGACTTTTCAGTACCTACCCCTTTGTTATTAAGTTTATGAACAAATAAATCAGGGTATTGTAAACTCGTCACATTTTCAATTCGCCACACTTCGCCGGCGAATGAAAATTAAACGAAAATATGACGAATTTACCAAAACCCAATAAATCTACCCCAATGTAATAACTTTTTTGTCCTTTTCATACTCATAAGTTATTTATTTACGTCCAAAGATGCACAAATTAGTTTTGAAACATGAAACTTCATGCAATACGCTCATAACTTCCACATCTATTTATTATTTACTGTTTAGCTTCTATACAAGGCTAGTTAATGTTGAAACAAATCGATCATTTTATGTTTTGAAATGTCACCGTCAAACAGTGCCATACTACGTTTGTATGATAGAATGGCCGACTGGGGCAACATTAAGCGTCATTTCGAGGAGAAATACAATTTCCCATAAAGTGAAATCTTTATAAGGACGGCGACATACATGCGACATCCGACTCTTGAATACTTTGCGGCACTGTTAGTTGTTACTGTGTTAGATAGCATCTCTGAAGGACGCTAGCCGCAGTCCGTTCGTCACACGCAAACATGTGTCACTGTTATACAACTCACATAAAATCGAAAATTATTACATATTTCCGTTTAATTAATGCATAAAACATGACTGTAGCCAATTAAACTATTTTAATGGCTGTTTGATGCTTTTATAAGTGGATGTTGTCAGAATATAAAATTATGATGTGTTAAACCGAATGACATTGATATCTTCCATCGATCGGCAGCACACCTGACTGTTTCCCTCGCGAAACTACGACTTACAATTTCAATAGTTTCATTGTAGGCATTTGTCGGTTGAATGCTTGTGAATTATCCATTCTTATTTTGTATGAAATCTATGAATGAAATCACTACTGGGCTCTATCGCGGACATTGTATGTATTGCGAAGCGTAGTTTGATGTTTTATTCAAACTGTACTGTGCAAGTATAAAGTGCTTTGTTGCCGCTCTGTGGACTCCCAAAGGACGGCCATATTTTTGGATACTCAATACCGCTATGATATTATTGGGTCATAGCAAATTATTTATAGACGCACTTTAGAGATGAGAGCTAAATGTAATAGAATATATATTTTTTATTTTACTTGTCAATTATTATTATAATTTTTTATTTGAAACCTTCAGATTTATTTTAAGAGCGTATCATTTTTACCGTAGTTCACACGAACTGTCAAGGTCTAGTTTCTGGAAATGAATGAAGAATCGATTTCAATGAAAAATGTTCAAAGTACTGACATCAACCGGGTACCCTCTTTTCTAAGATATTTTAATGTGAGAGGGATATCCAATTGTTGCAGCTGACCATACCTACCTAGTTCTAAAAAGTTATCATTACATACATTTTTGAAAAGTGTTTATGAGGCATTTTACTTTTTATAGGCAATTTACATTTACTCTCATAGTCTTTCTAAGCTCTTTTGCCGAAAATCCTTGACATTTTTAGAACTAGGTATTACCTATTTTGCGTTTATGAATCAAGTTCCATTGAAATCGATTCTTTCATTTCCAAGAATAATACCTTGACAATATGCTGTGTGTGTTGAACAAGTCTAGAAACAGCCTAATCCACTTTTAAAGAAAACATCATAATTATGGTAATAACGTTACTAAGAACACTTGGGACGAAGATGAATCTAACCTTATCTTAATTATCGTCGTTGTCAAACCAAAATCTGATATATGTGCCGTCTTTTGAGATTTCAAGATTTTGACCACAGCTTATTTTGGTCACTGCCTTATTTCTCATATAAAAGAACTGCTATGTGCTTATGACCACTAGTTGTGGAATTATGGCCTCAGAATAAAATGTGTTATGTGCAGCAGATAAAACTTCAGGAAAACTTCTTTGGTCATTATCTCAAAAGCATACTTTTTGCACATAGCAGGTCTTGGTTTGACAACGACGTTATACAAATCCATTTGGCGATTTGGAAGATATCTATCCTAATATAATAAAGAGGTAAAGTTTGTTTTTTTATTTGTATGAGGTATAATCTGTGAAAGTACTGGTCCGATTGCTAAAATTTTTACACCAATAGAAAGCTGCTGTATTTCTGAGTGACATAGGCTATATTTTATGTACGCGGGCGAAGCTGCGGTCTAAAGCTAGTCGAGAATATTACATACATGCTTCTCACGGAAAGAAAGAGTGAGAGACAAGACCCTAAAAGTCTCTTTTTTCAAAATAAATCCAGTCCTTTAAGTCTTATAAACAAGATCCAGTATAATTCGGCCAGACCGATGTCTATCCGCCTGTCTATTACAAATCTCACTCGCCATAAATTGGATAGTAAATAATTCAAGGAGTATAACCTCGATGGAACAGCCTGTGATCATCCGCCTGGGATTTGGCGTTGTGATTTGTGTTTAAGGTCCTGAATCATAAAGGATTACAGCTCCGTATGAGAGATTATATGGGATGGTTGTAATCGCAACCAAACGCTTCTGGAACTCGTGATATGAAACAAATATCGGTGTTTGTATTTGGCTTATTGTCACTTCAATATTAAGAATTGAAATTATCTCGTATTACTAATTCGTTCTTATTCATTTTTTTTTATTTGCCCTGTGGCGATCTGATGTTTAGAATGAGAAAGGGGAGGCCTTTGCAAAGCAGTGAGATACCAAATACGCTATTTTAGAACATGTAAGGGTTGTAAAACACTGTACTTGTGTTTATGCTGTAGACAAAATCCGTGAAGATTATAACTGCAGTATTTGAAGCCAAAGCTGCAATATGATTTCAAATGCATTAACATTAGACCCAAATCGCATTTATAAATACGTGTGTTTGAAATCGATAACAACACTAATAAAGTGTTGATCCAACAGTTTCTGTAACAAACCTCGACAACATCTGTTATCCTGAGCCGGCGTCCGTTCTCGAGCACGGTGGCGTCCGGCGACATCTCGACCAGCATGGGCTCGTTTCCGGGCCGGCCGCCGGCCGTGCCCGTGCCGGACACGACCTTCTTCTTGCGCCGCCGCGGCTGCACGTCCGCCGGCCGCCGCCGCACGTGGAACATGATGGAGCCTACGACAAACACACCAGGAATAAGTCAATGTAGAAATGGTATTAAATGTTTCAAACCCGAAACACATAGCACGCAAATACAGTACAGGCAAAGTCATTACTTATTAATATACCTTGTCCATGAATTAAATATAGTTTTAACCTCAGTGTAGTTTTAATTTGGCAGGAGTAATGTTGTCAAAAATAGTAAACAATTAAGTGCATAGGCTCGCGTTTGACCACTATCTCACCTGATGGTAAGCGATGACGTGGCCGACGGTGGAGCACGCTTGCCTTATAACTTATTCACTCGTTTACATTAATTAAGTTCGAAGAAAACACCCGGCTATCGTAGCCCGTAATTTATGATATTTAATATAAAATTTCAAGAAACGACGCAGCTTTATAATACACGTCCACTTTAACCAAGAGAAGCGACCCTTCTTGATAGTTAGGTAAACGTTCAGCGATTCCACAGTTATATGGAAATGGACACAAAAACAGTGGTGCTTTGTAAATTGCATAATTTATAGAAGGCAACCGAGGGAAGTGGGTCTTTGTGATGGTCAGGGTGGTGGGCGGAGTCGCAGGGTGAATGCTAACGGTAAGTGTTTCTTCTACGCTATAAATAATATGATTGACGGAGTGTTTTTCTCGTTATTTTCAATTTGCATATTCCAATAAGCACTCGTAAAATTTGTATATATTTAATGCTCAGCCGTGTGGAAAGAGCTGCCTGCCTCGGATCGATCTTGTATGCTTAATTTTAGTTAAATTTTATTTTTATCCAATCTCTTTTCTACTGCCAATCAATCACCTCACTCTAGACGTTTTCATAAATTATATCAGCTTCAAAAGATATTTACCAATTTCATGAATATATTGAAAAAATTAAAAAGTTCTTACGAAGTTTCCGATGAGATTGTATTCAGAGTAAGGTACAATTAACATGGGGGTTTTATTTGGGTCGACGCCTCAAAGGCAGGTCAAACATATTGACAATTTATATTTAATTGGAGATCGAAAGTGCCGACAGGAACTATTCATTGTGTATATATTTATGTTATAATGAAATCGGCTTATGCAGTAAACACACTAATATTATAAAATCGAAAGTGTATTTTCGTTACTTCTCCACGCACAAACGGCTGAACAGAGTTTAATGGAACTTGGTAGACGAGTTCTGGAATAGCACATTGGATACTTTTTCTATCGCGGCAGTATGTTACATTGGGAAATTTCCACTACCATGTGGGTGATGACGCTGGCAACAACTGCTGGACATAGGCCTTCCCAACTGTCTCCATAACGGACGGTCCTGTGCGTCTCACACCCGTCGGATTCCCGCGACCCTCACCAGGAAAATGGTCCACAATGTGAGAGGCCTTCCAAAGCTACATCTTCCGGTGCGCGGACACTCCAGAAGTCCAGAACCTTTCAGCCCCATCGACCATCTCATCATCTTCTCGATTCATGTCATCTGTTTTACGAGCAATGTGCTCTGCCCCACTGCCACTTAAGTTAGGCAATTCTTTGGGTTATATCGATAACCTTCTTCATCTACAGTTCTTCATTTCTTGATCTACGAATATTTTTGTTTCGTATAAGTTTTGTGGAAAACGGTTCAATAGAAAAGTTGTGTATAACTCAATAACTGTCATTATAAATTGTTCGAAGGAAAGTTTTTAATGGTAACTAATTTTGTTTAGGTTAGAAAGGTTAGGTAACGATAAAGGCAATACAAAATTGATCAAAGAAACAAGGGATGGACAGTGTGAAAGACATTGTGAATAATCAGGAGATGAATACGAGTACTAAGAAGAGATCTAAGAGAAGTATGGACTAATTGGATAATTAAAAGCCTGAAAACCTTTTCATATGCCAACTGCCGACAGTTTCCAATGTGTGACCTAAGACACCTACTCTTTGGGTCAACCCAGTGTATTGCACGGTACCTCTCGCCGGTTCGTCACCGGTTTCCCCTCATTTCCCAACCGGAATCGTATCTCCTATCTATGTTCTCGGCTCCACGATTCCAAGTTAACAAGTTGCTAACGTCTCCATTGCTAACGTGTCATTGCTGTTCAGGACAATGCCGAGTTCAAAGTTTACACATTTAAAGGAATGGGTATTGCTCAAAGTTGTCCGCAATATTGTTCTTTGTAATCTCATAGTTGAGCAACTTTAACTGCACGTTAGGGAAAACTCTAAATGATAATCCTTGTTCTTAGTTGTGAATTTCTTAATGTACCTGGCTTCATTGCCCAGGAGACTTGTGGAAAAATGCTATCTAGACACGAAATGTTTACACCCAGATACTATTCTTCTGCTCGCCGCTGTAAATATCTCCATTTCAGTACAAAGAATATTATCCCTCACCTACAGAAAAGTCATATGTTACTTTTACGAGCAAATAAAATAGATTGCGGGTTTAATAAATAAAGAGCAAGCGTTATTATTGGTCGCCATAAACCGAGTTTTAAGGTTTTATTTTGCTTATCGAACCGACATTTATGAAATGGCAGATGAAAACGTAACATAGATTTCAATTTGTATTGTTACAGGGTAATAAAACAAAAACGCTTTGTGTTACAAAGGAATCCTATTACGAATAATCGTATACCCTAAACGAATTCATAATGGATTAGCTGTTGATGAAAAACTCATTGCAAATTGCTCTGCGCTGTCGGGCTAAACAAAATTCATTCCCAAAACTATATTTTGGCGTTTTCGTATTTTATCGGTTTTGCAGCAATGCAGTTATTACCTAAATCTGAAAAATGTTAAGCTACATGAAGTTTATCACTGACTGAAATTTATAACATTTTGACTCTGTTGTCGTCCATAAAAACTTGGCTTTATATTTATTTAAATTTTATAAGTACACGGAACTCTACCAGTCATATTTGGGTAAGAAGAGTACACCATGGAAGATGTGCACAATAAATAAATAATATTTCAAATAGAATTAACTATCATATTAGGTACTTATAATAAAATACCTACATATTATATTTAAGCTAAAACAAAATACGATGATAAATAACAAAAACCTATTAATAGAGTGAAAATAAAATAATTATGACGAAGACCAAACTAAGTTTGAGAGGACTTTAAGTCGTAGTTCCAAATTTTCCACTTGAAAGACTCAACTTTGATGTCAAAGGTCTGTACATTCCAGAGTTTTATGGTAGAGACAGCGTAAATCGCGCCCTAGCCAGAATGTCAATCTTACAAAGTGTTGACCAACTTGTAACACAAGGCATTGATTAGTACAGCTTACAGTCGTTAGTAATAGTAATTAAGTCCGTGCTGAATACATTGCTATTCGTTCTAACTACGTAGCTACTTAATTAACTTGCCCACATACCTAGTCGTGGTCGAAAGTTAATTTATGTAGGGCTGTACAAACATAAATGGCGGTGGCACAATGGATCCTAGGGGACATTACCCCAATGACCACACTTGGCAGTTTGGCAGTATTATAGTCATCGCATTGTATTTATGGTGTTATTAAAATTAAGGTCAATATCGCCGTTTTTATTACATACGATTTGCATTAAACAAATTAAATTATGATAACTTGAACAAAATATAAGAAAAACCACACGAACGGTAAAAATGTCAGAACATAATGATGTTATTATTTACTGGTCGTTCCTGTAACAAGCGGTAAACAGAACGCTGACCTACAAGACAAAAAACACATTAGCTAAGTGAATGAAGAAATAATTAACCCAACTGGGACAGTGAGACGGACTCATTACAAGGGTAGGGAAACATAATTAAAATATAACAGCCAAGAAGAGACATGGTAAATTGAAACCGAAGCCACCTACATTTCAGTTATGGGTGAGTACGTGCTGAGGAATGAAGTATTCCATTTTATTGTTCGCAGAAGTTCAGACACTGTACGTAATGTCACTTTACAAACACGATCACACGGCTTAACACAATTTCGGGATATTTCAGAAGTGCTACATTTAGTGGCATCGTGTTTAGGTAAGTGCACTCGAAAGCGTGTTACGTTGTGCGCAGACAAGGGGGCTGATGGAGGGAGGGGGGGTGCTACGAGTGAGACAAGCGCGCCTCTAGTGTCAACATCATTAGTGTCTACATTGTCCCGCTGCTCTACTGGAGCTACGAGCCTTGCTACGAGCTACAACTTTCGTAGGCCGCCGCAAAGCATCGGAGTAGCTTACGGTGAAGAAGCCCTCTAGGGGCAATAACCTAGTGCGTTCAGAATTTTGTACGTAATTTAGAAAAAAAAACAAATAAAGTACATAACAATTTACTTACTAAAACTTTGGTATAAGGATCAGCAATCTTAGTCCAAATAATTAAGTCCAGTAATTGATAGTTAAAAAACAGTCATCGAAAATTCACGTTGGCGACGAACAACTTCGTACCATCAGTCATTCGCAAACCATACAATATTAAACAGTATCAATCATATTGGAGACGTCTTTGTGATAATGATCGATGGAAACAAAGAATTAATTCGAGATTAATCGAGGGCGCCACTCTGTCGATATTGGGAAAGAGAAAATCAATCATTACTTTTGAACTTTGTCAGTAAAATGTTGTGTATTTCCATAAAACTTGGAGGTGTAGTCTGTGAAGGTTAATGTACTAGTAAGACTACAACAACACGCTTAACACAACTTACGTACCTGCTTTACATGGATATCTGAATTGGAAACCGGGTCAATAGTCACAAAATTGGCGAAGTAAGCCTGTTTGAGCTTAAATATGCAATGGAATTGTGGCTTATGGGGCCGCTTGTGAAATATAATACACACAAACAATGCACTCGGGTTCAACAGAATGGCAGAATCAATACTTAAACCGAACAAGCAATGGAATATAAATAATTGACGAGTTGGGTAAACTCATAGCAAGGGGTTTTTCAGTTCAGTCCGCATCGATACATCAATTGCCCCATCTTCACCAAATTGACGTCCGCCGGGAACTTTGCCCACTTCCTCCAAAACTTTATTATTTATTTTTATTGTGGGATGTTAAAATTTTCATTCATAGTGAAATGCATGTTTTCCAAATTCAAAAGAATTTTAAGATAATTTTCATTTCTGATATCCCATTGCATCTTAGGATTTTTGATGATCAAATATTCGATTTTAATGGTCGAAAACACGAAAAAACACTGAGCACACCACATGAACACTTTGTACAAACGTGTGAGAACGAACACTAAACCTGAGGAACGATTACCTAGCACGACTTCCTTTTTATCATTTCGCAAACGAGAACTAAAGGATCTGCTGAAAAGCATATTTGCGAGCGCGATTAGTATTTTCTTTAGCCATAGCCGGCCGAATACTATAAAAGCGTAGCGCGTAGTAAGTTCAAACCGAGCGGCGGTCTAATTGTAACTGGACGGAGTGGCACACCACCACTACGTCACACTGCGTACCACCACCGGCCGGTGCCAGCCGGCCGACACTTAAGTCATAATGCAATACAGGTTAAGGACTACTTTATTGGTTTTGCCTAGTTTTATCGTGACCACTAAACGTCGATACACGGAATAATACATGTCACATTGTACATATTGTATGCAAGGTGTGTGACATAAACTGGTTCGACGTCTCCGAGCCTGACTATCGCAGATGTCGGACTGTCGATATCGTAATTAGACATGTCAGTAATTAATTAATCGATTACTCTATAAGTTCAATAGCATTCAATTCAAATTAAGTTTTCAAAGCTCCTACAAACAATAGTAACAACATGAAAAGTTGCTAAATTTGTGAAAAGTGTTTGAAAACTAAATTTAAAAGGGTTGTAATTTAAAGTGAAATATTATCATCTGATGGTAGCCGGATTGAGATTAGCCAGAAAAAGTATTTCAACCATATTTTGTAAACTACGAAAAAAGTTTCCAAAACCGATATTCCAGAATGACATGATGTGGCGTGTGATTGAGAGATGACCCATTTTCCCCGAAACTAATTAACAAGAGATGGCACACGATGACGAAGGCGAGCGTCAGTACCGATAGGACATGGCAGGCGGTAGATTGGGCGCGGCGGCGGCGGACTGCTTGCGGGTCGCCGGCGCGTCGGAAACTTGCGTGCCTGCGTGACCTACCGAATTTGTATAATCACCTCACCTGTTGCTACTCCACAAATAATAATAGTCAACAGATCGACACAACTCACTTCGATACTATCAACTCCCTTTTTCCTTCACGTGTCAGATTGAATTATTAAAACATTTAGTTCGCTGACATTTAATTCGACATGAACTGCTGTTTCAGTTTAGTATTCTTTCAGTTCAATATGGATTGAATTGATACTGAACCAGTTACCGTCGAACCAGTTCATCTATTGTGCAGACGTCTAAGTTGTATTTATCGGAGCCATAACAATGGGCATTTCCGTTTACAGATGTCTGATGTACGCTCGGTATTATACCCAGATGTGGGTACAATACAGATTTTAAAGCACTTGGCATGCTACTGTAGTGAAGGACCGATAGCGATCTCTCTGACGAAACGCCACTCAACATTACACACTAAATGATATGGGACCGCCGGGTTCGTAGAGGAGAAAACCTCATTTTCTAAAAGGTCACACGAATGTACATGTGTAGCTTAATCCATTCCACACCCTTTTCCTTTCCTTGGCGCAAATTACTCTCAAATTACACTTTATTTTGAGTTACATTTTGCGATTTGCTTTATACGGGATGGTAATAAGCTTTCTGCCTTTTTTACATAGGTAGGGATAATAGGGCTAATAATTAATGTCTCGGTATTTTTTTAAGAAGAGCCAGGTTTACAGGCGGTTACTGTTAAGCAAGCATTTGGGAAATGCCTATTTGTGTTTCAAAAAAATCCTACACAACTACGTTTTGCCCCATACGCCATACTGTGCTGAAATCGGAATAGAACTGCACAGAGCAGTAGATGTAGTTGGCCGATCATATTTGTCGAAGGATCAATCTTCAGCCGAGGACGTAAACAAGTCAATGAGTGGAGACCACTTAGCACCAAGAATAGAGTAAGACTCCACCCAACTATGTGTTTAAAAATACTGTGATATCCCTAAGGCAAATACTAGGAAATAATACAAGATTATGGTTCCGGCAAATAGCAAACAGTCAACAGCAGGGCCCGCCACAGGTCCTAAAACGCGTAGGGCAACTGAAAGACGCAGCTATGGTTTTAATCAGTAAAGCTCATAACTTTACTCACATTCCGCTACTAGAGAGAAGTCATCGGATGATTACCCACCTCAAAAAGCCTAATTGAGTTCAAATCATTTGTGAAGCGAAAGCTTTGTCAGAAAAATTGTTATTATAACAAATGTTAGTATAACAATGTTATACTGAAAAAGACTATCTTGAGGACATGATAAAACAGATCCGGTGCGTGCATTTTCATATTTTTTATAGCTTTTATTATTATACTCTAAAACACTAACTATGGTACTCAATTCTCATGGGATTTGACCATTACATGTTTGCTGCATGGACTCTAAAAGAGACATTAACCTCAAAGTTTGTTTCAGTGTTTCTACTCAGGGTAGTCAGCTTGGTGACAATGGCTCATATAGTCTGAATTGACGTGTAAAACCTATTTGCAAAATAAATATCATTTATTATTAGCTAGACGGACCAACGACCTTAAAAAGGTGGCTGGGGCTGATTGGATGCGGTTGTTGAAAAACGCCATGATGTCGCACAACTTAAAGGCGAGCTGTCTAGATAGCAGTGGAACGCGCTACGTTGAATTTATGAGTAGGTACAGCAAACATGGAACGAAATGGATTTTACCTTACTGAATAAACATTAGAAAAAAATTGCGTACAGAGTTATTACATGCAAATATTTTTATCTCATACGCATTATGCATGGAAAAATTAGCGTAATTTAAGTCTGAACAATACGCGGTACCGTTCTCTTATATCAAAGTATGCGTGTGTTTTATTGCTACGATAACATCAACGGAAGGTGGGTGCAGCAATATATGACATGCTGCCGACGAGCGGTGTCGCCGCACGCCAGGCGTCGGACCTTGCGTAAGCATAACAATGTATGTATGGCAGGGCAGGACGAGCAGAGAGCGGACATGTGTGTGTTTACCGACGACCGACACCACCGGAACAACAATACATCTAAGTCTTTATACACACGCGCCACAATCACACCACATCGCAGCGACAAAAAGTTGCGTTGTAGGCTACAAATGTCGAAGTGGTTATGTTGTAGCCAGTGCTTACAGACAGACTAATTCACGATGTCGCTGGTGGTTGCGTTGTGGTTGCGATATCACTCACACGGTTGCGATCTACGACAAAATGTGGTCAGTATGAATTAAACTATTTTCATAAACAAAATAGTGCCCAAAGATTTTTATTGTGGTGTGGTAGTGGTAAGTCTGTATAGACGCTAAGGAGAGTTACACAATTACCTAACAATATACACATTACACATGTTTGAACGTCTCGCTAATAATAAATCGACCCCGAAACCCTCAACGACTATATCAACTGAAGTATCGAAGGTAATCAGACAACAAAAAGTCAATGCTATGGTCATTCAACGTTCGTATCAAGAAAATTTGGCAAGAAAAAACTACTTAACAGACTATAAAGGTATCTCCAATTCTTCCAAGATAACAATGAATCTTCTAAGAAAATCTTGTCCCAGTTTTGATGCAGACAAAACAAAAGATTTATTCAGCGGAAGTTGAAAATATGAACTTCTGTATAATTAGCACTCTTTTAAAATGATATGCTTTCATGTAGGACCGGAGATAAAAGCGGAACTAGATAAAAGCGGGAAAGGCGGGTATTTTATTCCTTGTTCCATTGAGAACAAAATGCTACTGTTTTCGTTCTGCTAACATTCTGAAAGCCGGAAAAAAAGAATACCTAACAGCATTCGTATAAGAGGTTCTTTCTATATCTACTTTCCTATAAAAAACATATAAGTTACAACTACTTGTTCATAACCATTAAACGCTGAACCTAATTTGATTCAATACAACATTCATGAAAGGCTTTTAAAGTAAGCGCCGGCCGTTGAAACATTTTCATAAATTTAAATTGCAACAGTAGCTGTAACCTTTGATTTTCCAGATCACCAAAGCCTGTTTTCCTCTAAAGCGAATGTCGTGAAATTAAAATTTAAATGGGCCGAGTTGCTCTGTGAGAATAATAATAATCCACCGTATGGCGTTCTTCTGAAAACCGCTCGAAATGTACGAATACGTTCTTTTTAACCGATCAAAAAGAGACGAGTTATAAGTCGTCTGTGATCTCGTAGCTCCTAAAGGGATATACCGATTTAGACCTAGTTTTTATTCTAAAGTTCAAGATTTGTTCAGCCGTTAGAAAACTATCAGTTCTTTACAAGTTAATGAAGGGATGTGAGACACTTGCACAGCTCTGAATTGGTATTATGTTTCTTTAATGACTTAGAACATCGCAATCTTGAGCTGATATTGCAGCATGACCTGGAATCTGCAGAATGCCAAACTCTTCACTTACTTACAGCAGATGCGTTGTGTTTGGGTTCATTGTAATTGTCTCAATAAAAATTTCATAATTAGATAATGATATAATGATGAAGCAGCAAAGAGAAATGAGAAAATGACCTTTAAATTACATAAATTGATAAGGGTGGAAAAATAAAACTCCAAGAAATAGAAAAAGTCGATAACACCAGAATGTCGTAGAGATAGCATCGTCGATGCTTATCGAATCTAAGTATCGATTGAAGGTAGATGTGTGGTGTACCTATGTAGACTTCGTTTATGGGTTATCAACCTCCCTAGCTGCATTAAAATTGAAGAAAGGAAAGAAAGCAATAACCAAAACCAATTGTGGGTTAAGCTGGCCTGTATACATAACCTGTCCTATTTTTATTTATGAAAAAGTTTTGTGTACAATAAAGAATGAAGAAAGACTTTTCCAACATAGAATAGTTCCTGTCGGTAAGTCCCAGAGAAAAATCCTTCTCAGAAAATAATCACACTATCAATATGTTCTAGAATAGGACATAGGATACTATTTATCAAGGGATTACATGCTCCCAATTATCCAAGTGAACATTCCCTTGAGTCTTGGGACAATTTTCTGCTTTCACGTGGGAGAAAACCTATCAACTAATATCCGAAGAAACCGAAGAAAATAAAGATGTTTACAACAAATACATCGTCTTCGATAATTGAGTTCATGAAAGGACATTGCAAGGTTACCGATAGGATGGTTCTAACGCCCGTTTTCAATAAGCTATCTATCTACAGTTGCAACTACTAAAGATAAACAAATCTATCCTTTTGCCCTTACTTGCTTTCCTATAACCTACCAACGAATAGCATTTCCTAGCAAAGTTTTAGATGGATAGATAGAATCTTACTGTTTATCGGGGATAGCTATCTATCTATGAACTGCGGTAGGTTATTGAAAACGGGCGTAAGAAGTGAACGATCTTCCATAATAATTCCTCATACTCACTTCTTAAAGAGTATAATACCATGCAGGTACATAGCTTACCTCATCATATAGAGGAGCTCGTGGCTAGATAATAACAGCCGCACAGGTCGATCTTCAAGGTTAAGCAATGCTTGCCTAGGTTGGTCTGTGGATGGGTGACCATCTTAACATAACGAGTTTCCTCCGTGCCTCGGAAAGCACGTTAAGCCGTTGGTCCCGGCTGTCATTTGGAGATCTTTGGCAGTCGTTACGGATAGTCAGAAGCCAGTAAATCTGACTCCAGTCTTGCCATGAAGTACCGTGTTATCCCAGTTAATGGGTTGTGGAGGTCTGGTAGGCAGCCGCTCCTCGTAAAATACTGGTATTCAGCTAAATCTGACTTGACTGGAAGCCGACCCCAATATAGTTGGGAAAAGGCTAGGTAGATGATGACATAGCTTACCTCAAACATGTACTCTCTTCTCGGTGAATAATCGGATGAGGCATCGTGTCTCGTGGGTGCCATACAGCAGGAAATAGATTATGCGATAAGGATGTAAACTAAGAGCCATCTACACCTTCATACATATACATTGCGGCTCCTATTTGTCTTCAAGCGTGGCGATCATGAGACAGACTTCCCGCATCTATTGTCACGGTTCATGGCAAGGCATCAACTGAACATATAGCTATAAGGCTATAAGAACTAACCATGTCAAACGTGGACCATTTCCGCCTGATATAAGTGTCAATATAACTCTGTAGGCTCGACAGTTAGGCGTTAGTTCTATAGAATATGTCGATATGGAGACTCGTTATCTATCCCAAGGGACGTTATATCGTAAACGGTCAACTGTAGGTGTACTTCACCTATTTATAATTCTTTGGCAGCTCAAGCGTGACATTTTTTCTTATAATAAAACTAGCGACCCACCCCAGCTTCGCACGGGTGTTAGAAATCTCTGAAATTCTCGGTACTTCTCTTCTTTAATATGCATGTTAACAACCATCATATGCATCTAAACTTTCATTATGAATCACTCTGTCTATTGATGGAAACCGCATTAAAAGCTAGTCAGTAATTTTTGAGTTTAACATACAGACGGGATGGAGCAGTTTTGTTTTATAATATGCAAAGATCTTTATTGAAGAACCCTGTCTTTTTATATTACCAATGGTAATGGAAATTGTTGTTAGATTTCTTTATAACATATTCAACAATATTGTGAAATTGTGACTGATTTTCTAATCTCGAAATTACTATCACGAAGTTTGCAAAGCGTTGACACATTAGAGGTCCCTCGTCAAACCTCAGATGATACGAAAATATTAATGTGACGTGACAAGTGAGCCAAGAAAATTACTTTTGGTACCGACATGTAAAGTGCTGTCAAGTGCTCTTATATTGTATGAAAACCTGCGAAACGGTGTTATGAGTAGGGCTCAGCAATTACATTTCCGACACAATAATTATTCAGGCGATGAAAAACGATATAAAAAAAATTCAGCATTTGGTCGTACTTGTAGGCCTCTCATTATGCATGGAAGTACATGACCAACTTGTGGGAACTGAGAGTCACGACGAGAGTGGATTTATAATTAGTAGCTTAGCTTCTGACTTCTAAACTTCTTAAGAATACTTTGCTGAGACCACTGAATTGCAAATAATACTCAACAAACTTACGGCATAAATATTGAACATGTTCTCGAAATTTTCTCGCTCCATCGAA
Organism: Mythimna separata; assembly: GCA_030763345.1. Taxonomy (NCBI): domain Eukaryota; kingdom Metazoa; phylum Arthropoda; class Insecta; order Lepidoptera; family Noctuidae; genus Mythimna; species Mythimna separata. The sequence continues at coordinate 19,186,395 of CM061171.1, read as the reverse complement.
GTTACCCGCGTGATGAAGATATAATTTTTCGTTTAAACAGAACTTAAAATTTTGCTATTATAAGTCTTTTGTTTTGTGATGATAAAAACTAAAAATAAAGAAATCTCCTAATAATTACATTAAAATTGCTTTAGGTACGACGAGCACACAACCCCTTGATATCACGTCACTTATAGTCCATGTTTGGACATTAGCCCAGTGGACACCGTTCAGTTGAAATTAGGTAATATGGTGTGGTGAAAGTTTGAATACCCTTGAAAATTCTAGATGGAATTCTGACATCAAATACATAAATCCAACGGCTCGTCGATATCTTGATCCCCGATAAAAAAAATCAGCCTGTATATTGTTTAGCGTTTTACGTATTGTTCCCGAGCCATTTTGTATAGGCACTTGTGAGAAAGATCGGAATGGCCGGGGTAATCCCCCGAGGGACGTCTAGCCGCCGAAGCCCTCTTCGGTATAAAAGCTCTTACAACAGTTTTAGGCGCTTCGCAACACTTCTCAGTCTGGAAAAACCTTTGATAACTATTATACATCCATAAGTACGTACCACCGAAAAAATCGTTAGCCAAGTGAAAAGTGTTTTGTAAATGTCAACACCAACGCAAGTTTACTTTTTAGATTAGAATCGTAGGTACAACTGCGCTTTACCTTTTCATTATTTCTAAATTGTGTATTTATCGATAAGTTCTATTGATTGACTGCACGATTATTATTGCAGAAAACAACGGCAGCGAGCCGTCCGCAACACGCAATACAAGGAGCTCGTAAACAGACTTGGCTTAAAATACGGCATCCTAATTAGTCTGGGCTGCGGGTATAAGTAGCTAGTTTCCTGCCACGTCAATCAACGCCCTTTCAGACCTAAACTTCAGTTAATCTAAAAATACATTTGGGTTTCTCTATTTTCGGGTTCGACGCTGAATTCCGTACTAATCAGCGCGCTAAAGCGTGAAAGTCCTAATGAAGTTAAGACGATTGCCAGAAAAACCAAATCTATGGCTGAGAAGTTTGGTGATTGGCTGCCAGATAAAACTTTTATCAATTTGAAACGAACCTCAAAGGGCAATTTAAGATAGAAGCCATTTATACTTTGTCATTGTTAAGTAACAAAAGTTCCTGCGAATAAAAAACGTATCACAGCGCTGACAGTATTGTGTTAGCTGATAAAATCAGCAATAAAGAAACAGAAGAATGGCGACAGTTACTTTGTGCAGTCTAACAGAGTCTAACACTAAGTTAAGCACTAAGTAGCAGCGTCCACAATCGTACAGTGTATGAATATACATGTGCATAGATGTGCGTGGTATGTTATGGCAGGATACAGCCAACGTATAAGTATGCAAGCACGCGCGGGAGCGAAGGGTCAAGAAATACATTACCCGCCAGTTTGTTCCCGAGCTAAATACACAAGCTATTCGTCTTGCACGCAATTTCTATTGGGTTAATAGAGCAGGTGTAGGATAAGTGCCTCTTACCTTGACATTTACAACTTGGAGCCGCAAATAAAGTAAAAAACAAAGTGTTATGGGTACAGGCGTCACACCCAGCAATAGGTTCTGCACGAAGATACTGGATAGCATTATTCGTGACCCACTTCACCGTGATACGCCAAAGGTAGCGATAATACTCTAATGCGCTTTGTATTCTATTCCATCGAGCAGAAAACATGATCTGCTGCTAAATAATAGGAACGTGCATGAAAATTATATCGTTCAAAAGAATAGCTTTATAATAAACCTTTTAAGATTACTTTCGTGTTTACCTTTGAAATCTTTAATATCAATATATTTAATAACTAACGACCGGGCCTAGCTTTGCACGGGTGTTAGAAATCTTTGAAATTCTAGGCATTTCTCCAATATCATGCATGTATTATAATAATAATTTATTAGTTTTCTCGCCACAATATTGAAATACAGGATAAACATAAATAGTTAAATACTTATAATTATTGTGGGAGACTAGTGGCTGAACTAGGCTCAAAGTCTCGATTTCAGGACACTAGAGTCGCCGCCATTTTACATGACGTATTTAAAGCATAAGTAATACCTTTAGTCTTCCTCATAAATCACTCTGTCTATTGGTGAAAATCGCACAAAATTCCGTCAGATCCGTTTGAATTTATTGCGAACAGATTGACAGACGGGGTTGAGAACTTTTTATTATAACATGTAACTATAAACATAAGTAAAGCTTCTAAGAAGCTTCTAAGGTAAGCGAATTATTGCCATAAATTTTTCATTGGTAGTGTACAAGTATGAACTCTAAAAAATTCTCTATCCTTTTTTCCACTTAAATTTTCACTCGAACTCGAATTTTCACTCGTTTCGTACGAAGAACCAATATTATTTATACGCAGTTTCTATAGAAAAATTGTTTTACTGATGAAATTCATCACGCTGCTAAAAAACAGTTTTGATGTTTGTTATTTAATCACGCTTTAACGACTGAATGGATTTGTATGCAATTGGGCACACACGTAGAATAGTTTACATCACTACATGTGTATATGGCCTATATAGTTCATACTCTGAATTAACATATCCCAGAAACTTTGTTCTGACATGCGGCAATAAATTTCAGTCGAATAATTTTGGGTCAAAACTTCTTTTGAACTTAAAAACAATATTTGGACATGTTCAATCAAACTGTCTTTTAATTTCGTCGGTAACATTTCCGTAGTTATATTTGGTTTTATGAAATGATAAAACCCTATTAACTATTTTCGTAAATATATTTTAAATTATACGTACTGTCGATTTTCTTGTTTTCGACAATTTTACTGCCATGTAATTAGCACGTTAATTCTGGCTAAATTACATATCAAAATCAGTGCAAATAGGTAATTTTTTACCTAATTTTATAACAATGTCCCACCGTTGCTACCAGGATAAGACAGTATTAGTGTTGGTTTTTAATAGTTCCAGTGTAACCAAATGCAGATTAGTTTCAATATTGTTCATTCATCACAGACCAACTTTATAGTTTATTTTATATTTCTCGTTTTTATCACAACTTCTGGTGATAGTGAATTTGTTCCTATGTGCCATAAATTCATGCAAGATACCCCTTCGTCATAACTCAGCCATTTCTCTCGGCACGTTCATGCAATCGTTTATCTTCACTAACAAGTCGCCTTCGGGATCACTCTCAATAACAAATAATGTGAAAGGTCAAATTGTAACTGGCAGAAAGAAAGACAAACCACTTTATGGGCAGACTATAAAAAGTGCTCTTTACCGCGACATACTCGGCGAAATAAAACTGGTTTTAGCCAAGACAAAAGAAACACTAGCAAGCTTTGATCGGTGACGACACAAAATGATTTAGAAAGTTTGGGACTTCCGCATCACACGCAAACTGTGCGAGTACTACAAGATAATGACAAAACAAGTTTGCAACTTACAGTCGTGCACCGGAATATATGTTAGACATCGATTGTTGGGTTCTTGAGAAACTTTAACTCTATTTAACTCTTGCAAAAGTTGAGACTTTCAAGGACGGTATTATGCATATCGATTCCACGAAGGAACGGACATCGAACCGCGAAACGAGTTAAAAATACCGGCACCGGCGGCCGGTCGACCGGCATCTGTGGGCACACCGGTCGGACTACTCTGTCGGCCACATGCGTTTGTTTACTATCTGCTTCGATCGCGGCTGCGGCGCCGGCGGTGGCCGCAGAGGGCCTAACCGCAGATCACATTGCAAATTTTGAACAAAAAGTTTTTTCGTGCGAACTTACGGCGGAGGCCCCAATCCATGTCGAGGCGCGCGGTAAGTGAGGCGCGTGGCGCGGCGTCTGCGAGGCGACTGCCGCGTCCTGCGCCCGCACGCTCCCTCTCGTGTATTCCCATTGTGAGCCGCAGCGAGCGTTGTCCCACCAAGAGGAGCCTTCTCGCGGAAATTGTGGACACGACACTATAACCAGCCACCAACTTAATGCCGCCGCTAAATACTTTCGCGAAGTATAAGCTCTTCAAGATTGACATGCATTGATTGCCTTTTGAAGTTTGCACGCTCTTGAAATAGTTTAAGATCACATGCAGAATATATTTTTAGTCGAACGTCACAGGACCAAAATACGTGGGTGTCAGTTCCAGTGCGTAAGTGACCGTGGTTTAGTCATACGAGTAGTTTCGAGTATTTAAACTGCATCATTCATGGAACTAGCAATAGGCTATCGGTTTTCTCCAAAAACCATTTCCGTCGATCGTGTTTTGCTTAACATAAAATGATATGTTATGACATTTTTTAAAGCCAAAATCTTGTACATAATACCGTATTTTACGAAGTTTTGAAGTGAAGTCTTAAACAAAAAGCCTTCTTACCCGAAATAATTATATTAAGTCCTGTTTCTGCGTTCAGAAACCCTCTCCGTATCTACCTATACATACATGGCTACCTCACCTTCAGTTTGGACCAGAGAATTTCTAGGTCGGGTTTATTGATGAAAAAGCGTTATCGGACAATTCACTACGGCCTACTCACTCATTTCCCGTTGGAGATTCGATTCCGCTTTATATGTCCATCAATGTTCTATATTAGATCATTGTCCACACTTTTGCCAAAGTTGGATTGAGTGGGATTATCAAGATTGTTATCATTTCTTTTGTTTCTGGTTTATTTTAAATTTCTCATCAAACATTACATAAGTGTTCAAGTCATATGCTTGATTCCCTGCAAATAGTGAGAATCTCTGTATTTGAACTTGTAACGTAACTTGGAGAGGTCACGTCCAACTATGGACTTCGGCAAACTTTGATTCGATTGAAGCACGACTTGCTCCTCACAATATTATGTAGATTATTATATCTAAGCCTGGCTACGTATGAATAATGAATCATTGAGTATCTTATTTCGTGACCAGTATTTATAGCTTTTAAATAGATAGATACTATGTTTATGAGACTTCATCATTGCTTTCGAATGGTGCTGTACATATATTTTGCTGCAATGAATATTTTATGTCTCCTTGTATCCAAATGAAAACTTTCTGTCCTATTTTCTTTTAACATGATTAAAAACTACTCAGGGCTGCTAGTTTGTTCGAAAGTCACTGCGGCCTAGAACGCAAGGGGAACAGAGGAACACGGTTGAGATTTAGTCTGTAATATTCTGGCACTCAAACTTTTACTGACTCTCACTCCACCCAGAGCAGGAGTAGGTATTGAACGATTTTCAACTCCCAAAAAAAAAAGAACAATGGTTTAACAAAGTAAATACGTTCTCTTTACCGCTCTTCAACCAAACGTGAACCGGAAACCGCTCTTTGTGTATCAATTTTGCCGCAATGCATCAACGTTGGCTGAACTAGGCTCGAATATGACCAGCAGAGCAAGTACCGAATCAACGCTGGGGACAAATTCCATCTCGAAATCGAACGGCGGACGAGATTCAATTTCGATATTTGCCGTGAAACAAAAGTTCACTAAGTAATGAACTAACTTTTGCTTTCTCAGTTAGATCGAATAGAATGTCCGATTGTTCTCTGTTGGACTTTTTCTGGTCAATCTGATGACTGTTTTCTGACAGTGTAGGTACCTAGCAGGAGGTTTTAGGAGGAGGAGTATAAAGACTAATAAAGAGGTAGTTTGTAGGAGTAATCTCTGAAAGTATAGGTCCGATTGCTAAGATGTTTACACCGTTAGAAAGCTGCTTTATTCCTGAGTGGCATAGGGTATATTTTAACTACACTGGTGAAGCCGCGGGCAAAAGTTTGTTACTAATATGATAAAACGGTAGCGTTTTTTTGTTTGTTTAAACGCGTTAATTACTCAGATACCCGCGAAACGAGACACAATAGTAAAACAATAACAGCGCGGTCTCATTGGACCGGTTGGGGATTCAAACGTTAATCTCTTGAACTACCAATCGGATACGAAAAAATCTTTCTTTATGAGATATCCAGATTCATGATCAATAGTATACGTTAATCCTATAACATCACGCTACGACCCACGGTATTCGATCACTAATCAAAGACGCGAATGATATCACGAGAACAGCTAGTTGAACTTATAAAATATAGAGAATAATATTTAAGTACCTATATCCATTTGATTTAACCTATCACATACCCGCAAAATTAATTCAATTCATGAATGAATTAATATATTAGGTTCAATATTCGAAAAAAAAAATAGTTAAGAAAATGCCCCGTAAAAGTAAACACGATAAACGGCTTTACCCGCGTAACAAAGCGATAGACAAAGCTACCACGCTCAACGGGAGCTTAGCCTGATGATTTACATGAAATGGAAAAATATTACCATACAGATGAACGGTCTATAGGGAAATAACCGCTAAGCGTATTAGCGCGTGAGCCTTGAACATTATGTTTAACTGGAATCGGAAATTGCAAAACGTAGGTTGCCAGTATTCAACTTCTACACTATTATTATAGTAAGCTTTTTCTTTGAACATCTTCTATTTATATAAAAGGAGAAACTGACTGACTGACATTAATTATTTTAGAATTTATTTGGTTTTAAATAGAACGGCAAAGCCAATTACACTATTTAAACTTAACCTAATTTATTTAACGCCCGTTCTCAATAAGCTATCTATCTACAGTTGCAACTACTAAAGATAAACAAATCTATCCTTTTGCTCTTACTTGCTTTCCTATAACCTACCGACGGATATCATTTCCTACCAAAAGTTGTAGCAGATAGAATCTTGCTGTTTATCAGGGAACCGCAGTTCATAGATAGATAGCTATCCTAACCTATACTTATAGCTAACCTAACGTCAGTCATGCATCCTTCTCACAAAAATTCAAACATATCAACGCATAGCCGAAACCACTAGGAGTGTGGAATTTTGCAAGAGGTTTCCTTTTATGGTTTAGGAGAGCACTAAGAGAGCATTATCAGCGTTGTAATTTTCCCACTGTTGGAACTCAGGCCTCCTCTCTAGGAGAGGGAATGGGGCTGTAATCCATCACGCGGGCCCAGTGCAAAATTACTGAATGACACAAGTCTTCGAATTTTTGGTTCTAGAACATGCCGGTGTCCTCATGATGTTTTCCTTCACCGTTTTGAGAACAGCGGTGATTAGAGAATTATCCAAAATTCACTCTCAAAGGGGATAAATTGGGGACCTAAAGTTTGTACGGAAAGACCTATTTTCACGTGGGCGAAGCCACTGGCAAAAGCTAGCAGGTACTCAAATAAAATAGTTTATTTCATTTACGTGAATTTTTAATAATAATTCTAAATAATAAGTGAATTCTTAATAATAAGCATGTTTTACGAGTGTTCTCAGGCATATGGTCGCGTTAAGACTATGCCAGTACCGTTTCTACCGCAGATTACTGAACCCACTACGAGGATGGCTGGTAACGATATAAAGTTGCGGTTGAGGGCACCCAACCTTACCTTTAACTTTACGTTATCTTTTACAGACATATGTAGTAATTATCATCATATTAAGTCAGAATTAAAGGAGTAAATCGTAATACGTGTATATTTTTCTAAAGTTCGAGGAAGTGGGTAAAATAGAGTTAATAATACCTCCTTTAAAATCGCGTAATCACAAACTTGATTGAATATAATAATTTAGAATTTAGTTCAAAATGTATTCAAAGCACAATAAGTAATTTGCAATCTTAAATTCCAGCTTATAATAGTAATGTTTATGGTTCTGAGATTTTAAGAGGAGTTAGGAATACCTAACTCCTCTTACCAACTCTATGTTACTTCATCGAACTTTAGGAATGATAGGTAATGTATTACTACCAGCCGACTTAGATCTTATTTACATCCTCCATCCATCCGAGAAAATAAATTACATTATTATTATTTTCTTTCCAAGAATCAAAAGTAGGTAAGTAATAATGAAAATTGATAGGTACGAACTGGAATGTAGTAAAAATAAAAATGTGATTCATGCATTTCGTTTGGCCTTTTACTTATTGCATTTTTTATGGGACTGCCGATAAATTGGAAAGATGCCAATAATTCAAAGACAGCCGTAATAACTATGCCATTACTAATCAACTACCAACTACCCGTATAGTGGGGAAAACTTTGAAATTGAAAGTGCAAGCAGTAGCAAGCATAGACATATTATTCATTTGCGTGTGTTTTGGATCATTCGGTTACCTTTAAAATGGTTGAGCTGAGTGGGATGAATTGAGACTGGTCATCTCTTAGCTGCCTATGTAGTGGCTTATTTTAATTTCTATATTACTTTATTTATATTTCTGACATAGTAGTAACAGCAACAAAATATAATATGTAATCAAGATATTTGTAATAGCTACATGACACAATTTAAAACATTCTTCTGCAAAGAGAATTACGCTTTGGAATATACAATTAGCATCATTTATCTAACCGACAGACTTCTTGACAATTTAAAACTGCCTGTGAATGGCTTATTTCCAAAACAATAAAACCATTCGCAAACGTCGCAAAAAGATCTCCATCAAATCTAAAATTCATAGAGCTTGAGACATTTTACAATAAGCACAAGATTTGTATGCAAACGTTGCTTTGAAGACGAAAAGTGAGCGAGCTTGCCCTGATTCTATTCTGTGAGAGTTAACCATTTTACCGCCGCGGACACGTACGACGATTGAAATGTCGTCAGCGCCAACGACGAGATTGGATGTCGCCAAAACAATTTTTATCACGTTATTCTTTTTGCTTTGTCCACTAGTATTTTGTAAACGAAATATGTAACATTCTGATGAAACCTATTTCGTACTTTCAGACTATGTTACAGTTTTTTTTAATAAGAGTGAGACGCAGTGGACTTGTAATTCACTTTTGAAAAGCAAATGAACCACTTGTTAGCATTCAGCAAAGACGTCGTATATTTCATTTACCGTAGTACGCGACTGCAAAGACCGGGTTATTTGTTTTATCTAGTAATACATATCCGTAGTTTACTTATCTACTTTTAGGCGGGCTTAGCTGCTTGCAAAAACTAGTGTTATAACAAGTGCGGTTGAATTCAAATCCAGTGTTATAACTTTCTGACCACAACTGACGAATATAATACCAGGATAAATTTTCGGGGAATAACTTTCTTTCTAAGAGATAACAGACGTAGGAACCGCTTAGGTATTTAAATACAAATAAAAGGGTATTCGCCTGTAAAAAAATCTATATTGTCGTCTAAATGACTAAGTAAGCCACAATTAACAAGCCTCTGAATGATACTATCTTACCAACACTATCTTCTAAGTAAGCTACTTTCTTGGAGGTTATAAAAAATAACAACGAAGGCTAAGGCGGGAGCTAAGCTCATGCCATAACCTTAGCAATATTCAAGCACTGTCAATAATTTCTTTCATCACCCTTTTTTGCGAATGCCTAACATCTCAAATGCTATCTACTATAAAACAGAAACGTGTCCCGATTTGATATTACCTTCACAATTTCACATATATGAAATTGGTAACAGGAACTTTCGAGCATCTCAAATTCTTTATGTGACCTTCACGAAAAATAGCGATAAGTGGGGGCAAAGTTAATTTTAGCTCCAGGTACGAACTTAGCAAATACATGGACTGCCTGCGTTGTGGTTTCAGGATTAGTAAGACCTAGTTTTATGGTGTGCTATGTAATCATGAACGAAACAATATTTGCTTTTGTCGCGCGACTATACAAATATGAAGAATGGTATTACTATTTCTTAAACTACGTTTCTACTTGTGCTGGGAACTTCGCCCGTAAAGCTTATGATATGAACATTTGTAGCTGCACTTAAGGACAGTGCAGCTACAAATTAGTTTAAGAATTTTCGGAATTAGTTCAGTATTTCCAAAGACCCTTACATACAAACTTACTAATTAGCTACCTCTTTATAATAAATCTTAATTATGACTATAGATATTATAGATTGATAGGCTCGCACTGTCTCGATCACTATCTCACGTAAGGGTAAGCGACGATCGTTGTGGTCGACGATAGAGCACACTTGCAACACTGCTTACCATCAGGTGGGATCACGCACAAGCATTAGTTTACTAAAAACAGCTTTTTCATCTTGCACCTACATAGAGGAGACATGTTCACATCCAATAACTGGGAACCGTCTAAACAAACACCCCAGACATACGGTTCACCAGTTACAAACAAGACTGGGGACACTAGTATTTCCGCATTGTATTTTCCTAGAACATAGTGGCCGTACTCCGACCGCCCATATGGGTCAAGAGGCTCATGCGCTGTCATCACATTTTCACTTTACCTAGACGAAAACTAAACAACGCTGTTTTCTGCAGCTTCAAGCCCGCTTACTTTTCTTGGAAGAAAAGCTTACGTGGTGAGTTTTTACCATAATTATGCTTTAAAAATATATTACTTAGTATTTTTTGGACAGATAGATAGCAGGTGAATTGTTTTTGGTAACTTCGTTTGGTTTAAATATGATGCATGATTTATCACAATGTTCAGGACAAGTTTAAAGATAAGTCCAATTAATTTATTTGCAACTCATATTAACTACTTGCATCTTTCCTCCGAAAAATCGCTTTTAGCGATAAGACCGACCATTGTTACACCCCATTCATTTAAAGCTCGTACTGTTAATTTTAGGGTGTACAACAAAGATCTATGAATATCAAGGACTTGATATTGCACTGTTTTACCCGACTACGGCAAAGTCAAAAGGAAGGATTAGATGACAGGTTAAGTATATTCGGAAACCAGGAAATTTGTCACCAGCCTTGGCAAGAGGAATCGTGTTAACGAGTTACTGGGTTATAGAGTTCAGACAGGCAGCCGCTCCATGTAAAACACTGGTATCCAGCTATATCTGGTTAGACTGGAAGGCAACTGCAACATAGTTGGGAAAACACTAGGCAGACAGACATGTCATAAATTCTAACGATGACAATGATCATACTCGGCTAACATCAGCAATTATCCAAGTCATCAAGTTCGCGCCAGTGCACTAACCCTAATCTATCACATTATGCGCCAGAGGCAACGAACTGTAGGAACCAACCAGTGACCGAAACACATTAATCAAATTTTCTTCAGTTAATAAAAAAGGCAATTTCACCTGATCGGTAGTTAATGCTGTCAACATTTATGGGCACAATTTGCCTATAGGTAAGCTGGCACGCGATATCGCATAATTTGCAAACGGTAGTATTTATACTCGAACTTGGAAGTTACAGAAATTGAATTCCGGAGATAAAAAAATATGTTTATTTATTGTTTCGGTCGTAGTGTTGTGATGGCCCAGTGGTTAACATAACCTCATTTCTTGCATAATATTGCGGGCTCGAATCCGGACAAACAATGTGAATTTTTCCATTTATAAGTACCAAGATTAGATACTTTTCTATGTTTATTTAGAAAATTACTGACACCACGTGCCTCGAAAAGCACGTAGAGACTTATAAATTCTGTTCAAACAGAAAGGGTAATTATAATTTTGATGAAAGACTAAATAATAACGACCTGAGCTTCAGTAAATATAAACCTGCGTATGTTTACCAGCCGCCTTAATTAACGAATCGCCTGTCACGCAACATGAATTATTACATTTGCGACTTGATATCGATACCTGAGACACACTCATTATATTCCGACTATGATTACCAAACTTAGATCACTATCGACTTTTGGAATTCACTGTTTAAGTCACACACGAGAATGTTCGGATTCTCTTCTATTGAAAGTTACTAAAAAAATTAAGAGACGCGTCACAAATTATAAGTTTATCTAGTGATATGATTGGCTGAAAATAAAAAACACCAATGAGAGTAGTAAACCATATAGAAACTATCGTTCACCACCCCAGGTTGACTTGTAGAGAATACCTACCTATGGCACACTAAGTCCGCCTTTGTACATTGTGTTGTAAGACTAAATAAATAAATAAACATGTTTTTCACAATTTGTGATGTCTTTTGCCACAAAAATTGGATCTAAGATTCTGGATTTAGTTATGGTATAAGCTTTACGTATGTATTAACTGAAATAATTTGCCTGCTGCGGTCTTCCCGTCCAATTATAATTTGGGTGTCTTCCAGGCAAGAGTGAATAGGCTCTTAATAAACTAGTGCGCCTCACCATCTAAGATTGCATCACTGCTTACTATCAGGTGGGATCGCAGTCAAGCACTTGTTTATATAATTAAAAATAAAAATTAAAAATAAAACTACATGCATTACTTACTTCTTGTCATATTCATCAGCGCAAGTGGACACTCGTCGTCTTCCAATATGTACTCCGAATTATCAGTTTTGTCCTCCTAAAATCAGAAATAACGTTTAGATTCAAGTTATTTTCACACTACGTAATGTAATGGTAACCCAGTTTTGATAGATTTGGCGGAAGTATTATTGATGGCGGAAATTTGATAACTCAACGAGGCAGAAGCCTTAATAAATTTTGCGTCCCTAAAGGTATCGGCCTTATTTCAGTCACGAAATCTACCTCCACCATCATATTATTATATTATGAAACACCAGATATTGTAATTATTAGTATTGTCGTGATAGCTTCTGACGTGCCTATGTAGATGTGATAATTTTTAAACGTGGTCGTTGGATGGAGTTGATGGTCTCACTATATCACCTGATGGTAAGCTATGATTTGATTGAAGATGGAGTACGCTAGCCTAGAAGAAATCCACCCTAACTCTTCAAGTTGACAAAACTTATACTAGTGGCACGGGCCTGTAGGCAATAATCTACTATCTAACTGCAAAGTAAAGCAAGTGTTACGGCGGCATTATCATTGAATTAATTGGCACCGTACCGATGTTCAATCTATCATCTTATCTCTTTATGAGTTGAAGGAGAATTGACAGGGTGATGACAGGGTGCCAACAAAGCGAGAGACAAATCGCATTCTAATTTGAGTTTATGTGACCTAGCGTTAGGCGATTCCGACGTATTTTAACAATTGAAAGAATCAGAGTCCTTAAAATAAATCATAGAGTCAACAATTGACTAGCCGTTCTACATAATAATCGAGATGTTTTTTTATTGTTTTGAGTCAATAGAATCGACCGCTAGTTTTTGATTATACGAATCAGTAACTCTCACTCGAAACTTAAACCATCGAGGAACAACTCGCGAATGAACACGCCATTCGCTAGTCGCAATAAGAGACTGAGTCGAAAAAGGTGTTCGAACAATCGAATATTCAAGAGTGAATAGTTGTTACTTATAGGCAAGCGCGCTCCATCGTCGACCACATCATTGCTTACCATCAGGTAAGATAGTGGTCAAGCGCGAGCCTATCAATAATTAAAAAAAAACTCGCCATCGCGCATTGCTAATATAAGTCCCTTGCCAAATAAATTTAAAAGATTCATAATGTTCCCCTTACCTGTACAATACAGAACTGTTGCGGATCTTGATACGACATCCCGTACTTGTCGAGCGTCTCCCGGAGCACGGTGGCGGCAGAATCGTTCACTGACAGCAGTAACGTGACGTACGACACGTCGGGCCGGAGAATCGAACCGTACACTCTGAGGGTACCACCTGATAACACATTGAAGATATTAGAAATTTATTTAAATACTAGCTTTAGCCCGCAGCTTCGCCCGCGTACATAAAATATAGCCTATGTCACAGCAGCTTTCTATTGGTGAAAAAATTTTAGCAAACGGACCAGTACTTCCACAGATTACCTCATACAAACAAAAAAACAAACTTTACCTCTTTATTATATTAGTATAGATTATACATGGCTTTTTCTGAGGTGGGATACCATCCCATTAATTCTCTCGCTTTAGGGTGAAGCCATCATGATTTGAGTTCGGTTCGAAAGGATACCGGACGTTCAGCGACTAGCTACGAATTGTCCGTCGTCCGCAATCCTGCACTTACGGTGGCCGGGGATTACTTTGCAACTTCCGTGGCAAACAATCTGATGGTGTAAGTGGTCATCAACGTCTACGAATACTTTCACATACACTTGCTGTGCTTGTCCAGAGATTTTGAAATTTCTTATGTATGTTTGAAGTAGAATACACTAATTTTGCAAACAATAAAAATAGGTATGGCGAGAGTTCTTCTTTTGACGAGCTCATTCACAAAAAGATGTGTTACTACTGAAAGGCCTTCTTGTCTACTAGCAACAAAACAACCAACTGCTATTACCATGGTGATTACTGTTATTTTCTCTTTATAGTGAATGCTTCAGGGTAGCCCACGATATTAAATTTTTTATTCTTTTTATGCAATTTGATGTTCAGTATCACATTCTTAACATAGTAAATCTAAAATAATTGCCACAGTGCCATTTTAATCATTTTATCTTGAGCATTCACCTACAATGTCGTGTTTTATTGCAAAAGATTATAAATTAAAATGTTATGGGAAACTTTATAGCTTTAACAATTCCATTGTGGGCATTTTAACACTTACAATGCCAAAGTTCCAGAAGACATATAACATACTTAGATTAGGACTTACTAGTCGGGTCGGGAGGCGGGTTGTGGGCACACGAACGAATTAATATAGGTATATTCTTGACACCGAAAGAGTTAGGTACATAATTTTGAAAGTGAAACAGACGATCAATTTTTATTCTAACTTGTTCTGTCTAAAATTTTGGTCCCTTAATCGGATTGCACCATCTTAGACGGATTTTGACATCGCATATAGCAGCGTCGTGTTAAGCTGTTGGTCCCGGCTGTCATTTATAGATCTTTGGCAGTCGTTACGGATAGTCAGAAGCCAGTAAATCTGACTCCAGTCTTGCCATGAAGTACCGTGTTACCCAAGTTAATGGGTTGTGGAGGTCTGGTAAGCAGCCGCTCCTCGTAAAATACTGGTATTCAGCTAAATCCGGCTTGACTGGAAGCCGACCCCAATATAGTTGGGAAAAGGCTAGGCAGATGATGATATAGCGGCGTTGTGTTTTCCGATCACGAGTCCGGAGCTTTAGGGGTATAAAAAGCCACAGTCCTGCGAAAGTCAAAGAAGACAAAGTCCAACGGGAGTGTAGTAGTAAAGTTCAGGAATTAATTGAACACGCGTGGTCTATTAGAATTAGACTATTACACGCAAGTGGCGTGACTCCTCAGGCGTTCTGGCGGTGACTCACGCACTCACTCAGACAATTGTTACTATTAACTACTTACTACTCCGCGTTATTAGGCAGATGTTGAGAAATTGTTCACGTCACATCACAAGTTCAAATGTCAAGTTCATGGTGGTATTAGGAATTATTTTGATAAACAATTCGTGTCGAATTCAAGGAACATGTGAACTTGACACTTTCACTTGAAAGTAGGACTTGAAGTTTTTTTTCGCTTGACAAAATATTTGTATCTTTAATTGTAATTATTTTTAAAACTATTCAAGTCAGTCAGTTCAAATTCACGTGTTCCTTGAATCAAAGAATACGTGAGTTTGACACTGTTACAAGAAAGTAGGTTCACAAAATACTTCATTAAAGTCAAAACGCTGATTTAGCTACTTCAGAGGAAAAAAATAAGTTATAACTTCAATCTACAGATTATTAAAGCTGGTAGTCGATTTGATAAGCCATTACTGTAATTGTATAAATATAATTGCTTTTTTAAGGTAAAGTCTTCGCTCTTGGGCGGAGCGGGAGGGCGTGTCAGACTTTTACTGACTAAAACCGACTTAGTTCCTTCTTTGATTGTAACTGAGCAATGTTTTACACTCATTCGGGTACATTCATTGATACAGGCGGTCAGCAATATCAAGACTTTTTACCAGCTGACCTTAGAGCAATGCAAAAACATAACAAGGCGGATAAAACTTAATAAATAGACAAACAGAAAAAAATAAGTACAATTATGTTATTGTGAAAAACATCCAACCTATCAATATAAATCAATTAATCATATCAAAGATTAATTTCCGTGGGTATTAGCACTCCGTAGCTCGTCAGGAGTCATAGTTGTGAATAAGCTCTTTGTAAAGCATGTGCAGAGCCTAATACCGTAAAACGAAATTCTGCAATAAAATGTATCCTCCTTGCTATAAAGGCTTAACCTTTCAGGCCCCAGTGTACCGAAAACAGTACCTTTTGTACCAGGGTAACTTAAACCATATTTCTATGTACATAAAGTTTAAGTTAGTTGGGTACGAGGTGTATCGTTTTCGATTTTAATTATTTGACTCCAATTTTTTTTTGCATATTCTAAACTGAACCTTGTTATATATTAGATAAGTATATAGATTCTATACCCCATCTTAATAACACCTATTATTAATTTGATAATCCGGACGTTTTCGCAAACTAGTAAATAACACTGTAAAAAGGCGGAATGCCTTAGGAATTTTTTACCAGTAGACCTTAGACCGTTTTCACATTATCCGATCCGATATCGGTATCGGACGCCGATCCGATATCGGGGTAAGTAAAATGTATGAAATGCCGTGCTCCGATATCCGATATCGGGTCGGACAATATGAAAGACAGGTACATATTTCATACATTTTACTTACCCCGATATCGGATCGGCGTCCGATACCGATATCGGATCGGATAATGTGAAAACGGTCTTAGGGCCAAGCAAAAACATAACAAGGCGGATGCAACTTGACGTTTTCGTGTAAAGTTTAAGTTAGCTAAGTACGAGGTGTACCGGTTTCGGTACAATGGGGCCTGACGGCTTAAGGAGGAGCATAAAGGATTTTTTTTAAGGAATTATCGGAATGACTTCTCCCCCTCTTGCGTGGACGGCGTGTCAGACTTTTACTGACTAAACCCCACCCCGTTCATTCTTTGCTTTCATTCCAGTGTCTCGGGTTTTCCTATCAAAAGCAGACCCCAGAGGCAATGGACCATGACCTGTACCAGGGCCCGGCGTGAGCGGTGGATGCCGCCGCTCGCCTCCACGAAAACACGGCGGTGCTCCGCCCAAGCGGGGGTACCTCTACCGAGCTGAGTAAAAGATGTACTGTTTTCGGTACACTGGGGCCTGATAGGTTAAGAGTATGGAGGCCAGGATTAACTTAGTTACTTGTGTCAGGCCCCCCGTCCTTGGACTTGAACTGCTGCAGCTTGCGGCCCAGCTTCTGCTGGCGGCGGCGACGCATCACCGCCTCCGGGTTGCTGATGCTGCGCATGAACGACGTCTCGGGCAGCTCTGTGTAGGAAGTGGACCAGGTTTAACGTAGTTACCTGTGTCAGGTCCCCCGTCCTTGGACTTGAACTGCTGCAGCTTGCGGCCCAGCTTCTGCTGGCGGCGGCGACGCATCACCGCCTCCGGGTTGCTGATGCTGCGCATGAACGACGTCTCGGGCAGCTCTGTGTAGGAAGTGGACCAGGTTTAACGTAGTTACCTGTGTCAGGTCCCCCGTCCTTGGACTTGAACTGCTGCAGCTTGCGGCCCAGCTTCTGCTGGCGGCGGCGACGCATCACCGCCTCCGGGTTGCTGATGCTGCGCATGAATGATGTCTCGGGCAGCTCTGTGTGGGGAGTGCAGAATTTTAGTTATCTATAGTACGTGTATTTGCATACTATAGGACACGCAAAAGACGTGTCTATGTTTCATGCATCATATAACATAAAAAAAAACTTGCCCCACACTAAAAATTACTCCTATATCGTGGGTGCGTTTGCGTGCGGTATTGCGTGTACGTATTATGTAGACAATTGATACGTTGTTCTTTTTGTACCGAAATTGAGAAAGTAACTCCGGAAATTAATTAATATTGCTTCTGATAAGAGTTAGACTATAATGACTGTAAAATGACTATAAAATGATACTAGAGCGTTTTGTTTATTAAATATGAAAAATTGTTTGTCACAGGTTTTTTCCTAAATGCTGCAACACATTAGAAATTACTCCTGTATGGTGGTTGCGTTCACAAACATGTAAAGTCACATACACAAGACACTCAGATGCGAAACACCTATCTGTGGGTTACAGAAATATTGATTCCGTCCGAGTGCGAGAATCAAACTACATACACAATTTTGTGGACAGCCGTTTTACTATAATACAATTTAACCCCAGCACTTACCAAAAGTCACAAATAAGTTTAATTTTTTATACATTATGGAGCAAATATTCCTAAACAGGAATTAGGCGTGCGTCTTTGTATGAATAACAATGTGTCACTAAGGTATTGTCCTTGCAGTACAAAAGAAACAGCGACTTGTCTCCAGACATACATCATAAACAAGTGAATCACTTGAGTCCACTTCATAATCATGTTATTTGTTTGTTTGAGTACAAGTGCGACATACTTGTGAAGAGTTTTCAATACACCCCCGTACTTGTTTCTAAATGGTTTCTCGGAGTGATCTAAAATTAAACATTACATTATAGGCGCCAAATGAATTTAAAATAAAAATCAGTATGTTCCTCTTAATATTGCTTTAGGTAACCGAAAAACAAACAATGAGCTTAATTTATGTAGAAAATGTAAACATTCGCGACAATAGACGACATAAAAGGGGTCAATGACCGCTATTGCTTTATCTAGGTCCTACCATAGGACACTTAAGAAATGCGTATCTCGGAATACGGGTTCTTTCAGGTACGCAAAGAAAGTCTTGCGACACAGTCTCACTCCTACAAAGGTTGAACTACATTGTGCACATATATATAGGCCACGTACGCAGATCTGGGCGCGTCGGGCTCCGTACATTTTATATGGCAACTAGACTTGTAGAGCACCTTAGATCCACGCCACGCGACGTCGTTCTACGTACAAACTAGGAACTTGAACTTGGCCCACGAGCGCATCGATCTAATGTACTTCCTGCTTGATCGCTATTCAAACTGATGTGAATCCTGCGCAGGATTTTTTTGTTAGGTAGGTAAACGTCAAAATGACTTCTCCCGCTCTTTGGCGGAGAGGAATGTGAGACTTCTATTAACTAAACCCCACTCTTGTTCCTTCTTTGCCTTAATTCCAGGTTCCAGGGGTTCTCTTTCGTTCAACCCAGGGCCCCAGAAGGCTTTGACCCTGTCGGGCCCCTACCGTTTGCTAATCCTGCGCAGGATGCGGGACAATGATACTAAGTTAAGGTACCCTCCGTTTTTTATACCTTGAGACTAAAATGAGATTACAACACAAAAGAACTGGCGTCATTCCTATAGTAAGTATGATATTACTTGTGTCAATTTAGTCTCAGGGTATAAAAAACAGATGATAGATAAAAAGTCACCTGTATAAAGTTTCTCGGCGACTGGTCTGTTCTCATCGTTGGTGTCGGATTTGAGTCTCGATAGCTTTTCCTTTTTCTTCAGTTCTTTCTTCTCTCGTTTCGATAATTTTCGTTTGAAGTTTTGATCTCCTTTGTCGTTCACCGCCGACAATGGGACCTGTGTGAACAATAGAGGTTTATTAATCGGGTTTTTTTTTTTGTAGAGTTACTTTGGTAATTATAATATTACTATGGATCTAATTAGAGATTATGCATATAGATAGAAAGGCGGATTTAGACATCCTCTACCAGTTTAACAACGGTGGTTAAAGATAACATTGCCAGTGTAGGTTTTTCAACTTGTTTGGAGGTATGCGGAACAAAGTCCCGCAAACTTCTGTTGAAAAGGGAGGATCCTCCGAACTGACGGGTGTTTTGTCTGGTTTGGGCAACTGCCCGATAGATTATTTCGGGCTGTCGTATCTGTTCAAATCGCGCTGAGAATTTTGATTGCGCGATGCAGATTTCGTAGTTCCTATGTGACGCTATAGATGTCGCTACATACGCCTTCTATAGGCAGTTGCCAAGTACAATCCGGTCACATTAACTTGACGCATTTCTGAAATTCGAGCATCTTCCTGCTTCCCACCGCATACCCTTAGCTCACCCGGCAAGTGTCAGGTACGGTCAGCATCTTTTATCGATACGCTCGTC
This sequence comes from Mythimna separata, assembly GCA_030763345.1. Taxonomy (NCBI): domain Eukaryota; kingdom Metazoa; phylum Arthropoda; class Insecta; order Lepidoptera; family Noctuidae; genus Mythimna; species Mythimna separata. Next base: position 19,166,608 of record CM061171.1, on the reverse strand, counting down.
GATAATTTGGCTAATTCTGTTATTGTTATATTGTTTTTGGACATTATTTCATCAACGCCAAGCATCAGCTTAATGTGACCAAGTTGTATGTCCATATATCATATAAAAAAAACACTAGTCCTTACCTCGTTGTTGCTAAGGCACTTAAGTAGGAAGCGTCCCTCTCGATCGTCAGCGTGCCAGTTGAGCTGCACCAGTAGCGGCTTCTCGTGCGGCTCCAGCTTGCGCTCGTCGTCCGGCCCGTGCGTCTCCCACAGCGAGTACGAGCCCAGGGACAGCATGCGCATGTCCGGACGGAACTTACCTCGTTGTTGCTAAGGCACTTAAGTAGGAAGCGTCCCTCTCGATCGTCAGCGTGCCAGTTGAGCTGCACCAGTAGCGGCTTCTCGTGCGGCTCCAGCTTGCGCTCGTCGTCCGGCCCGTGCGTCTCCCACAGCGAGTACGAGCCCAGGGACAGCATGCGCATGTCCGGACGGAACTTCTCGATTAACGTCTCTGTGAAAGGACATTATTATTGGTTAATAAAGATTTTTAATGATTAAAAACATCAACGATTGCATCACTGCTTACCATCAGGTGAGATTGCAGTCAAGCACTAGTTTATCTATACTAATATTATAAAGAGGTAAAATTTGTAAGTTTGTATGTAGGGGGTAATCTCTGGAACTACTGGTCCGATTTGAAAAATTCTTTCAGTGTTAGATAGCCCATCTATTGAGGAATGCTATAGGCTATATATCATCACTATATATACGACCCACGGGAGCGGAGCAGTAACGAAAAATGCGGGTGAAACCGCAGGGGACAGCTAGTGGTATATAAAAAAAGAAGTAAGAAACACCAGGTAACTTAATCTGCTTCATTTATTGAGATATCGATCGACTAATGGGAATGAATGGATAGTGATGTTGAATATAATATTATAAGCACAGTCAGCCTTAAAATGTTCCCACTGCAGGGACTCAGGCCTCTTCTCTAGGGAAGGTAACCTTAGCCACTTCAAAGCGAGAGGAGAGGAAGACAATGATGACTTTATGGCAACTGATGGTATTAAGATGAAAGCTACGAGTCCAAACGTAGCGATGTCATCGCTAGATGGCACTCAACATTTTAAAATTTTAAAAGTAGGTACTATCGTTACAGTCATGAACAGCCAGAACTAGGTGGCAATAATTTAACTAAGATCAATAAAATAGAATATCCGATTTTAGAAAATACATTTTCTTGAGTTAATAATGCTCCTACACCGAAAAAAAATAAACTAAAAATGTTGAGTTGGGTGCCATCTAGCGAGGACTTAGCCACGATCAGGCCCGTAGTTTTTACTGTTACTTTAGTACTTAGCTATGATTCTCCTTTACAAAAAACACAAGCTATGGTAAGCCTGCTTTTTTAGATCGCGCCAGTAGTCGCAAGTCAACACGACTATTTCCATCTTAAGATTTTTGCATTTTGCCAATCATTTTTAGGGTTCCGTAGCCAAAATGGCAAAAACGGAACCCTTATAGTTTCGTCATGTCCGTCTGTCCGTCTGTCCGTCTGTCACAGCCGATTTACTCGGAAACTATAAGTACTACAGTGATGAAATTTGATGGGAATATGTGTTGTATGAACCGCTACAAAATTATGACACTAAATAGTAAAAAAAAGAATTGGGGGTGGGGCCCCCCATACATGTAACTGAAGGATGAAAATTTTTTTTTCGATGTACATACCCGTGTGGGGTATCAATGGAAAGGTCTTTTAAAATGATATAAAGTTTTCTAAAAAACATTTTTCTTAAAGTGAACGGTTTTTGAGATATCAGCTCTCAAAGTCGTAAAAAGTATGTCCCCCCCCCTCTATTTTTATAACTACGGGGTATAAAATTCTAAAAAAAATAGAGGTGATGCATGCTAATTAACTCTTTCAACGATTTTTGGTTTGATCAAAGTATCTCTTATAGTTTTTGAGATAGGTTGATTTAACTGTATTATATTTGCTGCTACGGAACCCTTTGTGCGCGACTCGCACTTGGCCGGTTTTTAAGTTGTACGATTAAAATATGATTGTACACGTATTTATTTAAAGAATTATAATTAATTAAATCAACAACACAACCCACTCAGATCAGCTAACCCTATTGAATGACTATTTCATGAAATATCCATTAAGATTTCAATTTCGTGGGCTGACTAACCCTGGAGCATCTCCCTTAACAAAAGCCGTATTAATGTTCGATAATTTCAGTTGATAGGTTGTGCGGAAACTGAACATAGCACAGATGTAGGTTAGTAACATACGCCCAAGTTGTTGATATTTTGTAATAGCAAGTTATCGAGTCCGTTATCCGGCGGTAGACTCGTTAATTATCTAGTATGTCGGTATGTGAGGTGACCGGCGGCTGCACTGCTCTCCGTCATAATAACTGACTGCTCGACACTTTATTATATTCAACCAACTGCAATTATTTCTACATTCCTAAAGCGAGCGAGGAACTAATTATTTATTGTAACACGCAAATTCTACATGATTTCAACATATTTTCTAATAAACAAAAACTTTATTGTATGTTAAAAAGTAAATAACGATAAATCACAAAGAAATAACAGTTTGCTTTCGCTCGTAAAAGAACAGCTATAGAATACTTTATACACCTCGAGATAAAGAAAATTCTGTTTATTTACTGTAACAAGATTGAACGGCGATATCCAGACAAATAAAATAAGCAGTTTTTATACAAAACAGATCTATAAGTTTGAAAATTTTATCCCTCAATTTTACACAGAAAATAATTTAAAAACTTATACAAAAGATGAGGCACACCACATAATTACATATTTCAAACACGAATAAAACTATCGTTATAAATTTTCCTTGAAGAAATTGAGAAAAAATACTTGTAAACCAACTGAAACAACTAATACTATCTCGAAAAATATAATACTTCAACGCCACAACGCCTCGGTCGTAAGATACCAAACTTACAAAATTAAAAAGTTAAGATCGTCAAAAGTTCGTCAGTAAAAAAGATAAAAGAACAATTTGGCTTATTTCAAAGAAAACCGCAGTAACTTAGTCATGAGAGTTTCCCTAGTGGCCATTGAGTGAAATCGTGTTTACGTCCGTAAGGCACTTGTCCCACTGCCAGCGATGAGCTAGAAGCGAGTAGCTAGCTAGCTTGTAGTGGCTAGTAGGCTACTATAAACTACAAATTGGCGCGCAGCAAGAAACGAGTGTGTAGTTCCGATAGTTTTGTCGCAGGCCAGTTTGCGTATGCAACGGGCAATTTTTTGCACCACGTGCTCCGGGCTGCTAGTGGTGCGCAACACTTCGCGAGCTAGGACGCCACGAGTTAGAAGTGTAGGAGCTACTACTTCTGGTTGGTCTCTCAGCGTGAGTAATGGCAGCCTAGCGTGCATCGCGGAACAATGATCGCTGAGCGAGAATTACCTTTGATAGCTCTTCTCGCTCAGCGACTTACTAGTGGACCGAGTCCTCGATAGTAGTGTGAATAATCAGCGACGATCTATTAACATAATGCCATCTCTTTTGTCTACACAAAATTTAAACCTCATTGTAAGTTTCTTGAGCGAGAAAATAATCGATAGTTCGTCGCTTCCTCGCCGGCAGTAGGACAACTGCCTTAAGTATATTAGGTACAACTTTAATACGCAGTAAGTCTCTCTCACCTATGACATCGCTCACTGTGGCGTCTGAGGCGACACGAATACATTTTGTTGCTATCTTCTGACCCGAATCTTGGAAGTAGAACCGCATAACACCGTGGAACTCCAGATTCTGTAAAGAAGAACATCACAGAAAATTATATTTTTTGCTTTATACTGTACTATGTCCAAGGAGCTAAGTTAGTCTAGGTAATTCGCTAATTAAGGTTTTATAGTTGTGAACTGCACACAAGTTTCCTTGCTTGTTGCGTATCTGTGATTCCTAATAGCCTCAAAGTGAGGACTCTAAGCCAAGAGTGAATGGGTTAGTTTTAGGCAGCGTGCTCCATCATCGACCACATCATTGCTTACCACCAGGTGAAATAGTGGTCAAACGCGAGTCTAACAAAAATAAAGATGTATATACAATATTTCTCTGGAACTAGCTTTAGTAACATAAATAACATGCACAAACATCTAGCCCGGAAGTCCGAACGACTATCAGTGGGTTAAACAAATATTTATACTTCGCGGGAATTGAACTCACGTTTAATTCAATTATAAAATTAATGAAAAGGAAACGAAATTATCTCATTCGGTTCTTTGAACGATAAAATAGTTTCACAGCGCCCGTTTTATCTCCGCAAAATATTTATCAAACATATTTGCATGACACACGCTTTACAAAGTTAGCAACAAAGGCAATTTTAGTTCTGTTGTGTAAACTTTGTTTTGTATTACTTATCTGGTTAGCCAGATAACAGGGGTCTAAGGATTAAATTTAAATACAGTACCTTAATACTACCCTCTCAATGTACAGTCAAGGAAAAAATATGTCATACGTCAAAATTTTGATTGAAGATGACAAATTACCTGTCATTTTTTTTTTGGAAAAGAATTTGCAGTAAAAAATGCTCGATATTTAAGTTTTTGTGTTGGAGTATAACAAAAACAAATCTATCCTACTTCAACGCTATGTTTTTTCTCTTTCTAACCAATAAATATTGTGTTTTATGATCCAAGCCCCTTGTCACCACTTGACTGAAATCCCTGGTATGATTAGAGTTACTGTATTGCTTTAGCCAAGCTTAGGGAACACACGTTACACGTAATATTGAAACAAACCTTCCTATGAAGAAAACAACAATAAATTGTTTATTACTGAAATCCTGAAAATTATATCTTTTTTCGAACGAAGAGAGAAAGGAGAAGTCATTGGATGATTTCCCACCTAAAAACCTATTAATCCTAACACCTCGACCGTTCCCAGATACCTAACATTAACACTTGTAGTCGTCAGTCTAAACAATTTCTTACCTATGCAGTTATTAATCATATACTCAAATCCCTTAAAACAACTCGAGACCTGGCATTCGGCCAAGAAAACTAGGTTGAGAGAAATTCATATTGGAAAAAATATGCAGAGTGGGTAGTTAAAATTCGAAAAATGTTCAAGAAAACTGTATACTAGTAGATTTTATTTTGCGAGTTAGCTTTTACCTGTGACCTAACCGGAACGTACTCCCGGAATGAAATGTATCCTATGTCCGGGGAATGATTTACTTGTGATAATGTTTTCAGAATTGTTTAGTTTTTTTGTCAGTGCTGTGCACCTCTAAAAGTGACGAATTCACTTTGGTTAATTTGTTTTAGTGAGTAAGTCGTTGAGGTGTCTACTAAATAAATAAATAAAGAAATATGTTCCAATTGTTTAGCCGATTAGAAATTATTGATTAGCAAGCATCCAAATATTCAGACCACTAAATAGAAAGTATTAAGTTATCACATAATATTAGATAGACAATGATGAATTTTATTACAACACTAATATCAAGTGGGCTTAATAAAAGCTTATTAACGCTTATAAACAGCTAGTTCAAGTAAATGAACTATGTACGTGTTAGAAGGCCTATCATTGCCTTTCCGTGATGTCGATAAGTATAGGATTCCTTCCGGGATTAGCGAGGATCAATTGTGTTCAGAATGACGGCACAAATACGATTACTTACATCCTATCCTATACGTGATACTACGTTTGTCAATGATTCTTCAAACAACAATATATTTACTATAACACGTGGTTATTGACCGCAGTAGTAATTATCTACAGTTTTATCTAGATTCGTGATACATGAGGATGATTCATATTATTATCTAACCTTAGCATATCTAACATTAGCCTATGATTTGGCTTATTAAAATCAGAAAGATATAGAAAATTAAAAATATTAGAACCGACATCATTGATCGTGATCATGAACATTCAGGTTCAGCTAGTCAGTTAGTCACATGGTCATAGATTCTAGTTTTACAATACTATAGAGATATCTACTCTCATAAGAGTGACTAGTTGGTCATGATGTGACTAATATAAAACAAGGCTATGAGCAGAAATAAAAATAGGTATCATTGTTGATTAATAATATTGATGTTAATGTTAAACGTGGCTGTTACATTTAATAGGTCGTAACGATCGCATGTTTACATTAAGCAATCTAGACTTTATAGGGAGGTGGATAAGGTGTAAAATGTAATGGTACCTCATTGGGTTCACTGAGCGCGAACAGATCAAGGCGATTGGCGTTCCACTGCTGGATCATGTTGCGGAGCGCCTCTCGCTCCAGCATTCGCTTGTCCGCCGCGTCCATTGTGTCACCGCATCAGTCAGCCTGGAACGTCGGAAAACATAAACATTAAAATAGTTTCGACAACGGCAAAAAAAGATAATCGCGTTTCTGATAATGTGGAGAAAGAATTATAGACAAGCAAATTTTGACTTTCACGAAAGCGAATGAAGAATGATTTGTTAAAAAATGGTCAGTTGCTTAAACATTTTTTACCTCAACTGTACATAGACCGACCAATAAAAACACAAGAGATTCTGAATGAATATTATTTGGTCATATCCATTTGTGTGAATCTATGGAAAACAATTTTCCTAATTTTATCAGATTTCACTGCTACCTATACACATTGTATACAATTGTTTATAAGAAAATGTAATGTGAGTCGTAATTAATCATGTTAGATGTGTGTCTCACAATAAAATACATAATTTTATTGGCTACAATTAATTCTCACAGTAAGAGCATAAAATTAATTAGCATGACACAAACAATCAAGTGAACTACTAGCACGTTCATATCATAGCTCTCATTATGCGACCTAACGTCATCGTAATTTTTAATTAACTACTCAAAGTTTATCAAGTTGACCACAGCAACGATTTAATAATTAGGTTACCTACATTAAAGCCGGTATCTTAATTACAGTCTGAATTTAAGCTAAAGCATGCCTAACGGATATTATTTTGAATGATTTATCAAAACACGTTCAAAAATTTTCTGTTTGGTTTTATTGTATCAGCACAAATAGGAATGTGAACAATTAGCCGCACCCAGACAAGTCGTTCTTATCAATAGCGATAATTTGTTAAATAAATGTGACACCTTTTGAGATATAGAACACATATAGGTACGAGAGTGGAACATAACCGAGCAAGGCGCAAAACTCATCAGTCGAGCTATACGCTTTCTGCAAAGTTCAGGTAATAGCGCAGTTCCGATCATGCGCCATACTCTTTTGATTGATGTAACGTTAATGTAACAATCTTACGTACACAATACCCGACTGGACTGGTTCAGCAACGCATTTCGTTTATGTGTAGTAAACATTAGTATTGAATCAAACAAAACAGTGGCTATGGTAACCATTCAGTGGTGATCATGAATCTAGGTCATGCGGCTAAGGTTGTCAGGTAACTTTCTATTACGAAAAGATATCGCGTTAATTGGCGATTACTGTTAATTGAATCTGAGTTTAGTAAAAAAACTAAAAATGCATTTTATATTATTAAGAGTTTGTATAAAAATGTAGTCGTTGTGGGCGGTTTCTGGCATTCATCATGGGCCGGTACAGACGCCAGCATCACTGTAGGTATTTATATCGTAAACATATGGCCCCGGCGCTCATGAAACGACCGACCACCAATGCAATGCCCGTAAATTTTATCTCTCCTAAAAAGGTAAGCAAACGTGTGATTTTTAACAAACAATCTGTGGGTCAAATTCTTTCAACTACCAGCAGCACGCTACCACTGCATGACTGCATACTTTGGCATAGCACCATTGCACCTTTTTTTGTAAACCATTTAAAAAATCTACCAATAAAAAGGTAAGTATGTACAGTCAAGAGGTTTATACCTTCGTCAGTTATCAGTTTCATTCCTTTATCAAATATGGTCGCCTATTACCTTACTGAACAGTTTTTCCCTAACTTTACTCAATGAGTTGGTAATACAAACAACAACCGCAAAAACAGTTAAATTTTAATTAATTTTGTTGGTTTTAGTTTATAAAAGCTGATAAAACTTGACTTTCTATCAGCAAGATTCTTTAGAAATTTAATTAGACTGCCAATCTATAAATTATGGTTTTTGTACCAATTAGTATGTAAATATTACCTTGGTTACTCAAACAGAATCTTAAGTAAGGAACAATAGTCACACCCGGGTGTTAACCGCTGACACTTAACCTTACAGTGCTATGAATAGGGTCTATCCTATTTCCTAGAAAAAATGTAAGACGGACCTTACAAGCACCTAACATGTATTAATATGCGTATAAAACTTTTTCTCGATACACGTACCTAAGCACTACTTCAACAGTATGCTTATTTGTCCAGGCAGCCCTACAACAGTTACTAACAACATAACCGGTGTTCGCTTAAGTTTAGAATTACACAGAAACATGTTCCTATTTCATCTCAGTTTTCATCTGAACCAGTTTATTAGTGTTAACTGTCAGAAACCGAAACACCCGTCAACGTTGTTATGGTTCGCCTCGCTTCCGCTTCGGCTCAATGCAACGTACGAGGTACTACACGGCTACACTTGGCCACAGCGAGGAACTGCGGCCCATTCAAAACAGATCGTTGACTTGGAAAAAATAAACACGCATCGACAACTGTTACTCAGGCAACGTAATACTTTCCAAATATTAATAACCAAGCTCGCTCGACGACAACAATTTACATTTGTGTGCATGCAAAGTAACTTCCAAGTTTAGGTGTCACGCGAAAAGAAACCTCCAATGTTTCCGATGGTATTTGATAGTTTAAGTACGAATTGAGTGCCATAAACACAGAGTAGTCGTCTATGGTGCCGGAACTTCACGCTTGGACGCCGACCTTGCCTCTTCCTGCGACTCACCAGGAGGTGATCTGCCGAATTGTTTGCCATACGACTAAGTACAAGGGTTATTGACATGGCTTGGATCTATCGATGTTAATCGAATATTTGCAGACATGATATAGTCCCAGGTTATACTTTCAGTGCATGCACGTTTGAGAATTACGAGTACCGTAGCAAAATATTTTCACAGGCTGAACTAAATCCATAAATAATAATAAACAGTACTTCCAGGACGTTACAAGCAGCTAACAATGTGGCATGCGAGTCTGCAAGAAGCAGCACACCAGCGTAATTTATGAGTAAACATAAACATTCTAGTTTTCATTGAACAGGTTAATTCTGTTTAAGTGCAGCGTGGGAACGCGTGGAGTTAAAATAATAAAGCGGGTGCAAAAAGCATGGGCATATCGACCCCCGCGGCAAGTGCATAGGGGCGGAACAAGTGGACCTATCCGCAGCGCGACAACACGTATTTGTTAAGCACCGTTGTGCACTTGTCAGCCCTAACGGTGAACAAGTATTTTTTTATAATATTGTTTTTGTAGTTATTCTTCGGTGATAAAATAACAAGAAAAAACTTTTATGATATTCTTGTTATTCTATAACCGAAAAAATGGTGAATGGTTATTATAAAGAAGACGCCATTCGAAAATCATAGACAATTTGTCAGGTATTCGCATACGCATTAACACTTTCTGTTTCACTAAGCGTTTAAATCATTACCTAATAATTACCGCAAGCCTCATCAGCATCGCTATCTAAAATAAGCCCGTAACAATCAGCATTATTCTTATGATGCATGTTTTCTCTAGCGGTAAAGACAGCATTTGACAAAATGAGGATGCGCTATCAGGGTAATTGCGTGCAGCGAGTAACTCCGATTACGGGAATCGTGAAACTCGAGTGTCTGCGAGTGGCTGATGATCGCGACGCTGTGCGGGGGCCTGAGAACTTGGCCCGCTTATGTGAATGCTCCCATGTCTGTTATGTAATGCGACAGTACTGTTAGCCTGTCACGCAACAATACTAATTGACGGCGATTTAAGTTCATCTTCACAACTCACATGGTCGCGTTTGCTCGCTCCAGTGTGCTCCGACGTCACTCGACGCTCCTTATCTTGAGCACGGCTAAACATTTCAAAACCGGCTTTTGTATCATCGCTGCCCTCCTTGCAAATGGACAACGAGTTTTTAGATCAACGAAGAGTGACTGATGTCAAGCCGCTAGTTCACTATAGTCCTATTAAAATATCGCAGTGGGCAAACGACTAATTAAAATTGTTTCAGACAATTTTTGGATGCTTCTTTGGGTGGTCTTCTGGTTCAGTCTCCGAAGCGTCATTGGAAAAACCCATAAATGTATGACTAAGGAACTAATATAGCGTTCAACTCCTTATAGCATTATGATTCATTAAAGCAATTTGAGAAAGGATCTGTTAATACTCTGACCCTGACTAACACTACATTTTCTTTATGAGATAAAAAATAAAATATCATTACTTATATCATAATAAAAATAAGTACTCACAAAACCATAATAGGTAAACCTTAAACTCAAACTACCTTATAAAGTAGTAGCTGAATAATTAAAGCTGCTAGAATAAAGACTGCATGTTATTGTATTTAATAAATGGAATGCGAAAGCACAAGCTAAGGCATTAGTATGACTCACATAGAAGGCACGCGAGACTCGTCAAGTACTCGCACCGGCAAGTAGAGCCGCTAAGCTCTAACCCGAAGACCTTCCGACCAAGGGCTACGCATTATAATAATACTTAAGGGCGCTGTTACAATTTTTCTTAAATTTGAGCGTTTTGACAGAAATGCCATTACAACACAAAAGAACTGGCATCATCTTATAGTAATTTTGACATTTCCTGTGTCAATATAGTCTCAGGGTATAAAAAACAGACGAAAGGTAAATTAAACGACGGGCGGCAGCAGTCGCGCTCGATTTTTGCATTGCATACAAAAATTATTTAAAAATATTATTTAACTTTTAAATAGCCCAATTTATTTTTTTCAAGATATATAGAAATACCACCTTAGTTGGTTAATATTTTTAATTTGAGTTTGGATTATAATTTCGTAGATAAAAATTGTAGTTTCGTACGGAAAACTGTCAGTAGATCTTGGTTTTACAGAATTATTTTTGGTGTATTACCGGGTAAAACGGGGTGAATAGGAACGCAGGGGTGAATAGGAACGAAAGTTTGATTTTAATTTTTACTTTGGTTAAATATTTTATCTTCATTTCTGTATAAGCATCGCCTTTTATTACAATTAATGGATAAATAGGAGTAATTAAATGCTGGAAAAACCTGTTAAATAACGTTAAAATCCAGTAACCATTTTCGTTCCTATTCACCCCTGCGTTTCTATTCACCCCATTTTACGGTACTGTATGAATAGTAAAAAGGTGGTTTCAGCACTCCAATGTAGAAGATACAGTTGTATCATAGACATTTTTATAAATGATTAAACTTTAATATCTTCGGTGTACCAAGGCGTCAAAAGATACCCAAAAGCAACATTTTATAAAACATCCTTTGCGGAGACAAGGATTTTACTGATGTAGGTAAACAAATTCAAATATTTATTTAAAGCACTCCCAAGATAAGTTATCAAACTTTCGTATCCATATTTTTGTTTTTTTTTTTTATGGCTATATCTAAAGCATCGTCACACGTCAAAAATCGGATAAAACGCTGAAATTCATCAAAAATTGCGACAGCCCTCTTAAACAAACTGTCGCATACATCATCAAGCATACATGTAAAAAAGAAAAAATATGGTTACTACTAGAGACATAAAATGCTGTTAAACTCAGAGAACAACACACGATCCGAAAAATGGCGCGCAATTCTATATTCGAATGTCAAAAATCAAAATGCGGAAGCATAAAGATGCGTTCACTCATCGACGTTATACTCTAAAACTACGTAATTGACTGTTAGAAAAATTTATTCGCTAAAAAATATTTATCGAGTTCGTGAGGTTAAAGCTCTTATGCAATAATATTGGGCATTGAATGACGCTGCTCTGAGCGTATGTACACCTGCTCCATACGCGAACATTCCTTCATAACGAGACGTGACTTAATTCTAGAGTCGCGTTACAACTATGTCGTTTAGCGCTTTTATTTATTACTTAAAGGTGGCTACGTAACGCTTACTTTATGACAGCTATACAGTCAATTATTGCCCAAAAAAACTAGTTACCGGATCACCTTTTCAAATTGTAATCATCACAAGAATGTAAAAAGGTCCTATTACTTCGTATTCAGAAACATAGAGAAAAAAACATTTAGTTAAAACATGTTTAACCTTTACTTTCCGCAAATGTTCATAGGACTCATATTGACAAAACAATACACAACCCGAACGTTGAACAACGCGCTTTTCATAGAGATTTTAGACTGTAGTACTAAGAAAATATGTATATTTAGAAAAAATGTACCCATGTATGTTTGTGCAACGGGGTACTTGGTAGGCTGTATTCGTAAAAAATATAATCTGTACAAAAAAGTGTGACGGAGGCGGATTTAGTACACTGTCACGCAAATAAAAAAAATCCTTAAGCAATTTGAACCCCTTGTGTCACACAAATGACAAATCACACTAATATATTTTTAAATGCGAAAGTTTGTGAGTGTGTGTGTATGTTTATTCCTTCTTCACGCCCGAACGGCTGATTGGATTTCGATAAAACTTGGTATACGGGTAGCATGTTCTAAAATAGCACATAAGATATTTTTTATCCCGGGAGATTATCATTGCCCGGGAGTATATTCCCTCGGGAGAATTTTCTACTATCACGCGGGGATTGCCGCTGGCAACAGCATGTTTTACTAAAAAATATGAAGTTAATCATTTCAAGCATAAAGAAGTGCGATATTCACATTATTTTTTGGACAACTGATAGCCGATAGAAAAAAAAAAAAAACGTCCCATGTAACTGATCGTAGTAATTGAGAATAGCCATGGTAAAACAACATAATTTTTAGTGAAAGAAATATCAAATAACGTAGTATTTGGTGTCGTTCCTTGGCGAAGTGATAGTAGGGCAATACTACGGAAAGTGCGAGAGAGAGGGCTCGTCAGCATGTTGGCATGCGACCAGCCGGTCTGGCCGCCACGCCAGCCGCCGACGAGGAGAAAGAAAAGTGTGACGCCTTCATCGGCATTCGCGCTCCAACAAATGACCGTGACCGGCCGACGCGTTCACTCTCATCGAAAACGGGATCTCCGAGCATGCGATTGTAAGATATCGATGTTTAGTGAAACGTCACCGTAGCTAGTAGTTCGCGGAATGTCTGTTCCGGTAAACAATGGCAGTTGACATATATCTAGGTATATCGAGCACCGGTACGTACATGGGGTCGGTGGAGCCTGGCACCGAATGTGCTTGCCAAGGGAACCGATTCACCTCACGCAGGTTCTCGCAATAGCGAACCTGACACGAAAAATGCCATGTAGCTCCAATTTTATCGACATCGCTCTACCTACTCTACGTACAACGAACGACCAAGTTATTTTACAAATATCTGAATTGAATTGCAGTTTCAGGTACTTAATTATGATTTCATAACAGTCGAAAAGGTAAACCGATTTAAAAGATAATCTCAAACAATACTACTGTTGCGCCATTGATGTTCAGACAAAGCGAGATGCCATTACAAGCTATTGTTTACTAAATCAGTTTTGCAAGTCAATAGTACCAATTCAGTGTTAAATGTACGTATAATTTGGGTATTTGTAACGTGAAAACATCTCTTATGCAGCACAGCACTGACATAATATAACGTTTGATTCGGTTTAATGTTGAAATGTGTGCTAAATTAAGAACTCCGATAAAACGAGAGGATCGATACGATACCCACCGTCCGCGATCATTAAATAACTGAAACATGAATTTTATTCCAAACGGGTATTCTGAGACTCCCCGCATGAAAGGTCAAATGCAACTTGCAGTTAAGTCTAAGGTTAAGTTGTGTAATTTATGCATGTAACATATTTTAGCCCATACAAGGAGTTTATATTTTAACGCTCGAAACAACTGCTAGGAAATTTTTCTCCGTTGTCATGAACAAATAGAAAACCTGTTTTTCTTTTCAATTTCTACAAATCAAATATTAGTTATGTAAAGCAGTGGTTCAGTGAGAGTGTGTAAAGCGGACAGGCTGCGTGCGCCAGGCGCGTTCCACTTGCAACCTAATTAAATTAGAAGCAATCGGCTCTGCTGCTGACGCGGTGCTGCGCCAATCCTAGTGCGGAGCCGCCCCCCTTGTTCGAGCGCCCTAAGGTCATTGTTCCTCCCACACGACGCACCAATATGTAATTAACTAACGTGCAAGACAATCAGACGCATATTTTCAATTCAAACGTGCTTCGTACAGAGCGCCGTTAAAGAGGAGACTATAAGTTTCCGCACGAGTATTCGGTTCTAGTTGCTCTTCTATTTGCATAGGTTATTCTTCAAGCTCTTGTATAACAAATAAGTCTGTCGTCGCCGTCGCGAAATAGTAACCGCAAACGGGTGCTCGATTCACAAACATCCGCACTAAGCCGACCGTAGTCTTTGTCGCTGACTTTCCGGCGTCACACGTCAGTCAGAGCGTAACCTCAGCAGCACAGAATGCAACATGATCCGAAGGAACAAACGAAAGCCTCGATGGCGCACGGTGAAAAAAAAACTGGTTCTAAGTAGTTAAATGGCATTTATTGCGAGAAGTAGACGTGAAAGTTTGAACCGAGCTTAGAAAACTCGCTACTTCATTGCTGACCAACATCACATCTAATAGATGCGCAGTTGCGATAAGTTTTCTATCATACATCACAATCTTAAGGACCTCACTATAAGCGTAGGCCTTATTTAAAGGTCTCCAAAATGCTAACTTGAAACTCTCAAAAGTAGACTATCTGACTATTCAAACAATTAATTTTATCTTACTCTCCAGAGGGAAGAAAACTATACAAATATAGGTATGCTTACCTATATTTCGGACCGGATGCAATGAAAGTTGTAAACAAACCAAACCTAAATATATTCACCAACTGGAGCAAACATATGCATTACATACTTTGTTTACACGTGTAGATCTCGGTAAGTTATGAAGGGTCTATTAGTCAGTGTCGGAATTAGCGGAAACTCGTGAATTTAGAGAGTGAAGCTCATACAATTTGCATATTTTTGAATCAATGAATCCATTTATCATTATCTAAACGATGTTAAGGTACAACATCAGTGTACAATAAAAAAACTTGAGGTTTTTTTAAAATAAAACTTCTAAAGAAGACAAGGTGTGTACGAAGGACGAAGCAAAGAGTTTAGATGTGTTAGCACAACATAGTTTAAATGTTTGAAGCGAGACAGCAAGGCTCCGGGGCGGGTGCAGCGAGCGGCGCATTGACTGCGTTGATACAGCGGCCCTTGTGGAGAAAACCACCAGGAGAACGTATAAAGACGCAATCAGCGAGTGAAAAGCGCACACAAACTGAGACGGAGGCGCAAGCACCGCCTTAATGGAATACTTAAAAATTCAGGACGTCGACCATAGCTGTGACCTACTGCCGAACGCAATGGTATTTAACATAGCTGGTTAACGCTTTCTATCTACAGAATGCTGCAATATGTGGCCAAGACCGCATAGTCAAACAAGGGAAACTTACTTCGATACAATGCACTCGTTAGACGATTTGCTGGACAGCAAGCTGGTTGAGTAGTCTACGTCATGCTATCTGAAACAAATAAGCTATTTGAAAAATGTGTTTCATTTGACAAAATGATACGAGTGCAACGAGGCCATCCATCAGCACAGTTACGGTATCAATTGCCACAATTGTGAAGCGAAACCGAAATAATGGCGAGACAGTCACAATATCATAGAGCGACATGACGACAACTCATAATTACAAACCATTGCGCAAATAAAAATGCGAATTCCGTTTCTACACTGGATATTAGGTAGTTTATGTCGCCGTTGTACCATAAAGAAAATATTTAATATTTTAGGCGTCGTGTGTGGCAGAAATAGCAAGAGGGATTCCGGTCGTGGAATCACTGCAGGGCAATTCAGAGAATTGCTCTCATTTAATGTTATGTGAATCTACTGTATTTTATATTATAACTAGCTTTAGCCCGCAGCTTCGCCCACGTACATAAAATATAGCCTATGTCACTCAGGAATACAACAGCTTTCTATTGGTGAAAAAATTTTAGCAATCGGGCCAGTACTTCCACAGATTACCTCATACAAACAAAAAACAAACTTTACCTCTTTATTATATTAGTATAGATTAGAAACTTGATTCAATATATTTTATTGTTTTTATCAGAAAGTAATTGTACCCAAAACCGCAAATAGAAAGAAATTTTCAAATAATTATTTCGTTCAAATTATTATATATATATATTTCAAATAATTCGTTCAATATTAATCAAGACCTTTCAATCTGGTGGAAGGGGAATCTGCAAATACTTAAATGTCACATCACCGCCATTCGGTTACGTTTGCATACAAGAGATACAAAGATATTCCCATCAGACCCTCACTCTTCTTCAAACGAATATTTGGAAAGCAAATTGCTGCTTCATTTAAGAACCAATTTTGATGCTGTTTTCAGAAAAACGTTTCTTTTTAGCGTTGTGTTGTTTAGTATAAAATATTGTACAAAAATAAGCACAGGCAAATACCCTGTATAATACATATACCTAAGTCTTAAAATTTCAGATTTTTATAATTATACAACTTTTAGGGGCTGATTCCAAAAGGAATTTGTTATTTGTCAAAAATATAGGGTTTTTTTATAAGAATAATTCCGGATGGCGGCTTTAACATGATCTGTATAGGTTAACAATGGGTTACCTGTACAAATCCTACAAAAAAATGCTGCCGCTGAAGTTGACAAAAAACCTGACCTCTATAACGTACATTATAAAGGAATAAGGTACGAGTATGTTGCTATTGCTTCATACATATGGCAAAACTAAAAATCAGATTTGGTTCACAGAAATGCTGAAAGATGGTGCTGTGACTTACGAGTAAAAAAATGCGGTATCGAGTATCGTACCTGAATTCGTTCGCAATGATTGTATTCAAGGCGGTGCTACTGAGCGCGTGCATCATGAGTCATTGAGGCAACGACCGGGTGGTATGGTACAGAATGGTTCATCTATTCTTCACCAACTATTACTTAGATAACCCTTTATCCATAGTCCATACACTATTTGGTGATTGCCAAATAGACTGTCATTGTTGAAATTTTAATGTACACTTAGGAAATTAATAGGTTAGGCATCTTAGGGTTATTTTAGTGCATAGGTACACCTTAAATGTTTTATTTCGTAATTCGTAAATTGATTATTATTATCGAATTTAGTCAACCCGTTTCTTTTTTTCAATTTATTATATCTACTTATATCTACGAGTACACTAATAGGAAATTGTATTTTTGGATTTTTGTTTGTAATGAATAAGTTCAACAAAATTATTGGACCGATTTTGAAAATTCTTTCTTCAGTACAAAGCTACTGTATCACTGAGTGAAAAACATAAGCGTTTCCTACTAAAACTACAATAAGGTATTAATCTGAACTAATTTTGCTGAAGAACCAATCCCTCTTATGTGCGTCCTCACTGAGGTACATTTTCATACAACCGCCGCTCTTACGAGATTATGACGTTATTACACATTATTCTCTAAATATTTTAGAAATACAGATATCTTAGTATATTGTCTAGTATATTGTATAGATTATGACGTTATTACACATTATTCTCTAAATATTTTAGAAATACAGATATCTTAGTATATTGTCTAGGTTTCTGAGGAGGTTAAATCCTAATTTTATATAAGGCTAATCCAATAGAGACCTCTGAAAATCTACATCTCTTTTGCGGGAACCTTGGGCCTTCATAATGTATCCTTGCATACTTATTTAATTAAGATTCTGAAAGTATTTTTTTTTTCAGGTTGTGAAAAAGAAAACACGTATTTCCTGGAACCAGTTTTCTGAAATATTCGAGTGAATGGCGGCATTACCGAATATCAAAAGTTTTCAGGAGTTATTTAACGCGTTTCCAATTTATCAAACATTGCATTAGATGAAACAACAAGCTTTTAAGCCATGCCCACGTTAACGATTGACGAGTGGCATGAAGCATTTGCTTAACGTTTGAATCCCCAACCGGTCCTATGAGACCGCGCTGTAATTGTTTTACTATTGTGTCTCGTTTCGCGGGTATCTGAGTAACTACAGGGGGTAAGGGCCTCTTAAATGGTCAAGAATTTCTTGTTCTCTATTTATGATCCCAAAATCTGTTCCTCAAGTAAGGGTACTAAAGTAAAGCTACCTCTTCTTCACTGGAATAAAACGCTCACTACTTATGGCAGGTTACAGCGAGCGCGACCAGTCAGCCAGTCAAGTGTTGATTGAAGACAGTACTCATAAAGCTCATCAGTTTCTTTATTTGTTTGAAAGCGCTAATCTCAGGAACATTTAATATTCCAGTGTTGGATAGCACGGGAGCGGAGCAATAATTAACCAAAGACGAGGGTGAAACCGCAGGGTACAGCTTTTTCGTAAAGAACTTATTATTTATCATCAATAACTTATTAGTTATTGGATGGGAAATCGAGAGGGAGTGTAAAACTTTATTGAAACTCACCCATTCTTTTAGTTGCCCTTTTGCGTTTGAGGGACCGCGATGTTTTATCGAAAAATTTTGCAGCCCTATCTGAACGCCGTACCGGGCCATATGAGAGCTTACGAAACAAAAATGTTAATCATAAAGATGAATAATTCCTGCCTTTATTATATTAACGTGATGGCATTACATACGAAGGTTGTGTCATAAGTACGTACCGACCGCATAAACCCATACAAAGCTAATTAGAATGGAAGTCTCGTATGCAAAGCATTATAGTCAATAGGTACTCGACACTCGTGGTCGGCTATGGTAAATGCGGCATAGGTCTGCGTACGACACAGCACGTGTCACGATTGTTCATCAGAAACCGTCATCGTATTGGGAGTCTTATATATCCCCAAGGAAGGATTTGAATAAATAATAACAGTCACAACACTAACATTACTACTTTACTAAAACAAAGCGTAAGTAGGTATGAGTATACGTAAAATTATTTTTTCTCAGTAAACAACAATTAGTGGTCTCCTGTTTGCAGACCGCCATTAACAAATTTCTCAGTTCAGGGGTTTGTTCTACCATTGTAGTGCAGCAGAGCAGTGTACACCATACAACAATCCAATTCATTTTGATTAAAATCGCGTAACGCAAACTTTTTTTGAGGTGGGAACCCAACCCTTACTAAAACCCTTTGCATTCAGTTTCCTTTTATTTATTCCCTTTATTTATTTATTAAAACTTCATGCAACATTAAAGGTACACAGGCGGACTTAATGCCTAAGGAATTCTCTACCAGTCAACCTAGGGTGGTGAAGAGAGAACATGGCAGGTATGGCATGGCATGGAAGAATTTTATCATGAGAGCTGTGGATTTCAGACCAAAGCATTTTCTTGTGTATTTTGCTAAGTGGCCCAGAAATGGGACCAATACAAGAAATGAAGGCATTTGAGCAGTAGTCCAACGCTGGGTACGAGCTAGCTTATACATGCATTCTGAAGATAGGGAGACACAAAATCTTTACAGTGGAATTGGTGTTGCGGCACATAGAAAAGTCAAAAGGACAAATCCCAGCATAAACTATAATAACTGCCAACCAAAGGGTTCAAAAACTAGTTAGTTGAGAAGATATTTTTTTATACTGCATTTAAATTTGACTTTAACCTATCACATACTTACAAAACGAGACACAATAGTAAAACAATAACACCGCGGTCTCATAGGACTGGTCGGGGATTCATGAATTAAATAGTGAAATCTGCAACTTATGCTAAACATCTTTATCTATCAAAAAGGTAGCTCTCTTTATCTATTCCTTACAATCAAATCCCCAGAATTTGACTTTTTACTTTAATCTCCGTTATTAAACCACCGTAACCTATTGTCTCTATGTCTGTGCTTCTAACCCTTTTATTCTAAATCTAAAATTAATGAAATTGACAGGTAAAGATTGTTTTTTATTGACTTTCACCTATCAAACCCCGCAAATGAGACACAATAGTAAGACAATAACAGCATGGTTGCATGAGACCGGTTGGGGATTCATGAATTAAACACATACAAAACCCACTCTCCAAAATCAGCATGGAAGAGAACAAGCCAGCAACTCATCTGTTTCTAAGCTGCCCAGTAAATGCTCGATACAGGGCAAAGTACTTCAGAGGGCCAAGTACGCTCCTTGAAATAGACAGTGAAACTGAAGTGCTGCTGGCCTTTCTTGTGGAGCTAGGGTGGATTACATGGACATATTAGTTCCACCCGTACGCAAAGTATGTGCTTTATACTCGTGGAGTTGAAGATACCAGCCTGACTTACAATACAATATAATGCAATAGACTTTGAGGTTAATCCTATGGCCACAAGTGTGGCCAATGTTATTTGCTAAAATCGGATATTCCACTTTATTGAACTAAGTCTTTACTGCCTCAAAATCCACCTAATGCCAGCTGTTTATGTCTGGCCATGCTCAAGTCTGTTACTTTCATCTTTATCAAGAAAAAGTATTTAATTAGAAGATTTATGTAAAACTGAGCTTATCTAATTTATTTTGGTTCACTGCGTGCTATTTTGTTTGGAAAATATATATGATTGGGATGCCACTTGACAATGCATACAGGGTAATTTTTCCATGCAGCATTGATGTGCACAATTAATCAAAATAATTAGTACACACCTAAAACTTTATTAATCTATCACATACCCGCGAAACGAGACTCAATATGTACTAAAAAAATAACAGAGTGGGCTCATAAATAATCGGGGATTCAAACATTAAAGAGTAGTATTGTTGAGACTCAAAATCAATATTTTCCATTGCGCTCATTTCATAAATAAAACTTAATTCATGAATCCCCGACTGGTTTCATGGAACGGCGCTGTTATTGTTTTACTATTGTGTCTCGTTTCGCGGGTATGTGATAGGTTAAATATTGAAAAAACAATAAAAATGTTAAAAAAAATGGTCAAAACATTCTCTGTTTGGGCAATAATTGCTTTGACTTACTATATTATTTATCATGTAAATGTCACTGAACAAAAACTTGATATTTTTAACTTTTCAAATCTATTTAAAAATAGTCAGAAACTGTTTTAAACAAAAATATCTTATCAACCTTCCTCCCTATAATTTCTGTCTAGATAATTGAAAATACACAATGATCTTATAAGACTTTTTATTCTAGTAATAAAAACTGATTAAAGTTAGTTAAAAACTAAATTAACTAAAGCTTTCCAGTTTTCAATGACAAGGGCAGCATTTATTGGGCCAAACAAAGTTTTTAAAACTTTGTAGACAACAAATTATTAACATTTGATTGACAAAACAGTTCGAAATAAATACATCAAGATCGAAATTAAAATATAGATACCTGCTTTTGTAAAATATATAAAATAATGGTGTACAGCCACAGCAATTTTCGGATCATTATGATGTGTAATGTAATCACACAGATAACGTTACGTGATTAACCTACCTGTGTCACGGCATTCCGCGCAGTGTACTCTGAAACTTTTAAATACTAGTATTTTACTAAACTAACCTGTTGTAATGCCTAAGTTTCAATTCGGCAGCAACCACACATAACAACGAACCGATGATCATCAAATACACGAAAACAATCACTCTTTAGAACTTTGAAATTAGTCAACAACTTTTCAATGTACTGCGCGACACGGTTTTCATAGTAGTTTAACACACTTTAAAAGTTCTATAAAGTATTCAAAAATTGTAAATAAGTACATAAAACACACAATTACAATAGATTGTAATCTTCAGTTCGATTTTGTATACTCAAAACATCGCATAAACTTTGGAAGTGATCCCAAAAATATTTTTCAACGCACATAAGAACACCGTTTACGAGAATGACGCTGACAGTAGGAGTCAGCAACCGTCTCCACAACACAAAAAAGAACTTTTTTAATTTCGTACGGATGCCACAGATAATAAAATACATCACAGAGAACACAAAGTGCCCGAACGTTAACCTGAATTTGTATGCGGTTAATTTGTTTGATTCTAAAAAACAAAGAAAATATTTATTTACATTTTATCATATTATTATAACGTTAAATTTACTTCGCACCTTCGACCGAACAGACTTTTTATTCTATGGAATAGACTGATCGTCTAAGGTCCCCAAAGAGTAAAACTAACTCGTCGTCGGCAACACGGCACTCATCGCCCGGACGAATGTCATACTGCTTTCACTTCGTGCTTACATGTTCCTTGTGCTTACATTCTCTTTGGTCATGACTCATGCTACGTGATACGCCTGTTAGGCGTAGGCACGCTTCTTGTTGTTGTGGAAGCTACAAGTTTCCACAAACAAACGCTGGAATTTGCATTGCCAAGTTGCATAGGCTTTTACCACAGACTTAAAAAGAGACTAAGTTTTTTTATGTAGACGATTTACCAATACCAATAATATAACGTGTTAAAATGTTAGGAGATGGAGCTATACACACTATATAGCTCCATCTCTTTAACAGTTCAGGAGGTCGTAAAATTAATCGCGTTGAAAGTTCGTGGTAGGACCTCCGTTCATCGACTAGGTGCATAGGGGGCAAAATCTTCTTCCCACTGCACGTGGTAACGTAAAGTCCTGCAGACAGACATAGAAGGCTTCTGCAGGTGGCTTCAGTCAAACCCAAGCTGTTTTTTGGATCCAGTTCTTAGTATTATCAATTTCTTATTACTTTTTAGTACCTAAGAAATAAGTAATGAAATTGAAAGTTGAGACGAATATATATGTTAAACAATGGTAAAGTAACCACCCCCTCGCTCCAAAAACTTTAACCACGGTAAATTCGGGTCTTATGAGATTTGAACTTTTTGCTGCCATAAATATGTTATTTTGCAACATGATCATTATGAGACTTGAACCTTCCGGATGAGAATGGTACAGGGGGTATTTGCACCCTGTCGGCTCCCCAATGAACCATAATAGTTTAACATTTACATACATTTTTTAGAAATGCCAGATGGAAGAAGAAATTGTGGTACACCTGAGCCAAACGTAATATGTATGAATCCGTCGCTTATTAGTAGTCATTCAAATTTGGTCGGATAACCAGCCGTTGTTTACTTAATTTGGTTTTTTGTTTATATTTACTTAATGCGAAACATTCCAAGCTCAATATTTTCACCGTATATTTTTGACTAAAGGCACATGATTTTGGTTTACACCTACACATCTAAAATTTAGCCAGTTCCTTGTATTTTGCCGTCAAAGTTATGACACTATCGTGTTGACTTTTAGCAAGATTATTCAAAAACGCATGCATGAAGCGTTTTGAAACTTTGTATGGTTATTATTAGCGTCAAGAAGGACCGAATACAGTTTTCAGCGAACTTATGCCTTGTCTCATTTAGGCGCTGCGATGTTTTTTCGGGTTTTCATAAAACCGCGATAACTTGAAAACTATAAATATTTTCTTAAATCTAATTGGGGCACACAGAGGCACACATTAAGAGCTACTCGTGTATGTTTATTCTACAGGGGCACATGCAATGGTTTTAGAGATATACGATTCATCAAAACGTTACTGCAGCAGGAAACGCAATATCTCGAAAATCTGAAGGGGCACAGATTTTATTTTTGGGGGCACATAGTGGCACACCTATAAGCTCTCTGGCCATGCACAATTTTTCTCTCTCCGATCACTCGTTTAGAATTTTCCTGCTAGAAAAACGTTACCCCAGCAGGAATCGTTTTTCCGTTTTTTTTTCAAAACGACAGGGGGCACACATTTTTTATGTGGGGGCACATTTACACCAGATAAGGCACCAACTATACGTTCTACTCATATATCTCTAGGAGATACTTTCCTGTTGGGGTAACGCACACGGTGGATGTCACGTTTAGGCCGTCCAGGTTGTTGAATCAATGGTGCAAGCGCGTACCTGTTTAATACGCACGACTTATTATTTTTTTTATATTAGGAGTAGGTACCCCCTTAACTGCGATCCTACCTGATTATTGTTTACGTTTATCAATGTTTTATAATTCCTGTGAATGAAGTAGGGTAACCGATATAGTTATTGCCCGGTTAAGGGATTGATAGTCGTCTCTTCTTATTCTTATGTTTCTTAATTACTCAGATACCCGCAAAACGAGACACAATAGTAAAACAATAACAGCGCGGTCTCATAGGACCGGTTGGGGATTCAAACGTTAATAAAGAAATCAAGCAAAATAGTTGTTTTTATGTAACTTTATCATATTTTTAATAGGAAAATCAGTCATTAGTTTATATGTCTTAAGAAATAAAATAATAAAAAATCAACAAAAGCAAAACCTCTAAAATCACAGTGATTGCCCACCATGACATAGTAATTGCCATACATAATGGACAGTTATTGCCCACCTAGCAGTTATCATTAATTAACGTCATAATCTAATAATAAGACTTAAAAGTTAAGAACTTTTCCAGCCATTTGAACATTTAAATGTAATTCTTCGCAATCAGAATTCGTGTCATCGTCAGAATCATTAATTTTATAACAAAAATGACATAAAAATAGCTACATATCGACATCATCAGGGATGTTACTTTTATGGTGTTCTGCAATACATCGTAAATAGAACAAAAAACTTTTTTTTCAAGTGGGCAATCATAAGAATGACTTCTCCCGCTCTTGGGTGGAGCGGGAGGGCGTGTCAGACTATTACTGACTAAACCCCACCGCGTTCCTTCGTTGTCTTCGATCTGGGGACACGGAGACACGCACACACACCTTTCGGAGTTTCCGTGTTCTCCAGAAGCTTCGGCCCTATCGGAGCCCTACAGTTTGCTGACATCTCCTTGAGGCGCGCGTGGAACAGAACGCGCCGTTGACGACTAGGCTCGGTCCAGGTTATTACCGGACTACCGAATGGCGAGCAACCCAGTGCTCACAGTCCGCGAGCCCGCCTACGGTGGTTGAAATTTGAGATTGGGATGTCGGCGGCGGCGGCGTGAGGGCAGTTCCCTCACGCGCTCGCGGTCGGCAGCCTGTTTCACTAGCATTATAGCTTCGCAGAAGAAGGCAACCGCCTGCCAACCCTCCGCGTACCGGACCATGGCCTGTACCAGGGCCCGGTGCGAGATGTCACCGTCGTCGATAGCCTCCACGAGGGCACGGCGGTGCTCCGCCCGAGCGGAGCAGGACCAGCGTCATACGGAACGAAAGGACGCCGTGACCTCTTTCAAACCACTCCTCAAAGACTTACCGAAGCAATGACGGTGTGCCCTTAAGGATAAATATACAACTATTGACCGGGCAATAGCTGTATCTATTGTCAGTGGCAATAGCTAGATAATGATATGGCAATAACTAAATTTATTAGAATATCGGTACAGTGATTGCCCACCCCCTTTTAAAACTTTACGAAAAAAAATACCGTTATTACAAGTAGTTAGATAGGCACTTAAATATCTTTTTTATCGAATAACATTAATCAAAAAACACCTAACACAGAAAAAGCCAACAAATAATGCAATTTTGAAACAACTATTCTTAAGAAATATCACAAGAAACTTGACTTTTTTTTGACGAGCTGGACACCTGTTCCATCAAAATCGGTTATGACACTTAAAAACTGAAATACTGCCAGTTATTGAAATTTAAAATGCTACTATATAAATAGTTGTAACATCTATGGTTGTTAAATTTATACTAACCCTTTTAAAATTACCAAAAAAACGCATTGCTTCTTAATGTTGGCAATCACTATATGCTGGGCAATCACTATAGTGGTTACCCTATTTTTTTCAAATTCTTGGAGAATAGGTATTTGTATACTTATACCTTTTTAAAAAAAAAAGTTTTCAAAGCTTTTGAAAAAAAATTAAACTTGTGATATTAACTTATACGATTCCAGTTAGGTAGGTACTTATTGGACTGGTATCTGAAAATCTATAGTTCTCGTTCAGTCAAGTAGCGGGTCAGCGTTAGATAACCTGCCTAGACCATCAGCTTTCTATCAAATTTAACGAAAACTAAATCTGCCAAATACAAGAAAAAGTTGTGTAGGTTTTGAAAACATCTGACTACTGTGTTTCCCATATTCTTTTAAATTATCAACCTCACTAGAGAAAAGACCCATGGATTTCATAGATTTATTTATATTTTGTTCTAAACTTGTACATTCACGCACATACACACAATAAATGTCAATAAAAACAAGTTCAGTCTGCCCAAATATAAAAAAAAAGGTTGATACAAATGGCACTACCCATACCGCTACATGATACTATAGTTTGTGGAACAGCAATATACCAAGTGATTTATCAATCAAGAACACATATGGATATAATAATAACACCGTTCACAAATGTTACCGAGTGTATCTATATTTAATACAAATAAGGGAAAAATAAGATTATTTTAAAAAGTGAACATAATATTTATTTATTATTATATAAAATAATACTTGACTTTAAAGTCAAATTAATAAATCTACAAAGTTGTATGAATTACAAATCAAGAGATTACAAAATACCTATTTGAATAAACTCTACAAAAAAAGGATCTTACAAATTAAATCTTAAAAGTTGTACGTTTCTAGGGAGAGCTAAGTCATCCCAAATTTATTCAAGTGAGAGTTACCTTTAATTTCCTAAATATTTCGAGTAAATGCATTGTAATCACACAGTCTCTTAAGCAGCTATTACATTTGAAATAATCTTTAATTTCTCACATGATAAAAATTTGGGTAGACAATCTCAGATGAGAATTTTGTACTGTCATGATAACCCCATGTGCAATATTATCCAAAAGGCTTTTACCAATATAAATGCAATAATGTAAAGATCTACAACAAAATGAGTAAATTGCAGTAACACACACAAAAAGAGTTATCGTGACAAACAAATTACACTAAAGTGAGTGTTGAGTCAGAAAACAAAACACATATTTTACTGCTCTTCAGAGCCTTCATCATCTTCATCTTCATCCTGTTCCTCTTCAGTGGAGGCGGCATCTTTTTTAGGTGGTGGGTCCTTGCGCGGCCGTCCACGGCCCCTTCCTTCAACTGGTGCACTCTAGAACAAAAAGTAATTAAATTAAATAAAATCTTAGGAATAATAAATATTTCTTATTACTAAAAAATCAATATTTTTCAAAGAATATAGTACCTTTCCCTTAGCAGCGGCCTTTTTCTTGGATCCCTTGGGCCTGCCTCGCCCTCGTTTCGCTACTGGAGCTTGTTCATCATCCGATGATTTTGTTGATTCCTTAGTCCTGGTGGCAGCTGCAGGTGGTCTCCCCCTTTTCTTCGTATCACTCTTGGCCTCCTGATAAAAAAAAACATGCTCAAATTATTGCAAAGTAGCATTTCAAAGTTACAAGGATTTTAAGTAAATAAAAAAAATACGAACTGATTGTGTTCCATTGGCTTTGGGTCTACCGCGTCCTTTCTTCTCTACGACCGTAGATCCGTCATCAGACATAGTTGGTTATTTATAAGCAGCTACAGACACAAAAAAATCTGAAACAAGAAAATCGGAATATTATTATGTTATACTGTTCCACAAACACAAAAAAATATGAATAGACCAACTCCATTACGTGCTTCATTAATATTTGTGATGTGACGCCACTACATGAATAGAGCATTTATCAAAACTACGGAGAAAGTTAACTCTATCGGCATCGTTAACCAAAAATAGATTAAACCTGGTCATAATATAAAACAATTGAAGAAAATGTCAACAAAATAAGATCGTTATGCTAGATATTCTTAATTAATAGCATTCGAATTAATTATTTAACTAAATCACTAGGAAGTGTATTTTTACTGACAGGAACCAGAAAATAACTAATGTCGAAAAATATTCCAAAAAAATAATAACTTTGAACGTAATTCAAGAGAAATCCGGTACTTAACAACGAGTAAATGCAGGAACGCCAAGCGACTATAATAATGGAGTCTGCTTACATTAACTAAATACGAATGAATTCCAGTAAATTCAAAGTGACGATGGAATAAATTAATATATATTGTCGTGGCAATGAATTGGGCAGTTAAAATACACATTAAAATAAGAATTTTGTGCAATTTTATAATAAAAATACTCACCTAATTGTTTACAGCAAACGTTAGCGCAATGGGTCAAAGAGACTTTATGGCGGGCAGCGAACCGGTGTTTATCTGGCGTCTGTGCAGAGGGCGCTGAAGTCTTTGTTGGCAAAAAATAAAAACAAATGGATTAAACATTAGCGTATCCCTGTAAAGTATTATTACCAAAAAAATATTAAAATTCAAAAAAATCTTATTAGCAGCTTATTAACCATGAGGACCTTTCTAAAAAACGAAAATAAATATATTCTCTCAAAATTCCCGCCAACAGGAAGCTATCAATAAACAAACAAGAAAATGCTGATCTCCAATCTTGTACAGTTAACGAAGTGACTTAGTAAATCGACTTACAATATCACATCGGGAAACAAAATGAGCTTGATCATGAGTTACTATACTTATTCTAAATACATTGTGTTGTAAAAATAAAAAGAATGTTCAGTGTCATTACAAGAATTTAGTGAAAGGTGAATCAAACAAAATCTATAGTTTACAATGGGTTAATTAATTATTCTAAGGTTTTGAAAGATGAATTTAGACGATTTTCAGTGTAGTGTTCATCTATATATAATTATAAAAATCAATTGCCGTTCGTTAGTCTCGCTAAAACTTGAGAACGGCTGAACGGGTTTATTTTATCTTGGTTTTGAAATGTTCGTGGCGGTCTAGGGAAGGTTTAACATGCGAGAAAAAATCGAAAAAAATGGAATTCGGCAGTACGATGTAGGTATTATACTAAATAAAATCTGGAAGGTAGCTAATGACGTAACGTTACCCTAAGGTGAATGCTCTAGAGTAACCCGCGAGATTCATAATTTCTTAATGCTTGTTGCATCTTTTGGTCTAAATGGAATTGCTATTTTATGAAAAAGTCATTCATTAGGGTTTACTGAACTGAGATGATTGTATTGACGATTTTAATCATTATAATTCAGTAAATAAATACGTGGCTATCAATTATATTTTAGTATGAAATATTAATTATTTTTGGGCGCACTTTTGTATCTCAAGTCAATCGTAGAACCAAAAAGCCACAGATTTCTGAATTGTAATAAAAGTGATTATATCGCGAATCCAACCGAATTTAGTATTCATAAAATGTAAGGGTTAAAAATAGAAGTTGGTCGAATTCGCGATATTATGACTTATTTCGGAACGCAAGGTTAGTAATGTCAACAAATGGTAATGTCAATTGTCATCGTAACTCGTAGAGGAAATTAGGAAAATCGTAACTCCTATCCTAAAACTAAATATCTGATAGACTATTCTACTGTTCCGTGATTCTAATAATAAACAGTATAAAAGGTACAATAATGGCCGTAATGGGAATGAACTGCATAGTGAATAGATACTATTATTATTTTATTATATTCTACATAAACTAATAATTCAATTCATTACTGTATTGTATAATTATAGGTTGTTCTTTTTATCCACTTCTCAACTGTGTGTGGGTCTACAACTCCTGGAGATACTGTGTCGCTTTTATAGAAAACATACAATGGAGAAGCCGGTCGAACCAGCTAAGGAAGACTGTTGTAATAGTGGCTGTAATCCTTGTATATTTGATATTTACGAAAGGCAGTTGACAAAATATAAAAAACATTTGGAGAGTGGGCAAAGTGTCAATGATAATATATTGCAAAAGAATGGTATATCACAATTAAAATACACCATATTTAATGTTGTTAAGAACTTACCTGCCTGTCATTTACACAATTGCATTACATTCAAAAACGTATCTGAAGGCAGTAATAAAGTATGGTGGAAACCAGGCGACCATTTTCTCTATAAATTTAATGAAGATAATATTGCTTGCACAAGGGCATATACTCCTATAGAAGCTAAGAATGAGCAGACTGAAGGTGATTTCTCCATAATTGTTAAAAAATATGAGCATGGCCTGGTTTCCACTCACTTGTGTAATTTAAATGAAGGGGACACAACTTTATGGAGAGGTCCATATGGACATTATGAACATGAACCTAACAAATTTAATAGAATCATCATGATCGCTCAAGGAACTGGGATATCTCCATTTATAACAATAATAAATAAAATTTTAAATAATGAAGATGATATGACAAAAATAATATTGTTTTACTGTTGTAAATGTGACAATTCTATACTATTTAGGGATGAACTATATGCTTACAAATCATATTGGAATTTCAAGTATAATATTTATTTAAGCAGTACTAGCACAACTAATTTTGTATGTAGATATCAAGAACCAATTAATAAACATAAACTTATGATTGAATATTTATATAATTTAAAACCTTTTGTAAAAAGTGATCAGATTCTTATATGTGGAGCTCCTATATTTAATGAATCTTATAAAACTTATTTAAAATCAGAAGTCCCTGATATTGATAATATAGTATTATTTTGATGATTTATAGTTTTATTTTTGTTAACCTTCTGTTAGATGTTGTTGAAGCCTTTTTGTATTTCACGACGTATTATAAATTAGCCAGCTGGATTAAAAAACGATGCTATAATGTAATGCAGGAGCTATTCAACCAGATTTCAATTCGGCTAAACATTGACAAAACAGCTAAATATTGGATGTCACTTTGTAGAACATTAAATAAAGGTCTCAGGTCTTCGGAAGTTCTGATTTAATTGTGAAAATTATTGTATAGAGAGATAGAATACTCTTTATTATAGACACAGTTTTAATTACAATTTTAATTTTTATGCTGAATTGGTCCTGGGTATATTGTGATACATAGGTTTTTGGGATGTGGTGATGAGAAATATAAAGACGGGGAAATATTTTGTATTATCGAAATATCTTACTTTATCTAATAAAAATTGGATCAAAAACAATTTTTTTTAATCAATTTTTAATCCTATTCTAAATTTACTAAAAAATATCTTAGCGTAAAATAAAGTTCCGCATGGTAGTTACTCAGATACCCGCGAAACGAGACACAATAGTAAAACAATAACAGGGCGGTCTCATAGGACCGGTTGGGGATTCAAACGTTAATAAAGGCTGTTTCTCGTGCGATCTTTGATATCAGAGTACCTACCTACTTAAACAAGAAAAGTATTTTTCAATGTAGTTACTTGAATACCCGGTCCTACTTCTATCGCTTTTGGAGACTTGATATTGTTACGAACGTGAGTAATTAAATGCCGGTTTACTAGCAGAGAACTTTATTCACCACAAAACAATGACAAATTAGTCCAATCAACAAATAACCAATCACTATAAACACTCAGAGTTCCGTTTAGTATCGCTTCACACACTTAGGTAGTTCGCTCTGTATCGCTGACGAAATCAAACTCAACTCGCTTCTTGCCGGGGGCCCGTATTTATATGCGAAGCCGTCGACATTTCTCGATACCGACGTTTCAAGGACATTCTAGAACAATAGGGTCTGATCGGGAGGCCATAAATCATTATTATTATTCTCGTAAGTAGGTACTTATCTACCACCTTACATGCGAATTTCGACTCTATTGCTAATACCGGAAGGTACAAATTCCCTTATCCGCCCACATAACTACCTACTGAATTTCAACTAATAATAATACTGTATGTCGGACTTTTCTGGAATTTGCCAGGCCTGAGTATGTACTCCTATTCTAGAAGCTTCGCATAGCAATGCGTTTTAATTATTTGATGCTACTCTTGGTTTCGTCGAAGATATAGCGTACTCAAGTTTCACGGCGTAACAGTGCCCCCCTCTTAGTCATGCTCGTCCCGAGCATTATTAGATCCGTGATACGGCGCCAATCTATCCACGTGGACTACCTTAGGTTTCCCTCGTAACCCTTTCTTGATGCGGTAGGTAACGTCGTTGATCCTTTTTATCACGGTGTAGGGTCCCTCCCATCGAGCTTGAAGTTTCGGCGACTTCCCTTTCCGTCGAAGTGGGTTGTGGAGCCAAACCAGTGCACCTTCCTCAAATCCCTTGGCGTTGGCATTGCGGTCGTATCTAGTTTTCATTTTAACGCTGGTGTGCAGGCTATTCTCACGCACTCGTTTATGCACTTCATCCAATTGATCTTGGAGGTCACTTACGAAGTCCGTAACTGGCTTAGTCTTGTCAGGTGGCACGCCGGTTATGGTATCGACTGGAAGTCTCATCTCCCTGCCGAAATTCACTCTTGCTGGGGTATGGCCCGTGCTATCATGCACTGCTGATCGATAAGACATCAGAAATAGTGGAATATACCGGTCCCAATCTTTCTGATGGTCATCGACAACCTTAGCCAGGTGATTCTCCATCGTCTGGTTAAACCTCTCCACCATTCCGTCCGACTGTGGGTGCGCAGGTGTTGTGCGTGTCTTGTAAATCCCCAGAAGAGTGCACATTTCCTGGAACAGCGCAGATTCGAAGTTGCGGCCTTGATCGGAATGGATCTCCAAAGGTGCGCCATACCGACATACTACTTCTTCGACCACCTTTTTCGCCACTGTCGTCGCTTCCTGATTGGGTATGGCGAAAACTTCAGGCCACTTTGTGAAATAGTCCTGTATCACCACTATGTATTTGTTTCCGTCATCTGTCACTGGGAAAGGTCCAGCAACGTCGATGGCAATGCGTTCCCATGGGGCTCCTACATTGTACAACTGAAGCTTGCCCCTGCTCCTAGTCTGTGGTCCTTTCACGGATGCGCACGCTGTACATTTCCGACACCATTGCTCTATGTCTTCTCTACAATTGAGCCAGTAATACCGCTGTCTCACTTTCAGTAGAGTTTTCTTGATTCCCAGGTGTCCACCAGAAGCGCCATCGTGTATCTCCTGAAGCAGGGGGACCACTTCACGTCGTGGTACTATCACTTGTGTGGTCACCTCCTTGCCATCGTTCGATTCCCATTTCCTACAAAGCACGTCATTTTCTAGGACTAAACTGTCCCACTGTGCCCAGTAGCTCTTTGTGACAGGACTATGTGACGATACTTCATTCCACTGAGGCCTAGTTCCACTACGCTTCCAGTCCAGTATAGGTCGAATATCGTCATCTTCTTCCTGGGACTTCTTAAAGTTGCCTTCAGCCCTAATTAAGTTCACGTGTTCCCGGGCTTCATTTTGCTGGCAATGTCTACAGTCCTCATTACATGGACGTCGCGACAGGGCGTCAGCATTGTTATGCCCTTTTCCACTACGATGTTCCGTCACAAAGTTGAACTCCTGCAGCTGCTCTAGCCACCTTGCAACTTGACCCTCAGGGTTTTTGAATTGTAGAAGCCATTTCAATGCAGCGTGGTCCGTCCTCAACGTAAACTGTCTCCCTATGAGGTACTTGTGGAAATGTTGCAAAGTTTTTACAACAGCCAGTAGTTCTCGTCGAGTCACGCAGTAGTTCCTTTCTGGTTTTGAAAGTGCCTTACTGAAGTAAGCGATCACGACTTGCCTATCTTCTTGCACCTGCGACAGCACTCCACCAATTCCTGTGTTGCTGGCGTCGGTATCGACGACAAATCTTCCATCTCTGCTCGGATACCCCAGTATAGGCGCTTCACATAGCCGTTGCTTTAGTTCGTTGAATGCTGACTCACAGTTCTTGTCCCAGATGAAATCTCGTTTATCCTCAGTCAGCTGATGTAAAGGTTTTGCAATGTCCGAAAAACTCATAACAAACCGTCTGTAGTATGTGCACAACCCTAGAAATGCACGTACTTCTGTTTTGTTCTTTGGAGCCGGCCACTGTTGGACAGCCTTTATCTTCTCAGGATCGGTTCTCACTCCATCGGCACAGATGACATGTCCTAGGTAGCTGACCTCCTTCTTGAACAGGGCACACTTCTTTGGGCTTAGTTTTAGGTTAGCCCCCCGTATCCTGGTGAATACTTTCTCCATATTTCTCAGGTGTTCCTTAAAAGTGCGGCCCATTATAATGACGTCATCCAAATATACCAGACAGACGTCACCAAGAAGACCCACCATGACTCTATCCATGAGGCGTTCAAACGTCGCTGGAGCGTTGCACAACCCAAAAGGCATGACGTTAAATTGCCACAGGCCGTTGCCAATTCCTGTACTGAACGCTGTCTTTTCCTTATCTTTCTCGCTAATTTCCACTTGCCAGTAGCCACTTTTCAAGTCAATGGTTGAAAACCACTTCATACCACTGAGCATATCCAGTGTGTCGTCTATCCTAGGCAAGGGATAAC
Organism: Mythimna separata; assembly: GCA_030763345.1. Classification (NCBI taxonomy): domain Eukaryota; kingdom Metazoa; phylum Arthropoda; class Insecta; order Lepidoptera; family Noctuidae; genus Mythimna; species Mythimna separata. The sequence continues at coordinate 19,132,422 of CM061171.1, read as the reverse complement.
TGTCCTTCTTCGTTACATCATTCAGCATTCTGTAGTCTACACAGAATCTGGTACTGCCGTCCTTCTTCTTCACCAGAACGACAGGAGAAGACCATGGGCTCGTAGAAGGTTCAATTATTCCGCTATCAGCCATATCCTTTACCATTTCTGCTACCTCAGTTTCTTTAGCCCAGGGTATGCGGCGCGGTCTCTGTTTAATTGGTCTAGCATCACCTGTATCTATCTCATGCTTGACGAGACCTGTTCTTCCGCAATCTTTTCCCGTTGCAAAGATATCCCGGAACCGTAGCAGAAATTCTTTGGCTTGCTGTAGTTCCGAAACTGATAAATTGCTCTTAGAATTTTCCAGAAGTTGCTGGATGTGATCAGGTTCACCTTTTATTGCGTCTTGTTTTACTGAAGATGTGTTGATTTGGCGGAGATACTTCACTTCTTCACATCTTCCAACAACACTGTTTTTCTTCAACTGGATCTCCTTTTTCCCAAGATTTACAATCCTGACCTGCTGTCTTCCTTTCGTCATAACTAATGTCCTCGCGGTGATAAGTTCCGGGTGCCGGCCAATGTCTTCAACCATAACACATCTGCGTTGCCTAATTTTCTTAGGAAATTTAACTTCGACTAAGGTTTCCGTTCTTGGAGCCAATGTGGTATCCTTTAAGCAATAGAGGTTGCATGTGTTAATTCCTTGCAGGAAGACTTCTTGGTCTGGGAATTTCAATACTCCTTTATCGATATCTAAAACACATCGGTAATTCCGCAGGAAGTCGAGACCCAGTATGCAATCGTCGGTAATATTCGCAATTAACGCGGAATGGGTGTACACTTGATCACCGATTTTAAGCTCGATTTCTGTATCACCGAGGACGGAGACTGGCTGACCGGTGGCTGTCTGAAGTCGGTAGGCTGGGGTTTCTGTTTGCCACAAGATGGTGCGTTTCAGCAACTCAGGTCTTATAATAGTCCGTGACGCCCCGGTGTCAACGGTGAAATTGCAAGCACGTTGATTCAGCGTTCCCTCGATGATCAAACTATTTCCGTTGTGGACTTGATTGATGGTGATGGTTGGGGCCTTCAGTTGACCAGCCAGCACCCGCCCCGCGGCCCTTAACGACTCCTCGTTAACTTGAGTTCCGGAGTCCACACTTCCCCTCTTCCTCTTGGGGCAGTCGGTACGAATGTGCCCTTTTTCTCCACATCCATAACACGTCGGAATATAGCGGAACTTTGCCGACGAAGCCACTTCTCGGTGACGTGGTTGCACTGAAGGTGAGACCACCACTTCCCGAACTCTGTGCGTACGTGAGTCTTGTCGTACGGCTTCCACTTCCAAAGCGTGGGCCATCGCACTCTTCAGAGTTTGGTGGTGTCCGAGTCGCACCGTAGCCCTGACTTCAGTATCCCGTAGACCGTCGATGAATGCTTGCACCAGATTTACTTCCACCATCTCCGGTGTCATCGACATATATGCCCGCCGGACCAGCCGTTCAACCTCTACTCCCCACTGCTGAAGGCTCTCGTTCGACCTCTGCGTTCTCTCGCGAAGTTGCGCGCGGAAAACATGTTCGAGGTGCTTGTCACCATAGCGAGTGTCTAGTCCCTCCATTAGACGCTCCAACGTCCTGCCGTCTGGAGGAAGGTTCTCTAGGACCAGCAGAGCGTCCCCTCGTAGGGCCAAAGTTAACGCCGCGAAAGACTGGTCATCATCCCAGCGGTTCGTCTTGACCAGTGTTTGGAATTGGTACTTAAAAGCCGTCCAGGACGACGTGCCATCAAAACGCGGCATATCAAATTTTGCGGCTGATGCACAGTGGGTGTGTGATGGTGCGCTAACAGCAACGGGTTCGCGTGCTTCGAGCTTGATAATTTTTTTGTTGATGTCCAGCAGGCGATCTTCCATTCTGGTTTCGAGGCTATCAGCTCGGGCGGAAACCTCCTTGACCTCTAAGGTGAGATTTTTCACTTTCTCGCCCAACGTGACGAGGCCGTGATCGATTTTTTCGAGGATCAGGTTCTGCTTAGCCTCTTGATCCCGGCGGGCTTCCTCCTGGTTAGCCGCGATTAGGTCCTGGAGCTTACGTTGGTTAGCCTCTTGTTCGCGGCGGGCAGCTTCCTGTTCGCGGCGGGCAGCTTCCTGTTCGCGGCGGGCTTCTTCCTGGTTAGCCGCGATTAGATCCTGGAGCTTACGCTGGTTAGCCTCCATACTGGCTTGCATGGCGGCCAACACTGCGGCGAGTTTCATTTCCGAGGATGGCCCTGTAGGCGCCTCAGCAGCTGCCGTTGCTCCCATACCAGCCCGATCTTCCGCTTCCAGACGTTGACGTGCAGCATCCATCTCCACTTGCCTCCTTGTTCGTGGTCCCTGTTCGTCGTCCCTCTGTAGTAATGGCATCCCACTTCTGACACCAGTTGTTACGAACGTGAGTAATTAAATGCCGGTTTACTAGCAGAGAACTTTATTCACCACAAAACAATGACAAATTAGTCCAATCAACAAATAACCAATCACTATAAACACTCAGAGTTCCGTTTAGTATCGCTTCACACACTTAGGTAGTTCGCTCTGTATCGCTGACGAAATCAAACTCAACTCGCTTCTTGCCGGGGGCCCGTATTTATATGCGAAGCCGTCGACATTTCTCGATACCGACGTTTCAAGGACATTCTAGAACAATAGGGTCTGATCGGGAGGCCATAAATCATTATTATTATTCTCGTAAGTAGGTACTTATCTACCACCTTACATGCGAATTTCGACTCTATTGCTAATACCGGAAGGTACAAATTCCCTTATCCGCCCACATAACTACCTACTGAATTTCAACTAATAATAATACTGTATGTCGGACTTTTCTGGAATTTGCCAGGCCTGAGTATGTACTCCTATTCTAGAAGCTTCGCATAGCAATGCGTTTTAATTATTTGATGCTACTCTTGGTTTCGTCGAAGATATAGCGTACTCAAGTTTCACGGCGTAACAATATCTTAGAGCATTTAACCTATGGAGATGGCAAGGAACGAATTTCTGACTTAGAGCATTTAACCTTGCTCTAAGCTTGATGTAGTGTATTTCGTACTAGTGGTGTAGTCAGCCCTTGCAACAATTTATTTTATTAGGCTGGTCGCCGGACATCATCAAGCACAGGCAAGGCACACGAAAAAATAATAATTTGCACCACAATTATATAAAACGTTTCACCTAAGTATTATTTTTGAGAAACTGTGTTGAAAAACGTCGTTTGATGTACATGGACAATTATTGTCAGTTCAGTCTCTTAGCTATTTAAAGCGTTCTTGCCTTTAGCCCGGGTGTCTATTCTGCATCGGTTACAAAGTGTGACCAATTTCATCAATGTGTGCTTTTCTCTAAGTAGCTACTTAACTAGTATGTTTTGTTTGCCTGCGAGAATCGAACCCGAGGTCATTGCAGACTAGTCGCTATGGCCACTGAGCCAAAAGTGTAGAAAAGAAAAGCTGAGAAAATCTTACTCTACACTGTGGTACACTCGGCACTCATGTTAATGTAGAGAATCCTAAAGCAGTGATTATCAGTTTCTAAAGTGATGGTTCTTTAATAAAGTTTCTCTATAAATTAGTAGTCAAGCGAATAGATCGCGTTAGAAACACCACGCTGCGCTCCATAACTCGAGTGGCAGATGTCGGAAAAAAAAAAACCGCCAGGTTAAAGTGGGAGTGGGCTGGCCATGTCGCTCGAATGCACCCGGACAGAACTGATGGGCGAAGATTGTCACTCACTGGATGCCTGAGGGAGGTCGACGTCGTCGAGGGCGACCGCGGCGAAGGTGGTGTGACGATCTAATCGTGTTCGCGGGACAAACTTGGCCAGAGATGGCCCAAGACAGAGAGATGTGGAAGGAGAAAGGGGAGGCCTTTGCCCAGCTGTGGGATACATACTAGGCTATTAAAAAAAAAAAACTATAAATTAATCTGTCTAAAATATATATATATATATCTGTCGATAATCACAAACGGAAAGAGTATTTTGAGGTAAAGATATGGTCCACGTCACGGTACAATGTTATATTTTAAACTAATCGCCCGCCGCGACGCGACGCCTCAGTTTCGCACGGATGCAAATTATATTCCCACTCAATTTTTTATTAGTAAAAATCGTATCAAAATGCGCTGTGTGGTTTAGAGGACAGCAACTTTGATCTACGAGTATACTTAGGTATTATTTTTTTATTCTTATCATTAACATCATCACTGAATACATTATAATATAGATGGTGAAAGAACAAGAACTTCCATGGCCTATCTATGTACGTAAGGGTTATGGATAAATAAGTAAAATCAAGTCAAGACGTTCCCAAAGGCAATCAGCGGAGAAGACATGTAGGTAGGTATTGAGTTATTATAACATTGAGTTGCCGGATGGAACTCGAGCGGCAATGAACAAATTCAGCCAAACAGCCCTCGCTCGGTAACTGAAGTATGATCGAAGCTGTTAAAAGGCACGAGATGGCGCTATAATAAAATATCAATAGAGACTCACGAAAGATTCCAATTAAAAGAATTTGATAGCCACAAATAATATTGTTTCAGATACATTTTCTGTTAAGTGTTTCTTATATAAAAGATAATGAGGTACTCATAGTTATATATATGTATTGGCTTGCTGACGCTACATTTTATTTTTTTACTCTGGCAACAGTGTTGTAGGTTTGGTATGGATTTTTTCGCGCCGGCGCGAAACGTGTTTGCTTCTAACTTCCTTGTATTTTTCACATATTGACTATTTCAATGAAATAATGCTTTTAACCTGGATCTGTTAAATCATACTTAAATAAACCTTGTGTTTGCAACAGAGTTATAATTATGTGTGAAACATAATTACATAAGTGAGAAAAAATAGAATATAATATTAATATAAAATAAAAGAATGATAGTGGTCTAAATCAGTGCTCAAAAATTGTTGAAGTGTGTTTAGCAAAAATGGGTTCTATCGTGTTGAGAAGTTTATCTATCCTTTTAGGGGTGTTTTTTGTGTTCGTTGGAATAACAAAGCTAACCCCATTTATTTCTAAGGAACTGCATAAAGATTTGGTAAGCATTTTTTTATCAGTTGTCTAACAAACAGATTATAAGGTCGCTCTAGGTGCATTTAGATTTTTGTAGCAGAGCGAGTGGCTTGCTATTTTGGTATTTGGCCTGCCGCCTAATACCACCACGGAGTCGTCTCGTTGCGACAGCCCACGGCGTGACTCGATCGAGAGCTGCGGATCCCCCCTGCGCCGATTCTTAATCATCTGTAATTTATTTTGTTGGCGCATGTTGCTAATTTGAACAGGTACATTTTAATCGATCCTTCCCCAACAATGTTGGCAACCAATCGTTTATGGAGTAGGTAGATATTGTGAATGCCACGGCATCTACTGCAGGCTAATTTCTACGAATAGATAGGTATATCTACCGAATGTTATTTAACTAGGCTCTTAAAATATTTAAAAGAATAATTTAGCAGTAGGTCCCTACAATTAATAATAATTGCCTAGATAGGCACGTCTAATTCGGCTGTTTTGCTTGAAATAAATGCAAATGATTACGCTTTTATCGTTTCTACTATGATATGGTTGGTCTCAAAGTGGCTTTTGATAACAAAACCTCAAAAAGGAGAGCAGCTGTCAATCAAACCTAGAACGCCGTCTCTAATGTTCGACAGCTTCTATGAGAAACTGAGAAAACATGTAATTGAAAGGAGTGAGCTCTATGCGATTATAATATATTTGTTGTTTATAAGATGGGTTATAATTTGAGTTTACTATCTATAAGTACCTCCCTAATCTTTCTTAATTATAGAGCGTGTAAAGTAATTGGGTAAGTGTGACAAATACCATTAAATCTTTATGAACACTGCCTCGTAAACATGCTATTATTGACTGGTAACCAGCACCACCACCGAGGTGCTTTACAATTGTCGATTTACCTACCCATTTGAAAGGAATAGGCTCCCTATAAATTAGCTTTTATTTTCCAAATACTCGATGTACTATTTACCAACAAAAAAAAAAAAATCGTACTTAGGCTGGTAGTTTACGAGCTAAACAGCTAGTTTATATATTTATCGCTTACATTTAGGTACTAGATAATCATCCAAATGTAAATCCAATAAAAATACCCATCGTTAAATGACCACAAGCACAACTAATAAATCAAGTCCATGACGGTTTTGTGTACGTAGAACTGCGTACCAATATCTACAAGGACAGGTCAACCTGTGACAGATCGTTACAAACATCAGTAAAAGTATCATCAATCGATATTCCTGCAGCCATTTTCTCGTGGGGTGCAAACAAACAGACAGATGAGTGGCAGACGGACGTAAATCCTAAAATTATTGATTCGTGTTTCGTTGCTTGAAATATCCGCGGGAGGTATGACCTCTGTAATCTGAAATAGGTGATGATGACAGTAACTCGGTATGTTAAATGGTACAAATTTAATCGCCCTTGTCCTTTACCGTCTTGTATCTAAAAATGAAAGCTAGAATCCATCATTCCATACTAGAGGAGCTATCTATTATGAATGCGAACGTAATTTTATTTTCACGACTTAATGGCTGAACAGATTTGGATGAAACTTCGCACACGTGTAGACTACTGTGTCTGTCCTGCATTAGAATATTGGGATACTTTTTATCCCGTTAGTATGTTTCCTTGGAATGATTTCACATTTTCACGGACGGGCGAAACCGCTGGCAGAATCTAGTATTTATATAAATATCACAGTATCTACTATCTAGGCCACTGGAGGTGACCCTAGTAGGTAATATCCCTGACGATGCCCATAGTAGGCCAATGACCTGGCGCGAGTCGCGGAAATACGCTGTATGCAAGACGTCGGTATAACATATACAATCCCCAAAATATAAACGTCCTTCAAATTCTGAGCTTTATTAAATGTAAACAAACTACGAATAGATAAATAACAACTGCTCTTAACAATACTTAAGTAAACACCAGCGGCTTCCAATGATAATATTACGAATCTGATCTCGGCTCTGGAACTGGATCCAACGAGCTCATTTATTATTACCTACGTATATTTTACGCAATTTGTTATAAACAGGGGATACCTATCTATAATAAAGACTGCCTTGAAATAGTTTGCGCCTTGGTGATCATGTAAACATTAACGATCCAATATAGTAGACTGATTACATTTTACATATTGTAGTTATGCTAGTGGCATTCAATCTTTTTTTTTCAACGCTCTCATCAATTTGTGATTAAGTATTGTTCTTGTGCAGTATTATCGATTTGTTCGTCTATAGATACAATTAAATTAAAGCATTTGACTCCTACTAGGCATTAAGGTATGCTATCACAACGACCGGCCTACAAAAAATCTGGGTTCGATTTTTGCCAGCTTTATGTTAGTTATAAACTTATAAGTATCGCCCTATAGGAATATTTCTGTTCCTAAGCTTTCTTCCACTTGTATTAGCAAAATTTCAAGTGCAAATATGAACCTTGTAAAATATGTACCCTTTTTCTTCTTCTTGTTTCGATGGTTTTCCTTCCCACTATGTACCCTTTAAAAATAAAGCTGTATAATACCGTTTGATTTGTTTCAGAGAAAAGAATACGTCAGATACGCCAAAGTGTTCCCACTAACGGAAACATTAGACTTCAAGTTACCTTCGAAATGGTATCGAAGGGCTGTAGGAGGCCTCGAAATATTATTTGGATTAGCCCTGGCAACTATACCTAGTCGTAAGTATACATATTATGCTTTATTTATCTAAGTAATATTTTGAAAGTTTCAGAGGTAGTTCTAAATCCCAATTTAATATACTGTTTCTGTCTCAACGAGGCGGGTTGATCTTGGATGAATGTGTAGGTTCAAGTACACTTTTTTTTTGGTGCACCAACCTACGTAAGCGCTCGGTGTCATTGAAAATAGCTTACGTAAACAAATACAGACAAACACCCACATGAATATCGACATGAATAAATACACAAACATCCAAGACCAACCTAGTAAGCAGAACACGCCAATTTACAAGTCGGCGCGCCTGATTATAAAACGTCGCTGTAATGTAAGTGGCTACATCTACACGTTCAGCCAGATTGTGGCGACGATACGTTCTACAAAGTGGCGTCCCTATGTTTAGCTTGATGCTACTGTCAGTCTAGAGTGACAATAAATTATGAGGAACAGATTAAAAGAAAACCTGGATAAGGTCGATGAAGGACCCCTATTTCTGTCTGCAGTTGTCAGTTGCACCTAACCTGTACAGAAAAACAGTAAACAAACCTGAAAAAAATAAATGCAATTTGCAGTTGTTATTGCTGTTAAAAACAGTTATTGGCATTTATTTTTTTAAATCCTTTATTTTTGTACGATATTTCAAGCGCCAAAATTCGCAGAGTCTAACTTCAGACTCGCCAACTTATAACGGACGAATTGTACGTGTCGGAGTGCCCTTAAATACCAAGTTCGCTGCGATCTTGGTTTAATATTTTTTTAAATATTGGTGTATAGTATAATAATAGATTACGACTTCTAAATAGATCTGCTATTTTTGATACAAATATATTAGTCCTTGACCTATTTTTTGGAGGACTCCCTAATTTTACTTTTACGTTATGAAACGGTTTCGATTGTTACGCTAGTTTTGTTGTTATGTAACGCTATTTACGGCGATTGGTAAGTTAGTTTAAGCCCACATATACCTTCACCTTTTTAAGCCGCCTTGACGAAAGCGAAGTGTGTATTCAACGCGACGTAAATACATCAGTTAAATTGTAATCTGGCTGAACGTGAGGTAGCCGCATTACTTTACAGAAACGTTTTTTTAATAATATTTAACTACCTTTTCCTAGATTAAGTGTGTGGTTACATTAATTACACAATAAGTAAACAAACAAACATAAAATAATTATAAGGTTACATCTAATCTGTTTGCATTGATGTAGGTTTGTCTAACTAAAGCTAATCTATAGGAGTTTCAGTTTCTGCAAACGTATTCTAGTCATCGCAAGTTTGGCAACAGTTTCAATGTTTTTTTACAACAAATTAGTTTTCATTTATTGGTATTCAGGTTATTACATAACTTTGTTCGAAACCTGAATGCTGTAGTACGATAATAGATCAGTCATAGATAATGGTAAGCTATAATTCGAGCTTTTGTGTTAAAATGTTGTTGCCATGTGATGATGAAAAAATGAAAACTAGCAAACCGGTGGCATGCATCGTGCCGGATACGGGTGATCTCATTATTTTGACGCTGTGTAAATATTTAAAAAGATAATCTGGAAAAACATTTATCCTAGAAACTTGTTGTAGTCGTGCCGTCACATGACCGCTGCAAATAGGTCAAAGATTTTCAATATCGACCCAAGAAAATAAGGATTTCACTTCAGAATTTCAGCGAATAAACTAGATTTTTGCTATGTAGGTCTGCATTGCGTATTGAAAAAATTCATAGAGCGCAAAAAAATCGAGATAGTACCTACGTAACAAACCGAATTTTATGACCTGCCTCTCAAGACGCCGGAATAATTAATTAGATTTTTGAGACATGTTGTACAAAGGTCCATGCTAAAATATAGCTTATCTGCACGAATTCCAAAGTTGACCACTCAGTATTTTCACCTTATTAGCCTGGGCTACCAGATATGCACCTGATCGCTGATCGGGCTGATACCTCATTGTCAACATAAAAAAAAATCCTTTACTTAATGATCTATTGCCACCATACTGTCACAGAGAGGTAAGCCTCTCTCTTCAGGGTTTTTGTACCAACTTAATTTTTTAAAAATTATCTTATGTTCTCGTTCTTATAAGTATCAAATGTGGTTTTAAGTGACCTCAAGATGGTCCTGTGTCCATTGCCTAAATACCAATAATTAAATTTGTTTTCTAACTCAAAGCGCTGTTTGTCACCGTCAGTAATTTATTCGGCCATAAACTATGAGCATAAAATTTAGAGTGTGTACTGGCAAGTGCGAGATTGAATGCTAATACATAGCTATAAATAAATAGTTGGAATGCTATAGTTAAGTCTTGTTAATGTTTTTAAAATAGAATGGAAACTTCGAAATTCCATTTCAATATCTGTGAACCTTCTAGAAACATTATCGAAACTGTTTCCTTTGTTTCAGATAAAATTAAGAATACAGCTAATATAGGCCTCGTACTGTTGATGATTTTAGCAGCGTATTCGCATATAATGGTAGGCGATCCCTTCGACCGCTGCGCGCCGGCGCTCGTTTTCTTCTTCATGCTGAGCGGAAGACTGGTTGTTTGGTAACACTTTTTTATATTTATGCACTCATCACCCTAAATAATTTTATCAAAAAAAAAAATAATTAAGAAACCTAATCACAATAATTCAGTTTCGTTAATAATTTGGCTGCAAGCTGTGCTCGTGGGCTGAGCTCGTATTGACGTCAGTACTGGTCAAATTTAGCCGAATATTCTTCGAATTCATGTCCTTGCACCGTTGATATAAAACATTCATAAAAAAATGAAAAAAGAAAATAAGCGTAGCCCACCATTTCAGTAATATAAAGGTTAGTAGTAAAACGCCAGAAAGTGTTTTACTGGCGCATAAAACTTGATAGATATTTGACCAAGCTTAAAATGAAGTCCCGAAAGCTGCTGCATAACATTTGTATTTGTGTATCTTATTTACTTGTACAATGTACCTTGACCAATTTTTATGTAATATACACAAGAGTTACGAAATAAAATGAGTGCTATCGCACTCTGGCATTGTTTTGGCAATCGGCCAGGGAATCCGCGATGACGAACCGCTGTGTCGCGCAAATAATACCTACACGTTCCAGCCGATTGGGTTATTGCAATTTACTAAATTGTAATAGGTTTTAGTCCTTCTAATGATAAATGCAACTGAAGCGCTTGGCAGTGGCAACCTGTCGCTGTAGCATTGAAGTGACAATTCTCAGCGTTATTTAAAGTTACCGACGAGTTAATAAAATCAACGCCGTGAAAGCAAACTATTAATATCACGGCATATTGTACTGAGCAGCGAGCTGGGCTAGGGCCTTGTTTTTAGTGTGCTACATTCTGTTGCCATTTGGACACGCTTCGATGTTACAACTACATTTATATTTTATTCCTGACATATTAATAAAATGTAAAACTTTTAACAGGTATCAAATTAGCCGCCGAGAAGAAATGGAGAGAGCCACTGCTACACAGAATGGAAATGGGCTCAAACGAGAATAAATAGGTTTTAAGAATTATAGTTATGTTACATTTTATAAGCAGTGGCATACGTGCTAAGCTCTTATCTTGAAATAGATAACAATGTTATATTACAGAGCAAAATTACTCGAAAAATATGACCGAGTTATCTATGAATATCTGAGTTTAAGAAAACGTTCATTGTTTTACTGGGTATCTTAGGAATATTAAAAAATATTGCTCGATTAAGGATCACGCTGTGATGATGCTAGTCAAAAATTGCGGATATTTAATTTTGTTACATTAATCAGCTTTTTAGTATAAAACTCTGATAGTGCATATTATTGTGAAGAGTTAACCATCAGGTATAATCAAAATAGAACATTCAATTTAATTTGTAATTCTCTAGCTAGGTGGATGCACCTCGGGAGAGTAATTTGTACCTAAAAGTGATATTAATTTAAGCGATACGTGCTAGGTTCATTTTGTATGTGTGAGTGATGTGTATGTGTGTCACATTTGTAGATTCATAACAATAACTGCCAATGCATATTGATAGGCTTAGTAAATATTGCACTTATAAAAAAATGGTATAAATTTAATAGCACCTTTTAACTTTATATTATTTGCTCAAAATCATAGTAATTAATAATGCCAAGGCTTTTTAATAATAATATTTTGTTTTACTTAAATAATTTATTTTGATGTATCTATTTCTTACTACATAAATAAAGCTTCTTAATTTTAAGTTACATAAAAGGCAACGTTAATATTTGTGTTGATAAAATATAATGTAATAGCAATGATTTTATCTTACTGTATAATATGTGGTGTGTGATGTGAAATAATGGTCAATGAATAAATGGGAAGTATTATCAATACGTTTTATTTGTATCTTTATGTATAAGAAATATAATATCTCATTAACAATGGTTAGTGCTTACTACAATGTTTTATAGCAAAGCTTACGCAAAAAAATTGGGAAAACCATTCGTAAGTTTACAATTATATAAATATATATATACAATTTATTATAATATAACTCCATCATATTTTTGAAAAAAAAAAGTATCATTCAGATTTTAAAATATTTCCATATTTATATATTTTCTTTTTATATTACAGAAACTTATGGAAAGCATAACGTAATCTACATGCATTTATTAACTGTCTATTAAGATGAGAATAGAATGTAGCTTGCACACTGACTACCATAGAGCGTCCCTGCTAATTTATTACAAACTCTGAGAAGCCTTGTTTAACCCACATATAAACTAATCAACAATCTGTTCTATAGTGATCATCATTCTCCTTCTGTTATCCCAATTCGGTAGTTACCTTCATTACCATAATCGTCAAATATTTTTTCAAGTTCAATATTAACGGCCGCACTCAGGGACATTCATTAACGTTAATCATTACTTAACTTCTAAACGATCTATTAAGAAATTGTCACATTGACAGTTTTACACGGTTTTTCAGTGAAGGTTTGACAATACTTAACTTTAATGGACATTAGGGACGCTAATCAACCATTAGCTGGACTCTGAGTATGACCGTAAGTAAGTTAGTAGTTGATTAATTAACTTTCCTTACAAAATCTGATGGAAGGATGTAATGTTAATAACAGAGTAAGGTTGCATACACTGAAATGTGGTATCACTGCCTTAGGGTTAAACGCGGTGCACTTTACCTCATAGCAATATTTGAAAAAACAGAAATATTTTCAATAGTTTCGGCTTTCAGCCAAATTATATCGAATCGATCGAATCTTGCGTCCTTGAGCTGAAGATAAAATAAATACCTAGTAGAAACTGACTCTTTTTTCTAATTTATGAAAGTGTGACTATATAATTATTATTATTTTTTTTTATTAAATTATTAATTAATTAATAATTACATTAAAGTATAGTAAGGAATAACAATATCGAAACATTATACTGTCAGTTTTTTTCTGTAACCACATCAGTTGCGGTTTCAGTTCTGGTTACAGTAGAAACTGGAAGAGAATCCGAACATTCAGTTACGGTTTCGGCTGCAAATCTTGTTTCGATCGGTCACTAATTTTCAGGTAGGTACTAAATTAATGATTTGTCTGCATTTTTCGGTTCGATTGAGGTTTGAATATAGATGAGAAAGTGATTGCTAAAGAGATTTCAAAACTGAACCGTCGATATTAATTCTGGCTCGGCAGCACGACACGTCGTCGTTTGACCTTCAGATTCCGATTTGCTGACTAGGTTTTATAAAAAAAAGTTGTAGTTTTAAAGCTGCCTTATATTCAAGTATCATCGCGTGCAAGCCTACAAAACATCTGTATATTATAATGTTAACGATAATAAGCATTTCAAATTGCCTTCAACATTATTTGATAAAACCAACATTAAAAAATAAACAATTTATACATATAGTAAATATCACATAATATGTACTGTGTAGTGCTATTCAAGCAGGATCACGGCCTGTTTGGAGTAATTCCAGTGCATTCTTTAGATTGTCGATGGCAGTTTTGAGGTCGTCATAGTTGAGAGCACTGCTAGCCCATTTACAATATTTCTGAGCTTTAGCAATTTGATCAGGAGACAGTTGCGCGACTCTATTGTCGCCGTACAAGTTAGGCGAAGGTTCCGGTTGCTGTTGTTGTTGCTGAGATGGATCATAAGGTACAAACCCGCCAGGATTTGGATCTGGAGTGTATGGTACTGGAGGCAGCTGGGACGCCGCTCTCATGGCAGCATTAGGATCAGGCAGAAAACTGTTGAAGCTCGATGGAGCAACTGGCGGGGTTGCTGGAGTAACTGATGTGAAGCCAGGTACTGGAGGCATATCTGTTGGTCCTGGCGCTGGAGCCGACTGCCCCTCACTGGGACCAGAACCCTCGCCACCTTCGTCACCTTCTTCTGATTGCATTGGTCCTGAAATTCATTCAAGAAAAAGATATATTCAACATCTAGGAAATTATTTATGTGGTCTTTGAAATAGGAGCACTTCTCTTTTGAATTTTGTTTAAAAGGTACGAGTTTAATATTAAGACAGACAATAAATTACACAAATAGAATATATTTTATTGTAGGAACATCAAAATTGAAATATTCTTGATTATAGGGGGAATTTCATTGTATAAAATAAATTAGACAGAAGACAACAGAATGTAACTGGAAGTTTAATAAAACCATTGAATCAAAACATCACTATACCTGGAACTGGTGTCTCTCCATTCTTGAGACAGTTGTGGATGTACGCAGCCTTCCATTTGGCATACTTTCTGTTTTGGGCCGCCTCATCAGTGAGATCACCAAATGTAGTTAGGACATCATAAATCATGCCAGCTGTGTAGAATGCTTTCACAATATTTCTGAAACAATTAGCATTCCTTGTTAGCCTTCTATGAGGTCTATTGAAGGTATGCAGCAATAATAAATTTCTACAATATTTTTTTGCTGCAGAGTAGTCATAACACAGTACTATTGTACGGTGGCATAGCTGGGAGTTCAACGGCCTTGTAAAAAAAGAAAACTAAGCCCCTTTTTCTACATGGGAAATCATCACATAACATCTGGCTGCTGTTCTGGGTGAAGCAGGAAGGAATACCTGAATTTTAATGACTGTTGTTGTAGGACATCAAGAAGAGCTTTAAGAGTTTGCTAATAAAGTTTTAAATTTGTAGCTAATTATAATGGACAATTTGATTTGCGTGGGCCATTAGGGACACTGGTTCCCGAGCTTAGGGCAGTGTAAAGGGTACTTTAACTGTATTTTCTATTCTGTGGAATGTAAAGTAAGTTGTTATAGATAGAGATGTGCCAGGCTTATTCAAATACCTAGTAAGTACTCAAAAACAGGTTTCTATTCCTGAGTAGTCTCAGATGTAGTATTCAAAATCCTCACAGTATTCAAATGGCGTTTTTTAATTGCGACCTTCTTGTACTTGCACTCATAAAGTCAAATTTTAGGAAGATTTTTGTTTTTATTGTTCAATTCTAATAAAAAATTATACTAAGGCCCTCGTTCACCATCTCCGAGTAGGCACTACTCACTGAATAAATTCAAAAATGTGACAGAATTCGTATGAAATTATCTGTCAAGTAAGATACTCGAAACTTAATCATAGGTGGTGAAACAGGCCCTTAGTGTTCACTATTAATCATTATTCCTATTATCATTAGTCAGTTTGTCAGTCAGTGGCTAAATAATAACAGCCGCACAGGTCGATCTTCAAGGTTAAGCAACGCTTGCCTAGGTTAGTCTGTGGATGGGTGACCATCTTAACATAACGAGTTTCCTCCGTGCCTCGGAAAGCACGTTAAGCCGTTGGTCCCGGCTGTCATTTGTAGATCTTTGGCAGTTGTTACGGATAGTCAGAAGCCAGTAAATCTGACTCCAGTCTTGCCACGAAGTATCGTGTTACCCCAGTTAATGGGTTGTGGAGGTCTGGTAGGCAGCCGCTCCTCGTAAAATACTGGTATTCAGCTAAATCCGGCTTGAATGGAAGCCGACCCCAATATAGTTGAGAAAAGGCTAGGCAGATATAAGATTAGTCAGTGTAATAATCACTGACTAATGTCTATTCTCATACAAAACATATGACAAAAACATAAAGCTTTAGCAGCAAAATTAAGCTCTAGAGCTCAAAACAAAATGTACTTGAGTCTATCAATATACCTATCCGAGTCCCTTAATTTGATTCCTGATTCAATTTCATTTTCAAGGAGTATCAAAACACTCAAATTGTAAAAATAGCCGACTTAGTACATCACTAGCTGTAGGTAGCTCTCTATTGTTTCTGCCAGTCTTTAGGTACAATATTCAAAGAATAATAAAGGAAAACTATAAAATTAATTAGTAAAAGTTGCATGAAGAAAAAAATCAACAAAATACATATTACATGAAGTGAATTTTGTAGAATGAAAAAATTGAATGAATGAATAAATAATATAAATAAAAATAAACAATAATATCAGTAATTTAAACTACAGACACCAAACAAAGAACATAACAATCTTTTAAATATAAAATTATATTATGAATTCAATTGTTTTTATTATTCTCTTGTAACTTTATTATTCTATGATTGAAGTATTATTGATTGTATTGTATAGCAACTGAACAGAGTTTATTCATCCTCAATTTAGACTTAATTAATTGGATAAATTACCTACATAATGTCAAGGAAAATAAACCCAAATTAGTGGAACAGGAAAAGTATGTATAAAATATGACTTACTTCCCGTAATTTTGTTCCCTGTCCTGCTTGTCCGCATACAGGAACAGCTTCAGGGCATAGTTTTCAAGATGGGCTTGTGCAGCTACCTCATTTGTCACTGCATCATTATCTTTATTGATTTTCTTGGACTCTTCTAACCAGTCCATCAGGGCTGCGAAAATAACAATTGGATAGTTAGTTTCAGGATTTTGAATAAAAATGAATGACAGAGTTTCATTCTTTAAATGTTGGATTGAACTATATAAATTGTCCTAATTCTGACTATCAGTCAATTATTTTTCATATTGCTTATGCAGCTGAGCTGAATCTGTCGGAGAGTTCTAATGTATGCACAAGACTCGTGTTCAACGTAGAACGACTGATATTAGCCTGATATACCTACAATACAATAATATGCAGGATGACCACATGAGTTTACTCAGTAATGGGTAGATTATTCAGCTATAAAATAATATCATACACATTAGCAGCTTTGTTTCTTCTGGCGTCTTCTTATTTGCAATTTTTAGGCCGACTTGCAAGGCATGGAGTCTACACCAATAGGCCACAACTGGATCTCTGGTGTCATGCTCAGCAGCTGTCTTCAAATAATGCTGAATAGACTTCAAGCTCGGCGGGCATTCAGGAATAGTCACAGACATTTTTAATTAAGCTGTAAATATTAAAGAAAAATATTGAACACAGAATTCACCAACAAATTATAAGAGTAGCGATGAATCACAACAAAATCATTATCTCTCAGTGGCAAACACATCAAGCTACTATTTTACAACAGGATTTTATTTCTACCTTCATTAACTGTAGTATATTATTATTTTAAAGAAACATTCAATTTCTCTAAAAATACGCCCTAATTTGTAAAAATCTAATCAGCTAAACAGAATTCACAAATCACAAAAACTATGCCATAGACAGGAGGATTAAAAATAACAATGACTTCAAATTACATGTTCTGTCAGATAATAATTGTCAATTTTAGAGTTGTACCCATGTTGCGCCAAGTTGTTCAAAAGTCCAGCTAAGTACAGAATGGTACAGAATAATAATGCAGAAGCTTTAGGAAGCTTCATGGTGGCCCGCAAAATTCAAATTTAATTTTGTCATTTTTTGTTCAGTATCGGATCGAAACCTTAACGTGTAATTTCCATAAAACTTAACAAACTATTTTATTTCTGTGTCTCGATTAGAGAGCTATCTTCATCATCATCATCATCATCTCAGCCGAAAGACGTACACGGCTGGACATAGGCTTCCCCCAAGCGTCGCTATAATGACTGGAGAGAGTTATAATTATGTAAAATTGGAGCAGTTTTTTATCTCAAGTGTTTGCGCAACATACTAGAAAATATGTGTTTTACACCGCATTCTAATGTAAATGATGAGGCAGTATGGTGTGAGTATAGCAGCAGTATGGTGTGAGTATAGCAGTATGGTGCATTACACCCGCATTCTAATGTAAATGATGAGGCAGTATGGTGTGAGACCACAGCCTACTCATGTGGGGTGAACAAAATAAAAAAAAACGAAGTACGACATTTGTCAAATTGTCAAACAAGCGAAAAGTCCTGGAGAATTATGAATTTGGTTGAACTAGTGTTTTTACATTTATCAGCTTGCGTGAAAGTATTTTAAACGATATAGTTCCTCCTCGTAAAGTTTTCAAAATGCCATCAAAGCAAAGGAAGATTGCTATGATGGGATACCGTTCCGTGGGTAATGTTATCGTTTCAAAGTCTTGTGCGTCTTATTTAGTGTAAGTGACATTATAATAACATAAAAACGTTTTCAGGTAAATCATCTCTAATTATACAGTTCGTAGAAGGCCAGTTTGTTGATTCCTATGATCCTACAATTGAAAACAGTAAGTAAATTTTATATTATTGGTAACATGTTTTTGTCACGCCACGGTCGTAGTACGATCAATCTTTGTGTACTATAAGATACCCCACATGTTCGCAAACAACTTTTGTATGTTCAGAGGCTTTGTTGTTATAGTAAAACCTATTATTTTAATGCTCAGGCTGAATTTTAGAATTATCATGTAGGTTAGAATACCTATATTTATCCAACTTCAATCAAATAACAATATTGTATTATTAATGCATATTAGTAAAAAAAAATATTTCAAAGTAATAAAACAATTATATGACATATTGATAAGAACATAAGACATCACTAAAAGCTCAAAACATCTTTTTATCTACCACTTTTATCTCAAAATATATTATTAAAAAATGACATGTTATTTGTTTGACTTTGTTGTGGAATTAATTATTGTAACACTTACTGGTAAATCTGGGTAATGTATTTACACCTAACTGTTTCCTTGCTCATTTTACAAGGAAGGGAATAAGTCAATATTGTTTCAATCTTATTAGAAATACTCTAAATGATGATGTACATTTTATTCTGAAGCATTCACCAAGTTCATCCGGCTGAACTCAACCGAGTATGAAGTGAAGCTGGTGGACACGGCAGGTCAAGATGAGTACAGCATATTCCCACTGCAGTACAGTATGGACTTCCATGGCTATGTGCTAGTATACTCCATCAACTCCAGTAAAAGTTTTCAAATAGTACAAATTATTTATGACAAACTTTTGGACATGGTTGGAAAAATACAGTGAGTGGACTTGGTTTTAAATCCTTGATCAATAATTTAATTTGGCTTTTAATAATTTGTGATTTCTTATTACAGTGTGCCCATAGTATTAGTTGGAAATAAAACAGATCTTCATTTAGAAAGGAAAATTAGTACAGAGGAAGGGAAAAGACTGGCAGAGAAATGGAAGGCTGCTTTTGTGGAGACCAGTGCTAAAAGAAATGAGGTGAGTTTCTATACCAAATTTAACTCCAACACTGTTTTGTTTCTAATCTAAAAGTATCAGAGGGTTTATGTGTATGTTTGTTACTTCTTCATGTTCAAACAGTTGATCTGATTTGGATGACATTTGGCACAAGGATTACTGTCCTGGAATAGTACATTGGAGTTTTTTATCCCGGGAGTATGTTTCCTTGGGCAATTTTTTACATTCATGAGGCTAACTGGCAGCAGATAGTAATGTATTATTTCTAGAAACCACAGTGGAGAAACGAGTTATATAAAAAGTATGTATGGAGTTTCTGAAACTGATTCTGAATATTCTGATTATAAACTGATTCTGAATATTCTTTCAATAATATGTAGCTGCACTATCTCTGTATATTATAGGTATTTTCCACTATCAAGCTAGTGAAGCCACTGGTAGAAGCTAGTTTACTAACACAGTTTAATGCATTTAACCTTAACATTATCAAAACATTCTGTCTTTGTCATTTACAACAAAATAATTATTGTTTGTTTGATGGTTATTGTATTACACAATTATATAGTAATAAATTATATATGCAATTTAAATAAGTATGTTAAGGCTAGGCAAGGTTGGTGAGGCCCAAAGGTTCAAAAGCCGTGTTCACACATATGACCGAAGTTACGTTGCATGATACGCAACAACTTGTCGCACGTGCGTACCACATTACGAACATCGAACATTAATTTTTGCGGCGATCCTATAAGTATTTTCTATATGGACTATGTTCTTCGGGAATCACTGCGAACACTAAAAAAATATAAAAAGGAAGTAATCGATTGTTAATATAAATACTTAACAATCGAATACTTCCAAGCGCGTCGTGAATTTCATCTTAATAGCTACGGCGCTATTAAGATGAAATTCACGACAGTTGCGCGCGAAATCGATTCGTATTACGTCCGCGTCCGTGTTCGAGTATGCAATCCAAAGGAAACCTGTAGTCCTGGAACGCAAGGGGCGGCTGAAGGAGACAGGTGTAGTTTTAATCAGTAAAAGTCTGACCCGCCTTCGCTCCGTCCAGAGCGGGGGACGTTATTTGGTGATACGTACGAACAGAATGATCAAGTTTTTATTTGTGTATGCTATGTTCGTAAGAGCGTACGCGAGTGTAAGTGGCGACCGGGAGTCGGAAGGCGAAGCGTTGGAAGGCCTCCCACAAGGTAGACCTGGTGAGAGTCGTGAGATTGCGAGACGCACAGGACCATTCTTTGTGGCGACACTTGAAGGAGATCTCCTTCTAACAGTGGACATCCTTCGGCTGAAATGATGGTGATGTTAAAGCAGCAGTAGTAAAATAATTTTCTTTTCTGATTTCAGTCCGTGACCGACATGTTCCATGCTATATTACAAGAAATAGAGCGATCAGATGGACATATACCAGACAAGAATGGGTGCGTTGTTTCTTAATGAAAGTTTATGTTTAATGAACAAAGTGCTTTTTACTTAAGCTAAAGTGATTTAAATGTAGTGTTTGTATGTGCACAGCAAGCTAAATGTTGCGACCAAGGCGATTTATGGTAATTATGTTAATATACTTCTGGATGCTTAGAAAATGTAAACTGTACGAGCTGCTTAGGACAAAGGAATATTTCTGTTTAAGATTGTGTCTGTAATTAGCTTTATTAATAAATGTTAAAGTTTATAAAGCTTACGTTCGAATTCTTAAAAGACATTTCAAATTCTGGTCTAATTGTCCATTCATGGTATGGGTGACAACATTATCTTACCTCAGGTTTACTTACTTTATTTAGAAAACTATAGTAACAGTACAAAAACTATGTTATCTTGTCTATACAAATTAGTGTATAATTTTATTTATTGTTTCCTATGATTTTAATTTAGTACATAGTAGTCCCTAAAGCCATAAATGTTAAGCAGTTGCCAGAATTGTCTTATAAAATTGATTTTAAAAAACACAAAAATAATTGATAATAGAGACCAGTTAATTTTAAATTATCTTCAAAAATGTTTAATATGTTTCATAATTATAATCATAAACATAACCAGAAATATAATAAATTAAATATAAAACTGATGTGCTTACAATTTTGATTATTATGTTAAAAACCAAAGGTTCCTTCATCTATTTTTTTCTTTTAATTTTCAATAATGTCTTAGTAGGTATTTGTATAGAGAAACATCTAAATACTTATAAATATGTACGCATAAAATACTTTATTGTTTTACAATTAGATTATAAAGTTTGTCAAGTACATAAATTATGCTTTATAATATTGTTTGTATAGATATGTAAATTATCATGATCATATTTTTGTAACTTAAAATTGTAAGTGTGGTCATCATTGGGGTTGATTCATGCTAGAGTGCTATACTGAAGATGAGTTGAAGCGCATTTAGGTATGTGCAAAATGTACTTGTTTCTTTATGTGTTCATATGTGCTTCGTGTTCTGCCTGCTAGTATAAATATGATTATAATAATATCTTCAGTGTTGCTGGTGGGCTCTACAGCAAGTAATGACAGTAAAATGAATACAAGAGACACATGTTATTGCAATTTTGTGTCGCATCTTAGCGCATGGTAGGTTCGCGATGCATCTCAGATTCCCAGAGCGGAGCGTCAAAAATTGATACAGAGCTCTATAGTTGAAAGAATGCCAGTCAATGCAAATATCTAAAGAATCAAATAAAATACAACTTTACAATGGCAGAACAATCATAAGTAAACTTATATCGTTTGTAGATTTTGGTCCTTGTTAGCACTTATAAATAGCACCTTTCAAAATCTTATTAAAAATAAACCAATGTTGCATTGTCCCGATATATTCATGATAATATTTAGATTACAACGATTGTTTGTTAAGGTTGCGATAGCATTGAACCTTATCCAAATTTTGTAAAAAAAATTACAACATAAAAATATGTGATTATGCTTTGTGGTTATAAATATAGTTATAATTTGTTGTGTGAGATTGCATTTAGTACTCAGTCGCTGTTATAGAAGCTTGAGTTATTAATGGTAGATTAACTCGGCGTAAAATATGAAAATAATTATAATCTTATGATGTGCCTGTTTGTATAATGTTTCAATTTGAATAGAAGCCAGGTTCTTGTAGAGGGATAGATAGCTGTTAAACATCACGGTAGTGTCCCCGCTTCAGCGCACTCGGCTGCGGTCGCCTGATACTGCGATATGGGTGACTGCCTCGACGTGTGAGGTGAACCGATAAAGAGCAGCTCTATACTTTCCGTGAACAACTTATTATTGAACACAAAACATTAATTGTAAATTTCACTTGCAAACTAAGTAAACATAAGTGGGGAGCTATAGGTACCTATGTTGTATACTACATCTTTATATTTTATCGAACTAGCGGTCGCGGTAGATTGCAACTCACCTACCGGGTTCGATTGTATTTCAAATCATTCAGAGTATCAGAGAACCCATTCAAATATACCTACGCAGAAAATATCTTCTGAATTGATCCATTTAAAAGGAGTTAAGTGACAAACACGTACAGAATAACTTTATAAAAAGATTATCTCTACATAGTACAAAAAGTCTTTATTGTCGGATTTCCCTCTGGCGTTCAGTACGAACATTAAAAATATATTTTAAAAATCCTCAACAGGTACAAGAAAGAACAGATAAGGTTTCGGAACTCCCCTTTCTAGCTCTAGCATAATTCTTTCGTTCTTAAAGTTTTCTCTAAATAACCCTGTATTCAAAAGAAAAAAAATAATTTGAGATGGGTTGCCCAAGATATAGTAAAAAAAATTGTCAGTCGGTTTGTCTCGACTAATCTTCTAAACGACTGGACTTATTTTGACAAGACTTTCACTCTGATGTTACAAGGAGTTAGATTAGATTTTAGAAAAAGATTAGGCTTCCGTAAAAAAAATCTTTGAATTGCCATCAAATGGCATTGTGTTGTTTTTCGAGTCTAATGCGGGCGAAGTCGCGTGACTAAACGGTTAGTAGATAATGTATTTTATTTAATGCGCATCGTCTCGTATTCGCTATCTATCGTATTTTGTCCTACCTCTTAGCAAAGGCCTCACTCTCTTTTCCACTTACCTACATACATTTTGCAAATACCAAGTGACATAAGTACCATTCATAAAATATGTTAGGAGGAACCTGGCTTTAATTCAATTTTTTTGATAATATCACTCTCTACAAGGCACAGTTTTCTAGCTTAATGTGCTACAAACATAATCATACTGAAAGACAAAGGGTGTCTTAATTTTAAAATATCAGTACATCGTATATGAATTAGTGATAATTTTGGTCTATAGCATTAATTTTTTTCTATTCAAAATTGATTATTGCCAACAGTGTTTTATCAGTCTTGTCACGCAAGCAATTTTATTTTGAATTTTTTCACTAGTTACAAACAAGCTTTTTTCACAAAACACGAAGTGTTATAATAAAGCCATAAAGCCTTTATGTATGAGTACGTAAAAGATAACTTTATAGCATTGTAATAAAGAAAACTTGGTAATAGTTATTTTGAAACTATGGACAAATATTGTAAGGAAATGGTAAGGACTCCTTGTGAGTGTATTTGGGACTAAAGAGGTGTCTTGACTTTATGGGAATGATTAGCTAGATAAACGATATTTATCCATTTGTAGTACACAATAGTATCTATTTTTGCATGGACAAGTTCTTAGTCTCGAACACATTTTAGTTTGTCTCCAATGTAATGTTAATGTGCCTACTGTTTTGTATCGTACATGTGATGTTATTGTGGATAAAGTTGACAAAAAATAAAAGGCCCGTTTTGACATTTGAGGAAGACCCTAGAATGTAACTTGGAACAATAAAATAATAGAAACTGGAAGAAACAATGAAATAATCATTTCATAAAGTGTTATAAAAAATGCATAGGTACATTCTTTGGCGCGTTGAATATGATGGAATATTTTCCGAGTATTCTTTTTGTGCTTACTTTGTAGTCATTTTCGCGATGTGAAAACGGGCTTTTAATTTTTTGACTATTCCGATCGACACTGTTGCCTCTTGGTATCTACTCAATAACCAAGTTAGTATCTTTGAGCTCTGTACCAAAAGGTATATGGTAATTGTTTTTATTGCACTTCAATAAAATGGCAACACTTGTAAAATATAAAAGACACTGAATGTTGGTGTTACTAGTGGGAATTTGTTTGTTCGTGAATATGATGATTGATGTATCGTCAATATTTTTAATTTGAACAGATACTTGCGTAATTTGTAATAAATGTATATAATCAATTTTAGGGTTCAGTAGCAAATGACATAGGTAATTATGGTGTTATTGTGGTTGAGGTTTACTTTCATCTATTTTAGGGTAATAGCTATGTTGACGAAATTATAAGCTTTAAAGTCTGCAAAGCTTTAGTCGGGCGCTAAATGGTAATTAAGTTAAAAAAATATTGCCGATGTTACATATTATAGGTAACTAAGCAATAAATTGTAAAAGTAAAAAAAAACTTGGACCATGTCATTGGCTACGGAACCTGAGTTTTTGTTAGTTTTATATAAATATAATAATTCTTTTGTAAACGAGTAGGTATCTAATGTAAATATGTGAGTTATTTATGTGTTTACAGACTTCCACATAAGGGTGCAT
This sequence comes from Mythimna separata, assembly GCA_030763345.1. NCBI lineage: Eukaryota > Metazoa > Arthropoda > Insecta > Lepidoptera > Noctuidae > Mythimna > Mythimna separata. The sequence goes on along the minus strand of CM061171.1, from coordinate 19,107,591 downwards.
GGTGTACGGATATAGCTCATAAGTTAAATTTTGAAATCTTTCGATAGCTGTTGTTTAATGTCAAGTTCTAAGTCATCCTTTCCTACTTACTACATAAGTTTAGTTTTCTATTTTTTATCTTCAAGTGAGTGTAGCAATTTTGTTCGAGGATTGAGTTTAGGTTGTACTTAATCTTTTTCGACATTCATATTGTATTTAATTAAACGACATTTTCATTGTAGTGTTTTTCCGTACTGCCATGCGTCTTGTATGTGGAAGTCAGAGTATGTTTGTACCTACCACTAAATCATTTCTGAAACCAAAAACGGCTAGCTGGCTAGAGCTCTTTCGGCGTTCTTATTGTTGCAGATGAAATCCTTGGCTTGTATATATTTTCATTTTTCAGGTCTCTGGCCGATTTTTTCTACTTACGCATTATTCATTACACATTGCATGGCGTAGCTGTGTAGTGTACCTAATTATTATAGTAATAGTACATTAATAAAGCTTAGTGATTTAGCTACTCAGAAATGTGCGGAAAAGATATCTGTGGCGCAATATTGTAGGTACCCTCTTATTTGTAAATAACTACAATTCAAAGTAAACAACTGCCACTACAAGAATTTGTTTTACTTTTAAAACCTTATTATTAGTCATCGGAAATGTCAAAATATGTATGCAAACACGAGCTAAAAATTGGGTGAAAAATGCACAATTAAATTACTATTTATTATTTAATAATTAACGTTTATTTTCACAATATTCACCTGTACATTTTTATCTATATACTACCTATAGGTATACCTATTTACCTTAACCAACTCACCGGATCAGAAAGTGATGACTGTTTTCCTGGCGCAGTAATCTCAAGAGCGCTACTATTGAACTTGAGGTTCTAGCTTCGATACCAGAGTTCGGCTGTGTTTTTCAAACTAGAATGTCTCAAGAGCCTTGAGTGTAAAGTAACAATAAAGCCCGTTTGGCAATAATGCTCGCTCACCTACCTATACCTAGTATACCTACTGAAGGTTTGATTATTCGGTGCTGTAGGGTCCAGAAACATTAAATATATTTAGTAACGTGACTATGCGGTGGTCAAGAGGTTAACCTTTTGATCACCACTTCAAAACAGCAATCAAACTACGATTTGTCATGAGGTTGTGGCGGTGGCGGGCTGGGGTCAGAAGGTGAAGATGCGAGACAGCGCGTTTTGGAATATTCAGTGTGACATTAAATAGGATTTTTTTTTAATGTGAATGCGCTAATACGTAAGTACGTACCTCTAAATTCTTATCCGGATTTTTAAATTAAGTGTTTATCAAACTGTAGCCTTATTGCGACTACTTACGAAATTGTTCGGAAGAGTTGCCGTGTCCCTTCCCTGGAATTGAAAGGGCAACTGAAGAAAAACATGTAGATTTGTGCCAGTAAAAGTCTAGTACGCTCTATCACTCTACCTAAGTCGGAGAAGTTATTTGATGATTTCCCACTTCTACAAAATCCCTTTCATCTTAGGATAGCAAAATCTTATTTAATACGAGGGTCTTTTTTACAGATAAGGTAAGATTATGCAGGCTAGCCATATCTGGATCGGTAGAGCATTGAGCGCACTGACTACACAATGGTTCCCAAATGCCAGGAAAATACAACCCAGTATTCTCAGAATAAAAGTGATGTTGGGGTAAACTGATTTCTTGCTCAAAGAACTAGCACAAAATCGCATTAGACTGAGAAAAGTGAAAGGAGGTGAGGGAGGGAATATTTTGTACAATTTAACCCCTTAAATCATCAATGATGCTACCGCACGATTAACGAGTAAACGATTTATGTATTCGAAATGAATAAATTCCTTCCAATAAACTTTTTGTTTCTGAACGATTGGCTTGGTTAAATGTCAAGTTGACAGTAAATTGTCAACAAATTATTGTGAAAATGGCGACTACCGGAGTAGGCTTTCGATGGTTAGATTTATTAGAAAAGGAATTCGACAAAGCATGTGTCGAATTAGACACCTCCATAAGTAAGTAAAACAAGTTTGTCACTGTTTTGAGTATTTCAACGCACCAGTAGCTTTCGGCTTCGTGCTTTTCTAATTGGAATCATGCTGCTGTTGTCCAGTGGTTTTTGGCAAGGATTTAATGCGTTTTGCAGTAAACTTATGGTTCTAGCAGTAAATCAATATGAACTACATTATAATTCAAACATTATTTTGATGAACAACATTTGACCACTTCAAACGCTGTGCTATTGGGTCTACGTATTCAGAACATAGCTATGTCATTGTCTGAGTTCATTGCTTTATGTTATTAATTTTTATAAACGTGGTGATAGTGTTAAATTGTTTATTAATACCTATTATTATAAACGTAACAGTAATTTTTGATAATTTATTTAATGCCACGATTTTAACAGTTACAGACACGAAATAAACCTATTTCTACTATTTTTCTAGCCCCTTGTTGATGTAATCTCTTAGAGCCTTTGGCCAGATCGGCCCAGGTGTATTTCATTGTCTATTTAGTTCATGTTGACACTCAGTCTTATAGAGCTTAGTGAATATTGAATTACCAAAATCAGGAGATATTGTGTGAATGTGTGAAATAATTACAAGAAAATGTAAATTATTAGAAGTAAATGCTCTTTGTTTTTTTAGCCAAAGCACACAAGACTCAATTAGAATATACTTTTTAACTAAACAAAATGTTTCTGAATTACAGCAGAATTGGAGACAGAGGAGCCGGAGGTGGTGTTTGCTTCCCGTCAGAGGATCGCCACACTCAGCTCATGCTTTGCACAACTCACGCACAAGGCGCTTACAATATTTCAGAACAGTGCCAAAATAGAGGTATGTCTATGTTCATAACACTTAGAAAAAATTATGGTAACTAAATTTTTCACACAGATCTCTATGAGACCGCGGTGTTATTGTTTTACTATTGTGTCTCGTTTTGTGGGTATGTGATAAGTTAATAGAATGTGATGCCTTTGTGGTTTGCATATACACTACTGGTCTAAATCTTGGGAGGCAGCTAGGTAAAATAAAATAAAACTATCTTCTTTGTAGTCATCTTTTTTAAATTACAAATTTAATAAAAATTATATTAAAAAAAATAAAAAATTTGTAACAGTATGTTACGGAATTTTTGCTAGTTTTTTTGCTTTCGTTCAAAACATAGTGGACATCTTGACAAGAGATTCTGAACCTTTCTGTGATTTGACATTATAGTGAATGACAGTCCTCTGTCACATAGAGTACAAATAGCACATCACTGCTTTCGTTTTGCCATTTTCAGAAGTAAAAGTATGATCAAAGTAGTAGTTGAAATCTTTCAAATATAATGTTAAAATTATGTGATGTTCGACTTACGACTCAATGATTAAGGCACCTTCCGAAAGGCAGGTGTCTTAAGTTAAAGAGAATTTATGAGGTTGCAGTTTTGAAACTGAGCGAGTACTAATGTGAATTTAACATCATTTTGTTTGAGTTTATCTAGGACATTATTGGCACCCCATGCCACGGAAAGTATGTAAGGCCGTTCATCCCTATTGTCATTCATAGATCTTTCACAGTCACCATCGGTAGTCAGATACCGCAAAGTCTAACCATCAGTCTATCCAAGGAGGATTGTGTTGCCCAGTTACTGAGATGCGGAAGTCTGATAGGCAGTCACTATGAAAAACACAAGTATTCAACCGCATTCTTATTCAGCCTCATCCAGTTAGACTTGAGTCTAACCGCAAACTAGGTGGGAAAAGGCTTAGGAGATGATGACAGACTATGTTAATATCACAAAGGAGACAATTTTTTTTGGGCCCACTGTTAAACGGTAACGTTTATTAATGATATTGCACATGAAAAAAGTGATCATCTTGTTATAATTAACTGACCAAAAATTATATCGATACGTAACCGGAATAATGAAATAATAGTAAAATAGTATTACGGCAAAAAATGCTTGTTTAGGAGCGTTTTTAGGTTTATTTTCAAAATCACCGTGGAACAAAACGTTATTAATAGCCCGTTGCAGATATTCTGTGGTCCAGTTTCCACACCCAGCTGCAACCTTCAACCTTCCAGAGCTGGATGATTTTCCTCAATTGTCATTCCAGGACCTAATTCTATTTTCTCGAAGAATTTATCAAATCAAACAATCTCGTTCATACTATAGAGAGCATGTCAGGGCCTCCGGACAATTCAAAATCGAGGTACCTGTCCATTATTATGGTCCAAATAATTATCTCCTACAAGGTAGGATACAATCAAGGCACACAAGTAAGAAAACTCATTATATTTATATATTAGTTGACACCACTCCATCAATTACTAACAATAGAGCTGCTCTTGCTGGATACTGTTGTAATTGTTTAGTGGGCAGACGCGCTGCTGGTTGCTGTGCACATGTGATGTGTATAGTGTGGTATTTATCTTGGGCATGGTATCAAGGTAAGGTGAGGTGAGGTTGAGCCACCTGCAACTTTTTAGGGTGTCGTACCTCAAAAGGAAAAAACGGAACCCTTATAGGATCACTTAGTTGTCCGTCTCTCGTATCTGTCTGTCTGCCTAGCCCCTTTATCTCGAGAACGCGTGAAGGTATCAAGTTGAAATTAATACTATATACTCAAGTCTACGATCCCTTGAAGCTGTGAAAATATCAAACTTGTAAGTTGACGGGAAAAAAAGATATGCCCGTTTATGTTGCAAAAAACGTACATTTCGACACTGTCAAAGGAATCAAAATTCATAAGGTAGTTCCCATTGATCTAGAATCATGAAATTATGGTACAAAGCAAGGTAACTATAGCACAAATATAGAATAAAGTCTGAAAACTGAAAATTTTTAGTTACGTCAGAAGATTTTTTTTGAAAAATCTTCAACACTCGATTCGAGAATTGAACTGTTTTCATACGGAACCCTCAGTGCGCGAGTCTGACTCGCACTTGCCCGGTTTTTTAGATGAAATAATGCTTTTAAGAGATGAACAGTAATAAATATTTCTTGTGATGTACCTATAATGTGTTTTTTTTCCAACCAGCTGTAAATCTAAAATAATAAGGTGATGTGTTATACACATCACCTTATTATTTTAGATTTACAGTATTGGCCGGCAAAAACCGCGCTATTTCGAAATGAATACCTACATCTAATCCATTTTCATGAATAAGTCTATCAAATCGTGTAAATCACATCAAAATCTGTCACGTCTGTACTAGACGTGACTTTGTTTTATACTATATATTATTGAAAAGTGCACTATTTTGACTTAAAATACCAAGGAGACCTATCCACTCATAAGACAATAGCTCTTGTGAGGTTTTAAGTCATTATGAGAGTCATGTTTTGACTGTCGTATTTCACAGTATTCCGGTTTCATACAGTTTTGCTAATATTACCACTGTAATCTATAGATAATAAGTAATAAACTAACGTGCATATCATTGCTATACGCCACAATTTGTGGTGGGCCTATTCCCCAAACAAAAGAAATTGTCTCCTTTACAACCTTCATGGTCCAATCTTCAAGTGTGACTTAAATTTTATAAGATTCAAAATAGTTGACAATGCCTAAAAATTTCATTAAAAAGAATTTGTGGAGTGTAGAAATTAACATTGTACATTCAACAAATTCTTTTTACAACAAATTCCTTCGTTCTTGTGTAAGCAATCGTAAGAGACCATAATACTTAATTTTATTGGTGACCTTAACCACATATAGGCAAATTTTCGTTTTCTTTAAGAACAGATGTGCCTCCAAACTTTTGTATGGTTTCAAGGTAATTAAGAAACAACTGATCTAATTTTACTGTTCTAAATACATATTTGGACATCACCAATCATCAAGTAAAGTAAAATTAGGAAAACTTTAATAAACCATATTTTTAATGCTTACTGCTGCACCATTCAATAAAAACTCAACTTAAACTTACCAAGTTACTGCAAAACCCTATAAGGCTTTTGTAAACATGCTAATAAAGTCTGTACATAACCTTGTACAGGATGTGTTCAAAAATAATATTACCTGGGTGTACTAGTACAAGTTAAAAATTTTGAACCTAGGTAAATTATCATGATTTAACATGTTAAATTATTTAATTAAACTGCTTTTAAAGTCCGAATGTCATCATCTACCTAGCCTTTTTCCCAACTATATTGGGGTCGGCTTCCAGTCAAGCCGGATTTAGCTGAATACCAGTATTTTACGAGGAGCGGCTGCCTGCCATACCTCCACAACCCATTAACTGGGGTAACACGGTACTTCATGGCAAGACTGGAGTCAGATTTACTGGCTTCCGACTATCCGTAACGACTGCCAAAGATCTACAAATGACAACCGGGACCTACAGCTTAACGTGCTTTCCGAGGCACGGAGGATACTCGTTATGTTAAGATGGTCACCCATACACAAACCTACCTTGGCAAGCGTTGCTTAACCTTGAAGATCGACCTGTGTGGCTGTTATTATCTAGCCATGAGCTCCTCAGGTAAATTATTATGATTTAACATGTCAAATTATTTAATTAAACTGCTTTTTAAGTCCGAATGTATTGAAAGTAAACAAGCATGTCGTAGCCAGAAACAAATGTTCATCAACTAATGACTTTTTCGACACACTTGCTCATAAAGTGGCTGTTATTGCACTGCACTTAGGTATATAAAGGGGCTCGTTACCAAACTGTGACATTTTGATTACTATTATGCACATGTGCGGTAATGTAGTTAGAACCGTTTTTGTTTAACCTCTTTTTTGTCAAAAAGAGTTTTAAGTCAAAAAATAATAAAATTTGTTATGCGTTCAATAGCATGAATTAGTGTTTTAGTTACTTATTTCATGCAATTTCGTGTTTAAATAAACTGTTTAAAATTTTACATATTTAATTAATTAAATCTTTCATCAAATTTGTATTTTCTGTTTATATGCAACCTCATTCTTATTTTTTCTAAACCAAGAGCTAGAGTAGCTAGTCTATGGCCATCATTTTTCGCGCATGCGCGCGTTTAAGAAAAGTCAATTTTTTAGCCGCCATATTTAAAAATAAAATACAGATTTTACAAAAATGTCTACAACAACTATTTATGAGGAAAATGATTTATGCTGTACGCCTTCAAGTAGAAAATCTAAGTCATGGGACCACTATACAGTCAAAAATAGTTAATTATAACTTTACTGACTGCACATTTACGAACTGTTTCTTTAAATAGACTTTTCATATACCTGCTAAATAAAGTTGATTTTTAATTTATTTTCTTCGCAAGTGTGTCGAAAAACGTCGTATGATACACGTGAGTAATTGGTCATTATCGTTCTTGGTTCTCTTAAGACCCTCGCCATGGCTCGGGTCTTAATACCACCGCGACGATAATGACCCACATTACACACTTGTATCATAATGTACTATTCCCAACCTGCAGTATTTTTTTTTTAGGTGGGAAGTCATTCAATGACTTCTCCCACTCTAAGGCAGAGTGGGAGGATGTGACGACTTTTAATAACTAAAAAAAAACTAAACATGTGTTTCCTATATTCCTTGCGTTCCTGGACCACCAGAGCAATTTTTTTTCTCTCTTATTGATTCTCCATGGGAAATCTTATTCTGTGTACTTAGTTTTTGTGTTGCACATACTAAAATGTGTTGGAACCACCATTAGGTTACGTGTGCACAAAACAGATAGCGAGATGATTCTACCACGCCCTCGCTTTTCCTCATATCAATATTAGAAATGCTAATTAGCTGCTTCCTTTTAATAACAAAGCAATCTCTAATCTAACCTCTAATTTCTGATCAAGATAGGCTTCTTGAGTATCATGATTATAAAACATTCCGGTATATAAATATGAAAGTTGGTCGTTTTAAATTGGAGCCTTGTTAAGATCAATCACATCTCAAATTCATGATGAATTTGGACAAAACTTGGCCTGGTTAAGGATATAATAGGACTTTTTTTTTTATATCCCGGTTGAGTCTCTCGTCTTTAAGCAAGCGAAGGCCCCTACAGAAAATGTTTTAAATAAAACAGCAATAGGTTCTCACGGTATTTATATAACAGACTTATATCGAGGGTTTGGGGTAGTTGACGCTAGGGCCGCGGTCGTAAGGGTGTTTGTGCAGATGTCTCCGGTGCGGCGGGCGCACGGTCGTGGTCTTGGCCCGGCGGGCCGCGCTGCCACTCAGGATGTCCTTGTCAATGCCCATGATGTCGCCGCCGCCGCCGTCCTCGAAGTAACCCACGTCGTCTTCCTCCCACCCAAACTCTTCGTCCGATTCTTCGTTGCTGTGACGACGAATTATTCATTAAATGCATAAATCAATATTGCAAATATATAATAATAATATGCCTCTCAGAACATGTGCTGAGTTTGCATCGTATTAGGTATGTATTACATAAATACAAAGCTGATCAATATGTTCAAATAAGATAGGGCCCAGAATTCAGCCCCTCGAACTCCAAATCGGAATTTGGTAGAGAAGACACGTGTGAAGTTATTGTGAGTTGTCAATTTAAATACATATTTTAGAACTTTATGATTTTGTTCTCTAATAACAGTGATATAATCACATTATTACTAGGTTTTTCGAATAATTCTTGTTCGTGGCTAGCTAGTATAACTTACTTGATCCCTTCCAGTTTTTGCAGTAGTCTGTCCGCAGCAGCAGTTATGTCTGACGCTTGCTCCGGTTCCTCGGTGTCATCTTTCAGATGCGCTTCCAATCGCTGCAGCGCTGCGTCTGCTCGGTCCGTCAGCGATACGAACTTCTCTGTTAGTTGACGTAACTCATTCTCTTTTAGGATCGTGTGGGATGTATTGCGGAAAGCTCCTTCTAAACGTCGACAGGTGGCATCCATCTGTGATTATTTAGAGAAAGAATGATTTTTATTTATTTAGCAACACTGTAATATGTAACCTACGATGACCTTGGTCAAGTTCTACATTTACAAGTAAGAACTAGGTAACAAAATTACCTGTCTTAAGAAATATATTCGAGAGATTACAAGGTCGGAGCCTAAACCTTAAACTGTTTAGGTATGCATAGGCTAATGAATAAGCAATTTTGCGCAAAGTAATAAAATGAGGACTACTCTACCTATCAAGATTATTATAAGGAAGTAATTAATAAATAGCTATAGAATTATTAATACCTGCGGTACTTTTGTCGCGTTCAATATTTTTACGACTCTGTTGTCATACTTGTTTATATCATCTTGAATCTTCTTCAGCTCATGGAATGTCGAAGATGTTCTGAAAACAAAAAAGTACCACATTTGTTTTTGAAAACGATTATGGCAGAAAATTTATGTTTAAAAACAGGAAATTAATTTTATTTAAAATGTCTTACTAAATTTGAAAAAACATGACAGAGATTGCGTGATGGTAACTGAAGAACATCATTGGTCGTCAATGTTCATGATCAGTAAATCAGCTATCAATATAATGGTATAAGCTGTTTTGATTGGGTAACCAAGAAAACAATAGCCAATTAAAATTATAAACAGATTTACGTGAAAATAAATGAAATGGTTTTCCAGAAGGAGGTCTATAGCATTTCCCCGTATCCATCAAGAATATGGCGTACCTACGGTGGCTCGAACTTCGCTGTAATTTACATAAATAAGGACTCGTATGGCTAGAGAATAATTCATGGGCTACGTACAGTTTAATTAACGAATCGATTAGTTTGTCCAGCACATCCGTCACGTGCTTTGGATCGTCTTGCTGTACTTGCTGGCACGAATCCACGAAACGGTTTTGTGCGTCCAGAAGTTCTTGCATCTGCAAAAAATGAAAAAAAAAGCGATCTTTGTATCCGTTTGTTATTTTAAGAAGATTCTCAACCTTGCAGAGGTTTCCTTGAGCTAGAGCATGTCGGTCAAGGATTTAATGCTTGATTGAATATTTTTTGTCTTAATGATGGCAAAACCAAACCTTTAGATCAATCCTGTAGGTATTATCACTAAGTTTTTTGGTGAATATTTGTTCCAAGTCTGCAGAATTGATCCTCGCATCTCGTTGTCTCCTAGCCAAGGCTCTTAATCCGTCAGCGAGCTCTCTTCTGGTTACGTTGACGAGGGAGAGACCGTCCCTCATCAAGGATTCTAGTATTAGGCTACGGTGCCACGTATCTGCGTACGCCCCGTTTACCTGGAATACAGGGAAATATCATTGAAAACATTATTAAAATATTCCTAGTTATTATACTTGATATCATTCGGGATTTCCGATACCGATATTTATAGCAATATATTTTAAAATAGTTTGATATCTATATTTCGTTTATCTTGGGAATACCTAATGAATCTAAATATGGTATGTTATCGCAGCTTTTTCGACTTAATTAAAGCAACTGATTGGGACTAGCTTTCGGGGTGTCCCCTGTGGGAGCCTGTTTGTATTATAGTACTCTTTGTGTGGGAGTCAGAGACAATTGACACATGTCATGTCATATTGACTTTCTAGAAAATGGTTTAGAAATATAATTATTCATCTCCAATCCCAAAACGAGTGGTTTTATTGAACAGCCCGAATAGTCCCCATACCCCAATAGCTAGCCTATAGTTATGAAAAAAATACTTTTAAGGATTCATAAATACCTTTTCTAACAAATGTTTATGGTTTATAATTTGGGTAGTAAGATTCTTAGCTAGTTCAGCTATCTTCGTTTGACTACTTTCTATTTTTTCACTGCTCTCTTTGATGGTGGCCTGAAATCATTTAGATTAAATGCTTAATTTATATTGTCTGATTTCCACATACGCAAAACACATTTGTGCAGTAGAACAAAACCCACCTGCACATTAGTTTGCAGCATATGTAACCTGTGCTCAAGTCTTTCTGCAGTTAATTGAGCTCTTTCTAATTTTAAAGTCAATGTATTTTCCACGCGATCTGAAAGCAAATACATGAATATTAGCGGTATCCTATTCAGAGTGCGTACGACGTCCTTTTGCTAATTTATTCATACCACTGCAGCCCAAAGCGGTGCCTTTAGCAGTTAATTGTACGTTGCTCTTGTTCATTCAATTGCGAGCGATGTACGCCAGCAGAATTGCAGAAGCTGACCCATAGTAAAATAGGATATGACACAATAAGGCTAACGTAGTCCGTATATTACGTGACTCATTAGTTTCCCGGAACGAAATACCCATGTATTGTTGTGATATGACTTTGTTCTAGTTCATGCAGTTCTGACTGTAGTCCGAAGACAATTGGTTTAACAATGTCTGTTTCTTGGTGCAATTACTTGGTAAATATTTTAGTTGGTTGCTATCGATTGTTGCCAGTGTTTGGTTTACGCAATAGTATTGGTTTTATGCGGTAAGATTGTTGCAATAATTCAAGCCACATTTTCTAAGTTCTCTCCTTTCTTGGCTGGATACTTTTTACCTGGGTTTATCAGGAATTAAAAGCTTTATAAAACGTAAATAATATACTTACCAAGTTTATCCTGAATGGCATCCAGGCGTCGTCCTTGTTTTGTCTGCACAGCACTAATTGTGTCCAAAACTCGAAGTCTTTCTTCAATGCTAGAAAGGATAGTTGAGATTTCCTGTAATTAAATTAAAACACATTATTCTTAACTACTACAATATTTGTTTCTGTCGAAGCACTACCAAAATAAATGTTAAGCTTCTAATAGACATGCATTTATTTATAAACTAGTTTATCAAATGTAATCTTCGAGAACATCATGATATTTCCGGCAGTGTTCACCATACGTTTTGATGTCAGTCGGAGAGCATATTATTATCATGGAATAAAATGTGTCTCTCGTTTATAGTCCATATTTTATGAAATGTGACCTGCTTTGAAAAGGACTCCGGTTAGTTCCGCAACTTTCAATTTCGTCAAGGGAATTTGACTCTGGACCCTCAGTATGCTCGTCTGATTTTTCTTTTTGTCCATTCTCACAGTTTGAACTTTTGTTTTCTGGCATACTTCAATGATCAACTAATTATAACCGACACATGATGTCGCTTCTTTGTTTTTGTCTATTGCCTCGCCGTACTTTTATTTTAGGCGTTCGAATTTCAATAGAGTTAATTTTATTTCCATGCTCTTTGGTAATCCAGTGCATGCTTTTAATATACTACAACTTTGCAATACCAATTGCACCGAATAGTATGTTTGGTCCAGTTACCAGGCACGTAATATGTTGCTCCAGTGCAATATGAAGGAGATGTTGGATTGTATATTTTGTGAAGTCGTTAAAGCTAAAGTTTAGCGTGTCAAGTTGCTTACTCAATTCCCATTGACTATTGCTTCTCGTAGGTACTTATTATTGCCTAACACCTAACAAGTTTTAAATGCATTCAGTCTAGTTCTCCAACTGTATATTGACAGTGGTAATTTATATGTTCGAAACAGCAGACAACCGAAAATATCAGGGTTTTATTTAAATAGTGTCGGTGACATATTCCATGTTCCGTTTGCTCTAATATTGTAAAGACATGTTTGGAAATGCGACAACGCTGTTAAAGTAAATATATCAGGTACAGAAGGACCATTTTACACAAGACGCGAGTATGGGCTCATAATGCGACCTAGTGGTATGCAACTATAACAGTTTGAATTTGGAATATTTTTCCTTTCACCTGTGTAATGCATGAGTTCAAATGCATGTGTGTGGTTGAGTCGCTTATCTTTCCTTTAGTTGTTGCTTCTGTTCTAAGACGTTATATTTGGTGCAGTATTTACAGGGTTGTATTTATATTTACCTTGGGGTTCTGTGTACTCAGCGTATACGCTCGCAGGCCGTACTCGGGGGGCGAAGCGCGCGCCATGCATAGGCACGCCAGCGCCGCCACAGCCGCTCTTAACATCGCCCTGTCTGGGGAACACAATGATCTTGTTGAAGTTGCTTGTCGTCTGTCAATATTTGAGGAATGAGGGACTTGAGGGAACCGTTAATGAAAAATATAGATTTAGAAGTTAGTGTCACAAAATTGTGAATGTTTTCTTTAAAATGATAAAATTAATAAGTTCCGCGACTTCTTATTTTTTTTTTTGATCGAATAATAATTAAGTTAGGTACTTTCAATATGGCATCAACGATTTTTTTTAAAATTACAGTGCATTTATTGTTTATTGCACGTATTAGAGAGCGAAAGTGTTACCTCGGCCCTGAAATACAAAGGGCAACTGAAGGAACACAGTGAGTTTTTGTATCATCATAAAAGCGCTGTCGTTTTGGAAGCTCACCGTACCAAATGATAGCCATTTTAACGGTACTTTTCACTAAGCTTAATGAAAGTGTTTCATTAAACCGAGACTATGTAAGTGATAAACTAAAGCTGTTTCTGCTTTTAGTCCTAACAGTCTAATAGTCCAGCTGTATAATTGATTTCTTTTAACAGTCGCAATTCACACAACATATAAAAGATAAAACATGAGACTTATTCCAAAAGTGTCCATTGTTAAGTGATACCATCTCATAAATCTTTCATTAGGATTTGACAAATGACTTGTTAATCCATTAATACAGCTCCTAAAATGTAACACAGGCTATATCAATAAAGTTAATGTTGCGTGGGCGGCGCTTCGTTTTGAAACTTAGTCCATCATTTGTGAGATTTCATCTATTGTGAAAATTATTGCGTCAAAATTATACGAAAATTTTCATAACAGTTTAGATGCGAAAATAAAAACATATATGATTTACGATTTAACACCTGGTTAAGTTCTCATTAATATGGCGTCGCGAACGGCTGTCGTGAAGGCTTTGTATGAAAATGTTCTGTAATGCTATACAAACAGTGCGGCACTCGCGTGGCGGGGTCATTGATATCAGTAAACTGTAAAGCGGTTCTTTATAAGCATACGACTTCGCTAAAGTAATTTCCTAAAGGTACGTTTATTTACCTTATAACTGCACACAAATCGATTAAAGCGGGTGCCGTGATTGCTTTAAAACCTTTATCGAAGTACTTACGGACGTCTATTATCCTTTAATTACACTCAGTACGTTATTGCTGGGAAGTAATTATCTTTATATTATCTAGCACTAACAAATTACATTAAACAGAGATGCTTGGAGCATTTTATTGCTAGTTCTAGACGTATATAGTAGTTTCTAAAACCAAATTGTCGTTTTCTCTCAATTTAACGTATTTCTATGTTTTATAGTATCAATCAATAAAGCACCTGAAGTTATGGACAAGCTTTTCATCTCTCTTGCAAAAGGAATGCGTAAGAAGAAAAATTTTAGTGTAAAATTTAACGATAATTAAAATACACCGGTACTACCAATCATAGACCGTTGTATCTTAATTACCTATCTGAGTCCTTCCGGGAAGACGAAGACCCTAACCACAACCACATTACTTGTACTTGTTTTATGTAACTGAAATTACAGCCTGCAACTTTTCCCACTTGTTGTTTTATTGCGTACTAGCTTCTGCCATCGGCCTTGCCCGTGTGAAAGTAGAATTCTCCATACAATCTTTGGACCCCCGTTTCACCCCTTTAAAAGTTGAATTCTGTAAACCCCTTCTTAGTGCTCGCCTACATCATAAATGGAAACCTTGTGCAAAATTTTACGGTCCTAAGTCCAATAGCTTCGGCTGAGCGTTGATATGTCAGTCAGTTTCTCCTTATATCCTTTCGACTATCTATATTTGAAAATGTTGTGCCAAAGTTTAAATCCCTAACTTACACTTTGGTACCTTACTGCGTTAATTTAAAATTATCAAATGCAATATATCAGTCTATCTGCTGCAGCTTCATTGAGTCACATCTCCGGTTTGAGCGCGCGCGAAGTCAATCGTGCCGGACACAAATAATATAGGGCAACATTTCATATTTGTGTCCCGGTTACTGTTGTACTAAGTGGAGTTATGATGACGACTAGACTTTTCCCTCTAGACTTTCAGTTTTCATTTCTTTTCCCTTTTTGCTAACAAATTTTTTGTTAAGTAAAGTAGACAACACTGATTGTCATTTCATACGTGCCAGGCACGCATTGTTCGTTTGCAAACGCGCGTTTAAATACTAACCAAATGTTTTGTTTTGACAAGCGCATAAGCAAAGTATTTTTATCGACCTTTTGTCTCTATCTGTTAGAGAGTTACTTCTATAGTTCTAACATACCTTATATTAATGATTACCTACACTTTTATGTTATTAACTTATTACCACAAATAAATTTAAATAAAATATTCACCAAGAAAGAATTTTTCAAAGTATTTATCATGTTTGAGATGTATTAAACATTAGCCAGTGTTTCACGCTGACGGCAGTATAATGTTGATCCTTGCTACCGTAGGTCGCGGCATGACGTGCATTGTTTATTTGTCTGATCAGCGACAGGTGTACGGGCCCGTCCTGTTCATGTGCATCTATTTATTTGCATTCCGGTATAGTTCGTGGACCTCGGTCTGTCGGATTATCATTGTCTAGCTACGCCCACACTGCTAAGGTCAGCCTTTCATCAACCTCAGCCCTCCTCCCGTATGCGCCAGGTGCTTACGCAATCACAATACGTCCGCTAGTATAACGTCAGTCTTATGTGTTCTATGCAATTGTATCTTTATAATATGTAGCGGAAAGAGGATGCTTCACTCATTTGAATGTGTCTAGTTTGAATGACTCGAAGATATATTGTACGGACGTTACTCAGGATGACATATTAAATACTTATAAGGCCCTGTCTTTCAGTACTTGTATACGAGAAAGCAATGATGTCAAATAGCGTCACGTTGTCGTCACCAGGTAGTCACGTAGCCATGCCACTTTCGGTAACCGTCCAATTCGTTTCGAGTCGACATAGAAAAGAATTAGATCAGTATCATTATTAATTGACTTTAGATCAGATGTCGAAGCAATCGCATATAACGGCTATCATGATTTACTGGCGCATCGAGTATTCATACTGACGCTGACGTCGATCAATGACAGCTAAATCATGATGGAGTGAATGACGACACACCAATTTCTTTTAATGAACCTTTATGAAAGGGCGTCCCGCATGATTAAAAATCGATAAAGAAAGTACACGCTCCCGAAGTGAACACAATACTTGAACATGTCACGACAACTCGGAAAGCAATATTGTTGTATGAGATCAATTGACGAAACCCCGTCATTATATTTTTGTTCCTGTTGCATACCTGGAGGCAATCAAATTCAGAAAGGGAAAAGGAATGCCCGTTTGTGCAGTGCGTCGACCTCACAGTACTTGAAAACATGCGTCCTGGGAACGCAGAATCGCTACGAAATTTCATCTACCTAATTATGCTGTAAATCGCATTACTGATATCCTGTTGACGAAAAGTCCCAAATCGTGCGACTCGTTTAATGACATTTCCTGAAATGCATTTTCACGTTAGTAGAGTTTTGTGTTGCGTATATAAGTGCGGCAGACGGATGTGTTACAGCAATTTACCGCCGCAGCTAGTTGTCAAAGTTCAGTGGAACTGGAGGCGAGCCAACGCGGCTACAGCACGCACTTCCAGGTGCTACACGCTTTCATTGCTTTTATTCGTACACATTAAGCCCAAATGAAATTCATTAATATCACAACTACAAATAATGCCATTTATTATAATTAGCCAGATGTTTGCTAAGTTCTTAAGTAAATACTGGCCTGCATCAGACATAATTAGCTTTGTGTAAGAAGGGATTAATAGAGATATATTTGTTTTTACCAAGTCATTGGCCTTCTCGTCCTTCTCTCGTCCTATTGTAGACGGGCTTCCTGGTGAGATCACGTTTATTTTGTAGCAGCATTCTCTACCCCTTTTGTCTACGTGGTTTAATCGCTCCGATGTTTTCGAACAATTTATTTGTTCGGATCGGTCGCGTCAGACGGGACAACGGTGAAATTAATCTGAATCTTTTCTTGTCGAGTCACGCGGCTTCCGTTGTTAAATTAAAATGTAGGGAAAGGGGATGTCCTATTACTTTTTATCTGGAACGCCGTGATACGTGCGCTGTTGTTGTCAGTCATATAATGAAAGCGTGGAGCCGTGGACCACCCAACATTGCTCGCTGACTGGTAATTTTCTTTTGGCTGTTTTGTGTTTAGTAGTATATTTTTATTTTTCCCCTTTTTATTATTTCTGACGCTTTAAAATATTCATAAAGTATTGTGTCCAAACGACAATATAATCGTTTAACTAAGAAACGAAAACATGACACTGCGTTACTATTTTTACGAGCTCTTTACGTTTGTGCAAAGTTTAGTGGTTACTCTGCCAAAGATATGAACTACGATTGATTTGAAATCTGGGTTATTAGTTATGTAGAAACTAAATGCACTATTTATAATACTGTTGCATCATATTCGTAACTGTTCCCACTAACTCAAGCCGTCGTCATTTACATCTCATAAAATGTCGGTAAACTTAATCCAGATAGATAGCGGATAAGTAGACGGAGTCAAATTCTCTAGATTTATTGTAACCATAATAATGAAGTTTCTGAATAAATATTATTAACCGCTATAGGAAAACAACAAAAACAAGGTTACACATGCGATGCTTCCAGTTTAAATAAGAAATGGGCGTACCGATTAAGTAGCCAGAAAGAAGTGTCAATAAATTATATGTTTTCGGGTCAGCTAGTAAAGAACGTAGAAATTATAATCGAAATAAATCATGTGGACTTGTTAGCATTTACATGTAATAAATATTCAGTTAGATGACTCTATCAATACGGTTTCATTACGAAAGTAGCTGTGCCTACTGGTTGCCGCGTCGTCGTGATCACATTGTCGGGCGCGGAGTCGCAGGCTCAACTCTGCAAAGTTTACCTGTCTGCGACTACGCGGCCTTCGTGGAATGTCGTCGGGTAGCTCATTATAAATTTGCCTTTATGTTGCAATTTCATATGAGTCACCATTTAAAATAAATAACCTCCGTGCTCAATTCATCAGAGATAAAGAACAAAAAAAACGAAGCCTCACCTCAATGAGAGCCGTAGCGGACGATGCGGCTTAAAACTTCCTTCGTCATTCAATTTTTAACAACATAATGACTGCTTCAGACCCTTTAAATTATGCTTGTCCCAATTATGTAGTTTCTATTAATTAACCAGATTGTTAAATGATAGTGTTACGTAGGAAAGGGCCTTCCTGGGGAGTGTCGTGACAGTTGTATTTGGATTTATAGAGACTAGCATATATTTGAATTGTAATCAATTGCTCAACTTAATCTTTATTAATAATATAAGTACGAGTGCGTATGACAGATATGTATTTACCAATAGCGTTAACTCGGAGGTCGTCCCGCGGCAGCAAGTAGCCCTGGGCCCTGAGCACTGTTTGCTCTGTTGCAGTAACAGCGGCGAACTGTGTTAATGTACCTAGAGATAGCTACGAGTGCTCCTAGACCACGTTATCAGCTCGCGTTAGGTCGTTTCACTGTCCTCGTTTCGAGAATCTTGTCGATAGTTGAATCATCTTTAAGAATGAGAGACGCGTCTGCATGTCATCGTGTTTCCGTTTACAATAACCGTAGCTAAACCGTCGGCATGTCGAAATCTTTTTGCTAACATTGGTTGCGGTTTAAAGATTATGACAAATAGCTTTGAGAGCTACACAAAGAAAGTTGGAAAGTGTAGGATGTAGGTGTCCGTTTGTCGTGCGCATTAAGGCAAGTCCTTATAGTGTGGCTACTGTGTCGTCGTCTTCTGTTGTGCGTCTTCGTAAGTGGGTTACTGACGCGGCAGACGGCCCGGCGACCACTCGCGCAAACCGGCTGCCAATTACTTGGTGCCATACTCTACGTTTTCTGAACAACCTATCCGGAATTCGGGTGCAATTTATCTTTAATATTCCACTCTTATCTTTGTCTTATTTCATATAGATAAGTTTTGGAGTGGCGGCGCCGCTGTTAGATAATTTCATAATTATTCAAATTGTACCCGATGGTAAATTGAAAAACGATGTTGTTGCGTGACTGCTACCGTTTACTTGTATTTTTTATGACGTTGTAAACGATATTATCATTGATGTTGAAATTGGTTTGTTCTAATATCATATCTAATGAAAAGAATCATGACATGTTAATAAAGCTCGAAAAGGGCTTGTCTTACGTGCAAGTTTAGCTGCAGGCAAGTTATCTAACATTGTTTATGTGTATTTTACTTAAGTAACATTTTCTAATCTTTATTTAATTTATTTACATTACAAATACTATTTGACTATGAAATAGTCACTTTTACTTCACCTTCACCAAACATTGTTCTGTGTTTGTGTTCCCAAGTTTTATCTCGTTAAATAAATAGAAGTGAAGTTTAATTATTTTAACTAAAGCAAGCGCTGACACATTTTATCTTCTTATCAAATAGTTTAATACCGCTAAATGTCTCGGGTGAGCCGTTTGTACAAATGTATTGTGTAATATCGGGACTGCATATTTCAGCCGCTCGCTGTGCCCAGGCGCAACTGAGACTATAGCCACGCAGCGCTACGCCAGCGAGTTGCCGTGGCTGGCCCACGGCGGCGCGCGCGTGCCGCTCCCAGCACTGATTCTAATCAGTTGCATCTGTCCAAGACAATACACATTGCCTAATAAGACCGTGACTTAAACCAGACCCATTGATTTCTTATCTGATCCCATCTAGTTAAACAGGTCTTCATGATCAATATAGCTTCAATTCCCTTTTATTTATTGCTACATCAGTTATTTAATATTATTATGACAAACATAAATAAAAATCACGTCTTTGGAAACTTTAATGCTAAGCAGCTTCCACTTTTCACGTTGTTCGAATAGCCGTGATACCATCGCTCATGCAAAGTTTGGTCACTGAGGAATTGTTTAGAAATGTTGAATCATAGTTTTGTTGTAGCGTGTATGTAATGCTCAAGCGATGTCAAGGAGGTCACCACTCAAGCAGGTTCAATGTCTTCACGGAAAGGCTTTGTGGTTAGGAGACACCTTTTAACAATGCCCCATAAACTTTTGAAGAAACTAAAACTGATAATGTGCCCCAAATGTCCAAATGTGAGTGCTTCCATCAGGATACTTTTATGATTAATGGTATTGGAATGTGTGACGTTCTGACATTCTTTCAATACTAATATATCGAGGATTGGAATCTTTATAGAAAAGTCAAGATATATTGAAGACCACAATATTATATGAATATTTACTGTTACTGATAAAAAACCCTGGCAAATCTCTAAGTCCTTTTAAGCTAAAAATGATTTTATAAACACGTGATTAAGTGATAATAACGGTTATAATCTCTCGTAAAATTAACGAGTTTGATACAAAAACCGATGTGTCTCGTAGCGCCTGTGTCAAAGGCATGCGTTTGCGAACCGGCTCGGTCGCGATACTATCTTAATTATAACATTAGCATGCTGATGATTCGCTTTGGATACACATTAAGTGGAATTATCTCGCGGCGACATTTTGCGGTCCACATGCAAATAAACGATGACGGAGCGTCGCACCGCGGGACCTCCCTCGTCTGCCGGACCGGTATTGATGATCAACATCTTCTCGTCGATAATATCGTTTCCAACATTGAACTATAAATAGTAGGCGTTACAAATATACATATCGTTGCCCTTACAGCCGTTACAAAGCCATTTTTCCAAATTCTCATCTGAGACCCATTCACAGTAATCGGTTTTGCTATCAAGTCTCATGTAGTTATGTAATATTCAACACATGCACTCACGTAATGTAATATCATTCAGCATCCCGCCTAAATTGCGTTAGCATTTTTATTGATGGCTGTATTGATATCTTTTATGGATATTTATGCTGTTGTTTAACAAAACAACACTTAGTTTTCGTTTTCGATTTTCTTACTTGTTTCAAAAGCAGGAGTTACGAAATGTACGTTGGTACTTTCTCTCTCGTCTCGCAACTGATACACGCGGGAAGTGTGGATGGAGGTTAAGAAAACAAAGTCTCGTCTTCACATAGATATAGGCTGCAAAACCGTACCTATAACATGTCATCATTTATACACTATTTATGTGTAATATTTCAAGTTTCTGTCGACTAGACTAGAAATTGATTCCGAACAGGTCAGTTTTGCAATTTTGATCTTGAGGATTATTACTTTTTTATTCAGATCACAGCTACATGTTTGGAATGATTTAATTCTATGTGGCATTATGTTTTTCTTAATTCCTTATCGTATACAAAACATTATGATTGTACACAGTGATTTGACAATTCAGGTACAAATGTGAGCTTAAATATAGCAATGGCTTTTGTCCCATCAAAGCTCTGGAAGTGATAGAGAGAGAGATCACATACTCCCTTATATTATGGAAATGCTCATATTTTCGTCGTCGTTCGTGTTAATAGTGGAAGTAACAAGAAGGCGTTTGTCCTTGTTTGTGTGATTATACATCCCGCACTTGGGGACGTGCCGGGAGGTTTATTTGTGTAGAACAAATACTTGGTGCTCGACTGTTCGTGTGCCGGGAGGCCGGGAGCTCTGTCGACTTGTCGTGTTTACTTACGTTGATATGCATACCTCCCGATTTAATTCCACACCCTAAGAACGCGCTCTGCTGCATTCATTAACAATAATAGCGGACACTGAATACTAACGATGGATGCTTTACGATAGGTTACGTAAAATAGAATAGAGAGAATAGAAAAACATTGATTCACGACAGTCACGGCACAACGATTACAAACACTAAAGTTATCTACCTAGCCTTTTCCCAACTATATTGGGGTCGGCTTCCAGTTAAGCTGGATTTAGCTGAATACCAGTATTTTACGAGGAGTGGCTGCCTAACAGACCTCCACAAGCCATTAACTGGGGTAACACGGTACTTCATGGCAAGACTAGAGTCAGATTTACTGGCTTCTGACTATCTGTAACGACTGCCAAAGATCTACAAATGACAACCGGGACCTACCGGGGTCTAGCCCCGAGCTCCTCAAAAGCAAAGTAAATTAGAATAAGGTACAGAATACGCCGAGCATGCCCGCACCGAAAGGGTGACCAGCTCAGCATTTTGCTGGGCGTCAGACAGCCAGCGCTGGTTTTCAGTTGGTATGTAGTTCGTGATAACTGCTATCGTGTCAGTAATTGAGCGGTGCGGTACAAATAGCATGCTTGCGCTAACAATGTCGTTATAATCTCGAGTCACCGTTGGCGTTGCATCGGTGATAAATGTAATTTGCGTAATTGGACTGTATTACTAACGTAAAATAAAACTTTGTGCAGTTATGCCGGCTACCGTATTTACTGCTTCGTTAATGTGGATTAAAATTGGGTTTAACTCATTATTTGGTCTCAGTTCAGATTAAGGCTGCAGGCTGCGTTCTCCGTTTATCACAATTTCTTTTGTCTAGGTGTTATCATCGCTTCGGATACGGCTTTTATGATCCAGTCACAGATTTGATGTCAGATTGTTTGCCGACTGATGTTAGTCGTGCTTAGCAGTCGGTGTTTTGTATAACTACTGAAGTTAGTACTTATTTATTTGGTAGAATATCTCTATGAACTAGCATTTTCAATGTTATCATTTATTGTGTCGTTTCCACATAACGGACTATTTTTAAAAAATTATCAATTTTTTTGGATGATTAAGGAAAACCGACGCAAATGTACAACCCAATTAGCCCATTTTGCAACTCTTGAATATCCTGAAGAGATAAAATTAATTGAGATTTTTTATAAGATAGGTGATTTTAATGCGGTTTACCCTAAGATATTACAATATCTATATCGGGTTTTAAAATAGGAAATTCCCTAAAAGTGGAAATACAAAGTGCAACTTTTCCCTGAGCGTCCAAAATACCTACTGCTCGATAATTGTGGTAAAAAAGCTTGCCTTAATTTATTCGAAGTGTAGTGAAAGTCCAACCCTAATGATTTTCGCGTCCTTTTTAAACGTTTTACATAAAGTTATTTACAAGCGAAAGTACATTAAGTTCTCGACTCCTGCCTGACAGGAGTATGTTTCGCGTATGAATATAATAATTTATAGCCTTTAATTATATTCAGTACCGAGTATATTGAATGTGCATTTACGAAGTGAACATGAAATTCCTCTTTAAGAAATGTTGCACCAATACTTTAAGCAAGCATGTGTCAGTGTATTGATATTAAAATTGATTAAGGATTTCCGTTGTGATATCGCAAAATTGAATATTTTACAAGAAAGCTTTTGTATTTATTTATTGATTGATTAATAACTTTAACAGTAACTTATGAATTTAGCATTGACAGGAACTTTCGAGACGTTACCAGTTTTTTCAACGGATCGACGGACTGCATTTAAATCATTGAGCTTTATCATAGATGCGGATATATGATCGAGTAGCTCTAAATAGTAGCCAGTGATTACACAGTTGGAAATAGTGAACAGATGAGCGCACGCGCTCCCTCGGAAGGGCTTACCCAACAGACGCTCAAGGCGAGCCCTTGATCATGTCTTAATTGCCTGCAGGTACTCTCTGCTTCGACATTTACCAGCGAATCAATAAGAATTAAAACAGCTATAAAGGTTAAGGCAAAACACATCCGTTGGTAGTTCATACGATAAATCCAATTACCCTGACATTCCTAAATCATACACTGCACTCGTTCGCCAGACAGGACAACGTTTTAATGAGAACCCTATATTTAGCTTTGAATTAGTGAAACACTCTCCTGATTTAGATGTTATGATATTTATACTGAAAGCTTTAATAATTTAAAATATTGCACTTACCCAATTAATAAATGGGATAGTGATACACGTGTTAATGAATGCAAAAATAATAATTTTGTAGGTTGCGGTTTTCCTTTAAGAGTTTCCTTGACCGATATGAAATCATCAGTGCAGTAACGAGTGTTTGACTCTTCTATGCCCTTCACTTCATCGCTCCTCCCACGTCGTTATGCAATGACAGATTCGGGCCTCCGACTAGGTATCGCTTTCAGGAACCCGAGTGGCGACGTCTCCCAGTAATTAAAGTTAGTTATGTCTGGCGGACGATTATGATATCCCAGTCCAGCGTCTTGCTAGTTAACCAATGTCGAGGCGGTAATGCCTTGATTTATGCTGCCGTTACTCCTAGCTAGAGGTTCGTTCACACTACCTCACAAGGGAATAAACTACTCTAATAATCGCTTCTGGTCCCTGAGGTCCTTTAAATGCTAATGCCACATAATAAGCTCACCGATTTACGTGATCAATCCTAACGATGTAGCAAGCGTGAAGACATGTTAATCGCATCAAGTTTTACATTAAAAAGTTGTTAATGAAAAGAGTTGCTTCTTTGAATTTAATTTACAGGTTCGATAAGGCGCACGTTCACTTTTATGTTCTGTTATGTAGGTCGATGTTTGGAATTGAAATTATATAAAATGGATAAAATGTGATGGTCGTGATGTTCGCGAACGGCATAGCAGCGCGTAGCGGTCGTGGAACCAGTCCCGGTGGCGATATTGTCGATAACGCGTAATGTGCCGAGCGCAGGTTCGGCAGACCTCCTAGGATTCCTCTCAACTATTCAGAACGTTTGCTTGTCACCACCTAGCACTCTTCTTATTTGTTGTTTACAAATCGTTTTATTTATTCACCGATGACATTTACATGCTCCAGATAGTAAATTTATTTATAGATGCGAGACTTATATTATAATTTGTTTGATTGCAGTTATGCATAATTTAACTTGCGGTTTTTTATAAGCACGTAGGTATCTGCTACTTGTTTATTGATGGCGGCTTGATTATCAATAACTTATCACTAACTTATTGAAAAACTTATTTGTTTGATTGAGATGCAGAATAAATCACGATAATTTATTTGAAACAATAGTTGAGTCAAATTAATATAAAAAAAACATAAATTATGACAGTTATAATTTTCGTATCGGGCCATATATCATAGAAAAGCGTATCTAAACTTACGTTTTTAATGAATAGATAATTTAATGGCATTCGAGTGTTGATGTAAATCAACATGAAGCTTATCATAATAAAAATAAGTTGGCAAAAGTTAATCAAACACGTAACATTCCAATAGACAGATGTGTAGTTATAATTAAAAGGATGCAGTATTAAACTAACTCGAATAAGATATTCGCACGGCGGATATTGCGTGTGCAATCAGAACATGCGATAATGTGATAAGAAAGATAAAACGTTGCGCTACCGACCTAGGGTTGCTCCAGATTGTAGATGCTCGTCTAGGGCGTTAGTGTGGGCACTGTCACTGAACTCTCACTGATAGTCATGTCACAGGGGGTACTATCGCGGGGTGCACGTGCGTTTCGCGTAAGGTTGCGGGCCCGGGGCGCGGGTCGTGCGACAGGTGCGCTTGCCGCAGCTTCCGCGGCGGCTCTGGCGGCCGGCTGCGCGCAGGCCCGCGAGCACGCCTCGCTCGTGCGTACGCGCACCTCCCCGCCCGCCCTCACATTGAAGCCTTTCCTTGCTACAGTTTTCAGCGGCTTTTCATTAAGTGCAAGACATAATGTTGGACTATTTTATTTGTTATGAATTTTGTTTTTAATTTTAGTTAATTTATAGATTGCAAAGTTCTTCTTTGATAATGTTGACCATGCTATAAGGATTTTATTAGCTCGAACTCTCTATTCATTTAATTATTGTGACAGTTGTACGGTAAACCTATACTCACATACAATTAAGTTTATGGAAGCAGTGCAATTACGATAATGTCATTAAACATGAGGTAGCAGCGCTAGTTGCAGATGCCGTACTACTAGATGGGACAACCTACAAACATACATAAACATACACAGAAAAGAGCTTTCTATGAATTAAGATGAAATGATTAGATGCCATAAAATAAGGTGCGCTGAATCTGGTCAGCAAAACGCGTGAGAAAGTTGGTCTGCCACCGCTCGTAAATCGTGTATTAGATTCTTCTAAATGAAGCCCTTGATTAGATGTTAATTAAAAGAAGAAGACGTTCTTTATGGCCGGCGCTTTATAGAGAAATGATGTCGCATGTTGTAAGTACGCTGTACTCGGGCACTTGTGTGTTTTAAACACTCGTCGACATTGCGTCACGGCTGTGCTTGAAGAATCCGAATCTTCATCGATCATCTTAATCAATATTGGTTCTATTGCTACGTTTAGTTACATAAATTGACTTTCCCTTCGATGGGTGTCGAGTCGATTAATGTTTGCTATCAGCACTGGGTTGTGATAGCGAGGACTGTGTGCGCACGCAGGTGCCTTCATTTTGATTGCACTGACAAGATTGCGTGTGATAAACTCTATTAGGCGTAAACTGTTTGCTCGTACCTATTCAAGATTTTTTCCCATACTTTTCACTCATATTATTCATGACTCTCATTTTTGATTTTCCATTTATGAATAGTGGTAATAAAGAAGGCATTATCAAAATACATTGATGTAAATGACGCTTGTCCAATCACTCGAGTGCAAAGAAATTATTTAAGCAAGACGTGCATCACAATAGTGTTGTACTTGTTATGGCACAAGGCGTATAATAAGTACGGTTTGTGATAGCAGTCTGATTTGTATAGTCTGCGCAAACATAATTTAACCATTTTGTCGAGTGCTGCCGCTTTCCTGTCACATTTGGAATATTGGTACAATGAATACCGATGAGTTACATAAACATTGGGTTATATTATACGAAGCTTCAATCAATCTTTCTAGTGTGAAAGCTGTTCTTCCTTTATAGTTTTACATCATCACCAGCTTCCTGCCCTTTCTTTAGAAAACCATCAAATAACTTCTCCAGCGATAGGTTGTGTCCAGACTTATATTTATTAAACGCTAGCGTGTTCCTTGGCCATTGGGTTTCAGGGCCACGGTTCCTCTTTCGGAACATTTTTGCAGCGACCAACATCCTGCCTATATTCCAATTGGGGATCGATGCAGTGTTCTTATTCAGCAGGTAGTTGTCTACTTGATATTTCTCATAGTTTTTTTTAGTTCTTTGGTCTATCTTCTCCAAGTAATTACGTAATATCAGTGTTGCTTTTAACATTTTCCTAAATGTGCAACTCATGTAGCCACGGACAGTTTCTCTAGGTTTTTGAATATATCTTACATACTTAGCTTGTACCACCACTTAAGTTTTGAATGTAATACATACTTGTATGCCACCAAGCCAGGCGCTACAGAATATGAAATTACGATGTATTAGTATTCTCTTATTACCAGTCTCACTGAATTTCTGCAGGGAGCTTTTACTTCGTTTTGGATTATCTGGTCCTGAGCTAGAGGTATTTTCTATTGAAATTAACATATTCATGAATACCAATAGTCTCACAAAGTATGCTGGTAGGAAGCGGTCTTTTATAGAGATATTTAGCTTTTCATATTCATTTCCAACTCACTGGAAGCATAATATTCGTATATTATTTTTGGAATTGCTGGACCACACATTTTCATTTGAAATAGTTAAGTATAATATCGTGGGTAGTTTAGTACTTTAAAATATCACTATAAATGCTTGAAATTGTTATGTGCGTCATAATACTGTTACATGGAAACCTTACCTTACTCGTTGAATTTATCTCTAAAAATCTCTACTTATGTTTGCTTTCATGAAAAGCTGATAAGCGGTTTGCCATTCTTATATCATTTACATTAGGTTTTAAATAACGCCTCGACGGCGACATGTAATTGCGACTACATTAAAAACACCTCGTAATAGAACACCCGTGGTGCCATATAAAGTCATTACATTGAATCAATATGCGATGGAAACGGGTCTCGATAAATGATAACAAGCGGCGCCGGAGTGCTAGTGGCGCGATTGTGCTCATACAGTAATTAAGCATTAATAATTTTCGATTACCGCGAAGCGTGTCCATCCATTGCTGACCACGGCCGGCTCGTGACAGGTTATGTGGGTTTTGAGTCGTCTGCGGGACGCAGGGGGGAAGCTACACGGGTGGTCAACTGTCCTTTACTGGCGATTGTACACATATCTTTATTCATTACTCATTATGTCTTTGAAATTGTAGAGACGCCCCTTTATTCACCGATTAAATTATAGACTAACTTACCTTTAACGAAAAACAGGCCGGCGTCGTATCGTTAATGATTAAAATATAATATCATCCTTTGAATTCTATATCCATAGCCGTTTTCATTAAAACATCTCATCGTCAAGTACGAGTCGAGTGCATTAGTATCCGACAAAATGAGTCATAAAGTTCCACACGCACTTATTATTAGCAATGGTCCTTGTTTTTGAAGCTAGATACTGTTGCTGATAATAGCGTTCATTCATTTGTTCAATTAGTAGATTTGTGCAATCCTAAATTGCTACACTGACACATAGGCGTGAAATAACAACTAAGCTTAACGAGCTAATTAAACAGAAGTGTATTAAACTGTTTCGTTTTGAAAATCGTGTTTGCTTTTACGATTTCACGGAATTTTTAATTTTATTGGTAGTTGTCGGTAAGTATAGCGAATGAACCAGAAGCACAGATGATTTGAATCACTCGTAGGTACGTAGAGACTGCGGTCATCGCCACTCCACTTGCTCCTCATTGGCGAAATGTATTGGTTCCCGACGTAGCTAGCTCGCAGCGATTCTGTTTTGTTGATTTACAAGTCACGCTCTAGAAAGTTCGTGCTTAACTTTACTACCCCGATCGGTAACGTTAACACGCGTAAATTATTGCTTGATCAGACTTGATCTCCTTTCTCGTAAACGCTTATAAATCTTTTTGCCCGTACTTTGTAATGGGGTCACATTAAATTGAAACAAGGTTCTTGTGTAATGTTTTATGAAAAACAGTGTAGTATACCGTCGTTAACTGACACTACATAAGTTAACTGTTCCAAAATGAGAATATACTAGGACTTGTTAACTGCAAATGTATGGGACATATTTAAGGGTGCGCTGGTCGGCCGTTCCGATTCGTTGATGGGCGAGGTTAAAATGCATGCTATCTCATCCAACATCATATTATTGAATTTGAAATTTAAAAATGCTGTAAGAGCAATAAGAAGCTAATTGACACACCCATCCACATTACCATAACTTCTACGACGATTTATAAAGAAAAGTCCGCGTAGAATTTTATTAACAGAGCTTTGTGTGTATATAAGAATATTATGAAAAATCTGCTGTATGTCCAAAAAGCTTTGAATTTTTTAAATATACAATTTTGACCAGTATAATAACTACTTTAGTATTTTCGCCGTTTTAATACTCCATAAGTTACTCATTTACGCTTAAAAATGCGCAAATTAGTGTCGAAATATAAAAGTTTCGACGTTCATAACTTTTTACCTTTATGCTCACGTGCAGGGACAGCAGACGAAACAAATCTATATCACTATATGTTTTGAAATAACACCTACGTATACTATACAATATCAAATACGTCTTGTTGAAACCCTAGGGACATCTGCCACCTGGCCTGGATTGCAGTGACCTACACGAAAAGCTCTCAATCGGCTGCATATCCAGGTTGGCCGCTGGAAACATAAAATTTGGCGAAATGAGCTGGGGTGAGTGCGTTGCCCCTGTTTAAAGTATGAAGTGACGTTGAAGTACCCCAAGCGCCAATATACCTACACTTTAGATGACCTAATTAATATCACCGATACTGCAATTAACTTAACCAACTAGGCGCAAATAATTTAGAGAGTTTACCAGTGACTGGGAAAAAGGAAGAATTAGATGGAGACCTTCAAACAATGATACCGCTATATTACATTTGAATAGCAACCGCCTTACTACATCTACATTTGTATGGAAGTATGACCGACTAGGGCGCCCTTAATGCTCCATAGTGAGCTTGCCATTTATTTCAATCAGTGCTGATTTATCGCTTGTATCAGACGTTGAATGTGATTTTACAAGATAATGCGTGTTTTCAATTCGTTGAACAGGTTAAGTTATGATGATTTTACGAATTGGATTACGTGTAATGTCTTGTTTGAGAACTAGCAATTTATGGTTTTAAACACTGCTTGAATTGCTATCGACATCCGATTATAATAACTTAGAAGTTGCTTTTAACTTTCATTTCCTAACTACAGCAAAGGAATTGCTTGCATAAATCTTTCTTTGCTGTCATATCTGTTACTGAACTTTTACGTTTAATGACCGAAGTCGAGCCTAAGAGAATTGGAGAAGATTAGGATCATATAGGTGTTAATCCATAAAAAAAATAATGTGTTGAAGATCATCACTTCAGAACGGTAACGGTAAGTGTAGATCTGATTGTTGATTTAGTAACTGTCCGAACAGTCTTTATGCTTTTGGAAAGTCTAAAAGAACAAAAAACCCGCGCGGAACCGGGGCGGCACGCTAGTTGATGATTAATAAATAAAGATATTATAATTAATATAAGTTAACACATGCCCTTGTCATTTTAATGACAATGAATTAAGGAGACCATAGACTTGATGAACGCAACATTAAAACTTACAGGTAAAAAAAATCTGGAATTGTATGAAAAAAGATTAATCTTTTTCATGAAATTCTATTTTTTTTTACTAAATATAATTTCATCATTTAAGCCCGATAAAAAGCCATTTTTTTTTGCTACTAAATGAATAATTAAAACATTTAATTCGGATAAAAAGTTATTTCTTTTTGCTACTAAATATAATTGAAATATTCAAACCTGATAAAGTTTTGTTTTAGTTGTTTGGTAATTAAAACATATTTAAAGTAAAACTTGCTATTTTTGTATATTAGTTTTGTGCTACTATATTTGTCCCTTGCAAATACCATATTTTTTACCGGAACTTTATTGCTCGTTTAACAGTTTTAAAACAATTGAAGTTAATGCCAACAGTGGTCTTAACAATAAGTCATAATATATTTTACCTTGTTGTTTGTTAGTACCGTTCCGTTAAGTATACGCCATGTTTTTATCGTTCTCATAAAATGCGATGAGATTTCCTGATTGATATTACTCTCCAGTTTATTGATTCACGATATGCTTAGTTACAATGTTATACATAAGTTTCTCACAAGCGTTATCCTTTAGCGGGTACGAGGAAGTAACAGGCTACTTATTACGTGTTGATGTAAAGCTCTGTATGCTCACAGATATCATCGTCTCACACGTCCAATTTGACTTTTATAGTCTCAATCATCTGTTCTACCAACATAATGTGTACACCCTTTCAATTTTATTACATAGTTGTTCGTACCTTGAAGATTATATGTTAATTAGTTGCAATTTATAGTGATGCATTAGAAAAATAAACATAGTTATTTTGCTTACATTGAAGCGTTGACATGAGGCATGAAGTAAGCTGGCCAAGGTCCACCATCACATAAAACATCAGTTTAAACACGTCGCAGTCGCGAGCGACGTTAGCAGAAATGGGTACTCCGTCACGCCTGTACACGATTTACCTTTAATATGATAATGCGACAGGTCTGCCTTTCTGCGGTTCGTGGGAATCGCTCGCCGCAGGCCGGAGAATAAACTATATCAACGTTTAATTAGGTTCCAATGCCTACTTACCTACACACGTGCAGCGGGTTGACGAGTTCTAGTAACTCGCCGTAATAATTCTCGATCGAGTAATAACTATCGACGTTAAACTTAAATGCAAAATTTAACGACACCAAGCAATTACTAGTCGTACTCTCGCAGATCGCCACATTACCAGGGTTTGCGGAGTCGGTAATCTCGATTCTGCGAGATGGGGCATCCGGCTGTAAAAAGGAAATTTCTGAGCTTTCCTTTTGTTACTGCTGCAATGGCACTCTCTATGCGACTATCTATTTGATTGACTTGTTTGTTCTACTTGAACATGATAAAATGTTTATTAGTTTTCAAGTAACTTGACATATGATTTATGTCTTGTTATAAAATGTTGATATAAAGTTTTGCAGCATAAATTATTGATTTTATATTGATGACGCTTGTTCGTTTCTGCGCAATGTTTACTGGTTGGTAAACTATGGTTAGTAATTAAAGCTTGGTAAGGTATTTGGGCCTAATAATGATTGTATTCGGTTAACAACAGCAATACAAGTTGCACACGTAAACACGGGCGGGCTGAGCGCATGTGTCAGTCAGTGTGCGCGCTTCCTCCACATAGCTTTACATTAACAGTAATGGGCTTCATGCCTTTTACTACCTCATAATGTTGAAAGCTCTGTCTCGCAAATTACCTACTCGTTTCTGTAGATCTATCCGAGAGCCTCACTTTTCATTAAAAGCATTAGTTATTTCAGTGTGGCCTTGCTTCAAAGTTAAGGACGTCATTAAGTTTCTACACGCACCTCAATTACTGCTTGACTACAATACAATATACGATAGTCAAGCGGTATATAATTTGTTTTAGTTTTTCACCGGCTTATGGGCTGGAAAAGTAAAAAGACTATGGCTTTTCGCATTAAAATTTGTGCTGTTTACTCATTGCATCAAAACTGCAAAAGTTCAGCTGAGCTCAGCTTTTAAGCTCTGTTCTCTACAATGGCTATTTAATCGGAGAATCTTAGTTCTTTGATGTCTATTTATAAGTTATCACTACCAATTATAAATAAATAATAATTGCGTGGCAATTTGCTATTTTCTCTTATTTTCGTAATTGATACTCTCAAGGATTTTCAATCAATCTAAGATAGGTAGCTGTCATATTATCTTTTATAAGTGATTATTCGCGTCGATGTGAAACGTAACGCAATTAGCTCAGAGGACGTAAATGAGTAATGACTTCGCAGACTGCGTCCCACACAGGTCAATGGCAATCACTATTATTTTCACAATTACCTCACTCAGAGAAATGGCTGTTTGATTAGCGTGAAGCAATATTTCGTTTGCCACAAATGAAGTTTAAATAATTTGTTCCTTTCACACGTTATTGTAATAAATGCGATATCGTTCCTATGCGTGCGACTTGTAAAACAACACATCACATTATACGAAAAGCAATACTTGAAGCAATAAAATAAATAATGCGATAGAAAAACGATTCGTAATCTAAAGATAGATTCATTTGAATAAATGTCGTGACGGGGGCAGTAATTTATATGTGAGTTAGGTTGAGCATGGCTATGCGTACAGACCGCATAAGATTTGCATGTTTGTCTCTACGAAAAGATGTTTATTGTTATAACTTATAATGCATGTTTTATAATCTGTGGTCGCGTCTAACGTCGTCGTCATGAGAAGTGGGATTTTAATTACATGCTGCTGTGCTACCGTTGTTAACAGGGAAGGTGCGGTGTAAACTTTGCAAAATTGCAAGGATATTACTTACTTCTAACGTAATTCGAGTAGTATTCGCAAATTCGTCGGAATTTGTGTAATGTACGTGACTGTTCAATAGACGCAGAATCATCTATCAGCGCTCGCGCTCTCGGCAGCTTTGTTCCCGGATGTTATCTCGAAACCGTCGCGTCATTCATGAATGCTATTGTGTTTCCCCTATTCAGGTCGTTACTCGATACGATGCACAACTTACGCGCCTTTGGGATTCCGTGTTTAGTGGGTGGTGCGGGCGATGATGGCGCGCGGCGGGATGCTCCTGCGGTCCACTTTGTGGCGCGCTCGAGCGTGCCACCATCAGCGCGGACGTCGCGACCGCAACACCGCGCCAGCCCGCAAACCTGTTCCCTAGCCTTCAATAGACTCATTGAACATTACTCTCGTCGCCCTTGATGTGGTCGACTATTGCGCCGCGGAATTGCTTATGATGGGAAAATCGTTCAAAAGTAATATTACCTACGTAAAGTAATTCAGTTCAAATTGCAATACATGCAAATAGACTAGGTACATACAAATAGGCTAGCGAACTAGATCGCTATACATTCTTCGAAGCCAAGCGGCGGATGATTCATGCCCTTTAGCTTACACCCCTCGTCGATGACTTGATGCCAATTTTACTGCTCAGTGGAACACTCATAAACCACTGCATACATTTATAGCTTAAAATCGCTTTTATTGTTTGTTGTTTTACGAGCCTGAGAGCATTGTTTATTAACATGATAAATTTTATTAACAATCCACAGTGCACTTGTCGGCTGTCGCCTCTTCCAATAGAGTAGGAGAGAACCCATTGTGATTATGAATCATTGATATTACGGAGAAAGTAACAATAAGGAATATATGAAAATCTTTTGTTTCCTCAACAATTTATCCAGACGATTGGTTTTTATTGTTATATGAAAATAAAAATTTATCTACACGATCCCGGTAGTTGCTGGGCCTTTGTTCTCCCGGACGTAATCTTTTATACTGCAGACTAAAACGTCCAATCACTGTTTCGATTATGGTAATGTCCTTTGTTATTTCAAT
The DNA here is from genome assembly GCA_030763345.1 of Mythimna separata. Taxonomy (NCBI): domain Eukaryota; kingdom Metazoa; phylum Arthropoda; class Insecta; order Lepidoptera; family Noctuidae; genus Mythimna; species Mythimna separata. Next base: position 19,073,467 of record CM061171.1, on the reverse strand, counting down.
TGCATTATTTAGTTTATCTTCAGATTTTTCGAAGTTCATATTATTCGTAGGTTCCTTCACTTTTCAATATTTTCATAGGATCCCACGCTTCGTGTTTTCAAGTTTCAGGGACTACCTTACACCCTTTTGAGCTTTATCATCAACATGTATGACGAGGGGGAACTCTCTCGTCCGTCCCTGGTCCAGGTCATTCAGTACGGTCTGGTGACGTATGACTTTTGTTTTAAGGATGCGTTATAGGAGTAATAGCTTTTATAATTTGACAGTTTAAAAGAATCCATTGCGTTAGTTAGTTATTATAAATGCAGGTTATTCTGCAAGAGATGCAGGATTGGAAAGGAACGCACGTGGATTTTAGTCTGTAAAAATCTGACACTTTTTCTTGGGAAGGGGTTATTTGATGATATCCAACAAAAAACATGTTAGAGTTCATATAACTTTCTACTTTCATATAACCGCTATCGAACGCAACACTAGCAACACATGAATCTGGCGACCTTGCCATTGAACAACGAATCTGAACAAAAATGTACGTAACGTTATTTAAATAATGTATGGTTATCGTGGACAAATATTTTGCTCTGTAAATGAACTTATCATACTATCTTAACAGTTGCAGAATAATTAAAGCACTGCCTTAAAATATCTGTCCTTAGGTGTCTCATATCTTGAAATATGTCTTGCGGGAGACACGATATAAATTCATGTTTGCAACGTTTGAGCGCAAGTATTTCTTAACTGTGAACTATTAGAACTAACTCATGACTCATTCTATCACTGACAAATTGCATTCAACGAATCGGATATTTAATACCTACGTACGACACTCTCACATTTGTCATCTTGATTATCTTCTTAATCATTTTATTTTGCCTTAATCACCTGAATATTATAATAATGATAACTACACTAGCTTGATGCGGCTCTTGATAACTGTTTTTGTATATTAATACATTACTTATATTAACATGAATACACATGCGCATTATGCAACAACTTGTTTTTCTGGGGTATTCAATTTCATGTGCCATTAGACACGGTTACACCCATAAGATAAGAATATGCAGTTATATCACCTGTTAATCAATCACAATAGAGATTGTTCATTTTATTTATGATTAATAACTTCAATGATTATTTTAATTGCATCGTAAAACATGGTTTTGATTGTGCCTGTCGATGCGGTACAATGGTGTTGTATGTAATAGTACACCGGACATTACAAGAACACTGAGATTAGCATATCCTCATTGGGGGTGCAGCGCATGTGTTGCATTGATTCGTTTCTGAGAAACGTGTGTCGCGAAATTGTCGTAGACAACACGACGCGACCGGCGCGCGGGAAATGAATGCCTGCGCCCGCGCAGCGCGCTCGCCAGGTGCGATCACGATCAAATCACACGAACGAACATGCATATTGCATTATTATTCCATTTAAACTTAAATACCTAAGTGCTCCTGTTCATTTCCCTGGAAAAGCTCTTAGCATGGGACAGGTCCTCTTCACTTCTCTGTCACCACATTCAATTAAGATAGACACTTCCTATAAAGGCATTGACTGTGTGCTTTATTACTTACGTATTTTGATTTTAGGAAAATATTAAAGCCTATTAAACTTGTGGACCTACAAAACTGTCCCTGTTTACTTAGTTTCGTCAGTCTTGGTTCTTAGATTCACCTTCATCAACAAAGTTATCAATAGGCGGTTAAAGTAAACAAATAGGTAAACAAAAGTTTACTTGTCCGTTTAACCTACTTCAATAATTACGTACACCTTAGAACTATAATGTGAAACAAGATAAAATGGTTTGGACAGCCTCCAACAGCCGAGGCCAACACTTGTCACTGTGATTACAGCGAGGATCATTTGTTAAGAGCTACGAACTGTTACTTCACTGTCTCCATTGTCATTACGCGTACGTTGATTTGTGACTCCCTGAGTCTCAACGTACAATACTAGAATGCTTTTAGGATTAGACGATTTGCCAATTCGTCTCATTTAAATGTTCAGTGTCTAATTGGTGGCACTTGTCCTTGATCTATTGGTTATCGATATGTAAATTCAAATGCCTTTTTCACTTGTTGTCGTTGAATAGTGGATACCGTCGATAGGACGAGGTGAAAAGCGGTAATAACTCTTTGCTGTAGATAGGGCAAATGGGTCGAAGCGAGCTCCCCGCCGCGCTCCCATCCACTACTCATGCTGCTCGATAACATCCATTTCCTGGGTGGCGATCCATCACCTTTGCACCTCGCACTCTCACCATTGTTCCAATGTTCACATCTGGTTGATCTTGTATCATTCATAAAACCTTCTAATCGATGGGTGCAGGCGATCGGTTTAAAATACATTTTATGGTAATGCACCCGTTGCTGCATTACGGATGTAGATGTAATGTAAGTTTGGAGATCAGTTGCACAAGCGTCAAGTATCATTGCGGCGTAGGCGTGCATACCGCTATCTGGTGATCTTGTTTGCCGCGCAGCCTGTGAACTATGCATTATATTTGCTAGCCCACATCAAAATTTTACATTACTGGTCATAAGTGCGTGAGATTTTTACCGGATAGCGGTATATAATCTCCGTATACCGCTTGTAACTTGTACAATCGAACGGTAGTAAAAGAATTAGCATTTTGACTGACAATGAGTGAAAAGTCAGAGGACAGTTGCGTCCCCGGCGTGATGCGACTGCGAGCGAGGCCGGGACGCATGTAAATGAAGAGTTGCACACGGTGCAAGTATTTGTCAGAGGCATAAACAATGCATGTAGGGCGCTCAAGACAGACGAAACAATGACCTCATGTAGACTTACAGGGAAGACCTATTGTACAGTTCAAACGGACTTATGTTTGGAATTTATTTTCATGCCAGTTCGCTTTTTAGCGAAGTTGTCCAACATTATTTTGTGTAAAATAATTCTAAACAGGTAAATGCTTATTCTTCAGAATAGGTTTACAGAAAACCTTTGCAACTGATTACTTCATAAGTGATGCTTTTGCCAAATAGTTATTAGCTTCAGCCAATGGTTTCAAAGAAGAAAATATATGCCTATTCTGTAATAAAGTAGCATTCCACTCATAAAATATTTTTTTAAATTGGTCTAATACTTCTTGAGTTAATTCATTCCAAACATAAATACACTTTTTTTCTCTTTACAATATTAATATACATAATGGTTATCGAACTCCTCTGAAACGGCTTGACCATTTTTTTTTTGTGTATATGTATTTAGTACCTACCTTAGGTCTGAGAATAGGTCGTAGACTATTTTATACCCTCCTTAACCCAAATTTTTTCTTTGATAAAGTTGGCCTGGTCAGCTTGTATTAGTATAAAAGTATAGATAACTCACTACGTTAATTGCAATACGAATATGTTAAACGAATGGAAGAACCATATTGTCTAAACTTTTCCTTACCTGTGGAGAAAAACGGTACCGAAAGTGAATACACAAACAGCCTTTCACGAGTGTTTCTAGAAAAACATATACGTCTCTGTAATGTCGCGTCGTAAATAAAGCTCTAACCAATCATATTATCTTACTACCAATTTCACTCAAGTGTTTTCCAATAAAACGTATATAACTGTTTGACTTGAGCACAGCTTTAAGGCTTTTGATTTAGTTCTTATAACATTGCATTTCACCTATAAAAATGGTTTTACATCTGACTTCCCCGAGTTTATGCCTGCTAGAGTACGCAGCAGCTATTTCTTGTTCCATTCGTTCTAATTCTAATTTAATTTAAGTATCTGCCCATATGAGTTGTAGTAGAGCAAGACGCGATTGCATTGCGAGGCTAATTCAATTAAAGTTGTATATCAACTCGTGTGGTCCCCTAAACATGTCAGACAAGACGCGAGAGCTTTCATGTGAACTCTTACTACTAAAATGCGATGGCATGTGCTGTTATTCATGAGAGTCAGATTTCATCTCGGAAGACGTGTAAATGTGTCGACACACAGATTGGGAGATTTATTGTTGTTGCTTTGCGTGAATTGTCGGATCTATGTGTGGCGCGGCACTCGGCCCGCGAGCACCGTCGGCGGCGCGTGCGCACCGCCATCAAATCTTTGGAGTATCTGAGATGCGTGCAATGATATCGAGCAGCGGTGAATCAATCTTCCGTTTGTTAGTCGTTATCTGGGATCGGCGCCCACACCGCGTAAAGCAAAGAGTTTACTAACAGCGTGAATCGCTTTATTTTCATTGCACCTTAAACTATCCGGCGTCGTGCAGCTCGCAACTTTGATCGCTGGAGCCGCTTTATTGCCAGTGCCCAGACATATCGCAATAACTCGCAACTTAATTAGGGAAGAGAAGAAAGTAGCTGGGCACGCTGTCGTCGAAGTTGGTATTTAAATTGCCGAGGGCCATCCGCTCTAAGATACTCGCGTTTTATTGCGGCCCTAATGAATCGTATTCATTGTCTCGCAATACAACTTAACTGTTCATTTATTGTAATGTGTTTTTTTTATACTGCTTCTAATATTGTGATGTGTTAAAGACGTTAGAATTCTCATCGTTGTTATAATATTCACGATCGCTTTTAACAACAACAACCGCCCACTCTGTGTTCAGGCGATAATGATCTTGAAATCAGCGTAGGTCGTGTTTATTGGTGTGTAGTACGAGACAGACTCATCCCGAACAATGTTGGTTAAATGCTGAGAGCGCAAGCCTGCATATTTTGTTGTGCATTTATCCGGACACTCACATAGGCATTCATGTAGGTTGTTTATGGTTTTGCATACATGCATGTATAACCACGTATCAATATCTTTGTGTGCCAAGGATAATTGCGAAGGGTGTGGTGCTGAAAGTCTGTGAGAAATCGACGATAGGACACGTAAAAGTGCGAAGATTACAAGGCGTGTGGTAGTATAAGGAACTTCGTGACAAACGTGCTTGGAAATAATATAAATCTTGCTAAAGGTTGGTTCTAAAGTTTATATGTAGTTGTAATTAAGTTTTGGTAACTTGGTGGGCTATTTACACAGGTCAGATAAATTATATCTCGGCGCCTTTTGATATTATCGTCGCATGAGAGAATCATAGTATTTTAACATTTTCAAGTACTCATTTACTAAGTAAATTGCTATTTAACGAAATACTCTTTAGAAATTACCTAATATAACCGAGTTTAATGACGTTAGGTTTGCATACGATGATACAAGTGGAGAAAGTTTGTCATTGCGATCGAGGCAAGGGTGTTACGGAGTGGAGTACTGCAGTGCCAAATGTCCACGTGGGTCAAACAATGTCTTTCCATATACATACTTACGAAGTAATAAATAAATGGCGGCTGCAAGGCGATTCGTGGGGGCTGATACGATAGATACAGTAAACTTTGGTGGGGCGAGCTCGCGCACTTTTCTGTACAAGTGCGAAAAAACGTAAACTGCATGCGAGAGAGATAAAAAGTTCAACCAAAAAAAAACTCTAATAATAAAAGAGTGTCATTTTTGTTCCAAGAGTGTGATATAATCGATTTTATTTTGACAGTTCAATATTAAGTTAGTTATCAAGTTAGTTAGTCATAAACACAAGTTATAAAACATATGGTATTCATAATAATCTTCAAATTAAGTTGTTGATTAACCTAATAAAAATCGGAAATTAGTGTCAATTATTACCATAATTAAATTATGTAATCGATCATAAAATGGAATGTCAGTTATGGCGTTCGGTTGTTGATTATGGTCAGCTAATGACCACCATCCTCCATTCGATGGCTTTGAGTGAAAACCTCGTAACTGCGAAATACGTGACTTTTTAGGAGGCCCAAAAAACCTTATTAGATCTTTATAATCAAATAATTGAAGCCTATTTGGCTTCTACGTGTTTTATTCAAATATTTAATATTGATGTATTTCAAACATTTATTACTCTTGTTTTTTAAATTTTTCTAACTATCTTTGACGCGTCATCGAGATTTTATCAAACTAAACTGACTCGAGAAGGCTTACCTATGCATTAAACACCGTAGGCGGCGTTACAAATAACTATGTAATCAAATTTTTTCGTGATACAAGATGGTGTTTTTTCGTTTCGAGCTTTTCTTTCCAAAAATAAAATGATCTAAAATTGCAGATACAAGGTTTTATCTCTAAGCCATCGCATTGCTATTATTATTTTACAGGAGAGCCGTTTTGAGTCCCGTTTGTGTAATAGCACCCTTTCGATAATGACTTTGATAATAAATCAAGGTACAGGATTTACAATTGACGTGATTCAAATTAGCCATTACCTTGAAACCTCGAAGCTATATAATCGAGTCGTAAATTAACAGTAGGTATTTATGAAGGGCCAAATTAGTAGCAAAGGTTAAGTATTGTGAAAGTTTTTATGGAAAACTATCTAGGTAATTTAAAATCCACATACCTATTAGTTATTGACTTTTTGTGGAATTATTCGAAAGATATAGAAGAACATAGGTGGGACAGTATAAAACAGAGTATTACAATATTCCCTTGGGACTACAATATTAATTTGTAATACTGTGGTAAAAGTCTGGCGCCCTCTTTCGCTTCATTACTTTGTGGTATTCCTAACGGTTGATACCGAGTCCCCCCCAGAACGAAGGCAACGAAGGAACGGGGTAGGGGTTTAGTCAGTAAAAGTCTGACACGCCCTCCCGCTCCGCCCAAGAGCGGGGGAAGTCATTCTGATGATTCCCCTACCATAAAAAAAAAAAAAAAAAAAACACACCAAGAGAAGTAGATTGATGATTTCCCACCAAGAATGGAACTGTTTTAAAGTACTTAGGGCCTGTTTCACCACCTATGATTAAGTTTCGAGTATCTCACTTGACAGATAATTTCATACGAATTCTGTCACATTTTTTAATTTATTCAGTGAGTAGTGCCTACTCGGAGATGGTGAACGAGGCCCTAAATCTTACAAACTAACAATTAGTCGTAGTATAAGTCCGTCTACATCATGTTATAGTCTAGATGTGAATGCGTAGCTAAAATATAGATGAATGTATAACGTTAGCACCACAAGCCGGTGCGGGCTGCGCGCAGCTGCCCAGTGGCCTGCACTCGCCCCGCGCTCCGTCGTCGTAACATCCACTCGAGATCATAGCTTTATACTCCTGCACTTAAATAGTACAACTACACGCATTTCCGGCTCGCATCTACTGTTTCCAATCAGTATTCACCACTGCCGAGATCAGAGTAAACTCTTTAATATTCTAAAAGAAAACAGAACCACAATTCTTCGTAAATGTCGCTTAACTGCATTCCTTGATTCAATTTACCTCTAAAATTAACTAGAGTTATTTGTATGGATACAATTGAATAGACCAGTATTAACATAAAATGATGTTGTTAAATAGATATTTCCTTGTATGGGGCTTGTTAAACGTCGGGGCGGGTCTAATCAAGCTCCATTTATAATCCCACGTGCAAGGTTTTATTTCGCTGCTAACTGCTTAGCGGATCTTGCATACCGGCTAAAGATATTAATTTGATCGACACCTCTAGTTTAACATGCAAGCGTGTAACCGGACTGTGGTCAATTAAATAATCAAGAAATTTAGAAGTAATTCTTCGAAATAGGAATGAGATCATAAACTGCAGCACGGCCTAAATACTTAAACGATATGTTCAACTGAAGTAATAAAATAAATCATTGTGGAATTGGCGGGGAGATGACATGTCAAACACGGATGAGGGTAGGCTGTGGGCCTGGGTACGGCACGCGCACGGCTGTGCTGCGCGCACGCACCGCGAGGGTGCAGAAGTCAAACGATTTATGTGGCCGTGTCGAGTCGAGGACATACACGACAACACGACCGCTGTGTCCTTTAATTCGGATTTACGCCGCCATTGATTTCGGGCCGAGATTAAATTCTATTGTGCTGAATCACTTCCATGACATTCGACACTACTTATTGTTGATATACGATGCCGTCCATTTGTTGGGGAGCTTTAAGCGTCAGGGATTAAGGATTTTTTTCTCTCTGTTTGCAGGCTGAACTCGTAGATATGAGGGCCGAACTGGTGCAAGCACGAGCCGCGTCAGCTGGTAAGTTTTTATTGTATAATAATGTAGCCTCTGAGATTTATTTAGTTGTGCCACAAGAGTGATAAACGGCAAAGCAATCTAGGAACACTTGCAGACATTGCTTAGTCATGTAGAGATCGCCCCCAATGGAGTACTAGGAACCTACTAGCCAAGAACTGTTACGACAACTTCGGGAAGAAAGACATACATAGGTATTATGTTTGGCGATTTCGTGCCCATACCTAATCCTGCTCATAACATTAATGTTATGTCACCAATGTTTCGCTATAAAATGTGATGGCTCTTTTATTTTATAAAAAATGCTTTTCGTATAGTTAATCCATGGTCATAAAAATTATGTATTTCGTGATCAAAAAATGATTGAATGTTGGCAAATTTTGTAATACCCTATATTTTGTACAACCATATTCTAAAGCTGCAATACTGATTTGATCAATGTTAGTTATACAAACTTACGAGGCGTTCGCTCGACGCAGAGAACTTGTCTGCCTGGGTAAAAACTTCATTTACGTCATTTTTTGTCAGTAGCCTCAGATAGCTGAAACAGCTGGAGTTTCAGGAAAGTCTTTATCCAGCAGTAAGATGATACAGTAACTAGTGACTAGCAATGCCATATTCCGATTTGATGGATATGAGTACCTGTGTAATTAAAGGCACACGAAATATCGCATTTTTGTCTTTAATATGGAAACGCGTTTGTGATACCACATGCATGTAATACAGTCTAACAGATACCATGTAGTGGATCCTGGGGCTAGCTTAATTTTAGAACAAGTAAATGATGGTTTCCATGAAATCTCCAATAGTTATAGCTAACTGCAATCCGTAATGCTCTCTACGTTTCTGTTCTTATAAAAAAGTGAAGAAACAAGCCATTTAAATCACAAAATACATTATCATTGTTTTATTTGTAAAATGAGAAAAAGAAGATTTGGAATTTTGTGCCATAGTAACTTTTATTCAGCCACAAAATACCTATCCAACGAGGTTACACACATGCTTTATGGAATGTGGGCCCAGGATGTGCTTTCTCATAAGACGGAACTGTAACCTAGGTTGGACCCAAGAATTCTGGGCCATCGTAAAGTGGGAAAGGTTGATGATGGTATCACCGAATCAGCGGGGAACACCACCGCGATGAAAGATAAACAGATACAAGTACCTATGGTAGAAGAAAGTGAAGCCTACTAATAGTACAGTCTGGATGATTCCCTGCTGAAATAAAAATTATGACAAGTTTGTTAAAACACTCTTTACTGTGTACGAATAAAGCCCAAAGTAGCATGTGATTGTGCAGGAGGGTGTCAGGAAGGGGGCGACGCGGCCGGCAACGTGACGGACGCGGCCCGAGCGCGATCCGAAGCCGCACAGCTTGCGCGGGAGAACGCCGCGCTTAGGGAAACGGTGCTCGCACTGCACTCGGAACTATTTGGAGCTAGGTAAGTCCTTAGTCCTTCTTTTTCGACTCGACTCGACGGTAAACTCGTTAAACTTTTTGGGCCCAGTAAGTGGCCACATTAATACCAGCATCAGTGACGCTCATTAGATCCTCCAAAGTGCAGGTCTAGGGGTACTTGGGGCATTCTAAAATGTTGAGTATACGGCTGGTCTATAAAACCCCATTTCGCAAAATTGTATTTGCAGCAGCCTACCTGGGTGCGCAATCGATTTAGTGCTTTCTATATAGACCACTGCAAATCGCGTCCAGGCGGGAGGTAAGTCGTACTGTCCAGGGATGCGTAGCTTCATAGACGCGTATTCGTCAGTATACGCTTGATATACGGTTACGTGAACCTTACATGCAAAACCATGAAACTCTTACGACTAAGCGGCACGACGGTACGACGGTGATTGTGTAGAAGTGAGTGATTACTGTTAACTTAAAATTTTTTACTTAGTACCTATAAATCCTACAAGAAATAATATTTTGATGATAATTTGGCAAATATTTAGGTAGACAAATTATTAGTAACAGACTAACACTTAAATGATGCTGAAGAGAAAATCGAGAAAGCTAACCTAAAAATAAGGAACACCTTTTTCGTGCTAAAAATATTGTTTTAAAGCTAAATAATATAAAAGCTTTTACTAATAAATAATTCATTTTGAAAGAAACATTATTACTGTAAGTTTCACATTCCATTAGGCATGGGAAAATTACACGGAATACATAAATGAGGTTATCCGCTATTCCATGGAAAATAATAATTATCATTAAAACAATGCCATACCAGCATATTGAAATGATTTAAATTAAATTAACTTAACGTAGAGTTAATTAAGATTGGCATTCGAAGCTCGAGGAGCTCGTAGCTAAGTAATAACCGAACGGGTATACCTTTGGGCTCGCTATAATTATGGCGGTAGTCCCCTCTATGAGGAGTGGCTGGAACAACAACACGGTGTCCTCGCCATCCGCGGGTCCTCATCGGACATGGCAAGTTCAGACGGAATAAAAGCCCGGGTGTCATCATTGTGACGGTGGAAGCAAACGGCGGCAGCGAACTCTCACGCCGTGCCCTGATTCGGAGCGAGGAGTAATAGCAGGCGGTAGCTTCCTTTTTACGAAGCAGTAATGCTAGCGAAGCAGGAGGCTGCGCGCATGAGGAAACGAACGTCCTAGTACCCCAGCTGCCGAGATTTCGACCCCGACTATAACCACGGTAGACGCGAGCCTGTAAATAGAATATGTTTAAATATTCATCATCATCTCAGCCGAAAGACGTCCACTGCTGGACATAGGCCTCCCACAACGACCGGCCCTATGCGTCTGGCATCCATCGGATTCCCACGACTCTCGCCAGATCATCGGTCTACCTTTTGGGAGGCTTTCCAATGCTGCGTCTCCCGGTAGTTTAATTCATGAATCCCCGAGCGGTCCTATGAGACCGCGGTGTTATTGTTTTACTATTGTGTCTCGTTTTGTGGGTATGTGATAGGTTAAATATTGAATAAACGAAATGATTATGATTCCAGACTGGCCACGAAGTACCTGGACAAAGAGCTGGCGGGTAGGATACAACAGCTTCAACTCCTGGGCAGGGACATGCGCGCTGAACTGAGAGACTCTCTCTGGGCTCAGGTAAGTCTTCTTATTACCTTAACATACTTAAGTCTGCCTCACTTTTGCCCGTGACATTGTAGCTTCGTTTCTCAAGAAGTGTAATGATGTGGCGACTGTTAATTATGGGATGATTTTACGGTTTATCTTCAGATTGGGGAAATTACAATAATAATTTCTCTGTGGCAGCTTTAAAACTAGATTTGTATTCGATCGATGACCCTGATCCTCCCGTATCCTTATACCTACATATCATGCAAAATCCCCCGCCGCGTCGATCTGTTTGCGATAAACTCGAACTCTACTCAACGGATTTTCATGCGATGTTCACCAGAGTAATTCACGAGGAAGGCTGAGGTGTACAAAATATTCATGTATATTTGAGGAAAAAAAACCAGCGACCCCAATTTCGCTGATGATCAATTTCGCTGATGATGATGTGAAATATACACAGCTCTTTCTAACCTTTCGGAGAAATTAAAGATCAGACTAAAACGGCTGTAGATATAGCTAGGCAGAGTCGGGACCTAAAAGAAAATATGAAGTCCCACCCATTAGAAAGAAAATTGATAATAAATAGAAAGAAACTGTGTGTAAGATGAAAATATAAGTGGCACAGAAATGGGAACTGATCTAAAAGGGTATTAGTAGAAGATTACGGATGTTATGTACCGTTACAAATTACAATGTTGATACTACCGTGTATTGCTAAATCGTATATGTATAATGTAAATATCTAGGAAGAAACCCAAGTAATAGACTCAGAATCAGTAGGTACCCATCTTAGGCCATATATCTGTGCAACTAAACAGCAGCTTTACATTCCCGAGTCACACGTGCAGAGGCCGCAATTGAGAGTATTACGCGGTGACGCGATTACAACAAGAAAGCTGCGCTGGCGTCGCGCCGCACATATCGATAGAGTGTTTAGTAAGCTTGTGTCTGCCCCTTGTCTGCGGTTTTTGCTTACATTAAACGAACACCTGCATGGTATTGCGATTACAACTTTAAAAAAATACCTTGCAAATACAATACGACATTTGCACATTTAATTGTTTGTTATATCAAAATATAGTAACGCCTTTTTATACGAAATTAGCTGCTGCCAGCATCTTCGTCCGCGTGATAGTAAAAATGTATCTCAAGGGAACATATTCCTAGAGGAAAAAATCCTATGTGCTATTCCAGGACATGGTCAAATCGTCTACCGAGTTTTCATCGCAATCTGTTCGTCATTTGAGCGTTAAGGTAAAAAAAACAAAGGCACGCTTAGTCACAACCGCCTTTATGATATTATTGTGATGCGTGCACCGAAAACCACCACAACAGTTTGTTTTTGTCTGTGGATTATATACTTTGCTAATTTTTTTTAAACGTCAGTGGTCAGTTTTACCAGCAAGAGTTTGAATATTTAAAGTTGCGGATAGCTAGTAACTAAACGCGTTAGATTCAGTGGGAATCGCTACCGAGTGAAAACGCGCCAGTTGTTATATTTTTTTCCCAATGTCAGGTTCCAACAACATTTTGATGCTGGTCTTTCATCGACGTACTAAGTAGGTATGCAAAACCAAAACAAAAAGGCGCGGTATTAATTGCTTTACCTCGTTTACTGGTCTTAGCGTTATTGCGATAACTGCTTGAGTTAGAAATCACGATGTAGGTTAAAATAACGCCATTATGATTCAACTACTCATCCTCGAGGACGTAAGTACTTAGCCGCAAGTGGACGCCTACTGTATTTTTACCGAAATAATAAAAATGGCAAAGCACTATTTTGTGTGTGTTTTTTAATGGTTTTGCGGTCATATACCGCTAAGACACTTATGATGAGAGGTCACTTTGAAAAAAAAAAAAGCAGTATCCGCTATGGTACTTAAGCGTTTTAAACACCGTAGATCAGTCGTTCTTTCGTTTCTATTTCCTTTGCTTCGCCCAAGACTTTAAAATTTAACGTTGTCAAAGTTGGGTAGCTTCTGATCATTGGGGACGTATGCGACGACGTACCAAGACGTCCCGACGAAGGGGAGGTCGTCTTAGTTTTGGCGTATTTCGCACAAGGACGATGCGCAAAGAGAAAATGAGATTACAAGTACTTTCCCGTTACGCAGCAGGCGTTCAAGAAGCCTCTACAGGGTCGACGGATTCAGGGACATCCATCGCCCCATCAATCAAGTCTCTCTTTCATTTCAATGAGAGAATTCGAATACACATCCCGGCGCTGTGAAACACCGCGCGATTTACAATGCTTTGCTTGTAGCAAAGACTCACTAAACACGTGCTATGCTGCTCCTAGGCTTTACAGCATCCTTCACATCGCGATCAGCTCAATATAACTTTTCCCTTGTATTCCTTTTATTCGTGTCTTTCTTGTCCTATCTTGAATATACAGGGTGTAAAAAGACCGATCACATAGCCGAGAACTACACATTCTGTACATGTAATTAAGTAACTTAGACCAAAAAATATTGCTGGAAAAAAACTTTTATTTTTAAAAAATAATTAATTAATAATAATTCCGATCAGCTGCGCGTTTGGCCGCCCCCGCTTTGTCATTGAACCGACCGCACGCTTGTGTGTGTGAGACAACCGTCTTGTTTAGTTTTCACTGCATTTAGAAGTTACATGCGTAATTTGTTATGAAAAATTGATAATTTTGATAATGTCTGTTCGGATCAAAGTTTACTAATGACACTAGGAATACGATTTGAAAAAAAAATATGTCCAGAACCAGTGTATTCCCAGGTATGTTCTAGAAGAAAAAAGCTATCTCAGTGATGAGTAGAATATGGAGTTTTCGTGTTCGTTAAGGGTCTTTTTTAGAGTCCGACCGAAACCGTAACCAATAAAGAATATTCGGCTGTGGCTTCAGTTTCGGCCGAAACCGAAACCGACGTGGTAGTATTAAATTCCTTAAAATATTGAATTTTGGAGCATTTTACCCAAATATTATTGTTACTTGATTTATTTTTTTTGTCTTCTTTTTTTAAACAACAAAATAAAGTTACCGACTCAATATTCAAATATAGTAGAATCATTCAAGTACAGAAACGAAACAAAAACTTAACTCTAAAGTTGTTTACGTCAGGCGATAAAGTTGTGTTGCTACAGAGCTATCCGAACGGCGCACGACAATTTCCTAACAGGGCCGCCAGCGTCCGCCAAAGCGGTGCCACGAGAAACGAAGTAAGGCAAGCGTCAACAACAAAACAACCACTTCCAAAAACAGTTTCGGTAAAAATTTCGGCCAATTTTGGCCGAAACCAAAATTGTCGCCGATACTTGGTTTTTGCCCGAAACTCGGCCGAAACCGTAACCGAACTTTCGGTCGGACACTAGTCTTTTTACAGGCGATATTAGGTGGGCTGAAGAGTTTGTAGGCTTATTGTGTTCCTAAAATAAAAGTTCCTATAATTGCATTCCATAATGTTACAAAGGTGACATCAAGCCAACCGTTAATCAACCGTTGAAAAGTAGTATTCTGTTTAAAAGATGCGAAATTACCGTTGAAGACGATGAACGCAGTGGACGCCCTAAAAAGGAGGTTAACGATGAAAACATCAAAACAGATAAAAAAAATTATTCAAAATAATTTTGAATGATCTTAAAATGAAGTTGATTGAAATAGCCAAGATTCTAATGATATCAAAAGAACGTGTTGGACAAATCGTGCATGATTGTTTGGACATGCGATAGCTGTGTGCAAAGTGGCTGCCGCGCGTACTCACAGTCGATCGAAAACAACGCGTGTTGATGATTTGGACCAACGTTTATTGATATTTAACCGTAATAAGACCGAATAAAATATATAACTATAAAAATGGTATCAAATTTTTTTATAACTTCTATAATTATTATATCGCTCTCAACGTGACTCAAAGATGACCAAATTTTAGCCTACGAACTTTTCAGCCCTCGTGTTACTGCCGGAGCACATCGTCCTTCAGAACCAAATATAACTTTGACGCTGGTCTTCTCTTGCGCAGGTGGAGGCAGAAATCCTGGTGCAACGTCACAAGACATTAGTCCGCGTGTGTCGCGGTGCGGGCGCCGCGCGAGGCATGGCGCGCCCCCCTCCCGCACCGCACCCCGCGCTCGAGCACGCGCCGCACCCCGGCCGCGCGCTCGCCCGCACCGTGCGCGTGCGGCGCTCGCCGCATCTAGGACTCGGCATCTCTGTTACTGTGAGTATAGCATGGCGCGCCCCCCTCCCGCGCCGCACCCCGGCCGCGCGCTCGCCCGCACCGTGCGCGTGCGGCGCTCGCCGCATCTAGGACTCGGCATCTCTGTTACTGTGAGTATAGCATGGCGCGCCCCCCTCCCGCGCCGCACCCCGGCCGCGCGCTCGCCCGCACCGTGCGCGTGCGGCGCTCGCCGCATCTAGGACTCGGCATCTCTGTTACTGTGAGTATAGCATGGCGCGCCCCCCTCCCGCGCCGCACCCCGGCCGCGCGCTCGCCCGCACCGTGCGCGTGCGGCGCTCGCCGCATCTAGGACTCGGCATCTCTGTTACTGTGAGTATAGCATGGCGCGCCCCCCTCCCGCGCCGCACCCCGGCCGCGCGCTCGCCCGCACCGTGCGCGTGCGGCGCTCGCCGCATCTAGGACTCGGCATCTCTGTTACTGTGAGTATAGCATGGCGCGCCCCCCTCCCGCGCCGCACCCCGGCCGCGCGCTCGCCCGCACCGTGCGCGTGCGGCGCTCGCCGCATCTAGGACTCGGCATCTCTGTTACTGTGAGTATAGCATGGCGCGCCCCCCTCCCGCGCCGCACCCCGGCCGCGCGCTCGCCCGCACCGTGCGCGTGCGGCGCTCGCCGCATCTAGGACTCGGCATCTCTGTTACTGTGAGTATAGCATGGCGCGCCCCCCTCCCGCGCCGCACCCCGGCCGCGCGCTCGCCCGCACCGTGCGCGTGCGGCGCTCGCCGCATCTAGGACTCGGCATCTCTGTTACTGTGAGTATAGCATGGCGCGCCCCCCTCCCGCGCCGCACCCCGGCCGCGCGCTCGCCCGCACCGTGCGCGTGCGGCGCTCGCCGCATCTAGGACTCGGCATCTCTGTTACTGTGAGTATAGCATGGCGCGCCCCTTTACGTGATGCCAAGTCTTCGCACCGTGCATGCAAGGTCTTGGCATCTCTATTAGAGTTGTGAGTATGGCATGGCGCGGAAGGCGTAAACAAAAGCACAGTAATATCACTGTTCTGGGCAATGTGGTCGCAAAGCGACAAAGCCCTTTAAGCAAATAAAAAAAAAATATATCACTGTCTGCGATCTTTGCGTTAACTTACGCTGTTGGCGGCCAGTCCTGCCAGCCGCAACCGTGATAGATAATGACGTGTACCGAGCGCACACGAATAACGACAAAGGGATTCATTCTGATGTTCATATCTGGTTTCAGATTTGAATAAATTCTTGTTCCAGCACTTTAGCCTTTTTTAAAGAACTTTTACCTTGAAACAAAACATAATTCCTCGTTTGCCTATTAGAATATTCTGAATCTCATGCTGCTACCAAATAAAGTTAAGTGTATCTTTCATAGAGCACAACAATAAGAGCGCGTACGGTGCTACCGCAGTCACTAAACGTACCCTATACCAAGGTTATGCGGCAATTTTCGCCACTCGCAGCAATTGCAAGTTTACGTACGAACGCTTTGATTGGCTGATGAATTGGTTGTCAATTCATCAGCCAATCACAGCAGGCGAAGCTCAACTCTCCCCTGCCGTTTTTTAGTGACATTGATTTAGAACAAAAACCGTACCGATGCTCTCTCCACTGGTTATTTGTTTCTTGTTATCTACTCATAAATAGCAAAATGACTGGATCTGATCAAACAGGTTCTTCATCACTTAACTATGTGCCAAATTGACTCAGAACATCCTATACTCATAATATGTATGATTTCATTGGACACAGGGAGGTCGTGAGCACGGCGTGCCGATCCTGATCTCGGAGCTGGAGGCGGGCGGGCCGGCCGCGCTCACCGGCGAGCTGTACGTGGGCGACGCCATACTCGCCATCAACGACGTGGATCTCACACAGGTATGCACGACAGTACAGACACAGTGCTAGGCATAACTCAGTGGGAGGATTTCAAGCTGTATGTGCTTTCCTGGGTTGACAAAACAGTACCCTGAAATTAGGGCAGAGAAGGAACAGGAGTGGGTTTTAGTCAGTAGAAGTCTGACACGCTCTCCTGCTCCGCCCAGAACGGGAGAAGTCATTTTGATGATCTCCCAACTTAAAAAACAATTAAAGCTGTATATGCACTATTCAAAGAACAACAGTAAGGGTTGTATAAGATCCTAAGCTTAATTATTAGGAGTTAGGTACTAGCTGATGGGGCCACGCTGACAGGATAAATTAATTCTTGAAGATGTTTACTTTTTTCCATCCAACGCATGTCCTTAGCTAAGTGGATGGACGGACTGTTTTTTTACC
Organism: Mythimna separata; assembly: GCA_030763345.1. NCBI lineage: Eukaryota > Metazoa > Arthropoda > Insecta > Lepidoptera > Noctuidae > Mythimna > Mythimna separata. The sequence continues at coordinate 19,055,933 of CM061171.1, read as the reverse complement.
ATAAAAGAGTGGTTTAACACTGGGTGACGTCACTTGAACCGTGACCTTGATCTCTTTAACTGAGCTAGAGGCTATCCAGGGACTGCATGTCAAGAGAAAGGGAGTTCTATCTATAAAAAAAATATATATAGCTTATAAAAAAAAACGTTTTAAATAGAAGTAAAACTAATTTCTGAACTGGACTCTTTATTTTAATTATTTGTTGGTGTAAAATTGCAAAATATATAACGTCACACTAGGGGCAGGAGTCTCACAAATGCGACCAACTGTGACGAGAATGAGACCGGCCATTCAAAAATCGTAAAATTCGTGTGACTTTTCTTGGATGCTTCCCTATTTTTATTTAAAGAAGTGATACAACTTTCTCGATATTGCCAACTTCCGAATCGATTTACTAATCTCAAATTCGCATTTGATCATAATAATAATGAAGTGGCACTACCACCCAAATATCTCTATCAGATAATGGCCCTACATTGTGTAGAGTTGTTCCTTGTTAATAATGACATATTTCGAAAACCCGCTAACCATTTGACATTTGTAGGCTTGTCACAAAGAAGCAGTACAGGCGCTGCAGAGTGTGAAGGGAGACTGCGCGCTGTGTGTGCAGTTCATAGCCACAGATGACGACGACAGACTGTCCGAAGATAACTATAGGTATGAACATTACAGTGTACTCGGGTTAGGAAAAAAGTGACTCGTTGTTACTAAGCTAAGCCACACCTCTAGACCAATTAGATCATAGTAAATTAGATAATCGTGTTCACATTAACCAGTAAAGCCGGGTACTCATTAGCGAGCTGTAACCGTAACTTATGTGATACAGTAACGAGGTTCTAGTGTGTACGCGTTTTACAATTACGGCTCACGACGTCGCCGGAATGCTTTCACTGAGCGTACTCATTTTGCGAGCTGTAACTGTAACCAAACAGATACAGTAACGAGGTTCTCCCCTCTTGACATCCACGAGCGCACTGCGAGCGCCCTTTGATCCGCGGCAAAAACCGACAATCGTCGGCTCGTTGCGAGTCGCTCGTGTAGCGTTCGTCGCAGGCTCGCGAACCACGTACACATTATGTTTTTGGTAACAGTAACGGTCACAGTTACGTGCAACGTTACGGGTTTAGAAATGAGTACGTTGTAAACGTCGGATCGTTGCGAGCCGCACGCGTACCGCTCGCAGCAGGTTTGCGAACCACGTACACACTATGGTTTTTTGGTTACAGTACATGCAACGGTTACAGTTACGGCTCGCTAGTGAGTACCCGGCTTAAAGTTGTAGCAAACCCTTTCGACACTACGCACGGGTGATTTGCTAATGTTAAACATTAATATCTCAGCCGTTCGTAAAAATTAAAGTGAACATTGTAACTATTATAATTAATTATAAATAATCACTTAGTTGAAATTGACAATATTTATTTCACCAAGCACACAAATTTATTTAAAAAAATACTGCGTTATAAAAAGTTTGCTTACTTTCCAGTTGCACTGATGAGTCACTATTTTCTTAACGCGAATAAAGTATAGTCAATATACGTTGCATGTAAAACAGCTAGGCCCTAGACTGATAAGCGTAATTATGTGTTAGAACTTGCGTCATCACATGTTACTCGTAATATGGTTGTCTGACTGTTTAAGTATTAAAGGTCATTGGACATCTTAGTATGGAAACCATACCCATGGCGGACACAAATGAAATTAGTAGAGTGTAATGATATAAGGCTCTGATTTACTATGGTATTAGTCACATTAATGTGAGACACAGGAATATTGAAAAATTCAAGTGTTATAATAAGGGCATGTTTCACAATGTCCGAGTAGCCACTACTTCCTGAATAAATTAAAAAATGGAACAGAATTTGTATGAAATTATCTGCCAAGTAAGTTACTGGGAACTTAATCATAGGTGGTGAAACAGGCCCTAAGTGTTATAAAGTGATATGAGGAATATGAATATAATACTAGTTCATTAAAATATATTTATTGAATTTGATCCAAATCAAGCATAAGATCATTTAAGAAGGCAGCAGGTTGGCGCCTGTTGCTTCCTGATAGCTAACGAAGGACTGCGCAGAGGGCGGTCCGCCACTCTTCGCTTTTTTTGGTGAAGCCGTGAGGCACACAACTATTTGTATTTTTTATTTTGTTCTAACTTATTTTTTTGTTTCGTGTTACATTCATTTAAAAAGTTGATTTTCTGTGTCTTGTGCTGTATGTACCAAATAAATTACTTTTCTTTCTTTCTTCTTTCAAAGCAGGTCAGATACGCCCAATGATCTTTTATGGTTTCTTCTGTGTACATTTTTATTACCTACTGTTTCGTTATAATATTGTATGTATGTGTGCGTCAGGTTCCCGCTGTACCCGGAGGACGGCGAGGTGTTCGGCGGCGAGCAGGACGGCTCGGGCGCCACGCCCACCGCGCCGCGCACGCCCGACTACAACAGGCAAGTACTACTGTGTACGTCCCCGTCAGGGGAAGTGGCGAGCGACATCGGGGCTACGCCCTCTTGTCGCAGAAGCCTGCCGGGCTCCGTCAATACGGACCCGTCATTAGGTTTGCCGCAAGGGCAAGTGAAGAAAGGAATGGAAGTGAATGGAAAAGGCACTGCCTTCCTCTCTGAAAAGTTGGCTTCGTTTGAGTTGCTTGAGGCTTGAGTTGCCTCAGTGGCAACTGGAGGAAGGAGTGGAACGGACGTTCCTTCCACTCTGTACAGGTTCGTACAGCTTTCATCCCTATTTATTGTGTACTACTGTAGCGACATCTACTACATAATTATGACATCACAGAATCCTTGCATCGCGCAAGCAAAGTTCTCCGCGCGATTTTAACAAGTACAACAGCCCGAAATCATCTATCGGGTAGTAGCCCACCGCACATAACACCCGTCCGATCGGAGGATCCTCCCTTTTCAACGGATATATGTGGGACTTTAATCTCTGTACCACATACTTCCAAACTACAACATAGCCTGCTCGGGTACTACTTTTTTATTGATATAAACTAGGGTTTGACTGCTATGTCAACTGAAGGTAAGCAGTGATGCATTCGTTGATTAAGATGCTATTGACTCTGCTCGCTTTGATGTCATAATAAAGGTTATATATATACACATGTGGGTCCTGGGTAGAACGAAAGACAGCCCCGGGACCCTGTAATGCAGGCAAAAAAGTTATAGGAGTGGGTTTCAGTCAAATCGCAAACGCAAGCCCAGCACTGTAAGTATCGCTAATACATTTTTTTTTACATAAATTATATAAGACTCATTTTATTTCTAGTGTGGGGCATCCACACCCGAAATAAAATGAGTCGTGTCATGCTTGTGTTCGAACATGTAAACTCATATACATAAGACGTTCAAACTGAGACCCAATATTAGTGGGTCGAATATTTGTTTCTTACGGAAAGCGAACCTACGACACGCGACAAAGGAACCAATCGCTCAACAACTACGCCAACAGTGCCATCAAAACATACGGATGTTTTAGAGAAACACGGATTTCTCTACTATATGGATTTCCGTATTCTGCAGTCGACTGATTAAATAAATTATGATGTTGTGTGAAATAACAACAAGCAATTTATGTGGCTTTGATGCGGTAAGTAATAATACAGTCGGAACATTTTAGTAGGCGTTCATAATTGTATTTATTACAGCATACGATTCACTACAGATTATATTAGCCACAGGTCCATTAAATAACTCATTACCTTTGAAGTTCCTATAGCAGTTACAAATGATTATATATGTGACTAAGTCTGCGTGATGGTTTTTGGCAAAAATAGTGAAACGGTTTAGGTGAAGCTAATAGTTTGTAATCTAGCGTAGCATTCACGAATAAAGATAAAATTCATGAACAAGAGAAATTATACTGTTTAATTTTTCCTGTAAACGTAACCATAGATCAAAAATCTCACCGTAAGGGCCCGGCAGGGTTGAAGTTAGTTCCTGAGGCCATGTCAGGCCTCCGTCACTCCATGTCATTGCGCGCTATAAGTGCCTACCGCCCAGCCGAGCGGTCTCGGTCCGCTTGCGGATCAAATTCAGTGCGGTTTTCGCAAGCGAAGCCTGCGCACGCCGTTCAATTTTAATAGTGCTGTTCGTTCGTACGCGTACCTATGATGCCTTGCTTGCTTTAGATGGGTGCAAATCAAGTAAAAGAAGGGATAAACACCTAACATTTTTCCATTTACCTGACAATGACAAAAGTACGACGAAATTTATAAAAGAAATATTTTATAAACGATACAATTTTAAACTGTATTTAATTATAAATAAATTGTAACTACAAGTCAGAACATTCACAGGTCTCAATAACATAAACCCAAAAAGTCATGTTAATTTAATTTTATCGAAGAGGCAGCCCTGCGATTGCTGCGGGATCGCGCGGTGCGAAGCAATCACAACTGTACGCCTGAGCATTAAGGCACATTTAAGCATGCAGTGGTTGCCGACGCGACGGAGTAGGCTATTATAGTAGTAGGTATTGTAAGTTTTCTACTGAGTGAAGTATCTGTTACGTAGTAACTATTTAGTAATCTGTGGCCATGTGTTGTGTGAAAGAGAACCCCGGAGACCTGAGGCGAAGGTAAAAATGGAATAGGAGTGAGGTTTAGTCAATAAAAGTCTGATACGCCCTCCCGCTTCGCCTCGAGCAGAAGTCATATTAATGATTTCCCACATAAAAAAAATTACTAACTAAAATCTACCTGTGATCCTTCAGTTTCCCATTGCGTTTACCCACGGTAATGCTTTCGAATGATCGCGCAGTCCAACCAATACGCCTCCCCTGACAGACAGCTCTGCGATTCCCGCTATTAATGGTTTCCCACAACCTTGCCAGGTCAATAAAATGCTAATAACGTGACTGTCATTTTTCTACAAAAATAAAATGCTCATTATCAAGTTGTCTCTGACCAAAATATCATGCGATCAGCCGATTAATCAATTGGATTGATATTGCATCCTAAAATAAAAAAAAATAGACGGAAATTCACATGCTAGTAAAATTTTATAGCTTTGTAACTATGTATAGGTGATGTAATCTTTCACGCCTTCGATATATTGAATGTTTTGTAAACTCATTCAAAATCAACCTGACGAGAGCTTGGTCGATGCATTTCATACAGAGTTCAATGTTGTAGTATATAACGTACATATATTAATATTCCTTCAGAGTTGATTACCAAGATGCTATTGTGTAGAGATCATTTTGTCATGTATGTTTTTTTTTAAACTGAGAAATCATCAAATAACCCCTCCTGTTCAGGGTAGAGCGAGATCCCTGTCTGCTTTCATTTGCCCATCGCGTTCCAGGACCGCAGTAACTCTTTCGAACAATCCCGCAGCCATGGTAGGATTGTTAGTTTTAAGGGGGATGTTCCAGCTTAGCCCGCGAAATTCAAATTTTCTTACGTTTTTTGCAATTTGAAAGCCAGTGATAAGTTGTATAAAGTTAAAAATACTTAAGCGGTTGTAAAACGTAACTAGTTACATAATTATAAACATAAAAATCATTAATACAAGCCTCCAAGCTCACCTAAGTGTAGGAACGATTTTTTCGAGGTCAAAAACGTTCTTGCAATTAAGTGAGCTTGGAGGCTTGTATTGATGATTTTTATGTTTATAATTATGTAACTAGTTACGTTTTACAACCGCTTAAGTATTTTTAACTTCATACAACCTACCACTGGCTTGCAAATTGCAAAAAACGTAAGAAAATTTGAATTTCGCGGGCTACCTGAAGCATTCACCTTAAGGCTGTCTGTTATTTTTGTTTCAATCATTTCGTAGCTATATACTTGAAAGTTTACACAACAAACGAAATGGCAACGGTAAATCTCACTGTACAATAATCGTTTACACTTACAACATGTGAACAAGATAATATCTGTAGAAACGCATTAGAGACCTCGCAAGAGAAATACTAATGTTGTAAACGCTAAAGTAATTCTGTCTCTCTGATACCTTTTAGCAATTTAATGACTACACGAATTCATTTAAACTTGGCACACGGGTAAACGGTACCCTGGGCTAGGGCAAAGAATACTTTTAGTCTCAGTAGTATTTTCTCTTGGCATAATAAAATACTTTTTACGTGGGTGAAGCTGTAGACAGAAGCTAGAATTGTATAAAAGTGTAGAATATTGTGTTCCGCTCCGTCTGCTAAGTTTTTACATTTTAACGTTCAGAGCTTGCTTTTTTTTTAAATACGTAATTCTTTTAAGCCGTCCAAGCGCCTACTGATTATAATTATTTAGTGTGGGCATGTTGAGCAGTTGTCAGTCGCTATTCTTGGCAGCGTAGCAAGTTCCCCGCGTCAGTTCTCGACAGCCGCGTCGATGACAACTCGGTAACCGACACGTAACGCCATTCATGGCGACGCGTGACGTCACACCAATTACATGCTCATTATGTCGAATTGAACTATTGCAAGTGGTAGAAATGTAGCTTTAAATGAACTTTTGTTAAGAAAATTACTGCCATCAAGAAATTTAGTAGGATTTGACATCGACATGCTAAGAAAAATAAAAAGAAAATTGCCTATATCGAATCCGGTAAATTGACTGAAATTAAATTAGTGACGCATTAGAGCTATCAGTTTACATATTCCTTGATGATTTTAACGATGCAATGGCCAGACAACATCAGTAAAAATAAATTACTGAAGAACTGGTCGGGAGTGATCATTTGCTTGAAACTAATCAAATCACAAAATCCTAATTGCCTCAGTCCCTTCTCAGAATTTCCTTACTAAACCCTTTATTGGAATGGTGCCCAAAAATTACGCCCATCACATTAGGGACAATTTAATACCATTATGACTGCTGAGTGTACAGTGTACACTAATCTTTTTGAGATAATAACGAAACCGTAAGATGTTATTTATAACATGTTTGTAATGAAGCAAGCTATCGACTTGTGAATATTACTCAATGTAGTGTAACAAACTTAAATAATACATCTACAGTACAGTTTATGACTTCACTTTTTCGGGCAAATTTTCTTAGATCCTTGGGTTTTTCTGTTAATTGCAGTAACTACCACATCTTCGCTTACCATCAAGTGAGTGGGCAAGTAGAAGCCTGTAAATAATAAAAATAACGCCTTATTTTTGCCCCATGGTGCAAATCCCCAAATAAATTCTTAGGCAGCCTTTCCTGTAGGAACCAATGTATTTAAGAAAATAGTGTCATCCGCGGGTTGGTTTTTTATCTGTGTGTGGATACACGTACACCAAGTCTTCCACCGATCTGTTGTTCGCGATAAACTCAAAAACTACTTTCATGCCATTTTGACAAATAGAGTGATATTTATCACTCTATTTGTCAAAATGGCGAGGAAGGTTTAGATGCATATTTATTATAGTAGATAAAAGTCGAGCATTTCAATGGTTTGTAACAACCATGCGAAGCTGAGGCGGGTCGCTAGTTTTATTTTAATTAATATAAACTAGTGCTTGACTGTGTTCCCATCTGATGGTAAGCAGTAATGTAATCGTTTGTGAGGTGCACTAGTTTATCAAGAGCCTATTCACTTTTGCCCTGACGATACCTAAATTATAATCGGACGGGAAGACAACAATAATAATAAGCCAAGAGACTAGCACCTTAGGAGGCTCGCGTTATGCGTCTGGATCAAGGGTTTAATTCAGAAAACGGTACTCCAGGACACGGCTCGTATCGTTATAAGGTTCCTTTCTCAGGAGCCCTAATCCTAAACCTTGGACCCTGCTCCCGATACCGGTGGGCAACAAATTTTATTAATAAGTAATTAAATAAAAATTGTTGCCCACATTAAATAACGAAATAATAATAAGGAAGGAAATAATTGTACTCGCATACACATGGACATGTAGTCACTTTAGTGGTATGTTCGCAGACGCACATCGGAGGCGGGGTCGCACAGCGAGTGCGAGTCGGAGCCGTACCGCGTGGCGCCGGCCGCCACCTACCCCGACTACAACAACATCAACAACAACCTCAACATACTCGACATGGACGACGACTCCATCAAGATCGAGGCCAGGCTCGAGGTACCACACACCATTATTGTTATCATCATCATTATTTCAGCCAAAAGATGCGTCCACTGTTGGACATAGGCCTTTCATCAGTGTCAACACAACGACTGATCCGGTGCGCCTTGCATCAATTGGATTCCCGCTACACTCATCAAGTCAACGATCGGTCCAGCGGATGGTAGGCCTACCAACGCTCCGTCTTCCGGTACGCAGACACCATTTCAGAAGGTTTCGGCCTCTTTGACCATCTTTTCTGCTAACAATGTGCCTTGCCACACTGCGGTCAGGTCAGCGATTCTTCGGGCTCAGTCGGTAACTTTGGTTCGCCTGATCTTCATTCCTAATCTTCATTCCTGATTCAGAAAGACGCATGGAAACTCCGAGCATATAGACCTTTGCATTGAACGAAGAAGAATGTAAGATGGTACGATAAAACCCAACTAACCTCCAGTTGCCCTTTGCATTCTTGGGCTACAGTAACTCTTTTAAATGTTCCCATAGTTCGTTGGGTAGTGGTAAGTATACGTCACTGATGTTGCATGTATTTTTTTGAGATTTCATAGTTATAAAATAGTGTTATTGAAGGAAAAAAATAATAATATTACATTTTGAAAAAGGCATAACAGGTCAGCAGTTTATTTAGAATGCCAAGTCAATTCGAAGTCTTTCATTATCACAGTTCATAGTGTGCAGTTTTATAAAGCGGCAATTCCATAGACACAAAAGTTGAGTTTAGCGGGTGTTACAATGTGTGCGTGTTGTGTAGTGGTCGGGCAGCGCGCTGGGCGGGCGCGGCGTGCGGGGCGTGCGCGCGGCGCGGGAGGCGTCGTCCGGCGAGTCCGCCGCGTCCACGCCCGTGCACGCGCGCCCCACCGCGCTCAAGAAGAAACGCAAACCTCAGGTACAATACACCTAGCTGCTTGTATCTACACCACACCCGCTGTACTACTAATAATAATGTGATTCATAGTTCGAGATCATTTCAATCCATTGTCCAATCTATCACTATATGTATGAATTAAAATGTAATTTAAACGTCTTCTAGATAAAGATATTTGATAATTATCTCGAATCCTGGATTCAAATATAGTGATATGATACAATGATATCTTGCACGCAGAATCTATTAGGAAAACGAACCTGTAAAGCACATAAACTAGAAAGTACTGCACTGCTCTGTCTCACGTTTTGTTAAATATTGGCTTAAGCAAACGCACACGCTTTGATATGCTGGTCGACCAAGAAAGCTTAATAGGAATATAGGATAATAAAACGAAGATATTGAATAAAATAGCTTACATAGATCAAATAAATTCTGGAAATAGGTACATGTTGAACTTACCCCTTAAGAGGTCGTTTTTTTTTTTAATTTTCTATAAAATATACAGTTCTAGGGACTTGAATTAAATAGGTTACTGAAGGTCTCAATACCAAGTGAAAGTCATGATTCTTTTTACATTTAATTTCTTTTAGACAGAGAGCTGTTTAGAAACCTCGCACGTCGTGGTATGTACCTAAATAGTTTCTAGTTCTGTTGTTTAGTTGGAGTCTTCGCACGGAGTGTGTTTAGAGTAGGCGTTAACGTTGCGTAAACGCCGTGCAAGCGTATTGTAAACGCGATTGTATAGATACTTCGCTTATCGCAGTGTTAACGTCGTACAGATCAAATACCGGCACGAATCTTGAGCGCTCGGCAAAAAAGAAGGATCGTTTTGCGCATCGTACACATCGAAAAGCCAATCACTGTACTCCCCGCCCCCGCGTCTCACTTCACGCCACTAAAGAGATCCGATATTACTCTTCTGCGCAAGTGGATGTCAGCGCTCAAGATCCATGTCGGTATCACCATGCAACTCTGGATAAATACCAAACGCGAAGGCTTCCTTAGTAACAATACTAAGATAGTCCCCGTGTTTACATCGGGGACGACCTTGGCTGACGTATGTCACTGTAGAACAGCTGGAGCGTAGCCAGTGATGCCGTTTAGAGATTGCGCTGTACTGCATAATATATTATTATTAGTTATCATACTAAGTAACGTCAACCGTCAAAATTTATCATTGACAACGTCCTTTATTTCGTAGCAAAAAGGGCGGTTTTCGTAGTTCAAGACACGTAGTTGACTGTACGTATACTGTAAATTAAACTAATTGTCACATTAATCGTTGAAATCATAATTGGTATCTGTGGTAGTGGCGTAGACTACATTTTGTAATGATTTGTTGTAGGACTGGCGCACTAAGGGCGCGTACAGACCTGTGGAACTAGAAGCTCCCTCCTCTGACGAACCTCTCGCGGAAACGCCCTGCGATATCCTGCCTGTTTCTGATGGAGGTAAGTCGTATGTCAGACCTGTAAATTTAGCTTAAAAATATTTTTTGTTGGCATCGTATCCGTTAAAGATAATAAATAAAATTTGTACAGTTATCTAAATATATATTTTGAATTTTTATTTTTAGTGTTTTGTAATCTAAGGTAAGTTAAGAAATCATTTGTTTACTTTGTAAAATGGGTAATTGAATAAATTATTTTTAAAATCACATCTGGAATAGCTGACCTGCACAGTCAAAGCTTCCCCAGCTTGAGCGTGTAGTAGGCCCAAAATAAGGCGCATTCCGGGGCTGCCATTTTTGACGTTCAAAAGTACCTACTGGTTCCCCATATATTTTTAATATAATAAATGAATGAAGAAACCCAATTGTGGTTTAAGCTCACCTGTGTACATCAGCTGTCCTATTTTTATAGTTTAAAAAAGCCCAACGTTGTAAATAATATGAATTTTGATCTTGAATATAACACGGCAAAATGTAAAAATGTACCTAATGGGGTATTCAATTAAGTTAATCTTGTATATGAGATTAGTACATTGTTCAGTTAATCTAAGTTATTTGTCGCAGCCGCGACACACACTGTGTTAGTTTTTCTTCTTTTTTTTTTTGTTAATTTTATATTTGTTGTTTCTACCTGTGTGTTGTTTCTATGTGTGTCAAATAAATATTTTTCTTTCTTTCTTTCTAACTCCGCAATACGTCCGGCAGTGCCCGAGTCGCCGCTGGCGCCCGTGCCGCCGCCGCCGCCGCAGATCGCGCTGCCGCCGCTCGTCGACATCGACTCTAACCCTAAGGACACGAGCACGAAGCCCGTCAGCAAGCCCAATGGTGACGTCAAACCCCTCAGAAGAGAGTCCAAAGGATTTAGGTAAATATCTCAACAAAATAATACTGTAGTAGCAAACTTTTTTATTCGGGATAGAAATCCTCAGGTATGTCCTCCGCCTTTTAGGGATCTGTCAGACTCTTACTGATAAAAAACACCCCGGTGTCCCCTTGTACGCTTGTGTTGGGGGCTGCGGATGCAGTTTGACTTTCGCTGCCCCGGACTAGTGGTGACGCACTCGTCGTAGGTTTCGTCTCGTACTGAGTAGTATGCACTGTCATCATCATCACATCTCAGCCGAAAGACGTCCACTGCTGGACATAGGCCTCCCCCAATAAAAACCCCTTGCCTCATCGTAGCCTTGACCGCTACCGTAGTCGAGTTAGACGGGCTGCCGGGTACTAGGGGCCGTTTTTTTGTGTGTGTCTTCATATTTGGGGGGTTTTTGCCATAATCGCCATGCATGCTTGGCATGCGGGTTGGCGATCGCAGTGTAGATGTTGAAATGCACAGAAAATGCTGCTGCCCATTTCCTGGTGTGTCCCTTAGTCGCCTCTTACGACACCCACGGGAAGAGATGGGATCAGGGCATGAATCTCGGAATCTCGGAATATCGCAATATCGGAATCTCGGAGTGCAAGTTCCGATATTACAATTCCGATACTGGGTGACCCAATATCGAAATCGGACAATGTTTTCTATTTTGAGTTTTAAACTAAACCAATATTTTAGTTCTGTAGTTTAATCTATATATATAAAAATGAAACCCGTTTTTCGTTGTCACGACATCACATGAAAACGGCTTGACCGATTTGGCTGATTCTTTTTTTAAAATGTTCCTTGAAGTTCAATGATGGTTCTTACGGAGAGAAAAATTAAAAAAAAAATAAAGTTAGGTAAAGTAGGGTAGGTAGGGTAGTGTAGGGTAGTAGTGTTGGGTAGTGTAGGGTAGTGTAGGGTAGTGTAGGGTAGTGTAGGGTAGTGTAGGGTAGTGTAGGGTAGTGTAGGGTAGTGTAGGGTAGTGTAGGGTAGTGTAGGGTAGTGTAGGGTAGTGAAGGGTAGTGTAGGGTAGTGTAGAGTAGTCATTTGACGGGAGCGAAGCCGCGGGCAAAAGCTAGTTACTAATAAGTATAGATGAGTAATTTGTATAATATACAAATGTTTCCAATAATTGTAGTTCCAAATTGTTGATTTTGCTTTAATATTTTAAATTTTAATATGTTTCTTGATTCTAAGTTCGATAGTTTATTAGTTGTAAGTATAGGATATAATAATGAGTGATATGATAAACAAATATTTCCATTTCTTGTTGTTCCTAATTGTTGAGTTTGCTTCCACATTTTAAATTATAAGAAGTTTTGTTGATTCTGAGTCAGGTAGTTTAATTAGTAATAAAAATAATGGAAAATAATGAGAAATATGTGATTTTATATATACAGTGAGCAAACTTAAAAACAAAACAACCAATGTATGAACCAAATTAAAGAATATTGAAATGTTTTTTTTTTTTTTTTTTATTTGTTTTTAATTTAATTTTAGTTTTGCATATGAACAAGTGTTTATTTACACCAACCTCCTATTAACAATTTAATTAAATACAGGTATATACAAACTTAAAATAATACTATCTACAAAAACAGGAAACTCACAAAGCATAAAAAAATTCGTCCACAATTCCACATCGATGTCAATGGGAAAAGTGCCCAGAACGCTGGCAGCATTGCCACGCTGGATGGCAATGCTGATTCGTTAACCGAAGAAAATTCCAGCCCTCTGGTCACGCGAAGTGTCGACCAACCGTTTGCTGATATCGCGGTAAACACGGTGAGCGCTCGGACCCCAAGGCCCCAGTGTTTCAACCCCAAACGACTCAAATACATAGCTTCCTAAAAGGTTACTATATTTGCGCCGTTTGAGGTTCTCTGCACCTGCAGCAGCCGCTCCGGCACAGCACGCCGTACTCAGAAGATGGGATGGCGCAAGGGTATCGACACAAGTTGCATCCCACACCAAAGGCCTACCCAATTTCCAAGGCATTATGGTCATCCCGTCAGGTCTCTTCCCATCGTCACGTGCCAAGCCGTTGGGTTCTAAAACAGCTGGCACCCCAGCGGTGGCAAGAGCTCGACGGATGATGTCATTAATGCTGGCATGCCGTGCTATCCGACCAGAGCTTCTACTGCAGGATAGGCCATGGTGCCCGAGGCGGTCGACTGCTTCGCCGCACTGACATCGATGTGGGGCTCCACTAGGAGCACCCAGACGCAGGCATGTAGTGATCCGGAATGTAGAGTCACTCAGCAAAGTACCTATATTAGGTGACGGTAGAACCTGTAGCCAGAGGCCCGACTCCCATTCACCCACAGCCAGTAGGCGGGCACGCTCAGCAGTATTGGTGGACGTATTCATGAGATTATTCCGTACCAAACTGCAGAGCGGCTCGTCCCACTGTCTCTGGGAAGATGAATTCTCGGGCAACGCCTTGTATTCAATCCAACCTCATACTGATTTTGTGCAATTTATGAATAAAATGTGCAATTTCTAAAGAAATAACGAAATTCCGATATTAATATCGGAATTCCGATATTGAGATCTAATATCGGAAATCAGTATCGGAATTGAAAACCTTCCGATATTACATGCCCTAGATGGGATGGTGTAATTCTTCGGTTCCAGACACCATACGGAACAATGTACTGTATAATACAATAAATGATGAATATAATAATGTATGCACTATGCATGTATTATATTTCTAAACCCTAACCTAAATCTAAACCTCCTCGAACCTGTCTATTGGAGAGAAGCATTTGAGTGATTTTGAGTTTATCGCGGACAGACAGTGAGATGCAGTGGGGGGCTTTAATTTATAATAATAATATAAGAATAACGATACCATGTTTTACCAGGAAAAACATTTTTAGGATGGTATTTTAGTGGCAGTTCCAATACTAGGCTAAAATACGGCCATCTCAGAAAACAAAATCGAGGTAATTATTTTTAACACTTTTTACCACTTTTGCTCATTTTTTTTTCTTTGTTAAATTGTCCATCAGTTGGTCAAAGGAGTAGATTTATGGGTAATGTCTTGAGAGACAAATTACAGCAGGGACATAGTCAAATTAGTCAAGCCACAAAGTCAAATTACAAAGGCTTGCTGTTACCATATTCAGTAGGTAACAATCTGTGCAAAACTAACGACCGCGACGCAGACGTACGAGGGGTGATCCAAAAGTAATGATAATCGGATATTTGTAGGGCACGTAGAAATATGAAATATATTTTTTTTGTTTCCACAATTATATTCAGTACTTCATCATAAAAAAATCATAAAAATAGGCCACGATTACAGGGAGTTACACTCATTTGAATACGAACAGTCAGAGAGTAAACATCAAAATGGAGAAAAATTAAATCAAAGCTGTTATTAAGTACTTCAGTTTGAAAAAAAAATCTACTAGAGACATACAAAATGACATAGTGGAAACATAAGGGGACTCTGCTCCTTTATATTCCACAGTTGCGCGCTGGTCAAAGGAGTTCAAGCTGGGTAGAATATCCACAAAAGATGAACATGGCGAGGGACGCCAATCCACGTCCCACACTGCAGAAAAAGTCAAAAAAGTCGAAGATATCGAATTAACAGATCAAAGATTGACCATAAAGCATGTAGCTGAGGTCATAGGGATGTCATATGACAAGTTTTCAAAGAATCATTGCGAACAAACTGCATATGAAAAAGGTCTCTGCACGTTGGGTGCCGAGAATGTTAACCGACGAGCACAAATCAAAACGTGTCGACATTTCGAGGGCGAATCTCGATAAGTTCCTGACGGATCAGGATTTTTTTTTGTCTCGTTTCGTGACTATG
This sequence comes from Mythimna separata, assembly GCA_030763345.1. NCBI lineage: Eukaryota > Metazoa > Arthropoda > Insecta > Lepidoptera > Noctuidae > Mythimna > Mythimna separata. Next base: position 19,040,878 of record CM061171.1, on the reverse strand, counting down.
GACAAGACCTGGATCCACCATTTTGATCCAGAAACCAAACAAGAGTCTAAGACTCGGAAACGAGCCTCTTCCCGTCGCTGAAGAAATTCAATGAGTCAAGTTCGGCAGGAAAGGTTATGGCGTCCGTTTTATGGGATGCTGAAGGAATTATCATAGTGGAATACTTGGAAAAAGGAGCCACTATTATGGACTCTTACTACGCAGACCAAATAAGAAGATTGCGGCAGGTCATCAAGAAAAAAAACGTCGCAAACTCCGAGTTAGAGTGTTGTTTCACCAAAACAACGCACCGGCTCACAAGCCGCTTTTGCGATGGCTGCCATTCAAGAAACGGGATTCGAATTGCTTGAAAACCCACCCTATCCGCCAGACCTGGCACCCAGTGACTAATACCTCTTTTTTCGGCCCAAGAAACACCTCTGAGGCAGAAAAAATGACAATAATAGCGAGGTGATGACTACTGTAGAGGCGTTTTTGGATGACCAAGCCAAAGATTTTTTTTCAAAGGGAATTGTGGATTTAAAAAAAAATGGACTAAATTTATTGACTTCCTAAGAGTCTATGTAGATAAATATATTTTTTTATAGCTAAAATATCCTTATTTCATATTGATTATCATTACTTTTGGATCACCCCTAGTATAATATATAGATACAGTATGGTTTTTCATTTAGATCTGTCTAGAACAGTCCATCTATTATAATTTTACTGATGGGCAAATGCTCAAGTCTTTCCAAACATACGTCTCCCGCCCTGTGCAGTACCAACCCTCGTGGTATGCGCTTAAATCATCTCGCCACCTCTTTCTTCTAAACTGGCTGCGTTATTGTGCATATTGCTGACATGACCCGCCCATTCCTATTTGAGCCTGTCAGCCATTTTGCCCTCTTCTATTATGCCAGTTTGGCTTTAAATATGTTATAATATTTTAAAGATCCTTCTTAATCGATAAACCATAATGTAGTTATTTCCGCCCTTATTTATTATAGCAACATGCGGGTTGGTGACCGCAGAACCATCTCAACCGCACGGTGACATAAATGTAACCATTTAATTTATTACTACAGTAGTACGGGAGTGATGGAGCGATTTATGAAGCGCTGGATCCAAATAAAATATTGTTGATTAATTATGACGGATTATCATAATCTACATTAATTACGCGCTAAAACATTGCCAATGCTAAGACATGCTTTTAATGTAGTAATTATACTACTATATCAATGGACATATGTCTGCTAATCAACTTCCGCCTACGTTTCTTGATCTTTGATTCCTGCAAAAGTTTTAAAAGAATTCTACCACGTTTATCATGCTTAAGGCCATAGCCAGGTTTGCCTGTACATTTGAGGTTTACAAGTAAACCGGAGCGTGGATGTTGCACAACTGTGCAGATATGTCCTCTAATCAGCTCAAGTTTACCTGTCAGGTGTACCCTAGCGTGCATGGCTATCTTTAAGATCTAAATATGAATTGGACCTTGACGCCAGAGCTTTATCGCTCTTACGCTCTAACAGTCGCTCATAAAAAATGGTTCTCGACTCGAAAGTATAGAATGTGTATGAATGAAAGTATGTTTTGGTACACAGGATAGGGTCTGCGCGGAGGGTGACGGAGGGGGCGGCGCTGACGAACGGCTCGACGGCGCGCGGCGCCTTCCCGCCGCGCCTGCTGGCCGGCGACGGCGACCCCGACTTCGGCACGCCCGTGTGAGCCGCGCGCCCCACGCGCCCCACGCGCGCCACGCGCACCACGCTCAACACGCCGCGACACGCGCCGTACTGTGCTCACAGCGCCGCCGTCGATCGACGTACTTAGTATTATTCGATCTCACTCTGCGTGCGTGTAATGGCCTACCGAATTTAGATTTAATCAGTATTCCTTCTGTTACGCCCAAGTGATGCCCGATTTTGAGTGCTTATTTATCATTTCGTGTACTATACAACTAAGAGTAGTTTACGCGTAGAGTTGCGCTCAGTCGCTTTTGTGTGTCCATAATGATAGTGATCATGAGATGAGTCGATTAGCCGACTGATTAGATCTCCAATCACGAGCATTCATACCATGATGTGAGTGTGAATCATTGCCATTATGCGGAGCTGAAAGTTCATCTATTTATTGACCATACGTGATTGTTTATTTCCTTGTTTCAATTAAATTTGTTCGGGCTTTAAAATTTTATTTCTTATACCATCTAGAAAATTAAATAAGTCCAAAAAAACTTATATTTTACGTGTAATGCACAAAACTGTTATTGCCAACGAAAAACTGATGGATGATTTATGAAGAGCCGACTTGCTAACGTGTATTCCTCACATTCACTAAACGCAAACTAATCACACATTAAATATTGTCAGGTTGCCAACACGTATAGATTTACTAAACTCAAATCGGGTCCAACGTGATTAATGCGGAGCGCGGAATGCGTCAGCTGATGCTATCTCACACGTTTGATCGGAGCACATTTCGACCTTTTCTTTCTCAAATAAAACGATATCTCGTCCATCAGCGGGCAATAACAGTCTCTATGTACTATTTAGAATTAAACTTATACGTTTAAGAATTTAGATAATTTTAATCTCATGTTAGGTGCGTCTACCTGATTTATTGCAATTTATTTTCGTTGTTTATATTTTATTTTTGTAACATTTTGTGTACATAATATATTGTATTAGATTTTGATTGTATATTTTAATATATTTGAAAAAAAAAACTTCTATGTATAAATATTAGAGGAAATGAAAGAAATTTAAATCAATGTGTCGACTGATAAATAAAAACTATAGTTTACAGTATCCATTTTATACATTCCTATTTAGCTTCTACGTGTGTATGTTAATTGACAAGCGGGATAACCATGAGATTTAAAATATTAGTAAACAAGAGCTCTTAAGAATAAGATGTTAAAAGTTAACGTGTTGTATTCAAGTAAAGATATATCTTTTTAACCGATATTTTAGGTAGATATAAAATCCTCTACGACATTTAATACGTCGAACGGTCCATGGTGAGTATAATTATAATACATATCAACACGGCTCGCCGAGCGTAAAGACTAACTGACAACTGTCTAGTAATCTGGCCATCTGCCAACAATATTTCCGCACAATATACTCGTATATAACTGTGTGCGTGCCTACACACGGCTAGATAAACAATTATATTTAGAATAACACCTTTAAATAAATATTTTACATTAATCATTTATTTAGTGCGGACGTTGAACTGTTGTCAATTTCATCACGTCGTCTATCATTTGATTGACTTCACATTATGGCTCTCATTAATTCATTGTATCGTTATGAAGATGATGTGGATCTGTCGTGTGGTCGTAGGTCCGTCACGTCACGCATGCACACGTTCGGCGCCGTGTTAGCGTCTCGTAATGTTTTTACAATAGAGTTATGTAATGGCTCATAGATTTAATAGTGTCTCGCTAGACTGCAGTCAAGTCAATGACATGCACGTGATCTTAAATTGATAGATAGACCGTTTCTAATGGCGCTGCATTTCACTCGGCGACGGGTAACTGCCGCGTGTCTTTTGTTCTTAATATAATGTCTACAACTAACGAACGAACTCGCATTTTATAACAAGTTCTTTCAATCTCACGTTGTATAAATAGACACTAGAATATATGTTGTTTTCTGTGCATTCATTGAGCCATGAGGTCTTATACATTTCTCGTTTATAATATTATGTAAAACTTTTATTATGTATGAACATTCCACGCCTGCTCTTGTCGCGTTTTAATGATTTGCCGCGTTTTATATTTTTATTTTATTTACATATAATGACAATATGCCTATGTATTATAAACAAACGTATTACATTTTATTTAAAATAAATGTTGTATTATTTTCCTGCCTTGGTGAACAAAATAAAAAATATGGTCTTCTCAGTTCTTTTCCAGCTCGTGGCTAGATAATAACAGTCACACAGGTCGATCTTCAAGGTTAAGCAACGCTTGCCTAGGTTGGTCTGTGGATGGGTGACCATCTTAACATAACGAGTTTCCTCCGTGCCTCGGAAAGCACGTTAAGCCGTTGGTCCCGGCTGTCATTTGGAGATCTTTGGCAGTCGTTACGGATAGTCAGAAACCAGTAAATCTGACTCCAATCTTGCCATGAAGTACCGTGTTACCCCAGTTAATGGGTTGTGGAGGTCTGGTAGGCAGCCGCTCCTCGTAAAATACTGGTATTCAGCTAAATCCGGCTTGACTGGAAGCCGACCCCAATATAGTTGGGAAAAAGGCTAGGCAGATGATGAGTTCTTTTCCAGTTCCGACAAAGTCAGCCTCTAGTTTTGGCAAGCGCAGCTGAATACGGCACCAAGCCGTTGTCATGTCATAATGACCCCTTAAATTCAGACCTATCAATACTAAAATGGTTGACAAACTTTCGATCTTTTTACTACAATACTGTTTCCACTAAACTGCTAGGAGTTGTAATTATTATCAATCACCGGAGGTTAAAGTCCGATAGCCACACCTCACAGCTACAAATTAAAACCATATAATACTAGCTGACCCGGCAAACGTTGTTTTGCCATATATATTTTTTTTTCACTACGGGGTATGAAAAATAGATGTTAGCCGATTCTCAGACCTCACACAGAATACGATCACAAAATTTCATGAGAATCGGTATAGCCGTTTCGGAGGAGTATGGGAACGAAAACTGTGACACGAAAATTTTATATATAAGATAAAACTACTTTCGCGTTGTTGAGTAAAAATAAATGCAATCGATTTTCAAATTTAAGTTGCCTAAATGCATGCCTAAGCCTGTTATGCATTTTAATTTTCGTCATTCATAATTTTGATTCAAGGTATATATAGATATATTTTTTACTAATTATCATTACGGATATTTATAATGAGCCCTCATCATTATTAAAGGCTCTTAGGCCTTTTGGCTTTTGGACATTTTGAAAACCCAAAGTTCACGTAAAATAGCAGATTATGAGAGTTCTTACATCTTGTATCTCGGGTTGGGCGCTCGATTAATAAAACGAGATTTTGTAGTCGTACTGTTTGATCCAAACTATGCGGATACCGAGGAATTGAGAACCTCTTCATTCATTTGAAGTCCGTTAAGAAATCTGTATTTTCGTATTTTATAGGAAATTAATTTAGGCCAACCACATCTTTAGATTGGTTTTTAGAACAAATCGTGGTTGGCCATCCTGTCTTAGCAGATATATCCAAAGAAGCGTTTCAATAAAAAAAAGTCATCAATTAAATAATAATAATAAATAAAACATAAGGTGAACGCAAAAGGAGGGTCCTTTTGCGTACACCGTACTCAGGTGAAACTAAGATCAAAAATAAGAATTGCTGTCTTCCGCGCCGTAAAATCACCAACTATGGGAGTCGCCTGTATCCTTTTCGCCTTTTCTTTAGGAAAATATTGGAATTCAGTGCTCGAAATGTTAAAACTATCAATCAAGAGATCTCTCTCAATTACACTATTCTACTCGTGTATTGATGGTTAAGGCCGCTTAGATATTTTCATCAGAAAGCCTGCATCAAAGTCCACACCGCAGAAGTTGGGACAGTACATACCGACAGCGCTTTATAACAAAATAATGTATTCGACAATTATTCAAATCTGGCGCGCTTAGATTTTGACAGTACTTTATCGTAAAACGAAACGTAATTCAATGTTGCCCGGTTTAGGATCATACTTGTTATGGTATAAAATCATTACTTTCGTTTCGTAATGTGTGTAAGCCGATTATAAGGACAGTTGGAGTATTAAAATGAGCAATGTTAATCTGAATAGCTATAAATTTATATGCGGAAAATTTATTATTTATTTATTGGTTTATCCTCGTCTTGGAACGCCTTTCAGCAATTACACCATTGGAGTAGGTACAAGTCACAACAGAATCTGTTAGTTTCTATCAGCCTCCTAACAGCAGATGCACGGTGTAGTCTTCAAAGGAGCGGAGTGGTCACATACGCTCATCAGCCATCAGGCCAGTGCCCCTTGAGGATTATACCTACCTAATAGCCAGAATCATACACGGACTATTATACTATACTCTATACTCTATTGCAACTCTATTAAGTATATTTTGGTTTATTCGAAAACATCTATATCACATTGTGACTGTGATGGTTTGTCGGCACCAGTAATTAAATTCAGTTCTAAAAATGGAAAAATCGTTTTATCATGAATTATTTTAAAGGCTGTTATAACAGCTGCATTGATCTTGATATTGTTGTGAAATATTTCACAATCGTCAATTAGAACGGAGCGGGAATGAAACGAGTACATAGTTTATTGGATGTGGAAGGTCAATGTGAAATAGAAGAAATGGTAGAATTTAAACCTTTAAATTGGCCATACTTGCAACTGTCATCCATTCCTATAATTATTATTATTAAAACAGATTGTCTAATGGCCAAGCCTATTTTTCTCGTATAATATTTTGTAGCGATTGTTATTTACCTTTGTTATAGTTTGAATCGAAAGTTTTCATAATGGTTGTCAAAGTGTATATCAGTGGTATTTCTGGTAACAAAGAGGTATGTTTAATATTAGAAAATTCCTGGGACGGCCGGGTGCTTTTCTCGACTTTTTCCAAAGCTGATTCATGTAATTATTGTTTTTGATTACGTGAGATATGTTACTTTTTAGGTGAAGAAACGACAGCAACGTGTTTTGATGATACTAGATTCCAAAAGCATAAAATATGATGTCATTGACATAACGGAACCAGGAAAGGAATCTGATAAAGAGTTTATGCAAAACAACTCGAAATCGAACGGCGGCACAGTAAGCGACCCCAACCCGCGGTCTCCGCTGCCGCCGCAGGTCTTCAACGATGACGAGTACTGTGGGGTACGTTTATATTATTAGTCATATAAATTAGCAGCAATACTATTTCAGAAAATAAAAGAACATAGATGACTTGGTATTTTTGGTATGTTGCCATCTGTTTGTATTTTGTCTCTTTGTTTCTTGCTTGTGTAGGTACTGTTTGTTGGTTTGTTTATAAATTACTTGTCTGTTGGTAATTTCATTTCTTTTCACATACCCGTTGTAATAGCAAGCAAGTTTTGTTTGGTAAGAAATTGTAAACAAATAGTCCTAGCAGCATTCTTTATGAATTTCAGGATTATGATCAGTTCGACCTTGCAAATGAAGTGGACACTTTGGAACAGTTCTTGAAGATGGAAGCACCTCCTGAGGAACCACCTCAAGTAGAAAGTGAACAGGTATTGTGATACATTTTTCTTTCAAAACAAATTACTATTATTATTTTGATTTGTAGTGTGCTCTTCAACAATTTAAACACAAAATAAATTGATAAAGTCAAAGTTTCCTTGTTGTAATGTCAACAACCTCATTTAAATAGGCATTTTAATTGTCCTGTGCATTCTATTTTAAGTCACTATGACTGATGCAAATTGTAATTACAATGTTTTATTTAAGGAAAAGCCAGTCAATGGTGATGTTGAGGCTGAAAGCAAAGAAGCCGAAGAGAGCACAGAAGAGAAAGCAGAGGCAGCTGACTCTACTGAGACTGCTGATGCTAAAGAGAAATCACCAGAGAAAGAGGGCAGCCCAGCTAAAGAGGGCAGCCCTGCTAAAGAAGGCAGTCCTGCTAAAGAGGCTTCACCCACAAGAGATGCAAGTGCTGTGGCATCTAAAGAAGGCACTCCTGCTAAGGACGAGAATGCAGGTGCTGATGGCGATTCAAAAGAAAAGTCTCCAGAAAAGGAAGCAGAAAGACAAAAATCTGTAGAAAAAGAAGGCACACCAGAGAAAGCTCAGTCTCCTGAAAAAGAAACTGTAGAAGAAGCCAAACAGGCTTCAAAAGAAAACTCCCCAGCGAAGGATGAAGTAAATGAAAATGGTACTGTTAGTTCGCGTGAGCATTCTGCTGAGAAAGAAGCGCCCGCTGCTGAGCCAACAGAGACTGCTGAGGTAAAGAAAGAGAACCCATCTGAGGCTCTGATCCAGAGCGAGCAGGTTGCTGCAGCTGAATAATGGACTGAACATTTACTTGCTTTTCGGCTCAAATCCCTACTAGCACTAAGCAAGCACTATTCATTAAGTTCTGTTATTTATAATGCATCATCATCATCACTTCTTTGATATAGTCATTGTATATAATGCAAAGAAGTATTTATTGAGAATCATGTTATGTGGCGATGTATAATTATGTTTTCATATACAATGTGGCCTATTATCGTAAAATCATTAGCGATATGATAAAAATAATCAAATTTTTTCTATGAAGTTCCAGATTAAGATTTCTATTTAACAATTTTATTATCCATAAAGGCTTTGTATTATTTTTAAAGTATTAATTTTTTATTTACAATTTGCTATTCGTATTTCAATATTCTTTTGTGTATTGTTGCAATGGAATATTTTTTTTAAATTAATTTTTAATATGATTTTTTTATAAGAGAAAGTAATTATCTAAGTCACGAGAATGATCTATTCTGCAATTATTCGTCTTGCTCGATGCAAAATTAAAAAGCCATTACTTCGACTAGACTGCCATGAAATATAGTATTATTTATTTACATTCATTATTTACACTGTAATTGCATAAATGATTATTCTCTACGAAAATGCACTGCTTTCGGTTGTAATAAATTACTTTACTCATGACAAAAGTTATTCATCATTTTATTAATTTTAATTAAAGACAGTTTTTTTTAACAATTTTTCATATTAATTATATAAAATACGAACGAAACACTTATTTTATTTATCTCTTGCCTTGTTTACTTTTAACAATGTGCAACAAAACAAAGAAATAATGTTTCACGGTGGAGAAGCAAGTAGGTTACAATTAGTATAATTTCTTCATTAGAGCTCGTATTTCGAAGGATAAATATTTTTTTTACAATTCTAGTTTGTTCTTTCACCGTAGCAGTCAAGGTCGGAGATGATGTTAAAACTTGCGCTTTCAAAATCACTGTTCTTCTTACAAAAGTTAGAATAGTCTCGGAGTTTCTGTGACACACTCCCTGATAGGGAATCACGTCAGCGTTATGCTCGATTAGATCGCTATGTACTTTGTTTTTGTGTAGTTATGTTCAATGTTAGACTGTGAGTCATATAGGTAGGTACTCAAATACCACGCGATTACTCTTGTTTTATTTGAAACATTGGAAGATTAAGGGCGTTTGCAATCAGTTGTAGGTATTCGGGATTGTTTATGTATTTTATAAGGCGTTTGCCTTTATGAAGTAGTTCTCCAAATACCTACTGTGGAATGTACAGATTTAGGTATGTACCTACTTATAAAATATTGTACTCATAAATCTACGTTAATAAGTTCCATCACGAAGATTAAATCACGGCCGCGCCCTGCCTTCATACGAGGGTGTTTGGGCGGTCGCGCAATAAGGATCGTTTTAATAATTAGGCACACCCTGTGCGTGGGTAGTTAGCCTACAGTTAATGAGAAAATAAAACAGTTATTTTTCGTGTTGCGGACACGACAGTCGTTTATATTTTTTATCATACTTATTACAAATTAATTACTCTTGTATTTATATTATATTGGCTCAAAACACTGCCACTTTCACTGCATCGTCGCAGTTTGTCAATGCAAGTAATTAGTCACTTCATAATTTAATTTACACAAATTTAAAAATATTATTTCTGTTAGTGAAGATGGATACTTACAATAGTTCTGTAAACCTATGCATTGGTATGCGTTCCATGAGAGGTAATAAAATCAGTCTATATAAATCAAGCGAGGACAGACATGCCTCTAACTATAGTTAACAATTCACCTGACAGAAATAGGTACTAAAATAACTGGAGAATACCTACTAGAATAATTAGGTACATTGGTTGGTCCATTCGAGATCGGTGAAACTGCTCTTGCATTTCTTCCTTACCCGACTGCAGTAGAACCCAAAGGCGGGTAATGTTTTTTGGGACGGCTCATCCACCAGTCCCCAGTGTAGTTGCAGCAGAAGCCTCGCGCGGTGCTGAGCTACGAATCGCGTCTTCGACTTCTGCGCGGACCTACAGACAGAGTTTTATGTAAGAGATCCCGACCGGTTGAACTTGGTAGCACTTCAAGAAATGTCAAGTATTAAGATCTAAGTGTAAACTGTATGTAAGGTATTGTATATCTAAATATCTTTTTTTGCACTTTATCAAGACTTTATCTAATCATGATTTCATATCTTCTTGTCACTTCTCGAGTGGATAAAGCTAAGTAGGTACATACTGGTGTAACCTGTAAAGTATATAGTAAATTATCAAGTCAAGGTACCGTTGGACTACACGGCAATCATCACTTGGATAGTGTCTATAATGGTAAAATTTTGCGTGCTGAGGTCTTTCCGTCCGATTACAATTTGGGTGAGACATGAAGAGTGAATAGGCTCTTAATAAACTAATGCGCCTCACCACCAACGACTGCATCACTGCTTACCATCAGGTGGGTTTGCAGTCAAGCACTGGTTTATGTAATATAAAAAAAAGGATTTTTTACTAAGAAAACGAAAATTGGCCGTTCGTAAGATGCTCTACACATCATAGTTGCATAATATCCTACTGGCATAATTGACAATGGTTATCAACATTTAATTCCTTTCTGTGGCTGCACTTATATTTCAAAATTATTGTGCTGTCACACAGAACTTTATCTGCCTACTGCGTTAATTATTCCTGTGTGTACTGCCAATATACCACAGGCAGGCTCTGCCTTATTTGGTGTCCATTACCACCTCAATTCGTTCATGGTTATTTTCTTATTAAAATACTGGTATTCAGCTAAATCCGACTGACCCCAATATAGTTGGGAAAAGGCTAGATGATGACGGTTATTTTTTTATTTCCACAAAACGTGTGAGTTCCTACCAATGAAATCAGTGTTTAACTTATTTTTTTAAATCTATTTTTGTTATTGTGTTTTCGTAGGCAGGAAAGGACACCGATCCAAAAGCGAATAATCACCTGTCGTCAAAATTGAGGAAAACACCAATTTTCAATCGCGGCTTTTCATTCCTTCATCTGTTAATGACAGTTCACAAAATTTTACGGATTTCTGTGTGAATAGCCAAAAGCCAACGATTTTCGTAAATTATACTGTACCTAATTATTTCATATTCTCCATCATCGAACGCCCCGACACCCTTAATAGTGGCAACACGTAAAACAACAGAACAATAGTGTAGCTAAACAGGAACAATTGCCAACTCCTCCGTGCCTCGGAATACGTTAAACTGTTGGTTCCGACTGTCATTCGCAGAACTTTGTCAGTCGTTACTGGTAGCCAGATCAGAAGTCCTAAAGTCTGACAGGCCTTGCTAAGATACCATGTCACACAGTTACTTTGTTTAGGAGGCAGTTGCATCATACAAAATGCTCGTACGCAGCTGCATCCGGTTGGACCGGAAGACCTGTGTCGTACCTATAATTTTTATATAGTTGCGGTACAAAGGCGAACTTAATGCCATACTAAATAAAAGTACTCTGTGGCCATACCTAATCCAAAGTGAACGTAGTAATGTTATGTGAACATTCAACATCACGTTTACATACCGCAACGTTTTGTTCTCAACTGAACGTGTACGACAAACTTCTGATGAACAGGATATCACATAAGCACCATATATTCTCATAGTAGCTTGTCACATGATGCTGCATCTGCTCGCCAAACTCCGACAGAAAGGAGAATAACAAAGAGTACAAGCGAAAATGTTATTTATTCAAGATTAGTACTTTGAGCAAATAAATTTTCTTAATAATTTATTCTACGTTTAACTTATCATAGTAAAATAAATATGGAATAACATGATATAAAATCTATAATGGAAATGTAAACATTCAGGTATCTAATAATTTCATTGCAATAAATCTACAATGAAGTATCTCTATAAACAGCCTCTATTAAGTGAACTTTTAGTTCGTTCATATATTTTTTTTCATAACTGGAGAAGGCGGATTACTGAAATCCTTGAGGAGCGCATCTCCGGGGAAGTCGGCTATGTTTCTGTGTCGCAGTTCGACGTCGGGGCGTTCGTCGAGGAGGCAGGCTTGTATGTTTTTGTCTAGCGTGACTAGTCTTTGGCGTGAGGTTTTGTATTCTTCGACCATGCTGAGGTTGCGTTTGATGCCGTCCACCAGTTTGACGACGGAGTACTCGCCCATGGCGGCGCCCTCCTGCAGCTTGGAGCCGGCGATCTTGGCGACCGAGGACTCCTTCACGTCGGCGATGAGCTGCACGCACCACACGCGCAGGTTGTTCACGATGGTCACGGGGCCCTCGTACTCGTTCGGCACGATGCCGTCCACCTCCGACTCGAAGAACGACAGCAGTGGGAACCATATTCGCGTCCTGGAATACATACTGATCTCATATTAATGATACCACCTGAATATGATTTTTAATGTGGTGAAGATTTCAAAGCTCTCCGGGATGTGTGAGCCATCTGTTCATATTTTTTGCTTATTTGATATGATATTTAGCAAAAAGCAAATGTTAGAAATGAGGATCGACATGTATGGAATTAATAGTTGCGCTTCCAGCTATTAATTAATAAAGCTGCATCGAGCTCCTTCATTTGTTTCTTCATCATGCATCTATAGTTAATTACGTCGTTTTGTAATCTCTGTCTACCTCATAAATACGGGAAAAAGGCATGAGTTTATGGTATGTAGGGTAGGTATGTCACCATAGTTTTTATCGCCAACATGTATGCAACAATGATAGCCCAGAAAATGACAACATGTAGTGTCGAGTTATGGAGAGGTGTTAAGACTAACCTGGAAGAGTCGTTCTGCATGAGAGCTTGGTTGTTTGACAACGTGTGGTAGTAGAGGAAGAGTCTGGAAGTGATGTAGAACGCGATGAACACGTCGATGGAGTAGTGCTCGTGCGCCGCCAGGATGAAGAAGATGCCGAACATGTTCATCACCCACGTCAGGATGTGCAGGAGGTATAAGTTGCGAGAGGTATCTGGAATTTGAAGATTAAAGGTTGATTTAGTTACATAGAGCAGTGGTATTTGACACAATCGACGAAACAATAGCAGCGTGTGCGAGCGATGCGCAATGGCGAGTGGTTTTATTCGATTGTTCAAACTTCTCGATGGTTCTCGGTTGTATCGACTGTTATTGCGACTGTTGTTCCTCGTTGGATGGGAAGAGTTCCGAGTGAGAGTGATTGATTACTACAATCAAAAACTAGCGGTCGATTCCGGTGACTCGAAACAATTAAAAACCATCTCGATTATTTTGTAGAACGGTGAGTCGATGGTTGACTCGATGGTTTATTTTAACGATTTCAATTCTTTCGGTTTTTAAATAAAATATCTCGGAATCGCTCATAGCTAGCGTGTTAATGTGGAACCGAATAGCAGACTGCTCCATACAAGGGCGTCGCCAGCTTATGACAAAGGGGGGGGCAATGGGGCAATATTATGGATCATACAAAATATGAACGCCGAGAGCATGAAGCATTACACTTTGGAAGTCTTTGCCTCGATGACATTTTTTTTCAAGTCGGGAATCATCAGAATGACTTCTCCCGCTCTTGGGCGGAGCGGGAAGGCATGTCAGACTCTTACTGACTAAACACCACCCCGTTCCTTCGTTGCCTTCGATCTGGGAGGACACGGGCTCACCTTTCGGTATTTCCGTGTTCCGCAGAGGCGTCGGCCCCTACAGTGTGCTGACATCTCCTTGAGGCGCGCGTAGAACAGAAAGCGCCTTTGACGACTGGGCTTGGGCCGGGTTATTACTGGGCTGCCGGATGGCGAGCTACCCAGTGCTCGGAAACTGGGATCGGGATCTCGGCGGCGGCGACGTGAGGGTCGTTTCCTCATGCGCTCGCGGTCGGCAGCCTCCTTCGCTAGCATTACTGCTGCGCAGAAGGAGGCGACCGCCCGCCACCCCTCCTCGCTCCGGACCATGGCCTGTACTAGGGCCCGGCGCACGAAGTCGCCACCGCCAATAGCCTCCACGGGGACACGGTACTCTACCCAAGTGGAGCACACCTCTACCCTGTGCTCCACCGTGTCCTGCGGGCGGTCCACACAGTGGCGACACCCGGGCGTTCTTTCCTCCTTGACAGTGGCGTAGCGTGCCTTGTCGGGGCCCCGTATAAAAAATTGGTTTGGAGGCCCTTATATGGGGGTAAAGATTTTTCACAAAAGAAAAGTAGTGTGTAGTGTTGCCAACTTGTAAACGCACGCTTAAGGCGGGAAAAAAAGTAATTGCTTTATAGAATTTTGTCATTTGTAAAATAAAATAAATTAGAAAGTTTTTATTTTTTTTCCTTGCACACTTTGGGGGCCCCCGTGGCCCGGGGGCCCCGTATAATTGATACGGCAGATACGGCGGTAGCTACGCCCCTGCTCCTTGATCCGATGCAGGAACCTCCCGACCTTACCGTGTCCGGTGAGAACCTGCATCATACGGAACGAGAGGACGCCGTGACCTCTTTCCAACCACTCCTCAAAGAGGGGACTTACCGCCGCAATGACGGCGTGCCCAGCACTGGGTTGTGACAGTCGCAGTCGCCATGCTACCCTGAGATCCCGTCGAAACTCTGTCCGCCATAAGCGACTTGTTGCGGCAGCGGAGTTTCGCCCCGGCGGCGTTGGATCTCCACGCGCAAATCGTGCATGCGTGCAAGAACTGTTGCCTCTAGATCCCACGGTGGCAAGCCAGCAAGGAGGCTTGCCCTTGGATTGCCTTGCTTAGCCGCTGGTCGATTATCCAGCGACCGGCGGACAAACTGAACGCTTACCAGAGAGTCATGGCCATCCGGATATTGCGGGGATATCGCACGATCTCCCGCAAAGCGGCCTGCCACCGTGGGACGTCTGGCTCCCAAACTGGACAGGACTTGGGCCCTGTCCAGTTTGGGAGCCAGACGTCGAAAATGCTCCACGAAAGTCCACCGGCTGTCGAGGATGAGTCCCAGGTCCCCTACCGATATTTGGGAACCCGGTAGTGGCGCGGTCCGAGGGCCTTGAAAGCACATGGGCTCTTGTGCAATGCCACCTCGAGTCCCAATTGCTGGATCCTGTCTACGTATGTCGCAATCCCGCGTGTCGCTGTTTCGGCCCGTATGACTCTCCCCGCGCCAGGACCAGCGTGTCGTCCGCGTAGCAGACCATGCCAACCCCGTCGGGAAGGTTACCGCGCAGCATGTTGTCTTATCCGATGTTCCACAGGGACGTTCCTAGTACCGATCCCTGCGGAACACCGCAAAACATCTCTTGCCGTCTCCATCTCTTCCAGTATTCTGAAGGGCTCTCTGCTGAATGATTGTTTCTATGACGTTGTTTCCTCCGTAATACGCGGCACTGATGTAATGTCCAACTCCAGTCCGACTTTCTCCGCAACAGCAGTAACTTCCTTTATAATTTCTTGCAGATTATAATATAGCAGCATAAGTATAATTTCTGCATTTATTAATAGCTAAGGAAGTCAATTGCTCGCACTTTGGTCGCTTTGCGGCTAGCTACATTTGATCTCTAGGGGGGGGCAGCTGCCCCCCCCTGCCCCCCCTTGGCGACGCCCTTGGCTCCATACCCTATTTTAACCTCTGCGCTGTCACCGACTTTGGTGTGAAAGTGGCGTTTAAGGACAAAATATTAAGGGCCATGTGCACCGACATAAGTTTAAGATAACCATCTGATTAACGTCAATAACCGACGATAAGGAACAGGAAATATTGCTAAAACAGCCGTTTTAATATTAAAACAGTCGATTTGGTGTCGGTGCACATGGCCCTAAATTTACTGTCATCCCAGCTATACAAAGAAGAAGGTACGTAAGTACTATCTACCATACTGGAATGTACGGCCTTGATAAAGAGTTGGCTACCCGCGTTTTTGGCATAGTTGTCGTAAAGAGCAACTTGTGGATCATGTCATATTGCAATCACCTATCCGTTTGGGAAGCGCGGGCACAGTGCCAGTATTGAGCCCTTTTCTTATATTGTAGTTAAAGAAGAACTTTGCAATCATTTTAAAAACAGTATACAGTAATTAAGAATAAACTATTACCACATTTATGAGCTTAAAGAAAGCCAAATATTATTGGAAACTGAAAAAATATGAGAGAAATAATAAGTATATTTTGTTTGCAATGGCTAGCTTTTGACGATCTGGATAACGCTTGTTATGTGAAGCGATAGATGAGGTCTACAATGAAACGTTAGAGCCCAGGATTTACTAGTTCATTCTTCAGTCATCATACGAATGTGCTGACGAGTTAAAGATAACACAGATGTTCCCGGAGACTTCTACATTTTGGCTGTGCGCAAAATAAATGTAGAGAAGAAGTTATCATCATCATTTCAGCCGAAAGACGTCCACTGTTGGACATAGGCTTGCGTCTCGTATCCATCGAATTCCCACGACCCTCACCAGATCATTGATCCGTCTTGTTAGAGACCTTTCAGCGCTTCATCTTCCGGTACGTGGTCGCCAATCCAGAACCTTTCAGCCACATCAACCACCGGTTTTGAGAGCAATAATTCCAGCCCACTGCCACTTCAAAATAGGTTATTTTAGGGATAAAACTATACTGCCCTAGGTTCGAGAGCCGTAGTCTAACTACTAGATCAATACAACGGTCCATAGGTCGGTGAACTACGTAGTGTACAGTATGAAACTAACGTATTGGTGTCAAACACGTCGCTAATCTCAATCTCAAACAAAAAGTCGGACAAATAACAATAGTTATTTTGTCCCAAACCGTTTTGTCTTCCAAAAATATTGTTCTAAATATGATTGGCTAGTTACTATAAATTTAAGTGCGAACGTACCTACTCCCGACATAGAATTCGTAATCCAGGATATGGTCTTATCTGTGTACGTTATATCCAAATCTGTTTAGCAGTGATTAATTAACAAATATCCAGACATTTATAATATACCTAAGTAGAGTTCTTATCGTCAGCGGAACTATTTACTGTAATTTAAACATTAAATTCTAACAAAAAGACTGATTTAATGTGAGGTGATGTCTCGCCACAATGAGCAATTATGTAAAAATAATATTCCAAAACTTAATAATATAATGTGATTAGGTATTTCGGTGATATCCCGAACAATGCACATTCACAGAACCAAAAGAGTGAGGTCATATCTGTATAAAACCCGCGTTTTTTTTAAATATGATAATACATACGATAAGAACTAATCTTGCGACTAACAAATACACATTTTTTTGTAAAAAATATCATTGTTAAATACCATTTTCCTCATTTTAATATAAGAGAAGGATTAAGAACAGATAAAGGTGATTTGATATTTCGGTTTTAGTTTGAGAATGGTATCCAAGCAGACAAGTCTTTGTCCTTTTTATCACGATCTTATCATACCGTAAATATTTGTTACCGATCAACGACCGCGAATGCTAAAATGTAATGTATGGTCATTGTCATGTCAAGGACCGTCCTTTAAAGAAACCAGGCTTTAAATTTTATGAGGGAAATTATCCAATGACTACTTCCGCTCTCGAGCAGAGTAGGAGAGCTTTTAGCTGTCAGACTTTTACTGACTAAAGCCCACTCTTATGTTCCTTTTGCATTCCAAGGCCCTGCATTTTTCTTTCAGAAGCGAACCCATGGGCCCAGTATGCGTCGGCCCTGCTTTTGCCTACATTATAGAAACAAGGCTTGGCAGTGAAATTGGTAAATAAGTAACCGGTGCTTATCTTACTGGCAGGCAAGAGGCTGGATGTTGATACCGTTTCTTATATGAGCATACACAATACACATGAACAGGATAGGATAGGCACGAACTATAAGTTAATGTATGGAACTATTTTTTTAAAGGTTTATTTTTATTAGTATACGATAACGAAAAATAACCGATCCCAATTAAACGGCACATAAGGTCGTATACATTTAAATATTACTACTATTTGTACTGTCAAAGGGCCGAGGTTTACTTTATACTTGTGTTATGTTGAAATTGAATTGATTACAACTGCATGAATAAAGCCAAATAAATAGTATTATGTTACCAAAAGAATTAGTGTAAAGAAGTAGTAATCGCAGTGGGCACGCCATAATCGCAGTGATAAGACCCCTTTTTGAGGAGTGGTTATAGAGTTACCATCATATCTATGAGTGCCATGGCGTTCTCGCTATTTGCCTGACGCAATTTCTGGAAATTGTTCAGGAGGTTCCAGTTTCAGATTCAGCGGGAAGAAACACCCGGGTGTGACCATTGTGTGGATCCCCCGCAGGACACGGTAGAGATCTGCCCTAATGGGCAGATTACCGTAGTGTCCTCGTTGAGGCGATCGTCGGCGATGGCCTCTGAGGTCCGAACTTAGGAGGCCATTGCCTACCATACTCTCTGTACGGTGCTAGAAAGTATGGGAAGCTATAAAGCGAGTAAAGGAGGTGGTGGAAAGCGTGAGGATAGCTGTGCCCTCACGCGTGCAGCCATCTCCTTCGCTAGTATTAATGGTTCGCAGAGGAGGCGCCGCCACCCGTTCTACCTCGCTTCGGACCATGACCTGAACCAGGGCCCGTAGCGAGAGGTCGCCGTTGTCAATGGCCTCCACGACTATAAGGCGGTGCTCCGCCCAAGCGGGACACACCTCCACCGTGTCTTCCGGGTGATCCACATAATGGTGACACCCGGGCGTTTCCTCCGTCACTGTGATTCTGGAACGCAAAAAAGAACTGGAGAGCCACAGGTGGGTTTTAGGCGTTAAAACTCCATCGTCGCTCCACCCAGAGTTGAAGAAATTATTTAATGATTTCCTAACTTCACAAAAAAAATACCAATAAAACAAAGATATCATTCTTTACCGATACTTTGTTTTTCCTAATATCTATTGTTGAACCTAAGCTACAATCGGACATTCGGATTCCGTAGGTATGTAGTTATCGTCATAGAATTATATTTAAATCCTTTGTTTTGTTGTTTTCATGGATTAAAGGTTGTCTGCCATTGTTCCAGTTGATTGATTACGACTAGCAAGGTAGCAATCGCAACAGTATAAGAATCAAGCAGATAAAGAAAAATATTATTTGTTCTATAATATAGATAATATTATATTTATCCTTGTCTATTTTTTCACATATTTATCCGCGTGCATTTTATTTACTATTGCTTTCGCCGATGACATGGCGAGGGTCGCAGGAATCCGATGGATGCGAGGCGCACTGGACCGGTCGTTATGGCGACGTTTGGGGGAGCCCTTTGTCTAATAGTGAACGTTTTTCGGTCCTTATAATAAGGGCGATGATTTAAAATAAAACAACTAATTTTTATTGTTTTCGCAGGTATGTACGGAGATGTTTTAGAAATTAAGCGTTAGAGCTAAACTTCAAGGATAAATTACTACGCCTAAGCGTTTTATCGCGAATTAATACATTCGTCGCGTGGGGCCAAATTGTTATCGAGTTAATCCAAGTTATTTCCTCGTTCTGTTTTCGCAAGATAGTGGAATCTGCGCAGCTAACGACTTGTTTGGCATTTTGACTTGTAAGCACATTATGCCAACAACTGGAACGCAATTAGAAAACAGGAGTTAACAACATTATGAAAACAACTTCATTATAATTGATAAATAACATGAACAAGTAATGCGTCATACAATATTTTCTAAACTTCCTTAATACGTCACTTAATATTATATTTATGCCTACAGAATAGGTTATCTGTATTATGTAAAGATTAAAGTATATTGCTGACTGATAACATATCTTTGTTTCCCAATAACACATATATTCTGAGCATGTAGGTCAACGAAAAGTTTCGAAAAAAGGATTCGCGTTTAGAATGTTGAGCGCCCCGTTATAAATAGCCAATTTGTTTACACCGCACCGTGGTCGCGCGACCATACAATCAATGTCATCGCTGTCAAAATTAAGAAGTAAACATTTTCAATGCCGAAGGTTTAAACCGCGCGTTAGAAATAGAACGCATTCACGTGTCGCTCTATGCGGCATCGGTCCACGCTCAGAATAGCTCAGTCCTTTACTTCCTGTGTCGTAAGAAAGTAAGGGATTCTATTAGATTTTGACTCAATTGAATTTCGCCTATTGCTAACTACAGCTAAACTTCGCGATACTCTAAAAACCATGCGATAGCGAGCCAGCTTGCAATACCTTCAAACAGGGCTAGAATTTTATATGTATTTAATAAAGGGGTTACGATCTTGTTCGATCCATATTTTTTCATCTTACGATATCAACGTAATTGCAACAACCCTCCTTTGGCTTTGCCGTAGTCGGGAAAAAAGGAATAGTTTCCAGAGAACGACAACTGGTCAACAGATACTCACATTCAGTTATAAAGAAGTTGAGGAGCGTCAGCGCGACAGTATGTCCGGAGAACATGTAGTCTCCGCAGGTGCGCACTCCTCGCACAGACATGCCGGCGCCGCTCCAGATGTCGTAGGCTTGGCGCAGGCGGCGGCCCCACACCGTGAGGTCGTCGGCGGGCGGGTAGGAGCGCGGCTCGCACTTCAGGTGGGAGCCCGGCACTGACAGCGACGTGATCAGCATCGTGAAGCAGCGCAGCAGGAACACCGTGCCCGCTAGCGCGAAGAATCTTCGCAGGATTATGAACCTGGAGAGGAATGAACATGTTTTCTTAGTTGTTATTCACTGTTTAACAGTACCGTAATTAGCCTTTTATGCACCCGGTGCGAGCTTTCAAAACTGCGCCCCTAAAAATGCTTTAACCAGGCTTAGTCTGGTCATTTCTGCGCCCCTCCAGGGTCTGCGCCCTGTGCACTGCTCGCACCGCCCTAGTTACGGCACTGCTGTTTAAGTTAAGAGTGAATAGGTTACTTCTAGATAAATTGTCGACTGCATCGTCGCTTTCCATCAGCGGTGCTATTCTCTTAAAAAACAGCCTTAAACAGCAGCGACGAAATATCCAACTCGGTATTCGCTCAACTGTGAGAAGCTATTCTCTAAGTAAACAGCCTTGTGGCAGAGCTGTGCGCTCCAGGTGACATAGCGGTCAAGCGCAAACCTATCAACGATTTTAAATAAAGTTGTTCCTTATATTGGGAGCCGAACTTATTTCAGTGTTCAGATCAATAACAGTGATGTCTTCGTTACAATTAGAAAAACTAAGAGAAAACAGTAGCAGAAGTCGGATCAAAGACTTTTAAAGAGGGTACGAAACCCTTAAACTCTGTATAGACAAAAATGGTGAACAGTTGTAGCTTTTCATTTTGCAGTGGTGGTGATTGATGGTGGTGCTATAATTATAATCGTTAGGTACTTACTTAAACTGGGAAAAGGCTAGGCAGATGATGATGATGACTTACTTAAACTAAAACATGTAAATCCGTAATTTACCAACATTTTTGGGTGTAGTTACGGTGAAATCCACGTTTTTCCCCATGGGAACACCGCCACAGTCGAACCATTTTAGGTTTGCGAGGTGTGTCCCATAAAATAAAACGCTGTCATGTGATATCCTCATTTATATGCGAAATATGGTTTAATGAAGAGAACACACGCTTTGCTTTGATTACCATATAAAAGAAAACGGGTGTGTAATGTCCCCGAGAGATCACAATACCAGGCAGAGGATTATTTACGCTTTTATTGACAATAATAAGTGGTGACGTCATCGTGAAGCCGACAATAGTGCCCGTTCTTCAAGCGCGCAGGGTGCACGGACGTCGGACAATGGCAATTGGTAACTGCATAAACTACGTAGTTAGTAACGGTATCGTTATTTGATAAAGACGGAAATGATTCACTTAGCAATACAGTGAAATCATAATGCATAAGAATGCCGATACCGGCTCGTGTTAGTAGATAAATGGTATATTACAACTGACCTTAAACGTCATGCAACAAGGATCATAAGCGTAGATACAAGATTTCACATTAGCTCGGGAAACTTTAATTGGAAAATCATTAACATAATAAAAATCTGTTTTTTTAGGTGGGAAATCATCCAATTACTTCTCCCGCTTTTGAGGCGGAGCGGGAGGGTGTGTCAGAATTTTAGTAAATAAAACTCATTCCTATGTTCCTTATTTGCCTTGCATTCCAGGGCCTCGGGTTTTCCTTACAGAAGCGAACCCATGGCCCCAGTACGCTTCGACCGTACTGGGCCGCTATGGTTTCGCTGAAATCTCTTTGAGGTGCGCGTGGAATACTGTACGCTATCAGCGACTTGGGTTCCAAATGGTTGCCGGACGGCGAGCTTACTATTGCTCGCCTTCCATAAACCTATATACGTTGGAAAACAATACGGTTTGTAAATAGGTTTATTTCAATATCGAGACAAAAACGTCATCCAAAAAAAGTTAAGTAAGAACAAAAGGTCGAGTAAAGACTCATTAGGGAAATAATCTTCAAGTTATGCGTAGTAACGCACGCCAAAAGGCCTTTGTCTCCGTCTTGTGTGAATCACAAAGAGAGTTGAACGATCAGTAGATAGTGAGTCAACAATAAGGGACTCGATAACAACACTAAATGTGTTTAATGAAGGACACACACTGACAAAACGCTTTACGAGTAATTGACGACAGTTTTCGTTTTGTTTGATTGTCTGTTAACCTAGTGACCGTGACGATATGACGACTGAGTAGAGTCCTGGGTCCTGACCAAGAATAGCTAGGATTATTTTCTATTCTGGTTTCCATTAATTAGATTTTTGTTAGTAGCTCACGAAATCTACCTAGATTTGTGCCAGTTTAATGGGCATCTGCGATTTCTTTTTTCTGCGATGCTATTGCAGGACATGGTCTACCTGTGTACCAAGTTTCATCGAAATCCGTTGTTCGAGCGTGAAGAGTTAACAAACTTATACTCACACTCTCCCCTTTACAATTTTATTAATTAGTATGATTTCCGCGAAATCATAACGTATACTTTGGTACAGTGTCTGAGCTATCTATTAGCTACTGCGCTATTGTGGCAGGTTTGATTCCCGCACAAAGTTCAACAGGACTTCTGTAGATGGTCTAGAAGTCAAGGCACATTGTAAATAACATAGATAATACTAAATTGTAGTTTGCACGAATATTTTATATAACAGTGTTAAAAAGTAATTTCATAAGAATAAATCCTACATTCAAAGTTCAATCGCGTATAAGTCCTTTTCAATATCCAATCCCTAGTGTATTTAAGTACGTATTTGAAAATGCATATTCTTCATGTTTCTTTTAAACGTTTTCACGTTTTCAAAGCATTATTTTATCTATGTACACATTGTTATCGAGTATCTACATCTTAATGTGGGAACGTCATTTATTGCTGCTATAAGCAAAGCAGATATACAGTCTAGGTCAGTGTTATTCAATCTTTTTGATTACGAGACCCCTTTTTTAAATAGATAAATAGCGGCGACCCCCTAGAACAGTATATATATTTAGGTGAGACGGGCGCTCTTGCGATTGTGACAACTTAATGTTAGAGTTCTAAGTCGCAAATGTTTCAAATCACACACAATTTGCGTGTCCAAAATAACACAAAGATAAGAAAAACGATTGAAGCGCAAACAAACTGTTTTAGTAGGTAGGTACTGGTATTATTTTACTTTTTGGAGCGTAGGGTCCAAACACTTCTCTTTTATCTGACTCGCAAGCATCCCTAAGCAAGTCGTTGTGACCCACCAGGGGTCGCGCGACCCACGGATTGAAAAACACTGGTCTATGCAGATTTTACCGACGTCATTTACAGAAACATGTCTTCGGAAAGAGAGATAAGAATCGAGAGACGTCGATGCGCATCGCGTTGCGCTGTTGACTTGAAAAACTTTGTCAAGTTAGTGTCCCCAATGCCAACCGTGGCGAGACTAATAAGCCTCTTCTGTAATCTCCACATTCCTAAACGTACTTATTAAATTATGAGAGGTTTGTCATAACTTTCATAAGCGAATTGAGTACCTAGCTTTTATTAGTCACTAACTTTTAAAGAGCACGTTACTGATTGAGCTTAGCTGAAAGAGTAAGTTAAAGGCCTAATACACCACTCTTTTTACGAACGGTCTTAGTCTACGTCGCTTAGTGTAATAAGGGTAAGACGGTCTTCGCCGGGGCTCGACATATCGAGTCGACGTATCGAGTAGTGTAATAGTACTCTTTAGGTAGTGTAGCTAAGAACCAGGGGCGTAACGGGGCCCCCGGGCTAGTGCGGCCCTGTCGTCTATAAAAACATGCGAGTATTTTTACACCACATTATCCACAACCCTACATAGTGAATGAATAATGACTACCTATGATAGATTATTTTAATTCTATACCTCGCTTTACTCGTTCTCACTCTCTGTGTAAAATAAGAAAAAGAAACTTAACGTATCCTAGTCCACATGCTTCAATAAACGAGCTCATTTTTCTATTTTCATTTTTCTATCAAGAGTTGACCTATTCCAGTCTTTGTAGTCCAGTTTTTGAGCTCGGACCGGTCTTAGATAATGACAAAACCAATTATTTCATGTATGACTAGATGACGACGCGCGACGCCTGTACGGTTTGTAGTCAGTATGGACATAACCTATCCAACTGGATAGTTCAGACTAACTAGTCAACCATCTCCTTCGTAGCCTATCGCGACTCCATTGTGCTGTCTCAGGGCACTAGTTTTATGCTAGTTGGAGCCTACCAAGTTACCAACTATCATACACCATCGTATATTGTAAAAATAAAACCCTCAATTCATTTTAATACAGGACCTCTTTGGTATCTCATTAGCTACACGAATACTAAAGGGTGTACGAAACAATCAATTGCGAGAAAATACTTAAATTAAATAATAAACTAAATTGATCTAGTAATTATTGTCAATACATTTTTACTATCAATCACGTAAATACTTATTGACAGTTGCTGATCGTTTTGGGAATATTTAAGAACTATTCAAAACAATCTTTATGTTTAAAATTATTACGCAACGCAAAACTAGTAAAAAATATTATTGTACCCGAACCGAATACATGCCACCACATGAAACCACACTCGTAAAGTGAAAGACATATTATATTATGTATCGAGTGCCATAAAAAATTGTGGATACGCAATATAAAAGGTAGAGAAAACGGCCACTCCATGCAATTATGCCATGTGGTATGTCCGCAGTAAACCGACGTACGCAATCACGACATCATCTAGGTGACTTTACATAACCAACTTTCATTCTAACACTGTCGTTTAAATTTTTTATTTAAAAATGCATGTTAATGTCTATACTTCAGAGATAGTGTGTGTAGAATTAATTCTACCGCAGCCAATTACTCTGCGGTGCAACAAAGGCATCATGTATCCGAATGTCAATTGTCCTGGGTGCGGAAATTCAAATAAATTCTCAACTCCGGAAGTAACTAATCGGATACTCAGTGTATCGGTTTACTATGGAATCGTTTCTCGTACAAAAAGACAATTCGAACATTGTACAAGGACAGGACGATGATGACAAAGAAACTAGTGTGGACAATAAATTGCGTACAATGAGTCCGAAGTCTGACTTGTGCAAGTAGCTAAGTAGAACACAATGTTGATATAACATGACATGCAACAAAGACGATTCACTCTTTCCAGAGACAAAAATGAGAAGTTTTCATTGCTTGACTTTATCTGTTGATAAACAAAGAATGATACTTGATACCTGCTAGGTTAGTAACCGCGAAAAAGTGGCCGCGGCCCCCTTGAGAGTTAAGGGATACTAATGTAACCTAGCTGGATATTGATCAGTCTGATACATCCTCTTGCCAATGCAGGGGGAATATTATCACAAGATATGTACCCACTACAAAAAAAAACTGGAAACATTTCCAGTAAACATTGACTAACCTTGAGCTTTATTACAAAAGTACTGGACTACATTCAGACATACCTACATTTGCATATAATGAGTTTCTCAATTTGTTGAATAAACCAAATATGCTAATTTTATATACATAGAGAATTACGTATAGTACTTATGAAAAATATTATAAATGACATCTGTATTCTAGGAGGGTCAGCAGAGACTTACCAATTGTTTTTATATATAGATTTTTGTAAAGTTTTATTGAGCATAGGCTTCATAGGGAGGGAGGGGGACACTTATTCAATGTAAGTACTGGAAAAAGTTGAATAGATGGGTATTGTATTCCAAGCCTTTAAAACTTTTAGGTACATAACAGAGATATCACAAGATCGTACCAGTCTGTTGTATGTTAATTAAATAATTTATTATTCAACATAATGACACTTTTAAAATGATGATGATTATTGTTTACACAACCTTGATAACATATTATCAGTCAAAATTTGTTTACAAAAAAGTGGCTGTGGCTCAAAGTACAATGGGTCACATTTGAATTATTATAAACTTTACACTGTTCTATTGTTTTGTTACTTTCTCGTCTTTTCAATTAGGTTATTAACCCATGAAACTGGTTTAATGAGTATAATTTAAAAACATACTATTCTAATGTGAAAGTCAGATTATTTGTTTATATGTTCCAAATAAATGCATTAATTAATTGTATGTAAATAGAAAATTAGTTTCAAGGAAATTGAAGATATTTGAATAGTTGCAATTCTTTGTTTACTTTGTAATTTAAAATATCGAAACATGTTCAAATACATACCTATGTTTATGGAAGAATAGCACAACTAGCCAAATGGCCATAAGGAAGGAGCCGGTGATCTCGCACATGTCGAAGGCCCATGGGATGTGTGGCACATTATCTAAGAACAGGTCTGGCAGTGGCGGGTACTTCTTCATGTCCGGCACCTTGTCGTGGACGATCACCATCACTACGGCCGTCACCCACGTCACCAGGAAGACATAGCCTGTGTGGAAACATTCCTTATCATCTAGTAACTTTTAACAAAGAACCTATGAATTACTACTCTCTTTTTGTTACTTTTTAAAATTTAATTTTAGTTTCATTTACAAACATAGTATGACATACATAATTAGATGTAAGTTGGTCACAAAACCAAAATAATCCTTATTTATTTATAATGTAGTTAATTTGTTGTTTGTACACATGTTTTGCAACTATGTTTTGATGATGCAATCTTATAAGTAGCACTTGTTTATTGTACTCATGCAGATTCTTTGGACTGTATCCCAAACATGTAGGAAGGGATTTAAGCAAACTGTAAATATGGTATTAAATACTTTATTTATTTGTTGACATATTTACCTAGAGCTATTGCTGTCTTCCAAATCTCAGGTTTCAATCTTGAGGCTTTAACATCTGGAGTAAAACTTGACACACACTCTGAATTTCTCACATAAATATCACTTGGTGTTGGAATTTTGTTGTGTAGATTATAACTCAAATGTGACAAATTAGTCCCAAGGAAATTAATGTTTGTAGATGGATTACTGAGAGCATCATCACAAAGCCCGAGTTCGAACATAGCATTACGGTTGTGTTTTTGTAATTTCTTCACAAGCAGTATGAATCTCTTGCGTTCACCTAATCTTAACTTATCGAAAGGGAAGTCATAGAAGTCTCGATCAACGAAGGATAAAAGACACTGTCCGTCGATATCGTGGGATTTAATAATTTCTGTTATGATACTGGATATTTTCTCTTTATGTAATAAATCTAAAACTTCTTTGTTACTCCAATTGATAATATCAGATTCCATTTTCAACTGTTACTCTTAGTTAAGTTGGATAAATAAAATGTGGTTTAAATATTTCTTGAATAATTTGTACGAGTGTAAATGTATATAAACAAGGTAACACTGAAAAGACGATCACAAAACTGTGTGTGTATTTATTTTAAAATTTTAATCCATCACGGCGGAGTACAAAGTGACAATGACAAGTGACGTGACATTGAAATATTGACATTAGAGTAACTGTCAATTTTATAGATTAAAAATATTGTCTATTTTTAAATTAGTCGATTTTTATAATCACTATAGCAGATAATCCTACCCTAACTAATATACAATACAGTTTAGGGGCCTCGTCCACGGTGACTTTTTGAAGCGATGCAGTAGTGCGGCTGCCACGCTACTAACGCGATACAGTCGCTAGCGCCTTACCCCCTCCCACGCCACGATTCTCAGTTGCGAAGCAAACGCGCGTTAGCCACGCTTCTGCATAGCCACTGTAGCGCTGCTAACGCGCGACCGGGTACCATTTGTATGTAGGTTGATTTCATTCACGTGCCACCCTCCCTTCGTCCTCTCCCCGCTGTCGTCTGACAAGGTCGCGCGTTAGCCGCGCACAAGTCGAGATGCAGTAGCGCTACTGACGCGCGTCAGCAGCGCTACAAAAGTCGCTGTGGGCTAGGGCTCTACCATCGCCAAATTAGTATTTATTTAGTTTGTAAGTTTGCTAGAATATCAATTTCATAGCTGCGGCGGTAGGCCACCATCATCTAAAAAAAGAGGCCTATTACAGCTATTCGTTTAGGATTAACGGGAGTTATATTGGGGTCCTTTGTACCAATTGGATTATTTACCAAATCGAAGCGATTGATGGTTCGTGGACTAGTCAGGAACATGACCTAGGACCCACAGAGGATGATAATACATAGGACGGGGTGTTGGCCAAATAATACCTCGTATTGGGCCTTCAATAAAACATTCGATTTATTAAAAAAAAACAAACTTTAATTAAATGATTATTGTGATCACTACATCATTGACGACTTAATTACAAAATATTATAAAAAAAAATGCCACTTCTGACAATCAGGAATTATTAATTAACATTAAAAAATCATAATCATATAAAAATATTTTCCATGTAAATGCTATTATGACGTATATGCAGTACAGGAACCGTATAAACTTGAGATTTCCACATTGATCGGCCATACTTTGAACGCCAATGACCATAATTTGGTATACCCTAATCTTATAATGTTTTTATCAACAGATAAAGCAAAAAGAGATAACTTTGTAACAGCTTTCAAGATAATAATATATCTTCTATCTTTTTGTAAAGCATGGAACATAACAGTAACAGGTAACAACATTTTTGGTTGAGAATTATTTGTCAAGAAATTTTCTCAGTAATGACTGGATTTTTCGTCTAAAACTAGCTAACTATCACACGGTGGCCTCAAATATTAGAGGTAACGAAATGATTAAAATTATAAAAACACGTGTATTCCTTGCAAAATTATCGAATTAATAGAAAACTAACAAAAAAAAACAAAGTGTCTGGCTCGCCTACAATGAGCCTTAAAACTAATTTAAAACATTCGAAATGCTGACAAAATCAAAATGGAATATATCAATTAAACGACCATAGAAATGTGTCGAAAAACTTAATACTAATTAATACTTGTGGTTGAACTTCATCTGCAATAAGTACTTGACATTGACTTGGGCGACGTCGTATACGATGAATCTGGGTATGTGCTAAGGAAAATATCCTATAAACAAAATATTATTATTCTGCATTCATGGATGATAGTGATAAACAAAACCATTGTGTTCAAAAGTTTTGAACACAATGGTTTTGTTTATCAAGATTCACTGTAACGTTTTGAATCAAAACGTTACAGTGAATCTTGTCCTCAACATAGTCTGCTGCTCAAATGACATAGGCCTCTCTAAGTTGTGCAATAGCACCCATTTCTCTACCAGCCACGTCCAGGCTAACGCAATACCAATGTTATCCTTAACATACGGCAAGTGCACCTATTTTGGTTTAAGTCCAGAACAGGAACCTCCCGAACTTACCATGTCCTGTGAGAACTTGGCGCCCTATCCAGCAAATCCTCAAAGAGGAGACTTACCGCCGCAATTGTGACGTGCTAGGTTGCGACAGTCGCTGTCGCCATGACAGTCCCATCGGAATTCTGTCAACCATACCGCCGCTATTGCACACTATGTACGGTGCATGTGTGCAATATTGCCTTCAAATCTCACGACACGGAACTCCTATTTAATACTTTATTGTAGCTCCCTGGGTGACAAAGGTCTGTAAAAGTTGGTAACCAAACTCCCCAGTATAAAATGCAGATAAAACTGGTGTAAATTCATGCCCTTGTCGCACAACACGTTTTTTTCTTACATTCTGTCACTAATTCCATTCTCTTACCATCACACTCCGTATCACTTCTCACATAATCCATCCATCTTTTCTTTCACCTCCCTTTCGCTCTCCATCTAGCTGCATGTAAACTCATAACTCTTTTAATAATATGCGTTGTGGTGATGATTAAAAAAGGATACTCGTTGTACAGCAGGTGGGTCTGGACCTTCTGGTTGGTGATGGGCTTGCCGAGCGGCACGATGGTGCCGTCGTCCAGCGTGCGGTCCTGTGCGGGGTCGGGCAGCGTCTGTCCCACGCCCCACGCCGAGTGCATGCCGGCTGGCAGCTTCACGTTCTCCGCGCGGTGACACTCCTTCCTATAATCATAGTACACAAACACTCATTTAGTTGTGTTTGCATGGTGACACTCCTTCCCATGGTAATAGTACACGCACATATGTATTAAGGTGAAAGCTACGGCCTCGAGATGAGTGCTACGGTGACCTCACCATTTTTAGTTAATTCTGTTTTCATTGTATGTCAGCATTATTAAGTCAAGGAAATGCTATTCGCTAAAATCAGACATTCCACTTTATTTGACACTAGCTGTCTCCTGCGGTTTCAACCGCATTTTTCGTTACTGCTCCGCTCCCGTGGGCCGTAGCGTGATGATATATAGCCTATAGCATTCCTCGCTAAATGGGCTATCAAACACTGAAAGAATTTTTCAAATCGGACCAGTAGTTCCAGAGATTACCCCCTACATACAAACTTACAAATTTTACCTCTTTATAATATTAGTATTGTTACGCCGTGAAACTTGAGTACGCTATATCTTCGACGAAACCAAGAGTAGCATCAAATAATTAAAACGCATTGCTGTGCGAAGCTTCGAGAATAGGAGTACATACTCAGGCCTGGCAAATTCCAGAAAAGTCCGACATACGCTATTATTATTAGATAACATTCAGTAGGTAGTTATGTGGGTGGATAAGGGAATTTGTACCTTCCGGTGTTAGCAATAGAGTCGAAATTTGCATGTAAGGTGGTAGATAAGT
The DNA here is from genome assembly GCA_030763345.1 of Mythimna separata. NCBI lineage: Eukaryota > Metazoa > Arthropoda > Insecta > Lepidoptera > Noctuidae > Mythimna > Mythimna separata. The sequence continues at coordinate 19,009,922 of CM061171.1, read as the reverse complement.
ACCTACTTACGAGAGTAATAATAATGATTTATGGCCTCCCGATGCGACTATTTTGTGCTAGAATATCCTTGAAACGTCGGTATCGAGAAATTTCGATGACTTCGCATATAAATACGGGTCCCCGGCTAGAAGCAGTTCAGTTTGATTTCGTCAGCGATACAGAGCGAACTACCTAAGTGCTTGAAGTGATACCTAGCGACCTAAGCGATACTAAACGGAACTCTGAGTGTTTATAGTGATTGGTTATTTGTTGATTGGACTAATTTGTCATTGTTTTGTGGTGAATAAAGTTATCTGCTAGTAAACCGGCATTTAATTACTCACGTTCGTAACAACTGGTGTCAGAAGTGAGATGCCATTACTACAGAGGGACGACGAACAGGGACCACGAACAAGGAGGCAAGTGGAGATGGATGCTGCACGTCAACGTCTGGAAGCGGAAGATCGGGCTGGTATGGGAGCAACGGCAGCTGCTGAGGCGCCAACAGGGCCATCCTCGGAAATGAACCTCGCCGCAGTGTTGGCCGCCATGCAAGCTAGTATGGAAGCTGCCCGCCGCGAACAGGAAGCTACCCGCCGCGAACAAGAGGCTAACCAGCGTAAGCTCCAGGATCTAATCGCGGCTAACCAGGAAGAAGCCCGCCGCGAACAAGAGGCTAACCAACGTAAGCTCCAGGATCTAATCGCGGCTAACCAGGAAGAAGCCCGCCGCGAACAGGAAGCTGCCCGCCGCGAACAAGAGGCTAACCAACGTAAGCTCCAGGACCTAATCGCAGCTAACCAGGAGGAAGCCCGCCGAGATCAAGAGGCTAAGCAGAACCTGATCCTCGAAAAAATCGATCACGGCCTCGTCACGTTGGGCGAGAAAGTGAAAAATCTCACCTTAGAGGTCAAGGAGGTTTCCGCCCGAGCTGATAGCCTCGAAACCAGAATTGATGGCCACGAAGATCGCCTGCTGGACATCAACAAAAAAATAGTCAAGCTCGAAGCACGCGAACCCGTTGCTGTTCAAGCATCAGCCGCAAAATTTGATATGCCGCGTTTTGATGGCACGTCGTCCTGGACGGCTTTTAAGTACCAATTCCAAACACTGGTCAAGACGAACCGCTGGGATGATGACCAGTCTTTCGCGGCTTTAACTTTGGCCCTACGAGGGGACGCTCTGCTGGTCCTAGAGAACCTTCCTCCAGACGGCAGGACGTTGGAACGTCTAATGGAGGGACTAGACACTCGCTATGGTGACAAGCACCTCGAACATGTTTTCCGCGCGCAACTTCGCGAGAGAACGCAGAGGTCGAACGAGAGCCTTCAGCAGTGGGGAGTAGAGGTTGAACGGCTGGTCCGGCGGGCATACATGTCGATGACACCGGAGATGGTGGAAGTAAATCTGGTGCAAGCATTCATCGACGGTCTACGGGATACTGAAGTCAGGGCTACGGTGCGACTCGGACACCACCAAACTCTAAAGAGTGCGATGGCCCACGCTTTGGAAGTGGAAGCCGTACGACAAGACTCACGTACGCACAGAGTTCGGGAAGTGGTGGTCTCACCTTCAGTGCAACCACGTCACCGAGAAGTGGCTTCGCCGGCAAAGTCCCGCTATATTCCGATGTGTTATGGATGTGGAGAAAAAGGGCACATTCGTACCGATTGCCCCAAGAGGAAGAGGGGAAGTGTGGACTCCGGAACTCAAGTTAACGAGGAGTCGTTAAACTAAATGTCGCCAGGGCCGCGGGGCGGGTGCTGGCTGGTCAACTGAAGGCCCCAACCATCACTATCAATCAAGTCCACAACGGAAATAGTTTGATCATCGAGGGAACGCTGAATCAACGTGCTTGCAATTTCACCGTTGACACCGGGGCGTCACGGACTATTATAAGACCTGAGTTGCTGAAACGCACCATCTTGTGGCAAACAGAAACCCCAGCCTACCGACTGCAGACAGCCACCGGCCAGCCAGTCTCCGTCCTCGGTGATACAGAAATCGAGTTTAAAATCGGTGATCAAGTGTACACCCATTCCGCGTTAATTGCGAATATTACCGACGATTGCATACTGGGTCTCGACTTCCTGCGGAATTACCGATGTGTTTTAGATATCGATAAAGGAGTATTGAAATTCCCAGACCAAGAAGTCTTCCTGCAAGGAATTAACACATGCAACCTCTATTGCTTAAAGGATACCACATTGGCTCCAAGAACGGAAACCTTAGTCGAAGTTAAATTTCCTAAGAAAATTAGGCAACGCAGATGTGTTATGGTTGAAGACATTGGCCGGCACCCGGAACTTATCACCGCGAGGACATTAGTTATGACGAAAGGAAGATCCAAGGTCAGGATTGTAAATCTTGGGAAAAAGGAGATCCAGTTGAAGAAAAACAGTGTTGTTGGAAGATGTGAAGAAGTGAAGTATCTCCGCCGAATCAACACATCTTCAGTAAAACAAGACGCAATAAAAGGTGAACCTGATCACATCCAGCAACTTCTGGAAAATTCTAAGAGCAATTTATCAGTTTCGGAACTACAGCAAGCCAAGGAATTTCTGCTACGGTTCCAGGATATCTTTGCAACGGGAAAAGATTGCGGAAGAACAGGTCTCGTCAAGCATGAGATAGATACAGGTGATGCTAGACCAATTAAACAGAGACCGCGCCGCATACCCTGGGCTAAAGAAACTGAGGTAGCAGAAATGGTAAAGGATATGGCTGATAGCGGAATAATTGAACCTTCTACGAGCCCATGGTCTTCTCCTGTCGTTCTGGTGAAGAAGAAGGACGGCAGTACCAGATTCTGTGTAGACTACAGAAGGCTGAATGATGTTACGAAGAAGGACAGTTATCCCTTGCCTAGGATAGACGACACACTGGATATGCTCAGTGGTATGAAGTGGTTTTCAACCATTGACTTGAAAAGTGGCTACTGGCAAGTGGAAATTAGCGAGAAAGATAAGGAAAAGACAGCGTTCAGTACAGGAATTGGCAACGGCCTGTGGCAATTTAACGTCATGCCTTTTGGGTTGTGCAACGCTCCAGCGACGTTTGAACGCCTCATGGATAGAGTCATGGTGGGCCTTCTTGGTGACGTCTGTCTGGTATATTTGGATGACGTCATTATAATGGGCCGCACTTTTAAGGAACACCTGCGGAATATGGAGAAAGTATTCACCAGGATACGGGGGGCTAACCTAAAACTAAGCCCAAAGAAGTGTGCCCTGTTCAAGAAGGAGGTCAGCTACCTAGGACATGTCATCTGCGCCGATGGAGTGAGAACCGATCCTGAGAAGATAAAGGCTGTCCAACAGTGGCCGGCTCCAAAGAACAAAACAGAAGTACGTGCATTTCTAGGGTTGTGCACATACTACAGACGGTTTGTTATGAGTTTTTCGGACATTGCAAAACCTTTACATCAGCTGACTGAGGATAAACGAGATTTTATCTGGGACAAGAACTGTGAGTCAGCATTCAACGAACTAAAGCAACGGCTATGTGAAGCGCCTATACTGGGGTATCCGAGCAGAGATGGAAGATTTGTCGTCGATACCGACGCCAGCAACACAGGAATTGGTGGAGTGCTGTCGCAGGTGCAAGAAGATAGGCAAGTCGTGATCGCTTACTTCAGTAAGGCACTTTCAAAACCAGAAAGGAACTACTGCGTGACTCGACGAGAACTATTGGCTGTTGTAAAAACTTTGCAACATTTCCACAAGTACCTCATAGGGAGACAGTTTACGTTGAGGACGGACCACGCTGCATTGAAATGGCTTCTACAATTCAAAAACCCTGAGGGTCAAGTTGCAAGATGGCTAGAGCAGCTGCAGGAGTTCAACTTTGTGACGGAACATCGTAGTGGAAAAGGGCATAACAATGCTGACGCCCTGTCGCGACGTCCATGTAATGAGGACTGTAGACATTGCCAGCAAAATGAAGCCCGGGAACACGTGAACTTAATTAGGGCTGAAGGCAACTTTAAGAAGTCCCAGGAAGAAGATGACGATATTCGACCTATACTGGACTGGAAGCGTAGTGGAACTAGGCCTCAGTGGAATGAAGTATCGTCACATAGTCCTGTCACAAAGAGCTACTGGGCACAGTGGGACAGTTTAGTCCTAGAAAATGACGTGCTTTGTAGGAAATGGGAATCGAACGATGGCAAGGAGGTGACCACACAAGTGATAGTACCACGACGTGAAGTGGTCCCCCTGCTTCAGGAGATACACGATGGCGCTTCTGGTGGACACCTGGGAATCAAGAAAACTCTACTGAAAGTGAGACAGCGGTATTACTGGCTCAATTGTAGAGAAGACATAGAGCAATGGTGTCGGAAATGTACAGCATGCGCATCCGTGAAAGGACCACAGACTAGGAGCAGGGGCAAGCTTCAGTTGTACAATGTAGGAGCCCCATGGGAACGCATTGCCATCGACGTTGCTGGACCTTTCCCAGTGACAGATGACGGAAACAAATACATAGTGGTGATACAGGACTATTTCACAAAGTGGCCTGAAGTTTTCGCCATACCCAATCAGGAAGCGACGACAGTGGCGAAAAAGGTGGTCGAAGAAGTAGTATGTCGGTATGGCGCACCTTTGGAGATCCATTCCGATCAAGGCCGCAACTTCGAATCTGCGCTGTTCCAGGAAATGTGCACTCTTCTGGGGATTTACAAGACACGCACAACACCTGCGCACCCACAGTCGGACGGAATGGTGGAGAGGTTTAACCAGACCCTGGAGAATCACCTGGCTAAGGTTGTCGATGACCATCAGAAAGATTGGGACCGGTATATTCCACTATTTCTGATGTCTTATCGATCAGCAGTGCATGATAGCACGGGCCATACCCCAGCAAGAGTGAATTTCGGCAGGGAGATGAGACTTCCAGTCGATACCATAACCGGCGTGCCACCTGACAAGACTAAGCCAGTTACGGACTTCGTAAGTGACCTCCAAGATCAATTGGATGAAGTGCATAAACGAGTGCGTGAGAATAGCCTACACACCAGCGTTAAAATGAAAACTAGATACGACCGCAATGCCAACGCCAAGGGATTTGAGGATGGTGCACTGGTTTGGCTCCACAACCCACTTCGACGAAAAGGGAAGTCGCCGAAACTTCAAGCTCGATGGGAGGGACCCTACACCGTGATAAAAAGGATCAACGACGTTACCTACCGCATCAAGAAAGGGTTACGAGGGAAACCTAAGGTAGTCCACGTGGATAGATTGGCGCCGTATCACGGATCTAATAATGCTCGGGACGAGCATGACTAAGAGGGGGGCACTGTTACGCCGTGAAACTTGAGTACGCTATATCTTCGACGAAACCAAGAGTAGCATCAAATAATTAAAACGCATTGCTGTGCGAAGCTTCGAGAATAGGAGTACATACTCAGGCCTGGCAAATTCCAGAAAAGTCCGACATACGCTATTATTATTAGATAACATTCAGTAGGTAGTTATGTGGGTGGATAAGGGAATTTGTACCTTCCGGTGTTAGCAATAGAGTCGAAATTTGCATGTAAGGTGGTAGATAAGTACCTACTTACGAGAGTAATAATAATGATTTATGGCCTCCCGATGCGACTATTTTGTGCTAGAATATCCTTGAAACGTCGGTATCGAGAAATTTCGATGACTTCGCATATAAATACGGGTCCCCGGCTAGAAGCAGTTCAGTTTGATTTCGTCAGCGATACAGAGCGAACTACCTAAGTGCTTGAAGTGATACCTAGCGACCTAAGCGATACTAAACGGAACTCTGAGTGTTTATAGTGATTGGTTATTTGTTGATTGGACTAATTTGTCATTGTTTTGTGGTGAATAAAGTTATCTGCTAGTAAACCGGCATTTAATTACTCACGTTCGTAACAGTATGATAGTCTAACTATTACATCAACATTCACTTATTACTGATTGTTTATGGTAAGTATTCATAGTGCACATGCTAAGCTGGTGTTTATGTATAGCATGCTCTTTTCTCTGACTATACTTCATCAAAGACAAGAGTAGATGTTATGCAATAGAAACAAAACAGTTAAAAACTCGACTTCAGACTGAAATCTTCATAATGATCATTTCAGCCCAAAGACGTCCACAGCTGGACATAGGCCTCCTCAAAGTTTTCCCTTGTGGGAAAATTTGAGCACTATCGGCCTTGTAATGTTCCCACTGTTGGAACTCAGGCCTGCTCTCTAGGAGAGGGAATGGGCTGTAATCCACCACACGGGCCTAGTGCGGATTGGTGGATGTAACATGTCGTCGAATTTTTGGTTCTAGGACATGCCGGTTTCCTCACGATGCACGATGTTTCCCTTCACCGTTTTGAGTGCAGTGGTGATGAAATAAATTACATACAATAAATTACAAAGTAATGCGACTGGTTGGGTTTGAACCCGCACCTACAACTCATAAGTCGAGGCCGTTACCACTGGGCCACCACTGCTCTAAAACTGTGGAAAAATTTCCCTGAACAAAAATTTTGTTACCAGTCTTATGTTTAGTTTGTCATTTAAATTTTTCGCCATAAAATCCAATAAACTCAAATACACTTTTCACAATATACTTACATGTTACCAAGAGCCACTTCACATAGCAGCATAAGTCCGGTGGGGTTCCTCTTGTCGGTGCAACAGTAGTTGGCCGACTTAGACACCATATCCGCAAAGTATACACCTTTGCCGAACATGTAACCAGTAACTGGTGCTTCCGGCGGTGCTATGCGGAGACCTGGTCAGGAAGCAGAGAAAAACAAAATAAATTACATTACATCCGTATGTCTACATTAAGAATTAGAGAGAGGTAAATATAGGTACTTACATACAATGACATGTTACCTGTCTATTGCCTAGGCTCAGACTCGAGAGGGGCGATGCTGACTCCGGGTAACTGAACGAACCCAGGTGGGTTTTAGACATTAAGAACCTGGTGATGATTTTCCAACCAAAACAAGGGGTCTCATTGGAAGTAGAAAAATCAAATTAACAGCTGCTGGTTTTCCCCACATACATATATTATTGCGGGAGCTGCCAAATTTTCCTTTTGCTTTTTAAATACTAACTCTTCAGGATTCTTTTAGATACTCTTTTTCCACTGTAGACTTTATTTTAAATTGCGGGAAAAGGTTAGTTAAAAAAAGAGAAATTAATGCAGCACTCGTATGTCCCATTTGCAATCACTATAAGCTATGTCCACACTGTGCCCTTTTTTGTTCAACAAGGGCATGCGTCATGACGCAGTCAACAGCGCAAGTCGGGCATGCCTTTGACGCATGTGCAATGACAGTTGAAAGTGTTGCGCGCGCAGTGATACATGTCATTCTATGTCAGATGGATAATGCGTTCCATAACGCATTCAATTGTTGAAAGCAACTAACGAAAGTTTAATAGAAAGATGAAAACGAAAGTTGAAGATGAAAGGGCACAGTGTGGACATAAGCTATAGATCAACGAGGTAGCTAAAGAAATATTCAATCTAAAACAACGCACCTTGAGAGATGATGCCTGCAAAGTTGGTGACGCGCGATCCGTGCCACAGCAGGCGTCGGTTGTGGAGCTTCTTGAACGGCTTGAAGCGCTTGTCTTCACCTTCGCGGACTACCTTGAACACCTGCAAGTAAACCGCATAACATTATGATTATTATAAGCATAAGCGAATTAATCATATTCTTGTCTCAGGAATATGTCTCCTTGAGATCATTTTCTTATTACAAGCAGGCAAACCTGCAAGTGTATTTCGTCGCTGTAGAATGAAAACCTCGTATGTCAAAAAATCTTTTTTTTTGTTGTTGTAAAAATCGTATGAAAACCACGTATTTTATAATACGGCGAAACTGTGAACCCAGTATATGACTACTAGTGCCATCTATTGAGTAAAACGAATATTTCATACATTGACGAAATTAACTGTTTTTTTCGTTTCCTCGTTTCTTCGTTTGGATTTCTGGACATACGAGGTTATCATTCTACAGCGACGATTTGTAAATATGTGTATTTGATTGTAACTTGAATCCAGGATATAAAGATTAACAAAAAAAAAAAGCTCGAAAGTACTAATTTCACAAATTCATTAAAATTTCTTTGCATTTAATTCATGAATCCCCGACCGGTCTCTTATTTTTTTTCGATTCTATGGAGTAGGAACCAACAAGATCACCAAATACATAGAGGTGCAGAAAGAAAAAAAAGGACTTTGTTAGAAAACGCAGAAAATGTGTCTGTCTGTCTGTCTGTCTGACCGCCAGACAGATGGACGGAAGGATACGCTTTGTAATAAGTTGCAGAACAGTAGTAACAAAAGCTGACGAACCTGTTCAATTTCTAACGTGTAAGTGGAATGCGTAGCGGCGTGCGTGTTGCGCACATACTCCTGGATCATGTCGAACTCGGGCGAGGCCGTCGGCAGCGGCTCGATGTTCGCCTTCAGCTTCAAGTAGTGCGCCGAAATCGGACTACTGTTATCTGCATCTGTGAATTAAAAATGCCTATGTTTAAAACAATTATCATCATTATCTGGAATAATTTGCCTGCTGCGGTCTTCCCGTCCGATTATAATTAGGGTGTCTTCAAGGCTAGAGTGAATAAGCTCTTCATGAACTAGTGCCCCTCACCATCTACGATTGCATCACTGCTTACCATCAGGTGGGATCGCAGTCAAGCACTAGATTATATAAATAAAAAAAAAATATCAGCCGAAAGACGTCCACTGCTGGACATTGACAAGCGTCGCCACAACGACCGGTCCTGTGCGTCTCGCATCCGGTGGACCGATGATCTGGCGAGGGTCGCGGGAATCCGATGATGTTTAAAACAATACAACATAAAAAAATAAATAAATAAAAAGCTACCCGACCTGCCATCGCCTTTTGAAGAACATAACAATACTTGTATTTAGCAGACAACTAAAACTGGGCCAGTTGAGTTGTGGCACCAAATAACTTAATTGTTGTGCCGCTGATAAGTAACAACACTTGTTTTTGTTTAACTGTCCTACCTCAGTTATTTAACCAAGATAATTCTTGCATTTAGGTTTGGCGCAAACGAGCCACTGACCACAGTCACTGCTGGCCAGCGACAGCGACTTAATACACTTATTCATATAAATATTTATTTACATTACAAACGCGCCGCACACGTGTAGCCGGTGGAGTGCCCACTCGCTACAGCAGACTGTGTCCGCGACTCGCTACTTGTGGTCGCTATGGGCCACACAAAAAAGCGACGTTCGCGTCTGTCGTAAAACTCTAACCCTCACGTAGTTAACTGTTAGAAGATCTATGTATGCACGCGTTACCATGCCATGAGATCATGCCGCGAGGAAATTCGGTTTCCGAGCACCGGTGGCAGTCGCTCATTGCTCACAGTATTAAAAATGTGGTGGTATCGCGCGACAGCCACCAGTGGTAGGTCGGTGGCCCGTTTGCGCCGAACCTTATAAAACGTTTGTTCTTATTATTTGTTCGATTACAGTTTGGACATATTTTAGGATTCATTTTCTCTTCGAGTCCCTTTTAGTTTCTGTTTCGGTTCATGATATATGCAAAAACACATTTAAGAATAGCAGCCTTTTAAGCCGTGCACAGATTGCTGTAAAGTAACATGAAAGGTGTCGACCCTACTCTCATAATTGAAATGCGCTCTCTATTCGTGCATAGTGCGTACGGTTCACGTGCGTTGTGTGTACGGTTCGCGCGCGTAGTGTACGCGTCTTGCGCACGCAAAGCGCCTACATTATGGTAATTCTGTTACATTGCTTGTTACGTTACAGCACGTCTGTGCATGACTTTAACTATTTTATGAAAACAATGAACATCTAAAAAGTTGGATGAATAAAATGTACGTTACTCTTCTTCTTCTGCCTGGCGTTAGTCCCGGCCGTTACCAGGGTCCGCCTTAAATGTACGTTACTATCTATACAATAAAATATTGTGGACAACTATACCGGTTTCCGTCTTCATCAAGCTGTAAGCTATTTCGATCTCGAGCAGGTTGTCCAGCATGGCCGTCTTCGTCTTGATGAGCTCCACGTTGTCCAGCAGCGGAGCGTTGTTCATGCCGAAGTCGTGAGGGATTAAAGTGAAGAACCTGAAACATGACGTACGTTCATATATCATGCGTTTTTGTTTGGGGTCGCCGCCGCACACAAGTCACACGAGACAGAGAAGTTAGAAGCGGCCACAAAGGTTGCTGAAGCGCGAAACGCCCGCTTGTGGTCGGTGGCTGCTACTTTTTACAATCCATGTGAGCAGTATTATAATGGACTCTTAACGTAGAAGGTTTAATTGCGCGTGTTGACGTTTAGTGGTCAGTGCGGGCTGGGGGTAGCGACGCTTTGTAGCGTGTGGTGGCCACTGACGTTCAACTGCGGCGACTCTTAGGGCACATTTGAATTATTTGTTTATCATTTGAAAACATGTTAAATAAAGCTACAAAAACACAAAAGTGTAAAGAACCTGTTGGTAGCGTCGACCAATTTGCCTTGACTGGCTGATCCCTTTTCGATTAGCTTCAGAAGTTCCGACAAAATTTTGTATCCAGACTTGATTTGCTTCTTTGATAGTTTTCCCAGCGGCATCTTTTCAGTATCAAGCTAAAAACAAACAAATGATTTTATTTAGCGATCATCATCATCAGATAAATTTTATTATTAAATAACATCGGCCAATTGCGAGTCGGATTCGCGCACCGTAGGTAGTTCCGTCGCGTAGGTATGTAATGACAAACTTTGCCGTTGTATATAGAGAGTTGTTGTCTGTGTCGTTGGTTATCGCCATATATCGAGATCGCGTTCAATTTTCCAACAACTTTTCTCGTTACTCGTTTGTAATACAAATAAATGTGATTAAATTGTGTGTAATTAAAAATTTACGGTTTTCCAATTGATCTTTTTACTTTTTTGTGCTATAAGACATTACTTTTTTGTAATCATGACTCTAGGTCAACAGAAAGTACTGTTAATGTTTTGAATTGATTACTTTTAGTTTCAAAATATGCGGCATAAACGGCAGTATCCTTTGGTTGGGAGAATTTCTACCTACGTGAACGCATCTACAAACCTAATGGGCCACATACTTTTTTTTCGGTAGGGGAATCATCAAAATGACTCCCCCCCGCTCTTGGGCGGAGCGGAAGGGCGTGTCAGACACTTACTGACTAAACCCCTACCTCGTTCCTTCGTTGCCTTCGATCTGAGGGATACGGTGACAACCTTTCGGATTTTCCGTGTTCCCCAAAGGCAATGGGCCACATACTGGCTGGATGTTGGATGTTTATCACATTTTACCTCGAATTCGAGCAGAGTTTTCTTCATGACGTCGACATCAAATATTCTGATGACAAGTTGTTGCACTGGCATGGGCAGGTCACACTTGGTGTCCACAGCCAGGTTCTGTGGCGCCGCGTCTTCAGTGCCGTAGTCCATGTCCAATGGGAAGTAGCGGCCAGGCACCTGATACATTGAATTTGTAGTAAATACTTCACATTTATTTACAAATTGATGTCCACACTAATAAAAGACGGAAATGAAGAAGAAACAGAAAAAAAGGAACATAGCGTGATGCTTCTAAAAAAACTGTTTGCAGGGAAAAAAGAGTTGATAAAAAAAAAAAAATTAGACGTCATAGCCAACTGTTAAACAAAATTAAATGTTTGCAAATAAATGTGACACAATATATTCGGAGTAATATCCAAAATTAAGAGAAGATAAATGAAGCTATTGAGCTTAAAAAATCCAGAGTATAGAGGGAGAGATCTCTCTCTCTCTCTCTCGAGAAAACAAAGAAAAACATTTAAAAAGCTATTGAGGTTTATTATTCTCTGTGTTGACTATTAGAAGCAGATGTTTCTCACTTATCCAAAGCCTACATAACCGAGGGCGAGGTATCACCATATTCATCTTACCTTCATAAAATGATCTCTGTACTCCCAAACATTTTCTGTTTTCTCCTGGTACAGATCTTCAAACTTGCGGACAGCTTCGTCGACAGACTTGCAGGGCTCTACTTTAGAGCCACCGATGGTAGTTCCGATGCGGCCCCATGAACGGAATAGCCAGTACCTTGAGATTGAGTATAATATACTAAGAAGTTGAATGCTGATTTTTGCTAACAATAAATAATTACATAGAAAAAATACCGTGCTTAAACTTTATATTAAAATTTTATTAAAATATAAAGTTTATTTATATTAAGGGCCTGTTTCACCACCTATGATTAAGTTTCGAGTATCTTACTTGACAGATAATTTCATACAAATTGTGTTCCATTTTTGAATTTATTCAGTGAGTAGTAGTGCCTACTCGGACATCGTGAAACAGGCCCTTAAACTTATAATTCTAATCGGAGATTATCACGATTTAAAGTATCTCGTATTAAAAACAGCAATTTCCTGGGTAACCTGCCGTCAAGGGTTTTGGAGGCAACAGTTCTTGCACGACTGCACAATTTGAGCAAGGAAGTGCATAACTGAGGTGAAGCTCACGGCAATTTCAGGCGAACACTCTAGTGCGTTCCACTACACTTCTAATCTTATCTGGACCAATCTCACTCAAACCCTACTTCAATAATTTTAAATCATTTGATTACAAAATAAATTTAAATCATTTGTAAAGCGTAAACTTTGCCAAAAGGCTTTTTATACTATAAAGGACTATGTTGAGGACAATAAGGCTTGGGATTGACCTGCTCCAGTACTCACTGTACTGTCGTTTATTCTTTTGGATTTTTGTTTTTGATTGCATTTTTCCATTGTAAATTTAATGGAGTAGTACACAATTTATATTTCAATTTGACATTAATATTCATTTTTTTTACAATCTGACATATTATTTTTACAATTTTTGTAAATTTTATTTATATCTTTTTTTTTGTGAATGTGAGGACTATGTGGATAGCTTTCTTTTTCCTTTCTTTTCAGTAATTGTAACTTATGTCTGGCAATTTGAGTATTTTTGCGGCCTAACCAAATGTCCTTTCCTTTGTATTGTTCGTCAAGACGTTGAGCTCCTTAGTAGTCCTGAGTTGAGCTTTACGACGAATGACAAATGCTTGCACTGACTGGACAGGTCCACTCAAATCTGCATGGTTCTTTCTTTAAAAGGCCATTTCAGACCCTAATCTGCATAGTTCGCATATGATTTGACCAATACATTTTGTATGGATTTTTTTTTAAAAGAGACTGTGACCCCTGAGTTTGTTTCGGTGTTTCTTCTCAGGGTAGTCAGATAGGAAACACCGGCCTCATCTAGATTAATAATTATGACAAAAAAAAATTGACGTGTAAAAGTGTTTCGTGAAACCTATTTGCAAGATAAATATCATTTATCATTTATCAATACCAATTTTTGAAAATCAAAGAAAAAGGGAGTGAGTAAAACCTCCTTACCTCTTTTTACCATCACTCTCGAGCACTTGCAGCTTGTAGTAGGAGTTCTTGCCGGCGACGACGTCTGTCTGCGAGAGCACCACGGTGTACTTGGTGCCTTCATAGTCGGTGTACACGTGCGCTTCGTCCTGCAGGTTGGACGCGGGGTCCACAGCTGTGCCTCCTGTAGACGAATTATTTGTTTAAATTTAGAACAAGAAAAAAAGGAAAAAAAAAACAATCTGAAACCAAAAGTCTTCAAGAGCTACCTTCGGGAAGAGGCGCCCCATAAAAAGTAAAAAAAAAAAATCCTGCATCGCGCAATCAGCGTTCTCAGCTCGGTTTGAACCAAATATCGGGCAGATGTCCGGATCACACGAAACACCCTTCTGATCGGAGAGTACTTTTAATGGCAAATTTACACTCTGTTTCGCTTACTTCTAAATGTTGTTCCAATTTAGATAGGGATCTCTAATATATATTTTTTTAAATAACCTGTGCATAATAGCCTATGCAACTCAGCGAAGATGTAGCTTTCTAATGGTGAAAGAATTTTTAATCATTTAACTCCTACGTCGTAATGTATCCTACAAACAAGTTCGCGAGTTTATTCCATTTTGAGGATTTTAGTAATAACGCACAATGACGTAATAACAATTCGAGTAAATGTGCGAAGGTATGTAATTTCTTACCTTGAATCTTCAACTTCACAGCCGACTTCGAAGACTTAACGTACAAGCTGCCAGATTTTGGAATGGACTTTCCATCCACTACATCTTGGGGAACTCTTGTAGCTGGCTAGAACAATATTTAAAAAAAAATGCTTAACATGTTTTTCGAATAAGTGGAAAAAGGTCATCAACTTTCTGTAATAGATTTGTAAAACTTACGTCAGATCCCCAGTCGGCAATATTGTTTTCTTTAATAAGTTCTAATGACTTAGAAATTGTGCCATCTGGCTTGATTAAATCGAGGAATGATTCTTCTACAACCTGTAACAGATATAAAGATAGGTATAGGATACTGAAAGCATAAAGAAAATTTTATTGCAAGTGTGCAGAGTTTGTTGTTGCAGTCGAGGTGGAATAAAGACCAAAACCAAAAGTGAAGGCTATTTGGTACTGAGAAATTGCTGTATCAAACGTCGATTTTTAACATACTCGTTAATAATATGTAAAACTTGATAAACGTAATATTAATGGGCGTGCGGTGAGAACTTCTCGGTATCTTTTTTCTACGCGCGTAACTTAATGGCATTGAAGTCACGGCTTAGTTTGTTTTTTTTTTTTACTTGACAGTTTTCCCTTCCACCAGATTTGAAAGTTTTGTAACTTACTTAACTTTGTATAAGCTAGTCTTTGATACGCTAAAAATAGTCAAGTATAGGGTCAAAACTAGTCCAATAAATTGTATTAGTACCTCAATATCCATAGACTTAATTTCATCCATCTTGGCTGGCATATTCTCGACATCTTTCTTGGTGGAGACCACGGCAGCAGCAGTGTTGGTCAGTTTGGAGAGCACTAAACCGCCCAACTTCAGGATACGTTTCTTTATTTCCTCCTTATCCTTCAACTTTCCATACAAGAAGAACTGCAAGTTCTTCAATGGCGGTACTGGAATTTCTTTCTTGACGCTATGAATGATAAATAAATAATATGATAAGTAAATTAGTAACTAAGCATATTTGTATGAATTTGGAAGGATGGACGAGTATGAATTTATAAGAGTCGAAAGATGAAAATTATTATATGACTTGAATGGGACTGCTAGCTATCTAATGCAAAAGGAGAAACTGACTGACTGACATGTAAACGCACTGTTAAAACTACTGGGGCCAGGAACGTGAAATTTTGCGCAAGACTTCCTCTTATGACGTAAAAACACTCTGTAGAGGGTTTTTTTTCCATTGGGGAATCATTAGAATGACTTCTCCCGCTTTTGGGTGGAGCGGGAGGGCATGTCAGACTTTTACTGACTAAACCCCACCCTGTTCCTTCGATCTGGGGTCATCAAGGTTCCCTTTCGGAATTTGCGATCCTTAGCCCCAGTGCGTGGCTTCGACCCTGCTGGGCTAGAGGGTACAAGTACAAGTTACCCTTTAGAGGGTGAATTTTGAAAAAATCCTCACCAATTTTTTTTATCTCTTACACATTTTCACGCTTAGGCCCATAGCTGTCTTTTTTACTATGAGCTACATAATCTCATCCTTGACTGATTTTCCATTGTGTTGTATTATTTTTTGTACGTGTTGTAACTTGTAACTACGGCAAGTCTAAATAATAAATCATAATTTAAGTATAACAATATATAAAAGACCTACTAAGAATTACCGACGAATTTTCCTTGTAAACAAAAGTATTTTTGCAGATAGCGCGACGGGATTTCCGTAAAGCAACTATACATCAGATTTAATGAAAGCATTACGTCATCGGAAAGTGAATATGTATAATGAATCATTTGACCTGATACCTCGACTACTAAAATTGCTTTTTATCGTAAACGTTGCTACGTTATTGTTTGTAATTATTTAGCAGTCGTTGAGTGCAATGGCATCGTTATCTACGACAAATAGGGTGCGGCGTGATTGCAGTAATAAATTCAATATAATATTGTCTACAATATATTAAAATTTTAACAAAACTGGGCTGGATTGAAGATGGAAGACCGTGCGCTGGATTAGTCATTGGCTAAAATAGCTGGCAGTGGACTAGACTAGATTTCTAAAGGATTCAATATCATAAGACCAGGAAAAGTGAAAGAGTTTAGGGCTTCAGTGGGACAAAATAGGCATATTATTTATATCTTCTCAACATTAAGCTAGATTTTGGTGTTTAGAAAATATGGCGTATATAGTATGACTTTTTTATTTCCATTAGATAAGATTGGCAGTCGTTACGGATAATCAGAAGCCAGTAAATCTGATTCCAGTCTTGCCATGAAGTACCGTGTTACCCCAGATAATGGGTTATGGAGGTCTGGTAGGCAGCCGCTCGTAAAATACTGGTATTCAGCTAAATCCGGCTTGACTGGAAGCCGACCCCAATATATTTGGGAAAAAGGCTAGGTAGATGAGATAAGGTCTTTAGAAGCGTGTAAAAGAAAGAAAGAAAAATGTTTGGTTTGGTTGTTTCTCCTTTAAACTTTTTGCCAGTTAGCCATGATTTACTGATCTTTTGAAATAAGAAAGTCCCATTTTCTTAAAAAAAAAATTTATATCAAGGTACATTTTATTAACAGACAAAAAAAAGAGGTTTTAACTCGATTGATTGTCTCTAGTTTGTAGCGACATTGTCGTCAAATGTAAACCGATTTTGATGATCCTTTTTTGTTTAGAAAAGCGTTTAACTCAAATGGTCCCAAAAAATAATAATTTGCTAAAGATCTAATGAAGGCGAATATTATTACTGAAACTTACGTGGCAGTGGCCTCATCTTTAACAACCACCAATAGCGGTAACTTCTCAACTTCAAACAGCCTCACATCAGTTTTGGGCTTATACTTCTTGAAGATAGACCCCTCTTTGTACGCCTTTGGAACTGTCATAGGTTTCCTCTTGGGATTTTGGGTTACATATGAACACTTTGTCCATTCACTTATGTTACCTGTAATAAAATTGAGTATAACTATTATCCCTCTAAACAAATTTCGATCATGGTGGCCGGTCTCATCGGAGACATTTGATGGTTTGCAGGGCATAATACACCGTGTATCAGACATCGCCGCACAAACGAATACAATGGATCTAGTACATGATTCAGGACCGCCCCCCCCCCCCCCCAGTGGTGTTATTTCATCGGGATCCTTCTATAAATTGCTATCTGTGATGTGAGCTACGAAATATTACGTAGCAGGCCATTAGTATGGGGGCTAATTATTGTGATTTCATGGTTAACTTCGTCATTCAAAGAGACAGCAATAACATTTTATGTCCGACTATGCAAAAATAATTTTTCAAATCATAATTTTCAATGTTAATTTTATGTGACTCGACTCACTAAACTATCGATTTCACATAGTTGTAATAAGATTTTTATGACATGTGGCACATCACTAGCAAGAGGATCGACTAGAGAATTATTGAGAGAGTTTGAAGATCCCAGTCTCTTTTAGTTCTTTTTTTGCAGCCATGTAAATAGCAGTAACACGAATAGCGTTAATTTAAGTCCGAAACTTTGCGAATAAATTTTAAAAAATCTAGAGGGCTGATATCACTAATTTTGTATTTAAAAGTACCTCCGTACAATATACGTCTTAATAAAATTTAAATTGAGGCTCTACGTCTTATACATTTTGTTATATTTATATTTGAATGTAAAAATCGGGTCTATTTTTCAAAAAACTTTAAAAAATCGATGAAAAAAATTCCATTGGACATGGGTAGTGTTTGGGGGTCTGAAAGGATAGCAGATGACCTCTCCAGTCGCCCATATCAATTTGGCACACGATGAACCAAACACCCTGTATATGGTCTATCGGTTTAGGTGGTTAACTAAAGGTAAACAATCTTGGTATGTCTTTTTATATTAAAGAGGTTGTATCTATTATACACAAAGATTATTTAAATTTATTTTATTAGCTAACATCGATTTAGGTGAATACCTATTTGCAAAGATTTTTTACATACAATGTATAGACAACTTTTAGACAAAAAGACATGCCAAGATTATTTACATTTAGTTAATTACCTACCAAATTATTACCAAATTAAAAAGCAAATGAAACAAGTCACCTGTGCATTTATAACCAAATGTGTCCAACACCAGCTGACCCTGTTTGCACTCCGAGCATGGCTCGAGAATTCCAAATGCCATGCAGTCAGCAAGACGGTCTAAGCACTGGAAAAGAAATTATTATGACATGGTGTCCTTCTTTTTCTTTTCATTAAACTTTTTAAAAAATCCGACCAGTATGTAGCTACTTAGAACCGGCTTAGCAAGTTCTCTCTTCCGCAGTAGGATGACACAAAAGTAATATTGTGTAAAACATTGAATATTTTCTATTAAAATTAGGATAACAGAACAGATTGAACAAGGCATTGCTTGAGACTGACCAACTATGTATGTTGTTAGTACTAATAAAAAAAATGTGATCAGTTTGTGTGTGGTGGCTCTGATTGCAGTCATTATTTGACCACATTTGTTAAGTTTGGTATATGAATGTAAAAACAATTGTGTGTGTTCATCATCATCATTATTTCAAACGAAAGACATTCACTGTTGGAAATAGCGTCGTAGCCATGCGTCGCCATAACACGACGGTGTTAATAATAAATAAAAAAAATAAACAAACCTCATCTTTTCCAGCAGGTATTTCTTGTGAATTCACTTCAAGTAATTCTTCCAAGTCAGACTTAGATAGCTCACTCAAGGCATTCCTATATTTATAGTACAGTTTATTTTGTTTCACCATTGTTTTCTCTTTGTCTTTTTCTGCCTGTAATTCTTCTTCATTTTTGGGTTCTACTTTTAATTTCTTCACTGGGACTTCATCTGCTTTAAATGGTCTGTAAAATGATGTATTTTTTTTAATTGTTATCAGCTAGTGCTTGACTGCAAACCCACCTGATGGTAAGCGGTGATGCAATTGTTGATGGTGAGGTGCACTAGTTTATTAAGAGCCTATTCACTCTAGGAATTTTTTAATTAATCCTTTAGAGTCCTGCGTATTATAAAACAAAGTCCCCTATGTCTGTCTGTCCAAGCAGTTGAGGATATTCGTGCGTTTTCACCAATAGACACAAGTGATTCATGAGAAAGTCTTAGATTTCTAACACCCGTGCGACGCTGAAAAGCGTTGCTAGTAAGCCATAGAATTATTTTCTTGTTCTTATACATGGGAAATTGCTAGAAAAAAACCTTTTTGAAATAATCTAAGAAACCTTTGTTCTTGTACTCAAAGTGTCTTATTTTATCCCTGTACTCACATCATCATTTACAGTGGGTGGCCAAATTATTAGGGACAGTACCTGAATTTCATAGATTAGTATCAACTTTGATAGCATTTTGTAGGCAAATGGTTGGTTGTAGGTCCGGCTAATATTTTTTATTTAAAGACTTTATTGAGTTAATAAAAACATAAAATTTGAAATCAATTTTTTTTATATATTTTTGAAAAAAAAAAGATACGTAATACGATGATTTCGAAAAAAGTCACCAAAGTTATAAATCTCACTTTTTAAGCTAACCAACGGATTTATATAAGATTTTTTTATTTCGTATTATTACTGGTATCAGTATTATAATTTTTGATATAAAGCAACATTGTGAGATCGCGCCATTTTTTTAAAGTGATATTTTTTAACTTTGTTGACTTTTTTCAACATTTGGTGAATATTTGGATCCTCTTGCTGGTGAAAAAAATAACACCAGCTGATTGTAGCCCTCATTAAAGAGTGGCCATTATACCAGAAACCTGCTACAGAAAAACCAGAACTTGTATAGAGAGCATACCTCGATAAATGGATGCTGTCACAAAATACTGGCAATATTCATCCATCTTATTACGTATCTTTTTTTTTTCAAAAATACATAAATAAATTTGACTTCAAAGAACAATGTTCAAAATGTTCGGACACCGTCCCCACCCTTGTAGCACTTTTAAACCTATATCAATCGAACGGCCTTGACCGTCTCATCATTTTATTGTATGACGGCAAAGCTGAAATATGCCTCCGAAAAAAGTTATATCGACATAAAGTAGCCGAAATCAGTCACAAATTATGTTTCCATCTACTACATTTTTCCATTGTAGCACTATAAAACCTATATCAATCGAACGGCTTTGACTGTCTCATCATTTTATTGTATGACGGCGAAGCTGAAATATGCCTCCGAAAAAAGTTATACTGACATGAAGTAGCCGAAATCAATCACAATTTACTACAATTATAATAATAAGTTGGCAAGTTTTTCAATTTAAATATGTTCATAGTCAAAAAAAACTATAGGTGAGCAAGATAGCGTAGTAATCGTAAGGGCCGCATGTGCAGAGCATCGCACAATATTGTAATTATAGCAGAACTTCTTTTAGTTCGTATAGATTATACAAGTTCCTTGGAGTAGCATCACGAAAAAAGTACTGTACGATACTTAATACGAGGGGCGTTCAATGTATTCTCGGTATCGAGGTGATATACTAATAATAAGGGTAATTTAATTATTTCATTAGTTAATGACACTCTTTGAGGGTATAAATACAAAATTTCATTTAATTGCCACCATTAGTATTCAAGATATCATTGCGAAAAGACAACTATGATGACTGATTCGACAATGATGAAAAAAATCGAGCATCGCGCAGTGATAAAATTCCTCACAAAACAAGGAAAAACTCAAAAAATTATCCATGAAGAAATGGTGGCTGTTTACCAAGATTCTGCGCCTTCATTATCTACAATTCAGAAGTGGTCAAGTGAATTTAAACGGGGTAGAGAGAGCATTGAAGACGACCCCCGCGCTGGTGGGCCAATTTGTGCCGCTACTGAAGAAAACGTCAAATTAGTCGAAAAACTTGTACTTGAAGATGCCCGTGTAAGAGTGAAAACATTAGCAGCAATGACTAAGCTATCCGTGGGTACCATTCACACAATCCTTCATGAGCGCCTGAATTTGTCAAAGGTCAGTGCAAGATGGGTGCCGCGAATGCTCACCGCGCTACTGAAACAAGTGCGAGTTGACTGTTGTAAGGAGTTTTTGGACCGTTGTGGTGAAAATCCGCAAAGTATTTTCGATCGGATTGTTACTGGTGATGAAACGTGGGTTCATCACTATGACCCTGAGAGCAAGCAAGAGTCTATGCAGTGGCACAAAAAAGGATCAGACCCGCCGAAGAAGTTCAAAGTCACTCCGCCCGCAGGAAAGCTCATGGCCACGGTGTTTTGGGATTCTAAGGGAATCTTGCTAATCAAGTACACAAAAAAAGGTCAAAGTATTACTGCTGCATCATACGCAATCACCCTGCGTAATTTAAAGGAGGCAATTAAAGAAAAAAGACGTGGAAAATTAACCGCAGGTGTGTTGCTGCTTCACGACAACGCGCCGGTTCACAAGGCGCGCCTTGCCCAGGCTGCTGTGCGAGAGTATGGATTAGAAGAAATCAATCATCTACCCTACAGTCCGGACCTGGCCCCTAGTGATTATTTTCTATTCCCTAATCTTAAAAAAGACCTTCGTGGAAAGCATTTTTCGGACGATGAAGAGTTGAAGGGAGCAATAAACGAACATTTTTCGGGCCATGAAGAAAAATATTTTTCAGAGGGAATTGAAAAGTTACTTTCACGAACAAATAAATGTATTGAGATGTTAGGGGAGTATATTGAAAAATAGAATTTATTCAGAATTTTCCGCCTTTTCCTTCATACCTATACCGAGAATACATTGAACTCCCCTCGTAAATCACTTCCTCACGTCTTCACTGTCTTCCGAGTTGCTGGAGCGCTTCCCAATACCTTCAGGGAGCCTTTTCAAGATAGTTCATACGCCACCCCGACTTCTTTGAACGGATTAGTCACAGCATCCATACCAGTAGTGACTACTACCACACATTGAGGGGACTTACCGCCGCAATGACAGCGAGCCCAGCACTGAGTTGCGACAGTCGCAGTCACCATGCTACCCTGAAATCCCGCCGGAACTCTGTCCGCCATACCTCGACTTGCATCTCCACGTGCAAATCGTGCCTGCGTGCAACGACTATTACCTCCAGATCCAACGGTGGCAGGCCAGCAAGGAGGTTCACCGCTTTGCGGGAGATCGTGCGGTGGTATCCCCGAACCATTCGGATGACTATGACCCTCTGGCAAGCATTCAGCTTGGCCGCCGGTCGCTTACCCAGCGACGGCACCCATAAAGGGCCACGGACCAAACGATCCCCGCGTGGAGCCTCCGGTAGGGGCGTCTGGACCTCTTAGGTTAGGTAGGTCCCGCTTCTTGACAGACCCAGTCGTTTCCAGTTTGGGAGCCAGACGTTGGAAGTGCTCGGTCAACCCGGTGGTGGCGCGGTCCGAGAGCCATGAAAGCACATGGCCTCGGCACAACTTCGAGTCATAATTGCTGGATCCTGCCTACGACTGTCGCAACCCCGCGTGTCGCTGTCCTGAACATTAGGGGAATGCAGGAAGTGGATATCGCAAGATAAGTGAAAATAATTAAAAGGTGAAGTGAAGTGAGATGACATGTGTCGTACAGTACTTTTTTCGTGATGCTACTCCAAGGAACTTGTACCCTCTATAATATGAACTATAAGAAGTTCTGCTATAATTACAATATTGCGCGATGTTATGTGGCCCTTTTTATTACTATGCTATCTTGCCCACCTATAGTTTCTTTGGACTATGAACATATTTAAATTGAAAAACTTGGCAACTTGTAATAAATTATAATTGTAGTAGAAGCAAATATATGTAATTGTGACTGATTTCGGCTACTTCATGTCGGTATAACTTCTTTCGGACGCATATTTCAGCTTCGCCGTCATGCAATAAAATGATGACACGGTCAAGGTCGTTCGATTGATATAGGTTTTATAGTGCTACAAGGGATAATTGTAGTAGATGGGAATATAATTATTGTGACTGATTTCGGCTACTTCATATCGATATAACTTTTTTCGGACGCATATTTCAGCTTCGCTGTCATACAATAAAATGATGAGACGGTCAAGGCCGTTTGATTGATATAGGTTTTATAGTGCTACAATAGAAAAATGTAGTAGATGGGAACATCATTTGTGACCGATTTCGGCTACTTCATGTCGATATAACTTTTTTCGGAGGCATATTTCAGCTTCGCTGTGATACAATAAAATGATGAGACGGTCAAGGCCGTTCGATTGATATAGGTTTAAAAGTGCTACAAGGGTGGGGACATTTTGAACATTGTTCTTTGATGTTTTGTTATCTCAATCAATGAAGTCTATAAATAAAAAATATTAGCCGAACCTACAACCAACCATTTACCTGCAAAATGCAATTAAGTTGATAATAATATAAGAAATTTAGGTACTGTCCCTAATAATATGGCCACCCATGGTATGTTTGTTAAATTAATATTTTAACATAATTAAATTATATTTTATCTCATGGCCCACTCCAGCAGCACAGGTGCTTGTCATATACCTAAACCTACTCCATTTATAGCTCTTGGTATTAGGGAAAACTGCATCTAAATCCATTGCGGGCTTTAGGTACCTTCCTCATGCAACGATAAACTGACGGACATTCAAAGTCACTTTTAAAAATAGTATTATTTGTTATAACTATATTAAATCTGAACAACATACTTGATCTCCGCTTTAACCATAGCCTGGTCTTCTTTCTTAAGGCTCTTGAAGCCAGGCAAGCTCTCCCCTCCAGCATAAAAGTGGAATTCACTCCTCCGTTCTGCAAAGCACTTGACGTGGTGCCACAACGGCTGCCCACCGTACTTGCTGCCAACTTCAGTATCATACACTGTCTTACAAATACGGACTTCATCCTAAAATACATAATTATTCAGTTGTAGTAATGCTGTTGTGTGTTTAATTTTATTATATTAATATTATCCAAAATTGGATTTCTTCTTGAAAATCATATTTTATCAAAAACTGTGTATTCATACAAGTTTACCGTGGGTACTGGTGATTTGAGTCAATTAGATTTTTGTATTATACCCCTTCCACATGCCCTTCTCTTCAATCGTAACATAACCATTTCACTTTTATACTATCTTACCTTACATATCTTAATATCACATTGTTTACAAGTGGCTCGGCTACTCTTGGAGTACTCCACGAGGTAATCTTTAAGTGCTAAATTCGTAGACTCAGCAACAGCTTCAGTGGTAGCATCATCAGCTGTCCTCTTCTTGGATTTACCTTTACCCTTAGGTTTATCAACTGGCATTACTATTCCAGTTGAATTTTCTAAAATGAAGAATGTTTAAATTCATAGCAATTCTTTAAAAGTAAGTATTTTTGTTACACTGTATTTTCATAAGAAATACACAGAAGTACTTAGTTTGAAACTTTCAGAGCTAGGCCCGTAGAATAATTTGTGCCCAGAACCTGCCTCCCGAACCATTGTTATACATAGTTATTGTTAACTTGTGTTAACACTCAGTCCCACTAGCAACTCCTAGAGTTCAACTTAATAGATAAGATACAAAGACTCGAGTTCTTGGTGCTTAATGTAGTAAACCCTAAGTAATGACAGAGAAAATTATAGAAGTCATAATTAACTAAAATACAGATATCTGATAAAGTGTACCATTATTAAGTGTAATAAGTAATTGATATATTAAATATTGCATCATCATATTTCGAGAGACCAAGTGCATCCATCAGCAATTTGCTGATGTGCTAACAGCAATGTTATCTTCAGATTCGGAATGCAGGGCATATTTAATTACATTTGTATACTGATTAAACATTTTCCAAACAAACAAATAATTTCCTATTACAGTGTTAATTGACCATACCCATAATAGACTTGATTCTTTGCTGATCCACCATCTTAAGTTTATTAAAGTTGCCAATTTCAGTTGCAGAGTTGGGGCGCTGCTTTCTGAAGAAACAGTCTTCATGATGCCAGTTTGGTTGCTTGCCATCATGAAAAGCAGACTGTTGAGGAAAGACAAAAGAAATTAATAAAAAAAATCAAAGGGAAATGGGTAATTCTATGTGTTTATTTTTGTACAATATTTTATACTAAAGTTAAACCACAAATAACCCACAAATAATAAATTTTTTGTATAGGGCTGCAATATTGTAAACAGTTTTTATACTGTTTTTGTTCTATACTCCATCAGTTTATACTCCGTTTGTTTAGGTAGTTAACTAAAGGTAAACAGTTTTGGTATGTCTTTTGTATATTAAAGAGGTTGTATATAATATACACAAAGATTATTTAAATTTAGTTTATTATCTAACATCGATTTAGGTAAATACCTATTTGCAAAGATTTTTAAATACAATTTATAGACAACTTTTAGATAAAAAGACATGCCAAGATTGTTTACCTTTAGTTAACTACCTAAACCGACGGAGTATAGTTTATAATATTGTTGCTTTTATTCAATTGTCCCATAAATAAATAATAGCAATAAAATAAAATATTAACTTTCTCTATATTTACAATTTTGTATAAAGTTACTTCTAGTACAAACAATTCAAAAAATTGAGCCAAGTACCTAAATTATGTTTTCTGTATTATAGGCTAGTTAGGTAACAAATGCCTCAACAAGAAATTTAGATATGGAATCTATTCTATTTGCTGTTCCAATGTACGTTTAGCTATGTATCTACTACTTCTGGAACAAATACTTCTTAGTTAAAGTGCCCAACAGATACATAGTCAGTAGATTTCGTGTTTTATATACTGTACCTATATACAGTACCTATGTCTTTATGGCAAGTACCTAATCCGGCGAATAGAAAACAGATTTTTGAAATTATATCAGTAAATTCGTAAATTGTTTTTCTGATGCACCTATCTATTTGTTTGTAGTTTGAATACAATATGAGGAATGTCAACGGTTGCTATTCAAACATAGTGTTATGGTTTTGAATGACTAACCTGCACCATTACGGCAATGCGTAGGGTCCCTTGGTCAATTTTTTGTTTACACCCTTTACATCCGGCTCTTCCACTTTTAGCATATTCAGCTTGAAAAGGTAAATCCGTCATTTTGAGTATATATTATTTTCACCCCTTTGTATGAAGATCCGGTACTTTTAGATTCTGTATTCTTTCCTTGTGCTTTCACATAAAAATTTCAACCGACCGGCTTCAAATCACACTTCAAATCCAACTTGTTCAAACTCGTTTTTTGACATTGGCCTTGATTAGAGAGAGGACTTCAAGCAAACCGTAGCTCTTTTCTTTTTGGTTAGTCGATTATCATAGCCGGCTTAATATCTGAATATAAGACTTTTTTTGAAGGTTGGCATTGTGGGTGACGATCATCAATTAATGACTTCTCCCGCTCTAGGGCAAAGCGAGATGGAAGCCTCGGAAGTTTACTGACTATTACCCACCCATGTTTCTTGATTTATCCTTGGCCTTCTTGGGCTGTGGAATCATTTGAAAGATTTAGTACTGTTACAGTTTTGCTGTCATCTCTTTGAGACCCGCGAGGATCACTAAGCGTTGTCGACTCGGGCGTATCCCTTACCTTGGGGCCCGGTGTGTCTCTTGAGGTGATGGCATAAGTATGTATAAAACTATAGATACATACGTTGCATCAGTGGCGGCGTAAAGGGGGGGCGGCGGGGGCGGTCCGCCCCGGGTGCCAAGCATCAAGGGGTGACAACACGGTGACAAAGAAATGCCAACTTTGTCGCGCAGTCCGGGTATCGCCACTGTGTGGACCGCCCGGAGGACACGGTAGAGGTGTGCCCCTCTTGGGCGGAGCACCGCCGTGTCCTTGTGGAGGCTATCGGCGGTGGCGACCTCTCGCGCCGAGCCCTGGTTCAGGCCATGGTCCGGAGCGAGGAGGGGTGGCAGGCGGTCACCTCCTTCTGCGAAGCAGTAATGCTCGTGAAGGAAGCTGCTGACTGCGAGCGCGTGAGGGAACGGTCCTCACGCCGCCGCCGCCGAGATCCCGATCCCAATTTCCGACCACAGTAGGCGCGGGTTCGCGGACGGCGAGCACTGGGTAGCTCGCCGACCGGCAGTCTGGAAATAATCTGGACCGAGCCTAGTCGTCAACGGCGTGAACTGTAGGGGCCCGGCAGGGCCGAAGCCTCTGGGAAACATGGGTATTCCGAAAGGTTGACACCGAGTCCCCCCCAGATCGAAGGCAACGAAGGAACGGGGTTGGCGTTTAGTCAGTAAGAGTCTGACACACCCTCCCGCTCCGCCCAAGACCGGTCATTCTGAAGATTGCCCTACCAAAAAAAAAAAAACTTTGTCGCGCAGATAGTAGCCGCTAGCGCATCGCGGGCGGAAAGGGCAACTTGTATCGACACTCGAAGATATGTGTGATCCCAGAAGCAGCAGAGAAAACGTCGATACAAGAGAAGCAGCATCCACACTCTTACCAGCTTTGTGTGACTTCAGAAATCCTAGAAGAAGTTAATCAGACACAAAAGTACAGGAAAAGTTTTTAACCACTGCGTAATTTTTTTTGGTGGCTCAGTGTTAGTAATAGAACACAGGTCGATCTTCAAGGTTAAGCAACGCTTGCCAAGGTTGGTCTGTGGATGGGTGACCATCTTAACATAACGAGTTTCCTCCGTGCCTCGGAAAGCATAGGCTGCCTACCAGAACTCCACAACCCAATAACTGGGGTAACAGGGTACTTCATGGCAAGACTGGAGTCAGATTTACTGGCTTCTTCTGTTACGGATAGTCAGAAATTAATCGTAACGACTGCCAAAGATCTAAATGACAGCCGGACCTACGGCCTAACGTCAAAAGGAGAGGAAAGTAAATTTTGATAATGTCATTGAGTATTTTAGCAAAATAAAGTCAGGGTGCTCGATAGAAAGTCGCCCCGGGTGCCAACCTATGCTACGCCGCCACTGCGTTGCATAATGGTTACCGCAAACTTGCATTGCTCTGAGTCCGAAAATCGATACTATGTAGCTCGCATCGGCCACAATCCAACGCAATTATGCAAGCCATGCTAACCCTGCTCTTGCCAACTCCCCGATAACCGTTTACATGCTTGATGCTTGGCTTCTATCGTGTAAGCGCACAATAAATAATAATATGTTGTCATACAATGATATTCTAAGGGCTATGTGCACCGACATAAGTTTAAGATAACCATCTGATTAACGTCAATAACCGACGATAAGGAACAGGAAATATTGCTAAAACAGCCGTTTTAATATTAAAACAGTCGATTTGGTGTCGGTGAACATCGCCCTAACTGATACTTGGTTATCTGTAGTCAATTAT
The DNA here is from genome assembly GCA_030763345.1 of Mythimna separata. NCBI lineage: Eukaryota > Metazoa > Arthropoda > Insecta > Lepidoptera > Noctuidae > Mythimna > Mythimna separata. Next base: position 18,981,686 of record CM061171.1, on the reverse strand, counting down.
CTCCTCTGTCAAACTCGCAAGATGTCAACACACAATACGTCAATCGTGTTTTAGCCAGCTTTGGCTGGATGTTTTATTTTGTGAAAAAGAGTTATAATTTGGCGTGCAGAAGGTAGATGAGTGCTAATAATCCTGAAATATAAAGTTCAAAATGGGCAGTAGAAAAGAGAACTTGAAGAAATCATTGGGGATATCGGAGTATCCATGGAGCTCAGGTACATATAGTAATCGATGAACAATAAAAAGTCGAGTATCGCATAGAACATCCAATAATTAATGTAACAGGGACCTTCGAATACTTAAATAAGTAAATAGGTGCTGTAATCACGTATTATTTTATTCGTATATCTAAATGTTATTACAATCTAGCCAAATACTGTGTATTTGTTTGTGTATAGTCGTAATCGACATTATGTTATTGTAACTGCGTTCTGGGTGGCCACTTCAAACAACCTTGTTAACAAGCGCATATGTTAAAGTTACATTTATTGCAACATAAAAGCATATGTAATGGATGAGGAAATATAGCATCTAGCATAATATCAGCCTTATTATGTTCCCACTGCTGGGACTCAGAACTCTCTAGGTGTTGCAACTACCATGGAATAAATTCCTTCCACATAATTATGTATTGTGTATAATTATGTGTTTTGTTGTATTTCTACAACAAAATAAAAGTAAAATGTATTTTTCCATTGCTTCTATAAATTAGAAAAAAACAATAAACTGCCATCAAACTGGAAATCTTGGTTCGGTATTTGTCGCATTCACTAAAATAAGCCGAATTTAACTATGCAATCAGTTAAATAATGGAAATAAATAAATATAGATAGCATTTAGAAAAATATTTTGGACCATCTTAATTAGCTGAAGATAGAAGAATAAAAGACATTCTTCTCTTTATTAATCTGTTGAGCCCCGAGCGAACACCGGCGTCCACACACCTATTGTCTTTCTATGCCTTTAATTACGGTACTGGAAAGATTCAATGTAAATAATCAAATCTTACTCTTAAACCTAAAGGGCTACTGTCTAGGGCTATATATATTTTTGATGAGAGTGCCACTCTTCTAACCTGCTGCACTGTATCTCTCGCTGTTTAAAATAATGAGAGGAATAGAACTAAACTTTTTATTTAATTCTAGTTTTAAAAGTTTTTGTATTTAAGTTGAAAAATAATCTTCTTTAGATGATAAAGAGATGGACTTGTCTAAAAGGAGTGGTAATTTCTAAAAAAGTTGACTGCTCTTAGACAAATGCTAAGTACACATTAGTACAGATTCTCTTGAGCACTAACTAAACTTATTTTAAATAATCACTCTCTCTTACAATAGTAGCAAAACATAGCATTGGCCTTATAATGTTCCCACAGCTGGGACTCTGGCTTTATCTCTAGGAGAGGGAAAGGGCTGTAATCCACCAGGCCAACACCACTGCTTACAATAGTAACCTATAAAAAAGATGGCAAGAATTTAATTCTTGTCAAATTAATCAGAATTTTGTTTGTCATACAATTTTGGACATGAATTCAGAATGTGTAGACTAATTGTTGGGTAAAGAACTGCATTACTCAAAATTGTAATTTGATAGGAGTAAAATTATTGCTATGTATTTCTAGCTTTAACAGTTAGTATAAGAGGGTGACAGTTTAAAATAAGTTAAATTGGTGTACAATAGAATTGGCACTATTGTATGGCAATGATATTGCCTACTGAGAAGTCACATGACAAGTGGTGTGACAGGTAGTATTGGGTGGAAACGCTAATAGAAAAGTCATTTGTCTAAACCCTCTGGTCAATCTCCCATAGCTCTTTTGTTTTTTGGAAATTCTTATTACTGCAATCTCACATATTAATTGTGTAATAATTAATAATGTAGTAGTGAGATAGTTTCTCCAGAGAAAGGAACCATTATTATTAACTAGCACTAGCCCTGACCGCCGGCCGGTAACTTGTGCCCTGTTCCTGATACTGACTGACTGACTGGTAGAACACTGTTTTTTTCATATTTTTAAATGTTTTTATTGAAATATTTAAAAATATAATTTATTCATGTTTAACAAATGAATAAAGAGAATAAAAATGAATAAAAAAGTTCAATAAACAGAATATATTTTTTTATTATTATATATTTTTATTATTTAACTAGCTATCCCCTGCGGTTTCACCCGCATTTTCCGTTACTGCTCCGCTCCCGTGGGTCGTAGCGTGATGGTATATAGCCTATAGTATTCCTCAATAAATGGGCTATCTAACACTGAAAGAATTTTTCAAATCGGAGCAGTAGTTCCAGAGATTACCCCCTACATACAAACTTACAAATTTTACCTTTTTATAATATTAGTATAGATAAAATAATTTTTATTTTATACATTAAGTCATTTGACACCACACACAGATTGACTGTAAATATAATTTCTTTCAATAGATGAAGAGGAGCATGACCCTACACAACCAGTCCTGACACTGAGGAGACAGTCAGATGAGGCCCGACCCAGTGTGGCTGATATGCCCGGCACTAGTGGGGGCAATGGCGGAAATACTTCTTCTTCACTTGGTTGGTTTTAACTTTATCTTACATTATTGTTATTTTTTTTTACTGGAAACAAATAAAATTTCCAGAGATATTGAAATGATAATTTAGGACTCATTTTTATCATACTGTGGCATTTATGTATGAAAAATTTGCTAACTAACCAATTTATCAATAAATACACAAGAATAGAATATTAATTGAGAAAACAATATCAAAATTTAGGAAAGGTAACAAGATATATAAAATTAAAAAAAAATAAACCTGTGTCTCCCCAAGACGCAGTTTTACTATGGCGACCGTGCAGTTATCATGGGCCTTTGACGAAAAAGACCATTTCGAACTTCTTTTTCATAATAGCAGCAGCGCCTTGGTGTTACTAACCATGTTTCGCGGGGTACCAGGGTTCAATGAGTACTTAGCCCTGTATTTTGCGACCACTGGGCAGCGTAGAAGTAGATGAGCTGCCGTCTTGCCCTCAGGCTCTCCAGAGTGGGCTATCTTTTTTTTTTTTTTTTTATGGCAATTGAGCCGGTTGCGACTATTCTGCCAGTGTCATGTTGAGACGGCGACTCGGTGAGGATCACCGTCGAGCTTTTGACTTCGTGGTAGATGTTAGTCTATGCTGGAAGGACAAACACAGGTGTTAGTAAAGACACATAATCTAATCTACAATCTAATCTACGATATTATATATATATATATATATATAACACATTTATCACTATATACAAAAAAATTACAAATATATTACGCACCAATTAAAATTTAAGGTCATTTTCATTCATGAATGTAGCCAGAATATTTATTAATTTAGGAGAGAAGTAGGAGAGAAGGGAATGAAAATTGATTGGGAGAGGGATGTTACACTTACAAAGGACATGTCCGGAAATGGTTTTTTATTATTAAATAATTCTAACCAGAGTAAGTTAAATATATTTGGATAGACATCTCAAAACCTAGTGCTTCTGACTATATCATGCATTTTTAAAGCCCTCCAATTTTGGAAAAAATCGTTTTTTATTTTAGTGAGAATTTACTTCTAAAACGAACGAACCTTTCTATTTATCTATGTTACTAAAGTGAACGCACCCAAAAAAAAGTAAACTTGACACAAGATAACTGTCAGTGTCAATCGATATTTGATCCAAGTCAATGTAAACAAAACAAAAATCTGCAATAATAGCAGTCAATTACAATAGCTTTTAGATTATTTTTAGTAAAAATGTCTAGCATTATCCATCAAGAACTTAGACCGCGCTATGGCGACTTCACTCAATGTAAACGTGTTAATTACAATACGTATTTGACTAAGACCTGGTTTTGTTTATTATACGCTGAAGATGATGAATAAGAATGTTCGATCGAAACCATAGCTGGTACAATTATGAGAATTCTTATTAAAATATTGTCGAGAAACTGAACAGGTGGAGATATATTTGATGCCGATTGTAGTTTCCGATGCTATTGTAGTTTTTTGGTTTGTTTACATTGACGTAGATCAAATATCGATTGACATTGACAGTTATCTTGTGTCAATTTGACTTTTTTTTGGGTGCGTTCACTTTACTAACATAGATAAATAGAAAGGTTCGTTCGTTTTAGAAGTAAATTCTCACTAAAATACAAAACGATTTTTCTCAAAATTGGAGGGCTTTAAAAATGCATGATATAGTCAGAAGCACTAGGTTTTGAGATGTCTATCCAAATATATTTAACTTACTCTGGTTAGAATTATAAGATAATAAAAAACCAACGTCCATACAAAAAGCGGACATCTCCTTTTCCGGCTATCTGTAACTCCTCCGCAATAACATACCTATCAATTGTTTTGTTACAAAACGCACTGCTTCTCGCGGACTGGCCTATATAGGACACCGCGTAACCGCCAACCTGTTGATTCAATCTTTTTTTGAAATTATTATATTTTTAAACTCTCGTTAGTTGTTAAGCTCACTATATTATAATAATTAAAAATAATCTAATTGGAAGAAGCAAAGTGGATAACAGGCCTGTTATTTCCACACGTTATTTTGCTGGAAAAATCTATGATTTCTTGGCCGTGCCGTTCACACCTGTTTGGTTTCCTTTACTATGTCGTGACGGCAAGCTTTCATAGTATTATATATAGCTATACTACACTGATGACCTTGTCTACACACGGGAAATCAACCATAGATGATCACGGCAAAAAAACGTGTAGGGTAAAGGGAGATATATTGGTGATATAAGTAATGTGGAGATATTTTTTTAAAACAGTATAACCACAAAGTTTCATGCAACCACATTCATGAGACAGCGCTAGCGGGTTGTTACAAGTGTGAGGAGGATAAATATCCTCCTACTAGTAACACATTATGCATAGGGAACCGTATGGAGTTGTGTTTAAAAATATCACTAAATATCTTATATCACCAATATATCTCCCTTTACTATACTATACATTTGTACAAGAGGCCTTAATCTGAGCTAAAAAATTAAAATTAATGTAAACTTGATGGATTGCAGTCATCATTTATTTGATTGATCGTCTGTAGATGAGTCGTGGTGGAGAGAAAGCAACGGAAGCCGGCCCATGCGTCCGGCTAGCGGGGGTGGGTATTAGTTGCTAATTGTACCTAGATTGGATACGAGGCTTTTAGCTCTGGTACCGCACAGTGAAATGTTAAAGTCGTCCTTACAACAATAACATCAAGGGCCTGTTTCACAATGTCCGAGTAGCCGCTACTTACTGGATAAATTAAAAAATAGAACAGAATTGGTATGAAATTATCTGCCAAGTAAGATATTGGAAACTTAATCATAGGTGGTGAAACAGGCCCTAAGACAGAATAACTGGCTGTACTTATTAGTAGTACCATCACTTTTTACCAACAATATCTATTTATGTATCTATGGTCTGCTAATGATTTTAACATTTTCAAATGTGTATGCTAGCAAAAAGTATTTAATTAGTGTAAATATTGACATCAAAACCTAAGATTTACTGAGTCTTAGGGCCTGTTTCACAATGTCCGAGTAGCCACTACTTTCTGAATAAATTAAAAAATGGAACAGAATTTCTATGAAATTATCTGCCAAGTAAGATATCGGGAACTTAATCATAGGTGGTGAAACAGGCCTTTACTGGATAAAATCCTGTATAATTTGCTAATTAAGAAGTTTTATTAGTACTCACCCGGTAAGTCTTGGGTATTTCTTTAATGATACGTAAATGGTGTAAAATAGTCATAACTATGACATTTTATAACAAGCATAGATATGGGATAATTATAGAGTAGCACTTTTTAAAAACCCTGCAAGATTGATTACATAGATAGTACCAGTTTTATAAGAGAGCCTGAAATCCAAGAGGAAGAAAAAGGGTTGCTTCTTCAATTTGAACTATCTGGGGGAGTCAGCAATCCTCCCATCTCCTTCCATCTTGATTTGGACATACATTTTTGATTGACTGAATTGCTTACTCAAAGTAAGAATACTTTATTTCTTTAAGGTGATAGCTGGCTACCCTACCAGTTAGGGAATGCAATCCGGACTATCCGTAATCCGAAAAATCCGGATATCCGCACATTTTTACTCGACTTGTAAATCCGAATTTGAAAATCAAATCCGCGGATTTTCTGAATAATACGAAGTTTTAATTCGCGATGATATTATCTACTTTTATTATTACTTCACCCGCGTGGAAGACGGATAACCAAGTAAATTCAGAAGTCAAAGTCAAAGTCAAAGTCAAAATATTTTTATTTCACATAGGCCTACATGGGCACTTATAAAACGTCGAAAACTAGTGCACGGTTCCAAATTGGTCGTTTCCTATGGAGAAGAACAGGCAAGAAACTCCATGGTTACTCTTTTCAAAAAAACAAATAACGTGGGTCCAATATAATTCGTGATCTACCCGTATGACAAGTTGCAATGCATGCGTGCCCAAAAAAGACTGAATGTCTTTCCAGGTTTCAGCAGGCATCAGGCCACCGTGATCAAAATTCGGTCTGGAGAAATATTATTAAAGGTATGCTCTGTCTGGGTAATACCCACTCACGCCGGGTCCTGGTACGGCCCATGGACCGAAGCGCAAAGGAATGTGACAGGCGGTCGGCTGCTTCTGCGAAGCAGTAATGCTAGCAAAGGACGCGGCTGCACGTGCGAGGGAATGATCCTCACGCTCCAGCTCCCGGATCCAGACCCCATTTCCAGCTACCGTAGACCCCGCCACGGCGCGTAGTGTGTCTCAAGGTGATACAAATCGTAGTGGCCTAGCTGGGTCGAAGCCTACTGTTGCCATGGGTTATGTGAAAGTGAACCCCGGGGCCCTAGAACGAAAACAAAGAAAAAGAAGAAGGAAGAGGAGTGGATTTTAGTCACTAAAAATCCGATGTCCCGCTCTGCCCAGAACTGGAGAAGTCATTGGATAATTTCCAACCCAAAAATGGAAAAAATATACATTCTTTGTCTTTACATGTTGGGAAAACGGCTTCTTGGAGGCCGTAATCCACCAGGCGGGCCCAGTGTGGGGTTGGGGATGCTACATGTCCTAAAAGTTTTGCTTCTAGGGCTTTCCGATTTCCTCACGATGTTTCCCTTCGCCGTTTTGAGAGCTACTACTCTCAAAACGGCGAAGGGAAATCGTGTGAAGAGAAACATCATGTTAATAAACTTATATAAGTAGGTTTGTTTAATTTTCATGAAAAATCCGTAAAATCCGGATAATCCGGATTGGACCCAAAATCCGTTTTAAAAAATCCGGATTTTTAAAACACGACGGATTTGCATTCCCTACTACCAGTGTTCCCAGCATTTTTTTCCGGTTGTTTACAGTAAAATAAACAACCAATTCTTCGAAGAAACGTAATACCCATTTTGGTGAAACCTTTTTTTTAAACTTATGCGTCGTCTTTGAAGCAAATCTTAAGACTGGGTCCTAGTAAAACTCCGAACTCTAACAGAACAGTTCAGACTTTTACCAGTAAAACTAGGTCAACTTTTAGTTTTACTGGCAAATCTTCGGATTTACCGTAATTCGGCTTTTAGAGTAGCATAATTACATTTATGTAGTTATTAGATATCTTTTTCTATGTATATGTGTAAAATAAGACTTTGACCAGTAAAACTTGGTAAATTTCATGTTTTATTGGAAAATCTTAGGATTTACAATAATTGTGCTTTTACAGTAGCATAAAGCAAATACATGTATGTAGTAATTAGACGTCTTTTTCTGTGTATGTAAAATGTCTTGCGGGTAAATGAATGATTGTGATTTTCGTAGGAACAACATCGCAACAAAGCGCACAGCCTTCCTCGCCGGCCACCGTGCGGCGGCAGCAGGCCAAGATGGACAGAGCCCTGTTCTGGTCCATCATCAATAACACTCCGAGACCATCTAACGTTGGAGTCACACGGTAATTTTCATTTTAGTTTCATTTAATAGTTATTTAGTTTATATTATTATACTGGAGTAGTACTTGAGAGAATGTGATGTTGAATGTCGTCAGTGTGTATGCTCCACAAGTAGGATGTGATGAAATGGTGAAAGAGAAGTTTTGGGAGGATTTTGATACTACTTTAATGGCCATCCCTGTACATGAGGAATTAATAGTTGGAGGCGATTTTAATGGACATGTAGGAAGAATGAAAGGTATTTATGAAAGAGTACATGGAGGATGGGGTTTTGGAAGTGCGAATAGTGAAGGAGAGACGCTGCTGCAATCTGCTACCGCTTTCGACCTGGCAGTAGCTAATACTTGTTTCTAGAAAAGTGAGGAACACCTAATCACTTACAAAAGCGGTCACCACAAAACCCAACTTGACTATTTTTTAGTTAGGCGCAATAACATACAGCACGTTAAAAATTGCAAAGTACTGCCAGGCGAAGATCTAGTACCCCAGCACCGACTTCTGGTCATGGTGTCAGTAGTCAAAGTACGATGCAGTAAAAACAAAGAGCGTCCTCCTCCTAGGATAAAATGGCATATGTTAGAGAAGAATGATTGTGCGAAGAAGTTCAGAGATCGAGTGGTGGACAAAATGACAGAGATGGGAGATATGAATGATCGAAGGATAAATGAAAGCTGGAATGAGCTGGCAGAGTGTATTAGGCATGCAGCGAAAGAGATTTTGGGAGAGACGAGAGGGAAAGGCACAATAGATAGGGATACATGGTGGTGGACGACAGAAATTCAGAATGTGTTGAAAGAAAAGAAAAGAAAATTTAAGGAATGGCAGCGTGTAGATCCAGAAAACGGCAGTGTGAAAGCAGAAAAAAAGAGTGAGTATGATTTTTTGAAGAAAAAAGCTAAGAAAGCTGTGGCACTAGCAAAAGCGAAAGCCCAGGACAAACTGTACGATACTTTGGACAGTCCTGCAGGCCAAAAACAGCTGTACCGGCTTGCCAGAACAAGAGAGAGAAAGGTGAGGGATGTTTGTCAGGTAAAATGTGTCAAGAATGAAGCTGGAGTGGTTCTATCGGATGATGAAAATATCAAAAAGAGGTGGAAGGACTATTTTGAAAGATTGATGAATGAGGAGAATGATTGGAGTGGCATTTTAGAAAGCAAACCAGTGATTGTGGGGTTAGTGAGAATGATTAGTATAGACGAAGTCAGAATAGCAGTGAGTGGAATGAAGAATGGTAAGGCCATTGGTCCTGATGGAATACCTGTTGAAGTGTGGAAGTTATTGCGGATGGATGGATGGACGTGGTTAGCTTTATTTTTCAATAAGTGGTTGCGGGAAGAAGCCATACCTGACGATTGGTGCAACAGTTCCTTGGTGCCCATCTATAAAAACAAAGGTGATGTGCTGGAGTGCAACAATTATAGAGGAATAAAGCTAATGTCACACACTATGAAAGCTTGGGAGAAAGTTATTGAGAGGCGGTTGAGAGAAAAGAGCGAAATTTCACAGAACCAGTTCGGTTTTATGCCTGGTCGGGGTACAACGGATGCCATTTTCGCTATACGCCAGTTATGCGAGAAATACAGAGGTGCACATAAAAACCTGCACATGGTATTCGTTGACCTCGAAAAGGCATACGACCGGGTACCTCGTGAGGTTCTGTGGTGGGCCCTTAAGGAGAAAGGTGTGCCTGGGAAGTATGTGCAGTTGATCCGGGCTATGTACAGTCGCTGCAGTACTCAAGTCCGGTCTTCAGTGGGCACCAGTGGCAGCTTCAATGTGGCGGTCGGCTTACATCAAGGGTCGGCTCTCAGCCCTTACCTCTTCCTGCTGATAATCGACGCTTTAACGTTAGACATCCAGGAAGAGGCCCCTTGGTGTATGCTGTTTGCCGACGACATTGTGTTGGTTGCTGAGAGTGGCCTGGAGGTCCAGAGCAGATTGGAGGTGTGGTGGCATAGACTGGAGAGTGTGGGCCTGAAATTGAGTAGAACCAAGACGGAGTACTTGTTCTGCGATTTCGACGGTCTCTCCAATTCTGTGCCCTTAGCTCTCGCCGGAACGCCCATACCAATCTGTTCCGACTTTCGGTACCTTGGGTCGCTTGTCCAAGGGGATGGTGAGGTAGACCGGGACGTAACACATCGGATCAACGCAGGATGGATGAAATGGCGACAGGTCACGGGAACAACCTGCGACCCACGGATGCCCCTCAAGCTGAAGGGTAAAATTTACAAGTCCGTAATAAGACCTGTCGTACTGTATGGATCAGAATGTTGGGCTGTGAAAAAGACGGATGAAAAAAGATTGCATGTAACGGAGATGAGAATGTTGAGATGGATGTGTGGTGTGACGAGAATGGATAAAGTGAGAAATGAGTACATTAGAGGAAGTTTGAAAGTGGCACCAGTGACTGAAAAGCTGAAAGGAAATCGTTTGTCTTGGTATGGTCATGTAAAGAGGAGGGATGAAACACATGTTACGAAAGTGGTTATGAATTTACATGTGGACGGATGGAGAGGAAGAGGGAGACCAAAGAAAAGATGGATAGATTGTGTGAGGACTGATATGAAAGAAAAGGGAGTTGATGATAGCATGACGGGTGATAGGACAGAATGGAAGAAAAAAACATGTTGCGCCGACCCCAAATAATTTGGGATAAGGGCAGGAAGAAGAAGACTGGAGTAGTACTTATATAGAAATCTACTTTCGCTTTTGGATTATATCATTTTTGAAAGAGAATTTATTAATCTTTCCATTACTTTAGATATTGATGGCAGTAGAAATATAGGCTTATAGTTAGACGGATTAGTTTTATCTCCACTCTTGTACACCGGTGTTATAAGGGCAAGTTTTAAGATGTTTATAGCGTGTTCAAAGCACTGGTTCGCTAAGTGGGTTATAATTGGTACGACAAGATATGAAATCATAGAACAAAATATGCTATCAAAGTACAGTAGTAATACCCCGCTTTACGCGACCCCGTTATGCGCAGTTTCACTATAACGCGAATTTCAAATTTCGACTATCCCCTGTCTTTCGACTTTGTTCTATGGGGATTTCCTCGTTCGTTTCGTTTGTTGATTTGTATTTTTCCGTAAAAAATATGAGTATGTATGTCATAAAGTGTTCTTAGAATTAAAGTGATTAATTAAAATTATTTGTTTTTTTTTGTATTAAATTTTGACTATGTTTAATCATAAACATCGATATACGCGAATTTCAGTTAACGCGATTTTTTTCGGAACGTATCCCCCGCGTAAAGCGGGGTATTACTGTAATGCACCCGCATACGAGTATATCGTTAGCTTGACACAGGCGTATTTACGCGACGCTAACGCAGTGCCTACATGGCGTACATCCGATGTCAAATAAGTGGAGACAGTCTCTTTAGAAATATAGGGACATCTATGGAGTCACATGAGAACTACGAATTCAGCGTTGCGCAATTAATTCATGAATCCCCGACCGGTCCTATGAGACAGCGCTGTCTCGTTTTGCGGGTATGTGATAGGTTAAAGTTCTCCGCGCGAATTGAACAGATACGACAGCCCGAAATCATCTTTTGCTTTTGTTGTCGTTTGAATCGTTTGGTCGGAGTCCTTTTCAACGATGCTTGTGTTGTATTGTGTATTGGGCTGGTATCCGCAACTCCACGACAAATGCGCGTATTTCAACAATTTTGTGGTACTTTACTCTCTATTCAGCACTCCCTCCAATGAAATCTTCATGCACTAAATGTACAATCGTTAATATACAATCGTTAATATATAAATAAGATAAACAGCAGAAATAAGCAACCAGAACCATTACCCACAGGTCCCGGCTTTGCGACGTGCCGCTAACATACGTGACGCGTCCTGCGATGCCCGCGCGCGACATGCGCGACTCGCGGCGCACCGAGCGCCCGAACAGTACCACAGCGGCCGACATACAGCGCATCCTCGCCTTCAAGAAGATGACGCGCAACCTGCACAACCTGACGCAGTGCAAGCAAGGCAACAGCATGCAGCCGGCGCCCTCGCGACGTTAGTACCTTGTTTATTATCTATAGACTGGCGAGTGACCACTACCTCACCTGATGGTAAGCGATGACGCGGCCGAACAGTACCACAGCGGCCGACATACAGCGCATCCTGGCCTTCAAGAAGATGACGCGCAACCTGCACAACCTGACGCAGTGCAAGCAAGGCAACAGCATGCAGCCGGCGCCCTCACGACGTTAGTACCTTGTTCATTATCTATAGACTGGCGAGTGACCACTACCTCACCTGATGGTAAGCGATGACGCGGCCGAACAGTACCACAGCGGCCGACATACAGCGCATCCTGGCCTTCAAGAAGATGACGCGCAACCTGCACAACCTGACGCAGTGCAAGCAAGGCAACAGCATGCAGCCGGCGCCCTCACGACGTTAGTACCTTGCAGTGGCGACGAGTGGCTTTTGTTAATGGGTAAGCCGGAGCAAAAAATGCTTACCTTGCTCAAGTGTGATGCGTGAATTCCAGTAACTAGCTGACTTCGAAATCTTGTACTGATGAGTTGACTTTAGCTCACTTTCACTATACATGTAAGCACTGATACATACAAACAGTGTCTTGCAAGTATAATAAAAGTGGCTTTGAGAAAAGCCGTTTGGGGATGGATTTGAGAAGCATATTTCTATGTAATGTGATGAAAAATGTATCTACTTTACTGTTACATAATGATTTAAACTAACTACTTTTCTACTTATACTCTAAAGCTATTCGTCTATTCTTTTTAGGGTTCCGTAGCCAAAATGGCAAAAACGGAACCCTTATAGTTTCGTCATGTCCGTCTGTCCGTCTGTCCGTCTGTCCGTCTGTCCGTCTGTCCGTCTGTCCGTCTGTCACAGCCGATTTACTCGGAAACTATAAGTACTACAGTGATGAAATTTGATGGGAATATGTGTTGTATGAACCGCTACAAAATTATGACACTAAGGCCTGAAACTGCGTTAAGCGGGCACCCGCGCGGTTTCATACAAAAGTGCTCCGTCGCGGGGACCAGCGCGGGTGTCCGTCACGGGGAGGCGCGCCCCGCACCCACGCAACGGGGCCCGCCTCCGTGCGACGGAACCCGTCGCGGGTGCACGCGCGGTCCCCGCCAGGGAACACGCACGGGCTTGTTCAGGGCTGTCATTTCATCATTTGACAAAAATGACATAACGAATGTTGCCACTTTTTTGCAATTCTTAAATAGTGATGTACCTCAACCGTAAATTGCCGTTAATAAAATCAAGTAGTATCATTTTTTATAATAATTTTTCCTGAATAGTAGATAGCTATTTAAAATGAAAAAATACAGAAGTAATAACGTATATTTTTATGTTAAACATTTAAAAAATATTTAATGAATGATAAATTATATTTATTTTGCAAATAGGTTTTCACAAACACTTTTACACGTCAATTTTTATGTTGGACTTTTTTTTACTAGATGAGGCCGGTGTTTACTAACTGACTACCCTGAGAAGAAACACCGAAACAAACTCAGAATTCTAATCGATATGAAGACTGGTTAAAAAATATTCTCCCAAAATTGAAACAGAATGCAATTATACTGATACTGTATACTGCAATCGGTTTTAATTTTGGAAGAATATTTTTTAACCAATCTTCATATCGATTAAAATTCATTTCCTTGTGATGGTCATCTAGCCCCTTTTTTGCTTCGAAAACTAGTGCACCGCCATCCACGAAACTGTCTTCGCTTCCAAAGTGGGACACTACCAGTCGAAACGTTAATAACACATTTTTGACAATACTTTAAATGCGGCTATATTATAAAGTTTAATTATTAATTCGTGATCGTCTTTCGTAGGGAGTCTAACTCTATATAATATCATCTCAGCAGAAAGACGACAACTGCTGGCCATAGGCCTCCCCCAAACGCCGTCACAACGACCTGTCCTGAGCGTCATCATTCCACCTTGTGGGAGACGTCCTAACGCTGCGTTTTCCGGTACGTGGTCGCCTCTCCAGAACTCGGGTTGCAACTCGTCACCACTGTTGATACTCAAATGAAGCTTTAAGTTTGAGATTACCGCGCCACGGCCGCCCCGCACCCGCGCTTTTAGTGTGGCTGCTTCCAAATTGGTCTGCTACGGAGCCGTCACGCTGGTCCTAGCGCGGCGAGAGTTGTATCAGGCGGCGACCAAAGTAGTGGCACGTAGTTTTGCGACAGTCGTAGACAGGATCTAGTAATTGGGACTCGAAGTGGCATACACAAATCTAAGACCATGCGCTTTCATGGCCCTCGGAACGCACCATCACCGGGTTCCCGAATAATAACGGCACGTGGAGTTCACATTAGCCGGTGTCACTTTCGAATAGCACTTTCGACGTCTTCCAAACTGGAACGGACTGGAGCTGCCTTAAAGCGGCTCCTGCCGAACCTAGGGAGTCCAGACGCCTCCTGCCTTAGGCTCTACGTAGAGCGAAGACGAATGGCGGCCGCCTCCTACTGCGAAGCAGTAATGCTAGCAAATGAGGTGGATCTACACGAGACGGCATGGCCTTCACGACCCAACGGCGCGTACTGTTTCAAGCGCGCCTCAAAGAGATCAGAGAGAGTCATAAAAACCGTAGGGGCCCAGCAGGGTCGAACCCTCTGGGGCCATGAGTTGGCTTTTGAAAGGATCTATATATCTGAAAGGTAATAATTATTCAAGTTCCATTAATTGCCTTATTTTTTTAAAGTTCTGCCGCTGTGTAAGGAAAGTAGTAAACGATAAAACGAATATTTATAACCCGAATAGGTTTTATCGTGTACGGGAACAAAATTGATAGCTTCTGAATTTTTTTCTAATCGATTAATAAATATAAAAAGTTACGATTCTACAAACCGGTACCGTAGGTGCAACACTACCTACAAGAACTGGCAATATTATTAGTAAGTTGAACTAGCGACACTGCGTAAATCGGTCTCCGCGACGGGTCCCCGCGACGGGGACCGTCGCGTAGCCACGGAGCCCACCCGCGTGTCCACGCGCGTAGACACGCGACGGTTGCCCGTCGCGGGCGCCCGCTTAACGCAGTTTCAGGCCTGAATAGTAAAAAAAAGAATTGGGGGTGGGGCCCCCCATACATGTAACTGAGGGATGAAAATTTTTTTTTCGATGTACATACCCGTGTGGGGTATCAATGGAAAGGTCTTTTAAAATGATATAAAGTTTTCTAAAAAACATTTTTCTTAAAGTGAACGGTTTTTGAGATATCAGCTCTCAAAGTCGTAAAAAGTATGTCCCCCCCCCCTCTATTTTTATAACTACGGGGTATAAAATTCTAAAAAAAATAGAGGTGATGCATGCTAATTAACTCTTTCAACGATTTTTGGTTTGATCAAAGTATCTCTTATAGTTTTTGAGATAAATTAGAAGTAAGAAGCTGGTGTATATACTTCTTTATTCAGTTATCACAAGCCGATTTGGGCACGCCTATAGCACGGAATATTTATAAATACATATATAAAATTAATATTCATACATAAAAGTACAAGGCAAAATATCGGGAGAGTTTAGGCTCCATTCACCAGGTGTATAAATTGACATAATAAGTTTATTATATTTGCTGCTACGGAACCCTTTGTGCGCGAGCCCGACTCGCACTTGGCCGGTTTTTACAAAATGTGCTAACACATTATCATAAAAGCTGGGTTGATTTTTAATTTTAAGCAATAAATGTTTTTCTATGGAAAGCATAGCTAAATCTGATAATCGTTCCTCTTTTTGAGAATTACGTACGTATGTATGAATTCGCTTCAAGGCCGAAAACGACCTCTCCGCGGAAGCTACGGTAACAGGAATGGTCAAAAAAATACTACATAATTTTAAAACTTGTGGAAAAGTGTCACCTAAGAAAGAATTTTGAAATCTAAGATAAAGCTCGTAAACATCTAATTTATTTAAAGATGAAGTTGTGTATAAGACTTTCAACTCGTTTTTTAGGGCAGCGAATTCAAATAATCTCGGAAATTGAACTAGTAAAGAAGATACTATTTCATTTGGGAATGATTGACTGTAAGAACTATACTTAGACTTATTAAGTAAATTAAGAAAAGTCATATTAGAAAGTGATTGGTACCTGTGTTGTATTTGCGACTTAACATTGTCTATTATTTCAATGAAAAGACGCCTATACAAAGCTTTAGTGTCTAATTCTGAATTTAATCGCCTACGTTGTCGGGGCGGTTCACTAAATTCCTGGACGCTATCATAAATAAAATCGAAATTGTTAATAAAATCATTTGAAATCCAACTATTAAATGAATCTATTTCGCGGTGTGCTACTTCGATATCAATCTGTTTTGACTGGAGTAAATTAAAAAGAATATCCGTTTTTCCAAAAATATCAGATAAAATGTGCAAAAAGAAGCAAAACTGCTTGTTTTCCAACTTACTGAGGAAACATTCTGCCAAAGAAAGGGTTTCACTATCCCAAGATTGCGGGTTATCTAGAATGGAATAAAAAGTTTCGATCATGTCTAACCGGCAGTTAAAAATAACATTAATAATACGCGAATGATAATGCCAACGCGTTTCGGACACTCCGGGTAAACGACGGTCAGCTATTTTCTTTAAAAGATTCGAGCGTTTAGACGATTTATTAAAAAAACGAACAATACTATTAATGTGTCCAAAAAATGCCTTTAGTTCCTGAATATTTTCAAGGGACCGACTAAGTACTAAATTTAATACGTGTGCGTAACACGGAACGAAGATTGCCTTAGGGCATGCCTCGGAAATTTTCGCCTGGACTCCACCGTGCTCACCAGACATAACAGCCGCCCCGTCGTAAGACTGACCAACTAACTTGTCCCTACAGCTATACTGGTCGATTATCTCTAACAACTGTTTTGATAGAACATCAGCAGTCCGACTGCCGCTAACGTCATAGAAACCAAGAAAACGTTCTTCGATTCCAGTCTCAGATAAATACCTAAATATTACCGTGAGTTGCTCCCTATGGCTAACATCGGGCGTTTCGTCAATCATGACCGATATAAATTGTGCTTTATTTATTTCAATTTTAATTTGGTCGCGTAAAACGAATGCGATACTTTGTATTAAATCATTTTGTATATCACTCGAAAGACCAGAGAATGAGGGATTCTGTGTTGAGGAACATTGTTCCAAATGCGAATCGATTACGGTATCATACTTTCTTAAATATAACAACGTTTCGATGTAGTTACCGCGGTTATCGGAAGCCGGATTTTCGTGGTGTCCGCGAAAAGCTAACTCTTGTTTACCTAGCAAAATGACTGTGTCGATGAACCGTTTCATTAAACTTCTATTCCGATCTACTTTTCTATTATGAACTTCATACGTATTAGCAAAAAATGTTTCTATCCTACGATTTCCGAAATCGTGCAAAGATAAACAACTTCGGATATGTTTTTCGGTCTGAACATGTTTTTTGGACGAATTTGTAAGATTATTAATATCACTAAATCCCGTGTGGCTCCATAAGCTACTAGAATCTGAGAATAACAAACACGGGAAACAAAACATTTTATTTAATTTACAACTTCCCGTGAGCCAAGGATATTTGTCGTACAAGGAACTGTTAAAATGTTTGAAAAAACCATCGCGTCGTTTGTAATTAATAATCATTTCAGGGCGAGCACGGCCTAACTGAATTACATGTTTTTTATTTTCAAAACTCAACTTTGAAAAAGACGTTTCCTCAGCCAATAAATAATCTGTCAGACAGCATTCTACGTTAACTAAAGCCGCCATGCTATCGAATTTACGCAATATTAACAAAATCACAACGAAATTAACACAACACAAACTTAAATAACTACTTTATAATAAAACTACAAACTAAAACCACTATATTATTCTTACTTACCTAAATAACACAAATACAACTACAACTGAACTAATCTTGTCTTTACTGCACTATCACTACGCAAAACTATCACTAGTTTACATAATAATAAATCAATTTCAACCATAAAACTATAAGATTCTAAATTATAATACGAATATATTAAATAAAATGCAAATGAACAGGTGAAATATGACACATCAATAAGCGCGAACCAACTCTGTTGTCATTATTGTCAAATGTCAAACTAAATAATAATATCTAAATAAATGAAGAAGTTCAGTATCATTCCATCTCGTTCTAGCGAATGCATTTTATGGTATGTAACTCGATTAATAGCGGGTTCCCTTGAACTAATATTTAGCCGTGTTATACTGGCTTAACGCCTGCGTAACACCGCTAGATGTCGCTAGAAACTATGAATTAAAATGTATGAAATTCCGGTATTAAGAAGCGGCTTACCGTACCGACCTGTTTTGCGTGAGTTGATATTGCCCCGAAAAAACTTGTAGGCGTTTATTTATTGTTGATTTTTATTTTCACAAGCAAATATTATGCAGTTAAATGATATTTGAATGATAATTTAAAATAATAGATACTACTATTTGCCATAATTTGAAAGTGAAGCCGGCCGGAATGGGGTTGTTTGGAGGCTGCGCGGCTGGTACCTTGTTCATTATCTATAGACTGGCGAGTGACCACTACCTCACCTGATGGTAAGCGATGACGGGGCCGAACAGTACCACAGCGGCCGACATACAGCGCATCCTGGCCTTCAAGAAGATGACGCGCAACCTGCACAACCTGACGCAGTGCAAGCAAGGCAACAGCATGCAGCCGGCGCCCTCACGACGTTAGTACCTTGTTCATTATCTATAGACTGGCGAGTGACCACTACCTCACCTGATGGTAAGCGATGACGCGCAACCTGCACAACCTGACGCAGTGCAAGCAAGGCAACAGCATGCAGCCGGCGCCCTCACGACGTTAGTACCTTGTTTATTATCTATAGACTGGCGAGTGACCATTACCTTACCTGATGGTAAGCGATGACGCGGCCCAACAGTACCACTGCGGCCGACATACAGCGCATCCTGGCCTTCAAGAAGATGACGCGCAACCTGCACAACCTGACGCAGTGCAAGCAAGGCAACAGCATGCAGCCGGCGCCCTCACGACGTTAGTACCTTGTTTATTATCTATAGACTGGCGAGTGACCACTACCTTACCTGATGGTAAGCGATGACGCGGCCCAACAGTACCACGGCGGCCGACATACAGCGCATCCTGGCCTTCAAGAAGATGACGCGCAACCTGCACAACCTGACGCAGTGCAAGCAAGGCAACAGCATGCAGCCGGCGCCCTCACGACGTTAGTACCTTGTTTATTATCTATAGACTGGCGAGTGACCACTACCTTACCTGATGGTAAGCGATGACGCGGCCCAACAGTACCACGGCGGCCGACATACAGCGCATCCTGGCCTTCAAGAAGATGACGCGCAACCTGCACAACCTGACGCAGTGCAAGCAAGGCAACAGCATGCAGCCGGCGCCCTCGCGACGTTAGTACCTTTAGATATTAACCAACAAATACTCGGCACACCAAAGATGGGCTGTAGACAATTTAATCAGCCCATCACACCATCATCTGCCTAGCCTTTTCCCAACTATATTGGGGTCGGGTTCCAGTCAAGCCGGATTTAGCTGAATACCAGTATTTTAAGAGGAGCGGCTGCCCAAGGAGGAAACTCGGTATGTTAAGATGATCACCCATCCACAGACCAACCTTGGCAGGCGTTGCTTAACCTTGGAGATGACCTGTGCGGCCGATCACAAATTTGAAATATTATATCTATGAGGTAGTTTGTGTTTGCAAACTGAACCCCACATCAGCGCCCTATACGCTTTACTCCTTAGCTTTACCTACATCTACCACCCGTACGCGATCTACAGTCGACAATATGGACTGCGCACCCAAGATGGCCGAGGAGACGAGGAGCTCGTGGCTAGATAATAACAGCCGCACAGATCGATCTTCAAGGTTAAGTAACGCTTGCCTAGGTTGGTCTGTGGATGGGTGACCATCTTAACATAACGAGTTTCCTCCGTGCCTCGGAAAGCACGTTAAGCCGTTGGTCCCGGCTGTCATTTGGAGATCTTTGGCAGTCGTTACGGATAGTCAGAAGCCAGTAAATCTGACTCCAGTCTTGCCATGAAGTACCGTGTTACCCCAGTTAATGGGTTGTGGAGGTCTGGTAGGCAGCCGCTCCTCGTAAAATACTGGTATTCAGCTAAATCCGGCTTGACTGGAAGCCGACCCCAATATAGTTGGGAAAAGGCTAGGCAGATGATGATGATGATGACCCAAGATGGCCGATGCAAACACACCCCCTCCGACACCCCGTGCGAGTGCGGTGCTCCTGATCAGGGATGGCCCATTTAATAGAATGCCCTAAGTGTCGCTATAGCTGCACTTGGGAGGACCTAAAAAACGCCACCGACGCCGTATAAACGTGGCAACTTACTGGGTCCTAAAATGTTGAGGGAAGAAGAAACCATCGATTTGAGAAGAACACTAGCAGTATGAAGGACTTTTGTAGTGTAAATGATAACACAACATGAACAAACTTTTAGACTTGATTGAAATAATTTCCCAAAAAAAGTAGATAAATAAATACCTAATGCTAATTTAAGATCCTTAGAGAGACCTAATCACTAGCAAATTTGCAAGTGTGGTTGATACTACAACGACACATCTTACAACAACACAACACTTTTATTGTGTTGTTTAGGAGTTGATAAATGGTTCTCCTTTTGAGTAAGAACCGCTTTTGTTTCTTTCTGTTGATATACCAGGTTTCGCAGGCGTTTCGGGCTCGTCACGCAGCCCCCTGTTCACGCCGACGCTGTCGCCCGCGTCCAACACCCGCTCCAGGACTTACTGCTGCAGCCGCTCGCAGCCCGGCCGGAGCAGTGTGCCGCCTGGATACGGTAGGAATGGTATGTGAAGAGATACCAATGTGTCTCAATTGTTAGTGGTGCATTTGGTAGATTTCGTGCCAGACTTTCTAAATACTCCTTTATGATTCTCAGGCAACCCTCCCGACGTCCTCCCAGTGGGTGACGCGCAACCATCGTCTAGCAGTCGCTACCGCTCAATGTCGCGTGCGGCGTCCGCGGCCGACGACGACGCCATCCCGCCGGCGCCCGACCAGCACCACTACGTCAACGTGGACCAGTCTGACGAAGGTCAGTGTCGTGTGACGTCACCGTCGTCTAGCGGTCGCTACCGCTCCACGTCGCGTGCGGCGTCCACGGCCGACGTCGACGCCATCCCGCCGGCGCCCGACCAGCACCACTACGTCAACGTGGACCAGTCTGACGAAGGTCAGTGTCGTGTGACGTCACCGTCGTCTAGCGGTCGCTACCGCTCCACGTCGCGTGCGGCGTCCGCGGCCGACGTCGACGCCATCCCGCCGGCGCCCGACCAGCACCACTACGTCAACGTGGACCAGTCTGACGAAGGTCAGTGTCGTGTGACGTCACCGTCGTCTAGCGGTAGCTACCGCTCCACGTCGCGTGCGGCGTCCGCGGCCGACGTCGACGCCATCCCGCCGGCGCCCGACCAGCACCACTACGTCAACATGGACCAGTCTGACGAAGGTCAGTGTTATGGCATCGTCGCCAAGTGGTCAATACAGGTCAATGGCACGCGCGGCTCCCGTGGCAATTTAGGGCATGTACACACCACGTTTTTTAAATGCGCCGTTGACGCGCGTTTGTAGCAATACAAACACGATACGCTCGCGATGACGCGAGTCCGACCCGACACAGTCTGTAGAACTTCTGTAGAATAAAGCGCGCTTTAAAAACGTGGTATGCATAGGCCCCTGACTCCAGCTCATCGACGCCTGAGCAGTACGTGTTCCGGTCTATTGAACGTAATTGTTGTTGTGCTGTGACGCCATCGTCGTATAGCAGTTGCCATCGTCCAGTGTCAAGTAGACACGACCGAAATACCAAATCTTCTCTCCTGTTCGTCATGCCAAAAAATCTGTATAACGCTTCGTTTGTATGGAAAGTTTTTACGGTGCCGCCTCTGCCAGTAGTCACTTCGGGATCTTTGTGGATTACTTATATCCCTACTTATGAAGTTTTTTTAATAAGTTTTTTACACCACCTGCTCGATAATAGCTCTGTTATGTGTCATGTAACCTGCACTTAAAGCAAGTCGTTATCACCTAGGGAGGTAATGCTGTATGGCCGATCTCTAGGGCATAATGAGATATTTTGAATTTAGAACAATACCATTATTATGAAAAAACAAAATCGCCTTAAAATGTATGTGCGTCAAACAAATTTGTTTAAAAATGAAACTGGCCACTAACAAAAAAAGTTTTTAATTCTAAAAAGAGTTACGAATACTGAAATAGTGAATTTTGTTTGTTTCTAATTTCGAAGCATGTCAAGTGATTGTTGAGATTAACTTGTAAATAATGCTCTGTATTTTGTAATTTATTTATAATTAGTTTTATACGATGTTATAGTAGTTAATTAATCGTAGTAGACTTTAATTATCTCACAGATGGTGTAAAAAGTAGAGTATCCAACAAGGGGATAAAGCTGTCTTTGTCTTGGGCGACTTGAATTCCTCATTTCACTCAGGTTTCTATATTAACTTCCTCGCAATGCTTGGGAGTTAACTATATAAATCCCTCACTAACGTTCGGGATTAAAACTGAGCAACCTTCGTTTCGTTCAGAATTCAGCATGTCGACTTAAAGACGCTGCTTTGTCACCTAGTCACGTAATCTAGTCTTAACCTCGGGGTCGTGTGTTTTAGAAGTGGAGGCGGTGCCCGAAGCCCCCGCACCTGCTGAGCCGGCAGACGACAACAACGCCGAGGAAGAGAACAATGAGCAAAGTTAGTCATTTACCACTCGTATACTTTTTTATATAACACTAGCTTTTGCCCGCGGCTTCGCCCGCGTGAATTTTTTTCTGAATTTACACTTTATTTACATAAAATATAGCCTATAGCACTCAGGAATAAAGCAGCTTTCTATCAATATATACATTTATGTAATCGAACCAGGATCTTCAGAGATTATTCCATACAAACCAAAAAAACAAACTTTACTTCTTTATTATATTAGTAAAGAAGGACAGAGAAAGCGACTTTGTTTTATACTACGTAGTGTGATATTATAAAATGCATAAGTTCACAATCTTAATTATTATAATTTATATTCTTTACACTTTATTCAAATTTCTACTTAATCGTAATGTTGGTTAAGTTTGTTTTTGTGAACATTTAAATTTAGTTGTTTTTTGAGTGAAAGTTTGTAATTAGAAATCACGCAACCTTATGTGTTGCAATAGAATTTAAATTGTGTCTTAACTATGCGTAAAATATTCCGGAATATTTTACATATACCTACTTGAATGTTATTTTTTAAAAGTTATTGTTATTTTTTATGTTAAAAGGAAGTAATTTAAGTAGATATACAATGGCGCCTATTTATCGCTTCCTTTTACTTATCGTTAAAACTAGAAAGAGATATCAATAGTGAAATTAGTTTACGTCATGCACTTTTTTGTATTCTTACCCAACTGTTAATCTACATGTTCTAAAACTGTATGGCAAATGCAATTCTGACTAATTTGACAAGAGTAAATTAGCTAGGAAAGAGTTTAAACGAGTTTCCTCCGTGCGGAAAGCACGTTAAGCCGTTGGTCCCGGCTGTCATTGCCAGTAAATCTGACTCCAGTCTTGCCATGAAGTACCGTGTTACCCCAGTTAATGGGTTGTGGAGGTCTGGTAGGCAGCCGCTCCTCGTAAAATACTGGCATTCAGCTAAATCCGGCTTGACTGGAAGCCGACCCCAATATAGTTGGGAAAAGGCTAGGTAGATGATGAAATTAGCTAGGAAAGAGAGCGACTTTTTTTTGTTAGTGCACAAGAGAATGTAGGTTGTTTATTTATAGTATAGGCGTCAATGTAGAGTTGTTTTCGTAAACTTTTGAAATGAGTTTATATGTAACTGTCTAAATTGAATATGTTTTTGCTGACTGTATTTTATATAACTGTTTTAAATTACATTCTGTGAATGTAATAATTGTTCCAAAACTAAAGACAGTTTCCTAAAAAAGTTTGTCCGGTAGTTACAGGGGTAAAGATGTCTGTACTAGGCTAACTAAAAAAAATACCCGGAATATAACTCCTTTGTCTTTACTTCAGCACCTACAAAAATTAAATGCTAATAATGCTATAAGCTTACTAAGTGGCAGGAACGTTTTTGACATTGAAAAAATCGTTTCTACAACTAAGTGAGCTTGGAGGCTTGTATTGATGATTTTTATGGTTATAATTATGTAACTAGTTACATTTTACAGTCGCTAAAGTATTTTTAACTTCATACAACCTACCACTGGCTTGCAAATTGCAAAAAACGTAAGAAAATTTGAATTTCGCGGGCTGCCCTGAAGCTTCCCCCTTTAACAGGAAGGATAACTTTAACTAATTCGTATTCAGGCCTGCCACACAACGACACAGCGGGGGCGATATCTCTCGAAGAAGAGGTGATGGAGGTGGACGCGCCGGACGAGCCGGACAATGCGCCCGCCGCCGACGTGGAGACCGACGCCACCGAGAACAACGCCAACAACGAGGGCAATGCCGTACGTATCTGTGGCTGTAGCGCCTGCCCAACGCAAACCATCGCGTTTACGTTCATTCATATTCGACCTGGGCCTAAGTCTGCTATTACAATAAAATTGTATCTGATTTGTCATCATCATGATCATTTGCGCGTCCTTGACACGTGTGAGGGACAGTTCCAATACTGTTCTGGCGATGATTGCCGGCAGACTTTATTGCCCTTGTTTCGGACATTGCTATAGCTGACATATTGCTGGCTGTGTCCGATAGTATTGTCCGAATGAATCCCTATGTGTATGTCTGTAATTGCTATGTGTATGAGTGCTATTGGTTGCCTAAAATAAATGCTTTTAAATTATTTTTATTGGCTTCATAATTGTTGATTTTTACAAGTTTGTTATTGTTAACTTGTCAAAATCAACAGTTATGAAGCCGATGATCGACAATTTTCAATTCTAATAGAATATACATATGTATAATAATATCTAAAAAAAAAACTATTCAGATACAATCCTAATAGCAGACTTGAGGCCCTGGGTCAACAACGTCTGGTTATTCCGGAAAACCACGAAACCAAACACGTTTTCAAACCTCTATGGACTTAGGCAGTTTACGTTAC
Source organism: Mythimna separata (assembly GCA_030763345.1). Lineage (NCBI taxonomy): Eukaryota > Metazoa > Arthropoda > Insecta > Lepidoptera > Noctuidae > Mythimna > Mythimna separata. The sequence continues at coordinate 18,956,616 of CM061171.1, read as the reverse complement.
CGGTTGTGCAAGAAGAGGAATGAAACGCATGTTACCATAACCAAATACTTATAACTATACATATAGAGAGAGGGAGAGGCAAAACAAACTATGAAAGTGTTTCTTATTATAGAATACCTGGTCAGTATACTCAATGTCAAAATACTAATCAGCCGGAAATATGCTAAAGACGGTTGTCAGTAAGTAATATGAACGATGATCCGCTGTCAGGGCGCTTATTTCTGGCTGTAGAGTTTGAACCTAAACAACCTAACATGAAGTGGTCAACGGGAGATTTCGATCGCTCGTATTGCTCGCTCACTTAAGCCTCCGTTGTCTCCTTCGAACGTAATCTGTTCTTGTCGGGGAGTCCTAAACTTCCAGATTTTATAATCCTGCTAATCAAATAATTATATATTAGGTTTATTTATTTTGCAAACATAATAGTATCAAGCTGACTAAAGATCTACTTATTTTCTAGTAATCCTTGATATGTAGTTACTGACCAGGTATTGCTTGCGGCTTTTTTACGGCCGTTATAACACAGTATGCTGTATAGTTTTTAATAATACTATTTAATTATTTTCCCGTTTTTCATCACTGCGTATTTGTCAAAATATTCTTGATACTTTCGGGAAATCCATTTTGCACCGATGCTATAATGTGAATATTTGCGCAAATACGTTTAAATAAACATAATTCGTCTAAAGTAATGTCAAACGGGGTGAATAGGAACGCAGGGGTGAATAGGAACAACATTTTGAAGGGGCGTTATTCCACAAATTTTTCCAGCATTAAGTACTTTTATTTATTCATTACTTGTAATAAAGTCGATGCTTAGATAGAAATCAATAAAAAATAGTTAACCAAAGTAAAAATCTTAATCAAATTTTGTTCCTATTCACCCCTGCGTTCCTATTCACCCCGTTTGACGGTAGGCTCATAACACGACAAGCTCCGACTTTTCTATTGACCAATACACGTTGTGAGAAGGTGATGACATAACCACGCTTACGACGCTAAGGGCTAGCCGTATGTATGAACACTAACAATTACTAACGCCTGCTTGAGCAACACTCGCCTATTTTAAAACCTATTCTAACACCTATCTTTCATCTCTTTCACTCTTGTGCGTTCTCAGCTTCTAGCTATCTCGCTTGCTAACTTTTTGCTTGCAGGACTTAAGAAGTACTACGTTTGTTCATTTTGGCTCAACATAAAGTGGTGATGGCTGCAATAGATTAATTTCACGAGAAGCAAATGCTATATCTTGAGCTTTGTGTGTCGAAATTTAGGAAATCTGCAGACAAAAGACCCGGATTCGAAGCCTCTATATTCATAAGTGTATGATGTCAGTGTCACGAAAATAACGCTCAAAGCCTTATCATCGCTATTTCCTAAAGTATATTTAAATTATTTTGACGTGACAACGTCTTAAATTAGGTTGCGGCTGGGAGTCACTTATGAAAAAGTGTAACGCTCGGTAACGTTACGATGAGTCACCGAACGAGAGAGAGGCCCGCCGAATGCCTTGCGTCTCTCTCCCACTCAACTATGATCGGTCTGCCGCGCGCGCAGCACTAGAGAATTTTAGTAAACAAAATATATTTCTATAGTTAAAATTTGTGCAATTCTTATTTTCATTCAATTCCTTGTTCCTATTGTGCAATTTAATTATATTCATATCAATAAATATTCTACCGAGAAAAAGACGTTGTCACATAAAATCTTCGCCCGTAAAAACGACTTTACAGGCAACCATTTTTTTTTCTTACAATGTTCATTCGTTCGAACAATTATCAACTTTCTAGCTGTGTAAATAAAATTGTTTTTTAATTGGATTGCTTCGGAGTGTAACAGGCTTTACTCCAGAAATTGGGTAGTTGACATTATATCACGAACAGCTCTGGTACTTGACTCAATTTTTTTATATAATTCATTTCAAAAAGTAACTTTATTCAAAATCATAGAAATAATTATTCAAAGGACCATGGGGGATTTTGTATGAAACCCGTCCCCACCCTTCAACAGCCATGGGATGCGTCTCGATTTGTTTATTGAGCCCCAGAAAAGTCTAAAGTACCTGCATTAGTTTCAAAATCAATTGGGTTTATTTATAAAAAAAAACTTTACACCAAAAAAATATATTTTATTTTTGAACTAAAATATTTTTTTTCTATAAACAAAAAGCATATTTTCACGTAAACAAATGACGATTCCATACAAAAAAAAAATACTTGGTTCTCAAACGGAAAATCTTGTTGCTTGGCGTTAATCCTGGCTATTGCCAGAGTCCGCCTTCCGCCTGAGTTTTCTCCACTTTGCTCGATCTTCAACATCCTTCCCATTAAGGCCTTGACGACGTCCAGCCAGCGCTTGCGGGGGCGACCACGGGACCCAGCCCCAAGGACAGCCATATCCATGCATCTCCGACCAACGTACTCCGTAGGGCGGCGCATGATGTGGCCATATCATCGCAGACGACACTCTTGCAGTTTTTCCCCCACGTCACGGACACCAAGACTACCTTGGATGAATGAGTTGCTTATGCGATCGGATCGCGTTACTCCGCTCATCCACCTCAGCATTTTCATCTCCGTGACGCAAAGCTCCTGGGTGCGTCTTAACATTCGCCACCGTAAAGAAGGACAGGCCGTATGATGCATTTATATATCTGCCCCTTGAGCTTCGGAGACATTTCGCGGTCGCATACAACGCCCGTAACCTCGCGCCACTTCGCCTAAACCGCGCCTACATGTGCTTGGTCATCGTCGTCCACGGCACGGATCCAAGGTACCTACCTGAACTTATCGGACCTTGTGATCAGGTCCAAACTATCCGGCTGGTGTTTGAATCCGTGCTGCCACAGGACATGTACTCAGTCTTCACCACATTTACTCTCAAACCACCGTTTTCCAGCGTGTCCTCAAGGAACGGGGTAGGGGTTAGTCAGTAAGAGTCTGACACGCCCTCCCGCTCCGCCCAAGAGCGGGGGAAGTCATTCTGATGATTCCCCTACCAGAAAAAAAAAAAAAAAAAAGTAGCGAAGAGCAATGCGGGTTTCATCGGGGGAAATGTCATTTGTCCGGTGTAGCTTTTTCCCGGGCACGCGCCAGCTTAAGAATAAGCTTCTGCCCCTCCACAGTTTCATACAAGGGCGACAAACTTTTGCTGCGGGCTCTGGCTACTGCTTTTTTGCAAACCTATGTCCTCCGGAGAGTTGGACCCCTGCCGCTTTTTAAATAAGGCCTTCTTCTTCCGGATCACCTCCTGCACCCCGTCCTTATCTATGGTTCTACCACCACGAGAAGAGCCAAGGACGCGCTTACCAGCAGCGGTGATTGCAGAATGAATCGATCTCGAGATGCGCGACCGCCGCAATGAATTCCGACTGACCAGGACCAGGAGGCGGTGTTGAGCCGTTAAGCTTTCTTCTGGGATGGCTTTGCAGTTGGTAACCTTGCCAATGTGGCACCGTCGCACCAGCAGGTAATCTATTTGGGTTGAGTAGGAACCACTACGATACGTAATAAGATGCTGGAGCTTCTTCTGAAAGAATGTGTTCGCGATGGCTAGGTCAGACATAGTGCAGGTCCTGAGTATACTAACTCCCTCTGCATTTACTTGACCATAACCAAAACCACCGTGAGCTTGTCCGTACTCTCCAGCAAACTGACCTACTCCAGCAATCTATACTAATATTATAAAGCGGAACAGTTTGTTTGTTTGTTTGAACGCGCTAATCTCAGGATCTAATGGTCCGATCTGAAAAATTCTTTCACTGTTAGATAGCCCATTTATTCAGGAAGGTTATAGGCTATATAACATCACGCGAGGACTAATAGGAGCGGAGCAGTAACCAAGAATGCGGGTGAAACCGCGGGGTTCAGATAGAATATTATAAAACCTAAACCCCACGTATTTGACATATGTCACCATAGTAAAAAGTTCTCTATTCTAGTAGATCTTTCAAATGACACGTGTTTCGAATCTGTTGGTGGGTGGGGACGTTTCTTCCCAAGGTCCTTTGTTTAAAATGGAGACATTAGTTGGACAACTACCGGAGGGACTGGCCTGCAATGGCTGAAGATAGGCGTGTGTGGAAAAGGGAGAGGGAGGCCTTCGCCCAGCAGTGGGACACAACAAGCTAACTAACTGTTCAAAATGAAGTAAGTTAAATATTGTAGATAAGGAAACTCAGATAACAGAAAAGGAATCACAAACTGCCTTAGGTTACGAGCGTGCAAAAGAGATTGCGAGATGTTCCCACCACGCCTTCATTCTTCCTCATACCATTTTTTGTAAAGCTAATTTCGGAGTTATGTTTATTTACTTAGCACTTTCCCACTATTGGGCAAAGGCCTCGTCCATGAGACTTCTTCCCAGTACTCTTTTCTCGAGCCATGTGGAACCAGTCCTTGTAGTAGGCATCTAAGCCATCTCGCCACTCCATCCCAGGTCGGTCACGGCGGCGTCATCCAGCCTCCGACATTCACTTTGATTGAACACTTTCTGTATGAAATGTTGTACAAAAATCAACAACATCTATGTATTTCCATATTAAAAGATACAGGTTTCTTTTCAGGTAGCCACGAATTCCGATGAGAATGCCGACACCTCGCAGCAATCTCCTTTCCATGGCGTAAAGAGGAAACGGGAAAGTAAGTTACTGTTTGAATATTGCAAAGCAAAAATGTATATCTATGGGATGTTTATTATGTTGATGGAAGGTGTGGAGGGAGGCCTTTGCTCAACAGTGGGACAGTATAGGCTAGGTATAATAATATAATAATAATGGGATGTTTTCCTTTTTTACTGACAAGGATTAGTATAAAAACAGTGTGGCAGAGGTGTACTTAGTCTTCTCTGTCATAAAAAACAATTAAAGGGAAGAATTATTACCCAATTTGAAATTCTCGCATTATAATACTATAAATAAAATTAATAAATACATTCGCATTTTATTACTAATAAAAGAAAATTCAGAAACTTTCAAAATTACAGGCGATATTATGATATTACATTATTTATCGAGGAGGCAAACATCCCAGCTACAGATACCTAACTTACCTAAAAAGAAAAAAAATGCAAAGCAGAGAGTAAAGATATTCTATAATTCAATTTGTAAAAGACGCTATCGAATCTGTTAAAATACTCGCACCTCTAATTATAAATTCCCTACCGAACGGCTTCTGTGTCTTTTGCATGCACCATGAATATAATTTATCATCAATGTTTTTCTCAATATTTCAGCAACTGATGAAAATGCAGAGCCATATTCTGTGCAAGAGTTTAACCAAGTGAGTGGATTTTTTTTAAACTTAACCTGTGGTGAAATAAATAGGTTGAATATTAATAATTTCATGATTATGTTTATAATAAATCTGTATCCACATGTATTTTTCTTCTTAGTTCAGCTTGACTTTGGGGAAAATAATAAAATAAAGTGGTATATTACTTAAAAAAAAAACACTGTATAAAATCATTTAGACGACGTTCTTCTTTTTTACCAACAATTGATTAGTACAAAAAAGTGTGACGTATTACGTCCATTCTGTCACACGAATATGATTGCAAAAAAACCCCTAGAACAATACTACGTATTTTGCAGTTAATCTTAAAAGAAAATTGAGGAACAACAATTTCAAGTATAAATACGACATTACATTATTTTTTGCAGGGACAGGCGGTTGTTGGTAAAAATAAGAACATCCCTTATTATAGTCTATAATTTATAATATACACGTTTTTCTTATATCCCACCACTACTTTTTTAATATGATGACTTGCGCCATTTTTACAACTAGCTTCTGCCAGCGGCTTTGTCCGCGTGAAAGTAGAAAATTGCCTCAAGGCAACTTACTTCCTGGATAAAAAGTGATTCCAGGTCATGATCTACCTGTGCCAATTTTTATTCGGGTTCATTCAGCTTTTTGAGCGTGTCCAAGCAAGAAACAAACACTCACAAACTTTAGCCTTTATATGTATAGTAGTTTCAAGAACTGTTGAATGTAAATGATCGCTATATTAACACCTATTTTTGGACTTTTGCTGGCAAGGCAATTTCTGAAAATGTGTTCGATGAAATTTTTTTTTTTTTGTGTACTTATTACTAAATATGTTAACTAAATATACTATACATATTTACTTATTAAATTTTATTCACACTAATTGTCATCCGAGGTGCATTCCACTTACTGTGTGACTTATCAAATAAATGGAATTACCTATTACGAGAGCCTCAAATCATTTTTTGTCCATATCATAGGCGTCGCGAGGCACACAATCATTAAGCGGGAACTATATCAGACTACAAAGTCGTGGACGATACCTTAGTTGTACGTAGAACCGCAGCAACATGTGGCGTGGGTCTAATGTCTACAAGTTTAGTTGCCATATAAAAAGTATGGAGACCGACGCACCCAAATTGGCGTATGTAGCCCACGTGCGCTCAACAGTTCTACCTTAATTCATGAATCCCCGACCGGTCCTATGAGACCGCGCTGTTATTGTTTTACTATTGTGTCTCGTTTGGCGGGTATGTGATAGGTTAATTGTGTACCTCGCGACGCTAACGCCGCCGTGCTTGTAAGCATAGTCATATGAGTATCTCAATACCCTCTGTAAAGTATCGTGTCCGTTTGGCCGCAGAGTCTCCTGCGCCTGCTGGAGTGCCCTGTGTGCCTGGAGTGGATGGAGCCGCCCATCTCGCAGTGCCGGCGCGGCCACCTGGTGTGTAGTCGCTGCCGCACGCGCCTGGCGTCGTGTCCTGTGTGCCGCACTACTTTCTCCTCCGTGCGCAACCGGGCTATGGAAGGGGTATGTCGTTTTTATTAGTTATTTATTTAAACTTCATGTACATAGGCGGACTTAATGCAGCAAGGGATTCTCTACTAGACAACCTTAAGGTTAAAAAGACAACATTGTGGTAGGTCTGCATAATAAATTAATTACAGATACTTCAAATAGAGGTTTTGGTTAATAGGGGTTTTTGTTTCAATAGTTACTGTAAAAAATTGTAAGTGATTTTTCTGTTTTTTCATGTTTTCCAATTCGTCCTCTGTCAGTTCTCTGAATTCATAGCTAGCAAATCAGCTACTGACTTTAGCGTTGTAAGTTTTATATTGATTTCTTATTTTTTTTATTAGACCAACGTGTCGGTCTAATGTAGTTCCCAATCTACTGATGTACGCATACGTGGATCAAGCCTGACTTGTTCGTAGAACGCCGTTGCGTGGCGTGGATGTAATGTAGCTCTACAAGTCTAGTTGGCATATAAAATTTATGGAGACCGACGCGGTTAGATTGGTGTACGTGGGCTATGTGTGCACAATGTAGTTGTACAACTTGGTCACATTAAGTTGACGCTTGGCGTCGATGAAATATTGTCCAAAAAACAATATAACAACAACAACAAAGAACTAGCTAAATTATCGACGCGCGTATCGATAATAAAGATGCTGACCATACCTGACGATTGCCGGGCGAGCTAAGGGAATGCGGGGGGAAGCGTGGAGATGCTCGCATTTCAGAGATGTGTCGTCAAGTGAATGTGACAGGATTGTACTTAGCAGTTGGTGTGTGACTAGGTGGCGGAGATGCTGCGCTACCCGTGCCGGCACGGCTGCGGGCGCGAGGTGCGGCTGCGGCGGCGCGCCCCGCACGAGGCGTCGTGCGGCGCGCGCCGCTACCACTGCCCCGCGCCGCCCTGCGCCAGACACCCGCCGCTGGCGCACCATGAACTGGCGCATCACTTCCAGGTAACAGCCCTCAAAAAGAATGATATAACGGCGCGGTTTCATACAGTATTTCAGACTTAAGGTGAGTATAGATTACAACATTTACTTGTAACAGAACACCGAGCCGCTCTATGATATGTTCTAGTGTATCATCCTTTTGCGAACTAAACGCCGAGCACGCTCGCCTCTTTGTTGCAAACCAACGAGCATATTGGTGTAACATTTCGGCGAGCGTATTGGTGTAACAATTCGTCGAGCGTATTGGTGTAACATTTTGTCGAAGGAAAGTATGAAAAGAATGAACGCAAGGTACAACGAAATGTTGGTAAATGCACACTCGCTGTGAGCATTTACCCATAACATAACGCCGAGCATTCGTTGGAACGTTACATTACATGAAAATGTTTTGGAAATTGAGCTTTTGCCTGTATTGTACCATTCGTAAGAACGTTACATTACAGAGAAATGCGCTACAAAATGTTGTAGTGTATACTCACCTTTACAGCCATTAAAAAGAAACTATAGTTATTCGAAAGCCCTTACGAATTATTTAATAAAGCTGTCGTTTCCGTTTATACTGAAGTGACGAGACGACACGGCATGGGCGTTAGCAAACGGGCGATTGTTTATTGTTTTATTTGCCAGGGGGCAAAAAATCCAAATGGCTTACTACTAAATGGGCATCGAATAGGAGCTAAAAAGTGCCCAACCTAAGTGTTCCAAAACGAAAGAAGTCTTTCAATACTAAAATATTTCAATAATAATAAAATTAATTCACTGCTTAACATTTTTCCAAAAAACTCACATGAAGCAAATAGTTCAATCAGAAAATATTTATTGGATCTAAGCTATGACGACACAGAATCCATCCTTACTATATTAAAGTAGCATTTATTTTACACACACACAAACTCACACACACACACACACACACTCACACACACACACACGCATGTGCACGTTTACACACACATACTCATACAGTCACGGTTATATTTAGTTTTCTTATCAACCCTATAATTTTTATTTTGTTGCTTTCTGTTTTTCTACCTATTTTTGTGGAACAATGTACAGCTATGTGAGAAACAATTACAGGTAGTGCTTGTTTCTTATATAGTGGTGTAAATGTGTGTACTGTATGCTTTAATCGTGGGCGAGTGTCCTGGAGGCCTGAAATACAGGGTTTTCCCTAGTTTAGGCTCCAGTCCACCCTTATAACGATATTAAAATGTACTAAGTGTAATAATCTGTAAAAAAAAAAAAAAATTGTGGTGGAAAATAAACAAATATTATTATTATTATTATATTATTATTAATACTGCGCCGTTTTTTCATTGACTGACAGAATACCTACACGACAAAATCACTTCTCTGTGTTATAAAAATCACCTTAGAAAAGTGAACAGCCAGTCTTGTACTTTTAACGGATTAAAACGTTTCCCGTCCGTCACAATAAGTGACCCCAACTTTTCAAAAACTGTTCGTCCCATCAAGTTCAAAATAATTTTCCTAGAAAGTCTTTATAAAACTCTGCTTTCCAGATTTTTTAAATATTTTTTAAACTTATGGTTCAAAAGTTAGAGGGGCCAGGGACACACATTGGTTTTTACTTTCGGAGCGATTATTTCCGAAATTATTGATATTATCAAAAATGATTTTAGCAAACCCCTATTCATTTTTGAATACCTATCCAACAATATATCACACGTTAGGGTTGAAGTTTAAAAAAAAAATTCCTTTCCACTTTACATGTAGGGGGGCTACCCTAATAAAACATTTTTTTTTTAATACAGTTGCTCAAAAAGTGGCGTATTGCAGAGACGTATAGCGTTCGGGAAGTGGGCTATTACACACTCGTGCTTTTTCTTTACCATTCCCGAACTCGTGCGTTTTCTTTCCCAACTGTCAAAATAATGTCTATTAAAAAGAAAAAATCAACCACGAAGTTTTTACTAAAAAAGTTTTTAGTGCAAATATTTCTAAAAAGAAGCTATTAATTTGTTTCAATATCAAATTTCATCTCATTAAATTTCATTTTCATTTCATATCAATAAAAAAAAATCTACTGAAGATTTGGCTGTATGGGCTTAGTTCCTTTAGCTTACCCAGAATGGGTGAAGAAAAAAAATCTCTGCTTATATTATTTTACGGTTGGCGCCATTTTGATTGATTAGTTGAGTAAATAAATAGTAAATTGCTTTATTTTTTCGCAACTGTATTAAAAATAGTCCGAAAATAGTTCCGACTGTCAACCCTCACCTTCGGCTGCGCCTCGGTTCGGGTAGACATTTGTCGGAACTCTTTGCAAAAGGCTTTCCGCACTCGTAATGAAATATACCTACTATTTCCAATTTTTATTTACTACTTTGTCGGCGTGATTGATATACATATTGGTACCAAATTTCAGCTTTCTAGTGCTAACGGCCACAGAGATTAAGCGAGGACGGACGGACGGGCAGACATGGCGAAACTATAAGGGTTCCGTTTTTGCCATTTGGCTACGGAACCCTAAAAAAGGAGGTTGTTCTCAGTTAAACTGAATTTTTCTTTTTATATTTTGTTCTGGGGTTTTTCGCCAGTTGACCTGATAGAATATAATTTGTCATTTTAAACATTACTTTAGACAGATTTCTTTGCCTTTTGTAACAAACATTCTTCACGATACGCTCTGTAAATGAGCCAATGCCATTTTAAAACTGGCTATTTGAGACGGTTGATGACCCCCCCCCCCCCCCGTAAGTATTCTGGTCATGCAGGTTTCACTGTACTCTGTTGACTTGACTGTTTTCCCGTCCGATTATAATTTAGTTGTCTTCAAGGCTAGAGTGAATAATAGGCTCTTAATAAGCTAGTGCGCCTCACCATCAACGATTGCATCCTGATTGGTCATCAGGTGGGCTGATGACCAATCAGGATGCAATCGTTGATGGTCGCTGATGATCGCAGTCAAGCTTCTCTTAAACTTCTTACCATCCATTTCAGTGCAAACACCTCCCGATAGTGAAGATCGGGCGCAAGCACAAGTTCTCAATGAAAGTGAACTCGGAGCAGCACGACACGTGGCTCATAATGGCGATGGAGGAGTACTTCCACCTCCGCGTCGACGTGGACATCCGCACGTGGGGCGTCATCGTGTACGTCGCCTACATCGGGCCCAAGCGCAAGGCCAAGCATTATACTTATGAGGTATGGTGAAGGTTTCGTTGACATCGCATATTCTTGAATTTCTCTTCAACGTAACATTCGCATCGAGCGTGTTACGCTTCGAGCAAGTTACGCAATGTTATAAAATCGGTGTAACATGCTCTCGTAACAGTTAAAGGATTCGCCAAAAACCGACAGCCGGGTGGAGCACTCAAAGCGAGCAATAAGTGGCCCGTTGCTCGCTGGTTTCCCCGTAACACGACGTACTGACTGCACGAATGCTCGCTGTGTAACACATCAGTCGAAAGACGTCCACTGCTGGACATAGGCCTCTTCCAAGCGTCGGATGCGTCAAGATAAATATATAGAAATAAGTAATAGGCTCTTAATAAACGAATACGCCTCAACATCAGCGATTGCATCACTGCTTACCATCAGATCGCAGTCAACTACTAGTTTAAATTATTAAAAAAAAGTAAAAGTAGTAAGTTAAAGCGGGTTTGTAATGATATGGACTTTGTTTGCAACAGATGTTTCACAACATGTTACAGAGTGTGTTACTTAGTTCCTATCACATACCCACAAAACGAGACACAATAGTAAAACAATAACAGCGCGGTCTCATAGGACCGGTCGGGGATTCATGAATTAAACCCTAGTGAGAGATATAGACGAACTGTCTAAAACGGACCTGTGGCCAAGCCCAAACTTTTAATAAATAAATTGTTATCTCTAAATTACTTTTTCTAGAGCTCAAAATACAAACTTGTATAACAATAAAATTGTATTGATGCGATGACATTGCGGTGATGACGTTAATCTATTCATGAATAACAGTTTACTCTTTTGCAAGTATCGTCAGATGTTTAATAGTGATGCACACTTTTGAATGAAGCATGCTCTAAAGATCTCGTTTATACCTTTATATCCCACACATACTAAAGTATTTTTACTAAATTTAGGTCACCGTGGAAGGTCAACATAACTCTCGAAGCCTCAAATACGCTCGCGCCACGCACAGCGACCTCGAAAGCTCTTCTCTCAACGTCAGCCGCCAGGACTGTTTCCACCTGACCCTGGACCAAGCCCTCAACTTCCTTCGCTTTAAGAACAGGCACTGCGAACCAGACAAATTCTTGGACTTCGATGTCGAGATCGGTAAATGTCAAGCTAACGCACAAGAATCTAAGGATGAGTCGGATTCGTAAATCACATGAGTAATCCAACAGAGTCGGTCGGACAAACCGCTGTCTTTTTAGTTTTAATGTTATTAGCAAATGTTTTTTTTTATCAGTAAGTTTACTATGGTCGTTTGCTCAGTAACGGGACAGTATAGGTTAGTTATAATAATAAGGTCGCTATTAACACCACGGGAAATATGAAGAGATTCTGGGCCGGCACCAAATAAATGGGAGTAATTATGATGTTTGCGAAGTTTTAATAGAAGGCAATCGTTTTTTACGTCATAGTCGCAGGCAGATAGTAATGAAGGCGTAGACTTGCGCTAAAAAAGGTAGCGACGCGCGATGGCGAGAGGTTGTAATCGATTATTCGAACATCTCGATTCTTTCGACTTTAACTCGGTCTGTTATTGTGACTGGCGCATGTTGCGTTCATTTGCGAGTTGTTCCTCGGTGGTTTAGAGTTTCGATAATAACTGATTTGTGCAATCAAAAACTAGCGGTCGATTCCGTTGACTCGAAACAATCGAAGAACATCTCGATTATTGTGTTGAACAGTGAGGTTGACTCGATGGTTTTATTTTAACGACTCCGGTTCTTTCGCTTGTTCATCTCGACATCTCGGAATCGTCCATCGATGGGGTGAAGCCGTTGGCAAAAGCCAGATTCATTGTAAATGATCATCATCATCTACCTAGCCTTTTCCCAACTATATTGGGGTCGGCTTCCAGTCAAGCCGGATTTAGCTGAATACCAGTATTTTACGAGGAGCGGCTGCCTACCAAACCTCCACAACCCATTAACTGGGGTGACACGGTACTTCATGGCAAGACTGGAGTCAGATTTACTGGCTTCTGACTAACCGTAACGACTGCCAAAGATTTAAAAATGACAGCCGGGACCAACGGCTTAACGTGCTTTCCGAGGCACGGAGGAAACTCGTTATGTTAAGATGGTCACCCATCCACAGAGCAACCTTGGCAAGCGTTGCTTAACCTTGAAGATCGACCTGTGCGGCTGTTATTACCTAGCCACGAGCTCCTCATTCATTGTAAATGATGACAACCGATTAATTATCCAATGATTGCTCTCTATTCGGACGCGAGGTTTGCCAGGAACGCATGACGCTACTATTATAGTGGCGTCAGTGATTAGAATATGTCATGTTATTTATGAAAGAGAAAATAAACCTTACCTTTTTAAGTGATAACGGATGTTAGTTTATATGGTAGATTACTCTTTTTGTTCTTACCGTAACACAATGTATATAGCCAGTTGTCTGTCTATCTGTTGGATATAGTTATGTGATTAAGCTGTGATTGTATAATAATTATGAAACTCTTAACAGAGATTTCGAATTTAAATGTGGATTCAATATGATTGTTATCGTAAACTTGCCATTATAGGCAATATCTGTGTAAACGCGATCTTTACGCGATTATATCACATCTTAGCTGTGAATTTCTTTATCAGGTCGTCTCTGTAGTTACGAAGGTTTTAATTGTATGATCAGCGATACAGTCGCAAATAAATATTTTATTATCTCGATGTTTAGGACTACCCCTCAACTCATTTTCGGTAAAAACTACGGATCTGAGCGTGGCCATGTAGCTAGATGATTCTGAATTCAATTGTTTCTAGTTCATTTTGTTGTTAGTGTATCTGGGAGCATTATTAAGAGCCTGTGTTAACCTAAGTATGGTTTGAAAGCCTGTTGGTTTATCCAAAGGGAAGTCTCAAACTATAGTGCTTAAGTTTACCACTGTACATAAGCATGAACACCATATTAAAATTAAAATATTGAGTTCAGAGCCATCTCGCTAGATATATATACATATAGGATATGGCTGCGCTCAGGCCCGTAGCGTTCACTTTCAAACGTCAGATGCATTACGGGTCAATATGTTTTCCTCAACATGCGGGAGCGGGACTTGTTGAACAATTTGACAGCGTTGTGCGTCATGTTGGGGACCAATTTGTCCCCTAACGTATATGAGGCTTGAGAGTCAATAGGTTAATAAGCCGTACGACCCGATTTCCAGACAGGATGTTTTCTTATTCTAACGGGTCGCCTGGTCTCAATATTTGAACGCGAAAAAAGACGGTAATAGTTTCGTCCCTTTTTCGCTATGGCCCCTAGTAATTTCGATCTACACACACACGTCTAGAAACTAGTTAGGATCTTATTTTAATAGTTGTAGATTGCTCAGTGTCGGTATTAATCTGGTTCTAATATAATACAATAATGGTAGTCATAATAGGGTTGCCAGACTTACTACTTAGCCGGCCAATTTCGGCTTTTTACACCTTTGTCCGGCTAAAATTAGTACATGATAGATTTTTTTTAAATGTTACTTTTCAAAATTATAATGTAAAACATTATGTGCACATTTCCATGACAAATTATTCATACGTAAAAAAATACTCTATCGAAAAAAATAATGTCCGGCTAAAGTATCAAATCTATCCGCCTTTCCTATATGTTTTTTACCTGGCAACCCTAGTCATGTAAGTGTAGGTTAACACTAACTTCAACGTCTCGTTATTCTTCGAAATTAGATATTGTAAAATCATTGTTATAAAGCATTTGTATGTTATATTTTGATCTATCCAATTAATATTCATATAGTATACGTTTAAATTTAATTTATTTATAAAATCGTTAGTTTAAGTTTAAAAAATATTACCCAATAGTGTTCTACACAATTAATATTTTAAATTAAAATAAAGACAAAAAAGTATTTTTGGTATTTTATTTAGATCTCTATAACGACATCATTACGGCTATATACAGATGATTATCACGATTTAATGCATTATTTACAATGTCAATTTTTACAGAATAATAATAAAATTCATGATACTTCATGTAAAATCTTCAACTGCATGTTTCGTCGAGTGACCTAAAGCGATAGGAAAACATAACAAAGATATAGTTCGTTTGTCTCCAGAAGAGAGCTCTGTTTTTATCGCATAGGTATTTTTTTATTATTATTATTGTATCATAAAGTAAATTTATACATATCGTTAATAGAATTATTTGAATCCGTTCAAAATTGAGCAAGTTAACGTTTCAAATCTGAAGGAAGGGTGAACTGTCGTGTAAGGGTCAGTACACACGGAGACGCGACGAGACGAAGCAGGAAAAGGCCAGTGATTTCGTGCTGTGCCGCGCGCCGCCGCGAGACGCATCGCCACGTTGCGAGGCGCATAGTAGAATCGTCGGAAACACGACGTCGCGAATGTAATAACGTTCCGCTGCGCAGCGAGACGCCGCGCGGCGTCACGAGGCGCAGCGTTGCATGAAGCAACGTATTCTAAATTCTCACAATGAAATGTGTATCTTTTAGTGTAGTAAATAAAGTTCTATTTTGAGTCACACTATTAAAATGTGCACGCAGTGTCGCGTCGCGTCGCGTCTCGGTGTGAGCTGACCCTAACAGGAAAAGGATGCACTAATTGAGATGTGACGTCATCACTATCAGGTTATTCGTGTAGAAAAGAGAGGATGTGATGTTCCCATCGCCTCCCACTCTTCTTCATACCACGACATATTACAGAAAAGGGAAAGCACAAACTGAAATGTGACGTCACCGCTATTAAGTTATCCACGTAGAAAACAGAGGACGAGATGTTCCCATCACCCTCCCACTTTTGCTCAGACCACTGTAACCATGGCATACGATTAATAATTGCTGTTTCATGATCAATTTTGATGCTGATTTCAAAATAAGACTGTAAAAACAGTTGTTGTTTAGTATAAAATACTGTACAAAAATAAAACCCAGAAAATACCTATTTTTACATATGCAATAGCGGTTTTTTCCACCCTAATGTATAAAAGACATTGGGGGAAAATGATACACAGTCTAGTCCAGTAGCTCTAGATAGACGAGGCTTCACGAGATAAACGAACCATACTATTCTAAGCGTAACTATATAACACAACTACTAGGTGTACCTAATAGGAAAGGCGAGGTTGTGAGAACATTGATATTAAACTAAGTGCAGTATTGTTCACGCCACTAGTTGCTTGGACGCGAGCGTCTGTCTGGCGTACTCGGTGTCCACGAGGCCGCGACAGACTAGAGAGAACTCCTGCACTGTCTCCAGTAACCGTCGTTTGCTGCTTTTCTCTCTGATAACAAAGGTAAGCAAGCTTTAGTTACAATAATGATACAAAGAGAAACAAGAAAGGTTGCAACTGATTGCGTAGTGTTCTTTACAAGTTGCCACGAGTCTATGTGAATGAATATGAATGACGTTTCTTGGTGGAAATTCCCACAGCGCGGGGTGCAGTGGCAGCAGTAGTGTACTCACTTGATGACGGCTTGTATGAACTTGTGCTTGTGCGGGTCGGTGGCGTGGTGCGTGGGGAAGCCGGGCGTGGCGAGCGCGTGGCGCAGCCAGCCCGCCACGCCGCGCGGTGCAGTGGCAGCAGTAGTGTACTCACTTGATGACGGCTTGTATGAACTTGTGCTTGTGCGGGTCGGTGGCGTGGTGCGTGGGGAAGCCGGGCGTGGCGAGCGCGTGGCGCAGCCAGCCCGCCACGCCGCGCGGTGCAGTGGCAGCAGTAGTGTACTCACTTGATGACGGCTTGTATGAACTTGTGCTTGTGCGGGTCGGTGGCGTGGTGCGTGGGGAAGCCGGGCGTGGCGAGCGCGTGGCGCAGCCAGCCCGCCACGCCGCGCGGTGCAGTGGCAGCAGTAGTGTACTCACTTGATGACGGCTTGTATGAACTTGTGCTTGTGCGGGTCGGTGGCGTGGTGCGTGGGGAAGCCGGGCGTGGCGAGCGCGTGGCGCAGCCAGCCCGCCACGCCGCGCGGTGCAGTGGCAGCAGTAGTGTACTCACTTGATGACGGCTTGTATGAACTTGTGCTTGTGCGGGTCGGTGGCGTGGTGCGTGGGGAAGCCGGGCGTGGCGAGCGCGTGGCGCAGCCAGCCCGCCACGCCGCGCGGTGCAGTGGCAGCAGTAGTGTACTCACTTGATGACGGCTTGTATGAACTTGTGCTTGTGCGGGTCGGTGGCGTGGTGCGTGGGGAAGCCGGGCGTGGCGAGCGCGTGGCGCAGCCAGCCCGCCACGCCGCGCGGTGCAGTGGCAGCAGTAGTGTACTCACTTGATGACGGCTTGTATGAACTTGTGCTTGTGCGGGTCGGTGGCGTGGTGCGTGGGGAAGCCGGGCGTGGCGAGCGCGTGGCACAGCCAGCCCGCCACGCCGCGCGGTGCAGTGGCAGCAGTAGTGTACTCACTTGATGACGGCTTGTATGAACTTGTGCTTGTGCGGGTCGGTGGCGTGGTGCGTGGGGAAGCCGGGCGTGGCGAGCGCGTGGCGCAGCCAGCCCGCCACGCCGCGCGGTGCAGTGGCAGCAGTAGTGTACTCACTTGATGACGGCTTGTATGAACTTGTGCTTGTGCGGGTCGGTGGCGTGGTGCGTGGGGAAGCCGGGCGTGGCGAGCGCGTGGCGCAGCCAGCCCGCCACGCCGCGCGGTGCAGTGGCAGCAGTAGTGTACTCACTTGATGACGGCTTGTATGAACTTGTGCTTGTGCGGGTCGGTGGCGTGGTGCGTGGGGAAGCCGGGCGTGGCGAGCGCGTGGCGCAGCCAGCCCGCCACGCCGCGCGGTGCAGTGGCAGCAGTAGTGTACTCACTTGATGACGGCTTGTATGAACTTGTGCTTGTGCGGGTCGGTGGCGTGGTGCGTGGGGAAGCCGGGCGTGGCGAGCGCGTGGCGCAGCCAGCCCGCCACGCCGCGCGGTGCAGTGGCAGCAGTAGTGTACTCACTTGATGACGGCTTGTATGAACTTGTGCTTGTGCGGGTCGGTGGCGTGGTGCGTGGGGAAGCCGGGCGTGGCGAGCGCGTGGCGCAGCCAGCCCGCCACGCCGCGCGGTGCAGTGGCAGCAGTAGTGTACTCACTTGATGACGGCTTGTATGAACTTGTGCTTGTGCGGGTCGGTGGCGTGGTGCGTGGGGAAGCCGGGCGTGGCGAGCGCGTGGCGCAGCCAGCCCGCCACGCCGCGCGGTGCAGTGGCAGCAGTAGTGTACTCACTTGATGACGGCTTGTATGAACTTGTGCTTGTGCGGGTCGGTGGCGTGGTGCGTGGGGAAGCCGGGCGTGGCGAGCGCGTGGCGCAGCCAGCCCGCCAGCTCTGCGTCGCGCCACGCCGCGCGGTTCAGTGCCAGCAGCAGTTCAGCTAGTGGCTCTATTTGGTTGCGCGGTGTCGCTCCACCTGATTGTAAGCGAGCGAATTAGTAAAGAAAAATGAAAGCATTTGAAATTGATAAGATGGATTTGTTGAAATGAGTATGTTTCAGTATGGTCAATAAAAGGTCTGTAAACAAAGATTTTCCAAATCCAGCCAATTACTTTCGAAAAAAAGAATAAAACCACATGAATAATACACAGGCAGCCGCTTGCTACGACTGTACAGCTTACCTATACACGTGAGCGCGGCGGCAGTGAGCGCAGGCGCGCGCGGCTGCAGCGCGTGCGGGCGCTGCGCCGCCAGCGCGGATAACCAACCGCAGGCTGCACGCGCGCCTCCCGCCTCCCACATGCGCACGCAGCCGCATGCTAGTACAAAATATACATATTTCAGTATAGGTCAGTTCACACCGAGACGCGACTATGATGGAAGAGGCCAGTGATTTCGCGCTGCGCCGCGCGCCGCCGCGAGACGCATAGTAAAATCGTCGGCAGTACGACGTCGCGAATGTAAAAAAGTTTCGCTGCGCAGCGAGACGCCGCGCGGCGTCACGAGGCGCAGCGCAACGACACGTGGCGTCACGAGGCGCAGCGCTGCATGAAGCAACGTATTCTACATTCTCACAATGAAATTTGTATTTTTTCGTATGGAAATAAAGTTCTATTTCGAGTCACTATATTAAAATGTGCACGCAGCGTCGTGTCGCGTCTCGATGTGAGCTGATCTTAATGGTGAATTTTTCAAGTGGGTGTGTCGTGATGGCCAAATCCAAAACTATTAAAAATAGCGAAAAACAAAGGAGCCCCGGCCTAGGTTTTGAAGAAAACTAAAACCCCTTAATCGAATTTTTGGATAAATCAAACAAACAGCCATAATATAGGAATAACACGGCATAATATAGGAAGGCGCACCGGATTGAAAAACACAGCTGTAATATAATGCGGCTACCTCACCTTTGCAAAGCGGCGGCGTTTAACATTTTTGTCAGTATAAGGTATCTATAAATTATCAAGACCCGATCTAAAAAAAGTTTGCAAAGGATCGACGGATCCTATTTCTGCCAGCGTAATTTATAGTGACCTTACACAAAGAGAATAACGGAGGCTTTGTTAGCTTGCACTAACCACAGTAATCCCCTTTTAACTTAACCATCTCAGGGTGCCCTCTAAAAAGAGACAGTGTTCGAATTTGATGACTTGCGATGATGATGAAGAAATCACTCACCTAGCTCCACTAAATCGGGCAGTATATCCTCCAGCCAGTCGATAAAGTGCGGTTTCTTCTTGGTGACAGCTTGCAGTAAGGTGAACAGTCCTTCAGTGAGGTCCGAGCCCATCGAGGGGTCAGGCGTGAGCGCGCGCACGGTGGACGATATACTGGCGTGCAGGAGCGCGCGCGCGCCCGCCCATTCGTTGCCTAAGGCTAGCACCACCTGACAAATGATGCGCACGTTAATATGCACAGCTAGAAGATACTGCTTCACAGACGTTATAAGACCATGCTGCGATCAAGCGATTGCTCGAAGCCAGGTAAAGAAAATTTTATAAAACAAACATGCCAGTGATAGGCCACACGCGTTTTGAAACTTTCAGAACATAATACTACTAATTTGAAATTATGCAACAGCTGTACTTTGGAGAGTGGAACAACGAGTATCTGTTTAGTTACGCTAAAATAATAGTTAATAATAGTTGCGAGACGCACAGGACTGATCATTATAGCGACGCATTATTTTCTGACCAGTATTTGGCAAAATACGTCTCTGTTATTTGCCTCTGATAAAGTTTGAAAAATGCATTTAGTTATGCAGGACGTGCAGTGCAGTAGGTTGATGATCAGAAACGGGTCGAGGAAGTCCTATTTGGCCAAAAACTCAGTTTAATAAAACACACTCAAACAAACACGAATCCTTTCGCTTAATAATATTTTACATGTAGATGGATGGAGAGGGAGAAGGAGGCTAAAGAAAAGATGGATGGAGTGTGTGGCGAGTGATATGAAAGAAAAGGGAGTTAGTGATAGTGTGACGGATGGCAGGACCGAATGGAAGAAAAAAAGTGTTGCGCTGACTCCAAGTAATATGGGATGAGGGCAGGAAGAAGAGTTGTATGAACACCATACAACAAAGCTATATTACAGCAACGTAAGCTATTAGTATCACTTGCCAGTTTAACGACGTCCAGCCCCGAAGCGCACGGGTGCGTGTTGAAGCCGGCGACGATCAGCTGTGCGATGTCCGACACCAGCGGCATCAAGTCGTCGATCAGTGACGACACCGTCTGCTTCAGTATGTGGAACATTGACTGCGGACAAATTAAATGTATTACATGAAATATCATCATCATGTCAGCCAGTGGCGTAGCGTGCCTTGTCGGGGCCCCGTATAAAAAAATTGATTGGAGGCCCTTATATGAGGGTAAAGATTTTTCACAAAAGAAAAAAAATGATCATAACATAATTTAACCATTTTACAAATAAAAATCAAATTTTAAATATTCACTCTCTTTGCCTTCTTTTATTTTTTTCTCTTTTTTTATTTTGTCATTTGTAAAATAAAATAAATTAGAAAGTTTTTATTTTTTTCCTTACACACTTTGGGGGCCCCCCGTGGCCCGGGGGCCCCGTATAATTGATACGGCAGATACGGCGGTAGCTACGCCCCTGATGTCAGCCGAAAAACGTCCACTCATCGGATGCCCGCGACCCTCACCAGGTCATCGGTCCACCTTGTGTGGGAGGCCTTCCTACACGAAATATGTGGTTCTCAAATCATAGTAGAATGAATATGTTATTTCTAGGTATTTCTGTCGTTGATTATTTTAATTTTAACTTTTGCCAACAACGAATTATATTTACAAAAGCTCAAAAACAGCGTTTAATGATTTTAAGGCCAGTAATCGTCGTACAAGCATTTAAGTTTTAGAGGTATTTGGAGCACGGTGTAAAATCTCGCAAACCGCAGGTATTGTGTCTGGTGTAGGCAACTGCCCGATAGTTGACTTCGTACTGGTATAACTATGTTCTAATCACGTAAAGTTCTACTGACGTCGCTACAGTGTAGGTAATGGAAGTGTTTTGTTAGTATAATTGTTAGAGCAGACGTTAATATTAGACGTCGCAAGTCTGCCGTGTATGGCTGAGTAATATTTCTTCACTTATATCAGAGTATTAGTTAGAATACTAACCTCAACAAGTGGGTGGTTGCTGGCATAGGGCGGTAGCGCGGGTGCCAGCGTGCGGAACAGAGCCGCCGCTAGAGCCCCGCGCGGCGCCAGGGAACCCAGCAGCGCTGCACAGCATTCTGCTGCCAACACTGCGCGCGGGATGTCGCCTGCCTGGTGGAATGTACTGGAGGGTTACTACTCGCTCCGGTCAATGTTACAAGTCAGGTCGGTCGCAGCAAAGACATTCTTCATAGATAAGGGATCCCGGATTGTTAAGATTTACAGAGATTCTTAATTCTTTATTGTACACAAAACAAAAACATACAACATGGTGTTAAATATAGTTCATGTACAAAGGCGTGTTTAACTCAGCAATGAGTTTTCTTCCAGCAAACCTTCATGAAACGTACATTCACAGTCCTTCAGTGCAGATCTTTTACACTTGTCTAAGGATTTCGTGAAACCTCTGAAAGGCCAGCTAGCTTACTCATGTATTGAAATTTAAGTATTCCGAAAAGACTTAAAGCGATCTGTATAAGGGCGATAATGGCGAGGAATCATAAGCGCGAGGATGTGAACGATGCTGTCGACAATTATCGGTACATTTCTGTGACACCTTCAAATTAAAAATCTTAGAAAAAGTAATCAATAAGAAATTAATCTGTCAACTAATTGCAAAATACATTTTTTTGTGAAATGTATAATATGTATGGTTTATAAGAGGACTTTCAACGCAGGATGCTAAATCTGATATTGTCGAGAAAGTGGATAAGGGCAATAAATTCCTAATAGTGTTTTTGGATCTTAAAAAAGCTTTTGACATTGTTTTCATTTCAATGCTTCTACGCAGACTGAAAATAATAGATATAAGAGGTACAACATTCTTATTTTAAAGGTATCTAAGAGCAGCTGCCATGCTGAGAGCTGTATTCAGTAAAATAAATATCTTGTGTAACGTCGAAGAGAATGTCTACTACGGAGTTCCACAAGGAAGCGTTATAGGTCCGCCACTTCTTTTACTTTTTATAAACAGTCTGGGCAATACTTATGTCAACGGAGGTAAGATTTTTTACGTATGCAGACAGCAGTTGTTTTCCGAGGTAAAACGTGGTACCGTGTGGAAACTGTTGCTAAAGAGAGTTTATTTATTCAAACTTCAATTAATATGAAAGTACACAGGTAGACTTATTGCCTTAGGCATTGTGTACCATTCAACCAAGGGTGGTGTAGAGAAAACATGGCATGGATTTTGACTAAGATAGCTGAGCAAGATAGGTTACCTGCGCCTCTAGCTCGTCCCGTAGCGAGTCAGCGAGCGGGCGCAGCAGCGGCCCGGCCGCGTCCAGCTCGGCCGCCGCCAGCGCCGCGCCCGCCGCAGCTACTAGCTGGCGCCGCACCCACGCGTCCGACCGACTCGTGTTGCTTTGGAATGTCTGGTAAATACATTGTGAGCTAGAATATTATTGTTTCAATGTGTAATTGAAGTAAACAGGGCTAAATTTTTTTATGAAAAGCTATGAAGAAATCAAGTTCTAATTGAAATCAAAATCTAAGAAAGAATCTAAATTGACAATTATTTACAACTCTATTTTAGTAAATGTTGTTTTTTGTAATTAAGACGAATTTTTTCGCCTAGATACACTAGGGTGCGGGATGAACACTTGCGGCTGAAATGATGATGATAATAAATACAATGATAGTATTAACCTGTGCCGCCTGCACGATGTCAGGCGCCAGTGCGGCGGCGGGCGCGCTGCAGTCGGCCGCCAGCTTGCGCAGCGCCAGCGCGGCGGCGGGCGGGCAGCGCGCCAGGGCGGCGCCCGCCGCGCGCACGCACGCGCGGCCCAGCTCGCGGGCCTCGCTCACCGACGACACCCACGACGCGTAGCCGCCTGCACAAGGAACGAAATGCCAATAAGCGATAACGTACGCAGAACATCAACTCTGTGTACATTTTCGCTTATTATATAAAGGTAAAATAAACCATCGTGAAGCGAATCGTATAGAATAGATAGAATAGAATAGATTAAACTAGGCGAGAAAGACCGCTCTGTAAAGAGTGTCACAAAAATGAAAGAGGCAGTCGATGGGGAAGAACTGGGTAGAAATTGGGTTATTTTAAATTAAAGTCGTTAATTGGTATTGAAATTTCCGTTTGATTATAAAATAGTAATGTCCCAAGAGTCGTGATGCTGCTGCAAGCACCACTGGGTCAGTGTGGTGTGGATCTGCAGGTTGCAGTGGGTCGTAGCTGTGCAGTTGTACATAATGTTTTATCCAGTAGAGGTTTCATGGCCCTCCATGTGACTGGCTGAATGCCACTGCATTAACGCAATCGAGAAAGTTTGATTAAACTGAGAGCCATAGTAGAACTTACCGAGACAATCTAGCGCCGTATTGAGCATCCGTTTATTGGTGGAGGTGTGAGCCACGTTTAAGGCGTGGTGGATAAGTGCTAGTAGGGCGGGAGGGGCGCGCTGCGCGGGCGCGGCGTCGGCCAGCGCGGCGAACACGTGCAACGCCGCCTACACAAGCGTTCAACGCAATAGAACTTACCAAGACAATCCAGCGCGGTATTGAGCATCCGTTTGTTGGTAGAGGTGTGTGCCACGTTCAAGGCGTGATGGATGAGCGCCAGTAGGGCGGGAGAGGCGCGCTGCGCGGGCGCAGCATCAGCCAGCGCTGCGAATACGTGCAGCGCCGCCTACACAAGCGTTCAACGCAATAGAACTTACCAAGACAATCCAGCGCGGTATTGAGCATCCGTTTGTTGGTAGAGGTGTGTGCCACGTTCAAGGCGTGATGGATGAGCGCCAGTAGGGCGGGAGAGGCGCGCTGCGCGGGCGCAGCATCAGCCAGCGCTGCGAATACGTGCAGCGCCGCCTACACAAGCGTTCAACGCAATAGAACTTACCAAGACAATCCAGCGCGGTATTGAGCATCCGTTTGTTGGTAGAGGTGTGTGCCACGTTCAAGGCGTGATGGATGAGCGCCAGTAGGGCGGGAGAGGCGCGCTGCGCGGGCGCAGCATCAGCCAGCGCTGCGAATACGTGCAGCGCCGCCTACACAAGCGTTCAACGCAATAGAACTTACCAAGACAATCCAGCGCGGTATTGAGCATCCGTTTGTTGGTAGAGGTGTGTGCCACGTTCAAGGCGTGATGGATGAGCGCCAGTAGGGCGGGAGAGGCGCGCTGCGCGGGCGCAGCATCAGCCAGCGCTGCGAATACGTGCAGCGCCGCCTACACAAGCGTTCAACGCAATAGAACTTACCAAGACAATCCAGCGCGGTATTGAGCATCCGTTTGTTGGTAGAGGTGTGTGCCACGTTCAAGGCGTGATGGATGAGCGCCAGTAGGGCGGGAGAGGCGCGCTGCGCGGGCGCAGCATCAGCCAGCGCTGCGAATACGTGCAGCGCCGCCTACACAAGCGTTCAACGCAATAGAACTTACCAAGACAATCCAGCGCGGTATTGAGCATCCGTTTGTTGGTAGAGGTGTGTGCCACGTTCAAGGCGTGATGGATGAGCGCCAGTAGGGCGGGAGAGGCGCGCTGCGCGGGCGCAGCATCAGCCAGCGCTGCGAATACGTGCAGCGCCGCCTACACAAGCGTTCAACACAGTACAACTTACCGAGACAATCCAGCGCGGTATTGAGCATCCGTTTATTAGTGGAAGTGTGCGCCACGTTTAAGGCGTGATGGATGAGTGCTAGTAGCGCAGGAGGAGCGCGCTGCGCGGGCGCGGAGTCGGCCAGCGCTGCGAACACGTGCAGCGCCGCCTACACAAGCGTTCAACACAGTACAACTTACCGAGACAATCTAGCGCAGTATTGAGCATCCGTTTATTAGTGGAAGTGTGTGCCACGTTTAAGGCGTGGTAGATGAATGCCAGAAGAGCAGGCGGCACGCGCTGATAAGACGCGGCATCAGTCAGCGCTGCGAACACGTGCAGCGCGGCCTCCACGGGCGTTTAACACAGTACAACTTACCGAGACAATCTAGCGCAGTATTGAGCATCCGTTTATTAGTGGAAGTGTGTGCCACGTTTAAGGCGTGGTAGATGAATGCCAGAAGAGCAGGCGGCACGCGCTGATAAGACGCGGCATCAGTCAGCGCTGCGAACACGTGCAGCGCGGCCTCCACGGGCGTTTAACACAGTACAACTTACCGAGACAATCTAGCGCAGTATTGAGCATCCGTTTATTAGTGGAAGTGTGCGCCACGTTCAAAGCGTGATGGATGAGCGCCAGTAGGGCGGGAGGGGCGCGCTGCGCGGGCGCGGCGTCGGCCAGCGCGGCGAACACGTGCAGCGCGGCCTCGCGCGCGCTCTCGGTGCCCGCCGCGCTGTACGCCGCCTCCACTGTCGTCCAGCACCACTCGCCCAGGATGCCGTAGCAGTACATCTGTTACAATATATTACATTTACATAACAACACCACAACAACAACAACAACCGACAGCATCATTATCCAAAAAATCAACAAGTTAAAAGTAGGTATGTAGAACAGAGTGTCCTGCAAAACTCTCTTGAAAAAGGAGGATCAGCCGACCAGACGGGTGTTTGTCTGGTTTGGACAACTACCCTATAGATGAATTTCTCACTGTTCTATATATTCAAATTACGTGGAGAATTCCAATTGCGTGATTCAAGATTTTGTATTTTAGTTAATGTCGCTACAAGGCGACGTTAACACATTTTATTCGTTTGTAATAGCTTGATGTAAGTTTAGTTTTAAATAAATATCAACTTTATGACAGTGTCTTTAACCTGATTTTAGAATGAGCTGTATTATTTTAGTAAATAATTTGTAAAAAAATCTTGAGGTTGTAGTGCAAACTCAAATTATTTATTCAGAACTATAATTGCTTTAATCTATGAATAATAGTAAATTTTATTACAAGTGGAGAAAGTTTGTAATTACGACTGAGGTGAAATTCGCCCGAACCGCAGGTGAGGGTGTTATGGAGCCTAGTGCTGCAGTAAGCTACATGTTTTTAAACGACAAGCCTCTAAATTTCAAATAGATAATAAAAAAAAAAAAAAAAATTATACCTAAAGAAATTAATAAACGGGGGTTGAAGTGAGACTCGTAGGGGCCAGTCTGATATGATAAATAGAATCAATTGTAGCCGAGGTGAGTGAACGTACTGCACCGCACTAGTAGGGAAAACAGTAAATTGTACACCTAAAAGCGGTGGGATAAGAGCGTGTTATCGAGTAAGTGTATTGAAAAATCAATATTATTTAAATTTTAGCTACATATAATACTTTCTACAGTGTCAAGCGTTATGAATTTACATGTGGATGGATGGAGAGGGAGACCAAAGAAATTATGGATGGATTGTGTGAGAAGTATTATGAAAGGGTTAGTGATAGTGTGACGAGTGACAGGACAGACTGGAAGAAAAAACGTGTTGCGCCGATCTCAAATAAAACAGGACAAGGGCAGGAAGATGATGATGATGATGATGATGATAGTACTTACCACAGTATCAGCGATGTCCTGTCGGTAGCACCGCAGCAGTTCCAGGTCATCCTTCGACAGCGACACATCGTTGGGGGCCGATGACTTGCTCACCAGCGTCGCCAGCAGTCGCGAGAACACTTGCCGCCATACCGGGTGGATGTCGTTTGTTCTGTCCATTAGGTTCAGTACTTCGTCCTGAAGATAAATAATGAAACTCAGCTCTTCTTTCTGACTCAAATAATAATCGACCAATATGTAATATAGTCCGTCTAATGAAAGCGCGACCTGAGAAAAAGAGGTTAAATCCAAAAAAAAATTAAGTGGTATTACTAACTAGTAGGAGAATCATGTCTTGACACGTAATTTTTTTTTTTAATTTCCTACAATTGTGGCTGAAAAATGTTGCGAATTAAATTTTAAAAAGAAACTCCAGGTTGCGCTTTCATTAGATGCATTCTAGCCACCTGGATAGCTGTCCTTGGGCTTGTGTTTAAGTTAGAAAGAAGGAGACACATATCCTGTGAAAGGGCCGACACTGGCCCAATATTGGGATAGGTCAAGAATATTCCATTTGACCACATTGTTTTCGAAGCAACAAATCGGTTAGAGATATCCAGATTGGCCAAAGTAGTTTGTGAAAAGAGAGTTAAAAAGTTTGGAGGAGTGGATTATCTATTCTTTCAGTTTGCATCAGTTTCTAGGAAACACGGCCTCGTATCTTAGATCTAAACTGTGATAACCGTAAGAAAGCATTGTTACACGCTACCCAAGGTGACAAGCTCATTATTTAGACTTGTCATCGACACTGAGAAAAAGTTCGTAGTCACAATAGCTATCCACAGTACAAATGTATCTTATTAAAAAAACGGTACTGCTAGAGTTAGAGCGTTTTTACATTATCCGATCCGATATCGGTGTCGGACGCCGATCCGATATCGGGGTAAGTAAAATGTATGAAATGCCGTGCTCCGATATCCGGTCGGAAAATATGAAAGACAGGTACATATTTCATACATTTTACTTACCCCGATATCGGATCGGCGTCCGACACCGATATCGGATCGGATAATGTGTAAACGCTCTTACACTCAGAAATTAATATATAAAAGAAGAAACTGGCTGACTTATATCAACGCACAGCTAGGCCTATTGGGATTACGAGCGCGAAATTTTGCACAAAATTTTCTTTTACGACGTAGACGAGGATTAATGAAGAATAAAACACATACCTGTATAGTATACCAGAAGCCAAACGTCAGGTTGGACCGGGTCTCGTGCAGCGGGTAGTGTCCGGGCGCGGCCTGCGCGGCCAGCACCAGCTCGATGAGCTGGCGCGCGCCGTTGGCGGCGTCCGAGCCGTCCGCGCTCTCCGCCGCCTGTACTAGCGTGTGCGCGTGGCACTCGCCCAGAGCGACACAGCACGTGATGAGGGCAGCTAGCAGCTCCTGGGGAAATAGGATGTAGTAGTTATAAAGTATAAAGGGTGTAAGGGACAGCCCTCCGCAAACTTTAAGGGCTTGCTCAATAGACGAATCTGAACATCCTCCCACAAATTTTTTTTTCAGGAAACCAAAACAAAAACGACCTCCCTATACAATCTGTCCGATAAAATTTATAATTTTGTATGGTGAGGTCGAAATTTTGTTTCGTTTCCTGAATAATGATTTGATTTACAAAAAAATCACAAAAAAAAAAATTGATGAAATCGCTATTGAAATCGATAGAACGATCAATATAATTTAATGTTTGAATATGATTTCATGCAAATGCTGGCCGCGGCTCTGGTTTATTGAAGAAAAGACGACAATGGCCGAAATGTTACTGTAAATGGCGAGCGCTACCGTGTGATGATTGGCGATTTTTTTTTTGCCCAAAATGGAAGAATTGGACATGCCTGACATGTGGTTTCAACAAGACGGTGCCACATGCCACACGGCACGCGAAACAATGGCCCAATTGAGAGCCGCCTTCGGTGAACAGTTTATCTCACGTTTTGGGCCCGTCAATTGGCCGCCTAGATCGTGTGATCTAACGCCTTTGGACTATTTCTTGTGGGGCCATGTTAAGGGTCATGTCTACAGGGATGAACCAGCAACGATTGAGGCACTGGGAGCCAATATTGACGCATTTATTCGTGATATACCGGCTGATATATTGGAGAGAGTGTGCCGAAATTGGGCCTTGCGAATGGGCCATCTAAACCGGAGCCAGCATTTGCATGAAATCATCTTCAAACATTAAATTATATTGATCGTTCTATCGATTCCAATAAAGATTTCATCAAATTTTTCAAATCTTTGTGTTTTTTTTTTTAAAAACAAATCCTTACCTCTTAAAAAGTCACCCGTTAGTACATTCACATTGATTAAAAAGTATCAGACGTGTTAGCGCACGTAAGGGAGCGGGGGGCTAGTTGTAACAGGGGTAAGTTGTAACAAGCGTTTTTTTACCTACAAAATAGATGAATAATCGTTTGATTTTGCTTATTACCTTACTTATTATGTACTACCCATTCTATCATATAAGCGCGATCAGTTCAGATCAGACCCCGCCGGACAGCGCAGGAAGCGGTTTTGTGCAGGCGCTCCTATAAAGCCACGTAATGGACTTTTTTTTGTTTATACAAATATGATTATCGTAGATTTTAAATTGTTTAGCTGTTGTTGATTCATACAAATAGCTTTAGCATTTGTTTGGTTTCATTATATTAACTGTAATTTCACACTAATTAAGCGACTTTTTTTTTAATAGATTTTATTTCAAAAAACCTCGCAGTGGTATGTTGTAACACTTGTACGGGGTAAGTTGTAATTTGATACAACTTGCCCATTTTTCTATTAGATTGAGAATAAAACTTAAAAGCCTAAGTTTGTTATAATATGTCTCAGATTTATAATGCTAAATACGTTAAATCAATCAAACGTTTGCTTACTAAAGTAGTTAAGAATGTTAAGATTATAAATGGTTGTAAGCCAAAAAATCCTTAATAGTTGAAGTGAAGAAAGAACATGTTATTTGTTTATTTTTGAATATTTTTCTATTAGATTCAGAATAAAACTTAA
The DNA here is from genome assembly GCA_030763345.1 of Mythimna separata. Lineage (NCBI taxonomy): Eukaryota > Metazoa > Arthropoda > Insecta > Lepidoptera > Noctuidae > Mythimna > Mythimna separata. Next base: position 18,926,674 of record CM061171.1, on the reverse strand, counting down.
AAACCTAAACCTGTTTTAGCGTTTGTAAAGTTTCAAGTTAAAGGTTCAAGCTTGTTACAACTAGCCCCAATCACGGGGTAAGTTGTAACACCCGTCAGCTTTTTTTCAAAGACGTTTCTACAAAAATACATTACAGTTTTGATCCAAAAATTATTTGAAATCAATAGTTGAATAGTTGTTAATTGGTATATAGTACTGCTAGATTTCATAAATACCAAACAAATAAGCTTTCATAGCCAAGAAACGAAAAACTGTTACAACTAGCCCCCCGCTCCCCTACTCTTTACAGTGCCTGCTAAGAAACGAAGACAAGTTCAAACAAAACGATCTGAAGTACCTCATTTATAGAATTGGGTACGTTGTCCCTTGCCATGAGTGGCGCTGCCAGCGCTGCAAGATCTGATAACAGTTGCAGCGCTGAAGCGGGGTAGCGCGCTGCAGCCGCCGTGCCTCCCGCGGCCCGCACCGCAGATAGACATGCTTCACACGCGTCTAGCGGGGTATCGCTCACTGCTGGGTTCCATCTGAAAGCATAGAGAAAGTTAACCATGGTTATTTTTTTATTGCTACAGGTATTAAGGTGACCTGTAACCGATTTTGCCAAAACCTTATCTATTATTTTTTTTCTCGCACACGTTGCGCTTTCACGCACTCGTATACTGTAGAGAAGATGATGATTTTTGAGAATTCATCTCAATCTGATAATCTGATAATGGTGATTTGAGATCAATTGATTGAAGAGTCGATTATACTATACAACATGTAACATGATTAACGCACAACCTCTTTGGGGTCATTGTACCCATAATTATGAACAACTTTTACTATGGGACCTGAAACCGAGAAAGAATAATGAACTGTTTTATACATTTTGACGAAATAAGCGAACGTAAATGTATGGAACAGCTGATTGACCCCCCCAAGAGGCTGTGAATTAATTATGTTACATGTTGTACGGTCACGAAAATCAATCAAACAATGAATCGATCTCAGGAGCTTTAAATCGAGATTAGATTTTTCCAGCGTACCATATTCACCCACTCGTGTACCGTCTGCTCTGACGGAGCCTCTGTGCTGTAGTCCGTGCTAAGTAGAGACTCACGTGTACAAGAGCTGCACGATGGCTAGCAGGGCGCGACACAGCGGCATGCGGTCGGGCAGCGAGCCCGCCGCGTGCTCGGCCGCGTCCTCGCCGCCCAGCGTGAGCCAGCTGCACGCGCACGTGGCCGCCGTCACCCACTCGTGTACCGTCTGCTCTGACGGAGCCTCTGTGCTGTAGTCCGTGCTAAGTAGAGACTCACGTGTACAAGAGCTGCACGATGGCTAGCAGGGCGCGACACAGCGGCATGCGGTCGGGCAGCGAGCCCGCCGCGTGCTCGGCCGCGTCCTCGCCGCCCAGCGTGAGCCAGCTGCAGGCGCACGTGGCCGCCGTCACCCACGACTGTACAGTCTGCTCTGATGGCGCTTCTGTGCTGTATTCCGTGCTAAAAACAAACAAAAAAGTAACGTTAGATAATGACTGGGACAATTTGCCTGCTGTAGTCTTCCCATCTGACTATAATTTGGGTGTCTTCAAGGCTAGAGTGAATAGGATAGGTTCTTAATAAACATCGTTAACATCAATAAGCATCGTTGCTTAATGCTTACCATCAGGTGGAATCACAGTTAAGCACTTTTTATGTAAACAAGGCTTTTATATTATGTAAACTTGGCAAGACGAGTAGCAAATTCAGTCTGATTTGCTTTTTAAGATGAAAAACATTATCCATTATCGCAGACAAGAAAAATGCGACTAGACAATCTAAAAAACATCTCCAAGATTTAAAAGCATAGTGAAAGTGGCTTAGGTATTCTATCTCAAAATAAAGTAAAAGGCAACTTAATGCCTCAATAAATATAAAAGATTCATAATAATAAAATAAATGAATCATAGAATGACATTGTGGTTTTGTGCTCTTACCATCAAGTGGGACTGCAGTCAAGCACTAGATTATCAATTAAAAAAAATATTATACTCACTTATACACTGATTGTAAGCACCGAAGCATGTCGTCTAAAACTGCAGGACAAGCTTGTTGGAGAGCGGTGCGGTTCTTGCTCCTCAGAACTGATCCCATTGTCATGCTGTTGTACTGGTGTAACAAACAAATTAATGTGCAATAGGTCCATGATAATAATCAACTTTATTTAAATCTAATTGCTTACCTCAGATTAATAAAAAAATGTTTAATCTTTTTGCACAAGTTTTTGTTTTAGAACATAGGCAAGCACTAAGGGAGGATTTTCCAAAATTGAATTTAAAATTAATGGGATGAAATGGCGGTTCAAATGTATTGTATAGAGACAGCTAAAACCACGTGGATGAGGCCGCTACCAAGAGTTAGTCGTAAAAATATAAACCCATGACGTAATGGACATAGAAATATTTAAGGGGGATGCTTCAGGTTAGCCCGCAAAATTCAAATATTCTTATGTTTTTTGCAATTTGAAAGCCAGTGGTAGGTTGTATGAAGTTAAAAATGCTCACTTAGTTGCAGGAACATTTTTGACCTCGAAAAAATCTTTCCTACACTTAGGTGAGCTGGGGGTTATCCACTGATAACCTGAGGCATTCACCTTAAGCAAATAATTATGTAAGCGGTTATAGGATTTTTAAGCAACCTTCAGCAAATGGTACTTTTAAAATTATGCTTACTTCTTCAGGTATCACAGTTAGAACTTCCAGTAAGAGCGTTGAGTTCTCCACGGTGGACAGAGGTCTCAATATTGTGGCCAGGTCTAATGTTCCCTGCTGCAGGATAAACGCTGCTAACTGAAACAGATATCAAAGTCAAAGTCAAAATATTTTTATTTCACATAGGCCTACATGGGTACTTATAAAACGTCAAAAACTAGTGCACGGTTCCAAATTGGTCGTTTTCTATGGAGAAGAACCGGCAAGAAACTCCATGGTTACTCTTTTCAAAAAAACTATTGGGTCTACAATATCTCCATATTACTTTATCATTATGATAATTAGATTAACTACTTGATAAAGACTGTCTCAAATCTTGTAATCTATACTAATATTAGAAAAAGGAAAATTGTAATGAATAAATTCAAAAACATCTAGACCAGTTTTAAAAATTCTTTGACCATTAGAATGCTACTTTATCACTGTGTAACATATGCATAATTATATTTTCTACTTAACTGGTGAAGGTGCTGGCAGAAGTTAGTAATTTATATGACAGTGATTTTTTTACATAAAGAATACAAAACTGGGACTTTACATGCAAATCTATTTATTTTCTAATGTGCAAGAAAATCAGATGGATTCTTTCAGATAAATTAGCAATTTTCCTTAATTCCTTCATCAAATTAGAACTGCACAGTTCTAATTTGGTAATAATATTCCTCTTTTTTACTTGAACATAACAACTGCAACATACACTTACACTGATACATAGTCTATTAGTAACAATCTTAGGTCCCTTAGCGTAAGTGAACACAGCCTGCAGTAACTTGTCTTTTAGTTCATTATAACTCTCTGGGGGCACCTCATTCCAACATCGGAGGATCTTTGTGTGGAGTGTTGTTGCCGCATAAAACTGTATTTCTGTACCCTGAAACCAATATCAATGGATAATATGAGGTTGATAGAGTGAATCAAAAGTTTATTACTTAGTTGAAAATGGTTTTATATTTAGATCCATACATATAGATAAAAGTCTTGTTGAAAAAAAAATGCATTTATCTGCAGTTTTGAAATCTAGTCATATAAGCAACTTAAGTTACCAGCGTAGAAGTTAATAAACCATTAAAAGATCTTATCGTACAAGTAATAACAGATGTTATCCGTAATCAATCATATTACCTTGCTTGGTTGAAGCAATTCCCACACGAAATTCCAAGCTTCCGGGACCCTTTGTGCAGTAGTGAGCCAGGCATGGGCTTTCTGCCTTTCACCCTGCTCTCCGTTATAGAATACAGACACAGCATATTCCAAGTTTTGTGTTGAATACTCCATTTCAACGATTGTAGTCTTGACACACCAAGTTAAAATGTCTTTAGCACTCGCTTCTTACCACATTGTTTCGCAATTAACGTAAATCTATTTACAGAATCTACACTGACGTAGCATTATTACGAATTAAGCTTATTAACACTGGTAAATATTGATATTCTTGATGTTTAGCGTAAGAACAATATTTTCTAACATTCAATGGCTGACAGGTCAGCTGTAGAAATTGTAACATTTCGTTTCAAGCAATTGTCATTTTGGTATCAAGCTATTCAGTTTTTGTTTAAGGGTTTGCTTATTTTTGGAAATCATTCGGATTGCCTCGTATTTAAAAATATTCAAAATCATCATAAACATCAGTTTAGTTGCTGCCCATATCCACTGAAATTGTCTGAATTATGTTTTTTAGAAATGCATCGCATTGATTGCTTTTGGTCGAGAATGAAACGTGTTATTCGACCGGTGCTGAAATTATTCTTGCCAGCAATGTTTTTAAAATCCCACTAATATTCTATTATAAACGCGATTGTATGCATGGATATATGGATGGTTGTTACTATTCCACGTAAAAGCTACTGAATTATAATTTCGATAAAACTTGGTGTGTACGTATAATGGACATAGGATACTTTTTGTCCAAGAGAGCGTACGCTCTCTTGGATTTTTTTCTACTTCACACGAACGAAGCTGTTGGCAGCAGCTAGTCTACAATAAATTATCTAGACTCAGCTTCTATTTACCTTCGTTGTTTTATCAAAAAATTATATACAGCCAGCCAAGGTAAAGAAGGTATTTCCATTGATGGTGCCTACATTATTCTAATGTAGCTCGAGCAAGGGTCGGGGCGGACAATTACGGGATAATCGTGATGGGCCTCGGCGGCGAGGACGGAACGACGTCGGTCTGTGTCTGTGCACTGTACTGGTTTCCCTACGGCTCTCTTGGAGCAGGGTGATGGGGTCGTCTGGGTCGGTAAGGGTGTGCTTGCGACTGCGAACCTTGGAGATTTTGGAGGGCTCGTATCGGGCTGCCGATATGATAAGGGGATTGCGATATTTTAGAGCAGAATCAAAGAAACGCTTGCATATGCGTTTTATTAACAGCTGGATCGTGGGTATTCTGAGATCTAAGTGTAGATTCTCATTTAGAAAATAATAGGGGGCACCTAGGATCCTCCTGAAAATCCTGTTGTGCAAGGTCTACATTTTATGCAGGAATCGGGGTTTGGTATGCGCGAACACCACGCATGCATTATCAGACGGATGACAGCCATGTAGAGGCGCAACTTGCACTGTCGTGATAGTTTGTTGCGCGCAGTCAACAGATAATGGAGCCTGCTCTGAGCGAAAGCGGCACGCGAACGAGCCTGCTTGATGTGCTCAGAGAAGGTCAAGTGTTGATCAAGGATCACTCTGAGGTAGGTACTTGGCTTGCTTCTCCTAGGGGATGGGCTTGCCGTACATGGTGATCGGGGGGGGGGGGGGGGGAGGGGTTCCCGTCATACAGACTACGGTTAGATTATATCCTACAATCGCGGATATAATATCCTGGGCTTCGATCCTAGGAATATAAAACTGCTTTGTGTAACGTAGACAGAGTATTAGGTGATTACATAAAATCAAATAAAATGTATTATGGCAGCACAGACACTGGCAACACGTCATTCGTTCATTCATTGTTGTTATCAGTTCATTCCTAAATTCATTCATTCGTTAGTTTGTTGTGGTAAAAATACAACGAGTGTGACTCGTGTTAATTTTCCTATCATTGTTTCTTCGAATAATTACCACTAACTATACAAAATGAAAATTGAAGAAGTGAAAAGTACCGCCAAAACTCAAAGAATATCAGCACACAGTCATATAAAAGGTTTGGGTTTAGACGAAAATGGAGTTCCCATCCAAATGGCAGCCGGTCTTGTGGGCCAGGAAACAGCAAGAGAGGTACATTCTTCACTAGATAGTCAAGTAACGCAGAGAATTCAATGATTTTAGAAATATGGGACAAATACTTTAAAAAAATCTAGATTTTTCTGCAGTATCGATCCAACTTTGAGGTTATATTTTTTGGTTACCATGGAGTGTTATTTTTTGATCATATTGTTGTTAGTTTTCATAGATGCTTCTTTATATAGGTGTCCCATAATTTCTATGATAATGTTGATGACTTTTGCCATGGAAACACATCACCGTTACTGATCATTGAACTAAAAGAATTTATTCTTTTTTACAGCAGCCCGGAGACTTCTTTAAAATATAAATAGTGTATTCTTAAGTAGCTAAATTAAATTACTTTATGCTTGAACATGTTCGTAGGCTGCGGGGATAGTGGTAGATATGATCAGAAGCAAGAAGATGGCTGGCCGTGCTTTGCTGTTTGCTGGACCACCCGGCACTGGCAAAACTGCCATCGCATTAGCTATAGCTCAGGAACTGGGTACCAAAGTGAGTATACAGCAGCTTATATTTTGTCTGATATGGATATAAACAGTTGTTTAGGTTTGTAATAGGGTAATAATGTCATAAAGGTATTCGGAGGAAGAATACATGCTCGGAAAAATATATTTTATTGAATAGAATTGGTTTGAAGAGGATTATGATGGCTTTTTTAGAATTTTCACAATAATAGTTAAACATAAAATAGCCATTTATTTATTATTTTTGGGAAAGTACATTTTTATGTTTTGAGTTCCAAATGTTAAGGAGGGTAAACTTAAAAAAAAAATTTCAATCAGTAAAATGCCTGTTAGTTACTCAGATAGCCGCGAAACGAGACACAATAGTAAAACAATAACAGCGCGGTCTCATAGAACCGGTTGGGGATTCAAACGTTAGTTCAGTGTCCCTCAGTTCTGGTAATGTGTGGGAAACAATAAAGACTATTTTCATTTATTTATTTATTGATTGTTTATTAAGTAGCTGGGCCTACCCTAGCTAGCTAGGCAAACAACATTTTTCCTCTTTTCTTATATTTTTCTCTCATGCAAACCTTGTACTGACAATTTTTATTTATGTTTAAACCGATTTGTACAACACGCCATTTACAAATTGCCGCGCCGTATTGAATAACGTCGCCGTAATGTGGTATGACTATCTCACGTTCAACCGAATTGTGATGGCGATACATACTCTAAAGCAGCTTCCAATTACCTGTATTGTCAGTGTAGGGCGACTATGAATTATGAAGAACAAATTAAAAAAAAGCTATCATCTAAAAGAGGCCCCTGGGGGCTTCCTATTTCTTTTGGTGGGGTAGATCTAAAAGATTTTATTCATCATTTATCAGGCTTCTTGACGTTCGAACCTGGGAACTTGCTCAAGGTCGCTGGCATTTAGTGTTGCCTTAACATAAAGGGCATATGCCTTTGTTTGCTTGCTCACATAAACTGACACCGACAAGCACAGGTTAGCTAAGCAGGTACCTAAGGGCTCTTTCAAATTATGCGTTTTTTTTTACGGCTTCCTGCGGTGCCGACTGATATCTAAGGGTGCGTTAGTTGTTCTACGCACAGACCAGTGGCACGGACGGTCGTTTTTTTTTAACATAAAGCTTTCGGGGTGGCAACAGCGCGGTGCCCGGTACCGCCAACGCTCGACAACAGGACGGCAACGTCACAAGCACCACATGTCCAATATTGCGCTGAATAGACCAAAGAGCTAATTTTAACAAATTTTCAAAAGTTAAAGGCTGGCCCACACCAAAGAGCACACAATTTTAAAATTAATATCTCTAAAATCGCAAACAAAATACCTACGTTTTTTCATACCTACCGAATTTCAATTTAAATCTATGGAAAGTTGATTGTTCTTAATAGGTATTATGTATTTTATTAATAGATTTTATTAAAAAAATACTCGAAAGATAATTAACTATAAGTAGTTAAAAAAATGCGTGCACAGGAGCGTCGTTTTTGTTTCTCTTTGATGATTTTTAACAAGAGCACTTAGTCAGAGTATATGACTTGACCATATTATTATACCTACTCTTTGGACTTGAATGAAGTCGTATCACTGGCACACAAAATGCACGGCAGTCAATTTAGACGTTTGGTGTCGAGTGTGTCGACCTGCTATCGTACTACAGCGGGACATAACCATTGGACCAGTGGTACGGCAACCATACGGCAGTGGTCCGACATGTAACTTCGAAATTGAAAGCGGCCTTACCTGACTCACAGCCATGATTTTCTTGCCGGTTTTATAGATACGAAATCCTTCGGACTACGGCCTCGCACTTGGTCGATATGGGTATTAGGCGGTTACTATTCAAACCAACTGCCTGGTTGTGTTGTTATCCGATCATAAATAAATAAAAAAACCAGAACTTCTTACAATATTATATTACCATACAACCACATTAATAACTAGCTTTAGCCCGCAGCTTCGCCCGCGTACATAAAATATAGCCTATGTCACTCAGGAATACAGCAGCTTTCTATTTGTGAAAAATTTTAGCAATCGGACCAGTACTTCCACAAATTACCTCATACAAACAAAAAAACAAACTTTATCTCTTTATTATATTAGTATAGATATGATTGGCGTAATATAATTATGGGTTTTCTATGTGTTTCTATGGTAACACCACAACATTCAATCCACAGGTGCCATTTTGCCCAATGGTCGGCAGTGAGGTATACAGCACAGAAATTAAGAAGACGGAGGTATTGATGGAGAATTTCCGGCGTGCCATAGGCCTTCGTATCCGCGAGACCAAAGAAGTATATGAAGGGGAGGTCACTGAGCTCACTCCTGTAGAAACTGAAAACCCTGCTGGAGGTTCGTATTTTATATCGTAACATTTTGTTGTTTTAAGCATTGTCACTTTGTAGCATTGCAAAAGTGGTTTTTTTTGGGGGTAGGATGATGGAATATTTTACAACCTAATCTCAGACTTACCATGTATACACCAAAAAAAAAATCGGTCAAGCCTTTTCGTAGGAGTTTGATAATAAACACTGTGACACAAGATTTTGATATATTAAAATAGATAGATCTTTGCTAACCTACTGCAGCGCATAGGCTTCCGTTTTCCACTTCCACTGTTCCTGAACTACTCAGTTTGTAGGCCTATCCCTGAAGAAAAAATCCTGCTAATTCCACCTTCTTTTCCTGGCATATTCGCGATGCCTCAAAGGCCTTAAACACTAAACATAAATATTTCAGGTTACGGCAAAACAGTATCACACGTCATCATTGGCCTAAAGACAGCTAAAGGAACGAAGCAGCTAAAGTTAGACCCCACCATCTATGAGTCACTGCAGAAAGAGAAAGTAGAAGTTGGTGATGTGATCTACATCGAAGCCAACTCCGGCGCGGTCAAGAGGCAGGGAAGGAGCGACACTTTTGCCACTGAGTTTGATCTTGAGGTATTATTTTTTTTTTTTTTTCGTGTTCATCAACTCGATAATATTTTTTTCTGGCCAGTATTTGGCAACTTGTACAGCTCTGTCATTGATCTCGTACAAATCCTGGAAAGTGCAGGTTATTGTGCAGTATGGGCAGCATAGCAGGTGGCGCAAATCGTTTGCAACGGCTCTACACTGACACTGTGTTAGAGATGACTTTCTATTATTGTTATTACGCGATGGACATTATCGCATCTGATTTTATGTACTGTTGTGGTTGACGATGGATTATGCTTGCGTAGGAGTTAGCTATTCACTCTTGACTTAAAGACTCCCAGGTTGTAGCTATCAGTAAACATTCCTGCAGGGAAATCCATTCCTTAGGGTCCTCGCTCACGGTGACTGACTTTTGACCTTTTGTAGCGCTGCTGACGCGCTACAGTCGCATTTGTAATGCGCTACAGTCGCGATGCTAACGCGCTAATGCATCGCGACTGTAGCTCTGCATACGCTCGATCGTGTCAGACGACAGTGGGGAGCGGATGCAGGGAGGGTGGCGCGTGACTGAGAAACAAAAACAATGACATACAAAATACTGTATCGCGTTTGCTTCGCGAATGCAGCGCTTTAGTGACGCTAGCGACTTCATAGCGTCTGTATCGATGCCAACGCGCGGCAGCCGCGCTACTGCATCGCCTCAAAAATTCGCCGTGTCTGAGGCCCCTTAGATGTCCACACAATGAATGTGTTCCCTAAACATTGTTTACATATGGGTGGGATGTACATCATGTACCGGTGGTGCGTCTTCTAGCGGTTTGATGATGGAATAGACTAGCCGAAGTAATCTATAGTTCCGGCGCACACTCCAAAATGCCTATAAAATCCCGACAGGATAGCAACTTGGCGTCGATGCTCAAGACTTGATAAGAGCATCATTGTCTAATTAGCATTATCGGCCTTATAATGTTCCCACTGCTGGGTCTCAGGCCTCCTCTCTTGGAGAGGGAATGGGCCATAATCCACCGCGCGGGCGGGCGCATTGCGGATTGGTGGATGTCACATGTCTTCAAATTGTCATTGTCTAATGCATGATCCTTTTATGATAGTAGCACAGAAAATTCAACTTTGAAAGTGTTTAAGTAAGGTCGAATATTCATTTTGTAGGCTGAAGAATACGTGCCACTGCCAAAAGGCGACGTGCACAAGAAGAAGGAAGTCGTACAAGACGTGACGCTTCACGACTTGGACTGCGCCAACTCTAAGCCACAGGGAGGACAGGATATCATGTCCATGATGGGACAGCTCATGAAACCAAAGAAGACTGAAATTACTGGTAAACTTGCTTATTTTTAGTACCTACCAACTTAATCTAGATTTATTATGAAAAAAAAAGAGGAAAAGGTGTCTCACATAAACGTATAAACTAAAAAATACAGAAAAAAAAAGCGCGAAAAAAAATCACGTTTTGTTAGCCACTTTGGCTTCAAAGTGAGTAATGGCGTTGAAGTGTTGAGTGATGCTGTGTGGATCTGACGTGACTAGATTTACATTGGTGATAGAAATTTAAAATCTATTTACATCAATGCTACCTGCTTTAAAAGGAGAGTTTGAAATATTTAGACTTTCTGCGGACCACCAGAACACATTACAATTTTTTTTTACCAAGTATGTCACAAAATTACTTCTCCCAGTCCAGGTGGGGCGGGAGGAAGTGTCAGACTTGTATTGACTCAGTGTTCCTCCAGTTGTCCTTAGCTATGGCCACGATAATTCTATCGAACAATCCCGCAGCCCTGGTAGGATCACTGTACTCTATCTAACAATATTATTTTTACAGATAAACTGAGGAAAGAAATCAACAAAGTAGTTAACAAATACATAGACCAAGGAATAGCTGAATTGGTACCTGGAGTTCTTTTCATAGATGAGGTAATTGAAGCTTATAATTTTACGTAACCCGGTCTATCAATTTTCACCTTTATTGTCTTAGTAGTAAGGTTGAAAACTGTTGATTTAACTATCAGTAGCATACTTTGTAATGTCATTTGTACTTATGACTTTGTTTAAATTTCTAGGTGCACATGCTAGATATCGAAACATTCACGTATCTACATCGAGCGCTCGAGTCTGCTATTGCGCCCATAGTTATCTTCGCTACCAATAGGGGCAAGTGCCAAATAAGGTAATTTAAATTTTTATTTATTCAACATTTGTTTTCATAATTTAAACCTTTGCTTTGTTTCCATTCCACCCTTTCAACGCCACGGATTTTTCTAAACAACTTTACGAAAAATGTTGACATCTATATTGAAATTTATTTTAATCCAATATTTGTCTCGTACTTATATCAGACAATGGCGGCGTGGGCACGAAATTGATATGTCACATATGTATATTAGACTGTGACGTTGAAAAGGTTCATAATTTTACCAACTGTAAATGTACATTATGCATTGCAATAAAGATATGATCCAAATACATATAAAATGCCTTTCAGGAGCAATTTTAGAAAATTTAACCTATGATTTTACTTTGTATTTCAGAGGAACTGAGGATATTATCTCACCGCACGGAATCCCACTAGATCTTTTAGATAGACTGCTTATCATCCGCACTTTGCCATACAACAAAGCCGAGCTTTTGCAGGTACGTAGTAGAAAGTTGCTGTAAATATCTTAAACAAAATTTAGTGTACTAGGAGGCGAAAACCTGGACGGGATGATACTAGACCATACTTAGAGGAATCATAGAAATCCCTCGATGAAAGCGCTTTACAAAAACTCAGAGATAGCGAAATGCGTCTATTCTCCATACGCAAAATATGCGCTTTAGTCGTGGAGTTGCGGATACCAGCCCGTTATACTATACTAATGCATCTCATACCAATATTTAAACTGCTAATTGCTGCTTCCATTATGATGCTATTTTCAGAAATATGTAGATATCAGTTTAGTATTATTTATTGTTTTTCTTTTAGATTTATTTGTTTTTTAAACGGTTTTATTTAGCTCATCCCGTTTGTTTTATTTTTTATTCTTGGGTCAAATTCAGTAATTCAAATTTCACCCTCTTCCTGTCAACCGATTAATCTGAAATTTTGTATACACTTTGGATTTTGGTGACAATACAATTATAAAACAGAAAAGAAATGAATTAAACAGAATGCGAAATAAAAACTAAAAACTAGAAAATAAAAATAGGTAAAAAAACTTCAAGGGCACGTCAATTGTCTACAAATTATCGACTTAATGTGCGATAGAATTCGATAGAATGCAATAGAATTCGATAGAATGCAATAGAATTCTATTGACGTGCCCCACGGTTTTATTTTAGTCTAGTCTATGCATATGTTTATAATTCCCACGACTGTATCTATTTTATTATTTTTTGGTTTTTAGTACATTTATCTTAAACATTGCAATGTATGTTTAACATAAAGCCGTTTAACTTAAAAAGTTTTTTTACCTATTTTTATTAATATACAGGGTGTTTGGTTCATCGTGTGCCAAATTGATATGGTCGACTGGAGGGGTCATCTGCTATCCTTTCAGACCCCCAAACACTACCCATGTCCTATGGAATTTTTTTCATCGACTTTTTAAAGTTTTTTGAAAAAAAGACCGGATTTTTACATTCAAATATAAATATAACAAAATGTATAAGACGTAGAACATCAATTTGAATTTTATTTAGACGTATACTGTATAAAGGTACTTTTAAATACAAAATTAGTAATATCAGCCATCCAGATTTTTTAAAATTTATTCACAAAGTTTCGGGCTTAAATTAAAGCTGTTCATGTTACAGCTATTTACATGGCTGCAAAAAAAGAACGAAATGAGACTGGGATCTTCAAACTCTCTCAATAATTCTCTAGTCTATCCTCTTGCTAGTGATGTGCCACATACCATAAAAATCTTATTACAACTATGTGAAATCGCTAGTTCTGCGAATCGAGTCACATAAAATTAACATTCAAAATTATGATTTGAAAAACTATTTTTGCTTAAATGGTACCTGGAACGCCTATTGAATCTGTTAAATCACTCATATAAAGTAAAACCTGCTTCGTATCTTTCGTTTCGTGGGTTTTACTTGAAATAAAAGAAAAAAAATCATCTTTTTACAATAATTTCATTAGTTTTACAAATACTGCTTAAATTTTGGCCTCTGTTGCAAATGCAGGCCCGACACCTGTTTCGTATTTCGACACTCAGTTTTTCTAGGTCTACACTTGTACGAAGGGTCTGGGGAACCTGCAAAAGAGCTGGTAATATGCCACGGTGGTTCCAACTAGGGAAGTACTAGTTCAAAGCATTGGAACGGCTTTCAATACAATTAAAACGGGAAAAAAACTTCGTACAACAACTGTGTATCTAAATACAAAACAAATGTCGGGCCTGCATTTGCAACAGAAGCCAAAATTTGAGCAGTATTTGTAAAAATTATGAAATTATTGTAAATATGTAATTTTATTTTTTTCTTACTAGTAAAACCAACGAAAGATGAAATACGCGACAGATTTCACCTTCTAAGAGTGATATAACAGATTAAATAAGTGTTTCAGGTACCATTTTAGGAAAAATAATTTTTCAATTCACAATTTTGAATGTTAATTTTATGCGACTCGATTCACAAAAGTAGCAATTGCAAATAGTTGTGTTAAGATTTTTATGGCATGTGGTACATCGCTAGCAAGAGGATAGACTAGAGAATTATTGAAAGAATTTGAAGATCCCAGTCTCTTTTAGTTCTTTTTTTGCAGCCATGTAAATAGCTGTAACACGAATAGCGTTAATTTTAGTCCGAAACTTTGCGAATAAATTTAAAAAAATCTAGAGGGCTAATATCACTAATTTTGTATTTAAAAGTACCTTTATACAATATACGTCTGAATAAAATTCAAATTGATGCTCTACGTCTTATACATTTTGTTATATTTATATTTGAATGTAAAAATCCGGTCTTTTTTTCAAAAAACTTTAAAAAGTCGATGAAAAAAATTCCATAGGACATGGGTAGTGTTTGGGGGTCTGAAAGGATAGCAGATGACCCCTCCAGTCGACCATATCAATTTGGCACACGATGAACCAAACACCCTGTATATAATAAAATACGATTGTAATATACATTTGATTTCAGATCTTGAAACTTAGAGCGACGACTGAAGGAATCCCCATTGATGAGGAGGCCCTTTCGGCGCTGTCAGAAGTAGGAGCTAATAGTACTCTTAGGTAAGTTACGTTTTTATATGATGCTATTTGAGGCTCTCCTACTATATGTTGTCATGAAAATGGCAACTATCAATCAATCAATTAGGTTACTATTAGAGATATTTGGACTGAGAGTAATCCCAGCCGTCTTTACTCAAATAATATAAACGTAGCTTCTTTAACACTATGCATAAAATTCGGAAATTTATAGAGATGGAAGGTAAGAAAAATGGTTGACAACTTTTTATAAAACAAACTAAAAAATCTGAATTGTTCTTCAGATTAATTCATGAATCCCCGACCGGTCCTATGAGACTGCGCTGTTATTGTTTTACTATTGTGTCTCGTTTTGCGGGTATGTGATAGGTTAAAATATATTGCGTCTAAAAAGTCAGCCCTAACTTTGTGAATATTCAATTACCAGGTACGCAGCTCAGCTCCTAACGCCGGCCTCCCTAGCCGCTCGCGCTGACGGCTCGTCGCGCATCACACCCGCGCACATCACCTCCGTACACACTCTGTTCCTTGACGCCAAGTCCTCAGCCCGTATCCTCACACAGCACTCCGACAAATATATGAAGTAAACCTAAGATTGTATTAACGGTACGCCACAGAGGAGTCAACGAATGGAGTGCTAATGCCTAGTATAAATTATGCGATCAAAATGATTCCACTGTAATAAATGTGCTAGTATTAGAATGAACTGTCTCTGCCAGTCGAACAAGTATATATTCGGCAGTGTGTACTATACTATAAAAGAGCTGGATGTATAGCAGTCCCATTTGATGAATCTGACTTTGGTAAAATTGTCGGCATTCGTAATTGTAATTGCCATGAACAAAAGCTGAATAGACAATTTGCTTAACACTCCATTTACTGTTACTTCTGTGTTTAAGTTTGTAGACCTGAAGCTATTGATAAACCTATGTGGATGCTTTATTGAAAATTTGTTAATATTTAATTGTGTACCATCCATAATCAAAAGTTTCATGTACCTACCTTGTCAGGAGTTTCAATTGAGACGCAATGTTCAGATTACTATTGTTACTCGTATCGATTCGACAGCATTGCACTCCTACGTATTTCTGATAAGTCATTTAGAATCATCGTGTTTCCATTAATTTTAGTTTTGACACTATTCATGTGATATTTTGATTATTTGATAGCATATAATAAATAAGTTAATTTGAAACAAATACGACAGCATTTTTCTGATCGTCCTTTTGAGAGAAATGCTCTATTTTTTGTTCTGTATTCAGGAAGTGCACTTTTGTTTGAATGTATTCCACCTAATGTTATATAAGGAGAATTAAAACAGTGGAATTGTATAATAAATAAGTTTTTATTTTATAAAAATGTCTCTTATTCTATGTTAGACCTAAATTTATTTACACAACAATTTCATTCAGGCATTTTCAATAATTAACAACAGAAATAAACAACTTAACTGAGAACATTCAACTTAACTACTAAATGTACGTTGTGTAGTTGCTACATTAAAAAAACGTATGTACAAAAATACAAATGATTTGATATTTACAAAATCAGAAATAGTCTTTAAAACAGGCTACGTTGCTTTAGACTTGGAGTCTACTTCGTCCCCGGGTTTGACGTAGCCTACGGGAATGTACCTCGCTTCACTTTTAGGTGATGACGTAGTGCTGGGGGCCAGCGTGCTGGTGGGCGGGGCGAACGTGGGCAGGTCCACGTGCAAGTCAGTCGGCGACCCCGTGTGCCGGTACAGAGCCTCGAACTGCAGCTCCTCCGGGTACGAATGCGATCGAATCTTCCTCTCGTCTCTCGCGTTGCTCGGATACACGATCACTATTTTTTCACCTTCACTTCTTAAAGCTACCGGTGGTAAGGCAGTACTGGTCGATACGGACGGCCCAGGAACTATCTTCAGCATCTCAGTAGGCGACGCCTTTATTTTCTCCGTGGTCGTCGTCGACGGCGGAGTAGTGGTTGTGGTCGTACTGGTCGTCGTCGTCGTGGTCGTATCGGGTATCTCTGGGTCTTCAGGAGACTCGACCTCACGCTTCATCCCCGGCGGCCCCACTGTCCGCAATGTCTCAATCTTCATTTCTAAAGTTGGCGTTGGTACTGGCACAGAACTTGTCACATTCATATCCTCGGTGGGAATAAACCTCGCAGTTGGTTTCGGCACCTCCCGGGAACCGAATATTGGCAAGCGCGGTGCATAGGCTGACACTAAAGGTAGGAGGGTATCTCTGGCATATCGTTCGGCTCTCGAGATGAACGATGCCAGTCTAGAAGGTAGGAATTGTACCACAAAACCGGTTTCTTCTTTTTCGGCTCTTTCGCCCCACGTTACAGATTCGTAAGTGGGGGTGGTGGACATGTCGTAGTTCTTAGCTTTTCGTATCAATGGAGATACTGTGGTCGTTCTCGGTGGTCGAGTTGCTCGTAGTAACGGTTCAGATATCTCTTGGTCTTCGGGCGAGTCTGCTCGCTGTCGAGGTGTCTTTCGTAGACGAGGTCGAAGTACTGGCTCGGCGATTTCGATGGCCCCACTGGGGGCAGTCTTTGTGTTGGTCATCCCGAAGGCTCTGCCAGAATTCTCGCCTCCCGTCCACTCGTAGGTGTCCACGAGAGTGAAGGGCCTCTGAGGAGAGTCCTCAGGTAGTTCGTTATCAACAGGGTCGATGTTGTTTCCCTCTTCTTTCGTTGAATTCTCTTTAGTGGTTTTGTATTCGTGAGTGGTACTCGTTGTATTAGATAGGTCGTTATCCTGAAAGGTAAAATAGATTTAGTAGTTAGAGGAGCTCTTTAATTTTTTTGTGGAACTTGATTCAATACATGTAAACGTAAATACCTGTTGTATTTCACAATCTCCAGGATAGAGTGGCATTTCGATTGATTCTTCAGACAATAGCTGGATTCCTTTCTTACAGAATGAAGAACTGCAATTGGAAAAATAATAATATTAGTAATTTACGTATCGATCCAAAAAGGGAAAGGATATTCTTAATAATGGCGGCACAAGAAAATTTCAAAAGAAGTAAAAAATCCGTCCGTCATTCATTTCTTGAGCACCCGAAACTTTTCTACTTTAGCGCTACTATTACATTCTGGTCCAAGAGTGGAAGATTTGGCAGAAGTGGAATAACATTCTTAGGTGCATTAGATGCAGTGGTTTGCAAACTTCGCTAACTAGATTCAGTCGGTACAATAAAAAAGTTAGCTTACGTCTTAGCGAAGCTGTCGGTGATGAGCAGTTTGTGTATGTGGATGGACTTTGCGCTCGCGCTGAGCCAGCCGTTGTAGCCCGCGTAGTGCACGCTGGCGCGCAGCGGCACGCCCAGCGCCGGGTGCGGCACCAGCACGCGCGTGAAGCGCGCGCTGCCGTTCACCACGTCTTCTCGTCTGGGGAGGAGGAAAGATGGATTAGTTATTTGATAGGTCTGTTGTGACATCTGTTGTATCACCATTATCTAAATATAAGCTGAAGTTCCCTGTGCTCTCTGCATAGGACTTAAAAGATCGGGTAAGTCCGAGTCGAGTCACGAAGATTTTGCTGAAACGCAAAAAAGTATTGTATGCGATTTCTACACAGTTTTTTCTATCTTGTGCTATAAGTGCTTCATGTCAATTTGCAGGATTCTAGGTCAACAGGATGTACTACCCTATAGGTTTTAATTTGCTAAAGAGAGTCGACATGTGCGCCTAAATGGAGCTTATACTCCAATTGCATCCTTATCTTTAGAATGTAATGACAAAAAAAGTTTTTTTTTTCACTACTTCTTAGGGTAACAGACAAAAAATGATCCGCTAAGGGTTTCGTTTTGCCAACTGGGTATGGAACTCTTCAAAAATAACTATTAAACATACTTGGTCATAGGGAAGGACTCATTAAGTCCGGAGTCCCCGTGCAGCGTGAGCGTGACTCGCCCGAAGTTGGCCTTGTCTCCCGACGCGCTGCCAGCCCACACGGAGACGTGGTATTGATGGGCTGAAAATAAAAGAGGTAGACATTAGCTTCAAACATAGGACGGTCCATCGGGATGAAGACGAATTTGGAGAATTAATTTATTAAAATTTTATGTACAGCAGTCTCTAAGTATTCTAATATGGAAATGTTGTAAACCCAATAGATTTTTTGAAAAGAGTAACCATGGAGTTTCTTGCCGGTTCTTCTCCATAGGAAACGACCAATTTGGAACCGTGCACTAGTTTTCGACGTTTTATAAGTGCCCATGTAGGCCTATGTGAAAAAAAAAATTCTCTAACAGTCAACCTCCGTAAGAAAAAAAATCGAGAATTACATGACTTCTGTTAGAATTACATTACTCGATTTCGCATTCAGAGGCTGCTTGAATTGCTGAGGGTCCTTAAATTGCTAATACCGATAGGTTTTCAGAGTTGAATGGACCGAGATAGTTCTTAGTCTGTCCGTGGACACTGGTAGAGGTGAATACTGTAAAGTTCACTTTACCTAGCTACCGTCTTCACGAGTTGGAACCGGTGGTGTATTAAAAGGGCTTCAAAGATAACGAAAATACTGGTAGAGAATGCCGAAGGCTTTAAGTCCGCCTTTATACCTTTGTGTTGCATGAAATTTTTATGAAAGTAAAGTAAATACCACAAAACGGTTCTTCCTCTCTGGTGAGTAAATAAAGCTGACCGCGTCCCAGGGACCGGTCTGCGTAGTACCCCATGTTGCCGCAGCGGCGCTGCCCGTCGCACGGGAAACAGCGGCCCTGAGGAAGAAAATAAGTGTAAGTACTTATACTCCATTCGCAATAAGCTTAGACATTAAAACAAATCTCTTATGTACTGTCCGTTCAACCACTTTTGACCTATATTGCGTTGGTGGTATGATAACTGGCTGCTGTAGTAAATAATTGGAATTGTAACCACTTTTGTACTATAAATGCCATCCTTGTAACTACCTACTGATGTAAAAATCGGTTGAATGGTCAATAAAATAGGATTTTTTAAATATCTAATTTTATTGCGAATGGAGTAAGTATAAAGTGTATAAAATTAAAAGAAAGATTATTATTGCTCTTAATTGTAGGATTTCAATTGGATTGTCAAAGTTCAAAAGATATTGTGTTCAGTGAATTAGCATCGGAAAATAATCAGTTAAACTGGATTTACCATAAGAATAGGAATTACCATAATTGAATTACTTATAAAATGGAAAAATTATTTAAATTAGTTCAGGAATGAAACAAAGAGTCGTTAACTACTACATTCACATTTAAAATTGCTTTTGTAAGTTCGTCCACATCGAAAGCAACACATTGCATGTCCCACGTGTATTGCAATTGATTGTGTGGTTCACCGCAAGAAAATGAAATTGGACTATCGTTTTGTGCTCATAAAATCGAATTATTCATATGCAATTTTCTATTGAATTACTGCTCAACCGCAATTGAGTTTAAACACTTCCTAGTATGATGTAAAACTTCCTATACAGGTAGGTACGAGTACTTCCATTATTATTTCAAAGTCGTATTACGTTTTGAATTGTTACTACAATAAACTTACCTCAAGGAAGGAGTCATAATTTTCGCAGGGGAAAGCCGGGAAATGACATTTAGGCGAAACGGAATCGGTGAAGAATTTGTAGGCTCGTCTGTGGTTGCACAGTGAGCGACCTTCCACTGATGCTGCCGCCCATGGCAAGACAAAATCTGATACTGCGCCAACAAATCTAGAATGGGAAAGGTAAGCCAATGAATTGCTTAATCAAATAAACCTGAGGCAGATGCTCAATTAATAATGTGTCCATGTGATAATTGGTACTTCGAGCCGGATACAAGCTAGTTATTGAGATATTTGTAGATAATTGGTAGTAGGTAGTTAATTCTTGATTAACTCATTAAACAGTATCTCATTAATCATCCGTATTACCTACTGCTTATCATTACCCAATTATTCAAAGCGTATACAGCGATGAACAACCTACATACGTCGCTCATTACTCGCGTTTGATTCATATGCGCAATCAAAGTGTCTCGTTTGAAGAATTTATCACTTGTCTTCACTAAAACTGAGATAAATATTAGCTACTGGTATTTTACTTGGCACGGAGGTGCTTAGTTATTATTTGTCAAATCACAACTGAAAGATTGAGTTAGTGACTACCTACTCCAAAACATGTGTAGGTAAAAAAGGTATATTAAATCAGATTTTGTTATATGGAGCAAGTGCAATACCCTGTTTCCAACAAGGGAAACTCCTGGAACCAGAATCACTAGCAGCGACCACCAGAAAAGTAATTCAATAAAATTTGCTGAGTGCCAAGAATAAGATTCAACTCAACTTTTTTGAATTCCGTTATGAAATGAATCAGATTTTCCAAGACAGAGAGAAAGAGACAAGAAATACTTACAAATTAGAACATCCATGCTGGACCCTGCCTCCGTTGGGATAAAAATCAACGTGTCCTAGAGGCTGCGCAGCGCCCAGACCGCCAAGAATGAGAGTCTCGCCGTTAGAATGGATGACATCCACGAACTTCGCGTCGGAGCGGTCCAGGCGGGCACGAGGGTCTTGGAACTCGAAGAGGGGACCTGCTGGGTCTAGTCCTGCAAACATAAGTTGAAAGGTAAGTAGAGATTTCAATGGTTGAAAATTGGTAAAAAAGGCCACACTACTTCAGACGTGTCGTAGATCGCGGAAGTCAGTAAAAACCACATTATCTATTCATAATGTGCTGTAGAACAAAGCCTCTAAAAATAATATTCTTCACCTTTAATATTATTGTACTGACCTGTTATCCGACTAATATTCCGTAACTCAGAACCCGCAAAACCGGCAACATGAGCGCCTAAACTAAAACCGATCAAGTGAACATCTTCGAACCGCAAGTCTATATACTTGGCAAAACCTGGAACAAAGCAAAATCAATACATTAATAAATAACGGTTAATAAAAACTTAATTCATATTCTTGCTTCATAATAAAGTTCAATCTGGTCCTTCGAGCCGGATTACCTTGCAATAACATGGCAAGCTGCTTGCCTACAAGCCTAGTGTTCGCAGCTGCTCGAAGATAGTTCGGCATTGAAGCTCCTCCTTCCCAATCTACACAAACTACGTTGCATTCTTCCTGCAAAAGAAAAAAACAATACGTTGTCAAGATTATGTAGATAGGTACTTTAATTACAGTCATAAATTTTATTAGCTATTAAAATGAATGTACCAACCTAATGTTATATCATAGCTCCCTATTATGAAATAGTCTGCTGTCTGGGCGCTGTCTGTTCTAGCTAATAATATAGCATACCGTGTTATGTGTCAATTTGGAGTGCAGAATTCTTTGAAGACGTGAGATTTGTTACACAATACCTACCACATGTATTTAGTTTGGATCTGAAGCGTAATGGCTACAGTAACTTAACCATATTACATTCGTTCTTTTTTTACTAGACTTTCACTCTTTTCTTTCGAGGTGGCTATTCATCAAATAGATAACTTTTCCCGTTTCGGTTAGCAGCAGCAATAGGGAGTTCCAGACTTTTACTGACTAAAACCCACCCATCTTTCTATAATTGCCCTTTACGATACCACAGCTCTACCGTATTACATAAGTTGCATCAGATTTATCTTTAATTTGTTTGCACAATTAACTAAAAGTTGGGAACTAACTACCTATCTAACCTTATGGTTAGAAAGTAATAATACATTAGTAATACAGTTATAAATCAAAGTAAAGCTACTCACAACAGCCATCAAAGCGGATCTCATTTCATAGACCCACACATTGTCGCAGTTGGAGCCGAAACCGTGGACGATGACCCTGGTCGGTCGGTTAGGCTCGAAGGCCCGCGCCGCCCAGCCCCATGCCGCAGACATGTTGCTCGCTGACACGGCCAGGAGTGGCTGGTCTCCTCTGGAATAGCAAAAGAGGATGCTGATCAGTATGTACTCTACAATAATTACCTTTATTCAGCCAGAGACACACACACACACAAACAAATCGACTTTTCAGGTTATTTCCCTATTTCGTTTTGGGAAATAACCTGAAAAATCGATTTATGACTTGATGAAAATAATGTAATTTATTATCCAAAAAAATTTTTGTTCTCCTTCATGGTAAAGTTCTTCTTTGTCTTCATTTCGGTCTAACAACTGTCTAGCGCATGAACTTACTGCTACAATTTTTATATCGTCGCGTCGGCCCATCTTATGAATGGTATATGACCTGTCATGTTTCCTATTCCAAAAACCCATAAATCTTTAGAATAACTGGAAGCCCAACTGCGAATGGGAAGTGCATGCCCGTTCCTAGTTCCACTTCATCTATCTGTGCAAAATAAGATAATCGAAGGTGGTTCATCATCATTAACCTAGTTTTTTCTTAACTATATTGTCGAGGATAACTTCGAGTAAACTCAAATGCAGCTGTGTTTTACATGTGCGGCTATCCAAAAATCTACTCGTTATAATATTTCTGTAAATGGTCACCAATTTAAGAACTGACCTCGCTACGTCTTGGTTAACCTTGTTGATCGATTCTTGCTGTTGTTTTCGTCTGGAATAGCAAAATAAAATGATAAGATCAGAACCTTATTTAGCTTAATAATTATGTTTAAGGCTTGATCATCATTATTTCCCCAGTCTTTTCCCAACTAAGTATGTTGGGTTGTTGTCCATCTATGCAAAATAAATCAAATACCAGTGCTTCACATAAGGTGATTATCTTCCTAACCTTCGACCTCCGCTACCCAGTTACTGGGTAATACGATTCCTCTTGACAAATATTCGGGCAACTAGTCCAACTTTCTGGATTCTGACTACCCACTTCAGAGCGATCGACTACTTGACGTTTTTCGGAATCACTCACATCATGCCTTCATCTATTGATGATAGCGTGGAGGCACCTTGACTTGTAATGTATGATTCTTCCCAGGACCGACGTTAGCAAGGCTGCGGCTGTCTGTCACTATTTAGTGATGAGCTACGAGAGTTCTTCTGTATGTGTCAATCAGTGTGTAAAACATTTACAATTATGGTTAAAGAACAGAAATAATAATTGGCTACATATGCATACCTGCTGACAGTAGAGTAGAGGAGGAAGTGCGTGCCGACCTCCTGCGGCGAGCTGGGCAGCGTCTCCAGGTACGCGAAAGGACCTGCGTCCTCGAAACATCCGAACTCGCCATAGCACACGCTGCCTTGAGATCTTTTACTCCTGTTGAGAAAGTAAAATTTATGAATTGAAGTCATTTGGAAGAACTTGAAGCTGGACTTTTAGAAATAGTCCAAGGCAAGAGGTAGTAACGTAGTAAAGTAGTAGTACTAGTAATTAAGAGAAGTAATAAAAAAAACCGAGGTAGGCACGTCTTAATTTCTAGAAAATTTTAGTAACATGTAACAAAAAAAATACGCACGACACAGGTGGTGCTCAGACATGGCAAGTTCGGGAGGTTCCTGTTGCGGATTCAGGTAGAACAAATTATTTTATTGTTTTAGCTTGAAAGTTATTTTCCATTAGGCGGAGTATCTACATAATGTGTATTTTCGTTTCATGTTTATGAGAATCGAGGTAATTTACATAATGTTTAAGTTTATAGCCGTGTGTAAAATCTAGTAAATACTGGAGAACAATACACGCTTTACCAACGAGGTTAAAATATGTCATCTGCATAATTTCAATTTCATTTAACAAAGGTATTCCATATCTTTTGTGCGCGAGAGTTTCAGTTCCGCACGGAAATCGTTACGAGTATAAAGGTAAACGATAAGTTTTCTAAAGTGCTTCGTAAGAATTTTAGCATAACTATTATGGAGTAGTTAAGTACCTATGTTCGAAGTTAATCACTACATAGTATAAAACAAAGTCGCTTTCTCTGTCCCTATGAATGCTTAAATCTTTAAAACTACACGACGGATTTTGATGCGGTTTTTTAATAAATAGAGTGATTCAAGAGGAAGGTTTATATGTATAATACATGTACCTATAATATATAATTTATGTATATTATAAATATAATTTTGCACCCGTGCGTAGCCGGGGCGGGTCGCTAGTATACTATATTTCATGTAGGTTCGCGGGCGAAGCCGCGAGCAAAAACTAGTCCAAGATAACGAAGCTTTCTTAACGTATTGGTACTATAGGTAGACATTTCGCCCTTATTACAAACTGGTCCGCAAAAAAACGGGGTCTCTAATAAAAAGTGCGATAGTCCACTATGATGAGGTCTTGCTTCTTTTACTATAGTAAGTAATAATTTTCCATTCTTTAGGTGTTAACGAAATAATTTTACACTGAATAGGTACTGTGAGCAAGAAATTGTTTGTATAGATCGGTTTGAAACAAAATCTGATAACACAATCTCTTTCTAAATTTTTAACATTGTATAATTTAAAAATATTTTTTTTATTTAAGCTGCTAATTACAGCTTGAAGTTTATAGTAGTTATGCATTACCTAGATACTAATTTGCTTATAACATTTTGTTTATACAAGCGATCGTATAGAACTTTGAGAAATATCGCAGTTCGTCCGTGTGACCCCTTCTTTTTGTCGTTACTTTTACTTATAAAATATGAAGGTGGAAAAATATGAAATAACAAAACAAAAGAAAATACCTATGACGGACGCATTGTGAGTGATATTACACGCTTGAACTTACATAACCCGTAAAATATTTCAGACAATAGAAACAAAGCTTTAGATGTGAAAAAGGAATACAAAGAAATAATCTCATAACAGTTCCGTAGGGGACGTGGCTTACATTATTATAGAGAAGATGTAACTCTCACTCCATATTCGTAGTAAGGATTGAAAGCTTGACGTAAGACGTAACAGTTATTTGCACAACAGTTCTTTTTCATAATATTAGCATTATCGGCCTTGTAATGTTTCCACTATTGGGAGGCGTCCTCTCTAGGAGTGCGAATGGGTCCTCATCCACCACTGGGCCCAGTGCGGATTTGTGAAGTTCACATGTCTTCAAATATTTGATTCTAACGACACACCGGTTTCCTCACGTTTTCCTTCATCGTTTCGAGAGCAGCGGTAATGAAATAAATTACACAAAGTAATGCACATGGCTGCGTTTGAACCCGCGACCTACAACTTGGCAGTTGGGGCAGTTACCACTGAACCGCCATATCTCCCAAATGCTTTTACATAAAAGGTTATTGAAATCTAAACAATATAAATGCGCATAATGTTGATTAATGACAAAAATATTTTGCTAACAATCGGAAAGGTCACGCGTAATACCTGCGTGCTTAATATTAATATTTCTTGAACACTAAATCGGTATAGCTAATTGCAGTATTAAAAACACCTATGATGGCAGGTACTAAACTTTAACTCAAAGCGCATACCTGAAATTTTGCAGGAAACTTAACCTCTTTGTGGAAAAGAACGCAAGAAAACTCCATGAACACTCAATTAGACTACTTACTCGTAGATCTATCTGTTACTTTTTTTGACGCTGAGATATCATGAAATAACTTCTCTCGTTGTGAGTGGAGCGTAGGTAATGTCAAACTTTTACTGATTATAACCCTAATTGTTGTTTGTTCCTTTAGTTGCTCATTGCATTACAGTCTCGTGGTGTCTCATCATCATCTCATCTTTCACTTGCGGAGCGGCTGCCTACCAGACCTCCACAACCCATTAACTGGGGTAACACGGTACTTCATGGCAAGGCTGGAGTCAGATTTACTGGCTTCGGACTATCCATAACGACTGCCAGAGATCCACAAATGACAGCCGAGACCTACAGTTTAACGTGCTATCTGAGGCACGGAGGAAACTCGGTATGTTAAGATGGTCACCCATACACAGACCAACCTTGGTAAGCGTTGCTTAACCTATACGATCGACCCGTGCGGCTGTTATTATCTAGCCACGAGCTCCTCCATAACTAACAAACATACATATATGTTTGTTAGTTATGGAGGAGCTCGTGGCTCATATACATCTAGATAATAACAGGAGTAGGAGGAGTCCTACTCCTGTTATAATCTAGATGTATATGCGCAAGCAGTAATAGTATATGTGGTGTTGTTGTTACCTCGTCCTTGCTCTCTTCTGCTCCCATTCTTTCATAGACTCCTTGACTGCCTCCAGCAGTTGCAGGTCATGTCGCTCATCCTCCGCCTCCTGCGCCGCCGTCGCCGGCCTCCCGGCGCCCCGCCATGATTCTAACTCAGCATCTGTCACAAATAACATAGAATAAAGATCTCAAGTCTAACTCGGCATTTGTCACAAATTAATAACATACCATAAAGATCTCGTTCATAATCTCTAATGGAATATTCATTTAGTTAATTTTTTCCTTAGATTTTTTTAAAGATTGTGTAGTTCCTAAAAATAATAAAATATCATTCGGCTCGAAGGACCACTATTTTACCTCCTGCAAGTAAAATGACAAAGTGCAAAAAGTTTGAAGAATAGATAGCTACAGGTTTTACAAATGCGTTGCAGTACTTACGCAATACTTTTTAAGTTATTTTTAAAATCGAGGATACACAGAGGATAGTTTTTATAAATTCATAGATAAATATTTTATTTAGCTAAATCGAGACACGTCCACGTAGCACAGATTAGACAATGAAAAAGGTTAGTGTACTTTTAAATTCAATTGTTGCACTGTAGACAGGATTTCATAATTTGACCACGGATGTAGCGTAGCGTGCATTGTGTATTGTGATATTCCGTCATCATACACGAGGTTTTTTCATACATAATGCTGTTATTGTTGAAATATAGACTTCTACTTAGGAGTGGTTGCAAGTTCGCGCAAGCGGATATATATTTCAGTAGGCTTCACATTAGCTATGGTACTTACAAAACTATTATTAGTAAACAATATATTCACCGTCCCTAATGGAATGTTTAGCTTTCCAACGTTTATTCAAAAGGCAAGTATTTCTTGGTATTTCAAAACTAGGCATTTTGCAGTGGAGTGCATTTTAAGAAGGAGCGAAATGTGCCGCGCCAGTAGGTAACCTGAATGCTAGTGTTGTCTCCGGGTGAACGACTGTCACCACTTTTTACTGTTTAATGCGGCCTTGATCTGTCGGCCGTTGTAGGGCAGTATGTAGCTCGAATGCGAGGCCTACTATGGACGAAAGTAGGCCGCTCCCAGCCGGCGAGAATCATGAGAAATCCAACAGTCTACTTATTTCAATGGTAATATTAATTCCTTGTACAGGTCGAAGCACTTATGGAACACCTACGTGAAACGTGGGACTCATTACGGCCGGCAATGTCAAGGATTAGTCATCGGAACAATTGACAAAACTGACAAAGCGCCGTATGTCATTTTAAAACTGACTGTAATTTGCCATTTAAGAATGTGCTTCGCTACTTTGAGCGTTATAGTCCACTTGGTTTCTGTTATTCAAATATATGCTCGTGCGTTGCCTTGGACAATATTACTTGAGTGCTGGTAACAGAGCATAGCGAAAACGACGAAAAAACTATTTTATTGTGCTAAGAATTGCGTAAACCGTGAGCATTTGGACCATTCTTGTGACGTTATCTTATTAACAATTTCTATTGTAAATCTCTGAGACAATTTTTGAAATTGTAGTTTTGAAAACGCATTGTCTCACAAACTGTAGGCTTCAATGTTTATGTAACATTATTTTGTGATATTATATCAGAAAAACAATATGTAAAAGACACATAATTATGTCATATGATGAGTTAAAAAGTTATGCCTTGAAGCTGTCTTTTATGGTCAATTTAGCGAACAGATAGAGACGTGAGCTAGTATTTTGTGGATTTTAGTGAAGCGTTTGGAAGTATCGATCGGAGCATTTTAGAGCTTCAAAGGGTCTGGTCCTAATCTATAGCTTGTCGATTTTTTATTATTATTAAAGACTGGTACACCTAACATTTGAGGTTAAATACCAGATAAGAAAGGTTTAAGACATATAGAAAGTATGGATTAAAACCAAGGCCGGTCAAAGATTTTTTGGCCGCCTCAAGACATGCCGAAAACACCTGATTCTTTACTAACTACTATGACTAAATGTGAATGTCGCAGTGGTTCAGCGATTGGCGGCCGCGCTTTCTGTCGTGGGTTCGTATGGAAAAAGTGCCTGTATGGTCGGTCCGGGGTCTAGCAGTTTTATATCACCCACACGACATGCCTAGTGTGGGTCAACGTTTAGCAACCTTATAATGTTCCCACTGCTGGGACTCAGGCCTCTTCTCTAGGAGAGGGCATGAGCCGTAATCCACCGCGCAGGCCCAGTGCGGATTGGTGGATGTTACATGTCTAGGACATGCCGGTTTCCTTCACCGTTTCGTAGGCCAACGTTTACAAAAATATATACATACATATAAAAGAATACTTACATTTGGCTATAACTATCGTAAGCACAGTCAGAAGAACGGCTAGCGAGCGGCAGGCGTGCGCCGCCATCCATGCGGCCCCGGCATTCACGACCGCCTGCGGACAAACATGATCGCCTTGTCAGATGAATGCTTAACACAGCTATTACTTAGCACATAATACTGGGTAATGTTGTCAACACCAATATACTATGATTAAAGGTTAAATACAGTTGCACTTTGATGATTTAGAAAGACAGGTTTGATTTTCAAAGGGGAAATGTTAGGGAATTTTCGATTATTTTAGCATATGGTAAACATGCCCCAGTCTACAACGAGCCCTACTTGCAAAACTCAGACACGCATTAAACTTAAACATACATAACAAACATACAAACAGATTACAAAGATACATAATAATTAGAATTATATTGTTCCCACTACTGGAACTCGAGGTCTCTATAGGAGATCGAATGGGCGGTGGGCCATTATTTACTATGCGAATTTTTGGTTCTAGGATATAACGGTTTTCTCACGATGTTTTCCTTCACCGCTGAAATAAATTACACAAAGTAAGTAATGGCAGTGATGCCTGGCTGGGTTTAAAGGATTAAAGTTGAGCTGTTCTGAATCTTTTGGATTATTTGTTTCCAGTTTTTTCATACAGGTTTTTGTAAAAACTGTTTTGTAGGTGAGGTAACTATTAAGTAATATCGTCAGGAAAACCTTCGGTACAAAGGCGTAGTTCACGGCTGCATTAACAGGTTATTTAATAACGTTTTTATTGATCATTATTAGTAAGATTTGTATTGTTTCTGATGATCCCATAAAATACAGCATCGAGCCATATGTTTTATATTTCCATATATTATCTAACCGTTTGTAATATATCAATGTCTTTTTTTAGGGTTCCGTAGCCAAAATGGCAAAAACGGAACCCTTATAGTTTCGTCATGTCCGTCTGTCCGTCTGTCCGTCTGTCACAGCCGATTTACTCGGAAACTATAAGTACTACAGTGATGAAATTTGATGGGAATATGTGTTGTATGAACCGCTACAAAATTATGACACTAAATAGTAAAAAAAAGAATTGGGGGTGGGGCCCCCCATACATGTAACTGAGGGATGAAAATTTTTTTTTCGATGTACATACCCGTGTGGGGTATCAATGGAAAGGTCTTTTAAAATGATATAAAGTTTTCTAAAAAACATTTTTCTTAAAGTGAACGGTTTTTGAGATATCAGCTCTCAAAGTCGTAAAAAGTATGTCCCCCCCCCTCTATTTTTATAACTACGGGGTATAAAATTCTAAAAAAAATAGAGGTGATGCATGCTAATTAACTCTTTCAACGATTTTTGGTTTGATCAAAGTATCTCTTATAGTTTTTGAGATAGGTTGATTTAACTGTAATTTTGGTTAAGTTATTGTGCTTACACTGAAAACGATGGCTGAACCTTCATAAATTCATTCATTGATTCATAAATTGACATAATAAGTTTATTATATTTGCTGCTACGGAACCCTTTGTGCGCGAGCCCGACTCGCACTTGGCCGGTTTTCTGAATGTATTTTCGATAGACCCCTAGAGCAAAAAGGACTATTTTTTATTTTTGTCTGTTTTATTATGTCTATCTGTTTTTTCGGCTTTTCTCGACTTTTAAGCGGTGATATTGCTTTCAACTTGGACTTATGGTTCCCGCCAAAAAACTTCTTGAAATTCTGAGCAAATAAATGGCATTGTGCTGTTTTGCGACTTAACGTCGCGTCGTGGCGGACATCAGCTAGCAGAGGCGTAATATATGTCATCTAAAGCCTTTGAAAAATTTATTGGATGGATTCCCAGAAAAATCGTCACATCGTGATTTAATTTTAATAAATGTAATATAGGTTGAGTTATTTCTTTAGAGGCTTCTTGGTTGGCATTTTGCCAGCTTTTGTCACCCTATAGTTCCGCCACTGCCAGCTGTTTTACAATGTAAATTGAGTAGATTAAATCTTAAATACTTACATATACATGACAGCGCGTTATAAAAGGATGACGCTTACATTACTTTGATTTCCATAACCAGACTCAAGGCTCAACCTTCTTCAACAAGGTAAAGAACTTCAAACAAATGTTTATTACAGTGTTAAACGATTCTATCATAATTATAACTGCACACAACGTTCGACGCCTCATTAAGGAGCCAACAACCGCCCACAATAGTAGTTCTTAAACAATGCGGCGTCAAAGATCTTTGGACTGCTAATTACATCATTAACGACAGTTTCCTAGTCCGTGCTGATGTTCCCATACTTTGTTCTGTTGTATACAAAAGGTACACTAGGGTTACCATTCTGCCTTTGGGGCCATGGGTTGGTTTGCGAAATGTAAAGCCGGGAACTTGGACCGAAGGCAAAGAAGGAGGTGTGGTTTAGTCAATAGGTAAAAGTCTGACACGCTCTCCCGCTTCGCCCAGAAGAGAGAAGTCAAAAAAAGGGTTACCATTATTTTTTACTCGCCTTTCGTCAAGGACCAGACCCGTGTCGACGGTGCGTTGTGTTCCTCGCATGCCTCAAAGCAACGAATTATCATAAGATTGGCGGGACTTGTTAGAGCCCATGCCTGCCAGAGCTACGGGATTATTTGAAAGATTTAGGGCCTGTTTCACCATGTCCGAGTAGGCACTACTCACTGAATAAATTCAAAAATGTGACAGAATTCGTATGAAATGATCTGTCAAGTAAGATACTCGAAACTTAATCATAGGTGGTGAAACAGGCCCTTACTGTCATATCATAAAGAGCAACTGAAAAAGCTGGGCTTTATTCAGTAAAAGTCTGATACTTCCTTGGATTCACCCAGAGCTGAAGGAGACATTCAGTACGTACGTAAAAAAGCAGTTACCATATGAAAATTTAAATAAAAAAAGTCTGACATGTAAGCAAAATGTCCCGCCAGCGTTTTTTGATCGAAAATTCCGACATATGAAAAGAATGGTGCTGGTAGACCAATAGGTCTGTCAAATACGCACAGATGGTAGCCCTAGGGTACAGTTGATACGATAAGAAACTATGTTTACTTTGTAGTTTCTATGAATGCTAAAAGTAGAATCGGTAGTATCGTGAATTGAATGGCGATTGTCGTAAAACACACACGTGCTTGATTACGATTGAATTACCGCAATCTACCGTGTGTGATTCATGACTACATGACGTAAATTTAGTTTTCTTTTGTTTAGTTATTTATTTACCGAGCCTACATAAAAGATTTACCACTTGACATCAAGAGAGTCGTGTGAAAAGCTTCATACAAGTATGGCTCTTGAAGACAACATAAACTGAGAAATCAAACAAAGAAGTGGCCTATTATTGGAAAACAGATTGCCATGAAGCAGAAAAATCAAGAAACAAAAAAGGTTTTTATTTATGGTGGAAAATCATTAATATGACTTCTCCCGCTTTGGGTGACTCTGATTAAACCTCACTCCTATGCCTTCTTTGCCTTCATTCAAGGTCCCTATTCTCTTTCAACCGAAGGCTCCAGTAGGTCCCTACAATTGCTATGACATCTAAGGAACGTAATTAATATTATTTAACGTTTTGAAACTACACTAGTCACTACTCGCAACAGACTATAGTTTGTTTTGGTATTGTTTTTAGGAGTATCAAGTTGACAAAGACTTTTTTTCATGATTCATTGTTTTATTCTTGGCAAAATATTAAATCCCATAAGGACTAAGAACAAAGAAACAATGGATGGATTGTGTTTTGAAAAGGCTAGTAAAAACCTAACTTTTAAAATGACGAACAGCAAAATGAGCTATGTCTATAGGAGAGGAATAAGCATCAACTGCAAATGAATAAAGATGAGAAAAGATAAAGAAAACAAATTCTGAGTCAAACACACCCAAAAGAAGTGAACCTTGGAAAAGGTACAAGTACAACTTCATGATAAATAAATATCACAAACCAAACATTAAACGAGTATGCGCAAAAGGACCAAGTACCAAAACCTTGACCGCGCAAAGGACCAGTTTTTTGACAGCCTCTTTGTAACCATAAGTAATTAATTGCTTTACAGTCTCGTTTTGCCATGCTTCAACCATGTTTCATGTCTTTTAAGTTAATTCTCTTTACTTTTATGTTATTAAATTGACATCTTGAATATGCACAAAAGGGAATCGGCCCTGCAAGGCCGATTCCCGATTTGGGCAACTTATTATTGGTCTTTTTAGCTGGACTTTCTCAATAGCAGTTGGCCAGCTACATCAGTAGGTACCCTAATGATGGCACTCGGTTGACCTCTTGTATTGCACGTCATGACACGTTTCATGAAAAAGAGGAGTCTAAATGATCATATAAATATTCCCTCTAATACTTTTAGTGTGAACGAACATACAAATACACAAACTTTCGCCTTTATAATTACATAGGATATTTTTTATCCTGTGAATATATGTATTTCCTTGAGAAAATTTTCTACTATCATGAAGCCGCTGGCAGCAGCCAGTGTTAAATGATTTCCTCACTCAGTCCTATATGCCGTAAGTCACACTATTTCGTAAATCCTTTTGGTCCACTGTTAATAAGATTGTACTTAGAAACTACGATTGAGGCCGTCTCCGCCTGGCCTGTAGGAACCGGTATTGTCGGTAAAAGCCCAGTAAAATAGGAAAAAAATACTCGATTGCCTCGAATTTAATGTGAACGAGATATAAGGCGGCCTTTTGGAATGATAAAAACACATAATTTACCCGTGGCTGTAATGTACTAGCCGTAATGAGCTGGTATTATGAAGTCTGTTGAAATTTGTGTTGAACCTTTAAAAATAATGTGGTCTTGGTTGATTCATGCCGCTGTGACCAGATAGGTATAGAGAGACGTTTATGGATTTCTCGGCTTGACATTTAACAATAAAACAAATTGGCAGAACATTGAAAAAGCAGGTGATAATTATAAATACATAAATAGAACATACTTGTATAAACTTAAACCTATGGAATGTACTTCCTCTTGACATCGAAAAAGCCGAGACTTTCCTTCAAGCGTAAAGGAACTAAGTAGTACCTACTTAAAGTCCTTTCAAAACTAGTTTGGTTATCGTCGTAAATATTATATTTTGAGTTCATTCTTTATAATGTTGTGAGATTTAACACAGTAGATATTTATTACGGTTGTGTAGAATAGTGTCGTTAGAATTCGTAGATGTCGAATTCGTAGATGTAGACAATTCGTAGTATTTTGCGGAGATAAAATGTAGCGAATCCACAAGTTCTGCAGTCAGATTTCAGCAGGAAAACCTCAGACACAAAACACAAACATCTAGAATACAGACGGTATTAGCGGTAGAATAAGAAATTGAGCAATAGCGATCTAAGTGTGAAATGGTAATTTTATTTTACTTTCACACATTTCATCTATTTTTTTTTCTAGTATTGCTATCCAATCCCTTGCAATGATTCAACAATATCTGTACGTGCAGACTAGTATTTATTTA
This sequence comes from Mythimna separata, assembly GCA_030763345.1. Lineage (NCBI taxonomy): Eukaryota > Metazoa > Arthropoda > Insecta > Lepidoptera > Noctuidae > Mythimna > Mythimna separata. The sequence continues at coordinate 18,892,349 of CM061171.1, read as the reverse complement.
TCAGTCTCTCTCAGCACATACAACATACAGCTCTGCAACCTATAGCCGTTTTAACTTAACCTTTACGAGTGTCAAAGTAACGTCAAACTTTCGTTTCCCATAAAATGCAATGGCGGTGCCCCTTGCACAGCCATCATTGATGATACGTTGACCCATGGGTTATTGGTACGAGCATGTCGGCCGAAGCTATTGACCTGAAACTGCGGTTCAGCAATCACGTCCTAATTTCACAGCCGGTTGCCCACTGCCCACTCCAACTAACGACAAACTGGAATTATATCGAGTAACTGGATTCCAGTAATTTGAGCGAATGGATTGAAAATTGCTCACTTTGTCTGACCATTACCATATTTGGGCTTTTTTTTTTTGTTTTCTGAAGCGTAGTGTAACGAGATCACTAACGGTATTGGAAGCTTTTTGGGGTACTTATAATTTTTACTTGGATGTTATATATAGATAATATATATACTTACGAGTATAGCTACATGTACTGTGACTTTCTACTTCTTAAAAGCCTCATATTATGAAAGTACATTTTATATTTATGTTGTTTAATTTCACCATGTTTCCTTAGTGGTTTTTGTTTGTAGACAGGCTGGTTATACATATATGTACTCGTACTTACGTGCATAAATTTCGAAATAGTGCGGAAACGGCAAGCCTGAATTAATTCATAACTTAAATAAATAATCACTAGGTAGGTTTAAAATAATCTTAGTTAAGTGCAATGCTTTTGCAAACTATCTTGGCTTGGTTCGCGTCGAATTTAGTACTGTCAATTTTCCATAAAAGCGGTCAGCAGTTTGGGCAGTAACAAGCAACACATATGTATTTGTGAACACGCTTATAAGCTTATTTTTAATTAGAATGGTTGATAAAACAACTCCTTTTAGACTTCCTGCTCTTGAAAGTTCAATTTATCAAGCATTTTACTAAGTATCATAGCACAGCATTAGTATTTTTTTGACCCTTGACATGCTTGAGTTTTGTGTGAAATTATTATAAGTATTTTGGTGTCCATGATAGAAGCCATCCTGAGGTTGGCGTTAGACTATACATACAGCACATACTCCTACGAGCAGAGCATCTTAGCTTCGATTTAAAATAATTAAATATACATAATTATATACCTACGAGTACATGCTACTTACGACAACCAACTAAAAAACTCAAAACACATCACCAATATTAATTGTCAAATGCGAACAACAATACATTAGAATGTCTGCTTCGAATTACGACAAGTCATGCAACAAAGTTGAAAACATTACAATCACACTATTTACAATACAGTACTGACATTGGTATTCGTTAAAAGGCCTATTACACCACTCGTTTTTACGAACGGTCTTAATCTACGTCGCGTAGTGTTCTAAGGGTAAAACCGAAGACCGTTTAAAGTAAGAACTTGTACGTAGACTCAACGACAGTCTGCGTAGACCGGTCGTTAAAACTGGTAGTGTAATAGGCCTTTTACATTAAATAACTAGCAACTACATAAGAATCATGTAGGAATATACTCACGCGTCGTTCTGCACAGTTGAGTTTTTATAGGGCTTTAAATTGAAGTTAGCTTAGATGAACCATAAATGATTGCTTGTGTAGGAAAATCTATGTTTTATTATGTAATAAGAAAAGGCCATATGTTTGTGGAAAACCACACACGAGGCTGAATCTGCACTTGATTTAAGTACAATGTTTCAGAGGACGGAAACAAGTTAGATAACACACGAACGGCGAAATAATTTTGGTATAGAATCTAAGTATATATTGAATAAACTAGTTGTGGACCAAATGAATGAATAAGTTTTCATCATCAACATTTTAGCTGAAAAGCGTCCACTGTTGGACATAGATCTCCCCCAAGTGTCACCATAACGACCGGTCATGTGCGTTTCGCATATTGGATTCTAGCGATAGTTCAAGCCTAGATCAAAATCGAATACCTTCTCTTTCAACTGTTCTGTGAACATCTCCGAAACTGAACCGATATTTTTAAAGTTTTTTTTTTTTGTATGTCTAGGTAGGTTTGATAGATAGGTCGCAGAATAATAACAGCAGAATATAGATCTAATTAGAACGCAACGCCAAAGATAGGAACAAATGGAGGAACATCGTAAGGGCTAAGGTGATGAAGCAGGGAGGTCACGACCCTCAGCATTGAGGAATACGATGCAAGGAGGAGGATAGATCTAATTAAGGTGATAGATTGAAATAAACTCATCATAATTAGCAGTTCTTTTATAGTAGGTATTCAAGTGCAGTTTTCACACAAGCTAAAAACCGCACGATATTTTAACGATGCCATGCGGCACGGCTACATTGAACGGCTTTCTGTTCGCGTATCGTTTGATCGCACATTTCATTAAAACTGTTCGCTGTTCCACCACCGTTTTAATGAGAGAGCGGCTTATTTATTATGACGCCTATTGTTCTTTATGTGTGCTGGTATTTTCTTTATAAATAGATATTTAAAAAATGTTTTCTGACTGGGCTTATCAATAAATATACAAAAATAGAATACTAGCTGTGAAAACAATTTCAAAATTGGTACGAAAGCCAATGAGAATTATTCATCAACACACATCTCTCGCCAAGACGCCGGTTTTCTATGGCGCGTGGCGGCTGCATGGGATGAACTGTAATGTCAAAGATCACATCGGACTCCTCTTTCTTATTACCAGCGTTGAAACTTAGTAACTTTGTTGTTGATAAAGATATTTCAAAACTTTCTTTCACATTTGTTTATTAGAGCCAAATTGAACTTATTATTATTATATCTTCTAGATTTATTGGTGTCTGATTATATATCCGTGACGACTGTTACACGCCATTAACGGCTTAACGTGCTTTCCGAGGCCTGGAGGAGTCTCGGTGTATCAAGATAGCCACCCATCTACAGACGTACGACTGTATTTATTCTAGCTACAAGCTCAAGCTCGTACGAAGGCAATCAAAGTTGCCTTAAACTTTCTCAGGCAGTAGGAAAGTACTTTTTGACGTAGCTTTCACGACTTTTAAAGCCCGCAGTACTACACTTTCAGCTTACATCAGTGGTGGCCGGGTCGACAATCGTCCCTTTTAAGTTCACCTCTGGCTAACATTTTTTTTAGGTAGGTACGGGAATCATCAGAATGACTTCTCCCACACTTGAGCGGAGCGGGAGGGTGGGTCAGACTCTTACTAATTTAACCCCACCCCGTTCCTTCGTTGCCTTTGATCTGGAGAATCCCTGGCTTACAGTTGTTCAAGACAAGTTGTCTTCAGTCTTCAGCGATAAACGAACTCTATCGGATTCATTCCACTGTTCCTAAAGGCTCATAGTATGGGTAAAGGGTATACTCGTATTGGTGTCACTATAGCAGTTTATCATTCGACCACAGTGTCACAGTATTCATCATTAAGGTCATTGTCGTGGGCAGTTATTATTATAGTACTACGCGATTGTAGGTCAACTGCACAGTAATATATTTCGTTTTGCGTGGGAGTTCGAGATTCGATAGTGAGAAGTAAAATTTTGACATTATTAGATAAAGAAATTCTCTTTGGAATATTGAGAGAGCTTCAATGTTCAAGATGGTAATTAATACATCTAACATCTATACATATAAATAAATTTGAAGTGTCTGTTTGTAATATTAAAGTAATATTTTTTTATTAGTTAAATGCATACGTGAAAGTATAATCGAGACCTATAAGAAAAATGCAATAAAAATCCAAAATGGGTGGACTAATTTTGGCTGGACTTTCACTGGTGAACTGATGTTGTAAGATGTTACTTTAATTTTAGATAAAAATCTGGAAATTGTGAACATAGTGCTGGCTTACGAGTCTAACGCTGACGAAGTCGCTGGCTATACGATTGAGTCGAATGATTCAAAAAGTAATTGAAGTAGTGAAATGGACTGTAAATTGTAAGCAAGTGCTTTCCACATTTCTTTTGTGCGAAGAACAAATTAAAAAAAATAGAGGAAAATGTCTTCTAACCACATCTCTACAATACTCTCGGAATTTCTTTCGTTTCTTTGTATTGGGAAGTGGAGTATTTAATTAAGTGATTTGAAAATCATTAACCTGAATTTGATGTGAACGGTACGAAATTAGTGACTTTGCGTTCTTATTTAAAAAATCTTTGTTACCTACGCATTGAATTTTTCTTCACAAGCAGATATATATCGAAGAACAAAAGTAGTTTTTTTTTACATATAACTGGGCACCCTTAAACGTGTACCTTTATTAGAAGATTAAGGGCCTGTTTCACAATGTCTGAGTAGGCACTACTCACCGAATAAATTCAAAAATGTGACAGAATTTGTATGAAATTATCTGTCAAGTAAGATACTCGAAACTTATCATAGGTGGTGAAATAGGCCCTAAGTTACAATCATAATTCAGGCACTTTAATTTTATTTAAATGAAATCAGGTAGTGGGCAGTTTTTAAGAAATAGTTACTTCTACGATAGTAGAAGCGTTTCGGTATTAGTATCTACGGACGTACACACATATACATTAATGACACTATCAAGATTTATCAAAATATCTAAAATATTTCTTCACTACATAGTATAAAACCAAGTCGCTTTCTCTGTTCCTATATCCCTATGTAGATATGCTTAAATCTTTAAAACTAAGCAACGGATTTTGATGCGGTTTTTTTAATAGATAGAGTGCATTGTAACATAATATAGTAGAGTAACACTGATAAATATGCACCCAAGCGAAGACGGGGCGAGTCGCTAGTTATAGATAAAATTTGCCCAATTTGAAAACAACAGAAATTGATTCAGTAGCTATTATTTATACTTATATTTATAATACTTTCCGGATATGCTTTTATTATGTTTCACGTTGTATTTACTGTACATATATAGATACGTTTAATAACATCGATCAGTCACCTCGTCATCCAGGCCTGACAATAAACATGTAACAATACGATTGATGGCGCTGGTCACCGCTGCAAATAAATGTGCAACAAATGCTACAAATTAATGCAATTTATTCCACTGCCGTACTTCTTGACTGACTCATGCCACAGAGCTCAATCGGACTATTATAGGTTTTTTTTTAGGTGAGATATCATCAGAATGACTTCTCCCGCTTTTGGACGGAGCAAGAGAGTCAAGTTTCCCTGCCGTGTCAGACTTTTAAAACTTTTGTATTCCTTCTTTGCCTTCCTCCCAGAACCAGGGTTTTCCTTTCAGAAGCAAACCAATGGCTCCAGAAGTTTCGACCCTGCTGGGCCCCTATGGTTTTGCTGACATCTCTTTGAGGCACGCGTGGAACAGCACACGCCTTTCGACGACTTGGGCTCGGTCCGGATTATTACTGGACTGCCGGACGGCAAGCTACTCATTAGTTGCCGTCCACAAGCCCGCAGACTATAATTATAGTAACGGTCGACAAAAATAACGCATACTCGGTTAAGGAAATAATCCTGTGCAGGCGCAGCTAGTAACAAAACACGAATCGAAAGATCGAGCCGTGACCCTTGCTATGCAACTATCGTCCTTTAGGTAAGCTTGAGGAACTATGGCCGATGGTACATCCAACATTGCACAGCTGTTAAGTGCTAAGGCACTGTTTCTTCCGCGTGACGCTAATCAGCACCGACAGCAGTTCTGCTAATTACCATTTACTTCATTCTCAACGACATAATCACGGCCGAGGAGTCTAGTCATCCGTTAACCAATAACTAGGAAGTTACCTAACAATATTTGTAAGTGGGTATTACCTACATACATTCGTAAAATGTATTTTGGTAAATTATTGTCAAGGCGAGGACAAGACAAAATACTTTTTTTTGGTAGACAAGGCCGTTTGAAGATATTTAAATTCAGCTTAGAGTAAGAAGGTTAGCTGAAATTGTAGGTAACTAATTACCCGCTCTTTATATACCTAGGTATTCTTCGTTTATCGTCTTTTCTATTAGTGAAAACCGCAACAATTCGGTTGTACGTTTTAAGCGGACAAACAGCCAGATTAGAAAAGCGATATTGTATCGGACTATTTTAGGATCCAAATATTTTGCTAGTCATCTGAAGTCCCCCTTCATACCATTTATAATTCGCACAAAAAAGGATATTATAAAAAAATAAATTAAGAATATTGTCAATATAACATTTAAGAAACAATACTCTATTGTTTCCAACGATGCGGAAACATTTGCCGATAATAATAAGCGGCAAGACTAGATACCTTATAGCGTTGGCCGTTTAGAACAGAGTAATATAACTAATTTAGTTCGACCACAAAAATCGTTACATCATCGATCGTCCAAAGCTGAATTCACTTTTTAGAGTTCCGCGCTGTGTTTAGTTCTCACCACGATGCTCACTGACGGGGCCCGTCAGGGCCGATACGTACCCTGGCCGATTTTTCAAAAGTGACTATAGTATAGTTCTAGAAGTTGACTAGAACGCAAAGGGAAACTGAAGGAATAGACAAGAGGGTTTTAAGTTAGTAAAAGTTTGATATTCACCTAGAGCGTGAGGAATTATTTATTAATTTTGAATTATTATAATTTATATAAATTCTCACCTAAATACAATCTAATTCACAACTATTTTGCTCAAGACTCTCGGTATGATATTGATGTTTAGTGGAATGTAAAAGTACAAACTACTAGTTAATTCAAATCCTATGAAATATAAACTTAATTTCGCATTCGATGAAATCTATACTGAGCAAAGTATTATGTTAAATCGACTACAGAACCCTTTCCTATGCGTACAGAGATACTAACCAGTTACAGAACATTATGCGTTGAAACAGGTACCTTTCATGGTTTGTTAACTAAAGTCTTTAATTAGTGAAGTAATTCTAATGCGAGAGCCGCTTGCTTAGCATTTGAATGCGTAGTCCGACGTGAGATATCGGCGCTTGCGACGCTGCTCGAGTCGCGGTTATGTAAATGTACAGCTGAGACTTTCTTCTGTTTGTCCGCACAATTATCGCGAGGAATCGTATCGGGTATCGCCACCACAGTTAAAACGTTTACGTGAAAACTGTCTGTGTTTGTAAGACTGATTGATAAGGCTAGTGAAAATGGAAGTATTTTTTCCTACTAGAAATATACCTTTTGCGAATATACGCCTGGAAAAGTATAAAAAATAAATATTTCTCCTGTTTTATCCAGCGATATTAGGTCTATTTCCAGTCAACTGACATTCTGTATATAAACCACTGTCAAAAATATTGACACTTTGAACTTTGAATTCGTTTACATATGTTAAGTTCGGCAGATATATACATTGATCATCATCATCATTTCAGTCGAAATACTAACATTGTTGGACATACTTGTAGGCGTACCCCGAGGGTCGCTACAACGATCGCTCCTGTGCGTCTCGCATCCATCAGATTCCCGCGACCCTCGCCAGGTCATCGGTCCGCCTTTTAGGAGAATTTCACAATTTCATTTGATTTCTTAATTTAGGACTCTTCAATAAATTCCAAAGCGCACAGTTCTCTTTAATAAAATAAATATTGCAGTAAAATTGCAGAAATATTTCTCAGAGAAATCGCTGTTTGTTTTGCCAATACAAATCGCAAGTCAGTAAAGACACGGCAGATTCCACAATTAATAAAACATACATGGCCTTGTTTAAAAGATCGTAAAACTGATTTCTAAATCTGTGTAAATTCTCTCTGGTTGGTCATCATTCAAACGAATGTGGTAATTACTTTCGTTTCAGTTAAGTACTTTGAATTTGTAGAGAAGTTAAATGGAGGTATCAATATATAGGTATTATATCGATGTTTTGTTATTATTCTTTAAAAAACGGAATAAATGAAATAGGTACACAACGTTAAATATTTAGATCAATTTGTTCGCATTCCACATTGCAATCAGGAAGTAAATCCCAGAAAGAAATAACCTAAATCAAAATTTTGAATTTTAATTGTACTGAGTGACGAATCACATTAGTCTATAGTTTAAGTTGGAAATACAAAGAAATGAATCAGTTCACATCACATATTCATACAAACGTGTCTAAGATAAAACGATAGTCAACACTGTCGTCTTGACATCAATGTGTTATGAATACGTAGGTCATAATTATTTATTTAACACTATGGGTTGTGGAGGTCTGGTAGGCAGCCACTCCTTGTAAAATACTGGTATTCAGCTAAATTCGGCTTGACTGGAAGCCGACCCCAATATAGTTGGGAAAAAGGCTAGGTAGATGATGAGGATAGGCACTGTGCAAATAAAAGTACAGAGGCGGACTTAATACCTTTTTTTAAAGACTAAATAATCAAGTCGGTGTCAGAGGTAGTGTCAAACTTTTATTGACTATAACCCACCATTTTCTTTCAGTCGGTCATTGCGTTCCATGGCCGGGGTGACAATTTCAAACTATCCCATTGCCCTGGCGCGTACTAAATGCCTTAGGCATTACGGGCATTACAGTAACCAATACATTTTAATTGTACTTGTGCAGATCGTGAAGGTAACAATTAAGCATGCAAAATCGAAATTACAAGAAAAAAGCCGTAAAAAAGTAACGTTTCTAAAAAACGAAGTTAATAAAACAGATTTATACCCCGCGATTCACTTTGAAACACCTGATTAGCTCTGGTCAACCATCAGCTTCTTATTTAAAAGGTTACGCATAAGCGGTCATGTTGAACAAAACGAACAAATACAAGCTCGAGTGAGACGGTGACCGGACCCGAGGCGGGGCTTATCACAACTTTCACTCAAATACATCTCAACACGACACGACCTCGAGTTGTTTGGGCAGCGTCGCAGCGACCACTATTATAAAATCAAAACACTTCGGTATCAACGCAAGGATCAAAATCCAACGCTGTGTCTGTAAGCGAGTAAGGTATCATTATCAAGCGTACTTAGTAATGTTCTTTGCACGATTGGATTTTATCGCATGATTTAAGCTCGCAGCTTACCGGTGGGCGTACCTTCGTTACAATTAGTGAAAGTCGGCACGACTGCGACGATGCATACGATGATACGACATTGACACAACAAATGAATCACGTTTTATCGTTGGCTGCATCTATTCATTTGTGTGGTTTCGTTTGCGTTTGCTGGTACCTCGATTACTGAAGTGAACGAAGAAAATCAAGCGAAACACTTTCTCGTTCAAGTAAATCATGAACGTCGTAATGTACGAATATCATCAAGGTTTTACTCAATTTTTGTCATCATCGGTTCTCCTTTCAGGCTGCAGAATTTTTAGAAAGAGATACCGTGGTCCTTGAACGCAAAGGGCATGTGAAAGAATATAGGAGTCTAGTCAGTAAAAATCTAACACTTCCCCTACCCAGAGTAGGAGAACTTATTTGACGACCACCTCAAAAAAAATCCTACTGTTACTACTTTTAGCGTAATCGGATTTGGTCAGTATGACTTGCACAAGCTGATTGTATTTATATTTTTCATATGTATTTATTTTAAATAAAATATAGTTGGCTAATATTTAAGTTTCTTGTATACAAATGTAGACATTTTTATTTGTTTTCAATAAAAAACAACACTGACAAATAAATTACCTCCGCTCTCTATTTTATCATGAAAGTACATTTTATTTACAGTTTGTAGGAAGTTAAACTAAATTGTCCATTTCCTGCATGAAATTCTGCTATAAAAGTTGACGGTACTTTTTTTACGATGGGGTATCATCAGAATGACTTCCCCCGCTCTTGGGCTGAGCGGGAGGGCGTGTCAGACTTTTACTGACTAAACTAAAGAAGGAACAGTTCTTTACATTTCGTTGCAGGGTCCCGGGTTTTCCTTTCGGAAAGAAATCCATGGCTCTAGAGGCTTCGACCCTGCTGGGCCCCTACAGTTTGCTGGCATCTCTTTGAGGCGCGCGTGATGTTGACGGTAATGTGACTAATTAAACGATTAGCAATTGTGCTAGTAATTGTGCCAAGGTGTCATCAGTCCAGTGAGTATGCGGAACGCGCGGATTGTTTATGCTATGTCACTTAAGTTATAGGTCAGCTCACATGTACTTTTGAGCGTAAGATTTGTTGGAACTCACAGTGAACATCAAAACGTAAGTACAAACCTTAGGAAGGGATGTGCCTGGTGACAATTTTTTTTTTAAGTTTCATGTTTTCATTGCCCAATATGAAAAAACTGGTATTCAGCTAAATCTGGCTTGACTGGAAGCCGACGCCAAAATAGTTGGGAAAAGGCTAGGCAGATGATGATTTCCCAATATTAATATCTCAATATCCACATCCTGTCTGGACGCAGGGCATTGCCACGATGGCGTCACAGTCTCCCGTCATAGCCTCCTGGAACCAATCCGCCCTGACAGTACTGTCCGGTGCTTACATCCAGGTCTGAACCCTCGCGGCTTCCCAGAGGAGAATACGTTAGGGCTGCGGAATTGTCTAGTATAAGTCTGACACTCACTTTACAATAGGAGAAGTAATTGGATGATTTCCCATCTAACAAAAATACCTATGTTTTGAGCATTTATCATTTTATTTATTTTACTTGTCAAGTATCTGCATGTTACAATATAGTCTACTTATTAATGAAAGTTTTTTGACGAACTCAATCCATTTTATATAATTTCTGCGTGACCTAAACACCTGTACCAAAATATTATAATTTAATATCCTCACAAAATTATGTAAATATATGCGAAAAAAAACTTCACGCCATTTATTATACGGATGGCAAAAAAATACGAATGAATGACGTAAAGAACGTATACTAAAACAATCGAACACTGCCTACTTCACTATTATGTTAGAATTGTGCGTAAGAGGAAAACTACACAAAAACAAGTCACACACAGTAAGTATCAGAGTGAAAAACCAGTTTTGGAAAACAGTATAGTACCAACGAATAGAAACTAAAGAATTTAATGACTTAATAAGGATAAAACCTGTGAAGTCCTGTCTATATTTTGTTGGTCAAGTTTATGATCTGAATAGCTCATGTTTTAATAACATAAACAGACACTAGACTTATATTTTACTATAGGGTCATATACAGGGTGTAAAAAGACCGATCACAAAGCCGATAACTACACATTCTGTACGTGTAATTAAGTAACTTGGACCAAAAAATATTGCTGGGAAAAAACACTTTTTTTTCATCTTTAAAAAATAATTAATTAATAATAATTCCGATCAGCTGCGCGTTCGGCCGCTCGCGCTTGGTCGTTGAACCGACCGCACGCTTGTGTGTGTGAGGCACTCGTTGTGTTTAGTTTTCAATGCATTTTAGTAACTTCAAATGCGTAATTGACTATGAAAAATTGATAATTTTGGTAACGTTTGTTCGGAAGAAAGTTTACTAATGATACTTGGAATACTATTTTGAAAAAAAAAACGAAAAAAAAATGTTGACTTTGACCTTCAATATTTCCAGAACCAGTGAATTCCCAGGTATGGTCTAGAAGAAAAAAAGTATCCTAGTGATGAGTAGAATATGAGGTTTTCGTTTTCGTTAAGGGTCTTTTTACACCCTTTATAAAAAAAAATATCTTTTCCATTTTCCAAAATTAACTCCCTAAAGGTATGAAACGGGGTTTGTATGGAGAAACCTACTTTCGCACGGGCGAAACTACTGGTACAAGTTAATTTATTAATGTGACGTTATTTGAGCGGATGTGCGAATATGATTTCTCACTTTTAACATACAGGTAAATAATACCTGCTTGTGTTACCAGAATGACTGTCCAAATTTTTATTCACTCGCTGTTAAAAGATAATCAACGTCAAACAAAAACAAAATTAATAATTTAATCGTTTCTGAAAGCAATTAACTACAAACTGTAGAAAGTTAATTCTGTAAGAAATATTAATGAGTTTAGAGTTTACAGTACAGTGTGTAGCGTTAGTTAGATTTCGATTCCCGTTATTTTAGCTATATACCTCGTTACCTAGATATGCGTAGAAACATGAACTATAGAAATATGAGAATACAACTGAACGTGTCTAAATGTATTGCATGTATGTAGTAAAGGAGCACAAAACTTCATGGAAGTTACAAAAAAATCAAACGTTTGTCTCGGATTTCTACCTATATTGGAAGACATTTTTGTAGGCAGATTGAAGTAGATCATTATGAAACGGCGTTTATAAAAAGATGGGCTGATTAGAAATACATATATAATACACATATATGTAGGTACTTTAAATATTTTGAATTTGATTGAAAAGAAAAGACTTACTTTGAAGTTAGATCAGATTAGGGCGACAGTCGAGCCGGGAGTTGGGTTAGATCACAATACATTGGTTTACAGCTAGACATTTTTCTGGTATAGCACATGGGATACTTTTTATCCTGGGTGTGTGTTCCCATGGAAAAGTAATGAAGCCGCTGGGAGTAGTTAGTTTTATATAATTAAAACATTAAAATAATATTCTACAAATTAATTCTATAATTTAACACGTAAAAGCCTAGTCCAAAAGTGATAAACTTTCAAAACTATGCCAAGAAAAATATGTTAAGTAGTTATTCAAGCAATAATTCTTCATTCGGGTTGTGCAAGCAATAATATACTGAATATTAACGTGCAACGCATTATACCTAGTATACAAAGTATAGAATATTCTTGTGAATGTTTAGTAGATTAGATTCCAAATCCTGTTTGACGATAGTAGGTAACTAGTTACATAGACGGCCGCATGATTGCGCACGGGCACTTAGCAACTGCGTTACAAAACACCTGCGGAAATTATGGAGGGAGGCCTTTGTCCAGCAGCGTGGCAGGTCAGTTCTAATAATATGGGTACGGCCTGAAAGCCTCTACGAACATCACTTGAATATGTTATTGCATGGTTTTTTTTTTATGGTAGGGGAATCATCAGAATGACTTCCCCCGCTCTTGGGCGGAGCGGGAGGGCGTGTCAGACTTTTACTGACTAAACCCCTACCCCGTTCCTTCGTTGCCTTCGTTCTGGGGGGGACTCGGTGTCAACCTTTAGGAATACCACGTGTTCCCCCCAGAGGCTTCGGCCCTGCCGGGCCCCTACAGTTTGCTGACATCTCCTTGAGGCGCGCGTGGAACAGAACGCGCCGTTGACGGCTGGGCTCGGTCCAGATTATTTCCAGACTGCCGGACGGCGAGCTACCCAGTGCTCGCCGTCCGTGAACCCGCGCCTACGGTGGTCGGAAACCGGGATCGGGATCTCGGCGGCGGCGGCGTGAGGACCGTTCCCTCACGCGCTCGCGGTCAGCAGCCTCCTTCACGAGCATTATACTGCTTCGCAGAAGGAGGCGACCGCATGCCAACCCTCCTCGCTCCGGACCATGGCCTGAACCAGGGCCCGGCGCGAGAGGTCGCCGCTCCCGATAGCCTCCACGAGGAGTTATTGCATGGTTGGATCAAGGGTCTGATACAGAGGATTGTAACTCCGTAATACGGGTCAAGTCGTAAGGGGAATGCAGGCTTTAAAGCTAGTTTGAATGTGCTCCGGACGTCGACGCGTCGTAGGTGGGTTATAATCAGTACAATTCTGATATTCCCTCTCACTCCGCCTAGAGCAAGAGGGGCTATTCAATGATTTGCGACAATAAAAAAGAGACAGTATACAAACAATGAAGATAAACCCGACTTCGTGACAAAGAATGTCTATTTATCATAAAGTACTTACCATGGGTGGCCATATTATTAGGGACAGTACCTAGATTTCTTATATTATTATCAACTTTAATTGCATTTTGCAGGTAAATGGTTGGTTGTAGGTTCGGCAAATATTTTTTATTTATAGACTTGATTGATTGAGATAATAAAAGAAGTCAAAATTATTTATGTATTTTTGAAAAAAAAAAGATACGTAATAAGATGGATGAATATTGCTAGTATTTTGTGATAGCATCCATTTATCGTGGTATGATCTCTATGCAAGTTCTGGCTTTCTGTAGCAGGTTTCTGGTATAATGGCCACTCTTTAATGAGGGCTACAATCAGCTAGTGTTATTTTTTTCACCGGCAAGAGGGTCCAAATATTCACCAAATGTTGAAAAAAATCAACAAAGTTAAAAAATGTCACTTAAAAAATAATGGCGCGATCTCACAATGTTGCTTTATATCAAAAATAATAATACTGATGCCAGTAATAATACCAAATAAAAAAATCTTATATAAATCCGTTGGTTAGCTTAAAAAGTGAGATTAATAACTTTGTTGACTTTTTTCGAAATCATCGTATTATGTATCTTTTTTTTTCAAAAATATGTAAAAGAAATTTTATGTTTTTATTAACTCAATCAATAAAGTCTTCAACTAAAAAATATTAGCTGGCCCTACAACCAACCATTTGCCTGCAAAATGCAATCAAAGTTGATACTAATGTATGGAATTCAGGTACTGTCCCTAATAATTTGGCCACCCACTGTAAAGTGGTTCTATTAACTATTAATTTACGTATAAAAGACATCAACGCGCTCGGATTTGTGATGAATTATAATTTATTATTTTTATAGTAATTCTTCTTTACGTGGTTTTTGTATTATAAAAATTAAAATTTATACTTAATATTAGAGTAAACTGATTTCCGAAGATACCAATGTGTCTAACAGGATTGTTTGAGTAAATATGACGTGAGTATTTTTTTTCAATGAACTGATTAATTTTATTGATGATTAACAATTTGTTATTTATTTAAATATTGTTTATTAAATTAAAGGCAATATTTATTCAGCGATCGCGCAATAGCAGTAGAAAGCGGGGTTTTAAAATCAACTTCGTGGAAAGCTGTTTCGTAATATATATTTTGCAGCAGCTAGTGAGTCACAACCCATTCGATAACATCCAAAGTGTTGACAATTTGGAGATAAAAAAACATACTTTAGGTCTCGAATATTACATAAAACCGGAAAGAACCTACTAATTCTTTAGGGGAAATTATGTTCATTATACAAGTACATGGACCCACCCGTGATACCACCTACTTTTATTAACAGACTAAATAATTTCAAACACAGAAATAAAGACGTAAAACGGTCCTTAATCGACATCTATCGTAAAGAAAAGAAAAATCATCCATTGTCCTTTATCCATCATATCTCTTATAGTTTTTAGAGAAAGGCCAATAAACAGCTTATCATAGCAGAAAAAATCCGAGAATTACATAGATTTCAAATAACCCTATGGGGTGCAGAAAAAATATTGTGTGGGGGAAATCAACAGGGTTTTAGAAGTGGGCGGAATAGAGTGTAAAGTTCAGCTAACCTTCGGGCTGTTATAGGTACATGTTTAACCTCTCACATACCCGCAAAACGAGACACAATAGTAAAACAATGACGCGGTCTCATAGGACCGGTCGGGGATTCATGAATTAAATCGAAGGGAGATCTCTAATTGCGCGATGCAGGAGTTCGTAGTTTAGTTAACATGTGACGCCTTAGATATCGCTATAAGGTTAGTTTTTAAAGAGGCTGAAGAACAAAAAAACGAAATACGCAAAACAAAAACAGTTAATAAACTGACATCATAAACAAAGACGCGTAGACACTAATCGCTAACCGTCCAACCATTAAATTTAACTATTATGTAATGAACAATAGCTGTCAACAAACCCAAATTACTCTGAAGCCGTTACGTGACTGAACCTGTACAATTAGTGCCTGCGTTTAGTCTTACGTAGTTAACAATCTTGGTTCTGTTTGAACCAAGAGTTACCTTTTTAAAAGTAAGATATCATTAAATGACTTCACGAGGAGCTCGTGGCTAGATAATAACAGCCGCACAGGTCGATCTTCAAGGTTAAGCAACGCTTGCCTAGGTTGGTCTGTGGATGGGTGACCATCTTAACATAACGAGTTTTCTCCGTGCCTCGGAAAGCACGTTAAGCCGTTGGTGCCGGCTGTCATTTGGAGATCTTTGGCAGTCGTTACGGATAGTCAGAAGCCAGTAAATCTGACTCCAGTCTTGCCATGAAGTACCGTATTACCCCAGTTAATGGGTTGTGGAGGTCTGGTAGGCAGCCGCTCCTCGTAAAATACTGGTATTCAGCTAAATCCGGCTTGACTGGAAGCCGACCCCAATATAGTTGGGAAAAGGCTAGGCAGATGATGATGATGATCATTAAATGACTTCTCTTGATCCGGGTGGAACGAGAGGAAGTGGTAGAATTTAACTGGTGGTAAACCGCCCTTTTTTGGTTGGAAATCTTCAATAATTTTTCCCACTCTTGGCGGGGCTGGAAGTCAGACTTTTATTGACTAAAACCCCACTCCTGTTCCTCCTTTCGTTCCAGAGGACCCCGGGGTTCACTTTCAGATAACCTATTAAACCTATGGCCTCAGTAGGGTTTAACCTTTGGTTCCGACGACGACGATTTGCTGACGGTTTCCTAGAGGCGCACGTGGACTCTACGTGCCGTCAAAGACTTGGTTTCGGTCCGGACGGTGACCAGACGGCTGGAAGGCAAGCTACCCATTGCTCGCCGTCCATAAACCCAGGTTTACGTTGGGAAATCTACTTTTAATCCTTCCATGAGTTTAGAATTCAATTATCTTAGCTTACCGGTTCAACACTTCATTTCTGATCTCCATTTTCTCATTCTTCAGTGCAACTGGTCATTACTCTTGATACTTAAGTACTCAACGTTGTCATTATGTTGACAAATTAAAGTATTTAACTGTAGAGGTCGAGTTACATAAATGTAATTGGAATATAATTCCTAGTAATGTCATTTCGGTGGTTAATTTGGGGTAATGATTGTGTTTACAAAAGGTATATTCAATGATTTGTTACGCAAAGTTATTCCGAAAATAATATAGGGGCCCTTAGGGGAGGCCAACAGTTGAGATCTCTTCGGCTTGCCAGTCATGGTTTGTCCTTGGGTGTACCTAATTTAATAGTGCACACAAAGATAATAGTTGGTATATATAATCAGAAGCATCTAATGGAGGCCGTGCCAGTCAACTTCTATCTTCCGTACGCTTTCCCAAAATTATCCCAATATAACATACCTCTGAGATAAACCGCTAAAAAAGAATCCTATAAGCCGTTTTGATGGTGTCGTTTGAGTGTGAAGGAGTTACAAACATACACATACACGCCCATTTACGAAGAAACTTTCGCCTTAATAATATTAGTGTGATTGTTTACCAAATAACTGAAGAGCTAAGTATTTTGTACTTAGCTTTCCATAAGACGTAGAGTCGTAGACCTGTAAAGTAAGTTGCAACGACATTATATGAAGGGTTTTTAATGAAATCTAATGCCATAGAATTAGAACCGATACAAATCAACAGACAGCCTTATTACCAGCATCATTAAGCTACAATTACAGATAGCTATTACCACTGTAGCTCATCTGTAATAGATTGTAATTCTCCATTAGACAACCGTTCATTGAATGAGCGGAGATTCTTGACCTAATGATCTGTTTATTGAGTTAAAAAAACTTGTTACTGTATTCATTGAGTGAAGGTTAGTGTAAAAACAAATAGTAATAGTTTATATTTTAACTAGCTTCTGCCACCGGCATTTCTTCTGTAAAATTAGAACATTACCCAAAGGGAATATACAACCGGAATAAAAACTATGTACATATATACATTTTATTCTAGGGCATGGTCTATCCGCGTCCTAAACTTTGTTCAAATCCATTCAACCGTTATGAGCTAACAGAGCGAGAAACAGACAGATACATAGAGTTAATAAACACAGCCGAAACTACTGATACCAGGAGTGTCAAATGTTGCATTAGGCTTCTTTTTATGAGAACAATAAGAGAGGTTTCTCCATATAAACTTAGGATATAGAGGTGCAAAGTTTGTATGGAGAAACATCAAGTAGGTAAAGCCGCTGGCAGGAGCTAGTTCCATCATAAAAGAAGAAATGTGCTACGTACATACAACAGGAAATTAATTAATTCAAGAATCAACAGCTTATCATCAAAATGGAATGAAATAAAGTTTGAATACAGTTTTATGGCTAATTACTTCCGCGAAAAAGTAATTTGTGACTAAATATACGAATTAAATCCTTTTTTTTAATTAGAGTTCATGCCAAAAAGAGAAACACGTTTCTTAAGCCTGCACTCCTCTAAAAGAGGGAAAAGGCCATAATCTACTACGCAGGCCTAGTGCTACTGTAGGGCCGAAGCCTCTGGGGAACAGGGGAAATCCGAAAGGTTGTCACTGTGTCCCCCAGATCGAAGGCAACGAAGGAACGGGGTAGGAGTTTAATTAGTAAGAGTCTGACACGCCCTCCCGCTCCCCCCAAGGGTGGAAGAAGTCATTCTGATGATTCCCCTACCGAAAAAAAAGGCCTAGTGCTAGTGAAATGGTATGAAACAATTATTATTTAAATAAAAACGATATAATTAAATAAACGGACCTTGAAATTACCAAGTTTCATTTTAAATTACTTTCATTTCAAGCGTCTCAACAATGATACAGTTGAGTCAATCAATTATGGAGACGAATTCCGAAGTTTCTCTCGAAATAAAGAAAATTGTAGCAGTTTCTTTTGAAAATCCAAAATAAGAACCCAAAAATGGTCTTTTAAGATTTTTGTGTGCAGTACAGAATTAAGAATTAAGGTTTCAGCTGTCCTATTCTTGTCAGAATGAATACTTATATAGTGTAGGTAAATTAAAAAAAAATATAAAAAGAACTAATAGAAACGAGGAAGGTGTGTGACTGTGTGTGTATAATTTACACCCGGGTGGGTCACTAGTTTACTTATGTAATCTCCTATCATTGGTTTCGACCACGTGAAAGTAGGTTTCTCTATACTAACTTTGGACACCGTTTTTCGTTCCTCCTGAGAGGGCGAATTTTGAAAAATCCTTTCTTAACACATGTTGCCGTCATAATAACTATCTGCGTGCCTTCCAGCGCCATCCGATCAATTGTTTAAGTTGAGTGATGATAGATGAGTCATCATCATCTGCCTAGCCTTTTCCCAACTATATTGGGGTCGCCTTCCAATCAAGCCGGATTTAGCTGAATACCAGTGTTTTACGAGGAGCGGCTGCCTACCAGACCTCCACAACCCATTAACTGGGGTAACACGGTACTTCATGGCAAGACTGGAGTAAGATTTACTGGCTTCTGACTATCCGTATCGACTGCCAAAGATCTACAAATGATGATAGATGAGTCAGTGACTATATATAACGGCTGCCTTTTATATATGTATCTAGATAATGAAGCCAACTTGGACGATTACATGCAGGATCCATTTCATTAGCGGCAATTTGGAAAGAACGCACATAATTTTAAATGAGCGTTCGAGACAACCTTGCACCTACATATAACACACTGCAGCTTAAACTATTATCAAGAGGAAGTTGTAACATTGATTCAAACCTTCGGCCATCGAACTGCAGTGGATCGCAATCTTTTTTTTTTGACATGGACCATTTTAAATTCGGAATCATGACAATCTATGGTTAGATTTAAGAATATTTTTCTTTAATCAATGTTCTTAGAGCATTTATAGGTTAAATGCTCTTCGATGGCTGTGGGTTAGGCTGTGTAAAAGAAAGATAACTTTTAATGAAATTTCGTTTGCACAAACTCACATTGTTTGTTAATTTAATAAGTTTTTAATTTTAATTCTTTCGTAAATCATATTAGTTATGTTGTTTAAACGTATAAAAGTGTGAAATAAATTTCTGATCAATAAAAAAATAGATTTCTTATGAACCTCTAGTGGTCCACGGTCCACAGATTGAGAACCAGTGAACTAATATGAAATTAATATGATAAACAGCACTTAGTTCCGACGATCGACGACTATAATCGTGATATGTGTTGTGCATACAAATCCCGAAATAATCTAACGTTTATTACTTTTTAATGGGATCCTAAGTTCTATTTAAAGATACCTAATTGAAATTGTTTGTCTGCTGACACTTCAATCTATAGATACATATAATATAAAATACAAAAAAAAAACCTACCATGTCAACCTATGTCCGTTATAGATTTCGAAACCACCCAATAAAGGATTAAAGTCCAAATGGTTATAGATTATTAAAACAATGCCTTAAAAACCCTATAAAAAAGGTTTTAAGGCTTGAAATATAAATAAGTGTATTTCTTTTTTTTCAGTATAGCACGACGTTGCCGCTTCGTCAACACAGTTTCATAGTTTTGCATGCAAGCTTCACGCAGGCGTACACCAGTACACCTAGCGTATAATGACGAATACGCGTCTATGAAGCTACTCGTACGCATCCGTGGACAGTGGGTCTAAGTGGGCGTGGCTAGTGCGCTCGCTAGGACATTCTGAAGCGTTTACAGGTCGAGGTTAGGTGTACGGTGACGGTCTAATTGTGTTCTTGTATCTAGTGCCAGTAATAGCGACGGTTACATTAATGACTTGTATTATACACAGTTAACTTTAATAACATGTATTATAGCGGAAGTATGCTGAAGGTTAGTCGGTCAATTGACCACGAAGAAGATCGCGGGATGACCTGGATGTCTTCCTTAAGAATTAGAGAAAGATGTCAAAAATTCGGACGGTTGAAATGATAGGAATCCTAAGCTCAGCAGTGGGACAATACTGGTTAGTAATGTTAATAATAGTGGGTCAATTTGTGCGTCTTTGTATTAATTTGACGGCAGGGTTGGCACAGTGGTTGAGAGATCGGCTCGTTGCGTGTCACGTGGTGTCATCGATTCGATTCCCGTACGGGACAAATTGTATTGTATGGTCTACAAATTGTTGTTCCGGTTCAGGGTGTCTTGTTTATGTGAGATTACGTATAAGTGAATGCACCCACGTACATATTTCCTATTGATGTTGTTTTTTTAAACGATCATAACAAAATAAAAACAGTTATTACGATACGTACCCTTTCTATCGTCTGATACCGGCTGTCCCAGTCATGTTTGTTTGTATGATAGGTCCGTTAACAACAAAGCACTTGCATTGAACACAGTTGCATAGAATTAACACTATTGAATACACGCCTCTATTGGGAGCCGCACTCCGTCGACCGTTACCTCGGTGATACCGCGCCAGACTTTCGTAAACCTACAGCCTGATTGATAAATATATCACGTTAACTCAGTTTCGACATATTGGCATTCAGTGAACGGCAACACCAATTGTTTTACGCCGTGCATTCTGAATGTGTAACCCTTTTTTTTGGTTCTATGAACAAGTAACGTATGAATCGACCTTCTTTGGCAATCCTAGTATAAGTTCGACGCAACTAATGTGTGAATTATGCCAAGAAGGAGATATTGTTGCCGTTTCGCGGTGTTTATGTCACCTAAGTATAAGGTTTACGTAAGAAGAAGTGAGTAACGCACAATGCATGCTGGTGTAACAATGTTCTGAGATATTACCGTAACTCGAGAAAAACTCGCAGCTGACAAAAACTATCAGCGTGAACATATACGCTGACTGCGTACCACTTATTAAGGCTTTATACACACACCACTACCACACAAAAGTGGTTACGTGTGAATAGAGTAACTACAACGCAACTGCAAGAAACTGCATAGTGTTGCTGCAGTTTCTTGCAGTAGCGTTGTAGTAACTACAAATATCGAAGTGTTTGCGTTGTGGTTAAGTTGTAGCCAGTGTGTACCGACAGACTAATTCGCATTGTCGCTGGTGGTTGCGATGTCGTCGATATCAACCACAAGGAGCCCGTTCACCTTGGCTCCTGCTTTCTGGAATGTAACCCTAGAATGCATCGACCGCCTTCAGCTCCTGGGAGTTGAAATTTGCTCTGATCTCAACTTTAGGCGGTTCATTGAGTCCAAGGCTAAGATGGATGTTAGGAAACTCGGCGTTCTGGCAAAGGTCCGGCGGTACTTCACACCGGGACAGCTTCTAATGTTATACAAAGCACAGGTCCGATCGTGTGTGGAGTACTACAGCCACATATGGGCTGGTGCTGCAAAATGCCACCTGGCAGCTTTGGACTCAGTGGAAAGGCGTGCGAAGAGGCTAATTGGGGATCCAGATTTGGTTAAGTGCAATCTACAAAGCCTTGAGCACAGGCGTAGGATGGCCAGCCTTTCGGTTTATTACAGGATGCATTTCGGAGAGTGTGCGCGGGAATTGCATGAACTGATTCCACCATCCCCGTTCTACCATCGGACAAACCGTCGTAGGGCGAGTATCCACCCTACGTTGTTCAAACCTCTACGGTCCGGACTAAGCGTTTCGCTTCGTCATCTATACCGCGTACATCGAAGAACTGGAACAATTAGCCTGCTGCGGTTTTCCCGTTCGATTATAATTTGGGTGTATTCAAGGCTAGAATGAATAGGCTCTTAATAAACTAGTGTGCCTCACCATCGACGATTGCATGATTGCTTACCATCAGGTGGGATCGCAGTCAAGCACTAGTTTATAGCAATGAAAAAAAACAAGGTTGTGTTCGACAACAAAATGTGGACAGTATGAATGAAACTACATATTTATTTTTATAAGCAATAGTGCCCGACTACGTGTGGTTGTGGTACTTCTGAATAAACCCTAAGACAATACAGTCTTCTTATGGTCATTGATGGCCATGTGTATGTTGTCCATGTCCGATGTTTCATGCCCCACGTAGAGGGGCAGTTAGTATCACATTACCTTCAATGCACTATTGCCCCATATTCCCCTTTCAAACCTAGATACATACCTAATCGAGTTGAGCAAATGCGTGTTGGCAATATGCTCGGCACTCTAAGTATCCACTTTGCGTAAATTTAACGTCAAATGTAATAACAAGCGTATGCAGTTCTTTTTTCTAGACTTTTCCATTTGTATTTCCTTGTGAAAACTGTTATAGAGAAACACGTTAAGTTCACCATTTGCCGATTTAAAAAAATTGGTAGACAACGATGAGTTTATGACACGATGGGCGCAGTGCTCAAACTCGTTCGTGTCGTCGAATGTTATTGGTTCGATTTTAGCACAAAATAAATATATATATGGCCTATAGATGGTGTCGGATTTGGGTGTCTTAATTGCTTATGTGAGTTTACATCTTTGTGAACTTATTAACCCTAGAGCAGTTTTATTAAATATCAAAGAAAAAAGAAAGAATTAGAGTTCTGACTCTACATTTTCTCGCATAATTTTCTTTAGTACCGTAAAATGGGGTGAATAGAAACGCAGGGGTGAATAGGAACGAAAGTTTGATTTTAATTTTTACTTTGGTTAAATATTTTATCTTCATTTCTGTATAAGCATCGCCTTTTATTACAATTAATGGATAAATAGGAGTAATTACATGCTGGAAAAACCTGTTAAATAACGTTAAAATCCAGTAACCATTTTCGTTCCTATTCACCCCTGCGTTTCTATTCACCCCATTTTACCCGGTAACCTTTTTGCTTTGTTACCATTGTCACTTGTACTGGCACTGCACTAGTTCGTTTTCTTAAAACCATCAATCAAAACATCATTAATACACCATTTATCAACGCATTCTTTATATCTATTTCCCATCAGTTCCTATGCATTGCGTACTGCACGCTGCACGCCGCACTGCAGTAGTTACACTTAATAGTTACGTTCCTCTTCCTCAAATTGCTCTCACTTACATACGTGTAATAAGAAAGTAATTTACGTTCGAAACATCATTTAGTTCGTGTATTAGTTACCCATTAAATGTATTCGTGCCTTGTAATGTGTAATTACGGTAAACGGTGAGGAGAAGCCGAAAGAAACCAGTTGGCTCGGTATCCGTGCCGTGGGATTACTGCCGATTGTTTTACCTACAATGGACACGAAAGAAATGGAGGACATTCAAACAACCAGTTCTATGAAATGATTTCGTTCGCATGTTTTATATTCAATTATAACACCTGCCATAATAATGATATTAGCGCTGTTAGCACCTTATTTCGTCAGTTCTGTGAGAGACATAACAAAAGCTAGTTTAGTCCTAGGTTTAATTTAGATAAAATCTGATTTAATCGAGTCTAATTAGATTAATTATATAGAGGTGTGCATGGTACTGGAGAATCAAGACCTCTTTTTTGATGTGCGAAACTTTTTAATTCTATAGTTTATTAAAAGAAAGCGCTCAGCGGAAACAATGTGGATCGGATTGGTGTCAATATGATACTTATTTAGTTATTTGGCACAATTACGATAAGAAACTTTATGTCTTCATCCTCAATTTGTCGAAATTAGGTGCGTATTAATTTAATGGATAACACGTACAACTATCAAGTGTTGAAAACCGTAGAGTATATCATTGGAGTTTCTTGAAACCGGTGTTATTGCTGGAATAGAAATACCATTCTCCGAGTGCTGCATCCATTCTTTCCAAAGTTGACTAAAGTTCAGTATTTTTTGTGTGTCTATATTTTTATTTAAAAGACGTTTCGAAGCATATTCTTGATTCCTTTAAATTATAAAATTTAATGTCAAGTTGATTAATTGACTCTTGTTCAACAGTTTGATATTACTGTTACCAAGTTATCAACATAGCATTAAAGTAGTCAAGCAACTTACAACTAAGTATTATTACGATACATTATGTTAGTAATTAAAAATAACATTCGTTAATGTATTAAAAAGTGAATTTAACAAACCTTACAGTTAGTCCACCGGCACTGGTGCACAACTTGTAAAATATACGGTGTTTATACGTTTGTTCACCCAGGCAACAAGGTAGGCAACTTTCTATCAGCCTATCAATTACACAAACACAATGCTCGCCTTTATAACTGGGGTTTCACACAAATTTCTTAATGTAATCCTATAATTTCGCTCATAAGTTAGTTGAGCGTGAAGGAAGATACGTTAACGAGTGCGGTACAGAGTTACAGACGCGCGTGGTTTCCCGCGGCGGAGGTTCGACTGCGCGCGCGACGCCGGAGAAACTCGAGAGAAAAGTATCGTCCCCCTGCGCGCGCAACAGCTGTTACATCAATGCTCTTGTCTGATATTGTTTGCCACCTCAGTTTTTGCTAACTAATAAATGAGAGGCGTCAAGTTAAATGTCCGTGCCGTCACTTCCGGCCGCCTGTGCCCACCACCGTAACACGGGCTAGACGTAAAATGAGACTACTTCCCGCTGCTCGGCGTGTCGCAATCGTAGTTAGCATTGTTTTGTTTGTTTGCATAACTAAACTTGCGAAGAACAAATATAGTTTAAAAATCATTAAAGACGGAAGCCTTCACGTTTTCTTCGAATTTTCGTTTCATTTCCACTCTTACGCCTAGGTACTTAACTGATTTCATCTTTACGTCAATGTCAAAATAGAAAGACAATAAAATGATGAATGAAAGTTTATCCATCAGTATTTTAATGTAATCTGTTCGATCGTAATTAATCAGATGCTTTGTGAAAGCTGATTTTTTTATTGATAGCCTTTTACTTGACATCGTCTTGACAAGACCTGTCAAACCAAGTGTTGGCATGTGACTTAAAACATGTTCTAAAAATAGTCTTCAAAAATGATGTTTTATACCTAATCTTTTTTACATAGCATGGGTTGGGTGACGGCAGGACGAAAATATGCATCTTTAAGATGAAAAAAAAGGATAGCTACATTATATGAATGTGACAGCTGTCACCGAAACCATCCTATAACAAATTTAGTATAGTTTTATTGAGTAAAGGCCGTGAAAGCAAAACATTCGCTTTATTATTACAGTTACCTCGTTTTTAAGTGTTGTGCAGTTCTTTTAGCATGCTCACGCGCATTGTAAGCTACAAATTGTGTGACAATTAAATATGATTTGTGTGCATTTTTATTCTGTTTTTAATAGTTTTTCTTTTGTTAACGTAACTAAATTACAATGAATAAACTAGTAAAATCGAGTGTCTCACCGGGCTATTGTTCACTCAATCTCAAAAGGAATAAAATATTAATATAAACATTATTACGTACAGTGCGGCCTAACTTCACACTCGCCAACTTATAACGCCCGTACTGTACCTAAACTACTGGCTTCTGCATGCGGCTTGGCTCGCGTAAAAGTAGGTTTTTCCACCATACTTTAAAATCCTTAGCGGCTGAATTTTGAAAAGTCCTTTCTTAGTGCTCATCTATGTTATAAAAGGAAGCCTTGTGCACAATTTCATGCTAGTATTCCCAGTAGTTTCGGCTGTGCGCTGAAATTTATGTCTGTCCCAAATTCTAGAACCAGCAATTGGAAAAAATCAAATAGCGCGACTTCATAATTACAAATATGTAATTGATAATAATCAATAAATAAAGAAAAAAAACATACAAGATGTTAAATAGGGACCATCCTATAAAAACACCTTGTATATTTTTTAAATGGCTCTACAGAAAGTATTACATCTCCAAAAAAGTCGCCGCGCGCCGCTCTACCAGCAGACACTATAATGATAGGTTTAATAGCTTTAATTATATCGATATTACATAATAAGGTTATTTATAGCAATCTTGTTCATAGGTTATTTCCGCTAACCGGAAAATTATATTATATATGTTATGTGACTCTCCTTTTGTGTAAAAATAACATTCGTCATCACGGCTGGTTTGCTTTGGGCACACTTTGGCATTTTGTTTTGAAGATAAATTATAAACCGTGATTGTGTAACTCTAGGTGTTCTCATTTTCAAAGGTTCTTTTATTTAACTTTTTATTATGTATTTGTTTAAACTTCGTGTACAGTGGTGGTTGGTACACAGGCGGACTTTATGCATCAAGGCGAAGATGTCAACGACGCCTTAACAGACATTAGTAATAAATAACTTAAATAATATCAAATATTTTATTTGTTTAATCTTTTTGTCCGTCTATGGACCGGTACTGCACCTACCGGTCCATAGACGGACTAAACCTATTAATACCAGTAAAGACTATTAGTAATATGTGTCAATACCCACGAAACGAGACAATATAGTAAGACAATAACAACGCGGTCGCATGAGACTGATCGGGGATTCATGAATTAATACCTTAACCAGTAAAACTTTACGGCAAAGTTAAGCAGATATACTGTAGTGCACACCTACCACAGTATATATAAATAAATAATAAGAGATAATTTATGTACTTTTTAATACCTATGTTGAGAATTTCAAAGCACGATATCGCCGCCGGCAGCTGCAAAGGCGGTTCTAAGTATTGTCTGTGAGGAAACCGGAAAATCTAGATTCGAATTTATTGTGTATAGGCGTAGAATATAAAGTAGGTATTATTCTAATATTCCACTTTTCCACACACACGGAATCGAGATAATTTAAATTAAATAGATTTAAAAGTAGATAAGTAACCTAGTATTCTAATTCCTTATTCGAATGTCAGTCAGTTACGATTGTCAATAAATAATTCATTTTTAGGGTTCCGTACCTCAGAAGGGAAAAACGGAACCCTTAAAGGATCACTTTGTTGTTGAAAAATCTTCAAGACTTGATTCGAGAATTGAACTGTTTTCATGTGTAAGTTGGTACGGAACCCTTAGTGCACGAGTCCAACTCGCACTTGCCCAGTTTTTTTTTTAATCATCACTAAAAACCAAAAATATCTACGTACTTAGTGCTAACCGGCGATTTTTTACTGACCGTACCAATAAACTCTTCAACACAGCGAAACTGTAATGAATGAAAAACACCAACGCTAGATGCAATAGCAGTTTCTTTGCATTCCAATCCCCTCGTTAACCCCGCACATAATCAATACACGAACGCATACAGCTAATGAGTGTTAATATTATGTGCCTTTTACCTAAGCAGTTTTGAGTTGCAGCGCGTCGGCGCGGGCGCAGGCCGCTGCAACGTTACGCAAGCACTTTCACCGGTCCCTGCACGCCAGCCGCACGCAAACGAGCCGTCGGACAAACGTCGTGACGCACACGTTACGTTATACACCTTGTTAGCTACTAGCTGTGGCCTGTGACTCTGTTTGTGAACGTTTCCGCTGTTGAATTGACTGATCCTGTTTTATTTTTTATGATTGATAGGCTCGCGCTTGATCACTATCTCACCTGATGGTAAGCGATGATGTGGTCGACGATGGAGCACACTTGCCTAGAAGTAACCTATGATCACTCTTGACTTAAAGACCCCTAGGTTGTAGCTATCAGGTATCCTGTTTATGGTCCATTCCTTGTTGAGGAAGTAGACTGTTGGAAGGAACAAAAGTAAGTTTTAGTAGTTCGACGCCATTACGCACATAGCTCGGCAGGATTGGATTAGAGTAGCACAGGATAGGAATATAAGAGCGGTTCTTGCTCTTTGTCCTAATTATGAAAATATAATAATGAATACCCAAGGAATACAAATATAATATATCTAATAATCTCTAATATAGTATAATAATTAGGTTACCTACTTATTATATTGGTCTACGTACTTATGCACTTAGTATTATATTCGTATACATGCATGCAATTAATCAATGAATTTATCAAAAACCATCTTATTTTATAATTATTAAATGTTATTTATTATTATAGTCTTCAATGTACCTAATATTAACAATTAATCAACAAGAAATTATTTTTTTCATTTTATTTTCAGGTTTTATTTGAAGATTTTCAGAAACAGACAAATGTGGGAGAAATAGACAAGGAAATTATCATCCAACCAGTCTGGTTTCTTAAAAATTATTTAGAAAGAAATGATAAACTAACGGCCGAAACCAATAACCTATCGATCTCCAGTTTTGGCATACTGGAGATTGTAAAACAAATAAATGAAAAATTATCATGTTTTCTGTTCTTTCATTAGTTTTTCTATCTCCGATATGTGACAGATAGGTTATTGGTTTCGGCTGTTAGCCTATACACGGTGGTCTGCCTTTGGAAATGAATGTGGAGAAAAATGTGAGAAACATTGCTCGGAAGAAAAGACCAGACCACAAACCTCACTGCAAGTGACGATGAGCAGAGGGTAGCTCGTCGACCGGCTGTCCATTAAACGTCCAGACCGAGCCCGAGTCGGCGAAGGCGTGTTTAGGCGTGGTAGTTTCACGCGCACCTCAGAGATAGGTATGTCAGCAAAACCGTAGAGGCCCAGCAGGGCCAAAGCCTACCATGGATTTAATTCCGAAAAGAAAACCCGGGGTCCTGGAACCCGAGGCAAAAAAGGAACTTAGAAGTGGATTTCACTTAGTAGAAGTCTGACAAGAAAAAAGTGAAAAAACTCACTCACACAAGTCACTGAAAAGAGTGAAGTTTTTCATAAAACACATATTCACAGACAAACAAACAAATTGCATGTAGCTATCGAATCGTCCATTAATTTATTGATTGAGTACCGATTGTGCTCACCGCCTGGAATGGGTAAGAAAGTTAGGTTAGCTTATATAATAAATAAATAGCTGATGTGCGTACTGGTAACACTGTTACAGGCCTGACTCATGAGGCGTTCCTGTGATTTGATTAGGTTAGGTAACTGTTTATGTAGGAAAATGAAAGCGTGTGTGTTGTTGTTTGGAAGGAAATAAGATAACAGGCCTCGCCTGGTCTAGGAAGACTTTAGGAATTCCGTTATGTTTAATTTTTTACTCTCGGGTTTTTCTTTTAATTACTCAGATACCCGCGAAACGAGACACAATAGTAAAACAATAACAGCGCGGTCTCATAGGACCGGTCGGGGATTCAAACGTTATTGCTGTCTCAAATTTTTCTAACTGAAACTCACTCGTGTTTCTTCAGTTTTCCTATGTATTCTAGTGCTGCCGTGACTCTTTGGAATAATCCTGAGGCAACTAAAAAAGAAAGGAGGTGTGGGCGACAACACTCTCTTTAATAATAATAAATTTTTATTCAAATAACAACGTTCACAAAAAATGAGCATAAGCTAACAGTAAAAAGATTTTCCATACAATTACTAGGGGTGATCCAAAAGTAATGATAATCAATATGAAATAAGGATATTTTAACTATAAAAAAATTATATTTATCTATATAGTCTCTTAGCAAGTCAACACATTTAGTCCATTTTTTTTTTAAACCCACAATTCCCTTTGAAAAAAAATCTTTGGCTTGGTCATCCAAAAACGCCTCTACAGTAGTCATCACCTCGCTATTATTGTCAATTTTTTTGCCTCAGAGGTGTTTCTTGGGCCGAAAAAAGAGGTATAAGTCACTGGGTGCCAGGTCTTGCGGATAGGGTGGGTTTTCAGGCAATTTGAATCCCGTTTCTTGAATGACAGCCATCGCAACGGCGGCTTGTGAGCCGGTGTGTTGTTTTGGTGAAACAACACTCTAACTCGGAGTTTGCGACGTTTTTTTTTCTTAGATGACCTGCCGCAATCTTCTTATTTGGTCTACGTAGTAAGAGTCCATAATAGTGGCTCCTTTTTCCAAGTATTCCACTATTATAATTCCTTCAGCATCCCATAAAACGGACGCCATAACCTTTCCTGCCGAACTTGACTCATTGAATTTCTTCAGCGACGGGAAGAGGCTCGTTTCCAAGTCTTAGACTCTTGTTTGGTTTCTGGATCAAAATGATGGATCCAGGTCTTATCCATAGCCACGAAACGAGACAAAAAAAAATCCTGATCCGTCTGGAACTTTTCGAGATTCGCCCTCGAAATGTCGACACGTTTTGATTTGTGCTCGTCGGTTAACATTCTCGGCACCCAACTTGCAGAGACCTTTTTCATATGCAGTTTGTTCGCAATGATTCTTTGAACACTTGTCATATGACATCCCTATGACCTTAGCTACATGCTTTATGGTCAATTTTCCTGACCTGCCAATTCGACATCTTCGACTTTTTTTACTTTTTCTGCAGTGTGGGACGTGGATGGGCGTCCCTCGCCATGTTCATCTTCTGTGGATATTCTACCCAGCTTGAACTCCTTTGACAAGCGCGCAACTGTGGAATATGAAGGAGCAGAGTCCTCTTATGTTTCTACTATGCCATTTTGTATGTCTCTGGTAGATTTTTTTTTCAAGCAGAAGTACTTAATGACAGCTTTGATTTAATTTTTCTCTATTTTTATGTTTACTCTCTGACTGTTCGTATTCAAATGAGTGTAACTCCCTGTAATCGTGGCCTATTTTTATGATTTTTTTATGATGAAGTACTGGATATATGAGGAAACAAAAAAAAAAAATTCATATTTTTACGTGCCCTACAAATATCCGATTATCATTACTTTTGGATCACCCCTCGTATTGTGCCTAAGATTAAACTAAATCTAAAATATTATTAAAGGCTTTGTCGCTCTATTAAATGACGGTTCTAAACAAAGTGGTTCTAAATAACAGAAAAGTATTAGTAGTACCCAAGAGACAAAAAAATAGCACAACCCTACCTGTACCTTCATGGAAGTGTAACCACAACAACAGGTTATAGACTGAGCATTTATAAGATCTCAAGGAATTTCAGTACTAAGACCAACCGTTCACTACGACCGTAATTAGCGTGGTTAAAGAAAATGCATTCCGTACCACTGTAGACCAGAGCCCGAACCGTGACGTTTAAATTCGTTTTAGTGTTATTCAGGAGTGGGTGAAAGAATCAGAACTATATAGGTTCGGTCTAAAATATCTTTATTCTCATTAAAAACACAATATTGTCACTTACTTGAGAACATTAAAAAATAAAAAGTAGTAATATTGTCCTACAGGTTGTCTTGAGCTATCTCTTACCCACTCGTAAATAAGAATAAAACAGTCTTACTTTAAACGTCATGGTTCGGTCTCCGGTTGTGTTCTAAACTCACGAGTGTCTCAACTAACTAGCGGAAGGAAATAATGAACTGGGGAAGCTAAGACTCACCTATCACGAACTAGTGGAACGTGCACGCTCCGAAATTGGAAAGCCTCCAAAACCGGCCATGCCAGAGGATCGCTATGTCTACACAAGTGCCATGTCTACACAAGATGTTGGGAAAGAACCTGGCAATGTTTAGTGACCTCCATTTGGAAGATAAATAAATCAGGATTTAAAACCTGTGTAAGTTTGTTTATGAGGCACCAAATGTTCTGCACCTTTTTAGGGTTCCGTACCTCAAAAGGAAAAAACGGAACCCTTATAGTATCAATAGGTCAAAGTCTGAAAACTGAAAATTTGTTGTTGCGTCACAAGAAAAAATAACCGAGAATTGAACTGTTTTCATAGGTAAGTTGGTACGGAACCCTCAGTGCGCGAGTCCGACACGCAATTGCCCGGTTTTTTTTTTGTTGGTTTTCTAGGCTTACAAAGGCGCACGGACTTTGGGGATAAGAGAGTGGGATTTTAAATTCACTAAAATCACCCCGGTAATTACCATCAGCACATAGAAGGGGCGCTGTTACCTCCCGGAACTGCCTCTGAGCAACGTCTGTTAGAGCACATCCCTGAGGAGACTGTGCAACGGTCTACCCTGAGTTCTGGTACCTAGTTCAGTAAATACTGTACGCAACATTGATTGCCGTAGCAAGGGCAGTGCCAACGTACAAACAACTAGGCACAAAGCGCAGTCCCTGGAGGGAGGGACGCAACATTTTTATATCTTTTAGTCTTTTTTGTTTATATTTTTTTTTTTCTAGAGG
The DNA here is from genome assembly GCA_030763345.1 of Mythimna separata. Taxonomy (NCBI): domain Eukaryota; kingdom Metazoa; phylum Arthropoda; class Insecta; order Lepidoptera; family Noctuidae; genus Mythimna; species Mythimna separata. The sequence continues at coordinate 18,860,000 of CM061171.1, read as the reverse complement.
CACAGTTATAGAGTCTCGCGCTGGGTGTATAAAAGGCTAGTTTTGACCCTGGTCTTTTTGCGATAAACTCACAAAGTCACTCAATTATCACCTAGATTAGTACAGTTATTCTTGAGGAAAGTTTAGTTGTAATAAATTTACATAGTATCCTAAGATATTATATAAAACAAACCTAACCACGTCTGGTTATATGAATGCGATAAACTCAAAATATACCTACTTACTGACTTTTGTATAGTTTTCTTAGACACGAGTGAATCTCGAGGAAGGAAGGTTTAAGTATACAATACAAGATACATATTGTAGTAGAGAAACACCGCGAATTCTAAAGATATATAACATCCATGTAAAGCTGGTGGGGTCGCTATAGTTTCTAATAAAAGCTACTAAAAACCGCCTTTTTTGGGTATGTTCTTGACACTGTCCTAAAACCCTTCAATTCTTGAGAGCAAAAATTAATCGAGGCAACCATAATACTCAGGCAATGAAACTCTATAAGTCTTGCAGAAACAATTCCACTGTTTGATAAATTTCCTGTTAGGTTTAACATGAAATTTGTCAAAAGTGATCACAGGACGAGTTGCAAATCCTGGCAAGTGCGTGTGGCACTCACGCATCGAGAGTTCCGAACAAACTTAGGTAGGTACTTACCTGTGTAAGTTCGATTCCTCGAGTCTCGAACATTTTACCGATTCACAAAAAAAAAAAATCTTTGTCGTAACTACAAATTTTCAGTTTTCAGACTTCTTTGTGCTGTGAGACCTGGCTTCTTGCTAAATTTTCGGATTATAGGTCAACGGGAAATTACTTTACCTATTTTTAGCTTTAGATAATGTACCAGCTGATCTAAGCTATTGATGTTAACTTCTGATTAATACCTCCACACGTTCCTAAAAAGGGTCTTAACAGACAGGCAACAAAATGATCCTATAGGGGTTCCGTTTCTACCGACTGAAGTAAGTAGGTACTAAACCCTAAAAAGCAACCGCCTTGCTCCTGTGTTCTATAAGGAAATCCGGGTAAACATCTGCCTCTTGCGCAACCATCTGATGTAAAGCTCCTCAAAAGTTGTAAGTAATCCTTCGACCCAAAGTAGGTAAACGGACCTCAGAAAGGCATGCATAACCCAGTTGAACTAAAAAGTAAGAGGATGTGTCTAAGTGACGTCACCCGGATTTCGGTCGGTCATAACGTAACGAGACACAATCTTACAATCTCCGCCTTCAACAATCAACAGTGACCGAAAGTGAAGCGATATTGTTTCGTTTAAAATACATTCTTTTGTCACCGGAGAAACTTACATTGTAAACTAACAAGGATTGGGTTGGAAAGTTTTCTTCAGGCAAAAAAATACTACTAATACTAGCTGCTGGCAGCGGCTTCGACCGCTTGTTAATAAAAATATCCCAATTCTTCCAGGTCATAGTCTACCTGTACACCACGTTTCACCGAAATTTATTCAGTAGTTTTTGCGTAAAAGAGTAAAGAGTTACATTCATTTTAGTCCAGTGCCTGGGGGTTTTTACCTAGAACTTGGTTGACTGTGGGTTGATTTAAAAAAGAAAAACTGATATGTGAAGCGAATTCATTTTATCCCGAGAGTAGGTTCCCTTGGGATAATTTTGTACTATCAATAAAAAATCTAAAGTCGAACCATATATTTGAGGTGGACCAAAATGTAAATTTTTAAATAACCAAAAATATTGTCCTTAAATAAATATACACGTTAAGATAGTCTTATACAAAAACATTGTATAGCCTAAAATATAGGTATTACTCGTTGTACCTGTGGTTTCACGTCTGTGGTTACTACTCCACTCCTATTAGTCGTAGCGTAATGTTATATAGCTTAATAACTTATCACCTTCCCTGATAAATGGACTATCCAACATTGAAAGAATTTTTCAATTCGAACTATGGTCCATCGGTTTAGGTCGTTTAGGTGGTTAACTAAAGGTAAACAATCTTGGTATGTCTTTTTATATTAAAGATGTCGTATATAATATGCACAAAGATTAGGTATTACATACAATTTTTAGACAACTTTTAGATAAAAAGGCATGCCAAGATTGTTTAATTTTAGTTAATTACCTAAACCGATAGACCATAGTTACATAGTAGGTCCTAAGATACTAATTGGACTATTTTAATTCTCACTTTTTTTTTCATAGTCAAGATCACAATTTTTTAATATTGTGATATAACTTTTTTATGCTTGTTAGGGTAACCACTATTAGTAGGGGAGGCCACGATGCTAAATGGGGATTTACTCGAGCGTCGTAAAGACCTATTGGGTTGCGAAGCTTAGATGATAAGAAGAAAAAAATGTTCTATGATTATACCTTTTCATCGGTGGGGGAAGCGGCTATAGATTTTTAAATATGTAAAAAAAAACTGTTGCATGGACATCCTCGAGCGCGTCAGATATTGATAGCATCAATGCCCTACGTATTTTTAATAATGTAGGTATGTTAATCTGATCGTTTGCATGATGGGGGTGGTTGTATGGAAGGGTTGAAAATGGAAAAAAAATTAATTTAATCGAGCGCGTCAGATTTTCTAAGGGAGTGTTAAGTGCACCAAAAAAAAAGATCTCATTCACTAATCTGACCATTTCGATGGGACGCAAACTCGTGGCCACTTTCATAAAGTGCAAAAAAACTTCGCCATTTTGAAATACTCAAGCGCGTCAGATTATAGTACATTACGATATTAGTGCGTAATGATGGTTATAACATGCGAGGCGGAATTTCAGCCCGAGCCGAAGGCGAGGGCGTAACTGAGCCGAGCATGTTATAACCAATACGCACGTATATCGTACGACGTTTTTTAACACATTTGCGAGGAAACAGAAAAAAAAACATTTAAAAACATTTTCATTTTAAAAATTGCTGCGCACTTACGAGTATTGTGTGAGGAACATCTTAGTGTTTAGCGCCAAAGAAATCGAACGCAAATATTGTTTGGTAATATGACAAAATGACAAAAATTACAAAAAATGACGAAAATGACTGAAATGACAAATAGTGACAAAAAATGACAAAAAGTGACAAAAAATTACAAAAGATTACAAAAAAATGCAAAAAATGTAAGAAAATCACAAAAAATCACAAAAAATGACAAAAAATGACAAAAAACGACAAAAAGTAACAAAAAATGACAAAAATGACAAAAATGACAAAAATGACAAAAATGACAAAAATGACAAAAATGACAAAAATGACAAAAATGACAAAAATGACAAAAATGACAAAAATGACAAAAATGACAAAAATGACAAAAATGACAAAAATGACAAAAATGACAAAAATGACAAAAATGACAAAAATGACAAAAATGACAAAAATGACAAAAATGACAAAAATGACAAAAATGACAAAAATGACAAAAATGACAAAAATGACAAAAATGACAAAAATGACAAAAATGACAAAAATGACAAAAATGACAAAAAATGACAGAAAATCACAACAGATCACAAAAAATGACAAAAAGTGACAAAAAGTGACAAAAAGTGACAAAAAGTAACAAAAAATGTCAAAAAGTGACAATAAATCACAAAAAATGACAAAAAGTGACAAAAAGTGACAAAAAGTGACAAAAAGTGACAAAAAGTGACAAAAAATGACAAAAAATCACAAAAGTTGACAAAAAGTGACAAAAAACTACAAATATCACAAAAAATGACTAAAAACCACAAAAAATGACAAAAAGTGACAAAAAGTGACAAAACGTGACAAAACGTGACAAAAAGTGACAAAAAGTGACAAAAAGTGACAAAAAGTGACAAAAAGTGACAAAATTGACAAAAATTGATAATAAATTACAAAAAATGACAAGAAATGATAAAATATGACAGATGATAAAATGATGAGGCTATTCAAATGTCGAACTAATCAAATAATGCTGTTATGGAATTTGTATGGACTATAACTTAACTATTTGCTTTAGCTATAACACACGCGTTTTTTATGACCCGCTTTACATATTTAAAACCGGTGGAATTACATCAGCTTTACGAGCAACTGTGTTAAATAGTAGATTGTATCATAAGGGAGCAAAGTAATATTTTTACGGCGAGGGCGTTTTTTGAATCGAGAGCGAAGTGAAGGATTCTTGTGTAGAATCCCGAGCGTAGCGAGGGATTCTTTAGTAGAATCCTGAACGTAGCGAGGGATTCAAAGTACGTCGCCCGAGCCAAAAATATATTTGCGCCCGAGTCATACACTCTACTCATCACCCTCTATGAGGAAATAAAAGGCGCCTCATCATTTTATTATTTGTCATTTTTAGTCATTTTAGTCATTTTTAGTTATTTTTAGTTATTTTTTGTAATTTTTGGTCATTTTAATTTATTTTTAGTCATTTTTGTAATTCTTAGTCATTTTAGTCATTTTAGTCATTTTTAGTCATTTTTAGTCATTTTTAGTCATTTTTAGTCATTTTTAGTCATTTGTAGTCATTTTTAGTCATTTTTAGACAGTTTTGGTCATTTTAATCTATGTTTAGTCATTTTTGTAATTCTTCGTCATTTTAATCTATTTTTGTTTGGTTTTAGACATATTTATAAAATTTAGTCATTTTTGTCATTTTTGTTGTATTTATCATTCAAACAATATATGCGTTCAATTTCTTTGGCGCTAAACACTAAGATGTTCCAAATTCATTGCTGCGTACTTATTTCAGATAACGGGGAATAAAAATACTTAACGGGGAATAAAACATTTAACGGGAAATAAAAATACTTTTATTTCCCGTTAAAAGTTTGATACAGAAAACACTACCTTTGGTCGCACTTAAAGGCGAACAAAGTCGTCCTTTTCGAATAGATGGGATGAAAAAGATATAATATATGGTTCATCTTTATGTTCTAAACGTACTGTTTCATAATCTGACGATTATCTAGAGGGATTCGCCTGATCTGACAAAAAAACCCCTGCAACTTCCAGCTAATTCCATTCCTGGCCGCTTAAAATTGTACTTATATCATTTTTGAGCTCAAAATATATTTTATGTGATATTTTGAGCTCGCTGATTTCAAAGAGATAATATTTGAGCTCTCAATTCGAAAGTCTGATAAAAGTTTCATAGAACACTATTTTTGGAATCTTCAAACCGCAATAACTTTTGAACGGATCAAATAATTTTCACGCGGTTTGCGGCATTCAACGCAGTTTTATCATCCTCATAAGTTATTTTCTAGTTTTAATTTATCGAACCAAAAATTTCGGAGTAATCCCGAAAAATCACTTTTTCGGGTTTCTTTCGTTCACGATATCTCTCGAACGAATCAACCGATTTTGACCAGCTTGGTAGCGGTCGACGTGGCTTTTTAAGCTCAAAGGCGGATTAGTTTTTGAAGTTGATCGATAAAGCCGTTTAAAAGTTATTTAAAAAATAACCACTTTCAAAATACAAAACTTATATTTTTGAGATTTTTCAAAATTTCTCAAAATGTAACGGTCCGAATCAGTTCAAATTCCCACGAAATCTAATTTTGAGGGAACTCTTTAGAAAACCGAAGAAGGAAATGTAGCCATCACTCAACTGCACGCATTTAACTTTATCGACGATTTTTTGTTATTTCGGCTTGCGGAAATCGTCAGATTATATATTTTTCATTATTCTTGAATTATTTCCTTCAAAATAAAAAAAAAATTAGCTACGCTCGAGAATGTCGAGATGACGTTTTTTTTTTACAACTTTGCTGCCCTCCCCTTTCTTTACGTCTCTCTCAAATTGTCAGATTAGTGGAATATACACTTTTTAAGATGTAATTAACTCACCCTACCTTAATCTGACGCGCTCGAGAATGTCTGAGGGTCATTTTTTTTTTACTAATCTGATCCTGTATCCTTCACGGGCGGCTTTATATATGGGCCTCATATTTGGTGGAGGTACTTAACTGGGTGCAAGGTATCCCCCTGTATATTAATCTGCCGCGCTTTAGTAAATCCCGAAATCCCTTCTGGGGCTCTCCTACTATATAGTGATTGCCCAGCATATAGTGATTGCCCACATTAAGAAGCAATGCGTTTTTTTGGTAATTTTTAAAGGGTTAGTATAAATTTAACAACCATAGATGTTACAACTATTTATATAGTAGCATTTTAAATTTCAATAACTGGCAGTATTTCAGTTTTTAAGTGTCATAACCGATTTTGATGGAACAGGTGTGCAGCTCGTCAAAAAAAATTCAAGTTTCTTGTGATATTTCTTAAGAATAGTTGTTTAAAAATTGCATTATTTGTTGGCTTTTCCTGTGTTAGGTGTTTTTTGATTAATGTTATTCGATAAAAAAGATATTTAAGTGCCTATATAACTACTTGTAATAACGGTAAATTGTTTCGTAAAGTTTTAAAAGGGGGTGGGCAATCACTGTTCCAATATTCTAATAAATTTAGTTATTGCCATATCATTATCTAGCTATTGCCACTGACAATAGATACAGCTATTGCCCGGTCAATAGTTGTATATTTATCCTTAAGGGCACACCGTCATTGCGGCGGTAAGTCTTTGAGGAGTGGTTTGAAAGAGGTCACGGCGTCCTTTCGTTCCGTATGACGCTGGTCCTGCTCCGCTTGGGCGGAGCACCGCCGTGCTCTCGTGGAGGCTATCGACGGCGGTGACATCTCGCACCGGGCCCTGGTACAGGCCATGGTCCGGTGCGCGGAGGGTTGGCAGGCGGTTGCCTTCTTCTGCGAAGCTGTAATGCTAGCGAAACAGGCTGCCGACCGCGAGCGCGTGAGGGAACTGCCCTCACGAAGCCGCCCCCGATATCCCAATCCCAATTTTCGACCACCGTAGGCAGGCTTGCGGACTGTGAGCACTGGGTTGCTCGCCATTCGATAGTTCGGTAATAACCTGGACCGAGCCTAGTCGTCAACGGCACGTTCTGTTCCACGCGCGCCTCAAGGAGATGTCAGCAAACTGTAGGGCTCCAATAGGGCCGAAGCTTCTGGAGAACACGGAAACTCCGAAAGGTGCGTGTGCGTGTCTCCGTGTCTCCAGATCGAAGACAACGAAGGAACGAGGTGGGATTTAGTCAGTAATAGTCTGACACGCCCTCTCGCTCCACCCAAGAGCGGGAGAAGTCATTCTTATGATTGCCCACTTGAAAACAAAATTTTTTGTTCTATTTACGATGTATTCCAGAACACCATAAAAGTAACATCCCTGATGATGTCGATATGTTGCTATTTTTATGTCATTTTTGTAATAAAATTAATGATTCTGACGATGACACGAATTCTGATTGCGAAGAATTACATTTAAATGTTCAAATGGCTGGAAAAATTCTTAACTTTTAAGTCTTATTATTAGAATAAGACGTTAATTAATGATAACTGCTAGGTGGGCAATAACTGTCCATTATGTATGGCAATTACCTACTATGTCATGGTGGGCAATCACTGTGATTTTAGAGGTTTTGCTTTTGTTGATTTGTTATTATTTTATTTCTAAAGATATATAAACTAATGACTGATTTTCCTATTAAAAATATGATTAAGTTACATAAAAACAAATATTTTTCTTGATTTCGTTATTAAGAAACATAATAATAAGAAGAAACGACTATCAATTCCTTAACCGGGCAATAACTATATGGGTTACCCTATTAGCTTCACATATCAGTTCTTTTTTTTTAAATCAACCCACAGTCAACGAAGTTCTAGGTTTTGATGATTTTAACGCCCCAGGCACAGGACTATTTATAAACTTTCGAGTTTACAATATTAGTAGGTAACATTGAGTAGTATACAATATTTTGTATTATTTTTGTATAAATACAGAAACAACTGCAAAAAAACAGCATTTTTCCCCATTTTTTGACCATCTGTTCAATATTTTTTTATAGATGCCTAATGAGTTCTGTCAAAATTTTACTAAGACAAATTTAATTAGAAAGTATAAAAAAATCTGATTCATTTATTTTCAAAAATGGAAGAAAGATCGAAGAAGAAAGATGTATCGAGAGTCGCGGTGTGGTCGCGGTGGTGATCACCCTGTTGCACCACTGTGCTTATGCGCACAGAACAGATGAACTGTTCTGTGGTTATGCGCCAACAGAGAATTTAATTTTCTGTAAAACAATATTCTCCATGTGAACCAATCCATTAACATGGCGGTCGTGTTTTTTAATTTTTTTATATAGAGAAGATTGTAACTTGCCACTTAAGCTGCCATCTATTGTTGAGGCTTACAAATCTTTTTAGCGTTTGATGCGCCACCTAGTGTCAAACAAAATCCTTGATCAGCTATGAAAAGATGTCGCTAGTAGTTTTGTAAAAAAGTTTCGTTGTATTTTCTAAAAATAACACCAGAGTTCGTTCCAAGCGCTATATTTAGTTTTTAGACATTTGACAAAAAAGATGGCAGCGATTGCCGATTGCTGTCCTTCGGATTTATTGCGAAAATGGCGCATTATGTGATATTTTCACATAAAAATATAATTTTAAGTGAAAATTTGTGTAGTGCTGCATAGTGATGGTGTGTTATTTTTCATGAATGACAGTGTACTCGTGTGTAAATAGGACTGCGACTTTCTTCTGGATATTGGATTACACATAAAATAAAGGTATTTATGCCTCCTACGCATAATTCTTCGATTTCCATGTGATGTCCTACTAATATTTGAATTTAAACTAATGGGATCCTTATAGGAACGTGTCCAAACTGGGAATATTACATAAGAATGTGAACTTTTAGAGGTACTTGGTGATTTCTTCATGTGCTAGCAGCATTCCTTTCTTCCGTCGGTAGCATATGTTATTTTAAAGTTCTTGGAAGTGAAGTTAGTGTGCAAGTCGTCGGGCGGTAGCCGGGTGGACAGGCCAGGCATGGTTTGGTTATTGGGGGCTTGCATGACATCAGCAGACATTACCCATTGCTGTAAACTTTAGCAGCATGATTCATCAGACGGTTCCACAGTCTTTATCACAAATGTGTTAAGGTTCAAATTATTGGAAACTATTGTAAAAACATTGTTTTAGAAATAGGTCAGTGAATGTGAAGTAAAATTATAAACAGACATATGCCCACATCATTAATTATATGTTCTCCTGCTCCAGCTGCATTCAATTTATTTTTATTGGTCCATTTTAACTAACAATTCAATTTACCTGCTATGCTTTAGCAGGAAAACTGTTGGTTAAGTCAAGAAAACAGTAATAAATTCCTGGTTGAATAATAATAAATTCCTATAGGAATCTTTTTGTGTTAAAAATCCTCATTCCAACTGTTTGTTTATTTTATTGTTATTCACAACTGCAAGTATTATAATTTCAAATTTTATTGCATTATGTAATTTTTAAATTAATACAAAAATGTAATTTGAATTCTATGTGTGATATAGAGCAGTAAAGCATGCATTATTTATTTAGTCTACAGACAGTAGAGGCAGATGGCCAGATTATGATTTCATTTCACATTCAATGATTATGCATTCTTGCAACACATATTAATGTTAGTTTAAATGATTTATTTTAATGTTCCGCTTATTTTCCTCAATTATAATCTAAATTACCTCCTGTTGTTGATGAGGCAATATTTAAAAATATAAATTAATTAAAGCTTACAATCAATATTCATTACTAAATCCTGAAATACACTTCATTAAATTGTATGTAGAATAGCACAAATGCCAGACGATATTTAAAATTCAAGCGAATCCGTCTGTCCAACAATCTGTTCAGTTTTATTTATTAGAATCAATGTGACAAAAACATGCTTTGTGTTTTTTCATTCGACGATTGTAGTCCGGTTTCTCAATTCTAATAATAACAACAAAACTAGGTCTGTAGTTTTTTCTTAGTATGCATCCTACAGAATGGCTGTGACACAGATACAGATTGGTCAAGTTGCTTTGCTTATTTTTAATAAAAACCAATAGTAAAAAAACTGTAAAAAACTAAAAATAAAAACTACTGGCGGTCTTTCCTTATAGACTTTCTTGGAGTGAGGAAATAATTACAAGTAAAATGAAGAAACTTACTAGCAAAATTAAATAATGATTAGTACCTAATTTATTAACTTAGATGTCACATGATTCGATATTTTGGGCATGACTAGAGCCAATATTCCTAAATGCAATATTATACCAAACTTATAATAAGTTTCCAAATCTGCCGCCATAAGGGAAAAGGACGTATCTGCATAAAGTACGAAACGGAGAAAAAAAAAGATATATATTCAAAAGATTAAAAAATTCGCTGTCCGAAAGGGATTTAAGAAAATAATCATTTTGTAGTGCAAAAGTCTGTATAAGAATTTGATCTGTAAGAAATATTATGTAAATTTTAATAAAATAATCGTTATGTATTTAATAAATTACTTTTTCCGTTTCTTTTTAGTAAAAAAAATGCAATAAAATACGTGAAACTACAATGAAAAGACGTATCTGGCCAGAAACGTCTTTTCAACGTAGTATTCTTATAGATGTCTTTTTTAAAATTGCTTTTCTGTGCCTGTGATTCATCACACTTGTTAAGTTTTCTGATTGTGATTGTTTTTGTAAGATTTTGTGGCATATCTTTGTCGCTTGAGACTTCAGGTGACTCAGGGAACCATAGTACTGTAGAAGAATCTGAATCTTCTGAACATTTAGATAGATCAGAACCGAGGGGAAATAATATTAATTAAAAACGGAATGGTCTAAATCGAAATCTAGGAGGTTTGAACTGCAGATAGGAAAATCCGCTTACTAAGAGTTCTGAATTTGCATGTATATGTCGAATGGACGCAACTCACGCAACTGAAATGCTAGCAATACTAAGTAAGAAAGGCACTACTACCACTTGCGCCTGCCCATTTTTCGTAACACTAAGCTGAAAAGGCACATCTACGCAGAACAGTCTTTTCTTTTTAGTAATAGTTGATTCATATCGCAAATGCGTCTTATTTATTAGTTAGATTTATAATGTTCCGTTTAATTTATGCGGATTGTAAAAATACTGGTGGATGCCATTTTTTTTCTGATTTCGAATTTGTACGTAACTCAATTTCGACAAAAATGTTAGATACGTCTTTTTTTCTTATGGCGGCAGAAATGACTAACTGAAGTCTTTAAATAAATGCCTTTGCAGTGATTCATTCCTTGACTTGAACTTATTGTTTTGATAAGACATTCTATAAGTTATTATTTACAGTGTTATCTGACAAGTTGATTTAATGTTCAAGTGTTTATTTATTTACATACAACTGATAACACACTTTCAATGCCAAACTGAAGAGTGAGATTAAACAACTATGTATCTAGTGCAGTTGATAACGCACTTGACTAGACAGTGTAATGATAAGAAAAGGCAGACATACCTATAAGTTTTATTGTGTATCAGACATAATATATCATAAGCTGGCCTTAACCTATCAGTTACCCGCAATACGAGACACAATAGTAAGACACTAACAGCGCGGTCGCCGGCTAGAGCTCGGGAATTCATGAATTCAGCTCTGTTGAAGCTCCCCATATTATGCTAGGACGGTACAAGTACAAAGACCAAACCCACTTCAGTACTGTCTGTATTTTGATATCTACAATGAAGTTTATTAATTATCCATTTGAATGTCTAGTCATGCTTCCATATTATAAACAAATACCAGTGCAAGGTTAATGCACACACACAAAGACGCGGCTTATTCAACTGCAATCAATTGTATGTTGAGGTGTGAACGTAAACCAACACGCTTAATATGAATTTAATGAATAAGTGTACAACTGAAGCAGTTATTAGTTATGAATTGAATGTTTTTGATATGTATGGCATTGCCACATGCTTCTTATAGTGTTTATCTGGCTAACTTCCAACCTAAAGTGTTTTTGTAGGAGAATTGACACTACTGACACTACATTTTATTTGTTGTGATTTGATGTAGTGTGCTGTAGGTGTAGAAATTAATGCCGTTAATTAATTTAGTTCTGAAAGATGTCTGTGCAGGTTCACTGGTTGTTTGATCATTGACTTGATGGGTTTCAGCAATATATTGGATTTAGATAATTCATTGCTCGCAGTACCATGGTTGAATGGCTGGAATGTTGGATTTATAGACTTTTTGAGGTCGGAAATAATTAAACGATTGCTTCCGCTCTTGGAGGAGCAAAAGGGAGTGCCCTTTACGTTCCAGGGCCACAGTAAATCTTTCAAACAATCATGCAGAAGATTGATACTATTGAATTTGATAGCCTTGCTAATCCATTTCTAAAAAGGGTTTGTTACCAAAGGAACTCCTGTATATGTATATGAAGAATTGAATAGACCTCGAAATTTTTTCTTGGCTTGCTTGTCTGACCTCCACAACCCAGTTACTGGGTAATACTCCTTGACAAGACTGGTAGTATTTTTTCAACCTCCTCACTATTCGTACGTAAGACTGGACTGAGGCAACGTGCGCCTGGTGGCTGGATTAATTTGGACACTGCTCACAAACAAACAAGTTTACACATTAGACATCACGGATAGTCCCCTGTGCGAAGCATACATGGAGACGGAGAAAAGAATTGTGCATAACTGCACGGGTGTCACCGAAAAATACGCATGCGGACTCTGGGTTCGCCGAAATCCCTCATAAGACTCCCTGAAGAAGCTGAAAAGCCTAATCTGCGTCTACAAACTGGTGGGCTGCATGGAATGAAGCCCGCAGAATGATATGCGCCATAGCCCATCATGGACTGAGAACGATAACCAATCTCCAATAGTCTTGAGGATCGACACCGATTTGTTAGCCTGTCGGTGTTTCTGGTTGCATTTCGGGGAGTTTGCGTCAGAATTGCATAATTTAATTCCGCCAAGGCTGTTCCATTATTGGACCACCAGACGTACGGCAATGCGCCATCGGGACATGGTTCATATCCCATTCATACGCACAAAATGGTTTGGGAAAACACACATTCATAGTGCATACAGCTAAAGAGTGGAATTCCGCGTCGGAGTCAGTTTACTGATAGCACACAGTGGGGCTTTTCACGTCAAGAGTGAATAGGCTACTTCTAGCCAAGCGTGCTCCATTGTCGACATTATTTCAGTCGAAAGACGTCCACTGCTGGACATAGGCCTCCTCCAAGCGTTGCCACAGCGACCGGTCCTATGCGTCTCGTATCCATCGTATTCTTGCGACCCTCACCAGGTCATCGTCCAACCCATCTATAATAATAAAAATTAAATAATAGACCCGTTCGTAACCCCACGTCTGAATCCCACTTAAAATTGACCCGATGTATTCCAAAGCTGTGATTATTGGCCGGCCCCATCCCATTCGGCTGCTCTAAATGACCTCAGTCACGGTCACAAATTTAATGAAATTGCGACTGTGTTTCTGTACAAGGTCGATTTGCAAAAATACTGAGCAGCTGTAGATACGTGCACACGGTCTGTATCAATACAAAAGAGCGACTGGGTCGTGACCTAGTGTCGTAGGATGTCAAGACAAGACTCTTGGCTCCGGATTTGTCGTTGCATCGCATTTGAAGCAATTTCGCTGTGACAGGCACGTGTCTTGCAGAAAAGTAGGTATCGTATTCAAGAGTATCTAGATTTAAAATGTTTCTTATGAATTCTTCGACACCGATTCTTTCTGCCTACTTCGTAAAAATTTTGCTTCGTAAAAACCGAAGTGGGTCTTAGAAATCTTTAAAATTGTAGATTTTTCTCTACTAAATAATAATGTACCATGTACGTATTATACACCTTAAAAACATACTTCATGAATCATTCTGTCTACTGGTGAAAAGAGCATGAAATCCTTTCAGTAGTTTTTCGCGTTCGTACAGATAGAGAAGCAGTGGGGGACTTCGTTTTATAATAATGAAAGATGGCTATAGTCCTATGTTACAAATAGACTACGTGACACATGAGCTATAAGTAATTTGATCCTGTTCTTTAAAGACTAACCATAAGATGGTTAAGCCTCTCGGGAACATGGAAAATCCGAAAGGTTGTGAGTGTGAGAGTGGGAGAAGTCATTCTTATGATTCCCCTACCATAAAAAAACCATAAGATGGTTAGACCTGTGCAAAATTTGGACAGTAGTAGACCATCGATCGACTATCTAGTACGAAACTAATTAGGGCCACAAAATTTACACTAAATAGTCAGGTTACTTACCTCATACCTAAGCTATTTACTAATTAAATTGAGGTGCTAATGAAGCCTTTATAATATTGTCGTTCAGTGAACCTTGAACCTCATTGATCCTTGCCTGAGTAGGCACATACGCTTACCTAACTTTCCAGAAATAAATGAATAAAAGGTCGCGTTCTAAGGTTTTATTGAAGGTCACGGGTCACACGTTATAATAACAAGAGCTTTTACCAGTCAGGCTTTTGAAAACTAACTTAAATCGATAATTTAGCCATCTTAACAGTCACCAGATTGTTTAACTTCAGCTGTACATTCATCATCATCTGCCTAGCCTTTTCCCAACTATCTGGGGTCGGCTTCCAGTCAAGCCGGATTTAGCTGAATACCAATATTTTACGAGGAGCGGCTGCCTACCAGACCTCCACAACCCATTAACTGGGGTAACACGGTACTTCATGGCACGACTGGAGTCAGATTTACTGGCTTCTGACTATCCGTAACGAGCTGTACATTAAGTTTTTATAATTACTTAATTATCGAATGCAAAAACTGTACGTGTAATACCCATGGGAACAACGGCAGACAATTGAGACGGGTTCGTCCGTCTGACCTTGTCTCTATTCTTGTGTTCATCCACTGTGTTGGGTTTCCAACATGTTCACTTGTCTCGAATGTTTCCGATACAAACTGTTTGTCAAGTCTGAAGATCATATTAAGATAAAGCACGTTCATTGAGCACTACGCCGACCGGTAAGGAGTGGAACTTCTCGCCTGAGTTTCCTGATAGCTATGACCTGCAAAAGTTCCAGGTTGGTCATGCTTTACTCGAGATCGGTACTTTAGATCGGTGCTTTATCGGTATCGGCTGAAAGTGGTTGAATACCAACTGCCACTACCGTACAGAGAAGATTTCAGGGCTTGAGCGAATAATTTATTTCCATGATCGATGACATCCGATTTTAATTAGATGAGATAATCTATTTTAATAAAAAGGAACGTCTAAACGTGTCGCTAAGCGCAAAACCCGAAAATGAACGTACCAATTTCGGGTGAAGAAAAATACGGAAAACTGTAAAAAACCTCGTTTTTTTTATTACCTTCAAAATGTGTCTCGTTGTCAACAGTCAACGCCTTTGACAGAAGGAAGTCTGTTGGGTCACTTACTGTTAGATAAATGTGTGTGTCAACAAGAGCTAATTCATACCAGCGACCTGCCCCAATTTCTCAAGGATGTTACAAATCTTTGAATTTTCAGCTTTCTTATACCGAACACCTAAACCATCCTCATGAATCACTGTCTATCGGTGAAAACCCCATGATATTCCGTTCAGTAATTTTTTAGCAAACAGAAAGACAGACAGACGCGCTGGGGTACTTTGTTTTATAATAATTATCAAAGGAAAGTAAGGATATGCACGACTTGTAAATCCTGAACGATGTATTGAGGTAACTGTAATCAGTTGTTTGTACGGTCGAATACGCGTAACGCTGTTAACTAGAAGAACAGACGCAAAGCTTACGAGCGTGGTGACTATTTCTGGTCATGATTTCGTTCTGGCGGCTTACTGCGCCGATTCTGATAAGTCTGTTGTTATTTCGTATCTACGAATCATGTTAGCCTAGTATTAATTACTGTTATTGACGTACGTTATTAATGAAACAATTATTTTTACTTCAGCTACCTTAGAGATAAAACTGTAAAAAATTGGATTGCAGCCTCTTCCCAAAAATTCTGCTCTCAATTTCTTGAGAGATCTAATTCAGCACATGGTAAAGATCACATGAACAGTTTTCTTACCCGGAGTGGGTGTACCCAGGGCAACGGCCGGGCAATCGCCAACGCGAAGTAGAATTTAGAGGAACTGTTGTTTCTGGGTCGTATTTACGTTAATGTTGACTGTATCGCTATAAGTAACCGAGGTGGATCAGCCTGGTTCTTGGTTTAAATCCTGTAAAGCTGTAAGCTCTGCTACTGTAGCTGTTTACGTCATGAACCAGCTCATATCCCTATATAGGCATTGAATGACGTGGATTTAAGTGTTATTTGTTGATTTTGACGATTCTTTGGATCCGAATTCCGGGTATGCCTCCGCAAGTGCAATAAACCCTTTATAAATACAGGAAGAAAACATAAAATCAGTTTATTTCGGTAACTTATTTCTTGAACAAACATCACTTTAAGTCCACAAAATAACTTGATTTTAGACAAAACAACGTTGAGTCAGCCGTATGGAATTATGTTCTATTTTTGCTACATTCATTGGTACTAGTTCTAGACTCTTGCCAAATTATAAAGTTACGACAAAAATATGTTCGCACTACTACAAATATATGAATATCTGCCTAGGTCACGTTACTGAATTGTATGTCAATAAACTGCCACAAAAGGTTGAAAAAGTATAAAAAATACCTCAACTTTTTGAATTACTACTTACTGATTTCTTACCGTCCATATTTCATTTTGTTGTTACTCGATAAACCTGAAAACGAAATGACCAATAAAACTTATTTAACCAGCAATATTTCTTTTTTATATCTTTCAAATGTTCTCTGAATTTGTCCAGGAAAATAGTAAAATCAAATTCTAAACTGTTGTGTCGTAGAAAACATTCAACTTTCCAAAACAGACTTTTTGCGCTGAATTAGAAATGCTAGTGCACAAAGCCTTACTATTTTGAACGTCTTGCAACTTTGAAATCCTCAAGTCTTGAATAAGGAAACTAAATACTAAGCAGCGGTAGTCAAGGTTGTCAGTCAGAAAGTCATTGAGGGATAGAAGGACATATGACTGACTGGCCAGTCCAAGATTTAGAGAGGAAACCTGCTTCGAGATGAATGACCCGCGAATAGATTTAGAATCTTTGGGCTTGGATGTGTCTGCTTGCTTCTTACCGTGATTGCGTAGACTGCAAAGTGACATTCCGTGTTATCGCGACCATATAAAGTAAACCGAAACTTACAGAACACAATTGGGTTTTAGTCAGCAAGTCTGACAATCCCTCTCACTACACACAGAGCGGGAGACGTTAGTTGATGATTTCGCACTCAGAAAAAGAGGCCTGATGTAGGTATAGCATAAGGTCATAATTATACCTACATCTTTTATCTTTTGCAGACCAACATCACGGGTGCATTTTCATTCATTCTGATCATGGGATTTTAAAAACGAAACCCGCAGTTGTTTACTGGTTCTGCTATTAGTATCGGACTTATGACTGAAGATTCTAGTTAGTTACTAGAATCTTCAGTCATAAGTGTACTCGTACAGTGCTTCAATTTACAATTAAATTCCACCCACCTTGGCATACTCAGACTTTTACGACGTTTATGGGTATTTGGAATAGTCATAGAGCCATGTGGTAGTGATTAATTATAGACGTTGCATTACAGAATACAACAGCTTCATGTAAAATACTAGTTTTATAATGTGCGTTTAGATAGACTGGAAGCTACCCTCAAAAATCTACCTGAGCTTTTTCCCAGCTAAATTGGGGTCAGCTTTCAGCTGATGATTTTAAATGGCGCGGCTGCATATCCTTCATTCGCGCAGAAAAACCTAAAAGACCCCTGGGCTTTTGTGGGAAAGACCAAGGAGCGGTTTTATTGAAATAAGAATCCCATCCTTAGCTCAATAAAACCAGTCTGATAATCACCATCAGACAACCCAATAAATAAGAAACTCTCTTGAACCTGTCTTGTCCAAGGGTATTAGATCTGATGATCTGGTGGCAGACTTTCTGGCTTCTGACTATTCGTAATGACTGTGAAGGGTTTACAAATCTCGGTGTGTTAGATGGTCACTCATCTACAGAACGACCTCGGCAAGCTTTGCTTAACCTTCCTACCTCAAACCATGCGGCTGTAGAACTTAGGCACGAGCCCAATTTAGCTGAAAAAGGGCTAAGCGGACTATGATGACCATAGGAACTACGAATGTTGATAGCGTTATTAATCCAGGGACCAAATAGTATTTAAGATGAAAGCTACAGGTTCGAATGTGGCCCTGTAGTACAACATTATTAATTTATTATGTCAAGGAAATGATGTTTGCGAAAATTTTATATTCCACTTTATTAAACTCAATCAAATTATTGCCTCAAAATCCACATCATTCTGACTGTTCATGGTTCTAACTATACTGCTTAAGTACTTTAGCACTCTGGATGATGTGAATATGTATAGGATAACACTCCAGACGTAAAGATGTCACGAGAAAACATTAGTGCTGTTAAGTGCTAGTAATAAAACTTCCTTACGCCATTACTGCGAAGTTACAAATGACCACAAAGTTACTCGGCTGGAACTTACCAACGTATCTAGGCGTGAATTCTTGCTGTACAGAATAAAAATTGGCCAAGTTTGTCTCTGATTTGCATTTTTATAGTGTTTCATCATGTCTTAGTAGGCTGTTTATGCTTCTGAATATTGTCTAGACAAGACAGTCTTCCTGTTTCCGTTTGTATAATTAATTTATTTAACTAATATTGTAAGGAGCAAAGATTTGTATCTTTGTTTTTAATGAATAAACTTAAAAAGTATCGGACCGATTTTAAAAATTCGTTTTTCGGTAGAATGCTACTATATGATAAAAGCATTAGGTAATAAAGGTACATTTTCGATTTTGGAACATTTCTCCGACATTCGTTTCGTCGTTTATCGGTTCACCGACATAACGATTCAGTTTTCATTTTTTCTCCGACATAACTTTTCGACGACGAACGTTTCGCCGATATAACGATTCACTTTTATTTTTTTCTCCGACAGAACTTTTCGACGACGAAAGTTTCGCCGACACAACTGAAGGATATTCTTATCATCTAAAAATCGTTTTATGATGTTTTTTTGATCTAATTTCTACATGGGCATGGATGTAGCGTTGAGGGTCACAGTTCTAACCTAACCTAACCAAATGTGTTGGGGTGCCCTAAAATATGACTCAAGAGGCAGTGGATTTTACATCTTTGCACCATACTAGCAGGCATTTAAAATTCGTTTTGCCGATAAACGGCGAAACGAATGTCGAAAAAACAAACAATTTTTAAACGTAAATTGTAGAAATTAGATCAAAAAACATCATAAAACGATTTTTAGATGATAAGAATATCCTTCAGTTGTGTCGGCGAAACGTTCGTCGTCGAAAAGTTCTGTCGGAGAAAAAATTAAAAGTGAATCGTTATGTCGGCGAAACGTTCGTCGTCGAAAAGTCCTGTCGGAGAAAAAATGAAAAGTGAATCGTTATGTCGGTGAACCGATAAACGACGAAACGAATGTCGGAGAAATGTTCCAGAATCACATTTTCTGTTTGCACGCGGGCGAAGCCACTGGCTAGTAGATAGATATAAAAAACTCATCTTCATGTTTTACTGGGAAAGTCCGCCGTGGTTTTAATTAAACGTTTTTTTTAATGTCTTACAACTTGTAAAAGGAAAATCCCAAATCATTCCAGGAACGGGCGCTTAATTTTTAATCAGTCTGTATTTAACTGTCCGTAAACCCACTTTCCAAATTAATTATTGTGTCTGAAATTGTGACATTTACTCGAGTAACTTAATAACAAGGCATTATTGGCTGTGTAATTACCTCCTTACATAAGTGTCTTTAAAACCATATACTAGTATATTATGTATGGCTAATTGACTGCTTCGTCTGGCCTTCATCGATTTTGAAACCTCGAATTTTTTCCTTCAACTGACCCATGTAACTAGTATTTTATTTCTCATCAGCGACATTTTAATTATTACGTTCGTTAAAATACCTCGTTATTTTCCAAAACATAATTTAATAAGCCTTCGAATTAATTTCAATGTCGTAATATAAATTAGTAGCTGTCGCCCGCGGCTCCACCCGCGTGAAATTAGTAGGCACTTTACCTACCTACCCGATATTACCAACCGTACCTTTGTAAATTATAGCCTATGTGCTAATCCGGAATATGAGCTATCCTGGTACCAATTTTCATCCGAATCCTTTCAGCCGGTTGAGTGTGAAAGAGTAAGAAACATACATGACACATGCAATTACCTTATATGCTAGTGTGAAAATATGCATACTATTCTCATTTTGTTGGAACAATAAATGAGGTGTTGAAATAATATGTTCAAAAATGTCGCCACATTATGACTAATTTCGATACAAGACACTTGATTGCAATGTGGTGTTGTTTTGTATAATCATTATATTTAATGCGAAAATAAGCGACCTCTGAAATAACAGCTGGCAATGAAGCATAGTTTTTTACCTCTTATAATTGAGTGTCTAACCTTTTACCACCCCTTCCTCTAGAAGATTTTTATTTCAATCTGGAACCCAGTCACTAAATAAGAATAAAATACACGAACTATCTCCCTTAATTCTACTTACGAACAGTTGCTGAAAATCTGAGGCTCTCGGTAAAACTGCTGTCAAGTTCCCTTTTACTGTTCTAAATGGTCCGTTTATTGACTTTAGTTTACACAACAACCTTCTCCCAATATTAAAGTCAGCACCAAATCTACATACAGCACATAGCTGGCTGTTTGTAGATTTTAGATAGACAACAGAAACTGGGTTACTCTGAAAATACGTTCGTTTTATTGTCCGGAAGTTTTCCTTTATGGATGAAAGTTCGTGCACAAGTGGGGCTCCCTTCCGTTTGGCTTAGAAATTCAGAATGTGTTGTAACATGAGAAATGAAATGTTTGCTCTCACATAAAAATTGTTGAAGCCATTAACTTGCATAAGAATGAATAATGTTTGCATATACTTGATAGTAGAAACTTAATAAAAAAGTACTCTGAAAATAGCTGCAGATTGAAGGTCATGAAATCACATTTATATGAGCAATTGTCCGTTTTAGTTGGACTCATAGGCAAGTGCGAATAGTTGATTGGAGGTTATTCAACTGTTGAGTGAACAAAAATAGCGCGATCGCTGCGTCCGCGCTTGCCGCACTGTGTCCGCCCGGCATACGCCTGCCTGATGACGCCGGCTCCGTAGCAAGTCGCCCCGGGACCGACGACTATGCTTCCGGGATACACACACTCTAATTTGGCCCAGTCTTCGATTGCCAACGTGTAAAGTATTCATCAACTTTGACATGAGTCGTGTCCGCTATTAATTATTTGCTGCCAGCTTTTGATACTGCGTCGTATGTTCCTAATTCTTTGCCTATGAAACTTTTCTAGGTCGGCTTTAAGGTCCACAATACCACAGCTAAGTTTCATTTTGTACTTAATGGAAATTACAATAAATTCTCTTGTACCTCGTCGATGGCATGAGTCACCGCCACGTTGCTTGTATTTCGTCAGTTTCGTGTTTGATAGAAATACTCTTTAGAACCGAGGTTTCAGCAATAAAATTGAACGTGGGTCGATGCATCAGCATGTTGTGACGTCAAGATTTGATATTGGGATTTATGTTGTCTTTATTATTGCGGTCCTAGGTGCCGGGCGGAGACGGCGGCGGCGCGGCTTCGGCGGCCGTGCCGGGTCGCGGGGAGGGCGCGGACGCGGATCGCGATATTTATAGAGGCGCCGAGACGCCGGCCCCACACTATCCCACATGTTAATTGGCTACTTGCGCCACATTTTTTCTGGACGTCACCGTGCACGCTCATACAACGCCAATGCCGTCCACGGCCGCGGCGTTTCCGACCGAGAAACATTGACACCTATGTAACTGGCCTAGATATGCCAACAGTTTAACGCTAGGATGACGTTGTAGCACGTGAAAACAAACAGCGATGACAGTTCAAGACCCTTTCGTGAGAGCTTTGTAAGTGGCAGATGCATGGCGACCTCGGCAGTTTGCAAATATTTGTTTGAACTTTCAACATACCAGTATCATTAGTCTGGGCAATTATGTTTTTTACGCTGATACATAAATTATTGAGAAAATTAAAATTTGCCATGAATGACTTCGGCAATAAATAATGAGAAGAACAGGTGACTATTCAAAGAAGAAACTATTAAAATTTAAAATTGTCAAGGTGGATCGAAATAGAAAAAAATGTCCGAGATGTAAACGATGAGTCAATGTCAAATAGTTTCAGAATTGAATTGTTTTATCTCGGTTGAAATGAACTCGTGAAAGAATTTTTAAAGTTTTATTCCTAGTTGGAATTTTTTAAATAGAATTTTGGATTCCCTGTTTAAATAATGCGTTTCGTGTCTGGCTTGTGAAGAGGGGTGGACTGAGTTTGTAGTATTTTCTAATGGATATAAACACGCAGAGGGGTGAACCACTCTGTCAAACATGATAAACAAATGTGTTAACGTAGTTAACGCCACCCTCCTTATTTACTTTTAACCAACAGTTCTGATTTAGACGAGTAGGTAATAGAATTTGTTATATATTCGGACATTTGCCGTTTAATTTGGGGATTATATTTTCTGTCGCCAAACTTTATATTTGTCATCAAATTGTATCACCTAATAAATAGATCTATCGCCAAGAAATATTTTCGTTCTCAGATAAACAAAACGTGTTTCCAGGTATGAATTATCAAACAAATAAGAGATGGATCATCAATAAAATGTTGTGCATTAGAGGAATATTAACTTTGTTCTTATAACAATAGTTTTATTACAAAATTAATAGCTTTGTACTCAGAATGGTAGATCTGTCGCCAAATAAATCGATTATTTTATCAATCCCTGAGTGCAACTCCTTTTTATTTGTTTTTTTGTCACCAAAACATTAGTTACATTTTATTTCGTTCGTTTATTAAAATAATAGTATTCCTTACCAATTTAATACATCAATTTAGAATTTTGTTGAAAATACATATTTTCAAAGAGGCGGAGAAGGGCCGGTAGGACCGAAGCCTCTGGGGAACACGGAAAATCCGAAAGGTTGTCACCGTGTCCCCCGGATCGAAGGCAACGAAGGAACAGGGTGGGGATTAGTCAGTAAGAGACTGCCACGCCCTTCCGCTCCACCCAAGAGCGGAAGAAGTCATGCTGATGATTCCCCTTCCAAAAAAAAAACCTGTTGGGTTATGGTTCTGGAAATTAAGATCCTTGGGGGAGGCTTATGTCCAATTAAGTAGTAGACTCAGGAGTTACAGATAGCCCACTCTCCAGAGCTTGCATGGAGGAGGACGAGACTGCAACTCATCTGCTGCTAAGCTGCCCAGTAGTCGCAGGTTACAGGACAAAGCACTTCGGAAACCCAGATACTCTCCGTGATATGGTCAGTAACACCAAGGCGCTGCTGGCCTTTCTTGAGGAGCGGGGGTGGATCGAATAACACTTTTGTCCCACCCATACGCAAAGTACGCGCTTTAGTCGTGGAGTTGCAGATATATAATATAAAATAAAATACCAGCCCGTTATACTATACTAAGTAGTAAACTCTTTTGGTTGAAACGATGATGACGACAACAATTAATTTTTGTGGATCTTTATGAAATTTTCTAGTAACACAATATATGGTTTATTGGTGATCTCTTTCAGTTAATTTGCTTAAATGCTTATTAGGACAAACCTATTATAATACATACAAAAACAATTATTTGGTACTAGACCCTATATCTCCATGATTTTAGGTGATTTATTGGGGAATTGATTTTACATTGTTTGATGACTACATTTTGGCGACAGATCTACTATTTTGAGGACAAAGCTATTATTTAGGAAACACAAAACGAATTAAATTGGCGACAGCTTAAATGATACCCGTTTAATTTTCTGCAGCCGAACCGCAAACATTAACGTAAATTACGTTTATTGTAGCAGTTTATGTTATCTAGCTCAAATAACGTTAATTCACAAATAGTATCAGTTAGCCAACTCTAATATCTTCTTAACCTAATTGTAATACGCAAACGAGGATT
This sequence comes from Mythimna separata, assembly GCA_030763345.1. NCBI lineage: Eukaryota > Metazoa > Arthropoda > Insecta > Lepidoptera > Noctuidae > Mythimna > Mythimna separata. The sequence continues at coordinate 18,836,111 of CM061171.1, read as the reverse complement.
TAGGATTACATAATATCTTTATCACATTATAAATATTTAAAGTAGTGTATTCATAGTTAGTTCAACTTTAACTTCTTGGAGGATTAATTCCCTCAAGCTATGAGGAAATGCATTCAGGAAGAAGTCTTTAAAGCCATTTCTACCTAGCCGAGTTGTAACCGTATGGAACATGCTCCTGGAAAGGGTTGTAAAAGTTCCCACATGAAAGTGCTTTAAAAATCGGTTAGACAGACCTAATCTCTCTAAACTATATTGAATACACGCGTAAGCTAATAGCTGCTAGTGTATCTTACTAAATAATAATGCATCTTCAGCCTTCATCTGTCCGCTATTGGACATGGCTTCACATTCGCACGTCAATTATCGACATTATTGGTAACTCGTATGCAGTTTCTATCAGCTACCTTTCGAAGATCGTAGCTCCACTGTTACGTTTCCCGATTCGAGGTCTGATTATTTTTTACAAGCGGGATATCATCAGATAACTTCTCCCGTTCTGGGTGGAGTGAGAGTGAGTGTCCTTTGTGTTCTATGGTCGGATTAGTGACACTTTCAAACAATCCCGCAGTCTTGGCAGGCATGCTGATTCGCGTTCTTCATTCAAGAATACGAAGATTAATCCTTCGTTTTCTTGAATCTGATGTTTTGGAAAATTTGTGAAAGTTAAAGGCACATTGTAATTGTGAGAACTTCTTATCCCCTTCTATTACTTATAAGAAGTATTATCTTTTGTTAGGGGTATGTGGAACAGGGTGTTAAATCACACATACCTCCTTTGAGGATGGATCCTCTGAGCAGACGGGAGTTTCATCTGGTTCAGGCAACTGTCCTTTAGTTCATTTTGAACTGTTGTATGTTCTAATTGCGGATAACTCTGATACGGCAAAGCAGAATTTTGAATTTTTGGTTCTTATATGACCACTTATAGATAGCTACATCCTCTTTTATTACTTCTTTGAGAACATAAGCCTATATCGAAGTGAGATTAACCAGACAGCAAGTTCTTAACATAGCTGACTGCCCAAGGCGATGGACATGCGATTAGCATTACCTCCTCGTCAAGTCTTTTATAATGTGCCTTAATCCCCTTCCACGGACGTCTCGATCCAATATTTTATTGCAGTATGGCTTCTATCGATATCAACATCTCGTGTCGATACAGCTTGGCACTGTTTTCTTTGTAACAAAACACACTAGTGCGAGTAAATACAGGGTGTAGAATCGTCTCATACCATTTGAGTAAACGAAATTGGTTTCGTCTGCCTCTGCACCTAAAACCGATGAAAGACCTTGACACAAATTTCATATCCGTTTAGTTTAAGCCAAGCCAATTTTCGACTTTCGTGCGCGAGTGGAACCATCTGCCAAGTTGTATCGTGTCGTGACGACCCTAATTAAGTGGATTAGAAGTTTAGACAAGCTTTAAAGTTTAAACTTAACTTCCTAATCAATCTTTTCGGTCAAGGTTTATTTACGTCAAATATAAAACGCCAGGGTGGTGGATTGTTCGAAATAGTTACCGTAGCACTGAAAAAAGCCAACTGAAAGAACAATGGGTTTTGTCAGTAAAAGTATTGAAATTATACTGACTAAAACCCAGTTCTTTCAGTAGTTCTTTGTGAGGGCCACGGTAACACTTTTTAATAATCCGCATCTAGATCCTGACAATGAGCAATTGAAAGAACATTGGGTTTTAGTCAGTAAAAATTCAATAAGTACTTTTACTCACTAAATTCCACAGCTGTGCGCTCCTTCTTGCTAGATTTCCCAAGTTAAAGAATCAGTTTAGTATTTCTATCTTTGAATACGTATCACCCTGTATAAGCATGCAAAGTAAAGTTTCTATAGTTATTCATGGAGTCCATCGTCTGTAAGTCATTCACCCACCTCAATACGTGAGCACAGACGTTTTTACACTAGCAGCCAATTTGTCGGCATGTCGTCTAATTTGTTTCCTATTGTATGGTAAGTTGTCCCACATTGAACCAGGTAAATTTCAAAGTCTCATAGTGGGCTGGATGTTCCATCAATGCCTTTAATTTTTTGTGTATAGTTAGCATATTTATTTAGCTTCAATTTTGTAAAACATTAATTTCTCATATTCCTTTTAGTTTCGGTGTAAAACAGATTTTTATGAAAAATGATTTTTGGTTAAATGTGTACCACAGGTGGTACACATTTAACCAGGGTATCGTCCACATTGAGACACCTTATTAACGATGTCTTCTAGTTCAATTTATAAGGCAAATACTTTGTAATAATAATAATAATAAACAGTAATAATAAAAATCAGCCTTATATTTATAAAAATAACTTTAAATCATATGCAATTAAACCGAGAGTCTTAGTTTTATACATCACAAAACCTTTTCAGTCAAATTCTTATCATATTTTAATAATAAAAACAAAAGTAACAGTTTTTCATTATACACACAAATGTACCTTCCATAATATAACAAATTAAAATTAAATTAAAATAATTTAAAAAAACACTCCTTTAACGACTGGGGTGTACACAGTAAACCGTGGTTCAATGTGTACCACCCTCAGGTGGTTCAATGTGAGACACACCACGTTTTGATCACTAAACTCAAAATTTTACCGGCAAATCAATCTCTTAAAATCACGAATTATAGCTCTTTTAATTGCTAAATAACCGTAGAAAACAGTGTACATATAAATAAATTGATATTATTTAAACGAAAAAAGCTAAAAAAGAATGAAATTGGCAAAAAATATTTACTTTTTGAGTCAGTTTGCTTTCGAATACTCCTCACACAACCACTTTGCACGCGATCGCCACGCAAACTAGTGGGCAGGAATGGAACGTAAATACCTCTCTTTCACTCATATTAGTGCGGTTTGGCAATGTCGCATTTTCGAGATTCGGCGGTGGTTCAATGTAGCTGCCTGGTTCAATGTGAGACACCCGACCCTACTTCATTTATAGTTAACTATTACTTTAGTGTTGAAATTCGTTTTTATCTATATTTCACTAAAATATTCGTTTTGAGAATTTTGTGTTGGGTATCTAAAATACCTTGTAGGGGTTAATTTTATTATTCATCTCCTAGGAAGACAATATTAGATCTTAATATGAAAACTCATTAAACATCATAATGTATTGTTCCGAGAAACGCAGTCGCACAGGCATTTCCTCGGAATATAAGAAGTTCGAGTCACCAGTTGGTATTACTACAGTACCTACGTGGCAGGATATTTCCGTCGCCCAACCCAATATGTAGGTGGCTTTGCGACACTCACATATTTATAATACTGTTCGTTTCATTAACGATATTTACAAAGTAATAATTTAATTAATAAACAACTGCTGTGTCTCTTTCTCTAGCCAAGCGACGAACTCGGATTGCGGACTCAATCTTGTCTTCCTTCTCAATAATTTATGACACTTTACTTGCTCATACACCTAAATATATCCGCGTTTTATTTGATCTCTGAAAAATGCGTAGGCTATCAGAAAAATACGCTAATAGACTAACACTTTGTACTAGCAGATTTGCGGGCGTTAATGGTCTTGAAATTATTTCAGAACCGATTTAATTGAATCGAGTATTGCTCGCGATTTGCGCTCTTGCATTAAAAGGTTGAATACTTAATTCCATAATGAAAGTAACGTGCAATACTTTCTCATTTGGTCCAGTGGAAAGCTGCGCCATCGTCGCACGTGCGTGGACTGCGCAAACGATTCGTAGCGTGAATCACGTTCTTGAGAACAATGATCGTAGTGGTCAATGGGACATTAAGCCTATTAGCATTGCCTTTACCAGCGCCCCTACTTGATCGGCTATTAGTATTCACCGACTACGAGTATGCATAAATCACGGGGTCCCTGCTGACGGGAAAACTACTCTCTTTGCCAGCTTATAAACAAGCGTGGCAGATACACGGCGACACCTACAGTCACGCTGACGACTCGCCAAACGGCTAATTGGCCGAAGCTCTCTTCCGAATTCCGAAATGACTGTTTGGTGTTTCCCCAAATTATACCAAAGAATGCCCTGCTGTGGTTCGTCAGATAAAAACTAGACACGTTACACCAAAATAACTTTTATTTTCTCATATTTAATTTAATTTAAATAGATTAGTTTCGCGTGTAATTTGCTTGACTGTTTGTTTATCTGTTTAGTGGTGATCTGTGGAAAATTATTATATATTATTTCGTACGTTGCAAACAAATCTGTGTCGAAATAACGAGCCAAAGTGCGGTACTCTACACAAACCAGCATTGCAGTTGTCTGATACATGATATATTTTAATGACAGTATTTAAACAGGTCGTGATAGTGAGTTATTTGTTTGTTACAGTCACAATGGTGGTGGGCGAGAGCAAGCGCACCGCCAACATCATGGACGGCATTGAGAACACCGGTGACGTGCGGATGCACGACCACCGGCTGAGGCTCAAGCAAAGGTGAGCATTACTCCAGCCACTTAAACCCTACATTCACATAGCACAAGGATGAGCTATCTACTACAAATGGTCATAAAACTGTATTTCAAGATGGCTATAATTTATAAATTCTTGGCTAAATCTAATATGCTCCGAGCCCATGTCTCTTAAGCATTTATCCGTTCTCTCTGACACCTTTCTGTTTTTAACAATTCTCATTTTATTTATCATTAACCCATTTCTTTTTCTTTTCTCTTTTAGTTTACCTTTTACGAATTTTGTGATACTAATTTGTACGAGCAAAGGAAACTTGCTCTTGCAGTCCATCTATTTTGTACTCTGACAAATCGCTTGGAATTTCCATAGCCAGGCCTAAGCCACTGAAACAAATGCGCAAGCGCATGGCCCCTTTCGGATCTGCACTCGAACTCTTGTTTGTTCGAGATCTAAGAACGTAAAGCTCATACGCCATCCTTACGTCAATGCATGCTTACACTGGTATTATTTTAGAAACGTAACGCATTCAACATGGATCTTGTGTACGCGGCGTGGCGTCACATCTCCAACCGATGACCGGGTTTAGGGTGTCAGACGGTTCACCTACACAAGCAACGTCGGAAGTTTGTAGGCGTAAAGGTTGATTGTTACATCATTCCTTCCATAGAGATAATGCATTCATGAATATTATCATAAAAGACTGCTTTTAAGTTTGACCATATTCGTTTTGACCAAATTGGTTGGAATGTTGGGAATTTATTGATCAAATACTGATTGGCAGAGGCAGCTCAATATCAAACGCGGAACTAAATTATTCTGAAAAAAATAATTAAATCGAAAATACCTAATTAACGATTTTGGTAGATGACTACGTGTTCGTTTGAAGTTTCTGGTATCTCATCTGAATCATAGTTCCTAGTAGTTTTTATTAAAATTTTCTTTATCAATGCCTTGCCATATTAATACAAAGCGACTTCCTCAATAACGAATAAAATATGTACATAATGTTAACATCGGGTGAATGTCTTCGTGGACGCGAAGCCGATTCATTTGAATGTTTCTGCATTATTATACTTACTAATGCTAAACAAAAGTGTATTGCGTGCATTGTCGGCGCGTGGGCAGCGATCGATGCCTTCGGGTTAAAGTAATAAGAGAACGGCTGGTTTTCACAACAGTATTCGTCATCTATCTGTCTACTTTTACTTTGATATCTTGGCAACAAATGCTAATTCGTTTGATGTCGTCATCGTCCTTTTTAACTTATCACCATGCCTTTGGGTTCAATGTAGCATACATATATTCTCTTCTCAGTCTTATGTTAGCTTACTTACCTTTCCCTTTTTGAGCGATAATATCGTTCAAACAATTCATGCTTCTGTACTCGTACTTTCATAGTCAAAACTTGAACCCCTTTAATAATCTTGTATGTATCGCCATCATCATCTTCCTGCTTTTGTCCCATGTTACTTGGGATCGGCGCCGGCGCAAGTTTTTCTTTTAAGTATATCATTCCTTACACAATTCATCCATCTCTTCTTTTGATCTTGTATGTATGCCATCTAAAAATATCAACACATTTGAGGAAATTATGCAATTTTATCCTTTCTTGCACTCTGACTTTCATTTTCATTTCTGGAGTCAGATAAGAATATTATGTAGTTTCTATCGACTCACTTCCTCCATCCTAAACGTTTCGCCCAAACGAATGATAGTTCTTCCGCCCATCGCCGGATAAACAGTTAAAGAACTAAAAATAGCTTTTGTCCGCATTTTAAACAGTCATTTAGTACTCTTTAAATAGTCGACCGGATTCACTTTTTAAAATAGTAGTTGTACGCATTACGTTTTACTATAGGTATTTCTATTATTAGCGTCAAAGCGTTAGAAAGATTTATGTAAAGAAAGTAAAGTACTGCAAGATAAACGCTTTTGCTTATAATAAACTGTTCCCTACTCAGTAGTGGTGTGTGCGTTACCGTGACGCATCGATTTGCTTTATCGTTTTAAACCTCGACTCTAATCATTTGAGTAAATTGAACCGTTTTAGCTGTGATGACTTGTATTTGTCGCTTAATTTTCGGACAATGATTCCTCGAATTGCTGCACAAAAGATAGCCTAAAAATAGACCTCCTTGATTTTGTGTGAAAAATACTTAAATATAGCAAGTTATCGTAAGAAATCTAGGCAAATGAGGAATACTGCTACTGGGCCTTTATTAATCTGCCGTTGTGGCCTTGTAGGTTTATAACTGCAGCTTGCAATGAAGCAATGATGTTTAATATCCTAGCTAGCTTTAAATGACTATCCCATAAACCTAACATTTAACCTGTTTACTTACCATTTATGAATATGTATTACAGATTCGATATAGTAAGAAAACTAGGTCAAGGCACGTACGGCAAGGTGCAGCTGGGCATCAACAAGAAGACAGGCCAGGAGGTGGCCATCAAGACTATCAAGAAATGCAAGATCGAGTCCGAGGCTGATCTCATACGCATTCGGCGTGAGGTGCAGATTATGTCTTCTGTCAGACATCCTAATATTGTACATATTTATGAAGGTATGCAACATAAGATAAATTAGTTTTACGACTTCCCATCACTATATTTGAACGGTTGAAATTATAACTCGGGACGTAACATACATAGTTGCTATCCCGTTTAATCTTGCCATAACTGGTATTCAAAACTTGCACATGACTGATGAGAGAACATCAACTAACTGCGGTCATTATAAATTCCGCAATCATTTTCTCTGACATTTCCAATGCTTCATCGTATTATTGCGATCTAAATACCGCAGGAACGAGACAAAGACAACTATAAACTACAATATCAATCGGTGCCAAATCATCTCGTATTGGCTCTTTTGTCGTTACATTTCATAGACTAACGTCCGTCTGAGTTCGCTGTTCAAAACAACATGGCATGCGACCGGACTATAATATTATTGTAACTATAGTTTGAGAACTGAACTCGTTATAACAATCTGACTTTATGTTGATTTTCCTTTAGAAAATATTCAACCATTGTTCTTTAAAATATCGTTTATGTCTTTCAGTATTTGAAAACAGTGAAAAGATGATCCTCGTTATGGAGTATTGCTCCGGTGGTGAGCTCTACGATTATCTTAGTCAGAAAAAAGTATTACAAGAGGACGAAGCTAGGAGGTCGGTAGACTTTACTCCTGAATTTACTCTATTTTTTTTTTCGTTTTGACTTTGAAGTTAACCAATTGGATTCTGATGGTGTTGCAGGTTATTCCGACAGATCGCTACTGCTGTGTATTATTGCCATATACATAAAATCTGCCATAGAGATTTAAAATTGGAAAATGTTTTATTAGATGATACTGGTAGTGCTAAGGTTGGTAGAAATCCCTTCTTTTACTTATATATTTTTCCTTTTATTCGCTCTGCAAGACCTGCAAGTATCATTTTGTTGTTTCCAGATTGCTGACTTTGGTTTATCAAATGTTTTCAAAGAGACCTCGTTACTGTCCACGTTTTGCGGTTCACCTTTGTACGCGTCGCCGGAAATCGTTAAAGGAACGCCTTACATAGGACCAGAGGTGCGTACCTAATGTATTATTTAAATTATAAGCTTAAGTGCGAAGAGGCAATAGCCTAATCATTGGTTGTATTATCAACCACCGTTCTCGAAGAGAGAGTAATTTAGGTATCTTAAGCAGTGGGATAGCAGCCCAGCTATTATATCCTGATTTAGATACTTACCTAATTAGAATCTATTTGAATAAATACAAAATACTGTCTGTACGGTGTTTGTAACGCTACGGGAATCTTCAAAAGAGTTACTGTCCTTGCAACGGGCAGCTTAAGCACAGATGGATTTTAGTCAGTTAAAAATTTACATTCCCTTTCGCTCTTCCCAGAGCGGCAGAAGTCATTTGATGATTTCTCACGTAAAAAAAAAGAATAGATTAGCTATGGCTACAATTATTACAAATGCTGGTGATCTTTTTATTGTTTTTATTGATTCGAAAAGCTTCCAATACTGCCTCATGCACCCAGGGTTTTCTGGGCAGATGATTTCTACAAAGTTCATTGAATAGCTATTGAAGGATCACATAATGGTGTAGAATTGGGGAAGCCTGATGTTCAGTACTACTCCATTTTGAAAATAATAATATCTCTATAATCTAAATGTGTTGTTTTTGCTCCAGGTGGATTGCTGGTCGCTGGGTGTGCTTCTATATACTCTAGTCTACGGAGCTATGCCATTCGATGGCTCCAACTTCAAACGTCTAGTCCGACAGATCAGTAATGGCGATTACTATGAACCTAGGAACCCTTCAAGTAAGTTATCTTTGGTTTGCTTTATTATAATATCGCATAACTGTCGCTATGGGCTATCTAACATTGAAAGAATTTTTCAAATCGGACCAGTAGTTCCAGAGATTACCCCCTACATACAAACTTACGAATTTTACCTCTTTATAATATTAGTATAGATGAATAGCAATTGCATATGAGATATTGAGCCAATTACAGGTTCGCACGGGTAAAAACATAAAAGTACCTAGTAGAAAATTTAAGAACACCAAGAAGCAAAGAAATGTTGATCTAGGAAATACGTGACCTTTTAACAATTTTAAAATTTAATGCAAAAGTAAATGTCATTCAAAATCCTGATTAAATAAGCAAGATTCCTATGATATATTATGAAGGGCCAAAGTTAACTTAAAATAGCAGATTTTCGGAGGTCTTTACTGGAATGGTTGTAAACAAAATTATGATTTGATTTTAATAGAAACGTAGATAATATCTACGAGATATCTGTGTTTCCAAAATATCTAGAGAACAATGTGTAATAACGTCATAATCACGTGAGAGCGGTTGTATGAAAAGTAATGAAAATATATCTCAGATTACCCGCTCTGATGCCCGTTTTCAATAACCTACCGCAGTTCATAGATAGATACCTATCCCCGATAAACAGTAAGATTCTATCTATCAATCCACAACTTTTGGTTTGAAATGCTATCCATCGGTAGGTTACAGGAAAGCAAGTAAGGGCAAAAAGATAGATTTGTTTATCTTTAGTAGCTGCAACTGTAGATAGATAGCTTATTGAAAACGGGCGTTAGTCATAAAAACTCAGCCGTTCGTTATTGGCGTCAGGATTTTAACACCGCTACACTAAGGGCCTATTTCACCACCTATGATTAAGTTACCAATAACTTACTTGGCAGATAATTTCATACAAATTCTGTTCCAATTTTGGATTTATCCGAGAAGTAGTGGCTACTCGGACATTGTGAAACAGGCCCTAAGTGCCATAAAGTATGATAGATTACCACGAACTGCATAAACAGCTTTCAGGATAGCTACTAAAGAGTTCTGTTGTATGTTGCAGGCGCATCACCTTTGATTCGCGATATGCTCACAGTGGACCCGTTGAAACGCGCCGACATCGCCTACATTTGTGATAATCCGTAAGTTTGTCTCCTACATTTTTTAATAGATATGATGATGCTGATTACTTAAGAAAGAAGGAAAAAAGAAAGAAAAATGGTTTAATTACACGGAAAGACGAATACAAAAATAATAATAATGAAGAAAAATAAAAAGGGAAAATATGCGTCAAATCCGCGCGAAACGGCTGAACGCTCAGCAAAATGCCATGCCCTCATACATAAAGCGACGAGGGCACAGCGCTGGTTAAGATCTATCTATACATATTGTGGCCAGAAGGGCGTTAATGATCTATAAGTATCTTCAAAAAGCCCTTGTTGTAAGGAGCACACTGACTTTCGCTTGATATAAAACTGAGTTCGACCGTCCATCAATAAATTCTTATTTACACAGGATGAAACGTGTCTGTGTTTGTGACTGATATTCATATAAATAATTGTGTGTTTGACAGATTTCGATGACACTCAACACACGAGTAGGCCATGTCCTAGAATTCCTTATAATACCTTTTTCATTTACCTACCGTTTTCTTAATAATATTCTCAAGCAATAAAAACAAAATAAACTAAAAACTGAGTTCTACGCCATCTAGCGTGATAAAGACTATGCTCGATCTTGTAGTTTTCACCTTAGTTTGAAATACTAACGGTATCGCCCGCGTGATAGTAAAATGTTATCCAAATATGAGTGGAATATAGCAGTATCGGTTTTGTAATGTTCCCACTGTTGGGACTCAGACCTCCTCTCTCCAGGGAGGATGTTAATGCTAATAAATAGAATATACTTCTAGGATAAAAAGCAACCTATGTGCGTTTCCAAGACTTGTTCTATCCGTGTACCCAAGTTTCATCGAAATCCGTTCTTTCGACCGCCGCCGTCACGATAGATAACAAAGTGGATTTTGTCACGACCACCTTACAGATTAACCCATTATCTCCAAGCCTATTTCTATACGGCAATTGGCTGGTTTTGGTCTCGGATACCTATAACCATCATTTCAACATCAGCCTTTTCCCAACTATATTGGGGTCGGCTTTCAGTCAAGCTGGATTTAGCTGAATACCAGTATTTTACGAGGAGCGGCTGAATACCAGGCCTCCACAACCCAATGTTGCGATGACGTTTCGAGCGTTCGCATATCGTAGCTTGGCGCCGAGAGCACACTATTGCTTGACATAGTGGTCAAAAGGTTAACAAGTTGTTATAATCGTCAGATGGGTGAACACAGGCTGCGAGACTTCCTGCCTGGAGGAGGCGGAAGCCCTGGCTGCGCAGACGCCAGTGCGGCTGGACTTGCTGCTGTCGCTGGCGCCCGCAGCGCCCTCTAACTCTAACTCTGTTATGGTGCCGAATGAGGTGGGTAGTATTTAAAATAACTAGTTTACATTTAACATTACTCATCATCATCTGCCTAGCCTTTTCCCAACTATATTGGGGTCGGCTTCCAGTCAAGCTGGATTTAGCTGAATACTAGTATTTTACGAGGAGCGGCTGCCTACCAGACCTCCACAACCCATTAACTGGGGTAACACGGTACTTCATACATTTAACATTACTATTAGGGCCTGTTTCACAATGTCCGAGTAAGCACTACTCACTGAATAAATTGAAAAATTTGACAGAATTTGTATGAAATTATCTGCCAAGTAAGATACTCGAAACTTAATCATAGGTGGTGAAACAGGCCCTTACAGGAAAAGTTTTTAACCACTGCGTAAATTTTTTTTGGTGCCTCAGTGTAAGTAATAGAACACAGATCGATCTTCAAGGTTAAGCAACGCTTGCTAAGGTTGGTCTGTGGATGGGTGACCATCTTAACATAGACTCCTACTGCTGAGACTCATGCCTGTTCTATATGATCCATGGTGCCTCCATGATGGCACAGTGAGATTTGGTGGATGTCACATGTTTGAAGGTTTTTTAAGCTCTAGTATATTTGATCGTGTTCACGGGGCTAACTTGGCTAGAGATCGCCCTAGACAGAGAGGTTTGGAAGTGGGACATGAAATAGACTAAAAAAAAGTACTTACACATACTTCACCTGTTCTTAACTTCTTCTGTGACCAATTTTAGATCAGAGATGCTATACTTATATTTTTAAGACTGATTCTTTGCTAGTTCAATGATTTTGTATACTTCATATCACCCTTCATATATACCAAGATTTTAATCATATTATTTTTTTCACAGAATGAACTAGGTCCAGAGGAGAGCGGCACAGACCTCACAAGCTCAACTTCGATGGCTCACATTGAGCCCAGCAACTCTGCCGAGAAGAGGATTCTGGAGTTAGTTGCAGGTATGCTATTTACCATATATTATGGGTACTTAATTCAGAAACTCCAATATTGAATATCACTCACGGAGGAGCTTGTGGCTAAATAATAACAGCCGCACAGGTCGATCTTCAAGGTTAAGCCACGCTTGCCTAGGTTGGTCTGTGGATGGGTGACCATCTTAACATAACGAGTTTCCTCCGTGTCTCGGAAAGCACGTTAAGCCGTTGGTTCCGGCTGTCATTTGGAGATCTTTGGCAGTCGTTACGGATAGTCAGAAGCAATGACTATAAAACCACTTGACCGCTCATACGGGCGTCTCAGGCTCGCGACACTTTCATGATATAGCACTTATATTAGTTGCCGATATAAGTGAATTTTTTAGTACTGACCAGTTGTTGGATCTGTGCACACTCCTTAATTTTGGTACCTTATAAATATTTATTGAATAAATCCGAAACAAAAATGAGTACCTGTGCAATTAAATGGTGCGGGAAATCAACTAGAATATCTAGTTATAAAAAAGATGGCATAAGTTTTCATTGGTAAATAAAATTTGATATATTTATTTACAATATTAGCAATTATAGAGGGTTCAAGCTAAATTGGTTGGTTACGGAAAAAATGATACCGCGTTGATGTCTTTTGAAAAAGTCCTTTACTTTCACTAGAATATTAGATAAGTCTATCCCTTTCTATCCGTAAGTACTTTCTACGTAGTGCTGAAGTGACGTGCTAACTTCAAAACGCAGTTGATAATATTATTTTATCGATGATTTCAAATAATAAATAAAAAATAATATTACGTTTTAATGTTTTCGATTTCCAAATAATTCGGAAGTTAAAGAAAAGTGGATTAATGCTATTCTAAACTAATATTTCTTTTTTCATTGATATAATTTTGATTTAGAACAAAAACGTACCGATGCGCACTCCACTATTTATTTGCTACATATTGTTTTATTTACATCCAGTTAAAACCCTATCAATATAGTTTTAAAAAATTTAGAATTTGTAGATATCGATTTTATCGATATCGATATTATTGTTGCAAAACTGACTTGCGAATCACTATGTTTGGAATATTCGTCCTGACATTGTTGCATCCGCCAATCGCAACCGCTATATTTTCTTCGTCCCCCGGCCCGCAGCGGTGAGTCGTGTGCCTAAACGAAATCGGTCTATCAGCTCTCAAGTGGTTTAATTCTCTTTGGTCAGAAGCCAGTAAATCTGACTCCAGTCTTGCCATGAAGTACCGTGCTACCCCAGTTAATGGCTTGTGGAGGTCTGGTAGACAGCCGCTCCTCGTAAAATACTGGTATTCAGCTAAATCCGGCTTGACTGGAAGCCGACCCCAATATAGTTGGGAAAAGGCTAGGCAGATGACTGTACAGCCGCTAGATTATTCGACAGTGTAACCGCAGCCCTAGAACGCAAAGGAGGAAAGGAAAATGAAGGAACTACTATGGGTTTAGTCTGCAAAAGTTGGGACACTCTCTCGCTACACCTAGAGCAGAAGTTATTTGATAACTTATTACCTCAAAAACAGGGGTTTCTTCGTTCTACGCCCTGAACGAAGAATTTTGATAATTAAACAGAATAATAGTTCTTATCGTCAGCGACTTAAAGTGCAAACGCGTTCTAAGACTCCTTAGAATCCGTTTGCAGCCAGAGATTGAATACTGCCAATGACTGGATATACCTCTGATGAATTAAGTCTATTCAATGACGATGAATTCATCATTCGGAAAATCTTGTGCTTGACAAAAGAGGAAGAGAAGCCTTAGTTTATTGAGTTAGTATGTTGATATAATCTATGACTAAAAATAAACATCCCACAACATCGAGCCGATAATATTTTGACCCTACTGCTTATGAACCGATAGATTTAACAAATATATTTATTACATAACGTTCAGCTGACGTTGCGAGCGTTTTCTGCTATGACCTAACCTAAGTGGTATCATGCTACATTTAATCTACAGTTCTCCAGTACAAACAGTACAGTTTTGTGGTTTTTCAGTTCTTAGTTTTGATGAAGTACCGTGTTACCCCAGTTAATGGGTTGTGGAGGTCTGGTAGGCAGCCGCTCCTCATAAAATACTGATATTCAGCTAAATCCGGCTTGACGGGAAGCCGACCCCAATATAGTTGGGAAAAGGCTAGGCAGATGATGAGTTCTTGTTAGCATTTGAGACTATAACCATATTCATTACTTTGTCAGAGGGAGGAGAGGACGCAATAAAGCCGTCTCCGACTCGCACGATCGTGTCGGCGACGGACAACAAGCGTAAGCTGGAGCTCGCCATGTCGGCTAGCGGCCTGCAGAGGAAGAAGGAGAGAGTGGCCAGGTATGTAACATACTTCTTAAATTATATAAAATTTTCGTGTTTGTAAGAAAACTCCTCCGAAACGGCTTGACCGATTCTTATAAAATTTTGTGTGTATATTGAGTAGTTCTGAGAATAGGCCATTAAATGGACAAGTTTTTTTGGTAGAACAACGTTCGCCGAGTTAGTATACTAACATTTAACATGATGGGGTTACGCTGCATCGCACACTCTTCCTTTGTTTTCAAAAAGTTAGATTTTCGTGCGTATGCCTCTATGAAATATTCTTTTACATATTATTAAACAAAAACCAGAGTGGAAGAGGGATTCATGGAGAAGGTTTGGATATATTATAGGTTTAGATTATAGTTGAGAAAAGCCGAGAATTTCAAAGATTTGCAAATTATATGACTTTCAAAAGCATATTTACAGTGGTAACATCGACACAATCATGAACATGTGTAAATTAATTTTACTTTGATGTAGCATTTCTTGTGCTTTCAGTTTGGTGTATTGATCTCTAATATGATAATTTATTGTTTCAGTTGTGCGAGCATTGCGCCGCAAGCGCCAGTGTTGCCTGAAGAGAGTTCACCAGAAATACTACCCAATGATGAGCCCACTTTGGCTGATGACTCGGTAAATATCTCGTTATTATCCCCGATCGCCTATCTCTTTGTCTCAAATTAAGTGCCAGGTATTTAGAACCTACTGATTATGAATCTAGGGGTTATTTTTTCTTATGATCCTATATACAGTACCAAGCAACAATTGAGAAATTATTAAATAACACAGATACAAAAACGTGTGTTTGTTAACGAATCGTTTCCTTATTGTCATTTTACACACTCAGTGGCATTTGATAAGCACGATATCCGTGCGATGAGGAAGTGTGGTTGAATTCCATTCGCATTTAGTTACCACACCTTTCCGCAACGGATAAATATTATTATTATTGATAGGCTCGCGCTTTACTATCACATCTGATGGTAAGCAATAATGTGGTTGTAGTCCCCTACTACGAATGCATGTTTAGAAGTAATCACTTATACTTCACTCTTGACTTAAAACACTCCTGATTTTAGCTATCAGGACACACTGACTCTGTCAGTCAATTCGAAGGCTTAACTTAAAAACAGACACTCTAATTAACGTCACAACTTTCTCCCCAGGCAATAACACCGAACCTAAAATCATCAGCGACGATCACAATCCAGCCCGCGCCCGTAGAGCTGGCGCGAGACCTCACGAAGGACATCGTGAAGGAGCCGCCTAAAGAGGACGAGCCCGTGGACAAGCCGGCCAAGCCGCGCGTCGTTATCAAGAAGAAGACCTCTCCTACCAAGACTGTGGAGGAAAAGCCGGCGGAGAAAGTTGAGGAGACTAAGGTAGGGACCGATTGTGTAGGATACTAGAGTGCGTCTAATGAAAGCGCGACCTGGAGTTTTCTTTTTAAATTTAATTGGCAACATTATTCAGTGGCAATTGTAAAAAAAAAAATGAAATGTCAAGACATGATTCTCCTACTAGTTAGTAATACCACATACAACATTTTTGGATTTAACCTCTTTTTCTCAGGCCGCGCTTTCATTAGACGGACTATAGTAAAGCCAGTTGAAATAAAGTGACCCGATTTTTACAAAACTTGAGTTGATAACGTGACAAGTTGTGTATCATCAGAACCCTCATTTGTTGGAGGTCCTTAATAAATAAATAATAATCGGTCGCATTCGAAACACTATACTTCGCTCCAAAACGCACCAACGATAGGGTCGCCGCAGACCAAGGAGATGGCGAGACCACTTAGAGGTCTTCCTAAGGAGCTAATGGAAGAAATGGAGGGAGGTCTTTGCCCAACAGTAGGACAATGTAGGCTAGATATAATAATAATATAATACATTAGTACACATCGTGTCAGAGATATCGATCCACAAACCTGTACCATCAATCCAGCACATAATTCTAGAGCTTTCCGTGGTAGATTTTTTCTTCAACGCGTTTTATTTTTTATTTTCAAGTCTATATAGAAATATCAATCGTTTTTTTGTATGTTAGATTATTCAAATATTTAATTCACAGAGCTGATTTCGTTCTGTTTGTCCACAGCCACAAGAAGACACGACGAAGCAGAGCGCCGTAGCGTCAGCGGCTGACAAGCTGACGTCACTGTCTATAGCACAACAACCACCCGCCAACCAGGTGCCCAAGCCCAAGAAACTGTCCATACCAGGTAATTTGATTCATCATCCCTAACATTCAGCTGGCAGATACCCATTGCTAGATAGAGGCCTCCAAGAGCTGCCTCTCGCTTCCATCAGATTACCCCCTCACCAGGTACACGGACCCCTTGTGTAGGAAGCCGCTCCAACGCTGCGTCTTCAGATGGTTGCCACTTCAGATCCTTGTGGTCCCAATGATCATCTGTTCTGCAAGCAATATATGTATTGTGTATTTCTTGTCTTTTGCGATCCAGGTTCACGTTAACTCTTTCGAACAATCTCGCAGCTCTGTCAGGCGGCAGCCTCAGTGAACCCTGTCCATTTTGCTGACATCTCTTTGAGGCACCATGGAACAACGCCTAATACTGTCACTGACGGAAACTCTCATTGCAATGTGTTGAATACTTGTGACGCATCAATTTAGATTAGATATTTTACAAATTTCTTGCTTCTGTTTTCCACCAGGAGGCAACGTCGGCAGTTTCAAGGATCAGTTCGAAAGGAGAGCTTCTCTCACAACAGCACCTGAGGTCAAACGCAACATCTCTAAACCAGGTTTGTAAACTTTAGCTGAAAGTTAAAACGACATATTTTAAAATTAATCACGATATCTGAAGAAGGATAACTAATTTTTCGGTTGTTCTCTTGGTTAAAATCATATCGACACCTAATGTATCTTGAGAAAATGTACTGAGATAAATAGGCGATAGTTATACTACATAAACAGTCAGAGCTACGTGAACTTTGAGGCAAAAAATAGATTAAGTTCAATAATTTGGAATGTCCGATTTTAGCAAATTATATGGTATTTGACACACCATACACTAAAAACTAAATAAACTAAAAAGGTTGAAATAAGCGCCATGTAGTCTAACTATGGCCACGCTCAGACCCGTAGCTTTTACCTAAGTTATCGCGAAAGCAAGTTATCACAATGAATAAGTAGTACAATAGAATAAACTTTATTGTATTGTTTACAGTTGTGTCAAAGATCGCCAAGCCCAAAGCACAGAGTGAAGACCGTGAGCTGCAGTCCAAGACACCAGACAACGGCACAGTTCGGCTGCAACAGATTGGCATCGAGCCTTCACAGGTAAACATAGGCCATATTCACTAAACCGCCCGTATAAAGGCCTATTCAAACCTGAGCGATATTCGCTGCCGCTGTGGGTAGAGGTACATACCGCGCAGGTTTCGCTCAGGTGTTTAGTATCAAGTACCGCGGTTAGAGCGACCTGAGCGAATCCGTTTTGGTGTGAACAGTAATATTACTGCATACCCACTGGGTTTTCTCTGCCGCAGACGGTAGCGAATACCGCTTAGGTCTGAATAGGAATTTAGTACATAATATCTAGCGTATACTGTCCCACTGCTGGGAAAAAGCCTCCCTACGTGGCTTCCATAGTATTCGTAGTAATACATATAATGACAATAGGTACCAAATAGAAACTGGAGTAAAAGCGCCATTTTCATCTCGCTTGAATCAAAGTTCTATTACCAAAATTTTTATGGTAAATATTTCTGTGGTTCTGAGTATAGGATAAACTCAGAACCACTACCTGACGATTTAATGAATGAAATAAAACAAAATACTATTGGTACTATATTGTCACAGTTATATAATTACGGATTAAATCAAAATGATTCACCTGCGGTCGTAAAATGCAAATCTAAATAATACATTCACAGTCCGATAGAAAACACGGAACTGGTGACTGTTTCGATCTATATTTAGCTTTAATCTATTATTATCGTAACAATTACCTTCAGAGGCTATTTAAAGAATAATATAATTCATTTAATTGATTCATCATTACAGGAAATTGGCAGGTGAAGTTCACATTGTGGATGATTCACCTTTTATTGTATTATTAACCTTGCATCTGTTCATTGTTTATTTTCGAGGGTAACTAGTGTATCTAATAATGCGACAATGCTTTCTGTCCCACTGGTGGGCATAGCCCTCCTTCCAGTTTTCGCAAGCTCGCGCTTCCTCTTTCCATGACGTAAATAATAAAGTTTTGCCAGCGAACATCTCTTGCACAGTTCGGTTTAGGTCGTGAAATGGGTCTCGTTATTAGCTCGTGGTAGGGCCTCAGTTATGGCAAACTCTCAAAAAAAAAATACTTCGTCTCGCCATCTCCTTCGGCTGGCACAAACCTGTCTCAGTATTTAGAAAGAAAGAAAGAAAGAAAAACGGTTTATTTGTGCGGAAAGACGCATACCTACATGATAAGAATAATGAAACAAAAATATAAAATAAAAAAAGGGGGTAATATGCGCCAAAAACCGCGCAAAACGGCCGAACGCTCAGCAAAATGCCATGCCCTCATACATAAAACGACTAGGGCACAGCGCTGGTTTTCAGCGTTGGCCGGTCACAGTATGACAAAAAAAGACAACAACCAACTCTGATCTACTTTGGCCTACGATTTATTGGGCTTGCAACAGTCGTGACCTATCCAGTTCTATTTATGTTGGGTAAGGTTTTGAGCCATATCAGCTGGAAAAAAACTTATTCGAACTTGATCCGTTATTTGAATACCCCATCTTGAGTTTAGACTTCTGGATATTAGAAGAAAAAAATCTAAACACCGGTCAAAATTAGAAGGCTCTTTACTGCAGTGGGCATCTCGCCTTTGCACAGCTACTTTATGACTTTTCCACAGAAAGGAAAATGCAAACTGCTACGGATAAAGGACAAAGATATAAACAAAACTACAAAATGGTGTCTAATAGATCAGTCAACTTCAAATATGATAGCAGTAACCCTTGAACATGATTTACTTGTTAAAGTGCCTGAAGTGCTCATAAAATTCCAGCATTGAGGATTTAATGAACACTGATAAACGTGTCCACTCACCTACTGATCCCAAGCTGTGGATTAGGGTTAACGATCGACTCTAAAAAAACAAGTCTTTTAGGGATTGTGTTGTTTCACTACACTACAACTTGCGTCCACCTCTAAACATCATAGACACGCCTGTTTCCCAACAATGACGTGCCAAACAAACTTAGTAACGCATTCAAATATAAACGAAACACGTGCATGCGCCTACGACCACGCGCGAGAGACACCGCGGTTTTGGCGCCTACCGCCATTTTGTATAGGACTCGAACTGGGGTGGTCGTGTGTCCAGCTAAACCCTAGAGAATATTACTAGTTATTAGAACTAGTAGAAAACAGTCGACCACTTGCTTCAGTATTCAGAAAAAATACTGAAGTTTTAGTGACGAAAATCATAACACCTTTTTAACCGACTTCAAAAAACGAGATAATAAATCAAAATGACTATTATAATGAAAAAGTTTCGTAAAGTTATATACTATACGTCGTGCGTGTATTTGTCGCAGAGCCACACTGAAGCGGAAAGGGAATCGAACCTCCGTAGCGGCGTCAAGAAGACGGAGAGCGAGCCTTCGCACAGCTCCACTTCAGTAGACCCTGCTGTGCTGCTGCAAGATGCTAGGAGGTCAGTGATAAACATTGAGATGAATGTACCTAGTTGGTTTGTAACGAAAACATCATCTGGAAAAAAGTGTGTATCAACTGTGTAAGGCAGCAAAACAGTTGAGGGTAGTTGTAATTTTAAAGATTGTGTTTGTTAATAACTGGTGACATTGACTCACAAAACACACAATTTGAAGAAATGTTTTTTACGTGGAAACCTAATTCTTTTTCTTAAATAAAAGTAGCCTAAGTTACTCCTTAGAACATCGGCCAATTATCAGTGAAAGTCCCATCAAAATAGATCCATCCGTCTGCCAGATAACACCTCCCAATGTTGCACCCAATTAATTTTAAGCACTTACTGTGATATTCTAGTAACCTAGGTTGTTACCAGTTAATAAAAAAAATTAAAACAGTAGGTGCTATAGTTTAAAAAAACATAATGTTACCGGCAAAGTTTGTATTGGGTGTATTTGATGTGCGTGAGAAATGTTATATTTTTAACTCGTTCAATGTACCCAATTCTTGTAATGAGTTAACAGTCACCGAGAACATTAGTCGACATACCACACACATTCCATATTTACATAAGTACGTAAGGCGATACGTTACTATGTGACAATGACGGATGCTGTTTTCTTATACACTCAGATTAATGCCACTACTATGATGCCAAGCTATTTATTTGGATATGACTAATGTGGAACATAATTCGTAGGAGTCTACAAAACTCTATGGCGAAGTTGGTTGAGGAGAAAGCCGGGGAGGAGCATCGCCGTCGCGCCGCGAGGGATATCATATCTACAGCCATCCGAACAGGTAATAGAATATTTTTGTAAACTCTGTTTATCGTATACACCATATTTTTTTATGTCCTGTAACATCTGTAATGTGTAAACACGCGCCATTTAGCGAGGTCACGTTCAATACCTACGCAATTTCTTGTAACTGAAGATTATGTTCTGCAATTTTTCTGGTTTACTTCAATGACTTTTAGTACATTGTTCAATTGACTAAAAATAATGTTGACTCTTAAATCCTCTATTTAGAATATGACTACCGTAAAATAGCTATTGTTTGACATAATAAATGCCATCAGTGAGTAAGAATTTTCGACAGTAAATATATTTATGACAGAATCGCGGAAGTGCAATAGATATTATATGAGTTCTGCAGTCAACATCGCGTCGATGCGCGATCAGTGTTCTCAGTGCATGTTTTCTATCGTCCTCGATATCGTTGAAGTAAATGTACATTTGAAATATATAATAGAATAAAGCACCCTCTTGTGAAAGTTACGAAAATTCCCTTTTACTTACGATTACACAATAGCGAACGCTTTCGTCGAATCTAACACAATCGAGTAAGTATAAAAACTCGCACTAGGTCCTCAGTCTAAAGAGGGCTTTTCCCGACCCGTCGTCTATCTAACGTGAGCATAGTTTAATTCATGAATCCCCAACCGGTCCTATGAGACCGCGCTGTTATTGTTTTACTATCGTGTCTCGTTTTGTGGGTATGTGATAGGTTAAAAGCTTGTTGTTTGCTTCAACGCAGTCTTACGCTATGTTTGGTAAAGAGGCAACGCGAAAAAAGAAAGATAACGCTAACGCTTTGTTGGCATTTGATATTGAACACAAAACTTGTTCCCGGCAATACGTGTTAGGAAAAAAGATGCGTCATTCTGAGTCTGTTGTTAAATTTGCAAGGTTTTAATAGATATATTTTCTTTACATTACGTTGGATGAAACAACAAGGTTTTAAACGACTCACTTTGTCGATATAGGGATTGGAAAGGGCCTTTTTAAGTGTTTAGATACTTGGATTTGTTATTAATATGGAATGATATTCCGACTAAGCCGCACGGGTCGATCTTCAAGGTTAAGCAACGCTTGCCAAGGTTAGTGTGTGGATGGGTGAACATCTTAACATAACGAGTTTCCTCCGTGCCTCGGAAAGCATGTTAAGCCGTAGGTCCCGGCTGTCATTTGTAGATCTTTGGCAGTCGTCCCGGATAGTCAGAAGCTAGTAAATTTGATTCCAGTCTTGCCATGAAGAGCCGTGTTACCCCAGTTAGTGGGTTGTGAAGGTCTGGTAGGCAGCCGCTCCTCGAAAAATACTGGTATTCAGCTAAATAAAATTCAGCTTGACTGGAAGCCGACCCCAATATAGTTGGGAAAAAGGCTAGGTAGATGATGATTCCGACTGAATGCCCATGATATAAATTTGAATGGTACGAATGTTTGTTTGATGTCCAGGCAAGCCGCCCATGCCGTACGGGCGCTCGTCGTCCGCGGGCGTGGCGGCGCTGGTGTCGCCGCCGCCCACGCCGCCCGCGCAGGCCGCGCCGCGCGTGTTCCGCACGGAGGCGCAGCACCGGGTGGAGGACCATCGCAATGCCAACAGGTGAGCTGACGCAGCTAGAGATCCCATGCCGTACGGACAACATACATAACAATAACATCAGAAATACTGAAGAAAATAGTAACTCATCAGTGCAACTGCAAAGTAAGTAACGAACTTAATTTGTCAGGTGGTCCAACTCATCCTTTTAGGCCGTGCGCTGTGTTAGGCGTGCGCACGGCGTGAGCGCCCGCGTAGCGTGCTGTTTCATGTAATCTCATAGATCAGCGCTGCGTGCAGAGGGTCGCTCGTCGCACGCGGCGCGGGCGGCGGGCCCCGCCCCGCAGGCTACGGGTGCCCGTGTGACGGAGCACGCGAGCGGAGATGTTTCTAGAACATCAATTGTATTGGCGGCGCTGCGAGAGGCGCCCATTGCGGGCGTCCGCAACGGGTGTAATTTGTCCGCGACGGAGCACGGCGCGGGTCCCCGCGACGGAGCACGGCGCGGGTCCCCGCGACGGAGCACGGCGCGGGTCCCCGCGACGGAGCACGGCGCGGGTCCCCGCGACGGAGCACGGCGCGGGTCCCCGCGACGGAGCACGGCGCGGGTCCCCGCGACGGAGCACGGCGCGGGTCCCCGCGACGGAGCACGGCGCGGGTCCCCGCGACGGAGCACGGCGCGGGTCCCCGCGACGGAGCACGGCGCGGGTCCCCGCGACGGAGCACGGCGCGGGTCCCCGCGACGGAGCACGGCGCGGGTCCCCGCGACGGAGCACGGCGCGGGTCCCCGCGACGGAGCACGGCGCGGGTCCCCGCGACGGAGCACGGCGCGGGTCCCCGCGACGGAGCACGGCGCGGGTCCCCGCGACGGAGCACGGCGCGGGTCCCCGCGACGGAGCACGGCGCGGGTCCCCGCGACGGAGCACGGCGCGGGTCCCCGCGACGGAGCACGGCGCGGGTCCCCGCGACGGAGCACGGCGCGGGTCCCCGCGACGGACACCCGCGACGGACGCCCGCTTAACGCAGCGCACGGCTTTAGACACGTGCCACATGTCCGCTCACCATCACAAAACAAGCGTATGTATCTGGTAGCTAGAAAACTTCCAGAAACAACAATCGCGTACTTTCGTGTAAAAAAGGTTCGATCCTGTTAACAATTTTGATGAGAAATGTTATTCTTCCGATTGTGGGGGTCAGAATGATCTTGAACAAATTGTGATTGTTCCAGTGGTCGCGGCGTATCAGTGGAGCGCATCATCCCCATCACCGTGGCCGCAGAAGACTCCCCCACGTCCCCGCCGCCGCTGCCCGCCATGCCGCCGCCGCCACTCACGCCCGTCACGCCTCTCACGCCGGGCACGCCCATGACGCCAGGCACGCCTAAGTCTGTGCCCACTGCTGCTCAAAGGGTTACACCGCTCAGGTTAGTTGTCTTAACCTAATTTATGTTTTAAATTATTATTCTGGTAATTCTGAAGATTAGAATTGGATACTCAACTTTTACTATTTTACCTCAGAAAGACCTTTTGTCCTATTTTTTTTTTGTTATTTTTGCTTGATAATTAATTCGTTGTTAAAATTTATCAAAATGAAAAATGATCATTTAATGTAATTTAAAAACCCTTGAAACAACTATAAGGCCGTGTTTCTAGTTGTAAGCAAATTGCATGCTAGTCTAATTACATTGCGCACGACCGCTGGACTAGATCATACCCCGGTAGTTCGCAATATAATGTAATTCAAATTGGATATTTGCTTGCAAACGCGGCAAGATAAAAGTAGCGGAGATAAATTTTTATATCAAAAATATTTTACCCTTCCCTCCTTCCTCCTCCTCCTCTCCTCTCTGTTTGTGTTGTTTGTATGGTTATGTTTTGTTTTACGCTCCTAAGTAAATGAAGACTGACCATAATATTTTCATACCATCCAGACGGCTGGCCTCAACGGAGTCCGGTAGCGCGAGCGAAGTATGCAGCAGTCCGGGCGAGCCCATCAAGAAGTCGGCGCGCGAGTTCATCATCCCCATCGCGGTCGAGGGCAAGGGCTACGTGACGCCAAGACAGCGTTCGCTGGAACCTGAGGCCGCCGCGCAGATGCCCACCGTGCGACACCACCGCCCCACCAAGCCACGGCGCATCAGGTATGTACTTACACTACTAGACTTTGTGAGGAGCGAGCACAAGCTGACAGGAGCGGCTTGTTGTTGTACCTATAGATTTAAGTTATGGTATAAACTGTACTGTTACTTTTTGTTGTACAATAAAGTTTATTCTATTCTATCGTCTCCATAGAGTTATGTAGAAGCTTTCACGATATATAAGACTAGAAGGTCTGAGCATCGCCGCCGAGTTGCTAACCTGCTTATTTTCTACCTTTTACTGTGACTTATTTATATTAATAGAATTGTGCAATTCAATGACGCCAAACCCGTCACATAATTGGACCACTAGATGTATGGCATTGCGCCACCGCACAGTGTGGTATTAGGCCCTAAAACTTGGTCAAAAATATTTTATGACTCGAACGACGATTTTTAGAGTATACAAGTTAAAATAGGTAATAAAAGACTCACTACAGTTAGAAATATATATTTATTCGTCACTATTATATACATTTTTATTGGTCAGGTCACTCTCATTAAGGAGATTTAATACGTCTCTACGCAATCTTTCTATTTTTCTTAAAATACAGATTCCGCAGCTTCTTCAGAAAGTTTACCTATTGGAAAAATTGCGTGTTGTATCACTTCAGCTCCTTTACGAAGTACTTTATGCAGTGTCGAAGACACAGGGTAATACCCATATAAAGCCACATACATCTCGCCAGTTTTATCGCAGTATTTCTGGGTAACGATATTGATCCGGATAGGCACTCTACGTTATTTTCTTCGAATCTTCCTTGGTTTAATTTTTTAGGATTCCGTACCTAAGAGGAAAAAACAGAACCTCAACAAAGGAACAAGACCCTTTATCTCGGGAACGTGTGGAGGTGTCGAGTTGAAATTAAAACTATATACTTAGGTCCACGGTCCCTTGAGGCTGTGCAAAAATAAAACTTGTAAGTTGACGAAAAAAAAGATACAGCCGTTTATATCGCAAAAAAAACTTAAATTTTGACACTCTCTAAGGAATCAAAATTAAGGGTAATTCCCGTGGACCTAGAATCCTGAAATTTGGCATAAAGCAAGGTTTTATAGCACAAATATAGGGCAAAGTCTGAAAACTGAAAATTACTAATTATGTCACTTGAAAAAAAATATATTATTGATTCGAGAATTGAACTGTTTTCATAGGTAAGTTGGTACGGCACCCTTGGTGCGCGAGTCCGACTCGCACTTGGCCGATTGTGTTTTTAAATGGTTAGCAGCACAATAGCTGCTTGAAATTGTGTTATATATTAGCGATTTTTTGCTTTATATCATGAATTCTTATATTATCATCACAGTAGGATCTTAGCAGTCGCTGTTTCAGATATGTCAATTTTCCGTCAAATTTTGACTCATCAGAACCTTGCATAACAGCATACAACTCAATCCAAGTCATAAACCTCAATTCCGTTTCTCAACTCCCTGTAACAAAATAAGACTAAATCTTATGAACGAATATTTTACAAGATTGTTAGGTACCAACGAAAAAAAATCTAAAAAAAAAAAGGGGACGGGCGGCTGAATTTTTTATAAATCTGTTCTGGACTGTCTACTCTACAAGAAACCATAGCTTCTTCTTCTGTCTGGCGTTAGTCCCGGCCGTTACCAGGGTCCGCCTAAGACTAACAAAAAACCATAGCATTTGTGCTTAAAGAATGCTAAATAATATAGTCTCTTAAACATAGAAAAAAAAGAATTTTTGCAATAATTTATGACAACTTACTTTTGGACCTATATATTAAAATCGATCGAGACTTTTCTAGAAAAAAAAACATTTTCCATATAGTTCCATACCTGGCTGAAAGGAATCCATCACAAAATCCACCACAAAACCGTTTGTTTCTAAAATATTACGTTTTAAAAACAAGTATAATTTGAGCGCATCGAACAATCACACGATCACTTACGCGAACGGTAACTTCCGACTGAGTTAGCGGCTCGGGATGATAAGCTAGCACGGAGTTCTTTGGCCATTTTGTAGACCAACTACTTAACTTTTGAAGGATCGCCAGTATGAAATAGTTTACCAAAAATAAAAAAAAAGTCATTTTTGGCCAACTTTTAGGGCCCAATACCACATAGTGCACCGGTACCGTTCTGGAAACACATTAATTATGCATACAGCTAAAGAGTTAAATTACCCCTGTATTTCCTGATAACTACAACCTGCTTGGCAATTATGCTCCACCGTCGACCATCAGCTGCGTTCTAGCCACTGAAGCAACAAACAATGCTGATATCGGCACGTATTGTGAGGGCTCGGCAAAAGAGAGGGAATCGCTTTACGCATCGTACACAAGCCAATCACTGTACAAGGATTGCATTCCCCGCCCCGCGTCTCACTTCATACCACTGAAGAAACAAGTGGAAGTCAGCGCTCAAGATCCATGCCTGTATCTGTAGACATTTTATAATGTCTCCAATCCCTAACCATTTGGTGTACTGACTTGTTTGTGTCCACCAGCAGCCTAGTGAGCGGCGGCGAGTCGGAGGAGGAAGAGGACGCGCACATGCACCGGCTGCGACCGAGTCGCGCCGCGCGCGCAGAGTCCGTGAGCTCCGGCGAGGACGACGAGGAGGACGAGGGCTTCCATCTGCTCACCGCCGAGAACCTCTTCTCCACGCTGCTGCACCGGGTGAGATACTAGAGCGGTGACGTCTATTCTAGCGAGTCCGTGAGCTCCGGCGAGGACGACGAGGAGGACGAGGGCTTCCATCTGCTCACCGCCGAGAACCTCTTCTCCACGCTGCTGCACCGGGTGAGATACTAGAGCGGTGACGTCTATTCTAGCGAGTCCGTGAGCTCCGGCGAGGACGACGAGGAGGACGAGGGCTTCCATCTGCTCACCGCCGAGAACCTCTTCTCCACGCTGCTGCACCGGGTGAGATACTAGAGCGGTGACGTCTATTCTAGCGAGTCCGTGAGCTCCGGCGAGGACGACGAGGAGGACGAGGGCTTCCATCTGCTCACCGCCGAGAACCTCTTCTCCACGCTGCTGCACCGGGTGAGATACTAGAGCGGTGACGTCTATTCTAGCGAGTCCGTGAGCTCCGGCGAGGACGACGAGGAGGACGAGGGCTTCCATCTGCTCACCGCCGAGAACCTCTTCTCCACGCTGCTGCACCGGGTGAGATACTAGAGCGGTGACGTCTATTCTAGCGAGTCCGTGAGCTCCGGCGAGGACGACGAGGAGGACGAGGGCTTCCATCTGCTCACCGCCGAGAACCTCTTCTCCACGCTGCTGCACCGGGTGAGATACTAGAGCGGTGACGTCTATTCTAGCGAGTCCGTGAGCTCCGGCGAGGACGACGAGGAGGACGAGGGCTTCCATCTGCTCACCGCCGAGAACCTCTTCTCCACGCTGCTGCACCGGGTGAGATACTAGAGCGGTGACGTCTATTCTAGCGAGTCCGTGAGCTCCGGCGAGGACGACGAGGAGGACGAGGGCTTCCATCTGCTCACCGCCGAGAACCTCTTCTCCACGCTGCTGCACCGGGTGAGATACTAGAGCGGTGACGTCTATTCTAGCGAGTCCGTGAGCTCCGGCGAGGACGACGAGGAGGACGAGGGCTTCCATCTGCTCACCGCCGAGAACCTCTTCTCCACGCTGCTGCACCGGGTGAGATACTAGAGCGGTGACGTCTATTCTAGCGAGTCCGTGAGCTCCGGCGAGGACGACGAGGAGGACGAGGGCTTCCATCTGCTCACCGCCGAGAACCTCTTCTCCACGCTGCTGCACCGGGTGAGATACTAGAGCGGTGACGTCTATTCTAGCGAGTCCGTGAGCTCCGGCGAGGACGACGAGGAGGACGAGGGCTTCCATCTGCTCACCGCCGAGAACCTCTTCTCCACGCTGCTGCACCGGGTGAGATACTAACATTATCGGCCTTGTAATGTTCCCCCTGCTGGGATTCAGTCCTCTCTAGGAGAGAGAATGGGCCATAATCCACCTCACGGGCACTGTTCGGATTGGTAGGTGTCATATGCCTTCGATTTTTTGGTTCTAGAACATGCCGGTCTCCTCACGATGTTTTCCTTTACTGTTTTGAGATTAACTATTATAAAATTAATTATTTCGTTCAACCGGGTTTGAACCCGCGACCTACAACTTGCAAGTCGGGGTAGTTACCATTGGGTCACCACTGCTCTCACTACTTACTGATAGAATAAATAATTGATACTAGAATAGAGCCAATCAACAGCAAGATAAGAGCTTAAAAGCGATAACCTGAGATACATTTTCATAAATTCACATGAAGACGCTCTTACGTGTTTATGGCGTTATTACACATCTTTCGCTAGATATTTTGGGAACATTGATATCTTGTGGATATTATCTAGGTATCTATCGAATTGAAAACATAAACTTATCGTCGAGACTTAGAATATTGCAAAGAAGATTTATTTGTATGTACCTCGATCAGTGGGCTATCCGACACTAAGAGAATTCACAAACATTTCAGCTTTATAATAGTGGTAAGGATAGGAATAGTAGATTTTATTTACTTAACATTCTTATGTTATTTCTCATATATTTCAGGTGCGCGCACTAACGAACCGCCTGAACGGCGAGGAAGGTCCCGGCTTCAGCCAGCACTCTCTGTTCAACAACCTACAGTCGCCATTCTTCAACAGGTACATACATACACCATCACACATTATGTATGGCTTAGCTATACTGTAACTTAGTTTACTATTCAATCTGTAACAAATAAATTAAAGAAAATAAATACCTTGATGGAACAGGGTTCTATTAAAACTCTTGATTAAAATGTTCATTTAAAATTCATTTTTATAGACAGCTTTTAGATTTTCTAGTCGAGTTTTTACTGATATTTTTCACAATTTTTTTTTTAAATATTGTGTATTAGCAAGTTGAAACTTATTAAACTACAATTTTCAATCATGTTTAAATTGAAACAATCGTGAAGATAGTCCAAATTCATTTTTTCAAGAAAGATTTCATTACTTAACATTTCTATTCATAAAGATTGATTATAAAAATTCATATAATTTAATAAATTTAACAGAATATCAATCATGCTTAACTATTTCATTTCGCAAATATAATAAATACTTCAATGAATACAAGTGACTCAAGATTAACATAATTATTACTTTTTATCGTGATTTTCCGACTAAAAAAATGTTAATTTTATGCATGCAGCCCCCACTTACCAAGGAGAAATTTATTGTGAGTATACTTTCATCAATTTATAACTACACACCTCAATAACACGATCATAATTTAATTTTAATAATTATTAATGTACTTATTTGTTATTTAGTCAAACTAGTGTTCACTGGCTTTAGTCAAAGCTGTTATTAAGTTAAAACGCCTTTATTATTGGGCCCAAACACAAAACTGCGATGCGACGACGCATCGTAAAAATCTTCTTTTTTTATGTAAACTAGCGCTTAACTGCGAGAACTTGATGGTAAGCAGTGATGCAATCGGTAATGGTACTTGCCAAGCGATGATGAAGCGTACTACCGTAAGAGACTATTTACTCTAGCTTTGAAGACACCTAAATTATAATCAGACGGGAAGACCGCAGCAGGCAAATTGTTCCAGTCCTTCGATGTACGCGGTATAAATGACGAGGCGAAACGCTTGAAAGAAAGAAAACATATTTATTCCGCCCTAAATGGACTTGCTCAACGCAAGAACTATGTATGGTCTCTTTAATTACTCAGATACCCGCGAAACGAGACACAATAGTAAAACAATAACAGCGCGGTCTCATAGGACCGGTTGGGGATTCAAACGTTAACCGGTACTTTGCTGCATGAAATCGCATCGCAGTTTTATGTGTAAGTCCGTTTCTAGAATTGCAACAAAATATACTATATGGTCTAGTCTAGTCTAGTCCCGTTAGATTATTTTCTGATCATTAAGGTCACAAAATAATCTAACGGGTTTTTGAATAAATCTCCTGGTCAAAAGTACTTCTGACCAGTTCTTACAACTAGTTGTGATTAAGTAACAATTTGACTATAACATAATTATCGGTGACACTGTAACACGATTTGTTATGATTACATGCAGCACTCATAGATATGTGGAAAGTAAAAGAAGTGTTTCTGAAACGTAAGTTTACAATACAAATACTGTAGAAACTACCTGAGTGTCTAGTGGGAGTTTGTTTTACGATAACGCAATCGTTTATACGTTCCGTGCTCCGATTGGCCCGCCCCAAGCATCAATCAGAGAGGCGAACGCGGTTGCTTCGACCGCGTTTACGTAAAAACAACTCGCACTCGGCGTACTTAACCAAAATACACACACATTCCATTGGTTAGCAACGTTTTATGAACGGCCTAGGCATCCAATTAGATGGCTAATCTAACCAGATGGCTGTGACATACACACTGACTTATGGAACTAAGTTTTCAACTATATATAAGCAAAATAAAGATCTAAGAATACACAATGTCAAGATTAAATACACTCTGTACTAGTGCTGAAGTGCGGTATATCTTTGATATCCTTTTTGTGTCGATCTAAGCTCTTTTCAGTAATGGATTTTTGATATCGTACTTCTGTACTGCCTTTACACACGGCAAAAGAGATAACTGTGGAACTTGCCTACCATTTATTCCTCAAAATACTATCAAGAAGAAAAAGTTAGAAAGTGGCGTCAGATCATGTGAAGAAAAAGGAAAAAAAAGCATGTTACTAAAATAGTTTTGAGTGTTCATTTGGATGGATGGGCAGCTTGAAAGAACCCAAAGAATGAAAGAAAAGAGAGTCAGTGATAGCGTGATGGTTCATAAGGACGCGAAGATAATGTTAATTATGAGTGAATGGACGACTGTTATTGTATATAGTGGGCGTAAACACTGTTACACCCCACTACAAGTCTATTTAATATTTATGCAAATGCATACTTATCTCTTTTCCCTGGTATACATGATCTTAAAAACTTCTGGTCAAACTGAAGCAATTTCCACACTGAATTTGGAACGAATTTCGTTTGCTTCTATAGTGTCTATAAATATATACTTAAAAAATATATTTATTTATTTCAGTTTTAGGGTAGTTGATAACCAATTACAAGATTTAATGACACAAATTGAATAAGAAAAACAAAAAAACATTAGAGTAAACTTGCAATCGAAGCAAGCAGAGATGTCCTACCGTCCAGCCTCTTAAAGCGCAGTAAAACATGGGTTTTTTACGCTTTTTACTGCGCTTTAGGGGCTGGACGGCAGTGTCTTACAATTCACGAGCAATTGCCTCAGTTTGAACAGTCCTTTCTCTAAACTATAGTAAAGTAAGTACAATGTTACTAATTTCCTTTTTAACTGTAGACGCGAGGGCTGGGGCTCGCGCGACATGCCAGACTTCGACTCGATGTTCAAGCCGCGCCAGCACATGCCGCGAGGTGAGTGTCGCGCTTTGCACCCGCTTGCCTCTCCCGCACGGGGAAAACGACGCCAGTATCACTAGCACGCCTCAGGCATGCACAGACGCAGTCACACACATGTTTTGTTGGTGTATTTTTTCATTAGTTTCAAAATAGAACAATTTTTCAAGCTAAGCTTTGTCTAAATTAAGCAATGTTATTAAATAAGTCAATGTTCTTTTTTGCATTTTTTAAATTTTTGTAGCTTTCGCAATACTATTTTACACACAAAATTTTAATTGATATGTAGTTTTAAACTGTTTATAAACACACTATTTAAATAATTACTTAATAAAAATTAATTGATTAAATCACAAAATCACTCAACAAAAAACACATCAAAATTGTTGTACGCACATACTTTGTATTCCAAATTATTTGTATAAAACACTTGATGTAATGTAAATTCCACAGTTTGGCATTAGCAGCATGAAAGCAGTTCATCAATTACTCCTTATTTCGAAGTGATTTTAATACATGTTTTGTTAATATTTATAATATTCTTGACATGTTACAAAAATCCTAAGGGCCCAATTATGTTTGTCAACCATGACTATAGAACATGTAAAAATAAAGGTTGTTATTTGAATAAAATTTATTATTATTATTATTTATACACAGGACAGAATAGAAGAAAAAACGTGTTGCGCCGACCCCAAGTAATATGGGATAAGTGCAGGAAGAATATAGGCAGAATTTACTATAACATTTAATTTACTTGGGTACTGGATCTTAAAGAATTGTACAGTACAAAGTGATGAACCTTAAAATCACTTTTAGTAGTTTCTATTATAAAGTTTTCGCAATTTCTGAACAGGTGGGTTTAGATTCATGCACAAAGACACCAAAGGTTTATTTCAGAAAAAGATTATGAGCGGGAACTTACTCTTAATCTTCAGAGTCCGCCGATTTTTTCTAAATTATTTTACACATAAGTAATGTATATTCAAAGTAATGTTAGGAATACAGAGAAACATGATTGGTCCCTATACTTCGCAATAAGGCAGTCGCGTCACCGTCGCACTGCAACTCGCAAGTAGTTAGCGCTGCCTCGCACGGTCAACGACACTCACAAGAAAGCTAGCTTCACTAAAAACAAATAAATTAACTCTCAAACCATTCCATAAAGTGCTCCGAATATATGTACGCCACCAACGAACTGCAGTAACCATCGCCTCCGATATTCGCGACGTTTTCCACCGTCGACATCGTTTTTTTTTTCTCAATTAACATCAATGCCATGTATGATAGACTATCGATATAACTGCCAGTAACATGGCAGGCATACCTACAGTCTATCGTATGTGTTGTGTTTTTTAGAGTTCATTAACATTGTTTTAATTAATAAAGTTAACATTTTTTTGCATTGTAGTGTATTATTGTATTCAAATTGCATTCTTTGTGCAGGTGTTGACTTTCTCCTACCCGCTAACACTAGCAGGAAAATGTTGCGTTGCTCTCGATTATCATAAATTCAGTTATTTCAGTAGCATTGCATGAAATGGACGTACAGGACATTTCACATGTCGCATCTCCTGTGCCAGTGCAGTACTATTTATTTTTGTATAAAGTAGATTAATTAATTTCTTTTTATTTTTTTGACTTGTCGACAATAATCTACAGAGAAAAGTAAAAAAAAAGAGTAATAAAGAGAATATGCAGCGTGACAGTTAATTAATTTGTTTGTCAAGTGATCATGGCATACATGTGTAGATAGATAGTGGATGTGGTAGCACGATGTTGGGCGACACTAAGTCGGTACTAGAGATCATGTCACGAGCTCATTCGCTACCGCGGGCTGCGACCCCTGCAGCCAGACTAGCGCCGGGGGTGCGAGGGGAGGGGAGAGGGAGGGCGGGCAGGTGTTCGCGAGTGAAGCGGTAGTGAGCTTGTGTTGGTGTGGTTGCAGTTGGGTTGCGCGTTACACTGCATGCTCCGACCAAATCTTCACTTCACAGCGGCACCAGCGCCAACCACAAACCCGCCACAAACGCCACACAAGAATAGGTACTAAACTATATTTATTTCTTCATTTATGTGTTTTTGTGTTCCGCACCGTGCGCCGCGGCTGTTATCAGATAGAGATGCCTCTACTATGTGAAATATATCGCTGAAGCCATAATTTAGTACGCATTTGATAAATTACTATCCCTACAGAAGCAACATTTTAATGCATTCTTTTGTGATTTGTTTTCGCATACTTAAAGCTTAACGTTTGACCTAATTTGACTAGTCAGTATTTAGTATCTGTAGATATGTATTAACTTTTAACTGATCGCATCGATGTTTGCATCATTCGTGGATTTACAACGACCACACAGAGCCCTCAGTCTCATTGTACTCGATTCTCTAAGTAAAGATCAAACAGGAGGTTCCGCTCGTAGTTCCCTTTCGTTCACGATCGCCGAGCGGACGCAAAACAGATTTACAATATCGGCACTGTAAATACTCCATGACAGCGAGCGTTCTGCATGATCGAAACGTGTGTTTTTCGATTAAATTTCAGGTAGTAGTAAGAAAACCGGTAAGCACCGTACCGGGCCCCAAAACTCGGAATCGAACGTCGAAAGCGGACTAGACCTGTCGGACTTGGACCTGAGCTCGATCGAGTTCTCCGAGCGCGAGATGCGCGCGCTGTCGGGCCTCACGCCCGCGCTGTCGCGCCGCCTGCAGCGCCAGCTGCTCGCGCACCTGCCGCCCGACGCCGCGCGCACGCTGCGCCGCACGCTCTCGCTGCACGGCGCACACAAGCGCCCGCCTGTGCCCGCGCGCTCGCTCTCTGCCGACCACGACCAGGCAGAGCCCGAGCCCACTGCCGCTCCCGCTGAGCCCAGTGCCGAACCCGTCGCGCCCGTTGAACTGACTGCGCCCATTGCGCCCACTGAACCCACTGCGCCCATCACGCCTGCTGATATCAATGCGTCGGCTGAACCCACTGCGCCCATTACACCTCAAGATCCGACACCGCCAATTGACGAGCCCACTCCGCCCACTGCCGTCCCCGATACTCCTAAAGAGACAAAGGAAGAGAGTCCAATTGACGCCACGACACCTCTATACTCAACTCTGCCGCGGCCGCGAAGACGGTCCAGCTCGCGGGAAGTGACTCCCCTGCTAGCCGGAGTGGACGTGGAGTGTCCATCGCCTAACTCGCTGATGAGAGAGCCGCTGCCGTCGCGGCCGCGCGACCGGCCGCTGCTCAGTAAGTACTTGACGCCGGAGCGCACGCTGTCGCTGGACGACACGTACGGCTCGGACGGCGGCAGCGGCACGTCGGAGCCCAGCCTCACGACGTACGGCTCGCCGGCGCTGGGCGCGGCCATGCGCCGCCACTCGCTGCGCGCGCCCAGCGGAGACCAGCCGCGCCGCCGCGTCTCCAGATTTCTCCGATCTGACTTTTTCGATTCCCCGCCGGATGAGAACCTTTACGAGCGCCAACGAAAAGAAAGAGAATTAGAAACACAGAAAATCTTGCGAGAAATCAGAGAGAAAAGAAACAAATCGCAGGAGGCCGCGAAGAGTCCAGACATTGCCGACGCTCCTCTGGCATTTAGAGATGACGTGACCGTTCCTAAGAAAAGTGTCTCACCAGTTGGGCTCGTCGGAAGCAAGGAGCGCAGCAGGTCCAACACACCATTTTTCCCGATTCTTGACAAAATCAAGGAAACCGCAGTGGATTCGTCCGCATCGACGTCGAACTCGAAACGTTATACTAATTTAGAAAACACAAGACAAAAAACAGTTGTCGATGAAAATTCCTCTAGTAAAGATTCCAGATTGATCAGACCTAAAAGCTACCCTGTGAAGACTTTAGAATCAATAGACGAGCCCAGTGAAAATGTGCTGCCTGAAAGTTCGTTTAGTAGAGAATTTGATAAAGAGAGGTCCTTGCCGAGGGAGTCAAAATTGATAAGACCGAAAAGTTACCCTGCAAGTAGTCCATCGCCAGAAAAAGTTTATATAAATCGTAACGTTAAAGTAGAAGATTCTAAAGAACCTTCACCGAAAAATGAGGTTATCAATCCCGAAATTAAATCAGATGTAGAAGTAAGTTTCAGTATTACCTTGCCTAAGAAAAAGCTAGAAGTAGCGACAAAATCCGATTCGGTAAAAAATAATACAACACTGGAACAAAGTAACGATTCTAAATCAGGATCAGATGTTCAATGTGAAAAAAGTGACACTAGTTTGTCTTTGAAAAAGTATAGTATTATTAATAAAAACAGAGACAATGATAAGTCTGAAACCACAGATGTTAAAACAGAAAATAGTATGATAGTTCCGAATGGCGGACCATCGGTTGATGTTGTAAAAGCTACAACTAACGGAGACGCTAAACACACAACTGCAGATCAGTCGTCGAAGAAAGACGAAACAGTGACAAAAACCGGCGATACTGATCAAACAGAAAAGAAAGGTACGGTAAAGAAAAAGATTATTAGGAAAGTTTCATCGAAATCTAAGACTGATTTAGGAAGCAACCAAGAAACTAGTGATGTTAAAACATCTGAAAAGAAGAAAGTTACTAAGAAAGTAAAAGAGAAGGTTGCCGATGAGGATGGTGCGAAATCAACAACTGTCACAAAAAAGAAATCTGTTTTGCAATCGATAGGTCATAAGTTAGAAAAGTTTGCGTCTAATAAGTCTAGCTCCCCAGAAAAGGGAACTGAAAATAGTGTAAGGAATGAAACGAAAAAAGATAGTTCTAAGTTAAGCAGATTGCAACGAGAGCAATCGGTGCCGGTCAACGTCGAGCCTACAACCGAATCTAATCTTATTAAAAGAGCAGTCACACTGACTGACGTCGCCGCTCTGGAAACTCAGCAAGCACCTCAGAACAAAACCACCGTGTCAAAAGTATTAGGGCTCTTTAAGAAATTCGAACCTAAGGAAAGATCGAAACCCATTGTTGAAAAATCACTCTGCGAAAGTCTTGAACAGCCTAATGAGAGTAATAGTAAAACTGAATGTAATCTAGAAGCCAGTGCCGATAGTCTTGACAAAGACAAACCTCGTCGACCAACTTCGCTACTGTTAAATGGCCTTGGACGCAAGAACAAATACGGGAGAACCTCTAGTGACAGCGTCTCCGCGTTGTCCATAGATAACGACGACCAACCTGCGTCCAAGAAGGAAAACGAGTCCAAGAACATTAGAAACAGTTTAAAATTAGATTTCTCTAGATTGCCAAGAGTTAAGAAAATAGTTCCTACTAATCCTGTGATAGAACCTCAAATTATGAATATTTCCTCTGTTGACGGTGAGACTGAAAAGAAAGATATTCCAGAAAAGAATGCCACACTAGTAGACAGTAGCACACGTACCGATAGCAATGAGGCACAGAGCCGCAGTCGGTCGAGAAGTAGGTCAACTATTTCCAACTCCGAGTTGAAGTCTGATATTAGTGCTGATAATAAATTTTCCGATAGAAACCCACTTTCACCTTCAGAGAATACCGCAATAAACCTCCGCAGTCATGATTCCACCACGCCTGAGAAAGAAGACATTCTCGATAGAATACGTAGGAAAAGCTTTTATTCAAGATTCAACGAAAAGAAACAACGACGAAAGAGTAGTTTAGTGGGCCCCGGAGCAGCCGAGTACGACCCGGTGTCGAGAATACACTCACAGCCGGCGGACTCGAAGTACGACGTGTCGCCCACGTCGCCGCTCACCTACGACCTGTCGCCGCTGTCTCCCGGCCTCTCCGTCTCGTCTGACTTGTCGCCGTCCACGGAACGCTATAGATCTCTTTTAACCGACCTGCCTGTTAACACTAGGACTAACTTAAGGTTTGAAAACTATGGACTGAATGATAAAATTGATACTTATAGATCTCTCGATCGCAACGACTTTAGAAAATATCCGGGGAGCAGAAGTTACTTGGACTACGACCAACCGTCCTCGTACGGTGCCAACCGGTACTCCAGAACGAAATCCCTCTTAGACAGCTCCGATGGAACTGAGGATAGTAGTCTTGTGAATTCGTTGAGAGATCCGCACAAATACAACAGAACCATATCAATGTATTCGCCTGGTAACTATGCCACTTATAGACCAAAAAGAACTACTCGCAACTCTGCGATTATTTTGAAAGAGAGCGAAAAAGAACCGAGCCCTGAAAATATATTGGAAAAAATAAGGCAAAGAAAAAAGATATCGATCAGCGTGACCAGGAAACCCGATGCTGAGAAGGAAACACTGCCAAGGTGTGTATACTTTTGTACTTACATGTCACGTAAATAATTTCAAATAACTTTCCCAAAGTGAAAGATAATACGATTTTATTCTGTGCACGCTTCACGCTTCCAATTAAAGTTTATAGCACTAATGCTTTTAAAAAGTTTTACATCCTATACATAGCAAACGAAGAAGTTTTGTGAAATATGTAAAATACTAGAATGCCTCCAAATGTAGATAGTAGATCTAATATTCACTTTAAAGAGCCCACAATGATATTGCTCGTAGAGAACTCGAAAA
The DNA here is from genome assembly GCA_030763345.1 of Mythimna separata. Taxonomy (NCBI): domain Eukaryota; kingdom Metazoa; phylum Arthropoda; class Insecta; order Lepidoptera; family Noctuidae; genus Mythimna; species Mythimna separata. The sequence goes on along the minus strand of CM061171.1, from coordinate 18,797,611 downwards.
CAGAATCACAGCAGCTGCCAACATCATTTTAACGTTCGAAATCATGACAGTAGAATTAATACTTTAAATGTACTCGTAATCTGCACTTCATAATTGACACATCACAGAGCAATACAAGAAGAACTGCGTCCTTGACAGTGTGTACCTGCAGCCACATAACGGCCGTCTAATGTTTCAGATCCAATATCTCACCGAAAGGCGACCGCGAAGGCGACGGTGCAGAATGCTCTGAGAAAGTTGACTGAGAGGAACTATTGATTGTGCAGGATATTACTTGATTTTGTGATTTATATAAGCATTTTTGACAATTAACTTTGCGAACTTATTGCGAGGACTAGGAGTAGGCGTATCTGACGGAACTTGATGCTTTCATTGTTTTTGTTATAACTTATTTACAATGTCATTATAGTCTTTTATTAGTGTTGACCTAATCGAGGCTGTATCGATACTCTTGCCAAACGTAGCATTATACTCACGTGTTTTTAGAATTCATGTAAATTAAAAGAATCTCATCACCGACAGAAGACTGTCTTTAGTGGCAAATATAGGTAATACTTATTGCAATGAATCTCTCACTGAACTCAAAGTATCCTAAATCATGCAAAATTAGAATTAAAGGTAACTTGAACATTTCCGAATGTTAGGCATTTGGATTATAAAATCAAATTAATTATTGATAGGGTGTAGCTAGTTTCACACAGATTCATCAAATTCTACATATAGTATTTATAAATGTTTTGTATGAAGTTTGTTGGCTTTCTCCAAAGCGCGGTGGCCGACTGCCGCACATTTGACACAGCTTTTCAAGCTGAACAGATTTTGTTACTGTTATAATAAATATACGATTGACTATTGAAGTGTAATAATATATTTTGCAAAGAGTGGACTTTTTGTTAAGTGTTTATTGTAAATTGATTCTTATGTGCCTTTATAAAACATAAGTGACTGGATTTGATATAGTCCATTTTATTGAAACATATAAAATGACACAAATTTTAGAGTGTGTTTGCACAAATACGTTTTACTCAACATTATTAACTATAATTTTTCTTAGTTTACTATCAATTTACATTTTTTTATGTGACCCTAAGTCAATTTAAGTTTAAATATTTATCATAATCATTATAGTATTGAATGCTAAGTCACGACGTAACAGTAATCGAATAGAATGGTGCTTAGATGATTTCATTAGGGATAACTATTTATAGACCGGACTTGTTATAGACTCACACAAAACGTGTATATTTTTAGCAATAGCGTTTTCAGTTTTAAATGTATTATTGTAAGCTGCTGTTTGTTCCACTCAACTAGTGTATACGACGTGGCGTGGTTGTCGCGCTTCGCGTCTCATTATTCTTTTGCTGTACAAGTCAGGAAGCGGCTAGATATCAGTGGTATTAACTGTTAAAAAAAAGCAATAATTTTACGCAAATCCGTTCATCGTCGTAATTTCGAATCTATTTATTAATTTTTATTAGAATTGAAAATTATTTATTGGTGTGTGGTGATTTTTAATGTTTCTCTTTTTATCATAGTTACCGCGGTGACATTGGAACTGTGATTCTTACGATTGATATTAAATTTGCTATCACACACGTTTTGTATTGAATGTGAATAAATTATATAGTTAAAAAAATGTGTTTTATTGTTTATATCGACATCCCTGTTTATAATAAGGTCAAGTAAATCTTACAATGCAAGGGTATCCCATGTGTGCCACTGCCAGATTGTTTGGAACCTACCACAAGTTTGCGATGCGAAGAAACACCGTAAAAATCTACGAGCTTGCACGACGCATCGCAAGAACTTACGAATTGATCCGCATCGCAGGAACTTGCGAACGCATCTCAAGTTATGCTTTGCTGCACGAAATTACATTACAGCAATTCGCTTAGTTTCTGTGATGCGGTGGAGTATCGCATCGCAGTTTTGTGTGAGAACTCATATGAGATAGTACTTAGTCGTGTAGGTAATACTAATTGTACTATGATAGATGATATTTGAACCCTAGCGTATATAACAGTATAGAAACTACACCTGGTTAATAAGATAAAATAATTACATCTATACTAATATTATAAAGAGGAAAGATTTGTACCTATTTTTGTATGTTTGTAATGAATAGGCTCAAAAAGTACTGGGCCGATTTAAAAAATTCTTTCACCAATAGAATGCTACATTCTTCCAATTTGACATAGTCTACATTTCATTTTGAAAAAAATTAGGGATCCTTGGTAAAATTTGAATAATGTAACCGAAGGTGTAGAAAAATTTCCAAAAATAAATAATTGTCTACCCCGTGCGAAGCCGGGACGGGCTGCTAGTGTAAAATATAACGTTGGTTAATTTCGGCAAAATACGATAGTTTAATATTGACACAGAACAACTCTTATTTTAGGTAGATCCAGGGGCGTAGCTACCGCCGTATCTGCCGTATCAATTATACGGGGCCCCCGGGCCACGGGGGCCCCCAAAGTGTATAAAGAAAAGAAAATAAAAACTTTCTAATTTACAATTAAATGACAAAATTAAAAAAAGGAAATAAAATAAAAGAAGGCAAAAAGTGAATATTTAAAATTTAATTTTTATTTTTAAAATGGTTAAATTATGTTATGATAAATAAATATTTCTTTTCACAATATTTTTTTCTTTTGTGAAAAATCTTTACCCCCATGTAAGGGCCTCCAAACAATTTTTTTATACGTGGGCCCGACAAGGCACGCTACGCCACTGGGTAGATCTTTAACTTTGGCATTACGGCGTAATGTTTTACATGTTTTGGCGGGAACGTTCGCGAGCTGCAGATGGATGAAGATGATTCGTGCGCTGTTCAGAGCGGGCGCGCGGTAAATTGTAGAAGATACTGTTTGTCACGCATTTTCAGGTTGAACCGTACAGCGTTGCAACTATCACCGAAATCATCTGACAGCTGTCACCAAAACCATTCTATAACTTTAGTACCGGTATAGTAAATGTGTGCGATACTGATGCGGGTAGTTGATTAAAATTATTCCAGGCACATCATAAAAATTTAATGTCCTTTTAAAATTGAGAATAATTGAGTTAGTACAATATTATAACGGTAAATCATTCTTACCTTTCAAAATTAGTAGAAAGCTTAAAAAAGAGCTTCTTTGATGAAGTCAAGTTCAAGCAGCCGTATACTACGCAATATGCTCGTGACATTAAAAAGATGAAGAGAAGAACTAAACGTGACCTGATACTGACAGCACCGCGAGTTGCGCTTAGGCATCTCGTCGATAAGCATGTTTGGGTGAGTATGCCATTTCGAACGTTGGTAAATAGTTTCCGTACTGTTGTATTATTCAATAGTCACCTACCCCATTTCGTTTCTGTTTTATTTTTGTAAATATGACGGTATATCAGAAAAAAAAACCAGAACAACAAACGTAGTTACTCAGATACCCGCGAAACGAGACACAATAGTAAAACAATAACAGCGCGGTCTCATTGGACCGGTTGGGGATTCAAACGTTAAGTTACATAATTAAATTTGTTCTTTTACAATTACGTTATACAGGCTCCAGAATAAACAGCAACCACGTGGATAGTCGTTATGATACTAATTTAACCTATCACATACCCGCAAAACGAGACACAATAGTAAAACAATAACAGCGCGGTCTCATAGGACCGGTCGGGGATTCATGAACTAACCACAAAAACAATGAAACCTTTTAAAATTAAACACACTTCGTCAACAGGTAGTTCGAACACGAAACTTAGAATGCTGTTTTGACAATTTATTTCTAACTTCACGTCAAATAAAAGTTACCAGTTCCAAAAATTATATAAAAATATTCTATATTGAATTCTTGCCAATTTATAGGCTAGGGTTAATCAATTATTAGAGTTATTAAGTATTACCATGATAATTTAACCTATCAGTAGGTACCCGCGAAACGAGACACAATAGTAAAACAATAACAGCGCGGTCCAATGAGACCGGTCGGGGATTCATGAATTAAATCCCAATTTTTCCCTATTCACCCCACGATCCTTCGCGTTCACCCCGTTAATGATTTACTCCATTTGACGCATTTTGGCTCTTTCGTCAATTATATCGGTCAGCTCGTCTATTAACGCACAAGGATTTTTAGAAAACTGTTGTAAATTCCTTTTTTTGTGAATCATTATTTTTTTAAAGGTGACTTTTACTGACGCGTGTAAACGACGCGATCCAGTGTCAGTACAGTGCCAGAATCCAGTGATGGCACCAGCTACTGTATCAGTGTAAATCAGCCTTTTGTATATTGCATTAAATACAATACAAATAAATAACTTTGCTCTTCAAACTTAACCGAAAATTAAAACTCAGAATCAGTATACATTTGGTATTTATTATGATATTACGTTGACATTTTAAGTACTTGTAAGTACGAGTATATATTAATAAAAACAAGAAACAGTATACATTTGATATCTATTATATTAAGTTGATATTTAATTTCAGTACCAGTAGTAGTATATTATAATATTAGGTCTATGAAGTGTAGTGGTTTAAATTATGAGCGCTAGACTTTGAGTCGTTGACAATAAGGGATAATTTTAAATGACAAGTATCTTCATTACCTAGTACAATTTTACATATAATTCATTATATCGAATTCATTTTATAACAGAATTCCAGCCTTAAAGGGATGTCAATCATTGAAATTTTCGGGTTTTCTCATGCTTTGACCTATCACATACCCATAAAACGAGACACAATAGTAAAACAATAACAGCGCGGTTTCATGCGACCGGTCGGGGATTCATGAATCCATCCACGGATTGTGTGAGAAGTGATATGAAAGAAAAGGAAGTTAGTGATAACGTGACGAGAGACAGGACAGAATGGAAGAAAAAAACATGCTGCGCCGACTCCAATGCAGGAAGATGATGATGATGAATATGCCTGTATTAGACATCTAAATCTTCCTCATGAATTACTCAGTATGTTGGTAAAAATTGCATGAAGATCTGTTCTCTCTCAAAACTGTTTTTGAGTTTAATGCGGACAGACGCGGTGGGTGGACTTTGTTTAATAATATTCGTAGGGATATGTAACGACAAGATACTTGTCATAGCAATTTCTAATATTGAAGTACACTCACGAAACATTACAACTGTATAGTCTGTTTTTTAATCTCTGAGACCAAAATGACACTACGAGGGTTGTCACAATTGTCACAACACATAAGAACTGGCATTATTATTATTGTAAATTTGACATTTGCCTGTGTCAATCAATTCAGTCTCAAAGATTAAGAAACTGACTTTTAGTTATGTTTTTGTGTTTATGTGGCGATAGCTTGGAGTTCTTCGAAGTATTTGCTGTCCTTGTCTGCCAGTTGTTCGAGGATCTCATCGATGTCCGTGCTCGGGAAACGTTCCACCCACGACTTGATCATGCCTTCAGCTGACGCTGGGTAGCGCTTCATGTCCACTTCCTCACCTGAAATAATAAAGGCGTTTAGTAAATTGTTTTAGTATCTAAAAATTAATAAATGGGTTTCTTGTGAAACGAAAGTGAACACTAAAGCTAGGTTCAAAAAAAGGTAGTATAAAGCTGACACTGTATGTAATGGGAACCATGTTTTTACGTTGTCATATCCTCAAATAACTCGTCTCGCTCTGGATGGAGCAAAAGGGAGTATTAGACTTCTACGATTAGAACAACCCACAGGTGTGTATTTCTTCAGATGCTCTTTTCGTTCAAGGGCCAAGGTAACTCTTTGAACCAATCCTAATGAAGAATTTTCCAAAAATGCTCTTTTATAGGAGATGAAAGTTTGGATTTTTAGTCATTTTTGCTCATGGCGAAACCCCATGACATGTAAAAACCATAAAACTAATTTTTTTTTCAAAAATTTACCCTCTGAGGTGAGGTTTGATAGAAAATGCATGCCTCTGGGGAACATGGGAAATCCGAAAGGTGTCCACAGTGTCCCCCAGATCGAAGGCAACGAAGGAACGGGGTAGTGGTTTAGTCAGTAAGAGTCTGACACACCCTCCCGCTCCGCCCAAGAGTGGGAGTCAAGTCATGACTGATGATTCCCCTACCATAAAAAAAGGTATATTTCTTGACTTTTTGGATATAAGGAACAATCTGAAGTTACCCTTGTTGCTGTTGATGAGCACAGTGTTGGGCTGCACGAAGATGTTGCGCGGCTGCTTGTGCATGAGCACGATGTCGCGCCAGCGGCCCCAGGGCTCGTCCAGCCGGCTGTACTTCTCGAACAGCTTCTCTCCCGCCTCGAAGTCAGCTGTTGCCTTGATCGTTTGCAGTTTTACTAGGAAGTCGCCTGGAAATTTATGGGACATTTTAATTTTTTTGGTGGGATAAACAATACTACTATTTAATTGACCAAATTAATTTAGAACATTTTTTCAGATATTTATTTTAACTTCATGTACGTTCTTTGGTACATAAGCGGACTTAGGGCCTGTTTCACAATGTCCGAGTGGCCACTACTTCCTGAATAAATTCAAAAATGGAACAGAATCTGAATGAAATTATCTGCCAAGTAAGATATTGGAAACTTAATCATAGGTGGTGAAACAGGCCTTTAATGCAACAAGGTATTCTCGACCGTTCAACCGTTGGGTTATAAGAAACTCCGTGGTAGATATGCACGAGAAATAAATAATGAATATTACAAATAGGATGCAGTATAATGATACTGCATCCTATTTTATTATTATTAGCTGCTAATAATAATAAAATACATTTATATAATGCTAAAATTGCAAACTAATAAATCGATATGGTGTATCGTGTATCGTTTCGATTTATCGATATTTTATGACGATAAAACAAACAAAAACAGCCCTTCTTCATAATTTCAAGTAGATAACTATTCTACTAGCCACTGTTGACCTCGCCTCGTGGTCAATTTATTACTACTTGAAATTTCGTCATTAAAATGAAACCTATTCTACTGCTGGAATTTAGGCTTCAGATCAGAGCCTTGTGGGCTTTCTTTTTTTTTCTTTTCTTTACATATATTTTTAACCTTTGGTTTAAGGACATGTCCGGTTTCCTCACAATGTTTTCCTTCACCGTTTTGTGGAGCAGTGGTAGTGAAATAATTTACACCAAAGTAAAGCCTTTTTTAAGGTGAGAAATCATCCGACTTCTCCCGCCCTTCAGTTGCCCTTTGTGTTCTAGGACTACGGGTTTCCTTTTCAGAAAGTCCCGGCGGTCCTAAAGCCTTTGTTTGAATATGACGTGCAAATTGTAATTCAGGACCTTTAACACTAGGCCACCAGTTCTCTTATACCTTTGTATAACCGGCGGCACGTAACTTGGCAAGAGTCGTTAGTTACGCAGAAATCGTTTTTTAGATCTATTTGGTGGTCAAGCGGAACGCGGGGTATGAGGTAGCGCCGATCCGACGCGCGATTGGTGCAGTATTATAATATATGATTGGTACGTTAGTCGACTTTTGCCTCCGCACTGCGTTACGTCCCGTTCGTTTTTTTGTGCACCATGCGCGAAATTACCCCCACTACGTCAATTTCTTGCAAACTTATTTGCCGGGTGTTATATTTGTAAATGTCCCCACATACCAATGATCTTCTTCCCCCTGGTGGCGAGGTGTTCGCGCTGCAGCGTGAGCAGCAGGTTCTTGCCGGGCTCGGACTCCGTGACGGTGAGCATGCCTTCGCCCTCCAGCTCCAACAGACGCATCAGCACGAAGCGAGCTCGGGCGTGCGCCTGCCATAATCGTTTTTGGAATGAACAGGATATTTGACAATGTATTTATTTTAAAGAAAGCATAATAAATTATACGTAGGATATTTATTTACTTATTAGACGTATTTATGTAGGTTTATGTTGTACACTAGATCCTGCCCTCGAATGTGATATCTCTCTGTTACTCAAAGGTTTGCTGGGAGAAAACTCATTGTTGAGTTAAGCTCACCTTTGTATACATGCATTGTCATAATCACTGTACTTAAATATAAGTTTTTGTGTACAACAAAGAAAGCATAATAAATTATACGTACGATTGAAATTACTCAGTCAGCATCCCTTTATGTCCACTGAATCACATTCACATTAATATTTAATATTCTAAGGCGAAGCTTGTATGGCGAAGGAAGTTTGACTTAGGGTCTTTAAGTAAAGAGTAAATAGGTTACTTCTAGACAAGCGTGTTCCATCGTTGGCCACATCATCGCTTACCATCAGGTGAGATAGTGGTCAAATGGATGGTAAAAAAAAAATGCATTGTATGTATGTCACACTTGAACGGCTTTGGATGAAAATTCAGAGTAAAATAGTGATAGGTGAGCCAAAGCCTGGCAATGAAAATGATTTTTATCAAACACACAGTACCTGCAGCCACGTCTTGGTGGCGGGCTGGTACATCTCCGTGGCCTTGGCGGCGCCGTTCCACAGCAGGCTCAGCCAGTTCACGTACGTCACGTCCTGCGCTTCCTGACCCTCGTAGCCGAAGATCCTGAATGGAAAGAAACACATTACTACGCGTTACTTCATTCGCCACGCTTCGGAGTACCAAAGGGTCAAGCAGAGGCGTAACCAACAACTTTAAATCAGAATTAAAGTCCCTCAGTACAGTCGTGATACTTGGATTCAAATATGCATTTATTTCAGGCAACCAATAGCATTAACCACAAAACAAAACAACAAAAAGAATTACACGATACTATTTGACTGTCATATTCTGACGTTAATATTTCATACATTTTTATCAATATATCCACACAGTCAACGGTTGACTATATTATATACGAATCACTCCTAAGTACGTTACTTACTTCAGTATCTCAGGAACCAATGAGAGGTACAATCCGACGGCTTCGGCACGGCACTCTTCGAACGCAGAGCCAAGCGTCGTGAACGTACCGTCGTATGTCTCTCCGGGCTTGTACCACTTCTCAATCTCCTTGCCTGTCAAACAGAGTTAGTTGTGTTATGTAGGTAGGGCAGGCATACTGGAATGATCCTTAAAAAACTTTAAGGGTTATCCCAGTATATGCTAGTCTACCTCTCCTCTCCGAGCTCAGCCCTAGTGCAGCTTAGGGTCGTAGCACACATATCAAAACGGAAAGGGATCGTCACCGCCTCGCCTTTCTCCTCGGCGTCAAACAGTCGTCCACTTTACGTAACCACGTAACGTAACTACGTAAGCGGATCAGAAGCTCTACCCCGTCGACTCGGCTACAGCTAGGCGACGCCGCGCTTACGGCTCGCCGACCGCTGGTTGACGGCTAGACGTTGTTAGTTTGATGTTAATTTGTTATCATTATAGTGTTAAGTTTTTGTTTAGTATACAGTTTTCTTTTTCGTATTAAGTTTGTTTTAGTGTTAAGTGATCCTTGGTTTATATTCGGTCCCTTGGTTATAAAATATTATTCATAGCGTTTTGATATTAATTTTATTTGTACATGCTTCCTGCGTAAGAAAGTTTTTATTCGTATTTTGCTTTAAAATAAAATGAATAACACTTTTTTTACGAGCTTACATGCCTCGCCTCTCTCGTGAATCGTACAGCACGTGCGGCAACTCAGACCGCGGGCGGAGAGTGGACGAAGATAAGTTAGCGTACGGAGAGCCGTAAGCGAGGGTACGGAAAGCCGACCGCTAGTCGACCGCGCACTGCACCTTGGTTCGTGAGCTTGCCCGAGGCGATGCGATTACGTTACGATTCCGATTAGTGTGCGTTGCAGTAAGGAGTTTCATACAAATAATACTGAATGGCTCGAGTTGATACGGTGCCGATCCCTTTCCGTTTTGATATGTGTGCTACGGCTCTTATTCCTCAAAGTTGCTTCCGATTATTTCAGTAACCAGCAGAAAATATACCTAATAATATGTGAGCTAATCTAGCGATGCACGATGGCGAGGGGTTTTCTTTGTTTCGATTGTTCGAACATATCGATGGTACTCGATTATTTTATAGAACTGCCAGTCGATGGTTTATTTTAACGACTCCGATTCTTTCAATTGTTAAAACTTATCGGAAGCATCCGTCACTAAACTAACCCGCATGATAGAAAAACGGCTTAAGGAAATCAAGATGAGTTGTTATAGAATACAAAACCTAACTCTAGCTAGTCCACATAATTATGCAGAGAACATATTTGTGAATAGTTGTGCCTACTTCTGTATTCAGTGTCCACGTAGTTGCTTGTACTTTCTCCTCCATAGGTATCTACGCATTGGTACGGGCAAGCATCTTCAACTTTCTTACTACATGACCTTCTTCTTGGCAAATCAAATAGGCCTGTAAATTGGAATTAATGCTTCAACAAGTCGATCATCGATTTTTGTCATCGACTTGAGGAACAGTTGCGCAAATCAATGTAGCTTTCATTGTCTTTCTTTTTTAAGAAATCAGGGTGAAGCGAGAACGCAAAGGGCAACTGTGTTCATTAATTCTTTCGAATACCCCGCAGGTCTAAGTCTATACGTAGTCTACTGTTGTATTTGCATAATTATGTGAAGGACTGAGATAGCTAGGATATATGGTACTAATGTACATGATAATACATGTTAATATACGTGATACAGGATACTAATGTACATGGGTAGCGGCTAAACTACTTTGCCAACTTATACAAAGAAAAGAAAAATGCCAGTGCGAACGAAGTGAACTCAAAAACTTCTAGAGAACCTAGCATGATAATTATGAGAATCTTGTGTATTTTTTTATATTTTTGTTTATTTTAATAAAAGCCAGATTGGTATAAGGGGACCCCTACCTGTCAGCGCCTATCTACTAGATATTAAAATGGACGGAATAAACAATGAATCGTACCAGTGAGTGGGTTCTTGACCTTCTCCTTGTCGAAGTTGAATGTGCCGTCGGATTTCTGCTGCAACAGTTTACCGCTGCCGTGGCCGAGCAACTCGTGGAGGCCTACTTGTACCTGTACAAAAAATATATGAAGTTAATATGACCTATAGGGCCTGCTGGCCGACACTCGCCACAGTCAGCCTATAGTATAGGCTGACTGTGGCGAGTGTCGGCCAGCATTAAGCAGACACATCCAGGAGCTTCACGTCACGTCAGATGAAGATGCTGAGGTGGATGTGCGGCGTAACGCGATCCGATCGCATACGCAACTCAGTCATCCGAGGTAGTCTTGGTGTCCGTGACGTGGGGGAAAAACTGCCGCGAGTGTCGTCTGCGATGGTATGGCCACATCATGCGCCGCCCTAGGGAGTACGTTGGTCGGAGATGCATGGATATGGCTGTCCTTGGGGCTAGGTCCCGTGGTCGCCCCCGCAAGCGCTGGCTGGACGTCGTCAAGTCCGACATGAGAGCCAATCGCCCTACTGGGAAGGATGTTGAAGATCGAGCAAAGTGGAGAAAGTTTAGTAGGAAGGCGGACCCTGGCAATGGCCGGGATTAACGCCAGGTAGAAGAAGAAGAAGAAGATGACCTATAGGCTGAGTTCATGGGATCAATATGATGCACTGTACCTCACGGTGGGTCATATTGACCCCATCATACTGTCGAGCGGTCCAGGTATGAGTGACAATGGTTCCATAAATGAACTTTTTCTATACTTGGACAGATTATTGCTTCGTACTATAGTGTCTTGGCTACCGCAGTAAATCGGACGAAATTGAATTCTAATTCATGCTGAAGCAGATTTAAATAAATGTCTTATTATAAATTTATTATGAAAACGAGTTTCCAGTTGTAGCCGAATGGCAAACAACGGAACCCTTATAGATTTGTCATGTCTGTCTCTCCGTCCGTATGTCACAGCCACTTTTTTCTGAAACTATAAGAACTATATCTACTGTTGAAACTTGGCTAACAAAATAAAAATAAGTTCCAAACGTAGAATCCTCACCTCAAAGGCAGCAACCCTGTATTTCTCCAGCAGCACCTTGTCGCTGTCGCCCAGGAATGGGATGACACTCTCCTTGTACGCCGCTGGGATCACGTTGCCGAGAGACACGTTCTTGAAGCCGAAGTTCTGACGAATCTCGTCATCTGTGACAAACAAATTCGTTGGTGTTATAAAGTTTTTAGGAAAGTACAGGGAGGATTTTTGTTCTCAAGATGAAGATGAGAATGCAAAATAAAGCTAAATGGTAAAAGAGGCTATAAGTTTATTTTTGTAGCTAATAAAAACTCATTTTTAGTTTACCCAACAAGCTAGCAAGGGATAGTATAGTTTCTATTCCTGGTTTATAAATGAAAACGTGTAACATCAACCTTGCTTCAGGACCCGTCCCGTTTACATTCAACATGAGCATGATTCAATAGGTTGTTGTTTAATATTTGCAAGGTTTTCATAAATATATTTATTTATTAGTTGACATGCAAAATAGCAGAAAAAAAGAGGAAAATTCAATAACAATCTCGATAACAACCACGAAATATGCGTTTCCAAAATATATACAGCAAGTTATGTTATAACGTCATAGGTGTGGATTGTATGAAAATTCGTCACGGTGTGAGTGCTCTTAATTCATGAATCCCCGACCGGTCCTATGAGACCGCGCTGTTATTGTTTTACTATTGTGTCTCGTTTTGCGGGTATGCGATAGGTTAAGTCATGAAGGGAATTATACATTCATACGTACAATTAGGAATGTTGATGCCAGCGGGGATGCCACTTCCAGAGAAAGTCATGACATCTAAACTGGTGAAGTCTGGTCTGAGGAAGGTGTCCTTCTCCAAGTCTTCGCCCCAGGGCAGGTACTTGATGAACCTCTCGGCTCCGTCGACGAGGTCGCCGAATTTCTTAGACATTTCCTTGTTGACCATCGCGACGAAGCCTTCGAACTCTCCGCGCTGACCGCTGGGGTCACGGTATGTCTCGATGAAGCCTTGATATCTGTGGATGATCGGTAGAAGTTTGGGAAAATGGTTTTTGAGTCGATGGCTTAAAAAATCAGGAGGTGTAAAATGAATTTCAACCAATAAATAAAGAATCGAAAATGATTACCCCAGCCCCCTACCGCACCATAGCAGTTTCAACGCATCAGGTCGTGTGTAGAAACGACACGAATTCTTGCATAGGCCCGGCGATTTTTCTCAACGTGTACAAGCGGACTAAGACGCGAAAACACTCGAGCACAATTCGAGCGGTCGGTTAAAGGATTAAACTACAAAACCTCCTTACGTTTCAATAATCGGTCCTTTATCCTGAGTCCAGAATCTGCTTCCCTCCTTATGTTCATTCAAATTGCCTTCCTTGAAACTGTTAACATAGTGTGTCAGCATATTCCGTTGGTTGTCGTTGGCGGCATACTCCCTCGCCATCGTCAGGTTTTCATTGACCTTCTTCAAGAGAGGGGAGTAGTCCCCCCGAGTGACCTGGAAATATGCTCCTTTGTATTTCTCCATGGCCATGGTGATTCCTGTTGCTGGTGTCTGCTCCACACTGGCCAAGTGGATAGTATAGAGTGGTACTGTGGAAAAAAAATATTCATCATATATCATCATCAGTTTTATGATTCCGTACCTTAAAAAGAAAAACGGAGCCCTTATGGGATTACTTTGTTGTCCGTCTGCCTGTCTCTCTATCGAGATCCTTTATCTCGGGAACGCCTGGAGGTAACGAGTTGAAATTAAAAACCTATACTGAAGTCTGCGGTACCTTGAAGTTTTTGTAAGTTAACCAAAAAAAGATACGATCGTTTATGTCGCAAAAAAACGTACATTTCGACATTCTCAAAGGAATCAAAATTCCTCGTTGAACTAGAATCATAAAAATTGGCATAAAGCATGGCTGATAACTGAAAATTTGTAGTTACGTCAAAAGAAAAGAAATGCGTTTCGGAAAAATCTTCAAGACTCGATTCTGGAATTGAATTGTTTTCATAGGTAATTTAGTACGGAACCCTCAGTGCGCGAGTCCGACTCACAATTCCCCGGTTTTTTTTTTCGAGTATAGATTTATGCAGATTAAGAGGCCTGCGGAGACCGCGCGCTATCTCGAGTTGAGACGAAATAAAATACGTTTTTGAGGTTGATGGAAGCAATCCAGATAGTATAAACAATTCTTGGACACACCGACTGGAGTACAGTCATCATCCGCACACTTACAGTTGCTTGCTGTGATAGCAATACAAACTATTGGAAATTTGGGAGAGGTTCCGTAATACCAAAAATGATGAATGAAAAATTAATGTATTTCCAATATTGTTTCGAGTATTTATAACTTGATAATAATATCTGTGTTCCTACGGAAAGATATTTTGAAATATTGTTGGTTATAATATAGAAAAAACAAAATAAAAACATGACATTTTCGCTGTGAAAATGTGCAAATTTAAATTCGCTTAAATTTCGTTTGGGGTAAGTTTTTCAACATAAAGACGATGTAGGAACCTAGATAATTATTGTCTAAATCCGAATAACATCATATTATGGTGTAAATATGCTCAAATTGCAAATGATTTTGGTATTACGTTAGAATTATCGAACATTAAAATAATTATATATTTTTTCTTCTATACTTACTGTCATTTTCAACTGTAGTTTTGAATGTTCGACAGATGTATGCTTCTAGGAGTTTGGTTTTCATCCAGTCATTCACTAGTTGTGAATCTTGCTCCGTCACGTTACTGGAGAAGTAAGTGGTGACGCCCTGGAAACCATGTATGGTCGTCTATATTATACTGTAGTGACTTAAAGATTGTTTAGTATTTATTATCCTTGCGTTCATATCATCATCTTCCTGCCCTTGTCCCGTTTTATTTGGGGTCGGCGCAACACGTCTTTTTCTTCCATTCTGTCCTGTCACTCGTCACGCTATCACTCACTCCCTTTTCTTCCATATCACTTCTCACACAGTCCATCCATCTTTTCTTTGGCCTCCCTCTCCCTCTCCATCCATCTACATGTAAACTCATAACTCTTTTAGTCACATGCGTTTCATCCCTCCTCTTCACATGACCATACCAAGACAAACGATTCCCTTTCAACTTTTCAGTCACTGGCGCCACTTTCAAACTTCCCCTAATATACTCATTTCTCACTTTGTCCATTCTTGTCACACCACACATCCATCTTAACATTCTCATCTCCGCCACGTGCAATCTTTTTTCATCCGTCTTTTTCACAGCCCAACATTCTGATCCATACAACATGACAGGTCTTATCACGGACTTGTAGATTTTACCCTTCAACTTGAGGGGCATCCGTGGGTCACAAGTTGTTCCAGTGACCTGTCGCCATTTCATCCATCCTGAGTTGATCCGATGCGTTACGTCTCGCTCTACCTCACCGTTGCCTTGGACCAGAGACCCGAGGTACCGAAACTCGGAACAGATTGGTATGGGCGTTCCGGTGAAAGCTAAGGGCACGGGACTGGAGAGACCGCCGAAATCGCAGAACAGGTATTCCGTTTTGGTTCTGCTTAATTTCAGGCCAACACTCTCCAGTCTGTGCAACCACGCCTCCAATCTGCTCTGGACCTCTAGGCCACTCTCGGCAACCAGCACAATGTCGTCGGCAAACAGCATACACCAGGGAGCCTCTTCCTGGATATCAGACGTCAGAGCGTCCATTATCAGCAGGAAGAGGTAAGGGCTAAGAGCCGACCCCTGATGTAAACCGACTGCCACATTGAAGCTGCCAGTAGTGCCTACTGCAGACCGGACTTGGGTACTGCAGTGACTGTACATCGCTCGGATCAACTGCACATACTTCCCAGGCACACCTTTCTCCTTAAGGGCCCACCACAGAACCTCACGAGGTACCCGGTCGTACGCCTTCTCGAGGTCAACGAATACCATGTGCAAGTTTTTATGCGCACCTCTATATTTTTCGCACAGTTGGCGTATAGCAAAAATGGCATCCGTTGTACCCCGACCCGGCATAAAACCGAATTGGTTCTGTGAAATTTCACTCTCTTCTCTAAGTCGCCTTTCAATAACTTTCTCCCAAGCTTTCATAGTATGTGACATTAGCTTTATTCCTCTATAATTGTTGCACTCCAGCACATCACCTTTGTTTTTGAAGATTGGCACCAAAGCGCTATTGCACCAATCATCAGGTATGGCTTCTTCCAGCAACAACTTATTAAAGAATAAAGCTAACCACATCCATCCATCCACTCGCAATAACTTCCACACTTCAATTGGTATTCCATCTGGACCAATGGCTTTACCATTTTGCATTCCATTTATTGCTATTCTGACTTCATCCATAGTAACCATTCTCACTAATCCTACATTCACTGGTTTATTCTCTAAAACCCCACTCCAATTATTTTCTTCATTCATCAGTCTTTCAAAATATTCCTTCCACCTCTTTTTAATTTTTTCTTCATCCGAAAGAACCATTCCAGTTTCATCTTTTATACATCTTACCTGGCAAACATCCCTCGCTTTTCTTTCTCTCATTCTAGTAAGCCGGTACAACTCTTTTTGGCCTGCAGGACTATCCAGTGTGTTATATAGTTTGTCCTGGGCTCTTGATTTTGCTATTGCCACGGCTTTCTTAGCTTTCTTTTTTAAAAGTTCATACTCTACCTTTCTTTCTGCTTTTAAACTGGCGTTCCCTGGTTGTACACACTGCCATTCCTTGAATGCTCTCTTTTTTTCTTTCAACACATTCTGAACTTCTGTCGACCACCACCATGTATCCCTATCAATTGTACCCTTTCCACTCGTCTCTCCCAAAATATCTTTCGCTGCATTTCTGATACACCCAGCCATCTCATTCCAACTTTCATTTATACTTCGATCATTCATATCTCCCATCTCTATCATTCTATCCACCACTCGCTCTCTGAACTTCATCGCACAATCATTCTTCTCTAACATATGCCATTTTATTTTAGGGGGAGGGCGCTCTTTGTACTTGTGAGACGGTATTTTGACCACTGATGTCAAAGTAAGGAGTCTGTGTTGAGAAACTAGGTCTTCACCTGACAGTACTTTGCAATCTTTGACATACTTTAGGTGGTTGCGCCGGACTAGAAAGTAGTCTATTTGGGTCTTATGATTACCACTTTTATACGTAATCAGGTGTTCGTCTCTTTTCCTGAACCACGTATTGGCTACTGCCAGGTCAAATGCAGTAGCTGATTGCAGCAGTGTCTCCCCTTCACTGTTCGGACTTCCGAAACCCCAACCCCCATGTACTCTTTCATAAATACCTCTCATTCTTCCCACATGTCCATTAAAATCACCCCCAACAATCAATTCCTCATGTACAGGGATAGTTCATAACTATGATAAAAATCATCACACACAGCATACAACTTCAGATTTTTATTTGAAAGGGATTTATTAATCCTCAAATAACAAATTATACAAGACTTTACAGAATTGATTATTTGACTTATTATTTTTAAATCTGTATCAAAAAGTACTTAACTAACTATTTATATCTATAATCGCAAATAGAAAGTATTCTTCAAATCCGTTTAATATTAAGTTTTAAAGAAATCTTTTAAAAGTGGTACATGTTGCTTGCACCAGTTTTGAAAGGTTTCTATTATAGGAACTAAACTATAAAATCTTGCATTTCGATATTAGACTTTCCCGCGCGCTCGGACCAGACACATCACCGTCTGGTCAGAGAACCATCCTTTTTTAGTGGAAGTTTTCGGAACTTTACATATGGTACCGCAGGCCTCTATACTACAAACAGCTGTCCAAATAGACAACCGCATTAGCAAACATTGCGTGATAACGCTGCAACTAAGATTAAGATACAGAGTTGTAGCTACCGCCGTATCAGGCGTATCAATTATACAAGGCTTCTGGCGCCCAGGTAAAAAGCATAAAATTACTGTCCAAAAATGCAATTTCATACTAATGAGAGGTTCCAGGTAATCGATTTGTCGAATTGCCGAATTGTCAGGTGCTATTTGGGTTTATTTCGCTATACCTATTATTACGAAATACCTAAACCCAACTAGTATTGGGCTTTACCGCACTCAGATAAATGAGATGGTCCCAATTTTTTCATTATACGGGAGTAGCTACGCCACTGTTAAAATAAGTAACTATTTACAAACCTCTGGAGATAAACCAAGACGGGTAAGCCTAGGAGAAATGCTGTAAATAAACTTCTCTATTTGCTGCCAAATCTTCAAAATATGCTGAGGGTCATCTTCATAAGCTTTAGAAGCTTTCACAATAAGCTCGAAAGAGTTTTTAGGTAAATTCGGAATGAACTTTGTATCACCAAAACCTTTGTAGTTACCGCTATTGGCAAATATACCTCCAGCATACACTAAAAATGCCTGAAAACCACAAAAGAACAATTGTAATAGGATGTTTTTCGACCGCAAAATAGTAAATAGATAATGTGTTTATTAGTTCATAGGATGTGGTGAAGTTATCAGTTATAATTTGTTAATGAACCTGTTACAAATTGGAAACATACAAAATTTTAAAGTCTTGAGAATAGAATGAACTAGAAAATAAATATAATCACACTATTAAACTAATATTATAAAGATACCTAAATGTTTATGAGTGTGTATATTAATTTGTATGATACTCCTTCATGCTAAACCTTCTGAAGGGATTTGGATGAAATTTGGCACATGGGTAGACCATGTCTATGAACAGCACATAGGATACTTTTTATTGCAGAAGTAATTATGTTCCCTTGGGAAAATTTTCTACTTTGACGCAGGCGAAGCTGCTGGCATAAGCTAGTATTAAATAAAAGTGAAATTTTGTATGCATGTGTGTATACTGTTCATTACTCCTTCACATTCAAAAGCCTGAATGGGTTTGGATGAAATTTGGTAGACCATATCCTGTCCAGAACATAGGACATTTTATCCTGGGCTAGACAGAATTATGTTTCACGCAACAGAAATTAAAACTTTCGCCTTCGAATATAGAAATTAATCGCCTAGAAATTAAGGAATAATAAAGAAGAATAATGTAAAAGAGTAAATACCTGAAAGTCGTCGTTACTGACACCCTGTGCATTTGCAGCATCTTTAAGAGACTCCAAGGATTCCATAGCAAAAATCCTGTGCAGCAAAGCAAAGATCTTGGGAGACTCCGGGCTCGTCTGCATTAGAACTATGAGTCCACCGTTCCATGCCGCCTGGAAAATTAAATTCATTATAAATACTATTTATTACCAACATTCGTGTCCTATGGAGCCACCCCAGGTGTCATATGGTCTAGAGCCAATGTTATGCCGACGCATGACCAGATGGGGTGTATTTTTGTATGAATATTTCAATGTTTAAAACTTTCATACAAAAATATGCCACAAATCAAGAAATTTATTTCAAATAAACCATTTACTAACCGACTTTTTAAAAAGATAGTTCTTCAAGAGTGACAGACTTTTGACCAGTCGGTAATTTAGAAAAAATTTAACAAATTGCTATAGAGAAGAACATGCAAGACTACACACACTCCTTTAAATCATTTATGTATTAAATAATTCTGGTAACATATTTCGGGTTTTTCGCCGGTCATTAAGCATTTTGGATATTATTGCTTTTGCGATTAAGGAAAAAGAAACAGGTTTCTGTTCTACAGAAATACTTTAGTGTGTGTTAAAATACTCATATGCATTCCATTTATTTATCACGTAGCATTTCTGAAAACTCACAATTTATTCTTATCTCAATAGGTAAACAAGAGATACGGCTGCTAAGATATGACAATGATACATATTACAGGCTAAAAATAAATTTATAAAGTCACTATGAACAAGTATTTAACCTTCCCATACCTGTGCCAAATTTTGTGACACCTACACATGGTGCTACAAACCAAAAGTTTAGAACACAATCTCACATTGTATTCTTTTCTTTGTTTTTAGTATTTGCAATTAGAAGTACATTGGATTCTCAATAAACAGTTTGCACTTGCCATTTAACCACTGGACCAAGATCAATGTGCCCCAGCTTTCCATGAGAGAATTGTTTTTATTTACAACATTCCTTCAGTATAATATACAACTAATCCTTCCTTATGATCACTTTGTATAGGTAAACATCACATGAATTTGTTAGTAGTTTTTGAGTTTATCCTAAACAAACAGAAGCTTTGATCGCAGCTTTGCAGAGGCAACTTTGGATGGAAAAATATTGGTCAAATAATGCATATCTGCATGATAGCATATTTATCACCTAGGGGTATAAAAGGCTACCTATTTTCAGACCTACCAAATATACACGAAAAAAATAAAAAAAATTGGTCAAACCAGTTCAGAGCAGTTTCATAGCAAACAAAATGACATGAGATTTTTAATTCAAACTTCTATACAATTTTGACGAAGTAATGAGGTAGTGCTCTTACACTCTTCTTTTAAAAACTGCAAGAATTTAATGTTTGAATCCCCAACTGGTCCTATGAGACCACGCTGTTATTGTTTTATTGTGTCTCGTTTCGCGGGTATAAAAATAGTAAAACAATAACAGCGCGGTCTCATAGGACCAGTCGGGGATTCATGAATTAAAATCTGTAACTAATGACTATATGACAACTTTTTATAAAAAAATTACACTTTGTTGCATAAATTAGTAGTAAGTAGTTATTATTTCCTGCAAACATATTATATGTAAAAAACAAACATGAACCACAAAAGTTACTAGAATTCGCTTAGCGATAAAATAAGGAAAACCACCAACTAACCTGACTCAAATAATGTGCATAAAGTTTTTCTTTGTCCGTTAGCTTATCAAATGCTTGAGAACTGTCCAGTTCTACAAATTTCTGGTTGTTAGGCAGTAGAAATTGGGATCTGTCTTCAGCCATTGCTAAAAATTACAAGTAGGAAATGCCTGTTAAAATATAATATAGCAAGTAGGTATTTAAAAATAATTTTAATTTCAAAATATGTATAGATAAGTAATTACAACTAATACACATTATATTAACAAATTTTGAATTATTTAGAATGTTAAATATCAAATGAATTTTTATGTAGATTACTGACCCTTAACTAATTTAGTAGTCTGCGGGGGAAAAGTCGACGTGCCTAGTCTGCACTGTTTACAAATAAATGAATCAGCAGTTATAGACCGCCGGCATTTTATAAGGTTAGCAGTCAGAGTTCGCAACATTGATATAATAAAGTAAAGGAACTGAAAATATAAAATATATTTAATACAGATTTAGTATAGTTTTACTTACTGGAATTTATTTAGTTTTACTTTTAGAAAAATCACAAAATCTCTTTTACAAAATTGTATCAATGCAATGAGATCAATGTTTCCGAATGTTACAAATTAAAGATAGCTATGAACCATTCAAGTATTAGCAGAAACGTTTCAGCAGTTATAAATTAGTAAAGTAATGTTCTAAGCAACATACTATTCGGTAGATTAAAATAAATATTGTTTTTATGTAAATTGAGATCGTTAACTGTATTATTACTGAATTAAAATTCTAAAATTAATTTTGAATTCATTTTTGTTTTTAAAAGAATTGGTCCTCGTAAATGCTTCAAAACTGTCATGTTTGGTGATGTCATCAAAATTAGTTAAAGGCAAGATTACACTTCTAACGTATTAGGTATTTTACGTGTCAGTACGGTAAATAAAATGAAATAAGAATTTGGTTTGATTATAATTTTTGATTGTTATACACGTTTTTAGTATATAATCATGTTGCGACGTTTAAACGTGTTATCAAGATGACTTGTAGCTAGTCTGTTTCTGGCTCAAGTTTCGTTTCGTTGTCTTCAATCCCGGATATCACGATAATAAATAATGCTTATTGTTTTGTACTTTGTATTTTTGATGAAGTATCATTTTACTTTGTCTCTGTATTGAATTTGTACTGAGATATATTTTTGATGCCAAAATTATTTATATAGAATTTTAATATTTTCCGTTACACGGAGTAAAACTTAAACTGACGTTTGTGGCCCTACCACAAACGCACCATCAATGAAGTAAACATTCAACATGGATGGTTTCCGATTATTCTCATCCGTATTTTAGGTCAAATAATTTGTTTAGGATGTGTAAGTGAAGTTAAAAAAAGTTATTGTTATTTAGTGAAAATGTCGTCAGAAAGGTAATTTGTTACATTTAGGAATTACTTATAATGTTGACAAACTGCTTCCGATATCTGTAGTTGAAAGTTGCAAAATCAATAAAGTACGCGGAAATCGCTAATGTCACGCCCTGAATTCGTAGTCAAATTGTTGGTGTGTGGTAGAAGAGTGGTAGTAAAGTTGAGACGTTGGTGATGTTTTATTCTAGGGTGGAATGGGTGGAGATTATCGAGCCGAAGACAAAGGAGCATATGTATGCTAACCTAACAACTGGCGAATGCGTCTGGGATCCACCTGAGGTATACTACGTCCAAAATTTCATTCACTTCCGTACATAAGCGCCGGCTCAAATTTTCCAGCAAGTTATTTCTGTTTTTGGTTTTCCAATTCAGTGATAATTAAGGTCTTATAAATCAGTATAGAGATAGCACTGTTTTAACATTATCTAAATACAACATTGTAGCTATAAATTACTTAACTTTAACTATCAATTGCTAGGGGTATTCCAGAGTTATGACTCACTTTTATATTTCTTCCTATCTAAAGCCAATTAATTGTTAGATACTGTGTTTTTCATAAATAAAGACAGATTTTATGACTTGCTGGAATACTGCATTCTGACATTTTTATGTATTTTACTTCTGAAGACTAATTATTTCTTTTGCAACCTGCAACATAATTGAATGATGTTTATAATAAGTTCATCAGTACCAGCAAAAGCCTGTGTTAATTGGATTAGAACTAACCACCCATTCAATTATTAATTTCATTTACAAAAAGTCATACAACCTTCTTTGATACTTTTTAAATTATACTTGTTCATGTAATGTTTTTTTCTTCTTATAGGGTGTAAAAGTCAAGCGCACAGACTCATCACAATGGTGGGAACTTTTTGATATCAACACACATAGGTTTTACTATTACAATGCTTCCACACAGGTAATTATTATGACATAATAAGAAACTAAATTCATGACACACACATTGAGCAATGTCTTATGATATTTTCTATTGTTTTAGACAACTGTATGGCATAGGCCTACCGACTGTGACATCATACCACTAGCTAAATTACAAACATTAAAACAAAATACAGACCCACAGAAGAGGAGGGAGACTTCCACACAGACGAACCAGCCTGCTCCTCAGGTGAGTCATCCTTGGGGCTTACCAAGAGTGTTTATTTGATAAGGATCATATGACATCAAGGCTATGTCAGTTTTTTGTTACACTTTGGGTATATTGCTGCTTACAAAAGGCTACTGAGTCATAGGTACCAATATTAACATAAGGCTAGATTTTGTAGCATATAATTTTGCAATGAATAGAAACTAGACCAATATTCTAAAACTATCTGCTGTCTTTGGCTTTGCCTGGTTAAAAGTAGAAAATTATCCCAAGGGAACATACTCCTGTGAGAAATGGTATCATATGTGTTTTTTAAGGTAATGGATTATCCATGTACCTAATTTTATCAAAACACATTAAGCAGTTTGAGTGTGAAGAAGTAGCAAACATACTTGCACTTTTATTTATAATATTTGTGCTGATTAACGTTTGAATCCCCAACCGGTCCAATGAGACCGCGCTGTTATTGTTTTACTATTGTGTCTCGTTTCGCGGGTATCTGAGTAATTAATGTTATGTTACAAACTTATATACTTACACCTAACTATCTTATACTTTTATTCCTCGATAGTCTACCAACTTTTGTTGCCTCTCAAGACAACTAATCTAAATTAATTTTCAAATTTAATTACTCAGATACCCACGAAACGAGACACAATAGTAAAACAATAACAGTGCGGTCGCATAGGACCGGTTGGGGATTCAAACGTTAATGAAATGTACAATGGTCCATTCCAAATACATTATAGACTAAGTAAGAAAACCTAACTAAATAAACTTTCAAGCACTAGTTTATACCAATAAAAAACTACAGTTAGCTATAGAACACAATACCACAAATAAAAAGCCATTAACCTTAATAATGTATTTTATCACACAGTCTATTCAATCAAGGGATACTAAAAACATCTACATTGAGGTACCCTAATTGATTTTTGTGGGAGTAACCAACTTGGAATTGGGGTCAAATCTATTTTTATCTCTTATAGCAACACTAGGAAAGCTAAGCTTAAGAATTCCAGTTTTATGAGCAAGTGAACTAGGTTACATTGAATTTTATTGTATTGAATTTTTAAAGATTTGGTTTTATTATTGGCAGTTATTCTGTAGTTTATTGTTTGAGAGTTTTGAGGAAAGGAAACTATTAATGCATTGATTTTTCATTTCTTCTTTTTCTGTTTTCATATTAGACCAGAATTTGTGAATAGAAGCTTTAAATCTGTAAAGACTTTTTGATATGTAGGACTTTTTAAAATCATAGGCTAACCAAATCTATACTAATATTATAAAGAGGAAAGATTTGTACCTATACTCAGATGATGTTACAGTTAGCACAGTGGTTAAGTGATTATCTGCTGTGCTGTGTGTGTCACTCGTTTGATTCTTGCACGGAACAAATATTCGTATTGTGTAGAGATAGTTGTTCAGCGCCTGAGTGTCTGGGTTAATTTTGTACTCATATGTTTGTGAACACACCCACAATACAGGAGTAATTCCTAGTGGGGCACTCTAGATATCTACACTTAGAATTGAATCAGTGTATATTCTCCTAAATATTTGTTTACAGTTAATTTTATTGTGACACAATATTTTAACATTCATTGTCACATAGTTTATTATATTATGATGTGGCTGTTACAATTTTAGAGCAAGGATAGTAACTTTTTATCTGCTTTGACACATATAGTAAGTATAGTTAGAAGGTCAACAATGGTCACATTATACTTCATTGTGCAAGAGACAGTCACTGACATTAAAATAAGGTTATTTATTATGTATGATTGTTATTCTTTATTATCCCTTATACTTACATGCATCTTATGAGATAATAAACAGCCTCTGTTGTGGAATATAATATTTTTTGTAAGTTTCTGCAATTAGGTGTAAGACTTGCAAAATTGCATGTCTTTTTTCACTATGCACCTGTCAACATTTTTTTTTAATGTTTAAATATTCTTACGAAGATTTATACTGGAAGATATGTTACTATATTTTTACTTCCTTCTTGTCTTTAATAACAAGGAGACAAGAAAAGTATAATCAAATCATAGATACCAAAAAGAAAAACATCTCACATCTTTCTTTGATTGATAATTGAGTAATCACTCTAATATTATACAGGTGAAAGTTTGCAAGTGTGTGTATGTTTATTTCTCCTTCACGTTGAAACTACCGAAGGGATATGGTTATTTGTTACACAGGTAGACCATAGCAGTTATAGCACATAGGATACTTTTCATCCGTGGAGTATATTCGCTTAGAATGATTTTCTACTTTCATACAGGTGAAGTCGCTGGCAGACGCTAGTATTTTCAATATTTTTCAAGAACATTAAACGTTAATAATAGCACTTAAATGCTACCAACTTCACAAAGAGATTTCCAACTCAACAATACTAAATATACTTTCCCACACCACCAGGTGCTACCAATACTAGATCCAGTGAGCAGCAATGGCAACAGCACAGTCGCGAGCGTCAGCAAGCTGTCGCCGGGCAACGCAAAAACTGTCAGTCTCACGCAAACGAGTCCCGTGCGAACGAGGAGGTCGCATTACCATCACAGGTGAGAAACAATCCAACGATTTCACTATTGTGTCGTGAATTATGTGTGAATATTCATGTCGAAAATGGAAGGTGACAATTTATAGTGTATCAGTGTTTGGTGTACAGTTTACAAAGTAGATTGGTTAACAGGTCATTTCATTGTGTGTTTTAAATTTAAAATGACACTCATCTGCCAAGTAGTTTTGTCTTTAACATTGCTCTCTTTAGTGATTAAATTTATACAGTGATACACGCAATAAATGTGATTATTAGAAACTGAATAACACTTTCATCATCAAATTACTTCTTTAGCTCTGTGTGGAGCGAAGAGTGTCGGACTAAAACCAATCTGTGCCTGAGCCTGGGCCATGGTACTTTAATTTTACCACCTTTGCAACTTGTCAATTACCAATACAAACCAAATCGTAAACATACCGTATTTAAAGAAGAATAAAAAGAATCTTTCGCGCAAAAAAACGTAATCAGAAGAATACCGAGATATTTAATTTGGTTTTGTATACATATACCAAATGCTTTTAGTTAGATATTTGTTTACGGTGGTTCATAAAAGTTGGCAAATGCTATAACACATTATGTACAAGCCAGACTTCTTTTGTTGCCTAACTACCAACCTCTTTTGTCATCTGTACAAGTCTTATGAATGATTTCATTGTTTGTCCCGATAAAGGTGTGTTGTTAATTGAGGATGATAATGTATTATCATCTCATTATCATATAGAATGTGAATGTAATGCTTGTTTGTTTTTGCTCTGAGATAATGGACGCGAGGATTGTGTTCCTTTATTGTTCGAAGCTGTACTCGGTTGGTGAAAAAATTTTCGAGACACGTGACTTCGCGACAACAGACATTTTGTCTCGCGAATATTATTTATCCTTTTGAAGTTGTGAGAGAAAAGGCCCGTCTTTTTATTATTGATAGGCTCGCGTTTGGCCATTTTCAATGGGTGATTTATCGCATTGTAGTCTACAAATACAGGTGTCACGGACAATTAGCCAATTAAGCGTATAGATAATTTATTTTAGACTTGCCGAGACCGTTCGTACAGTTTCGCACAGGTGTTATTCTTTTTTTAAGCTTCGTCTTTGACTGCTATAATAGGCATTTATTATACACCTAAATCTTTCTTATGAATCCATCTCTCTATTGGTGAATACCGCACGAATAACCGCTCAGTAGTTTTTGAGTTATCGCGAACGTACAGACAGACGAATTGGGGGACTGTTTTGTAATACCTAGTTAACTATGTTACTTCTAGACTGTTTAAGCCAACTTAGTCGGTCATTAGATTTAACGTGTTAGTAACGCCCATTTTCAATAAGCTACCTATCTAAAGTTGCAGCTACTAAAGATAAACAAATCTATCCTTTTGCCCTTACTTGCTTTCCTATAACCTACCGACGGTTAGCATTTCCTACCAAAATTGTGACATGGACAACTAGAATCTTACTGTTTATCGGAGATAGCTATCTATTTATGAACTGTACCGCAGTTCATAAATAGATAGCTTTATTAGCTTTATTTAGGTTATTGAAAACGAGCGTTAGACATGTAATCCACAATGGCGCTGGGATATTTATTCAGTGTTACTGAATACAGGAACAGCGGTGACAGTAGGCGCGGCAGGCTGAGCGAGGATGGCTCCGCAACGCAGTTGTGTCGGCACACAGACTCCGGACGGTCTTCGGACAGCAGCATCAGCAGTGCGCAGCAAAGGAGGAAACAGGTACCTACATGAATAAGTGATAAGCAGACATAGAATTGTAGAGTGTCTAGAGTGAAGTCTAAGAAGAAGTCTAGAGTGGCGGCTACGTACCGAAAGACGCAGCGTTAGAAGGCCTCCCGAAGACCTCCGGTCGTCGGTCCACCTTGTGGGAAGGTGGACCGACGACCTGGCGAGGGTCGCGGGAATCCGAGGGATGCGAGACGCACAGGACCGGTCGCTGTGGCGACGCTTGGGGGAGGCCTATGTCCAGCAGCGGACGTCTTTTGGCTGAGATGATGATGATGAATTGTCGATACTTAATGAACATTTTTATCTTGTATAGAAAATTAAACTCAAATGTTTTTACCAGGCCGCAAGGACTTAAAAGTCGACGCCCTCCCGCTCCGTCCAGGAGCAGGAGAAATCATTCCAATAATTCCCCACCAAAAAAAATCAAAGAGGCGGGTTTCTATGTGCTCTAGTTGCAAAATGGTTGTACTAAACTTCTTAACCAGCGTCATAAAAACGAATAACACGTAGAATGTTCCGTAAAACAGTTCTGAAAACTTAATGTAGTTTCGTGTTTGCTCGGTCCTTCGCGTTTGATAGCGGCTCTATAAGGTGCATTTATTTTTGTACTACCTGGGTATAGGATCGCCAGATCTTCAAACCGAAAAGCCGGACATGTGATTAAAAAGGCCGACTTTTTTTTTTGATGCCATGCTGGAATTTTTTCTTTATACACTCTAATGAAATAACTAGTAATTGCTGGTCTGCAGGCGCTTGCAATTACAAGAACACAAAAAATGGTCAAATTTAAAAAGCCTAACTAAAGCTGGACAGGCCTTACTCCGCCTAATTTGGCCGGACACACAACCAAAAAGCAACGCTACCTGGGTATATGCCTATCAACTTATAATAGGTATTTTAATTAGGCAAATAGTTTTCTGTACAGCGAATTTTTAAAATAGGATAGCATGGGGAAATCCGCATCTGAAAGAGATATTTATATCTGGTCTATCTGGATGTATAGGCTATAGTTGCTTGGGAATATACAATACCTAAATATAAAATTATTTTGTGCCAAAAAAAGTGTTAGAACCTATTTTGTTTGTTCCAGGAACTTAGTGCAGCTGTAGTATGTAACCCGCCTGTATGCACTCCGCAGCTTAGGAAACGAAGTAGTGCCGCCCAAGCGCACGAAACTGAGAAATGGTCACCTCATACAGGTAAACATTATTAAAATAATTCTGCTTTAACGAAAGAACGTGACACTTGTATGCCTAATTAAAAATTATGGTGATTTAGTTTGGTTATTTAAGCAATCAGGCAAGAAACCTCCGACTCCTTACCATTTTCCTTTGGAGCTTATGTGGGGAGTATGTGGGCGACCACGAATAGAAGGAGCGACCACGTTTCAGAGCCATATGTCACTGACAACACATTCTGGTCATAGACTTTCGTCTGAAACGTACGTGAATGAATGAAGTTATCCGCAGGAGAACCAAGGTTACCGACAAAGCCCGAAAAGGCCTCATCTAGCTAAAACTGATGAAAAAATTGATGTCGAAAAGTGTTATTTAAACGTATTTGCAAAATAAATACCGTGCACTGCGCCTGATACCTAGTTATAATAATAATTTTACAGGTCTAAATCGTAGTGGCAGCTTTATATCACCCAGGAAAGATGCATCAGACGATTCGATGCACGAAAAGTATTTCAAATCTGTTGAGAGCACTCCATTGACTAGAAGAAAGGTACTTTTAATGTTACATTGCTATTGCTTGCTTTACATATTGTGGTAATCGCTTGGGAGATGGACGTATCTCTTGCTCTTGCATTTAATTGAAAATAAGGAATGATGATAAAGGAATTATCGCTCGACTCAGCTTCTATGAAATAAAAACTGCTGCTTGGTAAAACAAAAGGCGAATATTGTATTCTGTGTAGCCTGTGTCCATGCTTGGGGTTCAACCTAACTCCGCAACAAATTTAATCGAAATTGGTTCAGTCATTTAACCATGAAAGCGTGACAGACAGTTACTTTCACATGTTAATATTGGCCCGGCAGGATCGACGTCTACTGGGGTCCTGGGTTGAACAAAAGAAAACCCCGGGACCCTGGAATGGAGGCAAAGTAGAAACAGGAGTGGGTTTTAGTCAGTTGAAGTCTGACACGACCTTCCACTCCGCCCAGAGCGGGAGAAGTCACATCGATGACTAGCTTCCGCCTGCGAATTCGTCCGCGCGGAATCCCGATTTTATAGCCCGACCCTATAGCCTTCCTCGATAAATGAGCTATCTAAGACTGAAAGAATTTGTCAAATCGGACCAGTAGTTCCTGAGATTAGCGCATTAAAAAACCTTTGTATATATTTTTATAACTAGCTGTCCCCTGCGGTTTCACCCGCATTTTTCGTTACTGCTCCGCTCCCGTGGGTCGTAGCGTGATGGTATATAGCCTATAGCCTTCCTCGATAAATGGGCTATCTAACACTGAAAGAATTTTTCAAATCGGAACGGTAGTTCCTGAGATTAGCGCGTTCAACAAACAAATTCTTTAGCTTTATATAGATTTCCCACCTTAATAATAACATTTATTATATTAGTATGGATAAGGTACTATAGGAAGTAGATAGTAAGGTTGTGGTAGTACTAGCAGTAGTATAGGTCGTATAGATCGATACTAATTCTTTCAGTTAAAACAGCAATCGGCGGGGGGATCGTCCTGCGATTCGGCGTCGCCGCAAAGTCCGAGCAGTCCCTTGCAGAAGCCTCAGCCTACTCCATTCTTACAGGTTCGTATTACTTCAATAAGATACTTTAAATCATAACTACATAGCAATATACTTAAAGAATAAACTTTATTGTACACCAAAAAGTAACGGTACAGTTTATACAATAACTTAAATCTATGGGTACAATAGCGATTGTATCGCAGACAGCGATATCTACCAGACAACCTTACATACGAGTATCATAGCAAAAACACTTAAATTACGTATGAGTATTCTGGCAAAAGTACTATTGACAAACAACATTGCATAACTCTCAAATAACTTGTACTTGCGGCACTTAACCGATTGCAGCTATACTAAATCTACGGTATTTTAGAGGTAATGCGAAACAGGCTGTAAAATCCCACCTAACTCCGTTGAAATGGAAGGCTCTTCCGACCGTTTGGTCTGAGTATTGTATCTTTAAGCAATTGCCCGTTAGTTTATTTCAGATAATTGATAATAAATATAATATAATTGATAGTTTCAGATAGTTTGTTGTTTCAATAGAATTCTGTTATTGCGGTGTAGGATTTTGTCTTTAAGTTCTTATGCGGCGTCATAGATCACTGCAGTGTTTTGATCAGAACGCGCAACGTTGCGATGTGCGGTATGCAGTTCAGGACAAATAATCGTCACCATCGTCGCACACTGCGTTGGAACAAAATACCTTAACGTTTTTGATACGATTATGTATCCAGTAACGCATACCGCAGTGGTATGCGTCACGTTAGTATAGTTTTGTGTAGCTTTTTGTTAGCAAATTGATTTATACAATCCCACTAACATTTGTCTTGACTACGTTGACCTACTTTCTCAATAAATTTTATTTCAGTACGGAGTTAAAATTGTGCTACAAGATCTATTAATATCGACTCCCGCTAATAGGGATTTCTAACGGTTTGCAAAAACGCTTGACCTTGGGAAAGAATCTTCAAAGGCAAAGCGTAATAATTAAAAGTATTAAAAACCGCATTGGACATATGTAGTGAATTACGGTCCATTTTCTCTCCCGATGCTGATGGACTAACCACAAAAAAATCCAGGCGTGATCTTGTTAAAATGGAGCTCAGCGAAGGTTAACTTGATACATTTGTTGCCAAATATGGCAAAAACTTTGGAATGTGTACAACCAGATTATATTGGTACACTAATGAACTATTCATCCGAAGAACTTAGTATCCAAGCCAAAAACATTAATAACAAAGGAGGCCTGAGTCCGCGCGAGGGAACATTATAAGACTAGTTATGCTATACATATTCTACTAAGGAACTGGGAGTGTAAATGAGTTGTTTGTAATAGTCCATTTAACCAGCTATTTGTACGTCTATTAGCGTAACGGCCGCGACCCAATTTGACTGAGGTTCGGGCTATTGTCAAGGTGACCTTGATACGATTGGGCGCATTCAGCGTTTGACACAGTTAAGATCGACACTGAGAAACTGAGCTTTGAATGTTATGCCCTTGCGTTGTAGTCGTAAAGGGAGGATGTTATGGAGATCCGTAATTGTCATCGAAACTATCAGATATCGGAATTAATAAATTATTTGTAACCGAAACCGATATAAAAGTTTTGGACATAGGTGGAGTGTAAGTGCCAGGTTATGACAGGTTTTTTTTAGTTTTGACCGGCATTTGTTTAGCCGGTCTCCGGCCGGTAATCTAGATAAAAATAAAATAAAATTTTCCTACTTTTGTAATTTTAAAATTCTAATACTTATCCGTGTCCGAAACTAGCGGATAGTCCGAAATTATTTCATACACGTAAAGTACCGTAAAAAAAACCATATCCGAAAGCAGTATAATATTTATTATTCCTGTATCCGTATTGAGGATCCGAAATTGCTTATCCAAAACATCTCTGGCCGTAACTAGTAGCCTGTCCCGTTTCGCACGCGTGCAAATAATATACATAAACCTTTCTCGTTTATTGCTCTTTCTATTAGTGAAAACCGCAACACAATCCATTGCGTGGTTAAAGATGATTTGGCGGTTAACCACGGAAAGCGGCTTCAAGATAATAGTAATAAAATTGATAGGATATAACAATGGGCGGTTTTTACCGACCCTCTTTGTAAAGGTAGGGTAGTTATGAGTAAGATAGGGATTTAAATATATCGTTATTGTTTGGAAATCTCTGCGTAATTTTTTGAAGGGAATTGATTTTATCAGTTGACTTTTAGCTGAATCTAGATATGTTTATTAAAATCAAGATCTTGAAAAATCAGAACATCAACACCTTAGTTTCCGTCTTCGTTTATCTTTGGGATAACTAAATTAAGACGTGCTCCTCGTCTAGGTGAAATATATTGAAAACACACACCTTGAAAACAAATGTGGCATTATACCTACTGAACTTCATTTTAAATTGCAATTTTTAGGCAATCTTTTTAATCTATCCAATCCATAAGTGATCTGATTGTTAGTATTTTTGAGTAATTGTTTTTTATGATTCGAGTCAATAAGTATTTTGAAAACTTTATGATGTTTTTCTGACATATTGAGAACTTAAAATCCACTAATTATGATTACGATAACGTTTACGTCCCTGTAGTCTACTTTTCGATCTTTGTGATATCCTTGAAATTACTTGAGGATTTTGGACAATTTAAAATCTTTGAAATCTTTTCTTTTCTATACAGACAACAGCAGCTCGACCGTCGCTGGTATCTTCCATATCGCTAGCGACTGACGCGGCGGCTGGCGTGACGTCACGCGTCATGCACAGTCTGGAGAGACCTCATCAGCTGTCCAGGCATGCGAGGGAACGCTTCTCAGATAGGTGAGTGTGTTCAAATCAAATCAAAATCAATCAAATCAAAAATGTTTTTATTTTACATAGGCCTACATGGGCACTTATTAAAAGTCGAAACTAGTGCACGGTTCCAAATTCGTCGTTTCCTATGGAAAAGAACCGGCAAGAAACTCCATGATTACTCTTTTCAAAAAAAAAAAAGATTGGGTTTACAATATTTTCACATTACAATACAGGCACATATCGATGGTCCCTACGTAAAGTATCGAATCAAAAAAATAGCAGTTTTTTATTATTAATGTTTTGAGCTCTTTTTAAAGGATGTTTTTTAATACAACTTCGTTTCCCGATAGTTAGAGACCTATTTTTTATAAAGATTTAATCACCCGTGACAAAATTATGCAGAAAATTAACTTTAAATCGCTCTCTTGCAAAGTAGCGATTTTCACTTTCGATACTTTACCTAGGGACCATCGATATGCGAGGACAGACCAATCAATATTGTACCCCAAATAAAAATAGAATCAATCAAAAACTGGGTTAAATTAAGTAATAATTAAAATTCGTAGTCTACAGTGTTCTCTCATTCACACTATATCTTAACTATATTATGTTGAGATGTAAAGGACAAAAGTGGCGGTCGTCTTTGTAGAAAAGCAGCAAAAAGTAAAAAACGAGTGGGTTTTAGTCAGTAAAAGTCTGAAACTCTCCTTTTTTTGGAAAGGAAATCATCAAATAACTTTTTGTCTCACTCTCTGTGTAGTAGACCAGGGTAGATAATTTTTGAAACCAAAAAAAATTACAGTAGGATGAAACCCATTAGAAAAGGAGGGGAATATGATCAAATTGAAAGGAAAAATAAATTACGGTCGATCCGAGTTCGGGAAGTGGGAGGGGGGAGTTTTTAAGGGTAAAAAATGGTTTATCTTGATTTCCGGCAAAACTACAAGTCCTATGGAAAAAAGTTAAATGGCAAAGTTGTAGGCAATAAAAAGATCTACAACTTTTGTATTTGCAGATTTTTCACATAACCTCAAAATTTAGGTGAAAAATTCAAAAAACCAAGTTTTTGGTTTTTTATTTATATCTTTTTCAAAAACATTTTTTTTTCTACGAAATTTGGTGAAAACCTACCTTATTATGTCCCAAATACACTGTAATTTATTTGATTAAAAATATTTATTTTTTCGCTTCATTTTAATTTAATATCAAAAAAGCACCCTAATTTTCAATCAAAAATTCTGACGTCAAAATATCAGCTTTTTTCAAAAAGTTTGGGGGCTTTTTGTTCGTTGAAGTATCTACTTTCTGATGGTGTAAAGAAAAATATACATTACTATAGGAAATATTCTTAGAAAATGCAAAAAATTGAAAAAACCGAAAAAAATTTTTTAATCATTATTTATATACAATTTCATCAAAAAAATGTGATTGCTGCAATTTTTTTAGTTAAAAAGTTTATTTATTTTACTCGAATTACATTCATGTCATAGAAAATCTTATACAAAATAACAAACAGTGTGATAATGAGCTTCTATTGCGACTAAATCAGGCACATTTCTTAAACGAGCTAAAATGTTTTTATCGAAATCATTAATTGTGTTTTGTTTTTTAATATGCTGTAATAAATTTTCTCTTGTATCGTTATTTTGAACTGATGAAATTTTATCTTTAGAAATATTACCGAAAAATCCATCGCAGAGAAAGCAATGAGATTGAAAATTAAATATAAGAGCGTCCTTATTTATTTGTTTTCCTTCCTGTGATTTCTTACGTCTTGAGCTACAGAATGTAGCTATTGCAGTCTCATCATTATAATGACTTTGACAAGTTCGATGAATAAGAGCTGATGTTAAAGTTTCAAATTGTTTGTATCTATTGTCGATTCTCTTCTTGCTAGACGCCACTAAACGATTCAAAGCTGTTTTTTTTTATTTCATACACTTGCTTGTCGTCTGACTTATTGCAGATTATACAAACAGATTCTTCCATACTGGTAATCTGAAAAGACAAAATCAAATTAATAATGCCTTCAAAGTTTTATCATTAGTAGGTATAACTAAATCTGTTTGTATAAAATAAACGAAGTTACTATTTTTTTATTCTTGTACTGAAATATCATTCAATTTCAATTTTTTAGGTTATGTTACGTTAAACATACTATTTATAAAAGAAAATATTACTATTTTTATTTTGAAGCTGATTAATATAGATTAAAATAGAGATAGTATTTACCTTGCTATGCAGATTCCAAACGTAAAGTAAATTTCTCACAAATCACTTAGAGTAACTCAGTCTGCACGTGTATTTTTAAAAACGATGTTGTACACTACTCTGTATCTCAAATACTGACTAACGGTCTTTACAGCTGCTATGAAATAGCAGGTATGTAGTAAGGCCCAGACCCTCCTAGGTCCGTCCCCACTTCTCAATGAAATAACTTACAATGGGCTTAAATTCACCGAAGGTCACTCAGGTATATAAATTATTTTTAAAACAGCAATAAATAGGCATCTACAAATATTATTTAAAGAAGATTCTACAACTTTTTCAAAATATTGTAGATGTCTTATAAAATATTAACTTTATTAACTTATTTGTTTGTTAATTATGGAAGTATATTTTAATTTGTAATTTTTTCGTTTATCAATAAAACATGAAATCTTACGTTTTTTGAGTAATTAAAGTGTTAATTTTAATAAATACCTCAAAATTGTACATAATGATTAAAAAATTTTTTTCGAATTTGAGGTTTTTCAATTTTTTGCATTTTCTAAGAATATTTCCTATAGTAATGTATATTTTTCTTTACACCATCAGAAAGTAGATATTTCAACGAACAAAAAGCCCCCAAACTTTTTGAAAAAAGCTGATATTTTGACGTCAGAATTTTTGATTGAAAATTAGGGTGCTTTTTTGATATTAAATTAAAATGAAGCGAAAAAATAAATATTTTTAATCAAATAAATTACAGTGTATTTGGGACATAATAAGGTAGGTTTTCACCAAATTTCGTAGAAAAAAAAATGTTTTTGAAAAAGATATAAATAAAAAACCAAAAACTTGGTTTTTTGAATTTTTTACCTAAATTTTGAGGTTATGAGAAAAATCTGCAAATACAAAAGTTGTAGATCTTTTTATTGCCTACAACTTTGCCATTTAACTTTTTTCCATAGGACTTGTAGTTTTGCCGGAAATCAAGATAAACCATTTTTTACCCTTAAAAACTCCCCCCTCCCACTTCCCGAACTCGGATCGACCGTAATTTATTTTTCCTTTCATTTTGATCATATTCCCTTGCTTTTCTAATGGGTTTCATCCTACTGTAATTTGTTTTCATTTTTTACCATTTTTGTAGGCTTTGACTCTGGTCTATAGAGTGAGAAAAGGTGTCGAAAGTTTACTGTACCGAGCAGTTGCTGGTTCCGTAGCAACAAAAAATTACCTTAACGTTTGTGACACATCCACCGATTAAACGCGACGGAAAGTACCCCGTTCTTTTGTTTACAGTGAGATGACCCGACATACCTACTCTTAGCGTGATGTGTCATAGTTGATTTAAAAAGCATTGCAGCCGTATACCCCATAATTTTCCCAAACACTTAACAAAAGCTTTAATCACGCCAACTGATTGAATTTTTAAGCAGTAATAATCATCATCATCTGCCTAGCCTTTTCCCGACTATATTGGGGTCGGCTTCCACTCAAGCCTGATTTAGCGGAATACCAGTATTTTACGAGGAGCGGCTGCCTAGCAGGCCTCCACAACCCATTAACTGGGGTAATACGGTACTTCATGGCAAGACTGGAGTCAGATTTACTGGCTTCTGACTATCCGTAACGACTGCCAAAGATCTACAAGTGGCAGCCGGGACCTACGGCTTAACGTGTTTTCCGAGGCATGAAGGAAACTCGCTGTGTTAAAATGGTCACCCATCCACAGACCTACCTTGGCAAGCGTTGCTTAACCTTGAAGATTGATCCGTGCGGCTGTTATTATCTAGCCACGAGCTCCTCGAAATAGGTAAAGTACATAACATGAACCTTTCTCATTATTTTCAGGCATTTAGACAAAGATCGGTTAGCTGAATTAGAGCGCATGGACAGGTATCCTGAGAAGCAAGCGGTCTACAGTGTCGATAAGCCTTTCAGACAGACGAGCCTCGATCTACGTCATAACGCTGCTTCAGCTAACTGGCACCCAGCACGGGACTTTACTAGGTGACCTCTTTAATTATATTATGTTGTTTCACTTTTCTTTTAAAAAGACTTAGGTTGTGTATTGTCAAAGATTTCTATTTTCATAGACTGGGTTTTCAGATTTCAGTAGTAATTAGTCTATTAATTGGCGCCCAGCATGGGACTCAAATTTTCTAATTGTTTGTCATTATTTCGACTGTTTGATTTGTAAATCAGTTAACTTGTGTTTCTACAATATTATCGATAACATTTTTCATGAAGTTGTAACGCCGTAACACTAAATACGCTGAATTGGCGCCCAGTGTGGGACCATAGACTTTAACTTTAATATAAAAAGATTCCCCTGGTTACTTGTAAGCTGTAAATATAGTTTATAAGCCCTAAAAATAACAGTAGTTTTGTTAAATTCACGTTAATGTTATAATTTGCTAATTGGCGCCCAGTTGGGACTCCATTAGGAAAAAATAAACCTTGCTTAAAATTATTCACAAATGCCTGTCCATAACCTTGATTATAACATAAAAACTACGTTGTTGCAGACGTCAACAAGCGGAACCAGAGCGCTATACTTCAAGCAAGACATCGGTGTCGTCCGGCAGTAGCAAGCACCGGACACCGCCACATGAACCACATCATAACTTTATGAGGCTTTCCTCAGCCAATGAACAGGACAATATTGCAGCTGGTAAGTCATTTTACTTTGCAGTGTTAAGGCATTCACCGAAATACTACCCAATTAATGAACTGGGCTGCCAGTACGTTGCGCCTGAAACTTTGCTTCTAAAATTGCCTCCACTTTTTGAATATACTTCTAGTTCGTTCGCGTTAAGAATGCAGTGATTTATGAGTGCAACTGCAAGATAAAGGTGTATTTACAGTGGTGTTAAATCCAAACAAATTATATTTTAAAAGATTTAGTTTAATGAATTTATAAAAATACACTTAAACAGCTTTGATTGGTTAGGGGGCGGGGATAGGCCGACGGACAATGATGACTTAACTGCATTCTTAACGCGAATGTACTATAGTGTGTCATTTATCCTCTTACCGAGGTCGGTCCATGGCCCTCGGAATACATTTTAAGCTGTTGGTTCCGTCTATCATTTAAAGTTCTTTGACAATCGTAACGGGTAGTCAGAACCTCAAAAAGCTACGCAGATTGATTAAAAACGGCCTGTTGTTAACTTCGATGGCAAAATACTGATAAACCTATTTTTCCACAGTAAACTACAAGTTGAAATGCGTGAACTTGGTGGAGCCACCTCTGACGGAGCCAAATGTACAGAAACACAACCAGAGATTAGAGAGGTCTACTGCGCCAAGGGATCGTACTAAATCTAGACGTAAGTTACACATTTTATTTATGAAGTTTATGTTACTAGGTAAATTGCCATTTATGTAAAGCCCGAAAGGTTGCCTCCTTATAACCATTTACAGAAAAGAAAAAAAGTTTAGGTTTTAGGTTAGTTAAAAACGAGCAAGTCAGTTGAGGTTAAGTTACCTACTGTCAACGGACGCGTAGTTTCATTGACGCGTATTCGTTATTATACGTTTGTTGTACTCCTATGTAAAGCTTACATAAAAATTTTGAAACTAAGTCGACGAAGCAGCAACGTCCGTCGTGTCGTTGCCGCTTCGTCTCAAGTCATACTCACAGAAAAGTCTCGCGTATGTGATCATTCAGTTTCCTTCAAAATGTTTGAGTTATGTGGGGTTGATACATGCGTCATGTTCGTGAACGGACGCCGTCAGTTCAGGTTGGACAATGATCAATTGTAAATTTGGTTAAATTTAGATTTACACATTATTCATAACTACTAAGTTAACTAACGTAATGAGTAAACACTTGTATGTATATTTTGTTACTTACAGGACATAAGAGGCCAGTGGAATTAGAGGACGGTCCTATCGATGGCGAAGAAGAAGAGGATGAGGGCGGCAGCTCTCCTCTGTACTGCAACTGGGATCTCCGCGGCATGCAGCATCTGTTGCCGCTGCAGGACTACATCATACAGCAGGCCAAACTGTCCAGTGAGTTACTGTGTCTTTCATTTTTTCTTATCTGTAAACTTACTTCTACCAGCAGCTTCATCCGCGCGTAAGTAAATATTTCCATATAAACTTTGTGACACCCGTTTTATCTTCTTAAGGGATGAGTTTTGGAGAATCTTCTCCTAGTGCTCGCCTTTGTCATAAAAGAAACCTTGTGTAAAATTTCACACGCCTGTAGTTTTTGATAGTGCGTTGATCATATGTTAGTCACTCAGTTTCCCTTTTATAAAACATCTGTATAATTATATAAAAGAAAGGACAAATACAACGGCCAGCCCAAATCCTTTGAAATAGAACAATGAAATTTTACACAGAGGAAACAAATAATTAGAAAAGATTTTCTATAATTCGCCTCCTAAGCGGATGATACAGAAGTACAATGTTTGGATGAAAAATTTTCTACATTGGGTAATAGAAAAAGTCGAGAGATAAATAGAAAAACTCGTGTAATATTAAACTCGAAAAGAGATTAAAAGCTTTCGTCTAGTGAAGACTTTGTGAAGCTTGTTACGAACATTTTAATTACTTTGTTAGTCCATAAAATCCTTTGCAACAGGTCGCGCCCGCTACGGCGGCGGTTCCGGCTCGGACGGCGAGTCAGGCTCGTCCAGATCCCACTCCCGTTCTGGTTCCGAATCCCGTTCCCTGTCCGGTCACGAGCCGGACAACGAGTCGTCCGACGGCGGCGCGCGCACTCCGGACGACGACGACGGTTCCGGCGTGTATCTGCCGCATGCGTACGCGCACAGGCCTGTCGATGTGGAGTATATGAACCATGGCGTCTCGTATTACAATACCTTCGTGGGATTCGACAGAGATCGACAGCCGTCGCCTGGGATTCATAGAGTGAGTATAAAGTATCGTTAGTTTGAATGTATTTTTTTAGACATGTCAATAATATTTGTGTGTTTTTGGAGAAATAAATTTAATCACTGGGGGTTCTAGAATAAAATTCCCTAAATAATTGGGTTCTGAGTCAATCTGGGTAAATGTAGGTTGACTACGTATACTGTTTTAAAAATGATCTTTATGATAAATAGTACATAAGTGTAATGTTGTAAATTTATGAGCCGAGGACAGTAATCATCAATACTTACGTGTATCATACTACGTTTTTCAATACACTTGTGAAGAATAATAATTTATTTAATTATTACTTCAACTTGACTAAAATGGCTTCCTTTTTTTTGTGACATAGCGGTAACGAATTAAATCTGTTATGTGTTCGCACGGTCGCCTGTCGTGAGGCGACCCATAGCTTTTCGATGTCATCGATACGCGACAGCGCCGCTTTTTCTTTATTAGATTAGACAACTTAGACTAAGACTGTCTGAATATCGAGTTATGTAATAGATGCTTCTCGTCGGGTCAAAGTTAACAGGCATTTTGGACAGTAAACATGATTGATAATATATGTTAACATGAGCACTATGTCTTCAGACGTCATCCCTGGGCGGCGGCGGCGGTGGAGGCGCGGGCGCGGGCTGCGCGAGCACCGAGACAGACGGCGCGGGCGCGCTGTACAGCCCGGTACGTCAGCACGCGCCGCGCCCGCCCGTCGAGCAGGACATCGAGATCTTCGCCAAAGACAACCTCAACTTTAACAAGGGCATCTTCCGGAGAAAGGTCAGTAGCTGCATTCCGAGACCTGCATGTGTTTCGGAAACTATATTAACCCGTAGGTTCTGGCTAGATCGTTGAAAATCGTTGTGAGACAGAAAATTTTAATTTAGTATGTATATGACCTGGTTGTCATTGAAAAGAAAGTATGTCGACCATTATTGGTTGCAATCAAATAAAAAAAAAAACGTCAAACTCGAGTTAATAAGCGAACCGATTTAGAGTACAGCAAGATGCTGCATCAGTTTTATCCAGAAAGAAAGTGGGAATGTAATTGCACGCCACATTAAAGGCAATACCTTTCTCGCTCTGTTCGGTGTTTTACACCGAACACTTTGTCAGCAATATCGGTGCGACGCGCCGTCCTAATTGAATATGTTTTACAACATATTTAGTGCATTTTCGCCTACCGCGAGAGCCGGGTGTACTCATATAACATTAAACATTCCATTAACATTTAAGCTTAGTTAACATTAAGAACATTATAAGTCAGAAGTAATAAACAGTGATTTACATAAACATTTCTTTCTCTTACTTTCTTAGGGCCATGTGCACCGACATAAGTTTAAGATAACCATCTGATTAACGTCAATAACCGACGATAAGGAACAGGAAATATTGCTAAAACAGCCGTTTTAATATTAAAACAGTCGATTTGGTGTCGGTGAACATCGCCCTTGAACGCTAAACACCAACACCTAGCTACGCACCCCGACATATTTTTTGGTCCTTCGAGCCGGATCGGATCACTCATAATTGACGGGTTCACGAGGTGTAGTTCGAAGCGACCACACGTAGCTCAACATTTATGCTGATTTATCTTTGAGGCATACAGTTAGGCCTAATAAACTTACAATTTTAAAGAACAAAATGAACACAATAGGGAATATGCATAAAAAACAAAATGGCCTGATTTTTTTTTCCCTAAACCTCTAAGGTCGTAGTATCACACTCAATTCGTTATTTTCTAATTTAATATGCATTTAATTATTTAAAACATAAATCAAAAAGTGGAAAATTTACGAGCGAAATTCGAATTTGTAAAACGCCTCACCATTGGTCGTATAAAAACGACCAATGGTGAGACGACGACGGCGACGACTTTGACGTCATAGGGCACAAAACTGACAGGAATGGTGAATTTATCTGGTGTACTTTTTATAGTGTTTTACACATTGGTATCATGCAATATCTATAAAACGGCTTTTTTTATTCTTCCATGATTATTACGCGACTAAAACACCTTGTTATCTATCAAACTAACTCTTAATGCAAACAATAAACTGACAGGACGTACCCTATGACGTCACGCCTCAAGCGCGCGAGAAATAGGAGAGTTTGAACTCTTCAAATTAAACCAATATCTTTAAGATTTTATAAAAAAGTAATT
The DNA here is from genome assembly GCA_030763345.1 of Mythimna separata. Lineage (NCBI taxonomy): Eukaryota > Metazoa > Arthropoda > Insecta > Lepidoptera > Noctuidae > Mythimna > Mythimna separata. The sequence goes on along the minus strand of CM061171.1, from coordinate 18,755,474 downwards.
ACTACTCTTACAGATATGGTTTATTTTTTTTCTACGTCAAAATGAAGTGAATATTGAATAAAAATAATAAAAAAATTGCCTGCATATTCCCTATTTCCTTTGCCCTATTCCCTTTCCCTAATGCAAACAATAAACTGACAGGACGTACCCTATGACGTCACGCCTCAAGCGCGCGAGAAATAGGAGAGTTTGAACTCTTCAAATTAAACCAATATCTTTAAGATTTTATAAAAAAGTAATTACTACTCTTACAGATATGGTTTATTTTTTTTCTACGTCAAAATGAAGTGAATATTGAATAAAAATAATAAAAAAATTGCCTGCATATTCCCTATTTCCTTAATTTCTAGGCATCAGTCCGCGACCTACTGTCGTGGACATCATCATCGATCAGTGCGCCGATGGTGGGCGCGGAATGGGACAAGGCACACAAGAAGGCAGCTATCGACCTGTTCCGACTGGTGCAGATCTACATGGGCGACCGCAAGGCACGGCCTGGCATGACGCTCAACTCCGTCGCGCAGGACATCTTGCACGCTACTTTTACTAATGAGAAGTGAGTATAGAAGGTTCATATTTGGTTTTATTGGGGAGCATGTGAAGCGTACGGCCGGGACTCCACATAGATACTCAATATAAATTACTTACGACAAGTGACAGTTTTTAAGACGTGTTGACTGCAAGCAAACAACTGAACTGCGATAGCGAGAGCGTTTTTGGATTGCAAGCCAAAAGATATAACTGTCAGAATGTGTTCCCAAAACGTTTTGTGCGTATAGGTGGTTGCGTTTAGAGGTAATTACAGTTATTTTTCTATGTCCGTAGATTACGCGACGAGCTATACGTGCAGCTGTGCAGACAGACGACTGAGAACCCCCTGCGCGACTCCCTGCTGCGTGGCTGGGAACTACTGGCCGTGTGCCTCGCCTTCGTGCCGCCCTCGTCAGCATTCCAGCCGGCGCTCACCAACTATGTCAACAGACATAGGGACCCTGCGTTCGCTGATGCTTTTCCTGAGGTAAGGGGTTATTTAGGAGAGTGATAGCAGCAAATATGGCTTTAGCCTGAATAAGAAAACTTCAAATGCCAAGAACATGTATTTTTATTAAACATAAATATAACATGAAAAATGCAGAGAAAAGAAGAGTAATGTTCGTGTACTTATATGTACTTTTAATTAGGTATGTGTTTTTATTTTTAATAAGAATATAAACACAAATGTTGAAAATGCTGTCATTAGTCCTTATGTGTTCATACTACTACAACTAAATTTGCTATAAAACGATCACTAATGACACAAATCCTAGACTAAAGTTAGTTCATAATACGACTCAATTTGTAAGCCACGTACAACTCGGTCACATTAACTTGACGCTTGGCGGCGATGACTTAATGTCCAAAAACAATATAACAACAACAGAGAACTTGCCAAATTATCGACTCGCGTATCGATAACAAAGATGCTGACCATACCCGACACTTGCTCGGGGATCGTTCGGTCCATGGCCCTTTACGGGGCGCCGCACTGTGTTTCGTCCAGAACAAGCTAGCTGGACAAAATTATTTTTCACTTGATATAGGTTCCATAGCCTCTGCTAGTTAATAATATGACTGATTTCGTTGTTTAAAATACTTAGAAACTCATAAAAATGCGGAACTCCGAAAATAAAATGAATTAATTAAAACGAATGGTGTTTATAGCACGATTCGTAAGAAATATCAATTAAATCAGGGGTATTTAAAGCTAATCTATACTAATATTATAAAGAGGAAAGATTTGTACCTATTTTTGTATGTTTGTAATGAATAGGCTCAAAAATTACTGGGCCGATTTAAAAAATTCTTTCACCAATAGAATGCTACGTACTTCCAATTTGACATAGGCTACATTTCATTTTGAAAAAAAAAAAAAAATTGTCTACCCCGTGCGAAGCCGGGACGGGCTGCTAGTTACATTATATAACGATTACACTAATATTATAAGAATAAGTAAATAAAACTAATTTATATAGGTATTTTACAACAATTCCGATTTGTAAGTTAAGTACACAACAAACCACACTCGTAAAAATCAACCTATATTAAATAACTTACGATCAGAAAACGACTATCCATTGGATTATGTATATTGAGAACAAACTCAGGAATTATTCATTGTCACTAAATTCATCCTCAGAAAAATTCTCCACATAACAATCTTCGGTATTAATATTTATAGTATTTACATTTCTACAATATTTACGGGTGGGGTTACAGGGTCTAAGACTGCAGAAGGGAGGCTACCTGATTTTTTTCTGGGGATATCTCTGAGACTGTTAATAAAAGGATCAGATATGATGATCAACATATTCAGCAAATCTGTATTCGTAGCAATACGAGACCGTTTCCGGGTATTAGCCCTTCGGAACCTGCTGCAATCTTCAGAAACGAATTTCTCAGGTGTCTCACTAAGTTCTCGAATCAGTTTTGCGACGTTGCGTTTACCTGCTTGACGAGACGCTATTTCAGCAGCAACCAAAAGTACCTCAGAGCTTCGTAACTGAACCGAATCAGCGACGCCTCACCGTGTGGTTTTGGCACTTGCGTTTGCCATATCCACTGGCGGTCTTCCGGGACCATGCTGTGAATGTGAAGACGTTGATGCTTCTGCAAGGTCATAAGACACCTTAAACTGTATGTATTCACCTTCTAGCCACTTAGCATCACAAGCTAAAAAACGATTCCGTATTCGGCCAGAATTCTCCCATTTCTCCGAAAATTTCGAAGAAAAACTGGAAATAATATTTTTGATCTCCTTCACAGATGCTTCTGTTACATCACTGAGATCATGTTTTTGTGAAACAAACATGAAAAGCGTCTTATTTCGGTCACTTTTTGTATGTTTCACCCATTCTTCGAAAAACTGCATTTTTGAAACTGCAAAACTGCTACCTGCAGAAAAATTAAAAACTCCAAAAGGAGCAAAAACGAGCAAAAAAAGAAAGTTTCATTATAATTTAGAAGCATGTGCCTATCAACTGAAAAAAATACAGACCGGGGATACGAGGGGGTTTTTAGTTACCGTCTTTTGAATTTGAATTGTTGAATAAAAAACTCATTTTCTGGATTTGTGACGCTCTGATTCTGATTTAGTATGAATATTATTTAATTCTAACTAAATAAACAAAATGTACTCACCCTTAGTAATAGAATCCATCACTAAAATTTACCACAACTATTAAGATAACCGCAGGAGATGCAATCGTGTCAGTAGCAAAAAAACAAATAATATTATGCATTTGACCCAATCTATTGCTATACTTACCCTCATTAACGATGTTTTGTATGACTTATGCCAAAACAATTGTTGTGTGTGTAATTACCAACTAATAACCTATTTACCGCCATTAATGATTTTAAGAAATCTTAGTATTGTTTTTGTCCAGCTAGCTTGTTCTGGACGAAACACAGTGCGCCGGTTTGGGCGCCGTCGCTAGGTAAGCGACCGGCGGCCAAGCTGAACGCTTGCCAGAGGGTCATGGCCATCCGGATGGTGCGGGGATACCGCACGATCTCCCGCGAAGCGGCGAGCCTCCTCGCTGGCCTGCCACCGTGGGATCTGGAGGCAACAGTACGCGCACGCATGCACGATTTGCGCGTGGAGATGCAACGCCGGGGCGAAACTCCGCTGCCGCGACAAGTCGCGGCATGGCGGACAGAGTTCCGGCGGGATCTTAGGGTGGCATGGCGACTGCGACTGTCGCAACCCAGTGCTGGGCACGCCGTCATTGAGGCGGTTAGGCCCCTCTTTGAGGAGTGGTTGGAAAGAGGTCATGGCGTCCTCTCTTTCCGTATGACGCAGGTCCTCACCGGACACGGTAAGTTCGGGAGGTTCCTGCATCGGATCAAGCAGGAGAGGACGCCCGGGTGTCGCCACTGTGTGGACCGCCCGGAGGACACGGTGGAGCACACGGTAGAAGTGTGCCCCGCTTGGGCGGAGCACCGCCGTGTCCTTGTGGAGGCTATCGGGAGCGGCGACCTCTCGCGCCGGGCCCTGGTTCAGGCCATGGTCCGGAGCGAGGAGGGGTGGTATGCGGTCGCCTCCTTCTGCGAAGCAGTAATGCTCGTTAAGGAGGCTGCTGATCGCGAGCGTGTGAGGGAACGGTCCTCACGCCGCCGCCGCCGAGATCCCGATCCCGATTTCCGACCACCGTAGGCGCGGGTTCGCGGACGGCAAGCACTGGGTAGCTCGCCGTCCGGCAGTCTGGAAATAATCTGGACCGAGCCCAGCCAGCCAGCAACGGCGCGTTCTGTTCCACGCGCGCCTCAAGGAGATGACAGCAAACTGTAGGGGCCCGGCAGGGCCGAAGCCTCTGGGGGGAACATGTGGTATTCCTAAAGGTTGACACCGAGTCCTCCCCAGAACGAAGGCAACGAAGGAACGGGGTAGGAGGTGAGTCTGACATGCCCTCCCGCTCCGCCCAAGAGCGGGAGAAGTCATTCTGATGGTATCAGAAAAAAAAAACCCGACACTTGCTGGGCGAGCTAAGGGAATGCGTGTGGAAACATGCATTTCAGAGATGCGTCAAGTTAATATGACCGGATTGTACTAATGTTTTGATCTTAGGTTTTGCATTACGTTCCTTCATGAATTTATTCTTCAGGAAAAAAGACTTCTGCTAATTCGTTAATTGTATTGTTACAGGTCGGCAAATGGCCTATCCACGTGCAAGTATCGCACTATGCGGGCGTAGCGTGCAAGCGGCTCGAGAGGATCGGCTTCGGCGGCAAGAGGCAGCCCAGGAAACCTACCACTGATGATATTGATCAGGCTAGGGTGAGTCTCTTAAATATCACTCATTAAACTGAAAAAAAAAATCTGTAAAAGGTTTAGTATCAGGCAGGTACTAAAACCTATGATGTACCACCCGTTACACTTGTGGGGACTTGTTTAGGATGCTCTAGGAAACTTTGTAGGAGTAAAAAAAAAGACGAAGTAAAGCCAATGAACTAGGTTATATTTTATTAATTTTTCAAGTGTCAAGTGTCATTCACAATTCGAAATAAAAAATGCAAAACGCAAGAGGTTTTATGCTACTAATACAAACATACCGCCCACCAAGGACCTTTGTCCTTAAAGACCGCCCACCGTGACGGACACAGTAAATACAAACAGCAAGAATATGAAATTAGCCTTGGTGAGATCTCTACATTTATATAACACTTATTCAATTATTATTATTTACAGTTACAGAACCACGTGCCCTACCACATAGTGAACTAAAATTAAATAAGTTGTTCTAAAAAAAATCTAACATCTATACATTGTTTATTCTGTGACAGGCAGAACGCACAGTTTTGAGGTGGGTCTTTTTAAGTAAGAGTTTTTACATTTTAATGTTACCACTCGGGTAAGATGGTCACTGCCTGGGTGTTTTTCAACAACCTTGCCAAGAATCCACTTCGCCGGAGGTAAGTCATCTTCCTTTACCATAACAACATCTCCTACTTGAGGTTCAGTTGTCGTATTAGTCCATTTATACCTATGGAGGAAATGTGTCAGGTACTCATTAGCCCATCTACGCCAAAAAGTTTGCAACATACCTTGCACTAAATGCCATCTTTTCAGGTTACTTATTGAACTTGTATCATAGTTTGCATCAGGTACGGTGAGTATGGGCTCTCCTATTAAGAAATGACCAGGAGTCAACGGTGTGCACTCATCTGGATCTGTGCTAGTTGTGACTGAGAGCGGCCTGGAGTTCAGACACGCCTCAATCTGTGTTAGGAGAGTCGTCATCTCTTCAAAGGTGAGTGTGGAGTTACCTATAACCCGTTTCAAATGAAACTTGGTGGATTTTACTCCTGCTTCCCACAATCCACCGAAATTGGGAGCGTGTGCAGGAATAAAATGCCACGTTGTGCCGATGAGAGCTAAGCTCTTCGCGATTTCTTCAGACAGGTTGGACTCTTGCGCTATCAGTAACTCCCTTAACTCTTTAGACGCTCCAATGAAGTTGGTGCCATTGTCACTCCATAAATCAGTACAATGACCTCTACGTGATACAAACCTTCTAAAAGCTGCTATAAAGCCTTGAGAAGTTAAATCGCTAACCATCTCTAAATGTATAGCTCTTGTTGCCATACATATAAATAAACATATGTAGCCTTTATAAGCTCTATGTCCTCGTCCCTTTGACGTCCTAACATCAATTGGACCTGCGTAATCTACTCCACTGTGCAAGAATGCTCTGGACGGAGTTCCACGAACTGATGGTAGAGAACCCATCATTTGAGTCCTCACAGTCGCACTATTTCTTACACAAGGCACACATCGACGAACATGATGTTTGACTAAATGTTTAACGCCAATAATCCAGTATGCTGACCGTATATAAGTCAGCATGAGTTGCGGTCCTCCATGTAAGGTTTTTATATGAGCATCTCTTATTATTAATTGTGTGAAATGGGATCGATGGGGTAATATAATTGGATGTTTGGTTGTCTCTTCCAGTTGAGCTTTTTGAAGTCTTCCGCCTACTCTCATTATATCTTTCTCATCTATATAGGCGTTAAGTGTTCTTATTTTACTACCTTTTGTCTTAACTTCACCTTTCTGTTTTAATTCTGTGATCTCTATTTCAAACTCTTGCCTCTGACATTGCCGAATACAGCAATTCAAAGCCTCATCGATCTCCCATTTACGCAAGTATTTAGTCCGATTGGTATCGGTTTTATAATTTAAAAATCGTCGGCAGTATGCCACAACACATAACAATCTAGAGAGAGAAGAATATCTGTCCCATATAAAATTGCCAACAGATGAACAATGTGTTACGATGGACCTTTCTAAATCAACTACTAACTCTTTTGGCCTCGGGTAACTTATATCTATTTCTTGTAAAATCTCCGGACCTTGTAGCCACAAAATATTGTCTATGAGTTCTGCAGGACGTATTCCTCTGGACGCGCAATCAGCAGGATTATGATTTGAAGGTATATGTGCCCATTGAGATGCGTCTAACGTTGTAAGAATCTCAGAAACTCTGTTGGCCACAAAGGTTTTCCAATGACTTGGATGTTTGTTTAACCACGCGAGAACAACCGTCGAATCGGTCCATGCTCGCAAGTTAGATTTGGGAATATTTAAAACTTCTGCCATCTCAACAAGTAAACGTGTCACCAATACTGCGCCACACAACTCCAAGCGCGGTATGCTTACTTGTTTTATAGGTGCAACTCGTGTCTTGGCCGCAACTAGTGAAACGTGAACGTTACCAGTGATATCAACTCTGCGTATATAGACTGCTGCCGAATATGCCACCTTGGAAGCATCGGAGAAGCCGTGCAACTCTACTGTGATATCACTCGCCTTTGTTCCTAGCCATCTGGGAATTTTGATCTCCGTAAGTTGTGAAAGCTCATTACAGTAAGTATTCCATTCGTCTAATAATTGGTTTGGAATTTCTTCATCCCAGCTTATTCCTGCTAACCACAGCTTTTGGATAAATACTTTTGCTGTAATCAACGCCGGTGCCAACCAACCTAATGGATCAAACAACCGTGATATATTAGAAATAACTGTTCTTTTTGTTTCAGGTCCTGCGGTCTTCGTGATCTTCACAGAGTATTGGAAGATATCGTCTCTACGGTTCCAGGTGAGTCCTAAAATCTTCACTATAGAGTCTAATTTAATTTCCAAATCTTGTGCTAAATCTTGTTCTTTATTTTCTAAATTAATTTCCTTTATAATTCTTTCATCATTACTGATCCATTTTTGCAACTTAAATCCACCTTTGTTTAGCAACATGTTCATTTCTTTAAATAATTTAATGCCCTCTTCTACCGTTTCGCAGCCACTCATAAGGTCATCCATATAAAAGTCTTCAAGAACCTTTTTTGCAGCTTCTGGAAAGTTATCTCCATGATCATGTGCCACCTGCTGAAGTGCCTTCACTGCTAAGTATGGGGCTGAAGCCGTTCCAAACGTTACAGTAACCAGCTGGTATTCTTGCACCGGGTCTTCAGGATTATCTCTCCACAATATTCGCTGAAACACCGCATCATCATCATGGATTCGCACTTGCCGATACATTTTTATAATATCAGCCGCTAAACAAATAGGATGTACTCTCCATCGTATAATTAGATGTCGTAACTCAGGTTGTAATGGTGGACCAATCAGTAACGTGTCGTTCAAGGATATGCCGTTCACACCCTTACACGACGCATCAAATACGACTCTCACCTTTGTGGTGGTCTTGTCTTCCCGTACGACCGCATGATGGGGTAGATAAACAGCTACAGACTGCTTATCATCATTCTCTGGAACTGGAATCATGTGACCTAACTGTAAGTACTCTTTTATAACATCTGTATATCTTTTCTTCATTTCTTGATCTCTATTTAACTTTCTTTCTAACGACTTTAATCTATTTTCAGCTATCTCCCGGAATTTACCATATTTACATGCAGGATCAGCTTCGCGAAAAGGTAATCTGACTACGTAACGTCCATCAGATGCTCTACGCGTTGAACTATTAAAATATTCTTCACATTTCAGTTGCTCTTCAGTTAATATTTTTTGTGAAATTGAAGAATTGTCCGACTCCAATTCCCAAAATCTTTTCAGAATTTCGTCATCGTTAACGGTAGCATTCATAACTACAAGTTTAGTTTCTTTATTTTCAGTTGGGTTATTAGATACCAAACCGGACAGAATCCAACCGAGAGAGGTGCACTGAGCTACTGGAGTACCAGTAGGTCCTTTCAAAAGTCCCTGTTGTATGATCCGACAGTAAATTTCAGCACCAAGTAAAATATTAATTTTATTAGGCCTGTTGTACTGGGGATCAGCCAATGTTATCGTATGCAAATCCAACTCTTGCAACTCAGTTATTTTCCTAACTGGGAGAAGAGTGGTTATGGATTTCAGTACATAAGCTCTGACTACGATTTCAAAAGAAGAATCCACTCTTGATTGAATCTTCAAAGAGACTACTGATTTTGAAGTGATGGTGCTATCTCCACCAACACCTGAAATAATACTATTTGCATGAACCTTTTTCAGGCCCAACATTTGTACTGTGGCCTCTGTTATAAAAGAGGCCTGCGAACCTTGATCAATCAATGCTCTGATGACCTGTTTGCCTCCGTATCTCGACTCAGCATTGATTAGCGCGGTGGCTAACAATACTTGACAACTATTTCCTGAAGAAAAACATGAGACAATTGGTGAACTGTCATTTGATGACGATCCCGCCACTGGTGGGGACGACGGGTTGACCTTTGTGACCTGATCGTCGCTACTGTTTTGTGTAACAGTAGTTGAGCTGTTGTTTGGGTGCAGAAGAGAGTGATGACGGCGATTACAAACACGACAATTAGTGGGTTTTTGGCATTGTTTTACAGAATGATTACTACCCAAACAGTTAAAACACATGCGATTTTTCATAACAAATTCATGCCTTTTATCATAATCACAATTTGCAAATTTTTTACAAAAACATAACTTGTGATTATCTGAACAATATTCACATGCCATAGCTTGATTGGAAACATGAAACACCTTTGGTTTATTAACTTGACCTTTAGTTTGAGAAGTAGTTGGCTGAACTGATTTTGATTTAGGTTCTATAAACTCTAAAGCTCGGAAACGACTTTCTAAGAATTTTGAGAACTGGTTAAAAGTTGGCAACTCGTTCGAGTTGTCACTTGTGACATGGAGTTCCCATTGCTTTCTGGTCTCTGTATCTAATTTATAAGTAACAATGTATATAATAATTATATCCCATGAACTGACATCAATATCTAAATTTTTTAATGCATGTAAACACTCCGTTGTAGTGTCCAATAACTCTTTCAAAGTTGCAGCTGACTCGACATTTGAATTCCGTTGACTAAATAGTCTTTTCAAAATACAATTTGACAAATATCGCTTGTTATTATATCGCGACTCTAACTGCGACCAACACTGATCATAATTAGCTGCAGCAATAGGTACAAACTTAATCAATTGTTCTGCTTCTCCTGTAAGATGAGCCTTTAAATAATGTAATTTTTGTACTGAATCCAAAGATCGGTTACTATGCACCAAAGAAATAAACAAATCGCGAAAAGATGTCCATTCCGAATATTTCCCGGAGAAAGTAGGAATAGTAATTTTAGGTAATCTTACAGAAGAACTAGACGACACAGAAACATCTTGAGTAGTCTTACAAACGGACGTGTCATTGACTGGAGCGGGATAATTACATAAGGCGATCTTTAGTTCCGACTTATAATAAATGTAAATTTCCTCTGTTGCTTCATAAACGTCACTCACAATGGATTCTAGTGACTTTACAGCTTCAATATCCAACTCTAATATCGCGTAGTGATTTTTACAAAACGCTTGCCAATCGTGTTCCAACTTCTCTAATCTAGCAGCAATGTACTGATGACATAAACGATCCTTAGGCGACTTCTTAAAGTTGGATCTCGACCTTTCAATAGTTGTCTTTAAATTTATTTGCAAATTGCCGTATTTCTCCATATTCTAAGTAAAAATGAACTTAGTATATAATCGGCAACACTATTATAAGTCCCGAATTCTTGCAGAAAACGACTAAGTTAATAGAATTTACGGACTTGCAACGTATTTGTACTTCTCACTGGTGAACTATAATAACACAATTGTACTCACAGTTGATCTTCACTCACACACACAAAGCACCTGATCTCCGGACAAGTCACGCTGCACGTCACGATGCGCTGCTGACGACGATGCTCTGCTTGGCAGTACTTCCGCTTCTCAGGCCTGGCTGATGACGTCACGCTTCTGGCGCCACCTGATGTTGTCTCCCTGTTCGTCGGGGAAACCCTTCCAACACCTGAGTTGCAATCCACAACCCCTTCAGTGTTCCCTAACAACTGCCGCGGTGCACTAGGGCAAAAACTTCACCGCAACATACTCCCTCACTAGCTCGAATATATTCGACTCGAATGGACCAAATGTTTAGGATGCTCTAGGAAACTTTGTAGGAGTAAAAAAAAAGACGAAGTAAAGCCAATGAACTAGGTTATATTTTATTAATTTTTCAAGTGTCAAGTGTCATTCACAATTCGAAATAAAAAATGCAAAACGCAAGAGGTTTTATGCTACTAATACAAACAGGACTGCTTTGGAATGGGTCACGTCTTTCAATTATCTGGGGCACTGGGTCACTGACACACAGACCGATAATAAGGACATGGAGAGGGAACGTAGGGCGCTGTCAGTCAGGAGCAATATGTTGATCCGTAGGTTTGCAAAGTGTTCATATGATGTCAAGGCTACACTTTTCAGGGCTTATTGTCAATCTTTTTATACCTGCAGCCTATGGGTCGACTACACGCAGAGGGCTTACAGCGCCTTACGAGTCCAATATAATAATGCATACAGGGCACTGTTGAGGCTGCCGCGACACTGCAGCGTATCAGGGATGTTCGCTGAGGCACGTATAGATGATTTCTATGCAATCATACGAAAGCGTGTCGCCTCCCTGATGCGGCGGGTTCGAGGCAGCGCCAACAGTCTCTTGATGACTGTGGCGGATAGGAATGATGGCCTCATATTAAACACTGGACGAAGACGCAAGTGTTGCCTACAACCCGTGCCCAGAAGTAGTGTGTGTGAATTATATTGTGAATTTTATATGATGATATTTATGTACTAATACTAGTTTGTAAGTTGTGTATGTCTTTACTAACCATATGGATTGTATTATCTGAATAAATAAATTTATTATTATTATTAAATAAAAAAGATTTACACACTTCGGAATTGTCGAAAATCGATCGGTCAGATAGATAAAGCTAGTGACATACCACTAGCTTTATTTTTCTGACCAATCGATTTTTAAAGCTGACTGTCGACGGAGTACGAATATCTCACGGAAACTTTATAAATCATGTTATTTTTTACAAAATCTTAGTTACATTATTATTGTTACATTTTGCATGATACGTATCGAATTCTGGGCGCTAGAGGTGCTCTTTCGTCCATATGATTGGTGCCTTACATTTATTTATTACACGTTATTACATCTAATAATGTAAACAGGTTAAATATTTGCAAAACAAGTGCACAGTGGGTGGTTTATCACACAGAGCAAACTCTAACCCTTTGGATGAAACGTGTGAAAGAATATAATCATGTAGATTGGGGTTGTCAGTGTAAAGTACGATGCAAAATAGAATGGATACCTTAAAATCTATTTTCCCGTGAACGTTTGAGTTCAAGTGTTCGAAAAATACTCATCGCGACATTTCTCGCTTCACACGAATTTTTTCCATGCAATTTTGCATCTATACAAAAATCACCTTCCATTTTACCACAAAAAACTTTTGCAAGGGTTCATATTAGTGACATTTTCCCCCACAGATACAAATATTCCGCCAATCAATGTTCGGCAACACGTTATCCGAAGTGATGACGCTGCAAAAGGAGCGCTTCCCCAACCGGCAGCTACCCTGGGTGCAGGTGGCCCTCTCACAGCAAGTCCTGGCCCTCAACGGGAGGGACACGGAGGGCATCTTCCGTGTGTCCGCTGATGTGGATGAGGTCAATGCACTCAAGGCCAAGATCGATAATTGGGAGCTGCCTGATGCTTCCACTTTGACTGGTGAGTTTTAATATAGTCCTCTTGTACATGCCGTGTGTAGGCACAGTTAACTCGCCGTGAGAAGGCACATTGATGTCACCACCACACGAATTTCGACGACGAATAGAGCACGGATTTTCATAATAAATTTTAACAATTTATTTGCATTGTTAAAGCGGCTAGCGATCCATGGCACAATAACACGACCAAGCTATGTATGGAAGACAAATTTGAAAGCTATCGCTTTACCAAAGTAGCTGCTATGCGCTATCAAAGTTTGAGCGTCCCTATTGAAAAATCCTTTACAAGTTATCTCTTTCACAAAGAGCTTTACAACTGTAAAGACTAGATAAGTTTAATACATTTTAGTTGTAGACTTATGTCTTCTTCTTCTACTTGGCGTTAATCCCGGCCATTGCCAGAGTCCGTCTTCCTACTAAACTTTCTCCACTTTACCCGATCTTCAACATCCTTCCCAGTAAGGCCATTGGCACTCATGTCGTACTTGACGACGTCCAGCCAGCGCTTGCGGGGGCGACCACGGGACCTAGCCCCAAGGACAGCCATATCCATGCATCTCCGACCAACGTACTCCTTAGGGCGGCGCATGTTGTAGCCATACCATCGCAGACGACACTCGCGGCAGTTTTTCCCCCACGTCACGGACACCAAGACTACCTCGGATGACTGAGTTGCGTATGCGATCGGAACGCGTTACGCCGCACATCCACCTCAGCATCTTTATCTCCGTGACGTATCGACGAAGCTCCTGGGTGTATCTGCTTAATGCCGGCCAACACTCGCCATCGTACAGGAGGACAGGCCGATGCATTTATATATCTGCCCTTTGAGCTTCGAAGGCATTTTACGGTCACTTAAAACGCCCGTTATCTCGCGCCATTTTGCCTAAGCCGCGCCTATACGTGCTTGGACATCGTCATCCACGTTGCCAGACTCGTGCAGCACAGATCCAAGGTACCGGAACTTATCGGACCTTTTGATCAAATCCGACCCTATTCGGATAGTGTTTGAATCCGTGCTGCCACAGGACATGTACTCAGTCTTCGCCACATTTAGTCTCAGACCGCCGTTTTCCAGCGTGTCCTTCCAAATGTTGACCTTGCGCTCAAGATGGGCTTTGCTCTGGTTAACGAGGGCGATGTCATCGGCATACATCATTAGCCATGGAGGCTGATCTTGGATGTTTGCCATAACAACATCAAGCACAACGTTAATTAAACAAGAACGGGCTTAGAGCCGAACCTTGGTGAACGCCAACGGATATTGGAAAGACTTGGATTCGCCAACAGCGGTCCGGACAGAGGACACGGAATCGCGGTACATATCCCTGATAATATCAACATAGGCCTCGGGAACACCCTTGAAGCGGAGTGCCCACCAGATGGCCTGCCGAGATACAGGTCTAAAAAGGTCATATGCAGAGCTCTCCTTCTCTCTGTAAGCCTCAGACAGAGTCCGTAAGGCGAACACTGCGTTCATGGTGCTGTTATCCGCCCGGAAGTCATATTGACACTCAGATACAGTGCACTCGCTACGGAGCCTTGTGTCCATGATACGCTCGAAGAGCTTCATGGTGTGGCACATGATCTTGATACCACGGTAGTTACTGAAATCCTTTGTAAATAGGAATAATCAGGCTTAGTTGTAGAATTATGTAACCTCATAATATGTATGTTATTTTGCCAGACGCGCACGCGCCGGCCAGCTTACTAAAGCTGTGGTACCGCGAGCTGTACGAGCCGCTGATCCCCGACGCGCTGTACGCGGCGTGCGTGGCGGCCGGCACCGACTTCGGCGCCGCCACGCGCGCGCTGCACCGCCTGCCGCCCATCAACCGACTGGTCAGTATATGTCTTACTAAAGCTGTGGTACCGCGAGCTGTACGAGCCGCTGATCCCCGACGCGCTGTACGCGGCGTGCGTGGCGGCCGGCACCGACTTCGGCGCCGCCACGCGCGCGCTGCACCGCCTGCCGCCCATCAACCGACTGGTCAGTATATGTCTTACTAAAGCTGTGGTACCGCGAGCTGTACGAGCCGCTGATCCCCGACGCGCTGTACGCGGCGTGCGTGGCGGCCGGCACCGACTTCGGCGCCGCCACGCGCGCGCTGCACCGCCTGCCGCCCATCAACCGACTGGTCAGTATATGTCTTACTAAAGCTGTGGTACCGCGAGCTGTACGAGCCGCTGATCCCCGACGCGCTGTACGCGGCGTGCGTGGCGGCCGGCACCGACTTCGGCGCCGCCACGCGCGCGCTGCACCGCCTGCCGCCCATCAACCGACTGGTCAGTATATGTCTTACTAAAGCTGTGGTACCGCGAGCTGTACGAGCCGCTGATCCCCGACGCGCTGTACGCGGCGTGCGTGGCGGCCGGCACCGACTTCGGCGCCGCCACGCGCGCGCTGCACCGCCTGCCGCCCATCAACCGACTGGTCAGTATATTATGTCTTATAAACAGGACTACTTGTCATGCTAATTTAAAAAAAAAGCCGTAAATCAACTACTTAGTACTGATATTCAAACAGAGACAAAGTTTGTCAAGGCAGATAATACTTTTATGGCATAGAAACAAATCAAAAAGATTTGACATTAGATCTACACAGAGTCGAAGTCACAGCAGATCACTTCCCAGTTGTTCTTGTTACCAATTTACACCTGCAAATCATAGACACAAAAAAAATATATTTGACTTAACTTTACCAACACGCTTGCCCTTCAAGCAGCTGATTTATAAGTAGTACTGAACTGAAAAGCTTATACACAAAGACGTACATATACGGTTCTGATATTAAACCTCAATTTAAACTTTTTTTTCTGACAACCCCTATATCATTATCAGAAAAACGTTTAACTTTTTTCATGAATTACATAATAATAATACAAACCAATGCTCAATACTGTTATTTTATTTCAGGTACTCACCTATCTCATAAGTTTCCTCCAACAGTTCACCGCGCCAGAAGTGGTAAGTCAAACCAAAATGGACTCGGCGAACCTTGCAATGGTGTTCGCGCCAAACTGCTTGCGCTGCACGTCGCAGGACCCGCGCGTCATCCTTGAGAACGCCAGGAAGGAGATGACCTTCCTCAAGACCCTGATCACCAACCTCGACACATCTCACGTCCAGGATCTTCTGTGACCTATGAATCTCAGCTACTGTAACAATAACGTCGCTTCCGAGAGGCTGACGGACTTCTAAGGGAACGTTCACTTCACGAACTATACCCAGGCAGCTGAGTGTGACGGACCCATATCAATGGACCTCTGTGTGTACCATATCCTTGCAAAATGTGTCTAGTCTGTGCGCTCTATCGACCCATCCGTCGATAAACCTATATGGTATACTCCCCTACTTCCCCTATAATTACGTATATTTGACATTCTTGTATATTTTTTGTATTTTTGTACGCTATAAATGAATAATTTTATTTGGTTGTACCCAAAGATATTTAATGAGATGTGATTTTAATTATATTAGACTTGAGCTTTACAAAAATGTATTTGCAATGTGTTTTGAAAGAATTTGTTGTTGGTGCGCTGCGTGATTGTTTTTATTAGTTACGAATTTCGAATATTGTTTAGTGTGGGAGAGAGAACGATTACTTTTGTATCATTGTAACATGTTGATGAACTACTTTGAATGAACTAAATATTATGGTGCTCTGCAAACTAAGAGAAGCGCCCCTAATAATAAAACTATGAACCGTGTGTTCACTACCCTCTAATATTATACTTACACTGCCTACTGACTGGACAGTGCCAGTTTAGACTTGTGCTTTATTCGGTATAATGGAAATTAAGAAAAAAAAATATATAACCAAAAGTGATATTTACTCGAAACATTTTACATTAATAAAAAATAAATTAAATATTATATGGCAACTAAATAATAAAATATATTAGAGGAAAATATTTATAAAGTTGGGTAGTGAACGCAGGGGTCGTGTAATGAAATTAACACATCTCAATTAATCGAATAGAATAGTTAAAAAATAACTGATTGAAACGGCACTTCGCATGAAAGCTTCGACACGTTATTTATTAAACATACATCACGCAACTAGGGTAATACCGGTTCCATTAAAAAACATCAATTTTAATACTTTTACGAAATATTTTAGTGGTATTATTAGGCGAATAGACGTATCATCACAAACATTACCTTATAAGTTATTAAACATTTATTAAAGTATAATTTACATTACCGAATTACGACCACAATACGCATTTATTTTTCTCAACGTAAGTTAAAAATAGTATAAGTTGATACAGAGTCTCAAATATTACTTACTGAACTCTACTTACTTCAATGAGGAACGTCGAAACAAATGCCTTTACTTAACTGTTACCTAATATACCACGAGTGAAGGCATGCGAAGTATCTCCACTTGAGGTAGTAGAGCTACTTTCCTACTCAAATAAAAGTTACGTCAAGTAAAGAGTTACTATTATAGAATAGGTGAATTTAAAGGGCAGCTTTAAATTAGACAAGCTTAAAGGAAGTATATTATAAAAGATTCCTAACGGCACGGTTTGTGATTATCTCGATTTTTATTCAAACTATGAAAAGCCTTACGTTTGTCATTTTTAATTTTTTATCGATATAGTCTTGAATAATAAGAATAATGTTCGAAAATCATTTTTACTTTACACATCAAATGGTTCAGTCTGGTATCTAAATTTCGATTTATAAAATCGAACAGAAAAAATTACAAATTCATCTCAAAATTCATATATCACCGCGATTTTTTTACTATCAATACATTATTTAATTTGACACTAAAGTTAAAATGCCTAGATATTTTAATAGATTGTCCGTAGTTTTAAAATAATTGAATTTAAAAACTTATTAAACCTACCTAAAGTTTTATATTCTGCTACGCAAGAATTAATAGTTAGTCCAATCCCAGTTCGTAGAAAGTTAATTCTTATAGCTTTATGCAGTACTTTCGTCTAAGGGAATTTTAATTAAAAGTTTTAAAGTGAATGCTACTCTATAATAAAAATTACTATATCGAATACTTTTACCACCGCCAATCTATATTTGACTCGTGTGAACTCGGGCATTTTCGTAGACCAATCGTGCGCAGAAGCAAAGTGGGCGTGGCCTATTACCGAAATTGCGTTTCACAGCTTGGTAAATGAAATCAAGCTAACGCGTTCCTATTTTAAATGCTATCGATTATTAGACTTTTTAATTTATAGTTTGTATGATGTGGCAACCATGTGAACATGCCAGTCTTTTAAGCGAGTGAACCATTATATGGAGTAGTTACAAAGTTGCAATAAATATCAAGTTAAAATAGACATTTAAATAATAGCAAGCGTAATTCCGTAGGATATTATTTTTGTAAACTGTTAAGAAGGCAATATTCGTCAATGCCAATGTAGCAATATCCTGAGACCTTGTCCAGATGACCTGGAACATGCGACTCCATATTGTGTGTAAATGTGTTTTATAAGAATTATATTTCTTTAATGTTGAATGCATGTTCAGGTCTGGCCAAGGTTAAACTAGAGAGAGTATTTTGGACTTCCTCGAGTGGTCACAATGTATAATAAGTATTGAATCACAGTTCATTTTAGTTTACAGAGGCAGCTTTATATTTTGTTACGTTGATTTTTTTACAACTTTTCTCTATTTTTTAAGTTAACGTACGAGCCGCGAGTGGTACCTTCTCACTAACATTACTAACTTGTATCTCTTGATCTCAAATTTAAAGTTTCTATTTTATTGGTATTCTTTTTTGAAGTACGAATGTCTTATAATGTTCTCCTTACAAGAAATCTGCGTGTGTTGTTTGTATTATGGAATATTGGCATAATCATACAAATAAGAAGAAAAAAATAAGTCTGCTTACATTTGGCGGTACTGAGGATGAAATCTAAATCTTTCAGTTCAGTGATTTTGTAAACTGAGTTCAAATAATTTATAATAATTAACCTACCGCTCGTGTCTACACAGTACCCCAAAAAAAAGAATTTTTATGTACCAGAAAATAAGCTTTCAATTATAACGGGACGCAAATTATAAAAATATATTTGTACATCAATGTTACCGTAATGAAACCTATATTAGTGCCATATAGTAACATAAATATGCCTAACAATAACAATAATTAGTTACTGAAGCAGTGACTTTGTTTTAATCTCTATCTATATTTCCACAATCTTTAGATAGTTTAGTTGCTAGGTACGAAGATTTGTTTTAGAATGCTTCTGAAAAAATGGCTATCGAAGATCAAGGGTGTTTGTAGGATAGGAACGGAGGATAAGTAAGCTCTCAATATTCCCAATATTATATAATATTCGTTTTAAGGGTTACGACAGAGCACAATTTATTTTTTGTGTACATTATTGTTAGCTATTTATCAAAGTATAGCTATTACATAGATCTATTATCGCCGACGCAGCGAAGCCACTGTACTATAACAGTGGTATACCAATGTGCTTGTAATTTCTCATCATGTAAAATTGTATAGTGCTTATAAATAGTTCCAAAAATAATTTTCGTCGACCTTGATATCCCTTTGTACATACATGCCTATATTCCTGTATTGTTTATGACAATATAATGCCTACGATGTTCATAATGTAGATTATCACTGTAAATGTGAACGTTCAGGAGAAATAAATTACTAAATATCCGGTGGATATACTGCGAATACCAATATTTTGTTTTATTTACTTTCCATTTTCATAAAACTTACGTTTATTAAGTGTACCTAGGTGTGACACGTAATAGTTAAGTTATGACGAGTAATCACCTGTGATCGGAATCAGATATTTGTTTGCAAAAATATAGGGTGAACTCAATATAATTTTCTATAAGTAATTGTAATTTTCAGTAAATAATAACGTGGACATTCCCTTTAAGGTTTTTTCTATGAACACTTTAAACATTGTCAACAACTATTCTATTATTCACAACAACGGTAATGTAGGCGTTCAAGTAGTGTATAGCACCTGACAATGCGGCAATTCGACAGGCCACTAGCCTGAGAGCCTCTCATTTGTAAAGATTTTGAGCAGTAATTTTATGCTTCCATTCTTCCCTGAAGCTGGGGGACCCCGAATAATTGACCAGCGGTAGCTACGGCCTTGATCCTAGCAAAGGTGGGACACCATTTCGTGCCGGAATAGCTGCTCAACCTCTATCAAGCGCAAGTTCGATCGTATATGAAATACTGCTCTTGTCTTTGGGACAGACCTGTCTGATATTACTTTGATGTGAGTCTACCTATTAAAAACGAGCCAAGAGAGTCATCAGCAATGATATACTGGCTGAGTCAAAGCTCCAAAGTCTTGATATTGAAACCGAGTTGCTGGTTTGTCGGTTTTTTATAGATTACATTTAGGGGAGGGTGCATCTTTCGCCAAGCCTGGTCCATCATCAGACTACTAGATGTACGGCGATGCGTAGACATCCCTGTGCATACAGCTAAGAATTCCCTGCAGTTCCCGGCAGGAGTCTGTGTTTCCTGATAGAGAAGACCCAGGAGTATAAGTCACCAATGAAAGGGTTAGATAGGTATTTTACGCAAGCATGCTCCAACGCCGACCATATTAACCCTTACCATCAGGTGAGATAGTGTGCATAAACAAGCCTACCATTAATAAAAAACACTCTTCTCTCTCCAAAAAGACAGGCATGTCCATGTTATACTTTAGCTTCATGTAATTTACTTATAACTGGTAACAAACTGTAATTTGCGCAAGTTGATTAAAGATAAATGGAATACCATTAGGGTTTTGGATGCTATCACTTGGAGTTTCACGTTAGAAGGTACGTTAGTCATCATATTCTGATTAGACAATCGTCAATGGGTAAATATTTCAAGACGACCATGAAAACGCACAAGTACAAAAATATCATCGAAGCCTTAAAGCTTTCAAACCTTGTAAGGAAACCAAGTGGAATTTCAATATTTGTGTTAAAAATTACCCCGGACAACCGTATCACGAGGAAGCTTTGTCTGTTCGGACTGATATGCTGCCTGCTATGGCTTGCTTTTTATCTTTATTGTACTTTCAAAGCTCATGCCGAAGACCAGACCGTCTTACGAATATTATACAACACTAAAGTACAACGATATGGCGACGACTACGAGAGAATAACTTCAACGCTCTATGTTTTATTCGCCTTGTGGAAGATACCTTGCAGTTTGAGTACCAACATCCTCTTTATGGAGATCGTGGTGAAAGTGGACAAGGCTTTAGAGGACCTCGGTGAAGACGTGGATTATACCAAAGATGCACATCTCGCACTTAACATTTCCATTTGTCAGCTGGCTGTCTACTTATTTCGTTTTCTCACTATTTGGACGTCGCTCAGTCGTTTGAACGTGCCTATACCGTTAGAGAGGCTCTATCAAGTCTTATACTCCGACGCTCTCGCGTTCATTGCAGCAGCACATTACGATTTCTTTCTAAAAGTTGTGAGAGGCAGATATGACCGCATAAACAAGGTTCTGGAAGATATAAAAAATCACAAATCTTGGGAATATAAATTGTTTGCTCAAACTAATACGGTGGGTAGCGTGCACAAAGCAATAGGTCTACAAGACAAGTACGTATGTGAGAAGATCCAAGCATGTGCGAAGATGTACGGGATGCTGTACAAAATGACAGATATTTCGAATAGAACATTCGGGGGCATTTTGGTGGCGACCATATTTGTGAGCCTCACAGACATAATTATCAACATGTTTTACTTCATGGAGGCGACGGCAGCTGGATTGTTTCATGATGTAGAAAGATACATTGTGTTCCTCATTTACGTTGCTTGGCAAATCGCTTATGGAATTGGGATAATATATTTGATAGTCTATATTTCAGAAGGCGCTGTGTACGCGGTAAGTTCTACGCTTATGAAAATATGTATAATACTTTCTATATTAGGTAACATAATTTATTTAAATATTCAGAAGAACTTAAATAAAAATAAAACATGTTGCAGGCTCAAAATACGTCGTTTATCGTACATGAAATCATCAACAGCGATTTCAGTCTGGTTGTTAAAGCAGAGGTAAGTTAACCATCCACACAAATACTCTACTAATTACTGAGGGACCGACGCCTGGACTGCTAGGTTGTTTGAATGAGTTACCATAGTCCTAGAACGCAAAGGGCAAGCGAGCGAAGAAACAGTTTTTCAGTAAAAATCAGGGTTTCAGTAAAAATCTGACACTACCTATCGCTTTACCCAGAGTCAGAGAAGTTAATTAATTTTAAGGCACCCTCCACAAAAAGTCGAGGCTGTTACCACTGTACACCCTCATTTGTTGATGTATAAATAATTGTAAATGGTAGTACAACTTGACGTTTGTCTTTGTAGGCGATGCGGTTATCCATCCAAACTCTGCATCAGAAGCCAGTATTTACTGCGCAAGGACTCTATGAACTCAATTATGCTTTAATACACCAGGTAAGTCCCCCAGATGTCCTTCAGTGGTTTCTAATGGAACCATACATTCTGTGAGGGTAGCCAGACATCCGGATATAGCCAAGTTCCCCAGCCTCGTATGGTGGACATAATGACAGATGTGTTAGTTGCAAATCTGTATGTAGGTACAGTTCCACGTAACTTGGCAAGAGTCGTTAGTTGCGCAGAAATCGCTTTTTAGATTTATTTGGTGGTCAAATGAGACGCGGGGTATGAGGTAACACCGATCCGGCACGCGATTGGTGCAGTATTATAATAGTAGTATATTATGATTGGTGCGTTAGTCGACTTTTGCCCCGCACTGCGTTACGTTCCGTTCGCTCATTCGCTTTTTTGTACCACATGCGCGAATTTACCCCCACTACGTCAAAATCTTGTAAAGTTACGTGCCTACTGTAGGTAAGTATAAAAGGACAAACTTAATGATTGTCATAACAAGCTTAAAGTAATGGGACCAGAAGCGTGAAATTTTGTACTAAGCTTCTGTGTTTCTTTGTTCACCACCCCCTAAGTCGCCACTGCAGATAGCCATTAGAAAAGCCCAAAGAAGTAAATAGTAGGTAGTAATCCCAAATAAACAATTGAGATAAGGGCGAAACACGGATGATAGTATTTCGTACAATATTGTTAGAAAACTGGCTTGAACCATTCCATCATTTCATTGCGTGACTAAATTATTTGAGCCTAAGATAATAATTGCATATTTTTTATTCCAGTTGTCGCGTTCAGTCTCCACTTACCTGATAATACTTCTACAGTTTGTCACCGACACGAATTCACCCGATTTACCGCTACCGACTCCTATGTAACTGGAATCGTAAGAGATCGCAACGGACCGAGCAATTTTTGACAAAAAATCACACACTCCACGGACTTACCTACCTATCCCTAAAAGTCCGCGTTGGGTCTGAAGGTTACCCCCTCGAAAACAAAAAAAAAAGGTGTGTAGGAAGGAGGTAAGGACAAAGCTACAGTATTCAGCTATCTTTGCAGGTACTGTGGGCAAATTCTGTATTATCTTATAACTAAGATTGACATGTACGACCCGCAAAGACCATTGTATGTATTTAATCCTGGAAGTTTTGTAACGCGTAGGTACCTACTCGTATTTTGTAGTTTCTTCAATAAATCACTTGTGTGTACATTATTTAAATCAAATAAATGTTAAATGATACCTACGTGGCATTGTTTTTCTTTGCATACCAATGTTTTATTTATTTCATTTTTATAAAAGCTATCCTCTTCCCGCTGTCGCTTGTGGTTGAGACCTATTGTACCCAGTAGGTATTTTGAGTTTTTATACCGAGTTAGTAGTCCAGTCAAAATAGACTAAATTATGATTCCAGTTTGCATTAATTCCCAGGAGTGCCGGGTACACTACCTCAGAGATGGTGCGGAAATGTGTGCATAATAGTCGAAAATACGACTTTCCTGCGGTCTAAAATCACGATATCTCGAAAGCGATGCTTTGTAGAAGAAAAGTGTTCCGATCTTTTTTGTAGACAATTTTACGATCTACAAACTTTATCTGAACCATTTTTCGATAGCTCTCGTTGTTTCAGAGATAAACGCAAAAAACGCAAGTTTGTGACCTTTGACCTCGAATAAAAAACAACGCACAAGCGGGATCGATGGGGACTTTTGACATATCATTTGTAATGACGTATTCAAGGCTTGCACAAAAATCCAGCTTGTTGGGAATTAATGCAAACTGGAATGTCTATATTGACTGGACTACTAACAAAGATGGACCTTACGAAGATACGGTATAGTCCAGTCAATATAGACATTCCAGTTTGCATTAATTCCCAACAAGCTGGATTTTTGATCAATAAGATAGGGAACGTCTTCCAAAGGTATATTATTATTATTACTAGACTGATGGTAGATGATGATGACTATTTTGTATTTACTTAATTATTTAATATATTTTATGGGTGCGTAACAGTAAACAAATTACTCTAGACCAAGTAACTGATTTTTTATAATTCACTTTCACAATCACACAATCCGTAACGAGCCGTGAGACAGTTTCTAGAACAGTGTGATCCAAGCGGCTGTCGACAGAGAAAAAGGGACCACGTCCAAAGTTGCAACTGCATGTTGCAACTTTTATCTGCTCGGCTCGCGTGAAATCAGCCCAAACTTTTTAAAAGTTATATGACGTCATCATTGCTTTAGACTCGTTATCTTCCTTCGGTTTCTTTTCTAGTCTTCCTTAACCAGTCCTTCCTTCTGCGGAATTCGCTTCCTCTCGATATCAGGACTGCCATCGATCAGTATGCATTTAAGAGGAACAAAACCCCTTTCCTTAATATGTATGTAGGTATGTTTGTTTTAACCATATAAATACTGTTGCAACCTTGTTTTCAACCACTTTTCTTAACCAATTAATCTATATCTATAATTTTGATAACATTAAAATCTATATATATAAAAATGAAACCCGTTTTTCGTTGTCACGACATACCATGAAAACGGCTTGACCGATTTGGCTGTTTTTTTTTTTTAATGTTCCTTGAAGTTCAGTGATGGTTCTTACGGAGAGAAAAATTCAAAAAAAAAAAAGTTAGGTAAAGTAGGGTAGGTAGGGTAGTGTAGGGTAGTGTAGGGTAGTGTAGGGTAGTGTAGGGTAGAGTAGGGTAGTGTAGTGTAGTGTAGGGTATTGTAGGGTAGTGTAGTGTAGGGTAGGTAGGGAACGTAGGGTAGGGTAGCCTAGGATATGTAGGGTAGTCATTTGACGGGAGCGAAGCCGCGGGTAAAAGCTAGTTACTTATAAATTAGTAATGCGCGTAATATTCATAAATTCCCAGTAACCGTGAACGTTCTGCAAATACCAATAATTTGTTTTATTTACTTTCAATTTTTATTACACTTACGTTAACTAGTGTGGGAGTGTCACGTATTAGTTAAGTTATGACGAGCTATCAAGTGTGATCGGAATCAGATAAGAAAATGACTGGGTACAGTAAAATATACGAGTTTATCTATACCTATGTCTATACTAAATTTGACATAAATTAATTATCTATTCCGATAACTGCTTGAAAACTGTAATTACGGAAGTTGATTAAAGAAATATTTAACTTTCACTAGGCTACTGGGTAGTTCCACTTGAGCTAGACTTTACAGAGATATTAGTCGTCAATCATATTCGGGTTCAACAATTGCCGAAATCTTCAAAAATGAAAGTGTATCCAATGGACAAATATTTCAAAATGAAAATAAAAACTCACAAATACAAAAACATCGTCGAAGCATTAGAGCTAACAAACATAGTAAGGAAAATAAGCGGAATATCAATATTTGTATTAAAAGTCACCCCGGACAACCGCATCACGAGGAAATTCAGTATATTCGGCATGATAAGCTTCCTGCTGTGGTTAGCCTTTTATCTTTATTGTACTTTCGAAGCTCATGCTGAAGACCAGACAATCTTACGAATTTTATACAACACAAAAGTGCAACGATATGGCGACGACTACGAGAGAATATCTTCAATGCTGTATGTTATGTTCGCCTTGTGGAAGATACCTTTCTGTTTAAATACCAATAACCTGTTCATGGATATCGTGGTGAAAGTGGACAAGGATTTAGAGGATCTCGGGGAAGACGTCAATTATACCCAAGATGCACATCTGGCACTTAACATTTCCATTTTTCAACTGGTCATCTACTTATTTCGCTTTCTTACTATTTGGACGTCGCTCAGCCGTTTGAACGTTCCCATACCATCAGAGAGGCTTTTTCAAGTCATATACTCAGATGCCCTTGCCGACATTGCCACAGCACATTACTGTTTCTTCCTTAAAGTTGTCAGAGGCAGATATGAGCGTATAAATAAAGTTTTGGACGAGATAAAAAATCACAAATCTTGGGAGTTCAAATTGTTTTCTCGAATTAATACGGCGGCTAGCGTTCATAAAGTGATTGGTCTTCAAGACAGATACGTGTGCGAGAAGATCAAAGCATGTGCGAAGATGTACGGGATGCTGTACAAAGTGACAGACGCTACGAACGCAATGTTCGGGGCTATATTGGTTGCCACCATATCTGTTAGCCTGAATGACATTATAATCTATATGTTCTACTTCATGGAAGCGACGGCAGCTGGATTGTTCCATGACGTAGAAAAATACATAGTCTTTGTCATTTACGTTGCTTGGCAAATCGCTTATGGAGTCGGCATAATATTTTTGGTAGTGTACGTTTCTGAACGCGCTGTGTACGAAGTAAGTTCCACACTGTACAACACCTACATGATAAATATAACTTACATATTTATTTAAAAATGTTAAATTAAAAATAAAACTTGTTGCAGGCTCAAAATACGTCGTTTATCATACATGAAATATTGAACAGCGATTTCAGTACAGCAGTTAAAGTAGAGGTATGGTGCCCCTGTAGTTAAACCACCAAAAATGTTCAATAACACGACATCATCGCATAAGAAAAAGCTCTATCACACGTAGTGTAAAGTATACTACACTTCATAGCATAATTCAGACATATGTAAAATTTCCTCACGGCTGGAACTAAGGCTATCTAAGAGAAGACCCATTTATTTTTATGATTTTGTGTAAGAATTCTTAAAAGGTCGTAAGACTTAATATTATTGATTAACAACAACAGATAGCTGATTTCCACCAAGAATTAAAGGCAATAGTTTGTACCAGTAGTATCGATAATTCTATGAGAATTTGTCTTTTTAGGCGATGCAGCTATCGATCCAAGTGCTACATCAGAAGCCAGTATTTACTGCCCAAGGACTCTACGAACTCAATTATGCTTTATTACACCAGGTAAGTCTTCCGGGTTTTCTTCAGGGGTTTTTGTACACTATAGAATATAATATAGCGATGGTAATAAGACGTTTGTGAAAAGCCAGGTAATAAAGCTTACTGTTTGGATGCGTTTCAGGTCTGTCCGTCATATAAAGGGTTTTCGAAAGTTTCTTAGTCACTCATTTATGTAGAAGTTAAGACTACTTATGATAAAGGATTAAAAAACCTAGATAAAGATACGATCTAAAATAATGTTTATCATTTTAATAGTAAAGTTGAAAGTTTGTGTTTGTATGCATATTTGTTACTTCTTACTACTTCTACTATTAGAAATAATCTATTGACTCTTGTCTTAAAGATCCCTAGATTGTACAATTTTATTAGAAAATTCTCTTTTATTGAGTGGCCATGTAATTTCAGGTTAAGATTAAGCTATAATATCGTATTTTTTGTTTCAGTTGTCGAGATCAATAGCCACGTACCTGATAATACTTCTGCAGTTTGTCACCGATGCGAAGCAGACGGCTGCCCTCGAGTTTTTGAACACAGGAGATTAGATTCTGTCTGTTTTCTGTTTATTAGTCTGTTTTTATGGTTTTTATTTGTATAGGGGCCAATTTCTGAATCGATGCATTACTAAAATATCTGAAGAATAAACAATAGATAAAGACGGTTTTAACACATCTACTGTAATTTGGATTTTTTCACTTAGAAGTTCCAAATACTATCATTGTTAAAGGGGACTTGGGTCCTATATGAGCCGCTGCATATTTACAGATTTATGTATGTGACAGCAGGGATGAAGGGGGGCGTGTAGTGTGCAGTAAAAAGCGAGCTTTGCGGTTTCTATAAAGTTTTTAGGTACCTATCTGAAAAATCTTCAGGGAGAGATATTTTTTCTCGGATTTTTCACTTTTCAAGATGTATCGAGTTATTATCAAAGTACTTTTTACTCCAGTTATGACATGTATTATATTTTTGATCCTCTAAAATACTTCGCTTATTCCTGGAAACATAATCATAAATGTTTAGATAATCACTTGTGTGTATATTATTTAAATCTATTAAATGTAAAACAATGAACAACGAGCGAACAGCGAGCCTACTCGCATCGTTATTCAATAAAATGTGATTGTCGTTTAAAAGAAAACATGTTTACTCTGTTATCTGCTTGTATTGTGAAAAAAGAAAAAGAAAACTTAATTTACTCGTACCTACATTTTAACATTGCGATGTTTTATTTACTCCAATGTTATAGAAAGCTACCCTTTTCTCGCTATTTCTTGTGCCTTGAGATGCAGCGTACCTACTACTGAGAGTTATTATTTTTATACATATAGGAGCTCACTATACCTTATTTCTAATATAAGTAACGTAAGTAACTAAACTGGGTCGCAAAAGAATCTGGTTGTTAATAAAACATCTGACAGTTTCTTTAATACATTCATTTTTGATGTTAACTGTTCGGAGGTCTACCATCATGAATGTAAGACATAACGGTGCTACTGGGTGGGACAGAATATATTTTTCACTTCAGCACCTCAAACAAGTATGTTTTGCAGTTTAAAGACAGTGAGCAAAATTCGATTTTGCTGCGAGCGTGAGACAAAGTAACTTTTTAATTATTTTTTTTAAATGCCGAGTCAGTGCTGGGTCTACTCACAACATTCGAAAGATTTGAACTTCACTTTGTTCTGTCACTTTCACTTCGATACGAAAAGAGCGAGATATAGAAACAAGTCGATTCAAAGTTCGATTTTCAAATTCCATATATAATAGGCTCAAAAAAGAAACCAACAATAAAACGTTCGGAAACACGTCACCTATAAAATTTCAAATCAAGGTTTAAATGTAATTATTATACTTTTCTCTTAATAATCGAATTATATTTTTTTATGATCAAATAAAGAGATGTTAAATTAAAAAATACGAAGTTTATCATGTATCTACATAATCATTTAAAGTTTTAACAATCTTTTCATCCCATCTATTCGAAAAGGACGACTTTGTTCGCCTTTAAGTGCGACCAAAGGTAGTGTTTTCTGTATCAAACTTTTAACGGGAAATAAAAGGATTTTTATTTCCCGTTAAATGTTTTATTCCCCGTTAAGTATTTTTATTCCCCGTTATCTGAAATAAGTGCGCAGCAATGAATTTGGAACATCATAGTGTTTAGCGCCAAAGAAATTGAACGCATAATATATTGTTTGAATGATAAATACAACAAAAATGACTAGATTTTATAAAAATGTCTCAAAACAGACTAAAATAGATTAAAATGACTAAAAATGACTAAGTATTACAAAAATGACTAAAAATAGACTAAAATAGATTAAAATGATTAAAAATGACGAAGAATTACAAAAATGACTAAAAATAGATTAAAACGACCATAAATGTCTAAAAATGACTAAAATGACTAAATTTTATAAAAATGTCTCAAATCAGACTAAAATAGATTAAAATGACTAAAAATAGATTAAAAAGACCATAAATGTCTAAAAAACACAAAAAAATGACTAAAATGACTAGAAATGACATATATTGACAAATGATAAAATGATGAGGCGCCTTTTATTTTCTCATAGAGGGTGATGAAAAGTAGAGTGTATGACTCGGGCGCAAATATATTTTTGGCTCGGGCTAAGTACTTTGAATCCCTCGCTACGTTCAGGATTCTACTAAAGAACCCCTCGCTACGCTCGGGATTCTACACAAGAATCCTTCACTTCGCTCTCGATTCAAAAAACGCCCTCGCCGTAAAAATATTACTTTGCTCCCTTATGATACAATCTACTATTATTGTGACAGAATAATTTAGTAATAGTGCCATTTCCGAACGCATCTTTAAAAAATAGCGGGCTTTAATTTTTTATTGTTTTCTTGTTCTATTCGCTTGCTACAAAGTGCGATACACGTTGGATATTATTAAAATAATAATAAATAAATATGAGTGAATCCAGTGATGATGTCTGCGATTTAACACCGGAAGAATTGAAGCAGTATGTAAAAAATGCAGAATTAAGGAAGGAAGCTGAAACCGCAGCGAATACTCAAACGCAAGTCGCTAACACAACAATATCGGTTCCAAATAAAACTGTTACTTTTAATTTGCATAACTGCAATAATTTTACTTTTAATTTTTACAAATATACACGTGGTTTAAATATTACCAAGTTGTATTTTTTATTACCTTTACATTATTTGTTCTCGCTGCTGAAGTGAAAAGTTGTATGTGCTACACGAGACCAAAGTTATTTGCATCTCGTGTCTTTGAATCCCTCGCTGCACTCAGGATTCTAACCTAGAATCACTCGCTACGCTCGTGAT
Organism: Mythimna separata; assembly: GCA_030763345.1. Lineage (NCBI taxonomy): Eukaryota > Metazoa > Arthropoda > Insecta > Lepidoptera > Noctuidae > Mythimna > Mythimna separata. The sequence goes on along the minus strand of CM061171.1, from coordinate 18,725,291 downwards.
TCAAATATAGAATCCTTCGCTTACTCGGGATTCAAAATCAACACTCGCGGCAAAAACCAACTTTGCTCTCTTGTTGCACAAATAACTATTTCACCTCAGCACCTCAAACAAGTATGTTTTGCAGTTTAAAGACAGTGAGCAAAATTCGATTTTGCTGCGAGCGTGAGACAAAGTAACTTTTTAATTATTTTTTTTAAATGCCGAGTCAGTGCTGGGTCTACTCACAACATTCGAAAGATTTGAACTTCACTTTGTTCTGTCACTTTCACTTCAATACGAAAAGAGCGAGAGATAGAAACAAGTCGATTCAAAGTTCGATTTTCAAATTCCATATATAATAGGCTCAAAAAAGAAACCAACAATAAAACGTTCGGAAACACGTCACCTATAAAATTTCAAATCAAGATTTAAATGTAATTATTATACTTTTCTCTTAATAATCGAATTATATTTTTTTATGATCAAATAAAGAGATGTTGAATTAAAAAATACGAAGTTTATCATGTATCTACATAATTATTTAAAGTTTTAACAATCTTTATTGTGACAGAATAATTTAGTAATAGTGCAATTTCCGAACGCATCTTTAAAAAATAGCGGGCTTTAATTTTTTATTGTTTTCTTCTTCTTTTCGCTAGCTACAAAGTGCGATACACGTTGGATATTATTAAAATAATAATAAATAAATATGAGTGAATCCAGTGATGATGTCTGCGATTTAACACCGGAAGAATTGAAGCAGTATGTAAAAAATGCAGAATTAAGTTTCCTGCCTGAAAAGTCTCGCGAAAAATATCTTAAAGCTTATGATATTTTTAATCAATGGAATAATGTAAGTATATAATATATTATAAAACTGCAATAATTTTACTTTTAACTTTTAATTTTTACAAATATACATGTGGTTTAAATATTACGAAGTTGTATTTTTTATTACCTTTACATTATTTGTTCTCGCTGCTGAAGTGAAAAGTTGTATGTGCTACACGTAGGGTTGCCAGACGGTCGGGATTTGGCGGGATTCTCCCGATTTTTTGTATGTATTCCCGACTCCCGACAAAGCAAATAATCTCCCGAAAAACAAGTTCGATAATGTTCACATTTTCGTCAAACGAAACTTGCAAACCACTTGTAGTCCGGTGCCTGGGGTTAAAATCATCAAACCCTAGAACTTCGTTGACTGTGGGTAGATTAAAAAAAAACTGATATGTGAGGCTAATAACAAGTCTAAAAAAGTTTACCTATTAAAAATTGTGATCTTGACTATGAAAAAAAAGTGAGAATTAAAATAGCCCAATTAGCTAATTGGCTGACTCTAACCTGCAAAAAAACTTATAGTCCAGTGCCTGGGGGTTTTTACCTGGAACTTGGTTGACTGTGGGTTGATTTTAAAAAGAAAAACTGATATGTGAAGCTAAGAACAAGCATAAAAAAGTTTACCACTTTAAAAATTGTGCTCTTGACTATGAAAAAAAAAGTGAGCATTAAATTAGCCCAATTAGTATCTCAGGACCTACTTGTTCGAATTGAAAAATTCTTTCAATGTTGGAAAGTCCATTTATCAGGGAAGGCTATAAGCTATATAACATTACGCTACGACTAATAGGAGTGGAGTAGTAATCACAGACGTGAGTGAAACCGCAGGTAAAACGAGTAATATATTTTAGGCTATACAATGTTTTTGTATAAGAAAACTATCTTAACGTGTATATTTATATATGGACAACAATTTTGGTTATTTAAAAAATTACATTTTGGTTCACATCAAATATATTGTTCGACTTTACATTTTTTACTGATAGTACAAAATTATCCCACGGGGTACTACTCTCGGGATAAAATGAATCCTATATATATTTCAATTCGAACTAGAAGGTTCTGAGATACAAATTGAACAAAATTAGTCCCGATTTTTTTTTCAAAATCAAGATCACTATTTTTAAATAAGTAAACTTTTTTATACTTGTTATTAGCTACACATTACAGTTTTTCTTTTTAAAATCCATCCACAGTCAACAAAGTTCTGGGTAAAAACTCCCAGGCACTGGACTATTGGGCGCTTAGCGTAGAGCGAAAAAACATTGCAATGCACTCCGTCTGAGTCGAGTCGAAAAGATATGTTTGTTTACTTAATATATTATATTTAATATTATTAACTTATTTTTTTTATTTCTCCCGACCAAAGCCATAAAATCCCGAAAAATCGGTTATTGATCCCGATAACAGGAAGAATCGATCTGGCAACCCTAGCTACACGAGACCAAAGTTATTTGCATCTCGTGTCTTTGAATCCCTCGCTGCACTCAGGATTCTAACCTAGAATCACTCGCTACGCTCGTGATTCAAATATAGAATCCTTCGCTTACTCGGGATTCAAAATCAACACTCGCGGCAAAAACCAACTTTGCTCTCTTGTTGCACAAATAACTATTATTCTTCACATAATATGACGCTGTTCTTTAGGCCATGCCTAAGGTTATGGAAAGGTTAATAAATGGCCGTCTTCTTAACTTCCTATACAGACATCATCTTCATTCTTCGATCTACAGAAAGCCTTTGACAGGGTATCTATTCATACTCTGCTATAAAAATTGAAAGCTATAGGTAGCCGGGGAGCAGCGCATGAACTTTTCAAGAGCTACTTACAAAACAGAAAACTCCGTGTCAAAATTGATTCACACACTGGTGATGATAAAATCATTACATACAGAGTGTCGCAAGGCACTGTGATTGGTTCCACGCTCTTCCAATATACAACATGTAACCAGACTAATGCATACACTGAAATTTTATATTACTGTACTTATGAAGTGATTTTTTAATTAATTAAGAGGCAAATAATATGAGAAACATTAGTAGCGTAACGGCAATGAAACTTGGGACACGATGTCTATAAATGTATAAATTACGTAAGTTTTGGTACACCAAAATATTCTACAACCTAAAATACATTACTCACTGCCCCCATGGTTTCATCTAAGTCCTTACTTCCTTAGTTACTACTCTGTTTCTATTTGTCGTAGCGTAATGTTCCATATCATAGCTTTCCTCGATAAACAGGCTATCCAACAACGAAAGAAATTTCAAATCGAACTAGTAGATCCTGAGTTAGGTATTAATTGAACTATTGTAATGCAATTTTTTTTCAAATTTAAAATCTCAATTTTTTAATACATACAATTTTTTCTATTTATTATTAGCTAGACATCTCATATTTGCTTTTTATATTTGATGCACAGTGAAAAAAGTTTTAGGTTTTAATGATTTTAACGGTTACGGTACCTACCGTACTGATTAGTTAAGTTACGATGAGTAATCAACTGTTATCGAAATTATGAAAAACTCGTTTATCAAAATATAGGGTAAAGCAAATTACATAAATATAATTTTACGTAAATAATAACATGGACTTGTAGGAAGGAAGCACAGGAAGGTATATTTAAACAGCCAAAATAAATATTATTATGTCCATATTAAGCTTTCACTTAATATAATTGACCTATTTCGACTACTAAATACGGTAATAAACTGTAATTTACGTAAGTTGATTAAAGAAAATTATGAATTTCATTAGATTACTGGCTACCACTTGAGCCTGGAAGAGACATTAGTCATCACATCCAATATATGTCGGTCGGACAATCGTTGAAAACTTTGTTCTAAAATGAAAGTACATCCCATGGGCAAATATTTCAAGACGACTATGAAAAAGCGCGAATACAAAAACATCATCGAAGCATTAGAGTCATCGAATATCATAAGAAAACTAAGCGGAATTTCAATATTTGTGTTAAAAATCGACCCGGATAACCGCATCACGAGGAAGTTCTGTGTATATGGCATGCTAGGCTTCCTGATATGGTTTGCTTTATTCCTGTATTGTACTATCCAAGCTCATGCTGAAAACCAGACCGTCTTGCGAATTTTATACAACACTAAAGTGCAAAGATATGGTGACGACTACGAGAGAATATCTGCTACGCTATATGTTCTATTCGCCTTGTGGAAGATACCTTACTCTTTGAATACCAACAACCAGTTTATTGAGATCGTGGTGAAAGTGGACAAAGCCTTAGAGGCCCTCGGTGAAGATGTAGATTATACCCAGGATGCACATCTGGCACTTATCCTTTCCATTTTTCAGCTGACGGTCAACTTATTTCGCTTACTCTCTATTTGGACGTCGTTTAACCGTTTGAACCTTCTTGTACCATTAGAAAGGCTTTATCAAGTAGTTTACTCGGATGCCCTCGCTTTCATTGCAGCAGCACATTACTTTTTCTACCTTAAAGTTGTGAGAGGCAGATATGAGCGAATAAATAAAGTTCTGGAGGAGATCAAAAATCACAAATCTTGGGAGTATAAATTGTTTTCTCGAACTAATACGGTGGGTAGCGTTCACAAAGCAATTGGTCTTCAAGACAAGTACGTGTGCGAGAAGATCCAAGCATGTGCGAAGATGTACGGGATGCTGTACCAAGTAACAGATGCAATAAACATCATGTTCGGGACCATATTGACTGCCACAATATTTGTGAGCCTTAATGACATTATCATCTACATGTTTTACTTCATGGAAGCCACAGCAGCTAGATTGTTCTACGATGTAGAAAAATACGTAGTGTTCCTCATTTACGTTGCTTGGCAAATGGCTTATGGAATCAGCATAATATATTTCATAGTGTATGTGTCTGAACGCGCTGTGTGTGCGGTAAGTTGTGCACTTGCGAATATAATTAAAAAAAACGTTGACCTTAAACATATCTACCTAGGTAGTAGGAACATAAATTCTCTTACAACAAAAATCCAACTTCATAAGATTTTAACGAATTTAAAAATCTTAAAATAATTTTGTATATGTGATAGAGAATCTAAACAAGAAATCAATACAGTATACATTTTTACTCAAAATGACGCACAGGTTTTTTAGCGTTCAAGCCAAGCGTTTAGGCCACTTGTCTATCGCTTTACGCATTGTCCATTAGAAAGTTATCTAATGTATCAGCACTAATATTATTTATATCGTAAATATTTTTAATCGTTATATTTTTTCAATGATTCTAAATTATTGAGTCCAGCACCAAGTTTCTGGTCTTCGTTGATGATGATGATAGTTACATGACAGCGTTCTAGCGGATATCTTTATTTCACCTGTTTCTTCACGAGGTTTCGACGGTTTGTTTGCCTGTTGAGTTCACACAACAGACGGCCAGCCAGATCGTTTAAGATCGTCAACAGAAGTAGTGTTGGTGTATCTATCTATGGTACAATAATACAAAGATTCGGCAGCATTTAAAAAATTCTTGCATGTTCTAGCTCTCTTTATGGCTAGACTCAGAACTGTTTAACTATAAATACTTCAATATTGCAGGCCCAAAATGCGTCGTTTGTTGTACATGAAATAATGAACATCGATTTCAATCCAGCAGTCAAAGCAGAGGTAAGGTATCCACTTAATGTTATAGTAATTACAGCATGCGTAGGTAGATGTATAACTACACATAGGTCAACTCAATTAGGTATATATAAGTATCTACGTAATTGAGTTGACCTATCTTATATTCCGTCAAGTAGCTTTGTTTACGTAGATAGTCTCAAGTTCAAAAATCTATCATTTGTTATAACAACCAGGCTATCTATTTTTCCCTGTAAATCCCGTGCGGTCTCATGCGACCGCGCGAAACGTCATCGCAACATTGGGTTGTGGAGGTCTGGTAGGCAGGTGCTCCTCGTAAAATACTGGTATTCAGCTAAATCCGGCTGGAGCCGACCCCAATATAGTTGGGGAAAGGCTAGGTAGATGATGATGAGATGATGGTTAGGTACCCGTGACTAAAACCAGCCAACTGCCGTAGGCAATAGAAATAGGCTTGGGGATAAGGGGTTGACTAAATCATAGCTAACCTGTTAATCATAGTTAAATGTTTATAATTACCCTATTGTTCAAAAAATTGGAACCAACCAGGTAAAAAAATAAAAAAGAGCTATGTTATATAATTTAATTTGAATTGTTCGTAGATAAAAACCGAACCACCATTATTCTTAGTGTATATAAAATATATATGTCGCAGGTTTTTCATAAAATTAGGTTTTTGATCAAAAACCTAGGTTTTTCATGAAAAACCGGAAGATGACACATATTAAACTCAATTTCATCATAAACCTGCATCAATCCAGATTTTTGATCAAAAACCTGAACTAGTTTGGGTTTATGATAAAGTTTCCACAGACAAAGGAAAATATTAATGTTTCATCGAAAAGCATTTCTTCAGTTTCAATTATTCTACTTTCTGATTGATCACTGATCACATCAGCCTCAGTAACAGTAGCACAAGTAGGAACAGTTTCTAATGTTAATATTTATTTTCTTGTATAAGAACTGCTGCAGCTGATTCTTTTTCTTGCTGAGAGGTTGAAGTGCCTAATTTGTCTGATTCAATTCTGATTAGGGGATTTAAATTCTTATTTGTGTCCATTTCTAGAGAGGATTCGATTACTTCAGCATCATTCTTTGAGTTCAAAAACTTCTCCAAGTCCTCTTCCGTAATAAGTTTGTCTAATAAGTCTGTCGAAATGTGTGTTTTCAGTCCTATTTTAGGCTATGTGCCAAACAAAGCCTTATATGGTGTCCTTTGAGTGGTCCTATGAAAGAAAGTTTCTTTTGGAATTGGACAAAGTATCCCATGGACCATTTTTGATAAATAAATAATTGTTTTCTTTCTACTAAGTGATGATGGATCGCTTTATTTATTTCATTAAAATTGATTTATTTATCATAACACAAAGCTAAACCGTGGTTTTGACAACAACTTTATCATAAACCCAAACTAGTTCAGGTTTTTGACCAAAAATCTGGATTGTTGCAGGTTTATGATGAAATTGAGTTTAATATGTGTCATCTTCCGGTTTTTCATCATAAACCTAGGTTTTTGATCAAAAACCTGATTTTATGAAAAACCTGCGACATATATAAAAATTAGTGTAAAGAAAAATAAAATATTGACATATAATTTAACAATTACATTAAAAGAACAATGGGTACTTTTGTGGTGGGAACTATATATAGCTTTATGGAGAATTCGTTTTTTAGCCTTGTGGTATTTTAGACTAGGTGTCTTTAAGAAGAAGCTTAATTGACTAACTCTCAAAAAGCACGATTCTATTAAATTGTATTGTTAGTCTCAATGATTATAATATATATTATCCCAGGTACCTACCAGAACTACGGAGTTATCTAGGTACCTACTATTAGTACAATATGGTACCGTATTGTGTTATGTATGATTCTATAGGAGTTTTTCTTTTCAGGCGATGCAGTTATCGATCCAAGTGCTACATCAGAAGCCAGTATATACTGCGCATGGACTCTACGTTCTCAGTTATCCTTTATTGTACCAGGTAAATGCATCATGTGTCCTTTAGAGGTTTATTTCCACTATTATTATATCCATCCATTGGTACAGCCAGTAAATCTGACTCTAGTCTTGTCATGAAGTAGCGTGTTACCCCAGTTAATGGGTTGTGGAGGTCTGGTATGCAGCCGCTTCTCGTTAAATACTGGTATTCAGCTAAATCCGGCTTGACTGGAAGCCCACCTCAATATAGTTGGGAAAAAGGCTAGGTAGATGATCATGATGAGGGTATAGCTAGTGTTACCGAGCGTCCGGACCGGATAAAACTAAGTAATCAAGCTGAGGCTTTTTAAATGCGTTTTTAGACAGTCTTTCGGGCTGGCTTTGAGTTATTTGGTAACCGGACGAAATTGAAACGTATCGAATGTGTATAATACTCGAAAAATACGTTGGCAAGTTTCGCGCATGGTGCACAAAACAGCCAATGAGCGAACAGGACGTAACGCAGTGCAAAGGCAAAAGTCGTCTAACGCACCAATCATAAACTACTATTATAATGCTGCACCAATCGCGCGCCGGATCGGCGCTACCTCGTACCCCGCGTCCCGCTTGACCACCAAATAGACCTAAAAAACGATTTCTGCGCATTGCCAAGTTATCTGCCGCCGGTTATATCAAAGTATTTCTTGTTTTAGTTCACGCAAGCAGTGTACACGTCCCTGATTATATTGCTTCAGTTTGTCGCTGATACTACTCCACCTGATCTCCTGCTATCAACTCCTAAGTAATTTAAACGTTTGTAAAGTCAACAGCACTCTTACAATATTTAATGTATATCTTTTTCGTGTGCTTGAAATTTTGAGCTTCGGTAACGCACAACGCTGCGATTTTACTAGTACCTAAAAAAATCTTTTATAATGTTTTTTATAGCTTATAAAAGAAGCTCATCAATTCGAATCCATCAATTTTTCTTGAAAATTTGTAACAATTTGAACGAGACTTTAGCTCTGCAAGTGCGGTGTAGAATGAGAAAAAATATTTCTATTGTTGCAAAAAAGTGCCTTACCTTATTATGTTATATTTTTTTCATATCTATAATATTTTTTAAACTCAGTCAAGTTTTGGGTACCTAAATTGTGACTAATTAAATGAAGTTAGAATTTCATACAGTCGAATGAATAGTTATGAAAAATGTGTTGTGTACTTTTACTAGTGTACCAGCTTAATACTAGTACCGTATTTGTTATTTTGTTTATTTTTAGTATAGTATCGTATTTGGTATTTTATTTTTAATAATTGTTCGACTGGAATACTTTTACATTAGTTTAAGATTTCCCGTTTATTCAATTATAATTTAGCAAGCCATTTAATTGCATGAAGTTATTTTGGTGATTTTATTGTGAATATAAATATGTGAGTTTATATATATGATATGAGTGATTGTCTGTAATCATAATTTATAGTAGACCAATACACATTAGAATATCAAGATTCCACTGATTTTATAGGTGTTCTAAGATATAAATTAAAGCACTTAGACTAATTAGTCAGTGTCACGATTTAATAGACATAGAAATTTTATTGGTTACGGTCGGGTTGTAAATAAATTAATTTATACATTGAATCATAAAATTGTTTTACAGCTAATGTTATTACATTAATAATTAATCATCTTCTTTGACTGACTAACGAGCAGTGAAATACAGCAAATTGTTGCGACTATTGTAATATTTAATTAATTTGTTTTTTTTTACATATTGCATACATTGTTTATTATAGAAATAACTTAAATAACTTTATGTCATTAAAATTATATACAAATACTAAAAATTTAAATAAAAAACTTAAGTTAAACCTAGCTATGTAGTATATAATACAAATATAAAACATACACTCAGGCGTCGAAGTACTCCTCTACATCGCTGTCATCTGGAAATGTGTAATATTAATGGACATTATTTTTTAAGTGTTGCACTATTTATTATTTTTGAATAATATTCTTTTCAAATAATAAAATTTGTTATGAATACACTTCCTCGTAAACTGGCTCTTATCGTTCGAAGGTTGGGTTGAATATGCAATCTTATGTGTATCACCCTCGAGCTTTTCTTCATTTATCACAACAATAAAAGTAATAAAAAATGGTGACTGTTATCAGTGTTGTTGCCACCAAAGTTCATGGCATATTGTTAAGATCCTTAATACTGAAATATAAATTAAATTGTTGATGATTATTTATACAATTACCTTTGCTTTTATTAACAAATTAACATCAAGTGGAAAAATAATATCTGAAAAACTGAATTTTGCCCCGTCCTCCATGTCAAAAAATGCAAATCAAAGATTCTCGTCCCGCCTTTCGATTACTATGTAGGTAATACTTGAAACCTAACCTAACCTAATACATATACGTACCCAAGTATATAAGGTATCATCTAGTAATTATACGGTAATATAGTACAGTATATAACACACACACATAGCTACCATAACTTTGTTGTATTAACTTCGATAGATTATCATAACCTTACCTAATATACGAATGTACATAGATATGTATTAGGTTAGGTTAGGTTTCAAATAATACATAGTAGTCAAGTATTATATGGTGCGGAGCACCGCCGCCGTGTCCTTGTGGAGGTTATCGGCGGCGCGGCGACCTCTCGCGCCGGGCCCTGGTTCAGGCCATGGTCCGGAGCGAGGAGAGGTGGTGGGCGATCGCCTCCTTCTGCTAAGCAGTAATGCTAGTGAAGGAGGCTGCTGACCGCGAGCGCGTGAGGGAACGGCCCTCACGCCGCCGCCGCCGAGATCCCGATCCCGATTTACGACCACTGTTGGCGCGGGCTCGCGGACGGCGAGCACTGGGTAGCTCGCCGTCCGGCAGTCTGGTAATAGCCTGGACTAAGGCAAGTTGTCAACAGCGCGTTCTGTTCCACGCGCGCCTCAAGGAGATGTCAGCAAAGTGTAGGGGCCTGGTAGGGCCGAAGCCTCTAGAGAACACTTAAATTCCGAAAGGTAAGCCCATGTCCCCCAATTCGAAGGCAACGAAGGAAGATTTAATCAGTAAGAGTCTGACACGCTCTCACGCTCCGCCCAAGAGCGGGAGAAGTCATTCTGATGATTCCCGTTCCAAAAAAAAAAGTATTATATGGTAACTATGTGTGTGCCTGCTATATTTTGTGCTATATAACCGTATATTACTAGATGGTACCTAATATACGTAGGTACGGTTATGTATTAGGTAAGGTTATGATTATATTGAAGTTAATACTACAAAGTTATGGTAACTATGTGTCTGTGTGTGTGTTATATACTGTGCTATATTACCACTTAATTGCTAGATGGTAATTTACGATCCTCAGAAGCATTCTACTTGTTCCTAGAAGTCTCATGATAGGTATTAGATACTCAAATAATCACCTGTGTGTATGTTATTTAGATCAATTAAATGTTAAACAAGGCCTACTCGTAATATCGTTCGTTTCAACACATTCATGTCTATACTGTGCTTATTATTTGCTTGACCATGTGAGAAAATTGAAAATTCAATAAATGTACTTCTATGTATGTGTTTTATTTATTCTTATTTTATAAATTTACGTCTATCTACTAACCTGTAAACAACATTGAAATGCAATAAATGAATGAATAAATAAATGAATAAATGAATGAATAAATGATGACGAGCAATGGGTAGCTCGCCGTCCGGCCATCTGGTAACCATCCGGAACGAACCCGAGTCGTCAACGGCGCGTAGTCAGGCCTCCGTCACTCCATGTACTTGCGCGCTATAAGTGCCTACCGCCCAGCCGAGCGGTCTCGGTCCGCTTGCGGATCAAATTCAGTGCGGTTTTCGCAAGCGAAGCGCGCGCACGCCGTTCAATTTTAATAGTGCTGTTCGTTCGTACGCGTATTACGATGCCGTGTGGTGCCTTATGTGCTGTAGATGGGTGTAAATCAAGCAAAAGACGGGATAAACACCTAACATTATTCCCTTTACCTGTCAAAGAACGACGAAACTTATAAAAGAAATATTTTATAAACAATAGAATTTAAGATTTTAAACTGTAATTAATTATAAATAAATTGTAACTATAAGTCAGAACATTCACAGTTCTGAATAACATAAACACAAAAAAGTCACGTTAATTTAATTTTATCGAAGAGGCAGCCCTGCGATTGCTGCGAGTTCGCGCGGTGCGAAGCAATCACAATTGTACGCTTGAGCATTTAGGCACATTTTAGCATGCAATGGTTGCTGACGCGACGGAGTAGGCTAATAAAGCAGTAGGTATTGTAATTTTTCTACTGAGTGAAGTATCTGTTACGTAGTAACTATTTAGTAATCTGTGGCGTAGTGCTCCACCAGACGCACCTCAAAGAGAGTTCAGCAAAATCGTAGGGGCCCAGCAGGGCTTAAACCTAAGGGCCAAGGGTTGACTTTTAGAAGGGAAGAGTTTCCTTTAGTCAGTAAAAGTCCCTTGAATAGGAGCAGATATAAGATGATTTCCCACTTTAACAAAGGGCATCATTCGACAAAAAATCGCGCGAACCTTCGGCCGCACCGAAATGACATTCCACCGATCACCCCCACGTTCGGTTAATTTCGACTGAGTTCGGGCCTCTTGTGTCACTCATCATCATCATCCGAGTTGGCCGGTCGGTCTTTTAAGCGGTAAAGTACTCAAGTACAGAGATATTTTATGAACAACTTATGACCCGCCTCGGCTTTGCACACATAACCTTTCGCGATGCTCTTTGTATTAGTGGAAACTGCATCAAACTCCATTGAGTAGTTTAGAAGAAGTTAGCGGATAAACAGACAGACGTGCAAATTGATTTTGCTATATAAATACTACTAGCGACCCGCCCCGGCTTCGCACGGGTGCAAATTTATCAGTGTTACTCTACTACTTATATTATGCATGCATTATACATATACCTAAACCTACGTCTTGAATCACTCTATCTATTAAAAAAGTAGTAGTTTAACGTTTGAATCCCCAACCGGTCCTATGAGACCGCGCTGTTATTGTTTTACTATTGTGTCTCGTTTCGCGGGTATCTGAGTAACTACAAGATTTAAGCATACCTAGGAATATAGGGACAGAGAAAGCGATTTTGTTTTATACCATGTAGTGATGTAACAATATAGAATGTAAGGAGAGCCACATGGTTAAAGATTTTGTAGCGATGTTATGGAGCTCCGAAGCCGTAACCGAAACTAACGGACATCCGAAATGAAAAAAAAAATCCGCAACTGTAAATATTTCGACGATTGTGATTGCGATGCTTGCCTAGAAGTAACCTACACACTCTTGACTAAAAGACACGTAAGTTGTAGCTATCAAGAAACACAGACGCAGACTCAGGGAATTCCAGTTTTTAGCTTTACGCACAATAAATCAAATAATCTGTGTAGATTACACATCAACTAAAATATAGGTAGTTGGTTAAAGGCTGTGCTTCATTTAAAGCAAGTAGGCATAAAACTTCTTCCGTATATTAGTTATGTAGATTTCATAAGAACTTGATTGATGGAATAATAATAATAGGTCAACATTTGTAATTATACTTACTTATAAATCATGGTTTTTCCTGCATCTAACCTTTTATAGATTGGTTATAAGCTCAATTAAGTGTTTGACAAAAAAGGCTAATTAATAAAATTAATATCGATCATCATGACTGGTAGAAAGAATATTGTTCGTCCGGCGACGAAATGAGATGAGATAAACAGATGTCATTTTTTTTGGGATGTTTTTAAATGCATATTTGTATATTATTATGTATTGAGCGGTGGTGGCCCAGTGGTAACGGACCTGACTTACGAGTTGTTGGTCCCGGGTTCAAATCCAGCTTTACTTTACATTACTTTGTAAAAGTTATTTCATTGCTCCCACTGCTCTCAAAACGGTGAAATAAAACCTCGTGAGGAAACCTGCATGTCTTAAAACCAAAAATGTGACATCCACCAACTCGCACTGGGCCCGCGTGGTGGATTACAGCCTATTCATGAGAGAGGAGAGGAGCCTGAGTCCCAGCAGTGGAAACATTATAAGGCTGATGCTATGCTATATTTATATAATTTTTCAGAACACTAGATAACTCCACAAATTAACTGAATGCATACCAGACAAATGGACGCTGTGCAAATAAACTAATTGATTAATTAAACTTTGAAATGTTTTGTTCGAAAAAAGGAAATATAGTAGGTACTCGTACATACTTCCAGATATCAAACATAGGTACCATTTTCTTCTATCAATTTTGGTTATCTGGTTTATGGGGTAAGGGGAGTCTAGCAAAGAAGAGTCTAAAAAAGAAAAAAACGGAATCCTTATAGGATCACTTTGTTGTCCGTCTGTCTGCCTGGCTGCCAAGACCCTTTATCTTGGGAACGCGTGGAGGTATCAAGTTGAAATTAAAACCTACCCTGAAATTAAAATACTTAGGTCTAACTTACAAGTTTGATTTTTGCCCAGCTTCAAGTGGGCAAAAATCAAACTTGTACAATTCGTCCACTATAAGTTGGCGAGTGTGAAGTTAGGCTCTGTGAATTTTGGCGCTTGAAATATCGTACAAAAATAAAGGTTTTAAAAAAATATAATGCCAATAACTGTTTTTAACAGCAATAAGAACTGCAAATTGCATTTATTTTTTTAAAACCTTTATTTTTGTACGATATTTCAAGCGCCGAAATTCGCAGAGCCTAACTTCACACTCTCCAACTTATAGTGGACGAACTGTAAGTTAACAAAAAAAAAGATACGGCCGTTTATGTAGTTAAAAACGTACATTTCGACAATCAAGGGAACTCAAATTCATAGGGTACTTCTCGGTGACCGAGAATTATGAACTTTGGCATTAAGCAAGTTCTCATGGCACAAATATAGGAAAAGGTCTGAAAAGTAAAAATTTGTAGATAAGTTACATGTAAGAAAAAAATCTTTAATACTCAATTTGGGAATTGAGCTATTTACCTAGGTAAGTTGGTACGGAACCCCCACTGCGCGAGTCTGACTCGAAATTGCCTAGTGTTTTTAGGCGGTCTAGATTCTACAAGCAATTTATAGTAATCAATAAAAAAAATAATTTTAAAGGTTTATTTCAAAACCGTTTTCTTCTATAGAAATCCCGAAAAAAACCGTTTTTAATTTTGCCCTGTTTTGAATATCCTTAAGTCCCAAATTACAAGCGCTTCCAAAAAAATGAATGACGCATGACAAAAGGATTCCTAAAGTGAACGTGAATTTCGGGCTCTAGATTTCCAGTTATGAATTTGTAGCCGCGTCATTGAGACAACATTGTAACTAACTTTATATACATGTGCGTTATTAGTCTGACGACGGAGGAAGAGGTGATATAAAGGATACTAAACGTAAACTCAGGTCCATTAGCTTAGCACGCGGCTTGAGCAAACTTACTTTGTTCACATGTGTTTTAGTGAAAAATAGTAAGTGATACAATGATCGGGTGGTTACTGTTCTTGGCTCTAGTGTTGGTGATTGCCCAATTTAGGTACAGAAGACGGCACATGCTAAAGTTGGCTGCAGCTTTACCAGCGCCTAAAGAGGAGCTGCCTGTGATCGGGATGGCGCATAAGGTGGTCGGTAATACTGAAGGTGAGTTCATATCACTATCCATCTGCTACGCTCTTGTAGTCCGTCCATAAAAGAGTAACCGTGGAGTTTTTTGTCGGTTCTTCTCCATAGGAATTGACCAATTGGAATCGTGCACTAGGTTCTGACGTTTTATAAGTGACCATGTAGGCCTATGTAAAATAAAAACAATTTTGATTTTGTCCCTGCTCCCATTATCTGGGGTCGGGTCTTGTTACAATCCTGAGCTAGGACAGTTTGTCCTGGGTTGTCGATTTGGCAATTGGGCTTTCTTGAGGTCTCTCTCGAAGTTTCGATGATAGACCACCAGGTTAATTAATCCATCTGCTACGCTGTACGCTCATAATCTGCTGGTCCATTATTTATGCAAAGATACTGTCTGCTAAGATACAAGATCTCCCTAGTTTAGGAGTCAAATTTTAAATTGATCTTTGTGTGACAATTTTGTTTTGGTACTGTACATGTGTCTTTGTAATTTTGATACATTAATCAGGTACTTTGTAATTTTGATACATTAATCAGGTACCTGCTTGAAGTTCCGGTTTTATTTACTTGGTCGATTTTCGAATATTCTAGCGTCCAACCTCAGAACCAGCCATAAGTAAATTACCTAGGGTAGGTAGGGGATGTTTCATCTATAACAGAATGAGGAGTTTCTTACGTGTTTCATTGTACTTATAAAGCAAGAGTATGTGAGTGTATATTTTTTTTGTGATGAGATAATACACCAATAACTCTCCCACCCTTGATGGGGAGAGAGTGTAAACATATATTTTTTTAGCAATGGATCATTGGAAATGGATTATTGCAAAAATGTAGCGAACTACTAGATATAGGATGCAATTCAAACTAAAACATAATTAAACCCCAAAAAATATAGGTAAACGAGGGAGTTTACCTATATTTTTTTGGAGACAGAAGTTTCACGAAATGTAGAAAGACAAGACAGACTATGTTTGAAGATTTAGAATTTCGGAAGCTTTGGGTAAAGACAGATTCTGGTTTTGGCACATTGTTATTACGGTAAAAGTGACATAACCAACATAAAAAACTCGATTTATATACGTAAAGCGATATTTAAAGCCACAACACAATGTCAAATGTAGCAAAATTACAATATAAAGTTATCCTGCGCACATAATACATAGGTACTACTCGGTGAATGATAAATGACGTTTATTAATTTGCAATTAGGTTAGAACATTTTCAATCATCAATTTATCACTATCCTGAGACACTTAAACTAAACCAGATGTCAAGGTATCATTTAAAGTCTATACAATAAACGTATAAAGGTCAAAGTATCAGGACCATGCAGATTAGTGAGTTCTTTTGAGAGAAAATCTTTACTTGTGCCAAATTTCAGGATTCTTGGTCAACGGGAAGTACCCTGTAGGTTTTGATCTCCCTGTGAGTGTCAAAATATGAACCTAAACGAAGCACAAAGACCTTATCTTTAGATTGCGTTTGAACCTGAATAGTAGATAGGTATTCATTTCAGCTTCTGAAAGCAGAAGCTGAAAGTATTCCACACGTTCTTGAGCAAAACAGGAAACCTCAGTGCGCGAGTCTGACTCGCTCTTGCCCAGTTTTGAATTAATTGTTTACCTACAGATAGACAGACGCGATGAATGGGCCTGAATATTTGAATATTAATTTCAGCATAATCCACGCTTTCCAGAGAAAGCCTTGATATGTGACCAGACGGATAGCAAATTTATCCTATAAGAGCGTTTCCGCATTATCCGATCCGATATCGGTATCGGACGCCGATACGATATCGGGGTAAGTAAAATGTATGAAATGTTGTGCTCCGATATCGGGCCGGACAATATGAAAGACAGGTACATATTTCATACATTTACCTTACCCCGATATCGTATCGGCGTCCGATACCGATATCGGATCGGAATATGTGAAAACGGTCTAAGAGTTCCGGTTTTCCCGAACGGAAACTTCTAAAGATTTGGAAAGACTTTACCCTATTCGGTCTCCCTTTAGTCAACTACTAACAGACTGAAAATATTATACACTAGTACTTGACTGCGAATTGCGATCCCATCTGATGCTAAACAGTGAGGCAATCGTTGATGTTAGGGCGCCCTTTTCACTCTAGCCTTGTATCTAATCGGACGGGGAGACCGCGAAATTGTATAGGTACCGAAAAAAGTACGACCAATTATAATATCTTATACTCTCTAGTAAAATCTAATCTTGAATACCTGATTGAGCTAAGGTGATCGGCCGCTGAATCTAATAATAAATTCAATGCAAAACAAAATTACCTAAATGTTATACATATATCATTATCCCCAACAAAAAAACTATGCACGACAAAACAAACTTCAAACTTTTCCACAGCTTCTCTTGATGATTGATGACAGATGATTCTCTTTAAAAAAATATCACGAATTCTGTACAATCAAGTATTCAACTACGTAAAAAGACAACATACCTACAATACAAGAAGTAAAAACAAGTTCCAACTGATGACTGTATACATGAACTTATTAAATTACGGCAAAAAAACAAAACGCTTTGAAAGTTCACGGCTGTTCAATGATTTACCTGAAGAACAAAAAAGCAAACATGCGTATCGCCTATGACGTCGCTGGACACGCCGTCATTGTGGCGGTAAGTCCCCTCTTTGAGGAGTGGTTGGAATTTCGTATGACGTAGGTCCTCACCGGGCACGGTAAGTTCGGGAGGTTCCTGCATCTTATCAAGGAGGAAAGGACGCCCCAGTGTCGTTACTATGTGGACCGCTCGGAGAACACGGTAAAGGTCTGCCCCGCTTGGGCGGAGCGCCGCCGCACGGCGCGCCGTGTCTTCGTGGAGGCTATCGGTGGCAGAGACCTCTCGCGCCAGGCCCTGGTATAGGCCCTGGTCCAGAGCGAGGAGGGGTGGCAGGTGGTGGCCTCCTTCTGAGAAGCAATAATGCTAGCGAAAGAGGCTGCAACCGCGAGCGCGCGAGGGAACGGCCCTCACGCCGCCACCGCCGAGATCCGGATCTCAATTCCCGACCACCGTAGGCGCAAGCTCACGGCCGGCGAGCACTGGGTAGCTTGCCGTCCGGCAGTCCAGTAATAACCCGGACCGAGCCTAGGCGTCAACGGCACGTTATGTTCCACGCGCTCCTTAAGGAGATGTCAGCAAACTGTAGGGCCGAAGCCTCTGGGGAACACGGAAATTCCGAAAGGTAAGCCTGTGTCGGGTTTTATCAGTAAGAGTCTGACACACCCTTTCGGCCCTCTCCGCCCACCGCAAGAGCGGGAGAAGTCATTCTGATGATTGATGACTTGAAAAAAAAACACATGACGATGCACACATACCAGATACGATACAATTCTTATAATATAAACATTAGAAACCCTTTTTAGGGTTCCGTACCTCAAAGGGGAAAAACAGAACCCTTATAGGATCACTTTGTTGTCCGTCTATCTGTCTGTCTGTCAAGACCCTTTATATCGTATACGATTTTAACATTTTGACCCTCTCTAAGGAATTAAAAAATCATAGGGTAAGTTGGTACGGAACCCTCAGTGTGCGAGTCCGACTCGCAGTTGCCCGGTTTTTTTATTCCTAAAAAAATATCCTTTCCATATCTGCAGTTTCGTTTGCTACAAGCAAAATCACCTCTTTTACTTTGTTGGATCACATTGGTTTTGTACAAACTTAAGTGCGGTTTACGGTTTATGACGTATTAAAAAAAAACTACTTACTAGTCCTCGTTCAAACCAATTATCGTTGGAAGTTTGCATAGTAATGTATATCGTAATTTTTGTTTTAGTTTTATCATTCTCTCAAGAAGTAAGGGGGCACATTTTACCACTTTGGAAGCGTCTCTCGCGCGAACTATTCAGTTAAGAAAAAAGTGATACTTATTAGAAACCTCCATTTTTGAAGACCTATCCATAGATATCCCACACGTACGGATTTGATGAAAAAATAAATTTTCCATGTATCGGGAACCCCAAAATTTATTATTTTTTTCAATTTTTGTGTAAAAATCATAATGCGGTTGCCGGAATACATCTACTGACCAAGTTTCAACAGAATAGTTCTTATAGTTTCGGAAAAAAGTGGCTGTGATGGACGGACAGACAGACAGACATGACGTTCCGTTTTTTCCATTTGGCTACGAACCCTAAAAATATTCCGGAGATATTTAAACATCAATTTGATATACCATCATCATCATCTGCCTAACCCTTTCCCAACTATATTGGGGTCGGCTTCCAGTCAAGCCGGATTTAGCTGAATACCAATTTGATATACCATATAAGAAAGCTATTCGATCATGATTAAATACGAACTTTTCAGTTTTTGTAAAAAGCCGAAAAATCAAGATTATTTCGTGCAGTCCGTATACCTGTGGTACCTTGACGATGGAACCTTGGGAGGGGATGTAGAGACCCTATTAAATGATTTTCAATATTTAAAAAACCAACTCTCTTCTATAGGACTAGATCTCAATTTTGGTAAATGTGAACTATTTCTATTGGACAGTACTGACAGACTTTTGACTCTTTCGAAATTTAATGCCATAGCCCCAGCAATCAAAATTATAGATAAAAGTTCTCTTCGCCTCCTTGGGTCTCCAATCTTTGAGGATTCTTTTCCCAGTTTTGTGGAGAAGAAAATACAAAATTTCAATGACGTTTCGGAAAGATTGCTCAAAATTAACATGCATTCGGCCATTACCCTAATTCGATGTTGTTGTTTCGGTCCCAAATTAATATATTTCCTTCGTGCTTCCCATTTATGGAAGCACTCTCACCTTTTGGAAAAAATGTACCAAATCATTAGGCATACCCGTACGTTAATTTTAAATGTAACCTTAGACGATCGAGCTTGGGATCAAGTTACTCTTCCCATCCGTATGGGAGGCCTCGGCGTCCGCAAAATTACCAGTATTAGTTTACCGGCATTCATATCTTTGGTCCACGGCACGGATAAATTAATCAGGAACATTCTTACTAACACACTGATTCCTTTTGATGTGCCGTGCTTCTCCGAGGCTATGGATGCCTGGAGACTCGCTTGCCCGAATACAAATCCGCCCGACAACCCCTCTTCCCAGAGACAGTGGGATGAGCCGCTCTGCAAAGTAGTACAGGAAAATCTACTCTTAACTTCTGCTACTGCTGCAGAGCGTGCCCGCCTACTGGCTGTGGGAAAGTGGGAGTCGGGTCTTTGGCTTCACGCACTACTGTCGTCGAATATAGGCACCTTGTTCGACGATACCACTTTCCGCTTAGCTGTTTCTCTACGCCTAGGCGCTCCTTGCTGTTCTCCTCATCGCTGCCACTGTGGCGAAGTTGTCAACAGCCTCGGTCACCACGGCCTGTCATGCAGTCGAAGCGCGGGACGCATCCCACGGTACGCGAATATTAACGACATCATCCGACGTGCCCTTGTCACCGTCGGCGTTCCGGCTGTTTTAGAACCTCATGGCCTGGCACGTGACGATGGTAAGAGACCGGACGGTATGTCTCTATTTCCTTGGAAGATGGGTAGGCCTTTAGTGTGGGACGCTACCTGCGTCGACACTCTTGCGCCATCCCATCTTCCTAGCTCGTCGTGCTCTGCTGGTACTGCCGCTGCGGCTGCGGAGAACCTCAAGCGGCGAAAATATAACAACCTCGTCGGCAGTTATATTTTTGAGCCGTTTGGGGTTGAAACTCTTGGACCGTGGGGCCCGAGTGCTTATAGAATAGAATAGAATAGAATAAACTTTATTGTACACCAAAAGAAGCTCAAGAAAGAAAGCTCAAGCAAAAAAAAGCTCAAAAAAAGCTCATTCGCTTTTTAAAGATCTTTCGAAGCGTCTTGTTGACACTTCGCGTGACCCAAGGGCTGGCTTTTACCCCGGTCAGAGATTAAGCATTGCCATACAACGTGGCTATGCTGCCAGTCTTTTGGGCACACTTCCGGTCGACAGCGATGCGGAGGAATTTTTTGACGCCATATTTTAGAGTTAGTTTTAATTAGTTAAGTGTTTTTATTTTTACTTTGTGTTTTTTCTCTGCATAGTAAAATTATCCTTTAAAAAAAAAATCTAAGTAATAAGTCAATATTTAGATCCAAATCAAGACAGTTACACTGTGACAAAAAACGAGTATGCGACTGCAAAATGTCCGCTGTAAGATAATAGATGTCTATTTATAGAGATTTATTATGCCTGGCGATCATCTGCCTACGGGATATTACGTCCGAACTCATAAAAATGCTCGTCACAAAAAAAAAACGGCAAGTTTGAATGGCTGAGAATCATTTCGCAATGATGCAAAATTAAAATTATTTTTTTGAAAATTTTACCTAATTATTTGGAGCGTCCACAACTCATAAAAATACTTGTTAGAAAAAAACAGGCAAAAAAAATTAAATGCCTGAATTCTCAGGCATTACACAAAACTGCTGAAAAATAACCATTTTTGGAGCCACGAGATAATTATTATGTTAGTAATTTTAAGAACCTTTAAAATGCCAGTACGCAGCTATCTATTCTTATATTTATTTAGGATTGCTAACATTACAGGCGCTGGAAATTCACAAATACGTGACACTATTCAAGTGAAAGAAATAGTGTTTATTTGCTTCAAACATAGCGCATACCTTATAAAATATATTTAATAGTGCTATTCAAGAACAAAAAAAAAGTGAACAAAAGAAAACAAAGAAAAAGTGTTTTTTCAATTCACTATACATACACAATACACTTCAATAACAACATTATATTGTATTGGGAAAAACTTAAATATCAAATCTCTTTAATCTTACAAAAAATCAAACTTAATTGGCAAATAGGTAAGTAATAATTTAGACGATTTTTATAGTCGATCGATAAACGATTGAACAAAAAACCAAAATCATTGTCAATGCGCAGTCACATTACGAGTCTGTGGTAAGTCCTCTCTTTGAGGAGTGGTTGGAAAGAGGTCACGGCGTTCTCACGTTCAGGAGATATCAGCAAACTGTAGGGGCCCAGCAGGGCCGAAGCTTCTGGGGTCACTGATCGGTTTACCGAAAGGTAAGCTCGGTGTCCACTGATTGAAGGCAACGAAGGAACGGGGTGGGGTTAAGTCAGTAACAATCTGACACGCTTTCCCGCTTTGCCCAAGAGCGAGAGAAGTCATTCTGGTGGAGAGTCCCACCTGAAAGAAAGCATTGAAGATGGCTGGTCGATGAATCTCAGCGGCAAGACATTATGACGTAATAAATGAAAACAAAAAAACTAGATTCTTAACCTACGCAATCAATTTGTTTGCCTAGGTCAGTGTAGCCTAGTGTAGGTCAGTCAAGTGCTGTGCAAAGTACTGTAAAGGATTTAACGCAACATACAACATTGTTGAATGTGTCAGTAGGTACGTAGTTTAAAAAGAATAATTGATCGAATATTCTGAGAGATCTTCTTTTAATTTGTTGAGCCCCGAGCGGACGTCGGCGTCCGCACACCTATTGTCTTTCTATTAATTGGGTCAATCAACTTTTATTTGTCCTGTAAGAACTATGTTATGTCCCTGACCAATAATCGCAGTTCTAAAGAAAATTAAGTGGTTTGTTGGCATATGTCGCATTTATCGTATTATTAAGCAAATAATATACGAGTAAATTATTTTAAAGAAATCACTATTATACTGGAATTTTAATGGTTGTCCGGTTAACAAAACATCTGATGAAGTGTTTTATTGTTTGTCCCCCAGTAGGTTAGTACAACGAAACATTACTTTATATAAAAAATATTGTATGGCAATTAATTACGCTTTTACATAATTATTTATTACAATATCTACTATGATGCTAGCATATAGATTTTTGTTCGATTTAAAATTTTAACGATATTTTGGCATGTTCATTTTGGTCCCTAATATATTTTAATATCTTGACTTCCACCGGGCAACGGCAAAAAAGTTCCGCAACCAAAACACAGATGGCGTGATTAGTGCCTTGAGAACAAGTCGATTAATTTGTTGACATCACTCATCTAGCCGCCATTTTGAATTCATCTTTCCCGCAGCGCCAGTCGGTCGAGTGTGTTTTGAAAAAATGGGTGGCTTTATTGTGTGTCTACCGGACAACCGGCACAATAACGTAAGTATTTGATATATCGTAGTAAATTAAAGTGAAAATATTCTATTTAGTCTATATTTTTCATTACGCGTTAGGACCTAATTCAAAATATCATTATTTATTACCAGGGAGCGCAAATACTGATAAATGTCACTCGGACAACCGGTCACTTGGACAACCAAAACCGTTGTCCGTGGGGCATTTTGGTTGTTCTTAGGACAATAATAATAGAATCAGTATAAAGCAATACTTTTTCTTTCAATAATAATTAGTCACTGAAGACCCTAGCCTAGCCTTACAAGGGCTAGAGCATTTATTATTGTTTATAAATTATATTGATATTTTGACCAATGTCAACTTAGTACTTCTTGACGTGTGTTAGCTTACTTACCTAACACATTTTTATAGTCCTCTATTCTATTTTTTTTTATTATTTTTATATAATGGGTTTGACGGAAAAAGAAAAATCAAGACGCTATAGAAAAAGACGTAAAGCAGACCCGGAGAAATTAGCTGAGCGAAAGAGAAAAAAAGGGAAAGCTACCATAGGAATAAAAAACTAGTTTCAAGTATGCTGCTAGAAGATAAGAAAACTGCAGAATTATATGGAAGCTGCGAAAACGTCACAGAGAAATCGCCAAAGAGTTGATATTAATTATTAAAGAGCTGATAGTATTACATTTTTAGATCTGTTAATTATTGAATACTTTATGGTCATGTTGATTCTTTCATAAAAAAATATATAATAAAACTGATAATTATTGTCATATTGTTGTTTGTTTTACATAAAAAGAACAAATACAGGCGATTTCAATCCTAGTATCTCCTTCGGACTCCCAAGTGACGTGCGACTCCTCACTGGACAACCATTTTGTCCCTGTCTCCGAAAGATACATTATCGTCATAAATACTTAAAAAAAACAGAAAGGTATACAAAATTTTCAAATATGTATGTAAAAATTAAAAGTGAATTCATAAACTGTTAAATATTACGCTATAAATTATTATTTTATAAGTTAAATGTAAAGTTCGTTACATTTAAAGTTTGTCGTTGTCCAGGTGACAATATTATTGGGAATAACTTATAAATTAAAAGCCACGTCATTTATTTATGGATAATAAATTGGAATCTATCCTATATTCAGTGGAAATAAAGTGACGGTTTACAATTTGACTTAATTTTAATGGTTCAGAAGCCTATTTAGTTCAGTTGTCCAAGGAACTGTTTTAACTAGGGTCATGTGGATTTCGGAGGCAAATTTACTATTTTATTTAAATAAATCTTTCGGCTCTATGTGTTTTCTTAAAATATAAATAATTATCTACTGCAAATATGTTAAAAAAAATTAATTCAAAAATAAAATTTAAAAAATCAAATTAATTATTGATGGACACTTAAAAGTTGATTGACCCAATTATGTCTCTAATTACGGTACACGAAAGATTAAATAGTTTTGACTGCTGTGGCTATGTCCAGCAGTGGACATCTTTCGGATGAGATGATGTTGATGAAAACCCATTTGAAGTGCCTTAGGGGTCATACTTAGGGCGTTTATTTTTCTTAGTTTTTTATAATTAAATTCGGTATTAACTACTATATTTTTTTAATTTTATAAAATAGAGCAATATTTCTTTCATTATAAAGTTTTAGCGTACGATTTAAAAAAAAAATTACAAGTAGCTGCTTTCGGCGATTTACTAAGTCACTGGCATATAGGTATCGCCTGTATCTTTAACTCTTAACGTAAACGAAAACTCCATATTCCACTCATCACTGGGATAGTTTTTTCTTCTAGAAGATACCTGGGAATTCACTGGTTCTGGAGATATTGGAGGTCAAAGTAAAAAAATCATTTTTGTTTTTTTTTTTCAAAATTGTATCATAAATATCATTAGTAAACAAACATTATCAAATTATCAATTTTTCATAACAAATTACGCATTTGAAGTTACAAAAATGCAATGAAAATTAAACAAAACGAGTTCCTCATATACACAAGCGTGTGATTGGTTCAACGACCAAGCACGAGCGACCGAACGCGCAGCTGATCGGAATTATTATTAATTAATTATTTTTTAAACATAAAAAAAAAGTTTTTCTCAGCAGTATTTTTTGGTCTAAGTTAGCGTCGCCACAACGACCGGTCCTGTGCATCCGGCATCCATCGGTTTCCCGCGACCATTTAGTAATATTAAAAAAACCAAATTAATTAGCCAAAGGAGATCATCATTTTGGTGCAAATTACAAAAGTGTCGGCCTAGAAAATAACATTATGATAATCTGTTACAACTTGACCCCTTGCACTTTTTTATTATTGCACCAAAACTGGTGGAATAAAAAAAATCTTGGTGTTATTTAAGTTTTAAAAAACCATCTCGCGTACATTTTCGGTAACGTGAATTGTAAATAATATCCGAGGGTAGCACAGCATTGTTTCCATAATATTTTTTTTGGTGAAATCTAGTTCTAACAGAATATTGTATTGCGCCTTTCAAATTTGGACCAAAAATGTAGGAGCCGTGGGTGAAGTCCTTTACATTAACGATATATTTGATTTCACTTTATAATTTTACAACTTACTTAAAATACCTAGCTCTAACGTCTTTTAACTTGGACAACCGACTTGTCTCAGGAATGCAGTGAATTCGCTTCTTGTGACTAGTTGACAATTAACATTATTTATTTTCAATACACTTCCTCGAAAACTGAGCCTTATTGCCCTACGATTAGGTTTAACATGCCATGTATCATGTGTCTTCGTGTTTTTTTTCATTTATCACCACAATGGCTTTTTTTTTCCTAATTTCGTCACGGTCAATGCTGCTTATTCAGAAAAAAAAACGCATTTACGCATATTGTTAAAATTTTTAATACCTATATTTATAAAATATTTGATAATGAGGATATCCTAAATAATCGTGTTTCATAATCGTGATCGTGATTTCGTGAATCGTGATCGTGACAATAATTTGTCATTACCTTACCAGCAAATTAATATTTATCAGTGTTCTAAATTTAAACATATTTTTAATATTAGGATGTATAGTGGTGTCATACCTTTGACTCAGGAAAAAAGTAAATTAAATACCTATCATTATCTAACTTATTTTTTATTTGTAAAAAAAGACGAATTAAAGTTTTGAAGATAATTCTTTAGATACTACGCCGCCAGTTTTTTGATTGCGGCAGTAAATACTTGCGAAAGCCGGCTGCCAATTCATAGCCGAAACCAATAACCTATCTATCACATACATATCGGAGATTGAAAAACAAATGATACCATTTGTTTTTCAATCTCCGATTAGTATACAAAAATTTACATGTTTTCTGTTGTTTCATTTGTTTTTCAATCTCCGATATGTGATAGATAGGTTATTGGTTTCAGGCGTTAGATATTTAAAACAAAAATGAACTTGCAACTTTGGAAAAATTTCTGCAGTAGAAAATAAACAAAAATGCGTCGTACTTACAGATAAAGTATTTCTTCGTTACGATGACAAAGTTTCTCCTCTTGTACCAAAATGTACTATTTTCGTGTATCCACACTTACTTTTTTTTACGCTGTGTAATCATCCAATGACTTTTCCCTCTCTAGGGCGGAAGGGGGGGGGGGGGGGTGTTAGACTTTTACTGCACCCCTTGCAACTATTACTTCCGCCGGTGTCTCGGTACTTGGGGCTATGGCCTTGACTATAACTAAATTTGGAAGCGGTTGGCGATTTTGGTGATAAATCTTGTGATTACATATTAAAAACTGCACGTTTCGTTGAGTTTTCGACGGGATGTAGTTTTCCACGCAAGCCTTAAATAGATGTCAGCAAAACCGTAGGGGCCCAGAAGGACTGATGCCGGCTAGGGCCACGAGGAATTTCTAAAAGGGAAATCGTAGTTCTAGAATTTAAAGGCAAATGAAGGACACAGGTGTCATTTTATTCAGTAAAAGTCTGACGTACCCTATTGCTCTACCTTAGAGCGGGAGAAGGCATTGGATGATTTATCACCTCAAAAAAAAAAACAGGTCGATCTTCAGCTGCCGATATTGGATTGTTGAGCCTCCAGCATCCGTTAGATACGTACGAAAACAGTTTCATACTTCGGAAAGCGCACGTAAAACTGTTGACCTCGGCTGTCATTTGTAGATCTTGAGTCAGAAGCCGAATCTCAACTCGTTGGGCTAGGTAAAGATTAATTGATTAATTTTGTCACCCCTTACTTTAAAAGGCTCTAAACCGGAAATACACAACTAAATGAATTGAGACATTGAAGCATCCAAGAGTAAATTAAATAATAAGCAGGTAAAGTATTAAAATCAGGTATTTCCCGTATTTAAATAGCACTTACTACAGATGTTACACATTAAACTATTAAAGTTAATAATATATAGTTGTAGCTTCCTCTTGGTCCGAAGGTTCTACGTTAACTATACCATGAACTACGACCCTGCTGTTTAACTGAGTAGAATTAGAGCGAACTGTGAGGGCCGGACGTAGGGAAAATGCCATATAAATCGCGGCACATTTCCATTAGACGGACACGCGAAGCGGCGTGCGCGCAGACCATGTCCGGACACCTCTATTGATATAATTCCCACGTACTTTTGTTACCAGTGTCCGATTGAAAGTGGCAAAATGTTTGTGTGGTTATTACTTTCGGCTGTAGTGTTGTGGAGTGTGACGTTCTGGTATAGACGGAGGCATATGGTTAAGCTTGCTTCGGCTTTACCCAAACCTAAGGATGAGTTGCCCTTGCTTGGAATAGCCCACACGCTTGTTGGCAATACTGAGGGTGAGTTTTTAATTATTAGACTCTAAGGTAGATGAAAATGTTCACTAGAAGGCCAATTCTTGTACCTAAACAGTGTTCTTAAATTTAAGTCACAATGTTATCTCTCAGTTACAATCAAGGTCAAAAATTTGTCAAAATATAGACTTTTGGACGGATTGCAACTGTGATGCGAAAACGAATGTTCCTTAAAAATACGAGAACTATTAAGAGTTACTGTATCCCTAGAACGTCTTTTCGTTATAGAACCAACCCGTTTATTTTGTGAACGTTGTTATTTGAATAAAAAATTATTATTAAAGGAGATTGCCCGTTTTGTAAGGGAAGTTGGGTCCCAGTGGAAAATGCTTGTGCCCTGAAGATGTTTATTTTACCGAATAGTAAAAACATAGCATTTTCATAATCGGAAAACTTTTTTCATTGTGCCACCCAGGTTCAGGAGAAATCATTATTTTTCTGTTTTAAAAATGTAGGCAATAATTACATATTGACAGACTAAACATCACCATGAGCGTCTAATTATGTCTCTTTTACTTTAATTCCATTAGCTTATGAAAAATTATATAAAAAATAATTTACACACAAAAAAATAAATAATATTTTTAGGTTATTATTCCAAACAAGTACACGACAGCACAAAAGGGACCTGCCACGTGGCATTCTCCTTTATTTTATTATATTAGTTACCGTACTTGAAGAAATAGGGTTGGTTTTAGTCAGTAAAGTTGTAACACTTCCTCTCGCTCCACTTAGAGCGGGAGAACCTGGATCCAATCTACCCAAAACCCGCCTTAAAAAAACTGGTCAAATGAGTTATTGCTGTTATCTATAAATAGGTGTTCTAAAAATCTATTAAATATTCGAAGAGCGTCCGGACATTGGTTGAAAAATTTGAAAAATTCTTTTTAGTTTCGTATTTATTTACTTTTTTTTTGATTCCGCAAAGCTAAGCTTCGGGTAAAAATTTTTTTTTTTTGTTAATTACTTAAATACTACATAGGTATATTAGTTAAAGACACAATAGAGCAAGGTAGATAATTTTTAAAACTTACTAAAATAAAATTATAGTAGAATGAAACTCATTGGAAAAGGAAGAGAATATAATCAAAATTATAGAAGTAGGTATGCATAGGATGGTAGTGAAATGGTAAAAGTTGTAAATCTAGATTTACATCTTATTCACGAAACCTCAATTTGTACGTAAAAATTCAAACCATGTTTTTTGGTTTTTTTATTCAATTAAAAATTAAACTAGTTATATCTTGACATTTCTATTAGGCCATGTTCCATCTTTCTGTTAATGTTAAAGTCAATAACTGCACGATGTAAAATAGAAATAAAGAAATATTATTTGAAGAATATTTTTATAATGACTTTTTTTTAATTTACTATCAAATATCTAATCTTTAAAATTCATAGATTTGAGAAATATATTTAACTACCATTTTTTCAATGACGAAAATGAAAGATAATGGCTGAATAGCTGGAAAAAAAATAAGCGGGAAAATGACACGGATTGTCATCTGAAGCAAATAGACAAATATTGATGTCCCCAATTCCCATTCACCAAATAATCTGTAGAAACTCAAGTTATTACCCAAAAAATTTCAAATATTGACATACCCGGAGGAAAACCTTTCTTAAACTATAAATAATTGATCTAATTTTACCATTAATTTTAAATAATTAATATCTAACCAAAGTTATTGATTTATGAAGGATTTATCTAAAATAAAATTCCCTAGTTTTTCTATACTTCATGAATGTTTTTTTTATTTTTACTTTCCTTGTATTCGTAATGAAAAGCTAAAAATACCTTAAAACTGGTAAATACAATGAGATGTTTGACATAATCTCTGACACCATCACGCCCATTTGGTAGTTATACAAAACGACACTCTGCTGGAAGAAATTTCGTTAGAAATAAGCAGTACCTTTGTACTTCCCTATCTGTATTTCTTATTTTTATTATAAGGTAAGGTGGAGGTCTGGTACGCAGCCGCTCCTCGTAAAATACTGGTATTCAGCTAAATCCGGCTTGACTGGAAGCCGACTCCAATATAGTTGGGAAAAGGCTAGGCAGATGATGATGATGATTAGAAAGTGATTGTGTATACATAAATAAATAAATTTAGACATTGCCAATCTTTGTAAGGAAGTTGGACCAAGTGCTGCCCAGAATGAACACCTAGTGCATTTTGTTCCTCAGGCCAATAGTAATCAGTAAACCGAAGTGCTTCAAAATATGCTTCAGGAATCAGGAGGCAAGAAAAAAGTATCTTGTAGTGAATTTTTTAGCTTAATAATTAATTAAATAAGAAAAGTAGCTTAATCATTGTTTGCAGTATAATTGATCACTGAGTTTAAATGAATTGCACTGTTCCAATAATGTATCATTTATCAACAAGTACACTCATAAACATTTTATAATTATACATAGTAACGCAATTAATGGATACATAAATAGATAAAGTACAGTGAATACCTGTAACTAGTACCGTAACCAGTAATTGATACTTTATATATATTGATTATTACCTACAGTAATAATGTAATAATAAAAAATAAATATTTACAGTTCGCCTAGGCGCTTATTTATATCAGATACCACGGTTACAATTGGTCGTTTCCCATGAAGAAGATCTGACAGAAAGCCATGATTAGGCAGTGGTCCGACCGCCGACGATGAACGAAGAAACGGTAAAAGAGTCGGCGATCAGCGGGAAGCGAGTGTGAAGTTTCGATAGTTTTGTCACCGGGCTATAAGCGAGTGTGCAAGTGCGACGAGCGATTACTCGCGCCACTCGCCCGCGGTCGCTCAGTCCTGTGTAAACCTATACTTTCGACAATTCGACTCGCTCAGCGATACTCGCTCAACGAGTATCGCTGAGCGAGTTTATTATTGAAAGCTCGTCGCTCAGCGACACATCTAGTAAAGCGAGTCGTCGCCGGCAGTGCGAACAGTCAGAGAGCATCTTTGAATAAATAAAATATCTCTTTCGCTTACACGGAATTTACATTTATTGTGCGTTTCTTCAGAGAGAAAATCGCCGATAATTAGTCGTTTTCTCACCGGCGCGCGGCGGTCGGACCACTGCCTTACTTTTTAAAACTAAAAATGATTGATTTTACAATATTAATAGGTGTGGATCGTTATGACGGCGAAAGTTAAATCTAAAAATACCGTTTCAGTAGTTTTTTTTTGCGGTTAAGAGTTAGATTGAGGTCAACATGAGGTATACTTGGATACCTTAGACTACTCACTATCCCTAAACGGTTTTAATAAATGGAACATAATTTAATGAGAAATATTTAGTAAAAACAAAACTTGTTTTTATTTGGTTTTCTTGGGACCAAGTTTTTAACATATATTTTTAAATGTAAATTAATGCTACAGTTCCACTGGAGTTACGTTCATTTCTGGACAGCACTTTGTCCAGACCCTGTCAAGATCCTTTAAAACTAGCTTGCTTTTCAGACAATTTTAGTTTTTATCAAATTTAGAAAGAATGCACGAAATTCAACAAACAAGAAAAGAAGGATTTCAATAGGATAGATGCGAATTAAAAAAATAAATATCTCCTACGAATATTCCCAACGTTTTTCTCTTTTCACTGCATTGTTGTTATTTTCATTAATTTATATTTAGCATTAGCATTATCGGCCAGGGTGGCCAATGGACCATAAATCCACCATGCGAGTCCCGTGCGGGTTGGTGGCTGTCACACGTCTTCGAATTTTTGGTCCTAGGACATCCCGGTTCCACCCCACCGAGTGTGTCTCCACGTTGTCGTCGTGGTGGGGCTGTGTGTCTCGATGATCTTGAGGGCTTTGCCGGTAGAGCCACTCATGCCGGAAGGCCTCAAGTGAGAGACCAGACTAAGAGGGACACGGGGCGGAGTATAACACGGACTTCCGCGGGGGGCGCACTGTCTGACAACTTCAGCAATTGTTGGTGTTTTCAGACGGTGCGAGTACGGAGTTACTGGGGACCTCACCCCATAAAAAAGGCAAAGCTGTGTTCAGCACTAACAATGGAAGCGATTCATAAAAATAAACTACCCCAGGAGGGTACCTGCTGCTCCGCAGTAGGAGAATCCCTCACCGAGCAGTGCTCGGTCAGTCCCACGTATTCTGGGGGGGACAATGAACGCTTAAAATCCCAATCGGATTTTTACCCGTCCTTTAAGGACGCATCGAGCCAGGGAGGCTCACGTAGTGGTGATGATAGGCTGCTGGGTTCTACTCCCACCATATTTGCAGCACCTGAACCTAAGGCCCAGAAAGTGCCAAAGGGGGTATCAACCCGTGCAAATTTCGTGCGCCCGCCGACCCCAATTGCTGACGAGATGTTGAGTGACACCAGCGAGGCTTCACTCTCGCAAATGTCACTTGCCTCGGAAGCATCGATATCGTCCCGAGGACGCACACGCAAGCGTATTCAAGCACAAGAAAGTGACGATCCTACGAAGAAAAGGGTCGGGAAGTCGCCTAGCCTTAGCCTTAGCCTTAGGAAGCCTAAGAGCTTGTCAGTTAAGATTGACGGAGCAGAGAAAGGTGCGGACTCTGAGTTAGCGAGTCCACCAGCTAAGCAGGCAAAGACAAGATCATCAGCAAAACAGAGTTTGCCTGAACAAGAGATGTTGGCTAAGACCATGCAGACGCAACCTACAGCAGAACTAAGTACCTGCATAAAGGACAGTCTTAGGACCATAGAGGAGGTTGCAAATGGCTCCCGCAACCTAAAAAGTAGCTTTGCCTACAGCCTCAAGTTAGCGGCAGTGACAGTGCAAGCTGCAGTCACTGAGCTGGCTACGCGATCGGCCGTTGAAGTCAACGTGGAGAGGTTGGAAACCGAAAATGCCGACTTAAAAGCTCGCCTTACCAGTCTCTCAGCACAGGTCGAGAAGCTGACAGCACAGGTAAGCCTTCTTACACGTAAGGGCAAAGATTTGGTGAGCCCCACTGTGGCAGCCTCCCAAATCGGGCATAGTCAGACTACTGCAGAGGGCGGAGTTTTGGGCCGGTCTGAAGAGTTGGAGGCCCAGTTTCGGCGTTCCATAGCTCTAGAAATTGGAGGCATGGTAGATGCCAAACTAGCTGCTTTGGAGAGAAGGTTGCCTCCTGAGAAGCCTTTGCGTCCACCACTCGCTGCCGATACAAATAAAGCTTCGTCATCGGTCGCTCCAGCGCAGACGAATGCCGAATTTGGTCCAGTCCCAAATCCCACTAAAAAGAAGGGAAAAAGAGGGGGAAAACGCAAAGTTGTGACAGTAGCACCAGTGGTCGATTTGCCTGCTGTGTCTGCAGCGCCGACTCAGACTTCGCAGACGACTGCAGCGAGGACTGAAACAGAGACTTGGACGACTGTGGTGGGGAGGAAGGCTAAAAATACAAAGACTGGCCAATCCGTCGCGCAAGCAAGTGGTCAGAATAAAAACCAGACGGTGAAACTGCCCAAAGTTCCCACCACGGCAGCTATTACGGTTTCGGTAAGAGAGGGATCATCGGCCAAACTCGGCGAGGTCATGTTCGCATTAAGGCAGCAAATACGTTTGGCTGATGTTGGAATCGACACCGTCGGCCAAAAAAGGGCTGCTGATGGCGGAGTGATTATCACCGTCGCCGGAGCTGAATCCTCTCAAAAAGCTGATAGTTTAGCCAGCCGTATGCGGGAACTTGTTACCGACTCCGATGTCAAGATTTCACGCCCAACTAAAAGAGCTGAAGCGAGGATCCTGGACCTCGACGATGCCGTCACGCCTGATGAAGTAGCAGCTGCTATTGCCACGGCGGGCGGCTGTTCAAAAGAGGACGTGAATGTGGGTGAAATTCGTCGTCCACCTACTTCTCTCGGGCACGTCTGGGTCCGTGCTCCTCTGGCGACGATAAAGAAACTGGCGTCTGATAAGTGCATGCGCCTAGGATGGACGTCAGTAAGGGTCCAGGTTTTGGGTGCGCGTCGGATGATGTGTTTCCGTTGCCTCGAGCCTGGGCACGTCCGCTGCCAGTGCACTAGTGCTACTGACCGGAGCACGCAGTGCTACGCTTGCGGGGGTGCTCACAAGGCTAGGGAATGTACGGCAAAGACCATGCGGTGTCCGCTATGTGCGGACCAGGGTCTTCCAGCGGATCATCGGCTGGGAGGTAAAAAATGCGCTCCGCGCAGGAAGCGCACCTTGCAAGTACAAAAATCGGCGCCGGCACCACTGAGTGCGGGCCCTGCGGAGGACATGGAGACCTCACATTCCCAGCCCTAAAAGTTCTCCAGTGCAATCTGAACCACTGTCGCAACGCGCAGAACCTTTTCATGCAGACTGTTGCGGAGTGGTCAGTTGCCTTGGCGGTAGTAGCAGAACCCTACGGCCTTACAGATCACCCTCGCTGGTTCCGAGACGCCGTGGACTCTGTTGCCATTTATTGGGCTAGTGGTAGCGGTCGGCTTCACTGTTGCCTAATAGACAGGGGGCAAGGTTTCGTTGCGGTGGAATGGGGATCACTAGCTATTGTAGGCTGCTACGTGTCTCCCAACATTTCCCTCACCGAATTTGAGAGATATCTTGACGGGGTTGCGAATTGCATTCAGTACAAATGCTCACCTCGTCCGGTGCTCGTTTTGGGTGATTTTAACGCTCACTCCAGAGCTTGGGGAAACACCCGGGATACGCCGAGAGGACGCGTGATTCAAGACTGGGCGGCAACGCTAGATCTCCGACTTTTAAATCGGGGGTCAGTGTCCACATGCGTTAGGTGGCAGGGGGAGTCGATTGTAGATCTCTCATGGGGGACTCCTTCTGCTTGCAACATGGTCTCGGAGTGGAGAGTGGCGGAGGATATTGTCACACTATCCGACCATCGCCACATCATTTTCGATGTAACACTACGCGCCACCGACAGCCCGAGCCGTCTAGGTTCCAACCCACCGGCGCGACGTTGGGCCCTTAAGCGGCTCAATCGAGACATGCTCGTTGCAGCTGCTAACATCGCGGCGTGGCCAGTAGATATCCGTTCCTCGGGGATCTCACCCGATCCAGAGGAAGAGGCGGCTTGGTTCCGGGACAAGATGACGTCGATTTGTGACGCTTCTATGCCCCGAGTTAGATGCACCCAGCGCCCTGGTGCGGCTTACTGGTGGTCGGAAGATATTGCGCAAATGCGGCTCTGCTGTCTGAGGGCGCGACGTCAGTTTCAGCGCCTTCGACGTAGAAGAGAATCAAGACCTTCGGATGAGCAACTAGCCACAGCCTACAGAGCGTATCGGGAAGCGACAATGGAGCTCCAACACGCAATCGCAGATGCGAAGTCAAGATCTTGGAAAGAACTCCTCGAAGGGCTGAACAGGGATCCATGGGGTAGACCATACAGATTGGTTATGACTAAATTACGTCCTTGGGTTCCTCCCATTACAGAAACCATGGATCCGAGGCTGCTGGAGAGAGTCATAACAACGCTTTTTCCAGTAGTAAGGGACAATCCTTCGTCGCACCTGCCACCCTCGGATTGGTCCGATGAGTTGGGCATCACTGAAAGTGAAATGGATCGAGCGGTAAGACGCATGGGGGCTCGCAATACCGCACCAGGCCCGGATGGCATTCCTGGCCGGGCGTGGGTTCTGGCTATGGATGCTCTAGGGGATCGCCTAAGACAGCTGTTTAACAGCTGTCTCTGTTCGGGCGTGTTCCCTACCGACTGGAAGGAGGCTGGATTGGTCTTGTTGAGAAAAGAGGGCAGGGACTCAGAGTCTCCCTCTGCGTACCGTCCCATTTGCTTGCTCGATGAGGTCTCCAAGCTATTCGAACGAATAATTGCCGAGAGGCTCGTCGAGCACCTGTCGCGTGTTGGTCCTGACCTTGCAGATAGTCAGTATGGCTTCCGACGGCAGCGCTCTACTGTCGACGCAATCCTACGCGTTCGCTCTCTGTGTGTCTCAGGGTGGGGTGGCGTTGGCGGTAAGTTTAGATATCGTCAACGCCTTTAACTCTTTGCCCTGGAATGCGATTAGAGCGGCACTTGTACACCACGGAGTGCCGCCTTACCTGCAGCGCATTATTTGGGATTACTTACGCGACAGGCACATTCGCTATGTGAGCCGGGACGGTACCGTTCATAGGAGGGAGATAACGTGTGGGGTTCCGCAGGGGTCAGTTTTAGGACCTCTCTTGTGGGACCTTGCGTACGATGTGGTCCTGCGTGTCGAGCTCCCCATAGGTGTAAATATCGTTTGCTATGCAGACGATACCCTGGTGTTGGCCGGTGGGGAGACATTTGATGAGACCATCCAGCTTTCTGAGCTTGGTGTAGCAAAAGTCGTGGCTTCGATTCGCAGGCTGGGTTTGGAGATAGCGCCTCATAAAACTGAGGCGCTCTGGTTTCACAAACTGCCGAGGACCAGAGAGCCACCCAGCTCATCAGTCACAGTTGGAGATGCGCAAGTCCAAGTGGGTCAACATATAAAGTATCTTGGCCTAACTCTGGACGGTCGGTGGGGCTTCGAAGAGCACTTCGAGCGCCTGGTCCCCCGCGTTGGTAAAGCAGTGGGTGCTTTGCAAAGGCTGCTGCCCAACCTCGGGGGCCCTCGTGAAGAAGTTCGCCGCCTCTACGCGGGTGTTGTGCGATCAATGGTCCTTTATGGGGCACCTGTGTGGTCAAACAGACTCTCAGGTGTCCGTCGCTGCAGAACAAAAATTAATAGTCTGCAGCGGAAAATGGCCATTCGCATCGCACGTGGGTACCGAACGGTATCCTTCGAGGCGGCAACTCTCCTGACACGCTTTCCGCCATTAGACATCCTGGTGGATATGGACGCCAGGGTGTACAAAAGGATTCGCGACTTACGCCAAAGCGGTAATAGCGTGCCAGGAATCGTTGTAGTAAGGCTGAGGCGGGAGGAACGGCGACACGCGCTCGAGAGGTGGCGCGAGCGGCTACAGCAGCCGCAATTCTCGTGCAAGCGTGTTGTCGAAGCCGTCCTACCGCACTTCGAAGCCTGGCTGAAAAGAAAGGAGCGCATCTCCTACAGACTGACTCAGATACTGACCGGGCATGGCTGCTTTGGCCAGTACCTCAATAGGATTGGGCGAGAGGCCACGACGAATTGCCACCATTGCGGAGGCGCTATAGATTCCGCACAGCACACGCTAGAAGAGTGTCCAGCGTGGAACACTGAGCGACGAGTCCTGGTTGCCAGGATCGGGCAAGATCTGTCTCTACCAGCAGTAGTGAGGGCTATGCTGGTGGAGCCAGAAAACTGGAAAGAAGTTGCCTCCTTCTGTGAGACCGTGATGGTCCAGAAGGAGGCGGCCGAGCGGGATCGCGAAAGGGCCGATCCCACTCGGAGAAGAAGGCGACGGGGAGGCAACCGCCTCGCTGCCTAACACGCCGAAACCCCGCTTGCATCATCCAATGTTGGTGGGACTTTGGAACCACGGGCG
Source organism: Mythimna separata (assembly GCA_030763345.1). Classification (NCBI taxonomy): domain Eukaryota; kingdom Metazoa; phylum Arthropoda; class Insecta; order Lepidoptera; family Noctuidae; genus Mythimna; species Mythimna separata. The sequence goes on along the minus strand of CM061171.1, from coordinate 18,688,030 downwards.
CTCAGAGTGGGGACTCTGCTCGCCCATCGAGTGATTCCAAGGAATACGGTGGCACAGTGGTCACGTGCCGCCGTGCACAATGAAGCTAAGGGGAGACCATTGTACAGTCTCCTCAGGGATGTGCCTTAACAGGCGATGCACAGAGGGGGTTCCGGAACGGTCTTTTAAGAGGGAACGGCGCCCCCTCTATGTGTGGATGGTGATCACCGGGGTGGTTTTAGTGAGGTAAAAATCCCACACTCCCCGAACTAATCCCCAGAGTTCGGGCGCCTTTTGAAGGTTTCCCCCCGAAAACAAAAAAAAAAAAAAAAAAAAAGGACATCCCGGTTCCAAGACGATCTTTTCCTTCACCGTTTTGAGAGCAGTAGTTTACATGTAGGAGGGCTACTCTAATAAAACATTTTTATCCAATTTTTATTTTTGCACTTTGTCAGCGTGATTGATATACATATTGGTACCAAATTTCAGCTTTCTAGTGCAAACGGTCACGGAGATAAAGCGAGGACGGACGGACGGACAGACATGGCGAAACTATAATAAGGGTTCCGTTTATGCCATTTGGCTACGGAACCCTAAAAAGGAACTAAAACACATAAAAATTCTGTTTATTCGCTACGAGTAACTCTACCTAAACAATGCTACGGATTTTGATGCAATTTTCACTAATAGACATAGAAATACTAAAATCTAATTATATATAAAATTTGGACTAATGAGGATCACTTGTCTATAAATAAAATATACTCGTAGATACTGTCTGTGTATTGCGATTTCTGCCGTCTGGCTATCATGCAAACATTTTGTCATCAGTGTACTCTGATAACTGTGAATTCTCACGTCTCGACACCCTTTTGTCAATTTTACACGATAAATATCCGTTTGCCTCCATTATTTGTGACTTAAGTGTGCGAAATACTTATAGCTCCAACATACTAATAAGGAGCAGTGGTGGCCTAGTCGTCATTCTCTCGGCTTACAAGTTGTAGGTCGCGGGTTCAAACCGAGCTAGGCGAATTACTCGGTGTAATTTATTTCATCACCGCTGCTCTCACAAAGGTGAAGGAAAATATCGTGAGGAAACCGGCATGTCTTAGAACCAAAAATTCAAAGACATGTGACATCCACCAACCCGCACTGGGCCCGCGTGGTGAATCACGGCCCATTCCCTCTCCTAGAGAGGAGGCCTGAGTCCCAACAGTGGGAACATTACAAGGCTGATAATGCATGCTAATACTAATAATGGGAGCCGGGAGAAGTGTCAGTGTGTGAGTGCATGTCCTTGCACACCGTTCTGGGTTTCAACATCATCATCTGCCTAGCCTTTTTCCCAACTATATTGGGGTCAGCTTCCAGTCAAGCCGGATTAGGCTGAATACCAGTATTTTACGAGGAGCGGCTGCCTACCAAACCTCCACAACCCATTAACTGGGGTAACACTGTACTTCATGGCAAGACTGGAAACATATAAAAACTTACACTTTTCCCAGTACTAGCGATTCGCCCGAGCTTTGCACGGGAGTTAAAAACGTTTGCCTTTTCTCTGCTATAATATGCATCTATTATACACCTGAACCTTTCTCATCAATCACTCTATATATTGATGTAAAGTTCAGTTATTTTTGAGTTAATTGTTTTCATACAGATAGACAGACGCGGTGAGGGAGTTTGTTTTATGCGTTGTAATGATATTCGACGCAAGTTGTTTTAATTTTTGAGCTCTTGCTTCTTAGTACCTTTAGTTCTTAAGTTAGTTTATATGGGTATTGTAAACACGTCACATTTTCGTTTTATTTTCATTCGCTGGCTCAAAGAGTGGCGACTTGAAAATGTGGCGAGTTTACAATAATCCGTTTGTATCTCTGTATGAGGCGAGGAATTCTGACACCCCTGAATTTGATGATAAATATACTTGCGTTTTTAATCGTAGTTGTAATGCTTTCAGTAATCATGAATCAGCTGCAATCCCTGAGCTATGAGAGCATGCAGAATGATGGCATCGTAAGAGGTTGGATGGGACATATACTCTTCTTCGGTAAGTATACATTTTTAAACAATAAAGTTAACAATCCAGGGTATATTTTACACTTCATGATTCAATTTTTATTTTGAATTTGAAGCGGATTAACCATCTAGTTTTCTGTTTGAAAAAAAAAATAGTTGCTAGCCAATTCAAATAATGCATTATTAAGGTTGTCTGGTAGATATCGTTGTCAGCGATAAGACGTTATTAATAGATTTAAGTTTGTGAATAAGTTTTGTATAAGAGTTCCGGTCCAAGGTAGTCTGCGAAATTCAAGTTTCCTTAAGTTTTTGTGCGTTTTACAGATTAGTATCAAGATGTAGGTATGTTGCTTGGCGAGCGAAAATAAATACATATTAGTATTTATTTATAGAACTGTAATTTATAAAATCGTTTCAGTTCATCGTACCGTATTTAATGGCTGATATGAAGTTATTGTCAGTCGTGTTATTACACTCGCCAATCATGATTATAATAATTAACATACAACTTGACTTGACTGACCAGCAAAATGCAAAAATCTCTTTGAGTTTCACGGGCTTCCTTTAAGCATTCCTTTTAGGGCGCTTTCAATTTATGCGTTTGTAAACGGCCTGCTACGGTGCCGAAGCGGTGCGTTAGTCGTACTGCGTACAGACGACCGCTTTTTTTCATACAAAGTGCACCGTCCTGTTGTCGAGCGTTCGCAATAACTGCGCCGCACTGTTGCCGCAACGAGCGTTTTGTATGAAAAAAGAGGATCGTCCGTGCGCAGTACGTCTAACGCATCGCTTCGGCACCGCAGCGGTCCGACACGAAACGCATAAATTGAAAGCGCCCTTAAAGTTAAGGTTCTTTCTTTTACTTTCATTTAAATGATTAAAACTTAGTTAATGACGGTCCCTTGATTAAATTTTAATAATGACGAGCCTTAACTCCCCAAATATGTGAATATGAGAGTTGAAGTATGCAAATATTTATGGAGTTAAAGTCTGTTTTTCAATCCCTGAGACTAAATTGACGCAGGCAAATGTCAAACTTACAATAAAAATGATGTCAGTTCTTTTGTGTTGTGACAAGTGTTACAACCCACGTAATGTAATTTTAGTCTTAGAGATTAAAAAATAGACTTTGGGATGCTTGGCTAAATTAATATATTGTGGTTTCTGTGCAGTCGTAGTGGACCCTGTCGATCTCGAGATGGTTTTGAAGACATGCATGGAAAAGGATGACTTACACAGGTTCATCAGAAAAATTATCGGATATGGCGGAATATTCGCACCGGGTAAGCACATTGTTCACTCCATTATTATTATAGATTCTTTATATATCCATTGAATATAATTATTATCTAATCAAATTTCTTAAAACTTTAAAATTATTTTTTTATTACATTGTTCATGGATTTCAGGGTTTTCTATTTATGTCTATCTGTTACCTTAGTCATTCTACCACTCCAGCAATTACTCTTTTATTAACAAAAAACTCCTTTTATTTCACACAGAGTTATATAGGCACTTATAAAATGGCTGAAGCTAGTGCACGTTTCCAACTCGGTTGTGAGATCACTTTTACTTCAATCTTTTTCTGTTCGTATACTTATGGAATACCAAGAATAAAAAACGTATATAATAGCATCCTTATTTCTGAGACAATTCTATTCAAGAAATAGTAAGAAAACTATGGTTTGGTAGCACAACATGTTAATTTCATCAGAATATTTTTTTTTAATTGAAATATCTTTCTCGAGTGAAACATTAGCAGAATTATCATCTAGTCATCCATATCGTTGGTTTTATACTCTTATGTCCTAAATATTTATAGTAAAAAAACACTGTTTATTGAAATTCATAAAAGTACCTATCCGAGTATATGAAATTACCTGCAGTATTTCAAATATGGACTATCTTCGTCAACCCATTTTAATTTATGAATCCCCGACCGGTCTCATAGGACCGCGCTGTTATTGTTTTACTATTGTGTCTCGTTTCGCGGGTATTGATAGGTTAAATGTAAGACTGTTCTAGCTTTTTCTCACCTAGACGCAGGCTTTGTCCTTGGTCCTACTCACTGCTACATAGTTTATGACGTGAAAGTGTCTTTGTACATAATGGCTATTTACAAACATGACCACAATTTCAATAGCTATAACAGTAACATTATATCAATGTTAATGAGTCCATATGTCTTCATGTCACGTCTGTATAAAAATGTTCAACCTAAAGAGCAAATGCGAGCGAATTCGTAATAATTCGGAGGTAGAACAATAAGGAAAATAATATCAGCAGTGACACGCATGTAGAGACAACAGAATATTTCGTAACTGAGCCAAACAGGGCCTAAAAACTTCCAACAATAAGGTAAATCTGTGTTGTAAACAGATGTGTCACGATGGTTATCTGGAAAATTCGCAGATGGTAGTTGCAAAAATTACACCTAAACTACTTGTTTAGGTATATTTTATATGTTCTTGAATTTTGCAACCTAAATTGTGTCAACTCAGAACTCAACTGAGTGTACTCATATATCATCATCTACATCCTATACATATTAAATACCGATTAGATTTTATCACTCCGGTTCCGATGTCAATTTCGATGCCTTCAGCCAAAAGCACCTCTTGTCTTCTTCCTGTTCTTGTCCCATATTACTTTACCTGGGTTCAGCGCAACATGTATTTTCTTCCATTCTGTCCTGTCAAGCGTCACGCTGTCATATTTCTTTTCTTTCAAATCACATTGAGACCCACAAGAGAGTTCTTGCACATCTAAAGTTAATTTTTTGGCAATGGTTCTGAATGTCAGTTCATAATCAGCAATAACACCTTGAACTGACAGCCAAATAAACAAGTTATGTCGAGTTAAACATGAACTTTAACACCTAAAGTAGAGTTGGTGCGATGAATCATAAATAGTGTTGTGTAACACAATGCAGTGCTAGATTATCAGTCCATCATAAGTGCTACAGAGACCTTCAAACGTAATAAGTGCAGTGCCTACACTATTGGTTTTGTTATAAATAACTTATGGCTAGAAGATAGCTTGACTGGCTTTAAGGCATGCGTTTGTTAGTGATGTATAAGGTTTGATTTGATCTCCACTTTACTGCTTTTTGTCTAGTACATCCATGTCTCTATCGTGGTGAAATTTCATCACAAACAGCGCTAAAGTGAAGCCTTTTTGTAGGATATGTCTCCCCTCCTATTTTGCATACCATACTTAACTGGGGGTGTATGGGGTCCATTAACATCTGAAGGACCCAAGCCAACCTTACCTGCTAGCGGTGCACCCTGCTGTTCAACGGACAAGGCTCTGGCAAACCTGGTTTCCCTCTCGTAGGGTTGTGGGGGTCAGACGGCTGGTCGCCTCACGTAAAACCAACTTCAGTCAAATATTTATGGATAGGAATAGGATTGATCTAGGTACTCGTGCTAGGGCGTCGCCGCATAACGACGCGCAGGCACATCGCCCTAAACCTGTGACAAGTGGGTTAGGGCTACCGTGTCAAGTACGGGCACGGTTAAAGAGGTTAGTACCTAAAAGGAAGTTCCGCTTTGCCACCTGGAACATTGGCTCTCTAACCGGACGTTGCAGGGAACTCGCGGACGTACTTGCGAAGCGTCGGGTCCAGTGCGCCTTCCTTCAGGAGACGCGCTGGAAGGGGAATAAGTCCCGTGACATCGGGCAGGGGTACCGGCTAGTGTACGCCGGATCACCATCGGGACGGAACGGAGTGGCCGTAGTGCTGTCTAAGGACCTTCAGGATGGCCTTCTTGAAGTAGACCGATACAGCGACCGGTTGATGCGAGTTAGGGTGCTGATCGAAGGATCAGTTGCGAACCTAATCAGTGCCTACGCTCCTCAAACTGGTTGCTGTGAGTCTGAAAAGGAGGCCTTCTGGAATGAGTTCGAGGACGTATTGCGCGCTATTCCGAATTCCGAAGATGTTTTGGTTGGGGGGGACCTCAACGGTCACGTAGGTCAGTTTGCTGGAGAGCACGGACGTGTTCACGGTGGTTTTGGATACGGCCAACTAAATGCAGAGGGAGTCAGTATACTCAGGACCTGCGCCGTATCGGACCTTGCCATCGCGAATACGTTCTTTCAGAAGAAGCCCCACCATCTTATTACGTACCGTAGTGGTGCCTACTCAACCCAGATAGATTACCTGTTGGTGCGACGGTGCCACATTGGCAAGGTTACCAACTGCAAAGTCATCCCTGGCGAAAGCCTAACGGCTCAACACCGCCTTCTTGTCCTGGACTTTGCGGTCGTGCCAAGGAAGAAAGTTGTTGAGAAACGCGAACCCCGCACTAAGTGGTGGTTGCTTAATGGCTCTAAACAGTCGGACTTCATCGCGGAGGTCGAGCATCTTGCGGTGAGTGCCCCGCATGAGTCCGTTCAAGAGATCTGGAGTAGGATCCATTCAGCAATCACCACTGCGGGTAAGCGCGTCCTTGGCACTTCTCGTGGTGGCCGCGTCATAGACAAGGAAACGTGGTGGTGGGATGACGGGGTTCAGGAGGCGACTCGGAAGAAGAGGGGTTTATTTAAACAGTGGCAAGGGACCAACTCTCCGGAAGACAGGGAGGCATATGGAGCGGCTAAGCGCGCTTGTAAAAAAGCTGTAGCCAGAGCCCGCAGCAAAAGCCTGTCGCCCTTGTACGACAAGCTGGAAACTGCGGAGGGGCAGAAGCTTATTTTTAAGCTGGCGCGTGCCCGGGAAAAAGCTACACGGGACATTAGCAAATGTCTTTGTGTAAGGGACGCCCAGGGTAAGCTGCTCTATGATGCTCCTTCCGTTAAGGAGAGATGGTGTACATACTTCTCGGAGCTGTCTAATAAACAGCATCCCCACAACCTTCCTCCCGAACCGCCTCCTAACCTCGGACTTATTTCCCCTATTTCCCCCGACGAAACCCGCATTGTTCTTCGCCACATGAAGAACCGGAAAGCGATTGGGCCTGACAATGTGCCAATTGAGATGTGGAAGGCGATGGGCTCACATGGTGTGGACCTTCTGACTGATCTTTATAACCGCATCCTGACCACCAAGGAAATGCCAAACCAGTGGCGACTAAGCCTGATTATCCCGGTTCACAAAGGCAAAGGTAGCGTACAGGATTGCAGTAACTACCGCGGTATCAAGATCATGTGCCACACCATGAAGCTCTTCGAGCGCATCATTGACACAAGGCTTCGTAGCGAGTGCACTATCTCTGAGTGTCAATATGGCTTCCGGGCGGGTAACAGCACCATGGATGCAGTGTTCGCCTTACGGACTCTGTCTGAGGCTTACAGAGAGAGAAGGAGAGCTCTGCATATGGCCTTTTTAGACCTGCAGAAGGCCTTCGACTGTATACCTCGGCAGGCTATCTGGTGGGCACTCCGCTTCAAGGGTGTTCCCGAGGCCTATATTGACATTATCGGAGATATGTACCGCGATTCCGTGTCCTTTGTCCAGACCGCTGTTGGCGAATCCAATGTCTTTCCAATATCTGTTGGCGTTCACCAAGGTTCGGCTCTAAGCCCGTTCTTGTTTAACGTTGTGCTTGATGTAGTTACGGCAAACATCCAGGATCAGCCTCCATGGCTAATGATGTATGCCGATGACATCGCCCTCGTTAACCAGAACAAAGCCCATCTTGAGCGCAGGGTCAACATTTGGAAAGACACGCTGGAAAACGGCGGTCTGAGACTAAATGTGGCGAAGGCTGAGTACATGTCCTGTGGTGGCACGGATTCAGGTACAATCCGGATAGGGTCGGATTTGATCACTAAGTCTGATAAGTTCCGGTACCTTGGATCCGTGCTGCACGAGTCTGGCAGCGTGGATGACGATGTCCAAGCACGTATAGGCGCGGCATGGGCAAAATGGCGCGAGGTAACGGGCGTTTTATGTGACCGTAAAATGCCTCCGAGGCTCAAAGGGCAGATATATAAATGCATCATACGGCCTGTCCTCCTGTACGGTGGCGAATGTTGGCCAGCACTAAGCAGACACACCCAGGAGCTTCGCGTCACGGAGATGAAGATGCTGAGGTGGATGAGCGGCGTAACGCGATCCGATCGCATACGCAACTCATTCATCCGAGGTAGTCTTGGTGTCCGTGACGTGGGGGAAAAACTGCAAGAGTGTCGTCTGCGATGGTATGGCCACATCATGCGCCGCCCTAGGGAGTACGTTGGTCGGAGATGCATGGATATGGCTGTCCTTGGGGCTAGGTCCCGTGGTCGCCCTCGCAAGCGCTGGCTTGACGTCGTCAAGTCCGACATGAGAGCCAATGGCCTCACTGAGAAGGATGTTAAAGATCGGGCAAAGTGGAGAATACGTAGTCGGAAGGCGGACCCTGGCAATGGCCGGAATTAACGCCAGGCAGAAGAAGAAGAAGAAGACTTAACCACGTGCGTTTTAAGTAGCAGAAAAAAAACTGAAGTACTAAGTAGTCAGGTCGTTAGTTCTTCTGTTCGTATCTTATCTTAAGAGTAATTATGGAGTTTCTTGCCGGTTCTTCTCCATTGTAAACGACCAATTGGAACCATGCGCTAGCTTCTGACCTTATTATATGTAAGTGCCCATGTAGGACTATTTGAAATAAAATAATTTTGATGTTTGAGTTTATATTATCTGACTTTCCTCTTTTGAGTATTATGTGCTGTACTAATAACCTAGTTTTTAGAGTAGTTTAAAATATTACACCATTATTGGTATGAAACCATAACAAGGATCTTCTTCTGATAAACTTCCAGAGTTGTTTCTCTCTCACCAGTCGGTATCTATTGGGTCTGAAGAAATCTTGTTTTGTTTTCGAATCGTTTGTTTGAGTACTTTTTCTGAACTCACCTTTCCTTCTTAATTAGTTTCTATCTGGCGACGTCGACGGAAGATTCTAGTACCAGCCTTCAGTCCCAAGATAGTTGAGAACTTTGTCTACGTGTTTGCTGAGCAGAGTCAGAAACTGGTGAAGCAACTGGCCTCGGCTGCTGGCAAAGGGACCTTCAGCATTTGGCCGTACCTTGGTTCCTATACACTGGATTCTGTTTGTGGTAAGTTAAATTTATATAAACGCCATCAAAGCAAGAAGCATAGCAGAAGACGCAGCATTGGAAGGCCTTCCATAGGGTGGACCAATTTCCTGGTCATGTTCGTGGAAGGTCTGTTTCTTCCACCTTTCAATAGCAGGTAGAACTTATTTGCATACTGGGTCTTTCCCTCATAGTTCCTTGGTAGTGGTAAGAAATTGGAACTGCGGGCTTTTACTTGGAAAGAGTCCAATATAACTCTCGATTCAATACAAACGGAGGGTTTTCAAGTCTTCGTGAGGATTTCCTGGAAAAAAAGGGGAGTATATTAGATAAAAACCATTACTAATGTTGAAAAAAATTATGAAAAACTGATTCAGAAAAAGTTATATCCTTTTTCTACATCCATTATAAGACACTACGGGTTATTTTTAAAGCTAAATCGAAGGCTAATTTAGACAGTAAGTTATTTACTAATTTTAGCAAGTAAATCGTGGAACTCTATGCCTACGTGATTGAGATTGATGATAGTTCAAATTACCGTAGTTTATCAGACCGGTGCGGCTCAGCCTAGATCCATTTGTCATGATAATTATTTCTACACGCAAACATAGCCATAGTTTGGGTAATTTTACTTAATTTGTGAGAAGTTTCTAAATTATATTTGATTTATTCTATCTATTTATAGTTTTTTTTACTAGATTGGTCATGTGATTTTGATAGGAAAAGTAGAGAATTACACATGCTTTTGGCGAATTTTAGGTATTCAACTATATAGTTTTTCTATACTTTGGGTTATTTTTAAAACGAATTCGAAAGTAAATTCAGACAGTAAGTTATTTACTAAATAATTTAGCAGTATCTAAATCGTGGAACTTTAGAACGAATCGAGTTGAGGATTTGTGAAAAAAAATATATGTGGTAAGAAATTATAGCTAAAATGATCGTCGATTTCCAATGTAAGCAACGCTTTGGGGAGGTTGGTCTCTGGATGGGTCACCACCTTAAATCTTGTCATTCCACCGTGCTTCGGAAATAATGTTAAGCCGTTGGTCTGTGCTGTGATTTGAACGTTTTTATCAGTCGTTACGGATATTCAGACTTCTAGGTTTGCGAATACGTTTGAAAGAGTTACCGTAACCCTACACCGCAAACAGCAAAAGGTACATAATATGTGGGTTTTTAGTCTCGCTTCACCCTAGAGCGAGAAAAGTCAAATAATGATTTCCAACTTCTAACAAAAGAACTTCTAATTTCGTAAGAAACATGATCGTAGAAGACTTGATTTTTTTATTATTGATAGATTTGCGCTTGACCACCATCATACCTGGTGGAAAACGACGATGCGGTCGACGATGGAGCGTACTTACTTAGAAATAATCTATTAACTCTTTACTTAAAAATAAACTCTTCAAAATTCTTAAAGATTATGATCCTTATATAAAGGTAGGGATGCTTACCGTCCATCTTAATTTGGCAGAAACAGCAATGGGTGTAAAAATCAATGCACAAGAGAACCCAGACCAGCCGTTCCTAAACGCGATGTCTCGGGTGCTGAACCTGGTGTGTGAGAGGATCTTCCACCTGTGGCTGCAACCGGACTGGATGTACAAGTGGTTCCCGCAGTACAAGAAACATCAGGAGTATATTTCACTCCTGCATCGCTTTACTAATCAGGTAATTGGATCCACGTACTTTTTTCTCGTAGCGTTGAAAGGCCTCCCACAAGGTGGACCGACGACCTGGCGAGGGTCACGGGAATCCGATGGCTGCGAGACGCACAGGACCGGTCGTTATGGCGACGCTTGGGGGAGGCCTATGTCCTCCTGTGGACGTCTTTCGGCGGAGATGATGATGACTTCTTTCTCTTTTATATAGAGATTGGCCAGCAATATTTGCTGCTGTTTTTTCTGCTGACTAGAAGGTGGCCGTGGTTCGTCAGTGATTTAAGCACCTGTCCCACCATCGGAGGCAAACATACCTTACCACACTTATAATATAAATAATAACGCTGACACAGGATCTACAGTACCCGGCGATAAATTTTGCTCATCAACCTTTGGAAAGAGACAATCGGCTTTTTGGAGTGCTGAACTTAATGTCAGTAGAATGTGTTCCAGTACTGACTTCGTTTAATATATTGTTCAAAGTTCTTCTTGAAATTCCAGTGTCGTTTGCAACTCGCTCTTGAACCTTTAAATAACAACTTACATTGTTGTCGATGTTCATTTTTTATCGCCGGGTACTGTACATGAGTATTGTACGTAAAATAATCGGTATCTAATTGTTTCCTCAGTGGTGGGGACAAAGGTGTCTAAGATTTTTTTGACCTTTCCCGCTCTTTATGGAGTCAGAAGGAGTGTCAGACTTTTACTGACAAAATTTCACAGTTTTCCTTTAGTTGCCAGAGCCTTAGTAACTCAAAAATGTACAGCCTTAGCAGGCATCGATTCTATCCGGCCTCGTCTAACCTTTCGTTTTTTGGAGTAGAATCTATGAATGTTAAATAATTGGTTTATTTTCAGGTTATTGAAAAGAAGAGAGAAGAATTAAAATTTGAAAAAGAGGCTAAAACAGAGGTTGATCATGAATTTGGTAAGAGATATTTGAAAGAAAGTATTTGTTTACTTCCCTATGACAATATTATTCAATCAGCTTTCAAATCTTTTTGCAGATTTAGGATCATACAAAAAACAGACATTCTTAGACCTGTTAATACACTTATCTGGTGGTGAGAAAGGGTACACCAATGTGGAGTTACGAGAAGAGGTCTTGACCCTTACTGTGGCTGGGACGGACACCACTGCTGTGTCCATAGGCTACACCTTGCAACTGTTGGCAAAGTACCCGGAAATTCAGGAGAAAGTTTACGAAGAGTAAGTGTTTTTTTTTAAATATTGTTTTTATCCATAGTATCGTTTAGAAAAAGAAATAGACGAGCTTGTGGCTACATAGTAAAAGCCGCACGGGTCGATCTTCAAGGTTAAGCAACGCTTGCCAAGGTTGGTCTGTGGATGGGTGACCATCTTAACATACCTACCGAGTTTCCTCCGTGCCTAGTTATTTTGATAGATTCTTGATAAATTTATATTGATTGTCGCAATCAAAAAAATTGTATCCTAAAAAAACCTAGTCGCAACAGCCAGACTGTCAACCACTGTGCCATACGTGTCGTGAATATTAATGAATTAATGGATTTATGATTTTTACGACTCATAAAAAACACCAACCAGCAACCTGAAATGCGAGTCGGACTCGTGCACTGAGGGTTCCGTACCAACTTACCTATGAAAACAGTTCAATTCTCGAATCGAGTCTTGACGATTTTTCAAAAAATAAATTCCAGTGATGTAAGTAAAAAAAAAATAGTTTTCAGACTTTTCCCTAAGTTTGTGCTATGAGACCTGAGACTTGCTTTATGCCAGATTTCAGGATTATAGGTCAACGGGAAGTACCCTATGAATTTTGATCCTATGAAGAGTGTTAAAATGTAAAATACTGGTATTCAGCAAAATCCGGCTTGACTGGAAGCCGACCCCAATATAGTTGGGAAAAGGCTAGGCAGATGATGAAAGAGTGTTAAAATGTACTTTTTTCGCGGTATAAACGGCTGCATCTTTTTTTTTAACTTACTAGTTTGATTTTTGCACAACAGACAGACAGACAAAAAAGTGATCTTATAAGGCTTCCGTTTTTCCGTTTGTGTTACGGAACCCTAAAAATACCACTTGTTAAGTGTACTAAATATTTACAATGTAAAATAGACAATAACATGGCAGTAGTCATAAAATACATAGATATTATCTTTATTACTTAATATTCTTATTCCGCACGCGCCCAGTTAATGGGTTGTGGAGGTCTGGTAGGCAGCCGCTCCTCGTAAAATACTGGTATTCAGCTAAATCCGGCTTTACTGGAAGCCGACCCCAATATAGTTGGGAAAGGCTAGGCAGATAATGATTCCGCGTGCGCCTCTTGAGTCTCCACTCCGATTCGCTCCGCTTCAATGGAAGCACTTTCCACTACTCTACCTACACTCCAATCTGCTATACCCTTCCTTAGGGTTCAAGCTTTACTCCGTACCAAATTCCATCAAAATCGGTACAGTAGTTTAATAGTAAAAGCTACAGACAGACAGAGTTACTTTTACATTTATAATATTAGTACGGATCGATTTCTTGATAACTTGATTGATAGAATATTGATAGGTCGACATGAACACGGACATGCCTATGCATATTCTAGATTATAAACATATAAATCAAGTTTTTCCTCCAACTAAAGAATGGGGCAGACGGTTACAATGCAGTGTCCAAACAGAAGTCACCTTAACCTATCAAAACCCGCGAAACGAGACACAATAGTAAGACACTAACAGCGTGGTCGCATGAGACCGGTCGGGGATTCATGAATAATTAATATAGCATAGTGTAACATAATCGGAAATTGTAATGTTCCCACTACTACAATCCTGGATCTACGCTGGACCACGCGAGCCCAGTGTGGATTGGTAGATGTCACATGACTTGGAATTTTTGGTTCTAAGACATATCGTGCCTTCACCGTTTTGATAGCAGTGGAGATGACATAAATTACATAAAAATAATGTGCCTAGCTCGGACTACAACTGTTCGTCACGAGGTCAACGTGGTAGGAACTAACCGAGCTAACCATTGTGTTGATTGTCGATTCGGATAATATTTGCTGTCTATACGGATTGACATTAACAAAATCAATCATGTTGGAACGCTACATTACATCCGTCTGGTCCTAAATTGGTTACACGTTCAATTAAGTAGGTAACAGACAAGACATAGAAATTAATGTATACCAAACAATTTATGATCTATAAAAATATTTTGTAATAAATACCAATGTTTATGACCTATGTAATAAAAGTGTGCAGTTTAATCGATGGGAAGAACTCATTGAATACTCGTGCACCTACTTAGAAATATTTAAGTTATTTATGATTTTTTTCCTCATTGCTCTATGTTAGGGTTTTAAATGCGATCTCTAGACTGATGATACAGTTTTTTGACCGGTTATTAGCCCTCTTAATTACCATGGGAAATTATCTTAAAAGCCAAGTGGTGGTGGTGGGGGAAGAGAGACGGTCAGACTGTTACTGCCCACCGCTGTTTCTTCAATACTATACGTTTCAGAAGTGCTAAATCCCACAAATCCCGCTGGCTTGCGGTGCTATCAAGCCAGCGGGATCATCGATCATTACGCGATCCGTTTTATGACCTAAACTGAACTGCTAAAAGAATGAAGCTATATAAGGTGTATAACTCTATCCTTCTTTCTCGCTAATTTATATTTTTCTTGTCTTTTTATAGGCTCTGCGAGGTTTTCGACGATGACCGAATGTTAGTAAAGGAAGATTTGATCAAGTTAAAGTATTTGGAGCGGGTGGTCAAGGAATCCTTGAGGTTATTCCCGCCTGTGCCGCTTATTATTAGGAAAGTCTTAGAAGATATCACGCTACGTAAGTATTAATACGACAAGAGGAATATTCCCTTTCTTCTTGCTAAAGGGGAATTCATTGAGCAAGAAGAAAGGCCTGAGGACCTGATGTTTGAGCACCTAAGAACCTCTTACAAGATCAAGAGTCTAAAAAACAAACAAACCTACATAATCTATTTCTTCCTTTTCTCCGACTGTTTTTTGACTGTTTCTGATCTTTCCACGACTCAGTTAAAAACACTCCTATTCATAATGAATAAATTAATGTCCAATTGTCCATAGACGACAGATTTTGCTTAACATCTCGTGTAGTTTCTTTTCAAAACAGGGTGTTAATTCGCATATTTACTAATTCTCTAAGCTAAGTAGAAGCAAAATTGAAATATTCCTGTTTGGGCATCAAGTTTTTCGGCACCAAAAGTTTTGGCACCCACACTATTGATTCATCATCATCATCTACCTAGCCTTTTTCCCAACTATATTGGGGTCGGCTTCCAGTTAAGCTGGATTTAGCTGAATACCAGTATTTTACGAGGAGCGGCTACCTACCAGACCTCCACAACCCATTAACTGGGGTAACACGGTATTAACCCAAACTATTGTATGCTTCCCAAAAATCACACATTATAATTTCTTTTCAACAGCGTCAGGTCGCGTGTTGCCCGCTGGTTCGGGCGTCGCCTGCTCAATATGGGGTGTCCACCGAGACCCCAGATACTGGGGTCCAGATGCCGAGAAATTCGACCCCGATAGGTTCCTGCCGGAGAGATTCAACTTGGAAAATCCTTGCAGCTACATGCCTTTCAGTAATGGACCAAGGAACTGCCTCGGTGAGTAAACAGGGCCTAATCTAGGTACTAGTCTATACTAGTACCTAGACGCCCCTTAGGCCCCTAGGCCTCAAATCTGCTATTAGAATTGTATCTGAATTGTCGATCATTAGCTTCATAATTGTTGATTTTGACACGTTTGGTATTGTTCCAGTAATGGAGAAAGTTATTATGGCTACAATTATGTATTACTTACAAAAAAAGTATCGAAAGTAAAATAAAAGTTATTTGTTTTAAAAACAAAGCAATATTTCTTTTTGTATTTGTACTGTACCGGATCTTTTATTTAAAAAATACCATAATAACCGTAACTGACTTGGTATCTAAGAAACAATTAAAATTGAATACTTATGCGATTGTGCATCTTGTTACGGTAACGTGAGATAAAAAGTGACACATTACACGTGTCGAGAATAGTCAACCATTTTTTATATTGGAAAATATTTTTTTTTTTTCCCCACCAAGTTACAACAATCTTAATCAAGTTTACTTACAATTGTATACTTATATTGTTGAGTTACTGCGTTTCGCACTTAGGCCTCTTTTTATCATTTCAGCCGAAAACGTCCAGTGCTGGACATAGGCCTCCCCCTAGTGTCGCATACAACAGCAACAACCGGTCATATGCGACTCGTATCCATCGGATTCCCGCGTCTCTCACCAGGTCATTCTGGCGACACTTAGGGGAGGCCTATGTCCAACTGTGGACGCCTTACGGATGAAATGATGATAATGATGGTGATGTAGGAAAACAACATATAACTTCACCCACTATCGGCGGATTGAGAAAGCGTGACAGACTTTTACTAACTAAACCTACCTAACGATAACTATTTCGAATAACTCATGAGTTATGAGCAGAAAAACTATTTCAGGCATGGACATATTCTCCGTCTGAAGAGAACGCATTATTAAGTCCGACTTCAACTCATTCACCCAATTTACCATCAGATAAGTCTATCTGATTGCCAGTCTGCGTGTTGAGAACCGCTGATCAATATCGCTCTCAATCCTAATGATAATTACTTCCAGCAACTAAACGAGTGCTAATACTTGTTTGTAGTCTCCATAAGAGCACGTGCCTGCATTTTATAACACGTAGACGGTATTTCCCTCGTCCACGTCCGCGGTTCTGCACCATTTAGATCAATCCGGAAATACCTGCATTTAATGAAAAAATAAAATGTCTTGATCGATTCGACATTGATGACCCGGAAAATTGTTTTCTTAGGAAATTATTTTATTTTATTAGTGGTTTCTTGCAACTTGACCAATGATGGTGTAGCCTGTTTACCAGGAATTGCTTGTTGTATCTAATTAAATTAAAGCCTCCAGTTAGGATTTACAATAAGACCGAACATTAAACTAGTTATGTGGGAAAATAAGTGAAAAACGAGATGTTTTAAAAAGGAAATCATCATCACTTAAGCCGAAGAACGTCCACTGTTGGACTTAGTGCCATAACCATCGACATCGATCCACCTTTTGGGGAGGCTGGCCAAAGCTGCGTCATTCAGTACGTGGTCGCCACTCTAGACCTCTCCGTCCAAATTGATCATCTGTTCTGTGAGCAATGTCACCACTGCCACTTAAGTTAAAGCTTCTTCCTCATAATAATTTAGTTATTATGAGGAAGAACTAAACTGACTGATTAGCATTTTTTTTAATAGTACAGAATTTTAGCATAATTCAAATTCTCTTGTTCACAGGTTACCAATACGCAATGATGTCGATAAAAACAGCATTGGCAACACTATTACGAGAATATAAAGTAGTAGAAGACAGAGAAGATGGTCCTATACCAAAAATCAGGGTTAAAATTGACATCATGATGAAGGCTGTCGACGGATACCAAGTGGCATTGGAGAGAAGAGAAAAACAAAAAGTTCCTACGTGACGTCACTGAAAAGCGCGGGAAACATGACAGCTTTACTATTTTTAATTTAAGTTCTTTTTTTAATCTTGCTCGTAAACAATGAATTCACTTTTTTTTGTATACAGCCAGGTTAAATACGGAGGATTATTTTAGATTAAAGTAATTTATATTATTTTTGTTTTAATTTATTTCTACAAAACTATTTTTATCAAGAATTTTGAAAACATTATTAGTCTAAATAGTTTCAAAGACCTGCTTTAATTTTTAATGCCAAGGTAAATGCGCAAATAATAAAAATTTAATTTATGCAAAAAGTTTACGCTATGCAGTCAGTTCATAGAGTAGTGTTTAAATTCTATGATTTTCGAAATCTGTCTTTGGTTTGTTCAACTGATCAAAGGTGAAAACTTCAAAAGTGCATTAAGTGTTTATTTTTCCTAGATATAAACTTGGTAGTTGTTCTAAGATACGTGAATAAATACTGTTAAGGTAAGCTGAACTAGTCTCAGTAGTTATACAACGCGTAACATTAAATACGTAAAACCTGAAATTCTGATCAAACTATGATCAGAATAACAAGCAAAATCAGTAAAACCAATTTTTAATAGAGGTCACATTTTTCAAAAAAAGCCTTGTCTATTATTTAGTAACAAATCAAGCCATCACATGCATAAAGCTGCGTAAATAGGTAAACAAACACAAATGGTTGTCGTCCAATTTAGATTTCCTCATAAACGGGATAATAATCATACTTATTGCGATGCAGATACGAATCTTAAACAAACTAAAACAGCACATAAAACCTTCAAATTTTTTTTGAATCCCTTTTTTTCTCAGAATTAAGTCAATTGAATTAAAAATCATTTGCGGTGCCTGAGGTTTTGCGAATTTAACGTTACATGTTGTATAGTAGAAGAAAATAAGTGAAACAATTACATTAGCTACGCTAGTCTACGGCCTTGCACTTTCCCGAAGATCGTGCGTCCCTAGCATCTATTACCGCTGCTATTTCCATGTTAAATTATGTGGTTCGTTATTTTTAAAAGCCAGAAAGGTGCTTTCATACTGAAGGTGCTCGAATATAGGTGAGAAGCGGGGGTTTTTTACTCTATTACAAACTAACGCCCGTTTTCAATAACCTACCGCAGTTCATAGATAGATAGCTATCCCCGATAAACAGTAAGATTATATCTATCCATCCACAACTTTGGTAGAAAATGGTCTCCGTCGCCGCGTCGGTAGGTTATAGGAAAGCAAGTAAGGGCAAAAGGATAGATTTGTTTATCCTTAGTAGCTGCAACTGTAGATAGATAGCTTATTGAAAACGGCAGTAATTGTTCTATGTGCATTCGTCCGTGTTAATCCTGCATGTCCGTGTTTCGTCTGTGTTCGTGGGAAAATTATAGCCTATGCTACTCCTATAACAATAAGTTTTCATTTTTTGAGTTAAATCGTAACATAAAAACAAATTAATCTTCTCTCTTTATAATATTAGGTACCAATAAAACTTATAAACTTATGACAACTTTTAATGCAAACCTATTTTATTTAAATGCAATAAAGTGAATGGTAGACTCATAAATTGTCTAGAAATATCACACTAAGTTATTATTCTCTAAACATTACCCTACTGCACCGTCAAAATAATGATAACGCCGAAAGTTT
Organism: Mythimna separata; assembly: GCA_030763345.1. NCBI lineage: Eukaryota > Metazoa > Arthropoda > Insecta > Lepidoptera > Noctuidae > Mythimna > Mythimna separata. The sequence goes on along the minus strand of CM061171.1, from coordinate 18,669,169 downwards.
GTATTTACCTACAATCGTCTGCCAGTGGCTTCGCCCGCGTGAAAGTAGGTTTCTCCATACAAACGTTTAAACTCCCGTTTTATAACCTTAGGGGAGGTAAATTTTGGTAAGGCTAAGAACTCACGGAGCGATTTTCGCCCGCGTCCGCCGCGGTTGCGGGCCCGCAGCTTCTGTAGAATGCAGATACATATGTAAAAAATTAAAGCACAACTCACGACGCGTTTTACGCCCGCGGTGTACGCGGTTGCATGCGGCTCCCGCTGTACCGGCGGGCAACTAGTAGAATCGCGCGGGCTGCAGTTACCCGCAGCCTCGGCGGGTGGCGCCCGCGCGCTCTGCGGTCGGTTGGTGGGCGACCGCGGGGGCTGGCGGGTGGCGGGAGGTACAGAAATCCAACACTATTTTGCAACCGCCCGTCTTGCGGTCACCGCCCGCCACGTCTGCGGGCGATGATCGCAATCGCGGCGGCTGCATAACCACGCAAATAACCGTTCTCGTGAGTTTTGAAATAAAACCGCAGTTCCACGACCGCGGCGGTCGCGGGCGAAAATCGCTCCGTGAGTTCTTAGCCTAGATCCTCTCTTGGAGCACCTAACCTAACCTAACCTAAGTCATAAATTTCAAAAAAACAAGAAATAAAAAAAAAAGAAAGAGTCTGAGGTGGACTCGCGTAGATATAAGCTTAGTTCTTAAGAGAAAATTATCCATCGTTAAGATGAGGGCAAGACAAACTGCCAATTTGTAAAAAAAATGGCGCAGGCCATCATGTCTGCGGTAGAATATGACACGAAAAAAAAAAACCTAAGTCATAAAAGAAAACCTTGTGCAAAAAACCACGGGCATGTATGAAGCATGGGCTCATTTACCTACAGAGATACGGCATATGCCATTGTAAGAGATTAGGTTCGTACTTAAATTGTTACTATACCACAACCTTCAGTTCAATTGCAAAAAAGATGTGCACCTAAATAAGTTTGGTAGGAAAAGACCGATTTTTGGGCCAATTGTAGAGGGATTTTAAGTTATTGATTTTTATTTGAAAGAGTAGATTTCGTCTCATACAAAAATTGAGGTCATCTGATGATGAACTTCGGAGATATAGACGAGATTTCTGTGTATGGGCGTGTTATGACAGTTCTGCTATGATCCTATGAAGAGTTCCGTTCCATATCTCCGAAGTTCTTCATCGGATGATGTAAATTTTTCTATGAGACCAATTCGAGAACAAAATCATAAAAATAAATTATTAAAAATCGGTCAACAATTGGCCTAGAAATCGATCTTCTACCCCTCTTCTTCTTCCTGCCTTTATTCCATATTATTTGGGGTCGGCGCAACACGTTTTCTTCTTCCGCTTCGCTTTTCCTTCATATCGCTCTTCACACAATCCATCCATCTTTTCTTTGGCCTCCCTTTCCCTCTCCATCCATCTACTTGTAAATTCAAAACTCTTCTACCCCTATCTACCCCAATAAATAATTGTTCTGTCCGGTAATCGAAACAGCAGCACTCAGTGAAGCAGCCAAACCGTCTAAACGTGCCATCAGTACAAAATACCTATGAGGTTAAGCTACTAGTAGCAGTATAACCACAGTCTTACATTACACTACTGTATTCGAACATTTTTCCTCGACCTTCGAACTTTGAAAACCATTTATTTTAATGACAAAAATCCTTTGCTCGACTAGTAATTGCACTATACTGTAACATTCCAAGCTATGAGAAACAGTATTTTATGCTAAATCATGAATGTAGCCTTTTTATGACGGGTTGCAGGGTATATTAATCAACAAATGCTAATTTAGTAATAAAACATGTAAGCTGGAACTGAATGCTCTTGAAAATTATTTATGTACTTATATAGAGCTTAGGGGAATATAGAGAAAGGAGGTGACTGAAACGGTGAGGATAACAACATCTTGCGGCTTGCTTGACAGACGAGCAATAGATAGCTCACATGTTAGCTGGGGAACTAGGTATACTAAATTTGTTATAGGATGGTTTCGGTGACAGCTGTCAGATTCATACAATCCTCATCATATCCTTTTCTATCATCTTAAAGATGCAAATATTCGTCCTGCTGTCACCCAACTTATGCTATGTAAAAAAGACTATAGATTCTCTTGAAAATTATTTATGTGCTTGCTTGCTATAAGAGCTTAGGCAAATTTAGAGAGAGAACGTGACTAAAACCGTGAGGAAAACGACGGCTTATTTGGACGACAGGCAATGGGTAGTTCGCCGTCCATCCATCTGGTAAAAGTCAAGCGAATCGACGGTGCATTGCATTCCACGCGCACCTCAACCAATTGTCTGCCAATGAAAGGAGCTCTATAGGGCCCTAGGACCCTAGGCCTGAGGGCTACGAGATGGTGCAATTGAAGGAACAGGTGGGTGTCAGACAGACTATTAGCCAATAAAAGTGTGACACTCCTTCACAATCATGAAGAGTCGGTTCAGTAGTTTCAGTTTCAGCACAAATACCTTTTCTTCTTTTTCGTCTCTCTTCTCTTTGTTCATCATCATCTGCCTAGCATTTTCCCACACCCATTACCCTCCACAACCCATTAATTGGGGTAACACGGTACTGCATGCCAAGACTGGAGTCAGATTTACTGGCTTCTGACTATCCGTAACGACTGCCAAAGATCTACATATGACAGACGGGACCTACGGTTTAACGTGCTTTCCGAGACACTGAGGAAACTCGTTATGTTAAGATGTTCATCCATCCACAGACCACCCTTGGCAAGCGTCGCTTCACCTTGATCGACCCTTGCGACCGTTTTTATCTAGCCACGAGCTCCTCCGGGTGACACACAAACTATTAGTCAATAAAAGTCTGACACTCCTTCACATTCATGAAGAGTCGGTTCCAGTACTTTCAGTTTCAGATGTTCCCTTCGAGGTTACCCACAAACACCTTTTCTTCTTTTTCTTCTCTTTGTTAATCCACATTTTAATGTTACAAATGTGAAAGCAACTGCGTCTCTCTATTACGCTTTCACAGTTAAACTACTGAAGCAATTTTTATGAAATTCAGTACCGTTAATACTTTTGATCTGGCTTCGGGTCCGGTATAACCGATATACCTACTTACATTTGGACGAAGTCGTGAGTAAAAGCTAGTATTATTATGGATGTACTAGTAGAGTAGGTCATGGCAGATATTATGGTTTTATTTATGGCAGTTATCCTTAACTCGATGGGCACACTTCCAAAGGTGTGAAGATTATTACTGTTGCTTTGTTTAGGTAACGATGAGATATACCTTTATGAATGTTTATAGCTGTTATAAGCTTTGATGACCAGATAATGAGCTTTGCTTTCTTTTTTTTTTGATGGCTTTGATGAGCTTTGGTTTTGTTTTTCGTACCGGAAGACGCAGCGTCGGAAGGCCTCCCACAAGGTGGACCGACGACCTGGCGAGGGTTGCGGGAATCCGGTGGATGCGGGACGCACAGGACCGGTCGCTGTGGCGGCGCTTGGGGGAGGCCTATGTCCAGCAGTGGACGTCTTTCGGCTGAGATGATGATGATGAAGCTTTGATGAAAGAGATAGTGGTATTTGACCTGTATTAAGCTCCATCTCTTTCACATATCGGATTTAAGATAGTTTCAAGACATCATAGTAGCCTCTGGAAGAGACTTATCATTAGCATTAACAATGTAGGCCTTATAATGTTCCTACTGCTGGGACTCAGGCCTCCTCTCTTGGAGAGGAAATGGGCTACAATCCACCGCGCGGGCTCATTGCAGATTGGTGGATGTCACATATTTTCAAATTTTTGGTTCTAGGACATGCCGGTTTCCTCACGATGTTTTTTTGAGACTTATCAGGTCATGACTTAATTATTTCCTGTATAGGGACGTATTCTGGCCACCGAAGGCTCCACGCCTTCGCGGCCGCGATGAGCAATGGATAGCTCGCCGTTCACCAGTGCCTCAATGATATGTCAGTAAATCTGGCGGGTTCCATTAGGGCCGATGCCTGAATCGTTTGAAAGAGTGCTTGAAATCTCCACTCCGCATTAGTAGAAACAATATATGTGGAACAGAGTGGAACTGACTTTAAAATAAAACAAATACCAAGCGGCCTAGAGCCGCACAGAACGGATCCGAGCGGACCGTGGTGCCGGGCGGAGGACACGAAGCGAAGCGCAGCTCAACTCCTCTCGTAGGGGCCCGATAGGGCCGAAGCCTCTGGGGAACACGGAAAATCCGAAAGGTTGTCACCGTGTCCCCCAGATCGAAGGCAACAAAGGAACGGGGTAGGGGTTTAGTCAGTAAGAGTCTGACACGCCCTCCCGCTCCGCCCAAGAGTGAAGAAGTCATTCTGATGATTCCCCTACCGGAAAAAAAAGCTCAACCCCTCTCCAGCCTGTTCAGTTTTAATAGCAACACTTGACAGTTTTCACTGCTCCAGTAAACTATTCTAGTGTAGGTACAATGTACAAAACCTTATCAAATGACTATACCTACAGTGCTCCCAGCACTCTAGGGGAAGAGAGGGAGAGTCAGACTTTTACTGATTTAAACCCACAGTGTTCCTTCAGTTACTCTATGCGAGGGCCACGGTAACAGTGTACAGAACCTGGAATCTTAATTAATGTTGTCATGACGTTGCGCTACTTTTGTGCGTAAATGCCAATTAATTAAAAGGCACGGTTGGTGTAGTGACATTTGGTTCCTGGGCTGCGTGTCGCGGATTGGATTCCCGCGTGTAGCAAATTTTTTCAGTTGTATGGCCTACAGATAGTTAATTAGGGTCGTAATTAGCATCATTTCCTTCTTGTTACAAATGGTTTAGAAATGCTTTTATTTATTTATTTAGTTTAATAAGTAGGTACAGTAACAGACTACAGACTAAGACAATCAGAACATTTAAAACAACATATAATACATGAATCTGAAGTCCAATTACTACTGTAACTGTACACAGCATTCAATGTTTAATATTTCACTATACTTATATACTATTTTTGTCGTTGATTCACACGATAATTTCTAACGGGGCACGATATATAATAAAAAATAAATCTTCTTCCTGCCCTTATCCCATATTATTTGGGGTCGGCGCAACATATTTTTTTTCTTCCATTCTGTCCTATCACCCGTCATGCTATCATCAACTCCCTTTTCTTTCATATCAGTCCTCACACAATCCATCCATCTTTTCTTTGGTCTCCCTCTTCCTCTCCATCCGTCCACATGTAAATTCATAACTGCTTTCGTATCATGCGTTTCATCCCTCCTCTTTACATGACCATACCAAGACAAACGATTTCCTTTCAGCTTTTCAGTCACTGGTGCCACTTTCAAACTTCCTCTAATATACTCATTTCTCACTTTATCCATTCTCGTCACACCACACATCCATCTCAACATCCTCATCTCCGCTACATGCAATCTTTTCTCATCCGTCTTTTTCACAGCCCAACATTCTGATCCATACAGGTCTTATCACGGACTTGTAAATTTTACCCTTCAGCTTGAGGGGCATCCGTGGGTCACAGGTTGTTCCCGTGACCTGTCACCATTTCATCCATCCTGCGTTGATCCGATGTGTTACGTCCCGGTTCACCTCGCCGTCCTCTTGGACAAGCGACCCGAGGTACCGAAAGTCGGAACAGATTGGTATGGGCGTTCTAGCGAGAGCTAAAGGTACAGAATTGGAAAGACCGCCGAAATCGCAGAACAAGTAGTCTGTTTTGGTTCTACTCAATTTCAGGCCAACACTCTCCAGTCTATGCCACCACACCTCCAATCTGCTCTGAACCTCAAGGCCACTCTCGGCAACCAGCACAATGTTATCGGCAAACAGCATACACCAAGGGGCCTCCTCCTGGATATCTAACGTCAAAGCGTCGATTATCAGCAGGAAGAGGTAAGGGCTGAGAGCCGACCCCTGTAGACCGGACTTGAGTACTGCAGCGACTGTACATAGCTCGGATCAACTGCACATACTTCCCAGGCACACCTTTCACCTTAAGGGCCGACCACAGAGCCTCACGAGGTACCCGGTCGTATGCCTTTTCGAGGTCAACGAATACCATGTGCAAGTTTTTATGTGCACCTCTGTATTTCTCGCACAGCATCCGTTGTACCCCGACCAGGCATAAAACCGAACTGGTTCTGTGAAATTTCACTCTCTTCTCTCAACCGCCTCTCAATAACTTTCTCCCAAGCTTTCATAGTATGTGACATTAGTTTTATTCCTCTATAATTGTTGCACTCCAGCACATCACCTTTGTTTTTATAGATGGGCACCAAAGAACTGTTGCACCAATCATCAGGTATGGCTTCTTCCCGCAACAACTTATTGAAAAATAAAGCTAACCACATCCATCCATCCACCCGCAATAACTTCAACAGGTATTCCATCAGGACCAATGGCCTTACCATTCTTCATTCCACTCAATGCTATTCTGACTTCTCGTCTATGCTAACCATTCTCAACCCCACATTCACCGGTTTGCTTTCTAAAATGCCACTCCAATCATTTTCCTCATTAATCAATCTTTCAAAATAGTCCTTCCACCTCTTTTTGATATTTTCATCATCCGATAGAACCACTTCAGCTTCATTCTTTACACATTTTACCTGACAAACATCCCTCACCTTTTTCTCTCTTGTTCTGGCAAGCCGGTACAGCTCTTTTTGGCCTGCAGGACTGTTCAAACTGTCGTACATTTTGTCCTGGGCTTCTGCTTTTGCTAGTGCCACAGCTTTCTTAGCTTCTTTCTTCAAACGATCATACTCACTCTTTTTTTCAGCTTTCAAACTACCGTTATCTGGATCTACACGCTGCCATTCCTTAAATTTTCTTTTCTTTTCTTTCAACACATTCTGAATTTCTGTCATCCACCACCATGTATCCCTGTCTATTGTGCCTTTCCCTCTCGTCTCTCCCAAATCTCTTTCGCTGCATGCCTAATACACTCCGCCAGCTCATTCCAGCTTTCATTTATACTTTCATCATTCATATCTCCCATCTCTATCATTTTGTCCACCAGTCGCTCTCTAAACTTCTTTGCACAATCATTCTTCTCTAACATATGCCATTTTATTTTAGGGGGAGAGGGATATAATAAAAGGAGAGAGAGATATAATAAAAAATAAATAATATATATTTATTATTTTCATAAGTATCTATTTTGTTGCAGCATACAACAGTATAACTTAATAAGTACTCATAAGACATTGGAAAATTATTTTCCCATCATAACCGCGACTAAAGAAATTAAATACAGGCAATTAACTTAACTATACTATTTGTAAGGTATACTCATTAGAGTAAAGTATGTTTAATGACGAGGAAACAGATAATGTTGCTAACTACATAATAAGCTATTTAATTCTATTGAAACATTTTTTTTCCATTTAAACTTTTTGCAATGACATGTTATACAAAGTAAAACAATGTAAACAAGATTAATTAAATTAAATGGTTTAATCAACACTTCTATTGTTATGTTTAAAATAATTATAATCTGTGGTAGGTATACTGCTAACAAAATGGTGCGGTGAAGGAAAACATCGTGAGGAAACCGGCTCGTCCTAGAACCAAAAATTTTATGGCACGCGACACTTAGAAACCCGTACAGGGCAATTTTGGTTATCTTCCATAATTCACCTCCTAAGGAGATGAAACGGGAGTCTAAAGTTTGTATGGAGCAACCTACTTTTATGTGGGCGAAGCCGCTAGCAGAAGCTAGTCTAGCATAATCAGTCTTGCAATGTTCCTACATTATACTCATACGTATAATAAAATGGAAGTTGTGTCAAGTCACCCAAAGGGCAGTGAAGAATGATTGGAGTTTCCTTGCGCGATCGAATCAGAAATGAATATATCCGTAGGAGAACCAAGGTTACTGACAGAGCCCAAGGAATCTCCAAACTTAAGTGGAAGTGGGCAAGGCCTATTATTCGCAGAACAGTCGATCGATGGGGCCAAAAGGTTCTGGAGTGGCGGCCTCATACCGGAAAACGCAGCATTGTCGTAGGACCAGATCGTTGTGGTAATACTTAAGAGAGGCCTAGACTATGTCCTTTTTCGATTAAAATGATGATGACAGGCATAATTAAATCAAGTCACGCAACTGTAGTAGACGAAGTAACTCGGCTAATGAAATATTTTGCCCTTTTTATGCAAAGACGGAGTTGAATGACAACTGACAACGGCCTGTAGGTTTTTAAAGCGGGCATTTTATATTGAAACAGCCTGTATCACGCGAACTGTTGCCATAAAACTGGGTTACAGGAAGCGGCAGGGATTTCAATTTAAAGTTTTATAGAATTTAATTATAGGGCACATCATGCGCCTTTATAGCGATATTATACGTTCATTTGTTATGCGTTCGAAACGTTTATAGAGCATAAACGTGTATAAAGGCTGGATGTCAAATTATGGGCACTTCTAGAAGTAGGAAGTTGTCTGTGTTGGATTTGCGAGGAAAAGTTTGAAGTCGTGATCAAAAATAATTTATAAGTAATTAGTAAACCTATTTGTTTTAATTAATATTATTAAAGGTTATTAGGTAGGTACAAACATAGGTCAATGTATCGATCATGAAGTCTAGAAGCTTATATTAAAGCCGTCTCGCGCAAGTCTGTAGACTCATCACGCGGTAATCACTTTCAGTTTTCCAAATCAAAACATATTTGCCTCTTCGTTGACATGATTTAGTCGACTTTATTTTTAGTTGCACCATCAGGGCTTTGCCAAGTCCACTTCCTATCCTCACGCTTTCTGAAGAAGGAGTTCATCATGTAAAAATCCATCTTCCTCATAAAACTGGTCAGTAGGTCTCTACTTCGTTTTCGGATGTGTCGAGGTCGGAGCGTAAACTTATATGACCTTCAGCGAATATCTTGATGATATTTTAAATATAAGGTGCGTCACTCTGGTTGACACACTCTCGACCTGCACCACATTGTTCATAAGGGACTTGTAGACGATAAATCCAACACTACCCTTTTTATTCGGTTGGGGTTTCATCGTAATGACATCTCCTGCTTTTGAGCGGAGCGGGAGAGCGTGTCAGACTTTTACTGACTAAACCCCACCCCGTTCCTTCTTTGCCTTCGTTCCAGGGTCACGAGTTTCCCTTTCAGAATCCAATGCATAGCCCCAGTCCTATCCCTGGCCCCAGATTCCACCCTGGGACTGCTGACGCTCGTCACCCTTTTAGGATTGTCGTGTCCTCCCCTGCCTTCGGATTAGATAATCTCATAATACACCATTGTAACCTGCAGAATTCTTCTTCGGTGTGTTTCAAGTTCGGTGATTTTCTCATCGGACCGGAGTGTACGCGTGTGGTAGGTATATATTGCCAGCAAGCCTAGCCAAGTTACAACAGTTTCATATAGAATCTCTTTCTACAATCAGTAGCGCAGGTCCGATCGTGTGTGGAGTACTGCAGCCACATATGGGCTGGAGCTGCGAAATGCCACCTGGCAGCTTTGGACTCAGTGGAAAGGCGTGCGAAGAGGCTAATTGGAGATCCAGATTTGGTTAAGACCAATTTACAAAGCCTTGAGCACAGGCGTAGGGTAGCCAGCCTTTCGGTTTTCTACAGGATGCATTTCGGAGAGTGTGCGCGGGAATTGCATGAACTGATTCCGCCATCCCCATTCTACCATCGGACAAACCGTCGTACGGCGGGTATTCATCCTTACGTTGTCGAAACCTCTACGGTCCGGACTAAGCGTTTCGCTTCGTCGTTTAAACCGCGTACATGGAAGGACTGGAACAATCTGCCTGCTGCGGTTTTCCCGTCCGATTATAATTTAGGTGTCTTCAAGGCTAGAGTGAATAGGCTCTTAATAAGCTAGTGCGCCTCACCATCAACGATTGCATCGCTGCTTACCATCAGGTGGGATCGCAGTCAAGCACTAGTTTATAACAATTAAAAAAAAAAAGTAACGCCCGGCGTAAGTGATTTAAAAAGACGATAAGTTGGTAATTTCGTTAGCGCTTGTCAAAATTGTAACTTGGCTACCATTTATACTATAAGATGTAGCGATGAACAATATCAATTTAGCTACGAATTTTCTATTTGTTTGTTCTTACCACGTGACTAAACGTTGAGAACATACGTTTTAAAGTCAGTCTTTTAACCCTGAGACTAAATTGACACAGGTAAATGTCAAACTTACAGTAATAATGATGATTTTTTTTGTGTTGTGACAAGTGTGACAACCCACACAATGTCATTTTAGTCTCAGAGATTAAAAAACAGACACTAATAAAGTTAACGATTGGAGATAGTCCACTCGGCTAGCGCCCGTTTCCAATAATCTACCGCAGTTCATAGATAGATAGCTATCCCCGAAAAACAGTAAGATTCTAACTATCCATCCACAACTTTTGATAGGAAATGCTATCCGTCGGTAGGTTATAGGAAAGCAAGCAAGGGCAAAAGGATAGATTTATTTATCTTTAGTAGCTGCAACTTTTTTTAGCTTATTGAAAACGGGCGTAAGTCTGCAAGTTGTTGTTGCCTGCAAGTTGTTGTTATCGTTTATTAATTAAATAGCTGCCATTTATGTTATTTTAATTGTAATTCCTTGTAATTTTAAACGTCTTCCTTACTTTATTTACATTGATAATAATGTTTATTAAGTATTTATTTTGATAATAAACAATGATTTCACTTGCATGTGCAATGCATGGGGAAACTGTGACTGTTATAAACCGCTTACATATGTATATATATAATATATTATGTATGAGTATCTGATCAATGATTGTCATGACAAGTGATGATTATTTATCTAATTAACACGTCTTATGCAAATATCAATAAACTGACTGTCATAGGACTGTATCTTCGGAACTGTGATAGGTAGATTCTTGATATTTTTAAAGGATATCCGTTTAATGTGTTCGCTATAACAATTTTAAAAATAAAGAGGCCCTGTGGTGACCTCTCAAGGTATAGTTTTTTCGGCGCTATTAGTATCACGAAATAGTACGGAACACTTTCTATGCGAGACCGACTCACACTTGTCGATTTTACATATTTTACACAAATCATGAAGAAATCTGACAGTAGCAGAATTATTGTCGTCGGAACCATTGCATAGCGAAAAATAAACAGTTTTTTACAATATAATACTATAATAATTTTAATTTCAGAATACAGTAATTTGGTTTTTTCTTTATTTGTTATCTAACGCCGAAATCGTTTTTTAAATAAAATTGCTATGTGGCATACATACATGACTTTGATACAATAAGGATCAATTTGGAAGGAACAAAGAGTAAGTTCTATCAAATAAATATGAATGTTACAAAATCGATTCATAGATGACGGAATTGTTGAAGTTGGTTAAAAACAGATAAGAATAGAATTCAACATCATAAGTTCACCACGTATTGCATATTCTATACAGAAGTCCTACAAGATTTTCAATGATATTGATTTAAGGATCAAGTTTTAATGTTACAAAACATCCCTATTAACATAATTCAATCAGAACCCGTCATGAAACCCAGTCGTTCGCAACCGTATAAAAATAAAACCGCCTTGTAGCATTCATCAAAAATGTTATTCAACTTTACCCGAACTTTCGTTTAAATATAAAAAGCGACGCGTCATTAGACTAACAAAATGCATAATCGTTGTTACGTTGCTTTTTACAGGAGGCTCGTGACACGAACGGGGGTTAATAAATCACTGGGGGTTGTATCAGCTTGCAACGTAACTAGGAGAATCGGAGACAGTACTGGGCGGGCGGCGGAGAGCGACAGACGTCCCGCGGCAAACGAAACGCTCTCCCGACAAAACGTAACGTAAACGCAAACGTAAACGTGTCCACGATTGCGATGATAAGGTGACATGCGATTCACGCGTTCTCATACACGAGTATATTCCACCGAAGATGTATTGCGCCTGATATGACTACGTCATGGATTCCGTACAATTTTGAAAAATAAATGAGTCATGTTTTTAGGCTGAAGAATGGACGCCAGCTTCGATGATGATGAGCCTTTTATATTCAGACTCAATGACAGTGGATCGGGACCCGGCCTGCTGGTCAAGGTATAACTTTAACTTCAACACGTAGTTGCTTAGAAGACTTTTGTAACTTTTTTTTTGAAGTGGCAGCTGTGGTGGCCCAGTGGTAACGGCTCCGATTTACGAGTTGTAGGTCGCTGGGTTCAAATTCAGCCAGGTGCATTATTTTGTGTAATTTATTTCATCACTACTGCTCTCAAAATGGCAACGGAAAACATCGTGATGAAACGGCATGTTCTTGAACCAAAGACGTGTGACATCTACCAATCCGCAATGAGCCCGCGTGGTAGACTATAGCGCATTCCCTCTCCTAGAGAGGAGGCTTGGTCCCAGAAGTGGGAACATTATAAAGCCGATTGTGCTTATTAATCATTAAGTAACTTCTCCCACTTCGGGTGGTCTTACGAGACGGACTGTCAGACTTTCACTAACTAAAACCCACACATGTTTCTTCAGTTATCCTTTGCGTATCAGAGCCAGGGTAACTCTTTCAAATAATCTTGCAAAATACTTCTGTACCTAGCAGTTCATCATCAAAAAAAAAATCATCTGCCTAGCTTTTTCCCATCAATATTGGGGTCAGTTTCCAGTCAAGCCGGATTCAGCTGAATACCAGTATTTTACGAGGAGCGGCTGCCTACCAGACCTCCACAACCCATTAACTGTAGTAACACGGTACTTCCTGGCAAGACTGGAGTCAGATTTACTGACTTCTGTACCTAGTAGTTACTAGTAGCAAAATAATCCTACTAATATTATAAATGCGAAAGTTTGTGAGGATGGATGTATGTTTGTTACTCTTTCACGCAAAAACGGCTGGACCGATTTGGTTGAAATTTGGTATGTAGTTAGGTTATAGGTACCCTGGATTAACATATAGGCTATAGGAAAAAAAAAGAAGCGTGATCTTATTTATTCTTCGATTTTGTTGTTGCGGGCGAAGCCGCGGGCGGAAGCTAGTTAAACATAAAATAGAATTGTTCATTCATAGAGCATTTATAATAAGTTTTATTACCCATCTTTAAGAACTATTCATCAATAAGTTGTTAATAGTTGATGTTGACGTAAGCTGCACATTTTGCGTGCACTGAATGGGTTTGCCCTAGGCTGTGGACCTAACCTTTATGTACTTTACATTATGTGCGGTATAGCATCAGGGCTATAATTAGAGACTATTATTTTATTGACATAATCAGTCGTTAAGTCGTAAACTGGTCCATAAGTCCAATTATAAGGTGCATGGTCCACGGTTGTAGTTTTATTTAAGACTAGCTTTTTCCTTCTGATTCATCCGCGTCTTTGGTTAGTGTTTAACTCCCGTAGGTCAGAAGTAAGTAAGTAAGAGTAATGTTATTATAACCTTCCTGTATAAATGATCTATTCAATCTTTATATATGTAATTCTTCTATACGTGTGCTTGTAATTTAACTCTTCCTAAACGGCTCGACCGATTTCAATGTGATTTTGTGTGACTCAATAACATATTATTGAGTCTCAGCAAATTTAATAAAAAACTTTTTTGGACAAAGTTTTCTTTTATGACGAAGGCGAGCACCAAGAGAGGATTTTCCAAAATCCACCCTCTAAAGTGATGAAATGGGGAACCAAAGTTTGCATATAGAAACCTACTTTCACGCGGGCAAAGCCGCTGGCAGAAACTAGTTAAAATAAAAGTATGTAAATTCGATATTAAATTATTTTCCTTCACATATCCTTTTTTGCTATCTTTACATCTGATAGTTTATGTAGTAAGTAATTATCCGATATTAATATAATTACAGTACAAAGCAACTAGGTAGTCGATAACTTGTACTGTATAATTATTTACGACAAACTAAACGGCATTTGCACATTTTAGTACATATTCTTCCTGGGTGCCTTTCTATAAGTACATAATAATTATATGTACTTTGGTTTGTTACCTGACTCCTAAACCGCTCGGCTGATTTGGATTCAATTTTGTGTGTGTCATTGTGTGGGTGCCAGCATGGTTTAATTGGACCTGGACAATTGGACCTGGTAGGTGGACAATTTATTATGGAAAATACTTTACAATCTAATCTTAATTAAGCTTTATTAAAAACTAGCTGTCCCCTGCGGTTTCACCCGCATTTTACGTAACTGTTCCGCTCCCGTGGGTCGTAGCGTGATGCAATCTAGCCTATAGCATTCCTCGATAAATCGGCTATCTAACACTGGAAGATTTTTTTAAATCGGACCAATAGTTCCAGAGATTACCCCCTACATACAAACTTACAAATTTTACCTCTTTATAATATTAGTATAGATACACAAAAAATAAGATTTAAATCGGTAGAGCCGTTTCGGAGGATTACAACCACAAACACCGTGACAAGACATATTAATTACCTAAAACAAAGTTCCGAGTCTGTTTGTTCGCGATAAACCCAAAAACTACTGGGTAACACTCGTTAGTTACCAATATAATTGGTTTATTCATAAAATTATTGATTAGTATGACACTATAATAAACTAAAATGGTTACTCCTTGCATGATAATATTGATACTTGTACGAGTAAGTATAGACATTGCTATTAAGTTCAACTCTTAGGTCACGCACGTGTCGTGAAGATCATAGACATCGGAGGAAATGAGGTTATTGAGAAAATCTATGGATGAGGTTTTTGTCCAGCAGTGGGCGTATTCCAGTAGAGAAAATGAAAGATTCTTGCTAACTTTTTGAAATTATTACCTAAGCCACAACACTCTAGAACACGCTAGAACTACATTTAATTTGGGCCATGACGTACGCTGATCTGGGCTCGTCGGTCTCCATACATTTTTACATTGCAACTAGACTTGTAAACGCCACCCGACGCCACGCGACGCGGTTCTACGTACAACTTAACGTCGCCGCCGTCGATCTAATGTAGTTCCTGCTTTAGTCTCATAGGTGTCTGTAAACTGTGACTGTCATTGTAGTGTGGTATAAAAAAAAATATGTTCAGGAGACTCCATCTCAATTCCTCCAGCATCGGTGGCAGTCATTATTAGTCAATCCTCCAAAGTGCAGTTGTATGAGCACTTTAAAGTACTCTAGCGTGTGGCTTATGTTCTGAACTGGAGCACCGCACTCACATTGAGCATCCGGGTTTCTATAACAAAATTTCGCCAAGTTGTATTTGCACAGCCGATTTAGTCCTTTCCATTTAGACCACTGCATTTCATGTCCAGGCGGGTGACGTTCCTGGATTGTCAAGAAGTCTATTACTTCACTCTACTATAGTGTGAATAAGAGGGCACAGTAGGCTACAGATTTTAATTATTTACTACCTTTTTCAACCCAGTTTTAGACTAATTTTATTTTTATTGTGCTTTTGGCACAATATTGACTGGTCTACACTGTCCTCGCACATGTGTCTGTATTGTAATATGGAAGTATTGAAGACCCAATAGTTTTTTGAAAAGAGTAACCATAGAGTTTCTTGCCGGTTCTTCTCCATAGGAAACGACCAATTTGGAACCGTGCACTAGTTTTTGACGTTTTATAAGTACCCATGTAGGCCCATGTAACAAAATCATTTTGAATTTTGGCTCAAACCGTTTAACAAAACCATCAATTCCAAAAAAGGAAGAAGATTCCGATTCCGGATTTTGCACTTTCGGTTCTGATTTTGGGTTCCTATAAAATTTAATCGGGGCTTTTATCGGAGGTACAAACAAGTTTATACTTGTGGCGTGAGGAACCTCCCTCCCCCGTACCTTCAGTCGATTTCTCTTTCACTTGTTGTTCTGTTTCGTATTTAGCGTAAACTAACTCACAAGCTTCATTAGTGATTCATTAGACAAACCAAACCACTTCCGATACTTCCGTAGATTCGTTATTTTTCAATAAAATCCAATGGCTATCTGCTTTTCTGCTAATGAAGAAAGAAGTTTTATGATTTTGGTCATATAATTTTTAAAGTAATGTAATCAAAATATAAATTAGCACTTATAAATCAGTGAAAGCAGTTTTGAAACCTATTGATATATAACTGAGAAATGAATCAATGATTGCAGTCCCTAACTGGAGAGTCGTCATTTAACCTATATAAGATCTCCATACGATAAGTCAAAGCTTGTTAAAAGCAAAGTAAAAAAAAAACAAAGTTACATACGAGCTCGTTTTTGTTTTTATTGGTATTGTATTTTTTTATTTTACTACAATGGTAAAGGGTCGTGTGACGTCACACACTGGAATGCCGAGTAAAACAACATTAGGTATACTTACTTGCTACTTGCAAGCGTAAGTTTAAAGTTCCGTAACTTTTTAATTTGTTGAGATGTTTTAATTATTGTTTCATAATTGTTTCTTATATTTTTCATAACTAATTCACTAAAAAAGAATTGAACATTTAGGGTACATTATATTCAAATATCTACTTGGGTGCAGAAATTGAAATTTCTTTATTTTTATTATCATTTCTTCTAACGTGTGTGTTATGTAAGTTATCGTAGCTCTGGAACGCAAAGGGCAACTGAAGAAGATGTGGTGTGGTGTGGGGTGGCTTAACCACGTTCTATCACGACATAACACTTAACATTGTCAAGTAACAGAAAAAATTGATAATGGAGATAATGCATTGTTATTTTATGGAAGATGCCAATGGGTATCTGTAGATTTCTGGGTATAATCTTTTTATTCTAAGATTGCTTTTGTGAAGGTGTGTGCAGAGCGTGGATGGCGCATGTACCCTGGCTACCACAGCGGCTTGGAGGAGCGGTGGAACCTCTGGTGGAAGACCAGCGCCTTCCCTGCAGCTAGCTACAAGACCCTGGGAGATTGGCAGGTTAGCTGTTCTTATTTTTTTAATTGATACAAACTACTATCTTGACTGCGATCCCACCTCATTGTAAGTAAACAGTGATGCAATCGTTGATGGTGAGGCGCACTAGTTTATTATAAGAGCCTATTCACTCTAGCCTTGAAGACACTAAAATTATCATTTTTTTACATTGTCCCCCTCGCTGTCCGCACGATTTTCATTTTTTAGGGTTCCGTACCTCAAAAGGAAAAAACGGAACCCTTATAGGATCACTTTGTTGTCCGTCTGTCCGTCCGTCTGTCAAGACCCTTTTTCTCAGGAACGCGTAAAGGTATGAAGCTGAAATTTATATCAATTACTCAGGTCTACTGTCCCTTGAAGCTGTGAAAAAATCAAACTTCTAAGCCAACGCAATCAAAAGATACAGCCGTTTATGCCGTAAATTTTCGACACTTGCAAGGGAATCAAAACCTACAGGGTGCTTCCCGTGAACTCAGAATCTTGAAATTTGGTACGAAGCAACGTCTTATAGCATAGATAAAGGAAAAATTACGAAAACCATAAATTTTTAGTTACATCACATAATATATTTTTTTTAATAATTTTAAACTTACTACCCATTTCCTCATAAACGCGTAGAGGTATTTAATTGAAATTCATACCAAATACTCAGGTCTATAATACCTTTAAGCTGTAACAAAATCAAATTTCTATGTCAACGCAATCAAAAGAAACAGCAATTTAAGCTGCATATTTTGAAACTCGCAAGTACTCGCAAGGGAATCAAAACCTAAAGGGTACTTCCAGTCGACCTAGAATCTTGAAATTTGGCATGAAGCAACGTTTTATAGCACTCATATAGGGAAAAGTCTGAAAACTGAAAATTTGTTGTTACGTCACAAGAATTATTTTTTTGAAAAATCTTCAACGCTCGATTCGAGAATTGAACTTTATTCATAGGTAAGTTAGAGGTATTGAGTTGAAATTAACACCATGGGTCCGTGGTCCCTTGAAGCTGTGCAAAAATCAATTTTCAATTCAATTGGTAAAGTGACGGGAAAAAAAGATTCGTCCGTTTATACTACAAAAAACGTACATTTCGAGACTGTCGAATTGTTCGATTGAACTGTTTTTATAGGTAAGTTACTACGGAACCCTCAGTGCGCGAGTCCGACTCGCACTTGCCCGGTTTTTTTAATTATGATTGTCTAGTACTTAAGAATATTTTATAGAGTCAATTCTCTAATTAAAATATTGTGAAGACCGTATCAAAATGATTTATGTAGTTTGAAAATCGAAAGTCGCACAGACGGACTCGGAAAGTGTTTTAGATAATACAACTAGAACTACCAAAATTGCAGATCAAAAGATTTCCCTTTTGACTCAAAGAACCAGATACCAGCACCATCTTTTGGGCAGTTCACACATTTCTTCTGCTTGAATCCGAAACAGGAACCTCCCGGACTTGCCATGTCTGATGCGGGCCTGCGTCTTACGGCAGGTTAGGACACCGTGGCGTCTCTCTAGCCATTCCTCAAAGGATTCCTTATTGCCTCGATGGTAGCGTGCCCAATTTCTATCATTGAACTTTACTTTTATTGTCATTGAAAGGGAAAGTTTTATTGAATTAGTTACAACTGAATTATGATTATTATTAGACACAATAAAGATACAAAATATCGTGGTAATAATGCTAAAATATTAGTCTAGACGTAAAATGGATGTCGTCGGGAACCAAATGTTGTATAGCATAACTGAACATTAAAAGTAACTGGGGTCATTTATCCTTATATTGAACAAAGGGAGTTACCCTAACTTTGTATTACTTATAGCCACTATCCTAGTACATTATTTTCTCTTTGGTTAAATTATTTCAATGATAACTTTTATTACCAAATAATATTAGGTATAATAGGGCTATTTTATGACTTCTCCTGCTCTGGTGGGAAGGGTTTGTCAGACTTCTACAGACTAAAACCCACTCCTATTCCTTCTTTACCCTAATTCCAGGGTCCCAGGTTTCTCTTTCGTCAACCCAGGCCCCAGTAGGCTTCAACCCTGTCGGGCCCCTATGGTATGCTGACATCTCTCTTTGAGATGCTGACGACATGGGCTTGGTTCGGATTATTACTGGTCGTCCGGACGGCGAGCTACCCATTGCTCGCCGCCCGCAAGCCTGTGCCTATCTATGGAGGTATGATAGGGTTGTGGGATGTTTTAGGTTATATTTTTATTTTTAACTGTATAATATGAAATACCCAAGTTGATTCCTGCTCTTGTCCTGTTTTATTTGGGGTCGGCGCAACACGTTTTTTTCTCCATTCTGTCCTGTCACTCGTCACGCATTCACACTCACTTCCTTTTCTTCCATATCACTTCAGATTGAGAAAGTATTTTTGGTTTCAGTTCATGAACCACATACCGAAAGGTGGATCTATCTGCAGAAAAGATAACCTGTCGCGTCTTCTTCGTTGCATGAAGAGGATTTACGGAGCCGTATACGATTTCAGGTAAATAGCCTTACATTATTTACTTTTGTACTATTTTTTTTTAATCATTGATAGGTTTGTACTTAACCGGTATCTCACCTGATGGAAAGCAACGTTGTGGTACTATCGCATTACTATCCCACAGCTGGGCAATGGCCTCCTTATGTCCTTCTAGATATTTTTCTCTTGCGCTGTCTTGGACCAGTCCTCGTGGTACGCGGATAAATAAACTCGTTCTTTAAGTTAAAGTTGATTTTAATTAGTCAACTAGAAGTAGAAACCTATCTCAAGGGCTAAAAAAGTATACAAATGTACTCGTCCTATTCCAGGACATAGTCTACCGATGTGCCAAATTTCGTTGAAATCCGTGCAGCCGTTCAAGCATGATGAAGTAACAGACATACGGTCACAAACTTTGGGCTTTATAAATTTATTTATTTATTTAAACTTCATGTACAGTGGTGGTACATAGGTGGACTTAATGCAACAAGGCATTCTCTACCAGTCAACATCTGGGTTTTGGTTATAATATTAGTGTGATTTGATTTATTACGACATTATTATATTATTTGATTTATACGATAGATGGGGAACGTGGTTTTATCTTTTTAAAATATCTAGGTAGGTACGTTGTGGAAATTACTTGAAAAAGTACGATAGTTATTTATTTTATGAGTACAGATATTATGACTGGCCTTTGACCAAGGCTCTTAGGTAAAACTATTTGACCGTGAAATAAATGTGTGTTTTTTATATTATTTAACGTCTCCCGTATGATACTTTCTGGTAGTCTGGTCGACGATGGAGCATGCTTGTCAAGAAGAACCACTTGGGTTAGACTCTTTAAGTTGTAACATTGTTTTCTTTCTTCATAGAAAACGACCAAGAGTGGTTTATATAACGCTTTATTTTAACTCTCGTTATTATAATGATTAGAATACTGGTTTTTCCTAATAGCCCTAGGGTTTCCAGAGAAACTGTTGTATCATATGGACGTATTTACACCGAGATTTGACTGCAATACACCTCTCTTTTTTATTTTTATTGTCGCCCTGAGTGTACCGAGAGTCTAGCCACATGCGGCTTCCTCGACCCATCCTTAACATAGTGTCAGTGTGAAGCCGCTACTCAGGACACTTGCGGCACTTGCTATGCTGTCCATCCTACACAACCACCTGCACTTTACAGGATCTAATCGAGGCCAATGCCAGAGCCGTACAGGTTGCCAAATACTGGGTAGAAAAAAAAAGTGAGAGCATCGACATGAAAAGGGGTTCCCTATTTGTCTTCGAAACTTGATGGTTCGATTTTTATTATATCGAACACGGTATGTCGATAATTCAGTTGTACGATGTTTTACTGCATCGATGATTTATTGGTGCGATGTAACGTTTGTGCGAAAAATCCTGTTCCGAAAAACCTTACACCGATTGTTCATTAGTTCGGTAATTTTTTATTGTACCTATGTCGGTTCGAAACGCCTACTGATGTTCCTTGACATTTAATATTAGACATCTTTTATTTAAAAAAAATAGGAAAATAAAGCAACTAAAAAAGTAGACAATTGAGGTATGAAAATTTTGGACTTTTGAGGGTATCCGGTAATTGGCTAGCATCTAAATGTCGTTCCTTATCGTCTCGAATGGAAAATGAGTTCTTATCTAATATATTATATGTCAATATATTAGATAAGAATAGGGAACCCTCTAAGGTACAATAAAAAATTACCGAACTAATGAACAAACGGTGTAAGGTTTTTCGGAACAGGATTTTTCGCACAAACGTTACATCGCACCAATAAATCATCGATGCAGTAAAACATCGTACAACTGAATTATCGACATACCGTGTTCGATATAATAAAAATCGAACCATCAAGTTTCGAAGACAAATAGGGAACCCCATGAAAAGACAGTCAAAGCAATCCGAAGCCAGTAAATCTGACTCCAGTCTTTCCATGAAGTACCGTGTTACCCCAGGTACACGACACACGGATTCGCCGCATGGGTCGATCTTCAAGCTTTCGCTTGCCATGGTTGGTCTGTGGATGGGTGACCATCTTAACATAACGAGTTTCCTCCGTGTCTCAGAAAGCACGTTAAGCCCTTTCTGAGGCTGTCATTTGTAGATATTTGGCAGTCGTTACGGATAGTCAGAAGCCAGTAAATCTGACTCCAGTCTTGCCATGAAGTACCGTGTTACCACAGTTAATGGGTTTTGGAGGTCTGGTAGGCAGCCGCTCCTCGTAAAATACTGGTATTCAGCTAAATCCGGCTTGACTGGAAGCCGACCCCAATATAGTTGGGAAAAGGCTAGGCAGATGATTAATATTATGATGATCGACACGAAAAGAAGGAGTAGAATAAATAAACTGTCTGTGTTCCTTCAGTTCGTAATTCTTTGAAGCATTACCATAGATTTGGCAGTTATCGTCTCGGCTAGCAAACCGCGTCACTTATGCTTTGGTACACCTCTGACGTGTTAAATTACGTCTAACAAGACGCTACGTACTAACTGGCGTGCCGTGAACTTTAGTGCAATTGTAGTATAGATCAAGGTTGAACGCTGTTGGTACTGTGATGGGGAGACGTATTAAAAAAATAGAATAAAGGTAATACTAGTCTATGTTATATAAAAAAAGGCTTCTGTTGTTACTTAGCATAGAATAGCATCAGTTTTATCATTATAAACATTTGGGAACATTTTCCCACTGTTAGGACTCAGGCCTCCTCTCTAGAAGAGAGAATGGGTAATCCACCAAGCGGGCCAAATGTTAGTTATTGGCTTATATTGTTAGAAGCTCTATTTATATTAATATTTTTACATAAAATGACGTCCTGTTTTTTTGACATCCCAAAACAATCTTCTATCACAATATGAACAATCAAAATGTTGTGAAGTGTTTTTCAAGCACTCTTTACGCAAATTAAAAAGCAATAAAATTGTATCATCCCATTCATAGGTCATGTAGCGTCATCTATTTTTCCACATGAGAACTATTCTGCATTTGTATCAGAGTTGTGCGCGTAATTAGAACTATACAACAGTTCGAATTCAATTATTATCTGACAGTTGCCCGGACCATACACAACAACAATCTGGTTGGAGGATCCTCCCTTTTTAATGGAAGTTTGTAGGACTTTACTCACTGTTCTACACACCTCAAAAATAAACTTAAAATAAAAGAGAAGTGAGAAAGTAAAAAATGTTAAAATACGATCTATAATTTTATATTATTTTTTAGATAGAACAAGCCCAGTAAAAACCATGTCCCAGTTGCAAAATATAAAATACTGGTACCCAACTTAGGAAAAAAATATGTAGATTCATTAAAAAAACAGATAATTGTGTAGTTTAAACTGCTGTGGCTTATATATTTAAAAGGAGATCACATATATATAGGACGACATGATTAACTGTCGTCTACGGCTTTTTGTGGTGACGATAGATTGCCATGACGATGGAGCGGCTAGGACGACAGTCTTAAAACGAAAAAAAATTGTCAGCTGTGTTGTGTAGCTTGCTACTGATATGCACAGGACAAAACCACAATAAAAAAATGTTGGCTACAAACAATCGTCACAATAGGAACACCTAGAGACGATATTCAGACAACGATAAAATAACCGTTACGACATAGTGGGAGGCGTAAATAATAGTTATTTGTAAGAAAGCAATTTATTACGCGCATTGTAAAAAAAACTTTGCACTTCAGCCTTATTAAAGTTGATTTAAAATTGTAGACGATGTAATTATGTTCATTATTATAAGGCTAGCATTAGGAACTGAATAACATATATTTATTTCAGAACAGGGTCCTATTATGGTAATTAAAAACGAGTTTGAATGAAATAATAAATTATTTCAAAACAATAAATCATAATTATTTTAATACGTCACTACAAAAGATACTTGTTCTAATACTCATATTGTTTGTTTTACTGTATATAAACTATTGTATGTATAGAGGATAAATTTTATTCTCTATTACAATAGTTTTTATTCTCACTATAACATAAATTGTGAGTTTATGATATGACCTGCTATATTTTAGGGTATCTCCCCTAGGGAAACATTCGGAAGGCATATGTTAAGTAAAATTGACAGGCTACTATTCTTCTTTCCCCCTCACCTACAGATATTTGGGGAATAAAATAAATAAGCCTGTAAAAGGCGATGATATAAGACTTTAACTTCAACTTGGTACGATGGTTTTGGTTCGTCGAATCAAGACCGTCGTACCAAGGTCGTGGTCCATACCGTACCTACCGAGTTAGACTGAGACTCTGCGTAATTAGTAGTAAGACACGCTCGAAGTTGGTACGGCGCACCAAACTTATACTGAGGCACGCTCAACTATGACAATATAAAAAACAAAATCTCCCAGAAATGGCTAGGAAGTTCATGATCACTCTTTTTAAAAAAAAAAGTCGGTTTTAAAATATATCCATATTACAAATTTACAATATTAATAAACAGATAATGGGCGGTAGTATTTGGTACGATCGGACCAAATCCGTCGTACTAAGTTCGAGCGTATATACACTGTAAAGTTGTTTGCAATTTTCTTTATTATTAGGTACTCTGTCTGTATTGTCTGTTTTGTTATGAATGACAGGTGTTTTTGTCATTAAACCCTTTGACGGTTAGAGTGACATTAATGAATCAATTAAATGTTTTTTTATGGCGATTGTTTGTTACGATGATTGAAGCATTATGTTAACACGGCAGTTACAGTTTATGTGATTGTCAAGAATTATTTTTTCTCACTTTGTTGACTGATATATTAATCCTTCGAGTACCGTAATTAGAGTCATAATAGAAAGACAATAGGTAGACGCCGGTTACCGCTCGGGGCGCAACTGATTAATAACGTCTGTTTGATATAAATCATATAAAAAAAACCGTGAAAGGCTCTCAGAGACCAACACGACAAAACAATACGACAGCAATGTGTTTTGTGGTATTATTCATATCCCTAAAACATTATCTAACTCTCGCGTAGTCACATGTCTTCGAAATTTTTGGTTCTAGAACTTGCCGATTTCCTCACGATGTTTTCCTTCACCGTTTTTTGAGCAGTGGAGATGAAATAAATTGCTCAAAGTAATGGGCCTGGCTAGATTCGAAACCGTGATCCCCAACTCGTAAGTTGGGGCCATTACCACTGCGCCACCAGTGCTCCCTTTCCCATGCCTATGAAAAATTAACATCTTATCACATTAACATCCTGAAGTTCAAGGGTGCTGTGATGAGAAGGTGTCGAGATGGGGCTAAACCTCCTTAACTGGAATTTTCAAGTGCATCATGTCAATCATTGCTTAATCAACTCGTATCTATGACTTATATATCGACGACAACATGCCTGTCCGTATCTGGTCCGATCACATTCCTGACAGCCGCATTGCAAACGGTAGCAATTTACATTTTTGCAAGTCTTTCCACGAAGACTAACTGACGTAATTCATATATGTATACAGGTGATTATCTTGATAGTTTAGATTTAAGGAAACGAAATCTTGGATAAGTCTGGCAGGTGGAAAAACATTAACGAGTTCTAATATTCCACCACTAGCTTCTGCCAGAGGCTTCACCCGTAAATAAATAAATTCTCCATACAAAACTTTGGACTTCCGTGTCATCCCTTTAAGGATTGATGGATATCATCTCTTAGTTCTCGCTAGTAAATCTGACTCCAGTCTTGCCATGAAGTGCCGTGTTTTACCCCAGTTAATAGGCAGCTGCTCCTCGTAAAAAATGCTGGTATTCAGCTAAATCCGGTTTGACTGGAAGCCGATCTCAATATATGTAGTTGGGAAAAGGCAAGGCAGATGTTGATCTCTCAGTTCTCGCCTATCTCCATTATTTTTTTAACTTACTTTACTTTAACAATTAGCCATCGTCTAATTAGCCGCCGTTAATTAGTATAATCTTTGTATTAATTTATCTTCATCCCACTTAGCCATCGTTTCCCCTATCCTCAAAGCATACTCAACTCATGCATACTACTCAAAAGAATCTCAAGACATTTTCCTCATAAATGGTAATTACTAAGGTAGGTAACCAGGTGAATTACCTTTGTACATACCTATCAACTTCAGAGGTTAATTACATTAGGTGATGTACGTCTACGACTGACTGACTATTGACGTGACGTGACGATACTTACCTACCGTACCGTACCTACCGTGCTGCTCTCGCCGCCGCCGTTCGAAAAAATTAATATGTATAGTTATCATCTACACGATTCAAGCCATCATTTCTCAAGACATTTTCTTCCATTAATGATATACGATACCATTAAAATATCGGCTAATTACTGAGGTAGGTGATCAGGTAAAGTTCCTATATAAGTAAGTATCTACACGCCTGTCTATAACAGAGGTTAATTACATTAGGTGATGTACGTCTACAACTGACTGACTGCTGACGTGACGATACTTACCTACCGTACCGTACCTACCGCTGCTCTCGCCGTGTTACAAAAATTAACATATTAATATACTTAAGACAAAATTGTCCGTAATTTTCAATTTAAATCAGAAAAATTCATCGAAAGCTTCAATATTTCAAAATGTGTGCGATGCGGAATCCTGGAGGAGCGCTGACGTGATGGCTGGTGAGCGTACGTGACCCATCGCCACTACCATTCCATCAGTGAGTCCATCGTGCATATGCTGTAAGGAGGCTGTTGGAAAGTAGCAGATTCAGTCGTGACTTGTGCTCCATTGGTGTCATTGCGCAAGGCGTTCCATTGTGAGGATAAACCAATAAATAATATTATCATCTTCTACACGATTGAAGCCATCATTTATCCCACCCTTAAAGCATTAATTCCTACTCCAAAACTTTTCTCAAGACATTTTCCTCCAACAATGGTATACGATACCATTAAAATATTGGCTAATTACTACGGTAGGTAACCAGGTAAAGTACCTATATACTCGTACATAGGATATATCTACAATAAAGGTTAATTGCATTAGGTGATGTACGTCTACGATTGCCTGACTACTGACGTGACGATACTTACCTACCGTACTGTGCTGCTTGCGCCGCCATGTTCGACCTAATTATAATTATCATCATCATCTCAGCCAAAAGACGTCCACTGCTGGACATAGGCCTCCCCCAAGCGTCAATGCCACAGCGACCGGTCCTGTGCGTCTCGCATCCATCGGATTCCTGCGACCCTCGCTAGGTCGTCGGTCCACCTTGTGGGAGGCTTTCCAAAGCTGCGTCTTCCGGTACGTGGCCGCCACTCTAGAACTTTCCGTTCCGATCGACCATCTGTTCTACGAACAATGTGCCCTGCCGACTGCCACTTAAGTTTGGCGATTCTTCGGGCTATATAATATATTTCAATTATTATGTATTCGAAGACATGTGACATCCGCTAACCCGCACTGTGCCTGCGTGGTGGATTACGGTCCATTCCCTTTCCTAGAGAGAAGGCCAGAATTCCACCAGTAAGAACATCATAAGGATGCTGTGATATTTTTTGATATTATATCCTTTCTAATTCCGAAAATAACTATGAAATAAAGTATAAAACAATGATGGCAAACGGGGAATTTGAAAAGCAAAAAATAAAATGTTGATTATTATAATGCTCATTGTAGTGTTTCTGATTCATACTCCGATGAATATAGATTATAATGGAGAATAAAAAATTTATGGTGACAAACTGGAAATTTGAAAAAAGCTCGTCCAAGTCATATATTTTTAAAACTAAGTACCAAACGACTAGACTATAATATTATTTTAAAATAATTATATTTCACGCAAAATTATCCAAATTACAATAGATGTTATCATTTAATTTCAAACATTGCGTGTAGGGAGAAGACGTGAAATATTATCATAATCCGTTTTGATTACTTATCGCATCTTGTAACTAAGTTAATAGGCATAATTTCCAATGTTTAATTTGATTTCAGGAGTTAAATTACCTTTAGTGAAGCATTTAAGTCTTTCAATAACTCTTAGAAGGAAATGGTAGAACGTTTCGGTAAATGAAAATACGTTTTCGCATTATGTAAGAAATTATTTATTTTTGGAATCGTGCTGTTGTGAAAATACCTATTGTAAACAACATAATCTGTATTTGTTTTCGCCATAAATGTTTCAAAAACAAAGCTGAAATGTAAACCTCATTTCATTGCTCACGACAATAATGAAAACGGTTTAATATCGGGTCATTTTTACAAATTTAAAGCTATAAAAACGGGCAGAAACCATTTTTGTACACGCAGGCCCAACCAAGCCATCGATGTTGTAAATTGTAATTTTATCCTGATGAGAATTAACAACCGGGGAAAACGAATTGTTTACAAAGATTAATAAAATTGATTTAAAATTGTCGTAAAATTTAGAAGCTATTATTTTGTTTATCTTTTTATCTTCCAAAACGCTTGGGGAGTTGTAAATCAGGACCGTAAAAGCTGCATTAGCTTAAGGAAATTAGGTTTATTGCTTCACAATTTACGAAATTCAGGAAAAACAGAACAAAAGCTTATTTATTTTGATAATGTCGCCGTTTCAGGATAATATCGCATTCTTATTCAACATATAAAGTACGTTACAGACAAAATTACCTCACATGCAATTTTTGATTTATGGCCGAACCGATTCCCGTAACGTAGAAAGAATTTTGACAAATACAACGTTGTTTGGGAACTCACATAATGTCGGGAACGTAAAAATAAATTATCCAAGTCTATCCATCAATCATAAAAGTTAGCTTCAATCATAGAGTTGATATGGCCAGACAGTTGGAACTTTACATTCTTATTAAACATGCGATATCCTAATGCTGAAGACGTTATGGTCTTGTTGTCATCTATTTCTTGCGCGATTTTTTGTAGTTTGCTGTCGCATTTTTTTTCATATCACTCAAAATTAACACAGCAATCTTGAGTGATATGAAGAATGGATCTGGATGTTTGGAAAATTTACGAGGGACAGAAGCCCTTTGATACTTGTTGGAACGTGGTAAAAACTTGCACTATTGCGATATATGGAAAATAAAGACATGGCTATGGTTTTAAGAGGTTTAAACGGACTTGGGTATTAAGAACACATCTAATGATTCGCCGTTCTCACTTCTGGCAAACAGTTATTTCCCTGTAAGAGGAAGCGGCCCATAATTCACCGCTAATGTCTAATGTCAATGTCCAACTTGGGTCTTATCATGTCATGTCAAAGTAACAAGAGCAAGTAATAAAAAAATGATAGATCTATACACCCTATATTGCTTCATTCATTCTCGTTTTACTCAAAGCGGAAATTTGAAAATTTCCGCCAAAAAAAGGCCTTCATATTATACCTAAATCCCCATCTACTTTTCATTAATCTATGTACCCAGTGCGTACTCAGTACGTATACGTATAAAGGTCGGTCTCCATTGTCGTGTACCGTGGTCCGGGTCACGAGTCAATCGTTCACGTCACCCGCTATTTGAATGAACCTACGCGTTGGATCGCGTGCTACACGGCAGTACTTTGCATTACCTATTCTTACTGAGGTAAGAAAAAAGAATTTGCGCACGAAAGTTTAGTGTGTGTTGTTTAATGTGGTGTAGGTGGACAGATGGCTTTGTCTGAGACTAATCCACAACTGTCATATAAAGCCACATATTTCCGAACTAAGCAGAGCTTTTGGTATTTGTACTAGACAACTGACAAACGTACTTATATTTTTTTGAATACTTATTATAGACCAATAACTGGTCGTTGTGGCGACGCTTTGGGGAGGCCTATGTCCAAAAGTGGGCGTCTTTCGGCTGATATGATGATCATCACATCAGCCGAAAGACGTACGACGAAGATAGAGATATATTACACCCAGATCCAGAACAAATGCTCACCGCATAAACGAAGGGTGGGAATCGAACTCACGACCTCTGGCGTAGCAGTCAGGGCCATTAACCATTAGACCAATAATATACCAGACAAATATATAGTCGTAGTCTTTGAAGATTTTATCAAAGCAAGGTGTATCGTTTTTAAATCACCGCTGCACCGTCCCATACCAAGCTCGGGTCGACGGCGTGTTGTATTCCACGCGCGCCTTAAAGAGCTTCCTGCAGAATTGGGAATATGCATGCAATTTGAAGAAACTACAAGCTATTTTTGTTCATTACGGTACGAGATCGAGGCTAAAAGTGCAATAATTAATGAATTTAGACTGTTATTTAATTATATTCATCCTTTCTCCTATAAAATAGACTTTGCTGTGTCATCATTGAACCTTTTATATACCTTTTAACACCTTTGTAACATGGAATCTCGTATTTAACTAGATACATAACTGTATTATTTTTCATCTTATTTATATCTTCATCTCTTTTGCAAAACTAAACCAAATTGAAGTTAAAAAAACCATAATTTTTCTTAGCTACCCCTCAAGGAAGTCATGTACGTAACGGCTTATTAGACCTCGTTCATTACTAATTAGTAATTACTTCACTATTAGAATACGAAAGTTAAGTAAATTGCACTTCGGAATGTTCAAGCGCTGTCTTCTTTTTCGAAATGCAATGTCATGCCAAGGTAATATTTGTTTCACTGGATTTACTGCAGTAAATAAGTTCTAAGGGTAGACTTGACATTCAACTTGAGTCTGTATTCCTTGACAACTAGCAAAAACTACAAACTTGTAATTTATCGCATTCAATTACGGGCACGCTAAATGCTGCTGCAATTAATTTATGTTTAAAACTGAAAGTTATTACTGAAATAATTGTTTCAGAAAACTGAGCATAATTGAAAAAGACCTTCAGTTAATAGTTCTTGAATTTTACATCGGACACTAGCTTTTGCTGCCAAGTTTTTTAAAGGTCGTATTAAAAATTCCTGCATCGTGTCTTAAGGTGAAGGTTCACGGTAATGCCAAATTATAGTTTCGAATATTAATGAACGTATTCCCAGCAATTACCCCCATTGGTACCGGCTAGATCGCGTGACGATTGCACGAAGAAAAAGGAATCAATGTCATAGTTGTGTTTTGTTTTGGATATTAGTATTCATTGTTGAGCCACAAACTGACTGGATCACCCCAAACATTTGTGTTTTCGTTTAAGGGGCGTGCGAGCGAGATAGAGGGAGTAGTAAAAATTAAATGGATGATAACTTCGGGTAGTGAAAAAGTTATGCTTGTGTACGATACAAACAGACATTTGAATTTAAATGCGTTTGTTGTTTGAATGATTTCTGAAGATCGATTATTGACTCAAAAACACAAATAGAAAATATCGAATAAAAATAGTTTATGGGGCTCATTCTCTACACGCACTATAGAGCTTTACGTAAACAATATTAAAGTACTCGTAAATGAAAAATATTGATAAGAGCTTGAAAAACTACGCCGTTAAGCACTGGCTCTGTCTACTAAACTAGATATTTACGACTTCTATTTATTTGATTGTAGAAATAGAAATGTATTTGTTATGAAAGTGTTGCGTGCCCACGGAGCCGTATCTCTACGCTTGCATTTTACGTGAAAAAATTACGGCCGGCGTTTTACGATGTACGGGGTGTTGCCAACTTGTGAACATCCATATATTTACTTGTAAATTCTTATCGCCAATCAGTGCTGGCGAAATTTTATGGTCTGGTGCAGAAGCCACCATCCTGTATATTTTCGATGCTACCCTGCTATTATCAGCACGCTTCAAAACTTTACGTTCCGAAATTTTCTATGTATACCAGCAGTTACTTTTATATCCTCGATTAGCTTGTCAGTCGTAATCATAAAATACGGAATTTTATTTTGTTACTTAAACGTAGAAGGGTAAATCGTTTACCGAAATTCTTTAGGGAACTATTTTTGGTGGATGTTATTTTGGGAAAGCTATTTATAGCCATTGATGGCCGGTGCCTATAAATAGGCAAATGCGATGTTATGTCTAGTTTGCCTTTACCTTACTTATCCATTCATATTTCAAGCATCGATTTTGTTACCAACTCTACTTTGTTACGTAAGGCTAGCATAAGGTCTTCTGTGTTTAAACTGCCATCCATCAGGGAATACAGCTTGGGGCTCGAGAGATCAATCCATCTTTTAAGTTGTCTAATTATAATTTACTTGCTTATTAGGTACTAAAGTCCTCAAAACCTAATTTGGTCATGGCAGCCCATCGCAATGAAACACTGCATCGTTGCAGGACACAAGTGTGTCCACAAACATATGAGATTCCAACTAGACGGGAGAGAAATACGACAGGGCTAACCCTGAGAAAATTATAATAAAAACACTCGAATGCCCGAATTAAGAAATATACCAATTACTTAGCCTGGCTCAGTAGTCCCGCTTAGAGCTCGTCTACCGGCTCAAATTTCGATATTCCTCAATTGAAATCGAATCAAATCATTTTATTTCAAAACACAATAAGTTAAAAAAATATTACACTAATCATTTTTTATTTTCCAGTCCACCATGTTACCACCTACCCCTGGAGTACGCAAAGCTGGTATCAGAGTGTTCGAGACTGCGACGGGACGAGAACGGAGCGGGTGCCAACGTCGTGTGGATACACAAGCCAGTAGCCCAGAGCCAGGGCAGAGGGATCTTCCTGTTCAGGGTATGTAGACCTCTGGTGTTGTTCTATATGTTGTAGAGGAAACTGTTGCTGGAGTATTCTAGACTGCGACGGGACAAAAACGGAGAGGCGCCAACGTCGTGTGGATACACAAACCAGTTGCCCAGAGCCAGGGTAGAGGGATCTTGCTGTTTAGGGTATGTAGACATCTGGTGTTGTTCTTAATGTTGGAGAGGAAAGTAGTGCAGGAGTGTTCCAGACTGTGATGAGACCAGAACGGAATGGGCGCCAACGTTGTGTGAATATACAAGTCGGTTCCTAATAGTATGGCTAATGCTCTTATTGTTCAGGGTACAAAACTACAAAGCCTTCAATAGTGGTTCGAGAGGGATCTTTATGATCAGGTTCAGTCTTCAGGAGTTGATTTTAAGTTAATTTATTATGGTGGATCTTAGGAGTGAAGTGTTGCTGACAGCGACAGGAAAAACGAAGCGGGGGTAAACGTTGCGTGGAATCGCAAAAAGTTTTTTTTTTCTATATAATATAAACTGACTGCGATCCCACTTAATGGTTAGCAGTGATGCAATCGTTGATGGTGAGGCACCCTAGTTTATTAAGATCCTATCTAGTCTGTATGTTTATTAGTCTGAGGACTCATGTTTCCTTTTTACTAAAATTCCATTCAAAATATTCCAGAGCCTCTGCGAGATGAACTGCGGGACGTCCGCGGTGGTGCAGCGCTACATCGAGCGGCCTTTGCTGATCGCGGGCTACAAGTTCGACCTCCGGCTGTATGTCTGTGTGCCGGGCTACCGGCCTCTTACCGCCTACATGTATGCTGAGGGGCTTGCGAGATTCGGTACTGTATTGTAGTCACTTCTTCTTGAAAGATTATCTGTAAAAAAAGGTTGTTAACAATAAGACCACCCATTGTTATACCCCATTCATTTTAAGCTCCTACTGTAATTTTTATGGTGTACAATATTAACTATATCTTTCGTATGTGATTGGTTGACTATGAATGATCAACTCACAACACAAATATATCATGGTTATATTGATTACTAGCTATTACCAGCGATCTGTCCTTGCGAATGTCAGATATTGTGGGCGTGAAGGTGAAGTTGATGCCAGATTAAAAGTAGCGTATGTCCCTTCTTGGGGATCAAGTTTACTCCTTATTCAACAATGTATTAGTATTAGTAGTTTAATCATGAAAGTGAGACTAAGATATAAGACTTTTTGATAGCTTTCATAGCTATCAGAAATATTATTGGCAGCTAATAACCTCACTCGTTCATTGTGCTACTCATTATTATCCTGGATTATAGTGTTCCCAAAAAGCTTTGTACATTGGAATTTCTACGTTATATCGGTGGTGCAAAGCCGTAGGTGCATCTTGTGGTGCGATGGTGGACTTGGCAGAATTAGATTGTGTAATGCTGGCACACTCCCCGAAATGTAAATGCTAAACGATAGAAAACTAATAGACAAGACTTTGGAGGAAAACCGTTGACACAAAAAGAAAAAGGCCTTCTTAACCTTTCTTTCTCCACATTCCAGGCACAGACAAGTACACGCTGTCGGACATCCACAACCCGTACCGGCACCTCACGAACTCGTCTCTCAACAAGTCCGGGCCTCGCTACGCAGAATGTAAGGACCGAATCGGTAGCGGTGAGTGTTACGCGTCGCTAAAGACGCCCGGTTCCTTGTCCCGGGCGTCTTGCTCGTGTGTCGTGTGATGCTTTGCAAGTTCGATGTTGCTGTTGTATGTATTGACGGTTTCTTTTTTCCATTTTCGTTTTTTAATTTTTTCTCATCGTTCGTATTGAGAGCCTGAATGTACGAGCGGCCAAAGTTTCGCAAGCTCATCTTATGGACGGTAGTTGCAGAGCAAGGCTCATAGCTCGCGTGTTTTGTGACTGCTGCTTTGCCGTTTTAGCTATAATGCCGTTATCTGACATTTCGCGGGTTTTCGCCTTTAGATGCTGAAAATTCTATATCGATCTCTCTAAGCTGTATTTTTCTAATATAAATATAATAGTTAAATCGAGTAGCTAATAGTTGTACTAAGATAAATGAATAAAATCGCCGTTAAGTTTCTCTGATTTAGGTTTACGTAATTTTCCGCCGTTTTTTGAGTATATAACTGCATTATAGCTAAGGACGACAGCAGTAAATCACAAAATACGAATCGAATTCCTGAGCAAGAATAATATCTCTTAACTGAGCATGCGTAATTTTTGTCGACTTTACTTAGTATTTTTAAACACACGCCTTTTACAATGCACTCAACTGCAACTATGTGCCGATGACGGTGCGTCTACAAGCTCTTAGCTAGTCAGACAGCTAAAGATGGTAAACGATCCGATCGTGTTAACGTAAAAATAACTAAGACCTCAACACTACAATTCATTAAAATTATTTGGCCACTGACAGCACCCTAAATCTATCAGCTATTGAGATTCAAATTTATAAGGCAAAGGGGAAAAATATTATAAACACTACGTAAATGCCCGTCGATGGTGCGTAAAGAAACACAGTATATCCAGGCTCTTTGGTACTGTAGTGCATTTACTAAGAAAGTAGATATATAGGAGTGGACGTAGAGTATTAGTTAATAGTGTAAGTTGAATTTTAAGTATTATTCAGTAATAAATATAATTTATTATTTGTCAAAATTCTAACTGCGCAAGCAGATCTTTTCACTATAGTACAATCTTATGTTCCTACACCAAGTGGTTCTCTTGTTTAAAAGTTTGCTTTTAGTTACAAATCTTTTATTCTAGTTTCGGATTTTAGTACTGACCCAGATAGATCATCATCCAGTATTCTAGTCAGTCAACACACTGATCAGAAACACATTATAAAACAGACAACACCAATCTTCAAGGACAAAATCAAGTGTGCCTCAAACCCCATCTCATAAGACCCTTCTCCAAAATTACAGGGTGCAAGTGGACGCTGACGCAGGTTCGTAAAGC
This sequence comes from Mythimna separata, assembly GCA_030763345.1. NCBI lineage: Eukaryota > Metazoa > Arthropoda > Insecta > Lepidoptera > Noctuidae > Mythimna > Mythimna separata. The sequence continues at coordinate 18,634,357 of CM061171.1, read as the reverse complement.
CCTCATAGGACGGTGGGGGGCGGCAGAGTGGGTGGTGTGGCAGCGGATCAGGGCCCTGGTGACCTTGACGCTGCTAGCCCAGGCGGCTGGGACTCCTCCAGCGAGGAACTGCTTCGAATTCTACGGGTTCGACGTGTTACTTGATGATTGCTTGAAGCCTTGGCTTTTGGAGGTATGTTGTTGAGTTTGACAAGTTTTTGATCCTTTAAAGGTGGTATTACACCCGTGAGGCCAGACGATGAATCGCCAAAATTAAGTGGCTATAGGCAGGGCACATTGCTCGCAGAACCAACAATGCCTTTGGGGTCGACCGGTCGAAGCATTGAAAAGCCTCTCACAAGATTCACTGATGAGTGGTAAGGATTGCGGGAATCTGATGGATGCGAGACGCGCAAGATATTGTTCATTGTGTGGCGATACTTAGAGGAGGCCTATATCCAACTGTGGTCGTCTTTCGGCTGAAACGATAAAGTTTAAGTTTTGCGATTCTTCGCAATATTCATTCCTGATGCGATTACGCAAGGAAAAAATCTCTGAAGATAGCCCTGTCCATCGCCCTTTGGGTTACGGTAACGGACAGTTTTTCTATTTCGATTTCCGTTAGTTTGGGTTACGGTTACAGAGTTCTCTATCATCCCTAATACGCAGTGATGTCTCGCGGTGGTCGGAGCAAGCAATGCGCAAGTCAGTGCGTGCCAGCGCGAGCCATCGCGAGACATCACGAGTCAGCGAATAACGGAGGGACGCAAATAAACACTCTATTCTAAGAGCAATAGAGTTCAATATTGTACTAACAAATATTTCGATTCTCACTTCGCTCGCTCTTCCGCATCTAAACCTTTTACACGAAAGATGAGCTGGATGTGATTAAAATTTAGCCCTACATAAAATTCAAATTTTCCAATGCTTCTATGCTATCCTTCCAGGTGAACCTCTCCCCGGCATTGGCATCAGACTGCGAGGCAGACGTGATGGTGAAGCAACCGATGCTTCATGAGCTGTTCGATCTGTTAGGACTGCCCATGAAGCACACGGGTCTGGCCAAGCTGAAGGCACCTCCTCCACCAACACCAAATACTAACAGGTGACTTAGCCATACCAAAAGTACCAACAAACATCGAAGACATTTACCAAAAATTCCACCTTTTTTTATGTCATCAAATCTCTGCTCCCGCTCTGGCTGGAGCGAGAACAAGTTCTAAGAAGTTCTAGATATTGAAAGGCTGACTTTCAATATTTATATCTAGAACTTACCTACCATAGCTACACAGGTCCTTTAGTTGCCCTTTGCGTTTAAAGGTTGTCTTCGTGTTCAGTAGTAATAAATTTTTCAATCGATATACGGAGCCCGTAACTCTCTGAACAACACTAGCGAATTGAGTACGTTAGTTCAGGCCACTATTAATGCGCAACCCTAGATATTTGTTAATGCTAAAAGGAACCAGCGTTCAGTTATAGAGAACAGATGGCAAAGCGGAAACATCTTTGCGATACTTCGAAGACTGCCAATTATGATTGCCTTGCGACTCTTCGGGGTTTAATACTAAATCTATCGAACACAGTTTATCAAGTCCTTATTTAATTTGCCAATAGTGTCAGATTTTCAACCCTCCCTTGGCAGTATAACTGTTGGTCATCTTCATACAGATGATACACACACTGATATTCGGATATAATAAGATTAATAAATATAGCAAACAAAAGAGGACAAAGAATGCCGCCTTGAGGAACTCCAGTATCCAATTTACATCAGCGAGAAGAAGAGCAAGAGGAGTTCTCCAACTTGAACCACTTGAACGTTCTTGAAAGTAGAAACTAGAAAGTTAACCATTCCAGTACTTCGCGAGAGATCATTACATAAGGCAGAATGGCTAACAGAATATCGTGACTAACTGTATTAAAGGCGTTCGAGAAATCGACCAACACTAGTACAGACAAACTTGAACGGAGACTCCTTGAGATTTTCCCTGAGGATGTGTTCTAACAGGCGCTACTCAGAGAGGGTTCTGGAAGGTTTATAATCTCACATTGACTGGTTCTTTCCAAAAAGTACTGGTGTTTTTTGAAGGATTTCAGTACGGCAATGATAGTTCCTTAGCCTAATGCCAAGAATCTTAAAAATAGTTTTTTTTAAATAATCATTTGATTGTGATCAATGGAGAAGTGGATATAACTAAACACTTTTTATAGAAAAGATGGTACACGTGGCAGTTGCAGCTCGGAGGAGGAGGGCGGAGGGGGAGGGGCGCGAGGACGTACGCGCTCGGCACCACGTCGAGGTGTGCGCACGCGGCGCCGGCGCGCGCTGCCCATACATTGCGTGACGCTGGCGCCGCCCCAGGCGGGCGCGCCGGCCCCGGCGGCAGCTGGAGGTGCTGCGGGGGCCGCTGCGGGAGCGGCGCCTGCTACGCCTGATAAGCAAATGGGTGCGACGGAGAAGGCTGACAAGGTTTGTTTGGGATTGTTCTTGTTATTATTATTTTGTAATAAAAATACACTCAAAAATGCCTCTCTGACGTTACCTACTCCATTTTGTGTAACGTAGCCGACTGGATATAGTTTATAATAAGGTGAAGTCCTGACTCTCTGACTCATCAACCAACACCAACCCAAACCCCTGGACTTAAACCGCTGAAATTTTGCACAAAGGATTTTCTAAAATTCACCCTGTAACGGGTGGAAAAGCGAGCAAAGCCGCTGATAGAAGGCAGTTTTATATAAGATAAAACTATATTATAAGTACACAAGCGTGACTTAGACATTCTATAACTTTTCCACAATATTTAATCTATAAAACGAGTAGATATGTCGCAAGAAATCCTGAAATTTGGATACACTTTTTTCCAAATTTAACCAAACTTCATAATATTGGCTTAATTTTTCATGACACTAACCACGTGACCATCCAGGAGTCAACAGAAAAAAGCAAGGACTTACACAGTGGACGGTACAAAACGGATACCAGCAGTGAGGCTGATACTCAGGTAATTGTCAATAGCATGAGACAGTAGAATATTCCTAGATGAAAACGTTACCATACAAATCTGCGTTGTAACGCGATGCGGCGCCCTCTCGCATCTGCGATGCGAATTGCTGCAATACGGCAAAGCGATGTTCAGAGGTTTATTCAATGTATGATGTCAATATATTGCGCAACTTGTTGCGATGCGTCGTGCGGGCTCGCAAATTTTTACGATGCGTCGTCGCATCGCAATTTTGTGTTTGGGCCCTTAGAGATGAGAAAATTCTAAAGGAAAACATTTTTGTGTTAGTAGGGTTGTGAGCATAAATTAATATAGAGGGCAAGCCAAAAAGGTTAAGCAATTCAGTAGATCTTTAACAGTCGTTACGGATCGTTACAAGCTTAAAGATGTGTTACCAGTCTTGCCAAGTAGTAACGTAGTACCCAAATACTGGACTCGGTCAGATTTAAGCAACCGCTCTTTTTAGAACACTGGTATCCAGCTGCATTTGGTTTGATCGGACACTGACCCTAACTTAGCTGGAAATAGGCTAGGTAGGCAGAATAGAAACAAAACACCAAAAGATATGATTATTGATTAGGAGCGCCGTCTAACGATTCTTGAGCTTAAAGCCTCAGATGCATTAGGAGTCAAAATGTCCCACCAACACGACGCGCAACGCTCAATATACATGACAATGCAACGTCGCCCAGTATCCTGTAACTTACCCCCAACATTTCCAACGCATTTAGGTAACGCGGGACATGTTGTTGGACAATTTGACAGCATTGCACGTCATGTTGGAGGACATTTTGAACCCTAAGGCCTAGATCATGATTAAATTTGAGTTCGACCTCGAAAAAGTACTATAACACCTTAGTTTCCCTGACTATTTGTAAACACGTTCCCTTCAGATAAACCCCTGCGTGATGCCTCGAAACACGAAGCCATCGTTTCATCAAAACATAATGCCCAATGTCAATCGAATGAAATAAAAACGAATTCCGCCATCAAAAACTATTCGATACTATTAACATAAAATGTAAATTAAGTATTTGTTTCTTTTTATAAAATCTCGCGTTTTCTGCTATTCTGAAGGTCGTAGATTTGACCTTGACGAAGTATAAATACAAGGATGAATACACCATAATTGTGTCGCTAAACATCGAATGCCTGAAATAGAACAGTTCGATTTTAGTAGAAAAATATCTTCCGTGACTTCGCCGCTTAGGAATGGTAGTGAATTGGTACAAGGTTTCATTGACTTAGTATAACTAGACAATGTAGTTTAATTATGATGTCTAGTGGTCTTGATGTTTATATAGCCGTACTTTGGTTTTGGTAAATTATGATTGCGTAGTATCAAGTCACTTGTTGTTATTATCGTTTGTTGATCTAGACTTTGGGTGTGTATAGTAGTCAGAATCTTTAAGATAAAAAAAACTACTTTATCCACCTACGGATACAAATAATCATCCTCATCTGTTTTCTAATCTAGACTTTACAATGTGGCCAAAAATCACTCCAGAAGTTGTCTTTACTAGTAAAGCAAAATCGTAGTATTCTTGTAAGCCACAACCTGTACAAGTATCGCCTGAATGCCTGATGTAAATATGATCTTAGCAAATGATCTCAATTCGTACCTATATCTGGGATTGCCTATTTCTGATCTTGAGAAATCTGGTTTAACTTTAAACAGGTGTAAAACCGTTTTCATGGCTCCTTTAGCACGACATAACCTTCAAAACCGCATATCCATTCGGCCTCTTTTTGACCTAAATTAACATAATCAACTTGATTATCATCGCAGTAAATGAACTCACTAATCTCAAGTAGAGAGAATGGACTGTAATCCATCACGCTGTCCTAGGATATGAGGGCTCCCTCACGATGTTTTTCATCACCGTTTAGACTACATTGTATAGACCACAGAACACAGAAGGTTTTAACTCAAACTTGACTATCATCTCTAACCTTACCTTGACTTCCCATTCCAGTCAACATCAACCGTGCCCATAGCACCAGCGGAGAGCGTGGACGAGTCGTGGCGCGGCGGCTACTCCACCGCCGCGTCCCGGCGCCGGGTCATGACCGCCTGCCAGTGGGGCAACGGCGTCTGTTGGAACAGGGCCATCGGACGAGTGGGCCACTGGGTCCGGATATACCCGCATTCACTGCCTAAAGATGAAAATGAGGTGAGATTAAAGCGGGAACGACATTAGATCGACACACTCGTGGGCTAAGCCGCGTGGCAGTCTAATGAAATCTACAAGTCTAATTGCCATATAAAATGAATGGGGAACGACGCGCACAGATTGGCGTACGTAGCCAACGTGTGTGCAGCGTAGTTCTACCTTGAAAAAAAATTATCTGTTGAAAAAACGAAGCGTAACGCTGAAGCCTTACACTGCCCGTTTATCTTCCGTTTGTTTTTATCGAGTTTCTAGGCCATTTGGTATTGTGTGAGATAGCGGATTTTAATTTCAAGTGGTCGTCTTGTATCTTATCAATGATTTACTGCAAGCTTTCAATACACCAAAACAAATTTGAGTGAGCGAAATTTTAAAACGAATTCAAAATATTCGTTTTCTGTTTGCCATACTCAGTTATAGCAAATAGCAAGAGCGTTCGTGCGTACGGCTAGGGATTGAAATTTCCTGCCGAAATTGTATTCCCTGATAGCTGTAGTCAAGGGGTCTTTAAGTTAAGAGCTCAAAAATAAATAGGTTAATTGTAGAGAAGCATGCTCGACATTATCATTGCTTATCATCAGGTGCGATAGTCGTCAAGCGTGAGCTTATAAATAGGTTTTATAAATAATTATTATTTCTAAAATAGAGAAGCGAATCAAAAAGTATCCTTTCTTAACATTTTTACAGTTGCCAGTAGAAGACGTCCGCGAAAGCGTGGCCCAAGTGTCAAAGTTCGTGCGAGCAGCGCGCGAGGTGAGTCGCGAACTCGGCAAGGACACCTCAGGGCCCCGCGACGCCTCCAGAGACGCCGTCTTCGAGGAGGCCCTCCGCAAGAAGCTAGACTTCGGGCCCCACTTCCAAGTGTGGCTGCCCCCCTTCTAATGTGTTCATATTTAAACCGTAATTTAAACTATAAGCGTATTGTTAGATAGAGGAATAAATGCTTACTATACATGATTTTTTTTGTTGTTTTATTTAATCATTTACTTCTTCTTCTTAGCGTGTCGATGGCAATACTGGTTATACTTTGAGCTTGTCCCGTGGGGCCAAATTCGTCGCGATTCTCTCGTTCGTATCACGCGCGAACGTTGCGCCCAGAAAGAGCGTACCAACGCGCGAGCATTCAACAATTCCTTATCAAAATGTTGTCCACTCTGCCGGAGTTCGCGCGTTTAACTGGACGCAACAAGGGGTCCCTAGTAGCTCGCGCGTTATGCGTGCGAGTCGAGGGTCTGGCGTTATGCACGCGATTTACGCGCTTATTTTGAATTGGCGCGATGCTTCTGGACGCAATGTATTTGTCCCTAGTATCAACGCGAGAATGAATTCGCGCGAAACGTTTCGCGACGAATTCGCTTCTTCTGGACAAGGTCTTAGCCTGGCCCAGTATTCGACCACGGTTATGCCGTCCACTGATGCTGCCACGTGATGCAGGATGGAAGGTGGAAGGATATGGTATACGGAGAGACGCCGCACAAACACTAAATATTGAAACCGTCCGAGAAGCCCTATCTGTGGAGGTAGTTTTTACTGCGCCCAACGTGGGTGCGGAATCTGTTTAGAGTTTTCTAGGTTGGCCAAGGTGACTCATGTCTAGGAGAGAGGGTCTCCGACAGCTCGAAAAAATAATCTACTTATGAAGACAGACTTTATCGTACTCATGAAGTGACCGGAGGTCTTAGGGCCAGTTCACACCGAGACGCGACGATGCAGGAAGAGGCCAGTGACTTCGTAACAGTCAGTAAAACAGTCAAACGTTCCGCTGCGCAGCGAGACGCCGCGCCGCGCGGCTTCACTAGGCGCAGTACTGCATGAAGCAACGTATTCTAAATTCTCACAATGAAATGTATATCTTTTCGTGTAGTAAATAGAGTTCTATTTTGAGTCATCTATTAAAATGTGCATGCAGCGTCGCGTCACGTCGCGTCTCGGTGTTAGCTGACCCTCAGGCCGCGTTCCCACTATGTCGCAATCGCAATGGGTAATTTGTAGTTGGACGACTATCTTCTCTATTTGTTCCCATTCATATGCACAGTCGTACTCGTATGACTGTTTTCTTTCAGTTTTTTTATCGTTTTCTATTTCTAGTTTTTTATTGTTTTATTAAATATATTTTTGTTTCCTTGTGCAACGTCTTGAACATCCTCCGTCATGTTATACAAGTGCTTGTATATATAAATAAATTAAAAAAAATGGGGACAAGGCCTTAGTCTAACACCAGATATTTTTTAATACCTATATATCTACATACCGTTATCTATCAACATATAGATCACTCATAAGCATACCTACTAATTACCGTCCTTTGTACAAGAGTCCAACATAATTAGAGTGACGTGCCGTATTCGTCAGACGTCAGATAATGCCGTCATTAAGTAATTACTTGGTCACAAGTTAATAAAACTGAACTTGTATGATTGGAAACCTGTTATTAACTAGACTCTGTTCGGGTCACTAATTATATCATGGCTCCCGCTGTTTAATTACTTTAATGTGACGATTATCATTGTTTTTTTTTGTACAATGGGTACAGTCAGGTGGATTTGATTCCTAATAGATATTTTTAAGATCAATTTATTCATTGCAATATAGAAAATGGCACATGGGGGAGGCCTAATTATATTCAATCTGATATGATGATGAATATAGAAAAACAGACAATGCAAAATAGCACAATCACACTAATATTACTTGTGAATATGAGTGTACTTCTTCATGCGAAGCGTATTCGCGGGCAAAACCATATTATGCCCTAAATGTACAACAATAATATGCTATTCTATGAAGAACCTATACCTATAAAATTTGTTAATATAGATTGGTTTTACAGTAACACATAGTAAATGGTCTACTAACTCCTAAAATACTCGTAAGCCAGGCTTGTCTTTTGAGAGCCGTGGCTGTAGGACTTTCACAACCTTGTAGCATTATCATCATCATCATTTTAGCCAAAAGACGTCCACTTCTGGACGTAGGCTTCCCCCCTAGCGTCGCCACATTGACTGGTTCTGTGCGTCTTGCACAAATCGGATTCCCGCGACCTTCTCCAGGTCATCATCATCAACCTTGTAGCATTTTCAATTAAGTCCCGAAAGAAGGTATATTTTTGCTGAAAAGGAATTAAACCAAACCTATCGCATACGAAAATGTAAAGTCCACTGTACCAGGGTAGCATTCACAGAGGTAGTCAGTCATGAATAACATTAATGAAAAAGACGAATCCATTAATCACATGGTGGTAAAACCCTACGATTAAAAATGATTAATGAATGAACCCATACATCTAATTAATTGACCGAGCTCATATCACTAAACGTAAATTGATTAGTCATGACTGAACTTTTATGAAGACAATACACAGTACAAAACATTAACCTACTTTTTTCAACAGTCGGTTAAGAATGAGTGACGAAAGAGTGAATCCTTTTGACTCCTTTTCAGAGGTGTACAAAGTACTGATATGGGCAGGATACTACAAACTTCTGAAAAAGCCTAAGAACAGGTTCAAGGCAATATGTCATCAGGTGTATAGACCATTTGCTTTTGTGCTGGTCGTAGCATATAATTTGGCGCATATTACATTTATCATACAGGTATGTAATAGGAAATTGTTCGCAATACATTTCGCATAAGGAAACGTTGTAAAATAGGTTATTGAAAATAAAACCGGGTTGACCAGGCCTCAAAATAACCTACGCCAATTTCTGAAAGGTATTCCGTGACGGTGGTCCTGGAACGCCAAAGGCAATTGAAGGACACAGATGTTGTTTAAATCAGTAAAAGTCTGACAAAGGGGCGTGTGCGCCCCATTCTTGAGCGGAAGATGGCAGGGGATGATTTCTAACTTAAAAAAAACGAGGTTTAAGAGGCCCGCGGAGACCGCGCGCTATCTTGAGTTGATACGAAATAAAATACGTTTTCGAGGTTGATGGAAGCAATCCAGATAGTATAAACAATTCTTGGACACACCGACTGGAGTACAGTCATCATCCGCACACTGACAGTTGCTTGCTGTGATAGCAATACAAGCTATTGGAAATTTGGGAGAGGTTCCGTAATACCAAAAATGATGAATGAAAAATTAATGTATTTCCAATATTGTTTCGAGTATTTATAACTTGATAATAATATCTGTGTTCCTACGAAAAGATATTTTGAAATATTGTTGCTTATAATATAGAAAAAACAAAATAAAAACATGACATTTTCGCTGTGAAAATGTGCAAATTTAAATTCGCTTAAATTTCGTTTGGGGTAAGTTTTTCAACAAAAAGACGATGTAGGAACCTAGATAATTATTGTCTGAATCCGAATAACATCATATTATGGTGTAAATATGTTTAAATTGCAAATGATTTTGGTATTACGTTTGTATGGATAATTCTAACGTCGCGCCCACCTTAATGAGATTGTCATTAAACTCTCGCATGGCATCGCTTCTGTAGCTCGTAATAAATTCGACTAACGCGCATTAGTAGCGAAACTATCGTGTCGTGAAACGCGCGACAGCATCCCTACAAAAAGTCACCGTATGCGAGGGCCCTTATACTGTTCTCACTGTTTCCAGTGCGGTTTGGGACATACATGTAAAACTATATTTATTCGTTCTGTCGATGTAATGAGGCCTGTAGCAGAACAATTCCAGGTTTATAGATATTATGATGTTAGTTTTCTATTACAGAGTCGTGGTAACTGGGACGATGTCTTCGATGGTTCCATGATTGGACTCCCTCATATGAATTTACTCATGAAAATACTTTCCTTAAATATGAATATATCGAAGGTTGATCAAATCAATGAGATGATTAATGGTGAGGAAATTTTGTAATTCTTCTAAAATATTACAAGACACACATAGCCCGAGAAATCACTAAACTTAAGGGGTGTAGGTAGGTAGTATATTACTCTTAGAACAGATAGTCGATAGGGTAGGTCGAAAGGTTTTAGGATGGGCGACTGCGTACCGGAAGTGGACCCATTGGTCCATCAGATTCCCGCGAGACGCACAGGACCGTTCGTAATGACGATAATTAGGGAAGCCTACGTCCAAAAAAATACAAATGCTTTTCAACAGAAGTAGAAATCTTTGAAATTCCCGGCTTTTTTTCTACTATGCTATGCATGTGTTTAACCTTAAACCTATCACGACTCATGAATATATATCTGTCTGGCGAAAACTGCATGAAAGTCCATAGAGTACCTACCGTACAAAAGTACCTAAAAAATACTAATCAATTTTTTTTTCTATCCCCTCCCCTCTTCCTAAGTTCCTATTCACCCCTTAGTAGTTTTTAAGTTTATCACATCCATACAGACCGACAGACGCAGCCTGACACCCTTACTTTATAATATGTAAGAATACACAATACGGCTGCATATTTTCAGCCCCAATCTTCGCTGCATACAGCGATAAGGACGAAGAGTTGCTACTTAAAACAACGAGAAACATGCACGGTTTCATGAAGTTCATAAAGATATATATCACAATATCTGGTGTCATCCTCTGGCCACTATCACTCTTCGCCAGGAGGTTCCAGGATCCTACTGCTATTGTCGCTACATATACTCCTTTTCCTACTGACACGTGGATTGGGTAAGTTTATGAAGGAAATAGTAATAATAACGTTTATTTCAGACCGTATAGATCCATAAAATTACAAAAATATACACATAAAGCACTGATTAATTAAACAGTAAATACCTTAATAAACAAAATAAAAACCAATGGGCGTTAAATCAAAAGTTAAAGATCGGAGGAAACGATCTGTCGCGCCGCGTCTTGGTACAGGCCATGGTACAGAGTGAGGAGGGATGGCAAGCGGTTGCCTCCTTCTTCAAATCTGCAAAGCAATAATGCTAGTGAAGAGGCGGCCGCAAGCTTAAGGGAACGGACTTCCTGGCGTCCCAGCTGCCGGGATCCCAGCCGCGATTTCCAGCTACCATAGATGTGGGCTTGCGGACGGCGAGCAATGGGTAGCTCGTCAGGTTTCCATCGTCAAAATAAAGTTAAACGAGTTTATTTTTATGTGTATTATTAAGTTATTCCGCATGATTATCTCATAATTATGAATAAAGATTATTATTAGATACTATAATTTCAAAAACATCTAAATCCTATATTTCATAACACTTTGTCCACAGATACTCATTCTCAGTACTACTAGAATCGTTAGCATCTATACTATGGACAGGGTACGGCCACTTGGCACTGGACTGCCTCGTAGCGACGTATTATGCACAGGCGGAAGTCCAATTGAAGATCATCAAGTACAATTTGGAGCATTTGTTCGATACGGATGGCGCATCCAGGGGTGCTAGCGTATATAGGGATCTTACGGACACAGATCTCAGGAATCGCTTTGTGCATTTAGTACAGAGATATGAAGCTGTGACTTGGTATGCAATGGAAGAAATCTTAGAATTATGATTATAGATAGACGATTAAAAATATTAGAGAAGTTTCAGTTTGAGCACATCTATATATTTTTATTTATTTATTGTGTATTTTGTAAACACAGGGTAGACATTTATAAAAATACAAGTGATCCGCCTCAATTTCACACTGCTAATTACATTTAATTATCATTTTCGAAATCATATCGCATGTTCCGCAAAATTACTAGTATCAGTTTACCAGCATTTATATCCTCGGTTCACGGCACTGAGAAATTAACCAGGAATATCTTATCTTCCTCACTGGTTGATTTCAATGTGCCCTGCTTAGCTGAGGCCGTAAATGCCTGGAAGCTCGCTTGCCCGAGTTCTAAACTTCCCGACATCCTTTCTTCCCAAAGCCGGTGGGACGAGCCGCTCTGCAAAGTAGTGCAGGATAACCTGCTTGCAACATCTCCTACTGCTGCGGAGCGTGCGCGCCTGCTTGCCGTGGGGGAGTGGGAGTCGGGTCTCTGGCTTCACGCACTACCGTCGTCGAACATAGGCACCTTGCTCGACGATACTACTTTCCGCCTCGCTGTTTCCCTTCGTCTTGGCGCTCCCTGTTGTTCTCCTCATCGCTGCCGCTGTGGCGAATTTGTCAACAGCCTCGGACACCACGGTCTTTCATGCAGCCGTAGTGCGGGTCGCATAGCGCGGCATGCGAATATCAATGACATCATCCGACGCGCTCTTGTCACCGTCGGCGTTCGAGCTGTATTAGAACCTCATGGCCTGGCACGCGACGATGGCAAGAGACCGGACGGTATGTCTTTATTTCCTTGGAAGATGGGTAGGCCTTTAGTGTGGAACGCTACTTGCGTCGATACTCTTGCGCCATCTCATGTTCCTAGCTCGTCGTGCTGTGCTGGTGCTGCCGCTGCGTCTGCGGAGAACCTCAAACGGCGAAAATATAATAACTTAGTAGGTAGTTATATATTCGAGCCGTTTGGGGTTAAAACTCTTGGATCGTGGGGTCCGAGCGCCCACCAATTTTTTAAAGACCTATGCAAACGCCTTGTTGACACTTCGCGTGACCCAAGGGCTGGCTTTTATCTTGGTCAGAGAATAAGCATTGCCATACAGCGTGGCAATGCTGCCAGCCTATTGGGTACTTTACCAGTCGACAGCGATGGGGAGGAGTTTTTCGACGCCATTCTTTAGGTTAATTTTTAATTTTTAGTTAGTTCGTTAGGGTTTTTTTTTAATTTTATTTAGTATAATTTGTAACAGATAATTATAAATAAATCCCCTGTTCAGATTATTCAGAAGGCTTCTAACAACATTAGAACAATAACAACAAAAACAGCCCGCCTAAAAACCCCACCACAGCCCCCAGACCACCGCTTAAGGCCGCCACTTTTGGTTGGAAATTAAATAAATAACATCTACAACAACAACAATAAAAAATACAACAATATCTACAACAGCTTTTTTATTATTGATAGGCTCGCGCTTGATCACATCTCACTTGATGGTAAGCGATCATGTGGTCGACGATGGAGCACGCTTGCCTAGAAGCAACCTATTTACTCTTGACTTAAAGACCCCTAGGTTGTAGCTATCAGGAAACACAGACCCCGGCAGGGAATTCCACTATTTAGCTGTGCGCATAATAAATGTACTCCCAAAACTCTTTGTACGTATAGCTATAGCAAAAACAACAACTCCCAATAGAAATACTAAGTATTAATCTACATTCTTCATCTGTCCACTTAATTTTCCAGGTATACAAAGGCAGTGAGTGAAGTTTTCAACGGCTCCATGTCATTTGAGTTCTTCAGCTGCAGTGCCATTGTTTGTGTCATCACCTACAGAATGAGTTTCGTAAGTGAAATTTTTTATTGGTTTCCTATAAACGGATATTTTCTTTTTTCTTGATGGAGAAATTTTACAGACGGAGAGATTTTGAGTGGCCTGTATGTTATGAGGAGATCGTGGCTAGATAATAATAGCCGCACAGGTCGGTCTTCAAGGTTAAGCAACGCTTGCCAAGGTTGGTCTGTGGATGGGTGACCATCTTAACATAACGAGTTTTTTCCGTGCCTCGGAAAGCACGTTAAGCCGTCAGTCCCGGCTGTCATTTGTAGATCTTTGGCAGTCGTTACGGATAATCAGAAGCCAGTAAATCTGGCTCCAGTCTTGCCATGAAGTACCCCAGTTAATGGGGTGTGGAGGTCTGGTAGGCAGCCACTCCTCGTAAAATACTGGTATTCAGCTAAATCCGGCTTGACTGGAAGCCGAGCCCAATATAGTTGGGAAAAGGCTAGGCAGATGGTGATGATAATCGTTTTTCTCTGAATAACAATCAGTCTTTACGGTTCCGTACCCAAAGAGTCACCAGTCTGTATATCATGAACCGTGATGGCTAGAATAAATTTAAAAAAATTCTCAGATAACGTATTTTTTTTGTAGCTATAATATTAAATACTAAAATCAAAATAAAATAATTATTTAAGAGGGTTTATATACTATAGCCAATTTCAGCGTCTCCGACGCCTTGTACTTTTTTAATTTTGTTTTTTTTTTCTTTGCAGACCCCTGTACTATCAGTTTCATTTATCTTCATGTTTATCGTGCTAATAATAATATTGGCTCAAGTGTTGATGTACTGTTATTTCGGAAACATGGTGCAATACGAGGTAAGATATTTATTGGATAACAAAAATACTAGAAAATAGCTATTAGAGTTACAATTCAGATCTATTTTGGTTATAATTACGATTCACAAATGGATGTTATGGAGCTCCGTAACAGTAACTAAAACTATCGGATATTCGAAATAAAAAATATCCGCAACCGTAACTGGTATAAAGGGAACACTCTTTCCCAGGAATATGTATCCCATGGAACATAGGAGCGCAACAAAATGTGTTCCCTTGAGGTAATTTTCTATTGTCACACAGGCGAAATAATATTTTAAGGCGAAAATTTGCATGTGCCTGTATGTTTCTAACTCCTTTACGACTAAATGAAAAATAATGAAATTATCACATTGTCGGTCAAGCTAGTCATTAATATCATTATGAACCTTCCTTACAGAGTGATTCCGTACTAACTTCTGTATACCTGAGTGACTGGTTGACTGCGTCTCCAAAGTTTCGGCGTCTGCTCCTGATCGCCATGATGCGCTGGTCATACCGCATCACTCCTACAGTTTCTGGGATCGTACCGCTGTCTCTCACCACATTTGTTTCGGTATATAATATCTATACTAATATTATAAAGAGGTAAAATTTGTAAGTTTGTATGTTTGTAAGTTTGTATGTAGGGGGTAATCTCAGGAACTACTGGTCCGATTTGAAAAATTCTTTCAGTGTTAGATAGCCCATTTATCGAGGAATGCTATAAGCTATATACCATCACGCTACGACCCACGGGAGCGGAGCAGTAACGAAAAATGCGGGTGAAACCGCAGGGGACAGCTAGTTTTTAATAAAGAGAACTTCTGTTTTTAAGATTATTAGTAATCTTTGAAATGAACCGAAAACACAATTACCTACACCTACATAAGTATTTATACAGATTATACAGGTGTAACTTTGTATGTTTGTTAATTCTTCATGAAGTAACTCTCGAACGGTTAAACGGATTTTGATAAAACTTGGTACACGGCTAGACCATGTCTTGAAATAGCACATAATTATGATGCATTTTATCACAAGAGTAAATTTACTTGGAAAAACTTCTTAAATACTTAAAAAAAAATCCTATTCTTAATAATTTTTTTTCTTTTTTCTTCCATTTCTTTTTAATAACATTTTCATGGCTTTTTCTACTATAATGCGGGGAAATCCCCTGGTAGCGGTAGTACAAAGCTCCTGGTCGCAGCTAGTACTACAAGTAATAGTAAGCAAACAAGGTAAAGTAACCAGAAACGCGATGTCGCCTTTTAATAATGAAATTTCCTTTCCAGGTCCTCAGATCTGCTTACAGTTTGTTTGCGGTAATGCATACAAAATAAAATCTTGGAAAATTAAGAAGCACCTAGCAGCAGCTATTATGGAATACTCAGTTGAACAACAAGCTTTGTAGAGTAAAGAATCATCATCATCATCTGCCTAGCCTTTTCCCAACTATACATATTGGGGTCGGCTTCCAGTCAAGCCGGATTTAGCTTAATACTAGTATTTTACGAGGAGGGGCTGCCTACCAGACCTCCACAACCCATTAACTGGGGTAACACGGTTCGGACTTCACGGCAAGACTGGAGTCAGATTGACTGGCTTCTGACTATCCGTAACGACTACCAAAGATCTACAAATGATAGCCAGGACCTACGGCTTAACGTGCTTTCCGAGGCACGGAGGAAACTCGGTATGTTAAGATGGTCACCCATCCACAGACCAACCTTGGTAAGCGTTACTTAACCTCGAAGATCGACCCGTGCGACTGTTATTATCTAGCTACGAGCTCCTCCTAGAGTAAAGAATAGAATATAATATAGTTAAAATTACAAGTAGGTACACCACCTCACGTAAGTATGAAACGTATTGCGTACCCAAGGTCGAGGTGATTAATGGAGACAGCAGGAAATGGCGGCAGCATCTTGGCGTGGTGGTTATAGTGGACGCCCCCGACATGTACTGCATAACCAAGAAAAGGCCTTTAGTGCCTGGTAGCCCGTTAACCTTTGACTTCGAGTAAGGATCGTGGTAATCCGACGGATGCGGGACGCACAGGACCGGTAATTGCTGTGGCAACACTTGGGGGCGGTCTCTCGACTGAAATTATGATGATTATGACTAAAGCACTAAGCGCACATACTGCACAGTTGGACAGAAATTGTAAAAAATGTATTTGAAATAGGTAATAAAAGCTCTTAGAAAAATAGCATTTTTTTTCTTTTTGTGATAGTGCCTTCTTCAATTCGTGTTTGTGGGAAATCATCTTAACCTTAAGTCTTTAGTTACTTACTCTAGAGTGATGTCAAACATTCACTGATAAAAACTTACCTATACTCCTTCATTTCCTTACGTTCTACAACGCCTTAGGGCCACGAAAACTCTTTCAAACGATCCCGCAGCTTTTTACACATAGGACGAGTTTCTGAAATGTGCGTCTCAAACCCTACTCGTACATATGTTGACTCTGATCTTGAAAGGTTTTTAGGCTATCAGTTTGAGAAATAATCCGTGGTCGCCCCCGCAAGCGCTGGCTGGACGTCGTCAAGTCTGACATGAGAGCCGATGGCCTTACTGGGAAGGATGTTTTGGATCGGGCAAAGTGGAGAAAACTCAGTCGGTAGGCGGACCCTGGCAATAGCCGGGATTAACGCCAGGCAGAAGAAGAAGAAGATCAGCTTGAGAAATATTCAACTTCAAATGCCTGAATCAAAAATTTCAATGAATCCTTCAGGATACAATGGTCTTCCCGATATTGAGTAATAGCTATGTCCACACTGTGCCCTTTTTTGTTCAACAAGGGCATGCGTCATAGCGCAGTCAACAGCGCAAGTCGGGCATGCCTTTGATGCAAGTGCAATGACAGTTGAAAGTGTTGCGCGCGCAGTGATACATGTAATTCCACGTCAGATGGATAATGCGTTCCATAACGCATTCAATTGTTGAAAGCAACTAACGAAAGTTTAATAGACGGATGAAGACGAAAGTTGAAGATGAAAGGGCACAGTGTGGACATAGCTTATAACAAACAAATGAAAGTACAAATCAACCTCAATACAACAACAATTCATCTACATAAACAGCAGAAGCACCGTCTGCAATGAGAGAACGCAATAAGTGCACAAGCGCAGTGGTGCGGGTGTGCCTGTTTGCAGGCATTTCGGATTTCACACTCGAGCAAATGATATGTTGCGCTCGTTACTGCGCAGCCCCTATCTGTGGCGTGGGCACGCTCGTTGAAGTGCTCGGAACAGATAGACAGGATAGCATAACATAGCATAATCGACCTTAATATTCCCACTACCTACTGGAAATCAGGCCTCTTTAGTATAGGGAATGGGCAGTAATCCACCACGCGGGCAAAATGCGGTTTGGTAGATATCACATGTCTTCGAATTTTTAGTTCTTAGACATGTTTAGCCATGTTTTCATACGTCGTTTTTAAAATAGTGGAGATGAAATATATTACACAAAGTAATGCATAGGTCGGGGGCATACCATTATCATTTTTAAATCAAATTAAATCAAAAATGGTTTTTATTTTACATAGGCCTACATGGGCACTTATAAAACGTCATCGATGAGATCAAAGCTTGGGTGTAGATTAGATTAGAAAAAGAGATAAATATGACCTAGGTATCTACATACTTTCCTTTCGAGCGTGCAAGCGACCCCTCACACACTTAATCTACAACAAAAAAAAACTAACTAAACTACAAGAAAAAAATTAACAATACTTCAATAAATTGGGTTCAGCAAACGCTAAAAGAACTTAGACGCTAGACTTAATTAGGTGCCATAAAAAGTTTGAATAGTAACGCTACATCATGCTTTCACTCAGTTACCTACTAAGTTAGTATTTAGTCAATCAATCAATCAAAGCATTTATTTTTAGTAGATCGCTTATAGGCACTTTTGAATAGTCAAAAAGTCAGTAAGTAAAATTAATTAAGCCATTCTATGAACAATTTTAAAATATTCATAATTTTGAAATTTAACTAAGCTATCGTCCGTTCACGAACATGACGCGTGTTTTAACGCGGCTCAGCTCAACCATTTTGAAGGGAACCAATAGATCTAATACGTTTCTAGTGGGATTTCTTTGAGTGAATTTCAGTAGCTGTTTTAATTATTCGCAAATTAATTACTAGCCCATATTGTGACGTAAGTGGGTAAAGTTTTCTATTCATATAATAGAAAACTTTCTGTCCACACAACTTATCAAAAAAACCTTTATTGATACGCAAATAAGATTTTTTTCCAATCAGTACACAAATAATTTAACAGATAGAGGTCATTGATGTTCCTATTCTTGTTAGAAACGTACGGTATTGTAAAATGATTATATTAGGTATACTAAGACATGGCAAAACATTACCTACAATTTTTTTACGAGGCAAATCATCTAATGACTTCTCCCGCTATGGGCAGAGCGGGAGGGCGTGTCAGACTTTTACTGACTAAAATTCACCCCTGTTCCTTCTTTAATTCTCTATTGCACACAAAACAAAAACATACAACATGGTGTTAAAGATAGTTCATGTATTTAAACGAGCTTAACTCAGCAATGAGTTTTTCTTTGCCTTCGTTTCAGGGTTCATTTTCACATAACCCATGACCACAGTAAAGCATTACATACTTACAGGTCTATTCCCTCTGTGACCTTCCTAGGTCTGTGTAAAAGACTTTTTCCGTTCTGGGCGGAGCGGGAAGACGTGCCAGACTTTTACTGACTAAAGCCCACCCTTTCCTTCTTTGCCTTTGTTCCAGGGCCCCGGGGTTCATTTTCACATAACCCATGGCCCTAGTAAAGCATTACATGCTTACATGTTCTCTCTGTACCTTCCTAGGTCTGTGTAAAAGTCCACAGGTAGCCCGAAGGATTCTCTATTATTACCTAATGTAGCTGCGGCCGAGCGCTGTTTCCTACCTTATTGTGCAGATTATCTTATCTCTCATACGTGATGCATTATAAATGTATCTCTTGCTTTGCTCGCGGCTACGAGAGAGATAATGGAAGTAGGATGGAGTAGATATCTAGGTATAGACATTCAATTTCATGAAAGTGGGTTAAAGTCAATAAATATAGGTATGGGTTCACGATTACCGAATTGCGATTTGATTCAGTATGCGTGAATTTATTATATTCACAAAAAGTGTTATTAAAAAAATCTGTGCATTGTTTTATTGACGATAGCTTCGTGCTTGACCATTATCTCATCTGATAGGAAGCGACGATGCGGACTCGCAGCCTACAATCTCATAATTCGGGGCCGTTACTACTGGGTCACCACTGCTCCTACATATTATAATCTTGAATCTTAAAAGAAAAATCTAATCCTCTATAGTGCTGTCTCTTAGCAACATATATTGCTGAAGTAACTATAACATGCACTTAGCTTAACGAAGAGAATAGCCAAGAACCAGCTCTCCCCACTTTTGACAGGTATCTTGACAAAACTCGCTTTTGCACACACACACGACCTTATCGTGTAGTCATCAGTAATTCACAATGGACATCACTGCCACTCCTCCTACCGTAATCTCCACTCACTTATTACTACTCGAGGTACTAGGGTAGCATAACTGCGAAGTACGTTATGACGTCAGGTAGGAAGGCACAAAGCAACTTGTGCCTACTCGTGCCTTGACTCCATAAATCCCCCTTGTTTTAGCCTCAGCCACATGTCATTTCATTTAGACGTCTTGGCTCTGGCTGCAAGCAGAGTGCCCTGAACAGAAGCTTGGAAGGATATAGCTCGGTGAATGGCACGTGCCTTGGTACTATAGTTATATCTAGATACACTAGCTTCTGCCAGCGGATTCACTCGCAAGAAAGTAGAGAATAATATAATAGTCTAATATCACTCAGTGATAAAGTAATATTCTGCTGGTGAAACAATTTGTAAAAATCGGTCCAGTAGTTTTTGAGTTTATTCATTACAAAAATAAAAATATAAAGCTACAGATCTTTTCTTTTTATAATTTTGTTATTAGATATTTGAACTAGAATATTTGAACTTTGAACACATAATGCAGCACATAATAAGTATGCTCTCTATGTCAAGCCTTCTTATATCTTAATTACTATTAAATACCTACAAAATTCTAGTTAATTCATGAATCCCCGACCGGTCCTATTAGACCGCGCTGTTATTGTTTTACTATTGTGTCTCGTTTTGTGGGTATGTGCTAGGTTAATAAAGCTTAATTTTTTTCATTCATATTTTTACCTATTTTGTATAATATCAGACTATAACAACTAGTATTTGTCTTTCTCAGCAGAATTTCAGCCTTCTAATAGGCCCAAGAGTTTGAGCTGGGTACTAATGAGTCAGTGAGTCAGAACTTTACCGTTCAGAGGATAAAAAGGTCATTGACTCTATAAATTAGCCTTCTATTGACCAAAATAAACCCTTTACTTAACCTGCTCAAAACAACCATTACTGTCAGCACTTATCCACATGATTGATCCTCAATTCAAAAATAGCTTCACATTATATCGTCCGAAAAAAATCAAGGTAACATCGGCTATCAGGGATAGTTTTGAGTTTCGTGAACACTAAAATTTCCATTTCGCTCGCGACCGTTTAAGACCAGTGAATGGTCCCTATTGTGCTGGCTCCATTGTGTTTTTCTATTGACCGACGGCTCATACGAGCAATGGCTGCAGCGTTCATGGATTTCAATTACTGTTCTGACTCTGTAACTGAAATTGCCGGATTAGTTATTTTAATAGACTATTGGGCTGCTGGGATTAGCTTTTAGTGTAATTGAATTGCTTTTCGTTTTAAAAAGAATTGGATGTGTAAATGGGTGCATGGCGGGGCGGATTTTTTTTCTTCGTTTTGTATTGAAACGGCGCGGCGCTTCGTGTAAGTTGGGTTGGGTATTTTAAAGGCATTTTAAGGATAGGAAAACTGTTAGGGAGCTATCTAAGGACTAAACTAAAAACATAATAAATACATGTTCTTGAATAAGCACAATAATGGCCGTTCCGTTGTCTTATGACAGCAGCCGAAGATTGCAAAGTGTCTGGATCTGTCTGAACAAGACATTATTAGGACCTAGATATTTAATCTAGTAGTGGAACTTGTGGCTAGGCAATAAAGCCGCATGAGTAGATCTTCTATGTTTAGCAACGCTTGCCGGGTTCCACCACACCACCACCACCACCACCATTCGAACCTATCGAAATTCTTTCGTACCTCGAAAAGCACGTCAAGCCGGTCATTTGTAGACCTTTGACAGTTGTTATGCATAGTCCGAAACCAAGAAATCTGACTTTAGCTTCGACAAGTGGTAATATACACCTGTCTACAGTTTGTCTCGCAGCAGACCCCTAGGTGGTTGGGCAGAGCTATATAAATATAATAAACTTCAGAACGATATAATAAATTAACGAATGTTTAGTCTTAGGCATATTATTTGAAGACTAAGTTAGGAAATATTGTACCCTGGTGGAACGAATGTAAAGAAGAAACAGGAGTGGGTTTTGGCCAGTACGAGTAACAGACTGACACAAAAGAGCGGGAGAAGTCATTGGATGTGTTTCCACTTTCCACCAATAAAAAAACGTTTTAAAATATATTTAATTTCACTTTCCAGAGGTTTTGAAAAGTGAAAGTAACAACAGCAACAAAAACAGATCAGAATAACAAAAAAAAAATACCTAAACGATAGATCTCCAGAAGGCTTCTCCCAAAGTTTCCTCATAATCATCATTAACAGCCTTATTCCGGCCTCGCCGCGCGAAACCCTCCGCAATCACAATCAGAACCATTGATTTATCTCCCATATTAACAATCCTAATGGGGAAACTATATAGCCACATTGTAAGTAGTAATGCCAGGTTCAGTAAGAGAAAATTCGGGATGAAAGATGAAAGTCAAGACAAGACTAGAGTGAATAGGCTCTTAATAAACTAGTGCGCCTCACCATCAACGATTGCATCACTGCTTACCATCAGATGGGATTGCAGTCAAACACTAGTTTATGGTATATATATAAATAATCGGGATTTTGGTATTCAAATCGGGACAGCTGTCTCAATGGCCACAAGCAATCAACGTACTATGCCTGTCGGAGAGTATGGGCAGCAAAACTAAATTTTCATTTAGTTTCCCTTTAGCTCGTGGCTAGATACTTAATAACAGCCGCACGGGTTGATCTTCAAGGTTAAGCAACGCTTGCCAAGGTTGGTGTGTAGATGGGTGATTATCTTAACATACCGAGTCTCCTCCGTGCCTCGGAAAGCACGTTAAGCCGTAGGTCCCGGCTGTCATTTGTAGATCTTTGGCAGTCGTTACATCACGGAAAGTCAGAAGTCAGTAAATCTGATTCCAGTCTTGCCATGAAATACCGTGTTACCCCAGTTAATGGGTTGTGGAGGTCTGGTAGGCTGCCGCTACTCCTCGTAAAATACTGGTGTTCAGTTAAATCCGGCTTGACTGGAAGCTGACCCCAATATAGTGGGGAAAAAGCTAGGTAGATGCAGATGGCTCAACACGAATCAAAATAGCTCTCTGCAACAGAAAGCTTAAGATTTCTTTTCCATTCAAAAAGAAGTAGTCAAATCGGGACTTTAGGCGTACCGATCCAGGATTAATCGGGACGTGTCACCTGATCAGAAATCGGGACTTCCCACTCAAATCGGGACACCTGGTAACACTAATTGTAAGTGCCAATATGATCTCATTCGGCAAATTGATTCTTGACAGCACAATGATTGCAAATTAATCAATTAACATGGCTGTAAGCTTCGTGACTCGATTATTTGATGACGGGTAAGTATGTTGGACTAATTAATTATTAATAGTATATAGTAACCTAATCTCGTTATATGACGCAATTAGTGGATACGTATCTGTGATTGTTGATGACAAGTACCTAATTGTTTGTGTGATGCTTCATATGTACTCGTATTTAGGTTCGTATAGCTACAGTGTTAATTAATTTAACTTGTCCATATGAATTAAACTCGTATAAAACTAAATCCGCCAGAGCGTCAGTCTGTATGATATAAGTATACGCGATAAACTCAAAAAATACTGTACAGATTTTATACGGTTTACATAGTCAGGGTGATTTATGAGGAAGGTCTAGATGCAACACATGCATAATATTATAGAAAGGAAAAGCCAAAATTTTCAAAGATCTCGAAGTCCGATGCTATATGAGGCGGGTTGGTAGTTTATTTAAATAACTAAGAGATGGGTTGAAATCGATTTAGACTCTTCCTGTGCGTTTTTGACATACCGTAGTTTAAAAAACACGAGAAGTATGACTAGCTTCTGTCAGCGACTTTACCCATTTCGCTACGAAATTATCCTAAGGGCACATCAAAATAGACCACATTAATTGTCCCATTCTGGGATACCCATGGGCATCCCCTTCTAACCTAACCTATTCGAGTCGTGGTGCCCTAAAGTCCAGATTGCATCCAGTTTCTCCTGGTAACAATAGTTGAGGGTGGCTTAAAATCGTATCAGATTTTCTAAATTATATTAAAAGTTACTTAGAGATTATAAATATTATAGTAAATGAATAATATGCTAAATAATTATTATGTGAAATGTGCATTATAGGAAATGTTCATTATGTCATATGAAATTAGGTAAAATGAAATTATATCAACAATTCATTATGTCAAGTCAACGTCAGATATTTTTTTATTATGTCAATCGTTACACACCCGATCGCATCCATTGGATTCCCGCGACTCTTCCCTAAGCATAAATAGAATAAAAAATCTAAGCATGAGCTAAAATTAATTAAAATCCACAGACGTTACGCCTATGTATAAAGCCTTTTCCTAAGATAATCTTACTCTTTCATTAGTCATCTTTGTCATCTTCAAATCATCTTTATTTTGAATTAAACTGTCTATTAGTGAAAATTGTATGAAATTCCATTTATCATTTTTTGAGTATATCACGCATATGGTACACGGTGAGAAATATGAATCCACCCCAATTATGGAACCACATTCGTTCAAATGTATTTAAAAAGAAAAATCCATCTACACAAAGAACCAACACTCCATTTATTCCGTAACCAAGTCACTAATCCGAAAAGCCAGCATCAACAAATCACTGCCCAATACCGAAACAGGAAAACACAACACTCTCTCTATATCTGCGAAGATCTTAGTTCACATCAAGATGTACACATACTATATCATAGTTTAAATCAATATCCTGGCTATTGTTCCTGTTCACAACACATATAATATGTGGCCGGTAAATCTTGGGCGGCTGTTGAAAGCCGGCTTAGATTAGGACACGTTATTGAGCCGTACGTCTTGTGGTCCGCACTCGACACCCGGACGCCGAGATGGGACAAGAATCTGCTTGATAGAGTGCAACTTTCATTGAGATTTTAGTCAGTAAAGTCCGCCTTTGTACAATGTTTACTTGTGCATAAAATTTCAATTTAGTTCATGAATCCCCGACCGGTCCTATGAGACCGCGGTGTTATTGTTTTACTATTGTGTCTCGTTTTGTGGGTATGTGATAGGTTAAAAAAAATAAGTAAAGTTTTAAAGTGAAGTGAAAAGTTAAAACGGGGCTTACCTATATATAATACGATATTGAGCTTTCCATTTTTAGATATTGCGGTCTAGACTTAGTATCAAAATGGGATAAGATACCTACTGCTTAGGTGTGTAATTTTTCATTGTATACTCGTATGATCTATGTGCTAAATAAACATGCTTTTTTTTGGTTCTTTGCTACTTTTATTGTGCTCCGGATTTTTTAGTGTTAATAGGTAACCCAATTTTTTATCGATGTTACTCCATTACTGGTTTTCCGACACGGTCCCAATTCTCAGTAACGATGACGTTGCACGTTACCTACTCTAGCTAGAAGTGTAGCTACGCTAATAGATTAGTGCTTCGCCTACATTCATGCCTACGTTGAATAAATGATTAGAATATGACAAAACAGTTTGTCAAATATGCAAAGATCCCCGATGGGACATGTTCCAGTAAGCTTGTCTCTGTACTGTCACAGTATTATTTTGCATTTCAAATTCAAAATTACTAACTCGCACAATTTACTGTACATACATTTGTGCCGATTGGATATTATGTAGTTTCATCAAGGTATTAGTAGTAACACACGTATTTACTCATATATTTTGAATTTTGATTTTGAATTTGATCTTATATTTTTTATGGTGTACTAGAACAATTTACCATGATTTTTAAAGTTCGATGTGAAGATTGTGTCAAGGTTTATTAGAAAAATATTTATGTTTAAATAGGTCATGTTGACATTCCCAAAACGTGGACCAGAAATTGACCTAAACAAAAGCTGAGACGACCCCAACCCCAGCAACCGGAAGCTAATTACAACCCAAAAAAAAATCAACAATCAACAAAAAAAATCTAAGCTCCAATGAGGCGTGAACTTCACGCCCATACGGCATGAAATTATTAATTCCGTAGTCCGTAATAACGGTGCGACACATCGACGACCGCGACAATTGAATGAGCGGCGACCGGACGGAGCGTTCGCCCAGCAATCCATTATGCAGATTACTGGTCCGATTGCGGCATTGTCGTCGCCCGCCAGTATTACGGACCCAATGCGTGCCCAATGCACGCCGACCTCCGCGATCCATTTTATGGATATTGCGTCGTTGGATTATCCATTGATTGATGACTTGCAACCGAACGCGAAAAGCTGATTTGGCTTGTTTTGTTTTCAGTCACTGTGGATTAATAAACAGTAACACGGAAACTGGGAATTGGGAGAGACAATCTTGTGTTTCATACAAATTGGATACGGGCGGGAAATTAAGGAATTAACTTTACCTTTGTATTTTTTAATTTATTTATTTATATACACGCAAATATTTAAAAATAAAAAGAACGAATTCAGATAAAAGAGCATACATTTGGCTGTTTCAACGGATGTAAGTAATATTAATACGTTATTATACTAATATTCATTTATGGTGTATTAGCTAATATTATTAAGTCATCTATTTATTATTAAAAAATGAAAAACTACTCTATTAAGTAAAGGATTTTAAGTCCATTCATCGCTTTACCTACAAGGTTGAGTAAATGTAAGACCTGCTTCCGAAGAAGCACTAACTCCCAAAGTGCAAACTTGACTTAGTTTGAGAGTTAGCAGATCATTTACTCTGTGGTACTGTACAACTAATCAACAATAGTTTTACATCATCTGCCTAGCCTTTTCTCAATTATATTGGGTTCGGCTTCCAGTCAAGCCGGATTTAGCTGAATTCCAGTATTTTAGGAGGAGCTGCTGCCTACCAGACCTCCACAACCCATTAACTGGGATAACACGGTACTTCATGGCAAGACTGGAGTCATATTAACTGGCTTCTGACTATCCGTAACGACTACCAAAGATCTACAAATGACAGCCGGGACCTACAGCTTAACGTGCTTTCCGAGGCACGGAGGAATCTCGTTATGTTAAGATAGTCACCCAACCACAGACCAACCTAGGCAAGCGTTGCTTCACCTTGAAGATCGACCTGTGCGGCTTTTATTATCTAGCCACGAGCTCCACCCCCATAGTTATAAATTATTAGAAAATAAAAATATTTTTATTTGAAGACCTTTTTTGTAGGTTGGTAATTATGCAATGACTTTTGCCGTTTCACCTCACTCCGGATCCGGACCATGGCTGTAGGAAGGCCAGGTGTGAAAGGTTGTTGCTGCCGATCACTCCCACCAGAACACGGCGGTGCTCTACCCAAGCGGGGTTTACCTTTACCGTATGAGTAATTTGTTTGTATTGTACTTTTTGTTAAGGGCTTAGTTATAGAAGCTTGCAACTGACGTATACAACATATAACATAATAAATTAACACACCTCCTCTTGGGGAATCATTGTACTCATAATTATGAACAACTTTTAGTATGGGACCAAACCTGAAATCGAGAAAAAATAATAAAATAAGCTGTTTGCTGCAGCGTTGCTTAACCTTGAAGATCGAACCGTGCGGTTGCACATTTTGACGAAATAAGCGAACATAAATGTATGGAACAGCTGATTTTTTTTTCGATTTCAGGTTTGGTCCCATACTAAAAGATGTTTCATAATTTGATGAGTACAATGACCCCCCAAGAGGATGTGCATTAATTATATGTTATATGTAGTATAGAACCTCGTACCAGGCGTATAAAAAGCTAGTTACTTCCACTTTCACTTCACTTACCTAGTCTTATGATAGGACCTAGCTAGATTTCTATCTAGGTCCTATCGTAGCGCACCTCTAGGAGTACCCCGCTTGGAAAGATCTAGCTTTCCAAGTGGGGTACACCTAGGGGTACGGTAGACCGTATAAGTCCTTTTTGTTTGTATTGTACTTTTTAGAGACGCAGTTATAGAAACTTGCAACTGGAGTATAAAAAGCTAGTTTAAATATCCCCTTTCACTTATCTAGCCATTAACTTACGATAGGACTTAGCTAGGGTCGCGGGAATCCGCACAGGACCGGTCGCTGTGGCGACGCTTGGGTGAGGCCTATGCCCAGCAGTGGACGTCTTTCAGCTGAGATGAGGATGATGATGATGAGGACATAGCTAGAAATCTAGCTAGGTCCTATCGTAAGTTAATGACTAGCTTTCTAGCTACTAGACTAACAACTAGACCGAGGTTCTAAGACTACGCATGTTTCATAGGTGCTAAGTTATCGTTGTGTGCTCAGCTCACATAATGACGAAGATTCTGACTAAGTATGGATTCCGTGAAACATTCATTAGGTACGGTAAAAGCCGCGGGGTAGTTACAGAGTCAGTTACAATTTGCTGGCCGTAACTAACGTCATAGAAGTTCAACTATTTGACTAGTTACTCTTGTATTAACACAGCTTAGTTGGTTTAATATAATGTATAATTTTGTATGAGAAAGGTCTTTTGAAGGACGAAGTCAGAAAGGGATGATTTGTGTTTGACAGTTTTGGGAAAAAAATGTTGGTTTGACATGTAGACAATTTAGTTTTTTTAAGTCACTGGGTTTTTTTAAGGCCTAAACCAACCATGTCTAACTTACCAAAGTAAGCATTTTCCTGCAGCAATCAATTTTGGAAACAAACGGATAATAAGAGCCGTTCACTATCTAACTCTAGAATGACTTTTTCACAGATGGCCATTTCATAGGGTTAGGATAACTTAGAGGATTATATTGGTTATTTTTCCGTAATAAATACGAATTACGTTCGCAAATCTTATTTAAAACAATTTACAACTTGAACCTGGCCTTTAAAACTTAAGAAAATTTAAATTTTACCGGCAGAACCTTAGCATTAGGATTTGTGGTAGGTCATCAATAACTTTGTGTTTCACATGGCTGGTTTAAAAAATAAATCTTCAGTTAAAACTTTAGATTTTTACTTCGATACTCCATGCATGCTACTAAAGTAGTAGATAAAAACGAGAGGTAAGGAGAGGTCTGACCGCTAGCGCCGCCGGCCGCGGTGGCGAGCGCGGTCACGCCTGCGTCTCCCAATCCCCGCGGATTTAGTTTACCCCGATGCTTCGGCTCCACTTCATCCCCTACCGAGGCTGGAAGTCATGAATACATAATTATTTCTCGGCTATTAATATTTTTACCCGCCCCCGTGGCGTTGATTGCCTTTTGAATTTATTACTAACCTCGCGATAGGCCATTTTCGTATTTATTAAGACCACCTGCCATGCCCACGGAGCGGTACTCTCTGAGTGAATTATGAGCCAACGGATTTTGCTAATAGAATATTTTATTTCGCCAGTCTCTCTGTGGCTAAGCGGATTTATTTTCGCGATTTTCGTACTGCAAGTATGGAGTGGAGTTTCGGATAGATTTGATATCCTTGTGAGTGGGTAATGCGAGCCGATTGCGATTTTAAATTTGTAATGCGGATTTGAATATGACGCGGTTTGGTGTACGAAATACGGATACGTGGATTAAGAAGTAGTTAAACAGTATGATGATTTGTTAGAAGGGCTGCGGATTGGAGGTCAGAGCGACTACTACATCAACAGGCCAGTCAAACTAAAAAATACTGTGAAATTGACAGAAAGAGAGAGAGAGTGGAAGTTTAGTGTCAGAAGTTACTTGATGAATTCCCACGTAATAAAAAATAAAGTAATTTATTAGAAGACTATCTTCTGCCAGCAGCTTCGTCTGCGTGAAAGAAAAAAAAATATGTGCCTATGTTACTCAGTGATAAAGTAGCATACTACTGGTGAAAGATTTTTTAAATCGGTCCAATAGTTATTGAGTTATAGGTATATGTACTATTATTAAATTCATTACAAAAAAAAATACAAAACTTTCTAATTTACCCAACCACTAAGTCAAAGACATAGGATTTTTTAAGACACTACGAGTACTAACGGCAATCTCCACCAAGATTCTTCATATGACTTACCACGGCCCTGAGAGACTGAAGGAACACAGGTGGGTTTAGTCAGCGTGATGCACAACGCTCAATTTATGTGACACTGCAACGTTGTCAAGTGGAGGGCATTGTGACCGCGTTGCGTGTCATGTTGCAGGACATTTTGACCGCGCCGCGTATCATGTTGCAGGACATTTTAGACCCCTTAATTATCTAAGAGATTAAAGATCTGGTGGGAGAAGTTCTTCGATGAATTCTCACTTTAAAAAAAAACCATAACGTTACTCTTATTCGGAAAGGCAACCCATACTTCCTTGTTAAGTAAGGTAGGTCATGTATTGAATGCTTATGGTTTATTGACTCAGGGTTAAGATTACCGATTTAATATTGGGGCGGTATGAGCTGCATATTGAGCACTTTTTAGCCTATGCCCATTGTCAATAACTGTGGGACTATTCATAAATATATATGATGTTATTTTATATCAAGTAGAGAGAAGGCATACGCAGGCAAGATATTAAAGTTTATAAAATATAGCCTAATTTAAATACTGTTAAGCACTGTCCCAGATATCAATCGGTTATAATCTTTAACAAATTGCCTTTAGATCTAAAAAACGCTATATACTCTAGCTCTTTTAAAAAACAACTCAAAAGATTCGTATTGAACAAGTGTAATATATAAGTACTGCTGACGATTTGAGGTAAGAGTAAATTAAGAAATATTATATTCATTTTATGTTTGTGCATTGCTGTAATACCTATTTAACATGTACCTATGTAATTTCAGATACAATTTATTGTTAATGAATAAATGTAAATGACTTTTTTAAAGTGTTATTTATTTCAACCAATATTGGATCCTAGAATTAGATTAAGTTAATAAATTATGAATTAAATTTGACATAGAAATATTTGTTCCGTGCGAGACTCGAACCAGGGACGGGACCTGTAGCGTAGTAACCAATCGGTAAACCACTGCGCCACCTGTGCCATCAACTCATCACTTCATCGGTGGGTTTTACTATATTATTATTAGAATATCATAAATCAGTTTGGTTGGCAACAATTATCGAAATATTTTAAATAAAGCTACAACACACTAATATAATAAATGCGAAAGTTTGTATTTATGTGTTTGTTTGTTACTCATTCACGCTAAAACGTTGAGACCATGTCCAGGGAAGGTACATTCCCTTTTCTTTCATATTAATCCTCACACAATCCATCTTTTCTATGGCCTCTCTCTTCATCGCCATCCTCATCTTTAACGCTCTATAAATGCATCCTTCCACATTTTTAATCCCTATTTACATATTTTTATAAGACATTTTATTTTCCCTTCTGATAATATCCTACATCCACGCGGGCGAAGCAACCAGAAACTAGTAAACAAAATTTTTATAATAGCAACATTTCATTACCAGTGAACGCACTAACATTTCCAGCCAACCAACCAGCTTCATTTTATTTCCAAGCGAGTGCAACCATCTCTTTGTACGCGCTCACAGTCGGTAAAACAGTTAGCACTTATATTACCGACCTCATTCTGTTAATGAGAGCAATCCACAAACATTTGCGGATGCACTGCTGTTTATCAGTTAACTGGCAACACTTTGCAATCAGGACGGTGCCCAATACCGGCAGTATGTACTCACGGAAAATTGATATTGCTAGCTTAGAGCCGAATGGTGGACGGTGAGCCATTTGCTGTTATGATGTATTGTTTTATGAAGCTACTCGTTTTTGCGAGCGGTTTTGCTTTTGTAAAAGGAGGAAAATTTTCTAATAACAACAATAAAATACGTTCTTTATAGATACATAATAAGGTTAATAAAATCTCATGGATCGGATTCCGAAAGGAAGCTCGAGACCCCAGATCGAAGGCAACGAAGGAATGGGGTGGGGTTTAGTCAATAAA
Source organism: Mythimna separata (assembly GCA_030763345.1). NCBI lineage: Eukaryota > Metazoa > Arthropoda > Insecta > Lepidoptera > Noctuidae > Mythimna > Mythimna separata. The sequence goes on along the minus strand of CM061171.1, from coordinate 18,602,857 downwards.
AATCTGACACGCTTCGCCCAAGAGCGGGAAAGTCATTCAAATGATTCCCCACTTGTAAAAAAAAGCTTTTATGGGCAAGCTAGCAATTTATGAGGCCTCTGACTCTTGTACTAGGCAGACCTGTAATGACCTGTATGTCGAAAGTGAGCCCCCATTTCCCATTTTTCTAAAGGAACTTGCAATAGATGAGTCTTCAAATAACTACTCCCGTGAATGGAGTGAGAGAGATGATAATCTCTCTCACTACGACTGACGATACGACTGTTACTGAATAAGAATAGAATAGAATAAATGTTTATTTGTCACAACACAAAACATATGTCGAAGCAAAGTCAATTTATAAAAAGTTAGCACTTACACGAATACAATAACAACAAAAAAAACACAATATGTAGGCAGTTAGACAAAAACTCAAAACATTTCATTAGAAAACTTTCTTTTAATTTATCTCGCTGCCTTTGACTTTGTGCCTTTTGCCATCATCTATTTTGTAAGCCTAGCGCCTATCTATTCCACTGCCACTTAAGTTTGGCGAACCTACTCATTTCAGTAACAGACATTTTAAAACTTAAATTGTTTGCAACCATTCATAGAAACGATCTACGAACACTTTCAGAAACCCCCTGCTGCTACAAATTACGGAACTTTAAAGTACCAACCCATGAATATATTTCACCTTCACAACGGACCCACTGAAAACAAAACTAACCGAAACACAAGAGTAATAAAACTAAAACCCATCTACTGGAATCGCAATACATTAAAATCTACACTGGAATCCCTAATTCCCTTGATATACCTGCTCCCAGGGTTCCATGTTTAATTAGGCGCGAACAAATACGTACGATGAACAAATGGCCCCGGGCTAGCTCCTTTGTTCTTCTCTGTACGTCGCTGGGTTATTGGGAAATCAGGTTTTTGGCGAAATTACTAAGTTTCAGTTTTATTGTACTGTATGGTGACGGACGTAAAGAATTGCACCATTGTTAGTGTCGTAAGAGGCTACTAAGGGATATATTTTAAAACCGTTCGTATTATTAAGCACCTCAGGTCACCGCGTGGTGGCGGGTAAACCATCAGCAACCGCATTCTCAAGGAGAGTTAGTGTCAGGCAGGTAGCCGAATATAAAACGAGCCTACTACTATAAGCTGACTAGAATGCGTTATGAAGATCGGTTTATTATAAACTAACACTGAATTTCTCGAAAATACAAGTTTTTTTCAAAATAATCTGGACAGTTTAAAAAAAAAGTTGGGGAAGACCATTGGAAACATGAATGCTAATAGGTTATTCTAAGAGTCGGTTCATAATATCACATTCTAATAATGATACTTATCTAATGATAATCTGTAATGTAATTTAATTCTGTGTGACTTATAAGAATTACCTTTACCTATAAATTACTATATCGTCTATTTTTATACCCTGAGACTAAATTGACACAAGTAATGTCAGACTTACTGTGGGAATGATGCCAGTTCTTTTGTGTTGCAATGTCATTTTATTCTCAGGTATAAAAAACAGACGGTAGTCATGATTATAGTAATATATAGGACTATATCTTTATTTAGATTGTTGAGCGCATGGAACGTATAGAACAATATGGCTAATAATAATGTGATCGGTGATATTGTGGTGGTGACTGGCTAGTGCCAATCAGCTAAATGATGGATCGCTCGTCTATTTTCCTAACCTAAATAAAGATCAAATTCATTGAAGGACGAAACTGCTTGTTGAAGCCAGTCTATTATAATTACGACATTCTTTCTTAGTTTCCAATGTTAACTATTCTTTCGCAGAAAAAAACAGGAACTTTCGCAAAACTACGATTTTTCCAAGCAACCTGCGACATATACATCCCGCAACTTTCTTGCGGCCGCAACGAAGCGACTTTGAGACCGCAACCCGCAACGTGAAACGGTTTAATTTTAATAATTCAGTGTAAAAGGTGCGTCTTTCGTTACCTCTCGTAGAAATAATGGGTGCGCGAGAAAGGTAAGTAATTATAGTGGAACAGTTTAACAAAGAGTAAGCAAGGGTTTGTAGAAGCGATTTCAGTAAGGGTTGTTTGATAAGGCTTAGTCGCAAAACGGCTCTTTTGTAAAATGTCTATCGTACTAGTAGATTATGATACAAGTGTGTAATGTTGGTGATTACGGTCGAAGCGATAATATTATCATAATACCTAGAAAACCACAGCGTGTTACTTCAAGTAGGGGTGGACTTAGCACAGCTCCACCCCGAACCACTGCCTCACTGAGATGACACGGACTCCCGTCATTATGATGAAAATGTCTAATGTTGGTGATTACGGTTAAGGCGGTATTAAGACACGAGCCGTGGCGTGGGTCTCAAGCAGTGATGCAGTTGTTTCTATGAAAACTGGGCCAACCTATCCAACGATACAAAACACATAGCTATTCGATGATTTTTTTTTTAAAGTGGGAAATCATCAGATTGACTTCTCCCGCTCTTGGGTGGAGCATGAGCGTATCAGACTTTTACTGAGTAAAACCCACTCCGTTCCTTCTCCTCCGGGCGATCCACACTATGGTGAGACCCAGGAGTTTCTCTATCCAGGCGGATTTGATACAGGAACCTCCCAAACTTACCATGTCCGGTGAGAACCTGCGTCATTCGGAAGGATTGGACGCCGTGACGTCTTTCCAACCACACTTCAAAGAGGACACTTTGTTTTTATTTGTTGTAAACTAGTGCTTGACTGTGATCTTAATGCAGTGATGCAATCGTCGATGGTGAGGCGCACTAGTTTATTAAGAGCCTATTCACTCTAGTCTTGAAGACACCCAAATTATAATCGGACGGGAAAACCGCAGCAGGCAAATTGTTCCAGTTCTTCGACTTAGCGATACGACTTAATGATGGCGTGCCCAAGCTATTGGAAGGTGGGCCCAAGATTTACATCCACCATTTGAATTTCTCGTGTAACACTCAAGCATTCACTTTAAACATCACCTCTTCAGTTTTAAAGTCGGTTAAACTTACGTAGCCAAAGTTTCGTACTTTTTGTTCGGTTAGACAAAAGTAAGCATGCGCTCTCATCTGCATACGACCAAGTTAACCATTTTAGGGGCCATTAAAAACTGCATAGTGGAAAGCGAAGTGCGCTTTGGGTACAACTAAATGCTAATTTGATAGTCGCTTTGAGTTCATTTACGAAATTTGTACATAATATTACAAGCTTCTGAGTTCTTGTCTTTTTGCGGTACTTTTACTTTCATTGGAAACTATTGAATTTTATTATACGGTATACAGACTTAAATAAAACAGTCATGATGTGACGGTAAGTCTTAGCTACAATTTAGTGATATCTAAGTAGAGAGTGAATAAGGTTACTTCTAAGAAAAAGTTCACGTAAAACAGGACATTTTTAGAGGTCTTTCCCTGGACTAGTTTTAGACAATTTTTTATTAATTTCAATAGGAACCTAGATAATATCCACAAGAAATCTGTGTATCTAAAGTAACTAGTTACTAGTTAGTTAGTTTCTCTACAGAAAGATTTGTAATAACTTCATAATCACGTATGATAGCGAATAAATGGAAATGTGTGTCAGATTGGCAGATCTGTAACAGTAATTGAGAAAAAAATGGCAAAAAGAATAACAAAATGTAAACCGTACTTAAAACAACATTAAATCCTACTTAAAAGATGTAAAAACCTCACATTAATAATCGCGTGACCGTAGTACAACTGACAGATAAGTATCTGCGGAGCTTTGTTCTTGCCGCCGTATTTATTTTGCGCTTATTTGCAGTTTGGATTTCATTTAGTTCTCTGCTTATTTAGGTCCGGTTCATTTAACTGAAATTTTGCTGCTTTACTGAGGAATAACTTGCTAAGTTTGAAGCGATATGGGCATTTGATTTAGCATATAATACACTAAAATTATTAACTTGTACATAATACTTATGTTTATCAATTGTCTAGTACTCATAGCACAAGCTAAATAGTGAATAGCTAAATAGTGAATAGGTAATTTCTAGGCAAAAGTTCACGATATTCAGAGGTCTTTACTGGACTAGTTTCAGACAATTTTTGATTTGGATTTCAATACGAACCTACACCAAATCCAGAAGATATCTCTCTATGTTACCAAAATATCTAGAGAAAGATGTTTAAAAACTTTATAATCACGTAAGATCAATTGAATCGAAATGTATTTCAACTATGAAAAGAATAAAAAAAAAATTCACAGAAAAAAAATGTAAACCGTACTTAAAACAACATTAAATCCTACTTGTAAGATGTAAAAACCTCACATTAATAATCGCGTGACCGTAGTACAACTGACAGATAAGTATCTGCAGGGCTTTGTTCTTGCCGCCGTATTTATTTTGCGCTTATTTGCAGTTTGGATCTCATTTAGTTCTCTGCTTATTTAGGTCCGGTTCATTTAACTGAAATTTTGCTGCTTCACTGAGGGATAACTTGCTAAGTTTGAAGCTATATGAGAGATTTGGTTTAATATCACACTAACAATATAATATACTTAGGGCCTGTTTCACAATGTCCGAGTAGGCACTACTCACTGAATAAATTAAAAAATGTGTCAGAATTTGTATGAAATTATCTGCCAAGTAAGATACTCGAAACTTAATCATAGGTGGTGAAATAGGCCCTTACAGTAGCAATGCCCAATGACGATAGGTTTTATTCGATTATTCGAACATCTCGATTGTTTGTTTCGATATTGACTCGAGTCCGACTCGGTTTGTTATTGTGAGTTTCACCACGGTGTCAGTAACTGATATTTATGATTGATATTTACTGATGATTTGAACAATCGACAACTAGCGGTCCATTCTCTTTTCTTTTCTCCTTCCGCAGATCTATTGACAGAAATTTCTTTAGAAATAACATATACTCGTACTTACCTAAGTATTAATGTCTATTATGTATCCTCTTTTTCTTGTACAAAAATAGCAAAATAAACAAATAAAATAATAGAAATGGTAATGTATTTAAAACTGCCTTACGATTCTATTTTAACAAGGATAACAAGGTAAAACCAATGAGCCAGCGTAAAAACCATCAACTAAAACCCATCCATAAAATAAATACTTTATTTACCTTTGTCAAGCTTAGCATTAAATTAAGGCTCTACTGATTATCTCCAACACATCACACGTCTTTTGTTAAAGATTCCACCGCTATTATTTATGCAGCATCCCATTATGTGTTCCTTAATAATAAAGACAAGGCATCTCGTAATTTTCATCAGCTTAAGGCCGGGACTCTACCAAAGCAGAGATATGTGGTGTGCTGTGCGAGAAGAGATGTTTTTCAGCTCGGGGGACTCCACCAAAGCGGAGATGTGAGCAACACTATTACATCTCTCGTCTCGACTCTCGTCCGCGCACAGCACACATCTCGGCTTCCATCGCGCCATACAAATATTACACATCCGCACAGCGATATCCACTGAAGCTGAGCGGAGAGGAGAATGTGTCAATATCACAATTCTATTGGTTGTTTAAAAAACATCTCCTCTCCGCTCGTCTCGTCTCCGCTTTGGTGGAATCCCGGCCTTAAGACTTTGCCTGCAAGAGGACTTAGTCAACTTGTGAAGTACAAAGCCTTGACTACTAGTACTGTACAAAATTAGCAAATTCATTCACTGGCCAGGGTTTAATTTTGAGTTAGTTGATTTAAATTAGTGTTGATGGTTTGTTTAGTAGCGTCGTTATTGTGTGCTTTGACCTGTTGTGCCTTGAAATCACCTTGAAACCTTTCACCGTATCGTCAACTAGCATCATTCCATGGGTTTGCTTCTAGTGGCTGGTGTAGAAACTGCGAATTTGACGAAAAAATTTACAGTTTCTTAAATAGTTGACTGTTGGCTTTTAACTCTTAATTGATTTTCGTAATCGTGTAGCGACATCTGTGACCCAACATAGGAACAAAAATTCTAAATCGTTGCATCGCGGTATATGAAAATAAGATCCATTTTCCCTCATTTACAGGAAAGTAGGCCGCTTTCTTATCATAGGCGAATTTCAAAGATACGCTTCTTCCGGTAGTTGGTCGCCACTCCAGAACTTTTAGCCCCCATCGAGCATCAGTTCCGCGAGCAATGTGCCCTGCCCACTGCTACTTAAGTTTAACGATTCTTGGGGCTATGTCGGTAATCTTAGTTCATTTCTGATGTGATCACGCAATGAAACACCGAGCATAACCCTTTCCATAGCCCTTTAGGGGACTTTAAGCTTTGGTCCATTGTAAGCGATCACGTTTCGGAGTCATATGTCATCATTGGCGACATGCACTGGTCATATACTTTTGTCCTACACTGCGGTATGACGAAAAAGTACCGCGCTGCTTCCCAAACGCTGTCCCACGCTTTGGAGCCATATATCGCTAGCAACTGGCAACACACGCCGGTCATAGACCGTCCAGTCCGGTCCGGTCATAGATCGTCTTTTCTTTCGACTTTTTCTCGATCGACTTTTGTCTTGAGACACTGCGGTGTACTGGACGAGAAAATACCGCGTAGACTCCCGAACGCTACCCAGCCGAGTCGGCTTCAACGATTGACCTTTTCAATCAAAAACAAAAAAACTAAATTGCCGAAACTGCACTACCCAATCTAAATTAAAAGAAAACAACGGCTCCAACGTTGTAATAACTTCTCGTATTTGTGTAGATCTATTTTCATTTAATACTAGATAGTATTCCATTAAATTTTGTAACGTTGTGATAGTCGACCACTAGGTACTCCTCCGGTTTAGTTGGTATCGCCTGCCCTCCGGCAAAATACCTCCAACAGAATGCTTTGTGAATTTAACTTAGATTTCAGAAGTAAACTCGGCTAATTGGAATATATATTTGAAATAACATGTTTAAGTGAAGTTGGCTGTTGTTTTAATTCGTTACCTGACCTTAGGAGGGACGTCTCTATTTGATATGGAAATAATAGCTAAGTAATGATTATTTTAGAGGTGTTTTTTTAGGAGATACAGTGTGGGGTTTTAGCTGCCGGATGTTATTAAACTGAAAAGGTTAACTAAAGGTCGGTCTTCTCCCTCTAATGAGAAAGTGAAACTGAGGTAGGTATCTTTATTTACTTATTTCATTAAGGTAAATTAGACATATGTGCCCTAGTCGGTGACGTGCCCCAATTGCAAAATAAAGACTCGCATTTATTTGGTCCAAATTTAATCCGATCTACTAGTATAATACTAGTAGATCGGATCGGCGATGTTTAGTGTTTGACGGAATTTAAAAGATTTTATTACATTTAATAACTGTGGTACCATAATATTCCATTTAGTCAAAAATGACAAGAATAATATATTAGGAACATCATAAAACATCTCCATTTCCTCTCAGTCAAGTCACGACTAACACCTACATCACGTAAGATGGTTCGCGACAAATCGCGCATACTCCTCACGGAAACCAGGTTAAGCCTTCGACCGCCGCTGTCATCACGGACCGGTTCCAAAGTATACACGCTGGCCAAAGTTTGGAGGAGTTTGGACTATTAATTGTGAAATCTGAACATATTGAAAGCGAGATCATATTGATAGACTGTCCATTTCTTTATTATTTATTCTTTATTGTACACAACATTTACAAAAATAAAATAGGACAATTTATGTACACAGGCGAGCTTAACCCACAATTGGGTTTTCTTACAGCAAACCTTCATTCCTTCATTGTATTTATAGCATGAGTTTGTTAGGAATGTAGCAAACACGGAAATAAACATGAAATGGACAAATCCGTGGCTGGCGTGAATACGTTGACAAGTCGACTTGTATGATTTTTTTTTTATTGGCTTAACGCATTCTACGCACTAGGAGTTTATAGGAAAAAAATTGACACATCCGTATGTATCTTAATTTCGGAGCAATCGACGGTGGTAGTATGTTAACAACTCTCATTTTGGCGTGTTTTTGTTGACAACACCTTATGTCAAATTACCGATTTACTTATTTTTATGATAGAACTTTGATATATCATTTTATCAATATATGCTCAGTGTCCAAAATAATATTCATTATTTGATAAGTCAAGTTATACACATTATAATTTCCTTTTTTTCCTAATTATAAATTGACAAATTGAGATGTCAAGTTACAGCCAACGTAAGTTTGGTATCATAAATGTAACAAATATAGTTATCACTTAATGTAACACACATAAAATACTTCATCATTAAATGGATATGTTTAGTTGTCAACTTTTGCACCCAACTTGTATTAAAAATAATCGAGTTGTCAACATTGTGCACCGGTAAATCCCCTCTTTGAGGAGTGGTTGGAAAGAGGTCACGGCGTCCTCACGTTCCGTATGACGCTGGTCCTCAACGGGCACGGTAAGTTCGGGAGGTTCCTGCATCGGATTCAGGTGGAAAGGACGCGCGGGTGTTGCCACTGTAGAGGTACACACCACACTGAGCACACCGTAGAGATGTGTCGCGCTTGGGTGAGCACCACCGTGTACTTGTGGAGGCTATCGGTGACGACGGCCTCTCGCGCCGGGCCCTAGTATAGGCCATGGTTGGAAGCGAAGAGGGGGTGGCGGGTGGTTGCCTCCTTCTACGAAGCAGTAATACTAGCAAAGGAGGCAGCCGACCGCGAGCGCGAGAGTGAACGGCCCTAACGACCCGCCGCCACCGGTATCCCGATCCCGATTTCCCACTACCGTAGGCGCGGGCTTGCGGACGGCGAGTACTGGGTAGCTTGCCGTCCGGCAGTCCGGTGTTAACCCGAAAAGAGCCTAGTCGTCAACGGCGCGGCTATTCCACGCGCGCTTCAAGGAGATTTCAGCAAACTGTAGGGGCCCGGCAGCGCCGAAGCCTCTGGGGACAAGGATCGGAATTCCAAAAGGTAAGCTCGGTGTGCCCAGAGCGAAGGCAACGAAGGAACAGGGTGGAGTTTAGTCAGTAAAGTTTGACACGCCCTCCCGCTCCACCCAAGAGCGGGAGAAATCATTGTGATGATTCCCCACTTAAAAAAAACATTAAAGTGTACACGTACGATGTTATTAAATGCTAAAATTAAAGTTGCCGATGAGGATGGCAACATCCATTTGACTGCTGAGTTAATTTAACACCAATACCAAGCTGAAAAAGTTTATGCTGAAAACGTGTGGAAAACAGGATTGCGGTGGTCGCCTTGCACAAACTTGGGTATGGAGCCGTGGGTCATAGATACTCCAGACACTTCAAAATCTTGGTATCGGCCGTATGTTCGTATATCGTACTATCATCAGATACAACAACTCTTCTTTCCTAAAGAAACTGCTCAAAAAGTCAGAAAGGTACAAAGTGGTCATCAACTGTCAGTCAGCAACCAGCGTCAGTGATGGTTTGGTGGGGCATGTCTTATTAAGACGTCACAAAGCTACATTTTTGTGAAAAAGGGGTGAAAATTTTAGCCGAAGTGTATCAAGAGACAGTCTTGGATCGTGTTGTGAAACCTCTCAACAAAACACTTTTAAAAAATGTACCGTGGACTTTCCAGCAAGACTCCGCACCTATCACAAGGCACGAACTACCCAAGCCTGACTTGAACCAACATTCCAGACTTTATAATAGCTGAAGACTGGCCTTCATCTAGCCTAGACCTTAACCTTTTAGGCTACAAATTATAGTCAGTTTTAGAGGACATGGCTTATTCTTAACGACACGGCGACATTGAGTCTCTTAAAAAAAATCTGGAGCATACAGTGGCGAAATTTCCCAAGGAAACAGTGTTTAAATCCATAGATTCGTGGCCAGACCGATTAAGGACCTGTACAAAAGCCAAAGGCGGTCATCTTAAATAGTACAATATTCTTTTTATTTTTTGCCGAGACTTTAATAAATATGTACATACCAGTTTTAGTAATATTATATTACTTCATTATCATCACAATGATAATCGCATGTGGATCGAAGGAGAGGGAGAGGGAGGCCAAAGAAAAGATGGATGGATTGTGTAAGGATTGATATGAAAGAAAAGGGAGTTAGTGATAGTGTGACGGACGACAGGACACAATGGAAGAAGAAAACGTGTTGCGCCGACCCTAAGTGATATGGGATAAGGGCAGGAAGAAGAAGAAGAAGAAGATTATCATCACAATCAGTGCAGAGAAAAATAAGATTTAATGAACATGATTGATTTGATAGTCGACTCATTTAAAGAGTTTTATGTTAAATCAATTAAATATATTACTTTCAGCGTCTTCAAATTTTTTAATTTTCGCTCAAACTCATTTCGTCACATCTGATGTGACACAATTATTTGTTCCTTATTAATATGCCTTTTTTAATTATTTATAACTTTATTCTACGTACGTTTATAGATTTGCGCTGTTTCAATATATAATTGCTCCAGTTCAAAAGTTAAGTATAAATTAACATTTATTTATGTTCGTAATCTGTTCTCTATCTAATAACAATGACATGTTTGTCATTAAAATAACTTTTTTACATACTAATTATATACCTCTTGTACCATTTAGAAGGTGAATAAGTTGATAACTGTTGTGAATATATTGACAACTCGGTGAATAAGTTGATAACTCGTCGGTGAACGATTTGACATGTCTATTATCTTCTAAACTATGGGAAATTCCGTTTATTTACTGTTATCATTTGATAGGTGGTTTAAAATGATCTCCTAAAAACGTAAAACCCACACGATTAATTAATTTCTCGATTTACCAGAAGAATTCAAAACATTAAAATGGCCGTCCTGACAAATTGTTGTTTTAGACTTGTCAACGTATTCACGCCAGCCACGGAAATATGCCTAAGCGTGTCATCACTGTATCACCTACGTATCATCCTCGTATTATCCTGATCTCATCCCCGTATAATCCTGGTATCATCCCCGTATCATACGAGTATCATCCCAGTAACATCACAGCATCATCACCGTATGATACGAGTATCATCCCCGTAGCATCACCGCATCATCCGCGTGTCTTACCTATTTCCATTCTCTCGGGTTTATAGTTACACGATACATAATGTATCACCTGTATTTTCGTGTGTAGGAAACTGCTGACAGGGCTATTTATTATGTCTAATATATCTATTTTAGTATAAAAGGAGAAACTTACTGACTGACATATCAACGCATAGCCGAAACTACTAGGACTAAAAGCGTGAAATTTTGCACAGAGCTTCTTTTTATGATGTAGGTGAGCCCACACAAGAGAGAATTTCCCAAAATTCACCCCCTATGGACATGAAGAGGGGGTCCAGATGTTTTATGGAGAAACCTACTTTTACGTGGGCGAAGTTACTGGCATTATGTTTCTTCCGAAGATAGATGGGAGTATCGCTAATCCTCCTCGAATGTTCCGGAAGAAACAGAGGTTACTCCAAAATCTAAATCTAAAACCGTATACAAATCGAACATCGCAAGTTATTATCGGTTCATTGTTCTCAATACAGCTCTCTGTGCAACCCACACAATATTTCTAACAATGCCGGAATTGGCCGGGCCGGTTTATTTGCCGGGTAAACAGGACCGGGAGCAAACCGGCCGGTGCTAGCCCGGTACATGGACGACGCTCACTTCGTTGATTTCCAACCGAGAATTAAAACCGAACGGGTGAACAATGGCCGAAACGAGGGGTTACTACGAAGACTGATGCGCGGTTATTGCGATGAGCGGTCGAGTTGGATTTTTTTGGGGATGTTAATTCATTAGGGAAAGGTTTGTTTATTAATCGAATTTTTCAATAGAACAGTGGGCTTTGTGCAGCTTTAGAAGTGATTCCATAAGGTGGACCGATGCTCTGGTGCGAGACGCATAAGACCGGTCGTTGAGGCGACACTTGGGGGAGTCCTACTTCCAAAAAGGATATCTTTCAGTTGAAATGATGATGAATACGCAAAATCTGGTTAATAGACTTATCGATTCGTTAAACTGGCTATACTAAAGGTTTATATTTTTATTAAAGACGTTACTTGTGAGTTAAAATTACCAATTTCTACGACGCCGACGTTCAAAATATATTCGACAGTTATTTACTACGAGAAGACTGATGTGCGGATATTGCGATGAGAGGTCGAGTTGGATGTTTTTTGGGGATGTTAATTCATTAGGGAAAGGTTTGGTGTGTTTGTTTATTAGTCGAATTTTTCAATACAACTGTGGGATGTGCACAACGTTGGTCAGTCTCCCATAAGGTGGGCCGATGCTCTGGTGAGGGTCGCGGGAATCTGAGTGATACGAGACGCATTAGACCGGTCGTTGAGGCGACACTTGGGGGAGGCCTACTTCCAACAGCGGATATCTTCCAGCTGAAATGATGATAAATACGCAAAATCTCTTTAATATACTTATCGATTCGTTAAACTGGATTTACTAAAGGTTGGAATTGTTTTTAAATAAGTTACTTGTTAAAATTACCTATTTCTACGACGCCGACGTTCAAAATATATACAGTTATATACAACGAGGGGTTACTACGAAGACTGATGTGCGGTTATTGCGATGAGAGATCGAGTTGGATTTTTTTTGGGGATGTTAATTCATTAGGGAAAGGTTTTGGTGTGTTTGTTTATTAGTTGTATTTTTCAATACTACACTGAGCCAGTCTTCTAATGCTGTATCCAGATACAGCTGCAGCGTTTGAAGGCCTAGCACAAGGTGGACCGTAACCCTTGGGAGGAACCCGAGAATCTGAGTGGTATGAGACGCATAAGACCGGTCGTTGAGGCGACACTTGGGGGAGGCCTACTTCCAACAGAGGATATCTTTCAGCTGTGATGATGAGACTTGTCGATTCGTTGAACTGGCTTTAGTAAAGGTTGGTATTTTTTTTGTTTGTGTTTCAATGAAAGTAACCAATTTCAACGATTCAAAATATATTCGACATACAACGAGGGGTTACTACGAGAAGACTGATGTGCGGTTATTGCGATGAGAGGTCGAGTTGGAGTTTTTTTTGGGATGTTAATTCATTAGGGAAAGGTTTTGGTGTGTTTGTTTATTAGTCGATTTTTTCAATAGAACTGTGGCGTTTGAAGGCCTCTCATAAGGTGGACCGATGTCCTGGTGAGTGTTGCGGGAATCTGAGTGATGGGAGATATGTAGGACCGGTCGTTGTGGCGACAATTGGGAGTGGCCTATTTCCGATAGTAGATCATATCTTTCAGCTGAAATTATGAAGAAACGCAAACCTCTTTACTTGACTTTGTACGGATACCTCAATTCGTGAAACGGGCTTTATTAAAAAACTAGCAGCCCGTCCCGGCTTCGCACGGGGTAGACAATTATTTATTTTTGGAAATTTTTCTACACCTTCGGTTACATTGTTCAAATTTTACCAAGGATCCCTAATTTTTTTCAAAATGAAATGTAGCCTATGTCAAATTGGAAGAAAGTAGCATTCTATTGGTGAAAGATTTTTTTAAATCGGCCCAGTACTTTTTGAGCCTATTCATTACAAACATACAAAAATAGGTACAAATCTTTCCTCTTTATAATATTAGTATAGATTTGTAACTCCCATGACAAAAATGTCCCTTTATTCGAGAGGTACAACTTCCCTGAATATTACCAATTTTTACGATGTTCAAGATATTATATATCATTATATTTTACACCAAACAATAACAGCAAGAAAATCCTAAAAAAATCCTATCACAGCAAACCATAGCCCGCTTTAGATACCATACAAGAACAATGATCATTTAATTGGTGCACAAAACAGAGCCATTCCCTTCTGAACCCCCGTGCGTTAGCTCACTGCACCCCCACCCCCTAATAGCTATCGAAATACGATACAACCCCATAGTCACCCCCAGGTGCCTATTTTGGCAGAACAAACTCCAGTACTAAAACTAACCCATACGAACAAAACTCACAGTTTCAAAACCATTTTTAGGATTCCGTAGTCAAAGAATGAAAAAGCAATAAGGTTTATGGGTTTGAAGGAACTGTTTAGTGATGTACCGAAAGAATTAAAGAAGTACTATATAATAGGATTCAATAATTATTGGTCAGAGAATAAGCATTGCCATACAACGTGGCAATGCTGCCAGCCTTTTGGGTACTTTACCAGTCGACAGCAATGGGGAGAAGTTTTTCGACGCCATTCTTTAGGATAATTATTTATTTATTTAACCTATCACATACCCACAAAACGAGATACAATAGTAAAACAATAACAGCGCGGTCTCATAGGACCGGTCGGGGATTCATGAATTAAACATGTAGGTATGTCGCCAACATTACACGCCACATCTATGATAACATTACGGTACTTTTAATATAAACTCTTTGTATGTCATATTTCTTATACATTTCGAACTGTAATTGTTCTTATATGAAATTAAATTCTTTAAGCCTAAGCGTGGCAAGTCCCCTTGGCACTCTTAGGCTCTTAGGCTCTTAGGCTTAAAGAACTGTAATTGTTCTTATATGAAATTAAATTCTTTAAACCTAAGAGTGCCAAGGGGACCCCATTACTACTAAGCTTCTGCTGTCCGTCTTACGGTCTGTATGTAAGTCCGTCTGTCAGTGGGCCATATATCACAAACCGTTAGAGGTAGGAAATTCAAAATATCCCTGAATATGTATTTCTATTGCCGCTACAACAACACATAATAAAATAAAGTGATAATACAACAAATGTTATTTTTAATACAACAAATATTGTAGTACGGAACCCTTCATGTGAGAGTCCTTGGCCACTTTTTTTAACTGACCAACTCCGAAACCATTGTAAAGTTATACAATATACTCTGTGTGCCCACAGTATCGATGAAATGTTCCAATGAAATTTTGATAATTCATAATGCATACAAACCTTTATGAAAATGGCAACTTTTACCAACTGTTACGGCATGGAAATATTGAATTTTAGAACTAAATAAACTACGCTTGTCGAAGGTTTAATCATGGAAATACCGCATCGATTTTCTATATGTTGCGGTTTCATGAAAAATTTGAACAGTTTTAGATATGCGTTGTGATTTTTTCTTTTGTAGTTCTTTTCAAACGGGTAATGAAAATGCTTGTCTTTTACGAAAATTTTCGTATTAAATAATAGTGACATAGAAAATGAAAAAATGATGGCAACCATGAATTTGCGGGATTGTTCAAAAGAGTAACCGTGGCCCTGAAAAAGGAAGGGAAACTGAAGAGACAAGTGGATTTTAGTTAGTAAAAGTATGACAATCCCTCAGGCACTGCCCAGAGCGGCAAGAATAACCCAATGATTAGGATTACCCACTCCAAAAAAAAAGACATGAAAACAAGCTTACAAATTTAGTTTTTTATGGATTCCACTTTTTTTTATTATGTGTATTGGTGTTTGGGCACTATCTCACCTGATGGTAAGCGATGATGTGACCGACGATGGAGTACGCTTGACTCCAAGATCCCTAAGTTGTAGCTATCAGGAAACATAAATACTTGCATAGGAAACCTAACCTAAACCTAAATGAAAAGTAGGTACCTATGGAACTGTTTATGTGTGTTGCTTTTCTGACCCTCTTGTTGTAAGTACTCAGTTTCAAATGACTTTTAAGATTACTATTACGTAAATTTTCTTTTAGAGCCGTGAAAAATATCTCAGATATTGCAAGCTCTCATAAATCTGAAGGCTTTCAAAATTATACACTTTCTTTTGTCATTTATGCTCTTAAGAAAATTCACTCCCTTTCCAACACTCGGGAACAGAATATTAGTATTATTACTTTTTCTTCGCAAACACTTTGCCTAACTAGTACATTTAAAGGAAGTAGATACATTTTTTGTATACAAAATAAAGTAGTGCTTGACTGCAATCCCGCCTACCAACGATTGCATCACAGCTTACCATCAGCTGTGATGCAATCGTTGATGGTGAGGCTCACTAGACTATTAAGGTGGGCGCGACGTTAGAATTATCCATACAAACGTAATACCAAAATCATTTGAAATTTAAGCATATTTACACCATAATATGATGTTATTCGGATTCAGACAATAATTATCTAGGTTCCTACATCGTCTTTTTGTTGAAAAACTTACCCCAAACGAAATTTAAGCGAATTTAAATTTGCACATTTTCACAGCGAAAATGTCATGTTTTTATTTGGTTTTTTCTATATTATAAACAACAATATTTCAAAATATCTTTCCGTAGGAACACAGATATTATTATCAAGTTATAAATACTTGAAACAATATTGGAAATACATTTATTTTTCATTCATCATTTTTGGTATTACGGAACCTCTCCCAAATTTCCAATAGTTTGTATTGCTATCACAGCAAGCAACTGTCAGTGTGCGGATGATGACTGTACTCCAGTCGGTGTGTCCAAGAATTGTTTATACTATCTGGATTGCTTCCATCAACCTCAAAAACGTATTTTTTTGCGTCTCAACTCGAGATAGCGCGCGGTCTCCGCAGGCCTCTTAAGAGCCTATTCACTACCGTTGAAGACACCCAAATTATATACACATATGTTCCATTTGAGATTAATATACGAGACGATTATCCATTATTCGATTAGCACGTATATACGTAGAATGGCCTATTAGGCCTGATGCATTAGCTTAATACGAATGATTATTCATGACGATTTGTGAGGTTAAAACTCAATATAACATGTAGATCAGATAACATAGCTACGTTTTATAATTTAATGAGTGTTTATATATGGAAAAACGATCCTCGTTTTAGAAGATGATGTTTCATTTGTGTAACGACAGTGACGGGTGTCTGTTTCATGGAGGTGCTACAAGGTATGAACTTTTCGATGTTTACAAGGTAAATGCTCTTCTGTCTCCTTTTTGTGGAATACCTATAAGGTTTTTTTTTCTAACTACTTACTTACACAGCTTCTTTGTTCATAGAAAGTAAAAGTATCTCTTTTAAACAGAACTTAGTGTTAAAAGTATACTTTGGTCTCACACTTTTTTGATATTTGTAACTATTATCACTATTTTTGTTTTGTAGATTACAATTATATTTTTGACATTTGTAATGGTAGAACCTGAATATATTTGTTTATATATTATTTAACTTGACATACGATATATAAATGGAGATTTGCAAAATATAATTCATAAAAAAAACGAATAAGTAATTCGTTTGTCATCCAATGGATGCAAAACACAGGACCAGATGTTGTGGTGACACTTGGGGAGGCCTATGTCCAACAGTGTAGGTCTTTCTACTGAAATGTTGATGACGAACTCCTTTGTAAATCTACCTAAACTTTGGTGCGTATTTCTCTACTCTAAAGTTCTTAAACCAGTTTTGCAGTCGTCCTTTGCTTTATCAAACCAGGCAGTGTACCCATCAGTAAATCCTCACAAATTAAACTGCAAAACTTGCTAACCTGAAAATCATGAAATCCACATCATTAGACGCTGCATTTAACCTACAATTCAGCTGAAATAGTTCAGGCATCATTATCATTTTGTTATTGTACACAAAGTGTATAATTTACCCGTAATTATGGTAATATGGCGCCTCATCAAATATTCATGAGTTCAAGGCGATTGGCGCCGAGATGTCATCGATATCGAATCAATTGCGATCGCTAAACAATTGTTGTGATTGAAATAGAAACTGGACGTTTAGGAATTTGCTTTATAGGTCTCATCAGGACCGTACCATGATGTAAGGGCCAAATAGGTGTAGCTCCATGGATGGAGCTACACACCCTATTTGGGTTTGGGTTTTTTATCTTAAGGTGGCCGCGACGTTAGAATTATCCATTTTGTATGGATAATTCTAACGTCGCGGCCACCTAATATTGGTAATACCAAAATCATTTGCAGTTTAAGCATATTTACACCATAATATGATGTTATTCGGATTCAGACAATATTTATCTAGGTTCCTACGTCGTCTTTTTTTTTAAAAAACTTACCCCAAACGAAATTTAAGCGAATTTAAATTTGCACATTTTCAGAGCGAAAATGTCATGTTTTTATTTGATTTTTCTATATTATAATCAACAATATTTCAAAATATCTCTTCGTAGGAACGCAGATATTATTATCAAGTTATAAATACTCAAAACGATATTGGAACTACATTAATTTTTCATTCATCATTTTTGGTATTACGGAACATCTCCCAAATTTCCAATAATTTGTATTGCTATCACAGCAAGCAACTGTCAGTGTGTGGATGATGACTTTACTCCAGTCAGTGTGTCCAAGAATTGTCTATACTATCTGGATTGATTCCATCAACCTCAAAAACGTATTTTATTTCGTCTCAACTCGAGATAGCGCGCGGAGTTCGCAGGCCTCTTAATTTTCCAATAATTGTATTGGTGTCACAGTGTGTGTGTATCCATGCGTACCTAATACATATAATATTTTTCTAACTTTCTATATAGCTGTCAGACTTTTACTGACTAAAACCCACCTGTGTCTGTCTTGTAGTTGCTTTCTAGGTATGTTCTTTACTG
Source organism: Mythimna separata (assembly GCA_030763345.1). Taxonomy (NCBI): domain Eukaryota; kingdom Metazoa; phylum Arthropoda; class Insecta; order Lepidoptera; family Noctuidae; genus Mythimna; species Mythimna separata. The sequence continues at coordinate 18,584,460 of CM061171.1, read as the reverse complement.
TACAACAAAATTAAAAAGATGCATTGATTGATTGATAATCTAGGGCCGTAAGCCTGCCATGATATCTTAGAGTTGTCAATATTCTGATGCTAGGGAAGGAGGCGGCCGCACGCGCGAGAGCCAGGCCCTCGCGCACCACCCACCGAGATCCCGACCCCGACGACCAATGGGCTGCTCAGCAGAGTCGAAACCTACTAAGGCCCTGAACGAAAGAGAACCTTGGAATTAAGGCAAAGAAGGAACAGAAGTGGGGTTTAGTCAGTAGAAGTCTGACACACCTGCAGTTACTTTGATGATTTTGCAGAAAATTAAAAAAAAATAACCATAATTTTGATGAGGCTGAAAGACAGAACTGTACAGGACGAATACGAGGAACTCCTGATTTCGCAAATGCCAATCGCAGGCATCGCATTGTACAACCTCCTGATTGACAGTTGAGGATCGGATTACTGACGTAATGGCAAGGGGGGAAACTGGTCGAACTTACTGTTGTAAACTGAAAGGTACTACAGTATACACGGTTAATAATATTATTACAACTAAAGTAATTAGCTTACATTGAATAAATCCCCTTCATAGTACGCTCCGTGGCTACCTATACGCACTATGCACTTCAGTGCTAAAGTGCATGATGCACATAGATTTTTATTTCTAACATTCCGACAATTGATTTCTATATAATAAAAAAACCGTTATCCCACACTAGATACTTCTGTTATTCTGTATCGTGGTAGGTGTTTTCACAAAGATGTTCACTCACATGCACAAGACATCCTGAACTGGAACACCTATCTGGAGGCTATTTATGAATACAGCATCTATGCTTATGGGTGAGAGATTTATATAATTAGCTATTTCGAACTAGCCCGAAATCCTATAAATGATGCTGACAGTTCATTAAAACGCTCTCGCTCCGGGCTGGGTTCTTAGTGGGCTGCTAGCTACTTATAACTCGACGTCCAACGAACTACGGTGACTGACGGTAGCCCTATAACTCAGGCCGTAAGCGTCTCCTACCGGTTCACATATTCACAATTCCAGTCTAGATATTCGTATATCATTTATCCGAACGCGTTCTACCTATTAGATACAGACATAAGTTGAAAGGTTCATCTGAAAGCTTAACTAAGCGTACCTACTAAGACTTAATCATTCAAAACCGTTAAATGCTTCTTCCAAAACTCGGATCAACATCTGCCTAGCCTTTTCCCAGGTATATTGGGGTCGGCTTCCAGTCAAACCGGATTTAGCTGAACACCAGTATTTTACGAGGAGCGGCTGCCTACCAGACCTCCACAACCCATTAGCTGGGGTAACACGGTACTTCATGGCAAGACTGGAGTCAGATTTACTGGCTTCTAACTATCCGTAACGACTGCGAAAGAGCTTTAAAAATGACAGCCGGTACCTACAGCTTAACGTGCTTTCCGAGGCACGAATGCATGTTATGTTAAGATGGACATTCATCTACAGATCAACCTTGGCAAGCGTTGCTTAACCTTGAAGATCGATCCGTGCGGCTGTTATTATCTAGCCACGAGCTCCTCCAAACTCGGTCTAGATACTCGTATATATCATTCATCTGAACGCGTTCCACGTATAATTAGACACAGACACAAGTTGAAAGGTTCATCTGAAAGCTTAACTAAGCGTACCTACTAAGACTTAATCATTCAAAAGTGACAGTTCGGGCTGAGTCTTTATCGGATGGCGAGCTACGTAGTACTCGCTGTCCGCAAGCCCGCATCCACGGCGACTGACAGTCGCCCTCTAACTACTGACGCCCTGGGCGTCTCCAGGAGGATCGCACCCTACGTATGTTCACAAATTCAGTCTAAAATTCTAGATATATACCATTTATCCAAACGCGTTTCACGTATTAGACACAGACGCCAGTTGAAAGGTTCATCCAAAAGCTTAACTAAGCGAGCTGCCTACTTAATCATTCAAAAGCGTTAATTGCTTCTTCCAAAACTCGGATAATCCTGAATAAATCTTCTGTTCAAGCTAATGGTGCCTATATTTTATACATAGGAGCCTTGTTTTAGGCGTGTATGATTTTTTTATTGTTGTTTTTAAAAGGGAGTTCGTGTCATGTCTGTAACTTTGATTTTGTTGGCAGGTGTGTGTTGGAAAAACTCTGTTTGATTTGTTTTAAATGTTTCCCATATATTATGTAGCGTTGTATGTATCAGAGTTTTAGACACATAAGGACGCGAGAGTAATTGAATCTACGTTAATATGGCAATGGCGTTGTGATCCCGTCAGTCGTATGTCGAATTAAGACATTTTGTTTTGTAACAATGTAATTTCAATAAACTACTTAATATTATTGTGGTTGTAATAATTTGTAAATTAATAAAAACTGCTACATTATACTATTTACATAGTTAAAACACTATATTAGGTACCTATACACAATGTGTCTCGAAAACTTTAAACATTTACCTAAGTAGTTCGTAACATTCCTACTCAATTTCTGTACGCATTTTCATGAATTTTAGAGATCACTTTGAAAACCAGCAGTCCTGAAAGACGACATTCAAATAATGTTATTTTTAAAAAGTTACTTAAAAAATCTACATTAGTGAGTATATTCTGTGACACCCAATAGATATAAATGGCACTCGTCTCAGATACCCGCGAAACGAGACACAATAGTAAAACAATAACAGCGCGGTCTCATAGGACCGGTCGGGGATTCAAACGTTAAAACAACATCAGACACCAATGCACCCATAAACTTAACCATAACCTAAAAAAATAAGTCAATTATTTTGTTAATTATGCCCACAAATTCAAACAAAAAACAGTCTTTTAAAAATCCTTATCAGCTTCAAAAACATAACAAACGCGAATAATACACAACGTGTAATAAAGACTAGGTGGCGACATGGATAATAAAATAAAACATAAAGCATTTAGGCAAAGGTTGGCAACACTCCCCGAAACGCGTTTTAAATTTCGACCTCCTCGTAAAATGGGGCAATTGAAACGTTTTAATATTGCTCCTTGCGTAAATTTTTGGGGCCACTTTATACTGCAAAACCTTGCTTTAATGTTTACCTAATGCAACTATAAAACTTGCGCTTCGATACTCCACTTTGTCATAAAAATGGTTTTGAATGTAGATTTTATGCAATTCTTTCTTTTATTGGTAACTTTACAACTTAGTAAATAAAACTCTTTAGTCGTTTCTGTCTCTGATTTTAATTCTCTGGTCGTGAAGTTACTTTATCATACATTCTAGATTACGTTCCTTATTTTTAAATCTGGCCTTTTTGTTAAAAGCAACAAAAATGGAAAGTAGTTATATAAAAACATAATCATCTATTATCTAAGCATTTCCCAAATATGTTTGGGTCGACTTTAAAACGAACCTGAAAGCACCTGAACAATAGTACCATCTGTAGGACACGATGGAGCACACGGTTGAGGTGTGCCCCGTTTAGGAAGAGCACTTCCGTATCCTCGTGGAGGTGCTCGTCGGCGGCGACCTCTCGCGCTAAGCCCTGGTTCAGTCCATGGTCCGGAACTAGAGGAAATGGGATGCAGCCGTGTTCTTCTGCGAAGCAGTAATGCAAGCAAAGGAGGAAGAAGGAGGCAGACGGCGAGCAATGGGTAGCTAGCCGTCCGCTCGTCCTATAAAGACCGTGCCCGAGTCGTCGACGGCGCTTATTCTTTCACGCGCGCCTATTTTACTATTGTACCTACACAGAGTAACTGATGTTTACCTACAGAAAACTCATCCTTATACATAATTTAATTCCATTTAGAAAATACACGATTAACAATTCACTATTAAATCCTTACATCGTAAACGTCTATAAGTTAATTAATAATTCTTCACATTTAGTAAGCCATATTGTTATCGAAATTGGCCATCAGTTTAAGCTGAACGGATTTTGCCATTAGGTGTTATGAATAAGAGATGTGGTGCCTACGTGTGTGGGATGACTGACGAATTCTGTACTCGGCGTACCTGCTCTCATATTCTGCATATTATACGTGTTATTTTGTTTAGTAGTTTAAACAAATATGTATTATCCACTAGCTTCTGCCAGCGGCTTCACTCGCGTGAAAGTAGGTTTCTCCGTATAAACTTTGGAACCCCGTTTAATTTTTTCAGAGGGTGAGTTTTGGCTCGCCTTTCTTAAAACTGTTCGTGCTCGCTTATTTCTTAAAGGAAACCTTATGTAAAATTGCACGTTCTTAGTCCCAGCAGTTTCTGATATCAGTCAGTCAAAACTACGAGGGGTGTTCCAAAAGTAATGATAATCGGATATTTGTAAGGCACATAAAAATATGTTTTTTATTTTTTTTGTTTCCTCATATATCCAGTAATCCATCATAAAAAAATCATAAAAATAGGCCACGATTACAGGGAGTTACATTCATTTGAATATGAACAGTCAGAGAATAAACATCAAAATGGAGAAAAATTAAATCAGAGCTGTCATTAAGTACCTCTGTTTGAAAAAAAAATCTACCAGAGACATACAAAATGACATTGTGGAAACATAAGGGGACTCTGCTCCTTCATATTCCACAGTTGCGCGCTGATCAAAGGAGTTCAAGCTGGGTAGAACATCCACAGAAGATGAACATGGCGAGGGACGCCTATCCACGTCCCACACTGCAGAAATAGTCAAAAAAGTCGAAGATGTAGTATTGGCAGATCAAAGATTAACCATAAAGCATGTAGCTGAGGTCATAGGGATGTCATATTACAAGTTTTCAAAGAATCATTGTGAACAAACTGCATATGAAAAAGGTCTCTGCACGTTGGGTGCTGATAATGTTAACCGACGAGCTCAAATCAAAACGTATCGACATTTCGAGGGCGAATCTCGATAAGTTCCAGACGGATCAGGTTTTTTTTTTGTCTCATTTCGTGACTATGGACAAGACCTGGATCCACCATTTTGATCCAGAAACCAAACAAGAGTCTAAGACTTGGAAACGAGCCTCTTCCCGTTGCTAAAGAAATTCAATGTGTCAAGTTCGGCAGGAAAGGTTATGGCGTCCGTTTTATGGGATGCTGAAGGAATTATAATAGTGGAATACTTGGGAAAAGGAGCCACTATTATGGACTCTTAATACGCAGACCAAATAAGAAGATTGCGGCAGCTCATCATAGAAAAAAAACGACGCAAACTCCGAGTTAGAATGTTGTTTCACCAAGACAACGCACCGGCTCACAAGGCCGCAGTTGCGATGGCTGCCATTGAAGAAACGGGATTCGAATTGTTTGAAAACCCACCTTATCCGCTAGACCTGGCACCCAGTGACTTTTGCCTCTTTTCTCGGCTCAAGAAACACCTCTGAGGCAAAAAAATTGTCAGTAATAGCGAGGTGATGACTACTGTAGAGGCATTTTTCGATGGTCACGATAAAGATTTTTTTTCAAAGGGAATAATGGATTTAAAAAAGAATGGACTAAATGTATTGACTTGCTAAGAAACTATCTAGAGAAATATATATTTTTTATAGTTAAAATATCCTTATTTTATATTGATTATCATTACTTTTGGATCACCCCTAGTACTGGGACTAGGAGTGCAAAACGTACCAGTTATGCTAATAATAAAACCCTTAATTAGATGTTGCAAAAACCAATTTGGATATCATTCATAAAAAAAGAATAATATCCTAATGAAATGGTGAATGCAAAGAGAATTAAACCACAAAGAGAATTAAAACCGTGGTTTTATAGCCATTGGGTGAATGAAACCCAGCATATTTTTTTTTACAAAACATTTAGATTTGTAGGTATTAACAAGGTGTGATTCCTAAGACGCTTTTAAGTTCTAATTTAATTTTACGAGTAATAAACGAATTGTCACAAAACTGCGAGTCCAGCAAAATTTATCAGATAGAATCATAGTGTACGGATAATATACTTGATTCACGAGTAAAGACACCGTAATTTGCATATTTATTTATAAATAAATATTCGTCAAAAGTTATTAGTCTATACTAACAATTTTCAACAAATGTTACCAATACTTTTAAGTTCAAACTTTCACCCAATATTTGATCCAACAACCAAACTTCGCAGACAGTTGCAAACAAAACTTTTCACAGTGAAAACAACAAAATATCACCACAAAAATCGCTAAGCTTATTAAAATGAAGAGGAGGGAGCAATTGAATAATGAACAAATACAATTTATTGTCGACAAAGCAAGTTTCTTTGCTGGTTCGCGGTAAATAAATATCGAGAGAAGTCCACAAGCCTCTTATCTCTCGATTGAAAAGTTCCAGCGGGAAAACTATGGGGGGCGGTACTACGGCAACTCGAATGAGACTCGAATGGAAATGCTTAGTGGGGCAAATTGGTGTAGGTTACGGTACAGTTTGCTGGTGTTTGCTGGTGTTTGCTTTTGGGTGATTTATTGGTGGATCGGTGGGAATAGTAGTTATTTATTGAATTTGAAAGTTGGACCTGCATCAAGGTTTTGTTGAGATGATGTAGCTGAAATTGCAATTATGGCGCACAGAATATCAAAATCTATATAAAAGTCTTGGCTTGACCGATTTTTTGTGTCTAATGGGTAGGTCATAGAATAAATCGTAAGCTGCTTTCAGCTTCATACCCCACCCCCCTGTACATACACAGGTTTTGCAAATAAAAATAATAGAAGTTACATCGCAGAAAATAAAACAACGCCTAATAACCCAGCAAACTTAACAAATCCTAAATATTGTCTGATTAAAATCTTAGACACCACCGTCTCTATCTCAACAAATATATACAATGTGGGGATGACAATACGATCATAAATGAAAACACTATACTCATCATTACGAATAACTTTTAGTATGGGACCAACCCTGAAATCACGAAAAAAAATTCAGGTGTCCCGTACATTTATGTTTGCATAAGTCGACAAAATGTACAGGACAGCTTAAAAAAATTTTACGATTTCAGGGTTGGTCCCATACTAAAAGTTATTCGTAATGATGAGTATTGTCAGTGTTTTCATTTATGATCGTAGTGTCATCCCCACATTGTATAACTAACACAATTTTTATTAAACTAAAAACAAATGGGACCATTAGTAGACCAGTCGAGTTTGCGGGGGCAATACGGAGCCAACGGGGCAATATGAAGCGGCGGGGCAATTGAGTCAACCGTTTAGCGTAACCGCAGCCCCAGGCGACACAAGAACGCTATTTGTTAGATACTACTGCTGAGCCGATTGTCTGAACACTTCCCCACTATAGTTAGTTAGTTAGGTATACTCTAGGCAATGTAGTAAGGAACCTACTTATGAACAAAATAAAAGAGGCTTATGTTTATGACGTATTCGTTTGCTGTTTATAAGAAGATTACTTAGAAATGTTTCTGAAAGATTGTCTGATGTAAAATGAAAAATAAAGTTTTGTTGTTGTTGTTGTGAAACCCACCTATTGGCTTCTTAAGCCGAAGTTACAATATGAAGTAGATAGTTTGTAGTAGTATAAAACGAACCAAAAATTAAATGATTATAATTTGGTTGACAAGTTCTAGAGTGGCGACCGAGCCTTGAAAGACGCATCGTTGTAAGGCCTACTACTCTCACTGGGTCATCGATGCAAGGTGCACCGATGACCAGGGACTTAAAAACCTTCATAAAGGTTACAGAATTATAAGTGTTACATGTTGAATTGGTAACAGAATCAAATATGTAACACTTATAAAAGTGTTAACATTGTTAATAAGTGTATCAGGTACTTAAACGCAGCGTTGTCAAACATACTCTGCAACTGATTATTTCTGTTACACATATTAACACGTCATGTAAAAGATGTGATTCGGTAACATTATTGTATCTGTAACATTTAAAAGTGTCTTTCTGTTAAAACTGTTTTAAAAAAACAGTGTTAAAAACACTTAATACGGTTACAGTTTGAGTCTCTGCCGATGACCCAGTGAGAGTTCCTACTAACAGTCGCGAGAATACAATGGATGCAAAACGCATAGGATCGTTCGTTGTGGCGACACTTGGGGGAAACCTACGTCTAACACTGGACGTCCTTCGGCTAAAATGATGATGATGAACAGTTACTGATTTCGTGCTTCAGATTGGTTCCGTTGCCGCCTAGTGTGTCATCGCACCCCAATATTTTTCCTTCTTTATGAATTAGCCGCGTACGATTGAACAACTAGATGCCAACATTACTCGTGTCATTTGCTAAATACCTACCGGTCGAAGTCCTCGGACGCGCCATCGATAATCGAAATTGCAGAATGGACCATGTTATAACAGCAGTTTTAGACAACATTTTTAAGGAATATTCCGTAGAAATTAAATGTAAAGAATAATCTCCTATCATAATCATAATTATATTGTCCAATTTAATTTAAAATAAATTATTTGAGTAAGTAAATTACATATACTAGTAATTATTATGTTAATTATATTTGTGGAAGCTTGTAATAAGCAATTCAGTTATTCTTTATCATTATACAGGAAAAGTTTTTAACAACTGCGTATTTTTTTTTGATGGCTCAGTGTAAGTAATAGAACACAGATCGATCTTCAAAGTTAAGCAACGCTTGCCAAGGTTGGTCTGTAGATGGGTGACCATCTTAACATAACGAGTTTCCTCAGTGCCTCGGAAAGCATAGGCTACCTACCAGACCTCCACAACCCAATAACTGGGGTAACAGGTTTATAGGCTGGCTTCTGACTGTCCGTAACGACTGTAAATGACAGCCGGGACCTACGACTTAACGTGCTTTCCGAGGCACGGAGGAAACTCGTTATGTTAAGATGGTCACCCATCCACAGACCAACCTTGGCAAGCGTTGCCAAGCTAAGCCACCAAAAAAAAATTACGCAGTGATTAAAAACTTTTCCTGTATAATACAGACTAAATATTAACTAATGCTTAGTTTGTATATTTTTCTTTGTTTATTTTTTGCGGTCGAAAACATCGTTCCCGTGGGTAAAGCCGAGTATGGAAGATTGTTTACAGTAAACATGCACACCAAAAAGAACTACACAAAATCAGTTCAATGCAAAAAATAAAACAATCACACAGTTGTTTAACATGATTGTTTACAGAAACCAATTTACATAGATAGCGTTCGAGAATGGCGCCCAACAAATATGGACAGGCGATGCAATAAACTGTCATTAATTAAATTAATAAAAATCGCACGCAAGCCGAATGCTGGTCAAAATTAATTACAAACAATAAAGAAAGTATTTACATAATAGCTTCAGCCGTAAGTGTGCATTTTCATGGCTCATCAGCCGACCCGGATTCAGTGTATTATTGGTAAAGGCTTGTAGTCCAAATGCGTCTGAATATCAGAATTTCACAAATATATACAAATAGATGCTGCCTGTGGCTTCGCTCGCGTGATAGTATAAAATTATTCCAGGACTTGAATAACCCGTAATACTGAGTGTCATCGAATTTCGTTCAGTTGTTTAAGCGTTAAGAAGTAATAAATATACACTCACGCACTATAGCTTCTGCAAGTGGCTTTGCTTGCGTGCAATTTGAAAGCTATCTGAAGGGAACACATACTACTCCCTACATATACTATAGGATTATCAGCGGTTGTAGGTCTGGTTAATATTTTTTATTAAAAGACTTCATTGATTGAGATGATAAAAAACATAAAACCTGCAAAGTATTTACATAATAGCTTCAGCCGTAAGTGTGCATTTTCATGACTCATCAGCTGACCCGGATTCAGTGCTTAACTTTTTATATAGGCATTGGTAGGTTTTTTTTGTAATTGTTGATAGGTTCTTGGCTCGGCTTGACCACTATCTCACCTCTCCTGTGGGAAAGCGATGCAGTCGACGATGGAGCGCACTAACGTAGAACATAGGGGTCTGTCGTGGAATGCTGATCCTCTGAAGATACTCCACATTGTCGCTCTATTTGAAGGATCACCAATCCTTAATTCAAGAGTGAATAGGTTACTTCTAGGCGTGCTCCATCGTCGGCCACATCGTCGCTCTCCATCAGGTGAGATAGTGTTCAAACGCGAGCCTATACTCAGTCAAAAAAATTAGAAGTAACCTATAAACTCTCAACTTAAAAATTCCCGGTAGCTACGAGGAGTCGCAGACAGCAGGTGCGATTGCAGTCAAGCAATAGTTTATGTTATATATAAATAAATAAAAAACAGACTCCGGCAAGGAATTCCACTCCAGAATGCATGTGTTCTCAAAAGGTGTTGTGCGTATAGGTGGTATGTCCACCATGTACCGTAGATAGGTATAGATCCACACTGCACATACCACTATTTTATTTTGTAACCGCAATACGACTCTTACCTAAGTGCCTAAGATACAGATAGGTTTTTCTACCTAGTTCAAGAAAGTGGCTCCCTTTGACCAACTATATAATGATTGGTTTTTCTTTTTTAGGGTTCGGTAGCCAAATGGCAAAAAACGGAACCCTTATAGATTCGTCATGCCTGTCTGTCCGTCCGTATGTCACAGCCATTTTTTCCGAAACTATAAGAGCTATACTGTTGAAACTTTGAAAAATTGTAAGTAGTACCTATTCTGTGAACTGCATTAAGATCTTCATACAAAAACCAAAAAACAATAAATTTTAGGGTTCCCCATACTTAAAACTGAAACTCAAAATCAAAAATGTTTTTATTTTACATAGGCCTACATGGGCACTTATAAAAAGTCGAAGCTAGTGCACGGTTCCAAATTGGTCGTTTCCTATGGAGAAGAACCGGCAAGAAACTCCATGGTTACTCTTTTCAAAAAAAATGATTGGGTTTACAATATTTTCACAGACACATATGCGAGGACAGTGTAGATCAATTAAAATTGTAACCCAAATAAAAATAGATTCAATCAAAAACTGGGTTGAATTAAGTAGTAAATTAGTAATTAAAATTCGTAGTCTACAGTGTTCTCTCATTCACACTTTAAGAGAGAGGCTATATAAATATGAGAGAAATAAAAATAATCAAACCTATCAATAAATTAGTTTTTATCAAAATGAAATCACGACTTAATGAAATTAAGGTGATTAATATCCAAATAATATAAAAATATTGCAAAAGCAACGTTTTGAGTAAAAAATAAATTTATGAGTACCTAATAATATTTTATGAAATAAAACAAACATGGAGCAGTTAATAGATAAATTTACACAATAATGTTACCAGGGGGCCACATGTGCAGAAGCAGTTATTTCCAAACAAGCGCGTCTTCGACATAGTCTCTAACCTTGTAATATGCTTTTTTGGTTAGGACACGCTTAATATGGGTTTTGAACTTTCCCTCGCTAAGTTCAATAACCGACTTGGGCAACTTATTATAAAAGCGTATACTATTGACAAGGAATGACTTACTGGTCTTAGCTAGTCTCCATTTTGGTAATACGATTTGGTGTTTGCTACGCGTATTTTTGTCATGTAAATCGCTTCTAATTTTAAAAAGTTTTGCGTACATACAATATACTTTCCAGAATATAAAGCGAGGGCAGAGTTAGTATATCAATTTCTCCGAACGTATATTTTCTAAGGGACTCACGGGGACCCATTTTATAAATAGCCCGGATTGCTCTCTTTTGCAGTATGAAGACTGATTCCACATCAGCGGCAGACCCCCACAATAAGACGCCGTACGACATAATACTGTGGAAATAGGCATAGTACATTAATCTAGCTGTAGCTACATCTGTCAATTGCCTTATTTTTCTTACTGCATACGCAGCTGACCTTAATCTACCTGAAAGAGTTCTAATATGAGTGCCCCATTGAAGTTTAGAATCAATAGTTAAACCTAAGAACACAGTTTCCGTAATAGTATCAAGTTTTTTGCCGTCAAGCATTAAATTAAGGCCCACTTGACGAACATTTGGTAGTGAAAACTTTATACATTACACAAAACATATTTTTTCATCTAGATTTAGACTACTATGCACCGAAAATTGTTTTGAACGCGATCTAGTTAGTACTTAGTTCCCTCGGTGCGCGAGTCCGACTCGCACTTGCCCAGTTTTTTTTAGTATTTAAGACAAGTCTGTATGCCATGCCAAACTACTTATTGAATAATATTGTTAGGTTCTACATGGTGGAAGTCAGTTAGGTCTTATATAATAATTTAACTAAAACGTGTCTTGAAAAGGGAAAATAATTTTCAGGTTTCTTGTACGTGGGATATCTTCGAATAATTTCTTCCGCTTTGAGTGAAACGAGGAAAAATGTTAGACCTTTACTGACTAAAACTCATTCGCCTTTCCCGCTCTACCCTAGAGCAGTCGAAGCAGAGAAGAGGCAGAGGAGAGAGAGAGAGCAGGGCAGAGAAGTCGTTGGAGTCTGACTAATTACCTAAAGTCTGACACACCGTCAGACCCATTCCTATGATCCTTCTTTGTCTTGCTTCCAGGGCCCCGGGCCTCTCTTTCGTAGAACCCATGGCCCCAGTAGGCTTTGACCCTGCTGGGCCTCTACAGTTTGGTTAACATAGAGAAGCCTCTGGGGAAAACCAAAAATCCGAAAGTCGCTCACCGTGTCCCCCAGATCGAAGGCAACGAAGGAACGTGTGGGGTTTAGTCATTGAGAGTCTGACACGCTCTCCCGCTCTTGAGCGTCATTTTGATGATTCCCTTCCCAAAAAAAAAATCACAGAGGAGGCGCGCGTGCACTACGCGCTGTCGACGATCCGGGTTCGCTCCGGATGGTTACCGGACACATCGACGCACCCACGGAACCCACGGAAAAATCACGTGTGAACTGAAGTATTAGCTGCCCTTTGCATTCCCATAACTCTTGAACATTCTTGCAGCCCTAGTAGGCATCGGCTCTACTGAACCCTTTCAGATTTGCTTACATCTCTATGAGGCGCGCATGGAACATAACGTACCGTCAACTCGGGCTTTGTCCTTACCGAAGGACCGGACGGCGATCTACATAGTGCTCGTCGTGTGCAAACCCGCGCCGACGGTGCCCCGACACAGTTTTTCCAAATCTTGACCACAATCTACCCACAACCTTCCAAGAAATTAACAAACACTAGAGCAACTCCATCATATTGTTATAACACCTTTATAAATAGTCAGCCGTTCCATTCCGAGGTGGAAGCGAGACCCGCAGTGTGATCTGTCAATGTCGGCCAACCCATTGTTACCCTCAAGAAATAGAGTGCACGTTGCACCGGACTTTAGAAAACTTTTATAAAATATTAGCCGGCCCCGGTTCAAGCTTCCCTTTTAAGTGGCTTATGCAACTGACCTCGGCTTGCTAAGCGCCAAATCGATCTTTGCAATCCCGTAGCGCATTTTTCGAACCACTACCAACTTTTCTTGAGGGTGTGTTTGAGAGATTTTTGTTTGTTTTTCAAACTTTAGTTTTGTGTGGAAAAGTATTTGATCTGTAAATAAAGTAAGGCATGTGCTAGTTTTGCATATTTTTCTTCAGATCTTTTGGCGGAAACCGTAATTACGAACATCGTTTATTTTGGCGGGTTAGCAATAAATCATTCGGAAATCATGCTATTTGTAAGTGTGATTTATTACTTGCTAGTTAATTCAATTCTTAACGTCGACGAGTTTTATTCATGTGTTAGATAAGAAGATATATTTATCATTAGTTATAAATCACTATAATTTTAATTTTCATGAAAAAAAGAGCGCGGAAAATATCATTCTTGAGTAAAGCGCTATCTACTCCATTGTAGTGGAACTAACACAGCTCTCACCAAGCGCGGTATGTTTGACGTTTCGAAACAATAGATGGCGCTAAGTGTTGTACACGACCTATTTATATATTCACAGTTTTTAATCACACAATTTGAAAAAGATGTTGTATTTGAATCTATTTGAAAGAAGAAATAGTGTTTGATTATTTCTACTAAATAAAATATGAGTTTTTTAAGTTTTTTGTGCGTTTGTTAGGTACATATCTACCTCGATTTTTTAATTACTCATAAAAATTTCTTAATTAACTCTTATATTTTGAAGCAGTGATTTAGCACCAGCCTTAGAATCACTAGCTGCCACAAAAAATCACTTTCCTGCTCAACTCATAGGTACAATTAAAATTACTTCAATGAATACATTATGAAGTTCTAATTAACTTCATTCAAATTGTACCTTTAGACGGCAAGAATATTCCTTAGCCAGGCTTATACAGCCGCCGCAGTTTTAAGCCTCAGTGACGCGATGTGAGCGGGTGCTTTGTGACCGAATCCCATCTTCATTATTTATTCCGTGTCACATACACATAATTCCCCAGACACTGTCTGTTTTCCAGCTACGTACACAGCCAAACACCGCGGTCGAGGTGTCAAATGGAATATTTTATTGATATCTCGCGAGTTCGCGATCTTCTCCTCGTTTAGTTCAAATGTTTCGAAGATTAATTATCTACTACCGTCTCAATAAGTGCTCCTAACGTGGATGTATAAGTTCGTATTGGAAATGGATTTTCCGAGTAGGTACTTAGAAGTAGTGAAATATTAAGTTGCATCCTTTGACTGTTAATCGTTTGAAAGGTTGCATTGCAGACTAGCTATTACCTACCAAAGATAAATAAAGAGATAGTGGGAAGTAACTGGAACACTTACGGCCGAAATTAATAATCAATCTATCAAATATCGGAGATTGAAAAACAAATGAAACCACAGAAAACATGTAAATTTTTGTATGGTATCATTTGTTTTTCAATCTCCGATATGTGATAGATTGATTATTAATTTCGGGCGTTAGCCAATAAACAAAAACTGACTCACCCTAATAGGTATTATAGTAAAGGCGACAGATTGTATTTCCCTTAAGAGTGTGTGTTTATTACTACTTCTTAGTCAAACGGCTGAACAGATTTGGATAAAATTCTGCACTCCAGTTATTTTTCTGGAACATTGATCTCTTGAGATACCTTATTATCTACTTACTCACGGGCAGAAGCTACTTGTGTATACAACACCATCAAATTATCTAATAACATGTCCCGCGTCACGTGAATGCATTGTAAAATCTTTGCAACATTTAGATTGAGCATTGCACGACATTTTGGGGAACATTTTGTCCACTAATGTACCTACTTATCTAAAGCTATAGTTAGACTACAGTAATTAAGCACACCATGCCCAATTCCAAGAGCCAAGCTTTATTTTTTGTAAATTTCAAACGAATTTTAACATAAACGTTCAGCTTAAAATAATGCCGAACTTAGCAAAAGACAAAAATAAACCTACTTATAATGAAAACCAACAACCATCGTCAATTCACGTCCTATCTACACTCTCTTTAACGATTACAAATGATATAAGCATCATTATACGAAACGCGATCTGTATATGAAAATGGAAACAGCCAAATTGTCGTGAATTACTTACTTTATACGGGAACTAAGCCAGCTATTCGTTAGTAATTGTGACATCCCTGTTAACCGGTGATGAAGTGTTTTGACGGCACTTGAAATTAATTAGTTTCTTTGTCGGAGTTATTTACGAGACAGCCAGTAGATATAATGTTATGTCATATCTGGTTTGAGTTCATTTGGGGTTATGAACCAATAGTAGTGTGGAATTTTGGTAAATCTTAATTTATGTAGTCAGCGTTTTTCAAACACTGCTTTATCCCTGAGTATCCCTCGCGCAAATTATGGCGAGTGATAGTTAAGATTAACCTGTAAATAATACTTAGGTATATTTCTCATATAGTTATATGTATAATTTGTGTTACTAAATTTTCTTCCAATTATCTCGCAGATGATATAAAAAGTAAAGTATCTCATACGGGGATAAAGCTGTTTTTGTCTTGGGCGGATTGGATTCCTCACTTCACTCTGGTTTCTATATTAACTCCCTCAAAATGCTCGGGAGTTAATGACATAAATACCTACCGCACTGTGTTCAGGACTAAAACTTAGAAATTTTCGTTTCGTTCGGAATTAAACCGCTAGTGACTAAAAGATGCTGCTATATCCCCTAGTCACATAATCTACTATTATTTTATTAAAGAAAGTTATCTACCTTGAAAATTCAACTTGAACTTTAAAATCCTAAATCAAACCAAACATTATCTTTTATTGAACTAAAAAGTTGTAGATAAGTAGGTAACTCACAAAGAAGTGGCTACTTCCCAAAGGTAATTATATCAGTGGCGAAATTGTACAAGTTTGAAGCAAAAATTTTCCCCAAAATAATATTAAGAGGAATATTTTACGACGCTATTACCTCAGAAACAGGTTTGATATAACAATTACAGAGTTCTATTCAATTCCCCGTAACTTCATGCCTATTAAAAGTTTTCTTTGAGACTTTAACAACGTAGCCTGAAACAATGATCGTTGTTACGCTAATGTTGCACAGATTATTAAAATTACTGCCAGATTTTGGATCAAATTGTTTAAATTTCTTTTATGTCGGGTGAGATATGGACTTCGGTGTTTGTTTGTGGTGCATTTTTACTTGGAAGTTTCCTTGTTTCTTTTTAACACAGATGTGCAGACAATTATCTATCGTATGCTTTAATGTAATCCTACTTGAAGCTGTGGTGGTCTAACAAAAATTCAAACCCAGTTAGGCACATTACTTTGTGTTATTTATTTCATCGCCATTGCACTCAAAACGGTGGTCTAAAAATTCGAAGACATGTGACATCGACCAACCCGCACTGGGTCCGTATTGTGAATTACGGCCCATTCCTTCTCCTAGAGAGGAGGTCTGAATTCCCAGTAGTGGGAAAATTAAAAGCCTGATTATGTTATGCTTATCATATTTAGCTCTGTTCGATCTACACAGACCTTTTGGTTATTTAATTGTAACTTCCAATTGGCATTCCAAATATTGGTTTGAGGAAGATTGGGGTGTGATGGGGACATCTCGCTCATCTCGCTGCTTCTTTTGAGTTCACGTAAACTAATAGCTCCTGAACCGTGGACCACACATATCGTCGCTGTCATATCAAAATGTCGTATGTTTTTTTATATCATATTATGATATTTTGACACATTGAAGATTATGTTTCAAACAACGCATCACAGCTATTAGCGTTTGAATCCCCAAGCGGTCCTATGAGACCGCGCTGTTATTGTTTTACTATTGTGTCTCGTTTCGCGGGTATCTGAGTAACTACAAAAAAACAATAAAAAAACATACGACATTTTGATATGACAGCGACGATATACGCTGCGGCAGGTTATATAGAAGATCTCTCATTCTATTTGCGATGTTAGATGAGTTACTTTTTGGATACAATCACTAAATTAAATCGAGTCAAGTACCCAATTCAACTTATTAATAAGGTACCCCCGAGGAGCTCGTGGCTAGATAATAACAGCCGCACAGGTCGATCTTCAAGGTTAAGCAACGCTTGCCTAGGTTGTGGACGGGTGACCATCTTAACATAACGAGTTTCCCCCGTGCCTCGGAAAGCACGCTAAGCCGTTGGTCCCGGCTGTCATTTGGAGATCTTTGGCAGTCATTACGGATAGTCAGAAGCCAGTAAATCTGACTCCAGTCTTGCCATGAAGTACCGTGTTACCCCAGTTAATGGGTTGTGGAGGTCTGGTAGGCAGCCGCTCCTCGTAAAATACTGGTATTCAGCTAAATCCGGCTTGACTGGAAGCCGACCCCTATATAGTTGGGAAAAGGCTAGGCAGATGATGAATAAGCTACCCTGTTGCTTGAGCTCTAAAACTGCTACCAGCTCACCGCCTATAGCCCTAACAAATTAGCGACTCATAATGGCTACTTTAAAATGGCAGAGCTATTCCACAGTTACGACTCCAGTATGCAGATACGGCTGAAAGTGTCCATTAACATACTCCCTTTATAGTTTTAGATTTAACCGCCTTTTTACTACTCTCCTTTGAATCTGACAGAAGGATTGAAATGGTTTTCTTATTGCTTTGCATTTGAAGATTTTTTAAAACGTGTGTGTGTTATGGCTCTAAGACGGTGGTACCCAAAGTTGACTGGACCGCGACTACCGTAATAAAAAGTACTAAACTGTAGTCTCACCTATTGGTTTTCATGAAGGGAAAAGGGGCAGACCTCACGTATAGGTCTGCCCCTTTTCCCTTCATGAATTTTTTTTTCTTTCGGACATCTACGCAGAATCCGAAAGGATCCGGTACATGGTTCTGAATTGCCCAGTGGTAAAATTTTTGTAATTAATTAAAAAATCATCGAGGTTGATGTAATCGTTATTCTAACCAACTTGGATATATATAGCTAAAGAGGTATTCCTTGCAAGGTTCTGTGTTTCCTGCTGGCTATAACCTGGAGATCTTCAAATGAAAGTGAATAGGTTACTCCTAGGTACGCTGTATTGTCGACCGCGTTGTCCCTTTGCATCAGCTGAGATAGTGGTCAAGAGCAAAACTATCAGCAATCATCATCTACCTAGCCTTTTCCCAACTATATTGAGGTCGGCTTCCAGTCAAGCCGGATTTAGCTGAAAACTATCAGCAATACAAATAAATAAATAAGTTGCCTGCATGTCATCGTCACTGTTCGCCAAGCATTTGACCGTCACTTCGGTTGAACTGTCGCCCTATTTTTAGGGCTCTATAACATACTCGCATTCGCTCGCGATCTACCAACGGGTCGCGATCCGAAAGTAGTTTAGAAACCACTGCTTTAAGCTTTAAAAGGGGTTGAAATGCATTTTCTTACCTGTAATAAACTTTAGAAAGGATTGTGGACATGGTGTTGGACTGTAAACCTAGGTATTGCTCTCTATTGTAGATCTTCAGTACCTAAAGGTTCTTCACCAGGGTTCTCTTGATATATCATTTCTTTCAAGATATGAAAAGAAAAACGAGTCAGTCCTAAAAGGTTCAGTTGTAAAAACTAGCTGCTACCAGTGGCTTCGCCCGCTTGATAGTAGAAAATTATCCCAAGGGAACATACTTCCTGGATACAAAGTGTTCTATAAGCTATTCTAGGGCATGATCATGATTTAACTTGGTGTACAAGTACCAAGTTAAATCGAAATCCATTCAGTAGTTTTTGCGTGAAACTATAAAACAAACAAACAATATCCATACATACCTACTTTTAGTTTATTATAATAGTCGGATATACTATAATTACACACTAATATTATAAAGGCAAACCTTTATATGGATGGATACAACCATCGATGAATGTTTGTCATGTTACTCTTTCATGCAAGTTTTTGCATGACTGAGAACAGATTGTCATGAGACTTTACAGTAATATTTCTAACTTATACATCAATTAACGAACGGCTAAGCCGAAAAAAACGAAATCTACAAAAACATAATGAAAACTTAATCAAACTATAGAACTCATAATAAACGCAAAGTATTTTGCACTCGCGGACTACACAGCATCCAGGGTGGATGACAAATGATAGCCAGGAGCAAGACCCCAAGAATGTGGCGACTAGTGATGCAACGACGAGTTTTATTGATTTTTGAGTTTTATTGAGTTTTGTTTGATTCGTTTGTTCGAACTTCTTGATCGTTCTCGATCGTTTTGATATTGACCTGAGTCCGACCCGGTCTTTTTTTCAAGTGGGGAATCATCAGAATTACTTCTCCCATTCATGGGCGGAGCGGAAGGGCGTGACAGACTTTTACTGACTAAACCCCACCCCATTCCTTCGTTTCCTTCGATCTGGGGTCATGAGCTTCCTTTCAGAATCTGATCCATGGCCCCAGAGAAAGTCCGACCTGGTCTGTTATTACGACTGGCGCATGGCGCGTTAATTCTCGAGTTTTTCCTCAATGGTTTAGAGTTGATATTGAGACTGACTGATTCCAACAAACGACAACTAGCGACTCGATTCCATTGACTCAAAACAATCGAAAAACCTCTCGATAATTTTGTAGAACGGTAAGTCAATGGTTCACTCGATTATTTATTTTCGACAACTCGGATTCTTTCGATTGTTAACACATCTCGAATGCGCGATTGGGCGATTCCATCAGTAGTGGTGACTATGTTTATATCTGTCCTGTAGACACGAGGTCCACGGAATAAGTATGGCCGGACTAGTGTTTCGGGTTGTTGGCAACTTTTAACTTTTTCACCTGAACTATTCAAATAAAGATGGATTTCGTTAAATAGTTTTCCTCATAATTTTCGTAGTGATATGGTGTTTAAGCTTTTCCTTGTGAAATATTCCGAGTGTGTTTTTGCCGAGAAGCTACGAAGGCCCAGCAGATGTTCAATTGATCAAGTCACAGTAATATAATAATAATAATGGCATTTATTTATTTCAATCAACATTTGACCATACAATTAAATAATAATTGATTTAAAATTAGTAACTTAATTATTAGAAAGGCGAAAGTTTTGTGGGTGAAAAAAGCGAGTGTACGTGTAATATTTGTTATTATTTAGATGAAATTAAACTACACGGGTTCACCATGTCCTGGAATTGCAAACGAAATACTTCTTCTATCATCCAAGCGCAGCCGGTGGCAGCAACTAGTTGTATATATTTGTGTAATTCTGATATGGTTATTATTGTTCAGCCGCAGTGGGCCACAAGTCTCAGTGCTTAACTGTTTGTATATTGGACAGTACAACTGTCCAATATACAAACAGTTAAGCACTGAATCCGGGTCGGCTGATGAGCCATGAAAATGCACACTTACGGCTGAAGCTATTATGTAAATACTTTCTTTATTGTTTGTAATTACTTTTAACCAGCATTCGGCTTGCGTGCGATTTTTATTAATTTAATTAATGACAGTTTATTGCATCGCCTGTCCATATTTGTCGGGCGCCATTCTCGAACGCTATGGAAATTGCTTTATGTAAACAATCACATTAAACAACTGTGTGATTGTTTTATTTTGTCTATTTAAATGATTTTGTGCAGTTCTTTTTGGTGTGCATGTTTATTACAATCTTCAACCCGCTGCTTTATCCACGCGATACTTAAAGGTTTCCAAACGTTAAAATTATCTTTTCTTTTTTGACGTTGGTAATCAAATGACTCTTCCCATTATGGGTGGAGAGAGAGGGAGAGTGAAACTTTTGCTAACCTTAGTTACCCTTTGCGGTCGCTGTGTGCAAATAGCTGCTAAGTGCGTGGGAAAAGCTGCTGGTAGAAGCTAGTTAGGTTACTACAGTAGGGATAACATCTTCATCATCATCATCATCTCAGCCGAAAGACGTCCACTGCTGAATATAGGACTCCCCCAAGCGTCGCCATAGCGACCGGTCCTGTGCCTCTCGCATCCATCGGATTCCCGCGACCCTAGCCAGGTCGTCGGGCGACCTTGTGGGAGGCCTTCCAACGCTGCGTCTTCCGGTACGTGGCTGCCACTCTAGAACCTTAATCGTCTTCATAGTACAAAACTACTTAGAAATTCGTAGTACGAAAAATATTGAATTCATTCCATCGCTGCCAAACCTTAACATCCAACTTTCCATACGAACCAAGAAGGAAAACCCTCTAAAACACCGTCAAGAAAACAAAGTGTGACATTTCCTGCTTCCACGTTTTTCCTTTAGTGTTCCATTTAACGTGACCACTAGCATATTATTTGACAACCAGCGCGCTACGGCCAGCGGTCGACAGCCTGTCATTTGTCATACGCGCCTGGTATGACAGATTTCAATTACCCCGACCGAGCGGACCCGAGGAGAGCCGAACCTTCCCGAAGTCTAGACGAATGGCCGCCGCATGGTGGGCTAATAAGAAATGTGCTCTCATCTAAATTATTAATTGGTAATTTGTGACACATTTTTACGTTTACGAGTTATAAGCTTTAGGTGGGAAATCATGATTTTTTCTGCTCTACGGCTAATCGGGAAGGCGTGTCAGATTTTACTGACCAATACCAGACCTATGTTTCTTCTTGGCATAGCGTTCTTTATATCTACATACCTACTCGTATATACCCCAGGCTTACCTTTTGAAAACCGACCCATGGCCCCACTAGGCTTTTGCTCTGCTGAATTTTGGAAAATCTTCTCTTGGTGCACACCTACTTTATAAAAGGAAAGAATCTTAATAATTTTACAGTCCCAGTAGTTTCAGCTGACTGCTGACTGTTGACACTTGTGTCAGTCAGTAAGTTTCTCCTTTTGGTATATATTAGAGAAACAAAAAAAAAGGAAAGAAATCGATAACTATTCCATAGAGACATTTATTTATTTCAAAGTATACTTAGGAGGGGGAGGGCCTCTCTCTTCTTCTTTTCTTCTCTCTCTTTTCTTTCTTTTAATACTTCTTTTTGTTTTTACAAAAGTTTCATCAGCAAAAAATTCAATTGAACTCTCAGACTGAATTAAAGTAATCCACGAATAACAAACCATTCGCAGGTGGCCTAATAACGATAACCGACGCACTACAAGCAAGATAAAACCATTTAATATTCTAATTTATATCCAGAAGCATACGCCAATACATCAAATGGAATCTATTTCGGCGTTGGTAACCATTAAACAGATAAAAACGGTACAGCTGGCCCCACATCAAGAGTTTGCGTTTTACACAACAAATCGTAAAAAGAACATTAGCATGGCCCAAATTGCGACGCCATTTTAAGTTACAACAGGGTGTCCCGAATATTTTCTTGACACAATTGCAGGAGCCTGCTGTAGATATGATATGTTGGGATTCAGAAAGAGATAGATAGGTGTAAAAGGAAGGCGCTGTTTAAAGTCGAACTTTACTTTACTTAACTATCTGAACTAAAATACTATAGATTATTCTATACACATGCTTAATAATTTAGTGTTGGTATAGAATAGAATACACAAAACAAAAACATTTCCTAATTAAATAAGTGATATACTTAGCATACTATTTTTGAGGTGGGAAACCATCGAATGAGATCTTCCGCTCTAACCCGTAGCGGTAAGGCACCGCTCTACGTTAAGACTTTAACAGACTAAAATCACACCTATACGAAGGGGCGTTTCAGACTGTCACTGACTAAAACTCATCTGTATCCTTCAGTTGCTCTTTGCACAAAGTCCTGGCCTGATAATTACGATAACTAGTCTTGCCATGTTCATTATTGTTGTGGGACCTTGTTATTGTTAGAGGTCTTCCAATCGTAGCATTGATTTAAGTCTGGAGATCATCATCTACTTAGCCTTTTCCCAACTATATTGGGGTCGGCTTCCAGTCAAGCCGGATTTATCTGAATACCAGTATTTTACGAGGAGCGGCTGCCTACCAGGCCTCCACAACTATTAACTGGGGTAACACGGTACTTCATGGCAAGACTGGAGTCATATTTACTGGCTTCTGACTATCCGTAACGACTGCCTAAGATCTACAAATGACAGCTGGGACCTACGGCTTAACGTGCTTTCCGAGGCACGGAGGAAACTTGTTATGTTAAGATGGCCAAACCCATCCACAGACCAACCTCGGCAAGCGTTGCTTAATTGCGGCTGTTATTATCTAGCCACGAGCTCCTCCAGATTTAAGTCTGGAGATCAGGATTGGTTAAATGACCCCATGTAAAAAATTGGTATTCAGCTGCATTCAAACAGCTAGCAACTAGCTCATCGGTTCTCAAACTTTTTTCCAACGGAACCGTTTTGGTAAAAACAAAAGAATTTCATGGAATCCTTAATTGTTACCTTATCATAATATTGTTAATACTGCTTTGTTTTATGGATTGGATATCAAGTTTCGTATATAATGTCCGGTGTCCGTCTGTTGCGGTAGGCAAAGAATCTCGTCTTCAGTTTAGCTTCAGTTTAGGTGAGAAATCATCAATATGACTTCTCCTACTCTGTGCGGAGCGGGGGACTAAACCCTACTCCTGTTCCTTTTTTATCTTCGTTCCAGGGTCCCGGGGTTCTCTTTCGTGCACTTCCAGTAGGCTTCGACCCTGCTGGGCCTCTACTACCTACTGACCTTTGACCAGAAAGAACAGGTCGGTATCTTTAGACTTTTTTCCTTATTTAATTGTAACCAGTATTCACATGGAGCCCGCGGAGCATGAAAAGGCTATTTAAAGTCTTAGATTTCTGCGAAGCTCACTTTAAGTATGTCTGGACTAGCTGACCCTAACATATTTAAGAAGACCAGTCTGATGACGATGCCCTCATATTTACGGCCGGTCACAGTACGCTGTTTGTATTGGAGCGTTTACATTGAACGTTAATGTTTAACGTGGCGTTAAACTTCTCAAATAAATCAGTTTGAGTGTTTCGAAGCTTCGGTTACAAAATTACACACATGCATAAATTTCCTATCGTTAAAACCGGTTGAGAAATCATTTGCGTTTGCTATTCTATGTTGCCTCGTTAACCCTGTCAATTTTATTTCGAGTGTAAAGAGAAAAAAAAAGAAAAACTATTTACAAATGTAAATAGTTTTTCTCTTTGTACCAGAAGTCATTGGACGATTTTCCGCCAAAAACTTTTTTTAAGGTGCGAAATCCAATGACTTCTTTCTCTCTAGAGCGGAGCGGTAGGGCGTATCAGCCTTTAACTGACTAAAATCACATCTATGTTCCCTGACAGCTTCTTGGGTGTGACCCTTATGACAACCACGATCACTCTGGCAAGAGTGTAACGACCAAGAAGAAGATGTTCCTTCTTTGCCTTGCGTATGAAGACCCGAAGATCCCGGGTTTCCCTTTCGGAAACCAACCCATGGCCCCAGTAGGCTTCGACCCTGCTGGGGCACTACGGTTATGACATCGCCTTGAGGCGCGAAACCTCCTGTGTATCCTTTCAACCGATTTTGACTTCTATTCCGTGACCATAAGGATGTGAGCCAAAACATGTTTATAGAGTGCGTCTAATAATAGCGCGAACTGGAGTTTTTTTTTAAATTTAATTGGCAACATTATTCAGCCGAAATTGTAGGAAATAAAATAAATTGTGAAGTGTGCAGACATGATTCTCCTACTAGTTAGTAATACCACATAATTTTTTTTTGGATTTAACCTGTTTTTCTCAGGTCGCGCTTTCATTAGACGGACTATAATACCAACTACTAACTGCAGAGTGCAGCCGCCATTTATCATGCCACCAACGTAATAACAGTCAAAATACGTACAGACAGATAAAACAGGTTTTTTTTAAATGTCTGATCTATCGAGCGAAAGAAGTTTTTACTAACGTGTTGCTTCAACACATAATTCCACTTCTTTTGTCTCACACAGAAATTACTATAATTTCTCCTTTACATCTCAATTCAACGCAGTCATATCGTGAGACGGATCAAAGGAAATGACGTAGTAAATTGCATACATTCGACTTGAGGTAAAGGTATCGTTAGTGATATGTAAATACATACCAATTTACCTACTGGATGATTTAGAAATCACGAAGGCATGGTTAGTTTAAATTGGTTACTGTATGTGTTAACCGTTAACCTGCATGGGAAAGTATTCAACCTCTAGTTTCTTTTACCCTACTTACTACAGCCCTAGTTCTTTGGCTGTAGTGACCATAAAATTGTAGGTAATTGTAATCAAGATTAAAATAGATGTTTAAGTATTCTTACAATTGGTGGTGGCCCAGTGGTAACTGCCCCGACTTGCAAGTTGTAGGTCGCGGGTTCAAACCCGGTCAGGAGCATTACTTTGTGTAATTTATTTCATCACCACTGTTCTCAAAACGGTGAAGGAAAACATCGTGAGAAAACCGGCATAGAACCAAAAATTCGAAGACATGTGACATCCACCAATCCGCAATGGGCCCGCGCGGTGGATTATGGCCCATTTCCTCTCCAGGAGAGGAGGCCTGAGTCTCAGCAGTGGGAACATTATAAATCCAATAATGCTAATACAGGGTCGCGGTAAACCATAAATGAGCATTGGGCTTGACTATCTTCCTTAGAAATTGGCAAGACGTAACCCAAAGCCGGGACCAATAAAAGGAGTGGAAGGAGGCCTTTCCCCGGCAAAGGGACGATATATTTTTAATAGAAAAATAAACGTAAGTTAATACAGAGATAAATTATATTTTAAATCGAATAAATACCAAATTGTCGACGAACGACATCGGTCGATCTCTATCGATCACCGCAGCGGCGTCGGCAAAGTATTTTTAAAGAGGACTACTCCAGTTTCAGTAATGATTGGCAGTATACTAAGGCTATGAATGCAGTCTTCTTTAGTTGTTTTTGAGGATGGTTAAATCATCAAATAACTTCTCCCGCTTTAAGTGGAAAGAGAGAGAGAGTGTCAGACTTTAACCGACTAAGATCTACCTGTGTTCCGTCAGTTGCCCTTTGCGTTCCATCAGCATCTACATCATCTACCTAGCCTTTTTCCCAACTATATTGGGGTCGGCTTCCAGTCAATCCGGATTTAGCTGAATACCAGTATTTTACGAGGAGCGGCTGCCTACCAGACCTCCACAACCCATTGACTGGGGTAACACTGTACTTTATGGCTGTCATTTGTAGATCTTTGGCAGTCGTTACGGATAGTCAGAAGCCAGTAAATCTGACTCCAGTCTTGCCCCTTGCGTTCCAAGACTACTATAATTCTTTCAATTCCGTAGATCGCCTAAATTCCTACGCCCACTTTAGAAGACTAAATTACAAAAACAGGGCTGAAGATAGGTAAGGACGTTCTTTTGCTACGGAAAGATAACTTTTAATTACTTCCCAAACAAAAACGACAAACTCTTGACTTCATATAATTTGATAACTTCAACTTGAAAAGGCGGAGCCATAATAAACAAATCTATCTCATATTTAGTCAGACTATATTTTTACAATAGTTTAGTAGTCTTTTTAATTATTTTTTTTGACGAAATTTATCTTAAATGTAAAGCGATGGCCGAAAACACAGGTTTAAATTAACCTAGCTCGGGTGGTCCGAATTCCGAACTACATTAATTGCACCTTTAATATTATATTAGACTATTTTATTCATATGCACACTATTCTTACAGATAATCTTTTTACTGTCGGCTTTATATTTGTAAACTTTCTTATTTGAATAAATTTTATTATTATCTTATTATACATTTGTTACTACTTACTACCTATATTATATTTTTAGAATATCGAGCAGTGGTGGCCTAGTGGTAACGGCCTCAACTTATGAATTGAAACCCAGCCAGGCGCATTACTTTGTGTAATTTAATTCATCACCACTCAGAAATCTAACTACATATTATTTAGATTTCTGTGTCACCACTACTTTCGAAACGATGACAGCAAACATTATGAGAAAACCAGCATGTCCTGAAATGAAAAATTTGAAGACATGTGACATCCACCAACCCGAGCTGGGTCCTCATGGTATATTATGGTCCATTCTTTCTCTTAGAGGAAACCTGGGTTCAGGCAGTGAGAACACATGATAAGGCTAACTACGCTAAGGTGCTATGCTATTTACTGCTTTGCTATGCTTTTATACTAGCTAGCTACCTTTGTAGCTGCTGCTGGCGGCTTCTCCCGCGTGATAGGAGAAAAATATCTGAAGGGAACATACTCCCGGGGTAAAAAGTATTCTATGTGCTATTGCAAGACATGCTCTACCCGTTTACCTTCCAAGTTTCAATGAAATTCATTCAGTAGTTTTTGCTTGAAAGGGTTACAATCATCCATACGCCCATACAGGGTGTAAAAAGACCGATCACAAAGCCGATAACTACACATTCTGTACATGTCATTAAGTAACTTAGACCAAAAAATATTGCTGGGGAAAAAACTTTTTTTTTTCATCTTTAAAAAATAATTAATTAATGATAATTTCGATCAGCTGAGCGTTCGGCTGCTCACGCTTGGTCGTTGAACCGACCATACGCTTGTGTGTGTGAGGCGCTCGTTGTGTTTAGTTTTCATTGCATTTTTGACACTTCAAATGCGTAATTTGTTATGAAAAATTGATAATTTTGATAATGTTTGTTCGGAAGAAAGTTTACTAATGATGCTTAGAAAACGATTGACTTTGACCTTTAATATCTCCAGAACCAGTGAATTCCCAGGTATGGTCTAGAAGAAAAAAACTATCCCAGTCATGAGTAGAATATGGGGTTTTCGTTTTCGTTAAGGGTCTTTTTACACCCTTTATATACAAACTCTCACATTTATAATATTATTAGCTTCCGCCTGCGACTTCCTCCGCGTGGAATTGTAACTTTGGACTAATGCTAACTTTAACCCGCGACTTCGTTTATATATAGCCTATCTCGATAAATAGGCTATCTAACACTGAATTGTTTTTTTTAAATCGAACCTAGGTAGTAGTAGTTCCTGAGATTAGCGCGTTAAAACAAACAAACTCTTCAGCTTTATAATATTAGTATAGATTAGGATCTTCTATATTTTTTAGTCCTTATGAGTTATATCGAGATTGTCACATTGCTACTCGTATTTATGCCGCGTATAAGTGTACGCGCAAAAGTAATAATTGTGAGGAAAATGTATGGCTTACCCCCACTCGCAGATGTCAATTTACGGTAATGACCCTTTAACTTTATATAAATTAGGCACTTTAGTGAGGGCACTTTATCTTTTTTGGACCGTAAAATAAAGAGCCTAAATGTTCTGGATTTGTCATATTTTATTTGTGGGCAGTAATCGACGTTTTTGAGTGGCGTGATGGCCAAGAGGCTACGGCAACCACCTAGCTTTTTAAGGACTTTTTTAAGATGGGAAATCATCTAATGACTTCTCCTGTTCTGAGGCGGAGCGAGAAGGCGCGTTTGATTTTTTCTGGCTAAAACCCCATCTATGTTCTGTGCCTGGCGGCAAAGAAGACGGTTTCCCTTTCGGAAATAAATTCATGGCAATGGCATGGCATGAGAATCGGCCCTGCTGGGCGCCTAATTTGAAGGTACATTCACGTGCCTTCACCATATTCTTGCTTTCTCTAGTTTGTCTGTATTTTGCGTTCTGTATCTTGAATGTAAATATTTATTGTTGTATATTTTTTTGTTTATCATTAAGTTACACCTACCATCTTCTGTTTTTGGATCACCCTAAGTTTGATTGGGAGATATTACCTCCTCTAGTTTTCAAAATTTTCAATAATAAATAAAATAAAAACAAGCTTATTTTACAAAGTCCATTAACGAAAGTTTTTTTTTAAAATGCAGTTATTTCTTCAACTAATATTGAATTACAATGACTAGCCACAAAATCTAATTTCTAATTTACCAATTACACTTCCGGCTACAGAAAACTGCCTTTGTTCGACCCAGCACAAACACTTTCATCTTTTATTCAGAGTGCTATAGTAAGTGCTCACGATACGGCCTGTGTACTACAAGTAACAGAATGCATCTCGTAAAGGCTTCCAGGAACTACCGGGTGGAAGCTTGTGTATAAACTGTACAGTAAGCCTACCTTAGTGAAGCCTCTGTTTGGACCAGTAGGCTTTCATGTTTCTGCACTATATCCTCATGTTTTGTCATCAATACCAGGAATATTCACAATGTACTTCGAATTTCCTTATACTATTCTCTCAGTCCATCCGAATCGAATTTCAAAGTAAATACTCCCATACAAGGAAAACACTCGGTGAAAAGACTTAGATATATCTATACTCGTAAATCGCCATTTACAAGGCTTCCTCAGAATCAATTAATTATTGCTATGATTTCCGTTACGAGAGTGAAAAAGAACATGTATCGTTTTTGATTGGAAGTTATAGAAATTTGGGTCACGGGAAACAGGAAGCTGTAATTCAGGAAGTATAATTGATAAAAATATTATTGCACGTGAAATTCCCAAAGGAAGCTCGAAGGAGTATAATTGATAAAAATATTATTGCATGTTTTTTTTTCAAGTGAGGAATCATCAGAATGATTCTCGCCTCTCATTGTACCTGAAATTCTCTATAAAACCAATGCAAATAAAAACGAAAAAGCAAGTTACAGTAAATACAAAATACATTACAAAACCGTTCAGGTCACGAATGTTATTTATATTTCCGCAATCACAGAAAAGTTTCGCGTCAAAACATCACAAGTCCAGAACCTTGCAAACAAATGTGAAATATTGTAACATTTCGCCAATTGTTTGGGACCTTCCTTGGCTTTTCACAAACAAACGGCCCGAGGTCCCGCCCGGGAAGAATGAAGGACCCTTTTCTTCAACTATTATTTTGACAATGAAATTCCGCAAAGAACCTCTGATATATTATATCAACTGGTGCAGAAACAAACAATATCTAAAGTTAAGGAATGGTTAAACAGAAACCTGTTTTTAATGTAATTCAGGGCTACTGAACAATTTATTTTTGGACCAGTGCCGTAACACAAAAATTGGAAGATAATTATGTGATATTCACCTAGCCACATTGAGCCCACGTGTGGGATTACGGTGCATTCCCTATAGCAAGGAGGCCTAAGTCCTAGCAGTGGGAACATTATTAGGTTGATTATGCTAAATGCTAAAGTAAACAATTTATTTCATACTTTCCCTTTCAAGGACGCCAGTGACAATCTCGATCCCAACGAAACAGAGCTTTCTAATATTAAACTCAAAACTACAAACCCTCAACATAACTCAAATATACACAACTAAGTACTGAGACAAACTAGTTTAAGTATACATAATAATTCTGTGTAAAATAAACAGAATGTTTGCGAGGATCTGTGCAAATACCGAGAGCCTTAAAGAACAACGGATTAAGCCGAAATCCGTCGTAAACGGGAGATTTACTCCGTGCATCCAGACTACGAGAATCAACGCACATCATAAACTTAGGTAGGTATGTAATGCTGCTTCCCATATACTAACAATGTGGGTAGATGGGGCTGCCAGAATTTAGAAGACTACCTAAGATTTGGGAGTTTACTTTAAGACTTACTTCTGGTAGGAATAATTATGGACGGATGTTTAGAATAGAATAGAATAGAAAACATTTATTCGGGACAGACACAGCACGTTTACTCTTGGTAAAAATATATTATATGGACGGATGCAGGTATTGTTAGATACTCTTTCATCAGGACCTATTGAGGTATTAAAAGTGATGGCACTTTGTAAATTTAAAACGAAAATACGAGTTTCAGAAGTGAGCAAGTCGTCAAGAGTGCATAGTGCGACACAAGCACGTAGGGCCGCAAGCATTCTGGAGAGGAAACCCGTGGACTGAGAAGGCAAAGAGCAGCAAAAGGACATAGGTGTAGTTTTAGTACGTAAACACACGCCCTCCCCGCTCCACCCAGCACGAGAGAAGTCAGTAGATATTTTCTACTTTAAAAAAAGCTCTAAATATAGGCTTGTAGAATTATATCCTGATAGCTTTTATTGCTTCATCGGATAGCAACGAGCGCAGATGGCTAATAGCCCTCAGCCAACCAATTGAAAAATACTCCCGATTGGCCATAATTGGCGTTACCGAGTTTAAGGACACAACTTTGCAAGACAGAACAAAAATAAATCAAAATGGCTACGGTTACGTTTGAAAATGGAATCAATGAATTCTTAAACAATAAAAGTTCCATAGACAGTGAAACACGCTCTGTCGGATCATGGAGTCGAAAAAAGTAAAAATGGTTTGAAAAAAGAACGTTGAAATATGGACGTCTGTGTTATAACCAGCATTCCTGTCTGCGAGAATCAAACATTTCTAATGGTGCTTTATTCCGTCTACATTCTTCATCCTTGACTTTTTGAGGAAAATTTGGTGGGTAGGTACTAATTCTTACACCGGCGTGCTTTAGAGGGTATTTTTTTTTGTTTGTATTTTGGAGTAAGATCATGGAGGAGGTATATTTAAACTGTCGGTCAAGTTTTTTTTTATACGTTCTGTCATACTAGGGTTACTCCTGTATAGTAGTAGACCCGGAATAAACATAAGTCTGCGAGCCTTGGTTCTCTGCGGGAATCTAACCCTCAACACGTAATTGAGCAAAGAATCACTCAACTACTAAGCTAACTGCGCCAGTTAGTTATATCAAAATAAACCTGCACCATTTAAATTTCGATTTCACCGCTTGTGTATAGCAACCCTGTACGTACCACGGCTCGTGTTGCCAGCAATCCGTCGGGTTTCCACCGAAGGCTGGGATTAGAATACCAATGATGCCTTTATAAAAACACTTATTTTATCTAATTACCACATACCCTGTAGGTCCTCGGTGGCACGAAAACGTGCCACTAAAAATGTATTATCTTTTAACTTTGAGAACCGCTGGAAAAAAATTGTGCCACCAAACCCCGACCGGTTTAAAATTGTACTTTAGTAGTATAATTACAGAAGCAACAGAAACAGAGCAATAACAGTTTATATTATTAATATTATTTATATTTATTTATTAATATTAATTATATTAAAATAAAAAAAAGATGGCGGCCCCCCGGCGCTCTACAGGTTAACACACTATTTTTCTCTGTATCGCCAAAAAGTCATGGTAGAAAATGACTAAGGCATTCACTCCGCCTCAGTAATTTTATGTGTATAAAGTATTTTTATTTAATAAACAAATAATTCCATTAAAACCCCCGCAACTTGCAATACCCAAAGCATTAAGTCCATCTCTGTACCGTAGTGTGCATTAAGTATTTAATAAAAAATAAATAAATCCCCGCAACTTCTACCATACCCGAAAAAGAAATCCAACACCATTTAAATTTCGATTTCACCGCTTGTGTATAGCAACCCCGTACGTACACACGGCTCGTGTTGCCAGCAATCCGTCGGGTTGCCGCCGAAGGCTGGGATTAGCTACCAATTACACCTCTCAGCTGGCTTTGTGCCGCTACATGTCACCATGACTTGTGCACTTTAAACATGTTCCTTATTTATCTAACGAATACATGACACACTATTTTTCTCTGCATCGCCAAAAGTCATGGTAGAAAATGCCTTTATAAGACATTAACTCCGCCTCAGTACTTTCATGTGCCTAAAATATTTAATAACCAAATAATTTCATAAAAACCCCCGCAACTTGCAATACCCAAAGCATTAAGTCAATCTCTGCACTATAGTGTGCATTAAGTATTTAATAAAAAATAAATAAATCCCCGCAACTTCTACCATACCCAAAAAAGAAAGTCCCGCACCATTTAAATTTCGATTTCACCGCTTGTGTATAGCAACCCCGTACGTACACACGGCTCGTGTTGCCAGCAATCCGTCGGGTTGCCGACGAAGGCTGGGATTAGCTACCAATTACACCTCTCAGCTGGCTTTGTGCCGCTACATGTCACCATGACTTGTGCACTTTAATATGTGCTGGAAGATTTAAAATATGGCTCTGCGAGAAGAGTTCATAATAGTATGGAGTTCCGTTACGATAACCGAAACTATCGGTAATCCGAAATAGGGCTTATTTCGGATAAAGGTGGATACAATTACTAGTTTCTCTGCACATATTAGCTGCCAAATAGACCGTACAACAGAATGTGTCAATCCATATTAACTATTCATACGAAGACATGGCATAAATAATTAAATCCATAAAAAAATCCCCGCAACTTCTACCATACCCGAAAAAGAAAGTCCAGCACCATTTAAATTTCGATTTCAGCGCTTGTGTATAGCCACCCCGTACGTACACACGGCTCGTGTTGCCAGCAATCCGTCGGGTTGCCGACGAAGGCTGGGATTAGCTACCAATTACACCTCTCAGCTGGCTTTGTGCCGCTTCATGTCACCATGACTTGTGCACTTTAAACATGTTACTTATTTATCTAACGAATACATGACACACTATTTTTCTCTGCATCGCCAAAAGTCATGGTAGAAAATGACTAAGGCATTTACTCCGCCTCAGTAATTTTATGTGCATAAAGTATTTAATAAACAAATAATCCCATAAAAACCCCCGCAACTTGCAATACCCAAAGTATTAAGTCCATCTCTGTACCGTAGTGTGCATTAAGTATTTAATAAAAAATAAATAAATCCCCGCAACTTCTACCATACCCGAAAAAGAAAGTCCTGCACCATTTAAATTTAGATTTCACCGCTTGTGTATAGCAACCCCATACGTACACACGGCTCGTGTTGCCAGCAATCCGTCGGGTTGCCGACGATGGCTGGGATTAGCTACCAATTACACCTCTCAGCTGGCTTTGTGCCGCTACATGTCACCATGACTTGTGCACTTTAAACATGTTACTTATTTATCTAACGAATACATGACACACTATTTTTCTCTTCATCGCCAAAATGTCATGGTAGAAAATGCCTTTATAAGACATTAACTCCGCCTCAGTACTTTCATGTGCCTAAAGTATTTAATAACCAAATAATTTCATAAAAACCCCCGCAACTTCCAATACCCAAAGTATTTAGTCCATCTCTGTACGGTAGTGTGCATTAAGTATTTAATAAATAAATAAATCCCCGCAACTTCTACCATACCCGAAAAAGAAATCCAACACCATTTAAATTTCGATTTCACCGCTTGTGTATAGCAACCCTGTAAGTACACACGGCTCGTGTTGCCAGCAATCCGTCGGGTTGGCGACGAAGGCTGGGATTAGCTACCAATTACACCTCTCAGCTGGCTTTGTGCCGCTACATGTCACCATGACTTGTGCACTTTAATATGTGCTGGAAGATTTAAAATATGGTTCTGCGAGAAGAGTTGATAATAGTATGGAGTTCTGTTACGATAACCGAAACTATCGGTAATCCGAAAAAGGGCTTATTTCGGATAAAGGTGGATATAATTACTAGTTTCTCTGCACACATTAGCTGCCAAATAGGTACAACAAATACATCAGAATGTGTCAATCCATATTAACTATTCATACGAAGACATGGCATAAATAATTAAATCCATAAAAAATCCCAGCAAATTCTACCATACCCGAAAAAGAAAGTCCTGCACCATTTAAATTTCGATTTCATCGCTTGTGTATAGCAACCCCGTACGTACACACGGCTCGTGTTGCCAGCAATCCGTCGGGTTGCCGACGAAGGCTGGGATTAGCTACCAATTACACCTCTCAGCTGGCTTTGTGCCGCTACA
Source organism: Mythimna separata (assembly GCA_030763345.1). NCBI lineage: Eukaryota > Metazoa > Arthropoda > Insecta > Lepidoptera > Noctuidae > Mythimna > Mythimna separata. Next base: position 18,549,667 of record CM061171.1, on the reverse strand, counting down.
TGTCACCATGACTTGTGCACTTTAATATGTGCTGGAAGGTTTAAAATATGGTTCTGCGAGAAGAGTTGATAATAGTATGGAGTTCTGTTACGATAACCAAAACTATCGGTAATCCGAAAAAGGGCTTATTTCGGATAAAGGTGGATATAATTACTAGTTTCTCTGCACACATTAGCTGCCAAATAGGTACAACAAATACATCAGAATGTGTCAATCCATATTAACTATTCATACGAAGACATGGCACAAATAATTAAATTCATAAAAAATCCCCGTAACTTCTACCATACCCGAAAAAGAAAGTCCAGCACCATTTAAATTTCGATTTCACCGCTTGTGTATAGCAACCCCGTACGTACACACGGCTCGTGTTGCCAGCAATCCGTCGGGTTGCCGACGGAGGCTGGGATTAGCTACCAATTACACCTCTCAGCTGGCTTTGTGCCGCTACATGTCACCATGACTTGTGCACTTTAAACATGTTATGAATTCTCCAATTTTTCCGTTAGCTTTTGTGCTGGAAGTTTTCTGCTTTTGCTTGGATATTAAGTCCTTTAAGCTAATGTTGTACTAAATAATAGTTCATTTGTTTACTATTAGAATATATATGCTGGAAGGTAAAAAAAAATAGTTTTGCGAGAAAAGATGAATAGGTACATATAGTTCCGTTACATTAAACAATGGATATTTTAAGACATGTCTTGGTAATAATAGTAAGTTTGTTTCATCATCATTATCTCAGCCGAAAGACGTCCACTGCTGGACATAGGCCTCCCCCAAGCGTCCGCCGTACAGCGACCGGTCCTGTGCGTCTCGCAGCCATCGGATTCCCGTGACCCTCGCCAGGTCGTCGGTCACCTTGTGGGAGGCCTTCCGACGCTGCGTCTTCCGGTACGTGGCCGCCACTCTAGAACCTTCCGTCCCAATCGACCATCTGTTCTACGTGCAATGTGACCACTGCCACTTTGGCGATTCTTAGGGCTATGTCGGTAACCTTAGTTCTCTTGCGGTTATCTTTATTCCTGATGTGATCGCGCAAGGAAACTCCGGACATAGCCATTTCCATTGCTCTTTGGGTGACTTTAAGCCTTCTGTTAATGTGTTTACCATTAGAATATGGATGTACACATTGTAATGTGCAAATATGCTGGAATCAAATAATTCTTATAGGTAAATCCAAAATAAAAAAATATCCTTAACTTTAACTAAAATAGATACAAAAGTTTCGTATAGTTTCGGATAAAGGTATTTTATCAATGGAAACCTCAAAATATCACGAATGGAAATATTTACATTCAGTATATTAAAGAAAATAGGCTGACGAAAAGATACTTACAAGCAATATGTTTCAATTGGTGTCTTCGTTCGGTTTAAAGATCTGGTTTTTTTCGCATTTGATTCCTCGTATTATCCTGCAGAGCAGTGGTGGCCCAGTAGCAACTGCCCCGACCTGCAAGTTGTACGTCGCGGGTTCAAAACCGGTCAGGCGCATCACTTTGTGTAATTTATTTCATCACCACTGCTCTCAAAACGATGAAGGAAAAAATCGTGAGGAAACCAGCATGTCCTAGAACCAAAAATTCGAAGACATGTGACATCCACCAATCCGCAATGGGCCCGCGCGGTGAATTATGTCCCATTCCCTCTCCAAGAGGCCTGAGTCCTAGCAGTGGAAACATAAGGCCGATAATGCTAAATAATGCTAATAATATTATCCTGTAACATAAAACCTAGGTTTCATTTCTGGCAAAAATAAGAGAGTAAATCATACCAATATTTTGCTTTGGATTTTTCAAAATAATAGATACTTACCACTTCCCAAAAAAACCCCACAATATTTCAGTTACCCCTTTTGTGCGAAACTCCTTCGAAAAATCCGCTCGCGCTTTCATTAGACGGACAATATCTCTTTGAAGCGCGCGTGGAACACAACACACAAAACACAATGCGTTGTCGACCCCTACTTGGTCGTGGTCCTTACCGGATAGTCGGACCGCGAGCTACCCATTGCTCACCATCGGCCTTACTCACAGCCGGCGCCTACGTTAACCAGAAATCAGCGTACAGTAATAACACCTCAACGATAATATAATTATCATCAGACAGACTATTAGCAAGCCGAACAAATATTAACCAATGCAGTTCATATCCCATTACACATCATTTAGGTAATCCGGCTTACAGCTACCTACATATAATGATGGTCCAGATTAATCTAGTAATATAATCGTTGGTTAGCTAAACGCGGGTGTAAACAAAACCTTCCACATTGCGGTAACCGGACTAATCCTAGATTAAACAGACAGATTGGCCACAGGTCTGGCTGTGGTGGGTCCGTGATACCCAATTATCCGAATGTTTAGCACAATTTCAGTAGATATTTATACTAATCAGTCAGAACCGCATGTTCAATCATTTATTTGTTGCGTGGTCGCGAATATGTTGCGTTATTTTTGTGGTTATTGAATATCTATTACGAACTAGCAGATACTCGTATTGCACGCGACTGTGTTTGCGTGAAATATGAATCCTTTATTTATTTAAGTATCTACGTATTTACTGGGAGGTGTGGCAGACCAAGGCGAAGGTGGAGTGATGACCTGGGTAACTATCAAGGAGACTGGCCCGCCATAGCTGAGGACGAACGTATGTGGAAAAGGTGGGACATAATCTTGGTTAGGGTCTCTTAAGGGTACCTTGTGGGAAGGCTTGCAAACCCTGTTTCTTCCAGTATAAGCCTTAAGTCTTCTTATGGGAGTAGGCAGTTTTGAGATAAGAATATCAGCAACCTCTATTTTATTTACCATTGGGTTACCATTAGCGGCAAGTTTGAAGGATTTTGGCACTAGGAACCAAATTTCATCCACACAGGCGTATACGAAGTGAACAACGACGAATATGCGTCTATGAAGGTACGCGTCAATGGGCAATAGGTCTTACCCAACCATACAATGTAAAAGTATAGTTTACAGTCATTCATACCAACATAAAACGAAATATAAATCATTAACTATTGACGTAAGTCTTCACGCATACCGCTTATTTACAGTTACAAATCTAGCTTAAAATATTATTTCAGAATCATAAACAGTCGCTACAGTGTAACACGTTGGCACAAATCCATACAAAACAGTTAGCAACAAAATGATAAAGGCTAACTTTAATGAAATAAGTTTTCAAGATTCTAATACACAGATGCTTATGGCTCGGGATACACAGGGCTTAGCAAGATATCGTATTGTTTTGACGTCTAAAATCTATACAACATGTAACATAAATATCGCACATCCTCTTGGGTCATTGTTCTCAACATTATGAACAATTTTTACTATGGAACCAACGACCATACAACCGGTCGATGTATGGAACCAAACCTGAAATCGAGAAAAAATAATCAGCCGTTCCATACATTTTTACGAAATATGCGAACATAAATGTATAAAAATATGGGAACATTATTCAGCTGATTATTTGTTATATATGTAAAACGAGAACAGATGGTTCAGGAGTGGCGGCCACGTACCGGAAGACGTAGCGAAGGTCTCCCACAAGGTGGACCGACGACCTGGCGGGGGTCGCGACAATCCGATGGATGCGAGACGCACAGGACCGGTCGTTGTGGCGACGGTTGGGGGAGTCCTATGTCCAGCAGTGAATGGCTGGGATAATGATGATGTTTTGGAGTAACTGATGGGCATATTAACGCACAACCACAACCCATTAACTGGGGTAACACGGTACTTCATGGCAAAACTGGAGTAAAATTTTACTGGCTTCTATCTATTCACGGAAGACCGCCCATCCACAGACCAACCTTGGCAAGCATTGCTTAACCTTGAAGATCGACCCGTGCGGCTTTTATTATCCAGCCACGAGCTCCTCCACGACATAGGCGAGCAATAAGATAGGATTTTCCAAAATTCACTGCCCAAGAGGACGAAACGGGGGCTTATTGTTTGTATATGAAACCTACCTACTTAGGCACACAGAACCTTCGTTATGGTGAACGGCCCTAGGTGGAGGATATCCCATTTAATGGAGGCCTATGTCCAACAGTGGACGTCCTTCGGTTGAAATGCTTATTAATGGTTTTTTTTAGAAGGGGATTCATCAGAATGACTTCTCCCGCTCTTGGGCGGAACGGGAGGGCGTGTCAGACGCTTACTGACTAAACCCCACCCCGTTTCTTCGTGGCCATGGACTTACCTTTCGGAATTTCATTGTTCCCCAGAGGCTTCGGCCCTAATGCTAATTAATGGTAATGACATAATTATTTCAAAACAGTGATTGATATATCTATTAGTTGCACCACTAGAACACTTTTAAAATAACGTTTTTTTAATTATCCAGAGCTTGTACTACACATAGGTACTTTCCACCAATATCCCAGATGCTTTCTCCAAAAAAACATTACCATTACTAGAACTCTAACTTGAGGTCAGCGCTTACCGCTAAATCCCAGCATAAGAGAGATTAGCCCGCCATGATGTTTCTAATTGCAGACTAATCCTCGCCATGCAGCCGCGGCCCGACCACTGCGATGGGCCACGGTGGGCCACGATGGACCACGATGCAACTCAACTTGTGTTTACATGCTGTAGTTAAATTAATTCTAATAGTGGCTCTGTTTCTACGTGTTTTCGACTAATACCAGTTGTATCTCTTGCTCTGCTAATTTAGACTAAAACTACTACTATTGTAGGTCCTTTTTCAAATAATTTTTCACAGTTGAAGTGAAACGAGAGGCAGAGATCAGACTTACTGAAACTCTTTGAAACTGACTCTTTTTTTTAGGTGGGAAATCAACCAATGACTTCTCCCGCTCTATGGCTGAGCGGGAGGGCGTGTCTGACTTTTACTGACTACTCCGGAAAGTAACCGGACGGGCGGACGGCGAGCTACCCATTGCTCGTTGTCTGCGAGCCTATTGCTGCCCTTTGCCTTTTTGAAGTTTTTTTTTTATGGTAAGGTAATCATCAGAATGACTTCTCCCACTCTTGGGCGGAGCGGGAGGGTGTGTCAGACTCTTACTGACTAAACCCCTACCCCATTCCTTCGTTGCCTTCGATCTGGGGGACACGGTGGACAGTGGACACCTTTCGGATTTCCCATGTGCCTCAGTGGCTTCGGCCCTGCCGGGCCCCTACATTTGCTGACATCTCCTTGAGGCACGCGAGAAACAGAACGCACCGTTGACGACTGGGCTCGTTCCAGATTATTACCAGACTGCCGGACGGCGAGCTACCTATTGCTCGTTGTCTGCAAACCTATTGCTGCCCTCTGTCTTTTTTGCAGTGGAAAATCATCACAAACTTCTCCGTCCATGGTGGACTATTGTATGTGAACCGTAATGGGCTCCTTTTTTTAGTTGATAATGGAAAGCGACGATTCGGTGAACGATGGAGCGCGCTTGCCTAGAACAAGCAACTTTATCACTTTTGACTTAAAGATCCCTAGGTTGTAACCAGATTGTGGCCTTCACTCCAACCAGTCTACATCTATCCAGAATTAGATTAGGCCTCCCAATTTATTCCTGGCGTCTATCAGGGTGTTCTGTGTTCCTGAAGTGAACATGGGTAAGTCATGGCACCTGTGCACTTAGGGCACGTGTACAACTTCGCTCTTACTTAGTAGAAGCGTCGATCCAATTAAATTACTAAAAATAGACAGAGTCTCAAGTTTCCCAAAACAATAGGGATTTGGTAACAACGACGGTATCGGAGACAATCAAATCAAAACAAAGCATTTATTTTATTTCCAGGCATTTTTTAAATGTCAAGAAGTCAGTCAGGTGAATTGCGCGTTCCAAAGCTTAGGTCTCTATGGAGAAGAAAGTGCAAGAAACTCCTTGAAAAGTCTGTTAAATCATGTATAAAAATAGCCTTCATTCTGTGGACTAAATGTCAATAATAATACGAGTATACAGGGAATGACTGCTATTCATTACTTCAAATATCTGATTACCATTTGAAAACTGTTATTTCTCTATGGGCCGAAATATACAGACAGAAATGTCTGGAGAAGAAATTTTGCTTTAGATTATAGAACTTAAAATATTTGAGAAATTAGTTTTATCGAGGTTTTTGAAATGTGAAATGAGATAATATATTTACTCATATTGTGATTTCAAGAACAGTAACACTATTTATTGGATATGCAGGTAAACATTTGACCAGGATCCCAAAGCCAAAATATGAAAATGTTTGTAGGAAATAAACATCAAACCCAAAACCCATTTCACAAAACCACCATTCACTAGCACAAAGTCACGACTTCACAGATACAAAATCACACAAACAAAGATATCCGTCAGCACACGAACGCCATTGGCCTCAAAGGCATCTACAGTCCATACACTAACCATTACGAGATTCCTGTCAATACATTAGAAATAGAAATCCAATCACACATACGACACAGCTCGTCGTATTCCAGCTGAGAAAGACATCAAAAGCGATTGTCCAAGTCACCCATTCGACGTCAGAGCTTCAGTGGCCAGTAATCAGAATGGGCCTGGACTGGCCACGTATTTCGGTATTATTGCAAAACGGAATACTGGCAGCGTCTAGTTATTCAGGACTACACCAAACATCTTCGTTGGCTTTAATCCAGGGGGCTAAGTTGGGGAATTAGAGGTGCTGGATGGTGCAGGGAGTTGAGGGGCTGATGTACTTGGGGGTTGTAAACCGATATGAAATCTGTGTTTATGTTGTAGCCAAATCTTAGAATTGATAAAGTCGTGATGTGACCATTTTATGCGATGATTGTATTTCATGATACAGACAATTAAAACTGCTCAAATGTTTAAACGTTAACGTTTGATGGTATGTCAATCAACGTTTTGGCATTTCCATGATAATAAAAGGTGTTACTAAAAATAAAAATAAATCAACTGGGTTTTAATCAATTTTGAACACGACAATTTTACGATACCCATACCCATTTTTGAAATTACGAAAGAATCGTGCTACATACCGATTAAAACTCGAGATAGAAACTACTACAATTTTTTTATAAATGTAATTATAATTATTAAATGGATCGGTAAAAGTCTACCATCAACTCAAAAAGAGAAATAGAACGATTGAAGGGAGCTACTAAAGCACTAGCATTTTAGGAGCCTTTTTGCTGTCAGAGACCTACTTATCATCCACTTATATTGAAATTATACCTACGTACCTACATAGGCAGTAATTTAACGTATCGAAACAAAGGAATAATAAATGTTACACGAAGGAGAATGGTTGTTACCATGCCTATTAGAAATCAAATGACTATTATAATATCACATGTCTTTTTACAAGTAAATAACTGATATTATGAAGAAAAAACCGAATAAGTGTGATGCGGGCGGTTCCGTATGATGAATATTTCAACTACTATGCTTTTTTTTAGATTATGCCATTCCTGAATTCTAAGTGTAGTGATAAATAAACAGAGCAGAGATCCAAACATACAGACTTTTACTTTACCCTAGGCAAAAATAAATTGAAATTGCTAAAATAGTTGTTTAATGATAAATTAAATCAAAGACATCAATTAAGATCGTGAAAAAAAACACGCAAAATAAAGGTTTGCATACAAACTCCACTTCTTTTGACCCTATCCCTTATCCCTTGTATATATTCTCATAAAAGAAGCTCTGTACAAACTATCAGTTTACCAGGACCAATACCAGTACCTCCAGGACCTGTAGAGAACCCTAAAATATAATGTTAGGTACTGATTTTGTTAAGAATATTATCATATTTTTTACGTTTAATTTATTTTTCTTAATACCTTTCAATTCAAACTGGTATTTTTTCACCTTTACTAAATTTACATACCAAATTTGATCGGCAATTTGTTACGTTTGTGTTCACAAATGGCCAATCAAGCAAGATATTACATCACAAGTAGGTTTTTCTACAATTTGTGATTCTAATTAATTTGGTATTTGACAAATCATCATCTGCCTAGCCTTTTCCCAACTATATTGGGGTCGGCTTCCAGTCAAGCCAGATTTAGCTGAATACCAGTGTTTTACGAGGAGCGGCTGCCTACCAGACCTCCACAACCCATTAACTGGGGTAACACGGCACTTCATGGCAAGACTGGAGTCAGATTTACTGGCTTCTGACTATCCGTAACGACTGCCAAAGATCTACAAATGACAGCCGGGACCTACGGCTTAACGTGCTTTCCGAGGCACGGAGGAAACTCGTTATGTTAAGATGGTCACCCATCCACAGACCAACCTAGGCAAGCGTTGCTTAACCTTGAAGATCGACCTGTGCGGCTGTTATTATCTAGCCACGAGCTCCTCAAAACAAATGAACAATTTATATTTTATGTGTTGAGCACAGCAAGTTTCGTAAGGCCTCTCACAAGGTGGACCAATGACCTGTAGCCCAAGCACGAATATCTAACGCATTCGAATCGACAATGTATCGAGGCCTCGGTTCGAAAACAGAGTCTGTCGATAGTAGGCAGCACGAAGCACATTCGAAGCATTATCGAACACTCGATTCAAATTTGAAGGTGACGTCATGCTAATGTAAATAGAGACGCGCCATAGTGAGCAAAATGAACGATTGTTGAATGAATCTTTGCGTTCGAAAACTAAATCAAGTTGTTAATATTTTTTTCTCCTTTGATTAAACGTTTTATTATTATTAAATTTAAATAAAAACTGAATGTTTTATAAAGAAGAGATCCAAAGTTAATTATTAGACATAGTAAAGTAGCATTATCTTCAGCAATATAACATAGTTTCGGAGATTTTATTTAAAAAAAATTACGGGTACCGAACGCACTCACTTGACATTTTTGATTTTGACATCCGACGCGTGAGGGCGCCAAGAAGGCTAAGTTTGTTTATGTTTTATGACACGTCCACAACAAAAGTATTTCTGTTTTTTTTTTCTATAAATAATTAAGTGCTTATAAGTGAATAATTAATTATGAGAACTGTTGAGTGGCATAAACTTTAGTGTGAAGTATTTTAAAGTGCAATGCTATTTCTATTCCAAAAATGGAGATTTGTCTAAACCTTCAGGCGGCCCACGAGGTCGGAATTTTCATACAAATGAAATGGAAGGAAGTAACAAATAAATTCTTCTAATTAACAAATAAAGCTTATATTTTTTATATCTATTTTTAAATTTGGTTTCATTTATGTCCAGTGGGTTAATTCTATTCCTAAGTTTTGCTCTGCGCGTAATTTCTCTATAATGATTAAAAAAAAACATAATATAAGCAACTCAAATCTTTTTCAAACACATTAGTTCTATAGGTACGCAAATCGTGATTGATATCCATAATTTTCTAGTAAATTTGCCGCCAAAAAATAATACAATCATGGTACTACGTTCATACAGTGGCGGTCTTTGCATTTTAAATTATGTTGGGGCTATTAATAATTGTTCCAATAACTGAACAATAATTTTAAAACACTTTTATTCACAAAAATAACTCTAAACAAAACATAAAGGCGGTTAAAACTTTAGTTTCACACTTTTCGAAACCTTTCTCACCGACTATTTTCAAGTGAAAAATGTTTCGAGCATACTCGTTAGCCAGCCTTCGAGAGTTTACGTTACCGTACGTCAAAACGATGTTCGTGCTATCAAAAATCTCACAATTGTTTATAAGTTTCGAGTTTCGTTTACCATGCCGTTTCGATTTCGATTACCAGAGCGCGCTAAAATCATTCGTGCTGCCATATTTTGTTTCCCTTTGCGCCCGATAGGGGCGCTGTACAATTCTCATACAAATGTTACTCGATTTCGATACGAATAACTTTTCGCAAATATTCGTGCTTGGGCCTCTGGTGAGGATCGCAGGAATCCAATGGATGCGAGACGCAGGCCTTTGTCCACGAATGGACAAAGGCCTCCCTCAAGCCAATGCCAATGGAATGGAGTGCCTAATTACTTACTAATACTTACTTAAATGGGAGTAGTGGCGACCCAGTGGTAACTGCCCCGACTTGCAAGTTGTAGGTCGCGGATTCAAACCCAGTCAGGTACATTACTTTGTGTAATTTATTTCATCACCACTGCTCTCAAAAACGGTGAAGGAAAACATCGTGAGGAAACCGGCATGTCCTAAAACCAAAAATTCGAAGATATGTGACATCCATCAATTCACACTGGGCCCGCGCGGTGGATTATGGCCCATTCCTTCTCCTAGAGAGGAGGCCTGAGTCCCAGCAATCCTAAAATAATGCTATAAATTTACTTAAATGGTTTTGTAATCATTTAAGTAACTATTAGTAAGTATTAAAGGCATTACGGCCAAAAAGTTGATTAATTCTGTTAAAAGTGTTACAAGAGATCTAAAAGAATCTAAAAGTTTTCATCACAAATCACTTGTCTAGTTTCAAAGCGTTAATTGACTAACCATTTGTAATAAATTACTTTAAAGACTTAAAATTAATTATCTTGAAGACTGATTGTATCCGCGCACCGAGAGTAAAACATAAACTTAAGAGGAAAACCGCAAAAAGTAAGAAATTTTATGTGGTTTAGGTTATCAGGTTTTTTTTTCCTACTTGTGCTACAGCCTACATGGCATTACTTCTTACCGAATTTCATTGGCTTTAGAGCCTTCGCCCCCAGCGACTCTTTGTAGCGACGCTGACTCGCGTTTCATAAACGCATGACATAGTAACGCGAGTTAGTTGCATTTGCAACGCGCTACTAGCGCGCTTCAGAGTCGCGACTCGCGACGACAACGCCGACGATGCCTTCGACACGTCGAACAACATCGGGGAGAGAACGAAGAGAGGGTGGTATTTGAATGAAATATTCTACATACAAAATCTTCATTTTTATGCCGTTACCGCGTCGCGTTTGCATTGTGACTGAGAATCGTGGTGTAAGGGCAAACAGCTAGCGACCGCATCGCTGTATAGCTACAAAACTTCGCCGTGGGCGACCTTAGATCAACGGGAACTCCCCTATAGGTCAGGAGGTACCAAATCTGTCACTCCTTCTACCAGGCCTTAAACCCGGCGATTGCCAAGGTCCACCTTCCAATATTATTAATTATTATTATTATTGCTTATTGTTTTTGTTGCAATTTTGAAATGTATGTTTGCTATGTGATTGTGTTGTGTGTAAAAGTGGTAAAATTTATATGGGTCTACTTACAATTAATAAATAAAATAACTATTATTATTAATACCAAAGGTACAAACTGTCACTATTTTGAAACAAAAGACCAAGAATATCTAGCCACCCCTTTCCCTCCCTTCCATAGATCGTACATCCATGTTGTATGGCTCTCTTGCAATTAGTTCCCGTTCAAAGCACGTCTGCCGCAGACCGAAGTCTATGATCCGAGCTAAACCAACGGAAAACAGATTTCCTGTATAAGTAAATCGCCGACAAAGTAAAGGAATGATTCATAAGCTCATTCCGCTGAATATTCTGATGAAGGAAATAATTATTTACTAACCTGTGAAATAAGTTGGTCAGATTTGGATGTTTTTAGAGAGGTTGGAAGTAGTCGATTTTTGGTGACTTTGTAGTGTGTTGTTGATTAGTTAGGCTTTGTTGCCAAAGAACTATGGTGAATTTGTATAAAACTAGCTGATGCCAGCGGCTTCGCCTGCGTGAAAGACGATAATTGTCCCAAGTGAACATACAGGATAAAAATATTCCAGGACATGGTCTACCCGTGTGCAATCAACTCCTCGAAAAGAAAAAAAATCAAGCCTCTTTTTTACACATATTTCTAAGAAATTCGCTTCTGTCAGTCTGAGTGAACTCCCGTTTCATCCCTTTAGAGGTGAATCTTGGAAAATCCCCTCTTAATGCTCGCCTACGTCATAAAAGATCATCATCATCATCATCTGCCTAGCATTTTCCCAACTACTAGTATAGGTCGGCTTCCAGTCAAGCCGGGTTTAACTGAATAACAGTATTTTTCAAAGAGCGGCTGCCTACCCAACCTCCACAATCCATTAACTGGGGTAACACGGTACTTCATGGCAAGACTGGAGTCAGATTTACTGGCTTCTGACTATCCGTAACGACTGCCAAAGATAACCATACAAATGACAACATACGAATACAAATGACAACCAGGATCACGGCTTCACGTGCTACGTCATAAAAGGTAACCCTGTGCAAAAATTTCACGCTCCCATGGTTGCAGTAGTTGCGGCTGTGCGTTGAAATGTCAGTCCATCAGTTTCTCCTTTTTTTATACCTAGGTCAGCTTAGATGAGAAACAGCTTCAATACTAGCATTATTATTTACATTCAGCAATACATAGAGTGCGTCTAATGAAAGCGCGGTCTGGAGTTTTTTTTTTTAATTTAATTGGCAACATTATTCAGCCGCAATTGTAAGAAATAAAGATAATTGTGAAGTGTCAAGACATGATTCTCCTACTAGTTAGTAATACCACATACAATATTTTTATTTGACCTCTTTTTCTCAGGTCGCGCTTTCATTAGACGGATTATATTATATTCGACATTTATGTAGATGTAGATACCCCATTCGATGTACGTCGTACCTTTTCGACATTTACGTACTTATCGCGTCAGATGTTGGCCCAAGCTTGGCACTAAGTGTCCGAGTACTCACAGTCAATGTCAAGACAAGGGACCAGAAGATATTGGATCAACGTGTTTTGAATATTATCACTATCGTTTTGTAAATTATTTACTTATACGTCTCTTCACTGTTGGCGCAGTTGATAGGAATTGACTCTTGCACTTCGGGTCACGGGTTCGATTACACAATCAATGTTAATACTATTAATTTAGAAAGGCATTATAAGCTAAAAATAACGGAATCAAAGCGCTTACTGGCAAGAACATCAAATATGAAATTAACTTAATACAATCAGCAAAACATTCTAGAACAAAAAATATCATGCAACATAAAATTGTTATGACGCAAGTAGTAGTCAGTAAGAAATAAATTACACAAATTCATCCGCCTGGCTGGATTTGAATCCGCGACCTAAACTTCGTGAGTCGGAGCCGTTACCACTGGGCCACCACTGCTCCAGTGAATCCTTAGTTACTTAAAAATAAACGAACGAATTAGTTCACCGTTCACTCAACCGTACAATCTGTTCCTGCTTTATACAGCTTAAATGTTGATTCTAAATGAACATCAAAAACGTACTTCCTCGTAAATGAACGAATGAATGGGACCTCACTTCTCAGTGAAGATAAACGCACTTCAATTGGTTAATGTAATGAAATTTCATGGAATTCAGGAGATGTTGGTGTAAAATTAAGTGGCTAAAGGAAGCCTTCTGTAATATGTGAGGTTTTGTAAAGAAATCGAGGAGTTTCCTATGAAGCCTGCTTGTGTTATGGAAGAGGGTCCATATTTATTTTTTTTGTACTCACAGGGACATCGTTATTAGGGGCTGCGGGTTTATTCGAAAGTTACCGTGGCCCTGAAACGCTGAAGGAACATTGTTGGATTTAGTCAGTAATAGTCCGAAACTGGCTCTCTGGTTAGTTTCAATATCTACACTTACTCAAAAACCCTCTCTTATTTATACGGCTTTAAAGCACGTAATTTATTGTTTTCCACACAAGTACAGAAAAGTGCTCGGGCACTATTTTTCGGGCAATTTTTTGTATTTATCGTATGAGGCTGGGCCAAAAGCGGCCCCCACGAGTCTGTACACCTAGATCGGGAGAAATCATAGATTGATTTAAACACGTTCACACAATTTTCACGTACAACACTCGGCCTTATACATGACACAGCCACATACCGTTAATTATAGAATTTTGTTATTTTTTTTTATATACAACATGTAACATAATTAACGCACATCCTCTTGGGGAGTCATTGTACTCAACGTTATGAACAACTTTTACTATGGGACCAAACCTGAAATCTAGAAAACATAATCAGCAGTTCCATACATTTTGACGAAATAAGCGAACATAAATCTTCTTGACTGTCCTGCCGAATGGTAAGTAGTGATGCAATGGTTAATGGTGAGGCACACTAGTTTATCGTCATTAATTCGTAGTTCAGTGTGGGTCTGTTGATAACCACTACAATGTATGATCTCCTCGAATATGCTATCCGAGCTTTAATGATAGATTAGTGATTCACGTTTCAGTGCATATAATAATTACCTACCTATGTTACGTTGTTCGGACCTCATTAAAACTAGCCACACTCTACATTAAGTACCGGTTACCAAATGAGAATCTACTAATAGTTAATGGGTTGTGGAGGACTGGTAGGCAGCGGCTCCTTGTAAAATACTGGTATTCAGCTAAATCCGGCTTGACTGGAAGCCGACCCCAATGTAGTTGGGAAAAGGCTAGGCAGATGATGACCAAATGAGAATCTACTAAAGCATGGACTACACGGATGTAATCTAGCGTTCCAACAGAGGTGACCATGTTTGTTACAATCTGTAGACATTAGATCATCAATAGACAGCAGATGTAAAGCGTGGGACCCTACAGGGTGTATAAGTATCAGCAAGCATAAGCCTTATAATGCTCCTACTTCTGGGACACAGGCCTCCTCTCTAGAAGGAACAGAGGTGATCTTAATAGTTTCAATCCATGTATACAGCAGATGTAATCCAAATTTTGATCTTCTACGTCCTTGGATGGCGAGCGCGTTTTAACAACCGTAGTTTTGACTGCAGCGACTGACTTACAGACGTGTTCATGAATCATGGTGTGCCAAATAAACGTATTTTCTTTCTTTCTTTCTTTGTTGGCGCGTTATATAGATCCATGTAGCCGCAACACAATCCATGGAGGCAAACCGAGCGTTTAATAAGATGACCTCAGTTGCAACGCTGGATTAAATCCAAGCCCCCAGCCTTTTGCTGAGCACAGATCGTTTTGCGCGGATGTGATCCAGATGGATGTGTGATATCTTCCTAATATTGTATTGTAGTTGTTACTTTTATTTTATACGGTATGCGCCCTGTTTGACGCAAATAAACTCTTTTTCTTTCTTTCTTTCCACGTGACCCATGCTTACGTCCGTATGGCCCATGCTTATCATATCGCAAGTGTATTTAAAATAGCCTGTCAAGTCATATACAAAATCGAACCAGATTATAACTTCTTAAGTGCCAAAGTAAAATACAAAATACAACACAAAACGAGTTAGAAGAAGTCACGGAATGCGATAAGGCCGCCGTTTATATGTACCTATTTGTTTAATTTCAGTTTCCTTTTTATGTATGTACAATAAAGTTTATAATAAATAAATAAATAAAACAAGTTCCTACTCCACACTTCCTCGCAACGCATTGGCCCAAAGACCGCCATTCACTTGCTACCTCTCCAGAGAAATCACGAGAGGTTATTCAGCCGCATCTACCTGAATATAGGGCTATATACAGGGCCATTGTAAGCCACATTACGCGAACACCCTATATTCGAGAATTTCACCAGCACTGGTTTGAAATATCTTTTCAATTTCAAGAGGCTTTTTCATTATGAGTAGTGTTTGGTGGTGTTTTTTTGTTAATTTATTTGGTACAGTGTAGGTAGAAAAGTTGTGTGGGATGAAAAGTTCTGAAGGAAAATGTCGTGTGGTAAGTTTTGAGGATGCATTTTGCTTGGTATAAGAGCGAGGAACTGGATTTTTTATTGAGATAGGCAATCTTCTGATGACTTCTCCTGTTGTAGGGTTAAAGGCAAGCCTATTGCTAGCTACCGTATCACGTACCGAAAAACTGACATTGGAAGGCCTTCCACAAGGTAAACGGATAACCTGATAAGTAAATAAAGTAAATCAACAATTGCATCACTGCTTACCGTCAGGTGGGAACAAAATACCTATGGTTCGTTGTCCACAAACTCACGCCTACGGTGGCCGAAAGGACTAAACACACCCGCGTTTCTCCAGTTACTCTCTGTGATCTAGGGTCATGACAACTACTTCGACCATATCCACAGCCCTAAGTGATTGTTATCCTGACAGTGTACACAAATGGCCTACCATAACCGACCTCTTCTTGGAAATATTACACTAGTTGATAGGAGTGTAATTACATTGACAGTTTGATGGCAGAGGCTAGTTAATCACTCTACATAAGTGAGATGGGAGGAGGGATTCTAGGAACACCTGTCAGGTAAGGCTTTAGTTACATTGCAGTTGTGCAAATCCAAGAAATGAACAGGAGTTTTTAATTACAGTAACAGTTCTCGTCGGAAAATGACAACTAGCCTGACAATGCTGACCCTGGCGTACTATATACTGCCGATTTTTTTTTCAAATTTTCTCACCTTAACCTTCCCTAGACCTCCACGAAAATTTCAAGACTAAGATAAGATAAATCTGTTCAGCCGTTCTCGAGTTTTAGCGAGACTAACGAACAGCGATTGATTTTTATATAAGTAGATAATCGAAATTCGACAGGTTGGAAGATCCTACCTTTTTAAAGATGGTGAACTGTAACTGGGTTTAAAGTCCGCTTATATTAAGTCACGTACAAGTACATTTAAGTATGTATGTCGTAGGATAATTTGATACTTCGAATCTTCGCGAAAATCCTAGGGGTTTTGCGAAAACGCGGATAATTAGACATAGGCGAAAAATTATCAAATCTTACTGGACAAAGTCAGGATTTTTGCGAAAATACTCGTTATTATAGCAATATTGCGAAACGAAACGCTGGCTGTTATGAAATAAGAACGCTGATTGGTCGGTCAGCGCGTTCAATAAGAGATCGTCTCTGATTGGTTGACGTCTTAAATGTCAATCATTTGTTGCCGCACGTTATTTGTTTACGTTTGTGTCTGAGTGAAATTGCAGAAGTGTTTTGTTTTATATCGTAAATAGTGTACCTACTTGGACTTAAATAAAGTGGTAAATAAATGTGCTACACGGATGTACATAGTGTCATATATCATAAAAGTCTTAGTCAACCACTCAACAACAACAATGCTTTCGAGATTGGTTTAGCGGTGTTTTGTTTGTCATCTCTATGATACAATACTTGAAGTTAATCATCGGCAAACTAAGAACCAATTAGAAGTCAGCCAGCAAAATTGTAGCCAATCAGTGTTGAGCACATCAAATCTTACTATAGTAACGAGTATTTTCGCAAAAATCCTGACTTTGTCCAGTAAGATTTAATAATTTTTCGCCTATGTCTAATTATCCGCGTTTTCGCAAAACCCCTAGGATTTTCGCGAAGATTCGAAGTATCAAATTATCCTACGACATGTATATTAATAGGTCTGCAGAACTGTTTGTCAAAAATGATGAATATAGTAGCTTAGAAATGTTCTCCGGTTTACCTATCAGAAAACACTTACAAACAAGTAAATAGAGGCTCATTCAGAGACTACAACAACTTGGAACTGGCTCAAACAACGTAATTCCAGTGCTCGAATTACCCGAAACAGTAAGAACTTGCAAAATACTTAATTGTTATGAAACGAAAGCTCGCGCTTCAGAAAATACATAGTTTAACTTGTTAACTGGCCAGTTAATCGTCGCCTTCGCTGTTAAACGTAATTATGTAAACCGTAGTTAAACAACGGTGAATCCGATACTTTGTTTGTGGAACAAACTGGTAACAATTAACACGAAGGTACAGATAGCGAAGCATGCTGTCGAGGTTGTTTATAATTCCTCTATGTCTATACAATATGTAGGTAGGGAATTGGAATAATGCACATCCTCATGCAGCCCAATTAGGTTTCAATCATTATGTAGTTATCCTCATTGCAGGCAAATAATATTGGACTACTTTGGCAGAGCATCTACGCACATACACACAATTACGCTTAATTTGAGGAGGGAAAATCATCGAATGACTTCTCCTGCTCTGAGGCGGACTGACTAAAACTATGTCCCTTCTTTGCCTTGCAATCTAGGACCACGGGTTTCCCTTAGGAAGCGAACCCATGGCCCCTGTAGGCTTCAGCCCTACTAGGCTTATATAGTTTTACTGTGCCGTTGCACTACTTTGTGTAATATACTTCACCGTCATTGCTTTCAATACGGTGAAGGAAAACATTGTGAGGAAATCAGAATTTCCGAAGATCAAGCCGCACTGGGCCTGCGTAATGGATTACAGCTTATTCCTTCTCTTATAGAGGAGACATGAGTCCCAGTTCCAGCACACTATGAAAACGTTGAGAAAAGCTGGCTCCGAATTGAATTCCCACATTATTCTTGCACGTATAAAACCAATATGCACACAATTATTATAAATTCAGCCTTGAATAATTACCTACAAGTCCTTTGTAATCCAGGTTCCATGTATCCAGCACAATTGGCTTTGTTCCATGAATACTTTATACGGAACCCGCGTTAATAATGAATGGGGCAGAAACAACAGTACCTAAAGTTTAAATATTAAAACATACTAATCAGGCCTGATTGTGGATCAGCTAGAAAAGCTTTCTTTTTTCTCTTTGTTGGTAAAAACCGTATGCTTGCATTTACGTAACTCTATTTTTTTGGTGAGAAATTATCTAATAGCTTTTCTCGCTCTGGGTGGAGCAAAAGAGTGTGTGCTAAGCTTGCCTTTGACCAGAATCTCACGAGGTAGTAAACGATGGTTTCTGTTTAGGGAAACATTCAATGGATTCTCCCGCTCTAGAGCGGAGCAGGAGGGCGTGTAAGAACTGTGACCTTTTTTGGGTTGCGTTGCAGGACCCCATGTTTAACTGTACTCGTTCATATTGATGGTTTGCCAAATAAACGTGTTTTCTTTCTTTCTTTCTTCTTTCTTTCCATTCCGGAAGCCTAACCATGGCCCCAGTACGCTTCACCCTGCTGAACTCCAACGGTTTTTCTGACATCGTTTGTAATCGACGATAGAGCACGCATGCCCAAGACAATAAACCTATTCCTTCTTGAACACATTTAGGCTACAAGTCGACCACATCATGGTTGGAAAAAGGTTGGGCACATAGCTCTAAAGGGTGGCACAAGTTAATAAAAACTACCACGGCACTTTCATTTTTACAGATGACTGTACTTAAATCACTTGACCAATTGCGTATTTGACGAATTCCATAATTTGGCAAATTCACGATTAGACGAACTACAGCTTTGACCAATTTCAAATATGACGAACTGCGTACTTGACGAATTACCGACTTGACCCATGTGCCACCCGCTCTAAATAATGGTTATTACGTAAGTTAACACTGCATAATGATCATAACAGCATAATCATTCTCATCAATCATTCATTTTTTCTCTGTCATTTATTTTCTGCTGATTATGCCGTTCCCTCTGCTGGGACTCCGGGCTCCTCTCTTAAAGACAGAATGGCCCGTGATTTATCAGGCGCCTATTACGGATTGGTGAATGTCACATGCCACCAGATTTTTGGTTCCAAGACGAGCCGATTTCCTCTCGAAGTTTTCCTTCATCAGTTTGATAGAAGCGCATTAATGGGTTGCTAGATTTGAACCTTTAATCTACAACTAGAGTGAATATGCTCTTAATAAACTAGTGCGCATCACCATCTAAGATTGCATCACTTCTTACCATCAGGTGGGATCGCAGTCAAGCACTAGTTTACATAACTTAAAAAAAAAACTATACTCCGTCTAATGAAAGCGCGACCTGAGAAAAAGAAGTTAAATACAAAAATTTTGTATGTGGTATTACTAACTACTCCTACTAGTTAAAATCATGTCTTGACATTTCATAATTTTTTTTATTTCCTACAATTGCGGCTGAATAATGTTGCCAATTAAATTTTAAAAAAAACTCCAGGTCGCGCTTTCATTAGAGTATTTCTCTAGTAAGTCTAGCCCGTTACTGTAGGCCACCACTGTTCCCACGGCAGAGTTCCTCATTATAAACCAACAACTCCAATAAATATTCAGTGACCATCGGGAAGCCATCGGCAAAAGTTTTAATACATTAATCCCACAAGCAAGGGCTTCCAATAAAAATATCGATTGCTTTTATTGTCATTGTAAAAAAAATATACAAAAAACCAATTAAAACTTTTATGAAAGTCTCCTGAAACTTTTCCCGTTGTTTCTTCTTTGTAAAGGGGTTGAGACATTTTGACATTAAATATTAGGGATGTATTTAAATGTACAGATTGTTTATTTTTAGATTTTCAGGAACTCATTAATTTTAGGTTTATTTATAATTAGTTGGTGCTATTTTTTATGAGGGAGTTCGGTTTAAAATACATCTTAGACATAATTAGGTAAATAATTGATGAGTGATGAATGTATGTTCTTCAGTTTATTTTTGTCTTTTTCTGAAAATATTATCAGTTAACGGTAGGGCGCATAGCTTGCAGAATAGTTAGTCTATGGGGACGGAAGGTTCTGGAGTGACAACCACGACGCAGCTTTAGAAGGCCTCCCACGAGGAGGACCGATGACCTAGTGAGGATGGAGCGAATCCGATGGATGCGAAACGCACAGGACCAGTTCGATGTTAAGAGAGAGACCTATGTCCAACAGTGGACGTCTTTTGGCTGAAATGATGGTGATGATGATGATTGGTTGAGAATCGAACGATAGGGGCGTGGTGGGTACGTCAAGCTGTCTTTGTGCACACGTACCCTAATGGTGAAGACGCCATATGATCTACTAAAGAATCTTGGCGAATTCATAGCTGAAATTTATTGGAGTGTCTTAAAGTGACTTATATACGAAGGCATTTCTATTATTTTTCTACGTTTTTTCAAAGTATCACATTAACTAGTTATAGCCGGATAAAAAAGATATTTGAAATTAAAGTTATTTATATTTATTCTGCCAAATGACAGTAATTAATGACGGGCAAAAAGACTATTATCCCAAATAAAAAAAATATAACTTGGTTTGACTTTGTCAATTGTTGATTGGTTTTACTCATGTCACAGACGCCTATCATTTATGCATATAAAGCAACTGACGCTGAAATTATGTCCGGTCTATTTTCTTCTGGCAGTGCTTTAAGATCATATTTCAGAGAAGACGATCTGTTCATTCTGGATTGGGGTTTTAGGGACGGTATAAGTTTACTAGAGAACGTGATTTTACAGTTTTTAGGCAAGAGTATTTTCATCGCTCTCCACCACACATGATGCAAACATTTCAAATCGCGACAGCTCTTTTGAACAAGTTTGGTGTTCGCTTTCAAAATGATGAATATGCTGATGAAATACTTGAAATAATTAGAGAATGGATGAACTTACCAAACAATTTGGCAAATATGGTGGGAGCCTTAAACATGAATAGACGAACCTCATGAACCTAATTTCGTAGCTAATGCTACGAGTTGCGAGACAAGTTTATCTTTTATTTTTAATGTTTTATGCTTCCCAACCCTGGAATATAGAGACTTGATTCTCTTCGCCCTGGGAACGTACCAAATAAGACAAGCTCGCTCATATTATGGCGAACATATACGTTTCCACGGTGGGTACAGAATCGAAGTTTCCAGTGAAAACATTGATTCCTCTGAATATAATCTTAGGGGCACTGGCGTGACAACACCAACGACCTAAGGTCGACTGGTAGTAAATGCCTAAGGCATTAAGTCTGCCTTTGTACAATGTTTTGTGCATAAAGCTTTAATAAATAAATAATTAGAGGAAAAATAAAGTCACTTCACGTATCCAGGAAGCAATATTATGTTTATATTGTTATAGAAAATGATATTCCTGGTAGGACAGGAATCAGCGAGTATTGTTGTAATTGTTTAGTTGGTCAGCGCACAGTAGGATGTTGTGCTCATGTCATGACGCTAGTCTGGTATTTGGGATGGGCCAGACATCAGCAAAATATTTCAGCACCTGCAGAATTTCTGGATGAAATAGTTATAAGAGAGGATTACGAAGAATAAACAATAATATAAAAAAACTTGTTTTATTGATTCTTATGAACATACTCAATATATTCCATACGCATTCAAGGATTTTGTGTTTGTTTTTATTTATCTGAAAAGTTAGCAAGTACATATAAAATCCCGGAATTCTATTATAGTCCTATTGCTTCAATATCTACCTAAAACAATGCTGATGGTGACTGGCAGCCTCAGTCCTATTGTACACAGCCACGTAGTAGGTACGTAGTAAGTATACCTAAATAAGTTAACCTATCAATACCCGCGAAACGAGACACAATAGTAAGACAATAACAACGCGGTCCTATGAGACCGGTCGGGGATTCATGAATTAAGGCCAAAGAGTAAGTATTTACACCTTTTACAAAGCATTGCATGCTAAAATAACTGGGTCAGGAAAATAATAATGTAATATTGCCCTTTTAACTTCCTCGAATTGAAATTACCGTAGACATAACCTACAAAACTTCATGACTGAATTTCTATTAATTCCGGCCTTTTCGAACAAAAATTCTTGCACCAGCTAATTCAGAAGTTGACGCCGAGTTTAATAAGATATTTTTCATTTAAAGACGCTAGAATTTAATCTCAGCTAATTTAATGTATAGGCGGCTGCCATTGTTCTTTCGAGTAGATTTGTAGATATTATTTGAAATATTCGATTGAGGTACTTTTTCATACACCTACTAAAAAATATATTAAACCAACTACCCCATTGTTTATAGTTTTTCATATCTACGCCCGTTTACAGCTTCACAACATAAATTATAAACTTAAACATTAGCTATTGTCCCATTATTTTAACGCTGAATAAGGGACTAGAGCGAACCGTAGAAATAAACCACGTCTAAAACACGCACAAAATACAAGAAATAAACCTAAATATATTTTAGAATTTACACACATAACAAGACCTGGTTAGACCCACAATAAATACTGCTTTTGTTAGAGCAGACACTATTCTATTCTATACTCAACGAATAAGGGTTTTTATTTTCTATTCTACAATATAAATCTCTGGTTAAAGGGTCCTCTTCAACTATGAGAGTTTATTCAGAGATATTGCCTGTGAAATTGGTATCACAAATATGCCAGAATATTATGCTCAATATGCCAGAATATTATGCTCAATATGCCCATGATATCATCTCATTTCACCCTTCAATGTAGGCAGTACTTGTCAATCAATCACATGGAAGTTTTGGCATATTATCAGAATTTGTATAAAGGGGGCGGTTCTTTTCTTGGTCATAAATATGTGGGTGGGGAAACTGTCATGTACGTGTTATATTATTTTGTACGGTATAACCATAGGCGTCTGTCTGTTGGGCTGTCCAAGTAGCTAAATATTGGTCGGACAAAATTTGAGTCACATCGACTCAAGAAGAACAAAATAGGCGTCGTAATGAATGATGTCATTCTCCTAAGTCCCTTCTGTTTTCGCATTCTTATAGCTGCACTAGCTTCTGCCAGCTGCTGCACTCGTGTTAAATTATGTAGGTATCTCCGTACAAACTTTGGATCCCCTTATATTTCCTAAGGAGGTAAAGAACAATGGCAGCCGCCTATACATTAAATTAGCTGAGATTAAATTCTAGCGTCTTTAAATGAAAAATATCTTATTAAACTCGGCGTCAACTTCTGAATTAGCTGGTGCAAGAATTTTTGTTCGAAAAGGCCGGAATTAATAGAAATTCAGTCATGAAGTTTTGTAGGTTATGTCTACGGTAATTTCAATTCGAGGAAGTTAAAAGGGCAATATTACATTATTATTTTCCTGACCCAGTTATTTTAGCATGCAATGCTTTGTAAAAGGTGTAAATACTTACTCTTTGGCCTTAATTCATGAATCCCCGACCGGTCTCATAGGACCGCGTTGTTATTGTCTTACTATTGTGTCTCGTTTCGCGGGTATTGATAGGTTAACTTATTTAGGTATACTTACTACGTACCTACTACGTGGCTGTGTACAATAGGACTGAGGCTGCCAGTCACCATCAGCATTGTTTTAGGTAGATATTGAAGCAATAGGACTATAATAGAATTCCGGGATTTTATATGTACTTGCTAACTTTTCAGATAAATAAAAACAAACACAAAATCCTTGAATGCGTATGGAATATATTGAGTATGTTCATAAGAATCAATAAAACAAGTTTTTTTATATTATTGTTTATTCTTCGTAATCCTCTCTTATAACTATTTCATCCAGAAATTCTGCAGGTGCTGAAATATTTTGCTGATGTCTGGCCCATCCCAAATACCAGACTAGCGTCATGACATGAGCACAACATCCTACTGTGCGCTGACCAACTAAACAATTACAACAATACTCGCTGATTCCTGTCCTACCAGGAATATCATTTTCTATAACAATATAAACATAATATTGCTTCCTGGATACGTGAAGTGACTTTATTTTTCCTCTAATTATTTATTTATTAAAGCTTTATGCACAAAACATTGTACAAAGGCAGACTTAATGCCTTAGGCATTTACTACCAGTCGACCTTAGGTCGTTGGTGTTGTCACGCCAGTGCCCCTAAGATTATATTCAGAGGAATCAATGTTTTCACTGGAAACTTCGATTCTGTACCCACCGTGGAAACGTATATGTTCGCCATAATATGAGCGAGCTTGTCTTATTTGGTACGTTCCCAGGGCGAAGAGAATCAAGTCTCTATATTCCAGGGTTGGGAAGCATAAAACATTAAAAATAAAAGATAAACTTGTCTCGCAACTCGTAGCATTAGCTACGAAATTAGGTTCATGAGGTTCGTCTATTCATGTTTAAGGCTCCCACCATATTTGCCAAATTGTTTGGTAAGTTCATCCATTCTCTAATTATTTCAAGTATTTCATCAGCATATTCATCATTTTGAAAGCGAACACCAAACTTGTTCAAAAGAGCTGTCGCGATTTGAAATGTTTGCATCATGTGTGGTGGAGAGCGATGAAAATACTCTTGCCTAAAAACTGTAAAATCACGTTCTCTAGTAAACTTATACCGTCCCTAAAACCCCAATCCAGAATGAACAGATCATCTTCTCTGAAATATGATCTTAAAGCACTGCCAGAAGAAAATAGACCGGACATAATTTCAGCGTCAGTTGCTTTATATGCATAAATGATAGGCGTCTGTGACATGAGTAAAACCAATCAACAATTGACAAAGTCAAACCAAGTTATATTTTTTTTATTTGGGATAATAGTCTTTTTGCCCGTCATTAATTACTGTCATTTGGCAGAATAAATATAAATAACTTTAATTTCAAATATCTTTTTTATCCGGCTATAACTAGTTAATGTGATACTTTGAAAAAACGTAGAAAAATAATAGAAATGCCTTCGTATATAAGTCACTTTAAGACACTCCAATAAATTTCAGCTATGAATTCGCCAAGATTCTTTTCTACTAATAACATAAAAAGAACGTCTGTGCAAAATTTCAGCATTCTAGGTCCAACAAATTGGTCTTCCCGGGGCAGGGTCGTCATGGTGATATGTTTAGACATCTCCACCACCTTCAATAACTTGCCCTAGAGTTGAGTGAATTTCTCAAGCATAATATTTAAGCGGTGCAGCTGAAAATCATATCTTAAAGTAAACGTACAACGAAGTTATTTTTTCTATAGAAAGAAGGCGTTCTTATCTTGATCAGGCCGTCAATATTTTAGTAAATAACATGTTTGTAGTAAAATGAAAAAATAATTATTTAGCATAATTCTAAGTTTGGTGGCGCGTCCACAATCTGTTTTTTTGGGGACGACCACCGCTTGAACGAAACTACACTAGTTTACTAGAAATTACTAATCTTATTTGTATTCCGCATTATTTTTTCTATCTAATGACAGTTTTATTTTTATATTTAGGGCATTACTTTATCCTAGTGAAAATCAAAAAAGACTGTCCGCAGGAAATTTTAAATTTTGGTGGGAGTAATCTAATCATTAAGTGACTCGTATAGAATAAACCTAGACGGACAACGCTCCCAACGTAAACTTCATTTAGTCAGGCGCTCACGCATAGCAGTGATAGACGTGTGCCATCCCGCTGTGATTTCCCGCCAAAAACGTAAGTAAGTCTTTTCTTAGTAATCGGACAAAAAACCTGCAATTTTGGTGTAATGTTTTAAAAACGTTTTATGATTAGGTCGGTGTTGTAATTTAAATTTATAATAAGGTTAAGGTATGTTTTCAAAAGTATACAAATATAAAGAGTACAATTTTAGTAGTTTTTTTTTAAATAAACATATTCAACAAGATTCTAATTTTGGTGGTGCAATTTTGGTGATTTTGGTGGTGTTATACCAATCACCAAAATTGCTTAGTTACACCAAAATTAGTTTTTAGAGTTACGTAGGTAGGTAATTCACAGACAAACGAAAACGAATCATAATAAGATCGTTTGGTCATAAATTCTTTCGGTCAAAGCGACCAGCGGCAAAGCTGAACGCAAGCCAGAGGGTCATGGCCATCCGGATGGTGCGGGGATGTGACACAGTTTCCCGCGAAGCGGCGAACCTCCTTGCTCACCTGCCACCGTGGGATTTGGAGGTATAAGTCCTTTTCTCGCATGTACGATCTGCGCGTGAAGATGCACTACTGGGGCGAAACGCCTCTGACGCACCAAGATGAGGCATGCCGGACAGAGTTCCGGCGGGATCTCATGGTGTAATGGCGACAGCGACTGTCGCAACCCAGTGCTGGGCACGCTATAATTATGGCGGTAAGCCCTCTCTTTGAGGAGTGGCTGGAAAGACCTCACGGTGTCCTTACCTTCCGCATGACCCAGGTGCTCACGTGGACATGGTCAGTTCGGAAGATTCCTATACTGGATTCGTGCGGATAAAACGCCCGGGTGTTACCATTGTGTGGACCGCTGAGAGAACACGACCGGTAGAGTTGTGCTCCGCTTGAGCAGAGCAACGCCATATCCTCGTGGGGTTATTTGGCGGCAGCGAATGCTAGCAAAAGAGGCGGCTGCAAGTGCGAGGCAATGGCCCTCGCGCCCCAGCCGCCGGGATATCGATCCCGGTTTCCGGCCACCGTAGGCGCGTGTTTGCGGACGGCTAGCAATGGGTAGCTCGTCGTCTAACCGTCTTGTAACAGTCCGGACCGAACCGAAGTTGTCGACGGCGCGTAGTGTTCCACACGCCCCTCAAAGAGTTGTCAGTACCCGCAAGGGCCCAACAGGGTAGAAATCTATTGGGGCTATGGGTGATGTGAAAGTGATGCCGGGGCCCTGGAATAATGGCAAAGCAGGGACAGGAGTAGTTTTTTAGTCAGTAAGAGACTGACACTATCTCCGGTCCACCCAAGAGTGGAGGATGTCATTAGATGATTTTCCCACCTAAATAAAAATAAAACATAATAAGATGACTCGGTTTGGAAGTACGGTAGGTATATTATACCTACGAGTTGCTTGAGAGTGACGAAGAGATAAGAAAATGTATAATGTTCGTTTACTGTACGCTTAGAACGAAAATATCATTCAATAGCATTAAAAAATAATTTAGATAATTATTATTTGTTTTCCAGCATGACAAAGAAAAGAAATTCAAAGTTGACACACGCAAAGTGCTTGGAGAGGAAAAGGATGGCAGAAAGGAAGAGAAAAGAAAGAATTAGGAATGATCCCGTTAAACTAGAGGAGTTAAGAAGAAAAGAAAGAGAAACTGGTGTCAATATTTCTAATTTTGGTGTCAGTTATCAATTTTGGTGTCGTACCAATTCTGGTGTCGACAATATATTAGAAGCTTTCAGGAATAAATAAATTTCTCTTACATTTTATGTACCTGAATACGTATCTCTTGCTTATCAACATCTTAGATTATTAAAAAACCTGAAACAAACTTTTCCACCAAAATTAGGTAACAAATCATAGTTGTTGAAATTCACTCAGTTGCATTAGGGAGACACTCAGGTATCACCGGGTACCAACCTACCTCTGTCGACTCCTCCTATCTACTCATCAGGTCATCAGGGAAAGTGAAAACGGTGAAAGATGTTGTGCAGTGTTCCGCAGGGAACGATTTTAGGGCCGCCTTTGTAGAACATCGGTTACGACTACGTGTTGCGCGGCATCCTCTCTAGCGAGGTCAGCACTATACTGTCGACACACTGTCCTGACGAAGTGGAGTCGGAGGCTGAACTAACAAAGCACGTCATTACGACAGTAGTGAACCTCTCTACGGTCCTGTCACTGTATTTATCCATTTAAATTATAAGAAGAATTAAGCCAACAAGTGTAGGATAACTTCTTGGACTTCGAAAACACATGCCTGAAAATGCTCGTTGAACTCAGTGTGCACTTCTTGGCAATGATCAGCGACCTAAAGTACGAGTATACCTATTTTTTCCTCATTGATGCCTACAGCTAAAAATAAATGCTTTAACCCCTCACGCCGGAAATTTTTAATCCCCTAAGATAATACTCTTCAGTCGTCTTAACTACACCCACGGGAATACCGGAATACTTAATCCAACTCAGCAATTAAATACAAATTTAAAATGCTTAATGTAAAACAAAAGAGTTTTCACAGAAGTGAGTAACTATGTTTATTTTGGGGCGGGAAATCATCAGATAACTTTTGTATTTGTTGATAGGCTCGCGCTACACCACTATCTTCATTTGACGACGTGGTTGCCGAATCGATCAAGGTTTTAATATGCATGAAATGGTTGTCCATCTACCTATTGACTGCCCTCGGCAAGTGGTTTATTGTATGGAAGCTCCACTTAAATAATTATTTTATTTTGTTTTTAGTATTTGATGTTTTGTGACAACAGAACATCAAATACTAAACGAAATACATTATTTGTCAAAAATCTGCGAAAAGATGCAACTGCCTGTTTATCTATCACAGTTCATGAGATACAGCCTGATAACAGATAGACGGACAGTCAAACCAATAGGGCCTTTATGTACGGACCCCTAAAAAACAACGAAAGAAACTCACCATTATTCATCACCACTTTGAACTCCTATAGTCTGTAAAAGCTGCTCGTTTAAGGTTTCTGCGTGGAGAACTAACACTAACAAAGGTCGAATAAACTTCCTGAACGCTGCTCTAATTTTGTGAAAACTGGAAATAGTTGATGCGAGAAATTTCCTAGTGCACTAATACAATGCTCGACAGACTTGTGTAAAGAGAATTATTTATAATGTCGGCCCCGCTATGAATTTAACTCATCACGTTATACTCGCTTTGTGCGTTATGCTGCTGTGGACATGACACTGACAATTATTTCATAGTATGTCGCTATTGTTATAGAGAACGGAATCGATGTACTGGCAACGGCAAATGACATTCGTACCCCATAATTGCGTTGAGCACCAGTTTTTGCTGCCAGTTCAGTCATAATCAATATTGTATGATCATGGTTCGTAGCGAGAAAGCATGGGGCGTAGTCCTCTGGTTATCCGAATCTGTAATGCAACATAAGGGAGAGGCAATCCTTACGACTCGGCCACCGCAGTAGCCCAGGCGAACAATGGGCGGAATTGTGGATGGCAAGCAATGGGCCGCTCTCCGTCTTAAAATGACTAGGCCTGGGTCATCATCATAAAATAATGATCGATAATGCTCATTGAAACACTGATCATTATTTCATTCTATTATAATTATCACCATTTCTTGCTAACGCACAATGCTACGGTGTACGATTTCAGACACTAAATATTAAAAAAAGTCTAGACTGGTATTTTATTCCGTTACACCAAACATCAGCGGTGAAAAGGATGATGTACCGCATACCACAACGTTGTGCTTTCCGATAAAAAATAAATGGATTGTTATAGTTTTGACAATGCCACAGCAGCAATACTGTGCTAGCCAGTGCAGAGTATCATTGGTCTATGGTTCCTATCTATAGCGTCCATACTATGCTACTAATTGGAAACGGTGATAGGTGTCATGGCGACGTTGATGATTGATTGCAACGATTTTTGATGACAGATAGCGTTAATGTTTTGGGCGGGGACTTATCCATGTTATGATAGGCTGAATTTTTTTTATGAAAATGGCTGATGACTGAAAATTGCTTTCATAATTGTCCATAAGTACTTAGTGGCTAATGAGCCAAGATGGCGGTCATTATGTTTTGTAGTTCTATAGAATAGCATAGAAAGATGTTTACGATGTATTGCCCTAGTTCATATATCAGATTATTTCCAGGATGTTGGTGAATTCGGTCTCTGAGTGTGCCAGCTACTTACACCAGTAAAAAAAAGATCTGCTTTGTAGTTCTAAATGGTATGTAGGTAAAGATCATTACCGTTGGAACCAAAAGATATCCCCGGCTGGACATAGGCCTCCCATCTCTGATAGGCATCGCCAAAACAATCGGTTCTGTGTGTCTCGCATCCATCGGATTCCTACAATCCTCAACCAGGTCATCGATGCACCTTGACCTTGGTGACTTAGTGAGGTTACCCTCCAATGCTGTATTTTAGATATGCGATCGCCACTCCAAAACCTTTCGGCTCCATCTGTCATATGTTGTACAAGCAATGTGCTCTGCCTACTTACTGCCACTAAGTTCGGCGATTTTGCGGACTATGTATGTAACCTTTGAAGTAAATCTTCATTTCCGATTCATACTAGGTAAATCAAATTCACCATTGTCTTACGCTTATATAATTTGAAATGTATTCAATAAAAAATCCTTCTGAGTTAATATTCTGAAAAATATTTACCTACCTTCTTACAAAATGGTATCATAAAAACTGTCACAATACATGCATAAAAATAATTTATTGCTTTAGATCCACATTAGGGAAAGCACAAGAAACGCATTTCAATTAAAGTAACGTTTAGAAGTTGGCTGAACGTTCAACAAATGGAATTATAAGCCCCGTCTTACTGATGCGGTTACCTCGCCGAACTTGCTGCGTTCTGAAATGTAGTAGGCGCTAAGACATTTTCATTTATTGTTGCTGTTCAAAGTCATAAAACATGTGTATTGTGTATAACATATTATGTATCAAGTATGGCGCATTTTCACTGGTCGTTAACTCGTTCCCGCATGCGGGATAACAACCAATGAAAGTAACATGGTCGTTATACCACATACGGTTCCCCGAATGCGGGCCACGTGACACGCGTTCCAGTAGTCTCTCGCACCCGGCATGCGGGCCCTATCGACTAATGAAAACGGTTCCCCGAATGCGGGCGCTGTGGCATGCGTTCCAAAAATCTCCCGCTCCCCGCATGCGGGCCCTATCGACTAATGAAAATGCGCCAGTAGGCATAGACAGTAGGGATTCTATAAAACGGTATGAAATCTGCAAGAATTGAAGACTGAAAATTTAATACAAAACTATTTATTTATCTTTGACCCAGGCAGATAACCCATAACATCGTTAGTATTCCTTAACTTGTTAGTAAAATTATGAAACTTAAATAATATTGCTTAATTAATTACGCCACATGCACTGCACGTAGGTGCCCCATTAGGTGGCCTTCAGTCTTGCTAGCAACAATGTTCAGAAGAATGTTGTCGCTGCGGCGCATCCGACGCAATAGTGAAGCGGAACTTTTTCATTTGATCGCACTTGACAAAAATTATAAAATGTTATTATTATTTATTTCAGAAGTTATGGCAGTTGAAAAGCTTCGCACCCTCCTGCTCAGAAAACATTAGGTTTTCTAGCTATGATTTGGTCGAAGACTGTACCTTCGCACTTGCCTAGAAATAATCACTCTTGACTTAAAAAAACCCTAAGTTGAAGCTAGCACGAAACAGCGGCAGGTAATACCACTCCTTAGCAGTACGCATAATGAATGTGTGGGTATATATTAAAGAGCATATACATATATATCAATGAATCCACCATGCCCATTAAGGCTTCTCCACTACAAAACAGCTCGGCCAAATCCTCAACAGACGCGTAAAACCGTAAACAGTAATAAAAATGTTAATTTAATTCACTAATCCTGTGCGACACCCATTTCGGAACGCGCTCGTAAACACGCGAATGACATACTCTCGTATATATATATAGAGTTTCGACGCGGTTGCGATGGTGCTACACCTCCCGCTGATTACGATAGTATATGTTTAGAGACGAGGTGTTCTCATATAGCTTGAATAATACCTATACGTTTAGCCCCATTTAGTCCCTCCTTATTAGGAAAATCAACACGGACGACGATCAACGAAGTGCTCGTGGCTAGAGAGAAGCTCGTGGCTAGATAATAACAGCCGTACAGGTCGATCTTCAAGGTTAAGCAATGCGTGCCAAGGTTGGTCTGTCGATGGGTGACCAGCTTAACATACCGAGTTTCCTCCGTGCCTCGGAAAGCATGTTAAGCGGTAGGTCCCGGCTGTCATTTGTAGATCTTTGGCACACGTTACGGATAGTCAGAAGCCAGTAAATCTGACTCCAGTCATGCCATGAAGTACCG
Organism: Mythimna separata; assembly: GCA_030763345.1. Lineage (NCBI taxonomy): Eukaryota > Metazoa > Arthropoda > Insecta > Lepidoptera > Noctuidae > Mythimna > Mythimna separata. The sequence continues at coordinate 18,517,480 of CM061171.1, read as the reverse complement.
TGTTACCCCAGTTAATGGGTTTAGGAGGTCTGGTAGGCAGCCGCTCTTTGTAAAATACTGGTATTCAGCTGAATCCGGCTTGACTGGAAGCCGACCCCAATATAGTTGGGGAAAGGCTAGGCAGATTGATTGTATTAGGAAAATCAACAAATAACTTCTCCCGCTATTGACTAAAACCTACTTGTCTTTTTTTAGTGAAGGTGTCCCGCTTGGGTGGAGCACCGCCGTGTCCAGTGAGCTCTCGCGCCACGCCCTAGTATATGCCATAGTCTGGAGTGGCGGAGGCAGCCTTATGCGTGAGGGAATGAGCATCCTCACGCCCTAGCTGCAGGGATCCCGACCCCGATATCCAGCTACGCGTGGGCTTACGGACGACGAATAATGGGTAGCATTAGATGATTTCATCATCATCATCTCAGCTGAAAGACGTCCACTGCTGGACATAGGCCTCCCCCAAGCGTCGCCACAGCGACCGGTCCTGTGCGTCTCGCATCCATCGGATTCCCGCGACCCTCGCCAGGCCGTCGGTCCACCTTGTGGGAGGCCTTCCGACACTGCGTCTTCCGGTACGTGGTCGCCACTCTAGGACCTTCCTTTTTTTAGATGATTTCCCAACAAATAAATGTTCCTTCAGTAATTGCCCTTTATGTTCCCGGGTCACAGTACGTATCCTAAAAATCTTCCACATCTGGCAGACAACCTTGGAAAACCGTATTTTGTGGGATGTGTATTGATCAGTGATTATTGTATTCACTAATAATAAAAATATCCAATGGTCGTGTCAGTCAATGGCTTAATAGCCACGGACCTCGGTCAACATCTTAGGAGGCTCGCGTTAGGCGGCTGGGTCAAGGACATGATTCAGAAAGCGGTACTTGCTAGGTAGGGCTCGTATTCGGCTCATTGGCGGGTAGCTTTTGGACCCTATTCTCAATACCGATAGGATAGTAATATTTACTTATGTTCTCCATTTTTAATTTTAATATTTTTTTTTTATTTTATATACGTAGGTATATTATTTTTTGACCGATGCCTCACACTAGGAATTACTCCCGTATCTTGGGTGCGTTAATAAACATGTAAAACTCACTTAGTACAAGACACTAAGGGCCTGTTTCACCACCTATGATTAAGTTTCGAGTATCTTACTTGACAGATAATTTCATACGAATTCTGTCACATTTTTGAATTTATTCAGTGAGTAGTGCCTACTCGGACATTGTGAAACAGGCCCTGAGACTGTAGTTTGTAGGAAATACAATTATTTTTTTGCCTAGTAATCGAACCTGTAACACACAGCGCAGTCCCAATCGCACAACCACTGCGCCGATCGTGTATCAAATAAAAAAAATCATACTTTGAAAAAACATCGCTTATAATATCCAACACAAACCGTTTGGGTACATCAACATCAAAGTTAACATTAGTGTGTTTTAACTCCGAATTTAATTGACCCTTAACCAACCCGTTATTTGTTTATAATAAAGGGTTAAGTTAACTTTCCAAATTAATTGAGTTGAATAGATACTTGCATATGAATTAGCAGTGTCCCAAAAACTCCACACCGACTTATTGGGTTCAAACTTATTATATTATATACTAAATTATATACTATGGTCTATCGGTTTAAGTGGTTAACTAAAGGTAAACCATCTTAGTATTAGTCTTTTTATATTAAAGAGATCGTATATAATATAGGTAAATTTAGTTTATTAGCTAACATCGGTTAGGTAAATACCTATTTGCAAAGATTTTTACATAGAATTTTTAGACAACTTTTAGATAAAAAGACATGCCAAGATTGTTTACATTTAGTTAATTACCTAAACCGATAGACCATAAACTACTTTTTTGGCTGGCCTATTCTATTCTATTCCGGACAAAGGGCCTATCCACTCTTTCCATCTTTCGCGGTTCCTTACGTCTCACTTCTAGGGCCCAGAAGGCCCAGAAAGAGATGTCTTTGCCGCCGTAAAATTAAATGTTGCGATTCTTATTCACAAAACAACAGCAAAAATACTTTAAAAAAATATATACCGTCGAACATAGAACCTCCTCCATTTTGAAATCGGTTAAAAAAGATTTCATCAGTTGGTAGTATTTGTCAGTCTTGAGAATACTGGTATTCAGCTAAATCCGGCTTGACTGGAAGCCGACCCCAATATAATTGGGAAATGGCTAGGTAGATGATGTAGTATTTGTCAGTCTTGTCAAATGAATGATTGTTTATCTTAAGCCTCATACATTAGGGGACCAAATGTCCCCAAATATGATGTCCAACGCCCAATTTACTTGACGCTGCAACGTTTGCCAGTGTCCCGCAAATTGCCGCCCAATATTTTACAACGCATTCACGTGACGCGAGACATGTAGTGCTTTTATTTATTTTTTATTAATGAGTTTGTGCTTCACCGCTATCTCACCTTATGGAAAGCGACGATGCGGTCGACAATGGAGCGCCCTGACCCAGAAGTAACCTTTTCATTCTTGACTTAAAGGTACCCAGGTTGTACCTAGCCATCACGAAACAAACTCCGGCAGGGAATTCCACTACTTAGTTGGGAACTCCACGGCCGTAGCTAGGGGGGTAGGGGCAATGTGGGGCAATGCCCTACCTTGAAATAACAATGCAAATTATTAAAAATAAAATGTTTGCTCATAGTTTGAGATAAAAAAAAATAACCATCACTGACCTAGAGGTCAATAACACGAGTATATACGCTGGTTGATTAAGGAGCCGGTGCTTCGACGGCAGATGAATTATGATAAATTTTCTATAAATCCACCCTAACACACTACATATAGCTCTGAGTTGTTTGCACAATTAATGTATTCCCAAAAAGTTTTGTGGTTATAGGTAGAGTTTACAATTGTACACCATGTGTCGGTTGAAAAATTTAACATTGTTGCGCGTCATATTGGAGGAAATTTTGTCCTCCTAAGTATCCGAAGCTCCAACTTGATTTACTCGTTGATACATCGACTTTAAAAAAATCCTAATAAAATAAAACCTAAAAAATTTTTTCAAGCATTGCATTCCTCTTTACAGCGATCTATTTTGATAGTGGCGTGGAAAACACGGAAGCCAATTAAGTACCTGCATGGTACTAAAAATCCTAGTTCTACTTTTGTCTAAATAAAATCCAGGATTTCGAGTGGCGCGGCCATTCGCTGCATGCACTCGACTGCTTGCCAATTTTTTTACAGATACGGAATACTAATATTTTTCTAACTCAATTTGTGAACGTGAATCAGTTACTGTGAATGTGTAAAGTACCAAAAAACTATCACTATTGTGTGATAGTTTTTTGGTACCATTAAAAATCACAGTTTTTTTTAACTATGAATTCGTTTATTGGGGTATATTAGTTCTAAGTTTCAAGTGTTAGCGATCTAATGAATTGAGAGTATTCAAAATTATTTTAAACCTTGATTCCTAAACTAGGAATATCCTGCATTTAGCCTGTTTTCGGATAAATATTGTTCTTGTATATAATGTAGAAGCTTATCTACATCTGTATATACTTTTAAAAGGTATAGTCCTGACTATCCTTACTCACTGACTAACCTGCTTTCACGTCGGTGAAGCCGCGAGGAGAAGCTAGTAACACATATAAGCTAGTACATGAACACACATAAACATGAAAATTTACTTTAAAGTAGTGTGATGTATCATAATCTTTTTCACCCGTTCGCCTTGTGTCTTTAAGACCTAAAGACTTAAACTTAAGCACTTAACTTTGCACCTAGACTTAAGGTGCAAGCAAGGCTGTCAAATTGGCCCAAATTCAGTCCAATTGGAGCACAACAACAGTACTTACAAACCTGTAATCCTAATGGATATGAAATTCTCATTTTGCATTCCCAGATATATGCAAAGCGGATCGAAGGCTAATGGAAAATATTTTTTTTATAATAGAGACGGTGCCGGATGCGAGCCGCTCCGGATAAAATACGGAGTACGGATGTTCAGTTATTGAACATAGTTTGTGCTCATAACTGCACATGCAGTGCTGTTTACTGTTTGTTCGTATTTACTTACCGTGCATCATGTAAGGGTATTGATTTAGAGCCAAGAGGTGTGGCAGGTAGGATCTTTTGTATCGTTTTTGGCCTTATTCAGAAAAATATAATATAAAAATAAAACATCCCACAGGTCCTTCAAAACATTCTTGTTACACGTCGTCTCGAACCGGTACTTACCACTTCTGCTAACTTTAGGTTTAATCTTTAGGTCTGTAAAAGATTATGGAAATTCAAGATTAATTCATGAATCCCCGACCGGTCTCATTGGACCGCGCTGTTATTGTTTTACTATCGTGTCTCGTTTCGCGGGTATTGATAGGTTAATTTCAAAATAGCAGCAGTTTTACATTTTTTTAAATATTTAATAAGTAACAGTGTTTACAACTTAACTACGTGCATGATGTTACAAAAACAAATACAATCCCTTGAACTTATTTTTTTTTTAAGTTTAGACGTGGATTTTCTTGCAGGTCCTCCTTCATATTGTAATCAATCAATTTTAACCGTGCACTAGCTTCTGACGTTTTATAAGGTCCCATGTAGACCTATGTGAAATAAAACATTTTGATTTGAATCCTATACGTACTAATTTCAAGACGCCACAAAAGTCGAACTCCATTAAAATTTCAATAAATCGTTTCTAAATCTGTAACCCCAATCACACACACATTACACACACGTGATATTCTTCACAAATGTATAACGAGAATGTTAAAAAAGCAATTGACTTTGTATTAAGCTTATTTATTAGCATTATCGGCCTTATAATGTTCCCACTGCTGGGACTCAGGCCTCCTCTCTTGGAGGGGATAGGCCATAATCCACCGCGCGGGCCCATTGCGGATTGGTGGATCAAATGTCTTCGAATTTTTGGTTCTAGGACATGCCGGTTTCCTCACGATGTTTTCCTTAACCGTTTTGAGAGCAATGGTGATGAAATAAATTACACAAAGTAATACGCCTGACCGGGTTTGAACCTGCGACCTACAATTTGCAAGTTGGGGCAGTTACCACTGGGCCACCACTGCTCATACCTATTTTTAATGTCATAAATACTATTCTACGACAAATTAAGTACATTATTTTACGTTTTAGTTTATAATCGTCATCATCATTTCAGCCTAAAGACGTCCACTATTAGATATATACCTCCCCCAAGCGTTACCACAACACCCGGTCCTGTGCTTCTCGCACCCATCGGGTTCCCGCGACCCTCACCAGGTCATCGATTCATCTTGTAGGAGGCCTTCCAACGCTGCGTCTTCCGGCACGTGTTCGAACCTCCAGAACCTTTCTTCTCCATCTACCAACTGTTCTACGAGCAATGTGCCCTGCCCATTGCCAAAATTTTAGTTGTATTGCAATAATTCACCTAATATTTGGGTAAAACACGTGTTCCCACTTAGCCAAGGGGTCATGGCCTCAGTCTGCTACCCTTTTCACCAATAAATTATTAAATAATAATACAACATTTACTGTCAAAAGCCGATACAACATTTACACAGCCGTCCATCCTTCTCATTAAAAAGGCAAAAGTTTGATGCGTCATCCCGGGGATCCAGCAGGAAAATATGATTATTTAAATAATAAAGATGATTGATTATTCATGTAGCTGTGACAGGAAGATACTGAACACCTCGAGAACGTCCAACGTTGAATAATAGATCCGATCAATTAACCAGGGGAACTGTTGGTAAGTTCGGCCGCTGGAAACTTTGTATAATTGCAATACCTTTCACAGTTTCTACGGTCTGTTATTCATTATGTATTCCCGCTAATAGTCTTGTGGCTCTATCAACATAGCTACGAGTTTTCTTCTTGTTCTTGCTCTAACTAGTTATTATTTGGAGTACCTGTGCCGATAGTTAATCTAAAAAAGTTAGACAGTTTGGGCTAGATTGTTTATTCAGTTACAGAATAAAATGTAAGTACAAATACGTGTCATTATGAATGGAGATTTAAGGAAAGCGATTCAGCGATTGTCTACTGGTTTGGGACGACGTGGATCTAGAACATTTGGAAGGAATTGTGGAAAGCTTTTGCCCAGCAGAAGGACAGCAATGGCCAGGAAAATGGTAAATACTGTATTGTCGATGAGGCGAAAAGCAAAACTTTCGGCCGGCTATTTAAGTACTAGCTGTTGCCCGCGACTTCGTCCGCGTTAAGTTCGTAAAACTGCACAAAAGTAATCTAAGTATCTAATCCTATACTTCCGAAAAGATCTGATTAATTAATTTTACATAAAACTGTTTAAGTTAAAACTCCAATTAGTACTTTTTTTAGTTGGGAAATCATCTAATGACTTTTGCTCTTGTGTGAAGCGGAAGTGCGAGTCAGATTATTACTGCCTAAGACTCACTTCTATATTCCTTCCTTGCCTTACGTTCCAGGGTCTCCCTTTCAGAAGCGAAACCATAGCCCCAGTAGGTTTCTTGTTTAGGTTTTTTTATTCAGATGGGTAATCATCAGAATGACTTCTCCCGCTCTTAAATGGAGCGGGAGGGCATGTCAGACTTTTACTGACTAAACGCCACCCCCGTTCCTGTGTTGGAGAGTGGAGACGGCGAGAGATGTCGTGCGGTGTTCCGCAGGGATCGGTACTAGGACCGCCCCTGTGGAACATCGGATACGACTACGTGCTGCGCGGCGACCTCCCCGACGGGGTCAGCGTGGTCTGCTACGCAGACGACACGCTGGTCCTGGCGCGGGGAGAGTCGTACCAGGCGGCGGCCGAAACAGCGACACGCGGGGTTGCGACAGTCGTGGAGAGGATCCAGCAACTGGGACTCAAGGTGGCATTGCACAAGTCCGAGGCCATGTGCTTTCATGGCCCTCGGTACGCGCCACCTCCGGGTTCCCAAATAACGGTAGGGGGGGTCCACATCGGCGTCGGGTCGGCGATGAAGTACCTGGGACTCGTCCTCGACAGCCGGTGGACTTTCGAGGAGCATTTCCGACGTTTGGCCCCCAAACTGGACAGGTCTGGGGCCGCTCTGAAGCGGCTCCTGCCCAACCTAGGGGGTCCAGACGCCCCCTGCCGGAGGCTCTACGCGGGGATCGTTCGGTCCATGGCCCTTTACGGGGCGCCGGTTTGGGCGCCGTCGCTAGGTAAGCGACCGGCGGCCAAGCTGAACACTTGCCAGAGGGTCATGGCCATCCGGATGGTGCGGGGATACCGCACGATCTCCCGCGAAGCGGCGAGCCTCCTCGCTGGCCTGCCACCGTGGGATCTGGAGGCAACAGTCCTTGCACGCATGCACGATTTGCGCGTGGAGATGCAACGCCGGGGCGAAACTCCGCTGCCGCGACAAGTCGCGGCATGGCGGACAGAGTTCCGGCGGGATCTCAGGGTGGCATGGCGACTGCGATTGTCGCAACCCAGTGCTGGGCACGCCGTCATTGAGGCGGTTAGGCCCCTCTTTGAGGAGTGGTTGGAAAGAGGTCACGGCGTCCTCTCTTTCCGTATGACGCAGGTCCTCACCGGACACGGTAAGTTCGGGAGGTTCCTGCATCGAATCAAGCAGGAGAGGACGCCCGGGTGTCGCCACTGTGTGGACCGCCCGGAGGACACGGTGGAGCACACGGTAGAAGTGTGCCCCGCTTGGGCGGAGCACCGCCGTGTCCTCGTGGAGACTATCGGGAGCGGCGACCTCTCGCGCCGGGCCCTGGTTCAGGCCATGGTCCGGAGCGAGGAGGGTTGGCATGCGGTCGCCTCCTTCTGCGAAGCAGTAATGCTCGTGAAGGAGGCTGCTGACCGCGAGCGCGTGAGGGAACGGTCCTCACGCCGCCGCCGCCGAGATCCCGATCCCGATTTCCGACCACCGTAGGCGCGGGTTCGCGGACGGCGAGCACTGGGTAGCTCGCTGTCCGGCAGTCTGGAAATAAACTGGACCGAGCCCAGTCGTCAACGGCGCGTTCTGTTCCACGCGCGCCTCAAGGAGATGTCAGCAAACTGTAGGGGCCCGGTAGGGCCGAAGCCTCTGGGGGGAACATGTGGTATTCCTAACGGTTGATACCGAGTCCCCCCCAGAACGAAGGCAACGAAGGAACGGGGTAGGGGTTTAGTCAGTAAAAGTCTGACACGCCCTCCCGCTCCGCCCAAGAGCGGGGGAAGTCATTCTGATGATTCCCCTACCATAAAAAAAAAAAAAAAAAAAAAAAAACCCCCGTTCCTGTGTTGCCTTCAATTGTGGGACACCGAGCTTATCTTTCGGAATACAGATCCACGTGCTCAGAGGCTTCGGCCCTGCCGCGCCCTACAGTTTGCTGACATCTCCTTGAGGCACTCGTGGAACAGTTGACGACTTGACTCGGTCCGGGTTATTACCGAACTGCTGGACGGCAAGCTACCCAGTGTTCGCCGTCCGCAAGCTTGCGCCTACGGTGGTCGGAAATCGTTCTCGTGATCCTGACGGCGGGGGCGTGAGGGTCGTTCCCTTTCGCGCTCGCGGCCGGCCGCCTCCTTGGCTAGCATTACTGCTTCGCAGAAGAAGGCGACCGCAATACCTCTACCGTGTGCTCCACCGTGTCCTCCGAGCGGTCCAGACAGTGCGCCCAAGCCTGGCTGGGGCGCCCTTTACCCCTGAATCCGATGCAGGAGCCTCCCGAACTTACCGTGTCTGGTGAGGACCTGCGGCATACGGAACGTGAGGACCTCTTTCCAACTACTTCTCAAAGAGGGAACTTACCGCCGCAATGACGGCGTGCCCAGGTTTTTTTGTTTAGGTGGAAAATCATCAGAATGACTTCTCAGAGGGTGAGTTAGACTTTTACTGAATAAACCTCACCCTGTTCCTTCTTTGCCTTCGTTCCAGGGTCCCGGGTTTTCCTTTCGGAAGCTCACCCATGGCCCCAGAGGCTTCGAACCTGCTGGGCACCTACAGTTTGCTGACATCTCTTTGAAGCACGCGTGGAACAATACCCACGGTTGACCGTCTGGATCATTACCGGACAGCCAGATGGTAAACTACCCATTGCTCGCCATTCGCAAGCCACTCCTACGGTGGCTCTAAATCGGGGTCGGAATCCCAGCGACTGGGGCGTGAGGGGACTATTTGCCACTACTCCTCGCTCTGGATCATGGCCTGTACCAGTGCCCAGCGCGAGAGGTTGCTGTCACCGATCGTCCCCACAAGGACACGGTGGTGCTCCGCCTAAGCGTGGCCCACCAGTGCTTTATGATCTAACGTGTCCTCCGGGCGATCCACCCAATGGTAACACCCGGGTTTTTCTTCCGCACGACGTCAATTGCCTTAAAAACATCAACGAAGCACAGAGCCGCAGAGTTCACGTTCTAAATAGTTAATTGCCTACTCTATGGGTAAAGTCGTTAGTTTACTTCATATTGCGATAAAACCAAAATGAAAATTATTTGTTCTTCAAAAAACCAAATTAGGGCCGATAATCGCCTTTAGTATTTGCCTCTTTTTTTGTTGGGTAACCACCAAATACCTTCTCCCACTCTAGGTGGACCGAGAGAGAGTATCAGACTTTTACCAACTAAATTCCACAGTGTTCTTTTAGTTGCAATTTACATTCTAGGGCGACTAATATTGGCACACCATGATTATTACTATGATAAATTCACTCTAAGCGCAAGCGCTTTACGGAGGTCCTAACCGAACACGAGTGTTTCGGGAGGTAGATGTTATGGATTCGGCGGGAAGACACGGTGGACCTTACGATCGAAGTTACCCCGCTAGGGTGGATTACCGCCGTACTGTTTGCTGGTCAAAATCAGAATCCTCCTACCCTAGTTCAGATCATGGTATGAGCTGGGAGGAGGAATGGAAAGCAGTCACCTCCTAGAGTGAAGCAACGTGGCTGAAACCGTGCGAAACAGTACATCCTTAGACCCCTCCCATCGCCACTTGGACACTTCCCAGGTGTCATATGTATAGGGCGTTTACCGATCACCATCACTTTTTTGTGTTTATATTACCTGTTTATTCAGGCAGGAATTTTCTGGTGCGGTATTTGACTGACACCCTAATACACCAAATAAATGTTTTTCTTTAGTGAGAATAATAAACGAATTCTTGTGTGCGAGTATTTTCACCTAGTCGACTTCACATGCTGATGATCGAACGCAGTCTGTAAACTCTCGATTTTTACGGGTAGAGCATGCAGAGCAGTAAAAAATACCCACTTTGTTCCTTTAGAATACGAACAATTTTCCAGCTATCGAAGCCCGTTAGGGCCGTTCTCTTATGCGTATCTCTTTTAGGTGCGCGTGGCACATAACGCAACGTCAGTCGACTAAGACCAGTCTTTATTCAACAGCGAAATGCCAATAGTGCACCGTCCAAAACTCCGCGCTAACGGTATCATGGAATCGCCCTGCGACTCGTAATGCCAAGGGCATCATCTTTGCGCTTTCTGCTACCTTCTTCGCTTCATTTGCGGAAGGAAGTGATGACTGCTTTCCATACCTTCTCTCTCTGTACCAGGACCGGACGTGAGAGGTCGTTACTGCTGATCACCTCCACCCGGAGTCCTGGAATGCAAGGCGAAGAAGGAACATACAAAGGTGTGGGTTTTGGTCAGTGAAAGTCTGACATCCCCTCGTGCTCCTTCCTAGAGTGGAAGAAATCACCTAAAATATAAATCGACTTTAGTTAAAAAAAATTAAATGGATGTTTGTATTTTGAAAGGAAATCGTTTGTCTTAGTATGGTCATGTGAAGAGGAGGGATTAAAAGCACGTTACCAAAAGAGTTCTGAATTTACATGTGGATGAATGGAGAAGGAGAGGAAGGCCAAAGAAAAGATGGATGGATTGTGTAAGGACTGATATGAAAGAAAAGGGCAGATGATAGTGTGACGGACGACAGGACAGAATGGAAGAAGAAAACGTGTTGCGCCGAACCCAAGTAATACGGGATAAGAGCAGGAAGAAGAAGAAGGATGTCATTGTTTATATTTTGAAAACGGGGTGCAACTCCGCAGTTGTAAAATTTGTCACCATGGTTTTTTTTTGGTTAAACAATAATAATAATATTTTTAGGTAATATTTTTGTTAAAAAAATTGTGAGAATGCAAAAATATGTGAAAAAAAAATATACAAAAATTAAAAAAATCTAAAACACCTCCTGGGATTCGAACCACCACCGTGTTACATCCCAGTCTAGTCATTAATCAATCACGCTGCAGTGTTCGATGCAAACCAAGCAAAATAGACGTTCTGATATAAATGTCATAAATGACTGCCCCGCTCTTCGTCGATGATAGCGTGATGATTTTCATTTCAGTAGATAAATTTGCAGCTAAATGGACTAATGTAACATTGTAGTATGTGAATTTCGTGGACGTTTGGATTTTATAACGTGTTTTGATTAGTTTTTACAAAATATTTGGGAAAAATCAAATAGGAATGTTGATTTTTTTATGAAAAAATGGTAAAAGTATTATTTTTTCCAAAAACAATAAGATAAAACATTGACAGAAATATAAATTGTAGGTGGGATTCGAACTCGGGGCAACTCGTTCAAAACCGACAAAATGCAATATTGCTCACCCCCCATAGCAAATAGCGTGATAAAATATAGCCTAAAGCAAAAAGGGTCCTATAAGGATTATGTATGCAAAGGAGACTGAAACGATTACATACAATCTTGGGCCTAGGTGTAAGAAGATGAAAGTGGTGCCAATTAATAGCTTATATATTATCAACCTTTCACTGACAATTCAGCAGATTTTGTCAATCTGAGAACAGAGATATAAGAGATTAAGTAAAAGTGAAGTTATGTGACAATCTTTAACTAACAGCTGATTCCTGAAGTGCAAAATATGTTGTTTTGCACTAATATTATATTTACTAGAAAATGTTTGAAAAATCATAATATATAAATGAACGTCAACGACTTCAAGCGTTAGGTAAGTGTTAGCGCTTTGAGCCAAGTTCCAGCACGCGTGACAAACACAATCACTACTGTACTTACCTAAAAATGGAACATTTTTATCAATCTTCAGCTGCATAAACACTACCTAATTCATGAATTCCCGACCGGTCTTATGAGACCGCGCTGTTATTATTTTACTATTGTGACTCGTTTCGCGGGTATGTACTATTGTGTATGAGGGTATTATAAAATTGTTTGATAAATAAATAATTCTCTGCCATAGCTGTGAACAATCTCTATAGGCCTTCTAACTACATGTATTTTAAACCGGCCAGGATGGTACCTGGTTAGATGAGATTATATTTACTTACAGACTGAGGTGCAAGCCATTGCCGAATCACACACAACACAACAAAACACGAAACGAGTGAGCAAACAAGAACAGTCGGCAACTGTCAGTGACATAGACTAAAAATAAGAAGAAAAATAAGAGCGATTTGAATCGATAATCATTAATATTGTTTTTTCAGTAATTAATTGATATTTGATTTATTGATATGTACATAGTTGAAGTCGAAGACTATATTGCATATATACAGTGCATTTAATCATTTTGAGTTAATTTTTTTGTGCAAAAGTTTTATTTTCGTAACTGTGTAATCGATTACTGAATCGATATCTCACGAAAACTATCTTTCTCATATTTCTCTGCTTCTAGAATGTGAATTGAAGTGAGTTTTTCATATTCTTAAGTAAAAAAATATGACTAATTTTTTGGATCATATCTCAACTTCGTACTTTTGGGCCTACCGTTTTCCATCTCCTTTAAACAGGATCGGTTCAGTAGTTTTGGCGCCATTTGCGGCAAACGATGCACAATTTTACTGTTTTATTATATGTATAGATGAAAGGGTAGCAAACATACATACAAACTTACACTTCTGATGTTTGGCTTTCAAACTGGAGCGGGCTGGGAGCCCAATCTCCTGACGGATGCTCTATCATCGCCATCCAGATGGTGCTTGGATACCAAACAGTATGGCGTTATGCACACGTAGTGTTCCACGCATGGCTCAAAAAGGTGTTAGCAAATCGTAGAGACCCAGAAGGGCCGTGGGTCGCCTTCTGAAATGGTTACCCGTGGTCCTACATAGGCTATATAGTGTGGACCAGGGTCTGGATTTAGTCAATAAATATCGTTACAAGAAAAGAAAAACACGTTAAAAACAACTTACCTTTATACGAGTAATTGGCAACTTAGAAAGGGTGCTGGTGTCGCCACATCATTGTATATTTACGTTGACCAGTATGTACCTTGTATTTAAACCATTTTACCATGTATCTAATGTAAATGTAAACTTGATGCAAAAATAAATTATTATTATTATTAAATTATTATTATTAATTTTATTGTTTGATTACCCTATTATGACAGTCTAGCTAGAAACCTAAGTCACTTCATGGACTTAAGTTTAATCAAGCCGTTGAAATTCTACGTAGGACAAGTAAAGTTGGAGTTTTTACTGCTCAGTTGTAGGAGCAGCTAGCAGTTGTATCTGATTAGTTTACGGAGAAAACATGCATAATCTTTGTTATGTAACAGACTATTTCATGCGGATGAAGTCTATACAGTGCTACACAGTGCTACACAGTACTACACAGTGCTACACAGTGCTACACAGTGCTACACAGTGCTACACAGTGCTACACAGTGCTACACAGTGCTACACAGTGCTACACAGTGCTACACAGTGCTACACAGTGCTACACAGTGCTACACAGTGCTACACAGTGCTACACAGTGCTACACAGTGCTACACAGTGCTACACAGTGCTACACAGTGCTATAAAGTGCTACACAGTGTTACACAGTGCTGTCTCTACAAGAAGGAATGGACGCGCGTTAAGTGCGATTTGGTGGAAGTTTCAATATATCCAATTTTTTGACCCTAGTTCAAACTAGTTTTCTCACGTTTTCTCTCACCATTTTGAAAGCTTCTCTCACCATTTTGAAAGCAATACTGGTAAAAAAAATTACACCATTTCAATAGTGTAATTTTTTGACTTTATTAATAAAGTGCCTGTCTGGGTCCCAACCCATTATCTACAACTATTAAGTCTAGGTACCAACGCTCTACAGAAATTACAAACCTACGAGTATTTAAGTAATCTAGAATAGGTTATTTTTCTCTGATGATTATTTAAGCATTATACCAAGTTTTAGTCACATTTTGATTTACTTTTGGGATGGTTTTACGTTAAAAAATGTAAATTGGGATTAAATTTTAATCCCCTCATCTACATTTTAATGCTAATGATTATGGAATGAAAGAAAACCGAATTAAACAGTCGGTTGTCTCTCCTGAAGCAATTAGATGGGGTAGATTGGTTACAGAAGGGGTGACGGGGGTTCATTTGGACAACTGGGAAAGGCCAGCCGTGGACTGCGATAATGTGAAGTGATTGATGAACTACAGAGGAAATGGAATATTTATTTGAATATATAGGATAGGTAGGATTTTGTATGTTCGAATAAACACGAGGAACACGAGGAGGTCGATCTTCAAGGTTAAACAACGCTTGCTAAGGTTAGTATGTGGATGGGTGACCATCTTAACACACCGAGTTTCCTTCGTGCCTCGGAAACCACGTTAAGCCGTAGGTCCCGGCTGTCATTTGTAGCTATCTTTGGCAGTCATTACGGATAGTCAGAAGCCAGTAAATTTGACTCCAGTCTTGCCATGAAGTACCGTGTTACCTCAGTTAATGGGTTGTGGAGGTCTGGTAGGCAGCCACTCCTCGTAAAATACTGGTATTCAGTTAAATTCGGCTTGACTGGAAGCCGACTGCAGTATAGTTTCGAAAAGGCTAGGTAGATGATGTACCTCAAACCGAAAAAACTGAAATCTACCAAGAAATTCTTTTTGCAATTCGTAAAATCGTCGAGACACCATTTACCTATTTATATACATAGATCTATGTTTGTACAGAAACTTCCGTGGAACTCGCACAGGTCCACATTTTTTTTATTCAAAATTACAGCACTTCCGAAACCATATAATTACTATATATGGTATACTTACTCGAATGAATTGCCTTTCTGGTGTTCAATGCCTGAATATTGCCTTTCATTTGATAAAATAATCCTTTTCCAATATGCCATTCATGGGTGACGCGAAATCTATGGGACAATACAAAAATATGACGCTTCTGTGCGTGTGTCCCTATGATTTCGAAATACCTGCACAATGTGCCTACGTTGTGTAAAATTGAAAGGTTATATTTAAATCTTTGAATCGTTTTTTGGAAGAGCATAATATATAAAAATTTAAAATCGGATAGTTACGAGTAAAAACATTTTCGTCATTTTTGGGACACGGACTTAATGACGTTAAGGTAAGTATGTTTTATCAGTTGTCTAGTACTTAATTCATGAATCCCCGACCGGTCTCATTGGACCGCGCTGTTATTGTCTTACTATTGTGTCTCGTTTCGCGGGTATTGATAGGTTAAAGCCAAGGATACACTAGGGGACAAATGGAGCAACATGTTGCGGAACATGTTGCTCAACAACTACGTGGAACATGCATACTGACGCGGGACTCGTGCGCTCGCTCTCGAGGCGGGAGCAAGCAACATGCCCCGCGTCACGTACTATGTTGCGGGGCATGTTGCAGGACAATATGTAACGTTGCAGCGTCACGTAATTTTAGTGTTGCGCGTCGTGTTTCGGGACAAAATGTTCCCTAGTGTATCCCAGGCTTTAAGCATAAGCTCTTCTTAGTTTGGGACTAGAGGACGTTGTGTGGTAGTTGTGGAATATTAATATTATTTTCATTCTCACAAACTTTCGCCTTTATAAGTTAGTGTGATACAAACCTGACCTAAGGTAAGTCCATAGGTATTACCCATCGCTTGGTCAGGGTTGTAACCCTGCTACTAATGGATGTAGTCAGGCAATAATGTTCTACTGAATTTCATTATGAACTAGTGGTCCATAATATGATTTGAATATGGAACATCAACTAAACAAGTAAACATTCATAGGAAATTTTGACCACACGACCTGCAACTAGCAGCATGGTTGACCAGCGATAGTCGTGATCAACAGCCACTAGACCTCATGACTTCTTTTCAATTCTTTCAGTAGGTGTGAAATGTAGAGTATGTTCTTCGGTGATATTTGTTACCAGTAATTTTAATAGTATTTTTTGGAATTACAAGCCTCATCTTGCATGAACGAATCAGACCATATACATACAAACATATAGCACATAGCACAAAGAATTGCTATACATAAGTAACCGTGGATTCATATCAATGGAGCCAAAAGGTTCGGAAAAAGTGACCGCGTACCGGACGCAGCTTTGGCCTCCCATACGGTGGACGGATGATCTGGTGAGGGCAGTGAGAATCCAATAGATGCGAATGGTCATTGTAGCGACACCTGAATAGTGGTTTTTTAGCTGAAATGATGATGATTGTAATTTAAAATGACTAACGGCCGAAACCAATAACCTATCGATCTCCAGTTTTGGCATACTGGAGATTGTAAAACAAATGATACAATACAAAAATTATCATGTTTTCTGTTGTTTCATTTGTGTTTCTATCTCCGATATGTGACTGATAGGTTATTGGTTTTGGCTGTAAAACGATAAAGTTTATACTAAAATCAGTTTCAGTGCCAACGACCTATAAAAATAATAAAATTTCAGATTGAAAAACGAAACAAATCACAAATTATTTCTTCGATTAATTGAAACCCTTGTCGTCTAGATAAACATTTACGACTTAAACCACCTTATCTCTAACGAGCATAACAATCCGACAGATATACTTAACCACGAGTTACGGTCCTTCGCATTATTCTCCGTTATTCCACAAAATGTATTGGGAATATTGGTGGCTTAGGTTTTTTATCAATAACTCAATGATCGTATTTTATTTAAACGTAAATAAGGTATTGTCGGAGGGCCGCGCCGTAAATTATCGTGTCCCAAGAGGATTACCCCTCCTGGCTCCAATATATATATTAATCAACACTTAGAAATAAAAGTGTTAACGGAGAATTCTTTTGTACATTTTGTGGGACGATGTATGGAAATACGGTGTGAACGTTTGACCCACGCACTGATTTGTCGGCTGGCTTTTTTTTTAAGTTTGATAAATTAATCGAATATTTGTTCCGTGTTTAGGTGTAATTTATCAATAACATTTATGTGTTTAGAATTATATAAATATGTTTATCAGTGGCCTAGTTCTTATAGCACAAGCTCTGCTTAGTTTTGGTTTTATTTAGTTATTACTAGATGGCGTTGTGTGATCGTTGTGGAATATTATTACCTATTAATTTTTATTAACTAAAAATGTATATAACTATTCATGAAAGCAACGATGATAGCTGCAAGTCACCCTGTATCAACCCTGGCCTACATGACTACGCAACTGTAGAACCACATGTCATTTTTAATCAGTATTTACTCGTAAAACTTTGACACTTCCTTTCGCTCCATATAGCAGAACAAGACCCGGAAGAAGTTATTTGATGATTGAAAAACCGGCCAAAAGCGTGTCGGGCCACGCTCAGTGTAGGGTTCCTTTCCGTCACAATAAGTGACCCCAACTTTTCAAAAACTGTTCGTCCCATCAAGTTCGAAATAATTTTCCTAGAAAATCTTTATGAAGCTCTACGTTCTAAATTTTTTTCGTATTTTCTAAAATTATGGTTCAAAAGTGACACATTGCTTTTTCCTTGTGGAGCGATTATTTTCGAAATTATTAATATTATCAAAAAAAAAATTCAATTTGTTGGGCCATAACACCCAATTCTCCTCCAGTCGCATGCTGTCTCAATTGCCTCTAAGGCCAATCAGTCCGTCTATTCTAAGCTTAACGAAGCTAGGTGCCATTGTCAGCGTAGGCGCAAAGCTCCCGCAGACAAGCGCAACGAACATCATCATCATCATCATCTGCCTAGCCTTTTCCCAAGCGCAACGAACATTGTTCGATATAATAGGGTTGTCACATCATTTCATCGTTGTCGCTTTGACATTGAGGAAGTGCAGCATATTCAGAACACCATATTGTTTTTCAGCAATAGGTAAATTAGACATGATGGGTTCGCCTATTAAAAATGTGTTCTGAGTAGGAAAAATTAAAATTTTAAATTTAAAAAATAATTTAAAAAAAATGTTGATTTCAAATATAAATTAATTATTTTAAATAGGTATACTTTATTTTACATCAAAATTACAATGAACAAAAAGGAAATCTGACAATAAAAGAAAACACTATAACTACTACTAATACAATTGGTGGCCTTATCGCACTCAGTGAATTTATTCCAGGCAACCTGGAATACCTGAGATGGCCTGGACACAAAATGGGGTTGCACTTGTTGCAGATATAAAAGAACCTAAACAGAAATTAAATAGGTACTTAATACTAAAACAGATCCATATTATTAGGGTAGATATTAAGTGGTAAAGCGAAAACAGTACTGTAGTAAGTAATGTTCCTTCACAAGTTTTCAGTAAAAAATGCATAAAAAAATTACTCATTGGGCATTAAACATTTAATCCACGTTGTTGTTATAGGCGTGGGCTTCCAGACGGCGAGCAATGGGTAGCTCGCCGTCTAGACGTCCGGTAACCATCCGGACCGAGCCCGATTCGTCAACGGCGCGTTGTATTCTACGCCTCAAGATGTCAGCAAATCCGTAGGGGCCCAGCAAGGTCGAAGCCTACTGAGGCCATGGGTTCGCTTCTGACAAGAAAACCTGGTGATCTGGAACCCATGGCAGGAGAGGAGCAGGTTTAGCCAGTAAAAGTCTGACACGCCCTCCCTCTCCGTCCTACAGCGGTAGAAGTCCAATAATGTCAATCTAGAAAAATCATTGTCAACATGAGAAGAGCCCAGATCGGTGACAGTTAAAGTTAATTACTTCAATTCTAGAATAAATTAAAGGATCAATTGTTTTTCGCGCCGACGGGGCGTAATAAATTTATTCAGGGAGCACAGTCCCTTACACACCAATATACAGTAACCAATATGGAAAGTACAGCGTATTTTTTTAAAACAATTTACTTTTTTTAAATAAAGTTTACCTACTAACGAAGTTGAGCTAAGAAAATATCAACAAAGCTATTGCTTTTTTGATAGAAAACTAGCTCTACGGTACTTTTATAGGGGATATAATACAGTATTTATTTTATACACGAATAATTTACATTTAAATATACTTAACCGACTATAATTACAGTAGAATACAAAAAAACCCTAAACTAATTACTACTAATTAAAAACAAACTAAAATATGCCGTTAAAAATTCCTCCACATCGCTGTCGACTGGTACTGTGCCTAAAAGACTGGCGACATTGCCACGATGTATGGCAATTTTAATCCTCTGACCGAGGTAAAAACCAACTCTAAGATCACACGTAGTGTCAATCAATACAATCCCAGATTTTCAACCCCAAACGCTACGAAAATATAACTATAATATAAATAGGTTATTATATTTCCGCATCAAGAGCTTTCTCCGCAGCCAGAGCTGAGAACTTACCTGTACCACATTAAATTTGAATTAAGATCATCACCAGAGTACAGCTGACAAGCACAGATTGTATAGAATAAGAAAGCAAGCATCGTCATCTTCCTGCCTGCATACCGATACGTCTTTTTTAAACGGTTTTATTTAGCTCACCCTGTTTGTTTTATTTTTATTCTTGGGTCAAATTTAGTAATTCAAATTTCACCCTCTTCCTGTCAACCGATTAATCTGAAATTTTGTATACACTTTGGATTTTGGTGACAATACAATTATAACATAGAAAAGAAATGAATTAAACAGAATGCGAAATAAAAACTAAAAACTAGAAAATAAAAATAGGAAAAAAAACTTTTTAAGTTAAACGGTTTTATGTTAAACATACATTGCAATGTTTAAGATAATTATACTAAAAACCAAAAAATAATAAAATAGATACAGTCGTGGGAATTATGAACATATGCATAGACTAGACTAAAATAAAACCGTGGGGCACCAAGTTTTTTTTCCTATTTTTTTTCCCTTCTGTCCTGTCTACGGTCATGCTATCCCTGACTTCCTTTTTTAACATCCATTCTCTTCACACCACACATTCATCTCAATTAGATCACATCGTAGATACTGTCTTTGTTAAAATGATATCTGTTTCTATACTCGATACAAAATGGTGCAAGAAAATCAAAATCCCGGCACATCAATATCATGGGTAGGGACTTTATATTTTATAGCGAAAAATCATTATCATGACTTTCAATAAAAAACATCTGAGTACTCCAAATTACCTGTAATATCCCAAATAAACTGCTTTTCCTGCGCGAGCTTTAAAACTCCTGCCAATATTATGAGCCACAACACTTACTCGCATATCCCAATTGAACATACGGGTATTTACCGTTCATCACCATCATTTCATCCGAAAGGTGGACACACATAGGCCTCCTCCAAGTGTCGACTTCCCATGAACCTCATTAGGTCATCGGTACACCTTATGGGCTTTCCAACGCTGCGTCTTCCAGTACGCGGTCGCCACTCCAGAACCTTTTGGCCCCATCGACCATTCGTTCTGCAAGCAATGAGCATGCGTGTTTATTTTGTAAACCTGATTGTGACGTGTTCGCGGATGAATGGAAGAACATCTTGTCTTGTTTGGAGTTTTGTGAGATGAGTGTATGACTGCAGAGTAGTTATATACAATTTTAGTTTTGTTTAAAACATGTCTTGTTAACTAATGTAGTTGTCTCTTTAACTAATGTAATTGGCCTTTGGCCATGTTAATTGTTATGTTAAAGTAAAATAAATAAATTTTAGGTTTGTGTTTGACCGCTATCTCATTATTCTCAGCTGATGGAAAGTGACGATGCGGTCGATGATGGAGTGCGCTTACCTAGAAGTAACCTATACATAAAGACACAAACACACATTAAACATAAACTTCAAACACACGCATTCAATTTTATGAGTGAAAGTTTCAACTCTTCAAATAATGCTTACATCACCAATTCACCATTCACCAGATGTTTGCATATCCACTCTCATATAACTTGTGCAGCATAAAGCCATGTTTATGTTTATTTATCTTCACTTTCTTCAGCTTTCATAGATCAAATAACAGTAAAAATGCTTTTATATTTAAAATTTTAATTGATTAACTTCCATTGTTCGGAAGTAAATATTTAGAGCTAATAAAAAATCGGATAGAACGTTTTTAAATGAGAATTTCTAAGTAATTGCACATTGTTGTTGATATTTATACGTAAAATGAGTAACGCCCGTTTTCAATAAGTTATCTATATAAAGTTGCAGCTACTAAAGATAAACAAATCTAACCTTTTTCCCTTACTTACCTTACTGCTTTCCTGTAACCTACCGACCGACGGTTAGCCTTTCCTACCAAAAGTTGTGGATTGATAGATAGAATCTTACTGTTTATCGGGGATAGCTATCTATCTATGAACTGCGGTAGGTTATTGAAAACAGGCGTAAAACTGCGGTCTTATGGCTCGTCAGTAAAGGTACGATTCCGAACCACGCTGCACGCAGCAGTGCTGCCGCAGCAGAGCTGCCGCAGCAGTGCTGCCGCGACACTACTGGTCCCCGTACAATTTCTATTGGCTTATATGAGATTACATTCCGAGCTAGGCAGCAATGTCGCGGCAGCAATGTAGCGGCAGCACTGCTGCGCGTCAGTGTCGCCCTACCGCCGCGACAGACCAGTAGTGACGCGTCTGCCGCCGTAACAACAACTAGAAAAGGATGAATTTCTCAGATTCAGAAGGGAACAGAGCGACACTGCCGCCTTGCTCGGAATCAGCGCGGCAGGCAGCACTGCTGCGCAGCACCTTAGTGGCGGCACTGCGGCAGCAGCACTGCTGCTTGTTGCCGAGTTCGGAATCATACCTCGCATATGTGTCATTGGAATACTGCAGTTTTGTAAGAGCTTGGCTCCTAGCTCGTCATGTTTGCTTCATTTTTACGCCCTACGATACGATACGACTGTTTTACTCGCTAGTCGATCAGCACCAACGAGCCGGCAGTAAAAACTACGTTCTTTAAAACAAGGTGTAGGCTTGTACGTCGAACACTCACTCATCATCTACATCATCTACCCAGCCTTTTCCCAACTATATTGGGGTTGGCTTCCAGTCAAGCCGGATTTAGCTGAATACCAGTATTTTACGAGGAGCGGCTGCCTACCAGACCTCCACAGCCCATTAACTGGGGTAACACGGTACTTGATGGCAAGACTGTAGTTAGATTTACTGGCTTCTGACTCTCCGTAACGACTGCCAGAGATCTACAAATGACAGCCGAGACCTATGGCTTAATGTGCTTTCCGAGGCACGGAGGAAACTCGGTATGTTAAGATGGTCACCCATCCACAGACCAACCTTGGCAAGCGTAGCTTAACCTTGTAGTTTGACCCGTGTGACTGCTACTATCTAGCCACGAGTTCCTTACTGTACGGCTTTATTTAACGTTTGAATCCCCGACCGGTCCTATGAGACCGCGCTGTTATTGTTTTACTATTGTGTCTCGTTTCGCGGGTATCTGAGTAATTAACGGTTTTAGTCAGAAAAGGTCTGACACTTCTCACCTCACATTATAGTGGGAGAAGTCTTTTAATGATTTCCTACGTCAAAAAAACCCATGGTTTAATCTTGAGAAACAAAAGGAGTTTTTGGATTTTTGGCGGAAAGCAGCCGTTCGAAAAAAACCAGCGTGATAGTTGGCATTGATAGACTGAAATTTTGTATAATTAGGCTCTGTTGCCCTAATGGTTTCAAGTTTGAGTCCCTGGTCATCCATTCAGTTGCGCGATTGCTCGAAAAAGTTACTGCGGCCCTGGACCGCAAAGAGACACGAGTGGGTTTTGGATAAAAAATGAGTAATTATATGAAAAAGAAGAGTTAGCACGTATCCCTCTGCTTATCTTGTCATATAAATAAAATTGAAGTATCTGTTTACTAAATGTATATAAAAGACTATAGTCCGTCTAAAGAAAGCGCGACATGAGAAAAAGAGGTTAAATCCAAAAATTTTGTATGCGGTATTTAGTCCAGTCAAAATAGACATTCCAGTTTGCATTAATTCCCAACAAGCTGGATTTTTGTGCAGGCCTTGAATACGTCATTACGAATGATATGTCAAAAGTCCCCATCGATCCCGCTTGTGCGTTGTTTTTTATTCGAGGTCAAAGGTCACGAATTAGCGTTTTTTGCGTATATCTCTGAAACAACGAGAGCTATCGAAAAATGGTTCAGGCAAAGTTTGTAGATCGTAAAATTGTCTACAAAAAAGATCTAACACTTTTTCTTCTACGGTGCACTGTTCTCGAATTATGGCTATTTTAAACATAGAAAATACGAATATGCACTCATACTAAGGGATGATGGGTTCGATGAATATTTGAAGGATAAACCATCTGTAACGATACATAAGCAGTGTCGAAAAGCATACACCCGGAAGAGCAGCATCGCTGTAGCTAAAAGACAGCGGAGGCGGAGATAGCTACCACATCTGGGATTAGTCCTCCTCGTACTAGCACGAGATAATGAATTGTCGTTTTGACGAAATACTGTTTGTTCTGTGGCAATGAAGCAGATAAAACGGCTGAAATAAAAAAAAAAGCGCAGCATCTTCGACCAAGAGTGTCCTCAACTTTCAACCCTTGACTTCAAGAAAACCATCTTGAAGGAAGCTCAGACTCGTTTTCATGAGCTAGCAAGTAGTGTCATTGCCCGCATTCAGTATGAATATGACTTAGTTGCTGCTGAGGCTAAGTACTACAGTGATATGTTACACTTAAAATACGACTTTCCTGCGGTCTAAATTCACGATATCTCGAAAGCGATGCTTTATAGAAGAAAAGTGTCGTAATCTTTTTTGTAGACAATTTTACGATCTACAAACTTTGCCTGAACCATTTTTCGAAAGCTCTCGTTGTTTCAGAGATATACGCAAAAAACGCTAATTTGTGACCTTTGACCTAAAATAAAAAACAACGCACAAGCGGGATCGATGGGGACTTTTGACATATCATTTGTAATGACGTATTCAAGGCCTGCACAAAAATCCAGCTTGTTGGGAATTAATGCAAACTTGAATAATAATTTAGTCTATTTTGACTGGACTAATTACTAACTACTTTGTAGTAGGAGAATCATGTTTTGACACTTCATAATTTTTTTTATTTCTTACAAATGCGGCTGAATAATTTTGTTAATTAAATTTAAAAAGAAAACTCCAGGTCGCGCTTTCATTAGACGCACTCTATTTGAAATACAATTTTTAACTTCTCTGTCAATCAGTCTGTTTCGGCTAATCTCCGAAAAGGCTCAGCAAGGGACAGATCCTAATGTTGTACAAAGCACAGGTCCGATCGTGTGTGGAGTACTGCAGCCACATATGGGCTGGAGCTGCGAAATGCCACCTGGCAGCTTTGGACTCAGTGGAAAGGCGTGCGAAGAGGCTAATTGGAGATCCAGATCTGGTTAAGTCCAATTTACAAAGCCTTGAGCACAGGCGTAGGGTAGCCAGCCTTTCGGTTTTCTACAGGATGCATTTCGGAGAGTGTGCGCAGGAATTGCATGAACTGATTCCGCCATCCCGCTTTCACCATCGGACAAGCCGTCGTACGGCGAGTATTCACTCTTACGTTGTCGAAACCTCTACGGTCCGGACTAAGCGTTTCGCTTCGTCGTTTATACCACGGACATCGAGGGATTGGAACAATTTGCCTGCTGCGGTTTTCCCGTCCGATTATAATTTAGGTGTCTTCAAGGCTAGAGTGAATAGGCTTTTAATAAGCTAGTGCGCCTCACCATCAACGATTGCATCACTGCTTACCATCAGGTGGGATCGCAGTCAAGCACTAGCTTAAAACAATTAAAAAAAAAAAAAGATTGTGTACGGGACTTTCACTGGTGGATAGCTGATTTAATTAGAAGTAATTTAAGCTACTTGAGTTAAATTTTCTTATTTTTTATCTTAAATAGTATCTACTATCACGTAAAAAAGAAACTTCTCCTATTTTCCAAATGGCATTATGCCGCTTTACACGTCTGACACGAACGAAATCGCGGGCACTAGCTAGACGCCAATAAACTAACAATTGTTGTTTGCATATTCACGCACGAGTTTCGCTTGCCAACTAAATATGAGCGAGCTAAAACAAACGTTGCTATGCATTTGTGCGTTTCCACTACCGAGTTAAATATTGCTGAAGATCTTTCTGTTCTGGCTGTTCCTAACTCACTTCTTGGTAAGCTCACTCCATCGTCGACCGCATCGTCGCTTTTCATCAGGTGAGATGGCGGTCAATCTGAAATCTATCATCATCATCTTCCTGTCCTTGTCCCTTTTATTTAGGGTCGGCGGAACACGCTTTTTTTTACCGCGAAAGTAAAAATCTATCAGAGGTTTTAAAAAAATAACAAATGTGGAACGAAGAGGTCTTTCAGCGCAAGAGCTTATCCTGTAAAGCTTGTGACTCCACGCTTTAAGATCATATACAACAGCCCGAAAAGAAAGTATTGCGTAATTGCCTAGACCAAACACCCGTCTGATTCCGATCAGACTAGTGTGTGGTCTTCCTTTTCAATGGAGATTTGTGGGACGTTAGAATTTGTTCTGCATATCTCTAAAAGCTGAAACATAGAAAAAGAAGAGAAAGTGTGACAGCCAAAGTAGTTGTGCTCTGCCAGAAACAAAAATTAATTCATTTAGAATAGAAAAGACTATAAAAACTTTTATTCAGAACAGACACAGCACAACGATTACAAACACAAATTAGAAAAAAAAAATTGAAAAGTACCTACATAATGCGTCGAGCGGGCCCGCACCGAAAGGGTCACCAACTCAGCATTTCCTGGGCGTCAGCCTCTCACCATGGCATTTAAATAGTGGTCATGGTCATCCAACGTTCTTTCCGATATATGTGCAGCTTTCCACTGCTGATTATCCGATGCTGCATCGAACAGCCAGTAGGCTATAAAATACACCATATGATTCCAACAGCAATAAAATTATACAACAGAACGTTCCCACACGATTACCCAAAAAGCATACTCATATGCACTATCGAATTTCGATTAAAGTTAATTCAATTGAAATTTTGAAAAAGAAAATATTTTATTTCGCAAAATTGAGTGAATCCATTCCAATGCGTTTGAACCGGAGCGGCCGGCCTGGTGTGTCGTAGTAATTTTATTTGTAATGCCAAAGAGTATAGAAGTTACAGAGGCGAAACAAATGATATGAATGCATCGGCACGGTTTTGGGACTTCGCAGATTCAAGGTTGTAGCTTTGCACGTCAAACTTTTCCCACGTCACGCGTTCGATCATCGACAATATTGAAAACCCTTTTAAAGTTTTGGAAAACCCGGGTCGAAACTAAATTATTAAAATGTTTAAGTAACGTTTTTGTTAAGAAAAAAGAAGAGTTTAACAGCTGTATCCCCAAAGAAAGTTAAGCACGTCAGGTCAAGGGCCGAGGGAATGTTTTAAAAGAGTCCCGGAAAGCATAGGACAACTGAAGGATAAAGCCATTAAAAATCTAGCACAATGCTCTTCACCCGCAAGCCGCTTCACCCTGGAATGGGAGAAGTCATCTGATGATAAACCACCTCCAAAATAAATCAAATAAAAAAGTACCTACGTTGGGTCACACAAATATCTACCCATATAAAATTATGCCTATAAGTAGATAGTTAACTGGGGCGACAATCTAAAGCCCAATTTTGTCGAAAGTCCTTCTGCCCATCTCGTTGGTCACGCTCGTTCAAAAGTACGGTTCTATACGGTTTTATTATTCTGTGGTAATGGCCCTGTGGTTTCGGTTGGCTTGCAACCTATGCTGATGTATTTACCGTAAACAGATATACAGGGAAACTGGGTTTTCGATACCCTATATGCATACTTTTCACATGGGATGGAATAAGGAAGATGTTTACGCTGAATTTTTTATGCATTCCTGGATACTGTAGTATGTAAGCTCGAGCTGCAGAAAATATTTCAACAAATATGATCTAAGTTGAATAAGTATTCTTTGAGAGGAATTTCACTGTGGAATATAGGTATCTATGTTATTGAGGTCATATTGGTTCCCATAGTTGAAAAGGGGCTGGACAGAGGATGTTAACAATTTGTTTTATATATTTAAGATAGGCTCGCCTTTGACTACTATCTCATGATGGTAAACGATGATGTGGTCAACGATAGAGCAAGCTTGCCTAGAAGTAACCTATGCACTCTGAACTTAAAGACCCCCTAGGTTGTAGCATTTTTGTTTGTTTTGTATTTTTTCCAGGGGCGCAATTATAGAAGCTTGCAAGCATATAAAAGGTAATATACGGCACTGGGCCTGACTAGGTCAGATTGGTGGACCTAGTTTTCGTCGTTCAAAATTAGTGCATGCATTTCGATTCAAATTCCCTCAAATAAAACTATAAAAAATTTACTACTCTTGCTAAAAATGTTTAACATCTTATTCTTATAAAAATAAAGCAATCTATCAATGGATTTCTTGTGAATTTATTTTTAGATGCTCATTATTTTTAGAGAGAAGGAACTTTCAACAGTGATAAAAATAACTCTAAGTAATAACTTTTGTTGTAGAAGTTTCGGAACTATGAAAATAAAAACGTCTTCCCATAGAGAGTTGGTAAAGTTGTTGAGACGTGTTCTTTCCTCATACCGAAAGTCGTGGAACAAACTTGTGAAGGTAACCTATAAAGAGAAGACCCTATTCAATTTTAGAAGTTTTCTTCAAGTTCAAAACTGCATGTATGAATTAATATTATTTTTAAGTTTTTATTAATCTTAGGACCAGGGTTCTAGATCAATAAAAATAAGAGGTACTATATTTTTATACCCCTTCAGGGACTGCGCCCTGTGCGTGGGATCTGTGGCAACACCCTAGTTACGGCAATGACCAAGCCAAATGAAAATATTAAAACAGCATGTAATAACAACCCATGAGGAGTTTGTGGCTAGATAATAACAGCCGCCCGTGCGGCTGTTATTATCCATCCATCTTCAAGGTTAAGCAACGCTTGCCAAGGTTGGTCTGTGGATGGGTGACCATCTTAACATAACGAGTTTTCGATTTGTAAATCTTTGGCAGTCGTTATGGATAGTCAGAAGTCCGTAAATCTGACTCCACTCTTGCCATGAAGTACCGTGTTACCCCAGTTTATGGGTTGTGGAGGTCTGGTAGGCAGCCGCTCTCCGTAAAATACTGGTATTCACTATTCAGCTAAATCCAGCTTGACCGGAAGGCGACCCCAATATAGTTGGGAAAAAGGCAGATGATGATGATGATGATGTAATAATAACCCATGCCAGGGCTAAGGATTGTTTGAAAGAGTGATCGGGGTCCGAATAGCACATACCTACTACATATATGATGCTTTTTACTACGAGAACATTATGTTCCTTGGGGACAACTTTCTACTTTTACGCGAGTGAAACCACTGGCAGCAGCTAGTACTTCATAAAGTATCGACTCAAACTTACAAACGCAGGTAGCTACCTACATTTGTATGGTCTGTGCACAGGTACTCAGTACCCCTTTTCTTAATCCTAGTGTTTCCCGGCTAATTGCCAAGATCCGCATTGTTTAGAGGAACTGCCGGTAGCCTCATTAGCAAGCCCATGATGTTTCTTCATCAATTATGTGGCGAGTTTTACTGACTGCCTGGTTGTATGAAAGCAGGACAGAACAAAAGCTCAGTAAAGTAAGTAAGTTTGTATAGATCATCATTCTTCACAAATGCATGGTTTGAAAATCAGTACGTAAACAAGCTCTAACTATCTTAGAGCTTGTTATATATGTATGCCTACATTGTCACATTTTCTGTCTATTTTAACTTTTGTTATTTAAAAAATAAGTGTACGTACCTAGGTAAATTTTTATAGATCATTCTTCACAAATGCATGGTTTGAAAATCAGCAAAGCAGATATATAATATGTAATGAAATACACATTAAATGAAAACACTGGCATACTCATCATTACGAGAAACTTTTAGTTTTACGTTTGCATAAGTCGACAAAATGCACGGGACAGCTGAATTTTTTTGTCGCTATTTTGGGGTTGGTCCCATACTAAAAGTTATTCATAATGATGAGTATTACCAGTGTTTTCATTTATTGTCGAATTGTCATAAACACACTGTACACCGACACTGTCACATTTTCTATCTATGTTAACTTTTGTCATTCAGGAATAAAGTGTACAAATGGTTCTAAATTACCTAACCATTAAATAGGTCAATTGTCGTTCACATTTTCTTCAATGGTAGAAGTCAAGATAGAAAATGTGACATTGTCTATTGCTCGTGTCTGTACTCTATACGTTGTGTTAGTTTTCTTTTTTTAATCTTAAACTCCTAAGCTGCATGTTGTTTCTACATTGTGTGTGTCTTTTTTCTAAATAAAATCTTTTTCTTTACATAGCTCGGGTCTCCATTTTTTGTGTAAAAATCTACAGAAAACTTCTGGTCAGAGAGTGAGGTAGGTATTCTCTGTAATTATACCTACTGTCCACGGAGGCGTGCGAGCGAGAAAGAGTAACCCTATATGCTCTATATCAATTCAGTTTAGGTCGTCAAATAAATCGCGTAAAAAGCTCGTGGTACAGCCTGGGGGGTTTTAGTCAGTATATGTCTGACACTTCTCCCAGTCCTGCCATGAAGTACCGTGTTACCCCAATTAATGGGTTGTGGAGGTCTGGTAGGCAGCCGCTCCTCGTAAAATACTGGTATTCAGCTAAATCCGGCTTGACTGGAAGCCGACCCCAATATAGTTGAGAAAAGGCTAGGTAGATGATGATGATGTCTGACACTTCTCCTCGCTCCACCCAGAATGTGCGTACTTGATTGAAGACTTTGAGAGAGAACGAAAAAAAGAAGAAGGCCTGTTTACTCTTTATTCATAGCCGATCATACCAAAGATAAATCTATTTTTAATCACTAATGAATTATTTAGCACGCCATTCAGACGGAATAAAACCCAACTTATTATTTTTACCATTTTCGATCTGTATGCAAGACCAGCTTAAAGGCGTGTTACTCGCAAGATTCTCCAAACCACATTCTATATTAAGTAGAGGATGAATTATCCGAGACGTGAAGGTATGCGAATAAAAACAGGTCTAAGGTGTGCGACGAAAATGTACGTATATTCGTGAGTGGGTCACCTTATAATGTTAACGCATGCTCGAAATTGGTACGATGGATTTGGTCTGTACGTACCAAGGTCGAATATGATTCAATGTAACTAGTAATGACACACTCTTGAACTTGGTACGACCAATTTGATCCGTCCGTACTAAGGCTGAACGGAATATAGCGTAATTAGTATGACACTCACTTGAACTTGGTACAACGGATTTAGTCCGTACTAACCAATGTTGAACGTGAGTAGGCGTAATTAGTAGTAACACTTGCTCAAACTTTTTACGACGGATTTGGTCCTTGCGTACCAAGGTTGAGAAAGACTCAGTGTAGTATGAACACACTCAAACTTGGTACGACAGCCCAAATTTACGCGGAGTCACACACGACCTTGGTACGAACAAACCAAACGCGTCGTACCAAGTTCAAACGTGTTTTAACATAGGCTTTACGCTTTATCGAGGAGGGTTCAAGGAAACAATAAACAAGAATACGTTCGATCTTGCTTCAATGGGCCTCCGGGGTCCACAAAATGATGTGCCATAACTTCATAAGGCAGGAAGTACAATACCACCGTGTATAATGGATGGATAGGTGCCCGAAACTCACAGCGAAAGACAGATAGCCTCGTCGTACTAAGGAGTGAACCATGTTTTATTCATAATTCTTGAACCGGCGTAAGTGGCACTGGGCGAAATTTATTTCTTAAAACGTTTTTATTATGCGGTTTAATTTTAGTAATAGGTTTTGATGGACGAGAGGTCAGTTTGATGAGATTTAGCGCAGATTGCGTGGTGTAGGATCATCATCATCATTTCAGCCAAAGACGTCCATTGTTGGACATAGGCATTCCTCAAGTGTCGCCACAATGATCAGTTCTGTGCGTTTAGTATCCATAGATTTCCGTGACCCCGTGAAATGATGATGATGGAACTTAAATAGCTCTATGAGAAAATGGCATATAAAAGTGTTGTGGTTAATAGTGTGATCGACAGGAGTTTCAAGATTTCCGTAAACTGAAGAGATAGAGCAAAAGCAGTATACTTGGTATACGACAGGTAATTTGGATTACTCGGATATGTCTACAAATGTCGAGGGCACGACTCTGTCATGCATGTGGCTTCCTCCAACCATAATTAACACAGTGCCAGTGTGGTGCCGCTGCACAAGACATGCGGCATTTGCTGAGCTGCTCATCCTGCACAACTACCTATACTTTTCAGGACCTATACGAGGCCAATAATAGAGCAGTACAGGTTGCCAAACACTGGTCAAAGAAAATTTAGTTGAAGACTCGAAAAGAAGAAAAAGATGTCCATGACTATTGACTATGTTTTGACTCGTCTGAACGTTAAGACTTATAAATGTGAAACCGGGGTAAGTCGCAAGTATATGAAGTTATCTGCTACATAGGTTGTTCAAGGTGGTGGCACTGGTCATTAGTAATTTACCGAGACCGACCACAGCATGCATTAGCGAACTTTCGAAACACGAGAGCTAGTTTGATTACTCCTGAGTTATCAAACTATCTTTATTTATTCTCAGATCTTGACCACAACCTCAAAGTTACCTTGACTTGGTCTGAATTTAATTACTTAAAAATAGTTTATATGACCTTCAGCATTACACAATTCTTACTCTTTACAAAGGTCATCTATGAAATTGCAAATATTAGTTTATTAATATTCATAAAAACACACTGCTAACCAAAATATCTTTAAATATAAAGTTATTAAAAAGTCGTAAAACATGTTAACGAGATAGCGATGAAAAAGAATAAGTTATGGTTCGAGTTTCTCGAATAACTATCAATATCTTATAGGAATTAATTGTATGAAGATAAAATGGATCTTAATAAAAGTATTGGCAATAATCTTTAATATGGAATCTTGTTAATAAATTGTAATGTTTATATAGACGCGAGTTTTCAACTTCGTACCTAGGTAATATTTTTGAATTCTTTAGCTGGTTAACGCAATATCTACATATAAATGGCAAGTCAACAAAAAGAAAGTTCGTAGACATTGTTAGGGGAGGAGAGCAATTAAAGACTATTGTGCAGCTAATATCGGTCAATTCCATACAAGCTTCAAGACTAGAGTGAATAGGCTCTTAATAAACTAGTGCGCCTCACCATCAACGATTGCATCACTGCTTACCATCAGGTGGGATTGCAGTCAAGCACTAGTTTATGGTATATTAAAAAAAAGCACTGTACATTAGTTGCACCACAATTGTGGCGTTGGGCACGCCACAATTGCGGTGGAGTGGCTGCAGAGGCGCCACGGCGTCCTCACCTTCCACATGACACAGGCTCTTAGTAGGTACCGGATAAGGTAAGTTTGGGAGATCGCAGGAAGAAACGCTCGGGATGACGGCCGAGCCGTATCCTCCGGCCAGTCCATGCAACGGTAATCCATTGTGTGGACTGACCGGAGGACACAGTGGAGCATACAGTGGAGGTGTGCCTCGCTTGGGCGGAGCACAAACGTGTCCTAGTGAAGTCAATCGGTGTACAGAAAAATATCTGCAAAAAAAGTGTAAAAATTTAAGTCTCCTTGACAAGAAAACAATTAGTTTTTTTCAGAAACAATTTAGATTATTTAGATACTCATATCTCCTCACATACTTCAACGTAATTCTACTCATTAAAACTTGATTAGTCCTTTCATAAACCAAGAGTTAATTAGCTTACCTGAGTACTTAAAGCCACTGGACTTGATCCTATGAACAAACTAAGCTTAGTTTGAGTGGCCAGGGCTACTAAATATTCATAAGCTGTATGTTCTCCCATCATTGTTTTAATTAGATAAATACTAACTTTCCCAGCTACTTCTATGTTTTATTAAGGGATTGTTATTGATTGCTGTGTAATGCTATTGATTTTATGTATTGTACTTATTTTGATGCAAATGCCCATAGCTACCCCGATATCAACACCAGTTGCGACCCCAGTAGTGACTCCAGTAGCTACTTCAAAAGTGACCACATTACCGACCTCAGTAGCGACCCTAACAGCAATCCCATAAGCGTTCTAAGATATATATATATATAAAGAGCTCCACGAGTAAACCTTGACTGAAGATACTGAGGACAAAGATAAAGATAAAGATAGTTTATTTGTCAAAACATGAGTAAGCAGTAACAAAAACATAGTTTGCAAAGCATTAAAAGAACAAGACATCAAGACATTACTCGTATATGGATTTTTCAAAGGACACATTTCGGACGTTAACACTCCAATTTCAAATTTCTCTAGGAAGAATGGAACTTCCTACAATAAGATCCATCATTTTACCCGAACGTCCACTGCTGGTCATAGGCCAATCTCCCCAAGTGTCACCACAATAACCGGTCCTGTGCATACAAGCAGGATAAGTATTTATTCTTCAAAGGCCTACAAGGACTACTCGTCTTTTTTTAGGCTGCGAAATCATCAGATAACTCCTTCTAATCTGGTTGGAACAAGGACTGTCAGACTTTACTAACTAAAACGTACCTATGTATACTCCTTTACGTTCCAAAACCGCGATATCTAACGCCAGGAACACCCTTAATAATGAAACCTAATCAAACCAAATGGCAGAAACTTAAAGCATAATACAAGAACGTACACTCATGGTTACCAAGACTTAGTTCTAACTTCATTGAGTATGCATAGAGGAATAAACACTGCCTGTTTATAGTTGCAGTGTAACAAATTACTTCACTAATGTCACTTTTCTTGACCCCTTTTAAACAAAAAGTGCACTGCACGCAATCTGGTTATTAATTGCAAAGCCAGTGTTAAGTTAAACAGTTTTCTAAGAATAGTTTTCGTATTACCATTTTACTTAGCGATCCGATTTAATGGTAATAAGTTTGAAAAACGAGGCACTAAACCAAAATAGGTGAAGAAATTTTTCTTACAATTTAGTTTGAGGAATCTAGGATGTTCTTATACTTTAAAACTCAAAGGTCCGTGTCTAACTTGGACGCTATGGTGGTATTGCCAGTTCGTGCACCTAAAACATTCATGCTTACCTGGCCTTTGTTGACGCCATCAATCCAAATTTTTTTTTACGTCAGAACCAGGCTTTGTTATTGCCGTAATGTCCTATTGAGGTATAGTCCTGATTTACAAAGTTGGACTCCGACCTAAAGAATTGGCCAGATGTTGCCATGGACACAGAAGTGGAAGCAAGGAATCCCTTCCTTGCTTCCGGTCACTGCCCTACCTGAGACACTACAGGCTCAAAATATTGTTGACGCCCAATTCATGAACACACACTGGGTTCGTTTGGCGGATCTTACACTCTTTCTCACAGTTAGGAAGTCTGATATCCAACAGTGCGAAAATGACTGGCTGTTTATGAGAAAAATGCTATTGTTCCCTCACTGAGACACAAATCAATGAGAAGTTTCTATACTCAAGATCACACAGGTATTCCAAACAATGCTAAATGTAACTGTTTAATATCTAACTCGTTCAAAAGCCACAATATGTATTGTGTATCCAAACAATTCGGAACAATACTGATCAATGCATGACGGTATCGCGAAGCCGTGAACACGTCACAACATCGTCTTCAACGGCATGAATGAAACATGAGCGACATGTGGATCCCTGCCTTTCACACGTGGAACGACCAGCTATAGAAGACCACCCCTCCCCTCTCATTGACCACAAGTAATGAGAGAAAAGGGAAACTTCCAGCGGTTGATGAAGGTCGAAGTAAAGTGGACGCAATAAGAATCGTCCTCAGGAAGTACGAATTGATAGTTGAATAGTTAGGTTAGGTTAGAAATTTATTAGTGTGGCACTTTTCGTCTGTTCTATATACGGTGGTGACCACAAAAAGTAAATACAGGTACGATTTCAAGGAAAGCCTTGCATGTTTTAGAGTCATCTGCGAAATCACACCTCTTTAATGTTTTAACATACATCCACATTTACATGTTTTAGCACTGCAATTAAAATCCGGGGTCAAACAAACGTGTCAGTCGGTGAACCACTGCCGAGTTTTTATTATCACAACTCATATAACAATAAAATTTTACTGTAACTAATAAATTAAATTTTTGTTGACGGATTTCAATTTGAAACTTTATTACTGTAAACAGGCTTGCGTGGTTGGCTTCTAAAATTATACAATATCTGGTTTATTTGTATTCAATTAGTAAGTGGGTATTCTGATGAAATTAGTTCTAAAAGTTTTCCGGATCTCTTAGGAGTTTCATTTGAGTTGTTTCGTATGAAGTTGGGATTGAGACTTGTGTGGGAGATTCAGGAGTTGATGATAGGGTTTCAGAAGCGGTCACCAACTGATTCGCAAAACTCACAATAAACTTACAGAGGGATGCGGGGAAGATTAAAAATCGAGCGACTCGCAGACACAATGAAAATGTTTTTTTCACAGGCCCCTTTCAGGCGCGCGCTTTGTTTGTGAAACGAAGTTCGCCGTTTTTTCCCCTATATACGCTTCATCGCGATTCTCTAGGGAGGGGAAAATATTGCGTAATGAATACCCCGCTCTGATTTCAGTACACGCTGATGCAGTTGCATTCGGTGCAACCGTTACGTTAATTTAGCCAATAAACTCACCCGTAGATAGAATCCAATCACCATTGTCAGCATGTTTGAACAGTTTCATGGTATATCGCATTGTTTAAAACTGGAAACACTTTCGCAGGTGACGAATTCGATCTCCGGGGATCGTAACTCTGGAATTGTGCTGACTTACGAGTGTCATGTCAGAGTGGGGGATATAAATTAAGTTTCCCTCCTATATAAGCACCTATGTGAGGATTATTTATTGATGTGTAAACAAGCTAAAACTTAAACTACCTTACCTAAATAATTTATAGGTTCTAACACTCGTGCGTTCTCAAGATTGTTCAAGAGTTTGAAGTGAAGGCGCGCACACACACAAAGTTATAGCTTCGTGCTCAAAGTTATGGGAGCGGTGAACAGATATTAATATTGTTGACTCTACGATATAATTGAATGTTATTGGTGTCACAATTTTGAATAATTTATGTGCGTGAGAAACGCATTTTTGTTTACAAAATGGCGTCTTAGAAACATAACTCTCTTGCGTTACTAAGTTCTGTCGAAACTATGATTAATATAGGCAATCATTTATCATTATTAATATGATTTCGAACCTATATCGTGATGGCCCAGTGGTTTCGGCACCCGCCTCTTATACACGAGGTTGCGGGTTCGAAATCGGGCAAGTAGCACTATGATTTTTTCGATTCAAATGTACTTTTCTTAATTTATCTAGGACATTACTGAGATCCCGGAAAGCACGTTAAATTGTTGGTCAATCGTAGATTTCAGACTCTCGTTATCGCTAGCCAGATGCCAAAAAGTCTGACCATCAGTCTAACCAAAGAGTATCGTGTTGCCCTGCCGCTAGATTGTGTAGGTCTGGTATACAGTCGCTTCATAAAAAACACAGGTATTCAGCACCATCTAATTAGACTGGAAGTCGACCCCAAGCTACTTGTAAAAAGCCTTGAGAGATGATTAAGATTTCTTACATAAAGAACTGCTCATATTTCTTTTTTCAAGTACCTACGTTATAAATAATAATGTTCTCAACTCGGGACATTTTTACTGCGTTCAAAGTGCCAATTTGGGATCTCCATGTCATGTTACATTCGATAGTTGGTATCAAGTTGCTGTGGAACACTTCAGAAATTTGTTAACGTTATCGCGTTTTCACTTTTAACGTAAAACGTGAACGTAAACGTTTAACGTCAAAGTTGTTATGACCTATTCACTGTGTTTTAATTGGATTGTTTTATTAATATTCATTTAATTTGGAAGTGTAAGGCTTAGAATGAAACTGTCGTACCTAAAGGATGAATAAAATAAGAAAATAATTTATTACAAAAAACATTTTGTAGAATGGAATGAGACTACGAGTACCTATGTCCGCATCAGACTTGTAAAACACCACAATGCAATAAGGTTACAATTTTTTTTTGTTACGCAGGTTCTTCCAATTCTTTTTCAGTACACTTACTCGAAATCCCACTCGTATTTCTATCGCTTTTAGGCACTTTTAGGCAATTTACTATTTTTCGCACTAGTGCGGAAAAATGCACGAGCTCGCTTCCGCCACAATTTATTTTATTTATCGAATCGGGATGGGCGTTAAGCGACCCCTACGAGGCGCTGGTTTTGTTTTTTAAGAAGGGAAATCATCAATATGACTTCTCCCGCTCTGGGCGGTCAGACTTTACTGAAAACCCACTCCTGCTCCTTCTTTGCCTTCGTTCCAAGGTCCCAATGTTGTCTTTCGTTCAACCCAAGACCCCAGTAGGCTTCGACGCTACCAGGCCCAGCACTTTAAATTTTTTTCTTTGAAGCGCACGTAGAATAATACGCGGAAATCAAACAAATACGCCTTGGTCGCAATGACAAACTATCTCCATGTGTATCAAAATGTAGGTACTACTCCCAAACTATTTTAAGCAAGCTTTAAAAATACTTTGTGTATTGTCATAAAGATTCAATAGTTTCTATTTTTAGATGCTTAGAACTTTGGACAAAAGGTTGGATTTGATAAAAGCTTCTTTCAAAAGTGAGTTTATTCGAACTTGTTATATCTTGATGTCCCTTAGTAAGATAGGTTCTTCCCATGTCAGCTACTAGGGCTGAAGATTTGCTTGGAGTTATTTTTTAAACGGTTTTATTTTACTTGTTGCCACAATTAGGAATGACTCCTTTTTCGTGACTGGGACATACGATAACTATCTGTAGGCCATATAGTATTTTTTTTGCCTGTAATAAAATGCCCGCAGCACATTTAACCTATCAATACCCGCGAAACGAGACACAATAGTAAGACAATAACAGCGCGGTCCTAAGAGACCGGTCGGGGCGTTCATGCTTTAAATCAAAAACTAAAGCAGCTTTTTTACTTCAATAAATAACTTTACTTAAAGTAAATGGTCAAAAGTTTTTTTGCAATTTGCAGCTAAATGTCGGATAGTCTGGAAACGAAAATTATATTTTCCGTAAAGTACATTATAGATGTAGTTACGGCAAAAATAATAATACCATATAGGCTACACAGGTACCGACGTATTTACACAACTAGGTATAGTTCAACGGATCATATTCAACGGATACAGAATGCATGTGTAAGGTTCTGCGTAAATGTACCACATAGAAGTCATGTCACACCATACATCAATGATAACAATATAATGAAAATGTCAGCAAGGAGAAAATTACATTTGGCTAGCTTACTGTTTGGAATTGTCACTACACAGAAGCCAAAATACTTATTCGATAAACTGAGTTGGAGACAGAGCAAATATATACCACGCTTATCTACATATCCTCTCTGTACACCACATCATAGAACTGCAGCATTCAGGGGTAGCTTCAAGTATGCCGCCACGCACTGTTGGAATGACCTTCCGCCACCATTTAGAGTCCTAAGGACAAAACAACAGTTTATTAACATTATAAAAAAACATTTAATGCATATTCAACAACAATCTACATGATAGAGATAACCTCAATATTTAAGTTTAATATACGAATCAACACGTTAAGTTTTTACCTCCTTGTTCTGGACTTCGGGCAATGGATATTTGGTCTTCCACAGTGGTGATGGTCATGGATTTGACCCTGACAATCGTGCTGAGACGAGTAATGTGAGTGGCCGCCATCGTGTCGCCTCCCCATAATATTGTGCAATGATGTAGGTATGTTCTGTTGTATTCACCATCGATAAAAAATTATAGCTGCAATAATAAAATTGAATCCAGTTTAGATTATGTTATATACATGAATGATTTGTATAATGGATTTATTCAAATCTAGTACTTGTTGTCTATTGTGTTATGTTGTTGTATAAGGATTGTTCGTGTGTATTTAATTGATATATGTATACTAACCTACCGTATTCATCTAGTAGTTTCATGGAACGGACGCCAATTTGTCACACAGAACGGTGGTTGCTGAAAATCAGCACCGTAGATTGTTGGAATAACCCAGCGTCACGGTATACGCTGAGCAACGACCTATTTTCGCCTAGATGCGTCGCACAACTTGGATTTATATATTGTTTTTGTTCTTGTTGTTAATCATAGTACTGTTTATATTTTGTTAATTTGTTGTCTTGCTGTAAACCACAGATCATAACTCAATACAACTTGCCACAGATTATCTATGTGGATTGTGGTATGTGTGTTGACAGCCGGACAACTGTATTCTGTAATGTCTATGATGCTATAAATAATGCCGGGTTCACATAACCTGACAGTTGTAATCATTATTGTACTGTGCGTCCATTTGGGCAAAATAAACACGTTTTCTTTCTTTCTTTTTTCTTTCTTTTAGTTATTAAAATCATCATCGCAAAAGTTTACTACCTCTTCTTTAAACAAGAAAATAATGTTACTAGTAGTTATAAGTTTAAGGGCCTATTTCACCACCTATGATTAAGTTTCGAGTATCTTACTTGACAGATAATTTCATACAAATTCTGTCACATTTTTGAATTTATTCAGTGAGTAGGCACTACTCACTACCCTTTATATAATAGGCCCTAATTGTGTCATTTAACCTTACTATTCTATACTAAACTGCCAATTCCAAAAAACGTACGCAAAATTTGAATTTTGCTGCCCTGCATAAACATGGTTTTAAAACGAAATTGGCACTCTCCTTTAACAACTTCCTCAGTATTTTTAAAGTAAAAAAACATATACGATACGTATAGAGTTGTAGCCGTAAGTCCTTGGGTGCGTAATATATTTGAGTGACACGTTTTATGTCGGGCCCGAATTCAGGCCCTCTGATAGATTGAACCAGAATTAGTGTTGATGGGACGGGAGTACCACTGATATTACCCAGAAACAAAGATAAAAGATACAGTTTCAATGAAAAACGGGAATATTTGCGACATTCTTCTTTTTTACGGACTATTTGATAAGTATAAAAAAGTGTGACGAAGGCGTATATCGCAAAAAAACACTGTAACAGTAGGTCTGTTTCAGGGAACTCTTGGTGAACGAATTTAAATAGTTCGATCCCTAATTGATTCTCGAAGATTTTTTCGAAGAAAAAGTCTTTATTTTTTGCGTAACTTCAAGTTTTATTTATGGTTTTCAGACATTTTCCTTTATTTTTGCTATGCCTGTTTTTTGCCGAATATCAAGATTCTAGGTCAATGGGAAGTAGGTACTCTATAGGTTTTGATTTCCTTGTTAGTGTCAAAATAAAAGCGATAAACGGCCTTATGGCGCAATTTCATTAGTCGATAGGGCCCGCATGCGGGGTGCGAGAGATTTCTGGAACGCATGCCACAGGGCCCGCATTCGGGGAACCGTTTTCATTAGTCGATAGGGCCCACATGCCGGGTGCGAGAGCTTACTTGAACGCGTGCCACAGGGCCCGCATTCGGGGAACCGTAGACGGTATAACGAACATGTTACTTTCATTGGTTGTTATCTCGCCTGCAGGGACTCCCCGCATGCGGTATACCGAACGAGTTAACGACCAGTGAAATTGCGCCATTAGCATTAGATTCCGTTAATTTAGAAGTTTGATTTCCTCAATGTTATAAAGGCAAATCTTTGGCCGGGTCCACACTACAAGCCTAACGCGGTTGCGATGACGGGTGCGAAATATCAAACATATGAAACGCCCCTTTGCGTCCATAGTGCAGTGACTAAGGCGGGAGCCTAGCGCGACAGTAATGAGCGAGTTAGCGCGCGTAGTTTTCCAACGTTCCTATCCGCGCGTTATGGCCGCACTACGGGCCTAGTCAACAAGCGACCTAATGCGCGGGTAGCAGTGATATCAAAACAGTTCGGTCGATCAGTTCGGTGATATACGTCGAACAGCTACAAGAACTCGCGCGTCACTGTGGCCACCGCACGCCCCCGCTCACCGCGCCCGCCTAGGCTCCAGTCACCGCGCATTCAGTGTGGACGCACCCTTTAAGTCAGAATATTTGATATCAGTTTCAGCTCAATACCTCCACTTATTCCTGAGAAAAAGGTTTTTGATGATAGAAATATAAAAATCTCCTTTCTGATACCTATGTTCTTGACAGAGGGACATCAAATTGATCCTATATGGGTTCCTGTTTTTCCGCCTTTTTAGGGTTCCGTAGCCAAATGGCAAAAACGGAACCCTTATAGTTTCGCCATGTCTGTCCGTCCGTCCGTCCGTCCTCGCTTAATCTCTGTGACCGTTAGTACTAGAAAGCTGGAATTTGGTACCAATATGTATATCAATCACGCTGACAAAGTAGTAAAATAAAAATTGGATAAAAATGTTTTATTAGGGTAACATGTAAAGTGGAAAGTGATTTTTTTTTAAATTTTCACCCTAACGTGTGATATATTGTTGGATAGGTATTCAAAAATGAATAGAGATTTACTTAGTTTACTAACATAATTTTTTGATAATATCAATAATTTCGGAAATAATCGCTCCAGAAGTAAAAAACAATGTGTGTGTCCCCCTCTAACTTTTGAACCATAAGTGTAGAAAATATGAAAAAAATCTGGAAAGTAGAGCTTTATACAGTTTACACACTTTCTAGGAAAATTATTTTGAACTTGATGGGACGAACAGTTTTCGAAAAGTTGGGGACACTTATTGTGACGGACGGGAAATTACGGAACCCTACACTGAGCGTGGCCCGACACGCTCTTGGCCTGTTTTTAAGATGAGAAATCATTGATATAACAACTTCCACTCTGAGCAGAGCGGGAGGGGCATGTCAGACTTTCTACTGACTAAATAAAACCCACACTTCTTTGCCTTAATTCCAGGGTCCGTCCCGGGGTTCTTTTCCGTTCAACCCAGTACATGACGACCTGCCGACTGATCTGCTGACTGAAGTGCTCATTTTTTTCCGTACTCGACTGATGTACGGAAAAAATAGAGCACCTAAAAATTTCCAAGCATAAATAATATATTTACATTCTTTTAAAGGGAACCCAAAGCAGCAAAAGAGAAATCTAAAGCAGTTAACTTTACGAATATGTAATTCACAAAACAATTTCAAATGTAAATTAAAATAGAAAGACGTTCCTCGTTTCAGTTTTATTACAGAAATGGTTTGAATATCGTTGTTTATGAGGCTCAGAGCATAAAACACAGGAATAGTTTGTGATGAAAACGCGGGCTTATAATGTTGCCAGCATAAACGCCTTTTGAAGCGCGAAGTTGCGACCTAACAGTACCAGGACCGTATGAAATGATGAAGCTGATATAAAAGTCTTTGTGAGGGAATGTAGACTGATATTATGCACTGGAGACTGACAGGCTGCGTTGAACAGGATATTAAAGTTCGGGATGAGCTTTATAATGTCAAACGTGTTGGTGTTATTCACCACAGACGAGTCAGTGGTGAATAACACCAACAGATTCGTCATTAGAATCAAAAACTTGCACGTCAGTGGTGACATTGTTTGTTATTTTGCAATGCGAAATAAATACTGGCAATGAAAATTAACCTATCACATACCCGCAAAACGAGACACAATAGTAACACAATAATAACAGCGCGGTCTCATAAGACCGGTCGGGGATTCGTGAATTAAATAAGTTCAATATGTAAGTACCTACTTGTTTTTTTATGTTCGAATTCAAGAGTTTATTACCTTTCCTTGCAGTTAAGTACCTAACTTTTTTTTGAAGCGAGAAATCATCCAATGATTTCTCCGGCTCTAGGGTGGAACGAGTGGCCTGTCAGACGTTTACAGACTAAAATCCACCTGTTTCCTTCAGTTGCCCTTTGCGTTCGAGGTCCATGGTTCTCGACCACGGACCCGAGATTTTTATTATTAGTAGACTTTAATCACATTGTGTCATTAATCATATCACGACCAAAATTGTGTCATTAAACAAACAGAGTAAATAATAAAACACTTATGTATTATACTACTAGTAATCCGTACCGGCTTCGAACGGGCGCTAAATATTTACAGCACGAGTTCAAATTATGTAAAGAACAATAAACAGGTAAGGTTTACCTTGGTTAATGTTATTTCTATTATGATACGCGTCAGATAAATTTGCAATAAAGGACCTTTTTAGGGTTCCGTAGCCAAATGGCAAAAACGGAACCCTTATAGTTTCGCCATGTCTGTCCGTCCGTCCTCGCTTAAGAGGCCTGCGGAGACCGCGCGCTATCTCGAGTTGAGACGCAAAAAAATACGTTTTTGAGGTTGATGGAAGCAATCCAGATAGTATAAACAATTCTTGGACACACCGACTGGAGTAAAGTCATCATCCGCACACTGACAGTTGCCTGCTGTGATAGCAATACAAACTATTGGAAATTTGGGAGAGGTTCCGTAATACCAAAAATGATGAATGAAAAATTAATGTATTTCCAATACTGTTTCGAGTATTTATAACTTGATAAAAATATCTGTGTTTCTACGGAGAAATATTTTGAAATATTGTTGTTTATAATATAGAAAAAACCAAATAAAAACATGACATTTTCGCTGTGAAAATGTGCAAATTTAAATTCGCTTAAATTTCGTTTGGGGTAAGTTTTTCAACAAAAAGACGATGTAGGAACCTAGATAATTATTGTCTGAATCCGAATAACATCATATTATGGTGTAAATATGCTTAAATTTCAAATGATTTTGGTATTACGTTTGTATGGATAATTCTAACGTCGCGCCCACCTTAATCTCTGTGACCGTTAGCACTAGAAAGCTGAAATTTGGTACCAATATGTATATCAATCACGTCGACAACGTAGTAAAATAAAAATTGGAAAAAAATGTTTTATTAGGGTCTACATGAATGTAGGGGGGCTCTACATGTAAAGTGGAAAGTGTTTTTTTTTTAATTTCAACCTTAACGTGCGATATATTGTTGGATAGGTACCTATTCAAAAATAAATAGGAGTTTACTGAAGTCATTTTTCGATAATATCAATAATTTCGGAAATAATCGCTTCAGAAGTAAAAAAACAATGTGTCCTTCTAACTTTTGAACCACAAGTTTAGAAAATATGAAAAAAATCTAGAAAGTAGAACTTTATAAAGACTTTCTAGGAAAATTATTTTGAACTTGATGGGACGAACAGTTTTTGAAAAGTTTGGGACACTTATTGTGACGGACGGGAAACTACGGAACCCTACCCTGAGCGTGGCCCGACACGCTCTTGGCCGGTTTTTTTAATATCTCCGCGTAGGTACCCGAAAAAAACAATGAACTAGAAAATGTAAAGGATTTCTAGATACTTATGTCTAATCGAGACAGCGACTTAAAGTCGTTACCTCCGTTTTTTTAGGGTTCCGTAGCCAATTGGCAAAAACGGAACCCTTATAGTTTCGCCATGTCTGTCCGTCCGTCCTCGCTTAATCTCTGTCACCGTTAGCTCTAGGAAGCTGAAATTTGGAAAAATTTCGGAAATAATCACTCCAAAAGTAAAAAACAATGTGTCCCCCCCCCCCTCTAACTTTTGAATCATAAGCTTAGAAAATATGAAAAAAATCTGGAAAGTAGAACTTTATAAAGACTTTCTAGGAAAATTATTTTGAACTTGATGGGACGAACAGTTTTTGAAAAGTTTAGGACTCTTATTGTGACGGACGGGAAACTACGGAACCCTAC
Organism: Mythimna separata; assembly: GCA_030763345.1. Classification (NCBI taxonomy): domain Eukaryota; kingdom Metazoa; phylum Arthropoda; class Insecta; order Lepidoptera; family Noctuidae; genus Mythimna; species Mythimna separata. The sequence goes on along the minus strand of CM061171.1, from coordinate 18,472,776 downwards.
ACTGAGCGTGGTCCGACACGCTCTTGGCCGGTTTTTAGGGTTCCGTAGCCAATTGGCAAAAACGGAACCCTTATTGTTTCGCCATGTCTGTCCGTCCGTCCTCGTTTAATCTCAGTGACCGTTAGCTCTAGAAAACTGAAATTTGGTACCAATATGTATGTCATTCACGCCGTCAAAGTGCAAAAATAAAAATTGGAAAAAAATGTTTTATTAGGGTAGCCCCCCTACATGTAAAGTAAAAAGCGATTTTTTTTTAAATTTCAACCCTAACGTGTGATATATTGTTGGATAGGTATCCAAAAATGAATAGGGGTTTACAAAAATCATTTTTGATAATATCAATAATTTCGGAAATAATCGCTCCAAAAGTAAATAACAATGTGTGTGTCCCCCCTTTAACTTTTGAACCATAAGTTTAGAAAATATGAAAAGAATCTGGAAAGTAGAGCTTTATAAAGACTTTCTAGGAAAATTATTTTGAACTTGATGGGACGAACAGTTTTTGAAAAGTTGGGGACACTTATTGTGACGGACGGGAAACTACGGAACCCTACACTGAGCGTGGCCCGACACGCTCTTGGCCGGATTTTTAAATTAAGAAGTTATCGACTTATAATGGAGGATTTTCAGTTTATGTATTCCATAGTGAAAACCGAATGAAAATCCATGTTATCGATAAACAAGGAAATAAACTTCTTTAATAATATTAATAAAGTAGCACAACAATAGATAAAGTAGCTTTAAGGATAATCAATTTTATTAATTTCGTTGGAGACTTACCCTGACGTGCCCTATAGGGAAACCAGAAAAGAAAAAATGGCTGGAAAAATATTTTTCCTGCACATTACGCCGTGACTGTTAAAACCAAGTTAATAAAATATGGGAATAAGTAATGTTTTTGTTAAGATTTAAGGCAATGGAGGCACGTTTATTTTAGTACAAAATATACACAATTTTTAGAACGACATCAGATTTTCACCGCTTATATTTTTTTATGAATAATAGCTTTTTATATCACATTGCGTGTTTATAATACTTACATAATATCAAAATAATTGTCTCGCCTAATGCATTTTGCTTGTATTTTGTGTCATTATAACGCTGGATTATTCATATTTTGATCTATTTAAAAATACAGGGTTGTATCATTTGTCATCTATAATTACGTGGCTAAGTATTCCACCCCATAGGTATCCATCATCTCATTAGCTTCTCCAATAGGGAATATGCGTGAAAAGATTATTTTTTAACTAACCGGTTTGTTTGTTTATCAATAAATATATAAGTATAAATCCTACTAATATTATAAACGCGAAAGTTTCGATATAATGGACGTTTGGTACTCTTTTACGCAAAAACTACTAAATGGATTTCGATGAAACTTGGTACACGGGTAGACCATATTCTGTTTATCCCGGGAATATGTTCCCTTGAGATAATTTTCTACTACCACGCGGACGAAACCGGTGGCACCATCCTAATGAAAACAAGAAAAAAATTGGAAAGCAAAAGAGACACCGATTACAAATTTTAAACAAATAATATCTGTCTCTCTCACCAAGACGTCGGTTTCTATGGTGGCCGTAAGGGTGTTATGGCTTTTGACTTCAAAGACTATGTCGAACTTCTCTTTCATAATAGCAGCTTTGAAGCTTTCCAACTTCGTTTTTGATGAAGATATTTTATTGAACTTCGCTCCGACCTACGGCCTGGATCAAGGCCCGGCGCGTGAGGTAGCCGACGGTGATTGCCCACACAGCGGGGCACACCTCCAGCGTATTCTCCACAGTGTCCTCTGGACGTTTCTTCAGCACGAATCAGGTAGAAGAACCTCCAAGAACTTATCCGGTGAGGATTTCCATCATGAGGAAGGTGAGGCCGCCGTGTCATCTCTCCAACCACTCCTCAAAGACACTAGCCACTTACCGCCATGATTATGGCGTGCCTGACGGGTATAATATGTAAGACGAAGAACTAAGACTACTTCATCATCATCTAAGTACCTAGCCTTTTCCCAACTATATTGGGGTCGGCTTTCCAGTCAAGCCGGATTTAGCTGAATACCAGTATTTTACGAGGAGCGGCTGCCTACCAGACCTCCACAACCCATTAACTGGGGTAACACGTTACTTCATGGCAAGACTGGAGTCAAATTTACTGGTTTCTGAATATCCGTAACGACTGCCAAAGATCTACAAATGATAGCCGGAACCTACGGCTTATCGTGCTTTCTGAGGCATGGAGGAAACTCGTTATGTTAAGATGGTCACCCATTCACAGACCGACCTTGGCAAGCGTTGCTTAACTTGAAGATCGATCTGGGCGGCTGTTATTATCTAGCCATGAGCTCCTCCATACTAAGACTACTTATATTGTACTTTATGTGCCTAGGTAGGGCTTTCAAGTTTGTAATAGCTTTTCTAAGTTAACTGAAGCACCTCAGTTTCAGATTTGATCCATGTTTTATAGCTGTTTAAGCACTTACCTCTGTTTAGCCCTGTCATTGAATTTTTCAAAAAACTGTTTGGTCAAAGATTATAATATGTACTAGCTTCCGCCTGCGGCTTCGCCCGCGTGGTGTGGTGGTTAAAAATAACAAAATCGAAGAATAAATAAGATTACGTTTCATTTTTTTTCCGGTTGATCGGGCTAAAAAGTAGCCTATATGTTAATCCAGGGTATAACCTATCTACATATTTTTTTTTTTTTGCGTGAAAGAGTACTTAACAAACATCCATTCTCACAAACTTTCACATTTTTTTAGATCTGATCTTCAGGGTCTAATTTGTATAAGCTGCAGGTTTGTTCGAAAGATTTAATGCTGTTCTGGAATCTTTCAGAATCATTCAATGAGTTCTCCCACTTTAGGGTCGAACGAAAAGGTATGACGAACTTTTACTGACTAAAACCCACCTGAGTCCTGCAGTTACCCTTTACGTTCTAGGACTATGGTATCTCTTTAAAAGAAAACCCGTGGTCCTAGCAGGCATCGGCCTTACTGGGCTCCTATGGTTTCCGATCCATCATCATCATCATCATCTACCTAGCCGTTTCCCAACTATATTGAGGTCGGCTTCCAGTCAAACCGGATTTAGCTGAATACTTTTACGAGGAGCGGCTGCCTACCAGACCTCCACAACCCATTAACTGGGGTAACACGGTACGGTTTCCGATCCATATCTTCTACATTTTATGCAATTAATTTTTTTAACTAATATTATGTGTTGTTAAATCATATGTGTTTAATTTTAATGCCTTGATTGCCTCTAACTAATTAGTTCTTGTGAATTCCCAGTGCCTAAGTATAATTTTGGCGATCCTTAATAAATAAACAATAATATCGATACCGATACGATTTATCGATAAACAATCAATCTGCTATTTGCTATTCTATGAGGAGCTCGTAGCCCCCGTATGCCCCATAAGCTGTAGGTCCCGGCTGTCATTTGTAGATCTTTGGCAGTCGTTACGGATAGTCAGAAGCCAGTAAATCTGACTCCAGTCTTGTCATGAAGTACCGTGTTATTACCCTAGTTAATGGGTTGTGGAGGTCTGGTAGGCAGCCGCTCCTCGTAAAATACTGGTATTAAGCTATATCCGGCTTGACTGGAAGCCGACCCCAATATAGTTGGGAAAAGGCTAAGTAGATGATGATGATGAATCAATCTGCTATGTCATTTATCAACTACTAATTTCTTCATCAACGTAAACCCAAAAACAAATCGTGCAGCAGTCATCAAAAGAATCGAATAAACAAAATTTAAAAATAATTTTATAATTTCAAAACTGGTTTTACATCGCATTAAGTGCCTGTAACTTATGTCCGATCAGATATTAAAAGGACGGTGCAATCTGTAAGGCCAAGGTCAAAATTAATACCTTTTTTAATATCGATAAGTTCAAACTCGTTTCGATGCAGCTTATAATCGTTTATCGATATAATTGCACGCAAACATCGAATTGATGTCGGCACCTCGGTCAGTTGTAAACGAAATAGCACTTAATTATTGTTATTAAGGTTATGATATTAAGTGTTACTGATTTATTTTAGTGTTGATGATTTTTAGGGTTCCGTACTCGAAGAGTAAAACGGTACACTATTACTAAAACTTCGCTGTCCGTCTGTCACCAAGCTCTCATGAATTGTGATAGCTGGACATTTGAAATTTTCACAGATGATGTGTTTCTATTACCGCTATAACAACAAATAATAATAACAAAAAAATAAAAGCAAACGTGATTTTTTTTGGCGATTTTTTGCGACGGACGTTACGGAATACTTCGTGCGCGTGCCCGACTCGCACTTGCCCAGTTTTTTATTGATAGTTTGCCTTTCACAATGTTTTTTGTTTTGCAATTGCTAATTGGATGTTACCTAATGTAACATCGATAGTTTTTGCACTCGTAAAGTTTAAAGTTGAACGTGTGATTATCTTTATTTCAGGTGAAAGATGTTCACTCGACCCTTTTCAGGAAGGACATGGTAAGCGACGATTTCCCTTTTTTTGCATGGATGGGTTTATTCTTCCCGAACTAAAAAACACGACGAAACGACTTTCAAATTTTTTTTTTATATATTTTATATTTATTTTATATGTAGGTAGATATTTGTTATTCATAGAACTGATTTATTAGAATAGTTTTTAAATAAAAATTTCGTGTCACAATTTTTGTTACCGAATTGCTCCGAAACGGCTTGATCGATTTTAAGAAATTGTTTTGTGTATATTTGTTAGGTTATAGATTTTTTTTTTACCCTATGAAGAAAGAAAGCTTATAAATATAATATTTTTGTATTTTACTATACTCGTAAATTCAAGGAAAAATAATATTCCACGAAATCAAAGCGTGGATAAGGTGCATTTAATAGGGGATACTCGTACGTAGATTCATGCTTGGATGATCTTTACTCATCTTTCGAGTGAACGTGAGGAAGTCGGAACTAGGAAAAACGAAGTACTTTATATTTTTATTTTGCTTCCGACAAAGTCACATGCAGTCATATTCATACACATTTTAATTTATGAAAACTTTATGCCATATCTTTTCACTATTATAAAATAAAAAGAACCAACTTAAACGTAGAAAAAAACATTAAAAAGTACAAAATAACCTTAATTTCAGAAATCGATGTTTCTATAATAGTTTTGTCCCTTCATTAAGTTAATCAATAAATAAAATAATCTTTAATTCGTATTACTGACATCCAAATAGATTAGTAAGCAAATCCATTTAATAAATAAAGCAATTTTACTTGTTACGATAGTTCTACTTCTACTAGGACCCTAAGAAAAGTTCCTCAATATATTGGTTTTGATTGAAAACCTAACCTACTCTTATCCAATCACTAATCTTTCTTTCAAACGTGCCGATTACCATCATAATCTAAGAGTAAATACGATAACCAGAAAAAAAAGTCACAAACTTTATCAGAATATTCCCAGACTTCTCACAATTACCATATCTGATGACGTTGCAAAATACACAAAAATTATCTAGGTAAGTATATAACATGTATATACTCGTATACGAGTAGGTATCTATGTCACCGAGGCAAGTAATAAAAAACTAAAGACTTTACAGCGAACTACATACGATGATGTAAAGCGATCTTGGGAGATTAAAATTCTTCAGTAGGTACCCAACTATTTTGATGTTATCGATCGCGATAAAGTTATATAGGTGATGTTCAGAGAGCAAGTAAGGAACAGAAGTGCAACAGTGTTCAAGAGTAATGCACTTTTTATTCAGTATCATCTGTCTAGCCATTTTTGAACTTTAGTGACATATGTGAGAGTGACAAAATTCGAAATTGTATCGAATTATTAAGCGGCAACTACATTAGACCGACGCACACGTGGGCCATACAAGCTTTGCACGCGTGGCGTGGATCTAATTTAGCTCTACAATCTAGTTGCCATATGAAATGTATGGAGACCAACGCGCCCAGATGGCCTTTAAAGATCTCAGCATGATTGGAACCTATACAACGTCCTGAAAACCACTTCAGCCGAAAGACGTCTACTGCGGGCTTCCCCTAAGCATTGCTGCAACGACCGGTTCTGTGCGTCTCTCATCCATCGAATTCCCGTGACCCTCATGAGGTCATCGCTTCACCTTGAAGGAGGCCTACCAACGTTACCTTCAAATCTCCTACATAATTTGATACAAACCATTGCTGCTAATGTCTTTAAAACATGATAAGTAACTTTATGAACTCTATCTCCAAAGTATACTTTGGTAATTTATTGATGATCATTGTAGAGCCGAGAATTCGTGGTAAAAAGTAACCCAGTTCGTCGAATGGTTGGTCCCGTGCAAAATTTCCAAGTGAAAACTTGAGTAAAAAGTTTTCTGTTTACGTACGTGTGCCTGATAGGATATTCATGACTATTGACCGTGACCGTGACCCTCGCTTTAACTTTGTCGGGAGTTTGTTTTTACAATTTGAACGACTGTATGTTTTTTTAGGGTTCCGTACCTCGAAAGGAAAAAACGAAACCCTCTTGTACACGATACGGTTTTTTAAAAAAAACGTACTCTTGTACACGATACGGTTTTTAAAAAAAAACGTACTGTGTACAAGCGGCCATACACTGCGGAACAACACTGATGACACACGGCGGCGGCGCCGTTCCGTAGTGTCGCCGCTTGTGTCAACAAGGTCCCCCACTGATCCAAACCACAAAGCGTGCCGTGCTTATGGACGGAAAATTGACCGTGGCTACGTACGGAGTGAAACCGTGTCGTGTACAAGAGGCCTTATAGTATCACTTTGTTGTCCATCAGTTTGTCAATACCCCTTATTTTGGGAACGCATGAAGGTATCAAGTTGAAATTAAAACCATATACTAAGGTCTGCAGTCCCTTGAAGCTGTGAAAAAATCAAACTTCTAAGTTAAAGAAAAAAAGGTACGGTCGTTTTTGTCGCAAAAAACGTAATAATATTACAAAGACAATCGACAATCTCAATGGAATCAAAATTCATAGCGTACTTCCCGTTGACCCAGAATCCTGAAACTTAGCATAAAGCAAGGTCTTATAGAACAGGTGTTGGAATAAATCTAAATACAGTTTTGTTGTTAAGTTACAATAAAAATACATTTTTGCGATTCGGAAAAATCTTTGAGACTGCATTCGGGAATTGAACAATGTATTTACGGGTAATTGTATACTCGTCACATTTTTATTTGTCAGCTCGTAGTAGTGTGTAGTAGTGGCGAATCAAAAATTTGACTCGTTTACAATAACCCGTATTTACATAGGTAAGTTAGTACGGACCCTTCAGTGTGCGAGTCCAACTCGCACTTACCCAGTTTATTTTTTTTACTCTCGAGAACCAGCGCCATGCACTGAGCTGGTCTGGCTTTGTTGTGAGTAGAATCTATTTGTAGTAGGCATAAGGCCCACACATCGTGACTGACTTTTAGTTATGTACGAGTGTTACACGGAGTATCTTCTTGTAGCTAAATATTTAAAATTTCTTCACTGGTACTCTTCTTCTTCTTTCTGCCCTTATCCCATATTATTTGGGGTCGGCGCAACATGTTTTTATTCTTCCATTCTGTCCTGTCACCCGTCACGCTATCATCAACTCCCCTTTCTTTCATATCAGTCATCACACAATCCATCCATCTTTTCTTTGGTCTCCCTCTTCCTTTCCATCAGTACTTACGTAAGAGAATATTTTTGGGGTCTCATCAGGTTGTAGTCTTCTGGATGGAGTTTCTTTGTAAATAAACATTCAATTAATCTGTCAGTATAGTAGTCTGTTTTCCGAAAACCATTTGAATTATCGTCAAAATTCGTATGAAGTTCGACATAGTCATGTGAAATGTAGAGGTAGAATGTTTAAATTACCTATTATGTAAATAAAAAATAAAGGTAAAAATGTTTAAATTTTAATTTCAGAAATTGAATTTCACTTATCGACAAAATTAATATATTATGAAGTTGCTCGTGATCTGTATGTGAAAAGGTAAAAATATTTGTAAAAAGGAATATAATTATTATGATTCAATATCGAAAATTCTTTCGCTGATATAAGTGCAATGGCTAGTGGATACTATGCATGAAAACAATATTTGTTTAATTCTAACCAGTTTATCAATAATAAAAATATAACTTCGTTGTTGATAAAGATATTTTAAAAATTCTTTCATACATATTTGTTTACGAAAGCTGAAAACGATGATATTGCTGCATGCATATTTTCCTATTGTCAATAGCTAAGTATATGTATAAAAATAAATAGGTCACAGCGTCTTATTCTGATAAATAATAAACTACAAATAAAAAATACAATATTAACATTTTTTAATGTAACATAATCTAGTGCTTGACTGCGATTACACTTGATGGTAAGCAGTGATGCAATCGTGGTTCGTGAGGCGCACTCGTTTATTAAGAGGCTATTCATTCCAGCCTTGATTCATCTGATAGTGAAGAAAGAAAGGAATAATGAAGCATAAAACTACCCTTACCTATAGTATAACCGCAGTAACTTTGAATTCAATTAAACAGTAAAAGATAACATTACAAATGTACGCCGGCTATCAACGGAGTTTCTATATCAATCTCATAATCCATTTGCGTGGGAACCCTTAACAAACAGAACTCCTCTTCATTAAATTTGTATGAATAATTTAACCGTATCAGTCAAGTGTCTGTCAAATGTTAGGTGTGAGGGGGAGATAGTTGAGAAAGATAAGTAGTGTTATCTCTTTCTATCATGCTATGGATTAATTTAGTTCACCTACTTACTAGTTGATGCTGGATTTAGTAATCTGTGATGCTGGTTTCATTAACATCCTTAACGCTGCCTGCCCACGACCGACAATCGGTGAACGAGTTTTTTATAGGTGAACACACTGATAGCAATAGTGCAACGCACACGGCCTACAAAAAGTCGGTCTGAATAGATATAATATTAGATTATAATTTGTGACGATTATCGGACCTACAAAAAGTCTGTCGTGGGCGGGAAGCGTAAAAGAAATAATTACGTACCTATCTTAAATTTTGTTGTTAATTTCGAAACATGTCATTGCGTTTTTTTTTTGCTGCAGAGCATTAAATATCAATTGTTTTGGATGTTTTTAAAGAGGCAGTTGAATGTTTTTATACAGAGCAGATCCTGTATCAAGCATATAGAGCAATTGATATTGTGGTTTACAATTTCACGGCGAGACATTGACAGACTGTAAACTAACGAGTTTTGATGCGTTTTATTGGAAATAGTGAGTGATACGGAGGAGCTTTTCGACTCCATATTTTAGATTGTTTTCAGTTAGTTTGAAATAGTTAAGGGTTGTTATTTTATTTCTTATTTTAGCATTTTATACCTAAAAAAACACTAACTATAATATGTATTATTATAGTTACTTAGTGTTTTTTTTAACTGTAAATGGTATGCAGCAATTGGTAAATAAGTTAATTCGAAAATTTTAAATTATGGGGTATGTCACCCTGATTTTAGACTATTACAGATTTTTTTGATTTTAGGTACAGTTAACAGTTTGATGATAATAAAATTACAATCCTCATTCAAGCTGCCCGTTTGCCATAATTTCGTCAAAATCCGTCGCGCCCTAACCGAATTATTTAACAACAAACATCAAAACTGTTGCATTTATAAAACTATTAAAGTAGTGAGATACCAGGATAACAGAACTTATGATGCACTTAATTTGATTGAGTGGCCCCTATGCTTCATCTGGTGTATAAGTCCTGGATGCGGGCAACGATTCCCAATAAATTACTACTGTCCGGTACTTCAATTAACAATATTTTCGGCATAAGCGCTTTTCTTCTGTCCATGAAACCAATTATGATGGCGTCTGTTAAAAGCGTACGAAATTAAGTTATCAGTTTAAAACACGCGGCCTTAATACTTTTGCACATTTGCGCACAAAAGCTGTGGGACGGCGATGTTCGCGAAAACTGCGCGAATTTGCGATTTACACTCTTAATAGGTTAATTGGTACTCATGACTTTTATGGACTAAAATCCAGGACTCCTTCGGTTTCCCTCCATTTCATCCACTGAGCCCAGCTCTGGACCACATCTTGCCAAATTCTACGGGCCTGTTTCAACACCTATGACTAAGTTTCGAGTATCTTACTTGGCAGAATTTCATACAAATTCTGTTCCATTTTTTAATTTATTCAGTGAGTAGTGCTTACTCGGACATTGTGAAACAGGCCCTAAATGATATAATATAAATGTATGTTTCCTTCTTATTTTGTTAATATTAAGGTAAGCTCATTGTGATTTTTCATTGAGGTAAGAAATTATGAAATAACTTCACCCGCTCCGGGTGAAGCAAGAAGGCAGGCCAAACTGTTACTGAGTGATACCCACTACCACGGCCGGCAGCTTTTCAGAATATTCCCGCAAATAGTGGTGTTGCAGTAAGTTGGTACTTCTGCTAATAAGCTGTTTAGTGGTGTTTGTTTCCGACAGCTGAGACGAACGTTGGAGATGATAGAAAGATACTGCGAGTTGTTATCACAACATGAAGTTTTGTATGAAGGTACCGATGACATGTGAACGTTTTGCTGTTCATTTTTACATTGGATTTGCTAAGGTTATTAGAAAAAATAAGTCTACTTAGATACGTATTAGAATCATCTTCATCAGGTGAGATAGTGGTCAAACGCGAGCCTATCAATTATAATAAAAAGAAATCTTATTGCTCTCAGTGGTTCTAGAACCAAACATTCAGGTAAAAAAAAATGTATGCTCTATCTAGTCTTCCGGGCGGTCCAAGCAATGGTGACACCCGGGCGTTCCTTTCGCATGAATCCGGAAAAGGACCTCCCGAAATTACCATATCCGGTGAAGACCTGTGTAATGCTCAAGGTTAGGACGCCGTGGCGACTCTCCGGACGCTCCCCAAAGAGGGACTTACCGTCTGTGCCCAGGGGCAGTACCCTAGGGCTAATTTTCTACTTTCAAGTTCTTCTCATTTTCCCTAGAAAATTACTACGCATTTGTTGAATATTTCTACCTATAACCCCGAATCAAGGAGATGTCAGCAAACTGTAGGGGCCCGGCTGGGCCGAAGCCTCTGAGGGGAACACGTGGTATTCCTAAAGGTTGACACCGAGTCCCCCCCAGAACGAAGGCAACGAAGGAACGGGGTAGGGGTTTAGTCAGTAAAAGTCTGACACGCCCTCCCGCTCCGCCCAAGAGCGGGGGAAGTCATTCTGATGATTCCCCTACCATAAAAAAAAAAACCTATAACCCCGAAAATAATTATAACTACCTAACCTAACCTAATTCCCGCCATCTTAAGATAGAAGGATTAATAAGACGAATTAACATTATAATTAATTAATTACTTGCCTTCTAATCTTCAAAGTATTCTCCATCTTGAGTATTTTGTTACAAACAATTAGTAAGTTTTCATTCATAACATTAAGTCTCTATGAATTATTCTGGTGCCGACTGTACAATACGTCCGTTATAAGTTGGCGAGTGTGAAGTTAGGCTCTGCGAATTTTGGCGCTTGAAATATCGTACAAAAATAAAGATTAAAAAAAAAAGAAATGGAATTTGCAGTTCTTATTGCTGTTAAAAACAGTTATTGGCATTAATTTTTTTAACACATTTATTTTTGTACGATATTTCAAGCGCCAAAATTCGCAGAGCCTAACTTCACACTCGCCAACTTATAACGGACGTACTGTACCTGGATTAACAATCGGTACATTCGGAATACAAGTCAACTTCGTACAAAGGTTAATTAATTTAATTATAGACTGCTGTGCGCGACTGTAATGACTTGCCTATTGTGATTGAAGGACTCCGGTGCCTAGGTAAAGCGTGGGTAAACTGTTTGAACAAAATGCTAGTACTTTACCTAGTCAAAATACGAGGCCGTGGGAGAAATATTCCTGTTTCGGCATCAAAGCTATTCCTGTTTCGGAACCAATAGGTATTTTGGATTGGTATTTTGTGTTGGTTACGGATAGTCAGAAGCCAGTAAATCTGACTCCAGTCTTGTCATGAAGTACCGTGTTACCCCAGTTAATGGGTTGTGGAGGTCTGGTAGGCAGCCGCTCCTCGTAAAATACTGGTATTCAGCTAAATCCGGCTTGACTGGAAGCCGAGCCTAATATATGTAGTTGAGAAAAAAGGCCCTAGGTAGAGGTAGACATTTTGTGTTGGTTAATATTACTGTTCCGTGGTTACTACAATCCAAAATACCTATTGGTTCCCAAACAGGAATACTTCTCGTGCGAATGTTCTGAAGAGTTACCGCGTAACTGAAGGTGCTGGCCCAGTGGTAAGGTCCCCGACATACGATTTGTAGGTCGCGGGTTCAAACCTAAGCCTTAGTAACCTTATCACCATAAGCATTAGTTTGTGTAATTTATTTCATCACCACAACTTTCAAAACAGTGATGAAACCAACATGTCCTAGAACCAAAAATTCTTAGACATGTGACATCCATCATCAACTCGCACTGGGCACGTGGTGGATTTCGGCCCATTCCCTCTCCTAGAGAGAAGCCTTGAATCCCAGCCGTGGGAACATTATAAATGGTTGATTATGCTAACTGAAGGAAGGGTCGGTTTTAGTCAGTAAAAGTCTGACACTCCCTCCCGCTTCACCCAGAGCCGAATAAGTTATTTGATGATTTTCATCTTGAAAAAAAATCTTACATTTGGATCTTAGCTCTACTTATTATGTAAATAAACTTGTGTTTTATTGGTTTTCTCAGAAAGATCCGGAAGACGTTAAAGCTCGTGCCATTAGCCCATGATGGCCTAAACACGAAAATTCAGTTATAAAATAATTCACAAGTAAAGTTGACTCTGACACATTTATTGACCTTGAAACAAAGTCAAGGAGCCATTAGATAATAATTCCTCGTAATTGTCTAACAAAAACTTTGTACGAATAAATTTATTGAAGTTATTTAATTCAATAAGTCTCTCGTTGGTTACTCGACCAACGTATAAGGACCATAATGGCATTCTTGCACTTGCATTGATAACGGTTCGCTCTGAGGAGCCGCCTAACTCTACGTTCATTCAACTTTGTTGTAGCGCCATCAATGAAAGGTTAATTTTACGCGGAAAAGTTGTTAATGTTAGCGAAAATAGGAGTAAAGGTAGTCAATGAATCGTATGATAAGCTGAGGCGTGCGGGAGGGTGCATCACGCTCACGCACGTGTTGCCAGATTAATTGAATGCCTTCCGCGCGCAGATCCCTCCCGCGCCCCCCGCCGCTCGCCGCACAACTACCAAACAAACAAACAATCGCACAACTTGCACTAGCACTGAGGGATGAACTATGCTCTCTGCTCCTCCCTGTGCACTTGTGATTTTTTCAACGTTACTTTATTTTCATACGGTGTAGTAGCGCGGGTCGCAGGGCGCGGGAGGGGCGCGCGCGGCCGCGGGGCGGGGCGGGTCGCGCGGCCTCTCGCGTTTAGTACAGCGCTCAGCAGGAGTGTCGGACGCTCGGCTTCACAGTCGACGACTTTAGTATTCTTCGTTTATTTTCTTTTCTATTCGTTTATTTGTCACTCGGACCTCACCGCGGCACAAACATGGGATGTTTCACCGTAAATGAGTGAGTTACTGGTGTTACCGTGTTTGCGAAATTTTTATTTTGACAGTGTCACGTTCACGTGCGGAATCAAATTATTACCGGTTCCGGAGTTTTTAAGTGTTTATTATACGTACACGGCCTTCGTTTGATGCAGGTAGAGCCGGCTGATCGTCAAATAGGTGCAACAGTGTCGGTTTCTGGTGGTACTAATAAAGAATTCTCGTGGGAATAACTTGTACAAGTGCTCCGATAGTGATTCGTGTGGAAGCGTTATCGGGAAAAAGTTCGTCGCACGGATTTGTTCCAATAAGATTCTTCTGGGAAACTAGTGTGAAGTGCGTGTGCCGGTGTAGTGAAGCCCAAAGGAAGTGCTTACAACTTAAACATAACCTTACCTTGTATTCGAAAGACGCGCGTGTTGCACGGGCATGCGCAGTCCGGGTCATCGAAATTATTTATAAGTGCTTCATAATTTTATAAACAAACTGTGACAGTGTTGTAGTTTTGTCGTGGTGTGTCGCTAAACAGGAACGCACGACAGAGTGGATACCGGGGGCTAGCCGTCACTAAGCCGGTTGACCGTTTCGAATCTTTTTTCGAATTTCAAAATCAAGGATAACGTTCACCTGTGGGATTTCGGTGTTTTACCTGCGCGCGCACAGAACTTCTTTACAAAGGTGAGTAGTTTTCACATAGCTCCGCGAACTGAACGCAACATTCACAACTTTACTTGGTTGCTAAATATTAGTTTTTTAATTTTGTTTTTATGCCTGAGTAGGAAATATTCCTACCGCTTTTAACTTTAATTTATGCGTCTGACTGGTAGTTAACTAAACCAGTGCAGCACACACGTGCAGTCAGTGATTTATAAAAAGGTGTTTCATAAAAAACTTCGTCTGGTTTCGGCGCGTCTCGCGGGCACTGTAGTGGTCCTTTGAAAAACTTTTACGAGTTTTTTTTTTATAAAATTGTGCGTATGGTTAGTTTATTCATTAGATCAGCCGATTGGATGACGTCACCACAGGAGCATCCCGAGGTCTTTCATCTCGTTCGCTCTTGAATAATAGAAGACTGGTTTGAGGAGCAGAACCAATTAAACGAAGTGACGTTTGACGACTCTGACTCTCCCGCACAAACTTTGCTTTCGATTTTTTATTTGACTTTTTTTATTATTCGAATGTTTTGAAGAGAGGCAGACCTTGCATTATCTGTAGATGTCCTTGAACAAGGTTTATTGCTTAGTGATTGTTTTAATTAAGCCTCTTTTAATGGAGGTTAGTACACCTGCGTAGGCTTGATCTGTAGCGTGATGCGACCTCCATTTGTTACTAGGGACCACAGACAACGAATTTATTTTTCGGTTGGTTGTTATATGCTTGACTATATCTACTTCTGAATACTTTAGGCCACGCATGGCTGTGCCTGTACGTAATAATTAGGTACGTATGAATACCTATACACAGATTCGTAAAGAGGTAGGTAGTTAGGTACCTATTTACCGACATACAAAGTTGAATGAACAGTCAAGGACAGGTAGGTATAAGATAGGTATAATGTACGTGCCTTTGCCTATTTATCTTACTATACTTGCAGCTAGTTAAGTAGGTAGGAATTAAGTCTACGGCACTGTAAATAATACAGAGGTTCTATAAAATTACTGAAGAAATCATTGAAGATTTAATAAATTAGGCTACTTATAATTTAACGGAAAAAATGTTTGGGAAACTAGGTCAATCCTATATGGATTTGACCTACTTTTCAATAAGATTTTTTTTTATTTTTCTGCTCTGGGCGGAGCGAGAGGCAGTGTCGACTTTTCTTGACTACTACCACCTCCTGTGTTCCTTCAGCTGCTTCTTGCATTCCAGGGGTTCGATTACTTTACACTTTCGAACAATCTCACTTGCCGGGAATGCACTTATCAATAGGTAGGTACCTACCTACCTACAATGGTAATTCACACGGATTAGCTTACAATCATAGATATGTGTACTTACCTACCAACTTATAGGTACTAATTTAATTGTGGCTATCATCGTCAACAGATTAGAACACAGATTCTTCGCAGAACAGATGATTTTTTTGTACACTTTTACAATTAATTTGTAATCAAAATTGTGCACCTACACAGATTACTGCAAACAGTCACTTTGTTTTCTATTAGAATGCGGATGTAAGACAGGCTAATGTTTTTTTCAGTATTTGGTAGCAATTACATCGAGTTCGCCTTCCTAAACAGCTTCGCTAAAGTAGGTAGTTACCTAGTCGATGCTACAATAAAATTCACAGCTCCATTTTTAAAGAGGTCGGCGCCTGTTCCAACAATTTCACATAAATTGTCCAGATGTTTAGACACTTGAGACACAAAACTACAAAAAACTTAAACATAACAAACTAGAAAACAATTTGCGAATAAAATTAACAACCACTGAACTTCACTGGCAAAACTCCCGCCAATAATCTTTTTTTGACATAAGACAATCTCAAACTTACTGTGTCTATGGTATAGAGTTTCAAACTGACTTATCAACAATGATCTTGTCAATATTGAAGTTCAGAAACTCTCAACGATTTATTTACGCAACCCCGTGAACACAGGTGAGGGAAACTTTCAAATCCTACACTTATTGTTTTACAAGAAAACATTCAAAACATCATACCTATGACCTGCTTGCTGGTTTTTATTTTGGCAAGTATTTTTTTCTGTGGTCCTATAAGACCCTGCTAATAAGACAAATAGGTACCTAGGTATATTCTGTGGTCAAACTAGATTTAATTTACGACTTTGTGATTTTTGGCGGGAATTATTCGAATGTAGTTCAGCGGCTGCTCTAATTATTAGCAAATTGATTCCTATTAGATATTGCAATGTAAAATTGGTGTAGTTTTGTATATGAAGTGTCCGCCCAAGTGGAAAATACCTATATGGAATCATTTAAACAGGCGCGATCTCGGTAAAATGAAGATGAGTATTTTATTGTAGTGTTGAAAACCTCAGTGAAACTAGCCGAGAAGGTTGACTGAATGAATACTAATGTATTCAGTTGCTGCCAAATACATACAAAAACATTAGAATGTGTACATCCATTTTCTAATAGTAAACCAATACGTATTTATGCGAAGACATGGCTTGAAGGATTTAGTGTCCAAGCCAAAACCATTACCAAAAAAAAATGCAAAACTTGGAATTGCAGCCTGTCAGTTCACTACATATTATACTACCATTGCGTATTCTCACGTTGTCACAGGTCATTTTTTTCTACTCATTTTTACGTGGAACGACTGCCGTCTCATATTCATCATAACTTTGAAATAATAATATTCACCTGGAATCCGATACAATCTACATGGCAACAAAAGACCACCATCTTGACAAAATAATATGGCGACTATAATCGTTGCTATCCTTTTTTTTTTTCTTCTTGATAAAAGTCACTGGCAGCATGGCGAACTCGAAACCGAATCGAGTGCTAAGTTCAAATCGATGTTCGGTTGTATTTGGTGAGAAAAAACTTCGATAGACAAAAAAAAAGTTCTCTTTGGTTGGCAGACGGACAACGTCAGTGCTTCACTCGGATTGACACGAAAAAGTTAAGGGGTGAACGTTTTTAAACTTCGAATTAGTTTATAGGGATTAGAGTAATTGTCTTTTAATACGGAAGGAAGATTTGTTTCTTTGCCTATCTGTAAAAAGTTGATAAGTGTCGTAGTTGCTTTTGTTAAATTTATTTTATAAATGATAATGAAGATTGAGCTTAGAACATATCCGTGTACATCATAAAGCAAAGTTAAATTAGCAAATACTATAAACCTTACCTTAATATTCCTCCATTAATATTCCTACATTTTTTTTGCTAGCAATTATTTAACTATTAATTAGATCTAGTTTTCAAACAAAATGTAGAGACATGCGCTGGCGCATTCTAGAATTTTGCGCAAATTTTGAATACAATGGCTAAGTATGAGTCAGTATTAACCAATATTTACTGAAACGTTGACAATAAGTACCAATTAAGTTAGCACTTATCCTTTGAAGATCGCTACCTATTATAAGTATTATAACAGTGTTTGTTGGCGCATATACCATACAATCAACACTTAACTTGCATATGCAAGAAAAACACGTTATTTCCTAACACATTAGGCAATAAACTGTAAGCAATATGTCAATTACGATATTTTACTTCACACATCTAATCTTTACACTTTACAATCATTGGGTTAAACGAACCTCTATAAATATAACATCCAACTAATATTTACCTAAGACATCTTCCCATATTTGCTCGTAGTCTGTTGCCAAATACACTCGAATATATTCTGTTGGTTTTCTTGCCAGTGTACGCGGCACACTTGTACAGTCTAAGACAAAAGTCTTACGAGTATCTTCGAAAAACAAATTAATTGAAAAACTTTTCTGATACGAACTTCAGATAGAATACAAAGTTTTGTAAGCATTTTTATGCTAAGTAATGTAAAATTTATTTTAGTAAAATATTGTATCGTGGAATGAAAGTTACGTAAGTTTTAGAAGCTGGGAACCGGTTTTGTCCAGTTTAAAGCAGTTTTTGTTAAGCCCCTTGTTTGTTGTTTACTTGGTAGAGCTGTAATTACTTAAGCTATCCTAATCCACTGTCGTTGCAAGCTGGAAAGCAAACAACATACAAGCTGTAATGCGGTTAGCTGGTTACGTGTGCGCTTGCCAATTTACTTGCCGAGTATCAAAAGGAATTAGTGCGATCAAATATACATCTAGATGAAATCTGTTTAGATCTATTTACTGTGTGTAAACAAAGGCTAAGTTTTGTAATGTCATTTAAACATTTTGACGTGACAACGTCTTAAATTAGGTTGCGGCTGGGAGTCACTTATGAAAAAGTGTAACGCTCGGTAACGTTACGATGAGTCACCGAACGAGAGAGAGGCCCGCCGAATGCCTTGCGTCTCTCTCCCACTCAACTATGATCGGTCTGCCGCGCGCGCAGCACTAGAGAATTTTAGTAAACAAAATATATTTCTATAGTTAAAATTTGTGCAATTCTTATTTTCATTCAATTCCTTGTTCCTATTGTGCAATTTAACGTTTGAATCCCCGACCGGTCTCATGAGACCGCGCTGTCATTGTCTTACTATTGTGTCTCGTTTCGCGGGTAGGTGATAGGTTTATATTCATATCAATAAATATTCTACCGAGAAAAAGACGTTGTCACGTAAAATCTTCGCCCGTAAAAACGACTTTACAGGCAACCATTTTTTTTTTTTTTGATTAGCCCCCAACGCCCGCAGTCAATTATTCTGGCATGGAAACTAACTGCTGCCAGCGTGAAAGTAGAAAAATGTCCCAAGTAAATCAACTCCCTGGATAAAAAGCCTACGTGTTATTCCAAAATATGGTCTGCGGTCTAACTTAAAAAAATAACAATCATAAAAACATACACAGAAACTTTCGCCTATAAGCATCATATTTGTGTAATTAAATTGTAATTGATTTTATTGATGAATATTTGACGTGGCACATATAATTTGTTAATTAATGATTCCAATTATCTTGTGTACCAAAATAAATCTGTTGCCATTGATGAATTGATTAGTTCGAAATTTAAAAATGCTTTGACGTATCTCGGAACGTGGAATACTATAACTGGTATTTATTACCACAAGAACTTGTTCCCCTGCTAGTATTTTTTGATCGATTTACTCTCAAGAGTATTCCGGTAGTATCTTAGGTACTAACAATCTAAGGCGTATTTCCAGCAGTTTCTCAAAGAAGCCCTCCACTAAAATGATTTAGGTACAGCAAGTTTCTTGAATTTTTAAAGGTATTGCGACACCCCATCCGTTAAGAGTGCGCGAAAATAATATTTTCATACGTTCCACGTGTAGAAGTAAGTATTCACATTTTTTTCCTTACTCTATGTATATTATTCAGACATTTTCGTAGGATGAAATTTTAAATATGACTGAAACAATATCTCTGACATTTTGAAAGTATTTTTAAGTGGAGCTGCGTAAAGTATTTCTGTGAATTAAATAGGACGGGGCGAGGGGTCACAGTGAATTGCCGCCATTGTGAATGCGGCTTGAATTCTATACACATACGCGTGGGTCTATGAATGAATGGCGGGTCCTAGTCGGCACTTAAGATCGGGCGGAGCTTGTTTCTACCATCATTCACCAATATTAAAGGCTTTTTTTTAGGTGGGAAATCATCAGAATGACTTCTTCAAATGAGTGGGATGGCGTGTCAGACTTTTACTGACTAAAACCACACTTTTCTTCCGTCTTTGCCTTCGTTCCAGGGTCCCAGGTTTTCCTTTCAGAAATGCTGCTGAGGACTAAACTGGAGGGAAATGGGCCCCTGCTATGAAACCGAGATGGTCAAGAAGGCTGCTAAGTTGGATTGTGAATGATCTGCGTATGGGTTTAAGAGACTACCGCGTTATAGTCTTATAGTGATTTACAACAAAAGATGGTGCAAGGTCAAAATTTGCTGAAGGATTACAGATGGGTTTTAGTCAGGAAAAGCCTAGAGCCTGCCGTTCTAGTTGGAAAAAAGATTTTCACAATTTACCTACTAAGGCTATGAAACGGGGTTCAAAAGTTTGTGTGGAGAAACCTAACATCACGCGGGCGAAGCTGCTGGTAGAAGCGAGTTACACTATAAAAAAACAAGTTACAACCAGCTAATACCACCTATTAAGTAGAGAAGACACACGCTCAACGGTTGGCATTGGCCGGCGATCAAATGATCAGGCTTAATTCAAATCCTTTCAATTGAATTACCTCTGCATCGGATTCCGATTACATTGTTGCGAACAAAACTAGATTTGGTCGATTGACACGTGCTTGTAATGCACTATAGTATTTTAGTCATGGGCGTAGCTACCGCCGTATCAATTATACGGGGCCCCCAGGATTTAGGGCCCCCGGTTGGAAGCATATAATTACTTTACAAAGGCTCATCATCTGCCATCTGCCTAGCCTTTTCCCAACTATATTGGGGTCGACTTCCAGTCAAGCCGGATTTAGCTGAATACCAGTATTTTACGAGGAGCGGCTACCTACCAGACCTCCACAACCCATTAACTGGGGTAACACGGTACTTCATGGCAAGACTGGACTTTTTACTTTACAAAGACTCAAATTCTTACTAATGAGAGGCTCTCAAGCTATTGGCCTGTCGAATTGTCCAATTTTTAGGTGGTCTTTGGGTTTATTTCGAAGTAAACACTTGTATAAAAGAGATATTGTATTTTACGAAATACCTAAACCCAACTAGCACTAGGTTTTACCCCAACCAGATAAAAGAGGGCCCCCATTGTTTTAAATTAAACGGGGCCCCTTAGGGACTAGCTACGCCACTGATCTTAATATGTACATGTTTGTTGACAGCCGGTATCTTTTGGCTACTGATATTGATATATGCAGATCTTTCGATAAAGTCTATCGTCACGTCAAAATCAAATGTCGGAAATTCAGAACCGACCCACTTTAGATAAGTTAAGTAAGTGCATCATTTGCTATTTTTCGGTGTTTATTTTTGTTACACAATATTTTATACTAAATAATAAAACCAAACCTAACGCCAAACTTAAGTGGTAATGGACAGGGCACTTTGCTCGTAGAACACATGGTCGATGGGAACGAGAGATTCTGGACTGGCAACCCTCACTAGGTCATCGGTCCACCTTGTGGCAGGTCCGCAAGTCTCCCAATGCTGCGTTTTCCGTTTTCCAGTACGTGGTCTCCACTGCAGAACCTTTCGTCCCCATAGATCAGCTGTTTTACGAGCAATATGCCACTTAAATTTGGCTTCATCGGGCTATGTCGGTAACCTTGGTTACCTTGCGGATATCTTCATTCCTGATTCAATCACGCAAGGAAACTGAGCAAAGCTTTGACCATTGACATTTGGGTGACTTTTAGCCTTTTGATGATGCCCTGGCAACACGCTCTGGTAATAAACTTTCGTCTGGAGACAATGTGGTATGTTGGACGAGAAGATACCGTGAAGCTTCCCAAACGCTGCCCAGCTGAGTCGGATTCGACGATTAACCTATTTCTTTGTTTGAATTTATCTTGCTTTAATTTTCCTGAACCGGACTTAGCCCGTAGTAGTTAGCATACTTAATTATATTCAAGTTCTAAGAATCATACTTCAATATCTAAAAAAAAAACATAAAAGAAGAAGCTTCTAACAACCTCTTACGATATATAAGTAAAAAAAAAACGAGAGGTAATCTTCCTAGCAACGACCGCTTCATATAACAATATTTTTTCCTTTTTATTGACGAAATCTGACCTTTGCCACGCGTCACTAACCCTGTATTAACATAACTAGTAATAAACCAGTTAGTAGAATCTTCCGTTCCAGTAGGCTTAGCCAAGTTGAAGACTCCAATCATTAACGCTATTAGAACGTCTGTTTTCAACGTTAAGTCACGTGGTCAGAACAAACAAGAAGAAAATTTCACTTCGTTCATCGCTGCATCTTATAGTTTTATTGTGTAAATGGTAACTTAGTTACTATTATATACTTAATATTTTCAATTTTTGAAGAAGTGCTAACGAAATTACCAACTTATTTATTTATTGACACTTCATGCAACATATAAATACATAGGCGGACTTAATACCTTAGGTATTCTCTACCAGTCAACCAAGGGTGGTGAAGAGAAACCATGCCAGGTGAATAAAATACAGAAATAATCTAAAGAAAATAGAAAAAATACTTATCGTCGTTTTAAATCATTTACGCGGGGCGTTACTGATTGTAGAGATTCCACACGAAACGGTTGTAATTTGGCTAGGCCTGCATTACTGTATTCCAGTACTACGAGAGACGAGAACAGTTCCAGTAACTTGCCTAATACTTAGCGTTACCCAATGCTTACTCAGTCAAGTATCTTCAAGTAGTGAAGCCAGTAGGCTCTTGGGTGGTCAGTCTGATGTAAGACCTATTTACAATCGTAATTATTTGAGTTTATCGTTTACCTTAATCGGTTTATTATGCGTTGTAGTAGTGGTGTAATCAATTGGTTGTAAGTAATTAGAAGACTAGTAAGTATTTATGCATTTATTGTGGTTAACTATGGATGGATCGCTTCAGTTTGATTAAATTTAAAAGGTTACATTGTATTTTTTTTAATAATATACTGGTGCTTGACTGCGATTCCACCTGATGGTAAGCATGATGCTGAGGTGTGCTGGGTTATTAAGAGCCTCTAGCCATGAAGACACCCAAATTTTAATCAGACGGGAAGACCGCAGCAGGCATATCGTCTTGATATTATCTGTTTAAACCAATATTATACATTCCAGTTATTTTCAGTCGACTTCAACCGTAATTATACGCGAGTCATCGCGGATTGCGCAGCGCATCGTAGGGTTAACAATTATTATTACTCAACATCGAGCAACATCGCAATGAATGCCAGTTCTGCAGGCGAGGTCAGAAGTCAGCCGCGGGAGTCGACTCAAGTTATTTATGTACAAACTTAAAACGTGTGCATTAGAGAGTGCATAACCAAAACAAATGTTATACCAAGTCCTCACGGCTCAAAGTTCACAGGGTTATATTGCTTAACTTCGCCTCAAGCACCCACTTTAGACGGAGCAAAAGTTTCTATTTTTATTAGCTGAAGATCTGGATAAGGCGATTTGAATATTCTTGATTTTTTAAGCAAGAAACTTTGGATATACCCGTGAGAAGTGCTTCATTAAATCACAATCGGAGGCGTCGAGTAGTGAAATTTTCACGTCTTCATTCTGACCTTAACATTTGAGAGTTCCAGTGTAACTTGCTCTTCACTTCAAGTGTTTTATGAACTTTTTAATTAGGGAACTGGCTTCGTCAACTACGTAAGTAGGTTTTAAGGTATGAAAATGGACTAAAAGACGGATCATACAGCTTTGTTAGCTGTACCTGCTATAATATACATAATTGTCTCTCGTCTCGTAGGCGAATTAGACATTCAAGCAAGTTTCACATTCCAGAATATTAACGTGTCTACCTGAACATCTTGGCAAGTATATTATATAATAGTCAGTCCTTATTGCTTCACTTCTTGTCCTAATCTAATCCTTCATGAAGCTGTCCAGTAAGTCTCGCACTCTCGAGAGTTTCTCGGCGCCACTTTTTCTCTTTCGGTCAATTTCGCCCAACGATCATCTGACGTTCGACATAGGTACAATATATACCCAATACTTACAATTTCATTTGAAAAGGAAGTACGATGATAAAAAGAAATGAATTGAATAACGTAAGGTTGAACTATGACTATAACTTGAGCACGGGACACCCTCTTTGGGCTATTTGTCACACGTGGGGGCAATTCTCATCCACATTTTTGGAACGTCTCCCGAACATAATTCTGACACTTGTTGAAACTAGAGACCGAGTGCTATAAAACAGAATATGTCTGCGTTAGCTGAATTGATGGCCGCTCCTCCAGAATCCGGATGAATTGATGGTCTAATACGAGAAAGTGTTGACTTCACAAAGGAACGCGATCTAACACCGATATACGAGCTTCTTAATGGTGATCTATGTGTAGTGGAATGAGTGTTACCAAAATATCCTGACGAAATTACGAATGTTTTTAGCTTTTATGTGTTAACAGAACGCTGAATGCGCCATCGACGGAATATTTTAAAATGATTTAAAATAGTTTTTTTTTTACGCCAACATCGAGCGTAATAAAAATAGTAGTTTCGATTGGGCTTAACAACCGGATCCGGGCGAGTCCCGCCATCCGATTCCTCGACAGCACACCGACAGATTTATTTAGTGATGTCATCGATCTAACTTGATGTTTGAATCGGTTTTTTTTATTCTTTAAAATGCATTATGCAATAATTAACATTCATCATGCAATTTTTTCCTTAATAACCCTTAGAATTAATCAATTAACCAAACCCGAAATGTCAAATTGTCAAAACATAAAAACTAACCGCAAAAAACTTGCACCGGTCGCTTCGAAAACCTGTTAGTTGGACAAAAAGTTTTTTTTTTGTGGTGTGAAGTCGCGGTGGCGCGTGCAACGCAGGTAGTTTTACCCCCATGTTAGAACCACAGAGTTCTTATTGAATAGCTCCTTATTAGTTATTAATCGAGTAAGGACGAAGCGTTCACTAGAAACAACCCGAATCGAAATAGACAATGAATAAGTAAATACGGCCACCGTGCACCGATTGGATCCGAATAATCTATCCAGTTATTATACTGATACTGTTGGCTTACTGAAACTTGGATAGATAAGCTCAGTTTAAGTACTTAGTCGCTTTAAAACTCTGCCGATGTATAAGTGCCTACTTGATGTTCGATTTCGGTTGGGGCCGAATTCATGAATAAACTAACTAGTCCACTTTCGGTTTCGTTTAGCTTGAGCTTTTTTGTTAGTAAAGCAATGTGAAATCATTTCAGAAAATATTCCCGTAATATAGGTGCCTTCCTATTGTGAGGCGCGATTTAGAGGAAAAAAAGTACAAGATAGATTTGAGTGCCGGGAGCCTTGAGAGACCACATTTATATGTGTTTACAAACCTTATTTTGTTAGGACTAACGTCCATGTTTGCATTTTACCTTCGGACGCTTATTGAAAATGTGATTTATTTCTTTTGGGACACGTCTACGGATGAATGGATATTGTCCCTTAACAACTTTTGCATAACTTATTTAAATGCCTTTTGATTTTATGGAACGCATCACGTGATGAGAGGGATGTACAAAAAACGGAAAGCTTTTAAAAGCTCGCGCAATCACGTATCAGAATCTGGTATTAATACCGGCACTAAATATACCTGTAGCTACGTAAAGCTATACAGTTTATTTATGAAACGATAGGTACTTAGCAGCCTTCGCTTGTCAGCGACAGCAGTAATTAATTACGGTTCGGCCTCACCCCCGCGGTGGCGCTACCCGATTGAAGTTAACTAAGCGTAGTTAGCTCGGCTCGTAGTGTTTTGACATTCGATGATACCCCAACTATAACCAAACGTAGACCAGCCACGCCAAATCTTCCAATACCAGACCGAACGGACTCCAACTCTCGGCGTTTCAATCTTAATACCAACTTTATTTGAACGCTCCAAAGCCATTAAACCGCTTCTACAAAATGTTCTTCACATTTTGCATTATATTTCGGCGCCTGATAATACTTGTGCACTATAAAAGAGATGTCTTTTGTACAAGGCGACGATGAAGTTGGAAAAGTGTGCAACTGAATTCTGTAGCCTCGGGTAGAAACGCGCCTCAAGCGAATCGTACGTAATGCGCCCGATAATATATTCAGATCGCATTTATTCGCAGAGCATAGGCACTGAAACAAGGTTTTGTTAGTGCAAGAGACACAATCCCCGTGGGCTAGACTTTTTGAATCGCTTTTGTAGGAACTCCAGCGTGAATATGATAAATCTACGAGAAATATAGATATTGAGATGGTCGAGAAATCCGATATGCATTTGAAATAAGTCCATCCGCATGACAATACAATGGTAGTCTATGTCTGCACCCTGCCAGAGCTACGCGATTGTTTGGTCATTGTGATCCTGGAACGCAAAGGGCAACTTAAAGTGGGCTTTAATCAGTAAAAGTCACACTCTCTTAATCCACCCAGGGCGGAAGAAAATTTTGACGACTTCCCAGCCTCAAAAACCAGGTATGCCTGTAGCTGTACACACAAGAACGTTGTATTGTACATTAACGGCAGAGAAAGACAGTAACATGAATAAAGGCCATAGTACCTTCCCCCCGTAATCTTTAATAGTCTGGAAATCGGGTTATTGCTAGGATCGTACGGAATATTATGGCGCTATGCTTTTAGCCATACTCCACGCATATTGAACGGGCTCTTAAGCCCGTATTCACATTATACATTGCGAGTCGGCTATAAATCCCGGTGCACATTAGAATTTTGCTGGACCAATGCGCCACTGAAAGAACTACTTTAGTATGCACTGCAAGAATTGTTAAGGTAAGTAAAGCTTTTAAATGTAGCATTAAAGTGTTGCGTTTCAGGAGAGTTCCTGTTAAAATATTTATGTGTAACCTGCTTGACCTTATAAATTATATTAATGAATACCATTTCATTCTCTCAGTTTCTTCTTATTCGTTAGAGTTCTTTGCTCATACTTTATTTATTGTTCATAATCCCAAAATCATGAATTTGCTTGGAGTATATTTTATTACCTACTTCATCTCTATATTTGGGGTGATATCAAAGTTTTACGTCACCGTATTTTCTTGAAACGGTACGGAAGGCAGTACGGGCGGATGAACAGTTTTTTCGCAGAATCTTTAATATATTCCTACCTAGCTAAATTCAAACAATACCTGTTATAGGTGTTCTTAAAAACAGGAATTAGATTTCGCTGTTTTTCTTACTCGCGCGTACTGGTCATAGATTTAAAACACGACTATGTATAATGCATTAGTCATAGAAGTATTTTGAAACGGATATTGGTGTAGAAGCCAGAACGCATACGTCACTATTGCTAATTGATTAATATTTACAAATGCGTTTGTGTAGTGGTACTAGGGTAGCATAGGAAGCTGGTACCTATGTACAATGCACAAACCGCGTCCATCAATAATACGCTGGCTTTTCGATAATGGATGGTGTTACCGCGAAACCACCTCCCCCCACCCTTCAGGGCCCTCAAACCTTGCCGTTTTCGATTTTTGTAAAAGGACACAAATATTTGAATGGCCCGCGGCTGTTTGAGAAGAATGTTTGTGTATGTGATTTGTGGGGATAACACCTACAACGAGCGTGTGGAAGGCTTGGCTTGTTTATTTAAAAGAGAGTAACGCACTTCCGAGTGGTTCACAGAACCAGAAGGTAGACAATAATTTTCGCACCTGAGGGAATGTGAGTTCTCGTTTCGGTTAAAAGTCGGACTGTCAATAGTCATGAAGGTGCGAATATTATGCTTATTACCTTTTGGTTCTGCCAAACTTAATTCTCCCAAGTTGAGTCTACGATCAGCAATATGAAGATGCCAATTCTTCATTTTGATAAGTGCAGAATGAAAGTGTCGATTACTCCTGAGCAGAACCAGATTTGTAACTTCTGACCTACTCATATCCTTTGATGAATGGTCACGTCAAAAGCCATATCGCTAACGCTTTCAAATTCTGAACTTAGCTTGGCGATGAATGTGTGGCGTTAGTCAGGCTGCCCAGAGCGTTCATAATAGTTGGAAACTGGCCGAGTATAAAACTTTTGACTTACCTGTCACAGCTGCGCCTGGGAGTCGACAGTGTAGTCGACAATAGCTGTTCATTAAAGCGAAAAAGACCATCCTAAGCAATAAAACCGTTCCAGAACCAAACAAACATAATCCTAAAGCAATGAGCCAGGAAATGAACATAACCATGTACCTACCACATCACAAACACACTGTAAACATCTACTGAAGCACAGTAATCCATTCCCTGTGTTCTATTATTACTTGATCCGTCGGATGTGGATGACGCCTAAGCTTTGTTTGACGTCATGACTGGGCATGAAGCGTAACGTCAATATACTCTTGGCTAACTAAACAATAAAATAATGGTCTATAAATTTAACAATTGGCATTGATGGTGCTATAACTTATGTCGCGGATTTGTCCCTGAGGAGCGGACGCGACAAACAGTCGCTTGCTTGATTAAAGATCTGCTTCAGTGCTTTTTAGTGTGGATAGACGTTTTATGGTCCCCTGGTACTTGAGGAACCGTCCGCCTACTGCCAGGCCATGATAAATGGTTAAATGCTTTATGAGTGACTTGGTTAACGGAGTTACCCGTAGTCCTGATGCCTCTCTTTCTCTTATTCTCAACAAAACAATGAATTTGCTCGCAGAACTGATTATGGTCGATGGATCCGAAAGGTGAGTGGTGACTGCGCATCGGAAGATGCAGCTTTGTTTGGTCTTTAACAAGGCAGACCGATACCTGGTGAGGGTGCCGGAAATCTGAGACGCACAGGGCTGGTCAATGTAGCGACTGAATGTCGCTACAGGGGAGGCCTTTGTCCACTGTGGACGTATTTTTGGCTGCAATAGTTATTTTGATGAATTTTGAAGGTCTCGACGTTCTCTCTCGAGATCTTAGCAGACTTCACTAAATCTTGCAATTAAATGTATGTACCACTTTATCGTGAAAATCTTCGTACGACTCAAGAAAGCGAGGTCCTAAAATACCAAAGGGCACTTATATGCCTGTATTAGTGTCTGTAAGTAACTCACCGGAGTAAAAACCGGTGATGCATAAAACCCAACGGCAAAGTTAATAAAAGTAGAACCATAACAATATTATAAGAACGTGGCTACTCGAAACATTACCTTGTACGTTTGCTTCTACCGTAGCCAGAATTTATTACGACTCAAGCACTAACAAGATGTGTGCAATCGATAAAATTCAAACACAAGTACTTGTAACAATTGTAATCGTAAATGAGCATTCGTTGATTTCTAATCCAAGAACTGTGTTCTACAATATTTTCTCCAGTACTGTTATCAGCGTGAAAAATCAAGCTGCAGTACATTGACTGGTTTTTCTATTAATTCGAGAATTTAATCCCAACAAAAAAGCCGTTGTATGTAATTCAAATTTGGAATCGGAATCGATTCAAAATCGATTTAGTTTATCGAGTACGGATTTAAAAGCCATTTCACGTACACAACTATGATTAGTAAATGGATTTAGTAATACGGTTTTATCTTCGGGTAGGGGTAGGTCGAATGGATCTGATTGTTTATTAAGTCTCGGGTGTGTTTATATAGGATCGGTAGATTGTTAAGGAGGTTATCTCTCTAATTAGCAAGCTCTTAAACATAATCCTTCCCTACTTGCTATAATAAGATCAATATTTGCTCACCGCTGTCTGTAATAGGATTTACTTCTGTAAGAGCATTACTTGTAGAAAGACATTGTGATTTAAATTAATTACGTCATATCGCTATTTGCGAACAGAAATATGTCACATAACTACCCACATAATTTTGTTCTTTTACATAATTGTTGGGCGCCATTTAGATCAGAGATTAAAAACGGAAAAATCTGGCGTGCAAAATCAAATTTTAATCGGGGCAACCTTCCAACACCATGATAATCACGCCAATGGCCAACATATCCGCTTTCAGTTAATTTTTCGCCCCATTTTTCCGAAAGTTGCCAACTTTGTAGAGTATTAATTTGTTAGGGAGTCATTAAAAGCGTTCGTTAATAATGAGGGTGTAAATGTAATGCGGTGGAAGTTATAATTGGCGAATAAGTAGCGATCACAAGTTCACGCCCCGCACCGGAGCTTGACGTAAATTAGTTAGGAACTACTAAACTGATACTTCGATGGCACATGTCTAGTTACGTTAACAGTATAGTCCGCTCATCGAATGAATCTTTCACTTTCCGGTTTGAGAAAAACTTCGGCGGAAATTATTTACAGATTCCTACTAACAGATCTATGTTTGTAACACACAGCGTATCTAATAAAAATGTCACCAACGTACAAACGTATAATAACCAACACAATTTAATGGTACATTTGATATTATAAGCATGATTCATGAAAGACAAAATGCTTCTGGTCATTTGCTTTTACTCTCAAATTATTTCCGTTCGATCTATTTCAGTTAGTGCACTCACAAAAGTAGAAGATGGCGGTATTATTTAATATTTATCTTGACTTTCTTTTGTTTTCGCTCCTGCGGCGACAGATATTTCTGCTCACAAACGCCCCACATTCACAACATTTCTCTCCAATTCCACCGAAATACTCTTTTACATCTCTTCGAAATTAACATGTACCCTGTAATGCAGGCAGAGTGCTTTCCTACATAAAATGTTAATTTAAAAATCGTCTGAACATACTACGAATCTTGATACTTGTACTAATGGCTGTACAGTTTCGTAACAAGACGTTTTCGTGAACGTAGGGGACTGAGTGTGTGAATCGTGAAGCGTATCGGTTAATGGCTCAAAATGACCGGCCCACGTGACGGATTGCGACTGTGACCTTCACTTACCGCCTCAAGATTTTTCAATACCTAAATATAGAACGTGATTAGTATTATAACTATTGATACTCGAGTCTTGAGACCTCACCAGCGTTCTCTAAACGTATTCATTTAATTTATTCTTCGGTTAGCATTACCTACTTTAAAATAATTCACATTCGTGCCGCAGCCATCATCGCTGCCATTGGAAACAACGGCGACGTTTTTTATGTGTTACAATATTTTTCATGTCAGTCTTTACATCAAAAGAGCGAATGTAACGCCCTAAAAATAGAATTAATTTTGTACGAGAATCAAATATCATTCAGTTATAAGCAGTGGCAGCCGCAAGAATATAGTTAGAGAAAAAAAATTTGGACGTCTCCCAAAAATCGATTACATTTACTCCATCGTTAACAGGAAATGATCATATATCTCTGCATTGGGTAGTTACTGCTAGTAGTTTATTCTTGATATCCAAAATACATTTTAATTTGTATGCAAACGTTAATGACTTGCAAGAGAAACGAAACCGCAAACTGTAAAATTTGATGCCAATTTACGTTTTCGTGTCTGATCTCTTATCAATTTTAGCTCTCGACTTATCAGGTATCAGCTCAAGGCGCTCCGAATTATTTATCTATTTGGGATCTGTCAATATGTCGGTGATATGACAAATTTATCAGGATATCGATAATCATGATATATGTGCCCCTCTTGAAAGATCAATACCTAAAAATAAGGTCTCAAGTTCTCAGCGGCTTCCTCCCAATTAGAGAGATCTTTGATGCGAGCAAATCTCCCGTGACTCCGATCACTTTCCATTTAAAACTGCTTTTCCTGTCTATGATTTGAAAACGAGAAGCGTCCCGTCGGGATTCGAATAACTCTTTTCTGGGAAGCCAAGAAGAAATTGGCAAACAATGTTTTCGAGCATATATCTAAAACTTAGTGAAGACGAACAGCTGCGACATTTGGTTATGATTTATACTGATAAACATGTACACAGAGTCCTTCTTTTTAATACAGTGTTAGCGAAGAGAATGTGTGTATGGATTGTGAATCATAAACAATGGTTAGCCTTGTTAATGAATCTGAATGCGGGCGAGCAGCGGCGCGGCGGTCGTGAGACCGGCACGATTCATTGCTGCGCGATGCCTTGCTTGGCGATATTAAATATTCTACTTAAACAAGCATTTCTACAACACAAGCTACTTTAAATACCACTGCACAGATTCTGTCGCAATTACTTCAATGTCGAACACACAATGGTTCAGGAATTTATTACAGTAATAAAGATTAAAAGACGTTCCTAATGTTCTTATTCACACGATTGCAGAAGATATGTAATGAATTGGGCCAATACTCTAATTAATAAGCAGAACTATTTCAGTTGTTGTAGTCCACCAATTTACATGCTTTGAAATTGCATTTGACAATGGTTTATTGTCAGGGCATTGGGCAAGAATGGGCGCAATAATAAATAACAGATGATGCGATGGTCGGTCAGCGATGTAAAACACTCGGGTGATATCATCCGCCGTGTTTGCTCTCACGACATTGTGAGAGGCCATGGTTACTGGGTTACATTTTGCAAAGGTAATCAGGTACATAATTTAACGGCTTTGCAAGTCGCATTCCTATTTAACGTAATAGCAGTAATACTCTAAATCGTAGCGATCAGACTGGTTCGGATATCTCCGTCTACAAGTGTTCATTGAACTTTGAATAAGCGAATAATTCAATTAGTAGACTTAATATTAATACGATTATGTTAGTTAGTCAAAATATCAGTGTGTGAGAATATGTCGGTTGTTATTAAACCTGAATCGTGTGTCACTTGAATACAATTGATGAGAATGATTGTAGAAGTGTGTATGTATAATGAAATCCCCCAAAAGTCCGCAAACAATCGCCGTCCTATTTAAGCGTTGCTCTGCCCAACTTTAGCCGGAATTCGTCCCAGGAATGTTTCGGAAAATTCCCTGAACAGGAGCCGGCGTCACTCCCATCGGAACTAAGACGTTAAATCCTGGTTACGAACACCTATTGAGCCTTTCTCACTTTGTTAATGAATACAAATTGTCCAATAAATTGCTGTTACAAGTGAACCGCTACTACATTTTAAACGGAAGATGCTCACGTATTTTCTCACATTCTCCTAACGAAATTTAACACAACACCCTGCCAAAAGGAACACCTATAAGTTACTATAATTGGCTTAACTTACTAATTACTGCCGCCCTGTACATGTGACTTAAACCGACATACAATGTATTAAAATTAAAGTCGGTGTTAATAACCTGAGTATCTTAGATTCCTAATTAGCTTGGCCTTGGGACGAATACAAATGCAAAAACCATTTGAAGAATTCAGGGTCGAATGTTTTCAAGCCACTAATCGTCGAATCGTCGGACACTACAGCTGTTGCTAATAAATACATGTTTTATTCCGATTTTGTCACGAAGGCTCAAATTAATAATGACGTAGTGAGTAAATGTTTGAAAAGTAACATTGATAACGTTGCGTGAATGGCTATTCATGTTGGAAATTGTTTTGTTTGGTTTGCTGTAGCTACGGGGGCTAGACAAAGCATGATTTTGTATGGAACTATGAGCGTGTACGTATAAAAACGTTATTGTGGCATGTAGCGGTGTGGTGACACCCTAGGGACGTTTTACATATTCCTGTAACAGAGCCACTAGCTCTGATGTGTTCACTGTATTGTGTCCGTTCCACAGCGGGACTTTGTTCCGACATTAATTTAAATTAACCCTACAACGTTAGCCGTAAGAGTCATTTTTCCATCGCACGTAGAGTAATGCATTCATTCATATTTGAATTTAAACCACGCTTACGTTAATTGCACTAACAAATGATGTTACGAACTATTCTAGCCTGTATGGTAAAACACTGGTAGTGAATTAAGGAGGTCGCGTCTCCGGAGGATTAATACGTATTAGTTATGCAGGAACTTGATCTTATTACTTATTTAATTAAGTTGGGGTGCTTGGCGAACAAATCGATAAATGAACGTGTGAGATCTCATCATATTCGATTTATTTCTCATCTAAATTCAGTGTCATTCGGTAAATACTCGCATATCTGTGTTTAATCTCTACACGATCAAGTTTAAATCAATTTATTTAATGTTCTTGTTTGTTCGGTAAAATTAATTTAGCCCAATCTCTATTTTAATCAATACGGAAGTAGACGAATGAGATTGAAAACAAAGTTATGAGTTTGATTGATAAATGATCCTCATTGAATAAGCATCCTGAAATACCATTTAAATTTTGGCTATCAGTGAGCCAACCTCGATTTGATTAAATGAAGGTAATATTACGTCTAAACTAAGCGTCCTATTTCTTCAAAGAAAAAATAATGTACCTAATCATTGCAAAGCTTTTGTCAAGGCTAAAACTATGGAAACAGACTTCCCTCTTCATCGATAAGGATCAAAATTGTGCATGACTAGTGACAGGTGCCTGCGCCACAATAAACCGTTCCTGTCTGCTGATTGCCTTGTGAGGGGGAGATTTAATCATTGGAAGCTAAACAGGAGCGATGAGATGATGTAGCGATAAAACAAAGATTAATTTCTAGTTGATTTGAGAGTCATCGTGTTAAGGACGGTGGGATGGCTCTTACCAGGCGATCAGGGGACCTAGGGTGTGAGTTAAACGCATAGTTACGCATCAGTTTGACATGTATGTATTTAGAAATATATAAGTATGTTTATCAGTTATCTAGTACCCATAACACAAGCTCTGCTTAGCTTGGGACTAGACTACGTCGTGTGAAAGTTGTGGAATATTATTATTATTATAGTTTAGCATTAGTTAATTTCGGGAATCGTCAATAATCAGTTGATGTCTAAATATTTTGACATGTAGCTTGATTGGGATGGACACCTGACTTATTAGATGTCAGTTCAATGCGTAGGTAACGTGTGCTAATTGTGAACGTAATTAACACATGCGGAGATGATCAGCTTGAAGCTTACATAAGCTTCATTGTTCTTAGACACAGAATTAATGTTGACTTTTGACTAGGAAAATGAACAGAACAGTACATTGTTACCCTAAGAGTGAAAGTAACTTATGTATTCCCGAGAAAAAGTTTGATGGGTAAGCGTAGCGAGGTCAGCTGTCAAATTAAAACAAAGAACTAATTCTTTCTTTACATTCTATTGAACCATATTCCCCGGGTTACTTTCATCCCTAGGGTAACAAGTGTAACAACGTACTATTTCGTACTACTGTTTGACCAAATCACTCAAACGCAACATTGAAACCAACACCCAAATGGCTTTAGACCCAAAAACTTAATAACAAGACCCTCCTATTGGAGCCTTAAACCTCGATACGGAATCGCTCAAATTGATTTAAGCCTCTTTTGATTACGTTTCTCCATTATGGTGTGGTGTTGTGTCAACCGCACGGTGGTTATATTGTTGTTCGTCGATATGGGACAGGACACAGAGTACATAGACGCCGTGTGGCCACTTCTGGAGATGGCATTTTAAAAACTTCCTTCCTTAAATTTTAAAAAATTGTATGGGAAGTTTAAGCTAGCCAAGCATGTCAGTTTTCTTCTTTTCGAGTGGATGGTTAACGCGCATGTAGGTATGGAGATTGGAACCAGTTTGTGGCCACGTTTATAGCAGCATCTGAGGCATTCATTATTTTCATTAAATCCACGATCGTACAGGTGTATGTGCACTTGGGGTACTCCAAGTAGGTTACTTTTGTCTGTGAGTCGTCGTTTACCCATAAAAAATGACAGCCCGTTTTCTTGTTGTGGTGAAGAATTATCAAATAACTTTTCCCACTCTGGGTGGCCGGAATGCCAGATTTTTACTGAATAAACCCCAACCGTATTTCTTCAGTAGCCTTTTGCGTTCCAAGGCCACGGTTACTCTTTTGCCGAAATCCGTAAGTTAGATTGACGGCTTTTACGTTTCTGATTATGACTCTATCAATCTGCCAATACCTTTGTTAAGCACACTTCAAAATTTTACATGGAGTATCTTTTTATCAGAGCTCCAGACAGTAAACTTGGCGACAATTTAATCCTTAGCAAGATTGGCTGTCAGAATTTCAAGGGTTTTAGTTCTGATTAGGTTTATGATAGCCAAAACCTTGCTCGTGGTTACAGGCCGTCCAGTCGCAGAGATTCCAAGCTCTATGGGCCGAGGCTACGGCAGACAAGACTCGGATGCGAGCGGTGTGTGATGACTGAATCGATACAACGTCACTTTGAATGCTTTACCGTATGATATTTCATGGTAGATACGACGTTTTAACTTGTAGGTACAGTGAGTACCTACGGCCTATAAAATGTATTCGCAAGGTAGAGAATACCAAATTATCTTGGTTGCTGGAAAGTTGTGCGAGAATTGATATCGGATTTGGTTGAGATTTGGCATACATGTAGACGAATGTCCTGAAAAAGAACGTAGAATACTTTTTATCCTGAGTATATTCAATTGAGACAATTTTCTACGTTCGAGCAAAGACACTGGCAACAGCTATTTTAATTATATTACCAAAATAAATACCTTTTGGATTTTTTTGGTGTTCGGAGTCTGTTCTGATTGCTATTACCAACATCCCTTTTGACTCTACCTGCCAGGTGTTACGGGATTATTTAAAAGAGTTACCGTTTATTTCGAATTCTGCCTCGGTCGCAATATCAAGATTGTATCAAATATATAAATATATACTTTTGATGATTTCCCACCTTTCAAGCAATGGTTTGGCAGAATCCACGGTTACCTCCATTTCGTTCAAGACATATTGTTTAACATCCCAACAATAAGCTGAACATCCCTTTGCCCAGCAGCCACGGCATTTGATTGAATAAAGGGCTACTGGGCAACAATCGAGCAACGTTTATTGAAAGATTACAAGCCGATTACAATAGTTAGTCGAAGAAAAATGGCTAAATGTGGGTGTTAACAAAAACAGGGATCAGGTGGGATCGCAGTCAAGCACTAGCTTATAAGAATTAAAAAAAAAAAAAAAAAAAAAATTCAATGAGGCCCGTGGAAAACGAACTATTGTTCTTTGAAGCAATTCAAATTGTGAAATTAATTTAAATGCATGCATTTTATTGTAAAACTGTTAGTGCAAGAAGCTATGCATGCGCCTAAGTACTGAGTCGTGGTTGGAACGCACGCGCAAACCCGTTGAACAAAATGAAATCATTATCATAAATTTCTGTAGACTTTAGAACTGATCGTTTGAATTCTACTGTCATGTATTTGGTCATTAAAACGTGCATTTCTTGCAAGTAGGTTATTAGTTAGTTTTGCATTAAAGACTAACCTTGTACGTTTTCAAATAGTAATGAGAACTGTAGACAGAAAGCGTAAGAGTGAAACGACAATCTATACTAATATTATAAAGAGGTAAAATTTGTAAGTTTGTATGTAGGGGGTAATCTCTGGAACTACTGGTCCGATTTGAAAAATTCTTTCAGTGTTAGATAACCCATTTATCGAGGAATGCTATAGGCTATGTACCATCACGCTACGACCCACGGGAGCGGAGCAGTAACGAAAAATGCGGGTGAAACCGCAGGGGACAGCTAGTATCTTTCTATTTTGTCATAGTTGTATGTTGTGTAGTATGTATTGTTGTGATATTTAGTTTACAATTATGTATGTACATGATAATTACATTGTATGCCATATTATTTCAAAGTATATTGTATTTTTTTTGCACTCATTTTCGTTCAGATCTTACACACGGCCACCAAGTAGCACGTCACCAGAACCATTAGGCATCTTACTTACCATCATGTGAGATCGCAGTCAAGCACTAGTTTATTATATCATTAGAAAAAACTCTAAATCTATACCTTTGTTACCATTTCTCCTTTGACGGGTACGCTGAAAGAAATGTCTTTAGAGATAACCTTTGCAACTACATATTTTTCAGGTTCAATTTATGTCTGTGTATGTACGTTAACTGTTCAATAAAATAAATAAGATCAAACCTAACCCACTTCTTACTTCCCACCTCGTTCTACTAACCCGATTCGCCTGCAACAATAATTTATTTAATCACAATGTCCCACACCTAAAACAATTACACAAAGTTAGTCCATATCCACCCTAATTGTAGTGACGGAAACGAATATCAAATGTACTTGAGTGACGCTCCCTGGGGTGGCCCCAATTGGGGTCTCGGGGACCCTCGAGATGGCAATCAAAGGGAATGACCCCACCAGCCACAAGCAGCAAATGTCCTTCAATTATTTTCTTTACCTTTACTCCGTACGATATTTCTTCGTTACTCCTCAGATCCTCGTATAGGATTTGTGTAGTGTGTTGTAGTTCTTTATTTTTTGTTCGGCTCTCATTTCGTTTTTTGTCGGGGATTTTCGGCGAACTTGTATGGGTATGTTTGCTGCTGTTTTATTGCAATTGTTTTTGTTCTCTTCATCAATCTATAGTGAAATTATAAAGAAGGAAAAAATGTATATTATTTGTAATGCATAAAGTTAAAAACTTCTGTATCAATTTTAATAATTACCGCACCAGTAACATACTATTCTGAGTGACGTTAGCATATATTTTCTACTTCAACGGGGGAAGCCGCTGGTAGAAGGCATTTTTTACCAAATAAAAATTCGCACTCTTAGTAGATACTTAGTAGATACTGTGACCCCTGAGTTTGTTTCGGTGTTTCTTCTCAGGGTAGTCAGTTAGGAAACACCGGCCTCATCTAGTAACAAAAAAAAAAGTCCAAGGAAAAAAAAATTGACGTGTAAAAGAGTTAGAAAAAACCTACTTGCAAAATAAATATCATTTATCATTTATACAAGTTGCGCGCACGCAATTTTTAAAACAATTTCTTCAGAAAATCTTTCGTTTGGTAGTAAAATACTCCTCTTAGATCACGTTGGGAAACTCTTTTCCAACTCTTTCAAAGCTATTACTGGGGAGCGTGCTGATGGGCTCGCAACCTGTCACAAACTCACAACACAATGATTTATTGACTTTTAACTCTGCATTGTTATGTCAAACAAACGACTTCAAGAAGTGATTGGCACTCAGTGTAACCTCAAGAAAATGTCGTAAAACTTTAAAATGTAATAACTATCTTATCTGCGTTACTTTATGTGCCAGTATTTCTAGACTAGTGTATCTTATGTTACATGGAATCTGAGAGATGTATGCCCGAGGGGCATGCGGCAGGCCAACGCCGCCGTATGATCGATCCTATCATCAACTTAGTTAACTTTGTATCTTCAGACTTTTATTTACTCACGTCTATGCTAGGCCCGTCTGTTGCGAAAGTATTCTCGTCTCTAGAGGTCCTTGGTGTTTCATTTCAGGAGTAACTCTGCTCGATCTTCGATCTTGTTAGGTTTGTTTTTTAATGTTCTGTCTGGCAAATTGCAATGCTATGAAGGTGTTGGCGGCAACACCGTTGCCTAATCAAATTGCCGATCGAGAGTTGGTTGGATGTTTATGATATTAAACAACCGACCAGATATTTTTCATCCAGCTCAGTTTGTTTTCATCAAACTAAAAGCTCGTCTTTGTTTAGTCTTAGACATTTCGATATGTATTTAAATAGTAACATCATCATCATCATCTGCCTAGCCTTTTCCCAACTATATTGGGGTATTGGGGTTGGGGTTGGGTATTTAAATAGTAACAAGACCAATTTTTCATGTGATGCTTTTATTCAGTGTGTCACCTCTAATCTTAACAACAGATGTTTTCGCTTTTTAAATATACAGTTTCCACAACTAGTGGATGAGCAAAAACCACAGACACATCATCTTTTATTTAGAGTATTCTTCAAAATATAGACACTAGGTTTGTTAGTTAGCTAGTAAAACCTTTCAGTTTTGTGCTTTTCTTTTTGGATTCTATTCTATACCATCTCCTTGATGTGACGTGAGGGTTTAGGTAGGATGGTATTCTAGCAGTGAAAAAGCACAACCAAAATATCATATTTAAACAGATTATAAACAATCCTAAAACTTCTCTATTTCGAAATCCTCTACTCTCTAACCAGCTTCAAACAGCCACATCTCCAGACGATATTTCGAAACATCGCCCAACATGATCTTAACCTTATATCCAAAGCTATTTGCGGTAATTAACGGGCGATGTCAAGTAGTGGCACCGACTACGATACGTAGGTAGTTACCGCTCGTAGTACGGGCTGGCAAGGATCCATGAGTAAGCGAAGCGTCGGGCCAGCCAGCGCGTCAGCCTGTGCGAACGTGTTACAGCTTCCAGATTGATATTGCACACATCGGTTTACATACTGATTGTGTTGACTTGAACGTTATTACTGTTAAGAAGGCTTTACGTGTTATGTAATCATTCTGTCTAAATTTGGCATCGCACGACACTTTTGTAAATAAAAATTAGTTTTTCAAAAATGATGCTATACATGTTCTAATTAAAGAATGGCACACATTGTTGATCCTCAGCGGTGGAAATTTTCTTTGGCTTTTCCTAATAAATAGAAACTTGACTTTTTTTTCATTTAAACTATGTGAGAACCATGGATTCATTGTATCGATGTTGCGTTCAAGTCTGCAACACCCTATACTAAAAATGATTTTGTTTCTGAAAATATTTTGCAGCAGTAAGACTTGGACCCCAGAAAACCTATCGGAGAAAATACACGCTCTCGCATCTGTTATTGCTTGCATTCCATAAAACGCAGAGCTACAAAGAGCCGGTAGTACTACTATTATTAGTATTCTCATGCAGTATCTTTCTACAAGTATTTGGCATCATGATCCTGCTCATAGATCTTATACTTACTAAAAAATATATATTTCAAGCATTGGCATAGAAATTCGTTTTCACAACATTGGTCATGCAATGTTGTGAAAAGCCAATAGAAAGAGAGAATCCTTTGCCAATAATAAATTGTCAATTGAGGCATGCTTCGTTCCACCACGATTTTCTTGATGATCTAGTTTCCATAATACCAATCAACATAAAGATAAAACTGCAGTTAAAAACGAAGTAGACCTTGTATTCAACTTGTCTGTTTATAGTTAATTTTCCTACTATCCAATACAACGATGATGATGATTTCATATCCTTAGATAATACACAGTGCTTGTCTGACTTGACTTGTTTGGACAGCAAACATCTAATGGTATATTAATTAGTTCCTAGACTAAAGAATATACTCATACGGATTTACGAGTATTACAGACGTGACTTTAAAAGTGCGCAGAAATTTAGCTCTAGAATCTTTTTGAATATTATGATCTCAAAATTATTGAGCGCCTTTTATAGACACCTAGAAGAGGGTAATATAAAACTTAAAGATATACCTACATCATATTTTATTGCTATCTCACACCGAAGAGGACATAAAATATGAAAGCATTCCAAAGGTTACGGCAAAGTGACTTCTTGAAAGACGTCTTTAAAATTGAAGAGATATTTGGGCCACAATCTAAATTGCGTACATACTCATTATATTTTAACAGCATACAAAAGCGATAACAATGATTGGATTCAGGGGAGCAGAAACCATAAAATTGAAATCAATTTTGCTGTAATGGTTATAGGTACATAAAACACGTATTGCTGGTCACTGAAAGAATTCTTTTATCTGTATTATGTCTCATGGTCGACTTTTATTAACTACTTTTTCCTGTTCACATGATGTTTAGTGATATTCTCACTTTGTGTCTTCGTATTCTACAAAATATGATGAATGAATAGAATCAGTAGAGGTTACGTGGGTATTTCCCGGCTAATTCTCAAATGCCACGCTCAGACAACCCCCAAAGTATGTTTCAAAGTGATACAAGTTTAACAAATAAAGTTACTTAACTTCTTCGCGATCAATTTACGAGTTCTTATGACAGTGTAAGATTTCAATACACCGAACATATTTATCGTCTGCCTTGCCATATGATCGCGATTTGGGATTTGTAAAAATGCTACTCTTGCAGATGAATTTCAACTTATTCAGTACACATGTAGGGGTGAAAATCATTTGGAGCGAGCGGGAAAATTCCCGCTTATTTCTACGACTTCGCTTCTTTTTGATATTCACCCTTACTCCGAGGGCGAAAGGTGCTTTATCTTTTATCAGGGTATAATATATTCAGTTCACAAAATGAATTGCGAGTGTTAGTAACTCGGAGTGAGCCTGCGAACATATTCGTGGGGATCTGTTGCGTCGTTCGTTCCCTTTATTGGTTACACGCTTGGTCGAGAACGAATCTTATTCCTAATTGTATTTAGGTTCTATTTCACTTGACAATGATTGTGGGGATTTTCTTAAAGGCATTTTCCGATCGTTTTATATGTAACTTATTTGTTGATGGCGGTGGGTGTCTTGTAGAGATATTAACTTGCTCCGGACCATGTTACACAGCCAGCTAATGAGTGTACTAACAATACGAATTCGTGGAAGCTTTGCGACTCGAATTATGTTAAGATATCTCACGCAAACAATCCTAAAATATTACGTATATTACTTTTGTAACATACATTATGTTTTTGGGTTGTTTCGTTTCCTGTAATTACTTTTATTTGATTTATCAGTTTCAAAATAAACTTTCTTACCTTTCATGTTATTGAACAAGTTTCATAACATGTGCGTTGTTATGTGAATTTGAGATTTCCGTAACTTTATCAGACTGTTATTCGTCTACTTTCAGTTTTGCGACTATGGTTGCTCCGTTTCTTCCAACTCCAGGAAGGTCAATAGGTCGTCACAAAATAAACAAACAAAAAAAATAATTACAAAACTTTTTAATGGTTTACTTGATGTCAACTTCATTCTCGTTGTCCAAACTTTCTTCGCTTCCTATGTCCCTCATTTCGTTTTGCTCGCAATTTTTTCATTCCATTATGTCTTTTAAAGTTTTCCGAACGGAGACAACTAACCTACATAAGGTCGGTTTTCATTCTGCAGTCTTTTTCTACAGTTTACTCACCGATTCTTTTGTTAGAGAGTTCATCGTCATTATTTTTCTTTGTCTCACTCCTTCATTATTTCCGGTGGACACAAAAAGTTTATTGTTGAGCGCTTTAAGTACTAACCCATTTCTTGTTATAGAGCTATCGTTAAGATCTTTTCTCGTAGTTGTACTTGGATTACTGTTTAAAACGACTTGCCTTGGAGATTCTTACTTGCAATGCTCTGACCAGACCAAACAAAATACGAACGAATCCAATAGACGATAAAACCTGTTTAACATTTTCGTTGAAGGCAAAATAAAACACGAAGATGATGGTATTGAAATTTATGGTTTTCAGTCGATTGTTTAAATTTTCACAAGCATGAAATCCGAGCCGTTTAATAGCCACTTACTCTACGTTCACTGAAGAACACTGTTGAGACTTGATCTCGAACTCGAGCCATACCGAATATTTTCCTGCAAAATTTTTCACTATTTATTTTTAAATCGTTAATGCCTTCAGGTGCTGAGCGAGGTTCATTTTAAAGTATATTAAATACTTTCGCCACGTGATGTGAATTATGGTTTATGGGTTTAGTGCTAAGGTTCATTTTGCTGTGTGCTTTGGCTGGAATGTAGGTTGCAATGCGAGATAGAGGCTGTTGCCTCACAACGGTCGGTGTCGTGCAATTAACGTTTTTCAGGACGACCGCTTCAGGGTATTGTGACGTCGCTCTCCACGTGGATAAGATGGCTGAAAAGTACTGAAACCCGTGGTACTCAAAAGGCATCTTTAAGTGTCGGATTTTTCCCCGGATGACGACTCACTTGGTTGGGTTTCATTATTCCTACATTTTAAGTTTTTATGAGGTTACTGACCTAGTGAGTTGTACATTTGTGTTTATATAATTACATTTATGTGCTTAGATAAAACCACATAACTTTTTTCCTCAACTAGGACTTGAAGCGTTCTTGATAATTTCTTGAACTTTTTATATCTAGCTGCAAAAATAATTTTCCTTAACGTTGCAAAACCGAATACTAGGTAAAGGTACACACAATCTCGGCCCGCTTTTGCAAGTGTCGCGGTAGACAAATGAGCAATTTGCCGTCTCATCACAGTCGTAATGTCGCAAAATGGCGTCGCAGGCCTCTTACGACATAACTCGTGCCTTTCAAACCACACAAGACATCTTGACGAACGAAGACTTTAAACTTTAAAAATATTTTATTTTACCTCACCAACTAACGAGAGACAATATTGAATCGCCACTCGTATGAAGAATTATTTCTACAAGGTAATATCTCCTATTTTGTTCCGGCGCTGGTTTTCTTGCGGTTATAACCAAGTGCTACGGCAACCTCGAAATTAATCGGCGCCTAGAGGATTGCGGACCCCAATTTCCCTGCTCTTCGATACCTTACCAGTGAAATATGGTTGGGATGGGAACAGAACTACTGAATATTTCTTTCGTAAAATTAATTTATGAAAGCCGCTAAAGTGTTTGAGAGGCTTCTGTATTCGTTTCGTTTGGACTTATGCGGCGCGTGTGGAAAATTTAATTATCGTTCTTGGTAGTGGTCTCCTATCGTTGTTATTCAAGAGGCGTATGTCTGGCGGGTGGTGACGTAAGAGCTAAGTATTTATTGGTATAGACCGATGACCTCCCGACAATTTGACTAGCAAACTTAACAAATTCAAGCTTCAATGCCACATTAAGATGTTTCCTTTTACTTTGTTTCTTAATAAGTGTTTTCTTTGTTACTTATTCTGCTAGCCTTGATTAACTAGACTCTGTGTCACAAATAACTTTTTACACGCGATGATAATGCTTCCTAATGTACCCATTATTATTTTGTATTACAAAAGAAAATTACTTTGCAATTTATACTAGCAGCATTGTCTGTCGTAACAAACGCACCCAACATCTTTATTATTTGTTTCCCAGCATGATAAATGCCATAAGCTCAAGTTATGACCTCTTGTCAGGTTTCATAAGGGACCAGTATTGTTTCCCTGAATCAGGATTTGAGGGAGGTAGTGGAATCTCCGCTAGGAACATGCAGATGTCAGCCATTTGTTATTCAAATTCGTACAGACGTCTCGACTCAAACGCACCCTGACATCGCGATGAATATGTAAAAACGATTATGGAAAACTTTTGAGTAACACTTGAACACCGTTGTATGATTTTTTATTGGTGCGTGTGAGTCACTGTCAAAAGACGACACAGGCCGTAGATGGCTGGCCAGATTTCGATTGATAGCTCCGCCTTCCTTTCTAGATTCACGATAGTAATTCTAATAGTGCGGATGACTGTTTGAGCTCAGGTGCACACTTGTCCTCCTTTCTCGACACTAGTCATTGCTCATAAGTAAAGGTTTTCATAACGTCCCACTGTGCCAGATCCGCACAAGAACAGTCCATTCTCTATCGATTTTTATGTGCCATTGACGATGACAACAGTAATTATTACTGCTGTTCACAGCTCTCATCTAAATGCTTAATGCTTGTACGAACAATT
Organism: Mythimna separata; assembly: GCA_030763345.1. Classification (NCBI taxonomy): domain Eukaryota; kingdom Metazoa; phylum Arthropoda; class Insecta; order Lepidoptera; family Noctuidae; genus Mythimna; species Mythimna separata. The sequence continues at coordinate 18,427,787 of CM061171.1, read as the reverse complement.
TACTTTTAATTAAAGCAAAGCAGATCTTTCCAAGTTCATTGTTGTCGCAAGCAGGGCACTGTTGTGATCTCATTTTATTTGTTCGCTCGACCCTCCGATGGACGGGAGTGAATTGACAAAGATTCCGCTACGCTTTTTAAATGTAAATAAATTTTATTTTCCTCAGTGAACACCCTACTTTTGTGCTTATGTACATGTATTTAAGCCTTAGTGTCTTGAAAATATTTCCGCTGTCATGGATGCAGGTTTTATCTTTGTCAGGATGCTTCAAGCCTGTCTTCAAAAAATCCCAGGATGCAAAATCTTCTTCACTTTTTCTCTCAACTTTTTTTTTAAATAAATCCGACACTGTTCAAATAATTTATTAGTCACACCTATCTGTTTCGTTCGTTTCATTGATTTTCGATTACGGAGTCTGCACAACAATTGTTTAATATGATCGCGGCTCCTAAATAAATGGTTCGTACATTTTTTTAGTTTAGGGGGCGGTGGACGCCGATGTTAATGGAAAACAATCGTGTTTTATTGTACTCGTAAGGTTTGATGGGCATATAAAAGTGCTCACCTTAAGGGAAGGGTCCGTGCCTTCACGATAATGTTTGCGGGATTCCGTACTTAAGATCCCCTTCTAGGTTAGTCCCAAAAAATCAACTTTCCTTTATTCATTCGATATTGCGGCGATCTTCTTCACTATAGGCATTATTTCGATTTATTGTGGCTTCTCTTTGAAATATTACTACAGACATAAAAACATTTCTCTTTTCATTTTCAGTCATTTAGATCTTTACTTCTAAAGATATTTCAATCTTTTTGTCGATGTTCTTTGAAATAACATTAGTTTTATTCGTCGAGTTCAGATTATGTCTAATAATAAAATTAACACGTAGTAAAATTCAAAGTTTATTCAAAGCGTTTCACGAAACTGTTCGCTGCGTTACCTGCACTACTTAATAGTTTCGGAGCTGTCTCACAATTTGTGAATTTTAAGCGAACTCCGCTGAAAATTCATTTGTTAGCGCTCACTACGATACCCTTCTATCGCAACGTAAAATAACGTTTAACGCTATTTATATCTTCGTTAATATTCTACGGATTTTATTAAACGGCTTTAATCATATTTGATAAAGCTTGATAACAGTTTTTACGTGCAGTATAATTTTATAATCTTTGGTATAAATTTTTCTCCTGTCATCTTTCAGTATTTTATCTTTTAATTATTATGATTGCTAGAAATGCCTAGCAGGCCATTAAAGTTGTTCGAAGAAGTAGTATCGTTAAAGCTGTACATTAAAACGGTATTCCTTATTGCAAGACATTCTTACGACATTCCAATTTCAAACTTGTGAAAATCGTTTGACATTTCATAACCGTCATAAGCATAGACATTTTATAACCATAGACTTCATAAAATTAAGTCGTCGACACTCGAGTGTGTCCAAGCTTTTGAATATGAAAATGCTAAAAAAGTTTATCCATATTTATTACTCCGGTCTCGGTATCCAAAGTTAGAGAGAAAGTTTACGGGTCAAGGACCTTTCTCAAAACATTCCAGTAAAGTTGGTGTTGTTTCCTACGACATCCGACGGGCCGACGACCACTGCATATAAAATGTGTTTTACACAGGAAAGTGTGAAATATTTACTTTGTGAATAGGATGCAAAATTGACACCTGTCTTGAGTCATTTTTGAAGGATCTTCTCAGTTTAACTACATGCGGTTACGTAGATACCTGTATTAGCGTTATGTGAATTTATTGTGTACACAGAACACACATTTAAAGTTCAACTAAACCAAAAGAACATGAAATAAGAGAGAGTAAATTGTTTTATCTCTACGTGGTACATCAAACGTTTAAAAAATTATTTGCCTTCTCCTTTTCATGTCCAGTAGGTTTGCTCCCTGTGCTCCATACATCACACTGTCATTTTGAAAATTTTGATTTCTCGAAAAAGATGATCGCTTTTGCTATTGTTATCGGATTTACAGTCGCTACAGAAGGAAAATTGCGTTTCACCTCCAAATTATATGTCCAGTAAAAATGGAGTTTGTTCCCATAACCTCTCAGTAGAATTTAAAGTTTAAGAGTTAAGACCTACTGTCCACGAATGAGAAAAAAAAGAGTTCATAAATGTAGTCGTCAAGAATTAGCTTATCATGAAGTAGGTCTTTTCAGCTGAGAGACGTCCACTGCTGAACATCAGCCGAATCCATCGGATTTCTGCAATCCTTACTACGAGTAGGTCATCGTCCACCTTGTGAGACGCCTTTAGTTTTGTCTTTCAATACGCGGTCGCCACTCCGGAACCTTTCGGTCCATCAATAAATTTAGTCAATGTTTAATGCTTCTTCGTCGCATCGCTTGCGCAAGTCCTATTCTATCGCGCATTAGCACCTTTTTTTTTGTTTCTTAGCATCATTGACATTGAGGACTGTCTCAACATTAAAGAATAATATAATCAACAAGCACCTTAATATTACGAAATCTCGCTTGACCGTTGGGTAAGAGCCCATTTATTATTTTGTATCTTATGTCCATGTATTTTGACGTTCGTTTTCTTATTGTTTTTGTACCAGGCACGTGTAAATTATTCCGACAAACAATAAAAGGTAATTTAAGAGCTAGCGGTATAACTTCATTTATTGCCTGATATTAATTTTAGACACCTTCAAATGTCAAGAAGAACACGTCTGTAGCATTTTACAATTTGTTAATGCAATCAATTATTAGGTATTGAAATTTTGTTTTTGTTTGGTATTTGAGGTCACCGATCAAAATGTATCGAATAATGGACTCGGACAGAATAATGTTAAATTATTATTGAAATTTATTTATTAAATTATAACACTTTTACAGACGAGTTCCAAGTCGATGTTATAACGAACACTTACAATACATAGTTATTTAAATTATTCTGAAATCTATCATCTTATAAATTATGCAATAAGTCTGGACCTTTCTCAACAATTATTTGAGCCGCTTCTACAAATTTCGTCATGTCAAAAAAAATGGGTAAAATCATCTATACGACTCTCGCAGTCGCTTTCTCAGTAGACTATCTAGAAATATCATCATTCACAGATCTAATATTTAGGTAATTCCGTTTCTGGACTCGAGCCGACCTTATCAGAATGAAAGTTACATAGCCGAGCGTGACACGCCTAAAGAAGCTTTCAATAAACAAATCTTCAAACTTCAACTAAGAATATGGCCAGCACGAACCCAATGTATAAAGAAGCCAAAAACAACTGGTCAATGACAAACATGGTTACCGTAGTAATTTGTTATCTGTAGATGTACACACTCGGGAGATACAGATTAAAAAACACGCCACGGCTCACTAACTTTTTAAATAAATCTCAGGACACGGACAAGGGTCCGACCAATTCGATGTTTTACGAATGTTTATTTCTGCTGGTTTCATTATTGTTGCGAATTTAAATGAGTCAAAACTTTTTTCTAGCATACCTATTAATATATTCTTTTTTAATGAATCGATATTGAAAATTATGAACCAAAAATACAGTTAAAACACAGTTAAGTTTACCAAAAATACAGTTAAGTTTTATGTATGTAAATAAGTTATTGTGTACGATAAAGAAATAAAAAAATGGAAGTCATACAGATAAGATTTTTTAATCAAGCGTTTTTTTCCCTAACATTGACTATCTTCCTTACTTTGTTTGTAAATTAGCAATAATTAAACTCTTAGAAGTACTTGTTTTGAGGTAAAAATCTATATTTTGTCGCCGGACCTCTCTCTTCAAAGCAAAGCATCCTTACATAAATTATATTATCAATATGAAAAGGCTTTTTATCTCTACGCGTGCCATCGACCCCTATTATATCGGATAATTAACTTCTTAGAAACCTTTTGACGGGATTCTATTTAAAATATTACAAGTTGCGATTTTCTCTCTCGGAATCGGAAGATCACAATCACGAAATTTGAGGGACGGGAGAGTTACGGCCTAGCAACATTACCGCGGTACGGCGTCGTGTAAATACACGACAAGATATCGTCGCAGAATTCTTTAGTTGAAGACTGATCTCTAAAGCGGGAACTACTACCAAGTTCTACCGACGCACACGTGGGCCACGCCTGATTTCTCTGTAGTAGGTACGATGTCGCGTGGCGTGGATCTAATATTTCTTTTGTATGCAGTCCGAGATTGACCACGCTTTATCCTAGAGTCATCTTAAGGCCATCCCTCTTAAAATATCACGAAAAACTACTAAATTAATTGTTCGTAGCCATTCAATAGGGTAATGCTATCTATTTATACATGACTGAAAAGTGTGGCCATGGAGTTTCTTGCACATTTTTCTCCATAGAGATCTACGCTCTGGAATGTGCAATTAGCATCATTTTTTAGGACAGATAAGAGGTCAGTCTGTCCTTTCAAAAGCGCCCGCATTGCTTTATTTGAAATAAATGCTTTTGAGTTTAGGTTTGAAAAAGTTTAATGATTTATAATTTTATTAATAAAAATGTATTATGGTCGTCAATCATATTTTAATCCCCATACTACTTGATAAAGATCTGCAAAATGAATAAAAATTTGAATTTCGCGGCACCGCTGTAGGCAATACGACAAGGCCCTTACTCTATTGATAGCTCACTAACCTAACCGATCGTTTTGCTGAACTATTGTGCTAAAGAGGCTGTCTAAATATTATCTAGAATTCTATTCAGGCTGTAGGTGTTTGGGCTCGGAGGCTGGCTGACACGACGTCATTACGCCTCGGAAATAGTCACTTTTCCCCTCGTTAGCAGCGCGACGATGTCCCCTCCCTACTATAAAACTACATTCATAGATGTACTGGACTCTCGTGTGTGTGCTCTTCAATTAACGATACGTTTTTATGTGGTTTTATCTTTATTTGTATTGGTTTTTGGCCTATTTTTGAAATGGTGGTGGTAAATCTTTGAATGACTTCTCTCGCTCTGGTTGATAATGAGTTGTTTTATTCCATATCTGACTTATACTGACTAAAACCCTTCTGTGTTCCTTCAGTTACCCTTTGTGTTCCAGGGTAGTGGTATTCAGGTATCGATCCTACTGGGTCCCGTCCATTTGTACAACATGCAAATTGCCGTCAGCCTAGGGCTTGGTCCCTACCAGACAGCCGGACAACAAGCTACCCGTAGCTCGCAGTCCTCTAGCCAGTTTTTCGATGACTAAGTTAATTTAAAAAAATATATTGGCCATTGACTAGACTTTTATGCTTACCTTAGGTATCAATAATTAACAGTTCTCACCTAACAAATAGTTTATTAACAATTCATTTGCATTCTTATGGACATACTAGAGATATTTCTAACCAGACAAGATATTTGATTAACGGATTAACAAATTTCGGGAATCTTAGGATTTCATTTTTACTACGTCCTATAAGAATCCATCTCTGCTTGCTCAATACTTTCCTACAGCACCAACTGAGCAATTTAAACTTTCAACTGCATACACATAAAGTTCATTTCAGATCAACACCTAAAAGACCTTTTAATATGAAATTCTTTTCTTCGTAATTAATGTTCGGTTGAGCACAAGGCAACGATTGTGTATTTTTTGTATAGTCCGTACAGTACTGTACGTTTATTGCTGGAGTTTTAATTTCTGTAGTATTAATTATAAGGGTGCCGGCGATTATGAACGTTAATTGGTACCTTTGTTCTGGTTCACAAGGGCGGAAAGGGATTTAAGTTTTAAAATACCACTTTGGATGGCGTTCAACCGCTTTCTTAATCAACGTCTGGGTTATTTACGTAAGTTTTCTGTTTGAAATATCGAGTTCCGTTGCTATTTGAATATTATATCTGTCATAACAGAAATAAAATTGTTGTAAGATAAACATGAATGGATTTCAAAGAAACTCTTCAGAGACTCATCTATGTCATATGTATAAAAGGAGAAACTGACATGTTAACATGTATTGATTCATGAATCCCCGACCGGTCTTATAGGACCGCGCTGTTATTGTCTAACTATTGTGTCTCGTTTCGCGCGTATTGATAGGTTAAGGCATGGCCGAAAGTACTGGGACTAAGAGAATATTTTTTTGCAAATGGTTTCCTTTTATAACGTAGGCGAGCACCAAGATAGGATTTCCTAAAATTCACCCCTCAAGGGCTTGAAATTGGGTTCCATAGTTAGTATGGAGAAACTTACTTTCACGCGGGCGAAGCCGCTGAGAGAAGCTACATACATGTAGTTTATGACATGATAATATTATTAAGTACCTGTTATTCATCATCATTTCAGCCGAAAGACGTCCATTGTTGTTCATAGGCCTCCTAACTAACCCCAAGCGTTCCACAACGACCCCGGTCCTGTGCATCTCGCATCCATCGGATTCCCGTGACCCTCACCAGGTCATCGGTTCACCTTGTGGAAGGTCTTCCAAGTTCCAACGCTGTATCACGCGGAACGGTGGCCGCCCCTCCAGAACCTTCCGTCCCCATTGACCTGTTATTCGTATTAAGCTAATGTTAATTTAAATCAGTTAGCATGTTTTACAAAGAACATAATTTACGCCGTTGACAATGTTATCATAACTTGCTTTAAACTGCGAGTTCGTTCACGCAACCTTCGATTTTGGGTGAAATATTTGTTCTAGTTACGTCTTACGCTGACTTACGAGTTTACGTTAACTACGTAAAGTAGTTAAACTGGACTTTAAAATGAATCGGTTTTCAGGAAAATGAAAACTATTTAACTAAGTATGATTTGTATTGTGCTGTGTGTGTGTTAATATTTATTACCTTTGAAATTATTGTTTGTAACTCGGTACTTAAAACAACGTAGTATTAACGTAAACTTTGTTACAACTTCTTAACGATTTGCTAACATTAGGTCAATTAACAACTCAACGTTGATGCAACAGACTTGGAAATACAATGGAACCGTTTAGCAATCACAGACGTCTGCGATGAGAAAAGTAAAGAAAAATCCAGTAAAGTCGACATTCCGTCGCTGTTTAGCTGCGAGACTCATCCCAAAACCGGTCAAGCCGAAATTCAAGATGGCCGGCTTGGCGGGAATACCTACAATATTTACATTGACATTTGCGTTCGGGCGCGTTCGGTTCATGACGCGCGTGACCTTCACCTCGATCGCAGGTGAACGCGCTTGGAACGCACCGGTAGGCTGTGGCCATGAAACCAGCGAACGACAAGGAACAGTGCCCGAGCGACTGATATAGTTGGAAAACTATTACTACTGTTCGTCACTTCGACTGCCCCGCTCGTTTCTTGCCCCTACCCGTAATATCTCGGGCGCGACGACGCGTTTCGTTGATGTTCCGCTGATGTCCCGCCGGCTTTAATATTATAATTAATATAAATCATTAATTTAATTCGTTCCCACATGTGTTAATTGCTCACATTTGTCACATATGCGTTTGTAGTTGCGGTGGTTACTTAATTTTTGTTGAGCTTGAAGGCAATTCAACTACTCACTAACTCAAATGGTTGGATTTTATTTTCTCATTTTCAAAACTTACTAAAGAGAATTCAATGTTATCTTTCTTGGAAAGCACGTGCTCAGTCTGTAGACTCTAGATACCGCCGCCCCTCGGTTACTTTATTTGGGTTAATATTGACTTAGTCCAATATCTCCACAATCGACATTAATCGCATTTGGATACACTGCAGAACTCCAATCGAGTCGTCAGTAGACATTTGACAGACATTCGTTGTGTCTCAATTATTGCATGTTTTTTCCACGCCGCTGGGTTTTCATGACAGCCAAGACACAAAAGATCCCGATAAGGATTTCTTATTGTTCTAGTGAGTTGTCATTCAGTAAAGTAATAATTATAGATTTATCGCGTTCTTTTTCAAGGTTTGCTAGTAACTTGACGCTATTCACTTTAATATTCATGCATATTTACATAATTTATGAACGAAATCTCAACAAGTTCTTCATCAAAATTCCGTTAAAAACATGACATGTAGGCATTTAATTTGCTTGACCTGCTGTGAAAAAGTATCTTCAAAATTAAATCAACACTGGCACCAGATAAAAAAGAAACAATATTTTTTCAAAAATTAAATCAACACTGGCACCAAATAAAAAAAACAATAATTCTTCAAAATTAAATCAACACTGGCACCAAAAAAAAGAATAATAGAGAAAAAGAATATAGCAATAATTATACAAACTTGTAAAGTGGCAACACTTCACAAAACGTCACCCAACATTAACGAATCACAAAAAAAAAACGTGTTAAAATATTCCAGACGGTGTTCTGATGTTTGTAGATTGGGTGTGAAGCAAGTAAGTCGCATGGTGACAGCTGCCACTCATCCGAAAAGCGCCGACGGCTACTAAATAGGAGCCAACTTAAGTCAGAGTTCTATTTCTGGACGAATCAGCGAATACGGAACTATATTTAGTCATTAATTACTTCTTGATTGACTGGCCGGGCCGGCGAAGTGAAATTAAACGATGAGATGAGGCATCCGTTTGCTAAAATGTATACCAGAAACGATTAAGAGCGATTTTGAAGACATTTCCAAGATGCGATGATTAATTGTCAGTTATCTGTGTAAAAAAGAAACAATTTGAAGCAGAGATATTAAAAAAAATACACGTGGTTTGATTCGACGAAAGCACTGTCGACACGTCTCGAGCGGCTAATTGAAAGATTTAAATATCTTACTGTTTATTTTGTCTGTACTATTTAAATCTTCGATGATCTTGTCTTTCATCCACTCATTCTTCATACCCTTTTATCTTGTGTAAGTTTTTTTTTGTATAGGCTCGTATTTGACCACTATCTCACCTGATGGTAAGTGATAGCGCATTTGACCACTATCTCAGCGATAATGTGGTGGGCGATGCGACGCACGTTTGCCTAGAAGTAATCTATTCACTCTTGACTTAGACTTCTAAGTGGTAGGTATCAGGAAACAAGAACCGGCAGGGAATTTCACTCTTTAGTTGTACCTACGTACGCATGATGTGTTTTATGCGTAAGAGTAGGAATTCCAACATGTACCGGTGGCTCATCACCATGCGCCTGGTGATCCAAAGATGGAAGCAATATTCTCATACGCGTTTATTACGTTTCTTACTGGTTCTTGACCAATACCAAACAAATGTTTCAACTAATAAGACCAGACCTTAACTGTCTTCATGAAAAATAGTCTCTGTCAAGGCTAGTCTCATTAAACTAATAATTCGTTTTGTGCCTCCAGTTGTGAAACGGTTAGACAAAGGCGTGACGTCACTTTACAGTCTATTATTAAACGTTTTATGTTAATGGTAGGGCCTGAAAGTCCTTACCAATAGTTTCGTTGATCGTTCCATTACGTGTTAAGCGTATACAAACAAAGGAGAATCTCTTATGACGGAGCCTCAAGGTTAACTAGTTAAGCACTTATCTTCGTGGATATAATTATACAAATAATTCTTCTATGCTACATCACTGGTTTACGTGTATCCTTTAATGGGTTTTCATTTAATTAAAATTGATTAATGGTTCGTTTTCTGGAATTTTTAGTAGGTATTGCATCTTATATTTTGCACGATTTGTTGTTACTTAAAATAACAACATGATTCGTTTAGTAAAAAATCTTTGCATCTTACGTGTATTTTAAAAGGTGAAAGTATGAGAATGTGTGTGTATTTATGTTTGTTACTTATTTACGCTCGAACGACTGAATGTACAGCATGTCCTGAAAATAGCACATAGGATTCTTTTAATCTCGGTAATATGTTCCCTTAGGACAATTTTCTACTAGCTAGTAAGTTTACCGCGTCTGTCTGTAATATCCTCTTAATAAAGCACATAACGGATTTTGATGTGATTTTTATTAAAAGAAAAACAAGAAAAAAAAACGAGAAAATTTTGTGTAAATCAGAGTAGGTCGCCAGTATTATGTAACAAAGACAAACAGAGTAGGTAAATAATATTATATAAATTTGAACAATAGCACAATTTTGGGCAAATTCGACATTGACAAGATCGAAAACATTAAAATTCTTCTTTGTTTAAATACAAACCTGCGCAAATCTTAAAATAGGTCAATGTGTGAAACACTCTGTTTATATTGCCACGTGTAAGCTTTTAATATACACTGATACAGTCTGTATTATGTAATGAATTTATTAGATATTTTTATTAATGAATATCTTTGGACAGCGACTTCGCCCGCGTGAATATTGAAAATATGCATATGCTCAGTGATAATGTAGTATTTTACTGGTGAAAACATTTTGAAAATACTTTCGTGTAGTAACTAATAAATATTATGTCTTTATAATATTAGCACAAGTATTAATTTTAATGTTTTAGACCGATCTCATCATCTTCCTGCCCTTGTCCCGTTTTATTTGGGGTCGGCGCAACACGTCTTTTTCTTCTATTCTGTCCTGTCACTCGTCACTTTATCGCTCACTCCCTTTTCTTCCATATCATTTCTCACACAATCCATCCATTCTTATCTTTGGCCTCCCTCCCTCTCCCTCTCCATCCATGGACCGATCTAGAGCTTATTATTTTATCAGTACATAAAAAGAGTTCTCACACTTACCTATTTAAATATCGCACATAGAATAGAAATTCAAATACATTTTATGTTTAACAACCAAAGGACGAGGTCAAAAACAGTTATGAGCACATATCTATAGAGGTGACCGTTTGTGATACAACCGTCTTAAAAATTAACGATTATCGCTGAGGTACGATATCTAATATTTAAATATAAAATAAAAGCGAGGTGGCGGAGGTCAAAGGCGATGATACGACCTTGAAATTTTGTTGCGCGAACATAGCACCACAACTTGTTAGTAGGAACAACTTTAAATAAGTATTGCGCAACGTTTTTAAAGGTTTTTAATTTTACTTTTAAAATATTATTTTTTTTTATATCTTTTTCTACTTACCTACTTTGTTGGAAATAACCTAGTTGTAAGTTTTACGCCTGAATTAATTACCTATTAAGTCATCTGCAATTGATAGATTGGAGTTACGGCTTAGATGTTTTAAGATTTCTGAATTAAGAATTAGAAGTTAGAGTATTTGTCAAACTTCAAACTCTACTTTAACCAGTAATTTTTAATTTTGACAAGTGTTAAAAAAAGAAATTAACCTATGAGAGATCGCGCGAGCATTTTACCGTCGTACGCGGTCTAGGGGTTAGAAATCCTTTCATGTCTCGGTCATCAGTGAACCTTTGTATGCTCGGTTATATTTCGCCGAAACGAAACTTGCTTGATTTTCAAAATATTTTGTGAATGCGGCAAAATGCTCACAGCACGAACACTCAAGGTTAAAAATTTGATTTGGCTCTTTCTTAATTCCAAACTCGTCACATTTTCGACTCGTCACACTTTGCGCTACCAAATAAAATTGCGACGAAAATGTGACGAGTTTACAATAACCCAAATAGTCAATTTAAAGGCTGGCCCTTGTCTTTTTTTAACTTAACCTATCACATACCCACAAAACGAGACACAATAGTAAAACAATAACAGCGCGGTCTCATAGGACCGGTCGGGGATTCATGAATTAAATGACGACACAACAAAACAATATCAGCAGCCTTATTTCCTCGTCATCATAAAGCTATCCAATTCAGGTTGATTGACATACAGTGCCGTGTACATCACAAAATTCCGAGTTACCTGAGGACTCGATTCTGCCGTATTACGACGAGTATGATTTATTAGTCCAATCGCATTGCCAACTGTCAACTCGAACTGAACAGCTAAGGAGATTTTAAGGTCTCAGCACACATATGGGATCGGAAAGGGATCGTCACCGTATCGCCTCGAGCCGTTCAGAATGGTTTGTATTAAACTCCCTACTGCAACGCACACTAATCGGAATAATAACGTAATCGCCTCGCCTCGGAACAGGCTCCGAACTTGAATTCCCGCGCTTACGGCTCATCGTCCCCGCGCTTACGTTTCTCCGTCCCCGCGCTTACGTCTCTCCGTACCCGAGCTCACATCTCTTCGTCCACCCTTTCCCCTTCCCCTTCCTTTTCCCTTCTTCTCTGGTGCCAACCAGGTCAGCCAGGGGGCGGCGAGGCGTAAGCGCGGTGTCGCCTAGCCGTAGCCGAGTTGACGTACAGGCGCTGCTGATACGCTTTCGTTACGTGCATACGGTAGGTTGACGCCTGGTTGACAGCGAGGCGAAAGGCGTTACGGTTACGATCCCTTTCCGATCCCATATGTGTGCTGAGACCCTAAATGGCACCCGGCTACATTGCCGATGCTAATGTAGCAGGAAATATGACTTTGTTCTATCTTCAAAGCTAATTAAGATATTATGATGAGTGGATATTCAAAACTTGTTTGATTTGATAAAAGAATTAGTCTCCCACCGCGTCTGTTTGGTCGCGATAAACTTAAAAATGACTGAATGAATTTTTATGTGGTTTTCATTGATAGACAAAGTGATTCATGGGAAAGGTTTACGTGTATAATACGTGCTTATTCTAGTAGAAAAAAGCCGTGAATTTTAAATATTTCTAACTCCCTTGCGCAACTCGGGCGGTTTGCTACTATTGAATATAAGTGTCAAGTAACACTTATTGAAACCATATTCAGGGTCTCGAACATTCTATTTTAACAGTCCTAAAGGGGCGCCGAAAATAGTCCCCAAGCGGAGTGTTTTCAGTGTTAGTTAAGACCCATTTTCGGAGACACCAAGCCAGGGGGTGAATGTAAATAAGATTTGAATTTTAAAGTAGGTTGGACACGCGTGGTGTATTAGCACTGGGCATTCATAGGCAAGAGCCTTGAGTCGAGTCGCGTGTTACTTCACATTTTTTGTCCTAAATGATATAATGCCGCCGCTTTTTAGGGTTTTTAATGTAGCGAGGAATGTTTATACGCGATGTTTAAACTTTTTTGTGGCGTAACTTGTGCCTTTGTCCTGGAGTCATGTGAGGTTAACATTCGTTAAAATGTTCGTCGAGTTTAGACGCTCGTTTTAATCGTCGGCTCCTTGACTCCGCCGTTTGTGTGTTTCGTGTTTTATTTTTGCGCGTTTTTTGTTCTTATAGTTTCTTTTATTATTTGTGAGATGGACAAAAAAAGTGTTTGACTGAGCTACAGAATTATAAGTTCAATTGGAACTGATTTTATAGTTGAGTACTGAATAGTGATTGATTTTATTTTTGCTCGCTGAATTTATTTGCACAAAAGTGATCTCACTCACCTGTCTGAAATTTTTTCTTTATTTATTTTAAATTGTTTTTATTCCTATTTTATTTATTAATAGGCTCGCTTAACCTCTATTTCACCTTATTGTTAGCAAAGCTTTGGTCGACTACGGAGCATGCTTGCCTAGCCTAGAAGTACATAACCTACTCACACTTGACTTAAAGACACCTAGGTTTTAACTATCAGTATACAGACTTTGGTAAAAAATTCCCCTTTTTTATAGCTGTTCGCAATGTGTGAATAATGAATCCTTATCCAGCATTTAAAATAATCACCATCGAAGTACGTAAAATATTCCAATTCCACCTACATGCGGTTGTTTTCTGCACTATATAACTTTTCAGTTCGGTTCACAACACCGTATAATACCGTAGGTAACTCGAAACTCCCCTTGCATTCCATGAATGGGAGCCCATATTTCCGGAGAGCGAGATCTCATCAAAATCGGATCAACGGTTCTGGATAATAGGGCGCATATAACATACACTTGACGCATGCACTTAATAGGGTGTATGTACATACGTACCAATACTGGTACGTACATGCATGGTTATCATGCGCTAATGATGTCAAAAGCTATGTCACTTTTATTTCTTCGTACAGAATCATAAGGTTTAGGTTTGAAAAAAGGGAATTTGGACTATAGTTCACTAGTCCCAATAACATTTTAGTGACCCAAGCCAAACTTACCAGCTCGCGGTGCAACCTGTAGTTCAACGAACAAGGCTCTGGCGTAATTTCCACAAACTTGCATTGGACTAGCGTGGTGGACTAATAGTCCAAACCTTCCTTTTTCAAATCTAATTATGAGCCAGAGATCGCCCCAGACCAAGAGCGGCCTAGGAAAGGGAGGCCTTTACCCAGCTCTATAGATATAAAATGGGCTATAAAAAACACAATCTTTGTTTCTTTATTTTTTGTTGAGCTGAACTTCTACTTAAAAACCCCTGGAGTTCCCTTTGCGGTCTAGGGCCACGGTACGTAACTTTTTCGAAGAATCCTACAGCTCTATATTTATACTTGAAGTTATAATCGAGTATTGAACGTAAAATTTCGTCTTACCTAATAAAATGTTAGTTATTTTTAAGTGATTATTGTATTAAAAATAGAGATGATCAATTTTAGTAATTAGGTATATAGGTCAGGTTAAAAAAAGAGTATCAAACTTTTTCAGTATCTTTTTTAGTTTGTTCATTTAGGAGTAAAGAATAGAGGTTGTTCAACTAATTCATTTTTTTAAATATTCTAATACCTTTTTACATTGTTATTGCTTAAGCCTAAATGAGATTAATTATAAATTTCAAAGAATTTCATTCAATTTAATTCGGATATTCAGGAATGGCGTTGCTAAAATTTTAAGATCTAAGAGAATATTAAATTGCGAATCCATAATACCAATTTAACTAAAATTAATTTTAACGCAAAATTTACTACAGACAATTTTCGCGGAATTTCAAAAGTCACAGAAACGCTATCAATTATTTAATGTTTGAATCCCCAACCGGTCCTATGAGACCGCGCTGTTATTGTTTTACTATTGTGTCTCGTTTCGCGGGTATGTGATAGATTAAGTAAACAAAATGAGTAAACCGATAAATTTCACTTGTAAATATATACAACTGAAACTTGAATAAAGGAAATCGTTTATTTCAGTGGTGGTAGTCGATAAGTGAACAACTTATAAATGCAGTATTGGACTCAACACCACTCGTACTGCTGCGAAACGACCCGGCCATTTAAATAGGACATTTCGTATTTCCAGTAACCACTACCATTCTACTTCTGAGTTTCTGACCTCTTTAAAAATTTGAATGAATTTGTATCTTGATACTTTTTTACGCTTATGGACGTAAGATAGAATATGTTTTTGGGAGAGCTTAAATATTAATGTAGACACAGTCTTAATAAGAAAAAGAACTGTGTCTAATGAAATCTCTAACGAAATTTCTTCCAGCAGACCTGCGACAGGACAGCTGTAGATGCTAGTGTGTATAAATCATTTAAAAGTTGTGGAATATATATAATAATCAGTTTAAGATCACAGTACCGGACGCTGAATCTAATAAGAAATAATAATATTTAATCTATTTTTGTATCACACAAACTTACTCTAAAATATATAATATTAGGTATGTAACAACTTCACGCGTAGGAGGCATTGATCTATCTACTATAAGTACTAATATAATAAAGCTGAAGTTTCTTTGTTTATCTCAGGTTTTACTGGTTCGAATTTATTTTTAATGTTAGATAGCTCATTTATCGAGAAAGGCTATAACGTTGCGACCAATAGGAGTAAAACAATAACCAAAACAGGGTAAAATGGTGAGGGAGATCTATTTCATCATCATCATCATCATCTGCCTAGCCTTTTCCCAACTATGTTGGGGTCGGCTTCCAGTCAAGCCGGATTTAGCTGAATACCAGTATTTTTCGGGGAGCGGCTGCCTACCAGACCTCCACAACCCATTAACTGGGGTAACACGGTACTTCATGGCAAGACTGGAGTCAGATTTACTGGCTTCTGACTATCCGTAACGACTGCCAAAGATCTCCAAAATGACAGCCGGGACCAACGACTTAACGTGCTTTCCGAGGCACGGAGGAAACTCGTTATATTAAGATGGTCACCCATCCACAGACCAACCTAGGCAAACGTTGCTTAATCTTGAAGATCGACCTGTGCGGCTGTTATTATCTAGCCACGAGCTCCTCGGAGAGAGAGCTATTTGAAATATAAAAATTCATAATTCCAGCCGAAAGACATCTACTGCTGGTCTTAGGCCTCCCCTAAGTGTCGCAACAACTGTGTTTCTTGTATCCATCATATTCCTGCGACCCTCACCAGGTCATCGGTCCACCTTGTGGGAGAGGTCGTTGTGAGTTGGCTTGGTGCCGAATATGGAACTTAAAAAAAAATCCTTTTGTAGTTGGTAGTATAAATATAGTCATGATGTCTAATATTAAACTTATTTTTATACAGGTACCTAAACGTAAGGTCTTAATCCCTATAAAAATGATGTTTCTAAAATGTTCTTTGTATAGGAACTGGTCATGAGCTTGCAAATAAACGGGTCTCCTTTGAACATCTTAAAATGGGTCACAGAAACGGTAGGGTGAACAACAGAACAATTACAAAATATTATTATAAAATATAAACCCAGTTCTCAAAAAGCTTATTCAATTGAATACATTAAAAGTTTCAGTCATGAATACGTGTGTTTAAGACTATAAATCTAACAAAAGTGAAGAACAAACTTGCTTGCAAGTTCAACTAGAGCTTTTGGCGGTAAACCACTCTAATATTATAAAGGCAAAAGTTTGTAAGTGTGTGTATTTGTTACTTCATCATACTTGAGCGGCTGAACGGATTTGGATACAATTGTTACGCAGGTATAAGACATAGGATACTTTGGTCCCGGGAGTATGTTCCCTTAACCTATCATATACCCGCAAAACGAGACACAATAGTAAAACAATAACAGCGCGGTCTCATAGGACCGGTCGGGGATTCATGAATTAAGACAATTTTGTACTTTCGCGCGAACTTTTTTTTATAAATCTGAGAAGGGTACTATAGTAAGTACAAATAGTTCACAGCAATCTTTTCAAAAAAGTTTACACTAATGAAAGATGTGGACAGACACATCGATCAAAATGTAAAAGGCTCAATTTAGGTTGACACGTCCAAAAATAAAGGGTTCACCGCAAACGCTTGTCACACTTTATCATTTTTTATCTTTTTTGTGGTGGCTTGATGAACATGGTAACTGCAGTCTCCAGTGTGCCATCGGGCCAGGGTGAATGTAACGATTAAAATTTCAAAGACCGCTTGTGTATGCCATGCAGACCGAAATAGCGTTCCCTCTCGGTAGATTGACGCTCACAAAACTACCACCCGATTTCTCTGCCGTTTTGCCATGCAAATTTTTACTCTATTGTTCTGTATACAAAATCTAATGTTGCGAAATGTGGCCTACAAAAATATGTTGGTAGACTTACGCGGGACGTGTGTTACTTACGATGCAGGAAACGAGGGGAGATACTACTGTATGTTTGTCGAGTGTCTGCCTCCAGATTTGTATCGTATTGTACATTTGTTGTCGAGCACTGAATACCAAGATGATGTCACGTCTTATGATGTGCGTGATTGAATAAGGCCTTTAAATGTTAAGATAAAATGATGCTTCTTAACTTTGACGGGTGGAGGTCGAATTAGTGTGGGAAAATGGTTTTATGAACTTTGTTCTTTTTTTTTATTTAGTATCAATTACTTCTGCGTGAGTAAAAGGTCAAATAGATTAGAATAGTATAGCTGGTGTCACGTTCTAATGATATAATAATTCACTCAAATAAGGCGTCTTACACACAGACCAACGACAGACTCGCGCCAACCCACGCGCGTGATTGTTCGTATACGGCGCGAATGCCTCAGGCAAGTAAAAATCACACGTTTGGGTTCAAAACGCACTTTTTTATTTTTAGTACTACGGCATGCGGGCTAATGTAAACAACTCCTAACAAGGGTTTATTTTTAACTAAACAACAAATATATTAGTCCATCACATACCCGCGAAACGAGACACAATAGTAAAACAATAACAGCGCGGTCTCATAGGACCGGTTGGGGATTCAAACATTAACGTTGATTCACTGCCAAAGACTTGAAGCACTCCATACGTATGGAGCATGTGGTCAAACAATTCTCGGCCCAATTACATTAGCTGCTCCAATTCTGCTTATAAATTCCTAGCCGTCACCTTCGTTGGCTCCGTATGATATCACTTGGCGTAATCTGCGCCATTCCGCCCGTAATGGCGCGAGTGAGTCGCGCGCCATTCTCACGTCGCCAGCTTTAGTATCCCCGCGCCGAGCCGCGCCGGACATCCGCCACGCCACGCCATTCCACGCCATTCCCCGCCAATGCCAACTGTCGCACCATACAATACCCTCCAAGGCGTCGACGTTTTGTTTTGTTTAATTGAAAATTTTCGTCATATCGCGGCCTATTGTCTTGTAAATAAATGTCCGCGAAATGTGAAATTTCGCTAGTCATTTTCATGGACGACGATACGGTTCGTTAAAAGCTATTTTGCTTGTGAAACAATAGTATAACTTTGTACTTGCTTTAATTATAGTGTGATGTACGACACCTGCTTGTGAAATCGATACATGTAGAAAGGTCATATACATGTCTTATTATGAAAGCTAATGCAAAACTAACCGCTACAACAACGTTACTTTTTTTTTTTTTCGTTTTAGCTTTGCACTGTTTGTGCATTTCGCTAGTGTCTAGTAATGAGATAATTTAGTTTTCAGCCACTAAGTTCCTTTGAGTTCCATTAGAATGCGGTAATCACATACCTACTCGTATTCTAATGTTTCTGCAGTATTGAGTATATGACAGCGAAGAGTCAGCCTTCTCTACAAGCTTCGCTGGCGTAGTCAATACTACTATAACATTCTCAGCTCTATTTTACCGAGATCGCTCCTGTTTCAATGATACCACATATTGTCAGACTGTGTAGACACTTTAGATACAAAACTACACCAAATTTCCATGACCAATATCCACTAAGAATCAATTTGCGAATAATTAAAACAGCCACTGAACTTCCCTCGAAGAAATCCCGCCAAAAACACCCATAGCGTAGTTAGTCTAAAGAGATGAGGCGAAGGAACTTGACATTCCACTTAAAACGTTACTTGAGCCAGTAATAGTGAGGGGCAAAGCGTAACTGTCGTTGGTCAACGGTTAGTTAACAGGGTGTTGCTATCATCGCGTAGCGTCGCTGGATATATTCGGTTTAATTTATAAGCTGTAGTCTTGTTCTCTAGTCTTACTGTGAAGACTTGGTGTCTTAATCAAATCTTAATCTGCTGTTTCTTCTGCGGGATTGTCCGAGTGTTACTGTAGTCCTGGAACTGTAAGGGTCAATTGAAGAAACATGGGTGGCTTTTAGTCAAGAAAAGTACCTTATACATTTCCTGTTATTCTTCTCGGAGCGGGATACGTAATTTGATGATTGACCAGTAACAAAAAGAAGTATCAATCCATTCTGTCAAGGTGGAATGACAGATGACAGTTAGTTTACTTTGCCTAGTTTTCATGGTGAGTTTTTTGTATGTATGTCAGGGTGGTATCCGCAACTCTACCTCTAGCTCATTTTGCGTGCGGAAGAATAAGAAGTTTACAGAATAGCATTGTTGTTACCAATTCTTGTTTGAAGCTTTTAGATTAGTTGCTGGTCCAGTCATTGAACTCATCTACAGAGTTTTGTGACCGCATTGAACAGACTCCACTCAATTGGTTTCAATTATTTATTGGGGTGCAGGCTACTGAGCTTTATGATTGATAGTGTTAGAGGGGACTTCTGCTGGTACTTATTAAATTACGACCACTATCAATAAGTTTGTGTTTGGTGGAGTAAAATGTCAACATAAATTAATAAAATACTTACCATTGTGTGATTATTAATCATATCACGAAGTGATAAAATGACAGGCGTGGGAGCGAAAAAGAAGGATGAAGCTCCATTTCCTTAACAGTCCAGTTTAGGTCGTCAAATTGATCGCGTTAAGACCAAGAGTAGATCTCGTGGAAATGATGTTAGAGCTTTAGCGATGTTTTTTGGAAAACTTGATTCTACGAGTAGACGCAATTTTTTTCTAGTTTTTTAGCTTCCCTGACCTTCCATAAATCAGTTTGCAAAGATCCCCGCTACCGCTAGTAACTTGCGTCGCTCCGTTCTAGCCCATCGACTGCTTATCAACCGGCGACACGCGGCCGCTAGAGGATTTGACGCGGAGATGCGCGCCTATTATGCTGACCACAATATACGTCTTGCTATAGCACTGCTATTCAATGACAACTAAATAAAACATTGTTATTCTTGATTAACTCTAAGTCGTATGGAGTATTCGGCTATTCGACGGAAAATAGGATATTTCGGAGTGAATAGGTCACTTTTTGCAAGCGTGCTCCATCGTCGACCACATGATCGCATAAAATCAGGTCCTTTCCTTGAGAGAAAGTCATAAATTTTCTTTTTAATTATTCAGATACCCGCGAAACGAGACACAATAGTAAAACAATAAAAGCGCGGTCTCATAGGACCGGTTGGGGATTTAAACGTTAAACATTAGGTATTGTAAGAAAAAGTGTTCTTAACACATTATATTATGTCAATTAATTTATGCAACTATTATCGTATCCATCCAGAGCTGCTTAATTATTTTTGATAGGTAGTAAATAACGATTAAAATATTTTTTTGCTTTGGTATCTAACGCTTTCAATATTTCGTGCATATTTATTCACGGAAAATAATATGGCACCACATCACTATTCACAAAAGATTTGCATACGTTCTATTTTTGAAAATTCGAACACCTGATTATTCAAAATATAAAGCACGCACTGGCACATCGCACTGTACATTTTATTCAACGTTCAACATTTCGAATTTAGAATGAGAACGCTAAACTCAACCGTTGCAAAAGCTAAAACATCGTCTGACGTTGTTTGCCAACAAAAGTTCGTTATTAAAAGATAAGTGATAATAAACTAAACTTTCAAATAAAAACAATATTCACGGGACGCAAAATATCAAGTAGGTAATTAAAACGTCACTCATCGTGCCTGAGAAGGGCCCATAACGAGAGCACTGACGTTGATGGAGGATACTGATAAAACTAAATTAATTTATAGAGTTAAACATGTTTTCGTTTAGGCCTTAAAAATTCTATTAAGTAGATAAACAGTTTGTTCGTGAATGGCTCGCAAGGGAATCGCGTGCTTGAGGCCTATGCTTGACCGAGCCCGGTCATTCGGTGTGTTTGACTTTGTATAATAACTTCTTACTGTGAACTACCAAATTCCCACCGGCAAAAGTTGCGGCTCCAGTTTCGTCCCAGGAGCTTGAATTATGAAGTAACTTGTTCAAGATTGAAAACTGTAACTTTCAACAATGGCAAGTTAGTTTCGTCTGTAGTTACCTTCTCTGCTTGGTAATAAGCTACATTTTTCTGTGTCCTCTCGGGAAATTACGTAAGAATTTCGGATACTGTGGAAGTTCATTGTGCAACTTCAATCCGGGATTTTTCTCACAATTTCATTCGGTTATTTTGATGGAGACCATTTGTCAGTGTTGCTTAGACGGCTGGTTAAATAAATGGAGGTTTCCACATGTATTATTGCTGGTAGCGTGAGCACATGAATATTTAACGTTTTTATGCGATAACCTAAATAAGCTTCGCGAAATCGTAATTAGACTTTATCTACAAAGTTAGGGGCATTAATCCAGCTACTCTGATAACACAGATTATGTTTATTGAAACGCTATACATCCATTTTACTCATGAAATATTTTTTTTTTCAGGTAAATAGTAACCAAGCAGTACTATAGCTTCATAATTCGAATTGAGTAAGTATTGACATAGTTTAAATGATATTCGTACTGGCTGCAAACAGTGCATTGAATTAGGATCCGTTCCACGGTTTGTCGGTTTTTGTAATTAGACCAGGACGGTCTCGAACCAGGGTGCCAGGAGTCTATCGAAAACAGTGGTCATGAAAAGACAATACAATTTCTTGAGTACGTTATCCTGGTTTATATGTTCTCCGAATAAATATCTACGTAAACAACCCAGGATTTTACACCCACTGTAAGTAATTTATAGTTCACTAATATGTTTTGATTTGTGGATAAAGTAGTTAGCTGCAACATTTTCATCTCCTCAAAGTATAATTTTCATTGCATGAACTTTATTTTATAGCTGTTTCTTATCCCTCAATAAATAAAATAAAATTCACCGACCATTTAATCACTTTACTAGA
Source organism: Mythimna separata (assembly GCA_030763345.1). Lineage (NCBI taxonomy): Eukaryota > Metazoa > Arthropoda > Insecta > Lepidoptera > Noctuidae > Mythimna > Mythimna separata. The sequence continues at coordinate 18,405,768 of CM061171.1, read as the reverse complement.
TGAATCCACACAGAATTATCGCATACAAAACGAAAAGCCATAACTCATTGCGAACCTAATATGAACCTCAATCTATTATCTCTTAAACGATTTCGCACCGAATGAATATTCATTTAAGAGTAATACCATCCCAAAATGGCATTAGTAGAAAAAAATACGCTTTTCTCGTGAACGAGGAAACTCATTTAAATTTTTGATTGTGTAGGAGAGCTCGCGAATGGCGGGCCAAATAGCGTCGTAATCGAAAGGCCAATAATTTGTTTTGACAGGTTTCCTAGTATTCCTTCAATACTCTAAAACTATTAATACCTGTATAAATAAAATATTTCGAGCTCGTTATTTTAGTGGCTGAACGTAAAACTGACCTTGTCGACCTTATTTAGAGGTGTGAGGTAATGAAAAGTCCATTCATTTATCTCGCGGTCTGACGGCGGGCAGCATGTACTCGTAGAATCGTCTGCACATGTCGCCGGCCAGAAGACGAATGACCAAGTATCGCGCAAAAAGGTTGACCGTCGTCATTAGCGAGGGTAGTTGTAACCTTGTAATGAGGAGAGTTTGTGTGGACGGCCAGTATCCACATTCTTCATATCGCGGACCATTGCTCTGTTTAGGGTTCCGTCGTCTAATGACTGGCCCTTCCCATTATCTCGCTTTGTGGCTCATTCGCAACTATCTTTGATGTTAAAACCGCAATAAGCTTGTCTGAATTGAATTTATAGAGGTTTATAAAACCCTTACAGACTTGATGCTTAATGACGTGTCTTTTGAAACGTTTGAAGGGGAGGGATTTATCTGTGTTTTGTGACGTGAACAAGTTTAGTTTGAAAAGTTACCGTGTGATGAGACCGGTATTATTCTATTGAAAGGGATCTAACAATGAGATTTGGGACAGGCTTTTGTAAACAAATGGGACATTTAGAATCATTCTCATTGGATTCAGGTCATTGGATTTTAAAACATGATTTGTTTGGATAATCAATTGAAACATTGATGGCATAATCCGTTTATGCAGATGATAATGCTCCAAACTGGTTGTGACACATTTGTTTGCAAGTATTCGAATCTCTTTAATCATTTTAATCACTTAAGTCGAACTAATCCGACAAATATGTTCGTATCCATTCCGATAGGATCGCATATTTACGACCAAATAGTCCATCTCTACAGCTTTTTCATCACCTATTGAAGAGTTATACGAGATGGAATATTTCACAGATCGAGACCATGTGAGGTGCCATCTAACGCTGCATCTTTTGGTACGCAGTCGCCATTCCAGAAGAATTCGGTCCCATCAACCATGTATTCTGCGCCTCAAAAGCCTCTATAAGTAATAGAGGCGTACCTTCCCACACGTACAAAGCGTTTTGGGAACACACTTATTGTATGTACGGCTAAGGAGTGGAATTCTCTGTCGGAGTCTATGTTTCCTGATAGTCTACAACTTAGGAACTTTGAGTCATGATTAAATAGGTTATTTCCAGGCAAGCGTGCTCCATCGTCAGCCACATCATCGCTTACCATCAGGTGAGATAGTGGTCAAAGGGGAGCCTACACATAATAAATGAATGAAAGAAAGTCCTAGATCCCATTATCTCCCAGTTATCCAGGATTCATAGTAAAACTTCCCATTCTTGTTTATTATTAACTCAACTCCGTAATTATCTATTTACTTCCAAATCGCATTAAGATATCGGTTTACAGACGGAAAGATAACACAATACAAGGAATCAGGGCAAGTTGTAACAAAATACCTACGTCACAGAGGTAAAGGAGGGTGGAGGGAACGCCGAGAGGGAAGACATTGTTCAATTGATCACGTATTATTGAGATACTAAGACCGACACATCCGTTCCGTGTCGCGATATCGGTATTTTCAAATATGTTACCGATATTCTCCGTTCCCCGATATCTGTCTCGTTCGGTATTGTAATGTTAATATTATGTATTGGTTTTGAATATAGGCTTAAATGTTTAATGCTTTTTCGTTGTTTTTTGGCAATTAAGGGTTTCGTAATTTAACTTAGTTTACTAGGGTTTTAATAAGGGTAGCTTTGGCAGAGTTTGTAATAAGTTCAATCTTTTATTTAATCCTCTTATAACATTGTTTTTGGATCAAGTCTGCTTATTTAAGGGCATGAATTTTAAATGCCCACTAATAATGTGAAGGCGAAAGTTTGTATGTATATTTGTTACTCTTTCGCGCAAAAACTACTGATATGAAACTTAGTATACAGGTACACTGTGATGGAGTCAGCAGAACCATGTTATCCCTCTTGATTCAAAGTTTGCTCCCTATTCTCACACACATCATCAATTCGTCTCTCCAGACTGGGATGTTTCCTTCATGCTGGCGTAAGGCCTTCATTATCCCTCTTCCTAAAATCCCCACCCCTACTTTATCAAATCATTTCAGACCGATATCCATTCTCCCCTTCCTTTCTAAAATCCTGGAAGCAGTTGCTCTCAAACAGTTTTCATCCTTTGTGTTTAGAAAGAAACTGCTATCTCCTTTCCAATCAGGTTTTCGACCTGGCCACAGTACAGCCACAGCCTTGCTTAAAGTAACAGAAGACGTCAGGAATGGCCTGGAGAACTCGAAGTTAACGGTGTTGGTTTTAATAGATTTCTCCAATGCTTTTAACACCGTTGATCACGACATCCTTTTGGCTATCTTGTCTCAAATTGGGGTCTCTTCATCGGCCCGGGACTGGTTTTCATCATATCTTCGTGAACGTCGGCAAGCGGTTCGTGCTGATCAGAAATTTTCTGACTGGTGCGATCTGCAAACCGGCGTTCCTCAAGGCGGTATACTCTCTCCACTCTTATTTTCTTTATTTATTAACTCAATTACAGCTATTCTCAAATGCTCTTTCCATCTGTATGCTGATGACCTGCAGCTCTACGCACAAACTGACATTAAGAACCTCGATGACTGTATCTCACTACTAAATTCTGACCTTTTGGCTATTGGTGATTGGTCTAAGAGATTTGGGGTCAATGTCAATGTCAGTAAATGTCAGGCTATCCTTATTGGTAGTTCTTACTTTTTACGGAGTTTGGACACCAGCCGACTACAACCGCTTATTTTCAGCAATACTGTCGTCCCACTCTCGCCTCATGTCAAAGACCTAGGTTTATACATTGACGATAGGCTGAGCTGGAATAAGCAGATTGCTTAGGTTAGCCAGAAAGTCACCTTCACGCTGCGTTCTCTCTATAGATTTAAAAATTTCCTTCCGTCAAGCACAAAAACTACTCTGGTTCAATCACTTGTGTTACCGATAATTGACTATGCCGATGTTTGCTACTCTGATCTATCCCAGGAACTTCTAAACAAATTGGATCGACTTCTCAACAACTGCATTCGTTTCATATTTGGCCTTCGTAAATACGATCATATTTCTTCCTTCCGTTCTCAGCTTAAATGGCTGCCTATCCGTCACCGGAGATCCCTCAGATCCCTCAGCACACTCTTCACCATCATGAACGATCCTTGTGCTCCTGAATATTTAAAACAATATTTCAAGGTGTTGGGCAGTTCTCATAGTCTTGACCTTCGTGCTTCCAAAAATATGCTTCTCCATATTCCTTCTCATCGTACTGGCTTTATGTCCAATTCTTTCGTTGTCTCCACCATTAAACTCTGGAATTTGCTTCCCCTTGACATCAAAAAAGCTGAAAGTAAATTTTCCTTCAAGCGCAAAATTCGGAACTTCTACTTGCAGTCCTCTCAACCTTAGTTTGGTCTTCGTCATAATTACATTTAAAGTTCTCTTTATGATTAATATTTATTATAGTATTTATTAGTCTATAATTTTTAGCGTATATATGTATTTTATTATTTTAATCTACTTATTTATTCTAGTTGTTATTTGTTTATTATGCAAACCTACCACATGTTGTTTTTTTTTTTAACCCAAAGGTTGACTGGTAGAGAATGCCTTGTTGCATTAAGTCCGCCTATGTACCACCACTGTACATGAAGCTTAAATAAATAAATAAATACACTACGTCCTGGAATAGCATATAGTATACTTTTGTCCTAGGATATGTTCCTTTAGGGTCCCCGCTGTCATTTACTGTAGATCTTTGGCAGTCGTTACGGATAGTCGGAAGCCAGTAAATCTGACTCCAGTCTTGCCATGAAGTACCGTGTTACCCTAGTTAATTGATTGCGGAGGTCTGGTAGGCAGCCGCTCCTCGTAAAATACTGGTATTTAGCTAAATCCGGCTTGACTGGAAGCCGACCCCAATATAGTTGGGAAAGGCTAGGTAGATCGGATAGGAGGAAACTCGGTATGTTAAGATGGTCACCCATCCACAGACCAACCTTGGCAAGCGTAGCTTAACCTTAAGATCGACCCATGCGGCTGTTATTATGTAGCCCACGAGCTCCTCATGTTTGTTTATATTAAGTGCTGTCAATATTAAAGCTATCTTTTAAAATTAAATGGCTTTTGTTAGACCGATGTCTAATAAGTCAGCTAGTTAGCCATATAATTAGAAAGTTGTCGACAAAACTGAACAAAGAGATTTATAAGCAAAGCCTGAAAGTACTGAAACTTGTGTGTAAATAATACATTTATCTATTACAAGTCCCTTAAGTGGAGTCGAAGTTACGTTAAGTCTAAGACGACCTTGTCGGCTGCTAATCCTAGAATAGATTAGTAGAAGTTGTATTAATGTTTGATTCCGTTGCTCTGTATTATAAAAAGTTTTATTTTAAACTAACAACCCGACCCAAGTTTGCAACTTGTTATAAAGTCTTTGAAATTCTTGGATTTGCTCTACTAAGAATCGCCAAACTTAAGGCTGGGCAGGGCACATTGCTCGTAGAACAGATGTTCGTTGGGTCAAATGGTTGGAAGGCCTGTCACAAGATGGACCGATGGCCTGGGGAGAGTTGTGGGCGTCACAGGACCTATGCTTATGCTTGAGAAGCTTATGTCCAACAGTGGAGGTCTTTCGGCTGAAATGATGATGATGATAACGATGTACTGTAAACCAAAATCCTTCCTTGTGAATCAATCTGTGTGTTGACAAACACCGCTTGGTTATCTGTTTAATAGTTTTTGATTTCATCGTGAACAGACTGAAAGACGCGGTTTGGGGTTTTGTTGTTGTGTAGAAAGTTAAACATTAGCATTATAGGCCTTGTAAATGTTCCCACTGTTGGGACTCAGGTCTCCTCTCTAGGAGAGGAAATGGGCCATAAACCACCACGCGGGCCCAGTGCGGATTGGTGGATGTCACATGTCTTTATTTAAACATATTAACTTACAATACAGAAAAGCATAAAACACTCAATTGAAAACCATCAAATCACTATCATTCAATAAAAACCACCCAAATTCCCACATTTCATCCTCAGTCTCATTCAAATCAATATTCGACTGCAACTTATCAATAAATTGAACCGTGACAAACGTTTCGGAAGGGCGGGAAAAAAGGGTCCTGACCACTTTAAGAAAATCACATAATTGAAGAACAGTAAACGGTGCGTAAAGGAGGCGACCCTTCGAAATAATTCTCCACGAAGAATGTTCGTGCCTTTTGCCGGATGTCAAATAGCGCCCATGGGCCATATATCATACGCGGTTAGGGGGCGGAAGCGCTATGAAAAATGAGTTGGACATTCAGTTTTGTATGTCAGTCTTTGTCAGCTTTTAGATGTTAACATAAATTGAAGTGATGCAGGAATGAATTAAAACTTGTTTTTTTTTTCAAAACTTCACCAATTTTTGTTAATAGCCTCCTTATACAACTTACATATGGCTGTTTAACATGTTTCTACTAAGAATATAACACTTCTTTTAACCAAACAGAAGTAATATGTTTAAGTGAACATAAGGAAGTCGAGACTTCAAAATATTTTATTCATCGTTTTTCGCACTTACCTAAATTCAATATTTTACGGTTATTACCTATATACTTAGGCGTCTATACCAATGTACTTGAATCTAACATTAATATTAATATCTTTATGTAGCAAACATATATGATGTCACATATTTCTTCACACGAAATATCAGTAATTTTATATTGGGTGTATCCTGTAGTTCCTTAATTCTGTTTAAGATACAAAAAACGTAAATAAATAAATAAAAAATGTTTTTATTTTACTACATGGGCACTTATGTAATATTGTTTTAAAGATCTAAATATGACAGAACTGTTGCTATAAAGGACAATTCCCACTATCCCCAACGCTTTTAAGAATATTTTTAAAAGAATTTTCAAGCAGCTAAAAATCCCTAGTACTTGTGTTAGGAGTGTCGGGTCCTCAAAGGGGTTCTACAAAAGAATTAAGAAAGTGAGCACCTCTTTTATCGACTTTTTCGTTTACACCCTTTTGCAATAGTTTGTCAGAAATATACAGACTACTGTAAGTTGTTTCCAATAATAAAATACTCGTAGATAGATAGTATCTTTATGATAGTGGGTATAAACAAAGTCGTTTAGTTAATTACAACTACGTATTGATGTGCGGTGACCCGACTTACGAGTAGTAGTACGTTTCTTCAAATATAAATCCAGGCGTTTCATTTTGTGTGAGTTATTTCTTCATCTCTTTATAAACGGTGAAGAAAAACATCACGGGGCACTGGCATGTCCTAAAACTAAAATTTGCCACCAACCTGCATTGAGCCTGCGTGGTGGATTACGACCCATTCTATTAAGAATCGCTAAACTTAAGGCAGGGCTGGGCACGTTGCTCGTAGAACAGATGTTCGTTGAGTCAAATGGTTGGAAGGCCGGGACAAGATGGACCGATGACCTGGGGAGAGTCGCGGGAATGGGATTGTTCAACCTGCATTGAGCCTGCGTGGTGGATTACGACCCATTCCTTCTAGGGTGGGGCCATGAGTTTCAGAAATTAGGACATTATAAGTTAATTATGCTATGATATTTATGCCTAATAAAAAATAACTTTGAAATTTCCATTCACAGTCAAATTGCGTAAGTTTAACTAACACGTGTCGTAAACGCCGAAAACTGTTTCCTATTAAGTAATTGAAAATACTCGGAGTAGTCAATTTCTCAACGTCAACTAGTAACAGTTGTGTCTAAGCAATACATTCATCTATCCACTGGTTAATGTTTGCGCTTGCAAATTGTGTCAGAACGACCCATTATATCCTGATGGCGAAGTGTCAAACTACCAACTACCGTTCATCCATGAGAAATAGGACATCCTGACGCATCCAGCATCCAATCTTGTATTGGATAATGCATCTGTCTGCTAGATCATACGGGTATCTTTATCAGTGACGGTCCTTAGACCCGATGGGGCGAGGTCGAATCAATTGAGTCCAATTGAACGATGCTCAGAGAATATCGTTTGTCGCGTAGTCGGGAATGTTCGTGGCATATTATTAACTTGATAGAAGTCTCTTGTTGAATATTAGAAATTAGTAGTGTCAAATAAATTGGCGCTTGTTGGTGTTATTAAATATTTTATCAATTGAGCGTTGAGTTCGGTATTTGTTAGGCCATTGAACTTTGAATGTGTGCGTTGTCCTTTTTAATGTCTAAGTAAAATATTTTGATAAAGAGCAATAATCCTTTAATGAGTTCCTATCATCCCTTTTGCAAGGAATGTTTTTTTTTAATTCTTGATAAGCTTGCGTTTGACCACTATCTCACTTGATGGTAAGCGATAATGTGGCCGACGATGGAGCACGCTTGCCTAAAAGTAACCTATTCACTCTAGGTTATAAAATGACTCTTTTTTTTCCTCGACCTAAGCACTGATGCAATCTTACAAGACGTAACAAAGCGTACCATTGATACTATGATGTCACTAATGATGTGACTAAATGACTCTAGAAGTTCATTAAAGGAATGGCAATGGGAGACAAACTCGGTAAATAAAAACATACTTCACATCAATGACGGTTATCAATAAGAATTTCACATTAAGTCACCAAGTAAGTAAATGAAGAGGAAAATCATAAAATCATATTATACGTTGACCTTTTATGATTTGACCTATGACGACTTCCTCTTCTCATACATAATTTATTATAAATAACACTTAACATCAACTACACGTAGATAATAAATTTTAAATAAGTGTCCCACTCTTACCTTTTATCCTTTCTAAAAACTTTTTCAAGATAAATTTTTGATTTGAATAAATGGCAATTTTACTTTACCTTAACGGGGTTTTTTTTTGTATATAGTCATTTAATCTTCATGCAACCAAATGTACCAAGATGGACTTCAAAAAACACGCGGATTTTTTTTTAATAATACACTAGTGCTCTCGCAGTCAATGCGATCCAACGTGATAGTAAGCTGTGATGCAATACTTAATGGTATCGCGTTTGTAGGTTATTTAAAATACTGAAGCAAAAAAAATGGCTACCTACATATTTTATTATAGTTTGAGTAACCGAAGCTTTTAAGCTTTTTTAATTAAACTGTTAACGTTATAACTTTTAAAATTTATACCACAATAAAGTAGCGGCCTAAACATTCTTGAATATAACTTAGCATACTCATTACCGCAGTAAGTATTTATCGATCTAGTACTTCCACATACACCCGGAGCATGTGGAATGGGTTGCAAAAGACTACCGTACGAATATACAGTTGTAACATTAAAAACAAAAATTAGTTTGATCAGAATAACGAGCAGAATCAATAAAACCACTTTTTAATCATCATCTGCCTAGCCTTTTCCAAACTATATTGGGGTCGGCTTCCAGTCAAGCCGGATTTAGCTGAATTTCAGTATTTTACGAGGAGCGGCTTCCTACCAGACCTCCACAATCCATAAGCTGGGGTAGCACGGTACGTCCTGGTAAGTCAGATTTACTGGCTTCTGACTATCCGTAACGATTGCCAAAGATCTACAAATGACAGCCGGGACCTACGGCTTAACATGATTTCCGAGGCCCGAAGAAAACTCGGGATATTAAGATGTTTACCCATCCACAGACCAACCGAGGCAAGCGTTGTTTAACCTTTCGATCCGTGCAGATCTAAGATCGACCAGTGCAGCTGTTATTATCTAGCCACGAGCTCTTTAGTTAAATATAAAATAAAACCACTTTTTAATATAAGTCACATTTTTCAAAAAATCTTCATTAAAAATTTTGCCTTGTCTATTTGTTGACAAATCAAGCCATCACATGCATAAATCTGCGTAAATATGTAGGTAAACAAACACAAATGGTTGTCGTCCAATTTAGATTTTCTCATAAACGGGATAATAATCATACTTATTTCGAAGCAGATACGAATCTTAAACATACTAAAATAGCACATACGACTTTCAATTTTTTTTTAATGTTTTTTATTCTCTCAGAATTAGGTCAATTAAAAATCATAGCTACAACCTAGGGATCTTTAAGTCAAGAGTGAATAGGTTACTTCTAAGCAATCGTCGACCACATCATCGCTGTCCATCAGGTGAGATAGTGGTCAAGCGCGATCCTATCAATAATAAGAAAAAAATTAGGGAGTCTGAGGTTTTGCGCATTTAACGTTACACATTGTATGTAAACGGTACCCCAGATAGCAACAACGGTAGCTTAGGATTAAATTAACTTAAAACCACTCATCACTAAGCTGTTTTGGTTATTAATAATTCAATTTATAATACAGTAAAGGACTAAGCTAGGTTCCTCGTGCTGGCTTCGAGCGGGCTATTGTGAGAGCTTAGTTGAGCTCTCGGGTTTATATTATTTGGGGCTGGAAACTAAATCATTATACTGTATCTAAAAACAACAGAAAATTACGTCGGTAATTTTAATGTCCACAGTAATTTTCTGTTTTAGAATGTTTAGTTTTGTAGCACTCTTACACACCTTTGTATTTGTAGCACCCGTCTCTCCTCCTATTTTGTTTAAAAATAACAATATATGATGAACAAACATCGATCTGTATTTTTGTTCCGGCAAATCTTTGAAACGGCTAGACAGATTTTGACTTTTACTGGTAGATGGCTGATGTTCCAAGGAGTAACTTTTTTTTTTTTAATTATATAAACTAGTGCTTGACTGCGATCCCACCTGATGGTAAGCAGTGATGCAATCTTAGATGGTGAGGCGCACTAGTTTATTAAGAGCCTATTCACTCTAGCCTTGAAGACACCCAAATTAAACTTAGGCTAAAAACAGAATTACGTTTAAGGAGTTAGGTAAAATCCTGACTATCTAGCACTGTGTCGTTTTAGGAGTCAGTTGCAGAATTTTCACAAGATCTTATGAATTAAAAATCGTTTTTTGTGTGCCTTTTTAGCTCACCACTGTTCGTGAGCCCCGGCTACTGTACCGAATGAGGCCACTGGACCCACCATGCAACAATAAAGTTAACTGAGAAATGTGGACTGCGATTGTCACAGAGTTGTGGTGTGTGCGCCGGTATAATGTAGCTCACTGAGAATTGTGATCTGCGACTATTGGTGATTTGTTTTGTAGCCCATCGGTAGCCCAGTGTGCGCCCGTACAGTGAGAATTGTAGCTGGCAACCCTAACGTCGCTTCTACGGTAGGGTTGCCAGCTAAGTTGAGTGACACAAATAGGCTACAGCCGTGTGGGTAAAAGTTGTGCGATAGAACACTATCGCAATTTTATACTTAACATCTTTCGTGACATACTTTATATTGTTCTCGACTAACGTTTATAGACTATGGGAAGGGGTTTGGATGTGATTTTTATTTTAAAAAGTTCTATACTTAATTCATGAGTATGTTGTGACTCTCTGGTTAGTCTCGCAATTGCTGAATGTAGGTCAGATCTGGATGATGTAGTAAATAACTTTTTTTAATATTCAATAAATTAGAAGTGTTTTTTAACTGTCTGGTTTGTCTTTCGATTGCTGACTGTTGTTGATTTGTATTGTAGCCCAGCGGTAGCCCAGTGTGCGCCCGTACAGTGAGAATTGTAGCCCGCTTCCACGGTAGGGTTGCCAGCTAAGTTGAGTGACACAAATAGGCTAGTGCCGTGTGGGTAGAAGTTGTGACTGTTCTATCGCAATTTTATACTTAACATCTTTCGTGACACACTTATTATTGTTCTCGACTAACGTTTACGCAGAGACTACAAGAGTTTTAGAAGTTACTTGGGATACTCAATGTGAGTGCGGTGCTTCTGTTTAAAACATGAGCCTCATGTTGGAGTACCCCAAGTGCCTAAACACCTGCACTTTGGAAGATTTAATGAGTGCCACCGATGCTGCAATTAACGTAGCTACCTACTGGGCCCATACAATTTAACGAGTTACCTTCGATTCGAAAAGAGAAAGAGGTTACTTTGATTTTAAGAAGTTCAACACTTAATTAAGGAGTATTTTTTAAGTGTCTGGTTGGTCTCGAGATTGCTGATATGGTCAAGCCCTATAGCAAGTTTCATTGAAATCTGTGCAGCCGTTCGAGCGTGAAGAAGTAACAAACATTCTCACTAACAAACTTTCTTTATAATTTAATTAGTGTAATGTTCTTTTTTCATGTTAATTTAAAAAGTTTACGATTATTTTAATTCATGACTGAAAGGTAGGCTGAAAGTTTTTTCCTGCCGCAGTAAAGTGGTACAATTATTACGCTATTATTTTAAAGCTTTGTACTTAAATGGACTGTTTAATGGTTTTCAATTTCTATGTTAATTATTAAACCACTTAACTATTATTTTTAGGATAAGTTGAACACAAAAGTACTTATAGTAAAAGTAGCTCATATTTTTCTTTCTTACTTTCTTTTTTTTTTTGGGTAAGTATGAACATGCAAACAGCGTAGAGGACCAAGCCCATGTCGACGGCGCGTTACTCGTATGTTCCACGCGCACCTCAAAGACCTGTCAGTAGGTAACATTGACGGACCCTGCTTAAAACTGATGCTTGCTAGGACTGTAACATTGCTCGAAAGAGTTACCGTGGCCCTAGAATGCAAAGACTAACTGATTTTTCAGTTACTTTTTGCGTTCTGAGTTGAAGGTGGTTTTAACAGAGGCCATAAAAGCGGTACAATGATTGCACATTTACTTCAAAGCAGAGTGCTTAAATGACCTTTTTAATTGTTTTTCATTTCTATGTTAATTTTGTAGCCACTTAACTATTGTTTTTAGAATAAGTTCAACACAAAAGCAATGCACGGGCTATGCACATGCAAGCAATAGCATAAACTACTACTAAGACTAAGTCAGGATTAGGACTTAGTCTTGACTAAGCCTGGGTCGACGGCGGTCATGTTCTACGCGCGCCTCAAAGAGCTGTCAGTAACTTTGACGGGGCATGCTAGGACCGATGCCTGCCAGGTTTGCGGAGAATCGATAGAGATGCGGTCTTCCTGAAACGCAAAGGACAACTGAGAAGAAAGAAAAACTCTTTATTTGCAAGGAACAGTGGTCAATTTACAAACATAAAAATAACAGCAAGAAATATGCGTCACCTCCGTGCAAAACGGCCGAACACCCAGCCTAATGCTGTAAGCACACATATAGTGCGACTAGTCCACAGCGCTGGTTCTCAGCGTGGGCACAACAAAAACACAAGTACTTTTCAGTCATTAAAAGTCTGTCACTCCGTCTAACCCTACCTAGAGCGGAAGCAGTCATTTGATGATTTACGACTGAAAAAAAAAACAGATAAAAAAAAAGTATAAGCACAATACAAAGAAACAACGCTAATAAAATAAAGTCAGGTTTCAGACAGCGAAAATTTATCTCGAAACGGAATACATTTTACAATCGGGATCGGTAACAGAATTCGTTTACATTCTTCTTTTACACCCGATGCAAGTTCATTGGATTAATTGGTTGTGGTCTTCGCTTTAGGGGTTCTATTTGTGAACGGGTCTGGGCTGGTGCCTTTATATTTTGTTTATTTTTACGAGTACTTATATTGTTTCTGTGTCATACCACCCTATTGGTATGACACAGAAACAATATAAGTTTGAGTATCCTTCCTTACGTTAATGTTTGGGAGTCGCGCTGCGGTATGCACGCGCTTGCGGACGGCGAGCAATAGATAGCTCATCGTCCGATAAACACTTAGCCTGAATTGTTGATAGGATCTACCAGTGCTGAGGGATTGTTTGAAAGAGTTACCGCAGCACTGGAACGCAAAGGGGAACTGTAGGAACACAGGTAGGTTTTAGTCAGTAAAAGTGTGACATTCCCTTCGCTACAGCCAGAGCAGGAGGAGATGATGGTTTCCCACAAAAAATAAAACCTCATTGTTTGTATCAAAATATTTGGCGTGACGATAAAACTAAAATTTTTACCTAAATTCCAAAGCTCTCAAAGATTTAGAATAAAAACCAACCAATACTAATTACGTCAGTGAATATCCAACGTAGTTACTCAGATACCCGCGAAACGAGACACAATAGTAAAACAATAACAGCGCGGTCTCATAGGACCGGTTGGGGATTCAAACGTTAAAGAGAAACTTTATTGGCACAGTTAGTAAGAGAATCGTCAAAAAATATCTTTTCATCTTTAACTTTCTTACTATTCTTTAATCTGCTCAAAGTACGTCTTATCTCCTTGAAGATTTAAAAAAAGATTTTTATATTGGTTTAGTTGCTACGACGGAAAATCTACATTTCAATATTTTGTTCATATTTTTTTAGAAGTACCTAACCTTGGATAGGCTTTTTTGGTCTTTACTTGAAAACTCCCAAGTTGTGGTAGTTTTTGATGAAACCTACTCGTGTGCTGAAAAATGAACTGAAAATAATTTGGGACTGTTATAGTTACTCGGATAGTTACTATAATAATAATTGATAAAAAAGTAATACCTATTAGAAAAGGAAAGATTTTTATTTTTTTTTGCAACAAACAAATGCCAGTAGAATGTTAATTTAATAACTGCGTGACTTATCCTTCCTAACTATATATATATCCTACTACTATTATAAAGGCGAAAGTTTGTAAGTATGGATGTATGTATGGATGTTTGTTACTCTTTCACGCAAAAACGGCTGGGCCGATTTGGTTGAAATTTGGTATGTAGATAGGTTATACCCTGGACATATAGGCTACTTTTTATCCCGGTCAACAGGAAAAAAAAAGAAACGTAATCTTATTTATTCTTGGATTTTGTTATTTTTACTATAGGCTGCTTTTTATCAACACACCACGCGGGCGACGCCGCGGGCGGAAGCTAGTAATATTATAAATGTGAAAGTGTTGATGTTTGTTACTTAATCACGCAAAAACGGTTGAACGGATTTGTATGAAATTTGGCATGCATATGCCCTTTAACATGGAAAAGAACATAGGCTACCTTTTATCCCGATTCTTTTTTGTTAAACTTATGTGTTCCCAACTTAGCAAGACCCAATACTGAAGTCCTCGCAGACGAAGTCGCGGGTAGAAGCTAGTACTATAATATATCGTCTACTCTTACACAGAAAAAACAACTGGCAGAAGCTAATATTAAACAAATAACCTCTCTAAAACCAGTTGCCCCACTACCACCATACCAAATAATTCTTTCAGAGATTACAGAGCTAAATGCAGAGGCACCTATTCCGTTTGGCACCATTCCACATTCATTCATCATCTTATTTCACGTCAGATCCAATACTAATCCCGATACATACATAGACCAAACGAATTAAAGGCCTATTACACCACACGTTTTTACGAACGGTCTTAGTCTACGTCGCGTAGTCTACCTAATAAGGGTAAAACGGTCTTCGACACACGGATTCGCTGCACGGATTCGCCGCACGGATCGATCTTCTAGGTTAAGCAACGCTTGCCATGGTTGGTCAGTGGATGAGTGACCATCTTAACATAACGAGTTTCCTCCGTGCCCTTTCTGAGACACGGAGGAAACGAGGCACGTTAAGCCGTAGGTCCCGGCTGTCATTTGCAGATCTTTGGCAGTCGTTACGGATAGTCAAATGCTAGTAAATCTGACTCCAGTCTTGCCATGAAGTACCGTGTTACCCCAGTTAATGGGTTGTGGAGGTCTGGTAAGCTGCCGCTCCTCGTAAAATACTGGTATTCAGCTAAATCCGGCTTGACTGGAAGCCGAGCCCAATATAGTTGGGAAAAGGCTAGGCAGATGATGATGATGCTAGTCCGGTATAATTTCTTTTATCCGTTTTTACCTTACGTATTCTAACTTATTTGAAGTTGTCGTTTTGTCACCATCTTAAGCAGACCCCTTTTGAATTTATTGGTTTTATGGATTATATTTAGTTACAGAGCTACCGACCCCAATATAGTTGGGAAAAGGATAGGTAGATGATAATGATGATGATCTTCGACGGGGCTCGATGTATCGAGTAGTGTAATAGGCTCTCTACAGTGAATGGCATACAATAGGTAACTCCAGGGGCATGACATAGTAACCGGCCAACGATTTTAACAATGTCTTTCCGCCTGGTTTACTCACCAATGAAACCCGCCGACAAGTAATAATGTACGGTTGACTGACATAAAAGTGTTCCTTTACTTATATTTCCGACTTTTTTATCTATAGAAGACTAGCTGCTTTTAGTGGCTTCGTTCGCGTTTAAGAAGATTTTTTTCATACAAACTTTGGACCCCCGTTTTTTAACTTTAGAGAATGAATTTTGGAAAATCATATCTTAGTGCTCGCCTACGTCATAAAAAGAAGTCTTGTGCAAAATTTGCAGGTTCTTAGTCCCAGTAGTTTTGTGTGTATGTTGATGTTAATCATTCAGTTTCTCATTTTACATATATAGATTAGCTACTGCCATCTGCTCGCGTAATACTTAGTAGGTTTTTTTCAGACTAACTATGCCCCTGTTAGAGAATTTCGAAAAATATCAGTAATTCAGGACAAACCATTTTATAACTATAGATAATATCGGGAGATAACCCGTGTGATCTTCATATTTCAAGCTTGATTTTATTGAAAAACTATAATATATTTCATATTTGCTTATTTTAGTAATGGATTGCAGGGTTCATTTCATACGATGAAAGAATTCAGAGCGAAACCATTGTTGGAGATCGGCTTATTGGAAAAATATTATTCCGTTCCCATTGTAGTTTATTAATTTTCAAGATCAAAGGACCTGTTGTGTTTCTGGCTGAAAATAGATGTTTCTTTGCCTTTGGCGAGATCTGTTACAAAGATATTAGAGTAACGATGATAGAAAACAATTTCGTGTACTTAAATAGATTTTTTTTTAGATGGGATATCATCAGAATAACTTCTCCCGCTTTTGGGCGGAGCCATGGCCTCATCTCTGTAGATGGGTGGTTAATCGCAAAACTCATCGTTGAGTTTATCTCATTGTGGTTTTGGCTCCGACTTACGAGTAGGTAGGTCGTGGGTTCAAAGCCAGGATATTACTTTGCTATTACTACTGCTCTCAAAACAGTGAAAGCAAAACATTATGAAGAATATGAGTTTGTCTTTCTCCATGTAGGCTCTGCGAAGTCGGCTGTCTGTAACCCCTATGATCGAAAAGTTCCTGTTAAAGGAATCATGGCTAGTTATAACGGCCGCAACTGAAGTTTAGTCAGGAGTAAGGCCTGTATCTTCTTCCAGTGCCTTTGACCTACCTACTATCCTTATGTGTACTGAGGCAGACTTTATGCCTAAAGGCATTTTCTACCAGTCAAAGCTTTAGGTGATGCAGAGGCATGATAGCCCGTAGTTCAGTCAGTACACAGACCCCAGTAAGCTCAGAACTCATCAGTCCAATTCGTCCGTAGGAAAACGGACGCGCAGTAGCGTTTAGCATAAATTGATGTTCTCAAACAATGTAAGCAGTAGGTGAGCGGGTGAAGTGAGTTCCACGTTTCTCCAAGTTAGATTACGGTTTATTGTGCCTTCGATCAGACTGTCGATAAACTAGTCTTTGTTGTTTCTGGGACAAATATACATGCGGGCTAAAGTTGGACATGGCTATGGAGATTCCGTGGAAAACGTCTAAAATAGAAACTTATAATGTAACGAATTTGTTCTGTTGCGATTTGAAGCGATATGTCGTCGAAACAACAGTACCTAATAATAAATAGCTAATCAATTTCATGTTTTTTGCACTAGTGCGGAAATATGAAAAATGCTGCAGTTTCTCCACTTGTAACAAAATATTTAATTCGTATACTGTGCACATATTATCTGCTGGTTAAATCAGAGGAATATTAGTCTTTCAAAATTATTTAGCGCTTAATTTTCTGTTGAGAAAAATCAGTCAGTAAGAGCCGATTTTTAAGTCGAGAAATAATCCGTCAGTCAAAAAACATAAACTTTGACATGACTGTACAAAAGCGTAAAACCTCATCTTTTATTCCTCAGACAAAACTTGTTTGATAAAACTCACTCTTAAACCCGCTAAGTAAAAATCCTTTCCGATACAATCAACCCAATCCAGTATAAGTTTCAAGTAATTTTCTTTTAATCACAGAAAAGAGCAATGGCGTCGAAATTACGTTGCCAGCTAAAGAATCAATTGAAACATGTGGACCAATAAGTGTTAACCGGGACCGATACCTTCGGCTATTGTTGCTAGACCGCCCACTCTGGGCCTGACGTGGACTGAATCACAAGTAAGTCTGGTCCTACTGTAGGAACTCACTCTTGTAGGAGACAATTTTTCTTTTTATATATTGAACTAATTTTTTGCGTGGAACCC
This sequence comes from Mythimna separata, assembly GCA_030763345.1. Classification (NCBI taxonomy): domain Eukaryota; kingdom Metazoa; phylum Arthropoda; class Insecta; order Lepidoptera; family Noctuidae; genus Mythimna; species Mythimna separata. The sequence continues at coordinate 18,388,190 of CM061171.1, read as the reverse complement.
GAATGAGGCACACGTGGGAGTGCCCCAAGTGCCCAAACACCTGCATTTTGGAGGATTTAATGAGTGCCAACGATGCTGCAATTAGCGTGGCTAGGTACCTACTGGGCCCAAACAATCTAAAGAGTTTACCTTCGATTCGAAAGAAGAAGACCCGAATTCTTTGATTCTTTTTTGTACACAATAAACATAACATAATACACGGCGATATGGCAGTTCATGTATATGCAAGCTTAATTTCAAAATGAGTTTTCTTCCAGCAAACCTAATTATACCCTAAACCCTAACCCTACCCTTATTACTTGTCTAAAATAACTTTTAATTCTTTTTATTTCAATTTCTTTTGGTTGATAGTTTCAAGGTAGGTATTTCTCCAGTCTACCACACTAGATATATTACGAGTACACCTACTTATCATTACCATCATTACCTTACAGAAATCTACATGTTGAATATAAATATGTTGATCATGCATTATCTAGGTTTGGGAAATATTTGCTTTCGCAAAACTACAGTAACCAAATTCTGATTACTACAACATTTTTAAATCCCAAAACACTGTCAAAACGACGACAAATTAAAAAGAAAAAAAAAAACAACAGATTAAAATTCTGTCACAAAGACCTCTTTAAAATCGTTACGCTTACCCAGTAATGAGTCCGCCGTATTATAATGCTTTTAATTTATTCCATTTACGCGGGCAAAGGAGGAAAATTCACAAACGAAGTGTACAATGCCGAGTCATCATGCAAATCAGAACCATTACCATCGGTTTTAAAACCAAACAGACGACTATCTAACCTTCATCATCATCACCATTTTGATGTTCACTACTGGACATAGGCCTCCTCCAAGCGTCACCATAATGACCGGTCCTCTGCGTTTCGCATCCGATGGCATCTCGCGACCCTCACCAGTCATCGGTCCACCTTGTAGGGCCTTCCAACGCTGCGTCTCGCAGTACGTGATCGCCACTCCAGAACCTTTCGTCCCTATCGCCCATCTGTTTTACAAGCCCTACCCGCTGCCACTATCTAGCCTTTTTTTCAAGTGTGGAATCATCAGAATGATTTCTCCCGCTCTTAGGCGTGTCAGATTTTTACTGAGTAAACTCCACCCCATTTCTTCGTTGTCTTCGACCTGGGGTCACGAGTTTTCTTTCGGAATCCAATCCATGGCCCCAGAGGTTTCGACCCTGCTGGGCCCGTACAGTTTGCTGACATCTCCTTGAGGAGCGCGTGGATCAGAACACCCCGTTGACGTCTTAGGCTCGGTCCGGGTTATTACAGGACTGCCGGACGGCAAGCTACCTAGTGCTCGCCGCCCGCAAGCTCTAACATCTCACATCTGCATCTAACCTTGGAAACCTGTTTACTATCTAACCTTGGAAACCTAAAATTAAAAAAGAAAACCAGAGGTAGGAGCAATAACATTTCTTTCAAATCTAGCTGTAATGGAACTAACCAATTTGAAGCCAACTCTCGGATAGCTTTTAGCAAGAGCTAAATTTTTGTTTTTATTTCCAGCTCGATTTATGTACCGGTAAAAAGAAAACTGCTGGGGATTTGCTTCTTGGATTCGGTTTGCTGGTTTAATATTATATTTTCTTGAGACACCTTGGCTTTTAATTCATGAATCCCCGACCGGTCTCATAGGACCGCGCTGTTATTGTCTTACTATTGTGTCTCTTTTCGCGCGTATTGATAGGTTAAAACATAACATACAAGTTTATCTGTCAATGTCAGTTTAAAGTCAATGCAAGATAGTATTTACTTCTTCTATGCTTTATTGCTTTTAGTTTCAAATTTAGACTTTACTTAGTTCAGTTCTTTATTATTATATTAGCTGCTGCCAGCGGCTTCACCCGCGTGATAGTAGAAAATTAGCCTAAGGGAACATTATCTCCGGTTAAGGAGTATCCTATCTGCTATTGTAAGATATGGTCTACCTGTGTACCAAGTTTCATCGAAATCCGTTCTATAGTTTTTGCGTGAAAGAGTTACAAACATCTTTACATATAAACTTTCGCGTTTATAATATTAGTTAGATCTTCGTTGTTGTTAGTTTAATTATGTTGGGTAATCTAGATTTATAAAATAAAATAGTAGATTATTGCATCGAGCACAAAGTAATTTATTATTGCACCGAGTGCCTGATTTAGAGCCCGAGCGTTAGCGAGGGCTATAATCTAATAGGCACGAGGGCAATATTAAATTACTTAAGGCGAGGTGCATAACCTGCTTTTCTTTCAACTATTACCTATAGGAATAGTAGATAAAAGAAACTCATATCAAACAGTTAAAATAGAAGTTTCTATAACACTGTCGGCTTCATTTAGAATGTTTTCCGGCGTTAATGTGTCGCTAGATGATTCCATTTTAATTCGAAGCCGAAGCACTCAAAATCAGATAGTATCACACTTTATCGTTTCCAAAAATATTCTCAAAAATTGATCAACAAAGTTCCCGCCAAATCACTTTTTTAAATTTCTTTCATTTTTAAATCAGAGTTAGCAGCAATCATTTTTTAAATTTGGAACAAGTAGGATAGAAACAAATAATACGAACGTAAAAAAAATATTGATATCGGCTGGCTGAATAGAGCTAACCCATTGAGATTGGCGCCTTAAGGTGCGATTAAAAAAAAAAACTGTGCAATAATGAAATTTCATACATTTTTATTGCTCTAGAGCAATAAAGACTCGCTTTGTACTGAGTTTTTAGTGTGATTATGATGAAATTAAAGCATAGTTGGAAGAAAACCTTTTTATTGTTTGTAAAATCTTTTTTTTTCATTTCCTCATTATTCCCCTTTTAATAAACAAAAGCAAATATTTCTCGTTAAAATAACATTACACGTTCGTTAAGATCCCCCCAGGTAAAATATAACGACGGAAAGAATCGTGCGTAAGTAACATTCTTAATTAATATTCACGGGACAAGCGTGGAAATTAAAAATTTTATAGTACGATTAACATTACAAGTGGGAAAATTGTTATGTGCCTTTAAATACTTGGCATTACCGTTTTGTTAAGATATTAATCGAACCATAAGGAACTGGGATTTAAGTACGTGTTTAAAAGTTTATTAAGGAAACTTGAATTTATGTTAAGTTTTCTAGGGATGTGTTGGAATAAAATAGTATCCGAAACCGTATCCGAAATCGATATAAAATTTTAAGGGCCTATTTCACCACCTATGATTAAGTTTCGAGTATCTTACTTGGCAGATAATTTTATACAAATTCTGTCACATTTTTGAATTTATTCAGTGAGTAGTGCCTACTCGGACATTGTGAAACAGGCCCTAAGTCTAAATGTCAGGTTACGACAGATTATTGTTTGTTTTGAAAACTGGTCAAACAAGTGATAATCTAGACTAGAAATAAAAGTCAAATCTGGCTACTTGTAGGTATTTTAGTTTTATATTTTCTAATTCTAAAAACTGTAACTTATGTATGTAATAGTGTAATCGTATCCGAAACCGGCAGGTGGAGTGGGCTGGCCACGATGCACGAATGCACCTGGACAAATGGGTGTGAACTGTCACTCACTGAACTGGCCTTCCTTGACACTTTCGAAACCGTCGAGATCGGCCACGGCGAATGTGGTCTGACTTTCGGATTATATTCGCGGGGCAAATTTGGCTAGAGGTCGTCTCAGACAGAGAGGTTTGGATGGAGAATGGGGAGGCCTTTGTCCAGCAGGGGAGCACAAAATAAACTTAAAAAAATATCCGTATTCGGATTCGAGTTTACATATCCATAACATCCCTGTTTTATTCTACAAAACTCGTTTATTAATGCTTTGTTTTGTGTTCGATTATGTTTGACAGTCTTTTGAGGATTTTCTGGTTCGTTCGGCACGTTGCTGTAGGGGTCTGGTTTTCCGGTTGGCACTGACGTATTCTTTGGGGTTGTTTTTGGTAAATGGAAAATGCAGGTTTCCGCCGTTTTCTATCAGCTTATTAAGCGAACTCGAGGTACATTTCCTTATAACCAACCGTTCTTAGGTGATTATGACTTTATTACGCATATTTCTCTAGATATTTTGTGAATATTATATAGGTTTCTGTTAAAAGAAAATTTAGAAGAAAGACAATAGTTTATTTGCTATTTTCCATGAACCTTTCGTAACGTGCTTGTATAAAAAAAATATAATTATAGAAACTTTGCATGTTTATTCGCGATTCTGAATGACGAACACTTTCTTCAAAAACTATAAGGTTTTTAAAAAAAAAATACACATATTTGCTAGAACACATTTGGTGAAATATTCGAATCAATGAAGTAAAGCTTTCTGGCGTTATTTCAATTTTTTCGCGCTCTTGTCTGCCTCTTCGTCAAACATTATTCGATTGCGTTGGAGGAAACAACAAGCTTTTAAACAATTGCTCACATTGCTCACGTTGTCGATAGACAAGTGAGGAAGGATCCTCTTAACAAGACAGCGGCTGCACTCATTCTGTTGTTTAGAAGAATAAAGAAAGAAAGATTCGCTTTAATCCCACAAATCCCGTAGAAAACCGATTTCAATTCGAATAAGTTATATATGAAATTGAAACTATCTATCTAGTTATTTTGGGATCTTTCGGTGGTGATGACCGCTCAACATTCTTTTATTTATGAATCTTCCAAAGTAGAGCTTATACTTCTTTCGCAATATTATGATTAGGCATTTGAACAAATCTTTGTTATTGTTCGTTCAACAGATTTTGAATTTTATTGCGTTGGTGACATGATAAATGTTGGCTGTAGTTAATAATTGGTATTGTAACCACTTTTTTGCTTTTAATGCCATCCATATGCCCACGGAATAGAAGTCAAAAACGGTTGAACGGACAGTAAAAAGATTTGTTTAACTGTTTAATATTATTACGAATAGAGTGTAACAGTTTATTTTGCACAGAATACTTAGACTGGACTAGCATGATCCATAAGCCTTTGAAGCAGCATTTGACGGCAATTTGCAAATGCTTTGGACCTAATTTGGCCAACAATTGTCAGTAAACGGTAGAATGAGCCTGTCTTGCCATGAAGTACCGTGTTACCCCAGTTAATGGGTTGTGAAGGTCTGGTAGGCAGCCGTTCCTCGTAAAATACTGGTATTCAGTTAAATCTGGTTCGATTGGAAGCCGACCCCAATATAGTTGGGAAAAGGTTAGGTAGATGACTTAGACTAGCATGATCCATAAGCCTTTGAAGCAGCATTTGACGGCAATTTTACAAATGCTTTGGACCTAATTTGGCCAACAATTGTCAGTAAACGGTAGAATGGTCCTCGTCAGACACGGTCGGACGTTCAATTAGTTTACAAAAGCTACAATAAATCCTGAGTGATCTGTCAATGAACTAAGTAGTTCGAACTGCAGGCATTGTGTGCAGGAATCTGAAGATAAGTGATGCATCATCCAATTGTGTGTTTTGATTGCTTTGGAGATGGAAAGTTACTTCGTCATCGTCATTTTATTTGAGAGATTTTTGAAAAGTAGGTACCGGATACTTGATTTTTCTAACCATCTTTGCATCAACACTTGCCACAAATATCGGTATTGCAGGATTGTTCGAAAGAGTTACTATGACAATATGATAGTATGGCAACTAAAGCTGGCTTTAACTCACTACAAATCTGCCATTCTTTCTCGCTTCATGGTTGGAGCTTAGAGAGCAGGAGCAGTTATTTAATGAAGTCCTACCAAAAAGAAGGTACTGTTTTAAGGCCTGTTGTGTACACCGTGTTGGAGTGTTGTAAAGAGCCCCTCCGACTAGAGAACTATCGTGACTGGAAACTACGTTATACGATTATGTAGTTGATTTCGGGCTACTGTGTGTTCTCATCGCGCGAAGCACCTTGAAACTGGATTTTGAATTTTGCTTTGCGATGCCCGCTAGTGCTATAGGGAATTTCTAAAAAGGGAAACCGTGATTCTGGCCTGGTGAGGGCAACTGTTGGCATAAAGGTGGGGTTTAGTCAGTAAAAGTGTGACGCTGAAAGATCTGTCCCACTCCACCCCAGAGAAAAAGAAGTCATTAGATTATTTCCCACTCCCAAAAAAAAGCCGATCGCGCCATACAGTTTTAACTTCGTTCAATTTCAAGACAATTCATGCGAATAACATACAACGTTCATAGTCCAACACACAAATGACCAAATGGTTATTGGTTATTGCCCATAGCAATAACACCTAAGTAACGACCATATTGCTCTGCGTTTACGTCAACTAATATAAACCAATTGAGGGTCGGCTCCTGGCACAGCAATAAACAGCAGGCGACCTGCTGATGGCATCGGCCTCAGAAACTGATAAAGAAATCCGTGATTCTAGACTGGTAAGGGTAAATAAAGGAGCATAGGTAGATTTTAGTCACTAAACATGTGACACGCCCTCCCACTCCGCTCTAGAGCGGGAAAAGTCGTTTGATAACCTCTCACCTTTCAAAAAAAAAGCCAGACGCTACACATAGTTTCAGTTTCATTCAAGACAATTCATGCGAATAACATACAAACGTTCATAGTCCAACACACAAATGACCAGATGGTTATTGGTTATTGCCCATAGCAATAACACCTAAGTAACGGCCATATTGCTCTGCGTTTACGTCAACTAATATAAACCAATTGAGGGTCGGCTCCTGGCACAGCAATAAACAGCAGGCGACTGCTGATGGCATCGGCCTCAGAAATTGGAGCTCATTAAATTTCATCAAGGAATGATAATATCTTTGTTGTAACAATCGATTCTGTTGTGTTGGGTTTAATAAGGTAGATTGCTGACAAAATAGGGTTCAGGGTTCTGTACCCTAAAAGGGTTTTTTTATTGTTATAAACTAGTGCCTGACTGCGTTCTCACCTGACGGTAAGCAATGATGCAATCGTCGATGGTGAGCCGCACTAGTTTATTAAGAGCCTATTCACTCTAGCCTTGAAGACACCCAAATTATAATCGCACGGGAAAACCGCAGCAGGCAAATTGTTCCAGTCCTTCCATGTACGCGGTATAAACGACGAGGCGAAACGCTTAGTCCGAACCGTAGAGACTCGCCGTACGACGGTTTGTCCGATGGAATCCTTATTTGATCACTTAGTTGACGGTCTGTCTGTTTGTCAATTTTATTTTAGGTGGAAAATCTTCCAATGACATTGCTACCAAAATATAGGAACTATTCAAAATATAGGGCACCATACCTCAAAAGGAAAAAATGGTACCCTTATAGGATCACTTTGTTGTCCGTCTGTCTGTCTGTCACTTTTATTTTAGGTGGGAAATTATCTTATGAATTCTCCCGCTCTTGTGCGGAGCAGGAGATATTGTCAGACTTTTACTAACTACAACCCACTCCAGTTCCTTCTTTGCCTTCGTTCCAGAGTCTTGGAGTTAACTTTCACATAACCCATGGCATGGCATGTACATAATAGGTACTTGGTCTGAGAGTTTTACCAAGAAATATAAACAAGTATTTTTTGTTTGTCTACGTGAATAAAAACGTCAGACGATACAATGCATTGAAATTTTGCTTGACGTCAGTTCTCGGTAAAAAGTGTAGGTACCTATTAGTTTTTTTTTTATCTAGAAGTGACATCAGAAACGTCTACTCTTGAAATTTGTGGCTTTTATCATTGTTATTTTTTATTGATTTGATAAAGCAAAAAGTACGTCCGTGTAAATATGTATCGTTTTTTTTTTAAATCGAAATGTGGGCATAAATATTTTTTTTTTATAATCCAAGAAACTTCAATTTATAAAGTGAGAGAAAAGATGACTGTCGCCCCGAAGCTTCTATAAGAAAGAATAATCTTTATACATAAATTAAGGAACCTATTTTGATGTAATTTGGTAGAAAGGTGGCTATTTACGTGTAAAAGGACTTAAGGTACATCCTATTCCGCAAAGTAAACAGTTTAGACTTGGTAATCGCGGTCCCCGCCTTCCTTACGTGGGTTTATTCCGTCAGAAAACACTAAATTAAATAAATACAGGTCGCATTTAAATTAAATGAACTAATAACCCTTATTTATCAAATCGTTTTACCGCCTTAGAAATAACTAGAAGAATATAATTTATGCGTAATAGCCATCAATTACGATATTCTTTTGTTTTCCCTTTAATCAGATAAACTGAGCTCATAAAATGTCAGTAGCAAAACTCACAACAATAAAATATTAAACGATTTAATGAAAACCAAAATGTCTTCAAACGAGTTCCGTTTGACATGCTCGTCGTTTCATCAAATACCCTTTCAATTTATTTGTTCAATTCCAAAATAAACTTCGACACAATTTAATGTCAAAACATTGAGCATGATATTCCAAAAATCATAACGAAGTATCTTGAACAGGGACGTATTTAGACGAACATTTCACAATTGAACGATGAAATGAGTGAAATATTTGAAATGTCAAATACCAATGTCAATTTTATACAATATTTTAATTACACATGTTAACAACTGCAAAAGGGACATTGTCAGACGGCCAGGCTCGAATTTATAGCCAGCATTTCATACTCACGCATGGAATGTGAAAGACATATGCTCTACTAATGGTCTAATTCACGAGCCCAATACGACTAAATAGACCGATCTAACTGAATGAGCTACCAATATAGAACGCCATTAGTTTCAATCAGAACGGTATGTAACTGCGGTCGCATAAATTATTTATTATCATCCCATTCAATTGTTTAGTGACGTTTATATTGATAGAGTAATCGAAGCTAGTCTACACTGACAGCCAGTGATGTAGACGTCATTAGTAGTTACTTTCAATTAATTGGAATATAGTTTCTGTTTGCGAATATATCCGCTTAGTTGTCACCGTGTTAACTAGATTTATGTCCTCTATCTCAGGAGAAATATTTCATTAGTTAATTGCCTGGCATGATGTAGGAATTTAGATGCATTTTGTGGCTGATGTCGAGTGATTAATATCGATCGTTTGATTATGTCGGCGCCTTCGCATTAGCGCGGCGCATGTAGCATTTGTAATATGAAAATGCTTTTCTTGTACAGAAACGTGCCGTCTTGACATGTATTAATCTTTCTTGTAGTTAAGAATCTTCGCTTAAAATTCACATTAAAGCTGATCTAAAGAAAATCAGCTACTTACGTCAGCAAATATGACAAACATTTCATATGTAAAGTCAGCTGTAACATCATAAATAGGTCCCCATTAAAAATACACCGACGTGAACTAATTGCTTCGCGAGTTTTTGTGCCCATAGTGTTCAAAAATAACTGTCAAAACGATGTCATTACACTCATAAATAATGTTAAAATGTGCGTTATAATTGGTACAGAGTTCGTCTCTGGAATTTTTTATGGCGTTCCCGCCAAAATCATTAATCTCGCGCACTCTGTATATCTAGCGAACGGTACAGTCAGATTTAATATACCGACAGTTACCATTTTCATTTATTATTTTAATATGGTTTTCATTTAACTGCAGATTCCTGTAAAATGAGAGATATATGTAATGTTAAATGGGACAATTTTGAATATGTCGAAATACTTGGTGTTTCATTATCTAAAGTATTCTCTGAAAATAATACCGTATTTCCTTCTCTCTTTCTGAACCTTTTACACTAGACCGACGCGCGAAACCCACGTAGGTCACGCCTTCGGGTCGACGATGAAGTACCTGGGACTCGTCCTCGACAGCCGGTGGACTTTCGAGGAGCATTTCCGACGTTTGGCCCCCAAACTGGACAGGACTAGTGCCGCTCTGAAGCGGCTCCTGCCCAACCTAGGGGGTCCAGACGCCCCCTGCCGGAGGCTCTACGCGGGGATCGTTCGGTCCATGGCCCTTTACGGGGCGCCAGTTTGGGCGCCATCGCTAGGTAAGCGACCAGCGGCCAAACTGAACGCTTGCCAGAGGGTCATGGCCATCCGGATGGTGCGGGGATACCGCACGATCTCCCGCGAAGCGGCGAGCCTCCTTGCTGGCCTGCCACCGTGGGATTTGGAGGCAACAGTCCTTGCACGCATGCACGATTTGCGCGTGGAGATGCAACGCCGGGGCGAAACTCCGCTGCCACGACAAGTCGCGGTATGGCGGACAGAGTTCCGGCGGGATCTCAGGGTGGCATGGCGACTGCGACTGTCGCAACCCAGTGCTGGGCATGCCGTCATTGCGGCGGTAAGTCCCCTCTTTGAGGAGTGGTTGGAAAGAGGTCACGGCGTCCTCTCGTTCCGTATGACGCAGGTCCTCACCGGACACGGTAAGTTCGGGAGGTTCCTGCATCGGATCAAGGAGGAAAGGACGCCCGGGTGTCGCCACTGTGTGGACCGCCCGGAGGACACGGTGGAGCACACGGTAGAGGTGTGCCCCGCTTGGGCGGAGCACCGCCGTGTCCTTGTGGAGGCTATCGGCGGCGGTGACCTCTCGCGCCGGGCCCTGGTAGAGGCCATGGTCCGGAGCGAGGAGGGGTGGCAGGCAGTCGCCTCCTTCTGCGAAGCAGTAATGTTAGCGAAGGAGGCTGCCGACCGCGTGAGGCAACGGAACTCACGCCGCCGCCGCCGAGATCCCGATCCCGATTTCCGACCACCGTAGGCGCGGGCTCGCGGATAGCGAGCGCTGGGTAGCTCGCCGTCCGGCAGTCTGGTAATAATCTGGACCGAGCCTAGTCGTCGACGGCGCGTTCTGTTCCACGCGCGCCTCAAGGAGATGTCAGCAAACTGTAGGGGCCCGGTAGGGCCGAAGCCTCTAGGGAACACGGTATCCGAAAGGTTGTCACCGTGTCCCCCAGATCGATGGTAACGAAGGAACGGGGTAGGGGTTTAGTCAGTAAGAGTCTGACACGCCCTCCCGCTCCGCCCAAGAGTGGGAGAAGTCATTCTGATGATTCCCCTACCGGAAAAAAAAAAAAAAAAAAAAAAAAAACGTAGGTCACGCCTGATTTGCCTTTTCTGTGCCTTTTTTTTTAGGCGTTTACCAGTCATATAACTTTTTCTGCCCTGGATGGAACGAGAGTGAGCGTCAGGCTTTTATTAAGGAAAATTCTCTCTTTTTTAGGTAGGAAATCGTTAATATAACTTCTCCCGCAATGGGTGCAGCGGGAGGGCATGCCACACTTTTACTGATTAACCAAAACCCACTCCTGTGTTCCTTTCCAGGGCCCAGAGCTTCGCTTGCGTACAACTCAAAACCGTCGTCAAATTCCACTGTGATTATTTAAGGGCTCTTTGCTTTCCAATCCCGCAGTCCTTTTCTACTGTATCTTCTGTATTTGTTTCATTTACAAGTATGTATACATATGTTCAACTCAATCAGCTTCCAACACAAGACAATCTCCATCTTAATCGTCCCAACTCAACTTGTTAACACTACAATAATATAATCATGTAGTCAAAACGATTACACTGGAGCAGTTTGTCGCGCCGTGATTGATAGCAGCGGTAATTAATTCTCATCAGATAAGTTGACAGTTGCGACAAAGCCTGGCTTGATTACCGGGAGCTTTATTATAACTACATTAAATCCGGTTATGCTGTGTTCGTTAAAGAATGGTGACTCGTCTTTTTCAAGTGCATTTTTTTGAATGGTGAGGTATGGTTTAAAAGCTTGTTGATTCATATAACGCAATGTTAGATAAAGAAGCAACGCGAACACAGATAAATAACTAGTTTCAGACAACAAGCTTTTTTAAAAGTGGGAAATCATCCTTATGACTTCTCCTGCTCGGGACCGAGAGGACGTGTCAGACTTCTCCCATTTTCGTACCCAAGAGGGTACTTAGTTCTTTTTAATATCTTTAAGCATCTGCCATGTGTTCCCTCCACAACACCCTTGGTTGACTCGCAGAGAATCCCAAAAGCATTAAGTTGTTGTTTGTACCATTGTGTTGCTTGAAGTTTTAAATAAATACTTAATCAACTTAAAGTAGATTCGACAGTTTATTATAAACTACAACGTATCGTCTAAATAGTGTTGTGAGTCTGAACACATTTGGAACATAATCGACTTTGTTTTGGATATGTTCGACTGTTTAGTATTGGTAATGCTCATTGGTTTGTTTTATCTCTTCCGGCCAATCTGGTCTTGTAATTGTGTACGAGAATATTCTACTCGTGTAATTTTCAATAGTAATATTCTCATTGATACTCGAAATGGAAATGGCAGAGAATATCAGCCCTTTATGAAGATCATCGTAAGCTATTGTGCAGAAATTAGTTTTTCAGATTACAGCGAGTCATCAGGTCTATCAGGTTTTTTTTTGGAAGGGGAATCATCAGAATGACTTCTCCCGCTCTTGGGCGGAGTGGGAGGGCGTGTCAGACTCTTACTGACTAAACCCCACCGCGTTCCTTCGTTGCCTTCGATCTGGGGGAGGTCAATCAGGTGCCAGAAGCTCACCAACTTACTGTTTGTAAAATAGTTTTTTTTAATTCTGGCAAATTATAAATCCTCTAGTTAAGCAAGTGGACATGTGTTCCAAATCCAACACGTTTAAAATAGTTGATCCAAATGTTCAAAGCTAACGGATGTGGCTGACAAACGCAGATCTTCTGTCGTGGTATTGTGGCCGGACTTGGGAATAAGGCACCTGACCTACATTGTAATACTACAATAGATTTCAAGTATTGTTCAACAACTGAAAAAAAGAGGTATTTTTGTAACTGTTGTAGTAACTGCTCTATTAAGGAGCTCGTGGCTAGATAATAACAGCCGCAAAAGTCGATTTTCAAGGTTAAGCAACGCTTGCCAAGGTTAGTTTGTGGATGGGTGACCATCTTAACATAACGAGTTTCTTCCGTGCCTCGGAAAACACGTTAAGCCGTAGGTCCCGGCTGTCATTTGTAGATCTTTGGCAGTCGTTTCGGATATTCAGAAGCCAGTTAATCTGACTCCAGTCTTGCCATGAAGTACCGTGTTACCCCAGTTAATGGGTTGTGGAGGTCTGGTAGGCAGCCGCTCCTTGTAAAATACTGGTATTCAGCTGAATCCGGCTTGATTGGAAGCCGACCCCAATATAGTTGGGAAAAAGGCTATTCAGATGAGTAACTGCTCTATTAAGGATATTTTCTTTAACTTCAAAGATATTTTGTTATATTTACATAATTACCAGATCTTTTAGAATCCCTTCTAAGAACCATTTAAAGGTTACACGTCTTCACCCACGTCTGGTTTCTAAATACGTTACTTACCTATAGTGTAGTATACTTAGTATAATTGTATATGTTACGTACAAATGTTCTTCAGAGAAATAATTAGTTAAATATTGTAAGCAGTATGTTCCGGTTCACAATCTTTCGACAGTTTACAATCTTGCGAGATAGATTAATATCTAATTGTATTTACAATATTACGGTGACAAATGCAAGGTTCGTAGGAGCTGGCGTTATCAGTTTCTACCTACCCCATTAGAACAGGCTTTAGTTTATGCTTCTTTCTAGTTTATATTATGGTAAAACGACATCAGTAATAGACTCGTGCTTAACCGCAATCTCACCTAAAAGTAAGCAACGATGTGGTTGACGATGGAATACTTACCTATTCACTCTTGACTTAAAGATCTCTAGGTTGTAGCTATCAGGAAACCTACGACTCCGGTAGAAAATTTCATTTCTTAGCTGTACGCACAATGTGTTCCCAAAAACGGTTGGTGAACTTCTAGATTACTTTTTTGTTTCAGTTGTGTACAAGGATTGTATTTCAAGGTTAGCATAACAGAATCCGATACCAGCGACCCTCACTAGTTTATCGGTCTCTCGGTGCTCGGCTTTCCAACGCTACGTCTTCCAATACCTACGTGGTTGCTACTCCAGAACCTTTCGTCCCCATCGACCGTCTGTACGATGGATGCGAGACGCACAGGACCGGTCGTTGTGGCGACGCTTGGGAGAGGCATAGGAAGTCTTTTGACTGAAATGATGATGATGATGAGATTTCTTAATTACTTAAGTGTTTTGGTTGTTTACAAAGATTGTATTTCAAGGTCAGAATAACAGAATCGTCGCCAATATCTTTTAAAATTACCTAATCAAATGACAGTTTAATAAATTTCATCCTAACTTCGTCCCTGACATACATCTCTACTAATTTCGTATATTATGCACTATCAAAATTGTTTGTTCAAACAAACTTGTGTGGTTTCCAAAGGTTATTTGAAGAATACGAAAAGAAAAAAGTAATTTTATTATTCTAGCATCAAATGTCGGAGGTTAGAAGTCAAGGTTAAATTTTAATGCCGTAATTTAGCTAGTTTTTATAAACGGCTACTGACAAATGTCATTAGTTTGTCTAAAAATATTTAGTATATCATCGTATTTGCATGAGAGGTTGTTTGGCGGTCAGGGAAAACAAGTCAGATTGTAATAGTGTCTTGTATGCTTAAAGTGAGATTTACATTAGACCGACGCATTCAGTGACGCCAGAGTTGCATGTAGAACTGCGTCGTGTGGCGTGGGGCTAATGTAGCTCTACCAGTTTAGTTGCCATATAAAATTTATATGCATATCAGATTCTTTTTTTTTGTAACATAGGCTTTAAGTAATTTGTACTTTAACTAATCAAATATAGACATTGTTTTCAACTATTCTAACTATTTATGTAAGAAAAAAAGAAAAACCTTTTATTTGCGGGACAACAACAATGGCTAATTAAAAAAAAAAACTGCATGCCGTGCATTATGTGATATTTTTTTTAAACAATAATTATTTCTTAACTTTTTATCACAATAAGTACAGTAATATTAAGCGAACACATACTTTTTATCCAAAGAGTAGGTATTGGTGGATATTTTTTTTACTTTCATGTGGGCAAATCCGTTTATTCTGCAAACGGTTTTGTTATATAACTAGCAACAAAATCGTATGTTCTGCAAACGGTTTTGTTGCTAGTTATATTAATAAAATCAATAGTCTCATTATGCGGTACTTGAAGGAAAAGGAAAATTCTACACGCCACTGAGATTAAATTTTAAAGTCATAGTAGAATTCACTCTCCAATCTCCATGTTATCATGAAGCTTGATACATGCATTTTCCGAGATTGCAATTTACATTTTTAAAATACCCGATACCCATTATTACCCATATTATGGATACTTTTTAGGTGCAAAGCTTGTCTGTCTTCTTCTTTTTGCCCTTGTCCCATATATTTAAGGGTCGGTGCAACACGTTTTTTCTTCCATTCTGCCCTGTCATCTGTCATCACTAACTTTTCTTTCATATCACTCCTCACACAATCGGATGGATTGTTGATCTTTTCTTTGGCCTCCCTTTGCCTCTCCATCCACCTACACCCACACACATGTATACTCAACACTCCTTTAAAAACATGCTTTTCATCTTTCCTCTGCATATGACAAACGATTTCCTTTCAACTTTTCAGTCACTGGCGCCACTTTAAAACTTCCTCTAATATACTAATTTCTCACTTTATCCATTATCGTCACACCACACATCCATCTAAACATTCGCGTCTCTTTCTCACTTGCAAAGTGTGAATTTGTTCTAAATAAATGTATGGCGAGCGATATTTTTGTGCTATGAACTATATAATGCTATATTTTAGCGTAGTCAGAAATGAGCTTAACTGTTACCTCTGTATGTATATGTGAACAAACAATTCCCAAGTTTTATGATCACCTGGTTAATGTGGCGTTATGTTGTCAGTAAAATAACTACTTAAATTTATTGGACACTGGGCTGTAATGTGCATTGTAAAATATTTCCACATGTCAACATGCGGTTTTGCTGGTTTAGCGATAAAAGCTAATGGAGTTTGTTAAATAAACATCTATAGATAGCCTTGTGAAATCTGTAGCTACACGAAAAAATTAATATTATATGCCGAAAAATTAACATAATATTTTTTTTACAAATAATTCCAAACCAGGTAAGGTATGAAAACTCCGTAACTGTAACCGAAAATACCGGATATCCGAAATAAAAACATATCCTTAACTGTAACCGAAACCTATACATTTAAATGTTTCGGATGATGGTTGAATTTAAATAATAGGTTACGACAGGTTTTTATTGGTTTTAACCCAGCTAAATATCTACCTAAATGATAATCTAGACCAGAAATAAAATACGAATCTTTCTATTTGTGTTTTACTTTATAGCTTTGAAATTATAATATCTGTAACAGAAACTATCCGAAACCTGCGGATAATTCGAAAAAAATCATATCGAATAATATTAAATTTAACGATATGAAATTATTTAACTGTATCCGAAACCGGTACAATATTATTTTTATATTTGAATCCGTATCTAGATCCGAAATTTTATATTTAGAACAACCTCTGCTTCAAACGATCACGATTTTTAGCTACTGTTATTCTTTAATGCTTTTCTAATAAACATAATGTAAAAAAATATAAAATATTTATTTAGTAATTTTATGTATAATTTGTGAACCCAGATTTGTTTACACTGGCAAATGCTCATAAAATGTTTTTTTTTTATAATCTAGGTTAGCACAGCATGCCCCATAAAAATAATTTATAAATGCTAAGATACAAAAGTAATAAAACTAGTGACCCGCCCCAACTTCGCATCGGTTTCTTTTGAAAATCTCTTAGAAGGCTTTTTTTTTTACTAAAAAATGCATGTAGGTATTATACACTTAAAGCTTCCTCATGAAACACTCTTGTCTATTAATGAAAACAGCATGAAAATCCATTCAGTGGTCTTTGAGTTTATCGCCAACAGAGAGACTGCTAAGGTGGGGCACCTTGTTTTATAATTTCTAAAGACCGACACATACGTCGGCCACGCCTTACTTGTTCGTAGAATAACGTCGTGTGGCGTGGATCTAACGTAGCTCTACAAGTCTAGTTGCCATATAAAATGTATGGAGACCTACGCGCCCAGATCGGCGTACGTGGCCCACGTGTGCGCATTGTAGTTTTTAACTTAATAAGCAATTATTCCTCATGCCACTTCTCATCTAATCTTTATAAAAATAGAACATTGTTTTTTCCAAAATTTCGTACCAATTGCTTGTCCAATTTTTTGTATCAAACAAAGATATTAAGACTACAATAAGAACCTCTAATGTTCTCCCATTAATATAAAATGTAAATTAAGAAATTTTCCCGTTAAAATTATGCGGGGCTCTGTTTTTAGGGTTCCGTCACCAAAGGGTAAAACGGGACTTTATTAGTAAGATTCCGCTGTCCGTCCGTCTGTCTGTCGATCTGTCTGTCTCTCACCAGGCTGTATCCCATGAAGAGTGATAACTAGAGAGTTGCAATTTTCACAGATGATATGTTTCTGTTGCCGCTACTACAAACACCTACCTACTAAAATATTTAAGTGGGGCTCCCATACAACAAACGTGTTATTTTTTTCGATTTTATGTTACTTTCCGGTAGCAAAAAATATCTTCGAGCCCTTCGAAGCATTTCGGAGCCCTTCGTTCACAAGGCCGATTCGCACTTAGCCAGTTTTTTACGAATTATCATTCATGACAGAGTTTGATCCGACAATAGAACTTTCCTGAAGAATTAAACCGCTTGAAAGTCTTCTGTTTACTAAGCGTTATGAAATCAATGATCTTACTAATTAAATTCTCTCGAGCTTCGCGTTAAATTCCTGCTTTTATAAAAATCCCCTTCTTTTTCCTTTTTTTTTTTGTTGGATTTGCTAGAGAAATTGTTTGTTTTGAGAAGCTGTGAAAACAAGCTAAGCTTAACGTTTTTTTGAACACTTTTAAAAGGGTGTTTAGTGTATTATTTTTATCTATATTATTATTATAAATCTGAAGAGTTTGTTCGAGCGCGCTAATCTCAGGAACTACTGGTCCGATTTGAAAAAATATTTTAGTGTTAGAGAGCCTATTTATCGAGGAAGGCTATATTAGGGTAAAACCGGGATAGATGCCCCACTTTTCGAAAGTGTTTCATTATTTGAATACCAAACATGTTTGCATAGAAAGTCCCTGTAATATAGTTAGTTCAATCATTTATAGAGCTTTAGAAACTGTATTTATGTACCTAACCATTACTGGTTTTGCAAAAATTAAATTCTTGCGAAACACCTTTTTTGGGGATAAATGCCTACCTATATGGATAGATGCCTCACTATGAAATCGCTTAGGAGGATAGATGCCTGTGATGCGGGATAGATGCCTTTTTAAATAATCAACAAGAATACGTAATCACAATGTAATGTTTATTGATTATCTTCATGTGTAGGTAATACAAAATGCTTATACATATTTTTATTTATGCATCTCTATAACAAAAAATACAAAAAAAAAGCTGTTTAAGCGATAACATATTAAAACTATCATAGAATCATCTCAAACGAAACATTCCCATTCTTTTTAATAGCGTAACGCCTTTGTAATGTTCTGAATGGAATCCCTAATTGTCTGGATTGTTCATTGATCCCCCTTTTTTATCCATGTCATTGAAAGCTGACTGTAGCTGCTCTGTTGTCCAAGAAATTACTCGAGCTCGTATTTTTTTTGTATTTTTTATTATTTTTTCCTTTCTTTTGTATTTCCTTGGCATGACTCACCTACAATAAGCAAAATATTATTTAAAATATAATTATCTACAGTCTTTCATTAGGAGTCCTAACCACTACCAATAATTGTTTCTTTTGTTTCTTTTTTTAATTAATTTAATTATATATATTTCATGAATTAGAATATCCATTAGGAAATTCCCGAAATATTCACGACTATGACTTATAAATACTTTGATAGGGCTCTTGCAGTATAGAGGGATAGAAGCCCCTAAAGTCAACTATCCCTTGTAAACTCGGGGCAACTATCCTTTTCACTAGGGATAGATGCCTCTTAATATTTTATAAATAAAACAAATGCAAATATCAGTGATTGACTCTTAAATGTGTTCTCAAAGAACCAATGTATTAAAACAATTCAAATAAAATGTAATCATTTAACTGTTTATAAAGATATGGAATAGTGAATATTTACGTTTGAAATTTTGAAGCGTTCTTCGCATCTGCTGCGAATGTAATTCGACACACAAGCGAGAAAAGTCCGTCTAGCACAGCAACTCGCACGTTACGGATGCAGGGGATGCATGTGGCACGTATGTAAACAATGAATTTGCTGTTCCGTTCTCTGGTAGTTGAGTTTTTAGAAACGAGGCATCTATCCTAGCGCGGCATCTATCCCGGTTTTACCCTATCACGCTAAGGGTCTCAGCACACATATGGGATCGGAAAGGGATCGTAACCGTATCGCCTTTCGCCTCGCTGTCAACCAGGCGTCAACCTACCGTATGCACGTAACGAAAGCGTATCAGCAGCGCCTGTACGTCAACTCGGCTACGGCTAGGCGATACCGCGCTTACGCCTCGCCGCCCCCTGGCTGACCTGGTTGGCACCAGATCAGTTTGAATCCAAACGTTAAGTGTAGCGCACGGTTATGTCTTGGTTTACAATACGTGAGTTGGCTATCATAGCCATAGCACTTGATGAAGAGGAAAAAGAAAATAGCAAGAAAGAAAGAAAAAGAAGGCAAGTCGCGGGAGGGGAAAGGGGAAAGGGTGGACGAAGAGATGTGAGCTCGGGTACGGAGAGACGTAAGCGCGGGGACGGAGAAACGTAAGCGCGGGGACGATGAGCCGTAAGCGCGGGAATTCAAGTTCGGAGCCTGTTCCGAGGCGAGGCGATTACGTTATTATTCCGATTAGTGTGCGTTGCAGTAGGGAGTTTATTACAAACCATTCTGAACGGCTCGAGGCGATACGGTGACGATCCCTTTCCGATCCCATATGTGTGCTGAGACCTTAAGACTAAACTAACTCTATACGCGGGCGAAGCCGCTGGCAGAAGCTAGTATAACATAAACTAGTGCTTAACTGTGATCCCGCATGATTTTTCCGTTATAATGATAACGCCATAGCATAGCATAGCATCAGCCTTATAATGTTCCCACTGCTGGGACTCAAGCCTCCTCTCTAGGAGAGGGAATAGGCCGTAATCCACGACTTGGGCCCAGTACGGATTGGATTACATCAACAATCATAGTTTTCAAAAAGAGGTGTGTTTGATGAAATCATTACCGAAATAAACTGTTAAAATGTACTGATACGATGTCATAATCACACATAACGGATTCCAGTTTTTGAGCAATGGATCCGGTATGCGGATCGTGACACACCCATACAAAGGATGACATAAACTCACTTCTAAATGTACAGTCGAGCCGTTTATATCTACGGTAATTTTCAAACTAAAAGATAATTATTTTTGAAGCTCTGAGGAGATTACTAGAAAAATTATTTATTATTTGTATTTAATCACTTAAAAATATTATTATTTATTTTATTTATTAAATGCTTTATGCACATAGACGTATAGAGGGGGACTTAACAGCTTTTCCATACATTTTGACGAGATATACGAACATAAATGTAGGGAACAGGTGATTATTTTTTCTCGATTTCAGGTTTGGTCCCATAATAAAAGTTGTTCATTATGATGAGTAAAATGACCCCCCAAGGAGATGTCCGTTAATTATGTTACATGTTGTATATTTAAAAAAAATAAGTTGTGCTCTTTTTAATAACGACGCGACGGCAGAATATTACCTACCGATGAACCTATTTTTGTTGCGACTGTACCTTTAGTGAATACCTTATAGTAGGTGTAGGCTCATTTACATTAGTCGATAACTTGTTTAATATACAGCGTGCTTAAAACCCCGGGAAGCGGCGGTGGTCCCAGTTTCGAAAGATCTTGAAATGCTTCCCGTGTTCCAAGCGTGGGATGTACTAGATGTACCTTACCGTCTTGGTAAACTCGACCATGTGATTTGTTTTATTTTCTGGTGTTTTTTAACGGCTCCACTCAAAATAGGCCTTTTTGTGAACAAATGTTTTGTTTTCAATAACAGCTGTTCAGCCTCTCTCTTGCTTTAGACCACAAAACTAAAATTGTATACTACCGCCTACTCAAATCTGCCTTAAATCGAGGTCCGGGGGCCTAGCCAGATTAACATGGCGCAGCGTCCTTAAAGGGCTTCCATACAAAATTGCAATGCGATGCAATACTATACCTCATCGCAGGTTTCTGGAATGCGATTTCGTGCTTCAAAAGATCCGTTCAGATAACCATATAATGTGCGATGCGAATCAATTCGCAAGTTTTTGTGATGCTTTGTGTGAGGTCGCCGATTTTTACGACACAGTTTTGTGTTTGGGCCCTATAATGAAACGGGACGGCGCCAGACGGTAAGATGTTGCCACATCGTGCAGATATACTGATATGCTTATATGCTAAGGGGCTTTCAAGCCTTTTTTCCCCGCACTATTCACATTTCAAAGAAGTGTCAGCAAAACCATAGTAGATCAGCGGCAACGGGCCGATGCCTGCTTGGGCCACGCATTTCTGAAACTGGAAACTCGTAGTCCTAAAACGCATATGGCAACTGACATTACAACTGTGTCAGTGTGGTTTAAATCAATAAAAAACTGGCAGGGTATGTTAGACTTTTCGCTCCACCGTGGACCGAGAGAAATTATTGGGTGATATCCCACCTCAAAAAATGCCCATACTTGTATGACAGCTTGATTGTTTAATCTCATAAACAAACCTACACTCACAACAGTTCACATCAATTCTTCAAAACAATGAGGCAGTGATCACAGTGAGCCATAACATCCATTACACACAGTTTCACACCCACCGATGTTCAATTGTTTACACCCCCTAACCGTGTCTCCTCATCTGATATGCTAATACACGAAACCATGTTCATCTCGACAGACCTATCCATTTCCTTTCGATACCACGTTCGAAGACAGCCCTTAATACAATGTATGCTCATAAAGGATTAAATTATGCATACGGAAAACAAGCAAGAAGGCACTTTATATGTTGATTGTCAAGGTTGATTTTGGGTTTTTCCTATTTGGTGATACAGGTTAGTGAATAATATTATGGAGATAAAAGGGGTCATAGCTGTCGGGGGTACGTCAGTCATTGAAACTAACTCTTGGTTTCTCCTCTGTAGTATAAAACAAAATCGTTTTCGACGTTAGTCTGTTTGTTCGAAAATTCCTTCTGTTGCTAAAGTCAAAAATTTTAATTTAACATAGCCTTACATAGGCACTTGTCAGTTCCAATTGGTCGTTTCCTATGGAGAAGAATCGGCAAGAAACTTCATGTTACTCTTTAAAAAAAAAAAATTTACCATATTTCCATATTACAGCGTTCAACGGATTTTTAAGCCGTTTCTACTAGTACCTATAACGAGAATTAAACTAGGAAGGTGTTTGTGTATAATCAGCATTTGTGTAAAGCCAGGGTCAGTCACCAGTGCTTTATCTATATTTATTTGCAATCAAGATTGTAAACTTCGATGGTAGAGCTTTTCTCTGTATTCGACTACAAACCGGTTTTGAACTTTAACCCACTATAAAAGTACGAGTATTTGACTCGGACGTAGATTGACTTGCCGATAAAAATTCTTTAAGATTTTTTTTTTAATGGTCTTGAACTTATGATTCATCGCCGCTTCTTTATTTTCGGAAAAAAATATTTGAAATATTTTTGGTTTAAAACATGCTATGGAACTCTACCGAACCGTCATCGTCGCCGAAACAATCGGATATCCGAAATGAAGAAATATCCGAAACCAATATATTTAAGTTTCGGATAGTTCAGATATACACAAAGTCTTAATGACAGTTTACGACAGGCTATTGTCTGTTTGGCGCAGCCAAACAAATGATAGTCATTTTGACAGTTAAATCTTGCAATTTGTATTTTACTTTTATAATTATTTTAAAAATCTATTACTCGTAACCGAAATCCAAACTTGCGTATACGCAACCTACATAATATTATTCCTTTACAGATATATCGGTAATGTACCTACCGGATCCGAAATTACATAATATTATGCATAATAGGACATCTCTAGTTAATCCCACAAAACCGGTTTCTTATATCCAGATCCAAAATTAGAAACCATAACATACCTGCTTTAAAGGTAGAAACAGACCGAGACAAGACTTAAATGAAACCCTGAATTTCCAATTTATTACGTGTTCCACTCGAACAAAGTCCAAATCGAACTGATTACACATGTAGGCAGCGTCACACGACGTCCGGATGTAAATCGCTCACAGCTGTCCCAGGGCAGATTACCTCTGGACTTGATGAGACCCCATAGAGAGGTCACGTCCAAAGCTGACGCACTCCACATGGAGAGTACATCCCTCCTGGGTCAACAGGCCTCTGAGACCATCAAGAGCCGTTCAAATAACTGTTTCATCCCCCCAACGGCCGCGTAAACACTGTCCCCGGGTTAACACAGTAATAATACTCATTATTATGGGGTATCGGAAATATTGCTCATGTTATTTACGATTATTGAGTGTCATAAATGGCCTATTTTACGACACGTGTCGACGATGTCTTGAACGTTTATTGATTCTGACACCCGGCGGATAACGGTTTACGGGCGACGCTCCTCAAATTATTTATTTACGTAGTGCAATGCTAATGTTTAGACTTGTGTAAAGAACAAAGCGTTGCCAACAAAGTGTGGCCCACGAATGTGCAGCGCAACACGTGAATTACGGTCAACCTTCACTCGAGTGGAGCAACAAGTCTCCCTATTCAAAAATAAAGACGCCGAGCTCTGGAATCTCTCAATGGAGTACAATTAAGATTCTCCACGACTGCCGAGTGCCTTCATGGATACAGAGCACACGGCACGGGCACAAGCCTGCAAAACGCAACTGTTTCACAATCGCAATAAATCTCACTTCACACAGCATTGAGCGCCACCACAGTATTTTAAATAAAAATAAACTTTGCCTGGTCAACTACAAACGATTTTAAACCCAACCCTGCAAGTTGTACGACCCAGTTTTCAATAAACCCTGTCGCGTCCTAAACGTTTAACGCTCCTCACGTTACCGGACTTATCGATGCGAAAATGTCATATCGACTTTTAGGAATGCCTTTCCAAATCGAGCTCTAATACTTGGGGAAGAATTTTACAGTGACAAAATGTGGCCGAAAAGTACTCTAGATAAACATTATTGGCGCCTAAGTTCAGTTTCAATGTCACGTTCTCACAATTCCGTTCAAGGATACTTGGATACTTGATTATTATTTATGTCAGACACGAAAAAAGAATTTTAATTCAAAGAAACCTTACAAATATCCTCAATCGTGGGATATTGTTGTGTCTTCCGGGTCACAAAGTTAAACAAATCTAGAAGTTTTACTATTTCGGCGTTCAATTAAAATTCCAGTTTTTTTTTCTGTCTCTTAGAAAGGTCAAATGTTTTTTACATGTTTGATGTTGAAATAAGATTAAAGAAAAGAGGCTACAGTAAAGGGCAAAAAATCTTTGAAAGGAATCTTTTTTCGACCCGAAGATACGCAAAGGGATCTAGAGACGCGATTAATCACCCATTCAAAGAGTTGTGAGAAATATGACATAATGAATACGAAAAAATGATTTATTTGTAACGAATTTACACAGTAGAGCTTTACTTTTTAATATAAGTCGTGGAACTCGTCGACAATAGCCGAGGTAGTCTCCAGTAGCATCCAAAGTTTCAAACAGACTCGTACCACGAACCGTCGCGACGTCGTTGCATCTGACACCAAACTATTCTTACTGTTTTTTTTCTTTTCACTTAAGTATTCTGCGAAGTTTCATTTCGCGCTGAAATCCGGGCTCTACTACGATTGTCCGCTACCGTTTATCCGCTGACATTGATACATTCCGTGCCAGTTTCGAAGTGGGGTTTTTAATCTTGGAACAATGCGAGCAATGTATGACGAGCGGTTGCAAGTACTGGTTTCTTGATCTGCGGTTTGAACAATGGGTTGACGCAAGTGGTAACCAAGAGGCGGAACAATCGACGATTAAAATTGTTTATAAAACGAAGTTCGATATGCCGGTAGTTATCGCCAAGCAAAATGTGCATAAACTGCTCTCGATTGTTTACGGTCGCCATTTGGATCGCTGTTTCTTTATCGCAGTGCCTGTATTGATAAACTCTTTTTGAGGCAAGGAATCGTTTACTAACGCCTCCTGCTCTGCATGGGGCATGAGGAAGTGTCTGACTTTTACTGACAAAAAGCCAACTACGTCCACGGACGCGTGGCTTAATAGACGTGTTTTCTTCATTATACGCTTGGTGTACGCCTGCGTGCTTACATACAAAACTTTGAAATTCTGTCGACGAAGCGGCAGCGTTTTGCCGTCGTGTCGTGGACCGCAGGCCATAGTCTTGTATGTAAGCTTCACGCAGGCGTACACGTAGCGTAAAATGACTAATACGCGTCTATGAAGCTATGCGTCCGTCAGTCCGTGGGACAATAGGCTCAACTCTTTTGAACTGCAGTTTTGGCATGATGATAAAATTAGGAAATCAAAAAAGTTGTTTTTTTATGCTTCTTAATTACCTTGTAGTATAAAAACGAACTAGAAAACGGTTTATGTTGATCGCTCAAATAATATGTTGTTGAGCATATTATATGGCAGTTGTCCAATCATTTAAGCAGGTTCGAATCGAGACGCCAGAAAATATTTAATCCTATCCAGATGTCTTGTTTCGCTATTAATACAGTGCTTTAAAGTTTTTATGATGATACCAAATTAGCATTTCCTGTAGAGTTAGAAATCGCATCTTTTTTTTGTGTATTTTTATAAATTCTGACTCGCACTCCTGGTTAATAAATTTCAGACATTCAGTAGCTGACCTATTTGCCTAATTTTTTTATTTTATTTCTATACTATTTTCTACCAGTGGTTTGGCCTGCGTCCTTATGTAACTCAGTGATAAGGTAGAATTCTATTGGAGAAATATTTAAAAAAAATCCGTCGGGGAGCCGATGTTCTATAAGGATGGCCCTAGTACCGATCCCTGCGGAACACCACACATGACATAGTATTAAGTTTTTTCATTACAAACAAAAATTTTATTCTTGCCTCTTTATAATATCAATATAGACAAGCAACTATCCTCAATTTCGAACGAGTGTTACAAATAATTTAAATTCAAGGTTTTTCTCAACTGCATTTTACATGTATTATGCACTTAAACCTTCCTCATGAGTCACTGTGTGTATTAGTTAAAACTCGTTTGGTAGATTTTGAGTTTAGGTATAGGAAACATTCCAAAGCAGCAAGTAAGGCAGACAGACAGAAGCGGTAGGTGACTTTGCATTTTAAAAATATGTAAGGAAGAGATATATTACAGCACTGGATGATAGCGATATATTTTTTATTCGTTTTTCAGAAATTTAAGATTATATTGTTAGTAGCTGCGTCATGAATGCATAACTAAACTTAAATACAAAACTGGCCAAGTGTGAGCCGGACTTGCATACGGTTCAGCAATAAAATCGATACAAAAAATATGCTGACAAAATAACGTTTCTTGTATGCGAACCCCTTTTAATTTTTAAGTATATACAATTTTTATTAGTTTTTGTTGCAGTAGCAATAGAAATGCACATTTGGTGAAAATTTCAAATAACTATCTCTTACGGTTTATGATATGAAGCCCTTCTAACTTCGCCTTAAAAAGGGAGAAGTCATTGGATGCTTTCACACCTTAAAAAAACCGCTGTCATGTCAGATGGACGTATAGCGAAGTCTTAGTAATAGGATTCCGTTGGTACCCTTTCTGCTACAGAACCCTTAATCCACTCGCTACCCACAAAAACTTTTTAATTCTACCCCGCATCCTAAAACGAAAATGCATAGAGTGCACAAACAAAACAGCCACAGCATTCTATTATGCAAAACCTTAATGATATGTGTTTACCCGCTCCTGCGTTACGACCTATTAGCATATGAGAGGACCGTCCACCTGTTTAGTTCTCGCTAATTCGCTTGTAAGGCAAGCAGCCCGTAAAATTTATTAATTTCCATTATCCACCGACATTGAATGTGGACATTGGATGAGCTTCCCCAGTCTTGCCCGCCGTCATACTAATTTCCTATCAATTTTAGTGGACTTTGCTGCTCGTTCGATCGCGCCAAATTATTTAGTAAGCTGTGGTAATATGTGAAACGGTGTTGGGTAGGTCGTGATTTCGGAGTGTAAATTATTGAGTAGAAAATTGTGAAGAATATTACAAAGGTTGTGGGAATTATTCATGAGAATACGGAGAATAAAGAATATGCATAAAAACATAATGTTTTATCGAATCAGTTTGTTAAAACAATATCAAAATTGGCAGAAAAGTAAACGATGATATGACAATTTTTAACAAATATATCTGGTTCTATCGCGAAGACGCCTTTTTCTCTGGCGGCGAGGATAAATGTACTTTGGCGTCAAAGTTCATACAGGACTTCCCTTACTTTTTAGCAGTTTTACAGCTTTATTACTTGGTTGTTAATGAAGATAATTTAAACCTTTCATATTACTTCAGCTAAAGTGATTTCATTTAGGAAATTAAAAAATTGTATGTATATCTATTTAGATATCGATTCCTAAAAAGTCGCTAATTTATTATACCTGAATTAAACGATGTCGTATACTTTTCAATGTCTTAGAGCTAAGTCCTAAACGCGTTGAAAGTTTTATCATAGAATACGGCTAAGTAAATTTAAGTCTCTTTCCGTTATCTTTTTACTTCTTAACATGCTCAACTTAGTTCTCATTTAACGACTCCTAAAGGGACACCTGGCCATGAAACTGAGCTGCAAAGTTTATGTCCGGGAAAAGTACATAAACTACTTTTTAGCTAGACTAAGTAGAGGGGAGTTTTCCTTGTGATAAGGGGAAATTATTTCACGACTTTTCTTTACGTGGCTTAGTTTGCAAATATCTATGGTAAGTGGCGTAAAAGTATGTTTCTGCAGAAGATTTTTTTTTCCTTTTTTATAAGTCCATTAAATGGTTAAATTATAGGCTTGAGATTGTTATGAAACTGTTTTTTTTTTCAACTAGAATATGATTTTATTTAAAAAATTAAAAACAAAAGCATGTATGTTATTAATAAGTATCTACTTTTGTAAAAAAACATCGAAAACTATCGACATATATGTATATGGACATACTCGTATGTTTAGTTTTGCGTAAGTATGTCAGAACAGTTTTTTTTAGAAATAAGCATTACCTTTGTGTGTATGTGTGTTCGAAGTTTTACGGCTTAAGTTGGGTATGTAAATCATATGAGAGCCATAGCAGTGTAGCATATCAGAGCTCACAACTGCCACGAGTAGTCAAGGAATGCGGTCTCTGTGGCTGAAATCGGCTAGATGGCTTTATCATGTGTGTGTTCATGAAATAATAAACAATTAAATACATAGATTAAACTATTCCATCTTTTTAAGATGGGGAACTATCATAATTATTTCTCCCGTTCTGAGCCGCGTGGAAGGGCGTGCCTGACTATAACTGACTAAAAACTCATTCATGTTCCCTGTTTGCCTTCGTACCAGCTCCCCGGTGTTCTCTTTCGCACAACCCATGGCCCCAGTAGGCTTCGAATCTGCCACTTTTCCTCACTCCGGACCATGGCTTATAGCAGGGTCCAGCGCTAAAGTTCGTTGCTGTCAATCGTCCCTACAAAAACACGGCGGTGCTCCGACCAAGCGAGGCACGCCTCCACCACTATAACCTACTTCATAGGTACTATTTACTTACAAGCTTACACTAAAGCCTTATCACAGAATTAAATCCGTAATTAACAACAGCTAGCAACAACTGCAAGCGCATCGCTCCGACGCGATCAGATCCTCAGTCGTCACTAACTAGCCAATTATTTACGTCAAGATATCCAATCCGCTGAGAACCCATCGCGATGGAAAAATAAATGATCATGTTACAAAGTGTGCAGATTGATAATATTTAGATATTTCTGTTGAGTTCGGTGAAGGAAAACTGCGTGAGGAAATCAGAAATTTAAAGACGTGTGACGTCCACTAACCCGTACTGGGCCGGGCCCGCGTGGTGGACGGCCCATTCTCTCTTAGAAAGGAGACCTAGTTTCTCAACACTGAGAACATTATAAGGCTGATATTCAAAAAGTTAAAAAGCTTGAATCGTAGTCTGGGTAGTAATTCCAGGTTACGAGAATGTTCTAAAGAATCACCGCAGGCTTGGTACCGACGACGCAAAGAGCAACTGGAAAATCACCAGTATTTTTTAAGGTGGGAGATTATGAAAATGACTTCTCCCACTCTGTGTGGAGCGGAGGGCGTGTCAAACTTCTACTGAATAAAACCCACTAGTGTTCTTTCTTTGCCCTAATTCCAGGATTCTGGGGTTTTCTTTCGTCAACCCAGGACTCCAGTAGATTTCAAACTTGTTGGGCGCTACGGGGAAAATCTTGCAGTCATTTGATGATTTCCTACCAAAAAGGAAAAAGAAACCGCCAATAATACCAAGCCCGCCTTCAAAAGAAAAACCAACACTACACAAAATACCGTACCTGTTACTATTTCACCTGTTGGCTGTTACTATATCACAGTTCCGTTGCGATAACATCGCTAAACCGCGCCAAATCGCTTCCTACGCGTCTGAATACCTTAACAACAAGTGTGGGTGTTCGGAAATACGAGTACGGAACCCTAAAAACATTGTTTTAGTTCGTCGACTAGCGTAGTTTGTAAGGAATGAGGTGTGCTAGTGAAAGGGCTGAGAAATGGCACTGTTTTATCAAAGTAGTCGACTTTGTTTGATGCTGAGTGAACTGACAGGGCTTTTGTGCGTGGCTAAAGTGTACTTTTGTTATGAAGTAGCTGTAGATGTTGTAGGTATTCAAAATGAATTATTACATATTATGATCTGATTAGTCACACTGATATTATAAGGGCAAAAGCTGTGTTTGTTACTCTAAGGGCCTGTTTCACAATGTCCGAGTAGGCACTACTCACTGAATAAATTCAAAAATGTGACAGAATTCGTATGAAATTATCTGTCAAGTAAGATACTCGAAACTTAATCATAGGTGGTGAAACAGGCCCTAACACTCAAACGGTTGAATGGATTTATATGAAATTTGGCGCATAAGAGATAAGATACTCTAATACCGCTCGCAGTCGTTAGTTTCATAGAAAAACTAAAAATGTTTGTTTGTAAGAGGTTGTCTTGAAGACCTGAGGGTCTACCACAAGCATTTAGCGCGATCCATTTCATGTACTTAACTGAATTGTTAAAGGTTGTATAGCTCCATCCTATTTTTTCGCTCGCAAGCCGGTCATTTAACTCGTCATGGTAAGGCAACAGATCTAAATACAAAAAAATCTTTCAATGGTTTAAGGATCTACTACTATCACGTATAGTTTTATCGCCATGAATAAAGGCATCAAATGTGCGGAAAAACATATTCAACTTGAGCGAAATTCTAAGCTCCTTTAACTAAATAAATTATAAAAAAAAGTAAGAAGTTATAAAAATAAAATGGATTGGATTAGTCATCATTCCTATTGATGAGATCACGTAACATATGACGTCAAATTGCCTCTATTACGTATCAATCCCTATTTCAAACTGCAGTCGATAGATTGCGGAAGCCGACGCGTCCGGAAAGTGTCCGTTATTTTGATTGCAGTCCGTCTAGTCAAGTCCAGACCGTTACTCCAGATATGTCTGTCCCATATGTCATTTGAGTCCAATACGGCCACATTTTTTTCAAGAGGACTGGACAAAATCTGTCTGGTATAAAGTACATGCCCAATCAATCTGGGAGATGTCTCGTGCTGATAATAATGTCCTATGTTTTTAGATAAGCCCGTAACATAAGGACCCTTGTCGTGTTCGGGTTTTAGGAACTTGTAGTTTCGATTTTCAGACAGACCGCAGACATAATCTCCGGTTTATCAAAAACAAATGCCCACTCAGCCTTCTACCTTTTGAAAAGAAGTGTAGGGCAATATCAGCCTTATTATAAGGAAAAAGAGCTTGTGGCTAATGTAATATCAGCCGGAAGGGTCGACCTCCTAAGTTAAGCAACGGTTATTGAGATCGGTCTTTAGGTGGGTGACCATCATAACATAATTATCTAGATTCCGTCGTGCATCGGAAAGCACGTTAAGGCTTTGGTCCAGGCGTGCATTTGTAGTTCTTAAAAGTCTTTTCGGTCACGCGATTGGTGGAGTTTTGTTTTTGCATTACATATTTGATTTTGACGGCACTCAAAATCAAAATAAAAAATGTTTTATCTTACATAGGCCTACTTGTGGGCGCTTATAAAACGTCAGAAGCTAGTGCAGGGTTCCAATGGGTCGTTTCCTCTGGAGAACTTTCCACTGTTGGGGCAGTGGTTGAATGATTGACTGCTTTTTGAAAAGTTTCAAGTGTGGGGCAACGTCTTAGAACAAAGGGCTCAGTTCACAGCCTAAACCAATATACCTAGGTACATATTTATGGTACAAGGTAGAACTACATTGGGCCTCCATGGGCCATGTACACCGATCTTAGCGCGTCGGTGTCCATACAGTTTATATGGCAACTAGACTTGTAGAGCTACATTACATCCACGCCACATAACGTGGTTCTACATAGAACTCAGGCGTCGCTTACATGTGAGTCGGTCTAGTGTACTGTGTAGTTCCCGCTTTAGGCTGTGAACTTCTTTATAATAAATTCAAAAAATTATTTGTATAAAAATCTGTATAAAAATAAGGCTTATGAATTGCGTACATTACGAATAACTTAATATAGCTATAAACATGTAACCTATAACACATTAAATATTTGATTGAACCCAGATTATACATAGTATCGCATGGAAATTATGTTAGATTTGCTTCTATAACTAACTATATTAAATTGTGAGTGACTGTTACATCGAACTAACATGATTTGTTAAATCGATAAGTTAAGGTTTTCTTTTGTGTAATGTAATTTTTAATGAAACATTACGGTTTTTCTTATTAGTTACTTTGTTGATTGAACATGATTGTGCTGTGTTAGAATTGTTTCTTTTTTGTTTTGTACTTTTATATTTATTTGTAGGTATATAATTTATTGTACGCTAAGTTTAATGTTTGAATCCCCAACCGGTCCTATGAGACCGCGCTGTTAATGTTTTATTATTAGACACAATAGTAAAACATTAACAGCGCGCGTTTCGCGGGTGTATGATAGATTAATGTTACAATTTGAGCCCTAAATTAAACGCATACAATTGGCGGCCTTATCGCATTCTACGATCTATTTCAGGCGACCAGGAAATTAACAGAGATTGCCTAGACACAAAATGCCTAAGGCATTAAGTCCGCCTTTGTACAATGTGCATAAAGCTTTTTAAAATAAAATAAAATAAAATGAAAAACTTGGTGCATTTCAAAACAAGCTAAATGATTAGTGGAAAACAAAGTAGATACCTGCGAAGTGAAGACTAAAATAGATACATAAATACATACATATTATGGGGCCTTAGGTTGAACTAAAGAGAACTCCGGGACCCTGGATTGAAGGCAAAGGGAGGGGTTTTACTCAGTAGAAGTCTGTCACGCCCTTCCGCTTTGCCCAGAACGGGAGAAGTCATATTGATTATTCCCACCTAACAAAAAAAAAATACAAACATACTAAAATAATGATACAGGCAAGAAAACAAGTGACGACTACAATTTACTTTAATTACAGGGACAATATTCCTTCACAAGTCTTTTAAATATAGGAAGTGATCGTATCTATACTAATATTATAAAGAGGAAAGATTTGTACCTATTTTTGTATGTTTGTAATGAATAGGCTCAAAAAGTACTGGGCCGATTTAAAAAATTCTTTCTCCAATAGAATGCTACATTCTTCCAATTTGACATAGGCTACATTTCATTTTGAAAAAAATTAGGGATCCTTGGTAAAATTTGAATAATGTAACCGAAGGTGTAGAAAAATTTCCAAAAATAAATAATTGTCTACCCCGTGCGAAGCCGGGACGGGCTGCTAGTTGTATTATACATGTTTAATGCGTTTGATTATTTGTAGTGATTTATAATTTTAGTTTTAACTCACGTGTAAGTAGATATTCCATAAAAATTTTGGACGGCCGTTTCATTCCCTTAGGGGGTAAATGGAGACTCCTTTCTTATTCTGGGGGAATACT
This sequence comes from Mythimna separata, assembly GCA_030763345.1. Lineage (NCBI taxonomy): Eukaryota > Metazoa > Arthropoda > Insecta > Lepidoptera > Noctuidae > Mythimna > Mythimna separata. Next base: position 18,355,215 of record CM061171.1, on the reverse strand, counting down.
TACCTTAAAAAAAATAGTTTCATCCAGTTTAGTGGGATAGAAATCAAAAATGTTTTAATACTATCAGTGATATAATATGTATTATCACTGATAGTATTAAAGATACGAATCTACTACATATATTTCTTTAATTCCTAACAAAACAAGACATCTACAAATCCCATTTAACTGTACTACATTCTAAACGAATCACTTACTCTAAAATTATCCTGCTTTAGCTCTCTTTTAAACTTGACTCGGCAAATTGCAATATACTTAAGTTGGTACTCGTACAATGTTTACCACCGTTCGATTGACTTCAGTTAGGTGCACAGAGTATGTAGTTACAGAAGGTTAAGTTTATACCAAGAGAAAACATTAATATAGTCCGTCTAATGAAAGCGCGACCTGAGAAAAAGTGGTTAAATCCAAAAATGTTGTATGTGGTATTGGTATATGGTAACTAGTAAGAGAATCATGTTTTGACACTTTGTTTTTTATTTCCTACAATTGCGGCTGAATAATGTTGCTGATTAAATATGTTGTAGGTTTATGCACTATGTCTCTTCCTAAAAATGTGTACGCCACGACTCATGCGGCTGAACATGCTAGAACTTGTATTCCATTATTATCTTGCATGCAATGTATCATGTACACCATGTTTAAACAAATAAATTTTTACTCACTTACGTACAATGCTATTTAAATAAGAATAAGTATGTCCATGACCTCTATCTGTCAAATCTTACTTGGAAAGTATGGTGTGCAATGAAAACTTATTTGCGTATCAATAACGCTTATTTTACTTCACGTTCAGAGTCGCTGTAAAGTTTGCACCGGAGTGAATATACGATGATCTTAAAATATCACTAATACATGACAGTCCTTTATCAGTCATCAAAAAGTCAACAACTATAAGAAAAGTACGCAGTACGTATAGTGCACAAAAAAGTTAGTACCTATATCGTCTGTTTTTTATACCCTGAGACTAAATTGACACAAGTAATGTCAAACTTACTATAGGAATGATGCCAGTTCTTTTGTGTTGTAATGTCATTTTAGTCTCTGGGATTAAAAAACAGACCATAGAATAAGTATAGTGCACATGTGTGTAAAATACGGGACACACCCACAAGCTCGCTGTTCTTTTTACTGCAATGGTCTGATGGGACGGCAATCCGCCACGACCGGATAGAGATCAGGTGCTGGACCAACGTGCTTGCCAAGGTGTGGGGGTGTCATACCACCAACTGCTACACTTCGGACTGCTACATCATCCTCTACCTAGCCTTTTCCCAACTACATTGAGGTCGGCTTCCAGTCAAGCCGGATGTAGCTGAATACCAGTTTTTTACGAGGAGCGGCTGCCTACCAGACCTCCACAACCCATTAACTGGGGTACTGCTACATAATAATCCATTATTAGAAAAGTCCTGTTCCTTCTTTGCCTTGTGTTCTAGGATCCCGGGTTTTCCTTTCAGAAGCGAACACACGGTCCCAGTACCTAGGCTTCGACTCTGCCTGCGGTTTTCCTGAAATCCTTGAGATACCCGCTGCTCGCCATCCGCAAGCTCACGCCTACGGTGATGTATCAATTTGTATGTGCAGTTTTACTCGTTATATAGAGTCGTCCTTCTGTCCTTATCTATATTGGTCCATGTTAGTTCTTTTCTCGGTTCACGCACGATAAAATCAAATTAGTGGAGTTAATTGTTTCCTCCCACGGTTTATTGTTACGGGCACAATAGACACGCGCTTGTTACGAATATCTCGAAGGACGTTCGACTTCTTGGAAGTCCATGTAACACGTGCAGCTAATGATAAGTGGAATTGATGGTGGCTTTGATTTGTTGGGCCTTTTGGTATATATGAGTTTCTGAAACAATAATTTCCAAAATAATTAGTAAAGCGGAAAGGCATGTCAGACGTTTACTGAATAAAACTACAGCAGTGCTTTGGGAGCCTTTTGCGTTCTAGGATCACGAGTATCCTACTTTAGAAAATTTACTTGGCCCTGCTGGGCCCTTAAAGTTTGCAGACATCTCTGTGAGGAGCTCGTGGAACTCTACCAAATGTTACCATACGGCGGCATGGCGAACTACCCATTGCGCGTCGTCCGCAAGCCCGTGCCTCCCATGGCTGGTAGAAGTGGTCGCGGTATCGGCGGTTGAGCAGTCATTACCTTCGCTAGCATTACTGGTTCGCAGAAGGAGGCGGCCTCCTGCCATTCTTCCGCGCTTTGGACTATAGCCTGAACCAAAGCTCGGTTTAGTTCCGCGCGAGAAATGAACTCGTGACACGTAGCGCAGTAGTCAATCGCTCAAACACTGTACCAAGCGTGCCAACAAGATTATTCGTCGGATATTTTACGAGTGTGGTTGGAAGTATCTGCTACGAATTCGTCACAAATATAACTACCTACTTATGACACACACCATAACTCCAAATCTCAAAAGTTAACTTCATCTGAAGTTAGTCATTGCAGCACAAGACGTAAAAGAAGCGCAAAGGACAGGACGTTCTTGCTCAAATATTTGTTTCTGCCACTTTTAGCTCGCAGCCAGGCAAATACCGAAAGCGCACGCAAACAAGAATTCACAAACAAATGGAGACCCTGCTTGTCTTTACAAGTTAAAAAAGCACTGTATTTTGAAGTGTAGATGTATGTTGTAGTATTTATTTTTTAAATAGCTTTTTTCCAACAGTTTGGGGTCAGTTTCCAGTCTCACCGGTTGCTGCTCAATACTTGTGCGACTGTCTTTCAGACCTCTTATATTAGTTCTGATTCTCAATGATAAAACCAAGACCTGTTCTAGAATGCAAAAAGCAACTAACTGAATGACACAGGTGGGGTTTTAGCCAGTAAAAGTCTGATACAACCTGAAATCTAGAAATATGAGACTTGTTTCAAAACTTACCCAGCCAGTTCTTAAGTTCGAAATTCTAAAAATTAGGTTAAGTTCGACTTACATTTTCAAGTCAAAATAAACCTAATTCATCAGTTCAGTCTCACGTTTTCAAGTACAAAATTCTCCTATTCAACTTGGCCGCTTTTTTATCTGCACGAAACACACTTAGACGTAAATTGACGCTGGCAGACAGTCCCAGTAAAGTGTCATGTGGCCATTATATATCCCGGGTGCCACTAGTGTCCTATTTAAATGCTCTATACGAAACCTTAATGAGATAGGTCACGTATGTGTTGCTTGACTAGCAATTGTCATCAAGGATTTCTAAGAAGCTGTTGACATAATACTTGTGTGGTTCAGACATGGAGGAGTATGTAATTGGAGTAATAAAGGGAGTGGTGTAATACGATTCTGTGGTATAGTGCTCTGGAGTTGCATGTTTATGTTTAGATAATTAAGTTTTCATTCATAATGTAATAATATTGTAGTGTAATGAAATAAGATTGAGAAGAGATAATATTTTATGGTGGTCGTTAGTAGTTTGATAATGGGTATATGCAAGGTCATCATCGTTTCTGTTTGTCTTGTGTACTGTTTATATCGTACTTACCTACTGTTTGCTCTGTTGTGTGCTATGCCATCACCCACTGCGAAGCATAAAGAGTTCCTTTATACGCACCAATACATTTTATGTGATGTTACAATGTTACAACGTTTGTCCACTAATTTTGTGAATAAGATGGAGCGTACTTTACATTTTGAATACTCCAAATTATTCTCTACTCCGTGTGCATACGAGTAGTTCAAACCAATGTGTACGTGATGTGTGGCTTGTAATATCAGAATATTAGTTTAGAATTACGATAGACTGTTGAATGTAGTTTAAACTAATTGGCTTTTGTTGGATATTAATTTTTATTTGAGGATTGAAGAAGTTGAGTACGCGCAGCTTTCACGATGTTGTTACATACCGCCTTAGACAGGTGCTCATCGGACACGACCGGAAGGTATCTGTTTCTGAATTTGCGGGAAGAAACACCTGAGTATCAACATTGTGCGAAGTGGTCGGAGGACACGGTGGAACAGACAGTGGATGTGTACCTCGCTTAGAGGTAGCATCGTCGTAAACTCGTGGAGGCGAACACCGGCAGCAGGCCAGTCTTTTGCATCCGGCTCTGATCTAGGCCATTGTCCGGGGCGAGTGAGAAAGAAAGGTGGCCACCTCGTTCTGCGAAGCAATAATGTGAGCGGAAGAGATACCTGAAACCGTAAAGGAAAGAACATGCTCATACACTAGCCGCCACCATACGAGATGCTGCGAGCGTCGCAGGGTGACTTCTGACCACCGCGCCGGAAGGAAACAAATTGACGCTAAGATTTTCCCTATGATAAGAAGTCATAACAAAACATAAAATCAAGCCTGTAGATATTATCCAAAAGGTCCAACAAAAACCAAAATAAACGTAAACTCAGTTTCCTCCTAAATTGTGGAGGTTATGGGAAGATGTCAAGAGCATAGGGCACCATGACCCTCCTCATTTTGCTAATAACTGTTAATAATGACAAACTGCGACATCCAACCCCTTTGCTAATATCCCGCTTGGCCACAATGTACCAGTGGGACCAAAAGGAGCCTCCTCGTCTTCTGAAAAGTGGACATTGTGTACAGTTTGGTATATTTTTAAACTTAGTATAATAAAACAGAAGAGGCTCTGAGTGTTTTCAATGCCAAAAAATATATTTGTGTATTAAAAAAAAAAAACAAATTGTTATAAACTAGTGCTTGACTGCGATCCCAGCTGATAGTAAGCAGTAATGCAATCGTTGATGGTGAGGCGCACTAGCTTATTAAGAGCCTATTCACGCTAGCTTTGAAGACACCTAAATATAAGCTATGTATAGTGCTTGAATGCGATCCCACCTGATGATGAGCAGTGATGCCATCGTTGATAGTGAGGTGCACTAGTTTTAATAATTATTTACTTAAAAGCCTATTCACTCTTGCATATGCTAATAGCCTAGTGTATATCTACTTAAAGCCCGATTCATGAGGCATAGAATATATTAACTTTACAGAAGCGGAGTTGTAAATAAAGACGTGGGTGAAACCACGGGGGACTGTTAGTCTACTTATTAAGTAATACGAGGATTCGTTACTTTGTACTCCAATTCCATTTTCCTTGAGCTTAGAGCTTTTTGATACGAAAATGAGAATAACACAACAATGTATGAGGGTTCCCCCTCACACCTTTCATACAAAAAATAGATGCTGAAAGGAGTATACATACATATGTAAGGTTCCCATAGAACTGGCCTATTCATTCCTTTTCGCTTATTGAATAAATTCCGCCCTAATATTCGCTACAATGACCCAGTAAAAGCTGTTATTATAATCAAAATCAATGAACCAAAGAAATTATGAAGGCTGAAAGTTCATTATGTTTGTGAATAGTTAGTAAATACCCATAAACCGGTATTCTGAGGTAAACGTTAAGGTGGGGTGGCGGCATTTTATCACCTCGTTTATGACGCTATGGGGAGCACTGAACAGCATAAGATTCCGTTTTTCCTACTGCGACTAGTGATGTACTTCGGTCTATAAATAACGATAATTCCTCGAGCGCTTGTCTTTTTATGGTAATAGTAATTTAAGTTATCTATTCAAAGATACGGTGGGAATTTCCTCGTCGATTAATTTGATATTATGTATAGAAAATTAATTGATTGTTCACCTTCAAGTTCTTACAATAGATTTAGTTCTTCATTGTAATTGTAGGGTGTACGAGTATAATGACGCGATCAGAACGTTTGAAAGAGTTACCTTGGCCCTAAAATGTAAAGGATAACTGATATACACAGGTGAGTTTTAGTCAGTAAAGTCTGGCATTCTCTCTTGCTCTACCCTAGCGCGAGAGAACTCATTGTATAAATATTTCATCACAAAAAAAAGTTCGATATTAATCATGCACTACAAAACCCTGTAAAAGTTTCGTTCATTTCATAAATTAGAGGCGTTATGCTCTTCTATTTTTATATATAAATTATTCATATTATTCACGTTCAGCGCTGTAAAAACACGGGTTAAAGTATAATCTGGGCGGTAACGCTACCTGACGCGAAGCTCGCATTGACATCACAATAGGATGACGTTGCGTTCGACATTTGATTGACGGCCGAACTGGGCAAACTTTCGGTTAGCACCCGCATTGCGATATGTAATCAGCATTATCCCGTATTAAGCGTTTCCGCAGTCGAGTTAATGCAGTAATTACTGCGACGGTATGTGTAGGTGATTCGCGCGCAAACTGTAATTAGTCTGCCATTAAACCGCATAGTCGTGATTTGATTAATGGCGTTGGGGACGACCGTGCGTCAGATTCGGCAAGCCGAGAGTAATCCGTTGTTTTTCGGTGATCGATAAACGGGGCACGTCCTACATCGGTACATCACTAATTTTGTGTGCTCTACATGAAGATGTTCAAGTCGTATAGATAATGGTGATGGCTGCTGTAAGGACAATTGTTTTTGACTAAGGTACTACTTATTTAGGTAAATGTTAATTTTAGGCATACAATTGTCTTGATATTGTAATTTTAGATGTACTTTGTTTCAGTTGACATAATTTCTTTGCAGCTTAGTTATTGGACTCGTTTTAATAACTGCCCTCAAGTTACAGGCTGGTCTTACTATTTATTATATTTTTATTGTTTTAATCGGCCTTATAATGTTCCCACTTCTGGGACTCAGCTTAGAACTCTTAGGAGATTGAATGGGTCATAATTTGCCTCTTGGGTCCATTGCGGGTTTGTGGATGTCACATGTCTTCAAATTATCGGTTCTAGATCATATCATATGGGTTTAGAATTGTTAAAGGCAGGCGCATTACTTTATATAGTTAGCTCACAATATTGTCTTTCAAAGTTTTAGCGCAGTTATGATAAAAATGAATTAGGTATAAAAAGTAATGCGCCTGCCTTTAACAATTTTAAACCCATGACCCACTGGGCTACCACTGCTCTCAAACCCATGTTTACAAATTTAATTCTTGGTTATTGTCATATTTCAGGTGACAACACATTTCCATGTTTTCATCATTTTGTCTACTTATTCTGTTTGCTAATATCACCAATTTTCTCTTTTTTCAGGTAAATCCACAAACAAAGACTGCTGTAAAAACTTCCTTCACACAGTCCTAGCGTGAGTACGCTCAACTAAAACAATTAATTATTCAACTTTATCACGTAACTGGTGTCACAGACCTTCACTGTACGTGTCAGCCTACTAACATAAGTGATAGTCTGTGTGTTTGTATGTTTGTGAATCAATGGATTAAATGCTAAATTGATTTAAGTGAAATATAGGAGACGGGTAGTTATGGCGACACTTGAGAGAGGTCTATGTCCAACAGTGTACGTCTTTCGGCTGAAATAAAGTTGATAAGACGAAGATAGATCATGATAGGATAGACACCAAAAATAACATTACAGAACTTAACATAAATAGAGTGTCACAATGGAAGGCCATGTTTTCCCAAGAAACACTACATTAGATACAATAGTAAATGTTTACAGGAGGTGGTATGAAGAGTTTGAATAGAGAAGATGACTGGTTTTGACAATTTTGATCTCATTAGTAAAATATTTTGTGGTATCATGCAACCGAACCCAGAGGTAAAAGCTAGCAGTAAACTCTAGTTGAGACATTTCTGTATTATTGTATAAGTTTCTAGATTTAGTATGACGCACTTAGTGCTTAAGTTGTATCATAAAACTTTGCGGGTCGGTTAAGGCTTGGTGCAGACGGGCCACCGACCACAGTCCCCGGTGGCTGTCGCGCGCTACCGCCACATTTGTAACTGTATCAGAAGCAAGCGCCAGCCAACGGTGTTTGGAAGCCGCCACATTTTTTCATTCTTGCTCCCTGCTGCGTGCGTAATCTTACCATGGAGTTTGACACGGATAGTTTGCTTGCCACCATGCGCGATGTGACGCGTAACGGTTAACTGCGCGGGGGTGGTGGTGGCGGGTGTGACGCCTGTAGCGACCATAAGTGGCGAGTCGCGGACACTGCTGTATTGAGTGGCCGCCACGGGCTACACGTGTGCGGCATGTCTATACAAAATATATGAAAAAGTGTGTTAAGTAGCTGTCGCTGGCCACCAGTGGCAGTGGTAAGTGGCCCGTTTGCGCCTAGCCTAGACTTCCGAACACCGGTGGCTGTCGCTTGCTTCTGATACTGTTAGAAATGTGGTGGTAGCGCGCGACAGCCACCCGGGGCTGTGGTCCGTTTGCGCCTAGCCTAAGTTGACGAGCCTGTTCAACTTGTATATGCTGCCATGTGTATTGAGGGTTAAATACTGTCCCAGATGGCTACTTTTTCTCTTATGTTTTATTCTATCTTCTGTCTAAGTTTATAAGTGCTTACATTTTTATTGGATTATTTTTTTGAGGGTAGAATAGAGTTGTATATTTGTTCGAAACACTGGCTGGTGTTAGATTCAATTAGAATTTTGTTCTTTTCAAAGTCTTATGGAACGGGTACGAAGTAAAATAAAGTACTTGTGGGTTAGATTTTTATGTGGTTTGTTTTGTAACACTACAGCCGAATGAGTAATGACGTCTTTTATTTATATAAAGACTCGAGATATCTCTATTTTTTTCGAATTCAATAAACGATAGAAATTTAAATCTTTTTGACCTATAAAATTTTGGTTTCTATAATTTTATTTAGGAAGTTGTTAGCAAGAACAGTGCTTATCCACTGTTGTTTTATTTATTTCGTCACCATTGCTCCTAATATCTGTGAAAATTTCAACTGCCTGCCTATGGTTCATGAGACACTTAGTATAGCCTGGTGAATAACAGAGAAACAGACTGACCAGACGAACACCGGACTTTTAGTAATAGGGTCCCGTTTAAGCCTTTGCGTACAGAACACTAAAAATTAATCTACACAGTCCACACATTAACAATAATAAAATTTACAAAAATGTAACACTTTACAAAGTCAAGTAAAGCAAGCCATACAAGTCTAATTTTCACACCTAACCTGGGTGATTAATTGGCAAACGTGTCGGACTAAGCTTCTCCATAAACTAACGTATGGAGTGCCCATCAGTCTAAACTTAAGCACCTGAAGCTGTCCTATTTTCAGGCAGCTTGCACGATCGATCTTGGAGATTGTGTGAGAAATTGGGTTATAATTACGTAAATATAATGTCAGGGTTAGGAGGTCAGAAATTCCTTTAATGTCTTTGCTATGTCATCATCATCATCAACGCTTCAGCTGAAAGACATCCACTGCTAAACACAGGTATCTCCCTACGTTTCGCCACATCGATCGGTCCTGTACGTGGGCGATAATAACATACAATTATGATATTCAGGTGTCAATGAAAGTCATTGGCGGCTCGACGTCAACATTATCGTTTCTGCTGAAAGACGTCCACTGCTGGACTTAGGTTACCCCAAGTGTCACACTACAACGACTGGTCCTGTGCGTCTTGCACCTAGCAGATTCCCGTGACCCTCATCAAATTATCGGTCACCTTGTAGAAGCCCTTCCAATTGCATCTTCCAATGCGCGGTCGCCACTTCAAAATCTTTTGACATTAGCACCAATTTCAGTATTGGGCTACTAGGCTGCCGTTTAGTAAAAATTACATTATTTGATTTCCTAAAGGATATTTTCGCGAGAGCAAAATTTGATGGCAGATGATGTTGATGATGTTTACGCTTATAACAAATGTTTTAGTAAAATATTTAGTGAATATTCGAAGAAAATGAGAAAAATCGACTCTTTATTATATAAAAATGAAATAAAATTTTATTACTGCTAGTAAATCTTATCAACATTCAACGTGGCTTAAAATTTATTATAGCGAAATTTGTTTTAGATCATAATCGTGTCGGAGAAATATCTTATAATATGCGCAGTTTATTTTGTTTAGTTTTAATTTTTATTATAGGTAGGTAGGTCTTGTATTTTTACTATGGTAGATCAGGCATATGTGCCCCAAGTCGATAACATCCACCGTTCGCAAAACTAAGACACGTATTTTAAAATACAATAACTATAAAACGTATGTTAAATTTGCGTTGTATGGTTTATATTATACGTCAGATCAGCATAAGCACCAAAATTTAAATGTGTGACTTAGATTTGCAAGTGGGCCAAGTTACCGACTAGGGCACGCATGCCTGGTTTACCCTATTGATAGGTTCGCACTTGACCACTATATCAGCTGCTGGAAAGTGGCGATTTGCACGCTTGCCTAGAACTAATCTATTCACTCTTGAGTTTAGGACTCCTAGGTTGTAGCTATTAGGAAACACAGATTCCGGCAGAGTATTCCACTCCTTAGCTGTACGCACAACTTTTTTTTTAGGTTTGTGTCGTCAGAATGACTTCTCCCGCTCTTGGGCGGAGCGGGAGGGCAAGTCAGACTTTTACTGACTAAACCCTACCCCATTCCTTCGTTACCTTCGTTCTGGGATCACAAGCTTCCCTTTCGAAATCGAATGTGTTCCATCAACGTTTTGTACGTCTCGTACTATATCTTAAAACAAACATACAGTATGCAAATACATGCGTTTCTTGTATAAAACATGATGTCATGGTTTCATGGATGATGGAAGTTTTCGACAAGATATTTATATCGTCTGACATGATTATGATACAATTTGTTTCTGAGAATATCCATCCGGTAGCGGTTTCTCATAAAAACAAGGAATGTTCTATTGCATCTATACCATGTTTATTTCCTAACTTTTCAATCGCTTTTTTTACCCGAATGGCAGTAAAGAACCATTAAAAAATCTAGACTAAAATCATTCTGCTCAATATTGGCCCCGACTGTTGTAGTTAATTATGTCCCGTATTATAATTTATTATTTGTTTTATTTTATTTGTGTATCGATTATGAAATTATTGCATTGTTGTTGTGATTAAAATTGCTTTTTAAAGTTTTGGCCTTAATATGATGATGTTTTTTTTCTTTTCAATTTTTATTTAAAGTTATTTTACGCAATCGGCATTATTTTTTGTACTTATTTGGGCTATTGTTGACTGGTCCACAGCCCTTTTAAATATGATGTTTTTTTTAAAGGGATGCTGTGTCGATTCTTGTCAAAATTCATATATTATTATTTATTACCCAAAATCACTTCACAAAAGAGGCTACCAATTTTTTAATCCAATATAAAATTTATAAGCAGCTCTACCACTTATATTCCTACCTTACATCAATGGAAAAAAGTTTACAAAGAATGTTATCTTGGTAGGAAAAAAATTACAATACTTTTGAGAAATGGTAATGAATCGCAATATTTTTAACAGGACATCATCAGACAAAGTTGACAAACAAACTCGATTCCTCCGCCATCCCCCAAGCCTTGAGGGTTTTCACGTTATTTTTATTTTACCGGCGACACAAATTGAGATTCCTTTTTTTCATAAAAATATTCCTCGCTACTTCCTTAACAAACTTTCCAAGTACCTTTATTGAATTTTCTCAAGTTTTGATAGGTTTTTCCGACGATTTCTTCTGTGTTGCTTTTCGCTGAAAAGTTGTGATGGTCCAGTAATTTACGTAGCAAACATCGCTTCTACTTTTATTTGATATTATTAAATTGGCCTGGATACTTTGTCAAACAGAGAATTTTATAGGCTTTTCCAGCTTGTGTTCTACAACGAGAAACAGCATCAGAAAGCCTTTTGAGATCGTTAAAATCAACTAGATATTTTATTCAGAATACCGTCTTAAGTGTAACTGAAGACAGAATACATTGAAAATACTTCTCTAGCCACCCTTAAACTGGTAATGGTTTTCCAGCTACGCAAGGTAATTTTAAACAAAGTAACATTGGGTAGAGCAAGTCTATCGCAGCGAGGGTCATTAAACAACATCTCTCTGCGTGAATTCTTACAACTTGCAACTTTCTTGTAGATAAAACAACTGTGTTATCTTGTAAATGGTTAAATAGTAAATGGTGTCCGTTTCTAGCATTCTAAATTTCACGTAGAATTTTCCTTTTCTGTGACACGGAGCGTTGAAGTTGTATGGCCCCGTGGGCATCGTAGTAACCTTTGCTTGAAAATCCGTATGTGTTCTGCATATGTCCACAGATGGATATACCTACCGAGATAGCTACGTATGTATGTTATACGTATATCTATACATAGTATGTATAAGATAACCCCAGTATTACATATTTATGTTTTCAGAGTAAGTCTTGTAGTCTAGTTAAATGGCTCATTTTGAAAAACACATCGTAAAATAACATAAATTTAGCCACCACCAACTATCTATCAAAACATTGTGTGATCTGATTTGCAGATATCTTCCAGGAATTGAAAGTTTGTGGCGGACGATCAAAATCATTTCATAACATACTGATTCCAAGTCCCATCTGTTAAACTCGGCACAGTTAAGGGGCCAATGAAAACAACACTAATTCAATGTGCTGTCTTTTTGCTAGCGTACTTGTAAACTTTTGTTTTTCGCAGCATATGATTTACGTGTGCAAACCAATTATTCACACACGTCACAACAGGGCAAGTGAAGCAATCGCATCTGTCTATATCTGGAGCTGTCGTTGTTGGGATGATGCACGAGCACTGGTCATGGTATGGAGTAAGTAGCTGATGGAGGGATAAGGTGTGCGTGAATTTGTAGCAAAATTTTGGCACACAAGTTCGGGTGTCTTTCGGATGGCATCGATACTATACAGTTTACTGAGACTGAGCTAGTTGCACTCATTCAACCATACAAAAAATATTTCCAAAGTATCGAAACTTCTTATGTTCATAAGTAAAGGTGCCATTATTTTATTTTGAATACGTTTGTTATCTGCAGAATGTTCACAGTAAAGTAAACATTTTGATGTGACAAAAAGTTACAAAACAAACCCAAGCTTTACATCTAACTGTAGACGCACAAATCAGCATTAACCATTATTCCTGCGCGAGTGACAGGTGACAGGCAATTCTTGGCGCGCCTCACAGTCTAAGCAGAAGTATGCGAATATTATGAGCACTTCATTTACTTATTATTCTGTTACCGTCTGCCATTATGTATGTGCGTGCGATGCACGTGTCGTTAACGATGTCTAACCTGAAGATAAACAGAAATAAACGATTATTATTTTAAGATTTCGTACTAGCCGTTTGTTTAGCGGTTCTAAAATATGAATGGAGTTTAAACTAGGGGATCGGTTGAGGTAGGATGAAAATATTTGTAGGTTAAATAGAAATAAAATATACCTATATTGAATTTGATTACATACCATATCTATTTGATTATCCATAAAGTGTACCGATGACCTGGTGAGGGACGTGGGAATCCGATGGATGCGAGACGCACAGGACCGGTCGTTTAGGCGACGCTTGGGGGACGGCTATGTCCTGTCTAGCAGTGGACGTCTTTCGGCTGAAATTATGATGCAGATGTGCCCACTAGCGACGGTGTCAACTGTCAGAGGCACACATATTATGCCTCCTGGGCCATACTTAAGCCATTGTATTTAAAAAAAAAACTATAATCTCATAGATGACTTACCTAATTAATTAAAACTAAATTACCGGGGTGGGGTTTAGTCAGTAAGAGTCTGACGCGCCCTCCCGCTCCGCCCAAGAGCGGGAAAAGTAATTCTGATGATTCAAACCCCTATCAAAAGAAAAACCTTATTGAGACAGAACATCTAAAACTTTCTCAAAAAGTATCTTCACAAATTGTTAGTAACCAACCTATCTGTTACATGTTCTTTAACTAGAACTTAAGCAGATAAGCTCGCTTAAGTTGGGCTTATCTCACCAGTTCTGGTAGCACTTAAAGATTTCCAAAGATGTGGTAAGAGAACAGGTGGAAACGCTATTTATTGCAAGTAACTTTAAGTGATGTTGGCCAGATTAACTGCTTTGTTCAGATTACTTTTAAAGCTTTTTAAAGGGCAAAAATAGGGACTTAAAAACACCTTCATAAAGGTTACAAAATTATAAGTGTTACATGTTGAATTGGTAACAGAATCAAATGTGTAACACTTATAGATGTGTTTTCAATGTGTTAACCCAAAACACTTATAAAAGTGTTAAGAGCGCACCGAGTTTCTAGCGCTAATCGACTTTAGGTTTTCTTTGCGCTCTGTGTATGTGTGCGTGAGGCACACAGGCAAGCGAGCGAGCGAGCCGCGCGCGCGTCACTGCGCTGTGCCGCCGTACAATATTATTACGTGTATTACTATTTTGTAACTTTTTTCCGCTTCGCTTCTGGAATAATACTCGCGGAAGGCATAGCTTTTTTTCGTTTTGCTGACTCTTTCTTATCTATTGCGTCTAAAATATATTGTTGCTCACGAATTTCCATTTTTCTGTCCAGCCTTGAATCAATTATTTCTGGTAGAAGACAATCAAAGTAAAAACTTTTTAACTTTGTTTCCATAATGTTCTTCCAGAATTATATTATTATCTCTTTTTATTGCTTCTATTTTTTTACTGAGTAATTACCGAGAATTCAGTATGAATTTAGCTGCATAAAATATTTTCATCACATACTTAGTAGGTACCACCGTAGGCGCATGCTTGCGGGCGACGAGCAATGGGTAGCTCGCCGTCCGGACGTCTGGTAACAATCCGGACCAAGCCCATGTCGTCGACGGCGCGTATTGCTCCACGCGCGCCTCAAAGAGATGTCAGCAAACTGTAGGGGACCGACAGGGCCAAAGCCTTCTGGGGCCTGGGTTGACGAAAGAGATCCCCGGGACCACGGAATTAGGGCAAAGAAGGAACAGGAGTGGGTTTTAGTCAGTAAAAGTCTGACACGCCCTCCCGCTCCGCCCAGAGCAGAAGTCATTTTGATGATTCCCCAACTAAAAAAATATTTCGTAGGATGCCAAAGGAGGAACAGGAGTGGGTTTTAGTCAGTAAAAGTCTGACACGCCCTCCCGCTCCGCCCAGAGCGGGAGAACTCATTTTGATGATTCCCCAACTAAAAAAAAATATTTCGTAGGTGGGCAAAGGAGGAACAGGAGTGGGTTTTAGTCAGTAAAAGTCTGACACGCCCTCCCGCTTCGCCCAGAGCGGGAGAACTCATTTTGATGATTCCCCAACTAAAAAAAAATATTTCGTAGGTGGGCAAAGGAGGAACAGGAGTGGGTTTTAGTCAGTAAAAGTCTGACACGCCCTCCCGCTTCGCCCAGAGCGGGAGAACTCATTTTGATGATTCCCCAACTAAAAAAAAATATTTCGTAGGTGGGCAAAGGAGGAACAGGAGTGGGTTTTAGTCAGTAAAAGTCTGACACGCCCTCCCGCTCCGCCCAGAGCAGGAGAAGTCATTTTGATGACTCCCCAACAAAAAAAAAAATATTTCGTAGGTTGGCAAAGGAGGAACAGGAGTGGGTTTTAGTCAGTAAAAGTCTGACACGCCCTCCCGCTCCGCCCAGAGCGGGAGAACTCATTTTGATGATTCCCCAACTAAAAAAAAAATATTTCGTAGATGGGCAAAGGAGGAACAGGAGTGGGTTTTAGTCAGTAAAAGTCTGACACGCCCTCCCGCTTCGCCCAGAGCGGGAGAACTCATTTTGATGATTCCCCAACTAAAAAAAAATATTTCGTAGGTGGGCAAAGGAGGAACAGGAGTGGGTTTTAGTCAGTAAAAGTCTGACACGCCCTCCCGCTTCGCCCAGAGCGGGAGAACTCATTTTGATGATTCCCCAACTAAAAAAAAATATTTCGTAGGTGGGCAAAGGAGGAACAGGAGTGGGTTTTAGTCAGTAAAAGTCTGACACGCCCTCCCGCTCCGCCCAGAGCGGGAGAACTCATTTTGATGATTCCCCAACTAAAAAAAAAATATTTCGTAGATGGGCAAAGGAGGAACAGGAGTGGGTTTTAGTCAGTAAAAGTCTGACACGCCCTCCCGCTTCGCCCAGAGCGGGAGAACTCATTTTGATGATTCCCCAACTAAAAAAAAATATTTCGTAGGTGGGCAAAGGAGGAACAGGAGTGGGTTTTAGTCAGTAAAAGTCTGACACGCCCTCCCGCTCCGCCCAGAGCAGAAGTCATTTTGATGATTCCCCAACTAAAAAAATATTTCGTAGGTTGGCAAAGGAGGAACAGGAGTGGGTTTTAGTCAGTAAAAGTCTGACACGCCCTCCCGCTCCGCCCAGAGCAGAAGTCATTTTGATGATTCCCCAACTAAAAAAATATTTCGTAGGTTGGCAAAGGAGGAACAGGAGTGGGTTTTAGTCAGTAAAAGTCTGACACGCCCTCCCGCTCCGCCCAGAGCGGGAGAACTCATTTTGATGATTCCCCAACTAAAAAAAAATATTTCGTAGGTGGGCAAAGGAGGAACAGGAGTGGGTTTTAGTCAGTAAAAGTCTGACACGCCCTCCCGCTTCGCCCAGAGCGGGAGAACTCATTTTGATGATTCCCCAACTAAAAAAAAATATTTCGTAGGTGGGCAAAGGAGGAACAGGAGTGGGTTTTAGTCAGTAAAAGTCTGACACGCCCTCCCGCTCCGCCCAGAGCAGGAGAAGTCATTTTGATGATTCCCCAACAAAAAAAAAAATATTTCGTAGGTTGGCAAAGGAGGAACAGGAGTGGGTTTTAGTCAGTAAAAGTCTGACACGCCCTCCCGCTCCGCCCAGAGCGGGAGAACTCATTTTGATGATTCCCCAACTAAAAAAAAATATTTCGTAGGTGGGCAAAGGAGGAACAGGAGTGGGTTTTAGTCAGTAAAAGTCTGACACGCCCTCTCCGCCCAGAGCGGGAGAACTCATTTTGATGATTCCCCAACTAAAAAAAAATATTTCGTAGGTGGGCAAAGGAGGAACAGGAGTGGGTTTTAGTCAGTAAAAGTCTGACACGCCCTCCCGCTCCGCCCAGAGCAGAAGTCATTTTGATGATTCCCCAACTAAAAAAATATTTCGTAGGTTGGCAAAGGAGGAACAGGAGTGGGTTTTAGTCAGTAAAAGTCTGACACGCCCTCCCGCTCCGCCCAGAGCGGGAGAACTCATTTTGATGATTCCCCAACTAAAAAAAAATATTTCCTAGGTGGGCAAAGGAGGAACAGGAGTGGGTTTTAGTCAGTAAAAGTCTGACACGCCCTCCCGCTTCGCCCAGAGCGGGAGAACTCATTTTGATGATTCCCCAACAAAAAAAAAAATATTTCGTAGGTGGGCAAACAAGGAACAGGAGTGGGTTTTAGTCAGTAAAAGTCTGACACGCCCTCCCGCTCCGCCCAGAGCGGGAGAACTCATTTTGATGATTCCCCAACTAAAAAAAAATATTTCGTAGGTGGGCAAAGGAGGAACAGGAGTGGGTTTTAGTCAGTAAAAGTCTGACACGCCCTCCCGCTTCGCCCAGAGCGGGAGAACTCATTTTGATGATTCCCCAACTAAAAAAAAATATTTCGTAGGTGGGCAAAGGAGGAACAGGAGTGGGTTTTAGTCAGTAAAAGTCTGACACGCCCTCCCGCTCCGCCCAGAGCAGGAGAAGTCATTTTGATGATTCCCCAACAAAAAAAAAATATTTCGTAGGTGGGCAAACAAGGAACAGGAGTGGGTTTTAGTCAGTAAAAGTCTGACACGCCCTCCCGCTCCAACCAGAGCGGGAGAAGTCATTTTGATGATTCCCCAACTAAAAAAAAAAATATTTCGAAGATATTTTTTTTTCACTCTCAAATATATTTTTTTCAGTATTCTCTTTATTTTCAAAATTCGCGGTCTGTAATATCTTGATCTAGAAAGATAAAATAATTGTTTTTTAAAATATCCCATTTGAAAAAAAAATATACCCAAGTCAGATAATTGGTAAATAAGTATGTAGGTAGGTACATATACGTATACGAATATTAATTCATTTTTTCATGCAACCGTTTAGCATTGATTTTTCGCCAACCACTTCTCTCCCTTGTTTTGTTTACTTTATTCCTCATTTTAAATAGGTACGAGTACCTACAGTGAATTTTAACACAATTTTACTCGTAACTTTTTTAAACCCGTGCGTAATCGCAAGCGACACAGGTTCCCCGTTCGACGGCCGAAGCATGACTAAAGCGGATAAGAGGGAGGCGAGGCGGCTCTAGTTATGATGGGCTGGTTGCGCGCCAGTTTAGGTATTCCCTTCGTATTGTTAAACAAATAAACATTTTGAAAATATAAAGTGTATACCGTATACAAAACATGTAGTTTTGTTAATATTAAAAATCTGAGAACCTTCCGTCAAGAATTCACGTCGTACTAAGCGTTTATTGTGGTTTTTAGAGGTATCTTTGTGAATTTATTCTATCGAGCAAACTTTATCAAATCGTGTTTCCATCGTATATACGGCCTAGTATATATCCTCAATAATACCAACATATTTTCTTAGATTTTAATTTAATTACTTACTACTTCAAACAAGGGTTATAAAAACGTGTTTTTGCGTATAAAAAGCTCGGTGCCTTCTTAAGGCCTGAAACTGCGTTAAGCGGGCACCCGCGCGGTTTCATACAAAAGTGCTCCGTCGCGGGGACCAGCGCGGGTGTCCGTCACGGGGAGGCGCGCCCCGCACCCACGCGACGGGGCCCGCCTCCGTGCGACGGAACCCGTCGCGGGGGCACGCGCGGTCCCCGCCAGGGAACACGCACGGGCTTGTTCAGGGTTGTCATTTCATCATTTGACAAAAATGACATAACGAATGTTGCCACTTTTTTGCAATTCTTAAATAGTGATGTACCTCAACCGTAAATTGCCGTTAATAAAATCAAGTAGTATCGTTTTTTATAATAATTTTTCCTGAATAGTAGATAGCTATTTAAAATGAAAAAATACAGAAGTAATAACGTATATTTTTATGTTAAACATTTAAAAAATATTTAATGAATGATAAATGATATTTATTTTGCAAATAGGTTTTCACAAACACTTTTACACGTCAATTTTTTTGTTGGACTTTTTTTTACTAGATGAGGCCGGTGTTTACTAACTGACTACCCTGAGAAGAAACACCGAAACAAACTCAGAATTCTAATCGATATGAAGACTGGTTAAAAAATATTCTCCCAAAATTGAAACAGAATGCAGTTATACTGATACTGTATACTGCAATCGGTTTTAATTTTGGAAGAATATTTTTTAACCAATCTTCATATCGATTAGAATTCATTTCCTTGTGATGGTCATCTAGCCCCTTTTTTGCATCGAAAACTAGTGCACCGCCATCCACGAAACTGTCTTCGCTTCCAAAGTGGGACAGTTTTTTTTTTGCTAGTCGTCGTTTTGCTATGTAATAATATATTAAGTTCTCCATCGACACGACTATACAAGCACACCGTTAAAATTGAACTAGCGACACTGCGTAAATCGGTCTCCGCGACGGGTCCCCGCGACGGGGACCGTCGCGTAGCCACGGAGCCCACGCGCGTGTCCACGCGCGTAGACACGCGACGGTTGCCCGTCGCGGGCGCCCGCTTAACGCAGTCACTGTTAATAAGTGTAACAGGTAAACGCAGCCATACTTAGACCGTTTTCACATCTTCCGATCCGATATCGGTATCGGACGCCGATACGATATCGGGGTAAGTAAAATGTATGAAATGCTGTGCTCCGATATCCGATATCGGGTCGGACAATATGAAAGACAGGTACATATCTCATACATTTACCTTACCCCGATATCGTATCGGCGTCCGATACCGATATCGGATCGGAAAATGTGAAAACGGTCTTACTGTGCAACTTATTATTTTTGGTACACATATTAACACTTATTAACACATACCTATAAAAGATTACAGTTTGATTCGGTAACATTATTGTATCTGTTACATTTAAAAGTGTTTTTCTGTTAAAACTGTTTTAAAAAATAGTGTTAAAAACCCGGTTACAATTTGAGTCCCTGGGCAAAAATAACATAAAATACTTGGAATTCCGAAGTTTTCTCTTTTATTCTTTATTGTACACACAAAAAATTAATGTAACACAAGGTGATTTAACAATTCATGTACAAAGGCGAGCTTAATTCAACAATGAGTTTTCTCCCAGCAAACCTTTGAGTGACAGAAATAGATCGCATTCGAGGGTAGGATCCAGTATACAACATAAACCTACATAAGTACGTCTTCAAAACTAACATGTATATGCAATTATATATATAATATATTTACTAATAAATGTCTACCTTTTAATATTATTTTATAGGCTCACGTTTGACCACTATTTCACCTTTCGCCTAAGGGTCAGCTCACACCAGATTTTATTAGAGTGACTCAAAATAGAACTTTATTTACTACCCGAAAAGATACACATTTCATTGTGAGATTTTAGAATATGACGTTGCTTCATGCAGCGCTGCGCCTCGTGACGTCGAGCGGCGTTTTGCTGCGCAGCGGAACGTTTTTACATTCGCGACGTCGTGTTACCAACGATTTTACTATGCGCCTCGCAATGTTGCGTTGCGTCTCGCGGCGGCGCGCGGCGCAGCGCGAAATCACTGGCCTCTTCCAGCATCATCGCGTCGCGTCGCGTCTCGATGTGATCTGACTCTATAAGTAACCTGTAGCAACATCTACGGCGACACATAGGACTACAAATCCTACATCGCGCGATAGGAATAGATATGACAGCCCGAAAAATCATCTATCGGGCAGTTGCCCGCCAGACATAACACCCGTCTGGTCGGAAGGAGGGAAAGGACTTTACTCCCGTTGGATGGGACTTTATTCTCCAAAAACCTATTCACTTTTTACTTAAAGAAGTTAGGTTATAGCTATCAGGAAACACAGACTACGGCAACGAATAGTTATAAGGTACGCACCAGAGATGTGTTATCTGTATAGGACAACAAAACAAAATAAAAATTACTCAAAATTCCAAAATTCATCTTCCGGCAAAATTCTTCATTAGACACTAAATAAAAAGACGCTGCATTCCCACTTTCGCTGCCCAACAAATGTTTCTCGTACAAGGCAACTTTAAGAATTCATTTTTAATTAAGAGCTTAATTTTTCAAAGTCCTGATTGCTCGTGGCGTCTGGTTAACTTTGACTTGGCGTCTCATCCTCAAGTATTAAGACTTTTTTATTACTTGTTACCGCGGAAAATCCTTATCACAAACAATCGCTTAGGTGCTCTCGTAGATATTGCTTGGGAATTTTCCTATACAAAAAATTCGATATAAAAGTATCAAGATTCATTGCACGTGTATGTACTTTGGCTATACATGTCCGTAAGGGAAAAAATGTTGTGGAGAATTTCGGTTCAAGGGACGACTACTTAGGTAAGTACGCTTGTACATTTATTTTGCACAGGGTTGTGGATGTCGAGCAATGGGTAGCTCGCCGTCCGGCCGAAATGCAACAAAAAGCCCGAGTCGTTGACGGTGCGTAGCGTTCCACGTGCGATCCGAAGAGATGTCAGCAAAACCGTAAGGGTCAGTTGTGTCGATGCCCGGTAGGGGTATTTCATCTGATAGAAAGCGACGATGTGATGAAGTGCCGTGTTACCCCAGTTAATGGGTTGTGGAGGTCTGGTAGGCAGTCGCTCCTCGTAAAATACTAGTATTCAGCTAAATCCGGCTTGACTGGAAGCCGACGCCAATATAGTTGGGAAAAAGGCTAGGTTGATTATGATGGAGAAAGCGACGATGTGGTCAAGTAAGCAAGCTTCACGGTCACGTTGGCCTAGAAGGAATGTATTCACTTTTGACTTAAAGCACAACTGACACAGGTGTGTTTTATCAGTAAAAGTCTGACACGCAGTCTTGCTCCAGCCTGAAGCGGGAAAAGTCATTTGATGATATCCCACTGCAAAATAGGCCATATTTTACCCCTAGACGTGCAAAAATTAATTAACTTTACCTTCATGCAAGGCAAAATACAAAGGCAGAATGAATGCCTTAGGCATTTTCTACCAGTAGTTTACGGTGGTAAAGACAATATGGCAGGTGCATAAAAAAAAGAAAATGTTACTTAGAAAACGGGTTACAAGGGTGAGCTTAGATCTGAAGCTCGGCGCATGGTCTTCCCTCAGGTTAAATATGAACTTTGTCATTAACCTAAGGATACAAATCAGGTTGAACGCGCATTTAATTCATGAATCCCCGACCGGTCTCATTGGACCGCGCTGTTATTAGAATAGAATAGAATAGATTTATTTGCTTAGAATGTAGGTACATAAAATAAGTTGTTACAGATATAATAGAATCCATGTACATTCTGCCGTAATATAAGCATGCAAATGTAATAAAATTGAATTTAAAGAATATACATCAAATACATGTAGAATTGTAGATATTACATCAAATTATTATCATTTAAGAATTCTTGCACAGAATAATAACATTTATTTACAAGGAGTTCTGTTAAACATTTTTTGAACTTTTGCAATGGCAAGTTTTTAATTCGATCAGGTATTTTATTATAGACTAAAGGAGCCATACAAAGCACATTTTTTTTTAATAAACTAGTTTTAAATACACCCGTGCCTAATAAATTCTGGTACTGAGATCTCATAGCTGTATTTCGTTTTCTAGTTTCTATTAAAGTCGGAAATAGAGATCGATTTGTTGCTACAAAGATTGCTATTTCTAGGATATAAAGGCATGGAAAGGTTAATAATGTATGAGATTTAAATATAGGCACGCAACTGTCTGTCATTTTAAGGCCAAATATAGCTCTTAGGCAGCGCTTTTGGGCTTTGAAAATGCTTTCTCGCTCACTACAGTGACCCCAAAATATTATACCAAATCTTAAGATGGAGATTACTAGACCATGGTAAGCCACTAATATTGTTGGTATATTAACTTTTTTTGAGAGATTATGTAACATAAACGCGGCTGTACTTAAACGTTTACATATATCTTCTGCATGCGGCTTCCAAGTTAACTGGTTGTCAATTAAGATACCTAGAAATTTTGTTTTGTTTACTTTTTCTATAGTTTGACTATTGAAGTTTATATCCATGTCTCCCATATGTATGCGTTGATGAAAGTGCATGATTTTAGTTTTTTGGAGGTTTATAACTAGATTGTTATTGTTAAGCCACTTTATTAAGCTACTAATTGTATCATTAATGTCATTTACATATGACTCTTTATTGACACACGAAACAATTGATGTGCTATCATCTGCGAATAATACCATAGGATGGAAAATATGACGTGGCAAGTCATTTATATATAACAGGAATAACAAAGGTCCGAGGACGCTGCCCTGCGGGACGCCATATTCTATTACCCTAAAAGATGATGTAAATTTTAATTCCTTTCTAGATTTTAGACACAGGCTCGATATCTCCGTACATTGCTTACGACCCTTTAGGTAAGTTTTTATTAAGTTAAGGGCATTGCCACGAATACCATACGCTTGAAGTTTGGTTAAAAGAATATCGTGATCGACACAGTCAAAAGCTTTCGACATATCGGCATATATTGCGCATATAGGTGTTTTAGAGTCTACTTTTGGCATTATTTTATGGAGGAAGTCAAAGATAGCCATATTTATGTTTTTGTTTTTTCTAAAACCCTTTTGTTCGTCACACAGTATATGGTATTTTGTTAGAAAGCTATAGAGAGACTCATAGATAATTTTTTCTATAATCTTTGAGAAGATGGGAATTAATGCAATTGGTCTATAGTTTACCATTTTGTCTTTATCGTGCTTTTTATGCAATGGTTTAACAACTGCAGTTTTTAAACTTTCTGGAAATATTCCAGAAAATATGCTTACGTTAATGATATGAGCAAGTGGCGCAATTATACAATCAGAAACAAATTTTACAGCTTTGGTAGAAATGCCATCATAGCCAACGCTCTTTTTATTTTTTAAGTTCTTAATTACGCGCATGACATCCTGCGGAATCACTGGAGACATGAATATTGAATGTGGGTTAGTGTCTATGTTAACATTACGCGATGTACGTTTTGTTTTACCCGAAGTCTGGTCAATGAAAAAGTTATTGAAAGTTTCGGCTATAATCTTAGGGTTTGTTATTATTTCGTCGCCTTTTTTTATTTGAGTAATGGGTTCAGTTATAATTTTATTATTGTTAATAATTTGCCAGGTAGTTTTGGATTTATTTTTGGAGTTATTTATTAAATAATTGTTCTGTGCTTTCTGGGTCAGTTTAATGATTTTCTTGAATCTCTTTGAGTAATTAATAAATGTATTTTTATTTTTATGAGTTGGTTTTAGCCTCTGTTGCCACAGTAATTGTCGTTGTCTTTTGCTACATATTCGTATCCCCCGAGAAATCCATTTTAATTTTTTCTCAGATTTTACTGTGACTAATTTTTGAGGGCAGCAGAGATCATATAAAAGCAGGAACATTTCTAAAAAGTTATCATAGGCTTTGTTTGGGTCTTCTGTGTTATATACGTCAGAGAACGATAGGCTTTGGAGATGTGTTCTAAATTTAATGAGATTTTCTTCAGTTAAATCTCGTCTTAACGTTCTCCAAGACTTTATTTGACTAGTTTTGTTAACTTTTATTTTCATTAATTGGGCTGTGTGGTCAGATAATCCAAAGTCGATTACTTCATGTTGGCAGTTTTTCTTAAAATTATGTGCAAAATTGTCTAAACAAGTTTTACTGACAAATCGAGTTGGTTGATTAATTTCTAGATTGAGGTTGTAGCTCCTCAGAAAGCATTCAAATTCTAATGTTATTCTATTTTTGTTTAAAACATCTATATTAAAATCTCCACACAAAATTACTTTTTTTAAGGGTTTGATACACACTTTTTTTAAAATAAGATCTAAGTTTTCATAAAACTTACTCAGGTTACACAGTTTAGGAGGTCTATAAACACATATAAAGATAATCTTTTGGAAAGGTAATTCAACAGCGCAACATTCTATAACTCCTGATATCGAGCATTTCATTATCTCAGGTAGTTCTTTATACTCATGTCCATGTCGTATTAGAATACAAGCACCGCCACGTTTTTTATTCTGTCTAGCGTAGCATGCCGCTAACTTGTAATTAGGTACATATAACAATTTTTCTTGGCCTGACATTATAAAATGCTCGGTTATACATAATACGTCTACAACTTTTTGTTTACTTGACAGTTCTTGAATGTAAATATTTAATAAGTCTGATTTATTTAGAAGTCCGGCAATATTTTGGTGTAAAACAAACATGTGATTAAAGAAAAAACTCACGACTTGGAGACACGTTAACATTTTCATCAATTATACCTTTTAAAAACTTTGGTTAATAAACTGACGCTACAACAACAAAATCACAATATTAAAAAATTCTAGCTTAATCTATCACATACCCGCGAAACGAGACACAATAGTAAAACAATAACAGCGCGGTCTCATAGGACCGGTTGGGGATTCAAACATTAATAGGGTAAAAAATATGAAAATAATAAATATTATAGCTTAATAGGTAGGTATATGTACAAACTGGCAATAATAATATGAACAAACGAATAGAAAAAGAACTCAATGGGCATAAAAAATTCACATTGTCAATGAGAAAATTATCCAGAACAATGGCACCATTGCCATGTTGGATAGCAATGCTGATCCGTCGATCGAAGATAAGCCCAGCCTTCAAGTGAAGAGTCGACCAGCAGTTTACTGATATCACGAGCAACTCGATGAGAGCTCGGACCCCATAGCTCTATTGTAACAACCCCAAGGGGGTCAAACAAAGCTACAACTAATATTTACTTAATGTCCAGTTGTCCACACGTGCGGTTAAATTTCAGATTTTTCGGTCGAAAATACCAACATAATGATTAGAGTGACTTAACAAATAATCCTGACCAAACAGAGGTCACTGAGTTACACCCTACGTTCACAAAATTAAGCATAAAGTTATTTTATTATAGCCGTAATAGAGATATAACACTTTACTTTCATGTCGCAAACCGATTTTATGAACCCCGTTCGGGTCGACCCGACCCGGAGACTGTCAATTTAAGTGGTAAACTTTTCCATTTAACTTGAGGAAGCTTAAATTTTTCCAAACATTCTTTTGAAGAGTTTTCTGTATCGTGTTCGGCGTCAAAAATTAATTTTTGGTCGGTTGATATTATAATATCTGATTTTGTTTGACTGCCTGAATACAATTTATTTTTCTTTGTTACAGGAGTAAGTTAAAGGTTTCGAAAATAATCCTGGTATTATTATAGTTTTTTAGCTAAATTTTCTGACGTTTGTATAGTATAAGCTAGATGGAAACATGTAGACGTATCGAGGCCACCCACGTGTAGCCGTACCATGTATATTTGATGAGTAAAATTGTATTATACAAAAATTATATAAACATTATTATTTTCATTACATCCAGCGTTTAGGTATCTGGCTGAGATATCAGCCATATAACATAACGCAAAAACATTACTTAAAATCGTTTCACTAATTAGTAACATTACCAGTTACAAAAACATCTCTGCTGAAGAAATGCAGTTTTGTAAATGATATTTATTTTGCAAATAGGTTTTCACGAACACTTTTACACGTCAATAATTTTTGGACTTATTATTTTTTTACTAGATGAGGCCGGTGTTTCCTAACTGAACTGACTACCCTGAGATGAAACACAACTCAGGGTTCACAGTCTTTTTAAAGCCCATACACAATGTACTGGCCAAATCATATGCGAACCATGCAGATTATTGTCTGAGATGGCATTTTGAAGAAAGAACCATGCAGATGCATGTACGAGTATGAGGCATCAAGATACAAGAAACAAGAAAAAGACACTACAACACTAAATTTCTCACAAAATTACAACATCGAAAATCCACATTCGTGTGTTGAATTTCGAGCTTATTGTCAGAGAAACATTACACAAAGCCGTATCGTAAGGACAATCAACTAAGAGAAGCAATCGCTGTAATCATGAGCGTACGTGCTTGTTATCCGATTCTCAACAGATTTTAAAATCACTAGAATATGCTAATGTCGTTCTTACAATCTTCGGGTCGTAGGAATTGAGCTGCGGGGTTGAAAGTAATAAGGTTATTGATAAAATTTTGTTTCGGAACTATCTGTGATTGTTGCGTTGTATTACAAAAATTGTATTATATCGATTTAACTGCATCAGTCAGGAGCTCGTGGCTAGTTAATAAAAGCCGCACGGGTCGATCTTCAACGTTAAGCCACGCTTGCCAAGGTTGGTCTGTGAATGGGTGACCATCTTAACATACCGAGTTTCCTCCGTGCTTTAGAAAGCACGTTAAGCCGTAGGTCCCGGCTGTCATTTGTAGATCTTTGGTAGTCGTTATGTATAGTTAGAAGCCAGTTAATCTGAGTCCAGTCTTGCCACGAAGTACTTGTTACCCCAGATAATAGGTTGTGGAGGTCTGTTAGGCAGCCGCTCCTTGTAAAATACTGGTATTCAGCTAAATCCGGCTTGACTGGAAGCCGACCCCAATATAGTTGGGAAAAGGCTAGGCAGATGATAATGAACTGCATCAGTCTGGACTAGAAGTCGTCCCCGACATTTTTGGGAAAAATCTAAGCGGATTGATACATCCGAATTTATAAATGCAAGTCCTAGTGTTAGATTGTTCCTATCTTTTCATAATCTCTGAATATCAAGCATCCTCTAATTGCAGGAATTTTTAAAATTAGCTACCGTGATCCTAGAATGTAAAGGGTAAATGAAACACCATAATATATGGATTTACTTACACGTCTCATCTCGCTTCACCCCAGAGCGGTAGAAGTCATTTGATGACTACTCTCAATCTCAAAAAAAGAAACTAACTCTAAAAACATTGTCTCCACAAATAACCTTCCCCAATTCCGTCAACAACAGCAGATAGAAGCAGATTAAAATCCATTGTTAATATCGCTAAAGTCTGAGCTATTAACGCCACTAAACTAGATTCGAGTCGAGCTAGTTGGAGATTTGTTCCAGATGACCTGTCGGCCGCACTCGCTCCTCGACAAAAATACTTGTGCAATATTGACTGCTGGCCCGGAAAAGAGTTGTTACCTTAAACTTAGACGACTTTACTGTATTTTCAACTGTAACTTCTTTTAGATGACTGTTTTCTTTTTCTTCTTAAGCAACTGTTTCGTTTTCAACTTTATTAACTACGTCAATGGAAATTTCGATAATACTCAAGCCCATTGAAGTTTCTCGTCCATGTCCAAGATCCTTATTCTCGGATTCTATCTCAATAAAGCCAAAGAGATAAAGCTTTACTGCGAAAATAGGTAACCTACTTTCCTTCGCCATATTTCCTCTCGATCCAAAGAAAAGTATTATCCTCTCCAATACTAAAATAATAAATATACTCCCGTACGTCTACTTGGAATCCAAATGTGTTTCTTATAAGGTAGATCTAGGAAATATTAGTTATTGCTCTCATCTTGCGATCACTTTAATCCATGGAAGGAAGAGCTAGTGCCTAGCTACGTACCTAGGGCAGGATTTGGGCAATAAATTATGTAATGTACGTAATACCTAGTATAGTATTGCGAACGTTATTAATAAGCCATGACGTGAAATATATTGCTTAAGCTTCACACATGAGGATGGCTCGAGAGGATTCATGGTTCGACCGTCGTTTTCACGACGTTGGCGAATTGCATACATGGCGTGGAAGCTGTAAGGAGTTATGGCACTACTTCTGTGTTACATGCTTGGAGAGCAAACGAAAGAGTCTGTGTTTAATGTGAAAGCACGAGAGAAGCCCGCGAAAGGTTTTTTTTTTCATATTGCAATTCAGTGTCAGGTTGTATGTTTTGTGACCGTAATACGTAGGTTAATTTACGGAATCATAAATAATTAAAATCATCAATATAACCCTCATATTTTAATGAAAATCAAAATGCAAAAACTTAAGTAAATTTGAATTTTGCAGGCTACCCTAGCGCTTTGCATTTAAGTAAGAGCGAATAGCTTTGAACGCCCGTCATACCGTGATTTTTTGTTGTATTGTTAAGTAGTTAATAACTGGCACTTATAACAAAATTAAGTTATTAACAACCAACCAATATTCCAAGTGGTTTAGCTACACAGAAACCACAATTCCCAATCACGACACAGTTCATGTCACGGGGCAGTAAACCGTACATTTCGAGGCAAGTTCGAACAAAGATTTTTTATGTAAACCTAACACTGGTGTACAATTCGTCCGTTGTAAGTTGGCGAGTGTGAAGTTAGGCTCTGCGAATTTTAGCGCTTGAAATATGCCAATAATTGTTTTTAACAGCAATAACAACTGCAAATTGCATTTTTTTTTTAAAACCTTTATTTTTGTATGATATTTCATGCGCCAAAATTCGCAGAGCCTAACTTCACACTCGCCAACTTATAACGGACGAACTGTACGTACTTATTAATTCGCACACCCGCTCCGCAGTCACACGCTGTAAGCAACCCGGTTCGCTCTACTGTTAAGAGGATTACTCGCAGACTCCACAAGATATCTTGGCAGTCCTTGCTTTCCTTGCTTTTGTTGCCTGTAAGATTTCTTTGCGGATTTAAAAAGGTCTTTTTATTACAATCTAGCCCGCTATCGGCGATGCTCTTTCATCAGTTACAAATTCAAAGCTATTCGAAGACTAGTCCTTAAATAAATTTAAATGAATTGGATCTCGTTCGTTTTTGTAATATGAATTTGTAAAGCTTGGATTGGATTAAATTCTTTGTTGATACTGAGTTAGTGGGGAATGTTAGTGGAGTTTCTGCGAATTAGATGGTTTTGATTGACGGTGATAGAGCTTGTTTGCTTTGGGTTGGATTTGTTTATTTCTGTCGTACATTAGGCGTCTTATGCGTAGTTTTCGTAAATAAATCTATGCAAATGCAAATATAAACTGCTGACTCGTGCCCGCGAGTTCGTCCGTCTCAATTTCAGATATCAATTTAGGTTCATTTTAATTATTTCTCACTGGTAGATATTTTTTTTTTTCTAAAATAAAAGTAACATGATTTTTCCTTGTAACATCTTTTACTCACTAGTGAACATCCTATTAAATAAAATAAAAACAGACAAACAAATCAAACGTTTGTAAACAATTGTTTAAGATGCTTAATATTCTTTTCTATTGTTTAGTAAAAAAATTATACATTTCATGTTAAAAACGACAGTTCAATGTTATTTATACGTATGTAAATATTAGAGAAAAGATTTAGATCAACTGTGTTTCTTGCTATGAAACTTTCAACTGACTGGCTTTCAGTAAATCTTGACACATACAATGTAGATGTGCCCGAGGCGTCGATTTCACGTCCAAACTTCACTGTAACGCAACTACCTTCGCACACAAAGATCTACAAATATCCTACTCCTTCCTGCAAAATACCTTAAAAGCATCTCTACATGTATAAAGTACATTTCTTGGACAATATTCTGAGGGTAGTACAAAATATAACCTAAAGTTTTCTTTCACTGTATTTTCGTGACCTACCTAATGAAAAAAGAAGTGAGCTTGAATTCAGGAGTCTTACCATGACGTGTTAAAACGACAGGCGTGCGAGCGAGAAAGAGGGGAGCTTTACTCTTTATATAACTCCATCCCTTTAACAATTCAGTTTAGGTCGTAAAATGGATCGCGTTATGAGCTCGTGGTAGGGCCGCTGTTTTATTTTTATTCAAGAACTTGTAAGTATATTTCCAATTTTCCTGATAGCATTTATAGTACTTAGGTAGTCATTTTTAGACGCCGTTTACGAAGTGTGTCGTTGGTTTATCGTTTCAGGGGTTCGTAATTCCCCTTTTTTGTGGTAAGCTATTATAAAATAACTTCTTGCTCTCAAGACTGGAGTGGGAAAACGTCACACACTGTGTGTCAAAGGACAGCTATAACCGACTCGCTAAATAAATATCATTTACAACTTTCACACAAAACCGTCTAGTCCCAAACTAAGCAGATCTTTTGATAGGAGTCACAGACAGCTCATAAACATATTTATATATTTCTGAATACATATACGTATGTTATAGCTAAATTACACCCAGACACAAAACGAATGATAGTGCTCATTACACAAAGATTTGTCTTGGGTGGGAATGGAACCCACGACCTCCGGCAAAGCACTCCTTTGCGTTCTCTTTCAAATGTTACGGCAGCTCTGTCAGGCATCGACCTTACTGGACCTCTTCAGTTAGAGGTCCATTACCCCTAACACTATTGGGCCTCTACAGACAGGGTTCCGTAAACACTGGTTTCAGAAAGCCTACTCAACTTAACTGATGTAAAATTTGTTTCAAGTAATGTAATCTTGTTATTTATTGTTTGACCCCAAAAAGTAAATTGTTTTATGTCAGAAGATTTATTAAGCGTGCTATCAGAAATTGGAGCAATCTTTTCTTGTATTGACAGGCAACTTAATTTACCAACAAGCATGTTATTGATCGCTATGTAACATTGTAAGCCGCTTATTCGATTTTTAGGATTCCGTACCTAAGTCGGCAAATCACTCTTCATATATCACTCCATTTTTTTTTACTGTATTTGGCAAGCTGCATGGCTTTGTCATTGGCCTCACATATATCCTGAAAAGTACAGGTGATTGTGTAGGTTGGGCAGCAAAGCAGGTGATGCATGTCATGTGCAGCCCTTGTTGTCCGTCTATCAAGACACTTTTTCTCAGAAACTTGTAGAGAGGTATCAAACTGATATTGACGGACAAAACTCAGATTTGATACTCATCGGAACAAAAATTGCAAGTACCAGTATCCAGGCCTATTTGACTACTGAGCACTTTTTCCTCGACTTTGTTCGCATGATTTTCGAAGTCGCGGAAATGTAGACACGGCCTTGTAGCAAAAGTCAAAGAAAAATATCTGGATACCGTGTAGTTACGAGTACATAACAAAATAATTACTTTTTTGGTGTTCAGGCAAATCTTCGAAACTCGAAGAATCGAGTCTCGAAGTCGATCGCAATATTTACATAGGTATGTTTGCAAAGGTTTGCACGGAACCCTTGGTGCGCAAGTCCAACTCGCAACTGGTTTTTTAGAAATGTACCTACCTAATGTACTTTTACCTTACCAATGTACTTTTCGACATCTTGACGCAGGTGTGAAAAACCCACACCTCTTTTTTTCTTAAAAAAGTCAGACATAACGCTCACACAACGCCTTTTTTCTAAAATAACCTCACTTTTTAATATTACATCTCCAAATATGGTTTCTTACAAACATTTTTCGAAGTCCGTTTATATGTCACTAAGTCCACAGCTTTTGTCAAAGCAAAAAGCAAGAAAGCACGTTGTTTAAATCAAGTTGGAAGTCAGAGGAGAAATGTTAACGTTTGTGTAGGGCTTAATGTAGGAGCTTACTGACATTTACAGCTTTTGCCTGAAATTCAGAGGGTGAAAAGTGTAAACAAGAATTGTTCTTAAATAGAGTTCTAGTTGAATATAGAAATTAGAAAAGACGTGTTTTGGTTTTGTTTGTAAATAGTTTAATAGTCGTCTAATGAAAGCGCGACGTGGAGTTTTTTTTTTAAATTTAATTGGCTACATTATTCAGCCGCAATTGTAAGAAAAAAAATTGTGAAGTGTCAAAACATGATTCTACTACTAGTTAGTAATACCACATACATAATTTTTGGATTTAACTTCTTTTTCTCAGGTCGCGCTTTTATTAGACGGACTATAAGGAAGTTACTATGGTCTATCGGTTTAGGTGGTTAACTAAAAGTAAATAATCTTAAAACTTGACAACTTATTTTAGGAGGTAATCTTTCAATCAAATTTTTTTTTTAAATCGATTTACAATTCACCAAAAAATCGCTGAAAAAAAAAATATATACAACTGAACTTATAACATCCTCTTTTTTGAGGTTGGTTAAAAAACTAGGGCTTCACAAATGCAATTTCTCTTTTCTTTAATTTCTACTCACCCTTATAAAATGTAACTAACAGGTAGGTACGTTTACTGCGAAACACATATTCTAGATTTTTACGAAAAAATTGTGCCGGAATTTGATGGAGAACATTGTTTCAAATAGAGCAATTTGACAAAGTTTCCCACTACACCGACCTGAGTTATTTAAGAGCGCCCAACCCGTGGCGACTGTCGACTTCTCATACAATTGTTCTTACGTGAATATGACGTTATTATAAATTTTTCTCTGGAGATTTTGGAAATAACTTACCGTACTCATTTGTTAAAGTAAAGAAGATATATTTATTTTAGAGATTGTGAATGTTGGTTTAATAAAACGCAGATTTCCTGGAATAAGTTTTGGGAAATATTCAAGTGATCGTCTGGAATTAGCAAATCCTTTGCCTCTTTATCAAAAATTGCGTGGGATGATATAACAAACTGATCAACGATAAACGATTGCATCACTGCTTACCATCAGGTGGGATTGCAGTCAAGCACTAGTTTATATGATATAAAAAAAATCTTTTCATCCATGCTCACGTTGACGACAACAAACCTGGAAGGACCCCCTTAACCTAGCAATCCAGGACGGTCCATATGCAGCTCACACAAATACAGGATGTTATGAAATACCAGCTATTATTAACTCGCGCCGGTGCGAGTACGAGTAATAATTACGTGTCAATCATGGCACTGCATAGCAACTAGTATATAACTCATGTCGGACCTGACATCTGTCGTTACAAGTCGTTTCTGAAGCTGTTCGCACATATTCATTCTTGTTTGATGTTCTTAACAAATGGCCTGTTCGTGGACATCAATTTGTTGGATAGAATGATTATTATGGACCATCAATATGTTCTAAAGGATCTGAGGTTCCATTTTGATAGCATAGCAAATGTCTAAAATATATGACATTGACAAGCGCTATCCTCTTGATGATCCTAGTTAATACTATGCTCCTGTGTTGTGTAACCAGTGAAATCAAGTCCCAACTTCCTTCCTCTTCTCGTTTTTCTTTCTTTTTATAACAAATTATTGTCAGAAATCGATAGAGAATTCAAATCGGAATAAAACTGCCTGTTTATCCCAAACCACATTTTTTCGTGTTACGACAGTTTTTCAGAAGATCTGTGACAGGCAGGTATATTAGTTAAAGTGATGTCCTTATTCTAACAAGTCAAACTTCTTCTTCTTCCTGCCCTTATGCCATATTATTTGGGGTCGGCGCAACATGTTTTTTTCTTCCATTCTGTCCGACAGGACTAACATTACGGGTGATAGCAAGGCGGGTGACAACCCGTCATGCTATCATCAACTCCCTTTTCTTTCATATCAGTCCTCACACAATCCATCCATCTTTTCCAACAAGTCAAACTACATTTCTTAATTTATCGATACATCTAGTATCTCATAGGTTTCAGACAAAGCTAGACGAGGAAGCACTACATCATACATCAAGCAGCTAGTTGGCTGGACAGCCAACGTAACCGCCCCGATGACTGCCGAGCTCACTGCAAGTTTATCCGACTAACTCCTGAACTTTGATCGATTTGCATTCTCTATAGTTTATTGCGGCCCATATTGATACATTTGTATATTAAGATTAGGACATGTAAGTGGGCATATGGCTGTGTTTATTTGTATTTAGTAGGTACACAGAACAAGTATATACCTAAAAAATATTTTTCTGAAAACCGCTACAAAATTAGTTAAAAAATAAATCAGTTGTGATGGGAGCATCTTACTAATTCTTTTCACTGATAGCCTGGTGAGGAAAACGAGAACCAAAGGATGTGAGACACACAGGATAGTCATTGTGATGACACTTAAGGGAAGCCTTAGTCTAGCCAGACACTTTGGAGAGGCTTTTTTATCCAGTACGGGAAGTGTCTTGGCTGAAATGATGATTATGCCGTCTGTAGCGTCATCCGATGCGTTTTTACACTCTGAAAATCATAACAGCTATATCATTCTTTAATCCACAATATCCGTTGCCAAATAAACGCAATAAACACATACATCGCCTTGCTGACTACCTGACAATTACCTGCGATAGATTCCTGCATATAGTCGCGAAGAAACCAACGTATTCACCCGTCAACACCCAATGCATGTCGTGAACAGTTTATCGAGTAGCAGAAAACAGTATCGATTTATTGTTCACTCGATCTTTACGACTTGGCATGAGTTTTGCAATAAAGCTATAGTCTAACTAAATTGGTATGCTACATGCGGTTTAGTAAATGTAACAAGCGAGAACCAGACGATCAGTTAACTGAAAACTGAATTTATGCATCAGAAACTAGTTTAACAATTGTTTAGTCAGTTGTAAATGAGCTGCACTTACAAATCAAGACTCAGTTTTATCGGACGCATGCGGAAAATTTACCGCAAAACACTTCTTAGTTCCATAGCTTTCAACGCTTTTCCGCGTCCGTCGAGACGCAAACACGTCATGCGCGTAAATATAATAAGTAATCAAATCCATTGAACCGAATGTTTACGAGTTCCATAACCCCTTTTGATATCAATATGCATTCAATAATAGTAACATAAAATGCCTGTAATGCTGCCTACGAACTTGCGTCACTATTAATTATGGTATTACATTGTAAATTCTATTCGTACATAGTTTATTGGGCCACGTGCACATGCGTGAGTAATTTTGGAGATATGTTACGTAAATATTGCAAGTTATGAACTCAACGATTTAGCACGTTAAGCCGTGGGTCCCGGCTGTCATTTGTAGATCTTTGGCAGTTGTTACGGATAGTTAGAAGCCAGTAAATCTGACTTGTCTTGCCATGAAGTACCGTGCTACCCCAGTTAATGGGTTGTGGAGGTCTGGTAGGTAGCCGCTCCTCGTAAAATACTGGTATTCAGCTAAATCCGGCTTGACTGGAAGCCGACCCCAATATAGTTGGGAAAAGGCTAGGCAGATGATGATGAACGCAACGATTTAAGGTAGAAGTACATTGCGCACACGTGGGCCACGTACGCCGATTGAGCGTGTCGGTTTCCATACATTTAATTGGCAACTATGGTCTGTTCAATAATTCCGGAGACTAAAATGACATTTCAACACCAAAGAACTGGCGTCATTCCTATAGAAATTTTGACATTACTTATGTCAATTTAGTCTCCGGGTTTATTGAACAGACCATAGACTTGTAGAGCTACATTAGATCCACACTACGCGACGTCGTTCTACGTACAAATCAGGCGTAGCCCACGTGTGCATCGGTTAAATGTTTATATAATAGTTATAATTATAGTTATAATAGTTCCCGCTTTAATATGACAGAATTAAAACACTCAAGACTGTGTTGCCGTCTTTATAATCGAGGAAATTTTTCGGCTGTTATATTTAAATACGTATATTAACTCCTGAACTTCTGATATTTGGAGGAACGATTTATATGTTGTTGAAATAAATATTTAGACCATCGTTGTTCTGTCGCATTTCTCATTTAAGCTTAAACAAGCGATTTTAATAATTCTTCGGATATTGGTATTCTGTGGTTTGAATTAAGATATTTGAATATGCTTTTGGGTTTTATATGTGAGTGTTTTTAAAATTGTTCTAGATAATTATATCTCATTCAACCTATGTTAAAGTAAAATCAAAAGTAGTTAGTTAAAAGAAGTTCGAAACCAGTTGCGATCAACCATCTTCTACATCTGATAATGTGTTTCTTATGCAAACATTCGCAGGAATGCTAAATTACAGTATCGCACTCATCATCATAATTTCTGCCGAAAGACTTTCACTGTTGAATCTAAGCCTTCCACAAGCGTCATCACAACGACCGGTTCCATACACCTCGCATACTTCAAATTCCTGCGACGTTCACCAGGACCTCGATCCACCTTGTAGGCGGCCTTCCAACGCTACGTTTTCTGGTACATGGGCTACCACTTCAGAACCTTAAGTCTTCAGCGACTATCTATTCTACAAGCTATGTGCTCTGCAGACTGTAATTTAAGTTTAACGATTCTTCTGCCTATGTCGGTAACCTTGGGTCTCATGCGGATAACTTAATTTCTGATGTTGTCATGCAAAGAAACTCCAAGCATAGCCCTTTGGGTGACTTTAAGCCTTCTGATGAGGCCCATATGTCATCACTAGTAACACGTATTGGTCATAGTCTTAAGACTGTGGAATTTTCGACGAGAAAATACCGCGCAGCTTCCCGAACCTTCCGCAACCGATTGACCTCTTTCTCGAAGTTAAACAACATCATACTAAATTACATAATACACTTCTAAAACAGGAATTTCTCACAGGCTAAAAATACAGAGTACTACAAAAGCAAAAAACAGATGAGGCGCGACTAAAATCTTTTATATCACCGGTAAGTCGAGTAACCTATAAAAATGACAAGCGGCGGTGGTTCCTGGCATTCGATCAAAAGATCTAAAAACCGATGATGACTGAAGAAACGTCACTCAAGATACTATTGTTGAATTAATATTTGTTTTCTTAATGTTCTTGCTGTAATGGAGACGCATTAAGTACACTGTGGTACTGGATTTTTTGTGTAATGTGAATGACTTCAGATTTTCTGATTAAAAATTTTCAGTTCATTTCTGATGCTTGCACAATAAGATGAAATGGAGTTTGGAATAGACGGTTGGGATGCCCGGATGGTTTTGCGTTTTGTGTCATGGTGTCAAGCTTATTTGTAGATCTTGCAATGAATTGTGTGTAAAGAACAAGAAGTAGTTATGTTTTCATAACTTTTTAACCCCATTGGTAGGGAATACATGCTTATTTTTATTTGCCCTAGGTAACAAATATAAATGACAAAGTTACATAGCTTCGAAGCTGCTAATAAGTTAGAGAAGTCCGATATGGACTTTGACGTCACAATCTATTACGTCCTTACGGCCCGGCCATCATGAGAAACGGAGACTTGGCGAAAGACAGAAATATTTATTTTAAATTGTTATATCTCGCAATTTTGATACTGTTGTCACGGTAAGTATTCTATTTGTGTATATTAACTGATAACTGGTTAGCTAACAAATATTTTTTCAAGCATATTACCTACTTCTAGGTACCAACCACATGTAAGCCACAGGCCAAAACAT
Organism: Mythimna separata; assembly: GCA_030763345.1. Taxonomy (NCBI): domain Eukaryota; kingdom Metazoa; phylum Arthropoda; class Insecta; order Lepidoptera; family Noctuidae; genus Mythimna; species Mythimna separata. Next base: position 18,317,435 of record CM061171.1, on the reverse strand, counting down.
ACCCAATTTATTCAACGTCTAAACCCTCTTAAAGCATTTGAATGATTGCTTCGTCTTGCTTAAAATTATGATAAATGCCGTCAGTTTCTTTATGCGTATTGCTAGGATAAAAAACCAATTAAGATTCGGAATGAAAATATCACATTTCTCCCTGAGACAAGAGAGGTAAGCTCTAAGATAATTTATCAGCTGCTGCGTTGTTCACAAATGCGTAATACCATTTTGAATAGATTTCTGTAATGGCTTGTTTGGATGAGAAACTAGATTGGTATTATTTATAGTCGATACAGAGTCATTTTTCTGAAAGTTAATACGATAAAGTTGGGACAGATTTTGAAATTAATTTAGCTGGTGGTGATATATTATTTATTAGTTTTAAACTACTTAAGATTTAGGCATGTTGTCGTGAGAGTAGAAAGTAGTTGTCTTGATCCATCAGGTATGATCCCAGTCAAGCATTAGTTTAGATGAATTTAAAAAACAAACTGTGTACATTGACGCTCTGACACTGCCAAGAATGCGGGATTGTCAGAAAGAGTTAGGTTTAGACTGCATTTAATTTTTATGGCCCTTTGCGTTTCATTAGAATGCGGATGTAACACATTCTAATGCCACCAAATACATCGAGATAGCCTTCTCGGGAAGTTTCGCTGAGATAGTCAATACTGCGATGCAGACACTTGATATGTAAAACTACATCAATTTTATGTCACAATATCTACACAAGGAATCAATTTACGAATAATTAAACAAAAAATCCCGCCGAAAGTCCTCGTATACAAAAAGAAAAATGTTTTTCAAGGACAGATCGAGATCGAAAGTTGTCGCATTGTCAATATGACAGTGACATTTTCGACACTCATTGTCTTTAGAATGACGGCCATTTTACCTGTGACGTCATCAATAAGCTTTCAAAGTCCAATGCCCTATTTAAACCAGTGCAACGAGCAAATCTCCATTTACATCACGACTGTCAGAGAGGTGATCTATCATTGTAGGTACGTGGAAATGGTGGAATGGTCGCAGATTTGACTATTATTTGCAGGATCCATCATAACTCCTGGATATAGCATCGTTGATGTGATTGTGTGCAGATAGATGTGATGTGTTAATTGGTTGAAATATCTGAGAGTGTAACTAGGCGATATATTTTGCAGGCAGTTAATATCTTAAAGTCACAGTAGATACTTGCAAAACTAGCATAGGTAATATAGGTATATATATAAATAATTCAGATAGTTAATCAGTAATTCTAGGAAATTATCTTTTGTGAAAAGGGCTTCGTGGGCGCAGTCCAATACGTTGGTCCGACCAGATGCTCAACGTTCTTGACTCTTCGATATACAATGCCCTTCATACCGCTAGCGACAGAAACAGATGGAGGATCATACAAGTTAAAATGAAGCATGCCGTGTCACATCACGGCTCTGAGGAATACAACGCAAGGAGGAGGAGGAATTCAGATTGAAAATTAAGCGGTAATATCCATTAAAATAAATTAGATAACAACAGCATCGTCTCCAGTTACACTTAATTCATATTATTTAATTAGTTAATCACGTCATTGTTCTCCTAAATCACGCCTATTTATACCTACTTCAGTCCCTCATCTGATTACCATAACAACGGATGGCATTAATTGTATAATTGACACTGTCACAGCATCTCAATCTCTGGGAAGTTAATAATTCATACTCGTTTGTGGGTAGTTGTAGATACACATAACATAGATATACATAACACTTCTTCTTAATCTATCACATGCCCGCGAAACGAGACACAATAGTAAAACAATAACATCGCGGTCTCATAGGACCGGTTGGGGATTCAAACGTTAAGAAGTAAGTGCGAGTCGGACTCACGCATTGAGAGTTCTGTACACACTTATCTATGTAAATACACGTAGGTCATTCCCTTATCGAGCCTCGAAAATTTTTCGAGTCGAAAAAAGTTTTCTTTTACATTAATTTTCAGTTTTCAGACTTTCCTTGTACTTTGAGTGAGACCTTGCTTCATGCCAAAGCTATTATAGCCCCACGCGTTATTGAGAAGTAGTTGTAACTAGTAGGTATTTGCACCAATGGTCCAACGAGGCTCAGAGGATAATATAATAGGTGTTGTTCAAAAGGTTCCGCAGTGGTATTTTAAGAAGTCATGCGGCTCTCCTCCATCCTGATGGTGAATGGTGATCACCGTGGTGGTTTTAGTGAGCTAAGAAACTCACACACCCTGATCATTCCCCTAAATTCCAGACGCCTTTACAAGAATTCCCTCCGAAAACCAGAATAAAATAAAAAAGCTACTTGTGCCAGTATGTGGCCTAAATCAACTAGGTCAGTTATTTCAGATAGATTGAATTCAAAATGTGTTTGTTTGTCTATCTAGGTTGAAACTAGGGTTGAGTATGGTAGGTCACGTACATATTCAGCGCGAAATGAGGTTTTGGCCAACCTGTCCTACAAGTTAGCTTACGATTAATTTACGAAGTGAAAATATTGTTGTTAATGTTGGATAATTATAGATATTCTTTTTTTTTGCAGGATAATTTATAGATATTCTTTTTTTTCACGTAGTACACAGATAGTCGATAGGACTGAAAAGTTCTAGAGTAGCAACCGCGTACCGAAACTATGACTTGGTAAGCGCGGGAATCTGATGGATGGTAGACGCTCAAGACTGGCCGTCATAGCGACATTTGGAGGAGCCCTTAGTGGATATATGTAAGCGGTGTTCTGTTTAGAGTACTGGGCCAGGCAAGGTATCTAACTATTTTGCCATCGACATTCTAAGAAGAAGAAGCGATGTTCTGCCTCCTGGTCGTCAACGATACTAAAGTATTACTATGTAATAGCCCGGAGTTGGTGGTGTAACACCACCATACCTGGTAAAGGAAATGAAGCTGTTAGTCCTGCATCTGATCTTAATCCGCTCTTCTCAAATCTGTGTAAGCAGTTCCTTGCTTTTTGAGTGAACCGATCCTGTAATAATCTTTATTTGACTGCCTCTAATAAGGACGTGCATACAATATTGTATACAAAAGTGATCGACAGACTGAAAAAAATGTAGACTAGGCCAAAAGAATGTTTTAAAAAAAATCGTAAAACAAATACACTATCGCATACCAAACAGCTTACTGGATTAACCCGATTCTCTTGTCTATAAGAATATATTTGTTACGTGCACCATGTTGAAAACAATTCTAGATTCATCTAGATACTCGTACTAGTAATATTATAAATAGTAAAGATAATTTTGGATTTTTGTTTGATGAATTAACTAGTTAAATATTGGATAGGCAGAAGCCAGTAAATCTGATTCCAGTCTTGCCATGAAGACCCTAGTTAATGGGTTGTGGAGGTCTGGTAGGCAGCCGCTCCGCGTAAAATACTGGTATTCAGCTAAATCTGGCTTGACTGGAAGCCGACCCCAATATAGTTGGGAAAAGGCTAGGAATATGATGATGATGATGAATAAACTCAAAACTACAGGACCGATTTTAAAAATTCTTTCGCCAGGGAAATGCTACTTTAGCACTTAATAAAATAGGCGTTTTTATTTTCTGCTTTCACGCAGGCGAAGTCACTAGCAGGATTTTGTTGCTAAATAAATATTTCCGAAAATATACGAGCGTGTGTACTGTTTCCAAAATCCTCAAAGGATTTGTCGATCTGTGTTACATGACGTTCTCATTGCTACAACTATACTAATGAACACCGACAGTGGAACTGCATTGCGCTTCGAATCCCTCTACACGCATTTGCCAGTGTTAGAATGAACTAGTATAACTCAGGCGGTCTCTAGGACCGTAATCCACTCAGGCCCAGTGCGGGTTGGTGGATGTCACATCACTTCGATTTTTTTTTTGTTATAGTTATAAAACATGCCGATTTCCGCACTGTGTGACTTTATCTTTAATGATAAAATAAATTACACAAAGCAATGCACCTGACTGAGATGCGCACGGTGAACAATGGCCTGGGTTGCTTGCCGTCCGGCAGTCCAGGAATAATCCGGATCGAGCCCAAGTCGTCGACGGCGCGTTCTGTTCCACGCGCGCCTCAAGAAGACCTTACGAGCCCAGCAGCATCGAATCCTCTGGGGCTATGGGTTGGCTTCGAAAAGGAAAACCCGGGACCCTGGAACGAAGGCAAAGAAGAAACGGAGGAGTGGGGATTAGTCAGTAAAAGTCTGATGGGATGGAATCCGCGGTCTATAACTCGTAAGTCGGCGCCATTACCACTATTTTCAATGGACTCAAAACGGTTCAGAATGAACAACTTTTCCGCCACAATCCCGTTCACGTATCGTCGCATGCACACCTAATTTTAGAACCCCAAAAATACACAACATTTTTTATTCAGTAGATAAAATTAATCCGGACAGCTGTTGCGTTGCTTTCCAATAGTTTCAGAGCGGGATTCTGTAATATGGTAGAATTCCTTAAGTACCGTGAAAAATTATCTAGCTTTTAACCCAGCTTTGAAGATCAGTTGTGTAGGCATCTTATCGTTAGAATTTTTTTGTCGATTTTATAGCTAGTAAAATAGCAGATGTTTTAAGCCGTATAATTCCTATTTTAATACGACTTCTTACTCTAACCCAGATTAAAATGTTCCCGGAAACATTATGAAACATGTAAACAAATGGGACAGATGTTGTCAACGTTTTACTTGAATGTTATGTGTCTAAATTATTGTATTTATTTTGCGTCACGTGCTTGCTTCGTAACAGTGATGTTACTTTTGATTCTGAGGGTTCGGAATTTCCGACACATTTTGCACTTTCGGTTCCGATAAATTTTAGTCAGTGGTTTGTAGTTGTCACGCAGAGTACCTCTGTACTTCCGTGCCTTCTGTCGATTACTTTTTCACTTGTTGTTTTGTTTCTTATTTGGAATGTTGTGAATTCGTTCTTCATTTATACTTTTACTTAGGTATCTGAGTTTTTGATTAGTTTTAGTATTGTTTCACTTGACGCCTCCGCCTCCGCCTCCGATTCGGGTTTCAATTCCGACACACGACTCGCACTTGGCCGGTAGTTTTTTAAATTGGTTATTTAAAAAAAAAACCGGCCAAGTGCGATTTGTACTCGCGCACGAAGCGTTACGAACCGTCCGTAGCAAAAAACTGCGAAAAAACACAATTTTTTCGCTTCCGTTACATCACTAGTCTGTAATATTAGATTTTCACCCAAGATTTGGTCTCTGCTTGTTCTGAATATCACCAAAACATAAGGCAGCCATTCATCGTAGTTTTCTTCCCTGTTCGCCCCATTCCTTCTAATCTGTGGCAATCTCTCGCGAGCATTTCCGCCACTCTTCATTATGCCATCTTCCAGCCCGACATTCCTTTCTTTTCAGAATATTATATCTGTATTGTTCCCTTCTTGTACTTTGATATTTGATAGTATAATGTCACATTAATATACATTCATAAAACTGTACATTAACGTTTGAATCCCCAACCGGTCCTATGAGACCGCGCTGTTATTGTTTTACTATTGTGTCTCGTTTCGCGGGTATCTGAGTAATTAACTTCATTCTACCTTTGATTCAGGTTTTAATGTGTTATGAAAAGTATAAAATGAATATTTTGCGTCATAAAGTTATTCGGTTTATGTCCTACCTAGACACGTTCGAACTTTATGTTACTTTTTAGTGTTTGCATATCAGGTACCTGTTTAATATTTTAGTATTAGGTGTCGTCTTAAAGCGGTCACAAAACTACGAATAAATGCTCTGGATGCCGTCTTTGGGGATGCCCTTATGTGTGAGGACGTAACGCGAAATGGCTTGACTTCTGACCGCGGCACGTTACTGTGTCGTGCAAATATACGATGCAGAGCCGTTTCGAGTGGATGCACGGAACGATGCTGCATCATATTTTCAAGGTTAGTCTTCAGCCAAAAGTATCTATGACGTTGCCTTGTCGTAGATATATTAACACGACAGTACGGTACGTTGCCGTGTTTGAACATGGTGTTGTAGTAAGACGCGAAGTTTGTGTAATTTATTTCATCATCGCTGTTCTCAAAACAGCAATAGAAAAAATCGTGAGGAACCCGCACAGGGCTCGCATTTTGAATTACGGTTAATTCTTCCGTCTCCTAGAGAGGAGGACTGTGTTCCAGAAACTGATTAGGCTTTACTATGTTTTAAATGGACGAGGCATCTTCCTGCCCAGTCTAATAAATCCCAATCTTTATCATACCAATTAGTTAGTAGGCAGATTGCAAACACGTAATCACTTACCGACCTACTAAAAATCATTCAATATTCCACTACTGGCGGAATCCAATCGTGACTCTCGGAGCCAATTACAAGGTACTTTCCGTAATGAATGCCCGATCTTAGGACAATGCGTATTAAGAGATTCATAAGGCAGGCAATCTCCGTAGCCGGTGATGCGGGAAGCTGTTTCCTTAATTGGGCAAATTACACGGTGAAGAGAAAAAGAAATTTCCTTCTGCCATGAGTTGGCGGCGTGTGTTGGTTCGGTGTTAGGTGTATGGGGAAATGGATTGTGAAGTTGATTTGTTAGTTAATAGTGTTTGCTGGTAAAGGAGTTTTTTTTTGTGGAAATCACATAACTTCAAATTCTTGGCCAGAGCCAAGTTAAAATCAAATTCTTGAACAGATTCAAGAATTTGATTTTAACAGACCAAGCAGAACCTTAATATCTCTTTGAATATCCTGAAAAGAGAGGTTAGCTGTGCTCTGTTTTAGTCAAGATCCTTGTGCGAAGTTTCTCCATGTTCGATGGTGGCTGCAGAGAGAGTTTGCCTTAAAATGATGGACTTAAAATTAAATATGATGCTGCATAAAAAATTAAAAATGCATATCCAAATATGCAGCAAGTACGAGTAAAGAGAATACCAGGCAAAAAAAAAATCAGCCATATCAGAAATATTTACGGAAAGAGAAATCTAAAGGCATTAACTTCTGCCAACGGTTTCGGTTGAATGAAAGTAGAAAACTATTAAAAAAAGACAAAAATTCCTGTCCTTTTTCAAGACTTGGCCTAATTTCATTTAAGTCCGTTCAGCTTTTTGACACCCACATACAAACTATATTATTAGTGTGATTCAACAAAAAAATGTTTAAAATATTGTTTAAACCAAAGCTCTGTCGATGCGGGTCGGTAAACCGATGGCAGCTTAGCCAAATATTATCTGTTACGGACTGAAAGGCCCTGAACTATGCAATCGGCTAAGCTGGTTGCCATATTTAAGCTCCGCCGATTATAACTTGGACTGCGGTTTTCTTTGTGGCGTGATTATAAGTTTGCGGTTAGCTTTGACTGGAGTTTGACGGCTTGGTAGGTGAAGCGTTATAAGTCAATGCGTTCAGAACTGTTGTATTGTCGCGTGCCGGTTCTGATGATTTTTTTTTCTGTCTCATTTAGGTAACTAATGTTTATCATCTGTATATATAATAAAAGGAGTTACAGATTGACTGATAACTAAGTCAACTCACAGTCAAAACTACTGAGACTAAGAGCGTGAAATTTTGCACAAGGTTACCTTTATGACGTAGGCGAGCACTAGAGAGAATTTTCGAAAATTCACATCCTATAAAGAGAAAACTGGATTCCGAAATTGTATGGAGAAACCTACTTTCACGCGGGCAGTATAAGTTGGCAAAAGCTAATATTCCATACTTTCAGAACGCAAAAGATAACCGAAGCACTCAGGTTAGTTTTAATCTGACACGCCTTCCGGCTCCACTGCAAAGCAGGAGAAAGTATTGGATAATTTCTCACCTTAAAAAAATTAAACATAGGAAAAATCTAGAATGGCAGATATCTTGATCTACCAGCTTAATTTTAAATAAAAAGCTCGTATTTCATAAACAAAATTATAATGTTAAAGATCCACTCATCTTTCCAATTCACTTTATTAGGATCAGGAGAACAAACAAACAAAAAAATGATAATACGCAATCCTCGCGATGACACTTTGAAGTCTCAAGACCCTGTCAATCCAATCTCGGGAATACTTATAAATATTTTATTCCGTATTTTTTTATTTTGCTTGTTAAGGTGAATGCTCTCATTTTACACTTTATTATTTATTTATTGACCAGAGTTTTTTGAATTACCTTTATATTTAATATTTAAATTGTTCGAAATTAGTATTACAGCCTGAAACTACAGTACCTAATATAACTTATACGTTAGATAATAATTTAAAGACTATCCTACTAATATTACAAACGCGAAAGTTTTTCTGTCTGGATCTTTTTTACTCCTTCACGCAAAAATGACTAAATGGATTTCAATGAAACTTGGTATACGAGTAGACCATGTCCTGGAATACCACCTAGCATACTTTATATCGTAGGAGTAGGACCCTTTGGGATTATTTTCTACAATCACGGGGGACAGCCAGTATTTGTATAAAAATGAATGAACGAAAATATAATGTACAGTCTATAGGTACGTACCTCAATATTCTCAACTAGGTAATCAAACCTGACAACGGCATTGACCTTCCAATGGACACTACAATGGACAGACGGAAGGTAATTTACTGTAGGTAATCATCCCACTTGGCATACGTAGGTACTCACTGTCAGTTTATATTGTGAGAAGACTATTTTTGTTTCAGTTTACGGTATTATTTAGAGTATCTGTAATTTCTGTGGTCTGTGTTGTTGTGTTCGTAACGATAAGAAAAAAAAAAATAACGTCAAAACATCTCTGAATGCCTATAACTAGTTAAGGTGGCTCTATGTGACATACGAAGATGTAGCTTAAGGTACTTAGTATTCAGGCAAAAATCATTACAAAAAAAGTTAAGGTGACATATCCGTCTATACAACCTACTGTATTTGTTAAGTACGAAACATTACAAAAATTTAGGCTTGTAGAATTATTGAACCCGTCTCTGTCCCAACATTTGTGGCTAAATACTTAAAACAAATAAATACATCTACGCTAGTAAAACATACTAAAACGATCTTACTAAATTCCGCCTAAAATAACAAGACTAAGTTTTCAAGACTTTCCCGCCCAAGAGCAGGAGAAGTCATTCAGATGATTCCCCTTCCAAAAAAAAAAAAATGACAAGGCTATGATTTAACACCAAAAAGTATTTATCTATTTCAAAAAAAGAATACCAGTAATGCGAGCACCCGCCTTAAACAGAAAAGAGAAGAAAAAAAAATGAAAAGAGCACTTTGGACGCAACATAACGGCGAGGTAAACGTTGCTGGTTCTTTCCTGATTTTAATGAGATCGCCAATCAGCTGAGCGGAGCCCTCACCTTAAGAGGGAAGGGGGGGGGGGAGGATTCTATTTTTAAAACGTAACAAAGCTTAGATTCTGTTATCTTCTCTGTATTTATTTGTTTGCGAGGATTTCGATATTCGGCGAAGTATGTTTGTAAATAGAACTTTTTTTTGATGTATGTATTCTTAGTTTTGTATTGTGTGTAAGAGGCAAAGAAATGTATAGAGATGTATCAATAGTAATATATCCTTATCATCTTTATTTGTAATTCCTGGTGGCCGTGAAAGAAGAAAATTATTCTGAGAAAGAATAGGTATAGGTAGGTACTGCCGGGATAAACAGTATACTATGTGATTACAGTTTATTTATTCACATTAAAATAGAAAGTTTACAATTGATGGTTACTTATGACGTTTATTTTTAAACTGAGAAAAATAAAATGACTGGCTATTTAATAATATTAATAATTGAGTTATAATGTCTCTGAAATTCACTGTGCCTGATGTCAATTATATACTACCTAATTGAAACTTAACGTAATTACTACATATTTGTATGTATTTTATTCGTGACATGATCTACCCGTGCGCTAAATATCATCTAAATCCGTCCATTCCTTTCCGCGTAAAGGAGTAATAAAGACACACGTTTGTGTGATACATGAAAGGATTGACAAAACCACTTAGACAATATTCTGAGTAACTATGTCAATGAATGAAAATGACCAACACGACTAAAATAATCACAATCTGTTGTTTTGAAATAAGTATGACGGAAATACACTTCAGTTGCACTATCAAATATTAAGAGCAATTTAAATACCAACACTCTATATCAAAACAGTTCATAATGCAGTCACATCAAACCAAGACGATGTCAACAATAAACACATCAGTCGCATATTAGCGACTTCATCGTACGAATAACTATAAATCAGATGACACTATTAACTGCTCTTGTACAGACAAACAACATGCATTAGGTAATCACACGAACAATAACACAGCTGAAACTAAATAATAAAAAATAAAAGAAACACTTCCTGTGTAATGTGTTCTCCCACTCCTGGGTGAAGTGAGAGGGCGTGTCCAGACTTTTGCTAATTAAAACTCACCTTATTTTTTCAAGTGGGGAATCATCAGAATGCTTTCTCCCGCTCTTGGGTGGAGCGGGAGGGCGTGCCAGATTTTAACTGACTAAACCCCACCCTGTTCCTTCGTTTCCTTCGATCTGGGGACACCGAAGTTAAACTAAAACTCACCTGTGTCTTCTCATTCACTCAGTTAGCCTTTGTATTGCAGGTCACACTTTCAATCAGTCGTATATTATCGACTTCATCGTACGAATAACTATAAATCAGGCGACGCTATTAACTGGTCTAGTACAGACAAATAACGTGCATTTATCATTTGAACAGTAACACAATTGAAACTAAATAATAAAAACTAAAAGAAAAACTTTCTTCTCGTACAAGATTTCTCAACTTTTTAGGTTGAAAATCACCTTAAATCATCCAATACCTACTTTGTCCCACTCCAGGTTGGTGCGAGAGGGCTTGTTAGCTTTTTACGGGCTAATACTAACCTGTGTTCTTCAAAAAAAAAACGTGTTGCGCCGACCCCAAATAATATGAGATAAGGGCAGTATGAAGAAGACTAACCTGTGTTCTTCAGTTGCTCTTTGCGTTTAAGAGCTACTTTTTTTTTAATTGGGGCATCATTCAATGTGTTTTCCCATTCCTGAGTGAAGCGAGAGGGCGTGTCAGACTTGCTAACTAAAACTCACCTGTGTCTTCTTATTCGCTCAGTTGGCTTTTGCGTTGTTTGGTTATGGTCACACTTTCAATCAGTCGTGTATTAGCGACTTCATCGTACGAATAACTATAAATCAGACGACGCTATTAACTGGTCTTGTACAGACAAATAACGCGCATTAATCATTAGAACAATAACACAGCTGAAACACTGTTCTTCAATAAATAATAAAAAGAAAGACTTTCGTTTCATACATTTTTTTTTAAGGTTGAACAGCTTTTAATGACTTTTTTCCGCTCCAGGATGGAGCGAGATAGCGTTTCAGATTTTTACTGAGTAAAACTCACCTGTGTCCTTAATTTACCCATTGCGCTCTATGCCCTCAGTTACTTACTCTTTCAAAAGTTCCAGCCCTAGCAGTCATCGGTCCTACAAGGACTATATTGCAAATGTAATGTACATTGTAGTACCCAGGGTACTACTATGCTACTATATTATTTAGACATTGACTATTTATTTCAATCTGACTGTCCTAGGTCCGCAGTAGATATAGGCACTTTCTTTCTTTCAAACATCTTTATTTCACGTCAGTCTAGACAAGTCTTGCCCGTTAGTTTTGTGATGTTTATTGACTATAAGATGACACTACATTGATAATAAATGTGAAAGAGTGGATGTTTGTTGCTTAAATACGCAAAACGGCTGTACTGATTTGGCATGCATTTAGAGAGAAAGAACATAGGCTACCTTATATCCCGATTCACACGGACGAAGTCGCGGGCAGAAGCTAGTAAACAAATAAATCCAACAAAACTAGAAACTTCAAAATTGTGTCAAAAATGCAATTATTTATTCCTCTTCGCTTTTCGCACTAAATAAATTACGCTAATCGCATAAAAAAAAACTTTAACGACATTCTATTTGTAACGTTTTCAACAAAAAACATTTTCATCATAGTATTACAGAAAGAAAAAAATATATATTTGTGGGAGTTTGTCTCAGATTCGAAATTAAACTGCCCTAACGAGGTTCATAATTCGTTTATTACGCAATGAGATTGTAAAACTAGGTTTGGGCGAAAATTGGGACAGAATTTTCCACTGTCTTCACACGGTCGTGAAAGAAAATGAGATGAAAATATTAAGCTTAATTGATAAACTTTAGGATGAAAATATTCATTTCATGAAAACTTTATCTAAGTTTATGTACTTATGTACTAATTGCTGCCAGCGTCTTCGTTTGGGTGGAAGGCGATAATTTATTCAATGGTAATATATTACTGGGAATATAAAATTAGAAAATAGGACATTTTTGATACGAGTAAAAACATCGTACCTGTACGTGTGTTGGGTAGCCCGTGTGTGTCAAGTTTCATCGAAATCATTTCAGCCGTTTTAGCTTGAAGAAGTAACAAACATACACAAAAATCTACGAGAGTCACAAATAATCATAGAGTAGACTTTATTTTTTAATTAAGCTAAGCACACACAATGAAATTACGAATACATTTTTGAGAATTTTAAGTTAAATAATAGAATACTAAGTTAAAGTCACTGCGTAAAAATCATTAACGATTTTTGTGAGAATACATAATATAAGATTTATAATGAAAAAGATTCATACAGCTCAGCCTAATATAAGCCTGTAATCCAAGCGTGGGTTTTGCATTATTTAAATTTTCTAATTATACCGAGCTAAAAAAGAGTGGGTAAATGTAATTTTTTTCAAAATATTCTGTCTACTCCAGCTAAAATATTTGAGACGATTATGTACTAATCATAAATAAGGTTTATCATTTAGTCGTAAAAGTTACTAAAAGACTATGATTGTTCGCCCAATTGCCGCTTCTAACGAATAATTTAGTGAGAAAAGTAAACAAAATTATTATAATAACATTTATCTACTTTTTAGAGGTTATAAAATTTAATGTTTGGCATAAAAATTTAAGGGGACATATTGTTTATGGCTAAAGTGTAATTTGTGGTGAGGGAGAGATGAAGATTGACTCCTATAAACCTTGAAAGAAAATAAACAAAGCTAATAGAGTTGAAATCCTTGCCGGAGTCTGTGTTTCCTAGTAGCTACAACTGATGTTGTCAGGTCGGGCTAGGATAAAATCTGGGCTGATATGAGAGCAAATCGGTTTGTAAGGTTTTAAATCGGGACGAAAAAAAATCCGTGAAAATCGGGATGTCCTACGCAAATTGCGACACCGTGGTAACGCTAGCTACAACCTGAGGATCTTTAAGTCAAGAGTGAATACGTTACTTCTAGGCAAGCGTGTTACATCGTCGACCACATCTTCCGCCAGGTGAGATTGCAGTCAAGCGCGAACCTATCAACAGTAAAAAAGACCTTACTCGTCAACTCGTGACTACAAAACTCTTTTACAGTCGCGAGTTGACGAAAAAGTCAAAAAAAGCTAATAACTTATGGTTCACTCGTACATGGCGGTATTAGCCTCTGAGTGACACTCAACTAACTTTTGATTGATATTCGTGCGAACGGCTGCCGCCATCGTAATTTGTTGGAAATAATTTAATTTTACGCAAAACTAGTTTGAAACTTGATTCCTGTGATATTTGTAATACTCGTATAAAATCATTAGGTACCTACCCACCTAAGTATTTTACTTTTTATTTAGCCTATACTTTCCCACTTCTGGGCAAAAGTTTCCTCCAACTCCTTTTAAGTATCCTTTTCTCGAGCTATCTCAAACCAGCCCATGTGGTAGGCGTCGAGGTCATCCTGCCACCTCTTCCCAGATCGCTCTGGAAGGCATCATCCATCCTCAATCAGTTCAACTTTGTTGAAACTTTTACCCAGCGTTCAATATGCATGTAACTGATGTGACCCGTCCAATCTCATCCCAATCATCAAATGACTTCTATCGCTCTAAGGTGAGCGAGGAACAGAGGGTCAGACTTTTACTGAGTAGTCTGTGTTCAGTTGCCCTTTACGGTCCAAAGCCACATATTTAATTCCTACATTCCAAAAATGTTTTCTGAACAAGTCATAAAATGCAATCTAGTGCAGCTAACATAAATATGAAAAAAAACCTACCGAAATGCAGTTCCACTCCATTCAGTTTTCCTTCGCAAAAACTTCGTCTCCAACTTATTTGTTTTTCCGCAAAATTACATACCGTCGCCGCATCGGTACCGTCAAATAACAACTCGATATAGAATCGAGTAAGTATGTTTGTAACTAACTCGATACGAACGTTAACTGAAAACATGTAAGGGACATAATATGCGCTTTTCCCTAAGTGCGAGGGAGACAGACACAAGTTATGATGTACTGTCGTAAAGCGGCTGCATGGACGCGGAATTAAATTGGCCCAAATTGACTTATATTAAATTAAGGCATTCGGTTTTGTGCGCTCCCCTGTCTCCGGTGCTGTGACGTAGGGCTGCCACCTTTGCTTTTCACGAAACTTTGATCTTCTTCTTCTCGTTACATTGTTTGGGCCCAGTAAGTAGGTGGCCTCCAGAGTGAGGAGACTTGGGTTTATGGGAACTTTGATAAACATAATCGTCCAATGTTATTAGAAAACTAGCTTCTGCCGGCAATTTCGCCGGCGTGAAAGTAGTTTTCTCCATACAAACTTCACACCCCTGATATATCCTCTTAGAGGGTGAATTTTGGAAAATCCTCTCTTAGTGTTCGCCTACGCCTATTAAAGAAAACCTTGTGCAAAGTTTCACTCTCCTTCGCCCTGTAGATTCGGCTGTGCGTGAAATGTCAGTCAGTTTCTTCTTTAGTATAAGTAGATAGATGTTAAGAAATTCCTAAAACAATTTTTCAATAAACCGAAATTAAAATGAGCATTGTCTCATTGTCACATAATCAAGGTTGATAGTGTGACCATCACGTTAATTACAACAATCATTGCGTTACTCACAGAACACCAACAAACCGCGTAACTATTGGGTTTCATTCACAACCTCGCCATGATTGATGCTCACTTCACCGAACCGTTATCAAAATCAATGATAAAATTTAATTAATTTTAATTGACATCCACATTCGTATGTAATTGAATATCTTTCAACAAACGGAATGATTAATTTCCCCCTAAAATGTTGTAATATGAAACTCTTGTTGGTATTTTTGACAACCCTATTATTGCTGTATGATTGTTCGGATAATTTTTGATGCCAATTAAGGTTGCCCGGATTTTAAATAAATGTTTAATTATCTTTACATATACATACTGGTTCTTTTGCTTGGTTCCGGGAATAAATATTAAATAGGTCATTCGTTTCCCGCATGACGTAAAAGGCTTCTTGTTCTGTGCTAATTAAGAAATAATAAACTGTGTAATTATAAAATAATCACCAATTATGACTTCACAAATTTCGACGGGCCTGCCTGCTATACTAGAGGTCGTGGGTTCGGTTCAGCACGTTGGAGAAAATAGGCATAAAGATTGTCTAATCACACTAACGTTATATAACTGAAACTGTATATTTGTAAACATATACACACATTTTGTACATATTGTTACTGCCTCACACTCAAAAACTGAAAGGATTTTGATGAAACTTTCTAGTAATTTTGTTTATACATAAGAATAGGCTATCACTATCATAAAGGCGAATGTTTATTAATATCTATGGGTGTGTGCTTGTATGTTTATTATTCCTTCACACCTAAGCCTTTGAACGGATTTTTATGAAACTACAGTAATACAGTTTACACATCAGAGACTAACATATAGGCTATAACTTATAATGCAGACAAATATAAACTCCACGCAGGCAAAACCGCTAGTAGAAGCTAGTATAAAAAAATAATCGGCCGCAGTTTCAATTCCAATGACCTGTAAAGAAAGACTCCGCGATTATTTGCGACAAAAAATATTTTCCCGGTGACTGCGTTCTACTCGGAAACTTTCATCCGACTAAACATTGTCGTCCAAAGAAAAACACCACAATAGAAGTAGGTAGGCAACTGTTCTCCCGGGGCAAGATTTATTTCTCTTTTGTTACTTTTATTAGAGAAACTACTAATAGTCATTAAGACTTACAAAGAGAATTAATACTTCGGCCTTCCGGTTTGTGATGAATTATTGTATTTATTAACGTTAGTTTTGCTGCTTTCTTATCTTGGCCTATGTCCTACAGTGGTCGTCTTTTAGCTGAAATGATGATGGCAATGATGATGTGGTTGACTGGTAGAGAATGCCTAAGGCATTAATGTTTGAATCTCCGACCGGTCCTATGAGACCGCGCTGTTATTGTTTTACTATTGTGTCTCGTTTCGCGGGTATGTGATAGATTAAGTTCGCCTTTGTACTTTATCTTGCATAAAGAATAAATAAATAAAGGTTACCTGACCAGGTTATGTTTGAGGGATAACGCCTGTTTTCTTCTGAGGGTTAGTGTAGAAATGTGTCCCTTAACACTTCACACTCAGAGAGAGGTTAGAAATTTCAAGCGGTTGCAAAAAAATCTATGCTAATATTATAAAACTGAAGAGTTTTGTTTGTATGAGCGCGCTAATCCCAAGAACTACTAGTTTGAATTGAAATAGTAGGTACATTTTAATACAAGTGGCTTAAGTTTATCGTTGTTTAGCTTACCTAAAGACGGTATGTAAAACAGCGGCTTTTCGAGTATGTAATTGAAATGTCTTCATAAAGCCATGGCTTTATGAAAAGAAAATTACGATTTTACTTTTTTTGACAGCCCATCTTCGTCCCCTTTAGGGAACAGATTTAAAATCAGATGAAAAAAAATCAAACAGCAAACCATATCATTCATTCCCAAAACGTGATCAAGCCATAATTAATGAGTCACATAAGCAAAGTCAGTTAATACGAAGCCCAGCACTACGACAGCTAATTAAAACGCTGGTCCAGCAGAAAACTCAGCGGCTCCGAGATAAGCCCAAACATCAACACTGATAAACGTTCAGACTGAATAGAGTAAGCAACTTCCGTTTAATTGCTGGGTTCTTTTATTATAAACAGCTAGGGCCGAAGATTGATATGGTTTTAATTTCTTTTTTAATATATTTTCTTCCGCTTTTGGGTGGAGCGAGTTCCCAGTGGGTGGTCAGTTTTTGCTGACTGAAACCCACCCCTGTTCTTTCAGTTACCTCACGTTCTCCCCGGGCCACGACCAACAACCGGTCCTGTGCGTCTCGCATCCATCGGATTCCCGCGACCCGCCTTTTTCCGATTCTACCAAAAAAACGTGACATAGATAAATTCATAATAATTAGATTACTACGATGAATGATGAATCCAGGACATTGTCTAAGTAAGCAGGTGCTTACTTGCGTTCAACCATTGAGGTGTGATTGATAAATAAACAAACATAATATACACAGAACATAATGTTCACAGAAATGATGGATGGATTGTGTGACGAATGAAATAGGAGTGGATATGAAAGAAGAGGTAGTTAGTGATAGTATGACGGGTGACAAGACAGAATGGAAGAAAAAAAGGTGTTGCGCCGACCCCAAGTAATATGGTACAAGGGCAGTACGAAAAAGAAGAAGACATACAGATTATACACACCCTATATACTCTTATGATGTTCCTCCATCTGTTCCTGTCTTTGGCGATGTAAAGGTCATCATAAATCGTGGAATTAAGAGCGGCGCGGAGATGGTCGGACCAACGTATTGGGCTGCGCCCGCGAGGCCTTTGTCCTGTCTACTTTACCGGTCACAATGAGCCTTTCGAGGTTGCCACCGTCTTTCCTTGCAAAGTGACCGAAGTATTGCAGAATCCTGCGAAGACACTCGGACGACAGCTGGGAGGAGATTTGAAGCTCTTGCAAGATGGATACGTCGGTCCAAAATGCTGTCAAAAGGATACGGAGCATCTTTCTCCAGCACCACATCTCAAAGGCGTCGATGCGTTTGCGGTCTGCAGCTTTCGGAGACCAAGTGCTAGCGCCATAAGAAAAGATCGAGAAGACTAGTGTGCGTACCAGACCACAGACCAGACCGTCCGTATACAGATATTGACATTTATAATATTACTAAGGATTGGCAGGATGTACGATGATGCAATATCTGTCTATAGGAGACTCTGAAATGCAATAAACGCTGAAATTCCTGATTCCTGAAGTTCTGCCTCCATTGAACGTATGTCGAATTATTTTTCATTGGCTATTGGCTGCCTCCCAAGTTAGCTTTTACGATTATACAGATTTTATGGTTTCCTCAATATAACTGTTTGACGTTGTAATTTTGAACAAATGTACGGCATATGGGATGCCAATTTTGATTGATGGGTGGGGTCATTCATCTCTTTGGCGGGAGATATTTTTAGTTGTACTCGTAGTGTCGGTATTGGTGTATGAATTTCTTTTGTAGTTCGTTTTTTTGATGTTTTATTTTTTTGCGTAGATATCAATGTCGTTTTCGATGTTTAGTTGAAAATCTATTTCTTAGAGGCTGTTTTCCTTTATATTTTTAAATTTATGGTGGTTTATTTGTGTATTGATGATGATTCAATACATCTGTTGACATTAGTCCATCTAAAAAAAAATGTTTGCAAAAATCAGGAGATTTGCAGCTTAACAAAAATTTTAATAACTGCGTTTAGTTAAAGATACCGAATACCCTTTTATATGCAGTTAGTCAAGTAATGTTATTTTTTACTGCGTGAAAGTAGGTTTTTCCGTACAAACTTTGAACTCCTGTTTCATCCAATAAGGAGTTGAATTAAAAAAAACCCTTTCTTATACTTTCATACATCATAAAAGGAAAGGAAGCAACTCTATGCATTTTAGAATTCTAGGTCCAAGAATTAGGGCTAGACGTTGATGAGTCAGTGACTGAGTCAGGACTCTATCTTTTACATAAACAAATTAATAGAAATTGTTTTTAAATTTTATTCCCAACTTAGAACCATTAACAGATAAGGTTAAGTTGGTTCCCGAGCTCCGCCGCCCACGTGCACGGGTAGGCTTGAGCTATTTATAAGTAAATGGCAAAGATCACCACCCTTATTCTGTTTATTTTGCCTTGACCACCCTTCATTACCTATCTACTGGCTGTGGAAGCACAGTCAGATACGTTTGTGTGTTTTATTGGTTAATTAATAATAATACAAATAAACGTATCTAATCCTCCTTCGCCTAAATAAATTCATTATTATAATTATAAAAATATAACATAAATAGATATATATATCTTCATACATCCAGCGTCTAGTATCTTAATTTTAATTAAAAACATGTTTCAACAAAAGTGTGTCACAAATTATTTATATCACTAACAATTACAAACACGGGACTTCTGAAAAAAGCACTTTTTGTCTGACGACCACTAAGCTAAAAAATGTGTTTTGAATTAGTTGATATGCTTATAATCACTGAAATAATTGTTACTCAGACTTCAATAAATTAGATTAGGTACATTATAAATCAGAACCAAAACTCAATCGTGAAAATATTTAAGTACTTTTTGTATTACAGATGAAAGAAGACAAGCGATATAAGAGCAACAATTTAGAGAAAATCATGTCTGTATGTCACAATAACAAGCAAGATCATAGAAAGTTATATCAAACTCCCGTTACACGCTTTTTACTCGATTTGATGACTTGAGAACAATTGAATGTCGTCGTGGGTCAACAAACGAAATTGCCACAGTTTACGTTTCAACCCATTTCTTTGAAAGCACATCGTATTTCGCAAAACGTTAACGCGCAAGTAACAAATCCCTTGTATTTATTTTATGTCAGAAGAAATTATCGTTAAACTCTGTTAATAAAGCGGCTGAAACTAACGGTGACTATTAAAATCTATATTAAAGTCAAGTTAATATTTTCACTCAGCAACAATTTGATGTTCTTGCTTTGCAATTTGCGATAATCGACTTTAAAGAACCTCATCATTTTTTCAAACTAGCTTCTGCCAGCGACTTCACTCGCGTGAATGTAGGTTTCTCTATATAAACTATGGACACCCGTTTCAGCTCCTTAAAAGGAAGCTTTGTGCGAAATTTCATGTTCCTCGGCCCCCGGAATCTGAATTTCAGCTATGTGTGATATGTCAGTCTGTGCCTCCTTGTATGTGCTGGTATATAGACTAGCTTTTGCCAGCAGCTTCCTCTACCTAGCCTTTTCCCAACTATATTGGGGTCGGCTTCCAGTCAAGCCGGATTTAGCTGAATACCAGTATTTTAAGAGGAGCGGCTGCCTACCAGACCTCCACAACCCATAAACTGGGTTAACACGGTACTTCATGGCAAGACTGGAGTCAGATTTACTGGCTTCTGACTATCCGTAACGACTGCCATAGATGTACAAATGACAGCCGGGACCTACGGCTTAACGTGCTTTCCGAGGCACGAAGGAAACTTGGTACCTACTCATATGTTAAGATGATCGCCGATCCACAGACCATCCTTGGCAAGCGTTGCTTAACCTTGAAGATCGACCTGCACGGCTTTTATTATCTAGCCACGAGCTTCGTTTACACTAAAGTAAAAAATAACACCAATGTTACTCATTGATAAAGTAGCATTCCAGTAGCAAAAGAATTTTTGATATCTGTCCAGTAGTTATTGAGTTACAAATTACAAGCAAAAATTGAAATATGTATTTCATACTGTACATAATATAGTAGGTATAGACTAACTTCCGCTTGCGAATTCGTTTGCGTGAATGTCGGTTATAACGGATGCGAATTCGCAGTCGAAGCTAAATCAAAATGCCTTGGTCCTTTCTTCTTGTTTAAGCTTACTCCGTGTCAAATTTCATCAAAATCTGTAACAAACAGACAGAGCTACATTCACATTTATAATATTTATTTACAAAAGGAAAATTTTTTGTAAAAAAAAAACATACAATTGGCCTCTTATCGTAAAATTATTATGGATAACCTTAATCGTTAAAAAACTTCAGCAAATCACAAGCCAAACGTCTTTTTCTACACCAGATTGCCACTTGAAATTTACTCCAGCCTTTAGCCAGACTAAAAGATTTCGAAGCCAAGATATTTCCACCTGGAGCGACCCCGGGTCGAGAGCTTTTCCACGGCGCATATCCTTTCATTTCATTGGAATCTGTGCCAATGCTTTGTTTACGCATACCACTGCACTTGAAATATTACTCGCTCTAAATACTGGAATTGATTTACTGGACTGAATCGATTGTGTGTTTCGTTTTAGTGCTTGGGCTAAATGAATTTCTGTGTTGTTCTAATAACGTATTAAAATTTAATGTTGCTGAAATAAATATCTGCTTCCGAGTATGCTTTATTACCGTTAAATTTATACTGTCAGCACCTTGTGATCTGGTAGCTAAAGATTTATCTACTTAAAAGTACCCGTTAGAAAAACGATGAAGACACTAAATCTCTCAATCGAATTAGGTTAACTGTTATTAAGCTATGCCACAACCGAACTGTTGTGCATTTTTAATGTTCTGAAAACTTTCCAGAAAAGCTTGTCTAGCCTGGAATAAAAACGCAAAAACATTCTATTTTTAAATTAGATACAGACAGTTATTACAATTCTATTTTTGGAACAAGTAAACAAATACATTTTTATGACAGTAGTTCCACATTAAAATTTCAACAGCGCCAGTAAACCAACAAGTCGAGTACCCATCCAAACGCAGCACCACATTCCGAGGGTTTTCCGAGCCACCACTTCCTAATGGTGTCGCAGCCAGCCCCTGCCCGCCCTAACATATTGAATCTTCATTTAATATGTCCTTTCGTTACGTCACATCGTAAAAACTGAATTCACGGACGACTTACGAACACGACAATATATTTTTTGTGTACAACTATTGGATTTGTTATACTTTGATTTATGATGTTAGAGGCTCATTTTGTGGGTTCAGTTGTTGTTTATTTTTTCTTTAATATTTACGTTATCATCGTGCTGTTAACTGTTTTTGTTGTTCTATTAAAATATTGAAACGTTCTTCTTGTAAAATACTTAGTTCTACCAGTGATTTCGCGAAAAAGTACCTACGAGTATTTATGTAACACACTGATAAAGTAGCATTCTAGCAGTGAAAGATTTTTTTAAATCTGTCCAGAAGTTTTCGAATTGATTTAATACAAAACAAAAATACAAACCTTTCCTCCTTATAATATTAGTATTGACTAGTAACCCACACTAGCTAAAAACCTCTCTTGTTTCTTACTCTTTCTATTATTGAAAACCGCAACAAAATCCGTTGCGCCGTTTAAAAAGAACCAGTGGATAAACACACAGACGCGGAAAGCGACTCTTTTAAACAATGTAAAGATTTACGAGACAACATTTCCCTGAATCAAACAGCATCAGAATTGGCAGTATCATCGAATTGTCGGTTATTTTCCACCAACAAGGAAACGATGAGTGCCAAACATTTTGATGAGTAGTTAACCCGGTATATGACCGACGATTTGTTCTGACCGCAAACTCAATACTCGCCCACGGTTTTGATGAATCGTAACTAATCAAATCTCGTATAAACATGCACTAAAACTACAAAGTAAGTAGACACCGATATATTCGTTTCTCGCGCCAGGTCCCAGTACATGGTTCGCCATCCGCTATGGACGGCGAGCAAGGGGTAGCTTGCCGTCCGGCAATCTGGTAATCATCCGGGCCCAGTCCAAGTCGTCAATGGTGCGTACTGTTCCACGCAAAGAGAGGTCAGCAAAACCGTAGGGGCCTAGCAGAGTCGAAGCCTCTGGGGCTTATTTTGGCTTTTATAATGAACACCCCGGACCGTGAAACGAAGGCAAAGAAAGAACGTAGTGGGTTTTAGTTAGTAAAAGTCTGACACGCCCTCCCGCTTCGCCCAAGAGCGGGAGAAGCCATTCAAAAACCCGTTAGATTCGTTTCTATTGTGGAGAGTAGTAAAGTGAAACACAATGGCAACTAACTCTCGAGGCGGCAAATATAAGTTTGTCGCCGCCTGTGCCAAAACCGTAAACTGGTAAAATTTACAACCGACTGAATGAAATGAGAAACTAATATTAGTTTGCGAGGGTTGTCACTTCACACGCCTATTCACCTAATATTCTACTATTTGTGACAAAATATGAAACAAGTCTGCAATCTGTGTTAGTACGTTATTTATGCTTTAGTTTAATAAGTAGGTACTAGACGGTGGCCGCGACTTTTTCCGCACAATGACGTTTGGTCACTATTTCAAGGAATATTTGTTTTTTGCGCGGAGCCCTAATTTGTTTTCTAAAATATTGTAAATATTTATTTCTTATAAAATTAAAAAGTCCAATCGAAATCGGTTCAGCCATTTCGGTAATTAGCCGGAACAAAAAAAAAATGCATTTTTTATAGCTTTCGAATTCGTAAATATTTAATAATTATAAAGAGGTAAAATTTGTAAGTTTGTATGTTTGTAAGTTTGTATGTAGGGGGTAATCTCTGGAACTACTGGTCCGATTTGAAAAATTCTTTCAGTGTTAGATAGCCCATTTATCGAGGAATGCTATAGGCTATATACCATCACGCTACAACCCACGGGAGCGGAGCAGTAACGAAAAATGCGGGTGAAACCGCAGGGGACAACTAGTATTTAATAAAAATATATATTTTGATGTTACAAACAGATTTACTTATAGGTAGGATACACCTATATTACTACGATTAGAGCAATTTATGTATTGTCAAATCACGCGTAAAAATCAAATTTCACGATGCAGGATTTCGTCGTTTTTAGTTCCTATATGATTACATAGATGTCACTACAATATAATTTTAGTTTAATGATTATCCTGTTCGCATTCGCCAACGGTCACTTGTCTACACTTAATTATAGGATCTACTGTAGGTAAATTGTCCAAAATTAAGACTGCACTGACAATTCTAATTGGTTTTTACTGCCAAGTGCTTATATTGATATTATACACGACAATATTAACCGGAAAACGTCTTGAAATGCAATGTAGTATGATTAGTTTTATGGCTCTTTAATCATATTAACAAGACCAGAGGCCTTATCATGAGTTCCTAACGGATCGCATTAGGAACTCGTGGTAGGGTTTAACGACCTAAACTGAAGTGTTAAAGGAATCAATATAGTGTGTATAGCTCCATCCCTCTTTCTCGCTTGCAAACCTGTCGTTTTACTTCTTGCAGTCTTTAATTTTTGCAGTTAATTACATATATATCTACGGCCCATCTTCGCTATCTTAATCTAGTTAAAAATTGAAACGGAAAATTGGTATTCTAATACTTTTGTTATGATTGATAAGCTCGCGCTTGACCACTATCTAAACTAATGCTAAACTATAATATGTTTGACGATGGAGCACGCTTACCTATACTCCTCCGTCAGTTTTGGTAGTTAACTAAATGCAAACAATCTTGGCATGTCTTTTTATCTAAAAGTTGTCTATAAATTGTATATAAAAATCTTTGCGACTAGGTATTTACCTAAGTCGATGTTAGCTAATAAACTATGTAAATTTAAATAATCTTTGTGTATATTATATACGACCTCTTTAATATAAAAAGACATACCAAGATTGTTTACCTTTAGTTAACTACCTAAACCGATAGACCTATTCACTTTTGACTAGTACCGTACATACTCATAAGTTCGATGTAATTATGGCCTCTTAGTTCGATTATCTCTTACAAAAGACTTGAGACTTCAATAAGTTCTTATCTTAATATTCCTTGGCTGTCATATTTGTTACAGTAAGATACGGCTGGTGTCGGGTTACTCGTTAAATAGTTTAACCTTCTTACAATAATTATAGCTTAACGGAAGGTAAACAGATGGGTTTTTTGTAAGTTAAAGTCTGATACTTCTTGCTCCACTCAAAGTGGAAAAAATAAAAAAAATAGGGCAAGTAGGAGACGGACGGACAACGGCAGTCTAAAGCGCTGGCCACACAGAAAAGACGTAAGACGCAGACGGGGCGCGGGCATTTGTCTCTACCGCGTCTCTTTCATACAAAATGTATAGAAGCGTCGCGACTTAAAACATACAGAACAGACAGGGCGCGGGCGCAACGCTGGTACATTTGCGCTTGCCCGCACCCCGTCTGCGTCTTACGTCTTTTCTGCGTGGCCAGCGCTTTAGGAGTAGGGTCCTGCTTCACCCTTTGGGTACGGAAACCTAAAAAGCCTGCCGTTTGAGCATGAGGTCTTGGGTTTGATCTTCGGTTCAAGCTAAATGTTATTAGAGAGTTTGAGTTCAATCAGAAATTCGTACCCGGCTTATGGAGATAAGCTTTGTAAAAAAATTGTAGATACTTAATACTTATAAAACTAGTACAGTACTTAAGGCAACCAGCAGTAATGTTTGTTCTCCATTTACCGTTAGAACTTTAGAATTAAATTTAGCACTATTTTCTACGTAAATAGAACTACTGGCTTTAAACAAACAAACTTTTTCTCCCTAATCCGTCATTGCCACGGAGTATAGAAACAAAGTGAATATGGCAATCAAACTTCTGTCGCCGCGATATGCTTTAAGTGAGCATAGAAGTCTTTCGTGCGTAGGTATATTGGCAACAAAATTTTTGGTCTTATTAGACATCATCATCTGCCTAGCCTTTTCCCAACTATATTGGGGTCGGCTTTCCAGTCAAGCCGGATTTAGCTGAATACCAGTATTTTAGGAGGAGCGGCTGCCAACCGGACCTCCACAACCCATGTTCTTATTAGACTATATTACAATATATAGAATTTAATTAATGTACAATATGTCTTGAAGCGTGTTGACGAATGATGGCGAACCCATAAATGGTTAAAGTACGTGACAATACCAAAGACCGCCTAACAGTTATCATCATAATTATTAGAAATGTAAGTCGTAAAAGTAACATTAAAACAGTAATTAATAAGCTAACTAAAGTTAATTGAAAACTTAGTTATTGAAACAACCAACCCTAACTATCATGTCCAAACACGAATTTCAACAATTCCGATATATAACCGTTGCTTTGAGTATTTCGTATAAAGCCTAGATCACATTTGCGAAGTACTTGAAAATAATACTGAGGATTATCGTCACAAAACCGTAGATAGCTTTACACTAGACACGGCAGTTAACCCAATCACTGGCATTTGTCAAAGTTAAATTCAATTGTTGGTGTTCTATTGTAAAGCCGCGTTTTCACTAAGTGTTGATGTGAATGTTTTGTGTGAGTTATGGACCCAGTATAAGTAAGTACCTATATATGTACTTACATCCAAAATTGCGTATGATTTATTCGAATTTGTAGTGGAATTTAAGTAAAGAATGTTTATGTCTTATACAAGAAGTGTTAACTGCGAAAAAATTTGGTAAGTGCGTTTACTTGATTGAAGAGAAATATCTTCAATAAAAACAGATCATTTCTGTATACAAAACAATCAAAAAATTGTTCAGATCAAAATGGTTTGCGCAGCAAGCTGATCAAAATGTGACTGCAACATTAAACGACTTACAGAATTAGGTAAGTGCATAACAATACCCACAATTGTCACTCTTGACGTTTAAACGTCAAATTCAAATTTCGAACAATCCTTTGAAGCTGATTGCATTACTAATGTACATTGTACATTGTTGACGTATCCATGCAGTCTTTGATTCCGCGATCCCCGCCGCGTTAGTAATAGCCAAACTAAACTGAGCATACCATAACAATTCAAATGCGATCTCGCTTACAAACGGCGCTGCGTATGACGTCACTCGCTAGTTGCATTATTTATGTGCCCGTTTTGTGTTGTCATAATAGGGATCCGGGACCCGGACTCGTGAATTGAGATTATATTTTAGTTGAATAATTCATATGGGATGTTAAGGATTTTGTGAGTGGCGATTTTGTTAGACGTTCGCTTTCTAGTTGTTTAGACAACCAGATTTTTGTGTCAGAAGTTGACTAGGGTCAGTGAATTAACGTATCAAATGTTGACCTTATTGTTTCTTTTCTTAAATCTATATTAATATTATAAAGCTGAAGAGTTTGTTTGTTTGAACGCGCCAATCTCAGGAACTATTGGTCCGATTTGAAAAATTCTTTCGGTGAAAAAAAATCTTTTAGATAGCCCATTTATTGAGGAAGGCTATATATCATCACGCTAAGACTTTACTAACTCTACACGCAGGCGAAGCCGCTGGCAGAAGCTAGTTAATTATACACGTGTTTGGTTTTAATAAAGACGGTACAAAGTATAGCATAGCATAATTAGCCTAAAATAAACCCGGGACTCTGGAATGTGAGCGAAGAAGGAACAGGACTGGGTTTTAGTCTGTAGATTTCTGACACGCCCTCCCGCTTCGCCCAGAGTGGAAGAAGTCATATCGATGATATACACCTTAATAAAGCATATCTGACTTCTAAAGGGTCTCAGGCCTCCTCGCTAGGATAGGGAATAGGCCGAAATCTACCACGCTGGTCCAGTGCGATTGCTAGACGTCACATGTCTTCGAATTTTTGGTTCTAGGACATAGCGGTTTCCTTCACCAAAGTCCTTTACACTAAAGGGCTAAGGGACTTATATTAAGTTGGGTGGGCTGGGTTAAGGGAGGGGTAAGGGGCTTATATTGGTGATATAAGTAATTTAGTGATATTTTTTAAACACAACTCCATACGGTTCCCTATGCATAATGTGTTACTAGTATGAGGATATTTATCCTCCTCACACTGGTAACAACCCGCTAACACTGTCTCATGAACGTGGTTGCATGGAACTGTGTGGTTATTCTGTTTTGAAAACAATATCTCCACATTACTTGTATCACCAATATTCCTTACTTTACTATACTATATCCAACGCTTATTCAACTCATTAAAAACTTAAATCATCTCTGGTGGACATTCAAGATGTAGAGCGTTGGGTACAGCACCATTGTCTGGGACCTTGAGTTCTGCAATCGCGTATCGTCCTATTATAATGTCCCCCATTTGTGTATGACGCTCTACGTCCGATGCCGCGAGCTGGGTAGCGACACAGATGTGTGTTCCTTGGAAACGGCTTATGATAAATGATATTTATTTTGCAAATAGGTTGTCATAATTATTAATGAGGTCGGTGAGGGTGAATCGGTAGATGAGGCCGGTGTATGAAATTACTTCGTTTGACCAGTTCTATTTGTTTAGGGTTCCGGTACCTTAAAGGGAAAAAACGGAACCCTTATAGGATCACTTTGTTGTCCGTCTGTCTATTTGTCTGTCTGTATGTCAAGACCCTTTATCTCGGGAACGCATGGACCTTGGAGTTCTGAAATCGCGTATCGTCCTATTATAATGTCCCCCATTTGTGTATGATGCTCTACGTCCGATGCCGCGGGCTGGGTAAAAACACAGATATGTGGTCCTTGGAAATGGCTCGTTTGACCAGTTTTTTTTTTGGATGTGTTACGCTGAGATGATGATTTTTATCGATTGTGTTTTAGGTGGGATTTATCTTTGATAAGATATGTTTCGGTAAGATTTAAGAACAGCAGATAAAGTCATACATTTCTTGATAACTAGCCTTATAATGTGTGCAACTAGGTATACCTACTTTATTTTCGACTGGCCTGTTAATCTAGTGGTTAGTGACCCTGACTGCTATGCCGGAGGTCGTGGGTTCGATTCCCACCCAGGACAAATGTTTGTGTGATGAGCACGATCGTTTGTTCTGTGTCTGGGTGTAATTTATCTATAATATGTATGTATTTAGAAGAGGAGGAGCTCGTGGCTAGATAATAACAGCCGCACAGGTGGATCTTCAAGGTTAAGCAACGCTTGCCTAGGTTGGTCTGTGGATGGGTGACCATCTTAATATAACGAGTTTCCTCCGTGCCTCGGAAAGCACGTTAAGCCGTAGGTCCCGGCTATCATTTGTAGATCTTTGGCAGTCGTTACGTATAGTCAGAAGCCAGTAAATCTGACTCCAGTCATGCCATGAAGTACCGTATTATCCCAGTTAATGGGTTGTGGAGGTCTGGTAGGCAGCCGCTCCTCGTAAAATACTGGTATTCAGCTAAATCCAGCTTGACTGGAAGCCGTCCCCAATATAGTTGGGAAAAGGCTAGGCAGATGATGATGATGTATGTATTTATAAATATGTAAGTATGTATATCAGAACAGTTGTCTAGTACCCATAATACAAACTCCGCTTAGCTTGGGACTAGATGATGTTGTGTGAAAGTTGTGGAATATTATTATTATTATTTGTCAAACATTCTACCAGCAGTTTTACCCATAAAACGAACATAAAAAAAAACTAAATTCATCAGTTTTACAAACAGAAAGACACCCACTTTTGCATTTATAAAATTATAATAATATTAAAAATAAACTCGCCAGGATACTTATATTTTTTTTGAATTTGTTTTTATTTTCATCGTTTTCGTAGCAACAGCAAAATTATTTTGGTTGTAAATGAAAAAATAACACTTGTCCATTAGTCTTAACTCTTGCGAGCAGCTGTAAGCCATCAAGGCTTGTATTCGTTGTTGAGTAGACACTAGAAAATATATTAAAAATATTACTTACATTATATTCATTTATTTTTGTCAGTATTACTGCTTGTCGTGTTGCTTTTTTGTAAAGTATTAATTTAAATAACATACAATCTTATTAAAGTCGTTGGTCTAAAGTAACACAGAGATAAAAAAAAAACTTTTTTAAATTCATGTGTTAATTTTTATTAGATAGGTACGGCTATCACCTGTTACTTTGAAAAAATAAATCGAAACTTATTATCTTTTGTTATTCACGGAATACTCAAAGTTGTCGAGTAAATTAAAGTACTTTTTTACTACATTAAACAAAATTTGATTTACTATAATAGTTACGAGTATACTTTATTGTACAGAAGCACTGTAAAAAAAACATTTACAAAAACAGGTGTGCAATGGGCAATCACTTATAAAAACCCTTTGGTCGGACTACGTCTAAGCCCTTTTATTTCCAAACATGAAGGATAGGATGATTTCGGTGACAGCTGTCAGATTCATACAATGTAGCTATTTATTCTTTACTCTCATCTTAATTACTCAGATACCCGCGAAACGAGACACAATAGTAAAACAATAACAGCGCGGTCTCATAGGACCGGTTGGGGATTCAAACAGTATAGATGCATATTTTCGTCCTGCTGTCACCCAACTCATGCTATGTAAAAAAGACTATAGACTCTTCTAGTCTATTATACGACATTCGGATTAACTGAACGATCCTTCTACAGTTTGTTATTGCCCATTTCTGTGTAAACATAAAAGTACGCTCACTAGCAATTTAAAATGTCACTTCAGTCATCCCGCGATCATTGCGCTTGCAACAGCGTCGAAATATCGGGAACTCAAAACAATAAACAATCACGGAAGATATCCCGTAAGTGATATTTTAAATGGTGAAACAAACCGTGATAGCCTAAAACAGTGTACGCTCACTAGCCTCTTCCAGGTGATTCTACATCTTCGTCAGCTGATGTCCCGTCTAAAGGCCTATTCAGACGGCTACACATACGCTAATGGTTTCGACATGTAATGCGCATTACAATGTCTGTATGTCTGTGGTTCAGTATTCTAGTCGTTGATAAATATTATTTAGAGGGACTTCTTGCTTAAAGATTATGGTTGAACTGAAAGATCCTTTTAAATTACGTGTATATATTTTTTCCCGAACATAAAAGTGCGCTCACTAACCCCTTCCAGTATTTTTCATCTTCGTCAGCTGAAGTCCCGTCTAAAGGCCTATTCAGACGGCTACACATACGCTAATGGTTTCGACATGTGATGCGCATTACAATGTCTGTGGCTCAGTATTCTAGCCGCTGATAAATATTATTAGAGGGACTTCTTGCTTAGAGATTATGGTGTTGATTAATTATGATTTTCTGATGTACTTTTACAAATTGTGCCCTTTTTTTTGGAAATATCTAAAATCAAAAACCATTTTAATTATTTCCTTTAGATGGAGCAGAAGTAGAAAAGTTCTTTGCATTCCAGGACCCCGTCGAATATTTTGAATAATCCTATAGGTCTAGTTCGTGGGTGTTCTACTGACTTGTTATTAACTTTAAAACAATTACAAAATATTTAAACAATTACAGAAAAACACATAATTAATCTATCACATACCCGCGAAACGAGACACAGTAGTAAAACAATAACAGCGCGGTCTCATAGGACCGGTCGGGGATTCAAACATTAATTGACGAGGTTTAACGCAAAACTACAGTTAACCTAACTGTAGCTTAACGTAAAACCAGGAACAGGAACTTCCTAGCGCGTGAATGAAGGTGCGCTTTGTTTAAGAAACTGGGCGCTCAGGTACTAATGAGCTCATTAACAAACGCACGACTAGGTACACCCTTTGTAAAGGTAACCCCTACAAGGTGTAACATGCTGTATAACATGGGGATATGGGAGGGCCATACTGGTATAGTAATTCAACCATTTGTGCCTGTGTTATGTCCTAGATTTGATTATTCAGTCAAAAGACCACACATGTGACCATCTTCTTCTTCCTGCCCTTGTCCCATTTTACTTGGAATCGGCACAACAAGTATTTTTCTTACGTTCTTTCCTGTCACCTGTCAGTCTATCACTAACTGCCCCTTGTAAAGGTAGCCGCTTCAGGTTGTAACATGCTGTATAACGCGGGGTTACGGGAGGACCACACTGATTTGATTGTTCAGTCAAAAGACCATATCAACATTCTCATCTCCGCTGCATGCAATCTTTTTCATCCATCTTTTTCACAGCCCAACATTCTGATCAATATGACAGGTCTTACTACCGACTTGTAGATTTTACCCTTCAAATTAAGGAGCATCCGTGGATCACAAGACCACACATACCATCAAAAAACATAATAAATTCAAAGTTAATTACCAACTTTACATGTCTCATCATTATTCCATATCCCAACAATACCACCTTAACACCTACAGGAATCACGACACTGGAATATCCTCCCATTTAATATTCATATTATCACTTCTAATAAAATCAATTTTATATTCTAGTCAAGTTCAAGTCGACTCGTCCGCGTGAACGAGGCACGATGGCGGCGGTGAACGACCAATGCGATAGCTGCAAACTGTTTACAATAGGTACGGATGCGTGTATGAGTGACGTCAGTGTACCGTTGTGATTTACTGGCACTCCAGTTGTACTGTATTTACGTCTACCCGCGTCTGGTCGAAACTCGAAGCTCTCGAGTTTTCATTGACGCATTCCATGCCAGTGCGGTTTAGTCAATGCGTATGAGTTGGCGAATGGTTATTAGTTCGTGTGCAGTCTGCATCGTAATGGACAAGCGATAAAAGACGAATGTGTTTCGTCTAAAATGTTTAGTATCCATGTGGCTAGGAATGATGGGTACCGTTGTGAATGTTGAACAGTTTGTGGTTGTTGGCTTAGAATAGGATCTATGCAGGTCTTGTTGCTAATATACTTCGCAAGAAACAAGTATGGCGCCTATGTTTTATATGGTAGGACTGCCTATCTAACATCCTAGTTACTGGGTAACACGGTACTCCTAGGATAGACTGATGGTCAGACTTTCTGGCATCTAATTACCTGTTAAACGACCGTCAGAGATCTACGAATGACAACCGGGATCAACGGCTTTATGCGCTTTTCAAGGCACGGGGTGTATGAAATGTTCTAGATAATTCACAATGATACGACTCGGTTTCGAAACGGCAATCTAATACATAAGAGGTGGGTGCCTCAACAACTACCCATCACGACACACGCCTCTTTTCATAACACAAAAACTCTCCATTCCAAACCAAAAAATCATAATGCCATAGCCACTATTATCCCAAAAATTCAGCTCCATCCAGCAATTGAGACGTCAATAAAATTCCCAGTAAAGAAAACATCACGTCCTAATAAACATTGATGTGCCAGAAGTGTGCCAGTTCAAAATGCGTCAGTCTCAGTATCGAGAGAGCTTTCGCATTACATTGAACACTAAGGACTTAAAGCTCCTTGATTTACATTCGCTCCAGTCTGCATTGTAATTCCGTTGTCGATAAAAGACGATGCATTCGGTGCAAATTGTTCTCGATATGTAGCTACAGATGCGTGCGAGTGGCGAGAAATTACTGTTAATGTGGGTGATGTAGGAAGAGATGTGGTATCTAAATATATAAAAGGAGGAACTTACTGACTGACATATAATAGAATAGAATAAACTTTATTGTACACCAAAAGAATTTATAAATTGTACAGAAATTAAATCTATGGGTAGACATAACGGACAGCCGAAACTATGGGGTCTAGGTGTGTGAAATTTTACATAAGGGTTCCTTTTATGACGTAGAAAAGTACTATGAGAGGATTTACCAAAATTCACCCCCTGACTCAAGAATGACGTTAAATTGTTACCTGGGATGGATCGGGACTGCAAATGAAATCACTATTTAAGTTTTTCTATATTTAATGTGTAGGTACTAGCTGCAGTTAGCATTAAAATAGCTTTCTCCATACACATTTTTGACCCCCGTTTCATCTTCTTTGGGGGTGAATTTTGGGAAATCCTCTCCTAGTACTAGCCTATGTCATAAAGGGAAACTTTGTGCAAAATTTCACGTTCCTACTTTCAGTAGCGTCTGTTGATATGTCAGTCAGTTTCTCCTATTATACAAATAGATATCTAGGCAAAATTGTCCCATGATTTTAGCACACAGCTTTCGCACACCTGCCGGAAGTGACAGAGGTCTACCCTGGAGCCTCAAACGGTTATGTTATGTCTGTGCCTTCGCCTATTCATGTATCGCCATAAAACTTTATAGGTTTGTCCCACTGTCTAAAGTAGTGGCTTTGTGGTTGTACAATGTGTCATAGGAGGCTTTAAGTAGGTTTCTTAGGGCTAGTTGAGTTCAAAGTACAGCTATTCAATTTAATCTTCCTGCTCCCAAACGTTATGCTAATCTGGTTGTCTAGATACTGCATAATTGGCCATTATTCCTGTGCTAATGATGTGATGTAAACCAGAGATGTTACGGAAGCCTGAGTAGAAATTCCGAAAGTTCAGATGTTCTGATTGTTTTAGCACTTCTTCTGAGTCCGATTTCGGTTACGATAACTTATAGATAATACTTTACTCGGAACTGATATCGGAAGTACAAACAAGTTTATACTTGGAGGACTTCGGGAAATTGATGCGATAATGCGAGACGCACAGGACCAGATTTTTTGACGCCCAAAAGCTGACGTCTTTTAATTACTCAGATACCCGCGAAACGAGACACAATAGTAAAACAATAACAGCGCGGTCTCATTGGACCGGTTGGGGATTCAAACGTTAACTGAAATGATAAGACTCGATGGAAACCACTATCATCAAATACACTACAGGCCTATGGTCCTAAGACAGTGGATCTATCTCGTTGCTGGCTTAAATCTTCCATTCTATCGACCTGACTGGCACTTACCACTGACGTATTGAAGAAGGATGGATCTACATTCCTATATAGCTCAATCGCTTTAACAGTAAAATTTTGGTTGTGAAATAGATCGCGTGGTTCACCGAGCTGGCTCAAGGCGGATTATCAAAGAAAATAGGTTAATTATCATATTTTTTTGTACCTAATGAGGCAATTATTCGAAACGACCGCAAGTAAATTACCTCAACCTCCACCAAAGCTACTTAAAGATGATTCATACAAAGTCCTTGCCTGTATTGTTGTCTCTGAAAGTAGCATTCGGTTCTTAGCGACCGCGACCGGGTCGCGCGACCCACTGCTTAGTCAGGATTTGTATGGAAACATACAATCCAGGCGACCGTGACGCGCGACAGTTGCCAAATAAATCCCAACTAAGCAGTGGGTCGCACGACCGCGACACCGCACCGGTCGCGCGACGCGGTGGCTTCGTTAGTATAGTTAGCAGTACAATTTAAATTGTCACTTACGGGATATCTTCCGTGAGTTTATGTTGATAATTTTGAGTTCCCGATATTTCGACGCTGTTGCAAGCGCCACGATCGCGGGATGACCCATCCCGATTTAAATTGTGAAACAAACCGTGATAGCCTAAAACAGTGTTTAGTTAGCAGTAGCATTATCGGCTTTTTAATGTTCCCGCTGTTAGAACTCAGGCATCCTTTCTAGGAGAGGAAAGGGGCCGTAAACCACCACGCAAGCGCAGTGTGGATTGGTGGATGTCATGTGGTTATAAGACACGGTTTCCTCACGATGTTTTTCTTCACCGTTTTGAGAGCAGTGGTGATAAAATAATTTACACAAAGTGATGCGCCTGGTCGGGTTTGAACCCGCGACCTACCACTTGTAAGTAGGGGCAGTTACTACTGGGCCACCACAGCTCTCTCTGGTTGGTTTAGTACTCCATGGTTGCGATCGCGCGTCGCAGTCGCTAAGAACCAAATACTACCTTAAACTGGCAATAGCTAGGTACATATAGCCATTGGGTGCAAATTGTATAGCTGACGCAGCTGTACCGTTGTGAATACTGTAATGCGTATTAGTGTCTCAAGGTGTGTCTGTCTGTCTGTCTGAGAGCACTGTTATGTATTGTAGGTACCTATGACGTTGTATCTATAGGTAATGAAATTATTCCAAGTGTACGTGTGGGAAAATGCATTGCATAGAATTAGTGACGTTTTCTGCATAATTTGTCTTTTATTCGCATAATTATCTTGTTATATAATACGAAGTCGCTTTTTGCGGATTTTGATAAAATCGACGGTCATAACAACAGGTAACTAAAGCACCAAATCACATCAATGATCCGTCTTTCATCATCTTCATTTCGGCCAAAAGACGTCCACTGCTGGACATATGCCTCCCCCAAGTGTCGCTATAACAACCGGTTCTGTGAGTCTCAAAGCCATCGTATTTCCCGCAACCCTCACCACGTCATCGAAACATCTTGCTGGGAGGCCTTACAATGCTATAATATATCTTCTCGTAAGCAAATTATGCTCGAAACACCCCAATGAGCTTCTTTTGCTAACCTACTAAGAAAGACTACGACTACTTCTACACCAGATCATGTAGTTAAAATCCAAATTTAAAAGACCAATAAAAAGGCTTGTTCAAATATTTTAAATACTAAAATCTTGCCAGACACCTATTCAAACATAATGCAAAGCACGCGTCTTTTTATTACCATTGACAACATCCAACACTTCGTTCCTAGAATAAAAATGATTAATTAATACCTTCTAAGGGCCCGGCCACATTAAATACCACGATGCAGCGTCGCTATCGTGAAATGACGCTGATCGCGTCACGTTAACAAATACTAGGTACTTATGAAGCAGGCATTTTATAAAATAGGCAAATTTGAACTGCCATATCTTCGGATTTACTTGGAAATATTACCTATATCCAATAATTATATTTTCTTAATTATTTAGAAATATTGTGTTTTATCTTCAACATTTTTCAAGTAAAGCGATTAAATCAAATATCACGGCCCATTCATTTATTAGTTCTAATTCGTTGACGTTGTCTTGTCGTGCATTCACACGACACGGCATCGTACCGCTGTCAGATGCCGCGCCGTGCTAATGTGGCCGAGGCCTAACTTCGTGCGAAAATCTCACATAGGTGTAATATAGGATTTTCCTCTCTAGCATCAATCATAGGTTATCGACATTCAAGTCTGTCAAACTTTTTGTTAGTACTTATTCATCTGTCTAGCGATGATTAAAAAGCCTCCGACGCCTTTATAAAGTATAGATTTTAACTCTTTAGGTTACCGACTGGGGTCATTGACCTTCCGCATGTCATTCAAATTCGCATATGGCACCGCAAACGGTAGGTTACATACTCACCTAACTATGACGCATCGATGCATTTGAAATAAAAGCAGAGAGTAAATATTTGATAGGGAACGAGGGATGACGCGACCGGACGGATGTTGACTAGAATATTAATTACTTTAGTACCTACAGAGCTTTTGCCGTTTTCGAGCCAAAACGTTACTCATTTTTCCGCGTTGCACCGGAATCGACTATAAACTGCAAAATAAAAACGTAAAAGCCTATTTTAATTATTAATTTCTCTTTGTTTACAGGTAAGCTGCGCAAAAAGTTTACTGCAGTGTAAGTTTCGAAGCAGAAAAACAAACTTGAACTTGAAATACTTTGGCTCAACTTTAGTTTACTCTGTGTTCCGCAAATTGCCGAGGCGCTGGCGTCGACGTACAACGTTGCGAGCAGATGGTTCGTATCTAGACAGATACGCGTAACTCCGCCATGTAAGAGTTCGCGCGTAATTGTACAGATGGCGTTGTTACAAGTTTAATAAACTGTTTTGTTTTATGTTATTTGTGAATCGTTTTCTTGGTTTTTTCTACTTTATTGTTCAACCATAATAAAACAATACATATTTAACATTCGAAAATAAATAATTTTCTACTATTTTATAAAATACTTAGGTATAGCAATGAAAACAACCTGAAATGTTTAGCATCTAAAAACATTTTGATAATCTAGTATAATATTTAAATAATTGTTGAAACAATTATACCAGACCTAATCTCTTTAATTTATTTCTTTCTTTCTACGTAGGATTAATAATGCCGTCTTCGGCGAACCTCGTTATAATCGCGAGCCTTCTCATAAACGAAATGATTAAAAATACAAAGTTATTCTACAAAATGTCAGCTTTAGAGGGAAAAGAGACAAATATTGTTTGAGAAAACCTAACTTAATTAGACATTTCTTTTGTTTTGTTTAAAGTAAATGCAGATCTAAGGCTTTCGAAATTAGAATAAGTAGGTAGATTTATTTTGTGAAATTTCTTTATTTCTTTAACTAGCTTTAGCCAGCAGCTTCGCCCGCATAAAAATAGAAAACAATATACATACATACCTACTTAACTAATAACTACTTATATAATATACATCTTTACTGAGTAACATTGGCTGATTAGCATTATTATATTTATTTATTTTTAACTCCAAAGAAATACATTTTTTAACAAAGAGTTATATTATTTAGCATATTTAGGATGTAAATTTCTATTGGTGAAAGAAGTAATTGACGAAGTTCTAGTAGTTTTTGAGGTAAATCGCAACATACAAACTAAAAGTCAAGTCTTTCCTCTTTTTAATTTTAGTAGGAATAGTATAAAGAGTTAGGCAGTTTCAAGAAATTGTTATGCGTCATCGTAATGTCGCTACACGCCTTTCAGTTAGCCTAAACCTAGATAGGAATAAGTTTTTACTAAAAATCTGTAGCACAGTTCCTTACACGTGTATGACCCAAACAAAATATCAGTGCTACCCTCCAAACAATTAATATTCATCTTTTATATTTTGCTTTGCGATTGTTGAATTCTTATATCCGTATATCCTGCGACCTTATGCATTTCTTATGATGCCCGACTGGCAAAGCTTTCGAGACAAATGTACTGCCATTTAAATAGAATATTCAGTATTGTAGCATCCATTGTAGAAATTTCTTATTCACTGTTTAAGCGGAATACCTACTTGAATTGGGAGTCTCAGTGTTTGTGAGTCAGAGGCCCTACTGTGGACTCTTAACGCGATCGGTTTGACGACCTAAATTGAATAGTTAAAGGAATGGAGCTAAATCTAAATTTTATCCTTCTTTCAACCTTCTTTCTCGATCGGCACACGTCTTGGCCCCTACAGTGCTACCACTAGCTCTTAACGCGATCAATTTTACAACCTGAACTGAATTGTCAAGTCGCACCAAAGTAAAACCGTTACTAAACGAATTTTTTCATGAATGAGGTATCAATGTCATCTATCTAAAATACACGTAAACTACAAGATAAGCTTCATCTATCATATCATCACATCTATCCTAGAAACTCATTAAATATCTTAAAAAACCCTAAATTCAGATTTTATTCAGAAAAAAACAGTGACTATTTCTAATATTGGCTCCCCTATAAAATTTCATAATTTCGTTTAGTAACGGTTTTACTTTAAAGGTACGAAGGGTTGGAGCTGTATAAGGTTTCCCTCTCTCGCTCGCACGAGCACGACTCACATCTATGTAGTTATTGTACATAGTTTGAGTAGCTGAAAAGATAATGTATATACAATTCATGTGTGAGACCTAGGGTCTAGGGTTTTAGAGATCTTAAATTGTAGACATAAGTCAAATATGAGAATCTATTATACCTACCTAAGTGAGGTTTAAGAGAGGACGCAGTTGTGCCTTTGTTTCTATCAAATCTGGGTCCATTATTTCAAGTGTGGAATTTTGAAACTTCATATCGTACCTTAAAAGGAGTGAATAGAAATGAAGACGTGAATTAAAACAGTACTTCAATTAGGTTTTTCACTTTTATATCTGGATATCATTAGTACCATTTATTAAGATTTCATAATAATTACCTAAATACTGCAAGTATTTTTTTTAAATAATATAAACTGACTTCAGTCTGGAGTACCTACTGTGTTACCCCAGTTAATGGGTTGTGGAGGTCTGGTATGCTGCCGCTCCTCGTAAAATACTGGTGTTCAGTTGAAAATCCGGCTTGACTGGAAGCCGACCCCAATATAGTTGGGAAAAGGCTAGGCAGAAACTAGTGCTTGATTACAATCCCGCCTGATGACAAGCAGTGATACTAAATATCGCAGCGCTGATATTGTTTAACTACTATTTAACTTTTCAATCATTCAAACTGAATAGAAGATTCCCCTACTTCTATTTAGAAAGCCCGAAACCCATCATCAATCTCAATATAAAATAAAATCACCACTATGTCCACTCACCCCAGAAACTGTAAAAGTAAAAACTGCAGATCAGATCTCAAGATTTCTTTAAATGTTTCATTTAAGTCGTCCAATGGCTTGGAAATGGAGGAAAACCTACGGGGAGCATTAAAATATGTAACGGGCAAAAATAACAGATGGTCTGAGGTACCTAACGAACTGTAAGAGGTAGGTACCTCCTCACAAAAGAGGGCCCGTGGGCTCCCCGCAATGTTAGC
This sequence comes from Mythimna separata, assembly GCA_030763345.1. NCBI lineage: Eukaryota > Metazoa > Arthropoda > Insecta > Lepidoptera > Noctuidae > Mythimna > Mythimna separata. Next base: position 18,277,624 of record CM061171.1, on the reverse strand, counting down.
TCCGGGATATATAAGTTGTTTGCCTAAAATATTGTTATTTACTTATCATTTTTGTGGCAAATCTGCGGATAATCGAGGTTTGTTTTCGAAACAAACGTGTCCTTTGAAAAGGACAAAATAATAGCTTTATGTGTGTTTCGTGTGCTTTGTACAAGTTATAGCTAAATGTGGAGATGGTCATGTTTTAGTTATGTGAATTATTTGTTACTAGCCTCACTTTATTCATTATTTACACAAAAATATTTTAGGAGAAAGTCGCAAAAATAATAACGAATGTTTAGCCCATATTAGCCCAAAACTGGGGACGGTACCTCACTCTCGGTACGGTATCAAAAAATTTAAACAATAGGTAAGTAATCAATTTAATGGAATAAAATATTTTTTGGTTCTTGCACATAGGAACAGTGATGAAGAAAGGTATTAGGTATACAAAGCACTTGAGCTGCGGCTTGCTACTTGCAAGTCCCGTTACAACTAGGTCACCACTGCTTTCCTATTTATTTTTACAATTACTAATATTTTCACCTATTTCTTCTTTCATTTTTCTGTAACTCTACTCCCAACGTCTAAAATTGATTGACAACCCCCTTAATTTGCGAAAAACAAAAATTAAACCCTTTCTACCCATATCATTCACACCCAACTTACATCAACCACCATATCAAAGACACATACCGAAAGATCATTACTCAAAGAAGGTCCTGACAAATCGTTTCTAGTTCATTGAATGATTGATTCATTCGTTCGATATTAGGCTAGCAGCCAACAGGTGAACGATGAACGATGAACGGTGAACGTCTGATTTAGTAACTCTTAATGCTTTTCCAAATCACTCGAGCCTAATTCTTTGGCTTTCCCTTTTCAAAATCGTGTGACGGGGGTCTTGTCCAAATGTGAATTGGGTCCGTAGAGACGTTTTAGGGCTCAACTTGATGTAAGATAAGCTGGAGTTGGGTTTGATGATTGATTTTTAGAGTAGCTCTGCTTCTTTGATTTATTGTTGGTAATGGCATGTGAGGGAGACTTGTAAACATGGAGTGGTCTGTGAGTATTCCCAGAAGGGTAGACCTTAGGCACTATTCTAAAATTAGAGTGTGTGGTGAGCCATTTGTAATTCAACGGGATCGGATCCAAACTAGATACTGCTAATTTTTGTAGTCCTCATGAGAATCGCTTACTCAGAGCAATTCCTTTCAATCTTAGACCTCTGGGTTCACAACATCGCAGACTGGTGCCAGTGTGGAGTCCCTTCATAGGATATACGTCACTTCCGTTCCTGCTTAACATAAACACTAATCTAGGTGGCATGTTGGTCGGACAATTTGAGTCAAACTGACACAAAAGGAGACTCACTACGTGCACTAAGTCTTCTGTCTAAGGTGTACTGTTTATAGACGCGTCATCTGCCTAGCCTTTTCCCATCTATATTGGGGTCGGCTTCCAGTCAAGCCGGATTTAGCTGAATACCAGTATTTTACGAGGAGCGGCTGCCTACCAGACCTCCACAACCCATTAACTGGGGTAACACGGTACTTCATGGCAAGACTGGAGTCAGATTTACTGGCTTCTGACTATCCGTAACGACTGCCAAAGATCTCCAAATGACAGCCGGGACTAATGGCTTAACGTGCTTTCCGAGGCACGGAGGAAACTCGTTATGTTAAGATGGTCACCCATCCACAGACCAACCTAGGCTGTTCATAGACGCGTATTCGTCATTATATGCTTGGTGTAAGCTTGCGTAAAGCTTACATCAAAACTATGAAACTCTGCCGACGAAGCTGCAGCGACACGTCGACACTACGCTAGCTTCATCGACATAGCTTCAAAATTATGTATGTAAGTTTCATGCAGGTGGACACCAAGCGTACCTATAATCTATACTAATATAATAAAGAGGTAAAGTTAGTTTTTTTGTTTGTATGAGGTAATCTGTGGAAGTACTGGTCCGATTGCTAAAATTTTTTCACCAATTGAAAACTGCTGTATTCTTGAGTGACATAGGCTATGTTTTATGTACGCGGGCGAAGCTGCGGGCTAAAGTTAGTGACTAATACGCGTCTATGAAGCGTCGCGTCCGTGGACAGTAGTTAAAGTAATGCCACTTTATCATAGTAACGTAAAGTCCTTCCCTCAATTTTGTAACAACGAAAACAGTACCCAAACATTTTCCATATTCCGCCTCTGCATCAAAAACTCTTAAGCAATTAAAGTTTAATTAATAAATTTTTGATTGCTTTACAATTGTTTATGACCATGGAACTTCCAAATTAGTTTGCCTTCTTTAATTAGCGGCGTGTATTTACGAACTTTTAGTCTGACTTAATATTCATAGTTTCATTACCTAGTTAAACATGCCAAGTCGCTATTTTTTACAGAAAATGGAAAAGTAGAATACTATATACGTTTCTCAGTTAAACTAGCGATAACGAAGCGTTCCAGAGTTATTTTGAGTGGTTTAGTTTAGTATAAAACCGTATCATTTATCTATTGCACTATCGAAATTTTTGGAAGAAAATTAAAGAGAGCGAGTCAGACTGACGCGCGATGGGTTCTGTATAGCCAGTAGCAAAAAAAAGGCAAAAAAACTACGTTTGTTCTAAGGAAAGGAAGAAATTCGACTTAAATATTTATTTTATACTGTTTTTAATATTAGTTGTTATAGCGGCAGCAGAAATACATCATCTGTGAAAATATCAATTGTATAGCTATCATGGTTCATGAGATACAGCCTGGTGTCAGACAGACAGACGGACAAACAGGCGAACAGCGGAGTCCTAATTATACATTCCTGTTTTACCCTTTGGGCGCAACAATTTTTAGCACACACAGACCAGTTTAACCAAACAATCATATCTTTCAAAACAAACTCGTTTTAACATATTGACATATTGTTTTTAAAACGATATTCTTAAAAACCTTAAATCCTCCTTCAGTCACCTTATCCCACACTAAAACCTAAGTACTTAGCACATTTACTTAATACCTAATACCGCAACATTTCTTAGAATTCATTCTAGATGACCTATAAGATGAATTTATCCTAGACCTTATTTAGGTATATCGGTCTGACACAAAGAGTTAGATCGAAACGAAAGAAGAAAAAAGATAATACTTTTTTACATCTGGACAGTTCTTTTTAAGGTGAAAGCGTCAGGGTAGCCCGCGAAATTCAAATTTTCTTACGTTTTTTGCAATTTGCAAGCCAGTGGTAGGTTGTATGAAGTTAAAAATACTTAAGCGACTGTCAAACGTAACTAGTTACATAATTATAACCATAAAAATCATCAATACAAGCTTTCAAGCTTACATACTTGTAGGAAAGATTTTTTCAAGGTGTAAAACGCCTTAAGTATTCTTTTTACTTAAAATCCTCCTTCATTCACCTTATCCCATATTAGAACCTAAGTACTTAGCACATTTACTTAATACCGGAACATTTCTTAGAATTCATCCTAGATACGTGAGTAATATTAATGTGGCTCTCCCGTCCTAAGCAGCTTTCATAGCAAGAGATTGTATGTCATAAACTATGATTTTTCTCTATGAATATTATGGCAGTTGAGTGCTACAGACAAAAAGCCCTAGGGGGACAAATAAATTGCTCTATTGTCTATTCATGACCTTTTTCTTATTACGCACTATTTGATTTTTGGCCATCTTTGGTTTTCTGAAGATGTTTTAGTGTAATTTTGTTGTTTTTGTTAGGTTGTTGATACGTAGATAAGTTTATAGTAGTGGTAGATGTCAGAAAACCTTAGGGCCCCAGCATAGCAGCAGGGATTTTCTGAAAAGGAACTCCGAATAGTCTTAGAACGCAAAGGGCAACCGAAGGACTCAGGTGTGACTTCTCTCGCTCCACCTGAAGCAGAAGAAGTCATTGGATGATTTCACACCTTAAAAAAAAGTGGTAACGGGCCCGACGAATGAGTTTTACATCACGAATTCGAAGCCGCCGAGACGTGTTATTTTTTGTTATTTATTTCATCACCACTGCTCTCAAAACGGTGAACAATTAGAAAATAGATAGAGCAAGATACATTTAATCTAGCTTGAGCTACTTCCTGTTGGTCCAAAGGCCTCCCTTTCATTTTTTCCATTGTTGATGACTCGATCACTTCTTTCTAATTTATCCCGATTGTTTTATCCCTTTGAATCATTCATCATTATAAATATAAGGAGTGGAATTCCCTGCCGACCGTCTTGTGTTTCTTGATAGCTACAATCTAGGGGATCTGTAAGTCAAGAGTGAATAGGTTACTTCTAAGGAAGTGTTCTCAGTCATCAGGTACATCATCGCTTACCATCAGGTGAGATAGTGGCTAAACTCGAGCCTACCAAAATAATTCCAAATCAAATGAATAGGTTACTTGTAGGCAAGCGTGCTCCATCATCGCTTACTATCAGGTGAGATAATGTTGAAACGCAACATCATCTCCCTAGCCTTTTTCCCAAATATTGGAGTCGGCTTCCAGTCAAGCCGGATTTAGCTAAATACCAGTATTTTACAAGGAGCGGCTGCCTACCAGACCTCCACAACCCATTAACTGGGGTAACACGGTACTTCATAGCAAGACTGGAGTCAGATTTACTGGCTTCCGACTATCCTTAACAACTGCCAAAGATCTACAAATGACAGCCGGGATCAACGGGTTAACGTGTATTCCGAGGCACGGAGGAAACTCGTTATGTTAAGATGGTCACCCATCCACAGATCAATCTTGGTGAGCGTTGTTGCAATGGTGAAACGCAACGTACCGAAAAAAAATCCCGAACCGTTGACAAGTAGATCCAATTTGTTTATTAACCTCGTTCACTAAGCACTCTTTTATATTACAACAACGAAAAGGAAACCTAACCCAAACGTACTCCTAAAACATACTTTCCCATTACCACATAAGGTCCAGCCAGACAGACACGTCACAAAACAGAACTTATCACAACTTTATCCATCTAATCCCGGTCTTTATTCTTCGTCCAAATCCTAATGTTCGTTAAGTCCTGTCTTATTCCCGCCAATAATAAGTGTGTCTCTTATTTGGGACGTAGGGACGTTAGTTGAATTCTTGGTAGGGGTGGGACAGTAGTGGGACGGTGGTGGGACATCTGCATAAATACGTAAAGCGGTCACGTTCGAGCCGACGACCACGCGTTTAACTTGTATCGTCTATGGACAAGGCGGGTGCGTTTGGACGGGACAGTTACTGTCGCTGATTTGTGTTTTTTTTTTTGTTTCTGTCTGCTGTGAAGCTTTATTTAATAACCATATTTCTTTAAAGAAAGACTACATTGATTACTTACATTAAAAAAAAACAGTTTTTAACTAAACATGCAATAATTGTTTTTCCTCTCTCCACATTTAACTTTGTTTTTATTATAACAACTACATACAACTGACATTAGTTCCAAACCAAGGCTGAAATCGTGTTTGTTATCATTCAGTTTTATTACAATAGCAAATACTTTAACATGAAAATGAGATAACATTGTAAATGTGATCAACATTGATGGATTGCTATCACCTGATTCTCACGCAAAAACTTTCTTATCGATTGATAATACTCGTAAGTATTGATATTAAATAAACGATTGCAATATTTTCAATATACTTTACAGTTATCTATTCCGAGCAAAATTCATTTATTCAATATACTTTGAATTTGAATGCTGTATTGTGATATAAAACGCGTAGAACACTGTAAAAATCTAACTATCAACGTGTCCCGAAAAACTATTCTAACTAGTTTAATAATGTAACAATTTGATGTCTATCTTTATGTATCGCATCACATTTTTCGAAGTAGGTAAATATGTTAATGTGTGAAACCTGTTAATAAATCAATTTGTTTGCGAATCAATACAGCCTATCTAGTATTTAGCCTAATTGCGGACACATTATCTAATTAACTCTAAAACTAATTTGACATGATACGATCTATGTAAACATTAGGTTACGATGAGCTTAGTAAATAACTATGTTTGTGTATGTTGTTTAGGGAGTATGAAGATCTAATTGTTGGCAGATTTTAACATAGTACTGTTCAGTTTGTAAAATCATACATTGTACAAATTAACATATTTTCAATCATCAGGTTAATAATAATAATAAAATTTTTGTATCAAGCTTCATAGACTCATATACACACAAAATAAATAATCACAAAAATCATAAAAATAATCTGTACTGACAATAATTGTCATAGTGTGTAGGTATTACCTAATGGAGTTGTGTGTTAAAGTATTATTTCCTTTGTGGCTAAACCTACTTACTCTACACATGTGATCAAAGTAATCACAAGGAACAATTCGATCATAACTTTCCAATACATACACAATATCCAATAATTCAAATAAATGTGTAATGTAGAATTTTTTAATTTAATGTAATGTTTTTAATTTATTTAAATAATAACAAAGATGCTGTGCCCAAACACGGTCTACAATGATCCATAGCTTTAAGTCTGTTTGTTACCATCTTATCAACATTGTGGAAGCAAATAAATGAATATGAATACTGTCTAACTGGAGGCAAGTCGACTCGCCCAGCAAACGCTCCCCCGCCCGTGTCACGGCGCCTTTATTTTCTATTTCCAAGGCGGCGGCGCGGCCAGAGAAACACCACGGCTAATCGTCCGCCCGTTTCCCGCCCCGCCCCACTAGGGATGTGCCAGCCTACGTCTTCGTCTACGATAGGGGTGGAAAAGTTGCAGGGTACGGATTCTGTTGTAGTCTTTATAAGGTGTAGCAACAAAATCTATACGGATGTAATTTATGAACTTGATGATAGTTTTATTTATTTATTTATAAAAATACACATTGTTTTATAGGATCACATAAGACTGATTAGAAATTACACTAAGAACGTTAATAGGTTAGCAATGAGTCCCAAACTAGGCAAAGCCTGATCTTAGTGACCCAAAAATTTGGATTTATGCTCTTACAATATTTTCAAACTTATGAATTCTTATTTAATTTAGTTACGCTAATAGTATGGATTGTTAGTCTTTCTATTTCCTTTTTGAACAATGTATCCAAAAATTGTGCGAAACAGAAGGTTGCTTCAAGTAATTTAAGTAATCTATCGATATAACTATCGACAGGTCCCACCCCTAACTGTCTTGATGTGTCCCGGCAAGTAACGTGTTCTTTTAGTGGTTTGTCCTACGCTTTCTACCTGTTTCTCACAGATCAGTTTACTTACATACTTACTTCTATACATTTTGTATGTATTGTGTACCAGTGTATGGCTACTGTATAAACACGAACTTCGGAAACTTAGGTTTTACCAAATTAAATCTTAAGATTCACCGACGTGAGTTGGTGTAATATGATGTAATAATAAACGTATTAAGAAAAAGTAGGTACATTTTTTCGCACTTATACGTGATATGATATGAATGCCATGAATATTGATTTTAGTAGTAATACTATGATTATGGTTTACATACCGATCCAGAGCAATCTGACTCGATTTTTAACACCCTGACATGTTTGCGTATCGATATTACGATAATCTTAACATTACCATGTAAATTATAGTAAATTCTCAAAAGTTTTCAGACTTTTACCATAACTAGTTAGTAAATCTTAGGTTTTACCTGTAAATCTTCGAAGCTTACTGGGGCTTATGTGAAAATGAACCCCGAAAGGCCCTGGAACGAAGGAACAGAAGAATCAGGAATGAGTTTTAGTCAGTAAAAGTTTGACATGTCCTCTCGCTCCGCCTAGAGTGGGAGAAGTCATTAGATGATTTCCCATCTAAAAAAACCTGTACCTAAATCTTAGGATTTTCCGTACTTCGAGCTTAATAACAATTTATAACATACACACGAGTGAACGAGATTAGATATTACGAAACTTTATGAATATTTTAACAGATAAAAACTTCAATATTTACCTTCAGTTTTATACTGAAAGTTTCAGTTATACGCAGAGCACTACTATACGAGATTGTTCAGCTTTAATAGTTAAATACAGTTAATTGCTTTATATCATATTCCTATTGTTTTATTTATATTTTAATTAAGGTAATTTGCTCGTATTTGATCTCGTCTGTGAATTTTATAATAGCGTTGCACGATAACGAGAAGTTTTATTCGTTGTTTCGATTCTTCAGATATCTCGATTGTTCTCGATTATTTCAACTGCCCTGTTGGTCTAGTGGTTAGTGGCCCTGACTGCTATGCCGGAGGTCGTGGGTTCGATTCCCACCCAGGACAAATGTTTGTGTGATGAGCACGATCATTTGTTCTGTGTCTGGGTGTAATTTATCTATAATATGTATGTATTTAGAAATATATAAGTATGTTTATCAGTTGTCTAGTACCCATAACACAAGCTCTGCTTAGCTTGGGACTAGATGGCGTTGTGTGAAGAGTTGTGGGAACTTTGACTCGAGTCCGACTCGATCTTTTATTGCGAGTATCACCCCGGTGACCGAGCGAGACTACATTTTTATTTTAACTGGTTTTAAAATAGTGCTCTATCGCAATCCCACGTGATGGTAAGCAGTGATGCAATCGTTGATGGTGGGGCTCACTAGCACTTATAAACGTTTGAATCCCCAACCGGTCCTATGAGACCGCGCTGTTATTGTTTTACTATTGTGTCTCGTTTCGCGGGTATCTGAGTAACTACGAGCCTATTCACTCTGGCCTTAAAGACACCTAAATTATAATCGGACGGGAAGACTGGCAAATGTTTCCAGTCCTTCGATGTACGTGGTATAAACGAATATAAGACATAAGTGAGAGTCACTGATTCAAACTATCGAAAACTTGCGAGTTGCAGCCGATTACTCTGACTTGAAACAATCGAAAAACATCTCGATTATTTTGTAGTGCAGCGATTCGATGTTTGACTCAATGGTTTATTTTAACGATTTTGATTCTTTCAATTATTAAAACATCTAGGAAGTTTCAACTTAGGAGCTCGTGGCTAGATAATAACAGCCGTACAGATCGATCTTCAAGGTTAAGCAACGCTTGCCTAGGTTGGTCTGTGGATGGGTGACCATCTTAACATAACGAGTTTCCTCCGTGCCTCGGAAAGCACGTTAAGCCGTTGGTCCCGGCTGTCATTTGTAGATCTTTGGCAGTCGTTACGGATAGTCAGAAGCCAGTAAATCTGACTCCAGTCTTGCCATGAAGTACCGTGTTACCCCAGTTAATGGGTTGTGGAGGTCAGGTAGGCAGCCGCTCCTCGTAAAATACTGGTATTCAGCTAAATCCGGCTTGACTGGAGGAAGCCGACCCCAATATAGTTGGGAAAAGGCTAGGCAGATGATGAGGAAGTTTCAACTTACGCTCGAGTTGTCTCAGTCTCTCACTGTGGTCCTCACTCCGGTAACCGAGCGTGACTCCGTAAGTGAGAGTGACAGACTCGAACAATAGAAAACTAGCGGCCGATTATTTGACTCGAAAAAATCGAAAAATATCTAGATTATTTTGTAAATGTATAAGTAAATGATATTATTTATTTTGCAAGTAGGTTTTCACAAACACTTTTTACACGTAATTTTTTTTTGTCATTCTGTACTAGAATAGGCTGGTGTTTGCTAACTGACTACCCCGAGAAGAAACACCGAAACAAACTCAGGGGATAGCGATTCGATCTTCTTGAAGTCTCTTTTGTAGGACAGCGATTCGATGTTTGAATCGATGGTTTATTTTAACGAACTCGATTCTTTCGATTATTAAAACATCTCGGTATGGCCCATCACTCTGTTAAATGGAGGTAATTTATTTGATCTCTGTTCCAGTTGTATTGAAAAGTTTTAAATGATGTGCGTGTTTGTCGAATAGAATGGCAGACGAACAATTGATATTGTTTGCCAGCCAATAGAGTCGGAATGTCACATCTCGTTGAGAATGCCAGAAGCTTGTCGACCTATACGAGATTTAGAGGTGTGTTTGGCAAATTGAAATTAGAATGTGGTTGCCAATAGGTACCATTAAATAATGATAATAATACTCCTCAACTTTCACACAACGCCATCTAGTCCCAAGCTAAGTAGAGCTTGTGTTATGGGAACTAGACAACTGATAAACATACTTATATATATACTTCTAAATAAATACATAAATTATAGATAAATTACACCCAGACACAGAACAAATGATCGTGCTCACCACACAAACATTTGTCCTGGGTTAGAATCGAACCCACGACCTCCAGCATAGCAGTCAGGGTCACTAACCACTAGACCAACAGGCCAGTCATTTGTACATATACATCATGTACCTAAAATAGTAAATCCATCCTAATTTTGTCTGGTACATATCGCGATCAATGATAAGACCGCAATTGTGTACTAATAGATTTAAGTTACTGTAAAATTGTTATTATATTTTGGTGTATACCTAATAAAGTTTCTTCTATTCTAACCAAAATAATGTGGAATAAATAAACGGCTTTTATACATTCAAATTAGAAAATTTTGGAATTTCATCACTCTTAAAAGTGACATCAAAACATTTTGTTACTTCTCAATTCATGAATCCCCGACCGGTCCTATGAGACCGCGCTGTTATTGTTTTACTATTGTGTCTCGTTTTGCGGGTATGTGATATGTTAATTTAAGCACTGAAATTTTACTTAAGGGCGCTGTTACAATTTTTCTTAAATTTGAGCGTTTTGACAGAAATGCCATTACAACACAAAAGAACTGGCATCATCTTATAGTAATTTTGACATTTCCTGTGTCAATATAGTCTCAGGGTATAAAAAACAGACGATAGGTAAATTAAACGACGGGCGGCAGCAGTCGCGCTCGATTTTTGCATTGCATACAAAAATTATTTAAAAATATTATTTAACTTTTAAATAGCCCAATTTATTTTTTTCATGATATATAGAAATACCACCTTAGTTGGTTAATTTTTTTTATTTGAGTTTGGATTATAATTTCGTAGATAAAAATTGTAGTTTCGTACGGAAAACTGTCAGTAGATCTTGGTTTTACAGAATTATTTTTGGTGTATTACTGTATGAATAGTAATAAAGTGGTTTCAGCACTCCAATGTAGAAGATACAGTTGTATCATAGACATTTTTATAAATGATTAAACTTTAATATCTTCGGTGTACCAAGGCGTCAAAAGATACCCAAAAGCAACATTTTATAAAACATCCTTTGCGGAGACAAGGATTTTACTGATGTAGGTAAACAAATTCAAATATTTATTTAAAGCACTCCGAAGATAAGTTATCAAACTTTCTTATCCATATTTTTGTTTTTTTTTTATGGCTATATCTAAAGCATCGTCACACGTCAAAAATCTTATAAAACGCTGAAATTCATCAAAAATTGCGACAGCCCTCTTAAATGCGCTTCGGTATTTTTTAATAAATTGCAAATTAAAAATTTAGTTTTACGTATCCGTGTGAATTACCAAACCACTCAAACAGCCTCCATTTTACACAAACGTAAACTACTAAACAAAACACGCGACGACATGACCCAATTTCTTCCCAACAAACGTAGAGAACACTGTATCAAAAACTTGGGTGATCATCACCAAAGTAAGTAGCCAGGTACACAAGTACTACGTACTATCCTGATTTATGTATCGTCGGGAGACCGTACCTACCACCTGCTCCCTACAGCGAAATATTCATTTGTCAGACTCGAATGTAACTTAAAAAGGATTGTTAATATCTTAGATGGGGTACCCGTCTGACTTACGAGTTTTGTTTACGGTTAGAACACAGATTTGTGGCTTTGGGGATCTTGTTTTAATTAAAAATGTTGTTTTTATGATGTAATGTGTTTGTTGGTTAGGTGGGCTGTAATTTGTAGTGGGTTTTAGCTTGACTTGTATCTTGGAAAACCAATCCAGGTAGCAAGGGATAGTGTACCTTTTTTGTGGGATTTGCGCGTTTGCGGTATTTTTTTTTTGTAAATAAACTGTGTCTGGTCGCTTTGGGCCGTGGGTTGACTTCCGAATGGGAAACCCGTGATCCTGTAACGCAAAGGGTAACTGAAGGACACAAGTGCGGTTTGAGTCAGTATTAAGTTTGACACGGCTCCGCTCTGCCCTAGAGCGGTAGAAATAAATGGATGATTTCTTACCTAAAAAATCACAGTCTCATTAATAAGTATAACACAGATAAATAAAATCAACAATTTTTATATACGTCATGTAACCTCCTAAATAGGAAGTGGAATGGATCGTAATCGATTTGAGTTTAAGTGTTTTGTGTTTGTGATGTATGACTAGAGATTAGTACTTCGCAGTTCGTGAAATTAACTTCCTTAATCTTAAAGAATGAAAATTTGAATATTTTATTTCATCTTTCCTTAAAATAAAACTGATTATTTACCTGCAAGGCCTAGGTAGTACACGTGTAAAGAACTGTTTTAGTTTGTCCGTGGGTGTCTTAATAGATTTCGGAAGAGTAGATCCTACGGCAGATACCCTGTCCTGTACGTAAACAATTACGGAGCGAGTTATAAGTTGTCTAATTTATTATAATCCTTTGTAAAAATAACCTGAATTTTTTTTATTGTGTTTTATTGAAACCTACATTATAATTTAACAAGCAAGTTTTTTTTAAATAGATATAAACTAGTGCTTGTCCGCGATTCCAGCTGATGCAATCGTTGACCCTGAGATGCACTGGTTAATTAAGAGCCTATTCACTTTGCCATTGAATATAAGTACCTTAATTATAATAAGACGTATTATTAGGTATACCTATTAAGCCGGTTTAATTGATAAGTTAATCAGCGTAACCTATTTAGAAAATTAAGTTACAATCATAAATTTATGCACTCAAATATTACCTACTATTGTAGTTAAATAATGTGGCCATCGACGCCCTACTGGCCAATGTGGCCGTAGCCCACAATAAGATTTTTTATGCAACTGTAGAAACATAGGGCAGGTTTTAGTCAGTAAAAGTTTGACATGCCTTCTCGCTTCACCCTAGAGTAGAAGAAGTTATTAGACGACTTCCCGCCTTAAAAAAAACATGTTATTTATTAAATAGCATTATTTAAATATCAAAATTAATACCCATAATCTATCTTCTGAAAGTCCTCGTAAAGGGTTCGGCATGAACCCTGTAGCGGCCTCTAAGTAAATACACAGATGAAGTTCCAGTAGGTATCCAATATTCATAACGGCCTGTCACAAATATTGGGAGCTTTAGAAATGTCAATGTTCTGTTACCCTTATTGACAAGTTGCGGGTTCCGCCGGTTCCGCCTTATGGATAGAGGGCGATACTAATAAATAATTTACTGACTACACTTCTGTTTACATACTAATGCTGTGTTGGATAGTGACTCTGTTTGGCTTTGGATGTTTTTAATGAATTTTTTTTTGGGGGTAGTTTTTTTTGTGGTAAAATAAAATGGTGTATATTTTTTAGGTTGAAATATTTATTTATATATATTTATTACTAACGGCTGTCAGCGCTTTCGCCCTCGTAAAAGTAGAAAGTTGTAACAAGGGAACATACTTCCAGGGAATAGACTATTCATGTGCCAAATTTTATCCAAATCTGTTCAGCCGTTCGAGTGTGAAGAAGTAACAAAATACACACTCACAAACTTTAGCTTTATAATATTAATTTGACTAAAACTTCATGCAACACAAACATACATGTATAATTGCAGATTTAATGCCTCAGGCATTATCTACCAGTCAACCAAGGGTAGTAGTTAAATACCTTGGCTAGTGCACAAAAAATATATTATTAAAAGAAGATAACAATGAAAGATGTTGTAGCCCAGACATACCTACTTACTGTTTGCCCAGACATACTTGTTTTTACATCGAATTATTTTTGTGAAATTTGTTCGAAAAAACAACTTAAGTTAGTAGGTAATGTAAGTAGATATTTATCTCGTATCTTAAAATAAATGAGTCATGCTTTTTTATTTAAACTCATTTAGGTACCTATGTAGGTATAAACGAGTATGTAAAATACAAAAAGGACCCGTCTGATAGTTTTAGACATTGAAACGAGAAGTTTTTCTTGTTTTGTTTGTGATAGCGAAAACAACTCGGTTTTTGATATTATGCTAATCAAAATTCAAAATATTTTGTTTCACATCGGCTTACATAGGCGCTTATAAAACGTCAGAAGCTATTGCAAATACTAATCAAACCAGATATTAATTTAGCATTAGCATAACGGCCTTATAAAGAAAAATATATTAATTTATTGACATTAATATTGTTATGATATTAATTTATTTTAGTTAAGTATATTTATGGTTTTTTACCGAGCGTCGAACACATATTACAAATCAATGAAATTCACGGCTTTTGTCTACATTATAATATGCATCTAAATCATCCTCATAAATTACTATCTATTGGTGAAAACCGCATTAAAATGCATTCAGGACTTTTTGAATTTATCGCAAATGAACACACCGGTATTCGCGATGGAAGATAAAGATTTAATATGTGACCTCCTAAACCCTCAAATAAACAAAGATCGGTTGTCACGAAGTCCCTATATGACTGAAAATAGATTCACCTACAACGCTATTTCCAGAACGTAATAAAAACTTCATAATTGAAATACAAAAACCCGTCTCAAAAGCCTACTTCTTACGGAGATGAGAATCCTATTTTTCCATATTCTAATGCACCTGTGTTTGGAAAGCTTTAGAAATGGAGCTTGTTAGTGAGTTATAAGAACTCATATTATGTCTGCAGTATCTATTATGCGCTGCGAGAACGAATGATGAAGTGATTTCCGCCAACTACCCGCCTAATTGGGCTTGACAAAGTCGGGCTGCCTTTACACCGTTTGTTCGTTGTGTTACAAAAAATTTTTAAAAAAATATCCGCTAGAATAGAATAGAATAAACTTTATTGTACACCAAAAAGTAACGGTACAGTTAAGATTCGATTTGTAATTACTGTTAGTCACGTTGTTTTTTTTTTCTTCGTATTCTTCTCATAAAAAACCTTTTAATTAATATCCATAACAGGAATGCAAAAATGTTGTTTTCAGTAGTCCGCCATATTGGGTAAACAATCTTGGTATGTCTTTTTATATTAAAGAGGTCGTATATGATATACACAAAGATTATTTAAATTTAGTTTATTAGCTAACATCGATTTAGGTAAATACCTAGTTGCAAAGATTTTTACATACAATTTTTAGATAAAAAGACATGCCAAGATTGCTTACATTTAATTAATTACCTAAATCGATAGACCATAGCTTAACATTAATTGTCATCTAAACTGAAACTGTCAACAAAATTTCAGGACAATCGGTTAGGAGTCAATGTTTTAAAATTCATTTGCAAGACTTAATCTAAACAAACATACATAACTACAAACAATGCAAGCCAATAAATATTCACAAACAAGAAGTGGGTGTCTTTTGCTCAGTAATGAAGTGATTCAGGCTGTAAAAAAAGTTTTTTTTGTTTACTGTGAACGAAATCTTTTAAGTACTATAAACTGTGTATTTTTCAAACTTAATATTACTCAATACTTACCTTTTTCTACAGCTTACAAGTAAATGCTATTATAGGTTTCAGTACATCTTTTGCAATTTTCAATCCATTACAACTATTTTATCAGTAGGTAGGTATATCATTTTCATATTGTTTGTTATTTTGAATGTCATAGAATATGTAAAATAGGCCTAACAGTCGGCTTAATGCTGTACCTATAAATTGATAACCCTCCACCTACCCTCTAAATTTGAGGAATAAACAGTAAGAAGAATTTGATCCATTTCCAAGGAAGCATTCGTTCAATGTATACATGAATAATTAATTTTAATTACATCTATGCGCGTATCCCTCTTACTTTCCCTCCTTGTGAGGGGTAACGAACGCCTCCGAGTAATACGAGATGGGTTTTTCGCCTTTTGGACAGACTTCTAAATTATAAAGTAAGGCCACCTTAAATGTATTATCTTCCACTCTTATTTTTGGAGAAGACACTAAAAATAATCATCATTAAGGATTAAGTGGGTAACCGAATAATGCGCTATAACTGATTAAAAAGTCTTAGTAAGACGTAAGAAAGAACACATGTGGGTTTTAGTCAGCAAACATTAGACAGTTCCTGAAGCTTCACGCCAAGCATTAGAAATTATTTATATGCTTCCCATCTAATCGTAGTGGATTGCGCTGGTTGAGGCTTATATCCAGTAGTAGACTTCTTTATATAGGCCTCACCCAAACTTCATCGTTATATTGTACTCATAGTTTTTAGAGATATATTTTTTATATTACTGAGTTCGACAGATCGGCAATAGAGACGTTAAAGCAATTTGCTTAGGTGTCGGACCTAGCATGTCGGAAAATAGTTCGCGTAGTTCGTCTATGGGATCGCTCTCACAACTAGTTCGGTCGCGAACTGCACAAGACTAGACGCTACGCGTATCATCGTAGGCACATCGGTGTAAGAGGCAGTCGCGCTCTATTGTGACCGCCATGACATAATAAGTATTATTCCATGTTTTCGATGGCTCCTATCTACCTTTCAGCGAAGAAATAAAGGTATTAAAGAATACCAAATCGATGCTTTGTTCTCTTCTTATTTTTGTACCTTTTGTTAATGTTATATAAATAAGTAAAGAGTGAGGGACGAATTTACGAAGGAAAAATGTACCTAATGACAAAAAACTGACGAAGTAAAAATCTTGAAGATATTGAAATTTTACCCGTATCTTTTATTATCAGCGAGCATTATTCTCTATTGATAAATCCTGAGATATGCCTTTTCATTACGAAAATAAAATCTTGAAAGTAGATATTTTATTAAAATATGAGCCTTTTACTTTTCGTTGTAATATAAAATGTGGATTTTATATTACAAAAGCGATTATAAAAATTGTTACAATAGCTACTGAAGTTTACGAAAACCACAACTTAAATCGACGAGCACCGTACCTACAAAAGAAACTCGAAAAAAATAAGTCTAAAAAAGCCATCAACAGTTTTAAATAACACGAGAGAATCTGAAAGAATCTTGCGAAGTGCGGGGGAAGTAAGTAAACTAAAGAACAATTTGCATTGCCTGGCTTCCAGTCTTCGGCATACGTTGGGCAACAGGTCGCCGATTTATCCGACCGCCTGACACGATGTCAGTTAATGGAAAAATGTGACATTAAGCCGAGTGTTTTTAAGCCACCGTTCAATCGGATGAGTTATGAAGTCGGAACCGATGATCGAAGATGGGAATTTGTCGGTTCGTTGATTTTATAAGATTTATTTTATTTTTTTGTACCCGTGACGTTTGTAGAATAGGGAGAGGTATCGTAGGGGAGGGATCGTATATTTGTAAATGTCGAAGTCGAGCCTACTTAGGTACCTTATTTAATAACTTGGTAATCAGGTCGCTGTACCTAATCAAGACAGGGCAGGTCAGATTTTTAGTGACTAAAACCCACCTGTCATTCAGTTGCCATTAGCGTTCTATAACCATACCCTTCCAAATGTTTCTTGCAACCCTAACAGATATCAGCTTGTTTGTAGAATGAAAATCCCTTTCGAAATATCCTGCAGTTCTTTACGCACAAAGTTATCAAAATCAACTAATGTAATTATGTATTATGAACCAATTATTGTGTGTTTCTCTCCCATACCTCTCCTGTTTGATAGAAGGGCTTTCTTTTTTGCTTTTTTTAAGATTGAAAATCATTCATTGACTTCTTCTTCTACCTGGCGTTAATCCCGGCCATTGCCAGGGTCCGCCTATTGACTTCTCCTGCTCTATATGGAGCAGGAGGACCGAGTTGCCGTTCGTGTTCTAGAAGGGTTTCCTTTTTAGAAAATTGCCGCGGTTCTAGCGGGCATTTGCTCTGCTGGGTCAGTACACTTTGCTGACATCTCTTTGAGCAGCGCGTGGATCACTATACGCTATTATGACATGACTTGGGTCCGGCTTATTACCGACGGCCGGACGGCGAGCTACCCATTGCTCGACGTCCACAAGCCCGCGTCGCTACCGTGGCTGGTATTTGGAGTCGGAGTCGCGGCGACTGGGCCGTGAGGATACTCTCCCTCACGCATGCGACCTAATTCTTTGAAAGGATATGGTTCCATGAACACCCCGATTCATATTAAATCGATTTATGCCTTTGAGGGTCTTTGCTGAACTGGAATTCCTAGAAACTCCATTTATCGAATTGGCAGTATAGTGCATTTCGTATTGCTAATTTGTAACAAAGGAAATGTATCTCAATAGGGCTTTGTACTGAAGAGGCTTAGTGCTAATCGTAAACCATATTGTAGCATAGGGGAGTAGTGCAGTGTTACGAATGGATAGAATTAGAAATAAGTATAGAGGGAATCGGAAAATTGGTAGGCGCTGGATACTGAAAAGTTTATTTATTTATTTATTAAGTCTTTATGCATACAAGAGTACAGAGGTTACTGGAGGAAAGTTACTTGGAAATTGGTGGTAATTTTCATGGTACAGTTAAGTAATGTAAAACTTTTTTTTTCATTACTCTTCCACGGAGCCAAAACTCCCGTCAAAAAACCACCTTAACCTATCACATACCCACAAAACGAGATAGTAAAACAATAACACCGCGGTCTCATAGGACCGGTCGGGGATTCATGAATTAAAGAAGTCAAGTGTTTCGAATTTTCAATTACAATATTTTTTTAGGTTTTAATTAATTTGTAGGCATTTTAGCTTTGGTAGTGTGCAAATAAAAATACAATAATAACAATATGCCTCACGGCTGTGCCTAATAAGTCCAGTTCAGCATAATGCAGTTCAACATTGTTGAAAACCAGCAGTTGATGACGCTATTTTTCAACTGTTCTTTTGTTGGAATTAAATAAATAAACTTGTATATGTAAATATTAATGTATAAAAAAAGGAGATGGTTATCAACCACTAGCATCCAGCACGCTAGTCTCCCAACCACCAACCACCAAATATACTTCCATTTCCAACAAATCGACATCAGACCTACCCTTGTTAGTATAACCGTCAATAATTAAACTAATTGCCCGATACTACACAGTATAGTCACAGTAAATAAATATACAGTAGCTTATCTAAGGCCGCCCGCCGAGTTATTAGCCTACTCTTGCGTTGATACTCAGGGTTGTCATTTTTACTTTTAGTTAATATATTCGAACAAGCAGCACTTGATCTAAATTTGTGAAATAAAAACCGGCCAAGTGCGAGTCGGGCTCGCGCACAAAGGGTTCCGTAGCAGCAAATATAATAACTTAACCAAAATTACAGTTAAATCAACCTATCTCAAAAACTATAAGAGATACTTTGATCAAACCAAAAATCGTTGAAAGAGTTAATTAGCATGCATCACCTCTATTTTTTTTAGAATTTTATACCCCGTAGTTATAAAAATAGAGGGGGGGGGACATACTTTTTACGACTTTGAGAGCTGATATCTCAAAAACCGTTCACTTTAAGAAAAATGTTTTTTAGAAAACTTTATATCATTTTAAAAGACCTTTCCATTGATACCCCACACGGGTATGTACATCGAAAAAAAAATTTTCATCCCTCAGTTACATGTATGGGGGGCCCCACCACCAATTCTTTTTTTTTACTATTTAGTGTCATAATTTTGTAGCGGTTCATACAACACATATTCCCATCAAATTTCATCACTGTAGTACTTATAGTTTCCGAGTAAATCGGCTGTGACAGACGGACAGACGGACAGACGGACAGACGGACATGACGAAACTATAAGGGTTCCGTTTTTGCCATTTTGGCTACGGAACCCTAAAAAGCATATTATGATTGAATATTTTACCAATTTATAAATTTAGTAAAAACAAAAAGCCTTTATTCACATAACATTTATTATACTTACTAAGTTACAAATTTGATACCGAGAAAATTTTTCCCCTGTTTCTGCATGTCCGGCACGCTTTATTATTATTTGTTAATGTAAAGTAAATTCTCATTCCTATGTAAAGTTTTTGTAAAAAGCTTTTGGGAAAGCATGGACAGGGCATCTTAAATTCTATATCATTCAGTTGATCATAATTTTTTCCCATTTTTGAAGTCATAATCGTAATTTACGAGTAAGTCGCCGCCGCCGGCGAGAGTTGACGAACGCAAGCGGTCATATAGCGTACGCGCGTGCTCACAGTCGCGCTGCACAGCCCGCACTGCCGCCACCTTATTCCCCCATATATTATGTTAGCGTGTGCGTGAAATCGCGTGCCGACATGGCGCGCGGCGCGCACGCACACATTCAAACCGAGAGCGGCACGTTTGTATGAAGATGTTTTACTGTATATTTATCTACTGTGGTATAGTTTTCAGATAATTTCCACATTTTAATTAAGATCGTATGCATAATGATCGCGTAATGGTTATTAATTTTCAAGTATCGGTTACGATTTTATTTATTTAATTACTCGATAAGTGGTTATTGTTTGTTGTTGAATTTTGGATGTTACATAGTGGTGATTAATTTATGCACTTTGTTAATTAATTATAATGTTTATAACCCAGTAAGTAAGTACTTACTGTGTCCATATTAGTTGTGTGTCCATTAGGTAGAAAAAGTAAATTAATCTGCATTTAAAAAATACTTAACTACAATTAAAGTTAAAAAAAAATTAAAAGCCCCATTTTTTTTTTTGGTGATACGCATAGAAGTAACCAATTCACTCTTGACTTAAAGATCACTGGGTATTTGTACGTACCTATTTTTATATTTTTTGCACGGGAAATCGTTCAATAATTTGTCCCTCCCTGGGTAGAGGAAAGGGGAGAGAATACATTTTATATGGCAACACATTATACCCACGACACGCCACGCGACGAGCTACATTAGTCCTACACCACGCGACGCGGTTCTACATACAACTCAGGCGTCACACACACATGTGCGTTGATCTAGTACAGTCCCTGCTTTACTCTTACAAACAATGTCATACTATACTTAGGGCCTGTTTCACAATGTCCGAGTAGGCACTACTCACTGAATAAATTAAAAAATGGAACAGAATTTGTATGAAATTATCTGCCAAGTAAGATACTCGAAACTTAATCATAGGTAGTGAAACAGGCCCTAAGTCATACCGAGTATAACCAGCTTCTAAAGCCTACATTCCTACACAAAGCTACTCCCATCTTGTAGCAACAGAGACTCGTCGACATTCGACAATCGCGATGTCCGTCATCCCATCATTGTCCAGCGTGTAGCCGCCGTCCCCATTGTATGGCCGATTGATTACAATTCCCAGCCATCTTGTTGTATACTAATGGCCGAACACAGGTGTATGATGAACGCATGTAATTACATGAAGCTCAGATCCGATTAATATCGCGTATTATGTGAAGTGGTATTGTGTCGAAGAATCGGTTTGATGGGATCTGGTGCTTGGGAGGTCTTAATCTTGGGTTGTGTTTATTTCGTTATGAATAGTAGGAATTAGTGCAGTTCATTATAATATTAATCGACTTCATTGGTTAATTTTTTTTGGCGGAAAAATAATTAGTTTATATTTTATTAATTACTTAGTTTAACCTAATTTATACCAAGCAATCGTTACAAAGTAATCGATTCAAAGCAATCGCTACGAAATAATTGCTTCAAAGCTATCATACTCCTTGTATTAATTATCTAATGCTAAGGCTCAATATCTCGTCACAATATTACATCCGGACTAGCTTCTGTCTACGGCTTCACCCACGTGAAAGTAGGTTTCTCCATACAAACTGTGGTCTCCTGTTTCATCCCCTTAGGGAAAATCCTTTCTTAGTACTCGTTTGCGTCATAAAAGTAAACCTTTTACAAAGTTTTACACTTCTGATCCTAGTTATTTATCTGTATGTTTATATCTTACTCAGTCACTTTCTCATTTTTCTCTGATTGATGATATTCCTCTAGTTGCTACAACTTTTTGCAACATAAACACTAAGTTATATGAAAATCTTAAAATTTATCATATTCACTAGACACTGAACATTGAATGTATCAGTAAGCTACTTCCCAAAATAATACTATATTAATAGATAAAAATATCACCTTCCCAACACTAAAACACCGAAGACAACTTAAAATAAAACTAACACACAAAACACATTCACGTTAATATTATTTCGGCCGAAACAAATACCCAAAGTGGGTAGTCCAGAGAGTATTCATGCAAAAATGTGTGTTGTCATCTAATGTCCTTTTGTCCAACAGCACTTATTCCTAATGTGTGACAGTTTTCTAGTGTTAACATACTTACCTGCTTACTTTGAGAGTATAGTTTTGTCTCGCTGTTTCGTAGAGGTCACCTGAGTGACTTTGGAGTTTTGTGTTAAGAAATTGTGTGAGAAAAAAGATAGGGATGTTTTTAAAATGTGATCGTGGTTCGGAGAATGGTATATGTTTTTGGGAAGGATATAGATGGAATGAATAAAGTTTGTTGTTTTTTAATGAACTATTCATGCAAAAATATGTGTTGTCATCTAATGTCCTTTTGTCCAACAGCACTTATTCCTAATGTGTGACAGTTTTCTAGTGTTAACATACTTACCTGCTTACTTTGAGAGTATAGTTTTGTTTCGCTGTTTCGTAGAGGTCACCTGAGTGACTTTGGAGTTTTGTGTTAAGAAATTGTGTGAGAAAAAAGATAGGGATGTTTTTAAAATGTGATCGTGGTTCGGAGAATGGTATATAAGTTTTTGGGAAGGATATTGATGGAATATATGTATAAAGGTTATTGTGTTTTAATGAATAGATGTTAAGAAAGACCTAGCTATAATAAGAACTATTTTTATAGTGTAAAATTACAATGTGATTGGATCACGATCACAAATATTTTAATTGACATATTCGTACCTATTCATGCAAAAATGTGTGTCGTCATCTAATGTCCTTTTGTCTAACAGCACTTATTCCTAATGTGTGAGACTTTTCTAGTGTCAACATACTTACCTGCTTATTTTGAGAGTATAATTTTGTCTCGTTGTTTCGTAGAGGTCACCTGAGTGACTTTGGAGTTTTGTGTTAAGAAAGTGTGAAAAAGGAGAGGGATGTTTTTAAATGTGATCGTGGTTTGGGGAATGGGTATCTTAGTTTTTGGGTAGAATATAGATTGAATGAATAAAGTTTATTGTTTTTTAATGAACTATTTATGCAAAATGTGTCTTCATCTAATGTCCTTTTGTCCAACAGCACTTATTCCTAATGTGTGACAGTTTTCTTGTGTTAACATACTTACCTGTTTACTTTGAGAGTATAGTTTTGTTTCGCTGTTTCGTAGAGGTCACCTGAGTGACTTTGGAGTTTTGTGTTAAGAAATTGTGATCGAAAAAGGAACGTATACATAACGGAAGATACGTAAAGGCAACGTATTCTAAATTCTCACAATGAAATGTGTTTCGTGTAGTAAATAAAGTTCTATTTTGAGTCCCTCTATTAAAATGTGTATTAAAATGTCACACTACCTCTAACTCCGTTTCCTTCCGTATCGTACAATCCATAAACCATTCGTTGTACTATCAATAATGTACTTACCTAATCTATTTGCTACTGACTGCATTGATCATCAAATTTTCATGTAGATACAATAGTTACACAGTATGTTATTAGAGTCGATCAATTAATTGTATTCAACTGATTGAAAACGATATCAATCTGTTAAGTGATAAGATCGTTACATTCGAGGGGTAGTGAGATAGCTGGAATATTCTACGTGTAGGGTAAGACCGGAATAAATGGCACATTGTTTGAAAACACTTTATATGTCTCATCACCGTAAAGCATAGTTAATTTAAGTCTGTCTGTCCCTTAGAAAGAGTTGCTTCATTAATATAAATTAAGATTGTTTTTATATTTTTGAGAAGAAAGGGCCCTGGAACGTTAACGGCAACTGAAGGCAAACAGGTGGGTTTTAGTTACTAAAATTATAACAGTCCCTCTCACTCCACCCAAATCGGGATTGGTTATGTGATGATTTCCCATCTTAAAAAAATACTACTGAATGTGGCGGATTATAAACTAGACTGAAACTCTTAGGTCTTCCCCACATTAGGCGTGCTCATGACCCCAACGTCCGCTGCCCCCGACGTGGTCTTTCAAAGAACACGAGGCACGCACGTCGCAAAACGCTAAGCGAGCGCCATATATACGCCGCGCACGCGCTGACTACACGTCGCTTGCACGCTCGACGAACGCGTACGCCAGATGTGGGCCTTAAATTCTACGAAAGATAATAAATAATTATCACTTTTATTCCAACGGTAGATGTATATCAAATCAGAACTGTTGTTGAGATAATTGACTGACTTTTACCATCGCAAGGAAACGTTAGTCTGATAGTGATGCTATATCACGTGGACCATGAACTAACGGTGATACTTATATACCTGCAAATGAAACCATTTATATTAAGATCTAGATTTCTTTTAAGTACGAAACTTAGTTCTCAATTTAAATGAAAAAAAAAATCGGTTACATGCGAGTACCTTCAACTCGCGCACCGATTTTTTCGTACAACCTATGTAAATACTTCATTTCCCGAATGGAGTGTCGAAGAGTTGCCGAATTGCAAAAAAGTAATTATTTGTTCATCCGATGGATGCTAAAAGTCGAGGAAAAACGATGGATGCGAGACGCACAGGACTGATAGTTGTGGCGACGCTTGGAGGAAGCCTATGTTCAGTAGTGGACGTCTTTCGGCTGAGATGATGATGAATTATTTTGTGATGTAACTACTTGACGATTTTAAGAAATTTTCTTTTACTATAATATATATACTTTTAATTACCATAGAGGATTTAATTGCCTTATCTTTAGATGCGTTGACTTAAAAGTTTGATTGTTTCGCTACTCCAAGGGGAAATCTGAGTATTTGATACTAATTTCAGCTTAATACCTTCCGGCGTTCCTGAGAAAGAGGGTCATGACTGTCGGACAACAAAGTGATCCAGTAAGGGTTTCGTTTTTACCGAGTGGGAGACAGAATCCTGGTAATGGATAGATAGGTATATCATAACGAATTGACTTAAAAACAGATAATTTTAGCCTTTAAAACTTTCTTAATAGCTGTAATGGTCTAAACATTAAGTAAATCGTATATTTACGAGTAAATAAGAAACTTAATTAAATCTAGTATTTATAAATTTAAAAAGACTCAGGCGTCTAAGCACTCCTCCAAATCACTGCCATTCAGATATGTGGCCAGAAGATTGCCAGTCTTACCACGTTGATTGGCAATACTTATTCTAAGGGAGAAGGACGAATCAGCCCCAAAATTAGTCACCTACATAATCATCATCATCTGCCTAGCCTTTTTCCCAACTATATTGGGCTCGGCATCCAGACAAGCCGGATTTAGCTGAATACCAGTATTTTACGAGGAGCGGCTGCCTACCAGACCTCCACAACCCATTAACTGCGTCACCTACATAATATAGTGATCTAAATCAAAACACGAGCACCTCAATCAATCTACTTTCACACCAGAATATCCGCAGATTTCATCTAACATAAAATCTCCTGAAATGACTGACAACTTTGTCAGTACCGTCATACTATCACGGAAAATTGTAACGAAGATAACCAGAAAGGCATATATCACATAAAAATAAAATTTATATACGCTCTACCTGCAAAGAACGCCTACAAACAATGTTAGGGAAAATTCAATCTCGCAAAATAGAAAATATTTTTACGGTCAATGAATACCAAAGTGTGGATACGGCGGGTTTATAACGGTGGGCTTTATGCTGTCTACGCCACTGGTTCCCAAACTAGGCCCCCACTGTTTTACGCACCCTTCCTAAGCTCCTATTCCTTGAAGAACATTTACTTTCGCCCAAAAATCGGAAAAGGTGGATTATTTTCTGATGACTGGATTATTTGTATAGTAAAGATAAAAAAAATTGGCTAAGTGCGAGTCTGATACGCGCACAAAGATTTTCGTACCGTTCATTTTGTGGTATGGGAGTCCTACTTAAATATTTATTTTATTCTATTTGTTGTAATAGCGGCAACACAAATACATCATTAATTTGTATAATTTCAAATGTCTAGCTATCACGGTTCGTTGTATACAGTCTGATGACGAACGGACAGATATACAGACGGACGGACGGACACTGGAGTCTTAGTAATAGGGTCCCGTTTTACCCTTTTGCCCAAAGGGTAAAATAGGTCCCTAAAAATATGTTTTAACCGCGCTTTAAAATACATTACTAGCCCTTATAACCTATTGAAGACCTACATAAATATGTAGGTCACCAGTATCGTCATTAGCAGTTAGTAGCGTCGCATTGTGTACAACTTTGAGAAACACTGGTCTCACCACGTGGTACGAAGCTCGTGTAAGTGGCCGAGTGGTTTTGCTTGTAATCTTTATTTGAGTACAAATAGTTTATGGGCGTCTTGATTGCTCAAACAAAGTAGAATAGAATAAACTTTATTGTACACAATTTTAGTAAGTATCTATGAGTACAATGCCTTAAATCTATGGGTATAATGGCGGTCTTATTACTATAGCGATAGAGTGCGTCTAATGAAAGCGCGACCTGGAGTTTTTTTTAACCTATCACATACCCACAAAACGAGACACAATAGTAAAACAATAACAGCGCGGTCTCATAGGACCGGTCGGGGATTCATGAACTAATATTTAATTGGTAACATTTTTCAGCCGCTATTGTAGGAAATAAAAAAATATTGTGAGGTGTCAAGACATGATTTTCCTACTAGTTAGTAATACCACAAACATTTTTTTTTGGATTTAACCTCTTTTTCTCAGGTTGCGCTTTCATTAGACGGACTATATCTACCTGACAACTATTGGATGAACTGTAAGAACTTGAAACTGGAAGACCAATTTTTTATAGGCTGCAATGCTCTGTTTTAAGGCTTTCTGCAGAGAGACATGACGTCATAATGCAGCAACGATGCGACGACGATTTTTTAAAAATTGTTGTCACAAGTCTCCTTAGGATTATTGTCTATTATAAACCAAATCCACCAATCCGCAATGGTCCCGCGTGGTGGATTATGGCCCATCCCCTCTCCTAGAGAGTAGGCTTGAGTCCCAGCAGTAGGATCATTATAAGGCCGATAATGCTAATAAATAAAATGCGACGTGATGTCACATTGCTTGTTGCATTGTTTTATTTTTTGTTAGGTGGAAAAAAAAAACTCCTGTTCCAGTTGGAGCGAGAAGGAGTGTCAGACTTACTGACTAAACCTCAACACCCTTCAGTTGAACTTTACGTGCCAGGACGGCGATTAGCTAGTTAAATTGTAATTAGTTAATAGCAGTAATACATTTGTAGTTTGTAACCCATCAGTATTAACACGTCTCAATAGTTACAGGCTTTGACCAGTGCATTAATCAACAGCTATCTTCCTAATGGTCTAAAGTAGCCAGTGTACATAGAGGCGGACCAAGTCTGTACTGTCGACGTCGTCGGTCCATGCCATTGGCTCTCAACCTGTGGTCCGTAAGAGCTGAACATGGTTAGAGAATTTAAAAAAAAAACATGGTTCTACGTGGGTGGTCTGAGGGCGTGGAAGGTTCTTGACGTCCTACGAATCCAGTATCTGGGTTCAGGGTGTTGTTGGTGCTGCCAAGATACTGCAGTGCATCGGGTATGTTCATTTTAGCATGTGTGAATGAGCTTTGCGCAATAACGAGGAAGAAGGTTGCCTCATTTCTAAGCAGATCTAGGTGCAGCTCACTACGCAGGATGCGCTGGTGTCTGCTTTGTTTTTAAACAAATATTATTATCATTCTTATTTCGGCTTAGATGAGGATGATGTGATGATTATCATTAAAAAAAAACTAAATGAAACTTTCTAACCGAAAAGCATAACATGGATGCGAACAGATATTTAAGTACTAAACAGAAATTGCTTTTGCTATTATAAAATTTATGCTATTTTAAAAGAGTAAGCTTACTGCTGGTTTTGAATTTACGTTGTTATTTTTTTAGATTAACAGTAAAATTGCCTTGTGAACTTTTGGTCTCTGCCAACAATAAAATGGTCTAAAGTATTTTGATCTCTGCCAACAACAAATAAATTAGTCTATGGTCAAAAAAGTTTGAGAACCACTGGCCTCTATCTTGTCTATGCCAAAGCTCAATGGTAACCTCTATTAAAGGACCACTCGCTGATTACTAATCCATCCATATGATTCGGACGCATTGAATATATATGTATGTATATGTACATAATATGTAGTGGGCTATGTGTATGTTAGACAGATTGCATCCTCTATTAGTATTGATAATCGAGATCCGGCTATTCAATCGGTGCTAGATACTGAAGCAATATGTGTAAAGGTCTTAGATACATATACCAAGATACATAGCATATACATAATTGCTTTGCAACGTTAGATGTTCTGTTTCTTTTTTTTGTAGTAATTAATTATACTAAGTAAGTTTATTGTGCGTACAGCTAAGTAGTGGAATTCTCTGCTGGAATATGTGCAGGAAACACTACAATAGGATAGCTACAATGTAGGGGTCTTTAAGTCAAGAGTGAATAGGTTACTTATAGGCAAGCGTGCTCCATCGTCGGCCACATCATCGCTTACCATCAGGTGAGATAATGGTCAAACGCGAGTCTATGCATAATAATAAAAAAGTAGCTGCGAAATTGATTGAAACACCATGTCCCTTGAACGTAAAGGCGATTGTAGGAAAAGTCTGATATTCCCCCTCGCTTCGCTCAGGGCAGGAAAAGGTAATTTGATGCCTTCGCACCTCAGAAAAAAAAAACTATCGTGTTAGCTCTATTTTATTTTACTTATTACGAGAAAACTCAGCGGTATGTGTCATATATATATTAATATAGATAATGCTATAAGTTGTGGAACCTTTCTAAAAATATATTATTCCTATGGGTATCGTAGAAGGGGGGGGATACTTATTGGTGTACAATAAAGTTTATTCTATTTTTAAAACCAAGGTACTGCTGTGGAATAAAATATACGATCGAAATTTTATTCATTCATGTTTATTTACTTAATAAAATAAAAGGAAATAACATTGTATCACCCAGCCCACCTCTGGGCTTAACCGTTGGGGCTCAGCAGGGTCGAGGCCTACTGGGACCATGGGGTCGCTTCTGAAAGGAAAACCTGGCGAAGCAAAGAATGAACATAGGAGAGGGTTTTAATCAGAAAGAGTGATTGATGATGAGAGAAAAAAAATGCTTTAAGATTTATTACCAGTTGACCCTAGCAAGGTACAGAACCAGACCATTTTAGGTGCAACTCAATAGAAAACAAATACTAAAATTAATGTATCTAAATATAGACATAGGTACTACAAAAAAACAATGTTATTGTGAAAAATGAATCCAAATGCTGTAAAAAAGATCTACAAATACTTTACATAGCTTTTTTTTTGTTCTGGTAGGGGAATCATCAGAATGACTTCTCCCGCTCTTGGCCGGAGCGGGAGGGCGTGTCAGACTCTTACTGACTAAACCCCTACCCCGTTCCTTCGTTGCCTTCGTTCTGGGGGGGACTCGGTGTAATGTTCCATATTATAGGTACCACTGTTATCTATTTATCATAACTGTTGGTTCCCCTACGTTTAAATACATTAAAAACTCGAAACCACATCCGTATTTAAGAAGATAAAGGAATCAGAGTATAGCAAAAGAAACAAAATCCACCGTAACAGATATACGAACAAATATATAATTTATCATAAATAATTATAAAGCCCCAATGTTCCAGATACGTTGAATCCAAGTATTAACCGCTTTTGTTGTGTGCTTCTTTCAAGGAAAATTTTAAATCGATTTCCAGACGCTTTCTTCGCTGGGAAACCAATCCCGGAGTACAATAAGTCCGTGTACAATGGCGGCTGTTATACCGCGATGACGAGACTTGCGACGATGCTTACAGCCCTTATGTCAAGGATTATGCTATTTACGTGTATTTACGTTTCGCATACTTATTCGGCGGTGTGTGTTAGGGTTGTTTAGTGGAGGTTGGACTAGTTTTTTTTAATCGTTTGCGATTCATTTGTGATCTAGGTATTAACGCACATCCCAGCTTCTCACAGATGCATATTCTGCCGCAAACTTCTCGAAATGTAAAATTTCTAATTTCTTATACTACCTCCTTCCTTTATCGTAGAGGCCCAGCAGAGCCGGAGCCTATTAGGGCTTTGGATCGTCTTCTGAAAATCAAACCCATGGTCCTAAAACGCAAAGGTTTTTAGTCAAAGTTTTTCCAGACGCTTTCTTCGCTGGGAAACCAATCCCGGAGTACAATAAGTCCGTGTACAATGGCGGCTGTTATACCGCGATGACGAGACTTGCGACGATGCTTACAGCCCTTATGTCAAGGATTATGCTATTTACGTGTATTTACGTTTCGCATACTTATTCGGCGGTGTGTGCTAGGGTTGTTTAGTGGAGGTTGTACTAGTTTTTTTTTATCGTTTGATCTGTTAAGGTAGAACTAAAACTACATTGCGCATACGTGGGCCATAGCAACTAGACTAGTAGTGTAGAGCTACATTAAATCCACGCCACGCGACGTGGTTCTAAGTACAAATCAGGCGTTGCCCACGTATGCATCGGTCTAATGTAGTTCCCGCTGTAACGCACCGTCCCGGATACTCACAGATACAAAATTATATCTATCAGTGGAGTCAATAGTACAAAAGCTTACGAACGAATGAACGAGTCGAAGTGATGCTGACGTCATACGTCACTTTGACGTGCGAATTTAGCGTTCGCGCGAGCCGGACAGGTAAAAAGCTCTGACCGGAGAGACGCGGTGCTCTCTTTCGGCAGTCCTGTGAACAATAACTAGTCTGGAGACTGTCTGTCTGCTCGTTTCACAGTGAATACTTAAAGCCTATTATAATAAATCAGTTACATGGTCTGGAATAGTGTGTTTATTACTCATTACCCACTCATTGTCTTAAAAATAGGGTATCTGAAAAGTCGAATTAAGGCGACTCAAGTCAACATTTTTTCCATACAAATTTCGGGGG
This sequence comes from Mythimna separata, assembly GCA_030763345.1. Taxonomy (NCBI): domain Eukaryota; kingdom Metazoa; phylum Arthropoda; class Insecta; order Lepidoptera; family Noctuidae; genus Mythimna; species Mythimna separata. The sequence goes on along the minus strand of CM061171.1, from coordinate 18,246,703 downwards.
GGTTTTGCTCCACTATTTGACCATGTACATCCAAAGTTAAACATGATATCGTTTTGTCTCATTATTAATTTTGTCTGTACGGAAGCAGAATTGTAAAATAATAAGCCAATAAAAAGTTACGAGCTTCTAAAGTTTCGTTTTTTTGGCTAATTTTAACACAACTTTGAGCGTAAATTAGAAATAAAAGAAGCATCAAATTTCAAAAACGAAGCCTGTACCGACACCACAAATTTATCGAAGAATTTAATAAATTTTATTTGAAATTGATTGATGCAGTGGTTTTTTTGTAAAACCCCTTCTTCCAAAGGCCTTTTTGTATTTTATCACGCACGCCTTTTACTCAGAACTATCGTGCATCTCACTGAATAAAGTTACCCCCGGTTGCGGTGCGGGGGGGCGACGTGTCACAGCACAGCGCCGCGCGCGGCTGTCTGAGTTTGGTTCAGTCTACTGCGGCCTATATCGTTCGTATGACGTGTATGTTGACTACCTATAATATCTACGCTTTATTAACCGACTTCAAAAAAAGAAGGAGGTTATCAATTCGACTGTATTTTTTTTAAGCTATTGCATAGCTTCTATCGCGAGCCTTGAGCGTGGGGACCGAATCCAGAAATTCCACTCCACTCCGACCGGCTATGTTATGTCTGGTCGGGCAACTGCCCAATTGAACGAAACTGGTTTTGTGTCTGGTCCGAGCAACTGCCCAATTGAAAGAAAGAAAGAAAGAAAGAAAGAAAGAAAGAAAGAAAATTATTTATTTGGCCAACAAGCATATAAACACACAGTGTAGAAACAAAACATGTAGATAATTATAATCTAAAGCATAAAACTTAAAAATAAACATAAACATAAATAGAAGCGACAATTAATTTGACACTGCATGCCACACCAATTGAGCGAAACGGGTGTTGTGTCTGGTTCGGGCAACTGCCCAATTGAGCGAGATGGATGTTGTGTCTGGTCCGGGCAACAGCCCAAGTTTTTTTTGTTTAGTCTTTAGAGTGCATCTTCCGACCAGAGAGTTGTTATGTCTGGTCGGGCAACTGCCCAATTGAACGAGACGGGTGTTGTGTCTCGTCCAGGCAACTGCCTAATTGAGCGAGGCGGGTGTTGTGTCTGGTCTGACCAACTGCTCAATTGAACGAAACGGGTGTTGTGTCTGGTTCAGGCAACGACCCAATTGAGCGAGATGGATGTTGTGTCTGGTCCGGGCAAGAGCCCTAGTTTTTTTTGTTTAGTCTTTAGAGTGCGTCATTCGACCAGAGAGATGTTTTGTCTGGTCAGGCAACTGCCCAATTGAGCGAGGCGGGTGTTGTGTCTGATCCGGGCAACTGCTGCTGCACAGCACGCCGCCGCCGGTCATGTGGCCCGCGTCCGCGGACAATAGGAAGGTGAACTCAGTGCGGCGCCACAGCGCTCTGTGAGGTGAGGTACACGACGCGGCGCGCGACCAGACGGGCGTTGTGTCTGATCATTATTGTGCAGTAGAAGGGTCTCAAAATAAGAAAACAAATGAAAATTTGTCTTTTTTTTCCTTGCCGAGAAACGAACAAAGGTACGTAAGAGCGTTTTCACATTATCCGATCCGATATCGGTATCGGACGCCGATCCGATATCGGGGTAAGTAAAATGTATGAAATGCCGTGCTCCGATATCCGATATCGGGCCGGACAATATGAAAGACAGGTACATATTTCATACATTTTACTTACCCCGATATCGGATCGGCGTCCGACACCACACCGATATCGGATTGGATAATGTGAAAACGCTTTTAGGTATTATTTTAAATCTTTTGTTTTTCGAATTCGAGCGGCACACCGCAACAACCGAAACAGTATGACATGTGTGCATCGTTTAATTTCGTTTTTATTCGGAATGATTCGGAGCGCTACGTGCAAAGCAGACGTCACGTCGTGCGTGAGGACTAGCGTCTAACCGCTCATCACTGATACTATCTCTTTCGGGCACGATGTCAAGTGAGACAGCGTGCTTTATGACACCGCCCGCCAGTGAGTTCAAGCCCGCGCAAAGTGGGACCTTAAAATCCGTTTATGGTTAAGGAAAAGTAATCGAAGAATAAGTCATGACTATGACTTTATATTTCGCTTATTTACTTTATAGTAAGCTTTCTAAAAAACTGATGTCTTTTAAATCAAAGTACCTACTATCTTTACATCTTCAAAGGACTATTTTTAGATATTTTTGAATAAGCTGAAAATAAACAGATATTTCAGCAAGTTTTATTAGTTCCCTAGCGACGATGGTTACAGCCCTTATGCTAGGGATGACGATATTTACGTGTATTCCCGTATCCAGCTCTGTTGCGCGCCCCTAATATGAGCTGGGGTTACAGAAGATTCGTAGTTGTTGAACTAGATTCTTTGGATCATTTGTAATTGATTTCTGATATCAAAATAAATTATTTAAATTGAAGTCATTACTTACCTCAATTATAGTAGCGTATGGTAAGTAAGCGAAGTAGGTATCAGACAAACGTAAAACTCGGATTTCTTTACAGCCTCTTTACATTTTTGAATAAGCTCAAAATAAACAGATATTTCACTAAGTTTTATTAGTTCCCTAGCGACGATACTTACAGCCCTTATGCTAGGGATGACGCTATTTACGTATATTCCCGTATCCACCTCTGTTGCGCACCCCTGATATGAGCTGGGGTTACAGAAGATTCGTAGTTGTTGAACTAGATTCTGATGGATCATTTGTAATTGATTTATGATAAGTATCAAAATAAATAATTTAAATTGAAGTCATTACTTATCTCATTTGTAGTTACGCTGATAGTATGAATATCGAGTATATACGCCTACTAATTTTATAAACGTGAAAGTTTGTATATTTGTTACTCTTTCAGGATAAAAGAATTATATTAATTTTAATAAAACTTTATAATAGTTTTGCTTATACATCAAAATCACTCATAGTCCGTAATTTAAAAAGAAGAAATAAAAAAAAACGTTGCAGCTGGGTGAAGCCGGGCGGACAGCTAGTACGCATATACACTTAAATACCTATAATGTCAACTTAATTAGTACCATATTTCTATTTTTTTCCCTATTAATTATTAAAACTACATGCTAACTCACAAAGACGCACCTAATGCCTTAGGCATTCTCTCCTCAAACAAAGGTGATGAAGAGAAAACATGACATGTGCATAAAAAGAAAAAAAAAGTAAAAGATCCAACCCCACTAGAACAGAGCAGAAAGACAGAGCTGTGTCTTTATTTTTTCTGCCTTTGCTTCATATTATTCTTAATAATATTAAACACACAGCAAAGGCAGAAAAAGTTAACATTATCATCATTAGTATTTATGATAATAACATGCGAGTAGGCATCAAAATTATGCATGCAATGTGAAATTCCAGCTATGTGACAATATGACGATTGATATAGATACATTTTTAGCTCCAATCCTGGGTACTATACCGCCAACTATACCACCAACTATTCCGCCATATATACCGCCAAATATAGGTACCGCCTATACCGCCAACAGTGTTTCAATATTCGGTATGTTGGTCCTTGTTTGCCGTGAATTCCTGGTCAAGCAATTCGCTTGTCCATTTTCCGTGTTCCGTATTGTCGGCTCTTGTTAGATTTGACCCATATGAACTATTAAATACCTTTGTTGGCCTGAAATTGAAAAGGTTAGAGCTGCTGTGAATTTCATGAATCAAATGTGGTGCTGAATATCTGGCTGGAGTGAGATCAATTCTAATACTGAGAGTATTCAATCTAGTGAGTTCTTCAAAATAAATCTGACTCCAGTCTTGCCATGAAGTACCGTGTTACCCCAGTTAATGGGTTATGGAGGTCTAGTAGGCAGCCGCTCCTCGTAAAATACTGGTATTCAGCTAAATCCATCTTGACTGGAAGCCGACCCCAATATAGTTGTATCTACTTAGCTTTTTCCCTCAGATTTCTTCAAATTACATAAGTTAATTATGTCTTAATCTTAGGGATACTGACATCCTCTTGATTATCTTTCTGATCATCGTCATAATATGGAATTGGTTTACTCACTATCAACTAGCAATCATGGTTTGTACTTATGATTGTGTGTGTATATTTGTAACTCTTTCACACTCAAAGGGTTAAATGGATTTGGATGAGGTATCTATTAAAATATCTTAGACTAACATATACGCTAGAATTGGAGGCCTTATCAGTTTTTGGAAAGAGGTGAGCTCACCAAGCTCTCACTAAAGCTTAGCCTCCATGGCCCACGCACAATGATGCGCATAGGACTAAGCGTACAAGAAACGAGACTCCGATAGATAGATGGCTTTTATAACTGGTACTTATATACATAGGTATATACGTACAGTTTTGGGCGCAGCCGCCAGGAACTACATAGTTTTAAATAAAGTAATATACACTTCAAAAAATACATATCCGCAAATACTAACACGGAAACAAAGCACCGATAAAAAAATATTGATACGTAACACCATTTACTTGATTCACGTTAACCTCCTATAAATGTCATTGAATTTCCGTTGCTTATTCATAAAGCCACCCCGCCATAATTACTTTAACTTATTTATTATATTACACCGTCATGGTTGTCACGTTCATTCATCAAATATATAACAAGACTAAGTATTTTAAATTGATTCGAGCGAGTTTCGTCACGGATCATTTCGGGCGAGTCGGGTCCATTGTCCGCCTAACGACATTACTGCCTGAGACTCCAATGGATTGAATAACCTCAATATTACTCAGTAATACTTATCTTCTACTTTAAAAAAGAGTTTTTTTTCCTGTTGAAAGAAGTCGCTTTGTCGAACCCCTTTTCTCATTGGAAGAGAGGACTTGATTCGTTGATAAAATACAAAGGTTTCCACGATATTTATCTTGTATTATTTCTGTCTTTCTTCGAATCATTTTCCCGTTTTAATGAACGTAGATCTGGATATATACTTGCCTATTGCATTTAACTTTTCCTCGGGATTTATTATCTTATTGAATCATTTTGTTCTAGTAAAGAAAAACAGCAATAAAAATGGCTTAGTAAAGTACACACGCCAGCAATCTCAAACGCGTGCTTTTTTTGAGATCAGAAATCATCTTATGACTTTTACCGTAGTAGAGTGAAGTGGAAGATCAGACCTTCAGTTGCCCTTTCCTTTCTGGGACCCAAGTTATTCTTTTAGAAGTTTTCGCATCGTCTTCCTCCTGCTGCTTCCTGCTGGTCCCATAGTGTTTTTCTCGTATCTTGTTTTGTCTTATCTCCAGCATGTGCTTTTCCTATTTTTTTAATGCATTGTTTTAAAAATCAAAAACCATATTGGCCTTTTTGAAACCTTTGGGGCACATCGAATGAATGATTTCAAAACCTGTACTGGCTATAATGCCTATGTCCGCCGTCCGTATATATTTCGATTATTTTGATTACTTAGATGCTATAAGTATAACTCTCTATATAATATACCATTATAACCTCCTTTTTGAAGTTGGTTAAAATATTATAAATAGATGCGCAATGAGAAGTAGGTAGTTAGTAGGCCTCCCACAAGGTGGACCGACGACTTGGCGAGGGTCGCGGGAATCCGATGGGTGCGAGACGTACAGGACCGGTCGCTGTGGCGACGCTTGGGGGTGGCCTATGTCCAGCAGTGGACGACTTTCGGCTGAGATGATGATGATGATGAGAACAACCTCCCTCCGACAATGAGTCAGAACTCGTGACGACCTGTCTGTCTTACTGAAGCATATTTTATTATGAGCAGATTTTTTTCTCACATTAATAAAACAGGACTCAAATAACAGCATTTGACCCTCTCAACGCTTTATTTATAGATTAATGTGAGAGAGGGTCTTCCTAGAATCCCTTAGCATGACAGACAGTTTTCACGAGGTTTGTTTTTTTGCGACTTAATCCATGCTACCTAATATTTTAAATTTGAAAGTAACTCGGTCTGTTTGTTACGCTTTCATGCTTAACTGTTGCTGAATCGATTTTGATGAAATCGATTTATTTTTTCCCCGTTCTACCATCGGAGAAACCGTCGTACGGCGAGTATCCACCCTTACGTTGTTCAAACCTCTACAGTCCGGACTAAGCGTTTCACCTCGTCGTTCATACTGCGTACATCGAGGGACTGGAACAATTTGCCTGCTGCGTTTTTTCCGTCCGATTATAATTTGGGTGTCTTCAAGGCTAGAGGCTCTTAATAAACTAGTGCTCACCATCGACGATTGCATTACTGCTTACTATCAAGTAGGATCGCAGTCAAGCACTAGTTTATATCAATTTAAAAAAAAAACGGGGGAAAATAAACTCGAAATCCAAGAAAGGACATAGGCTTCGACTTCGTGTCCGCAATAACCGACATCCACCCGGACGAAGTCGCGGGTAAAAGTTTTGATTCATAAAGTAAATAGAGAGGAAAGAGGTAAAATGTTAGATGAATGAAAATGGGAGTTAGTAATAGTAGTTGATAGGACAAATATTTGAAAAAAAAGAACGACCTTAAGTAAAAAGGAAAATAACATGAATCGAGTTGATGATGTTTCATTCTTGGTAATGCAACATGATTATCTACTAGCTTTAGCCCGCAGCTTCGCCCGCGTACATAAAATATAGCCTATGTCATTCAGGAATACAGTAGCTATCTATTGGTGAAAAAATTTTAGCAATCGGACCAGTACTACCACATATTACCTCATACAAACAAAAAAACAAACTTTACCTCTTTATTATATTAGTGTAGATTTAATTGTTTTAAGTCTTTGTTCCCTATTTAATTTCAAACATGACTGCTAAAGAGGATAAATAATATTCTACGGTATATTTATGGTATTGTATCAAAGTTTTATCTTGAAACCAATTCTAAAGGAAGAAATATAACATCGACAATTAATGTTCGAATCCCCGACCGGTCCTATGAGACCGCGCTGTCATTGTTTTACTATTGTGTCTCGTTTCGCGGGTATGTGATAGATTAAATTATTTATTCGATCTCTTAACATAAAATAAAAAAATATCATCATAAAACAAGTACTAGATACTTGTATCAGTATCCTTTCCAGTGAAATCCAATTCGTAATATAACTTTTAAACATTTCCAAGTAAGCAGCGATTCAACCGGAGCGAGGATACTCTGGCAGAGCTTGAAGCACTGACTAAACATGGATGATAGAATGAGCGATAGAATATCTATCAATATATAAGTATTATTTTTGTTGACTATGAAAAAAATATTTGTTTTGGACTTTTCTTTGGTTACGGTAGTGAGTAATAGTTGAAAATCCGAAGGGTTGTCACCGTGTCCCCCAGATCGAAGGCAACGAAAGAACGAGGTAGGCGTTTAGTCAGTAAGAGTCTGACACAAAGAGTGGGAGAAGTCATTCTGATGATACCCCTACCGAAAAAAAAAAAGCGCTCCATCCGGTAAGAACCAGGTAGTAGGCACGAGTTGACGGTGTGTTGTGTACCACGTGCGACTTAAAGAGATGTCGACAGTACCTACCTTAGGACGGGATCAAATTGTTCGAAAGAGTTAGTTACCTACATTAATATTTCCTGATAGCAACACTTCAATTTTTGTAGAATGAATGTAATTTCTTGACTTGAAACCAGGGTCCTTAAAAATAACGCGATTTAAATTATGTTGTAGTTATGATAATACGGGGAGCAATGTGCGGCTCGCCGTCAGGTATGGACTAAGCCTAGATCGATGACTCGTTGCGTTCGATGTGCACCTCAAAAAAATGTTAAGTAATAAGATTCACGGGGCCAGTTAGGCACCGGCTCTAATCTCATTGAGCCGATGCTCAAGGAACACTAGGTTAGTCTGTAAAAGTGCGACAGTCCCTCCTGCCACCTAGAGTGGGAAAAGTGAGAACTACATAGTATATAATTTTCACACTAAACACTTAAAAAGGAAACCTCTCCATTTAAACCACTAACCCATCCAGTTCCCATACATCAACATCGAAGACTAGTAACAAATCAAACCGTAAAAACTTCGCCAAAGATTCCTGATAAACGACCGACTCGAATAACTTTCTGTCTGTGTACTTATTTGTACTTCATTCCGGTACGATCGATTTGTTTGCAGTATACCGGTACCGGTATACCGCGAAGAGTTATGATGAGTCAATATGAAATTACTTGACTCGCTTGCTAATTAATTGGAAATGGGTAAAGATCTTTGAGTTTCTTGCAAACAGAACTTATGAGTGGTTTTGTAGGTGTGTTGGTCGTTTTTCCTTCGGGAACCATAAATGTACGGATCCTAAGGGAAAGACGATTCGTGTTAAAAAGGGTTATTTTAGGATATACCACTAAAAAAAAAGTATTACTATAGTCCTTGGTGAAGTAGTTATTTCAACCCATTTTAACTCTACACAATAAACTAGTAACCCGCCCCGGTTACAGCTTCGCACCTGCAATTCTTTCTTGTTTATTGCTGTTTTTATTAGTAAAAACTGCATCAAAATCTGTTGTGCAATTTAGGAAAGGTTAGCGAATAAACAGACAGACACAGAAAGCGCAAAGTCGATTTATACATACTATGTGAAAAACACTGAGGTGTTAAAGTAAAAGAGGATGAGTCAAAAATATTGAAAAATGAGTTACTCAAATGTTTTCTAAATATGAATATATTATATGTATGTATTTTTATAGAGCAAAAAGGTCAATTTAATGCATTTTATTTGGTGAGAGTCAAAAAACAAATCAAATCCAGTCGTACGAGAAATACAACAAAATACTAAAACATTATAAGTGTAGCTGTCTCATTTAGTTTTTTATGACTCATTCCCTCGTATCTTGACACCACAGAATATTAATAAGTAAAGGCAACATACATCGTAGCTTTATTTGTCTATGAAACAAGAGTGCCTTCATAACTCCTGAACCACTAATCCTATTTAAGTGATATTTAAATACAGCAAGTAATGTTGCTTTAAGGCGACTCAAGTCAACATTTTTTCCATACAAATTTCGGGGGGGTTTTACTCCACTATTTGACCATGTACATCCAAAATTAAACATGATATCGTTTTGTCTCATTATTAATTTTGTCTGTACGGAAGCAGAATTGTAAAATAATAAGCCAATAAAAAGTTACGAGCTTCTAAAGTTTCGTTTTTTTAACAATTTTAACACAACTTTGAGCGTAAATTAGAAATAAAAGACGCATCAAATTTCAAAAACGAAGCCCGTACCGACACCACAAATTTATCGAAGAATTTAATAAATTTTATTTGAAATTGATTGATGCAGTGGTTTTTTCGTAAAACCCCTTCTTCCAAAGGCCTTTTTGTATTTTATCACGCACGCCTTTTACTCAGAACTATCGTGCATCTCACTGAATAAAGTTACCCCCGGTTGCGGTGCGGGGGGACGACGTGTCACAGCGCCGCGCGCGGCTGTCTGAGTTTGGTTCAGTCTACTGCGGCCTATATCGTTCGTATGACGTGTATGTTGACTACCTATAATATCTACGCTTTATTAACCGACTTCAAAAAAAGAAGGAGGTTATCAATTCGACTGTATTTTTTTAAGCTATTGCATAGCTTCTATCGCGGGCCTTGAGCGTGGGGACCGAATCCAGAAATTCTGTAACGAAAAAACCTAACACCCTCCACTCCGATCGGCTATGTTATGTCTGGTCGGGCAACTGCCCAATTGAACGAGACGGGTTTTGTGTCTGGTCCGAGCAACTGCCCAATTAAGCGAAACGGGTGTTGTGTCTGGTTCGGGCAACTGCCCAATTGAGCGAGATGGATGTTGTGTCTGGTCCGGGCAACAGCCCAAGTTTTTTTTGTTTAGTCTTTAGAGTGCATCTTCCGACCAGAGAGTTGTTATGTCTGGTCGGGCAACTGCCCAATTGAACGAGAAGAGTGTTGTGTCTCGTCCAGGCAACTGCCCATTGAGCGAGGCGGGTGTTGTGTCTGGTCCGAGCAACTGCCCAATTGAGCGAGACAAGTTTTGTGTCTGGTCCGAGCAACTGCCCAATTGAACGAAACGGGTGTTGTGTCTGGTTCAGGCAACTGCCCAATTGAGCGAGATGGATGTTGTGTCTGGTCCGGGCAGCAGCCCTAGTTTTTTTTGTTTAGTCTTTAGAGTGCGTCATCCGACCAGAGAGATGTTTTGTCTGGTCAGGCAACTGCCCAATTGAGCGAGGCGGGTGTTGTGTCTGATCCGGGCAACTGCTGCTGCACAGCACGCCGGTCATGTGGCCCGCGTCCGCGGACAATAGGAAGGTGAACTCAGTGCGGCGCCACAGCGCTCTGTGAGGTGAGGTACACGAAACAAATGAAAATTTGTCTTTTTTTTCACTGCCGAGAAACGAACAAAGGTACATACGTAAGAGCGTTTTCACATTATCCGATCCGATATCGGTATCGGACGCCGATCCGATATCGGGGTAAGTAAAATGTATGAAATGCCGTGCTCCGATATCCGATATCGGACCGGAGAATATGAAAGACAGGTACATATTTCATACATTTTACTTACCCCGATATCGGATCGGCGTCCGACACCAATATCGGATTGGATAATGTGAAAACGCTCTTAGGTATTATTTTAAATCTTTTGTTTTTCGAATTCGAGTGGCACACACCGCAACAACTGAAACGGTATGACATGGGTGCATCGTGTAATTTCGTTTTTATTCGGAATGGTTCGGAGCGCTATGTGCAAAGCAGACGTCGCGTCGTGCGTGAGGACTAGCGTCTAACCACTCATCACTGATACTATCTCTTTCGGGCACGATGTCAAGTGAGACAGCGTGCTTTATGGCCGCGCCCGCCAGTGAGTTCAAGCCCGCGCAAAGTGGGACCTTAAGCACAGGAGCGGATACAGGACTAAAACCTAGTCTTAAATTGAAGTACTAAAATACTTTGTCAACGTATAATGTCGCAGGCAAAACTTGTAATTGGTCAAAACCAGTTTTAACTGCAAAATTTGGGTAGAGATGCTTTTGGCCAGTTAAAACTTCTTGGTTGGTAGGTAGGTTTTTAGGGTTCCGTAGCCAATTGGCAAAAACGGAACCCTTATAGTTTCGCCATGTCTGTCCGTCCGTCCTCGCTTAATCTCTGTGACCGTTAGCTCTAGAAAGCTAAAATTTGGTACTAGTATGTACGTCAATCACGCCGACAAAGTGCAAAAATAAAAATCGGAAAAATTGTTTTATTAGGGTAGCCCTCCTACATGTAAAATAAAAAGCGATTTTTTTTTAAATTTATATAATAAATAAATTATATTTTATATTTATTAATTATATTTATAAATTATAGATAATATCAATAATTTCGGAAATAATCGCTCCAAAAGTAAAAAACAATGTGTCCCCCCCCCTCTAACTTTTGAACCATAAGTTTAGAAAATATGAAAAAAATCTGGAAAGTAGAGCTTTATAAAGACTTTCTAGGAAAATTATTTTGAACTTAATGGGACGAACAGTTTTTGAAAAGTTGGGTACACTTATTGTGACGGGCGGGCAACTACGGAACCCTACACTGAGCGTGGTCCGACACGCTCTTGTTTGTATTTTTATCTATTTAAAATCTATACTAATATTATAAAGAGGTAAAATTTGTAAGTTTGTATGTTTGTAAGTTTGTATGTAGGGGGTAATCTCCGGAACTACTGGTCCGATTTGAAAAATTCTTTCAGTGTTAGATACCCCTTTTATCGAGGAGTGCTATAGGCTATATACCATTACGCTACGACCCACGGGAGCGGAGCAGTAACGAAAAATGCGGGTGAAACCGCAGGGGCCAGCTAGTATTTTATATAGTGATATCTAAGTGATCTTGATCTTAAAGAGATATCAGCAAAACTGTAAGGTTTCAGCAAAGATGATGCCTGCTACGTCCACGGAGCATTTCTTAAAAAGAAACCCGTGGTCCTAGAATGGAAAGGGTTACACCATAGAGCGGCTTCACGTTTAAAATAAAATAGATTTTAAAATAATCTAACATATGTGTTTTAACTGAATACCTGAGAGTTTTGACTACAACCAGTCAATATTAGTATTGACTAATTAACAGTATTGTCTGTAACATATTCAGTGTATTTTATAGTCGCTATAAAGGCAGCTACACATTCTTGTGAATCAGGAAACATGATATGCCGTTCATAATTCATTCGACGAGTTGAAACATCTTCGGAATTTATATTTTAGCTAATCCGAAGGATGGAGACGCGAGATTGATATAAATGGTGTTGTTTTTACTATACGTACTTAATTATATTTTTTGATCTTCCGAAACAACATGATTGTGTTTTTTTGTTTATCCTCACATCAGAATGACTTACTGCAATTTTATTACACCAATGGAGGTCATTTGGTCTAGAATGTGCTGCTTTCCAACATTATGGACGCGGTGGATTGGTAGTCATCGTCGGCAGCGCGGCGCTGGGTCACATTAAGTCACTTATTTCAGCCAGTACTCCTCTAGGAGTTATATGATGTTCAATGTGGCGATATCTGGGGGAGGTCTATGTCCAACCGTGGATGTCCTTCGGCTGAAATGATAATGATCCCCAAAGATATCGATATACTTTTTTCCAGAAGGGTATTTCAAAAGGAAGCAATCCTTATTTACGTTTGCGTTATAATGAATTTATCAAATTAATTACTTTGTGGGAAATAGTTTATTTGTTTATTTAACACTTCATGTACAGAGGCGGACTTAATGCCGTAGGTATTTTCTACCTATCAACCTTTGGGTGATGCAGATAAAAATAGTGGTGCAGTCAACAATTAATTAAGAATTATAATAATTTTACTGAAACATCAAGCCATTTTATAAGTTTCTTAATTACCTATTAGAAGTAAATTAACTGCTTAACCTATCAATACCCGCGAAACGAGACACAATAGTAAGACAATAGCAGCGCGGTGCTATGAGACCGGTCGGGGATTCATGAATTAAAAAACTGTATGTTGATTCCGATACATGAAACCTACTTACAAAAACTGACGCTTATCAAAAAATTATGAAAAAGAAAGAATTTGTTCTGTAACAAACAAATCTTCGCGTAAAAATAACGATTTGTGAGAATACAATTTCATATTCTATTAAAGGTATTTAGACATTTATCTCATATCTCGCATTAAGTACATTTCGTTATATAACACCGTTTTCATTTTATGCGACAAAATTATTTACAGTTCCTACATAAATATCGTGTTCCACGAATACATATCTGAACTGCTGTATTATGAGAACTAAAGGATTTCCCTGAAACATTCCTGCGTTAAATGAACGTAGTATCCCATATATGTACTCCAAACCAATCTCTATTTATTATTATTTCATGTTACTCTTGTATTTTTACTGCAATGTTATTTTGTTGTTCGATTCTCTGCATGATAATTTTTTTATGATACTCAACACACGGCCCTTGCGCTTCCAATATTTTCCAACAGACCGTTGTTTTTGTTTCATATTTTCACGTGAAATATTTTTAATGGGTTATTCTAAAACAATTCGCTGTAAACGAATCGTATCTAAACTAACGATGCATCCACGTTGTTTTATTGGCGTGTTTTTTTATTCAGAGTGTTATTTTTATTCGGCATGTGTTCGCGATGTGTTTACACCCTGTAGCAGCACAATGAGCCTGCGGAACCCGCCCCGCCCGTAAAGCAGAACAAAAGGAGATGGGTAATAAAATTTGTAAACGTTGGAATGATACGCGCGCTTAACCCCGACTGCGCTCTTTGGTGACACGGAATATAATGAGAATTAGGTAATTCGTCTCGTATGGCTGAACCGACTTGCGAAAAACCGCCCCACAAATTGTAAATTATAGGTACTCTTTGTAACCACCCTTAGTCTAGCCAAGTATTTTTAGTTTTGAGCTGACTGGCGGCGACCTTTATCTGACGAAAATATAAGCTCCAACTTTACTTTATTTGCCTGACTTACAAGAGTTGTTTAGCTAACTAATTAAAAACCTTGCCCTGATTTTAATCAAATTAGGGCATAATGACAGAAAAGGTTAACTTTGTGAGTATTTTATCATTTTATAACGTAAAGCTTTTTTCTCTTTCTTAATCTTGGCAGTAGTTCGAAGTTTAAAGCTGTCTAAAATGAAAGTCATCTAAGTGCAGTGCAGTGAGACAGCCACGCTACGGTCGTGCGGTTGTAGCCTCGTAGCAGGCGTAGCACAAAGCGTAGCCGCGTAGAGGCTTAGTTGGCTGCGCGCCAGCCTACCTGTTGTTACTGTCATGTTCTTAAGCCTCCTCGTAGGCCTCCTCGGCTAACTGTTGCATGCGCTTAACTTCGAGGAAAAAGCCGAGAAAATTATACGAACCATTACACAAATAACAAGATTCCATTATCTAGCGAACATCGACCGCAATTAATTAAACCTTAGTATTTACGACGGTAATAAGTCTGGAGAATAATTTATTACATGTATGATTATATTATCCTTTACTATTTTAGTTGAATGCAACCTGCTTCATTCCAGTTTATTATTAAGAAAAATATCATGAAGAAAATTTGAATAATTCAACGTGACTTCATAGTGCAGCGACTGTTTAAAGAACTCCGTATAATTCTGACATTTCAGGTGCAACAGTGTAGTGTATGAAAAATTCAATTGTAAATTGTTCTGTTGGAGAGAACATGGGAAGATGTCTTTGTCGTGTCTTAAGTAAAGTTGGCTGTTTAACTCAAATAATGAGTCGACTGAATCAAGAAGTACTGAGGCCGGAAAATGCTTTGTGCTTAATTTAAACTTAGATAGACAGTTTATTTGTTTCGTGGGTTTGAATAAGGCTACTTAGAACCGTAAACTTGAGGATATTTGAAGATGACTGTGCAAGCCGGGGGTATGTTAATATTATTTCTGAGACCTTTTCTTGTCTGTTTTCCCTATTTGCTACAGGTTGGTACTTTATTTTAATATTACTAATTGGTTTACTTTACTATGGTGGCTCTAATTCATATAGGTGAAATAATCATTTGGAAGGTTAACATAATAATTAACTGAGGTATGTATACCTACAATACGACAAAAGAACACATACTTCTCTTACACACAGTGTCCGTTCACAGATATGCTGGAAAAGATGAAAGTAATGGTTTTTTTAATTGTTAACTAGTACTTGACTGCGATCCCACCTGATGGTAAACAGTGATGTGTTGGGAGACGGCGTGTGTGTAGCATTTGTATTTACCTATTTTTCAGTTTCCTTCTTCTTGTCTATTACTTACATGGTGTGTTTAATTGTACATGAATTTTCAAATAAAAATACACAGCTCTTTCTTCCAAGTTCGCAGCTTAGTTCCAGTTTCTGCCGAAAGACGTCTACTGCTGGACATAGGCCTCCCTCAAGCGTCGCCATAACGACCGGTCTAACTTAATAGTCTAGGGTCTGCCTTACGACTATTTATGAAGTGAATACCTAAAGCCTACGTCATAATAAATCAGTTGCGTAGTCTAGAATAGTTTGTTTATTGCTCGTTACGTACTCATCGCCCATAAAATAGGGTCTCAGGAGAGGATTTCAATTCTGATCAGCATCCTGAATCTATAAATAGATGCTAGCTTTTTACCAACTACTTTGTAGGATCAAAGTTTCAAAGGTCTGACACCTTTTACAAATTATAATAATAAAATTCCACAACTTTCACACAACGCCATCTAGTCCTAATCAAAGCAGTGCTTATGTTAAGAGTACTAGACAACTGATAAACATACTTCATCAACATCATCATCATTTCAGCCGAAAGACTTCCACTGTTGGACATAGGCCCCAAAGCACTTAAGTACCTAATTAAAACACACATTACACACACTAAAGACAATAATTGCTACCTAAAATATGGCATCAAAAACTGACAGTGTGACCAAAAGACTGACAGCATTTTGCCACGTTGTATGGCAAACTTAATGTCTTTACTATACTATATCATTTCGCCGCCCCGAGTCAACACTGCACTCCACAGATAGTTACTTAGTCTAAACCACAGCCACCTAGGATTACTATGTCAACCGTCATCCCCTTAATTCTTCCCAGCCAAGACATTTTATTTGAACTACTAAGTACCCTTTACCGCAAAATGTTCCCAGGTATATAATCCCATATGCCGAAATTGGAATTTTGTATATGTGTTAGATTTAAAGCCGGGCCTCCCTCGGGAAGGCCCTACGTCAATATAATGGGGGGTGAAATAAAGCACGGTTTTAACTTTTTGTTCTATTAGATTTTCTGTATTTTGTATGTTTGTAAGTGGCGAGTAATGGGTTACACGGTCTGGAGATTTGGAAAAGGAAAATATAAATGTGAAGCAAAAAACTAAAAGGGTGTTAGTTGTGTTAAGTTTTGTTGGTATGAAAATAGAAATTATCACATACGTTCTTAACTATATCACGCTAATATTAAAAATTTGTAATTTTATATGTATTTTGTGTCTGTAGACGGGTTTCTGAATGAAGCTTTACCTAAGTGTGAAGAATTAAGACACAGATTAAGTTAGACAAATAAATGACTAAAATTGGCGTTGGCGTTGATGAAAGTAATAATTTCATATATAATTGCTTGCTAATTTGACGTAGGTAGCACCTCGTTCAACTTTTCTGTGGGCGGCAGCAAGTAGTTTTTTTTAACCGAAATTATAGTTACTTTGATTTGGATGAAACTTAGTACACGGTCACACACAGACCATGTCCTGTTATACCTACGGCACTTAGGTATGCCTATATATTTCTATACACTGTTTTTTTGCTTTTATACTGAGTCCTTTACGTCGTTTTTAGTCTTTTTATGACGTAGGCGAGACCTAAATTCATGCGAGCGAAGCCGCTGGCAGAACCTAGTTAACACAAAAAATGAAGTAAAAATACTTAAACAAGACAAAAATAGATTCTGCCGAAACCCAACCAACAAACTAAGTTTAACCAGCAAAGTTAAAACAAAATCTATCCAACCTGAGCTAGCATAAAAAAATCTTGCCAGAATAACTGGCTCTCGTATTGTTTGCAATCGATGGACAAACACTTTATTTTGCCAGTGGCCATGGCAAATGGATTCAGTACTGGTACGACGGTAATCTAGAGCTTGATCCAGTACCGTGTATGCAAACATTTCAACGAGGGATTTTTATTTTAGTCCGCTTTTTTTAGTTACTTCGGTTGCATATCCGTTTAGAATTGGGTCAATCGTGGATAATATGTATATCTAATTTACATAAACACCGTTTACATCGTTTTTAGGGTTCCGTACCCAAAGGTTAAAACAGGACCTATTACTAAGTACACGACCACGGTTTCACTCTGTATATAGCCACGGTCAATTTTCCGTCTGTAAGCACGGCACGCAGTGTTGTATGGATCTGTATGGGAACTTGTTGACACAAACGACGGCGCTACGGCACGACGCCATCGCCGTGTTTCATCAGTGTTGTATCGCAGTTTCTTCTTCTTTGCAGACTCTTGTTCACTGTACGTTATATTAACCGTGGCTACGTACGGAGTGAAACCGTGTCGTGTTCAAGAGGTCTAAGACTCCGCTGTCCGTCCGTTTGTCCGTGTATCATCAGGCTTTATTATCTCATGAACCGTGAAAGCTAGACAATTGAAATTTTAATAGATGATGTATTTTGTTGCCGCTATAACAAAAAATACTAAACTACAAACACAGAATAAAATTAATGTTTGAATGACCGGTCCTATGAGACCGCGTTGTTATTGTTCGTTTCGCGGGTATGTGATAGATTAATATTTAAGTGGAGCTCCCATACCCAAACAATATTTGTAGCGTAGGTACTATAGCAGATTTGACTTAAATTACAATTTTAAGAGAATCTAATTACTTACATTATTAGTAAAATTTCCCGTTAAATCCTTCCTTGTTATTGATTACTTAGTAAATGAGTTTAATCTAAGCTTATATATAAATAATCTCGAACGGATATCAGGTGTTCCTGTTTACCCGAATTGGAGATTAAACCCGAATTAGTATTTGAAAACCTACACATGGATTGTCTTATGATTTATCTTCCGTGAATACATATAATAATAATTATATTAATACTAGCTTCCGCCCGCGGCTTCGCCCGAAAAAAAAAACAAAAAAGTAGCCTATATGTTAATCCAGGGTATAACCTATCTACATACCAAATTTTAATCAAATCGGTCCAGCCGTTTTTGCGTGAAAGAGTAACAAACATCCACACATCCATTCTCACAAACTTTCACATTTATATCATTATATTAGTAGCATAATTTACTAGCTATCCGTCCCGATTTCGCTTGGCAACACATGAAAAATAATGTACAAAAATTTCCTTTTCATTTTCATATAAAAACAACTAACACAATTAACAACTTAATAGATACCTATATAATTATACTAAACTAAAAGTATGTGCGAGTAACGACGTATTAAATAAAAAAGGATTTAAAGGGCATCAAAAAATACATACACATCGATATCAATAGGAATAGTGCCCAGAATACTGGCAACATTGCTATTCTTATTTTCATGTAGTTGTACGAGTAAGACCAGACATCCTTGCTACTATAATATACTAGCTTCCGCCCGCGGCTTCGCCCGAAAGAAATAAAAATAAAAACTAAGTAGCCTATATGTTAATCCAGGGTATAACCTATCTACATACCGAATTTCAACCAAATCGGTCCAGCCGTTTTTGCGTGAAAGAGAAACAAACATACATCCATCCTCACAAACTTTCGCATTTATAATATTAGTAGGATATGTACTTACTACAAGCATGGCTTTATATTGTGTTCTCGAGATTAAGAGAAAAGAAGACTTGTAGCGTAGGTTTCATGAAGTATCCTGTCTCCCAAAAAAATGGTTCTTATGAACTGTAAATGTTATTATGTATGGAAGAAAATAAATCAATATATAATTATAGGCTAAAGTGAATAGGCTCTTAATAAACTAGTACGCTTCACCATCCACGATTGCATCACTGCTTACCATCAGGTGGAATTGCAGTCAAGCACTAGTTTATATTTTAAAAATATATAACTATATTTAACATAAACTAATGCTTGACTGCAAACCCGTCTGATGGTAAGCAGTGATGCTATCGTTGATGATGAGGCACACTAGTTATATTACGACTTGTTTCAGTAGTCGTTTTTCATCTATAATATTATTATATAAATATTATATTCTACCAGCATTTAAAATTAACTCCACCACACTATATATAAAAAAACCTCATCCACAAATGGGTCATGAGAGTCCATAATATTCAATAGCTTCCTAGATAAGCCACCTCGTTCCCTGCCAAGCAGTTCTGGCAGGCAGCCAGGGTCACCTGTTGACTGGCTCGGATTTAAATGAGAACTATTTTATTTTAAAAGAAAAAACCTTCCCGTATGTGGTCTTTTGTGAGTGCTCACAAGATGTGGAGGTCGTGTGTGGAGGTTGCAAGCTGTAGTTATTTTTTCGCTTTCGTTTCGGTGCTTTTACTTGTGATATCTTCTTTTCGTTTTTTTTTCTTTGCTTTTTTTTTGTGGAGTAGGTTTGTGAACACCTGCCTTCTATAATGTAAGTAGATACCTATTTGTAGTTTACCAAGTTATGTTTTAGTATCATATTGAATAGGTATGACAAGGATATATTTATTAGTTACTTCACTTCATACCGGAAGACGCAGCGTTGGAAGGCTTTCATAAGGTGGATCTATGGTCTGGTGAGGGTCGCAAGAATCCGATGGATGTGAGACGCACAGGGCCGGTTGTTGTGGCGACGCTCGTGGGAGGCAATCAGACTTATTTATTGATACATAATCATGGCATTAATTTGTGTATAGGTTTATTTTTTCTATTATGTATGTACGAAACTGCAGTATTTAAACGTACATCTGGCAGTTTGAGTAAATGTTTTATTCATCTGCCTAGCCTTTTCCCAACTATATTGGGGTCGGCTTCCAGTCAAGCTGGATTTAGCTGAATACCAGTATTTAACGAGGAGCGGCTGCCTACCAGACCTCCACAACCCATTAAATGGGGTAACACGGTACTTCATGGCAAGACTGGAGTCAGATTTACTGGCTTCTGACTATCCGTAACGACTGCCAAAGATCTACAAATGACAGCCGGGACCTACAGCTTAACGTGCTTTCCGAGGCACGGAGAAACTCGTTATGTTAAGATGGTCACCCATCCACAGACCAACCTAGGCAAGCGTTGCTTAACCTTGAAGATCGACCTGTGAGGCTGTTATTATCTAGCCACGAGCTCCTCGTGCTCCTCGTCCTTGAGTAAATGCTTTATTATACCTACCTAAATGCTCTTATGATTGACAATACACGTGCTTTCTTTATTTCATACCTGTTACTAAATGAGAGAACCTTAATTTTGTTCATCATTTTTTATTTTTCTTCTGTATATCGTTCACTACAAATTAACATTTTGATTACTTTGTTTCAGGTAAAGTACAATAAGCAGCACAGACAACATACTTAACCTTCGTCACTGCCCGTCTTATTTAAAATTCAGTAGGTACCTATTATATTATACATTGTTCTATAATAATTAATGAGAGCATTTCTCGGTGCTTCTGTTAACGAAGCTTGACTTGTCGTGGTCTCATTTTGGAAGGCTGTTGGCTATAGTCGCCTTTACTTCTGGCACTTTATTTGATTGGCTTGTCAACAAGCAAATTTTCATTTGATCATAAAATGCTAGGCAGGTATAGGCCAAGTGTAAACTTTGGGATCTACTTTTTATAAGTACCACAACTTTTTATATAATAATATTATTTTGCATATCAGCGGATAGCATAAACTTCATTTCGCAGAAAACCGTTTGGCATACACTCATTAGTCATACATTCAATAACATTCGGTCATCTTAAAAGTACGACATTTTAAATTTAGACACCATTTGACCAAACAGTAGTTAAGTGATTTTTATGCCTTAAAAATATTCGAATAAAGTAGATTATGTCAAGTGTCATCAATTTTGGAGCATAATGTTTTTGCCAGATAGAGGGAACCCTTACTTAAAAACATAGTTTCGTAATCAATTGATGGACAAATACTATCCCGACTCATCTCTTACTTTGTAAAAAAAACTTCAAAGCCAAATGCGACAAAGTTACAAGATACAAAAAAGCCGTATTTCAACAGAACCAGCTTTTTGACCTGCTACAGCAGCTGCTTGTAAAAATAAAACGACCGTCTTTCATCCACTGAAAGAAAACGAGCAAAAAGATATTTACCTCCTGTCAATGCCTTACTCCTCCCAATCAGACACATAAAGACAATATCTTACAGCTCAGGAACGAGGCACGTAAAAATCTCCGACATTGTACCTCCAGCTTTAGTGCAGTTATTAACAATTTTATGTTATCCTACCAACGAACACGCTCCGAAAAAAATGTTATATAATTCGAAAAATTCTAATTAAGGTGGGCAGCTGGCGTTCTGCTTTTTTTTTTAATTTTCCCGTCGAACTACGCCGTCAGATGACGCCAAAGATGTTTCAGGCTCTGAAGTAACAACAAAGTTGTGACCTCCTTTATCTCGTGTCACATCCCCCTTATTTTTATTCATCGTTCATACCTCCGTGTTTACGAAATTTAACCGAAAAACAACTTGGGAACGAAGCTTATTTTGGTATAAAATTAATCACTACATCGATGACGGCGTATCCGCCATTTTCACTCAACATACGACCTGTGAAACTTGATGCCTGCCTACATACATTTTTCAGCAAAGTAACGAATAATACCCGCTGTACCACACTGAACACAAATAAACATAGTTTCATTTAAAACAAGTTTGTTATTTAAAATCCGAACAGAGATGAATGTAACACGGTGAATAAAATAAATATTAACTCGTTCGGTACCTACTTCCATTTGATATTTAAATTTAAAATATTGACATAGCTCCCATTGCGCGTATTCGATTACCGGTTTTCAATTCGTTTTAACACAGCTACGGCTTGGCCGGAGGGCTTGCAGAGAACATACAGTTCATAATTTACGAGATTCACGAGCGGAAACAATGTCCCAAACAAAATTGATAATGAAAACAATTTTACATCAGAAATTTAATCGAATTACGAAGTTTAAAAATGGGATCTCGCATTCCCGATCAGTGTTACGGGTAGAAGAAGAATTTATTGGTACCGGCAACGGTGACTTGATTAATTTTAAAAATTAATTAACTCCTTTACGTACGTAAAACTATAGTCTCGGATTTTATTTAATATCTTGTCGGCTCATTGAATTTTAATCTCCAATGTTCCAAAAAGTGGGTAGAGTTGGTTTAAAAGAGACCCATATCTTGTTAATTAAATCTGCTCAGTAGGGTGCCTCCGGGCGGCCGCTCGCTTCTTTGCCTGCTTTGTAAATGCTGCCGAATTTCAGACATAGGCAAGCTTTAATTTAAACTTGACTTAAAGGGCGCTTAAAAGTATTTGCGTTTATTTAGCCAAGTATTATATTAACAGCTAGTATACAATGACTAAAGGTTTTGTCCTTTCCTTTGCGAGATTTTCTAAGGAATGTCGAGTTTGTCGTTATTAGCTATCGTTCATAGTGGCTGTGTTTACTCCCAGTGGAGCAGGGGATTAAACGATACCTGTTTGTTAAGTCAAATTTAATTACTGCTGTTTATTATTACATTGTTTGTTTTGTTTCTTAGTAAAATGTCAATTCCGTAATATTGTTTTGTAATCGAATTAATCTCTAAGAATTGATATTTATTATATTACTAAGTGCTTGCCTAGTTCTTGATTGTTTTTCTTCCACAGTGCTACTCAAAAAAGGTCAATTAACCCTCTTTTTAACCCTACATATGTAGGTATAAACGCACTTTTTCAGAGTAGAATGTTCAGAATCGGAAACTGAATCGATTTTGTAAATGCATTATACTGATGAAAGAATTTTCAAAATTGGTTTTGAAAATTGAGTTTATTCATTAAAAACAAAAAATAAAAATGATTATAATAGTAGTATAGATTGTAATACTAGTATAGATTATGAAATTATGAGATTATGTCAATTATGGAAGAATGTCTCTTTAGTTTAAAGACACCCAGATAACCAGTCATAAAGAGAGTGTGCAGTGACAGAAAAGTAGCCGTCAATCGTCAAGTTAAGCGGGAAATATATTAGATCGACGCCCCAGTGGACGACGCCTGAGTTGTACGTAAAACAGTGTCGCGTGGCGTGGGTCAATTGTAGCTCTACAAATCTAGTATTGTGAGGAATGTGGAGTTGTCGAGGATCTACAACATTTATTGATGGAATGTGTCCAATATGAGTCCAGTAGAAATAGTTTGATAAGGTCTCTGGGTTTGAATAGAACTGACGTGGGTATGTTCCCTAACATTCTATCCCAACCAATTAGTGACAATGCGAAAGATTTTTTCGAATTCATGGCCCATGTTTTGTGATGTAAGTATGTATTAAGGATACGATCCAAAAGCCAATGCTGTTGTTCTATAAACATAATACCCACAAAATACACTCAAAATTCGAAGTAAATGCAAATGCTCAGTTATTTGAAAGGAAAAGATAGACCAAAGAAAGAGCGTTAACAAAGCAAAAGATAAGGCATGAACCACATTGGAAACCCTTTGTTGGGCGGTCGGCTGACCGAGAGCGTTTGATGGATCGGCTCCACGATTATGTAGAGATTAAAATTCATTAGCCACATGAGATGAAGACCCTGATAAGGTATCAATGGGCCCTTAATGAACTTGTAATTTATACTCGAATGTGAGATTTTGGGTTTGGAACAAGCGGTTCTGTTTAGTGGATCGTAAGTAGCTGTGCTATCCGTTCCGCTAGGGCTGCGAGGATTTTATTCATTACTAGCTGACCCAGAAAACGTTGTTTTGCCATATAATTTTTTTTTTCACTAAGTGGTATGAAAAATAGATGTTGGCCGATTCTCAGACCTACTCAATATGCTCATAAAATTTCTTGAGAATCAGTCAAGCCGTTTCGGAGGAGTACGGGAACGAAAACTGTGACAAGAGAATTTTATATATAAAAATAGAATTTTATATTAACTTCATCCACATAAAAATACAGAAGCGGACTTAATGATTTAGACATTTTCTACCCAGTCAACCTTTGGGTGATGCAGAGAAAGATTCTTACTGGCCGGTGAACAAAATGTGAACATATAATACATATACCATGCACATACAAATGAATCGTAGATACAGTCCAACACTATAATACATGCACAATTTAATAAACTATGTATAAATAAATACCTATTCAAAAAATCAATGCAAATCGACGGACAAAGAAACATTAACGTTCATAAGAATCTAAAGACAGCAGGATTGTTCGAAAGAGTAACGATGGCCCCGGAATTCATAGGGCTACCAAAGAATACAGATGGGTTTGACAGTAAAATCTGATACTCAAGCATCATTTAGAGCATGAGAACTTATTTGATGATTTTAAACACACACTAAAGACACTGTGACACACTTAAAAAAAGACAAAAAATCGGCATTCAGGTATTGTCTGATACGTTACTAAACTCTAAATTTTCCATTCTGAATCTGGTCTATAGTCATTAGGAGGAAAGGCTAGAAAACTCTGACTTTTATTTACCTAGTTTTGTAAAAGTCTAGGCACTTGACTTTGTTTCCAATTTCAATAAATACCATTAAGGTGGGCGCGACGTTAGAATTATCCATACAAACGTAATACCAAAATCATTTGCAATTTAAGCATATTTACACCATAATATGATGTTATTCGGATTCAGACAATAATTATCTAGGTTCCTACATCGTCTTTTTGTTGAAAAACTTACCCCAAACGAAATTTAAGCGAATTTAAATTTGCACATTTTCACAGCGAAAATGTCATGTTTTTATTTTGTTTTTTCTATATTATAAACCACAATATTTCAAAATATCTTTCCGTAGGAACACAGATATTATTATCAAGTCATAAATACTCGAAACAATATTGGAAATACATTAATTTTTCATTCATCATTTTTGGTATTACGGAACCTCTCCCAAATTTCCAATAGTTTGTATTGCTATCACAGCAAGCAACTGTCAGTGTGCGGATGATCACTTTACTCCAGTCGGTTTGTCCAAGAATTGTTTATACTATCTGGATTGCTTCCATCAACCTCAAAAACGTATTTTATTTCGTCTCAACTCAAGATAGCGCGCGGTCTCCGCAGGCCTCTTAATCTTTGGTTTAGGTAGTTTTCACATTAAATATGCATCACTGCGGTAAACTACTGTCAACATTCCTCCATTTTTATTTGTAGTCACTACCGTTTAATAAATTGGAAGTTTTCATATGCTTTGACTATCAGGATAAAAAAAAATCTGTTTTAGTTCGGACGCACTGTCAATATTTGGTAGGTTTAAATATTAAATATCTGTTCAATCGTGAACATGAACCTCCTGCTAGGCTGTATGTCGCCAAACTTGTTGATTTTTATATTCCTTTTTGATGCGATATGCAATCGTTTGAAGTAAATATGAAACAGAATTTATTATTTTATTTTTATTTACTGGCTTACATCCGAAAACTGTTGATGAAAAAAGTCGACATATTCATGTAAAACCGAGATTTTTCCATGAAAACATTCATCGAGTTGTATAAAGGAGAATAAATATTGAAGTAAATACGTTTGTGTAGTGAGTGTAATCCGAATTAATAACACACAAAATGTTAAATACTTACTTATTTGTTCATTTGTTTTAATAGCTTTTTGTACCAACAGAAGGATAATAATTTTGTGTATGTTACTCGTATTATTAAAAAATTACAGCTGAAAATTGACTAAATAAATAAACAGAAAACACAATACAATACAATAGTAACAGAAGGAAATTCGGTTATTGCTCGTTTACCATCGTCAACCACCGCTTACAGCCTTGATGTGGTCGACGATGGCATCGCCTAGAATAACCTATTGAATCTTGACTAAAGACCCCTTGGTTATAAAGAATCTATCAGGAAACACAGCCTCCTGCAAGGAATTCCACTCCTTAGTTGTACGCAGAATGAATGTTTTCTCAAAATCTTTGTGCATGTGGGTGAAATGCCCACCAAGTAACGAGTCGTCGACGGCGCGTTATGTTTATCAGCAAAATCGTACAGGCTCAGCAGGGTCGAAGCTTCCCGCAGCCAGGCATGGATTAGCTTCTGAAAGGAAAACCAGTGGTCTTGGAACGCACTACAAAGAAGGAAGATAGGAGTAGGTTTTAGACAACAAAAGTCTGACACGCTCTAGAGCGAGAAAAGTCATTAGATAAATTCATATTTTAATTTTTTTAACACAAAATCACAAAATTGAAAATAACTATTCTCACTTTGCACCTGACGATCCGTTTCTATCTAATATTTTTAGTATATCAGTTAGCAGGCTAGTAGTAGTTACCTAATCTATATAACCTACTCTAAATCGCTATCAGCCCATCACTTCGCCTACACATAAAAGAAGTTCGTTTTTGGTTGTTTGTTTGTCAGCCCGCATACCGCGGCCGACTCGCTTGTTTATGATTAACACCGCATTTTATTGTTATGTACTCGTTATGACAATACAAACACGGCTATGTTATGTAAGACTTGTTTATGAAGAAAAGATAAATAAAAGGCTTGAAGAGGACGTTGTGAGTGGCGATTCAGAGAAATTATGTCTGTTTCTGCTAATTTATTTTACAGTGAAGATCGGATTGTTTCTAGATTAGTAAATTTTTTAAAGTAAAAGGTTCCACAAAAAATATATGTGTGAATGTAGAACCTATTACTTGACTGCTATATAAGCAGTGATGCAAGAGTCGATGCAAAATCGCATTAGTTATATTATTCTATATCCTATTCACTCTAGTCTTGGAGACATCTAAATTATAATCGGAATGATATGGTGTCGTTGTCGACTTCACTCATAAAAGAGTTTTTTTATAAGATCATTAGTTTTTACATTCAAAAATTGTTACATTGATTGGATTTTGAGTTATGAAAAGGTAAAAAAATACCCCCAAATGGTTCGTGTAAATTTTCCATACACACCTGTATGTTGTGTTGCTACTTGCCAGTTTTGCCTTGACTCGAACTTGGCTTGACACGCTCCCGCGGGTCTAAATACGAAAGGTACAAGTAAACAACGAAGAGTGTCGCAATGTGTTCTTTTATTTTACCTGTAAGTTTAATTCATTTTTCGGCTTTTGGACGACGAGCAATGAGTAGCTCACCGTCTGGATGTCGGGTCAAGGGCATGCCTGATTCGACGGCGCATTTTGTTCCACGCGCGCCTCCAAGAAATGTCAGCAAAATTGAATTGACTCAGTATGCTTCGGGATTACTCGAAAGAGTTACCGTGGCCCTCTTACAAGCCAACTCAGGTGGGTTTTAGTTAATATAGTCCGTCTAATGAAAGCGCGACTTGAGAAAAAGACGTTAAATCCAAAAATTTTGTATGTGGTATTACTAACTAGTGGGAGAATCATGTCTTGACACTTCACAATTTTTTTATTGCCTACAATTGCGGCTGAATAATGTTGTCAATTAAATTTAAAAAAAAAACATTGGGTCGCACTTTCTTTAGACGCACTGTAACAGTCTGACTTGAGGATTTTCCGTGCAATGAAAAATAAACTGACAACATTGTCCTCATTAAAAATTATACTTCTAGAATATTACTCCTAAAATTTCAATGTGTCTTTCTCAAAACCATGATCAGATCATGGGACAGTTCTTTGTCAGTTTTCTTCTTTGTTTATAACCCTCGAAATCTTTGCCCCCGGGTCACTTGATGATCAAACGTAAGTAACAAAGCATGTGTAAAAAGAAAGAAAGAAAAACATTTATTTGTGACTCGCAAAGGATAAAAAGTAACTAATCTATAAATCCAGGTGTATCTACAAACCATTTGTTTTGCAATGGATTCATTTAATTATTTTTTTATAATTGATAGGCGCGCGTTTGACCGCTCCTCTTATGGTAAGCGATTATCTGGTCGACGTTACAGCACGTTTGCCTAGAAGTTATTTTATACACTCATGATTAAAGACCCCCAGGTTGTAGCTATCAAGAAATATAGACGCCAGCAGGGACACTCCTTAGCTACACACAATAAATGTTTTTTTACTATGCCTAGGGTCGTGTCTGACCATTATCTCACCTGATAGTAAGCGATGATGTGGCCGATGATGGAGCACGCTTTCCTAGAAGTAACATATTTACTATGTACAAGTATTCCTAAAATGTTATGTCCTTGTAAATAATAATACCAACGAACAAGTAACCGAAAAAACCAGCCCTGAAAGGGTTAAAAAAATCCATCAGCATCACTTCACTCATCTCACTTCAGCTTAATACATCTGTCAACATTCTCAGCGACATTTTAAAGAAATTAGAGCCTTCAATACTGTGGAAAAGGTTATATATCGAGAAGCACTTTTATTTTCGTATTATAAATTAAATGGACACATTACAGTTCTACGGTAAATGTGCCCGGGGCGAGAGTCGGCACAAAGGGACCGACCCGACTCTATTATTGAAAAGGGGGTGATCAAAGCCAAACGATACGTTTTTCATATATTGTAGTCCTTTTTCTATTAATGTTTATACAGGTGTATCGCCAGTCCACGCTCGGATGTAAAGTTATAAGAGTGATGCGTGGCAGTGGCGAAGTGTGGGTTTTCTTAATAGGTAATCCGGACCAAGAAAAGCTTACCTTGCTCGAGTGTGATGCGTGAATTCCAGTAACTATAGCTGTGGCCCTGTGGCTGACTGCAAAATCTTGTACTCATTAATTGGCTTTTGCTCACTGACATTATACGTAAAGCCGTTTGGGGTTGAAATTGAGAAGCATGTTGCTATGAAATGTGATGAAATTAGGATAGAAAATACCCTCCTCTATATCTATCATGCATGTATTGAAAATAACATATAAGTAAATAAAAACCATCCAAAGCCACAACTTTCTAAAAAAATACATAAGTATATAAAGTGCAACTTTAATTTTTACAAATTTTACGCTTAAGATACGCCTTCTTACATGCTAAATCAAACAAAACCATGCATGCATGCAAATAGTAATTATGATCTATTGCGAATTCGATTCTCGCATTAGATCTTATTGTGACAACACTCAGGTCGTTAAAACTATATGAAAAAGATAAAATAAAATATGTATCTACTTTACTATTACATATTTATCATAGTTTTTATTAGTTTTTAATATTATAATATTACGTATTTCATAATTAAGTATAAACCACTTTATCGATAAAACCTCTGTTTGAAGTATCGCTATTTATTTATTGTGTAGACCTACCAGAGTGTTGTCTTTTTAACACTGAGGTTGACTGGTAGAGAATGCCCTGATGTATTAAGTCCGCCTATGCACCATCACTGTACAAAGAAACTGCTGACGTTTGCGTCATCTGATAATTCTGCTTATTTTTGTTATAACATCAATCGGTTTCATCCCCGTTCCAGGCCAATAGATGGTGCTAGCAGCGACTTTGCAAGATATTTACATGGATCTTCTTTTATTCCTAATAAATGACGTTAAAAGCGTATATACTTGTGACTGTACGTATATACTCTGTGATATTATTTTACAAAACGAAATTTTAAAAAGTCGAGTGCTTAACCTCTGCAATTTAATACAGCGCCATCTACTAGTATAGATATTAATTGTCCATTTCAATCATCTTCGAAAATTTGAAATAAGAGCCCATTTTTCCATAATTATGTGTGTATAGGAGTTGATCATTTAATAAATAAACCATAATAAAGTGAAAAAATAAATAAATGGAAAATCATATACTCTTCAACCACGAATTAATACATGTCACGCCATCTAGTGAAATGTATTTGAACCTTGTTATCATTGAGGCCCCGTGATTTGATAACTACCTATTTTTCTACATAGTTATACTCTACAGCTATTTGTCTTTTTTTTGCTATCGAATTTTCGCAATATTAACAAAATCACTGCTTAAATAACTACTTTCTAATAAAACTACAAACTAAAACCATTATAATTATTATTCTTACCATACCTATTCAGGTACGATTACCAAACAATACAACTGAACTGTTCTTCTTTTTGCTGCACTATCACTACGCAAAACTATCACTAGTTTACATATAAACCAATTTCAACCATAAAACTATAAGATTCTAAATTATGATACGAATATATCAAATAAAATGCAAATGAACAAGTGAAATATGACACATGAATAAGCGCGAACCAAAACTGTCAAACTAAATGCTAATTAAATTAAGAAGTTCAGTATCATTCCATCTCGTTCTAGCGGACGCATTTTATGATTTAACTCGATAAATACCGGGTTGCCTGCAAACGCTATTTAGCCGTATTATACTGGCTTGTCGCTTGTATAACACCGCTAGATGTCGCTAGAAACTATGAATTAAAATGTATGAAATTCCCGTTTATAAGAACGGGTTACAGACCTGTTTTGCGTAAGTTGTGAGTGATTGCTCCGAAAAAACTTGCAGGCGTTTATTTATTGTTGATTGTTATTTTCACAAGCAAGTATTATGCAGTTATAAGATTTGATTAATACATAATTAATTTGTTAAGGTTTGTTGTTGTGTTTGTAAAGGAAAGCCGGCAGGAATGGAGTTGTTTACAGTCCGCGCTACTGATGCGTGGTCGCTCTTATTGTCAACTACATAAACTGGATTTTTTTAAGCTAGAATACATCGTTGTTTGAACTTTGAAAGCATTATGTGTTCGTGGAAAACAGTGTTGTTCTAACTTTTTTATGCAACGTTAAGCTGGTTACAGACTGCTGTATATAACATGCAATGTAACAGAATTCCCATAGTGGACGCCTCGTGCGAGCGAACTGTGAACACTACGCTAATAAATAACTGTGAATAATACTCTAATAAAAGCGACCTGAGAAAAAGAGGTTTAATCCAAAAATTTTGTATGTGTTATTACTAACTAGTAGGAGAATCATGTCTTGACACTTCACATTTTTTTTTATTTCCTACAATTGCGGCTGAATAATGTTAAAAAAACTACAGGTCGCGCTTTCATTAGACGCACTCTATGTGAGTAGTTGTTGTAGATGTTCGGTTCGTGCGCGCACTGCGTCCACACTTAAACAAATGCTCCTTTCTTGTTACGGTGCATGTTACATTACATCAGTCTGTACCCGGGTTTATAAGTTACAAGGCTCATACAAAGAGGCTCGTATCTCGTTCAAGCCTTTACCTAGTGAAGGCTGCTTTAAGCCAGGTAATGTAAATGTATAAAATAAATGGCGTAGAAAATATGCAGCCTGCATAAGTAGGTCACCTACCTGCACATCTATCTGAACGCTAGTTTAAACTCACTGAATTGAACCCATTTTTAACATGAATAATATGAATGAATGTTACATTAATTCACTAACAATAAATAAGTAGTATTTACACGGATATTAGCGAATTCATGAAATACATGGAATACATAAAGGGAAAATGGAATACATATTCCGTTTAAATATAAAACACCCGCGAGCCTATGGGCGTGTCCCAAGTGATAAGCGGACGGAGATTTGGTCATTTTTACAATCTTTTATATATTTTGCAATGTTTGTGTCTGTTTGTTTAAGGCAAATCTTACATACAGATTTTGAAACAGGCACCCCTAAACAATTGAGCTGAAAATTGGTATGTATAACTATGTAACTTGGATGACAATGTATTTTAATGTACCTATTAGTGATGTTCCGAATATCCGTATCCGTATCCGTATCCGCGGATATCCGAGGCAAAAGAAAAATCCGTATCCGTATCCGTGTCCGTTACTTTCACGTGGATCTTTTACGGATCTTTTTCAGGTGATTAAGTAGAATTATTAAATAAAAAACTATAAAATTCCATAACTTCCATAAATTCCATGACTAAACCATAACCAAAACAAAAGTACTACCCGCGCAATGCAAGTTAAAACGTGTCCTGCCTGACGTTGCGGCGAGCGAAAACGTCAACTATCGTTTCAAGGGGGGATTGGATTGGTGTCGCGGGCGCCGACACCAATCCAATAATTTTGAATAAGAAAATAAAGATCCGTATCCGTATCCGCGGATATTTACACTAAATACCCGTATTCAGATCCGTATCCGCGGTTATACATTTTTAACGATCCGGCACCTCACTAGGACCTATGCTACTCTCCGCAAGAGCGGGAGAAGTCTTTGGATAATACCTCAGCAAATAAAAGTTCCCATATAATTTATTTAGTTTTATAGGTGGATTTGTGACGCTTCAACGTTAAGTCTGTCTATTCCAATTTTCAACACGACGAAAATAGAAGATTTTCATATAGTTCTAGACAACAAGACAGTTTTCTCTATCACACATGCAAATACATCATAGGACACATTGATTGGCACAGATTAAAACCTTCTCACACCTAAATTCCTACACATTTATTTACGTTTATTTACTTTTTTTTTTTAGGTAGTTATTTCTAATTTGTCTCACTTGCTGCGTTTTTATGTAATGTACCAATTATGCATTTCAGAACAGGTGAGGACCTGGTGACCCATAGGTATTACTGGTGTTACTACCTACCGCAGCCCACAGACACCAGTAATCCTGAAACAAAAATTGATAGCTTTTTGGTGGTAATGGTTCTTTGTGATTGTTTGAATTTTGTGGTTTGTGGTGAGAAATAAACGTTATTATTATTTCCTTTATTTAGTACCTGTACATATTTTATACATTTTTTTAATATTTATTTAAACACATACATTATTATTATTATTCTTTCGCTTACATTGTAAAAGCAGAACACAATAAAAACAATAAATTATGTATATTCATTCGCTTATAAATTAATTCGCTCACCTGACCGGCCATTGGTTTCCATATTACTGTATGCTGCAAAATAAATAAATACTATTAATATGCTGTACACTCGATTTTTCTCTTGTATGACACAGAAATATTACACGGAGTATACAAGCTTCGTTATTCAGAAAACCTTTCCGTGCATCCAATTAATCCGATTTTTTTAACTGTTGTAATGCAATTAAGGGAATATTTTAAAAGGCTTTTGGGTTAAAACCGTCGTTACAGATTTAAAATTTTGGTAAAAAAATTATTTCAGAATATTTTTTGCCATTGATCGGGAATGCAGTAAGAACATAATGTATTTCACTTGTATGTGTAAAATGTGGGATAAAGTTTATAATTAATTTATATGAAACCATTAGTATATTTGTCTGTGGCATCGTAAGTGCTAAATTGATAAACCGAATTTAATTAAACGGCCTTTCCTGTTCTTTCGCTTTCGTGTCTACTATTACTTTAACTACCGCTTAAACTATTATTTAGTAATAATAATAATATTCCTCAACTATATCGGTTATCGGTCCAACTTAGTGGGAGGCCTTCCAACGATGTATCTTCCGCTACGTGGTCGCCACTCTAGGTTGGAGACTCTCCGTTCTACGAGCAATGTACCCTGGCAGCTTAAGTTTTGCGATTCGAAAATACTTATTAAAAATATTGTGACTAATTTATCAGTAATAACCCCATAATTTACAGAATACGTTTCCGTTTCAATAGCTCCACATACATACACACACATACATATGTAACACTCAGGGATTAGGCTGAAATCCAATACGCTGTTCGCAACTGCTTGAAGTCACACACGCTAATAATGGTCGGCATGTAATAGGCATTCGTGGGCCGCCATATCTTCTAGGCTATTGAAGTCGGTAGCTACTGTAGAAATCATTACGTACGTAGGTAGTAGTATATGTGTGTTGTGGATTTTAGCAGATAGGTATCTTGTTTTCTTTTTTTTTTAAGTGAGAAATCTTCCAATGAGTATGTGAATGAGAGGGTGTGTCAGACTGATTAAAACCAAACCTATGTTTCTTCTTTGCCTTGCATTCCAGGAACCTGGGTTTCCCTTTCATATGTCAACCCATAGCCCCATCACACACGCTAATAATGGTAGGCATGTAATAGGCATTCGTGGGCCGCCATACCTTCTACACTGTTGAAGTCGGTAGCTACAATGATAACCATTATGTATCTATGTGTGTTGTGGATTTTAGCACATTACCTATGTGCTTAAAATCTTGGTGTTTTATTTTTAAGGCGAGACATTATTCAATTATTCTTCTTCTTCTCGATTCGATAGTAAACTCGTTATACTTTTTGGGCCCAGTAAGTAGCCACGTTAATAGCCGCATCAGTGGCGCTCATTAGATCCTCTAGAGTGCAGGTGTAGGGGCACTGGGGGCACTCCAATATGTGGCTCATGTTTTGAACAGGAGCACCGCACTCGCATTGTGTATCCAACGGGTCTGTAAAACCCCATTTCGCCAGATTGTACTTGCAGCGGCCTACCTGGGTACGCAACCTATTTAGTGCTTTCCATATAGACCACTGCAAGTCCCGCCCGGGCGAAAGATGTTCTTGAAAGATGTTTGTAAACTCAAACATTATTCAATGATTTCTCCCCTTTAGGGTGGAGCAAGAAAGCGTTTCAAACTTTTACTATATTAAACCACATCTAGGTTCTTTCTTTGCCTTGCGTTCTAGGAGTCCAAATTTTCCCTTCGGAAGTCTGCCCGTTGCCAAAGTAGGCTTCGGCCTTGCTTGGCCCCTCCGATTTGCTGACATCTCTTTCACGCGTACTTCGCGTAGAAAAGTACATGCCTTTGATGACTCGGGCATGGTCAGGACGGTTATCGGACGGCCGGACTACGACCTACCCACGGCTCGCCGTCCGCAAGCCCATGCTTGCGGTGGAAGTATTTTGTGTTACCTACAGCTTAGTTAAAGAGAGTTGCCGCGGTCCTGGAACGCAAAGGCAACTGTAGGTATATACAGAAGGGTTTTAGTCAGTAAAAGTCTGACACTCCCACCCGCTCCCCTAAGAGCGGGAACAGCTATTAGATGATTTATGACATAATAAAAAAGTAATACCTATTCCAGAACATAGTCTTCCCGTGTGCCAAACAAAAATCTGTTGTTACGTGAAGGAGTAACAAACAAATACACAATTCGAATTAAAAACAATACCAGGAATTAACCACGCACTAAACATGAAATACATTTTCCACGTAAAGCCTCATCGTACCTAGCTTAGGTACTCCATGTTTTACTTTACCTCTGTGTTGGACATGAAACAGCGATTTCTACGAATATGCCCAAAAGGCTCCTATGTGTACCTAGCGGTGGGTTATAAAGCTATTTATTATTTACCCGCTTCGAGCGAATGGTCCATTATTGACTGACTACGCTTTTATTACGTTTGGTCAACATTAAATTATGTAATGCAAATTCTCTTTGACATATTATGGCTTAATTAATATCGGAAGAAGCCCTTCCGTCTTTTTTTATTGACTCAAACTAGTGATTTTATCTCTCTCTCTTTCTCTATATCTTTCCTGCCCTCGTCCCGTTTCATTTGGGGTCGGCGCAACACCTTTTTTTTTCTTCTGTCCTGTCACTCGTTACACTATCACTAACTCCTTTTTCTTCCATATTACTTCTCACACAAACTAGTGCTTTTCTGCGATCCCAAAAAAAACCTGATGTTAAGTAGTGATGCAATCGTTGATCGCATCATCGTCTTCAAAGAATTTATATTAAAAAAAATATCTGAAACTTCCCGTCAATCTTTTCAATAAGTTATTACCCGTAAAGCTATGTCAGTAAGTGCAAAAAGAAAATAGACCTATCATAATAAAATCAACATTTTGTCCATATAAGAAAGTTCCGAAGAATCACCTTCCACTATGAAATCTAGCTGAACTTTATGGCAAATGAAGAGAAATTGGGAACGGCGCCGAAGGTCATGTTGTCGACGAAAATAGGGGAGCAAACTTATAGCAGCCACTACATCACATTCTTTCTGACAGCGAATATTCACTTTGTTTTATAATAAAATGCTCTTCCTCAGGTAAAATTTATAGAAGCTCTTACAGAAATAACAACTTAGAAACCTTCTTTGAAGATGCAGCAATCGTTACTAAAGCTATAATACTAAACATAAGGGTAAACACCTCAACATTTACTTATTTAGTGGCAGCAATACTAAAGTCAGGAAACCATTGTTTGTTATTAATTTGTAGACAACTCTCAATTAGTAATTTTAATTCCGTGTTTCAATTTCAATTTATTGTTCTAATCAATTTAAAGCAATTTAATAATCTAAACTGTTTAGGTATGTTTGTAATCAAAAATTTTATTTTTAGAATCAAATTTGTATAAAAAAAAATAATAGTACTATTTTCCTCTAGGTACATCACCCAAAGGTTGACTGTTAGAAAATGTCTAAGGCATTAAGTCCGCCTCTGTACTTCTATGTGCATAAAGCATTTAATAAATAAATAATATGTAGGTAATTTATATCCAATATTAAATTAATTAATGTCTAATTGTACAAGCTGAGTACACCACAAGCCAGCCACAAGTGTCATCATCATAATCATCTCAGCCGAAAAACGTCCACTGCTGGTCATAGGCCTCCCCCAAGCGTCGCCACAACGACCGGTCTTGTGTGTCTCGCATGAATCAAATTCCCGCTACTCTCGCCAGGACATCGGTCCACCTTGTGGGAGGCCCAACACTGCGTCTCTCGGTACGTGGCCGCTACTCGAGAACCTGCCGTCCCCATCGACCAACCGTTCTGCAAGAGCAATGTGCCCTGCCCACTGCCACTGCCAATTACGTTTGGCGATTCTTTGGGCTATGTCAGTAACCACAAGTACATGTGTCGAGAGTATTCCAAATAAATAAAATTAAGGAATACAGATGGGTTTTCATCAGTAAAAGACTGACACTCCCCTCACTCCACCCAGGGCGGGAGTAATCATTCGATGATTTCCTATATAAAATAAAAACCATCACAACCAAATGATCGATCGATCAAACAACAATGGAAACTTCCAAAATAAACAAACAATGTACAAACTCGGAAGAAGTTACCACTCAATAACGTTAAAAATGAGCTACCAAATAGCAAGAAATTGTTTTTCAACCCACCATCGCGCCCGGTACATCGGCAAAATGAAAAGTTTCCCTATCAGCCCACTGACACATCGATTGGCGTTTACATCTTTGTAGAAGAAATTGTTTTAGATCATGCAAAGCAACATGAACCTTAAGCCGACGAACGAAGCCTAAATACGTGTTTAAAGTCGATTTTTCTATGTTGATGGAGTAGACGTTTGCGAGCTGCCATCCGGCTATTGGTAAGCAATCCATCATTCGAGAGTGTGAAAGGAACAAAAGCTATATAGGATAATATCACATCTAAATAATATGAGATAATACGAGTGGGGCCTGCCTCGCAACTAGTCCGTGGCTTGGTACTTTTTTTGTGTATGTTTTTTTTTTTATAATTTAGCCTCCAGGCATCTTAACTTCATTAGTAATTTATTATTGTCATCGTTTCATTTATTTATAGGTTTATTTTTGTTTAACCTCTTTTTTATAAAGTGAATGTGAGAATACTGTAGACTTGGATTAGTAGATTACTTATTTTTATTGTGCTTTTGGGTACAATGTTGACCGGTTTATACTGTCTTCTCATGTCTATTAATATTGCAACATGGAAATATTATAAAATCAATTTCATTTTTTTTTCAAAGAGTACCCATCCGTGTAGTTTCTTGTCGGTTTATCTTCTTGCAAATCCCCCAAACGGAACCGTACACTAGCTTCTGGCGTTTTAAAAGTGCACAAGTAAGCCTATGCTACTAATATTTTAAACGCGAAATGTAGGTATTCAAGCAAAAACTACTGAATGGATTTCAATGAAATTTGTTGGACGACTAGACCACGTCCTGAAATAGCTCAAAGGACACTTTTTATGCTGAAAGTATGTTCCCTCGTAATAATTTTCTACTAGTAGCCGCTGTTAACAGCAATTGTGATATAAAAGGATTTTAACGTTTGAATCCCCAACCGGTCCTATGAGACCGCGCTGTTATTGTTTTACTATTGTGTCTCGTTTCGCGGGTATCTGAGTAACATTGTGATTTTTTCATTATTTGAACATATCTTGATCCAAAACCCACCACCATCCACCCTTGGTTGATTGGTAGAGAATGCCTAAGGCATTAAGTCCGCCTTTGTACATTTTTGTTTCCTGTAGTTTAATAAATGTTGTATTCTTACGGGAGAATTTGGCACACCGATGAAAATACTCAACCAAAGTTATGACGAGCATGAAGCTTCAACAATAATAGGTGTTCTAGGAACGTCTAGGTGTATGGTGTGCAAGTAATTGCTTTCATTGACATACCAGGCCTTCGAGCGGCGCAGAGAATGCCTAAGCAATTAATCGGACACAAACGTTGGAACCCGCTTATGGAGTGACCCACCACCTGGAGTGCTGCAGTATTGACGTGCCTTCCTCATCATTGTGCCTTGATAGCTCCTTTATCTTCGACATGTTTTACAAGCGTGTGTAGCGTGTAATATTGACAAAATTTCTGGTGGTGAGGCGGCGAAATTGATTGCGGTGTTGTGTAGTTTTGGCGCTTCGGTTTATACGCCCTTTTGTTAGGTGGCATGTACAGATTTGGTCTAGTCTAGTCTTAGGTTTACCTTTTGGAATAGTAATTATTGTAAGACTATCATGAATAATAGTTATCTATAATTGTAATTTGTGGGTAAATTCATTCATTCGATTTTTATCAATGCATCGGATTCGTTCACGGCATCCATTTGGAAGAGTAGGTACTTCAATGTCTAAATGTATTTGTTTTTGCATATAGCTACATATTTTTTATTTCTTAATATCTATACTATATAATATATAGGCCATATTAAAATGCTGAAGTGATTGTTGGTTTGAACGCGTCAGTCTCATAAAATATTGGTTTGAATTGTTTTTTTTTAATCAGACTAAAATATTTTTGTGTTGTGTAGGTAAAAACGCTGGGGGCAATTAATATGTAAAAAATATATATATTACTTAATGTTATAATTTTTCACCAAATAATTTACAAGTACCTAGGTAGTTAATCATATCACGTAACTTTTATTTAAGAGGTCGATAGTTTTTCAAAAAAAACTATTACTGTAAGAACAAACTAAAATTCTATATGCAAACTACTAATGAAAGATTCGGAAACTAAACTAACTGCACCATTTGTTTTATCGTCTTCCTAAATGTAAGAATAGACACTCCCAAGGTATAAAATGTTTGATGCCAGGCCAGAGCGCCAGTCTGTGGTTTATAGGCACTATCAAAGATGTCAATATTTATTTATTGCCCCGCAAGCCTGAAAGTAAGCCGTTCTGAAGTTTTTCGTTTACATTTTCCCTTGTATACTCAAAACATATTTTATTCATAATAGTTTACGCATAAAATAAACAATGTCCATTTGAAAGGACAAAGTATTGTTTTATATTTTTTAGAGCTTTATTCATATCTGAAAAATGTCCGAAAAATGTTAGTTTTTCGAGCGAGAAAGAAGAATTGAGTTATACATCCAATATAGTTTAGCTTAGTGGCCCTACCATGAGTTCTTAATGCGATAAATTTAACGACCTATACTAAACTACCTATCACATACCCGCAAAACGAAACACAATAGTAAGACAATAACAGCGCGGTCTCATGCGACCGGTCGGGGATTCATGAATTAAAGAAATTGTTTTGTATCTACATAGGGGGTATAACTCCATCTCTCTTTCTCACTTCCACGCCTAACATTTTAACACGTCATGGTAAGGGCCTAAATCGTAAAATAGATCGCGTTAAGAGCACATAGTAGGGCCTTTTAACTCACATGACTCAGGATAAAAATCTCTGTGATAAAATATTTATTTATGTAAAGGATTTGTTTAGTCTTTTATTCAGAACATGTTAAGGTGAAACTGAGCTAGTGAATATCAAAATGTACTTTTTATATGACAATTTTATGAGCGTACCTAGGATCGAATTTTGTTTGGTCTGACAGACTAATTTATATTTAATCAGAATGTTATCAGACTGTAGTAAAATTTTATGTCTTGTATATAAACGTAGTATGATTTACTCGTGGCTTTGGGCGTCGTTTTACCGCTTTTTTAACCGTGCTTGTAAAGTTTCGATTAAATTCTTTCGTATAGGATCGTTTGTCTTAAATGGGTACTTAACTGTTCGATAGTTCTGTTTTTATTTTATAATGTCACTAATATTATAAAGGCGAAAGTTTGTACGTATGTTTGTTATTTCTTCAAACTCAAATAGCTGCTCGGTAGTTAATTATTTATAATTATGAATCTCTCACTGCGTTCGGTATTAAAACTTAGCAACCTTCGTTTCGGTCAGTTTCCAACATGCCGCCCGGAACTTAAACACATTACTTTATCTCCTAATGTACATAATCTACTATTTTAAGGCACAGAGGAATCTCAAGCTGTTAAATTACTTACCCATCCATAGAACGACCTCGGTAGGTATTGCTTAACCTTGGACTGTAACCATTAACCCGGGTGATTGTTATTATTTCCACCACTAGCTCTTAATAAAAAACATCTGTTTTAAGTTACGCATCTTTTTTACCTCGACTGAAGTAAACACCATAAAAACCAATAAATTCTGCCGGTAAACACATTGCATAAAATAAGTAGATACCCATGGGATCCCACGATAGATCGGACGCTTCAAATACCGGATACGGCTTACATTTTTAATTCACACCGCGGTCCTAGTCTAAATGTCAAGCTAAAAATATTATCATAATTTATCGACACACATTTCACAATTTATGAGTACAGGATTATGAGTTAGATGCGCCTGGGGACAGCCGACGAGTGGTCATGACTTGTTTGTGGACCTGCTAAAGCATTCAGTTAAATAAAAAAGTCAGAAATATTAGTATATATCTTATGTCCCGGCGGCCGTCCCTGGAGGCGCTCCGAGTGTTGTCGTCGGGACATGCTACCGTAGGCGCGGGTTTACGGACTAAGAGCAATGGGTAGATCGCCGTTCACCGCCCGGTAAGAACCGAATATGAGTCGTCAAAGACGCTTAGTGTTCAACGCGCTCCTCAAATAGATGTGATAAAAATCGTAGCAGTATCGATGCGGGAATTTTTGAAAAAGAAATCTTGAAACGCAATTGAAGGACATAGATGCGTTTTAATCAGTTAAAGCCTGGCATGCCTTCTCGTACAATCCTAGAGCGGGAGAAGACAGTAAAAGATTTCAAACTCAAAAAACATAAATAACTAACTTTACTAGCTGCCAGTTGTGTTCGTAGCAGTACCATATAAAAAAGTTGAAACTTTCACTTTTTTTCTTTCTACAAATTTATTTCTAAACGTGGTTCACGTACAAGAGTCCTAAGGGTGTGACTTCTCAAGTGGCATACCGAAATAAATTAATATCTACCCAATAACATTTTGTGAAACATAAGTCCACTCATCACACACACACAAACACACATTTTGTCCCCAGTTGGAAAGGCTGAAATAATTTAAACGTTTATTTTGTAATATTTATTTTATTAACCAGATGAATGATTTGAGTTTTTACTTTTATATTTAAAAAATAGTTAACTAAAATTAATACAGTAAAATAAAAAAAATACTAGATAATTTTACCTAATAAAAAAAAAAGGTTTTATGTGAATAACGACATCAAACAACAGTTTTACCCTTGGCTCATATCCACTCAAAAACTCATTTAGTTCAATTGAACATGAATAGCAATAGTAAGTTGCGGATTGTGTCTGTTTACTCAGTTTGAGATGAGTGACTCAGTTTGCGGAGCACGCCCAGCCCGGGGGTGGCATGTTGGTCTAAACTCAATGTCGTCATAAGCTGGGGTAATGTTAGTTTCTCGTTTGTCTTGCTCACTACAGTTCACATAAGCTCAAACTTGCTATATACACGGTTTGGAGACTGTACAAGCCATCTTCTGTTTGTCTTGCCAAAGAATTGTGGAAATTGTTTCGAGTTGCAGGTATGGTTTATTTTATTACTTGCTGCTGCCAGCGGCTTTGCCTGCGTGAACAGGGAACTTACTCTCGGGATAAAAAGATTCCTTTGTGCTATTGCAAGACTTGGTCTACCCGTACACCATATTGAACCTAAATCTGTTTAGCCGTTCGAGTGTGAACAAGTAACAAACATATCTACACACGTAATCAGTCACAAACTTTCGCCTTTATCATTATAAAGCCTGGGATACACTAGGGAACATTTTGTCTCGAAACACGACGCGCAACACTAAATTTACGTGACGCTGCAACGTTGCATATTGTCCTGCAACATGCCCCGCAACATAGTACGTGATGCGGAGCATGTTGCTTGCTCCCGCCTCGAGAGCGAGCGCACGAGTCCCGCGTCAGTATACATGTTCCACGTAGTTGTTGAGCAACATGTTCCGCAACATGTTGCTCCATTTGTCCCCTAGTGTATCCTTGGCTTTAGTGTGACAAATACCGTGAATACAGCTCTTTAGGTATATACCTACAGCTCTAAAGGTATATAAGACTATCTCATTGCTACTAAGCATGAGCTTCGATGAAGAATCACGAGACAATTTTTTTCTGAATTTTTGCCTGGAATTTATTAGCCCTAGTTTTCTGAGAGCAACCTGAGGATCTTTGAGTCAAAAGTTTAAGTTTACTTCTAGGCAAGCGTGTTCCATCATCGACCACATCATCGCTTACCATCAGATGAGATACTGCTCAAGCGCGAAGATTTCAATAATAATAAAAAAATGCAGCTATGAAGACCTGAAGCCGGTTGACGGTAATAGGCACGCCATTAATGTAAGTTCTTCTTATTTTTCGAAATAAATTCTTATTTGAATGACATAAAAAACTTATAAATTGACCTAGTTTGTCTAGGACTCCTTCCAGGTAATCTAAGTTCTTAAAGTATTTCCTAGTGCTTCCTTTGTTCAGACTTCGGTCCGAGAATTGATGCCATTTAATAAAGGGGAAAAGAAAAAATGCCATAAAAATAAAAACACAGCAAACGGACGTTATTATTACTTACGTTTTGTTGTAAGTGGTTGCTCGTAAGAAAGGCGGAATATTTAATTTCCTTGGCCTTCAATTTCGAAAAAAAAAGGGTAAGTGCGAGTCGGACTCGCGCATTGAGGGTTCCGTACCAACTTATTTATGAATACAGTTTAATTCTCGTATCAAGGCTGGAAGTTTTTTCTGAATTGCATTATTTTTTTCTTGTTACGTAACTACAAATTTTCAGTTTTCAAATTGTTTGCTATATTTGTACCATGAATAGAATAGAATAGAATGAAACCATGAAACCTTGCTATAGACCAAATTTCGGTATTCTAGCTCATGCGGTGGTACCCTATAAAAATTTTGATTCCCTTGAGAGTGTGGAAATGCACGTTTTTTTGTGACATAAATACGTAGACGCATTTCTGAGATCCCCTTATCTCAGAAATGCGTCTACGTATTTATGTCTTCTTGACAGAGAGACAGCCAGACGGACAGCAAAATGATCATATATGGGTTCCGTTTTTTCCTTTTGAGGTACTTCCATACCTCAAAACTGTACCCTAAAAAAAAGAAAAGTAATACAAATTCTCGAAAAGAACATAATTCTTCTACCTGTCAAGGATTCCTTAAAACAATTATAAGTTTTGGATGCAGCTTAAAAATAAAATAATAGGTTGGCACAAGAAGAGGGGTGCGTCATACACAGGGGGTTGCAAATTGAAAAGCGTATGACATCTGAGTTTGTTACACCACAATCTAACTTGTCAAATTAATTTATGACAAACACATGAGGGTTATAGAAAAATATGCAACTGGAAAAAGGGTCGGTGACTTGAAAAACTTTTATTTAACTTCCTGTATTTGTATGGTAAAGAAGAAGATAACTGGTAAGATGGGAGGATGATATGAAAGGAATTTAGAGACACAGCTGGATAACTAAAGCAACAGATAGAGATAAATATTGGACGCGGTCTTTTGTAAAAATCAAGATCAATGAATTAAAGAAAAATTAGCAATAAGTTAGGATAGTTTAAGCATGTTAGATGAATAAATAAACTGTGATTTATTTTTAAGGTTTTTATTTTTGATGTCTCATTTCGTTTTGTCACAGTGAGTTATAACCTAGGCTAGCTAGTGCTGGCTACTGCATGTTAGACTCTTTCGACAAGTTTTCAGCATTTTCTAAGAAGGAT
Organism: Mythimna separata; assembly: GCA_030763345.1. Taxonomy (NCBI): domain Eukaryota; kingdom Metazoa; phylum Arthropoda; class Insecta; order Lepidoptera; family Noctuidae; genus Mythimna; species Mythimna separata. The sequence continues at coordinate 18,202,585 of CM061171.1, read as the reverse complement.
ATGCTTTGAATTTTTACAAACACCATGAAGCTGTCAAACCACCATTTTATGCCCTTAAAACCAATAAGTATGCGGGATTGTTTGAAAGAGTTATCGCGACCCTGAAACGCACACCGTATGAACATGAGCAGGTTTTGCTAAATAAAAGTCTGACACTTACACGCTCAAAAGTCCACATAGAGACTAATAGATAGATAGCCTCACACTTTCTCTCGCTTCCTCAAAAAAGAAGAAATAGTTATACCTATCAGTACCTAGACGTATTATTATATATTAGACTTAGACGTAAACTCACTAAAACTAAACTACAATTATTTTATAAACGATCCAGAAACCAAGTGACCCGTAATCGTATTAAATCACGGACAAATCCAGTTCAAAGCTGAAATCCAACCGATTCATCTTCATTAACCCGCTGGCAAGACAAAATCTGTTAACAAAGCAACATTTTACTCTGTGCCACTTGTTTTTGTGTTAAGACTTGCCCGATAAACTTTTAATGCGTTTTTCACTTCGTTATTAAATATTTCAATCGGCATAATTAGGAGAGAAGTGGCGGACAATATCTTGTTATCTATACTAATATTATAAAGAGGAAAGATTCTTACCTATTTTTGTGTTTGTAATGAATAGGCTCAAAAAGTACTGGGCCGATTTAAAAAATTCTTTCACCAATAGAATGCTACGTTCTTCCAATTTGACATAGGCTACATTTCATTTAAAAATAAATTCGGGATCCTTGGTAAAATTTGAACAATGTAACCGAAGGTGTAGAAAAAACAAACTAAAATAAAACGTTTTATATCCAAATTTCCAAAAATAAATAATTGTCTACCCCGTGCGAAGCCGGGACGGGCTGCTAGTCACTAGATATATGTAGTTGAGTCCTTTGGATATACGGTCCTTTCGTCAGTTGTTAAAGTCTATGTGAATTCATAATTCTTTATTGTATTGTGTACAATAAAGAATTATGAATTCTTCCTTATACTTATTACTAAATACAGTGATTTGAGAATTCATGTACAAAGGCGAGCTTAACTCTACAATGATTTTTCTCTCTGCAAACCTGCCATGAGCATAGGTATGATTCCCAGCAGTTGGAACATTATAAGGCTAATATAATGTTCCAACTGCTGGGAATCATGTCTTCTCTCTGAGAGAGGGAATAGGCCGTAATTCACCACGCGGACCCAGTGCGGGTTGGTGAATGTCCCATGTCTTTGAATTTTCGGTACAAGAACACGCTGATTTCCGCACGCTGTTTTCCTTTACTGTTTTGAGAGCAGCGGTGATGAAATAAATGACAAAGGCTCGGCTGAGTATGAATCCACGACAATTCTATGTAAGACGCATAGCGCAAACACATCTTGGGGTGACGAACCTATTTCTGCTGTGACTGTACTTAATTTGTATAGTCCCTATCGTCCAAAAAAATATTAGACTAATAAGTAGATTTATTAAACTAATTAGGAGTATGAATATTTTAAGTAGGGAGTAACGTTTAGTATGCCTACAATGTTTGATGGTGGCGTAGATTTTGGTTCATTATTTTTTTAATTAATTCATTAATATTTTTGTTTAGTTTGCGCTGATATAAAATAAGAAAAAGGCAGAAAGAAACAGATTTGATGAATACAATCCGACCTCAACGAAACGAAAACATTATAAACCTACTAAAAGTTACCTAATCATTGAAGAAAACAAGCTTCTATCTTAATAATATAAGAAGAAAAAGGTTTGTGGTTTTCTTTGTATTGAATAAACTCAAAATCTACAGGATATATTTAAAAAACAAATTGATTTACCTTTAGAATGCAACTGTATCACAGTGTGACAGTATATTATATATGTTTTGGAAAAGCCAAGCTAATTTTTTTTTACTGACAGGCGAAAGCAAAGCCATCGGCAGAGCTAGTTCTTACATAAAATATTGTTTACAAAACCAGTTGAACTTCAAATGTCGCTGTGAACGCACTTATAATGCACAGCAATAAATAATTAATGCAAAATACTTACAAAATCATACAGCTATCTTATTGATTGATACACAATCATGTATTAATCATGAGTAACTCATTATAATGTAATTATATTCATATCATTACACATTAACATCTGAGTGCACACAGCCTGAGTGTCGATATTAATTTGTGATAGACATTTATGGGAAAAATCTGAATGTACACTCACGAGCGTAAAACTATAATAATAAATCTACACTAATATAATAAAGAGGTAAAGTTTGTTTTTTTGTTTGTACGGAATACTCTCTGAAGATCCTGGTTCGATTACATAAATGTATATATTGATAGAAAGCTGCTTTCTTCCTGAGTGCTATAGGGTATATTTTAAGTAAAAAAAGTGAACTAAGTAAATTCAGAAAAACTTTCACGCGGGCGAAGCCGTGGGCAAAACACTAGTAATTAATATATAGGTTATGTTGCTCCGTAGTTTTTTTTTTAAGTGGGAAATCATCAATACGCTTTCTTCTACTCTGAGCAAAGCGGGACAGACTGTCAGACCGACCGAGACAGCGTCTCATTCTAGTCTAACCGTGTCAGACTTCTTCATTATATTCCTATCCTTGTCTCGAGTTATTTGGGGTGGGCGATATATTTTTTCTTCCAGTCTATTCTGTCACGCTATTACCCTTTCCTTTCATATCATTGCTCACACAATCCATCCTTTTTTTAGGTCTACCTCTTCATCCACCCACATATATGTAACTCACATGTAAATAAGACTGCACTTTTAAAAATTAAAGTTAAATCAGCATCAGTTTTCGACAGTACGTGGTTCATTATTCCGTTTGAACATATAAAATAAATTCAAGGATAGGAAGATAATACTTTTCAGTTCCATTAGCGTTGTTAATTAATAAATGTGTATTTACGGTTTACAAAGGTATTAAAAATATGTTTCTTGTTAATCATTTCTCTTGCAGAACGAGTGTTGATTGATTTTTGTGTCGGATGAATGAGTTTCGTGTTTTTGGCTCCCGTTGAGAGGTTGTTTGCATACGACAGCGACTTCTGATAGAGACTGTTATATATCTCTTTTTTTTAACCTATCAATACCCGCGAAACGAGATACAATAGTAAGACAATAGCAGCGCGGTCCTATGAGACCGGTCGGGGATTCATGAATTAAACTAGCGCTTGACTGCTATCTCACTTGATAGTAAAGTAGCGATGCAGTCGTTGATAGTAAAGCGCTCTAGTTTCATTATCATCATCCTCATCTTAGTCGAAAGAAGTCCACTGCTGGACATAAGCCTCCAAGCGTTGTCACAACAACCGGTCCTGTGCGTCTAACCTGTATAAGCGTTGTAGTTTATTAAGAGCCTATTCATTCTATCCTTGAAAACATCTAAATTATAAACGGATTGTAATTTCTAGAAATGTCGCGTAATATTGTAGTTTTAATTATTTTAGTAAATGTAATGCACCATGAATTTTGCAAAGGAAAATAATGTATTTTTCCATTACAACCTTCACGGTGAATACCTAGTAAACATTTAATGTTCACTAAATAAATAATGGTAATGAACTTTATATTTATTCAGTTAACTAACATCCATACATTTCATAAATACATAGGTACAAACTAATACACTTGGTACAGGGACTTCATCCGCTGTACTAATTTCCACTTTAGAGGACCATCGTGTCTACCAGCCATGGCATTCAAGATGCTTTCGTGCAGCCATTGATGAGTTATGCGACAAAGTAAAAATAACAAAAGAAAAGCGACAGCATTTTCCTTTACGGTATTTAATACTTCATTATCACAGGTTGGACGCAGACTAAAATACCAGGTATTTCACTCAGTCAGCCTTTGAGGGTAGTATAGACAAACCAACTCAGTTGCAATTTAGATTATTAAATAACACTCATATCCCAGAACTCATATTATTTTCCGCAAAATGAAAGTTATCAAAGAGTTTGTAGTAACTAATCGGGCTGTCGGCACGGGCTAAAAGACGACTAGCAATGAGTAGCTTGCCGTCCGGATAAACGATAAAGACCAAACCTGAGTTTGCAGCGCGTAGTGTAGAAGGGTTGATGCCTACTCCTTAGTGGGGTGTGGGAACGTTTGAAAAAGTTAAAGTGGCCCTCAAACACAAAGATCACTGAAAGGAGCATAGGACCGTAGAACATGGGTTGGTTTATCCATTGAAAGTTTGACACGCCCTCTCGCTTCTCCATCCTATAACGGTTCTACCGTTTACGAGACAATAATTTTTGATCCAAATTACATACAAGAGCTAAGCAATCTCGGGTTATAGTTAAGTACATAGTAAATATCTGTACACAGAATCTTGTGTACAAAATTATTGTGTGTTTTAGTCTGCACATACATTTAGTTGAGATCATTTGAATCTCAAACTAGGCACGGAAAGATTTTTTTAAATAATGTATACCAGTGGTTGAGTGCGATCACGCCTGATCACTAGTTTATTAAGGCATATTTACTCTAGCCTTGAAGGCACCTACATTATAATCGGACGGGAAGACAGCAGCACGCCAATCGGAAAATTTGAAAGTCCAGTGATTCCTCCTATGAAAATGGGGCAAAGAAGGAACAGATATGGGTTTTAGTCAGTAGAAGTCTGACACGCTCTCCAGCTCCGCCCAGAGCGGGAGAAGTAATTTTTATGGCCTGGATGGGATGGATGATTTAATTTGCAATAAAAAAAGTGATTCCTCCTAAATAACAATGACGACTTTGCCATTCCATAACAAAAAGGCCGAACGCATACACCATGTAAACTGAATACGCTCACAAACATGCAGCATAATTGTTGAAACTTATTAAACAAACTGTAGATAACTTAGTTTAGAATTGACTTGGCACAATGCGAGCTGCGTCCGCTTGTTTACCTCCCCTAACTTAGCAGTACTGCACCGCCGTGATTGCAACTTAATCGCTAACTTAGCGTTTAGAACAAGTTTTAATTCTTAAGGTATTGTAGAAACTTATTGTTTGTTCGCAAATAGCGAGCATTGTTAGCCGCGGTGCAATTAGTAGCGGTCGCCGCAATTTGCCTTATCACTCGAGTTATGTGGTAGATTAAAGAAAGTTATTATTCGTGTGCAGGAAAAGATATGGTTGGTAAGTTGGAATCTTTTTCTTGGAGCGCTTTACCGACGGAGATGCTCACGGAAAAATTCTACTAGTGTGATGTCTTCATTTACTTCTCCTGGCTTAGCGGGACTCAGGTGGAAATAGCAGAGCTAGGTATTTAATCAATTGAAAAAAAACTGGCTATGTGAGAGTCGAATTCGTACAAGGGTTTCGTATAACAATATTAAATTCGAGCAAAAATTGTTGACAAAATAAATGTCTTGTATGCAACTCCTTTAATTTTTAACGTTATTATTTGTTGTTCTTACGGTTTGTTATTTTGGGTTTTTTGGTTTGGTGAGTTCGCTAACAGATGGATTGATGTATGTCAATGACTATCTGGATGTATATCCAGATAGATCAACGGACGTCGGAAGTTTAGTAATAGGTTCCCTAACACTCAAACAAGCGAAAAATCTATGCATACATTCAGTTAAGCGTACAAGTCCGCTACTCATCTTCATACCACTTTCCTCGCACCCGCACAAACTCCTCGCTGAACTTTTCTGGAAACAATCACACATTTTTTAGAACCCATTTCACATACTAGCACCGCCCATTTAACTAGCATATTTCTCTTGAAAAAGGACCCTTAAATGCTGAGGAAAATACTAAGGTAAGTAAGGTAAGGCGGTGTAGCCGTAATAGGATGTATTAGGATGACGAACAAAGTCTAGCTAGTGCTGCTTTTGAGGTACATTTCCTCAGATATTTTAAAAATCTTTCCGACTGAGATACCGAGTGGCATTAGTGTTCTTTTTGTTACTTCTTTAAAAGAATTTTGAGAAAAGGAAGGGTAGTTTTAACGAGCGCTTGTAGCTTTTTATTAAATAAATTGTCGTTTTTACACTGGATCATTCTTATGGATTTACAAAATTTTTGATAGTGACATCACCGGGATTTTTTTTTATTCAGCCTTTACTTTTCCACTGAGAGAGCAAGGGTCTCCTCTAACTCCTTCCAGGTATTATTCTTATCTCGAGCCATCTCGAACCAGCTCGTGTGGTAAGCATCTAGGTCATCCTACCATCTCTTCCCGGGTCGACCTCGGGTAACTATTCGTACCTATAGCATAGTATGATCAGCTTTATAATTTTCCTACTGCTAGGGCTCAGGTCTCCTCCAGGGAATGGAATCTCCTCAGGAGGGAATGATCCGTAATTCACCACGGCACCGGCCCAGTGTGCATCGGTTGATATCACATGTCTTCGGATTTTCTATTTTCCTAACAATATTTTTTTTCACTTCAAATATAAAATTTGTGTTCGGATCAAAACTATTATAATAGTTCACGAAGCTATAAAACAAAAACTAACTCTGTTAGTTAAACGCCTCTATCTCAATTAAACGTCACGAACATTCCCCAACCCTCACACATTTCCATACCATTTATCATTCTAAAACTGCACCGCTGACGTTCCACATTTATATCTCTCTGCGGAACATCCGGCTTCCACAGACTTCCAGTGTACCGCGTCACTCATGACGTCACTTCCCCTAAAAATAATAACGGCACATCATTCAGAAACGTTCGCCAGCCAAGCTTTGGATTGTGAATTATTATGGCTATGAAAATCTGTAGTAAATTAACAGCCGGTACTATTTTCTACGACTCGAGGAGCTCGTGGCTAGATAATAACAGCCGCACAGGTCGATCCTCAAGGTTAAGCAACGCTTGCCAAGGTTGGTCTGTGGATGGGTGACCATCTTAACATACCGAGTTTTCTCCGTGCCTCGGAAAGCACGTTAAGCCGTAGGTCCTGGCTGTCATTTGTAGATCTTTGGCAGTCTTGCCATGAAGTACTGTGTTACCCCAGTCAATGGGTTGTGGAGGTTTGGTAGGCAGCCGCTCCTCGTAAAATACTGGTATTCAGCTAAATCCGGCTTGACTGGAAGCCGACCCCAATATAGTTGAGAAAAGGCTAGGCAGATGACTATTTTCTACGACTTGGAAGTGTAAGAGAATTGTATCGTGCGCATACGCGTACCCACTTCAGATGATTACGGATGTAAAAACTTGTAACGATGTTCTCAATGAGCGCAAAATCTGCTGTACCGATCCTATTTAAACGCATGCCCTGGCATCGGCCTCAGCAGGCTCATAAACACACACTAAAATTGGAAAAATAATAATAAAATAATAAAAATATTTGAATTAGCTGCTGGCAATTTGTAAACGAATCGATTTAACGAGAATTGACTAAAGTCAGTTAAACTGTTCAAAAACTCGTTTCACCTACATTGTCCGAAATTATCTGTAGATTTCTCACAAAAAAAAAAACGGAATGGCTCTTGCGGCCTTTTTTCTACTAATTATATATGACCACCGTAGTACCGTATACCTGTAGCTGATATTACTGATAAGTTCATCAGACAAAATATACGACTGTTGTCGAGAACAATGATCTACTGTTCATATTTCGAGATGTGTTTTTCCTTAAAAGCAATCTTAAAAAAAAAAACTTCCTAACTAACTCAAAAAGGCGACTGTTTAGCTTATAGCCGACTTAATACAGTAAAAGAACATTGTAAAAGAACCGTTAAACAAACACAGCTTTTCTTTTTAAACCGTGCAAATTACTTTCAAAATGTCGTTACCGCGGATTTCCTGCGTAACTCTAATTTAGTAACAAAACGGGTAACAGTGAGGCTATACCATGAATCATCATACTCCCTCTCCCCTTCTTATTTACGATAAACTTCAGTCATGTTAATCATACCGTTATGATCTTACTGCCATTATAATTTAACCAAGAAACTTTGTCCGCCACTTGAAAGAATAAATTTCGCGGAGCCAAGATGATTTAATTATACCAATAGTTAATTAATTAATTTCGAGGGTATCCAACGTTCGGGAAGAAGCGATAAAATAATTGGATCCGTCAAAATTATAGAAAGCCAATCGGCTCCCCTTCGAATTGATTATAGGTATAAGAACGGGGGTTTTAAAAAGTCATTATTAATGTTCAAGGCTGCCTTTATTAATTGTTTAATTATTTAACGGGTATCTATAAACAAGGGTAGCATGTTTTAAGTTAGAAAAGGTAGGAAAGTGATTTTTTGACGGGAATAGTAAAGTTCAAGGTGATAAATGATACTGATAGGCGAGGACTTACTTAGCTACTTTTTCTGTGGTGGACCGATAGTTTGGGGGGGACATCAAGAATGAGCTGAATGTGGGATGTCTTAGATTGGATTTATGGCGAGACTTTAGCAAGATCTCTGACCAGCAGTGGCCATATTTAGTCGAAATGATGGTCTCAACAATATAATTTTGCAGGGTTATTTTTTTATAATATCGGCCCAATTTGTACAGAAACTGGATGTTTTGGGAAATCATCAAATAATTCCTCTCACTCTGGTCGGAGTGAGTAAAGTTCAGTTATTCCCAGTGTTACGACTTTTACTGAATAAAACTCACCTGTGTCATACTGTCACTCTTTTTAATATTCTCGCAGACCCTTGTTACATCCATAGATTTAATTCATGATTCCCCGACCGGTCTCATTGGACCGCGCTGTTATTGTTTTACTATTGTGTTTCGTTTCGCGGGTATTGATAGGTTAAGGTTGCGTGTAAATAACATAAGTTACAGTTTCAGTATACAATCAAGTCCTATTCTAATCTAAAAAGCATTAAAACAACGACTTTTCATCTAACCAGCCAACTAACCTTAGAACCATTTTTATTTTATCTAGTAAAAAGGATTTCACGTCGGCTGTCAGCCCGCGGCATAGTTAGCCAACTCTATATTAATGCATTCATTAATGTAATTAATGAAGTTAGGTAACTGTCATAATAACAACTTCGCTGGAGTCCTGAATAGTTGAAGAGTGCGGTTTTACTCTGGAAATATGACACGGTCAATGTACGGACGGTGTTCATCGGGCTATTAGTGCTTTATTAGATGGATAGGTAATGCGGATTTTTGAACTGAGTTCTGTTTTTTTTTTTTAAGTTTATATTAATATAGGTAAGGCTTACTCTTGGTTTTGGGTGGGAAATTAATACATGATTGCTGACAGGCTGGACTACATAGAAATATAAATAACTAGCTGTCCCTTGCGGTTTCACCCGCATTTTTCGTTACAGCTCCGCTCCCGTGGGTCGTAGCGTGATGGTATATAACCTATAGCATTCCTCGATAAATGGGCTATCTAACACTGAAAGAATTTTTCAAATCGGACCAGTAGTTCCAGAGATTACCCTCTACATACAAACTTACAAACCTACAAACTTACAAATTTTACCTCTTTATAATATTAGTATAGATAAGCTAATTAAATTTTTTTCAAGGGTAGGTGGGTAATTATCAGATTGACGTCTCCCGCTCTTGGGCGGAGCGGGAGGACGTGTCAGCCTTTTACAGACTAAACCCCAATCCATTCCTTCGTTGCCTATAATCTGGGGTCACCGAGTTTCCCTTTCGAAATCCGATCCACGACCCCAGAAGACAATTAGATGTCTGTGCTGGACTGGTAGTAAATTATATATAACTTGCAGCTCGTCCCGGCTTCGCACGGGGTAGACAATTATTTATTTTTGGAAATTTGGATATAAAACACTTTTTTTTGTGACTTAAGACTCAGTTTTCTACACCTTCGGTTACATTGTTCAAATTTTACCAAGGATCCCTAATTTTTTTCAAAATGAAATGTAGCCTATGTCAAATTGGAAGAATGTAGCATTCTATTGGTGAAAGAATTTTTTAAATCGGCCCAGGACTTTTTGAGCCTATTCATTACAAACATACAAAAATAGGTACAAATCTTTCCTCTTTATAATATTAGTATAGATAGCGGTAGTCATAAAAATCAAAAAGGCATAATTTAAAATTAAGATAAGCACTGTTTCCTAAATAGTAAAGTCGAGCAACTCATATTTAGGCGTTGTTTCCAATAGGCTGAATAGATTGCTAAATAACCGTTTAAATGGCTCTTAAGAAAATTAATTAAACCGTTCACTCTCAATCGCTTATTCTAGACGCTCCAAAAATTATGTGTGTTCTATAAATAAAAAGGCACCGTAGCAAATGATCTCACAGTTATAAAGGCGAAAATTTGTTGGTAAACCATCTAATGACCTCTACCGCATTAAGACTAAGCGGGAAGCGGACTGACTGACCATAACTCACTCCTATGTTCCTTCTTTACCTTGCGTTCCAAGGCCGGAACCTCCGGGACCTGCTTCGATTTGTTTGTCTCCTTCACGATCAAATAGTTTAGGACGGATTTAGATGTAACATACAGCACACAGGAAGACCATGTCTTAGAATACTCATAAGATTCTTTTCATCCTGGGAGTGTCTTCTCTTGGGATAGTTTTTTACTTTCACTTCGTGAAAACTAGTTCAACTAGTTATTTCATAGTTTCACTAGCTTCAGCTTTTTATCTGTATGGTCTACCCTAGCCATATGCCAAATTTCCAAAAAAATATGTTCATAGTAGGAACAAACACACACCACACACACACTCATAAATTTTCGTATTTACAATATTACTATGATAACAACAATTTTCTATTGATGTGCAGCCCTTTACTATCAAAAACAGTTCTCTTAGTTAATTCGTTTTGTGACATTCAATTAGTATAGTGAATTAATTAGTTGTAACGAGACACCCCTAGGGACGTTCGATACAGCGCCCGACATTTCGATTAAAACTTCTCGTCCTTCCCGATTCATATTAACATTGTACCGTTTGTTTGATTTTGTTTCGATATTTACCAAATTTCCAATCTCTATTATGTGGTTTTATTAAAGCGTAGTTAAAGGCTCTGCCATTTAGGATTTGGTAAAGGCTTTTAGGGTTGTCATTACTTTCGTATCTTTTGCGATCGGGACGTATTTTTAATGCAGTACAAAGGTTGACCTTTACAGATCATCATCATCTGCCTAGCCTTTTCCCAACTACATTGGGGTCGGCTTCCAGTCAAGCCGGATTTAGCTGAATACCAGTATTTTACGAGGAGCAGCTGCCTACCAGACCTCCACAACCCATTAACTGGGGTAACACGGTACTTAATGGCAAAACTGGAGTCACCTTGACCTTTACAGATCATCATCATCTGCCTAGCCTTTTCCCAACTATATTGGGGTCGGCTTCCATTCAAGCCGGATTTAGCTGAATACCAGTGTTTTACGAGGAGCGGCTGCCTACCAGACCTCCACAACCCATTAACTGGGGTAACACGGCATTTCATGGCAAGACTGGAGTCAGATTTACTGGCTTCTGACTATCCGTAACGACTGCCAAAGATCTACAATCTTCTTCAAATCTCTTGACCTTTACAGATATTGACATTAATATTACTCCAAGAACATCGTGTCTCAATACCTACGTAAACACAAATAAAAAATAATCTTACACAAATCCACTTGAATAGAAACTCGATATCAAATCATAGCAGGAAAATGTCAGGAACTGATATTTGATCGCTTCCTTAGTTCCTAATTCGGCTAAATTCCACAAGATTGCCGTATCGGGTATCGATATCGTCAGTCAATTGGCCTGTTAAATCACTAAACTGTGTTCAGTGATATGTTCTGATTGTGGTAAGGGAAAGCAAAGTGAACTCGAAACAGTCGCTCGGATCCGATTCGCATACCTAGCTTCGGTCGGAGTAAGGGTGACACGTCTATACAGAACCGGGTGCTTCGTGTTGCCGGATTCTGGTGAATTAGTTACGACTCTATACACTAAAATGACTTCTACGCCTATTGGGTTTAGTTAACACTTCATAAAGAGATGACGTGTTTAAATACAGATAAATTAATGGTTCAAATCCTCATATTTGCAGTTCTAAGGAATAATTTCTGTATTTACAAAGTCTCTTCCTGCGGTACTCGGTTTTTGCTAATAGAAAGAACGGTTACAGAGGAAGGATTACATTACTAATTTGCACCCAGGCATGGGGCTAGTCACTAATATTTTTACAAAGAAATTAGCTGACTCGGGAAACGTTCATCTGCCATGTACAATTGTACATTATAAAAGAAAAAAAATCGGAGGTGGAAGCAATAACCTATATACCTATAACCTATTCTCGGCTCTACCAAATTTTCACAAAAAATAACAAATATATATTGGTCAACCCGTTTCGAAGAAAATCGATATTGTGCCTCGAAATGCTTTGTGTATTAGATAATAAAACTGACAAAACATGCTTGCAAATCAATCAAAACGAAATTAAATCAGGTTTTCCGGACATATTTAGTTTCGTGACGCAATCGCAATCAAGCAGACATCAAACTAATTTCCGCACGCAATCAAACAAATGTTTTCATCATCTACATAAAATATGGTTGGATCGCGCTGTCGTTCCGTTCCACGCTCATATTCGTCACAGGACAAGCCATATCGAATGTCGTAATGCGGCCTGATCTCCCGCGTCCGTGCATTCGCGCCTATATTTTATTCATATCGTTTTCAGCGAACCCAGCAGTCCACACGGAATATTAGAGAGGCATATCTACCGAGTTTATCCAGGCTCCCCGAATACATCGCTAACTAAATGATTTTCGACGTTTCCCATCCCTATTCGTGTATCGATGTACGACGAAATTATGATAGGTACGGATTCCTAAATGGTGCGCGCAGATGTTGACGATTAAAAGTATCGTAAACTTTTTTAGGACCGGTTTCTTAATCGTAGATAGATGTGGAAATTTTTAATTTGTTTAATTTAATATTTGATTAGTTCAGTTTGACCTCTTTGGACTTATGAAAAATATTTAAGTATAGATATTGCAGTCAAACACTATCTATACTTCTACTACAATCAAAAATTTATCTATACTAATATTATAAAGAGGAAAACTTTGTTTGTTTGATTGTAATGAATAGGCTCAAAAACTACTGGACCGTTTTTAAAAATAATTTCACCATTCGAAAGCTACATTATCCACGAGTAACATAGGCTAAATTTTATTCTGGAAAAAAATAGGGTTCCGTAAGATATTTAGGTTTAGGTGTAAAAAATCAACCAGAAAATTTACTTATTTGGCGTACGCTGCCTAAACTGTAAAAGATAGAACCATAAAATGTTCTAATTAATTGTAGATTTTATAAATATCTACAAAAAAGTCCGCGAAGCACTATACCTATCTATGTCGAGTGAGGCACAACAACCATTTTTTTTATCTAAAAATCTTGATTTTTTGGACTACATTTAAACGCATTTATTTTACTCATGCTATTAACCTTTATCAAAATAAATTATTTTATCACTAAGTACAGTTTATGTAGATAATATTTGGTCTTTGAATGATTAAAATTGGACGTTTGGTTTTGAAGTTATGGCGAAATTAAAATATTGAATATATTAAATTAATATTAAATATATTCTTGCTGCACGGTCTGTTGCGAAGTCTCTTTCTTATGAATTGTGCTATCATAGTATAGGTAGATAGAATTGATTTGAGAAATTGTTCGCAAAGGGCATCTGAAGGAACATGGTGGGTTTTTTTACAGCTCTGCAAACTGTACCTGTTTAAAATCGCACCACAGGTTGCGTTTGACCATCAATAATGTGAAGTCTGCTGAGTAAAAATGCACGCACTCAAGAGTTAATTTAATTCATAAATTGCAAAGTTAACTCTCGGTAAAGAAGGTAGTACCCGCTGAAAAAAAAACACCGTATGATTTATTAAGGCGTCAGTCAAATATCACCCCAAGTAAAAAATCTGCCTAAATAAACGGATAATTTAAATAACTAAAAACGTCGGGAATCGCTTTGTGACTAATGACACCTAAGAAATGTCTAAAAGACAATAGGAGGCTTAAGGATGTCTTTCTCACGATATTGTTATAGCAGTTTTATTCCATTGGCAAGGCAAGAGGACGTCTTGCCCCATATATTGACCCAAACTAGGGCAGTAGGATTCAGATTCGGACGCCAAAACAGTATGGCGGTGCTCCGCCTAGCGGAGTAGACTTCGATGGTAACGTCTGCTGTGTTTTCTGGGCGTTCCGCAGAATGGTGACACCTGGACTTTTCTTCCCGCCGAATCCAAAATATCTACCTCTCGAAACACTCATGTTCGGTTAGTACTTGCATAATGCAGAAAGTGAGAACGCCATGACGCCTCTGTAGTTACTCTTTAAAGAGAGAATATACCGAAGTACCTAATAACTGAGGCGTGCAAAAGTTAGTGGCCCTGATACGTAAATGGCAACTGAAGGAACATGGTGGAAACAAAAGACCACTTGCCCCACCTGGAGCTGGATAACTACCTCAAATAAAAAAGAGGCAAATACTAAACCTTCTATAGACTTCAGGATCAGCTTTGTGCTGACCATTCATATATTTTGACAACTAAAAACTACTTTATGCACTTTTTTTCAGCCTACATAAGTGCTATTTACACGCTCTTGGGCGGAGCGGCATGTCAGACTCTTACTGACTAAATCCCATCCCGTTCCCCTTCGTTCCTTCGATCGGGGGGACACGGTGAGAACCTTTCGGATTTTCCGTGTTTCCCAGAGGCTTTGGCCCTAACGGGCCCCTACAGTTTGCTGACATCTCCTTGAGGCGCGCGTGGAACAGAACGCGCCGTTGACGACTAGGCTTGGTCCAGGTTATTACCAGACTGCCGGCAACGTGCTGCTCGCCGTCCGCGAGCCCGCACCTACGGTGGTCGGAAATCGGGATCGGGATCTCGGCGGTCGGCAGCTTCCTTCGCTAGCATTAATGCTTCGCAGAAGGAGTCTACCGCCCACCACCCCTCCTCGCTCTGGACCATGGCCTGTACCAGGGCCCGGAGCGAGAGGTCGCCGCCGCCGATAAATTCTACAAGGGCACGGCGGCGCTCCGCCCAAGCAGGGCACACACACTCTACCGTGTGCTCCACCGTGTCCTCCGGGCGGTCCACACAGTGGCGTCCTTTCCTCCTTGATTCGATACCGGGACCTCCCGAACTTACCGTGTCTACTTAGTGGTGCTTGGAATTCATTCAAGGTTAATATGATTTTTTTGGTCAGCAAATAATTTAAAAATCGTACATATTTGTTTAACCGTAATATAGACTAGAGACATATGTACATAAACAAACGCCTTTATCCATGGAGTAGGTAAATATTCAGATCAACTGCTGCAACCCTCAATTATTATTTCTGCTTCGTTGATGTTCGTAAGCTAATCGGCGTCTTCATCTTCATGGTGACCCATTATGTGGATCACCATTAGGTGGAATGGTGACCCTTTATGTGGATCGCCCTGAGAACACGGTGGAGCATACGGTAAGGATGTGCACTGTTTGAACGAGGCACCGCCGTGTTTTTGTGGGGGTCATCGGTTGCAGCGACCTCTCGCGCCGGGCCCTGGTCCAGAGCAGGGTGGAGTGGCAGGCGGTTGCGTCCTTCTGAGAAGCAGTAATCTAGCCAAGGTGGCGGCCGCATGGATGAGAAAATGCCCCTCACGCCCCAGCGTTGAGGAAATAAGATCCCGACCTCGATTTCCAGCCACCGAAGAAGTGGGCTTGCGGAAAGCGAGCAATGGGGCACCGTCCGACCGTTCGGTAACCAAATATCTTCACCGAGACCGATCGACGGCGGGTAGTGTTCCAAGCGTGCCTCATGGAGATGTCAGCAAAACCATAGAGACCCAGCAGGGTTGCCAAGCCTACTGGGGTCATGGGTTCGCTTCTGAAAGGTATGCAGGCAGGCAAGGACTGGGTTTTGGTCAGTAAAAGTCTGTCACGCCCTGATGCGTCAGCTAAGAGCGGGAGAAGTCATTGGATTATTTCCCAACTAAAAAAAGCAATGAAGTTAAACTATTTTATTTTCACATAAAATAGTTTAACTTCATTGCATTTTTGAAATGAATGAATTGGATGCTTTCGGAATTATTTGCAAGTGTAGAATTATTGGTCACTTTTGTGCAGTTTAACGAACTTAACGCGGACGAAGTCGCGGGCAACAGCTAGTGTTATATATAAATAAAAGATATGTTGGTATTTTACTATCATCCGAACGTCACCGCACAACTGTATAGTATTACTGCACTTTTTTTTTATTATTTTGTATTGTTGCCGTTTTATTACAATGCCTGCGTCAAATAAATTCTATTCTATAAATGTTTACACGGCGTACGGCTTGTTTTTGGTGACAAGTCCATCCTTTGGCTCGTTACCAAAATGCAATCCACAATTGTCCTTACAAATTCACACTATAAATTGGTACAAACTCTGCCTGCCAATACTAGTCTAGCGTTTGTTGGCTCGTTATTAAGAAACTATCATGACGTCCATAATTTGTCTTTCCAACATTTTGTACAAACTAGACTCTGGCTATCTGATCTAAAGGCTCGTGTTATTTATAAGTAAAATGCGAACCGATGATGATGATACGAATGTAAATTTCGTATCATCACTATTTCAACGATGCGGTAGGCTTGCTTGGAGGTAAACTAATTGACTCTTGACTTAAAGACGGCGGGAAAGTTCACTGAGGTGAACGCATAACAAATATGTTGCCAAAACGTTTTGTAAAGAAAATAAACATTTAGTTAAAATATGTGTCTAATTTAAAAATAAACATGAATAAAAAGTAACAATTAATTACGGAAACTGCTAGGCAGTAACCTAAGCTCACCAGAAAAAAACAACATTTGTACAAAATCTGACTGCCGATACTACGCCAAGTCCATCATTGCTGGTTCGTTACTAAGGAACTGCCTTTACATCCACAGTTACTCTTTACACCCAACATTTGTACAAACTCTGGCGTTGTTTGTTGGCAGGTTGGCGCAGCTATGATGTCCTGTCCTCTTCCACTGCCGCTCCTGCCGGCACTTCATCCGCAACCTGCATTGGCCTCCGACTTCCCCATCCACATTGGAATAAAGGTAATTATTTCTTAGCTTATAGATCACTTGCATGTTGTAAGTAAATGTTTTCTGTGTGTAATCTGTTGTGTAAAAATGAAAAAAAAATATTTTTTCTTCTGTGGTGTTTATTAACTAATTTTACTCTATTTAATATTTATTTTATTCAAGTTCGCCATTTTTCTGCCTATCTTTTACTATTGTTTTACGACTTAAGAGAGAAGGTGTAATGAAATTTAAATTAATGGTGGCTAGAGAGACGAGGTGGGTTGCTGCGCACGAGCAATAACAGGCAACAGCGAAGGAGTAAGAGGTGGGGGGAGTACGCTACGTGTAGCGCACCTTTCTTTCAGCTGCCTCAAAGAAAAATCAAAGTGTACCCGGTTAACTGAATTTGGCTCTTGAATCAAAGTGTACCTAGCAAACAGAATTTGACGAACTTATTAACAAACTAATACTAAACCTTTTTCCATTTAGATAAATGTCATGTTGTTAACACTTGTAGATCCAGCCATTCACAAGAGCACAACATCCATCCAGTTTTTCGGCGACACGACTTTATTCTTCACTTTAACCTCACCCCCTGTTTACAGTAAAAAGTCGTTTGCTTTCGTCGGTAAGTAGGAAAAAATGTAATTTAATCTTTTCGCTCCCCAACGACTTTCAGGCAACTTAAATTGCGAATATATCAAAGCTTAAATAATATGAAGTAGACGAAAGAATATAAGCGAACTTTGAGACTGTCGACGATTGCTTTCTTAGTTTTTCTAAGTAAAATGTTAAAAGATTTGAATTATGTAAGTATGTTTAAATTACATTTTATTGAGTAAGTAGGTATGTTGTGGATATTCTATTTTTTAAATATAACTGCAGAAATGTGGATAAGTACAAACACAATAGGTATGTGAGTAGTAACACACTACTGTACTAGTATATGAAGAAACAGATCGTACAACAAAGTGACCCTGTAATGCCCTCAGTTTTGCCGACTTAGGTACGGCACCCTTTTTTTAATAAACTAGTGCGCCTCATCATCAACGATTGCATCACTACCTACTTACCATCAGGTGGAATCGCAGTCAAGTACTATTTTATATCAATTATTAAGAACCATAAAGAACAAATTTAGTCATTTTAAATACAAAGAAGCGTCCACTCGCATTACAAACCACGGAACCAATACATACACACCAAACAACGTGTGGGTAGGTAAAACCGACGAACAACATTAAACTCTCGTTACAATGATGTGACTGCAATCATTAATACGGCAACTGGCAAATAAATGAGCTATATTTGATAACTGTCCATAATCGGCTTACGAAAACACCTGAACAAAAACAAACTATTAGCCAAATTAATGCGCAACGAAACGTTTCGAGATTACCAAATGTTGGCAATACAATAAATTGATGCGACAACACCGTGAATAGGGAGTTTGTGGTGTGACATATGGATTTGTTGAATAGGCAGCTTTATATTTTAAATAGATAATTGATTGGAAAAGTGGTGAAGTAGTTTGGAGGTATATGGGAACAGAGAGTAAAGTCCCACATACGTCCGTTGAAAAGGGAGGATCCTCCGTCCGGACGAGGTGTTATGTCCGGTGGGCTACTGCCCGATAGATGATTTCGGGCTGTTGTATCTATTCAAATCGCGCGGAGAACTTTGCTTGCGCGATGCAAGATTCTGTGACATCATATTTAGTAGCTCGTAGTCGCTACAGTAGAGAGCATGGCATTTATCATCATCATCTACATAGCTTTTTCCCAACTATATTGGGGTCAACTTCCAGTCAAGCCGGATTTAACTGAATACCAGTATTTTACGAGGAGCGGCTGCCTACTGGACCTTCACAACCCATTAACTGGGGTAACACGGCATTATAATGACATATTTTCATTTTCGTTACGTAATAATTTTAAGTAAGTGGCGACCGCGTACCGGAAGACACAGCGTTGGATAGCCTACAAGGTGGACCGGTGACTGGGTAAGGGTTGCGGGAATCTGAGGGATGCGAGACGCACAGCATCGTTCATTGTGGCGATGCTTAGGGGAGGCCTATGCCATAATAGTGGTCGTCTTTCGGCTGAAATGATTATGATGATAATCACAAATATTTAAATTTTTAAATACTATTAAAACACACATAAAATAAACATGTCAACAAACAACCGGTAGTCTCGGGAGTAGGGTCCGAAGTTAGGGCTCCAGAGACAGAGACTCCTCTAAATGCGAGCCGTATCGAAGAGTACTGCCTTAAAAAATCGCTTGATATCGATGGAAAGTGTATTCAAAATGTGTATGTTTTGTGAAACCTATTTGCAAAAATAAATATCATTTATCATTCAAAAGGTTATTGGTGTGTAACTCAAAAAGCTACGTATAATAAAAAGTACTTCTTAAATGTTCTCCCTTAACAAATTACTTAGGCAAACCTTAAATATAATTAATTATAACCTAAATAAAGTTTGAACCTAAACATACTTAAAGATTAGAAGCTCACAAAAACTGCAAAGATAAACCTAATTAAACGAAAAATAACCGCTAAAGTCAAACTAAATTATTTAACTTAAATATTAAAACAGACAGATCAAACGAACCGTACCCACAACGTAAGATTCCTTTTCGCAAAATGTTTAACTATAAATATTTAACGTAATCTAGAGATTTCTGTAAATAATTAAAATAACTCATTTATCAATCACTGTGAAGATATCTACTTATCTAATGTTTACTTACTAAAGTTCATCAAAAAGGTAGATTTATCTGGGCGTTGTGAGTCTTGCGGACGACGAGCAATAGGTAGTACACCGTCCAGTTAGGTCTGAATCCGTGTCCACGCGTGCTTCAGAGAGATGTCAGCAAAGTCATAGGGTAGGCCCTTAGACCCCTAGTAGGGCGACGAATTTCAGTAGAAGTTGTAGAACACAGGTGCGTTTTTGATCAAAAATGTTCTGACACGCCCTTTCGCTCCACCATAGAGCGGTAGAAGTGATTTGATGATTTCTCACCCTCCAAAATTATTTTATTTGGTACTTGACAAGTTTGCCTAACAAGAAAATTACTGAAATAAAATCCTTCCCAAATTGAAAATATTAAGTTAAGAAACACAAGACAAGTGTCACATAAAAATCGGATCGGCTGTCTTCAACAAATCGCTTATTGAGCCAATAAAAATAAATCAATCACAGAAATGACATCCAATATTTTTATAAGCCGCATTTTCATGGTTTCCCCGCTTTCGTACAAATCGTTAAATTCACAAACTTTGAAAACGACTTGATTCATTGTTAATACAAAGAATGAATGAGCGAGGACAATTCCCCGTTAACAATTCACTGTAGACGAATAACGATGAGGTCGAAGTGTAAACTGCGTCTTAAAGAGACAGAAGTGTAAACTGCGTCTTAAAGAGGTGGAAGTGTAAACTGCGCCTTAAAGAATGACTACCCCAGCTCTCTCGTCATTCCAGTGTCAATATTTGAGATGAACTTTTGCCCAATTACCTTTGCTAGTTAAACCGTCTTAATTTATAAGTATTGATTCGTGTCTGCCGACTTTAATTAGTTTCCAGTTCTGAGACACTCGCCTCATTTATTATCTCTCAGATCTGTTGCTACAGTTCAATTGTACACAGTAATTTTAGACGAAATATATTATTTATGAAATAAGATAAATGATTCTTTGTCTAAAAACTCAAAGATAAACGCTGAATCCAATTCTCTGTTCCTCCTTTGTCTTACCGGTTATAACATTAAGTAAATTTGATTAAGCTCTGTAAAAATACTAGCGGGAAACACGCTGGCTTGAAATCCCCCAATTTGTACGGCACAGCGAGTCGCCGTGCCACCGCATTACCAAATAAAATTTAACAAACAAAACGATTTACGGAAACTTCAAAGTGTTTTATACCAACTCGAGCACGGTCAATTTCGCACCAGCCAAGTCATCAAAAAACTATTAAGGTGCAACTTTTAACACATGTGCAGTTTTCTCTAAACGTGCATTATCAAAAAAAAATACACAAGATTAGCGCACGCTACGGTGCATAAGTTTACTCATTAAACACCAATTTTCCCAAACGTCAGAATAGCAAAATATGAAAAATTTGTTGTTCGCAGTTCGCTAGCTAGAAGGCGAACTTTATGAAGAATACTTTGAATAATGCCACGAGAGCACTTTCTTAAGTTACGCTTCTTATTCAACTAAAAGAGTTTATATTTCAAACACTATTACTGCGCCTGTCAACTTAATTTACCCTGTTGATTCAATTTTCGTCCACGAGTGCCATATTTCAGTAGTCGTGGAGATTTCAATTCATACATATTTGAATAAATAAATATGCATGAAACCAATTTATAGAGGCCGCCTGAGTCGGCCGCCGGCTGAGCGGTACAATATCAGTGCCCTCATTAGATGTATCCCGCTGCTACGGGCTACGGCGTAGCCGACTACGAGTTTTGCTACGGAAGCACCACGTAGACCGCTACGATACAGCTTTGTCGTTTATTGTCTCATATTCGCGGTGCGGCGCGGCGGCCTTATTATGTGGTTTGTTTTGTAATACCCCACTTTTTTCGTTTACACAGTTTTGTTGGAAAATTTATACTGTATTGAACAGGCTCATGAAAGCCCGTTCAAAAGCATAATGAACATTAAATTGAGAATTCAAAATTGTTTGGTAACGGATTATGGCCGCGGGGATTATAAACGTTGAACGCTGAAAACATCGACAAATATGAAATTAAATTAAGTAGATCGCACAATAATCTGTTCGACTAGTTTAAATTTAACGTAGGAGAATCTATTTATGGAAAATTAGGATTCTATGAAATGTTTTGTATCTCATTATTATACGACTATGTAGCGTTGACGTGGACATTGATAAAATTCACCAAAGTCCTAACTAAATATAAATAGGCCCAATACCAATAAAACGCAGATCTAAAAGTGCAATCAGGTGTGCTATAATCGACACTAGATACGCCGTCTTTGCAATACAATGCTACAATCAACTTGGCATCAAACATACAAACAGCTCATCATTCACGCATTGCTTATGACGGGTGGCACGACATTGGTTAAGTCGGTAATTCGTCAAGTACCTACGCAGTTCGTCAAATTTGAAATTGGTCAAAGCTGTAGTTCGACTAATCGTCAATTTGCCAAATTGTGGAATTCGTCAAATACGCAATTGCTGACTTGACCAATGTCGTGCCACCCCTTATGACCTACATTGTCATTTCATGTCGATTCCGTGGTTTGATAACTTTGTTCATCTGCTCTAGGAGTAGTGCAGGCAACGGTGCTGGTACAATCAAAATCACTCTTATTTACAACCGACCGATTTTTTAATGATCCGGGGTTTTTATTTGGAATCAGCGCAACATGTTTTTTTCTTCCATTCTATTCCATTACCCGTCACGCTATCAGAATTCCCTTTTCTTTCATATAACTCTAAACAAAATCCTTCCATTTATTCTTTGACCCTCCTGTCCCACTCCATCCTCTGCTGGACTATAGACTGTGACTGGAGAACTTCTCCAGGCCCAGTTTGTAAATATCAGGAAATTCCACTTCTTAGCTTTACGTACTAGGAATTTATTACCAAAATGTTGAGATGTAATGCCTACTATTTAACGGTGACGCATCACCGTAAGAAGTGGTTCGATGATGGAATACTCGTATGAAATTCATCATCATCATCATCATCATCAACTCAGCCGAAAGACGTCCACTGTTGGACATAGGCCTCCCCCAAGCGTCACCACAGCGACCGGTCCTGTGCGTCTCGCATCCATCGAATTTCCGCGACCCTCGCCAGGTCGTCGGTCCACCTTGTGGCCGCCATTCTAGAACCGTTCGAATGTTTCCTGCCCACTGCCACTTAAGTTTGGCGTATGAAATTAGTGAGATTAAATTAGGCGATTTCAATGCACACTCCCCGAATTATACCGGTAGAAAACCGACAGGCTAACAACTCAGCGTCAATGCCCAAACCCAGCTAGACGCATTACTTTGCGTTTTTCATTACTCCCTGTTCTCAACACGGTGAAGGAAAATATTGTGAGGAAACGTTCTACAACTGAAAATCCGAATATATGTGTTTGCGTGGTCGATTAGGCCCCATTCCCTTTCGTAGATCCTCTCTACCTGAGTCCCAGCTGTGGGAACATTAAAAGGCTAATAATGCTTATTCTTTGTGCTCAAGACTTTAGAGCTTGCACTCAATCAGTCCAGCAGTGTATCATATATGATATGTAAATATATTTTTGAATCGATATAAACCAGTGCTTGACCGCGATCCGACCGTAAGCAGTGATGCAATCGTTGATGTTGAGAAGCGCTAGTTTATTAAGAGCCTATTCACTCTAGCCTGTAGATACACACACACACATATGCGACACACACTGTGCTAGTTTTCTCTTCTTTTTGTATTTATTTTTTAATATGTTTTTATTTCTACATTGTGTATGTCTATGTGTGCCTAATAATTATGTTTCTTTCTTTCTGTTAAATATGTTTTCCCTCGTGCACTATTGTATGCACGAATCATTTGCTGTGAGCATAATGCTCTTCAGAACATAATGCTGTATTCCGCTTGTCATAATCTTTCACTTTGTCGCTGCAAACAACTTTAATGACGTCTCTTTTGTGATGTTTGCTTTGTTATTATGAAACGTTAGATGGGAATATTCGTTGTTTAGCTTATTATGAAGAATGACATGTTATGAATTTTATTAAAGTTAAATCACAGTTGTTTGTGAGAAGCATAAATATATTTTCTTTATTCTGGTATTCTTATATGTTACAAACTGGTTTAGTACACGTACAAGGCAGGTAACTTCTACAATTTTGTGTATCCTAGCTAAGCATATTATCCAATACTCAAATAACCATGAAAAAATATGACAGACAATAAGAGAATTGATATTTCTTAAAGAATTAGAAAATTACTGTAAAATTCATCTGAAGGAACACGGTTTAGTTTTAATTAGTAACGGTCTGTCACTCCTTCTCGCTTTACCTAAAGCGGTAAAAGTTATTGGACTTTTTCCACCCCAAAAGAAAAACCATTATTCCTTATACCATACCACCATTAAATTCTACTTTATAAATCAAAAGTTATTTGTTCATCTATGGACACTATATTTCTTACTATAATAAAACTGAAGATTTTATCCGTTTGAATACATTAGTGATGGCATGACGGGTGAGAAGACGGATTAGAAAAAAAAAGTTCCCTGTCGTCGACCCCAGGACTGCAGGGCAAGGGCAGGATTATGATAAAGTTTGAAAGCGTTAATCTCAGGAACTACTGATTTAAATTGACAAATTCTTTTTGTATTGGATAACGCACTTTCCGAAGAAAGTTTAAGGCTGTATATAACACACAACGACACATTACAGCGGAACAGTCACTACCCAAAGACACAGGTGAAACCGCGGGTAACAAATAGATGAACAATGATACCTGAAGCACCTAATTTCTATATATACAGACAACTTAGTTATACCACAATCTATTTGAACACTCACAATATAACTTAGATTCCTTTGTCACACGCTTACCGGTTCCTATTGAACTTAAGTATAAGCGTTAAGTAGTCGGGAATTAAATCAGGTGCTTGTTAAGTAACTTGTTAGCGGGAGTTATCAAGTTATAACTTATAACTAATACCTGTTTGTAAGTTGTAGGTAAGCAACCTGTTACAGTGCGCATAAGAAGTTGTTTTTTTTTCTTGATGCAGTTCGAAAAGATAAGTTTGATTTGCGTAGGAAAAGTTCTGTGATTTATGTAGTAATGGATTTTTGCATAAAGAAATGAGATGAGGCGTATTAAATCGTAACACATGAATTGAAGGTAGCATTTGATGTTTTGTAATTTAGGTGGAGCGAGGTGGTGTGTGAGATTTTTACTGATACAATTGTATTCCTTCAGTTGTCCTTTGTGATTTAGGGTCGCGGTAATTCTTTTGAACAATTGCATGATCTTAGGGTTTTATAAACTTATAGTAGTTCACAAACAATCTGTTTATTGTGTCTCTGCTAACAAAACCATGCATATCTTCTTTTAATTTTGAAATCATTCTTGATATTCCTTATAATTATTTGTCCCGACAAAAATTCCTTCTTTTGATTTCCTTCATTCTTCTTTGGAAATAAAGCTTACATTTGAAGATAACTTTCTCTATTTCTATCCATTAAACCAAAATATGTAGTAGCTGCTAAGGCCACGAGGAATTCCTGAAGGGGAAACAGCGGTCCTAGGACGCAAAGAGCAACTGAAGAGCAACTGAAAGACAATGTTGGGTTTTAGTCAGTAAAAGTCTGACACGCTGGTCACTCAAACCGAAGTTAGTGGATCCCCAGTCCAGTCAAATATAATTAAGACTCTAAACAATCAATATTTAAAGTCATTATTTTTCCCCTACAACACAGAATTTTAGTATTTTCACTACATGTATGTAATTGATATCTCCCTTATAACAAAAGTGGTTTCAAATAGTGATATTATCTCTACACTCTGACCCGCCACCTGCGAGCACCTTTATAACTTGCATGCAAACTATATTTTTCAATGCTAACATATTGAACAAGACAGTTAAGAAAATATATTGTGCGAAGTCATGGAGGAACCACACCCTAACAATGTATTTTAAAAGCAAAGGAGTTTTGCAAACCTATGTTCTTGTTTGATAAAGACTTTGTGTGGTTTAGGTGTCTTCAAGGCAAGGGCATCAATATATGTTTTTGTTCTATTCTATTTCGTTTTTATTCGCGATATTTTAAATATTTAAACAATGATATTTTGTATGAAAATGGCAACGGGTTCTTAATTCTTTATTGTACACAATTTTTTTTATAAAATACTAGCTGTCCCCTGCGGTTTCACCCGCATTTTTCGTTACTGCTCCGCTCCCGTGGGTCGTAGCGTGATGGTATATAGCCTATAGCATTCCTCGATAAATTTGCTATCTAACACTGAAAGAATTTTTCAAATCAGACCAGTAGTTCCAAAGATTACCCCTACATACAAACTTACAAACATACAAACTTACAAATTTTACCTCTTTATAATATTAGTATAGACAATAATATAAACAAAAAAAATATCATTATTCAAGGTTGCTTTTATTTAATAAGTAATAAATAATAATTTAATAAGTTTGTGCTCTTCACCATCAACAATTGTATCACTGTTTACAATCATGTATGGTTGCATTTAAAAGAAATATTATTTGTTTACCGAGAATGATGCTTTTCATCTAGGAAAACCTACAACTTCCAAGTAGAGCCACAAAATACATCTTTATTTAAATAAATATTTGCGGCTCCACTTTTATAAACTTTGATTTATATTTATTACTTATACCGGCAACGGAGAGGAGAGGGTATCGTCAATACCCAGATGTTTGTAATAAAGTAAATGGCAACTTAAAGAGAGCTTTTATCCTCTCTTCATGAATTTGAGAATCAATAACTATCTACGAGTAACTAACTGTAATATCGTATTAACTTTTGCATTTCGTTCCCTTATGTATGTGAGCAGTAGTGGCCCAGTAGTAACAGCCCCGACTTACAAGTTGTAGGTCGCGGATTCAAACCCAAATAGGCGCATTTCTTTGTGTAATAAATTTTGTCACCACTGCTCTCAAAACGGTGAAGGAAATCATCATGAAGAAACCGGCATGTCCTAGAACCAAAAATTCGAAGACAGGTGACATCCACCAATCCGCACTGGATACGGCCCATTCCCTCTCCTACAGAGGAGGCCTGAGTCCCAGCAGTGGGAACATTATAAGGCTGACGCTACGCTATATATCTGAGGCATAAGTCTGCCTATGTACCGCTATTGTTTAAATAAAGTTAATATAAAATTAAACGAACTAACAAAAGTTTACCTAATTAAGTGGGCCAAACCTTGTACTAGTCTAGGCCTTCGGCGATAGATAAGCTAGGGTTTAACAAAATCCTAACTTGTAAGTAAGCGATGAAATATGAGAGTTAGAAGTTCCTTAACTTCCAGTTCACAGTGTTCAGACCAGTCAATTCTAGGAGTATCGGAAACTTGACGCTGCGGTTGCTGGAAACTGTTTTATTAGAAGATTTACTAACAGGACTTTTACGTACCTATATCTTGTTAGGGGATCAAATAAGAGATGTATTCTAGGATTTGTGTCGTGTCTGCGAGGAGTAAATCTTATGGTTTATGTTTGTTTTTGGGTCTGAATTTCGAAATGGTTGGTTTTTTTGGTTCTTTAGTAGCCTCTGTTTTCTTTTTTGGAATGCAGGAAATCATTTTATGCCTTATCCCGCTCGCTCTGGGCTCCATTTGCACAATTTTAGTTTCTGTCAAGTCTTATTTGCCTGCTTCATTGTTCTTAGTTTCGTCAACTTAGTAGTATCGTTAATATCTACGAGCTTAGGCATCGTAAGAACTTGCGAATTGATTCGAATCGTACTTTTTAAGCTATAATTGGGCCCACGTGGGCCACTCACACCGATCTGGGCGCGTCGGTTTTAATACAATTTATATCCCGTTTTATTGTCACCTGCACTAATGCGTTGCCGCAAGAAATCCTGTCGAATCACATTTTTGTATTGTGGAGCCCTAGAACGAAGTTTTTTTTCTTACCTTTAGATTTACTGACCAGGGATTACACCATATAATGATATGAATGAGTAAAATAACATGACTGCGCAACGAACATCCTTTTATAAATCAACGCTTTACGAAACTTTTACACCAGCTGTAACTCTCGGCTTTTACTAGTTTAACCTTTCAGCACCTAATTATGAAATTGGGCACTAAAAATTCTACAACGTTTCATAAAAAGTTTAATTTATTCAACTTTGCTTCTGTTAGAATATTTCATAAAGCAAATTTAATTACAAAAGTCACATAATAGCGAAGACAGATATTGCGAAAGAGATTTAGAAGTAACCAGTAATGCACCTTTAGAAAAAAAGCTTTATATAAAGTTGTATAATGGCAGAATATTATAAAAACGATCTCCCATTTCAATGTAAATGATGTAGCTACATCAGATTTTCGTCTAACAAGAAGAGACAGGGATGAAAAAAAAACGGTAGAATATTAGAGTTGTGCTAAATAACCGGGTATTATCTAAGGGAACAATATAAACGTCTCGGGCAACGCAATAAGCGTTCACTGGTTAATGGTGGCCCGTCCGTCATCCGCCGCGCCTCGCCTTACTCGATATCGATATTTATATTTATCGACCAACTGAAATACTGTTCGCGTTCGTTTTGTCGGCTGTTTGAAGTTGAAGCTTGGAGAAGGTAATAAAATGTAACGATGCTTTGAAACGGTGAACAGGATGCGTCGAGTTTGAGTTAATTCCGGTTTTCTGTTGAGGTATAGGAATAACTTGTGTACAATTAAATGTATAACTTACTAGAGGAGAGCGCTGCTGTCTGAGATATGAGATGTTCGTTGAATTGTATTTTATTATTAATATGTATCTGAAAGTGCTTGTATTCTATAACTTAAAATATTGGTTGCATAAATAAATAATAATTATTATAGGAATAACTGCCTGTATGCATGTCTTGACATTTGGTATTTACCCTTATTGCTCGATGATTTTAATTAGACATAATGGTATGACTGTACTGTTTAGTTTATTATTTCTGTTATTGTTTCCATTTAAAGTTTTGATGCACGTTGCCTATTTCATTAAGTGTATGCTAAGCTCGTAAAGCCGCGGAGCCGGAAGTATCCCGGGCTCTTAAGATGGTTACCCATCCACAGATCGACCTCGGCCAGCGTTTCTTAAATACGGCTGTTATTACTTTAGCCATGACCTCAGCTCTTCACTTTTCTTTTCTAGTAATGTAGACGAAGATTTCTTTAAAAATCTTCAGTGTGACGTACAAAAACGTCCCGTTTCCCCCAGCTGTTTCTCGTCTCTACAATAAGCTGAAATTATAGTTTTATTTCCCAGGTAACCATAGAAATTAATCCTATTTCTAATAAAAACTCGCGCAATTCTTCTAAGACTTTACGTTGTGTCTAGACTTATGAGATATTTCTTCATAACTTTACTAACATAGTGGCATACTTAGTATCGGGCATCTTTATTATTTTTAAATTTTCTTTATTAGATTTTGTTATTTTTAATAAGTAACCTAAGACTGGAAATTTAATGTAGTCTTTTAGAATAGATTTAACCCTATTGTACACCAAATAGTAACATGGTTTTGATAAACTTTTATGGGTACAACGGCGGTCAGCAAACTTTGGATGGACTACAAGATCATAAACTAAAAAAACTCCCCATACAACCATTTTCGGTCGCAAAAATTCTCAAGTAGTCACAAATTAGCAAGACAACGTAACAGTGTCGTAACTAAGTAACTTGGCGGATTTTGGTTACAGCGTGTAGGAACGATATCGACACTTTGTACTGAAAAATGTTACAGTAAATAAGTGTTGTATCTGTGTCGACAAGTTACGACAATTTTTTTGTTTATTATAATTAATTCATTTACGACACATTGTGTTTACTTTGAATTCCTGTGTAAATATTAAAATTAAATTGTCGACACATTGCCGAAACTAAATTACTTAAATTATCTTTTGGAGTTACACAAGTGTAGTAACGGTTACGAAAATGTAGTGTTGAATTTGACCAAACAGAAAACAGGGGTTCTCAAAGTGTGTGTA
This sequence comes from Mythimna separata, assembly GCA_030763345.1. NCBI lineage: Eukaryota > Metazoa > Arthropoda > Insecta > Lepidoptera > Noctuidae > Mythimna > Mythimna separata. Next base: position 18,172,937 of record CM061171.1, on the reverse strand, counting down.
TAATTATTGATCTTTTATTTTATAACTTTGAGTCGTAAGCAACTAAAGCGTTTTCGTCTATCTTCGAGCTTTTACAGAAAAGTAAAGATGAGGACAAGTTCAGAAATTAGACAACAAGGTAAGAATTTTTCATTCGATAAAATAATATAATTCAAAGCGTTATTTAAAAAACACTAATAACCTAGCAGGACTATTTTAGGACTTTTGAAAATTCAACAAAAAATCTGCTGATCGCACATTTTGTCGCGTTTTAGCTGATCTTTTTTTTAATTTTCGAAAGTAGTAGAACAACTCTATTGTTGTGTCAAAAGGTCTTATGATGTCAGCAATATGATTCAACAAGGTTATTTGTGATTTTCGAATATAACTCGTATAAAAAAAAATCTGAAAAATATATTAATTAATTAATTAAATTTCTCGTAAACTCATGACATCCCGTTTACTCTTGCAGGCAATAAATTCTCTTACACTGCCGTCCGCCTTAAGTAATGTAAGTCAAGTAACAAATTCAGAAAATGCGCTTCCACTGCCTTCCACCTCAACAAATCTGACGCAGTTACCTACAAATTTATTCATTTGATATTTAATATTATTGAAATGGAATATGCAATAAAGGTTCAAGGGGAAATAAAAATCACAGGAAAAAGTAATAACAAAAAGTTTAATTTCTTTGAGAAACCATTTAAGTCTTCACATATAAATATTTATGCAACTGCAATTAATTATGAAATCTTAGAATCAAAAACCTACACGTTAAAATGTATAAAATGAAAACTATTTTCGTCAATTTACCACGATAACATAATCTTTATCCTAATTTTGTCAACATTATGAAAACAAATGTAAACATCTACCTACTCAATAATTATAATATTAAATTTTGTTCTTTTTATATATATTTTATGTTTTTTCTTTCAGTTCCATAATTCCTTAATTAAATTTAGGCTTCTTGCTAAACCTATGGTGAAAAATTTCCATCGTGGCGGCACCGCAGTTACTTCCTCACTAGTTCCATTTTTTGATAAAACTAACTTGTACGGCATGTTGAGAACCACTGCAAACATACAATAATAAAACTCCATTTTGTTAAAACAGTCACACTGTAACGAAACTTAACACAATGTCAACACAGTTCCGAAACATTGTGTTGGGTTTCATCTCTCAAGTAAATACAAAATTATCCACATCATTTTACACAATTTATATTATTATTATAGTATTCTACAATATGTTTTGGTTAAATTTATGTAAGCCGTATCAATAAAATCTTCTGCGTTGCTCGGAAATACAATACTTTGTAATTTTTTAATTGAAAACAATCACATTAACAGAAAATATTTTAAGTATTTTATTAAATCAGAAGGGCGCATCGGTTAATTTATTACAGTCACATCAAACTACACGATACATTTAATTTCGCAGAGGATTTTCGATCGAGCATGATGCAATAATCACAGAAATACGAAAATAAATACTTACATTTTGTTTCTAATGGCGGCGAAGATTAATGTCTATGACATCCACAAAAAAGAACGAATTACAATAAAAATTCTAAGTGTAGAATGAACGCAACGAAGAAATGAATGATTGAATGTGTGATACAAAGTGAGCGCGTAAAAGTCGCGACGTGTCGACACGGCGAAGTCACAATGCGACTGAAAGTTACTGTTATTCTGTTACGATTATTCCCCACTTTTCGAAACGGTGTCGAATCACAAGTCGACACGGCGACGTTATGTTACGGAACAATGTTTCAAATAAATTCCGTTACGACACAAATAATGTCGACATAAAGTCGTAACTGCTACTTCATATGGCTGTATGGGTCGCCAAGTACGAGTTGGACTCGCGCAAGAAGGGTTCCGCACCGTCCATAGTTAAAACAGCAATAATTCAGGTACAACAAACGTGATTTTTTTGCTGCACTAAAAGAGGATTTTCCAAAATTTACCCCCTCTGTATATGAAGAGGAGGTCCAAAGTTTGTTCGGAGAAACCTACTTTCACATAGGCGAAGTCGTTGGCAGAAACTAGTATTAATGTACAGTTTAGTCATGATTATGCAAATGAGTGATCACACGTGAGCATAGGTATCATAAAAGTAATGACACGTTCACTAAATAAATGTCCGTATTGCCATCATTACGTGTTTGTTACTCAAATATTATAGTTTGCGTTCCCTTTGCCAATCAATTCGATTGGTTAATCAAAGAGCACAGGGTAAATAATGTATTTGCACATGCGGCTTTTTAATACACGGTTTCCATATATCAAACGTGCGTCCAGTTTTTGCTTCGTGCAAAATAAATACTACCTGAATTCGATACCCACTATGATATGTGCTTGTTATTTTCCATTTTATTTCTGTCGACGAATGCTTTTCATTTGTTTTCAAATAGTTATTTTTATTACGAAGAGCATCTCAATTACATTACAGGTTTTTTTTCCGAAAAAAACCGTATTGTTTTTTTAGACGTACATTGTACAATAACGAAATCGGAATATTTATTCATTCTGCATGAAATAAAACTACGTTGTATTTAGAAGATTTTTCCAATTGTCGTTTATTTTTTTAACAAAACAACAAGCGGTACAGTGCATCGGTTTTATTTTGTTGTTCTTACATTCAGACTGAGTTTACAAAACGTGGTGTATTTTCATACAGTGGTATTTTTTAATGACTATCGTACACTGTTTTGAATAGATAGGAACAGGTTAAGCTTCTTTTTCGGACTTCGAGCGGTGAGTAGCTCGTCGTTTGGCTGTCCAATTATAGTCAGGGTTTAACCCGAGTCGTCGACGGTGCGTAGTAATCCACGTGCACCTCAAAAAGATGTCAGCAATACTGTAGGTGCCGTGTAGGGTCGAAACTGGGGTCGCTTGGAGTTTCACACCATCGACGACTTGGACGGGCAGCAAGCTACCCTTTGCTTTTCGTCCATCGTCTCGCCTTACGACTCCCGACACCCGGTAGATGGCACTAGGCTGATCCGTCAACTAGGTACCCTACGACAAATCAGTAGTTAACTTAAAATTCAATTCGGGAAATCTTCAAAAGAGTTTTCCCATTCTAGGTACTACATTACATTTATCCTCGTATTAAGTTTAAACCAGTTTCCTATAGTAATTCTGATCATGAGTTTCCTATATATTTATGTTTATCAATCAATCAATCGCAAGTATTTTGGTAGTGTGGTGATGATATGAGCTCAAATTCACAGAATCGCGAATTAAATGGTCCACGTCATCTCATGTCTGTGGTTTTCCATGAAATTAGACACAGAAGGTATTGACAGACTAATTTATACGCTTACAATTGTAATATACTCCATTTGCGGCTGACATGTTGAATGTCAAAGGAAGGCTACGGGCGACGGTCCGACCTGATATTATGTAATTTCCGTGCAGCTACCGTCTTAATTACTAACTATCTAATCTTATGATTAGTTGGCTGGATTTGACCGGATTGTTGGCTTAGAAGGGTGAGCAGAGATGTGGGTAGTGTATGAGGAATTTCGTTTGTAAGGAATGTGTCAACTTAATTTTATTTTAATTACGTTTGTGATTAACTAGCTTTTGCCAGTGGGTTTGTCTGCGTGTATGTAGAAAATTATCAAACACACTCACCACACCCACACTCATCCACGCCCTCACTCGCTCCCGGGATCAAACGTTTTGTTAATGCTCCAGGAGATGGACTACCCACGTGCCTTATCTAACTGCTTATTTGGCACCTGTGATAGGATATACTTTGTAGGTAAAATTATAATTAAACAAAAAAAAGTTCGGAATATAAATAAATAGATTCTGCCAGCGGTAACGACTTCGACCGTATGAAAATTGGAATAATATAGCCTAAGACTAGTGAAAGAATGTTTAATATCGGTCTGGCGATTTTTGAGTTTTTTCATTACAAACAAAATACAAATATTTCCTCTTTATAATATTAGTTTATCTAAGTATAAATTAAAATTTCAGTAACACGAAATTGTGCAACTAAAAGTTTCGGCTAACGTGTATAGCAGCGAGTTAACATTATCGCCAAGGGGTTTATATCACGCATTGTACAACTTTCGCGTCACAACACTGGTAATAAAGCATTTTTATGCGAGAGCGACTCACAAAAAATCGAAAATTTTAATTGGCAGCGACAGTAATATAGTAGAACACATTCATTTGTTTTGTCCCAATTCCGAACACTCGAGTCGCCACTTTCAACCCTCGAAAAAGGCGCGTACGAAACCTGCGTGAAGCATTACTGACACGCGAAACTCCAATTACTGGGATCGTAGTGTTAAAAATTAATTTATATATTACCTACCTCGCCCTTTTAACTAACGAAAACACCCCTAAAACGTTATCTATTGCGCGTTTTTCCCAACATGTTACCCAACTATTAGAATCAAAACTGAAATGGATTACCGTCATTTATAAAGTGACGAACGCGGTTTGGATGGTTTTGATTTACGTTGTATCTAATACGAGTATCGTGTCACGTCAGTTGTATGTTAGTTTAGCATTTTCACTGTTGGCCGTCGGACGGAAATAATTAGGCTTCCATCAAAGGATTGAGAGAACAAAACTAGATTTGTATGAATTCAATACTAATTTCAGTGTTAATTTCTATTGAAATTGGTTCGCAAGTCGCGGTGGTTGTGAATAGAAATGGACGTGACATAGGATTATTGAAACTCAACTTATACGTTAGTAAATATGTGCATTACATAATTTAAATATGCGTTTACGAATGTTTGTCATAGGCATTTGAGTGACTTTAAGCCTTCTGTTGAGGCCCATTGTAAATAACTACGTTTCGGAGCCATATGTCATCACTAGCAACACGCACTGCTCATAGACTTTCGTCTTAACAACAAATATTACCATTTAGAAACAAAACAGATCGTTACATACTATAAAAACTCAGCAGGGACCAGTTCCTCTTCACTTAGCTGAAGAAAACTATGCTTATTTATATTTAAACCTCATTCCATTCAAGAGCTCTAAGTCTAAACAAAACTTGAAATAGAAAGCAAAAATCTTCTTCGTTACACCGCTTTCTTGACCGTTATCCTACAAAACTGTACTCCAGCGACCTCAGAATGTTTCAGATATAATAATATCGCTACATTCTCTCGTTAAGTGTTGTTACCTTGGCAAAAACTTTGGCGGCGAAGTCATTCAAAAAGAGCGATCGCCATCAATTGTCACCTTTAGCCAATAAGAGGGAACGACACAAAGTTGCCGATTGCTGGAGGCCTTTATTAGAAAACTTTTCCCCACGTTATACACGGCATGGAAAAATAAAGCTGCGGTACGTGTTACAAATAAGACATAACGGCTGGACTAACGGAGGATTAAAGTTAACGATAGGTCAGTATGAACGAGTAAGCTTAGTGGTGTTCGATTGGAATAAACTGGAGTTTGTACGGCCGGTAGTTAGGCAGGAATTGACTGGCCGACTGTTCGAGTTTGATTGTTTATTATGGTACTGGGTTTTGCCCTTTGTTTGAGAGAAAAGTGAGATTTGGGATCCGTGAAAATTTTTCGCGTTTTTTTCAGAAGTTGGACTTGTAGAAGACTAAAATTCAATATCTTTGCATCACGGTATTAGAGTACTCCGGTCGATTAAATATATAAATATTACAGCCCGAAACCAACTATCAGACAGTTGCCTGGACTAGACAATACACCCGTCTGCTCATTACGATCCATTCCTACTCCTATAAAGGAAACCTCCCAGCCCTACCTAAATATATGATCTGCCATTGAATATTATCATCATCTGCCTAGCCTTTTCCCAACTATATTGGGGTCGGCTTCCAGTCAAGCCGGATTCAGCTGAATACCAGTATTTTACGAGGAGCGGCTGCCTGCCAGACCTCCACAACCCATTAACTGGGGTGACACGGTACTTCATGGCAAGACTGGAATCAGATTTACTGGCTTCTGATTATCCGTAACGACTGCCAAAGACCTTCAAATGACAGCCGGGACCAACGGCTTAACGTGCTTTCCGAGGCACGGAGGAAACTCGTTATGTTAAGATGGTCACCCATCCACAGACCAACCTAGGCAAGCGTTGCTTAACCTTGAAGATCGACCCGTGCGGCTGTTATTATCTAGCCACGAGCTCCTCCAAAATTATCTCTTTAATAAATTTGTAAAATAAATTATTACAATTTTCACATTTAAGAGCGGAAAATTTTCTCTATATATAAATATAAATACGTATTTTTGTGTATGCGTTTGTGTGTGTATTAATAATGGATTGCTTGCATATTATAAATCACAGCCATTGAATATTATAACCAATGTCAAATATCAGTGAAACTATAAAAGACGTTACCGATCAAAAGCACGGTGCCAGTGCGGTTCGGAAGCAGCTCGGCGGCAAGACATCCGGCAATTCTAACTAGGGCCGGCGCGGACGGCGCATTTCCGGCACCCGGAATGACTTATTCCCTCGTGTTTTAACTACAAAGATTGCCAGCGATAAAATGGTTTGTTCCTTTTATTGGTTAAACGATATTATTAAGTTGCAAATAAAAGCATTTTAACTAATAAAGAACTTTAAAAAACATACTTAAAGAGGTATAGTTTGTGAGTTTGTTTGTAGAAAGTTATCTCTGGAATTACTGAACCGGTTTTAAAGTTACATTATACATCAGTAATAGGTATAGGCTTTATATGATTGTGATTAGTAATTTGTACGCGGGAGATGTTTGACGCCCAGCAAAGTGGGAACAGCTCAGCTAGTTGTAAAGTAAAATTGATTATGTGTATGTCTATCTGTGAAACTGGTTACTTTTATGTAAGGAAAATGTACTTATATCGGTCATATTTGGCCGGTTTCGCGGCCTGAAGGTAGTGGTTATTAAAATACTCGTAATAAGTGGTTTGATTTTCTGCACTGGTTCCATCGTGATATTTTTTTTATGGTAGGCTCTTACTGACTAAACCCCTACCCCGTTCCTTCGTTGCTTTCGAACTGGGGGACACGGTGGACACCTTTCGGATTTCCCATGTTCCCCAGAGGCTTCGGCCCTGCCGGGCCCCTACAGCCTGCCAGGCTCCTACAGGGTAGCATCGTGATGAATATTCCATCCATGCGCACAAAACGTTTGGAGGATTCATAGTGCTACAGCTAAGGAGTGTAATTATCTGCCGGAGTTGATGTTTCCTGAAAGCTTTAACTTATCAGGAATCACAGCCTTTAAGTCAAGATTGAATAGATTACTTGTAGGCAAGCATGCTTCATCGTTCAAGCACGAGCCTATCAATACTAATAAAAATATTCCTTAAAGGTATATGAACGTACCGTGAAACTTAATTCAAGAAGTTCTTAAATGAAGCTGTTGATTAACTATCTCCTTAAAACAAAGCATTGCGCCAACATCTTTCAGCAAACAATCTTACAAGAAATGCCTGTCACGCTTCATTCCCACTTTCTCACCGTTCCGGACCGTTCCGGACCGTCCGGGAAGTCTTCCGGCAATTGTGACTAAAACCGGCACGGACGCGGGACGCTTGCCAGGTCGAGACGACTTAATCCCTCACTGATTAACTACACTGGCGAAAGTCGACTATAAAATTTTAAGCAAGTATTCCTTATTCAGAAAGAAAGAAAAAATATTTATTTGGCGTTTTCAGCAGAATCACACAATGTAAATAAAATAAAAAGTGACAGTCTATAAAAAAAAAACAATTTGTGTGTGCCTCGCGGCTGCGCCAAAAGGTTCTTTTCAGCAATGTTGCCAGACAGAAAAATACAGCCTGACACTGGTCTTTCAAAGAACCTTTAGTGATGGAATAAATGGTTTCAAAAATTGGGAAAATATACATATGTACATATATTTTTATGTAAATAAATACGTTTGATAAAATAAATGAGAGAGAAGGTATTAAAGCTGAGATAAAAAATATAGGCAAACAAACTATTATAGTTAAATTAATTATCATTCAGTATTTGTTAACTTTGGTACATGATAAAAGTTGGACTGTTCGTTTTATATAACTTAACTACTTAACTTAAACACACAGAAATAAATATATTTTAAACAAAAATCAAACGTAAAACCTACCGAAAAGATAATAACAAAAAGGTTAATATATTATTTCTATGGAATACGTAAATGCTTTTGTTAATATAACCTACATAGAATTAACATTGAGAATCCGATTGTGATCAAAAATTCACGAAAATAAAACGATGGAAATTTTCCATCCATTGTTTACTAAAGAAAGAAAAAAAAAATATTCAGAAGCATATTTTAATATTTGAAATCCCTAACAATGAAGAGGGTAGTCTCACATGTGCGAGTGTTGCCATACCTAGGGTGGCAAACATTTTTAAGAAGAAATAGAGTACATCTGAACGTAGAAGGATTAAAGTTTGAGTACATGGTTAGAAGAAGAGTAAGTACTTTGTTTTTTTTTTTTGTAAAGCAGACATTTCGATGTTTTAAAATAATTTTGTGTATTATTTTCAATAAAGCTATAGTTTTCAAAGAAGTACCGAAGGACAAATTAGTCGAGTTCAATACTCCATATTACAGTACAATTGGCAACCCTAACCATACCTTCTTTTCCTTCCTTTGCTAACTACACAAATCCGCTGAGTTTTAAATTTTTAATGCAATAACTTCCTTAAAATTTTTGCTCAGTAAGAAAATTACGTTGACATATCCATACTACGGTTTGCTAAAATCAAGTGTTTGCTGAAAGAATTCTTGTTTTTTTAATTTAATTTCTTCGGACAAGTTGGATCCTGTCGGTGTAGTTGACGTTATTTTGAATCGCGAAAATCGTTAAAAAACATGGGAGTTAACTAAATTGAGCCCACGTGTGCCACGTACGCCGATCTGGGCGCGTCGGCCTCCATACATTTTATATGGCAACTAGACTTGTAGAGCTACATTAGACCCACGCCACGCGACGCGGTTCTATGTATAAATCAAGCGTCGCCCACGTGTGCGTGTCAGTCTAATGTAGTTGCCGCTTTAAAAGCCTGTTAAACTACTCGATACGTCAATTCGATACGTCGTCTCGTTACGTCGACTCGATACGTCGAGCCCCATCGAAGACCGTCTTAACCTTATTTCACTACGCGACGTAGACTAAGACCGTTCGTAAAAACGAGTGGTGTAATAGGCCTTTTAGTCTTGTTTCCACCCACTTTAGTCACCGTTGTTTCGTTATCAGCGTATTTTTGTGTGACGTCTATTTTTAAGCGCTTCAAAAAAAGAACGAGTTTCTAAATTCGATTGAATATTTATTTTTTCTTGGAAAGATATTTATGTATGCTATTTTTGTTTTATTTAAGTCTTCGCCGATGGTTTAAAGTCGTGGGCAACATGTTGATTCGCAAACGAAACGCAGGTTGCTAAGGTTTCATTCGGGAGTGGGTAGTTATATAATTGACTTCCAAGCAGTGAGGGAGTTAATAAAGAAACCTGAGTGAAGTGAGGAATTCAAACTACCCTAGACCGAGATAGCTTTATCTCCGCGTTGGATACTCTACTTTTTTCTCCTTTTTTGAGATAATTAAAAGACAATATACTGAAACAAATGACTTACGTAGCTTTAGTTTTCTATAAAGCTTTTTGTGCCTTTTTAATAGAAATCATAGTAACCACATTTTATTATATTTTTTTGGTTAGTGGCCAGTCTGATTTTTAAATAAATTCGTTTGTTTTACATAATATATTTTTTTTTGACGTTCCTTATTCATATCCCTATTATTCCCTACATAACGCCTGTAACACTATATTAAATCCGTAGGACGAACATGACTTGTTTTAAATGATGGTTACCTGACATAATTATATCAAGCAGCTGAATTAAAAAAAAATAGTTTTGCTCTAAGTGGAAAAAAGTTCCATTATTTTGCTCACTTACGAGTATGTATCGAAGTAAATTTAAATTTTTCTTTGAAGCATATTCAAGGGGCATTATCTTGCATTTTATTGGACATTAAATAAATAAATAGATACAACCTTTGACAGTGTCCATTTAGCAATAAGTATCAATGAAAATGAATTTAAATGACATAAGCATTTTGTTTGAATAAATAAGTAGGTACCCACGTCTTTGTGTCTTAAAACAAAGACTGAACTTCGACTTAAAACGCCATTGTGTTACTCTCACATGCCGAAATAGGTACATCACACTTAAACTTAATACATATACCTAGTGGTAACTGCCCCGGCTTGCAAGTTGTAGGTCGCGGGTTCAAACACCAAGCGCACACCTTTTGTATAATTTATTTCATCAATGCTCTTAAAACGGTGAAGGAAAACATTGTGAGGAAACCGGCATGTCCTAGAACCAAAAATTCGAAGACATGTGATGCCGTATTCTGAAGGAATGCGAGTGGATTTTAGTGAGTCAAAGTCTGCTCTTACTGACTAAAACATACTTATGTTCCTTCAGTTGCCCTTTGTGTTTCAGGGCTAGGCCAGCCTGGTAGACAACGACTACTTGGTACTATCGGTACTTGTCTACTTCAGGTTTGCTTATATTTCTTTGAAATCATACAGTTTAATAATAACTAAAATAGAAAACTTTGCACAGATGCTGCAATCCGTATTAATCGCAATATAATTACTAGTATTATGAACATATGGGCTCAAAGAAATCTCAGAAAATATTCCCGTAATGACGTTGCTCAGTTACAAAGGGCGCAGACTGATACATCGTTATATTAAGCAAAGAAATTAGTTTTCAAATAAATTGTACTTGGAGATGTAAATTAAGACTGTTATATATAGAAATATTTAAATTAAACGACTTGAATTTCAGCTGTTACGGTGACATATTGACTGAAACAAGTTGAGTTAAAAAATGCTAAAGTCGTAATTCTAGATCTTTATTCTAGATATTTCGGCAGCTTATACTCGTATATTTAAAAAACACACCTATGTTAATAATATTTACGGAAAACAAAACAAAGAAGGAACATAGGTGTGGTTTTAGTCAGTAAAAGTCTGATACAATTCGCACTAGAGCGTCATTGCATGAATTCACAACTTAAAAATATGCATTAAATATTTTTTTAATCTATATTTTTTTAACATACCCAAATAATAAATTCTCAGAAAGTTTAATTTGTATATTTTCAGTTCACGTTGAATATTGCGAATTTTTCAAATTACAGTGTACGCTAGATTAAATTCCACATAAAAAATATACGTAGGTATTACAGTTGTGCAAAAAGTAGCTTTTGCGATTCCGAACAGAAATTAATAATAATATGGTAAAATATAAGCGGCTTTAAATCAGAAACTTTACTTTAAATAGACCATTTACAGGTACATAAAAATCTGACCAAGTGTGAGTCGTACTCGTATAGAAATATATCATGTGTGAAAAATTTCACCTGTCTTGCTGTTCATGTGTTTCGGTCTGCTGACAGACAGACGGATAGTGGTGTCGTAGTAATAGGGTGTTGTTGTTGCCCTTTTGGTACATAAACGTAAAAATAAATTAAAAACTAAAGTGCATACATACTTATCCTATGTCCGGCCTTATCGCGTTCCAAAATATCTTCCAGGCAACCCAGAATGGACAGTTAAAAATAATTTAAAACAAAAATTCATACATACAATGTGCGAGCTTATCGCATTCGGCGATCTCTCAGGCAACCCAGAATGGACAATAATCACCTGGGCATTATTTAATTTATTCATTTATTGGATTTGTCCTATTTCAAGTACAGTTATATAGGAAGCGAAGAAACTCACAGTCCCAATCGACTGCTCGCATAAGCCTTCCTCATAGACAATCGTGGGGAATATATTTGCGGTCACGAAGCCCTGTGCGGTTTCTGCGGCCAGGACCCACCTAATCTTCCTTGTTGGTCGATTTCTGTAGTTATTGAGAGGATTGACCGAGTTGAATGCAAACAGACAGAACATACACAAACATACGTACGTACATAACTTTCCGGTCCCTTGTAGGTACTATCATTCTTTGGAACTCGCATCCAGACTGAGATGTGTATGCAGACGAATGGAAGATGATCATGTCAGTGTTTGATCATTCGTTATGTCTGACAACCATAGCACACAGGTGTGGTTTTAAGCACAAGCATAATTGTTTTAAAGCCTTTTATTTTTTCCGCTGTTGAGACTCAGCCTCCTCTCTAAGACAGAGAATGGGCTGTAATTTACAACGCAGGCCCAGTGCAATTTAGTGGATGTCACGTATCTTCGAATTTTTATCATTCTAACTTCGCGCTTGATTCCGTTATTATTATAAGTCTGTCGTGTCCCACAGCAAGGCACAATTATTCGAAAGAGTTTTTGCGGCTCTGGAACGCAAAGTGCCACTGAATGAACACAGGAGGGCTATATTCGGTCAAACTCCGACACACCCAACACACTAGAAATTATTTGAAGATATTATTTTGAAGATGTTCCTCAAAAAGAACAGGTTTAACTTTAACTAGAAAACATCACTAACCGCATTCCCCACGACCTTACAGTTTACCTTGGTATGTTATAGGTAACCAAGTTATGGAGCGCGCGTTTAGATTTTTTATTTTACTTTTCATAAACTGCTTAGAAATATGTCAACGTTTGGATCATATCACGAACATAGTTTATACAGATTTAAGGTACGGTTGGCGCTGTGATTCAGGCATGTGCAACTGTGCTGCGCGACGTGGGTTCGACTCTTTCACGGAACAAATATTAGTATGACCTTCAGATTGTTGTTCCGGGTTTTGGTGTCCTGTTGTGAGTTTACATGTTTTTAAACACCATCTTGAATCTCCTCCAATCTTCTCCTTGCGTGAAATATAATAAATATAGATATAATATATGTTAAAAAAAAATTGTGCTGGCTTAACTAACATATTAATTATAATTGATATTATATTATAACGATTGCATCACTGCTTACCATCAGGTGGGATTGCAGTCAAGCACTAGTTTGTGGTATATTAAAAAAAAAAAAATATGCACAACACAGCATATCTACGGACAGACCATGTCCTGGAATAGCACATAGGATACATTTTGCAGTATGTTCTCTTGTGACGATTTTCTACTTTCACGCGATTGAAGCCACTGGTAACAGCTAGTCATCAATAAACTAAATGCTCACAACACACTCAAAACAACCATACCTCGAATTATAATGAAAAAACAAGATTACTCGATACCGTTACTTAACTTTTTGAAAGGAATATCCGATCAAACGTCGATGCAAACTAATTTCGAAGAGCAAATTCAAAACTCGGTTTAAAAGGAAAAAATACTAGATTTCCCAGCATCCGCATCGGGTAGTAAATCGGTTAGCTATTACACTGACGATTTAAAGTGACGTCGTTTATCTCGCAGTACTCTTTGACCGTTGAACACATATCGTGCAGTTAGTTCAGGTAGTCTAGTCAGTTACTGTACCTAGTATGAACTTGATTATCTTGTTGGACTCATGGTTTTTGAAGGTGGGTTCCTGAGCTCGATTCCTGGGTCTGTGTATTGTTAACGACACCACTGGAACACACGACTGGGTGTAATTAACAATATTTTTTGGCAAGCACACCACTGCCGATTAGTGTTGTGGAACTTTGGAACCACGGACGCTCAGAGTACCTACAACTCGTAGTTCCTGGGTGAACGAACAGAGAGTTCACCTGGGTTTGTGCACACATTTGTACACCTATATCTCCTGCGCACCTAGCTAATCTCTGTTGAGATTGGCTACTTTGATTGAAATTCGGTCAGAAGGTTCATTTACCATGAATTTACTAAGAATAAGTTAAACTTGGGACTAGAAAGTTTTCTAGGTCCCAAAAGTAGAATATAGATTTCTATACCATATAGAATTTTCAAATCTGGGAGAAATCACGTTAGAATTGTTGCTGTTGTGAATTAAAAAAAACTACGTATCAAAAGTGATTAATCTTCATTTTCATCATACTGGCACTAAAACACAGCTGATCAAAACGCTTTAAGTACATTAAATTTTTAGTGTCTCAAACTTAAAATAGACTCTACTTTTTTAACAATATTTTCACTAAAACAACTGAGCTATAAACAAAAGATATTCGAGTACACAAAGTTATAATAGCCAGACACCTCCACTTACTCAAAGTTAGTGCGTACTGCATCTGAGATTCAAATAAAATTAATTCTCCCAAACTGTTGTGACAGCTGAGTCGAGCATTCTGTTTTCATAACTCTATGTAAACATTAAAGTTGATTAGTTTACTTACTAACGTTTGGAATTAATTTTCAGGGACCGCTATTATCCTGAACTGCACTGAAGACTAGAAAGAAAGTTTAATAGACTTGTGTAAATAAAATTAAAGTGCATAAAGTATAAGGGTGGTTTTGGACTGGCGTCTTCCTCCACGAGCGGCAGCCGGTCGCATTTCGTGAAATGGTCAAGGTAATGCCAAAAATATGTATGAATTATTCACCGCCCTTAATTTACTCCACGCTAACCCTTTCGTGTGTTTGGGGCTTCACTTTGTAAATACATTTCAAATCACTCACTCACCGCAAAACAAAATCAAATATACGGTTTAGGTGCGTAGAACGTATGGTTTTTTGTTTAGAATTACAAATTGTGTGTCGCACTTTTTTCTCTCACTTAAAAGCTGGCTTTCCACTTCTTAGCGTAGCGTTGGCCACTTGAATGTTTGTGTTGTTGGAGACTAACTTGACATAGGTAAAATATGTTAATTTTGTAGTTATTTGGCAGTAGTCATTGATGGTTTGAAACAAAGAAAAATACTAAAAATGATTTTTTCTAGTTCTTAGCCAGAATATAGTCTGTTATTTCCTGAAAGCAAATCTAAAGAAAACCAAAACACTGTTGTAGGTCACACGCACCTACAACAGAATTGCAAATAAGTAGTTTATAATTTACCCACCATCTGTGACTCGTAACACAGAACGTGAAAGCAAACCGTTTTCCAACTACGCAGCACTTTTCGAATATCCATATACGAAATCACACAAAAGTACAGCATTCTCGTTGGCGGCGCCACGGTAAACTCTGTGTGTAGTCAGGTTTCGCGATGTTTAACATTTCACATAACATACATTGTGTTCCGCCTAGTTTTGTTCAAGTTTCAGTAAATATTTCAATTCTCTGATTGTTCTGCTCCGGTATTTGCTAACTTTAGAACACTAGCTGTTTAATTTTTCCCTTTTGTTACCTCGTTGTCGAATATGGAATGTTATTTCGCAGCACTAATTAACTTTATATTTTACTTGTTTGTGTTGTTCTAATACTAAATGTTTCCTGTGTTGTGATCGTTTTGTTCAAATATTAAAGTAACGCGACTACAAAATTCGGTATTTTGAAATAAATGGAGCTCCGGGAAACTTGAAAAAAAAAATGTAATTGAATGAAAATGTTCACTCTGTATATTTTCCTTTTGTTTATAGTAACTTAATTAAATTCGGTTCTGAAATACCTATGACGGAGTATTTTTGACGTGTGCATTGTTTCGATCACCGTGAATTTCAGTCGATGTTAATAACATTTAAATATTTTCGTCGAAATTAAATATTTGAGTGGCCCTACCCCCATCGTACTGTGGATTGATGTAAGGGTGGTTATGTAAAACATATTCTCCGCATATTTCATAATCAGCCTTATAAAGTTCCCACTGCTGGAACTCAGACCTCTTCTACTGTTTTACTACTAGGTATTACGTTACTACTGCGGGTTGGTAAATATGTCTTAAAATTTTTGGTTCTAAGACATGCTGGTTTCCTCACAGTGTTTTTCTTTACCGTTAAGAGAGCAGTGAGGATGACATAAATTACACAACCTTACTATTAGACCACCACTGCACCGAGTTGATGTTCAACATAAGCATTATCATCATTACAGCCGAAAGAGACCTACTGTTGTTCATAGACCTCACCTAAGTATCGCCATAACAACCGGTCCTATATGTCTCGCATTATGATCAAGTCCTCGGTCTACCTTATGGTACCTTTGCAACGCTGCGTCTTTCGGTACATGGTCGCCACTTCAGAATCTTTCAGCTCCATCGACTATCTATTAAATATGTTGGTTAAAATTAATATTTGGGTGGGCCTACCCCCGGCCTACTGTGCACTGACGTAAGGGTGGGTATGTAGACCATATTTTCATATTAAACAAACATTTTGTGGTGAGTATTGTTATCCGGTCGTGTATAATTCTGCACTATGTAAAAGCTCATTACAAATGAGGTTGGTCGACGTGCGGTTTGTTTTCTGTCTTATTTTAATCCGCTGTGTTTGACAGGTTTAATTTAATGCGGTTGGCAAATAATTTTACTAACATTGTAAGTTTTATTAATATTTACGTATTGGCTGTAATGTGTGAGGAATTAGGTCAGTAGTATTGACTGTTTGTGTAATTTGTAATTGAACATTTTGAATTTTGTGGAATAGATTAATAACGTTAAAAGCTGTGATTTATAATATGCAACCAATCCATTATTAATACACACATACACAGTATTACGTATTTATATTTATAGAGAGAAAATTATCCGCGTCAAAATGTGAAAATTTATAATGTACTTATTATTATTAACTATGGGATAGTTCTAACTCTGCATCAAAATTGTTTTTTCTTCACTAATAATACTAATTGTACGTACACCAAATTTTAATACACTTTTTACAATTATTAAGGGTACCGTTATCCCTTTCGTGGTTATTTATTAAACCATACATATCTCAGTTATTTTAATTATTATTTTTGGTGGCACAAAATGGCATACGAGAACCTATTATTTTAGTTAGAAACCGGAATAAATGAATACCACTCCTTAATAAACCCTTACAGACTAACAACGTGCCAGAACGTGTCCCACTCAAACAAAAATCACAACAATATTTATTTATGCATTGGAAGTACACAGCAGCACGGCTCAAACAAAAGATTTATGTTCAAAAGTAACACATCATTGGCTGTTAATTATTTTAAGTACATTGAGGGATCTGTGCATGAAAAATCTTTTTCTTTACTAAAAGTACTAATGGTACACCAAATATTACTCAACTTTTTGAAATTGTTAAGAGACCTGAGGCACTCCGTCATCCCCTTCGTGGTTACTTTTTAAACCACCTACAAAAGCATATATTATTTTAGTGCAGAATTATTATTTTTGTTGAAACAAAAGCATTCGAGTAGGTACCTATTTCTTATAGTAAGAAACAGAAATAAATTAATACCACTCCTTAATAAACCCTTACAGACTAACAACATGCCAAAACGTGTCCCACTCAAACAAAAATCACAACAATATTTATTCATGCATTAGAAGCACACAGCAGCACGACTCAAACAAAAGATTTATGTTCAAAAGTAACACATCATTGGCTGTTAGGATTTTTTTCCACTGGCGCCTCCCTCTCCCTCTTCCACCTCGTATCACCTCTCGCAAACGCGTTCTTTATCCAATTATCCGAAGATAAATCTCACCTGCGACTGCAAAGGAAATAACGTAGGAAAACGTTGTGTTAGGGAAAAGTTATATTTTGCACAAATCCAAGGTTTTTTCTGAACGCTCGACTTACAGCCGCTACGTCACGTCCCGTTTGTTAACGGTTTTGTTTTGAATTTAATTATTGTTATTGGTGCGTGTTCATCTTTGAGATATGCAGTCTTGGGTTTCATTATAAATATACGGTGTTTATTTATTTATTTAGTCTTCATGCAACTCAATTTACAAAGGCGGACTTAATGCCATAGGCATTCTCTACCAGTCAGGTGAAGAGATAATATGGTAGGTGCATAAAAAGAAAATGTAAGTAGAAACAGAGTAAGTATAAGGAATATACATAATAGAATTAAAATAAACATACATATATATAAACTTGTGGATAAACTATATACTCGTAACATCTCAACTCGTCACTGAGTTTTCATTTGTGGTGTATTCTTTTTGTTATAATTTTTGCCTGGAAACTAAGTCCTTAAACCATTTTTTCGTAGTCTTTTTTATATTTAAAATAAAATGTATAAAAAAATGTATAATGTGGAACAAAGTTCATCTGCTTTTTAAAAAAAATCCTTGTAATCCGCAGATTGTATAAATATTATAAGATTCTACGAAACTGCGGTTTACTCTTTTTGCGAAATACTCGTTCCGCAAAAAAAATAACATTTAAATATTAGCACAGATTTTCCAGTACGATCTGGATTAAATACAAGCCTTTAACCGTTAGTAGGTTAAAGCTATAACCAGGGTAAATACTTGGAATCAGTTAGCATAAACAAACTATTTACAAAAAAAAACGGTTATTTTTACACTACAAAAAAAAAACACTAACACAATCAAAATCACTTTTAATTCGGAATTCGTTGTTCCTGGTACTGAGTATTTATTATTTAACCCAATTTAAACAAAACTAAAAATAACAAAATTACTATTTGGTTGCCTATATTTCCCTCGAATTCTCATGGATCAACAGAACTGGATTTTGAAAAACATTGGACCAATATGGAAGCATAATATACTTTTAGGTAAAAAAAAACAATTGCAAATCGGGCCGTATACGATGGAGTTCAGAGGTAACAAACACAAAAACAACATACAACCGAGTTGAGAACCTCTTTCTCTTTTTGAATTCGGTTGACATAAAATGCTTAGTCAAGTCTTAAAAACAAACCATCTTGCTTGAATACCATCAACTGTGAACAATATAAGGAAATGCTTGAAGATATAAATAATGCCCTAGCTAATTACCTATTAATCAGAGAAGCAATACCTTTCGGCCTCTTTTGTTTATGAGTGGCTCGTTTATCATCGACAATTTTGACGACAATCTTTAATCATTTAAGTCCCTATATCAAGTGGTGTTTGCATCACTTGGTAGAACCCTCCTTAGGGTCGACAACCCCTGGATTTTGATAGGTGTTAGAGTTATAATAATAATAATTTATTCCGTTCCAAAAGTACAAAAATCTTAGTCAGTATATGAACAAGAACATAATATATAATTTGTTGGTTGGTTGAACAGTATAACACAATACATTATCTACTAATGCCCAAACTAAGTCGAGTTAATATTCTGAAAGTTAGTAGTTCTTCGAAACCAGGTCTTAAACAACTTTGTAGTATAGCGATGAACTTCAAATTCTTATCGATAATATGAAATAAACTGAATTTAGAGCAATCAACCCAACTTATAATTACATTTTCCTTTAATAATACTAAAAAAAAAGAAACGATAGGAACAAAATAATCAATAGATACAGATTCACGGTGTGGTAGTACCTGACAATTCGCTCGTTAGCCATGTATTGTTGGCGTTGATAGGCACGTCGCAATTCGCTCCGAAAGCCTGTCCAGTATCAATTACATTCAAAATCATTTGATGTTGCACTCCATTGTTATATCAACGTCCATTTCAATCCTAATTGTCTGCAAGTTCTGACGTATCCGTCCGATACTCCCAAGTCGTATCAGTTATCCTGCCAAGACTAAAGTCTCAGAAAATTCACAGTATTATCGGAAACCATCTTCGGTTAAGCGAACCGATTAAATTTCATATGCTTCCGCGATTCGGCAAATTAGATCGGCACTCGAAACGGTCAAAAGTCGACACCGGGCCCTCCACGGTGATATGACGCTATCCGTCCTCTTTACAATCACGAGGAAATTTATAAAGTAAGCCAGACGAGTAATCTGTTTGTACGCGCTGGTTCAGTACTTCAAAATGGTATTAAGATTGACAGTATTTGTACAAGTAAACGATTCTTTAATTTAGATCTGGTTATTTACGTTTAGATAATTTGAGTGTTGGCTATTCCAGTTTATTTTTTATTTTCCTGCCCTCCATTTTTATTTGATACACCGTTTCGACCCAATAGCGCGGTAAAACACGAAAAAATAATCACATTCCCTCGAATTTCACAAAGTTTGAAATACGCTTTTATTTTAACATTGACTTCCCAATTCACTTACAGGCTGCATTGAATATAATATCGTTACATTTGTTTTGTTTGGGCGACCACACGGCGCAACCGACAGGTAAATATTGGGCCAGGATTAATAGGGTTCCGGACCAGTGCCCGCGGTACCCAGAAAGCGGGAAGGAGATTTTCTCCCTTTCCTCGCGGATCGGAAGCAGATCCCATTTCCTCCGACTACATCAAAGTGGGATAGCAATCGGTTTTTTATTCGAATCAGCAATATTTTGAACGACGTCAACTAGTTAGTGGCTTGCGGCCCGATCGGGTTCCTCGGATAGGTAAATACTCCGGCGCCGCGACCCTCCGGGACTCAATTTGCATCAAGTCTTATTGGGGAAAACGTTTATGTTTATTACCCGACTACTGGGGATCAGGTACTTTCTACACTAGCGTTTATGCAAAGATTTTGTAGGTTCGTGGCAATTAGGTGTCGTAAGACTCGGCGACTGATGGGGGTAGTGGCTGGTTTTGTAGAGTGCTGTTTATTGGTTTTACTTATATTAGTATTCTGTTTTTGTTAGGTAGGTATTTGATTGTTCGAACATGTTTTAATCACAGTAATGGATAACACGGTAATCCCAATACTTCACATTGAAAAACTATTTTAGTGTTGAATAGCCTATTTATCGAGAATGATTATAATTATTATTATAAAATTAACATTACGCTATGACCCACGGGAGCAGAAAGCGTCAGCGGGTGAAAGTGTGACAAAAATCTAGTCATAAATAAAACTATAAGGGAATTTAAAAATCAGAATTAAACAAAAACTCTACTACGTAGTTAAGCGAAACCGCCTCAGTAAAAAAAGTGGGCAAGTATACTCTAAATAAATTAAATCAACCTGACATTTACCACGCATTCTTTTACCACATTACCCTTATAAAAGAATTACACTTTTTTGGCCAACACATCATGTAATTGGTGAAGCTGGTTGCTGGCCCCAATCGGGCGCCAACAAGTAAATCCAATTGACTTTTAATGACGAATTTTTTTGAATGTCATTAAGAGACTTGTCGTCGAAGCGTTCTGTTGAACGAAAGCATTGTTTAATCAACGGACAGTGTTGATGTAAAATGTATGTTCTGATGTCGCTACAGTGCCAAGGTGTCTACTTGTTGAAATCTAATTAACGCTTTAATTTATATTTACTACTTTTTTTAGTATTGATTTGCTCACGCTTTGCCACTTTCTCAGCTGATGATAAGCGATGATGTGATCGACGATGGAGCACGCTTGCCTAGGAGTAACCTATTTTCTCTTGACATAAAGACCTCAAGGTTCTGGGGTTCAGGACCACAATTAAGGAATTGTAGGCTCAATGAATGTGTTTCCGAAACGTTAAGTGCCTATGGGTGGGATGTCTATCAGGTATTGGTGGCGCATCTGTATATTGATGAAGGAACGGACTTGGTTTTACACATAACCAAGCAAATTTTTTGTAAGCATAGAATATTCAAAATATTACTAAGTCGTTCACCAAAATCTGTGTGACCCCGTTAACGAAAACAAACACTGCAAAAAAGTCCAATAACTTTAAAATATTCCGAACTACCTCACCAGGTAAATTATCCGCCAATACCCCTGGGCCTGGCGTAAAGTTTACATCAGAGATGTTACGAGATCCGGTTGCGAATCTGAAAGTGCGGAACTTCCGATTGATTTTGCACCTCCGCTCCGGTCCGCTCCGATTCCCATTTTGGTTTCGTTTTAATCGGAAATTATATCAGAGGTACAAATAAGTTTATACTCGTCGCGCGGGGAACCTCGCTCCACGCCTTCTGTCGATTATTCTTTCACATGGTGTTATACCTATTTCATAATTGGAATAACAATCATATTCCACAACTTTCACACAACGACATCTTTTCGAAACTAAGCAGAGCTGGTCGAATTAGTACTCATATATTTCAAAATACTGTACACATAACAAATGATTATGATTATCACACAAACATTTGTCTTGGGTGGTGGTAAGTTTAGGATAGCGCGGCTTTCGAAGGACCACTAGCGTTGTTTAAGTTTAGCGGGAAAATATTTTTTTACGTTGGATGATATATTGGACGACACAGAAATTGAGCAAAAGGAAGTAGGTATGGGAAGAGTATTGTGACTTACTTGGGAGATCTGGATGCCAGGTTGATGCACTGACTGCCGGGTGGATGACGACACACACACGTGTTCTCGGATGGTCTCACTCGCGGTTAACAAATCGGTTATATTTTTTGCGTCACTGTGTCTTTGTGTCGGCCAACACGTTAATTAGGAGGTTTATGGTTCAGCGATTAGATATTAGATCACCGCGGCGCCGCGGGTTTTCCTGGATCAGCGGAGTATTAGCGGTGGTGTTGTGCGGACGGAGTCTTGAAGCAGAAGAAGGAACATCCAAAAAATGGCGACCTTTTTCGACGCGGGCGGCGGAAGTGTTCCTGATTGGCTTAGCGGCGAACAAGCCTCTCATTCGCTGTCTTTTGCGCATTCTTCTATGGCATGGGATGATTGGACGGGAAGTTGGAGTATGATTGGCTCAATACTGTCGTCCAATATGAATGAATTATAATGTGTGAGATGCGTTTGGATACATGATACAAAAAATGTTTATAGGGCTAGCTTGCGTAAGCAGGTGGGAATCAAAACCTGCGATCTCCGGCATAGGGTCACTGACGATTATTCTTCCAGGTCAGTCCAATGTTGTAAATTCGCTCTTCTTCTTCACTAATCCGAGTTTTGAGTAATTCTAGTAGTTTTTCATTGGACACCAGAGGCGTAGCTACCGCCGTATCTGACGTATCAATTATACGGGGCCCCCAGGCTTCAGGGGCCCCGGTTGGTAGCATAAAATTACTGTTCAAATACTCAAATTGTTACTAATAAAAGAATCTCAAGTTATTGGCCTGTTGAATCACCGAATTGTCAGTTGATATTTGAGTTAGTGTTTAATTGCGAAATACATAAACCCAATCAAATAAAAGGGGGGCCACATTTTTTTTTTATTATACGGGGCCCCATAGGGACTAGCTACGCCACTGTTGGACACTTCTACTTCCGTTTTCGATTACAATTCCGATTCCGATAAACGGAATTGAAAAACTCCGATTCCGTCCCTCAACCACTTTCGTCTTAACATCCCTAGTTTACATAGTAAAGCGGGGACGCATGCGCGGGGTCGTCTCGGGTGACTAAGTGATGTATGGGCCCGAGGAGCCCGCCATGCGCCGGAGCGGAACGACTCGCACGGCCCGCAACTTCCACTTTTACCCTCGAACTCGTGAAGGTACGCCGTCATTTTAGCGAGTGAAAGGGTTAATACTGGTGATTAGTTTAATTAAGTAATGTTTCATTTGACACTCCTACTTCTGCATTCGATTACGATTCCGATTTCGGTAGTCCAAAATTGAAAAACTCCGGTTCCGATGTCGCTTCCGTCCCTCCACGACTCTCGTCTTTCCATCCCTAGTTTACATAGTAAAGCGGGGACGCATGCGCGGGGTCGTCTCGGGTGACTAAGTGATGTATGGGCCCGAGGAGCCCGCCATGCGCCGGAGCGGAACGACTCACACGGCCTGCAACTTCCACTTTTACCCTCGAACTCGTGAAGGTAGGCCGTCATTTTTAGCGAGTGAACGGGTTAATACTGGTAGTATCCCTCATTTGCGTGTTGCAGAAAAGCAACCAAGCATAGTCTGTGTAATCTTAAGTTGAATTTTGATTAGTGGTAAACCTTTGACTACATTCAATAAAAATAGAAGTTGGGACGAGGAAATTGTTGGGCACTTAAGATTTAGATAATTGCGACAGCAATTCTGTAAAAAATTAAGGTGGTTTATCATCAAATTACTTCTACCGTTTTAAGTAAAGTGAGAGCGTGTGCCACTTTTTTACATGGGAAATTGTCAAATTAGGTACCTACTTGTCCCGCACCGAGTGCAGAAGGATACCTCCCTTAGTGTCAGACTTAACGACAGTGTTCCTTCAGCCGCCGTTTATTGCAAAGGTTGATGAATCCTTCGAGCAATCCACAGCCCTAGCTGTCGCGCACTTGCGTTCCTTCAGTTGCCCTATGCGTTTCAGGCACTTTTGGCCTTAAGTGTTTATCACAAAATTGGTCCTACGTTTCACCATTTCAACGACACCGCCACTTGCGTTGCAATGATTGATTTGGCTGCAGGATATGGAACACAAGGGTAGGAGGGTTTAAATACAATTTCACCTTACGTTCAGTAGTTGCTTCGAGATTTATACCTTCACCATATTATTAAAAAACTGGATCTTTTTCAATTTCCTCTAGCTTTTCAAAGGCTGTCCTACTTAGCAGTCTAGGGTCTTCTAAACCTAATCATCTCACGGTACTTATAAAATAGCTGTATTGATATTTTTTACCTAGAAATGAACTAGAGATGCATCGGGGATAATCTTGCCTTGTTAATTTGCCTGCAAAAATAATTATTTATAACTAAATTCTGCCAGGCTTCGCTCTTGTAAAAATGTAAGGGTAAAAAATTGGCCAAGTGCGAGTTGGGCTCGCACACAAATGGTTCCATACCGTCCATGACAAACTTCGACAAAAAAAAACACGTTATTTATTTTATTATATTTTTAATATTTGTTGCTACAAATATTAATAGAAATACATCTATGAAAATTTCAGCTGTCTAGCTATCTGGGGTTCATGAGATAGTGTCCCGTATACACCCTTTTAGTACATAACTCTAAAAAGTATCTTATGTGCCATTCCAGGACACGGTCTATGCGTGTGCTAAATCTTAATCCTTTAAACGTGAAGGAATAACAAACAAACACTTTACATTAGTGTGCTTTTCATGACTAAAGTCTGAGCAAATATTTAATTTATACTTCAAGTAATGGCCTTAATGTCATAAATTTCCTTCAACGGTCTTGACTTCAATCTTAATTCTTGGTTGTAGTACGGCCATTGATGATAAAATTTGCATAGTCGTTTAATACGTTAATGCAACAGCTGCTTACATCGTTTGGTTAATAGTAGTTACACACCCGACTACTAGGCTATTTTAGATGACGACAAGTCAACACTAAGTGACAAGGTGCTCACCGTCTCCACCCAGATCGAAGGCAACGAAAGAACGGTGTGGGGTTTAGTCAGTAAGATTCTGAAACGCCCTCCCGCTCCGCCCAAGAGCTGGAAAAGTAATTCTGATGATTCCCCACTTGAAAAAAAAACACTATGTGACGTTATAATAGTGATAAAATCTATGGCCTGATACAGAAGGCAGTACTCCTTAATACGGCTCGCATTGTGTGGAGGTTCCTGTCTCTGGAGCCTTAACCACCGGTAGCTTCGACCCTGATCCCGACGCCAGCGGAATTCTATTTTGTTTTTTACTTAATATCTCACCTTTCTAGATAGTAAGCAATGACGTGGCTGACGATGGAGCACGCTTGTCCAAATACGTAATGTATTCACTCTTGACTTAATACCCTAAGCTGTAGCTATGAGGAAACACAGTCTCCGGCAGGGAATTTCTTTTGTTATAAGAACTGTTATAATGAAATGATTTACGGGATGTAAATGGCTGTCTGAGTTATTTAAACTCATAATTCTTGATTAAAATCCTTTTTCTTGAAGACGATAACTTTCGCGCTAATTCATACCACGTTTCTTAATAAATCTATTTTCCTATACTGTACTTAAAAAAACGGTAAAGTATAAATATCTAGACTACGTTCCAGATATTCTTGAGTAGTTATTAGTCGCGTTGGAGGGAGGAAACTGCCGTTGTATATTGTGAATGAGGCTATACACGAGATATTTATGTTCTCCGTACTCAAGCATGAGTTTTATACTTACCTATATGTAATATAGTTTACATAATTTCACACTCAGATACACTTTTTCCTCAACTTAGTATGTATTTATATACTTCCTTATTGTTGCATAATAAGGAGAATCGTCTTTAACTTTATCGCCTCCTCCTTTCTTATAAAGTACTTAATCTTTCCATACATTTTTATACGCAGCTATGGAAATAATAAGTACCTTATAAAAACAACTGTCACTGTCAACTATTCAATGTTTACGTTTACTAAAGACCACTGATTTAATTCCCTCAATACACAAGTTTAATTAAAAGGTTAACCAGATTTTAACTGATGGTCTTAATGCAAAATTAAATTACTCCGCAGAAGATCCCCAAATTAGTTTGACCTAGACAATGGTGGAGTGAGGGTGAATGTTCAAATATTTGTAGATTTAGTAAGGCGGCCGTCGTAAACCAGAGATATTGCCTTAGTATTGTCTCAAAGAGATTAGTTTCCTTACGTTTCTGTGTTGCCGCTAATGTTGGGAGTCTGCCTTTTATGAGCTGTCCGGGATGAATGGCTTTTGATGGTTTGTTTTGGTTTTATTCTTTGAGTTTACATGAATTCGTTTTGACTTAGCTAAAACTTTACTAAGGGGTTGTGTTTTTTTTGTTATGTTATCATTGATAAGGCTTGCACACTTGTTGGTAAGTGACGATGTGATTGACAATGGAGTACCTATGTTTACCTACACTACAATGGATGCAGGTGGCAGCTGTCCGATTTATATACAATGTAACTTATCCTCTGCTCTTATTTTAAAGATGCAAATTTCCACCGTCAATGCTATGTAAAAAATACTTTATAAGTAACCTATTCACTCTTGATTCCAATACTCTTAAGTTGTACCTAACTATTAATAAATACAGACCTCCGGCTGGCAATTCCACTTCTTGGTTATATCTTACACTACATTCCAAATGTTTTATTATATCTAGCTTATATTGTCCTCCCTCCATTCCTTCCAATGTTCCTGACTTTGGGCCACTTCTTCCCAGCTACTAAGGATGATATCTTCGTCGTCCCGCCATCCCCTTCATAGCCTGCCACACATGTCCAGCCAAGTTCTTCTTAAACTGGAAAACCTTCTGAGCCACGTCAATGGTCTGCGTTATTAACTAATAAGTATGAAATAACATGTCGCAGTGACGAGCTGTCCGCCATATAATGTAGTGACGCTAAAACAAGCGGCTTCAATAATACGAAAGCAAATACACGGGGCTAATTAACTAATTAGCCGACACGCTGCAGTTTGTGTCCCATCGCTGAAGCTCTAACATCTCCTAATTCTATTAAGGCCTGTCATTAATTTTGTATACAGACATGACATGTGACCGCCGCTGGATATCATAGGGTAGGTTAGGACTGCTGGGGCCCTAGAACGCAAAGAACAATTGAAACAACCCGATTAAATTTTTTACACTCCCTCTCTCTCTGTAAAAGTCTGACGTTCCCTCTCGCTGCTCGGGAGGAGAAAAAAGGGTATTTAGGTTTTAGAGAGCAGAATTTGTATAAAATTTCTTACTCAAACAGCAAAGATACCTAATCACAGTAAAAAATGTTCAAGAAATTGCGAAGTTTATGTTACTGTCGTCTAACTTCACACGACAGTACATAATATCACAGAGATTTGGGAGTCATATCAGTAAAAACAACGTGCGATTCAAAGATGAAAACTGTTGGCTGGATTTTTTCAAATTCGTCATTTGTTTTTTTATAATATATGAAGTATTCGAAAACTGAAAAATTAGTTTATTTTTTTTCTCTCCAAAAAGTCTACACAATTGAACAATATGTGGGATCATTAAAATGGTTGCGGTAAAATGGAGTCGAAAATTTTATTGTAGTATTCACTACCTCGGCAAAGAATGCCGAGTAGGCTGACTCGATATATTTGCTGCTTAATACAGTAAAAACATTAGAATGTTATTATATCTAAGGTATTCTAATGGAAAAGAAAGTGGTTGTATTTTGTATGAAAAACTACATACTTTCTAAACTTAGCACTGTTTTATTAGTTAAAGGTTTTTGCGAAGTCATAACATTGACAACAAAAAAGAATTCATGAGCGTGTATTTTCTCAATTTTTCCACCTATTTCGTAAACCAAATTTTCAAAAATTTGTTTATGTTTTTTTATTATTTGGGATAGTCTCGCTTTTGACCACTCTTATCTCACTTTATTATTAATTATACTTAATAGCTTTAATTCAACAATGTCATACAGCTAAGTTTTATTATCGGACATCACATTTACTTAATAGATATTTTTTACCTAGAAATGAACTAGAGGTGCACCGGGGATAATCTTGCCTTGTTAACTTGTCTGCAAATATAATTATTTATTATTAATCACTTTATTATTAATAATAATAACTTTAATTCAACAATGTTTTATTATCAGACATCATATTTACAAACATTGTGTTGTTTCTTACGAATATTATTAGTTATCAAATATTATTAAATTATTGTCACGATTCGCAGTTTGACCGCTGCTCCGTCAACCACCCGCATCGTAATACAAGTTCGCGTTGATTAAAGATATCAGTTTCGTGAACCTTTCATTAGGAATGGCACAAAGGCAAACGCAATTACATCTCGGGTGACATCTGGTGGCCTTATCATGAAAGGGCTGCATCTTAAGTTGCCGAATTGGACGGTGAACTCTTGGTAGAAACGGGAGATAAGGATCTGAGATGACGTGTATTTATATCTGTACCTGTCTTTAGAGATGTTGGTTTTAATGGCGGATTATTTTGTTAGTGTAAAATGAGGTTTGAGATGTTTTTAAATTTTAGAGTTTTGGTAGACGCTCTAGAATTTGACTATCTATGTTGATAAAAATAGTGAGGGTTCATAAAATTTTACTCAGAATGATGTATCTCACTAAGTTGAAGTTACATTTTCTGCTTCTTCAACATACAAACTTACATGAAATCCTAAGTACTTAACATAATTATTATAAAAACGTCTGTTGGGTTCTGTCGTGTTCACGACTGTCTGGTGGAGCGAGAGGGATCTCGCTCTATCCTAAAGCGGGAGACGTCATTTAATGGTTTCACACCACAAAAAAAGTACGTGATTATTACATTGGCCCCTACAGTTTTGCTGACATCTATTTGAACACACACACGTGGAACATTACGTGCCGTAGATAATTCGGACTTGGGCCGGACGGAGAGCTAATCATTACTCGTCGTCCGCAAGCTCACGCCTATTGTGATTGGAAAACTGGGTCAGGGGCTAAGGCGTGAGGACGTCCGTTCGTTTTATGGGTATGAAATTAGGCATATTATGTTAAAGGACCATTGTTCCATACGTAATCACAATTATTGAGCAAATAAGAATACAGATCCTAAACAAATATTAGTGTATGGTGGAGCAAATATAAGATTTTGAATCCTAAGCTCAATCCTATCCTAACAATGTGATGTTGATCTTTGGCCACAAGTAAGTACTTATATCTTTTAGAAAACGAAGTATTCCCGGTTCGGCACCCAGCTTTTCGGCATCACAATTTTTGGCACCCAGATTTCTGGCACCTAGTTTTCATCACAAAAATTTTCGGCTACCAGATTTTCAGCACCAAATTTTTTCGGCACTTATGCTTTTCAAATTCGGCACCATTAGTATTTTGGATTAGGATTTTGTATTGGTTACTACCAACCAAAACTACGTATTGGTGCCGAATCGGAAATAGCTTAGGTGCCAATAATTTTGGTGCCGAAAATCAGAGTGACGTAACGGGAATACTTCTAGAAAACGACCAACATAAGC
Source organism: Mythimna separata (assembly GCA_030763345.1). NCBI lineage: Eukaryota > Metazoa > Arthropoda > Insecta > Lepidoptera > Noctuidae > Mythimna > Mythimna separata. Next base: position 18,143,380 of record CM061171.1, on the reverse strand, counting down.
ATAATACTACGTTAGATATAAGTTATCTAGACATTTACCTTTGAATGGATCATTGACCTTTCGTTAAGACGCTCCGAGGGTGGGTTACGCTAGAGGGGTTGAATTATAATTATGTCGATCTTGAAGGGTTGTTTTTATAATCAGTGGATGCGGAATCACCGTAATTATTTACACGTCCGGAGATCAAATTATAAGGTTAGGTATAAAACGATATTTCCGATATAAAATATATACATAATAATGTACATACCTTTATAATACTTAATTCATAACCTGTGAAAAAACAAACAAAATCGGTCTACAATTGACCGAGAAATCGTTCAACATACGTAAAAAAATTACATACCAAAAAAAGAACCTAATCTTTTTTTCAATCGGTTAAAAAGGGGCAAAAGACAGCTAATCTAAGACAAAGATCAAAACTCTCTTTAATAAATTCGTTGTTAAAAACAACAAAATGGCCACTGAATTTCCCTTCACGTTCCTATTTTCAGCAATCAACTTTAAAATAATAGTGGTGAAATGAAAAAGCGTGGAAAATGCAAAATATTTTTTCGACCCAAATAATAGATGATTTTCATTACATAGATGGACCACACTCTATTATTTTTATTTCAATAGAATAGTTTTCCAACAATACGCTTTTATAATTGAAAAGGAAAATTTGCTAAAATATTTTTTCCCTCATTGTTGAATCACAGAGAAATTGGATCCTATTATGCTATTGTTTTGTGGGATATAAAAATGTGTTTTGAGTATAATATTACGTTGTTTTTTTAATGGTCGTTATTTTTTTTACCTGCGTGCCTATTTTTAACAAAATAGTTTGTTATTTATATTTCAAATACGGTCTGTATTCATATGAATACAATATATTTCCTTGGAAAAGCTGATATCAAATTTTTTTTTTGTTTAAATGTCAAAAATGGGTTTTACGGTACACGTTAAAGACTACCGCAGAAAAGAGTTACGCGATAATGCAACAGCGACAAGGCGTTTCGTATAAATTAAGTAGTTTGCAAAAAATATTAGGGAAAGTACGTTTTCAAAGTATTATAGTTTCAGATATACGAGTATGTGCTGCGATATAGTTGTAAGGTATTTATTTCAGAACAATAAACAAAAAAAACTTTTCTAATTAAATCAATTTCTTTGAAAAATTGCTGTTGCTGTCTATAAAATGTCGCGCTTGTCTGCGGAAACCTTATTCATGAATCCCCGACCGGTCTCATGCGACCGCGCTGTTATTGTTTTACTATTGTGTCTCGTTTCGCGGGTATGTGATAGGGAAAGTATACCCTTACATTAAAGACTCAGATAGCGTGTCATGTTAGGGAACATTTCATCCCTTCATTTATCTGAGGCTTTATGTTGTCCTATTCCACATAAATACCAAGCTATCCTCTGAATTTTGAAATTGACATAGCTCATTTAATATTAATTAGTTACGCTTAAAGTACTCCACAAACTCAAAATGATCATGCTTGTACAAGATCTTTTGAGCTACATTTGTGGACGAAATTCTCTTAAGCGTTTGCTCAGTACATTTCATTTAGAGGGTGATCAAATAAATTCGGTGTCCTAAGGATACGGTTATACAGGTCCACATAATTTCATATTTTTTTTTAATTTAACAAATAATCTTTCGCCTATAACTTACTATAATAATTAAATGTAAATGTTATTTTTTTATTATGTATTTCAAAGGTAATATTCAAATTAATAAATAATTCCGTATCAAAATTACATTTAAAATTACTTACAAAACAACCAAAACACACAACACAAAGCGATTCGAAGCTCACTCATTGAAATTACCCGTAGCGGATTCAAAACGATAATTTGTATTATACAAAATCAAATTCTGTCTCAAAGCATCGTCTGTTTTGCATTACGTGAAGACAAAGCCTTAATCTTTGCCCCGAAGCGGGATCTCTTGTTTAAATGTTAGTATAAAAGCCTGGCTGTTAGCTCTTACCACATCGCAAACAGTGTGTGCTACGCCGAATATTGACGGCGAGTCTTCGCAAAGACAAAGATTTGTTTTTTCTCATAAAGATACTTGTGTGTATGTATCGTCACGGATTTCTTTAGCGTTAAAGATTGTGACGGGAGCTGTAGCCGTGTAAAAAAAGCGTTATTTTTTTGGTAAACGTTATGGGATTTGACGGTGAGCGTTTCGGGTGAAGCAGGTGCCGTTTTTAGGGAAGAATCTCTGATGGTGTAACTTTACATAGGTACACATACACTTAGGTGCCGATCGAAACGGAAAAAATTACGTAGTCTACAAAGAGTGTTCGTCAGGAACTTGCTATGGAAATATAATTTATCGTGTCACCACGCTTGGTGAATGGATTACTGATAGCATTAGGTATGGTTACTTAAAGGAAGATGTCCAATATCTTGATACAATAGCCCCCAAGTCTGACAAGGAGGAGGTTTTTCTTCTTTCCTTTCTAAGGTAAATAGGCCATAATCCACCACGCGGGCCCCGTGCGGGTTAGTGGATGTTACATTTCTTATAGACCGTTTTGAGAGCAGTGTTGATAAAATAAATGACTCAAAGTAAACCGCCTATCTGGATTTGAATCCACGACCTATAAAAACTCGTAAGTCGTACCGTTACTACTGGGCCAGCACTACTGAAACAAAATGTGTTAAATTATTAATTTTCGAATATTAATATAAATTCGTGGGAAATACTTTTCCTATTAGAAACATAATATTTTGGCTCTAAATCAAAATACATCCCGATGGATATGCAGAATGTAATAATTTTGCAATGAATGTTAAAATTGTTGTTAGCGTTAACCACAAAACAGTTTCGACAAAATATGCTCATCATATTGCTAAAATTTGATAACAAATGCAGCTTTTGATTATAACATTTTGCCATGGAATTTGTGTTTAGTATTTATTTATGACTATTGATCACATGCGTACACATTATATGCCTACATAAATCTATCTTGTTTATTGCTTTTTTGGAAAAGTTACTGTCCACGTACGCGTGGCTCAAATTTACTTTTATACGTTGCAATAAATAAAAAAACATTAGAGTAACAATTTTGTTTTCCAAAAACTTTTAAAGTAAAAAAAATTCAACATGTTTTGTGAAACATTCTAGTAAATGATAGAATTACCCTATACCAGTAGAGTGTTCAGATGTTATTTCTCTTTTTTGCGTTTTCTCTTAATCAAACATAGCATTGGATGAACCAACAAGCTTAAACACCATACTCAGATTGAAGATAGACGGGTCGGAAAGAGCTGTCTTAGAATTAAAAAATAAAACTAACATTGTGTATCACAACAACTCCAAAATAGGTCCTAAAAGAGGTAAGTAACTAAGTACTAACTAATATTTTCAGATTTTTTAATGGTATTAACTTAGTGAAAATTATTTGTTGTATTTTGTTGCACTGTGCTAATAAATGTGTGTTAACTTATTTATGACTAAACCTGTGTGTAACCTTTTTATTTTATGCACTTTAATTGTCTGTAAGAAACCCCCTGTGTTTTTTGTTTGCCCATTGATGTATAGTTATGAACTTTATGGATGAAAACACTGTCTCTACTTTGTACCACGCTTGATGGAATATTATCGCGTGATCGATGTAAAGTTTAACGCTGCCCGCCCACGACAGACTTTTTGTAGGTCCGATAATCGTCCCGACAATCGTCACATATTATACTCCTATTAGTATATTCTGACCGACTTTTTGTAGGCAGCGTGCGTTGCACTATTTCTATCAGTGTGTTCTATTTTTGCTACAAAAAATCGTTCACCGATTGTCAGTCGAAGGCGAGCAGCGCTAAGGTCCCACATAATTAATAACAAGAAATAATTTATTTACTCTTGAATAACTACTCCCAGGTTGTAACTATCTAAAACTAAAAATGGCTGTCCAAAGATTGTATGAAGAAAACCATTTTGTTTTTTTCTTACGTAGGTGAAGTCGCTGGCAGAAGCTAGTTTGAAATAAATGTTATTATGAGTTGAGTTTAAAGGTACCCATATTTTGTGGCCATTTTCTCTATAGTAATTTCTTTATATCAAAAGAAATACGAAAATCAGACAAAATACTAAAGAGGAAATAAGAGTGAAAAGTAGGCACTCATTACAATTTAGTGAGTCCACCAGTATTTACATCTGCTGTGTTTCCAACTAATTTGCGCTGCAGATCTAGCGTTTTTCAACTTTGTTGTACGTTTGTTGCAGGTAAGCCGGAGTTCGTGTTTGCTCACGTAATGGATGTGAGGCTATTTAAATATTGCCTACCAATAACAGAGTAAATATTGCAGCTCATCATCACGAGGAATTTTATGTAAGTTTGCGTCTAAAGTTGAGACTTTAAATTGTAGGTGCCTGAATACGGTTTCTGCCATGTTTATTTGTCTTTCACTAATGGTCGCTTTAAACATGTATTTGCTACTAATTGCGAATCGGTTTTCGGTTTTCAGTTTCGAAAATAGCTTACAAGCTAATTCTAAAAATGTAAGCTAAGCTACAACATTCCAAATTAAATATTTCCCGGTACAATTAATTATTCCGTGAAAATTAGCCAACTAAATACACCGTGCGCTTTCCGTTGCGTACGGCATCGGTACGTTCGATAAATAATTAACTGATTTTAGTTTTCGCTTAATCGGCTTTTTAGAAAACTCATTTGACTGGCAAATTGTTTTACGTGTCCAAGCTAAATGAATATTCACGGGTAATGTCGGGTGGTACCACTCTATTATCTAGCCGACATGTTTTTACAGGATGCCTGAAAGCAAACAATTAAAGTGATAAAGCAGCTTTTAAAACTACCGTGAATAGGTGTAGGTATGGGAACTTATTTTTGTAAAGATTGCTGAAAATTATTTAAAAAATTGCGTAAAATATGTTTGCTACAAAATCACAACAAATTTTTTATTCAATTTTTTCCTTCCAGTTTTTTTTCTTTGCAGTTGGTCATGAAAATTTAAGAATAAGCACATGTCGTTGTAAAAAAAATTAACAACAATTTATTTGATGTTTCAATAAGAATTTAAGTAAATAAACATCAAAATAAACTCAATTCATTTAATCAAATCATACCTTCTTAAACAGAAAGAATGTCTCTGCCCTACAGTACGACGATACTAACCTACTAGAATTCCACAAAAAAGTACACTTTAACCAAACAAATACATCCTCATCCAATTTACAATTAAATAAAGCAGACTTAACCGCGAAAGGGGAACCGTAAAGCAGGTTCAGTGCAGGGACGGTCAACCTTATGAGGGGTGCGGAAGCCTTTAGATGCAGTCGGGCTCGCTACGCTACGCTACGGTACGCTACGGTAGCGTGGAGGCTTACGTCAACTGTGGACATCTTCCGGCTAGCGCGACGAATTATTTAGAGTTTGGACATCGCAATGTTGGGCTTTTGCTTCAAATTACAGACGAATTTGTGTTCATAGGAAATTTTGTGGTTTACTAGACGATTCTTTGGTAAGACTTTGTTTTTACATATTGTTACGAACGTGAGTAATTAAATGCCGGTTTACTAGCAGATAACTTTATTAACCACAAAACAATGACAAATTAGTCCAATCAACAAATAACCAATCACTATAAACACTCAGAGTTCCGTTTAGTATCGCTTAGGTCGCTAGGTATCACTTCAAGCACTTAGGTAGTTCGCTCTGTATCGCTGACGAAATCAAACTCAACTGCTTCTAGCCGGGGACCCGTATTTATATGCGAAGCCATCGAAAGTTCTCGATACCGACGTTTCAAGGACATTCTAGCACAAAATAGTCGCATCGGGAGGCCATAAATCATTATTATTACTCTCGTAAGTAGGTACTTATCTACCACCTTACATGCGAATTTCGACTCTATTGCTAATAGCGGAAGGTACAAATTCCCTTATCCACCCACATAACTACCTACTGAATTTTATCTAATAATAATAGTCTATGTCGGACTTTTCTGGAATTTGCCAGGCCTGAGTATGTACTCCTATTCTCGAAGCTTCGCACAGCAATGCGTTTTAATTATTTGATGCTACCCTTGGTTCCGTCGAAGATATAGCGTACTCAAGTTTCACGGCGTAACAGTGCCCCCCTCTTAGTCATGCTCGTCCCGAGCATTATTAGATCCGTGATACGGCGCCAATCTATCCACGTGGACTACCTTAGGTTTCCCTCGTAACCCTTTCTTGATGCGGTAGGTAACGTCGTTGATCCTTTTTATCACGGTGTAGGGTCCCTCCCATCGAGCTTGAAGTTTCGGCGACTTCCCTTTTCGTCGAAGTGGGTTGTGGAGCCAAACCAGTGCACCTTCTTCAAATCCCTTGGCGTTGGCATTGCGGTCGTATCTAGTTTTCATTTTAACGCTGGTGTGTAGGCTATTCTCACGCACTCGTTGATGCACTTCATCCAATTGATCTTGGAGGTCACTTACGAAGTCCGTAACTGGCTTAGTCTTGTCAGGTGGCACGCCGGTTATGGTATCGACTGGAAGTCTCATCTCCCTGCCGAAATTCACTCTTGCTGGGGTATGGCCCGTGCTATCATGCACTGCTGATCGATAAGACATCAGAAATAGTGGAATATACCGGTCCCAATCTTTCTGATGGTCATCGACAACCTTAGCCAGGTGACTCTCCAGGGTCTGGTTAAACCTCTCCACCATTCCGTCCGACTGCGGGTGCGCAGGTGTTGTGCGTGTCTTGTAAATCCCCAGAAGAGTGCACATTTCCTGGAACAGCGCAGATTCGAAGTTGCGGCCTTGATCGGAATGGATCTCCAAAGGTGCGCCATACCGACATACTACTTCTTCGACCACCTTTTTCGCCACTGTCGTCGCTTCCTGATTGGGTATGGCGAAAACTTCAGGCCACTTTGTGAAATAGTCCTGTATCACCAGTATGTATTTGTTTCCGTCATCTGTCACTGGGAAAGGTCCAGCAACGTCGATGGCAATGCGTTCCCATGGGGCTCCTACATTGTACAACTGAAGCTTGCCCCTGCTCCTAGTCTGTGGTCCTTTCACGGATGCGCACGCTGTACATTTCCGACACCATTGCTCTATGTCTTCTCTACAATTGAGCCAGTAATACCGCTGTCTCACTTTCAGTAGAGTTTTCTTGATTCCCAGGTGTCCACCAGAAGCGCCATCGTGTATCTCCTGAAGCAGGGGGACCACTTCACGTCGTGGTACTATCACTTGTGTGGTCACCTCCTTGCCATCGTTCGATTCCCATTTCCTACAAAGCACGTCATTTTCTAGGACTAAACTGTCCCACTGTGCCCAGTAGCTCTTTGTGACAGGACTATGTGACGATACTTCATTCCACTGGGGCCTAGTTCCACTACGCTTCCAGTCCAGTATAGGTCGAATATCGTCATCTTCTTCCTGGGACTTCTTAAAGTTGCCTTCAGCCCTAATTAAGTTCACGTGTTCCCGGGCTTCATTTTGCTGGCAATGTCTACAGTCCTCATTACATGGACGTCGCGACAGGGCGTCAGCATTGTTATGCCCTTTTCCACTACGATGTTCCGTCACAAAGTTGAACTCCTGCAGCTGCTCTAGCCATCTTGCAACTTGACCCTCAGGGTTTTTGAATTGTAGAAGCCATTTCAATGCAGCGTGGTCCGTCCTCAACGTAAACTGTCTCCCTATGAGGTACTTGTGGAAATGTTGCAAAGTTTTTACAACAGCCAGTAGTTCTCGTCGAGTCACGCAGTAGTTCCTTTCTGGTTTTAAAAGTGCCTTACTGAAGTAAGCGATCACGACTTGCCTATCTTCTTGCACCTGCGACAGCACTCCACCAATTCCTGTGTTGCTGGCGTCGGTATCGACGACAAATCTTCCATCTCTGCTCGGATACCCCAGTATAGGCGCTTCACATAGCCGTTGCTTTAGTTCGTTGAATGCTGACTCACAGTTCTTGTCCCAGATAAAATCTCGTTTATCCTCAGTCAGCTGATGTAAAGGTTTTGCAATGTCCGAAAAACTCATAACAAACCGCCTGTAGTATGTGCACAACCCTAGAAATGCACGTACTTCTGTTTTGTTCTTTGGAGCCGGCCACTGTTGGACAGCCTTTATCTTCTCAGGATCGGTTCTCACTCCATCGGCGCAGATGACATGTCCTAGGTAGCTGACCTCCTTCTTGAACAGGGCACACTTCTTTGGGCTTAGTTTTAGGTTAGCCCCCCGTATCCTGGTGAATACTTTCTCCATATTTCTCAGGTGTTCCTTAAAAGTGCGGCCCATTATAATGACGTCATCCAAATATACCAGACAGACGTCACCAAGAAGGCCCACCATGACTCTATCCATGAGGCGTTCAAACGTCGCTGGAGCGTTGCACAATCCAAAAGGCATGACGTTAAATTGCCACAGGCCGTTGCCAATTCCTGTACTGAACGCTGTCTTTTCCTTATCTTTCTCGCTAATTTCCACTTGCCAGTAGCCACTTTTCAAGTCAATGGTTGAAAACCACTTCATACCACTGAGCATATCCAGTGTGTCGTCTATCCTAGGCAAGGGATAACTGTCCTTCTTCGTTACATCATTCAGCCTTCTGTAGTCTACACAGAATCTGGTACTGCCGTCCTTCTTCTTCACCAGAACGACAGGAGAAGACCATGGGCTCGTAGAAGGTTCAATTATTCCGCTATCAGCCATATCCTTTACCATTTCTGCTACCTCAGTTTCTTTAGCCCAGGGTATGCGGCGCGGTCTCTGTTTAATTGGTCTAGCATCACCTGTATCTATCTCATGCTTGACGAGACCTGTTCTTCCGCAATCTTTTCCCGTTGCAAAGATATCCCGGAACCGTAGCAGAAATTCCTTGGCTTGCTGTAGTTCCGAAACTGATAAATTGCTCTTAGAATTTTCCAGAAGTTGCTGGATGTGATCAGGTTCACCTTTTATTGCGTCTTGTTTTACTGAAGATGTGTTGATTTGGCGGAGATACTTCACTTCTTCACATCTTCCAACAACACTGTTTTTCTTCAACTGGATCTCCTTTTTCCCAAGATTTACAATCCTGACCTTGGATCTTCCTTTCGTCATAACTAATGTCCTCGCGGTGATAAGTTCCGGGTGCCGGCCAATGTCTTCAACCATAACACATCTGCGTTGCCTAATTTTCTTAGGAAATTTAACTTCGACTAAGGTTTCCGTTCTTGGAGCCAATGTGGTATCCTTTAAGCAATAGAGGTTGCATGTGTTAATTCCTTGCAGGAAGACTTCTTGGTCTGGGAATTTCAATACTCCTTTATCGATATCTAAAACACATCGGTAATTCCGCAGGAAGTCCAGACCCAGTATGCAATCGTCGGTAATATTCGCAATTAACGCTGAATGGGTGTACACTTGATCACCGATTTTAAACTCGATTTCTGTATCACCGAGGACGGAGACTGGCTGGCCGGTGGCTGTCTGAAGTCGGTAGGCTGGGGTTTCTGTTTGCCACAAGATGGTGCGTTTCAGCAACTCAGGTCTTATAATAGTCCGTGACGCCCCGGTGTCAACGGTGAAGTTGCAAGCACGTTGATTCAGCGTTCCCTCGATGATCAAACTATTTCCGTTGTGGACTTGATTGATGGTGATGGTTGGGGCCTTCAGTTGACCAGCCAGCACCCGCCCCGCGGCCCTGTCGACATTTAGTTTTAACGACTCCTCGTTAACTTGAGTTCCGGAGTCCACACTTCCCCTCTTCCTCTTGGGACAATCGGTACGAATGTGCCCTTTTTCTCCACATCCATAACACGTCGGAATATAGCGGGACTTTGCCGACGAAGCCACTTCTCGGTGACGTGGTTGCACTGAAGGTGAGACCACCACTTCCCGAACTCTGTGCGTACGTGAGTCTTGTCGTACGGCTTCCACTTCCAAAGCGTGGGCCATCGCACTCTTCAGAGTTTGGTGGTGTCCGAGTCGCACCGTAGCCCTGACTTCAGTATCCCGTAGACCGTCGATGAATGCTTGCACCAGATTTACTTCCACCATATCCGGTGTCATCGACATGTATGCCCGCCGGACCAGCCGTTCAACCTCTACTCCCCACTGCTGAAGGCTCTCGTTCGACCTCTGCGTTCTCTCGCGAAGTTGCGCGCGGAAAACATGTTCGAGGTGCTTGTCACCATAGCGAGTGTCTAGTCCCTCCATTAGACGCTCCAACGTCCTGCCGTCTGAAGGAAGGTTCTCTAGGACCAGCAGAGCGTCGCCTCGTAGGGCCAAAGTTAACGCCGCGAAAGACTGGTCATCATCCCAGCGGTTCGTCTTGACCAGTGTTTGGAATTGGTACTTAAAAGCCGTCCAGGACGAAGTGCCATCAAAACGCGGCATATCAAATTTTGCGGCTGATGCACAGTGGGTGTGCGATGGTGCGCTAACAGCAACGGGTTCGCGTGCTTCGAGCTTGACAATTTTCTTGTTGATGTCCAGCAGGCGATCTTCGTGGCCATCAATTCTGGTTTCGAGGCTATCAGCTTGGGCGGAAACCTCCTTGACCTCTAAGGTGAGATTTTTCACTTTCTCGCCCAACGTGACAAGGCCGTGATCGATTTTTTCGAGGATCAGGTTCTGCTTAGCCTCTTGATCCCGGCGGGCTTCCTCCTGTTCGCGGCGGGCTTCTTCCTGGTTAGCCGCGATTAGGTCCTGGAGCTTACGTTGGTTAGCCTCTTGTTCGCGGCTGGCAGCTTCCTGGTTAGCCGCGATTAGGTCCTGGAGCTTACGTTGGTTAGCCTCTTGTTCGCGGCGGGCAGCTTCCATACTAGCTTGCATGGCGGCCAACACTGCGGCGAGGTTCATTTCCGAGGATGGCCCTGTTGGCGCCTCAGTAGCTGCCGTTGCTCCCATACCAGCCCGATCTTCCGCTTCCAGACGTTGACGTGCAGCATCCATCTCCACTTGCCTCCTTGTTCGTGGTCCCTGTTCGTCGTCCCTCTGTAGTAATGGCATCTCACTTCTGACACCAGTTGTTACGAACGTGAGTAATTAAATGCCGGTTTACTAGCAGATAACTTTATTAACCACAAAACAATGACAAATTAGTCCAATCAACAAATAACCAATCACTATAAACACTCAGAGTTCCGTTTAGTATCGCTTAGGTCGCTAGGTATCACTTCAAGCACTTAGGTAGTTCGCTCTGTATCGCTGACGAAATCAAACTCAACTGCTTCTAGCCGGGGACCCGTATTTATATGCGAAGCCATCGAAAGTTCTCGATACCGACGTTTCAAGGACATTCTAGCACAAAATAGTCGCATCGGGAGGCCATAAATCATTATTATTACTCTCGTAAGTAGGTACTTATCTACCACCTTACATGCGAATTTCGACTCTATTGCTAATAGCGGAAGGTACAAATTCCCTTATCCACCCACATAACTACCTACTGAATTTTATCTAATAATAATAGTCTATGTCGGACTTTTCTGGAATTTGCCAGGCCTGAGTATGTACTCCTATTCTCGAAGCTTCGCACAGCAATGCGTTTTAATTATTTGATGCTACCCTTGGTTCCGTCGAAGATATAGCGTACTCAAGTTTCACGGCGTAACAATATGAAATAGTTGTAAAGAAAAATGTTTGGCACTACTGAGACGACTGACTTCTGAATTACGAAAAAAAAAACTTAGACTTTACCTACACACAATTGTTAAATATTTATAATAAATAAATGGTCTTTTACACTTCTGCTTGTCTTGTTTTGACGAAATCAGTCTAGTCATCCGGCCATCTTCCCCTGAGCTGCACAATGCAAATAATTTGTTATGTGACAGTTTCATAAACTACAATGCCCATACTCGTTAAGGATTTTTTATAAATCAAATCAAACCAGTTTGTTCATTTCATCCAAAAGTGCAATATTTTTGTTCTCTACAGCTGAGCCTACAGCTTTCAGTACTCTAATGGTTTTCGTATCAAATTCATACGCAGTGAGTTTAGTCCATTTCGGGAACATGCCTGGCTTGAGTTACCAATTACACTACATTGGCTTATGCCTAGTCAGGTAAATCGGCGTGCGGTAAGCCGTATGAAACTCGAATACTGTCTGAGCAGAGATTAGTAATGATGTGCCGGAGACTAGCTTCGGAAAATGTGCAGCGATGTTAGTGTGTTTTGATGGTTGAGACGGAATTCTTAGAAAGGTCTGTCTTCTACGAATTTTCTTTTTTTTTTGTATAGAACTTTGTATATAAACTTTGACTTTCTTTTCAAACAATTTTATGTTTGAATATGTAGGCTGTTGGTACTAAGTAGTAGGGTAACAATAGTTCTTGTGTATACCTGTGAACCTATTATAAATATGAAAGTTTGTAGGTGTGTGTGTTTTTCTCTCTTTCACGCTTAAACTGTTGAATGCATTTGGATGATTTTTGGGGTAGGATATATCCTGTATTAACACAGAATACTTTTTATCAGTATTTTTTATACTATTTATAAAAAAACATTGCTGCTTTTTTGGATATTTTTACAAAGACTACAAACTGGACTACGATACTTTTTATCTGGACAGCAAATTCTCTCGAGATAATGAAATATACACAGGCAAAACCGCGTGCAAATACTAGTTCAAATCATTTGCAAGATTTGATACACCACGTAAAGATACGCAGTAAAATCGGGTAGGTACGTAAACCCTTCCGTTCAAACTCCTTAATGATGTATTTCTTCGGTTACCTGACTAAAATTTTGTTTTAATTACTTCTTCCATCACCTGATAGGCTACTATTAGCATAGCAACAACTGAAATAGAATCTCAATCAAACAACATTGTTAATTAGTTTCCGCGCCGGCAGTTTCAGATCTCAAGTTGAAAATTGATTTGCAGTAGGAACCTAGTTAGGTATATTAGTTCGTATTTTGCTTTATAAAATATAAAAAAGGATTTGGTAATGGGTTTATGAAGAAACTTTTTTTTCGTTATTTTGGGCAGAGTCAAACGTAGTCTAATATTTGTCCCTAGCATTAATTTTGTAGTAGGTTAAACTCATGTGAGATATTTATAAAAATAAATTATATCAATCAATCCATTTAAAGTAGGCACTATCCTTTATGATAAAGAATATTCCTTGTTTGGCTGACTTTGTTTTTATTTAAGTGAAATAACCACTAAATAGAAAAAAGTACCTAGAACAAATAAAGAGTTTCAAAACACTGAATTTTAGGTTACTAACAATTCTAACCGTAACTTTTTCAAATAATAGTTATTTTAAGTTTATTCATTTATTGTAATAAAACTCGACGCTTTGTTAGAGATCAATAATACAGCAAAAATCCTCGCCAAAATTTCGTTCCTCTTCACCCTTTTACACTACAATACGGATAGTGCAAAAAACAATGCACCTGAAAAAAAAAGTACATTTTAATCTTCCAATCGACGCAAAACCTTCGAAACGAAACCAAACCAAAAAATCCAATAACCACTCCTGAAAATGAACAAATGGCTCCTATTTTTAAAGTCGCAGTACATATTGTATTATATCTTTTATCCTTCAGTCCGAGCATCAAATGCATCCTTTGAAAATAAGCGACTACAATACCGTATTACATGAAAACCTATGTTGGAAAAATGTTCGTTCTCGGAATTGAATTTCACTTTGAAACCGGCTCTTTGTTAACGAAAGGTAAGAAAACAAAGTACTCGTAAATAAGCTGATATTTTACTATTCTGTCTTTACTGTTTGTCTGACTTTTTCTTTTCTTTTTCTAATGCTGTCTATTCATAACACTGTTTCATTGTTGTTCTGCTCGTAATGCTGAGGAAATAAAGTTTAGCGGAGTTTTTTTTTTGTTGTGGTGTTATTAAAAATGTTTAAAGAAAACTTATACCTACTCATACGTAAGTACCTTTGTAAAAACTAATTTCTTTGTACGAAAATACTACAGAAATAAACGTGGTATTGCGGAAGGTGAGCAATGGGGAGCTCGCCGTCCGGCCGTCCGTCAAGATGTCAGGAAAACCTTAGGTGTCCAACAGGGTCGTAGCCTAAAAGGAGGAACTTAAGAATGGGTTTTAGTCAGTAAAAGTCTGTCACGCCCTCCCGCTCGGCCCACGAACGGTTGAAGTCATTGCATGATTTCCCACCTAAAAAAAAAACACAGAAATAAAATATGACTTAAGTGAATCTAATTTATAGAATCCGAAATCTAAGAAATGAAAATTCAAAATTACAATAAACATGATTGACAAAACACCAAAATAAATGAACAACAACTACCCCCAATAAAGCCTAAAGCACATTAATTTAGATAAGAAATTTTCTACTTACAATTAACGAAACAAGGGGGTGTCTCTATCCAATTTACGCTATAATTATGACGTCATCGGAGAAGGATTTAATTAAAGACCTTTTAGAGGCCTCCGAGGTAATTGGTGTTCAATGAGCCTTTCGTAGTCCGAGCTACAAACACCGGACCAACTGATTATGTTACAGTGTATTTAAAAATCTTTGTTTCGCTCATTTGAACTGCTTTAGAGATTTTCTTACTGAAAATCTTTGATAATATCGCGAAAATGTGAACTTCTAAAATCTTTGAAAGTTTTATTAATTAGCAGCTTTTGCACAGCAAAAGAAATATTCACCAAATTGCGATGAACTTTCATTTAATTTAAAAATTGTAATACAGGAGTCAAGTAGCGCATAAGTACCTTTAAAAAGATTCTTACAATTTAAGATTAAAAAACTGACTTTATATTAATAAAGTTTTGTAATTACAAAATATGCTTAAAACAGTAGATTTGAATCTTGAGAAAAATTTACACAGTTTTTTGTAGCATCGTTTAAAATCAAACACTTATTACATCACTAAGTAATCAGTTACCGCCTTCTATTTAAACAAAAACCCTATAAGTGCTCTTGTCCAATCATTAAAACACAAAGAAAACAACATATATCTACTGAAAACAAAAACACGACCTACGTTAGTTCCCCTTTTTCAGCGACACGATAAGTAGAGTGAAACAGTACTAACTCGAGTCGAGATGATAGTCCTTAAGCTTCATTCAGCTACAATGTATCGACGTAATGATCAGCGGGGCGCAAGTAGTGACTACCCTAACTGTGCAGCCGGTAACCTGATTGGTTAACGACTGATTGGATTCTATTTAAATCATGGTTGTAGTTGTTTTTTATTTTTGTTAGTGAAATATAAAGCGAAAAAATTAAGAATAAAGGGTTATTCCTAAAAGAAAACCCGCATGAAAAAATAAGGTAACATATTCATATATCTCAGATTTTTTAAATTATTAGATTACACATACATCGGCAAGGGCGTAAAAATATTAGTCACTATTAATAATAATAAAAATAACGAGTAAATATACTAACTACAAATATATTTATTACCTAACTACAAACATTCGTATATACAAAAACACTGAAAACTCCATTTGTCTAATTAATAATTATTTATTATCTTCGCATGCACCTTATAAAACAAACAGCAAAACACGATACGCCATTTTTAATTAAACGAACAGCTCTTATAAAACTTAAATAAGACTACTAGATGTATTCAAAGGGACAGCCTTATTCTCTACGGCGAAATCAAACAATACATTTCCTTACCTAGCCATCTCTAAAACAAAGCTTTTGCTTACTAAAGAGCATACCTGGAACACGAGCTTAAAGCAGAAAGAAAAAAAAAAAACAAAGACATATCAATATTAATTAATATTTCCGCCACTGTGCAACAAGAATACCATATTTTTAATATGCGGTGGAGAAGGTAAAACGGGCAGTCATTTGCCTGGTAAACCTTCCCTTTTCTAAGCCCCAAGCACAAAGGAGATGTGCTTTTGATAGTTAATTAAATTTAAATATGTGTAAGCAAACGCGATAGAGCGTGTAGCCTGTGTATTTATCTCGCTGGAACGCTCGGATTAAAATATCCCCTAGATTTTTCTTAGCTTATTCCTAGTGAAGTTGCTCTCGTCTCTCCTTCGCCGTTGCATTACTTTGATGTTCTAGCTGCGTCATTTATTCAGGAATGTTTTGTCCAAATGGTACCTAAACGATTTTTTGAAATTAAATAGTGTTGTTCACATTTCTTTTGAACCAAGTGCTGTCTTTTAACTTGGACAGAGGATTAGGCATTAGCTTACAACGTGGCAGTGTCAGTCTTTTCGGCATATATTAGTCGTCAGAATATCGTTTTGATGCACAATTTTAACAACAACACAACATGAAATTACGTGTGTATCTCGAATTTTCAAAGCGGTATCAAGTTTAGCTTATTAGCTTCGATATCATAATTGTTCGACTGCATCCATGCTACAGGCCAGCACCTATCATTAAAGTATAATCTATCCGTAGAACTTCCACCAGTGCAGAGCTTCCAGTGATGCAATGCAATTTGAGTCTTTAACAATCTGCGCTCTAACTGAGCCCCTGTGCTGGCTAGGGATGTTCTGATACCCTCGAAAAACAAATAATTTAGACTTGTATTCGTTCAATCTGATTCGATTCTGAGTATTTTTGTTTTGCGAGGAGGAATGGTAGATGGTTGCCTTTTTTGCTTTTGCAATGCATTAATGCTAATTAAAAAGGCGGCTGCACGCGTGAGTCCATACACCATGGCAGCCGGGACCCCGACCCCGATTTTCATCCACCGTTGCAGATAACGAGCAATGAGTAGCTCGCCGTCCGACAGTCCGGTAATCAACCGGATCGAACACAAGTCGTCGACGGCGCGTAACATTTCACGCGCGCCTCAAATAGATGTCAGCAAAACTGTAGGGGCCTAGCAGGGCCGAAGCTTCCAGGGGCCATGAGTTGACTTTCGAAACGGAAACCATAACATAGGTGTGGTTTTAGTCACTAAAAGTCTGACATGCCCTAGAGCAGAAATAGTCTAATTAAAAAAGATAATTTCCCAACTTTATTTCAACACTAAGTAAAAGGGAAAAGGCTAGGCAGATGATAATTTCAACACTAAGTAACGCAAGAGTGATTCTATCTTATTAGTACTCGATATCGAAACAAAAGCATCGAGTACTAACTCGTATTTATTGTATCGGAATATCTCTACTGGCATATTGTTCCTTCACTACAACAATTATTCCGCATATCCGAGATATCTTGCTATTGGATATTATTGTAGGAAAATTATTATGATACGAAAACCACAAATTGGTCGTCCATTTTGATATGCAGCTTCTTCCTGTGAATAACACTAATATTGAGATTCAGGTATTAGATTATGGAAATACCTAATCTGAGTAAGAGTAAGTCCAGACTGTTAACTGACGCGCGTTTCGCAAAATCGCCGCAAATCGCGAGTCGGTCACAATATCTTAAGACATCTTGTACCTTCTATTTTACAGTTTCACGGTGTCTTGGCAAATCGCGCAACCACCGTTTGTAGTCTGGTCTGAACTTTACCCAATACCTAGATTAGATTTTGAGGTCCAGCTTTCGTTGTCTAAGGAACTTAGCAATCTAAATGGCGAGACAGCGCCGACATGCCTGCTGCGCTTTATTAAATAGTTTTACCTGTTAATATTGCCAAGCATCTCTGTTTTGTCCGTTAACTAAACTATTATCGTTAGTAAAATAGACGGCGCATATTTTTCTATGTTGAAAATTAAAAATGTCGCACGTATTTTAATATCGTGTGAAGTGTCTTTACATAAAATTTTGATTTTAAATTTTTAAACCTTTGTAATGTTCACAAAGCTAAAATCTGTCAATCAGAATAGTTTAGGATGTGGAAACCAAAGCTCACAGTATGTTTTCGAGCATAGTTTCAATGTCGAAATTTGCGTTACATTACCAGAAAGCCCACAGGTCATTTGTTAACAATTCTATAGTCAGTTAAAATCAATTGTTCAAATTAATTGCATGACAAAATTAATTATAGCGTAGTAATTAACGGTACATTACACTTGAATTTTCAATAATAGCTTTTTATCGAATAACAGTGGCCGGCTGTTTAATTGCGGCCGGGCTTATATCGGCCGATGCTCTTTCGGTACGCGGAACCCGAATGCACTTTATTTACAATATGTAACCGTAAAAAGTCAATAAAGCGGAAAACTATCGAATTTTATTGTTTTAATTAAAATATAGTTCGTTTACTCGCTCGCCAAGTAC
Source organism: Mythimna separata (assembly GCA_030763345.1). Taxonomy (NCBI): domain Eukaryota; kingdom Metazoa; phylum Arthropoda; class Insecta; order Lepidoptera; family Noctuidae; genus Mythimna; species Mythimna separata. The sequence continues at coordinate 18,125,282 of CM061171.1, read as the reverse complement.
TTTTAAAATTCAGAGCGCTCAAGTTAATTTTTCCGCTCTAGTGTTTATAACCAATCAATATTTTCACCATTTAAACAAGAGAATAAATCGTGTAAAGACTTTCTTAATTCCAAAGAGTTAGATGGTCTAAGAGTGTCCTTCTCGGTACATTTTTCCATGTCTATGTTTATGAAGTTCATCATCATTGAAGTTATTAGGTACATATCTTTCTCTAGTAAACCCCATGCCAATACTATCCCACACATTACAGGATTCATCTACCTAGCCTTTTCTCAACTATATTGGGGTCAGTTTCCAGTCAAGCCGGATTTAGCTGAGTACTAGGATTTTACGAGGAGCGGCTGCCTACCAGACCTCCACAACCCATTAACTGGGGTAACACGGTACTTCATCGCAAGACTGGCCACACATTACAGAAACTTCTCTCTCTCTGAACTTTTCTCTTCTCTGAACTGAACTCCTTAAAACCTTTACGGCATTAGCATTTATTTTATTCATTGGCGACGTCGTATTACTCAAGTAATGACGTAAAGAGCGTGAAATAACAGGCATTTACTGACTGCTGGAGAGAGAATTTTCTAAACCACACCTTTTGTAGGTGAAGTATTTTTTTTAAATACACTAGCTGACCTTGCAAACGTTGTTTCTATATAAATTACCAAAGGAAAAAATAGGGGATGGAGGTAGGACGGTAAAACCTATGCAACCTATTCACAGACTTCATTGACCAGAAAATTTCATAAAAATCGATTAAGCCTGTTTCGGAAGACCGAACCCGAATTACGAATTTCCTTTTGTTGTATATATCCTGTTGCCCTATAGCTGCGCAAACGCACATCTAACTCAATACCTAGCTTACCCAACTTCTTAAGTTAGTTATAAAATTGAAACATTAATACATTATCAGCATTTTTAGCTTTTGCAAGAAAATGTTCTGTCATAAGTCCGAAAGGATATAAGGTTTTATATATCACTACCTACACTGCCCTCGTAACAGCAAATGCAGTAATCGACATTTTGGCGGCTTTCCGTTTATCATAAATTACATATGGAGAGTTCAAGCTATATGTATTTTTTTTTCTTTATTGTTTTCTATGGTGGGAACAAAACATATGAGATTTATATCAGTGAAAGTAGAGATTTAATTAAAACACTTAGACGCGTTTTTCTCGAAACCGCCATTTTGCAAGTACTGCATTTGCTGTTACGAGGGCAGTACATATGTATAACATTTTCCAGGCGACTGACCACTGTTCAAAGCTTCACCACTCCACTATGCAACAACGACTCAATGTAAATTTTCACTTTGTCACCTTTGTACGGGACCCTGGACAAACCTCCCAATGTTTTTCTTACACCGTTCCGAATTAAATGCTTTTAAATTAACATATGTAGAAAAGGGAGTGTTCTTTTTGGAGTTCCGTGTGTGTTTTAGTGGAAGTACTTATGTTGTTTTATTGCTGTGTAATACTGGTTGTTATTTGAGTCTGTTTTCTTGAAATTAATTGAAATATTTTTCGTTGTGTGCGTAACTCGCGTTGTGCAATGCGAGTTCACGTTTTGCAGATTTTCAATTACGAATGTAAGCGACATGTATATCACTTTTGGGATAATTAATAATAATTACGAGACAAAATCCTTGTTCAATCCATCACTTTTTGTAACTTATTTCATCACCACTGGCCTCAAAACGATGAAGGAAAATACGTGGTGGATTAAGGCCCATTCCCTCTTTGAGTCTCAACTCTGAAAAAACACCAACGCACAATATTACCAACCACGGACAATATTACCTACTACTCTGAAAAATATTTTTTCAGAGTTGTAGGTATCTAATATTATTGTCAAATCCTTTGTGGATATGACAATACTAAGTACAAAACAACCACCAATAAGGGTATATAAGCATTTAATTATTATACAAAACCAGGGCAGTTTAAATAACATGTTGCTAAGCTCAGTGTGAGCCCATAATTGAAAATTGTTTGTATCAGATTAATTTATTAATTAGATCTGTACGCCATACGATATTCCTTTAACAGTGAAACAGAAGTGCCTTGGAGTTACAATATAAAACTAAAGAGTAAATTATTTGAAGGGGTGATCGGATACAACTTTAACGATTTTGTTTTTAAATGAATATTTAATCAATAGATCTATGAAAGTATTATAGAAATGTTCACTTTTGGTATACTTTTTTTAATCAAAACGAAAAGAAAAAACAACCATTTTTTTACATTTTTTCGTTAAAAACTATTTTTAACAGGCTTCAAAAACGAGGAGTTTATACGTTCGGCTGTGTGTAATTTTTTTTATGTATGTACACTGATTTTGCTTTAACGGAATCCATCAGTTAATTTGCACTCTAACTAATTTACGCACATTCACGTATATAATATGAGATAACATATTCGTATTTATATTTAAAATGATAATTACCTAAGTGTTTTCCTTAAAAATATCTAAAAACTGTAAATATTAAAACCAAAATAAATAAACAAAATACGTTTAAAACCAACATTTCCCCTATAAATTAAGAGGTAAAACCCGCCAATGAAATTACCGTCATTTATTTGTCATATTCCACGTCCATCCTTTGCATAATTTGTTAAAAGAAAGAAGCGCAAGTGGGAGGTCCTTTTAATAAAAAACAAAAGGCTAACTAACTCTCAAGGTAAATTAATTAAAGCTGTGCTGTACCTGAAGCTAGCATGTTATTCCACTAAAAATGTACCACGTCTTTCATGTAAATATTACCGAAGCATAATTTATATTAAATATTAGAGTCTTGGCTAATGCGCTCGGAATTTGCTTAAGATTTTTATTCTGGAGATGGAGATTTTTGTGATGTTTTCAGACTGTGTGTTATTACATTTTTGTATGTATTCTTTTTTTGTATAGTATGATTTTGTTAAGTGCTTCTATATTCAAAATTTTGGACTCGCCCCGAAGGTGTTATAAATTTTTGAATTTTTTCGCATTACTCTTCTAAAGTCTTCTTTAAGAATCACTCTGTCTATTGATAAAATGTGTGTTTATCGCAAACAGACAGACAGACGGACAGACGCGGCGAGGTATTTAATATTATTACATGTAAGAAAGAAGTCTTTTTTACTATCAGACTGATAGATCAAGTAATTCCAAGAATTTTCAACTTTAAATCTGCTTAAATAATACTGTCTGCATCTCAATCCAAGGTAACCCTCATCACCCAGTTCGTTATAAAGCAAGTTAATCACGAATGTAACCGAAATCCCCCGATCCATAGCAATTCTACGCCGAACCTCGCATAAGAAGGCATGCGCGTAATTTGGTCGCCGCGAAATCGACTGCCTATCTCCTATTGGTTTCATCCTTAATTTAATTCTAAAGAGACGTATCGACGAAGTCAACGAAGCATGAAGACGTATGTAGTCGTAAGAAAGACCGTAGAATATTGATAGAACCTATTCTGGTCGCATGCCCCATTGGGTTGCGGGCGAAACCGCTCGATTTTACTATCTAACGAATTGGATAATTTTGTGGTGAAGTCCTTTTGTGATTTTGATTGGTGTTTCAAGAAGGTGTACTCATATTCGCTCCAGCTATTAACTAGAATTCGTAGAAATGCTTTGAATGGGAATTCCATGACCTGTATTGTAGCCATTTGATGCTACGTCATTTCAGCCGATATTGGCTACAGGCACCTGCGTCATCGTCATAGCTTTCAAAGGCTTGTGTTTAACAATGGTTCCTTTGGAACACAATATGGCGGTCAATAATCCATCAACTAGGTACCTATATTAATCGATAGGCTTGGCAGATCGGTGGGTATTCAAATTGTAGTTGCAAAAAGACATTTTGTACTCATGTTTAAAAGATCGCGTCACTGCGGCTCTGTAACGCAAAGGGTAACTAACCTGTAAAAAACTGACACTCTCTCTCGCTCCATCTGAAGCAAGAGAATTTATTTCCTGAATTCACCAAAAAGAAAAAAATAGATATACCTACTTACTACTTATTGTAAATATTTCACAAAAATATTCTGAACCTTTCGGCCCATTGACCATCTGTTCTGCGAGCACTATGCTTTGCCCACTGCCACTTAAGTAAAAGCTATGTAAGAATCCTTAAACTTGATACCAATTACGTCATTTAAATTGAATAAAAACAAAGTGCAGCCTACAAAAATATGTAAACATTTGTGAAAAGCGTAAGACACAAAGGGAACAATATTTCTGCTTGATTACATTACAAAGTAATGTCGGCTACCGACTGTTTGAGACAAAAAACCTTGGAACCAATTTTGCATAATAACTTAACGTGACAAAAGTAATTGGATTTTCTCTTCTCTATTTTGTCCGCTTTTATCCTGTACGAAAATGTGGGGAAATGTTAAAAATCAACAAATATATTAGTTGATAGATATACACTGGATTTGTGTATTGTTTTGTTTGTTTGTTTAAAAATTGTTTTGCGTTGATAAATGTGTGAGTCTGTAGTATATTTTTAGTGTAGTATTTTTATTTTTCAGTAGGTCATGTTTCAGTATTTGTTTATTTTGCCTAATTAGAAGTCTGGATTGAATGATCTCAATTTAAAGTACACTAAATAAAGACTGATGAGACTGGAAAAAAAATACTGACAGGTGTCTTTTTTCTAAATTAATTTTGGACTACACTCTACCACGTTGTATAACAATTTTATAAGCCCATTAAAATAAGTAAATTCGGACTACACAATTTTTTTGCAGCTCATTATCGAATAGTTTGGTTACAAAAAAATATTTGCGGCATCGGAATGTACCTACCTACTCGTATATATTTACACAACAATAGTCATTAAAGCCATAATCGTGAAACTATAACTCAGAGAAAAGGTAAAACCTCATTTTTTTTAAACGATACCGTTGTTTTAGTACAAGTGTGTCAATTTAAACATGCCATTACCGCCAAAAAATATTTTTTTACGTTATTACCTACCCATTCTAAAATGCATATCACAAAACAGGCTACCTTAACAAGACTGACTTACAATGTATTTATATCAATTACATAACAAAAACGCACTTCAAAACACGCTTACAACAAATTCACACAAACGATGCTCCCATAAACAAAATTACATCGCCTCTACAAAGAAGTCAGAGCGAGTTCCCTCGAATATATTTAATTTTCTTTTTATTTGGAAGAAGCTCGACCGGGCTGGAAGACTGGAAGTTAACTAAGTACCTTGGCAACAACGTCACGAAGGCAAGCTTAGGTCTGGCGAAGTCTCCGGTGGTTACTGCAGGCAGTCATTGTTTCTGAACGCTGAAATAATAATTTTGCTGTTATTGAGGTGCGAATTATTGATGTGATGTTGTTTTGTTTTTTTCTTTGGTTTTGTTTTGTTCTTAGTGCTAAAGTGGTGGTAGTTGTAGGATAGTTATGGAAGAAGATAAACCAGATTTTAGCATTATCGGCCTTGTAATACTCCCACTGTTGGGACTCACACCTCCTCTCTAGGAGAGGGAATCAGATTTTTTTTGGAGAAAATACATAAGATATTATAACCATTTAACGGTATTAAGGCGTGCCATAGTGTGTGTGTGCTTTCGGCTGAGATGATGATGATGATGGTGTATGTATGACATCACGAAGGCAAGCTTAGGTCTGGCGAAGTCTCCAGTGGTTACTGCAGGCAGTCATTGTTTCTGAACGTTGAAATAATAATTTTGCTATTATTGAGGTGCGAATTATTGATGTGATGTTGTTTTGTTTTTTTTTTTTTTTGTTTTATTGGTGATGTTTTGTTGTGGACTGAGTGTTATAGTGGTAGATGTAGGATGTAGGAGAGTTATGGAAGAAGTTAAATAAGATTTTAACATTATCGGCATTGTAATGTTTCCACTGTTGGGACTCAGGCCTTCTCTCTAGGAGAGGGAATCAGATTCCTGTTGGGGAAAATGCATAAGATATTATAACCATTTAACGGTATTAATTAATGAATCCCCGACCGGTCCTGTGAGACCGCGCTGTTATTGTCTTACTATTGTGTCTCATTAGCGGGTATTGATAGGTTAAGACGTGCCATGGTGTATGTATGACATCACGAAGGCAAGCTTAGGTCTGGCGAAGTCTCCAGTGGTTACTGCAGGCAGTCATTGTTTCTGAACGTTGAAATAATAATTTTGCTGTTATTGAGGTGCGAATTATTGATGTGATGTTGTTTTGTTTTTTTTTTGTTGGTATTGTTTTGTAGTGGACTGAGTGGTATAGTCTGTGGGTATAGTGGTGGTAGATGTAGAAGAGTTATGAAAGAAGGCAAACCAGATTTTAGCATTATCGGCCTTGTAATATTCCCACTGTTGGGACTCATCAGGCCTCCTCTCTAGGAGAGGGAATCAGATTTTTGTTGGAGAAATGCGAATTATTGATGTGATGTTGTTTTGTTTTTTTTGTTGGTTTGGTATTGTTTTGTAGTAGACTTATGCCCGTTTTCACCAACAGCCCCTAAAATTTAAGTGTCTTTTAAGCCAATATAATCACGGTTTTTGCAAGTTATTAATAAGTTATTATTCTGAATTAAAGTATGACATCTTTAAAAGTGTTCGATTTCATACTTTGATTCAGAAGAATAACTTTATAATATGCAAAAACCGTGATTATATTGGCGTAAGAGACACTTAAATTTTAGGGGCTGTTGGTGAAAACGGGCATGAATGTTAAAGTGATGGTGTAAATGTATGAGAGTTAAGGAAGAGGATAAACCAGATTTTAGTTGGAGAAAATACTCAAGATATTATAACAATTTTATGGTATCACGACATGTCATGATGTAAGTACAAAAATCAAAGATTAAAAATGTATTTCAAACAAGTTACCTTTTAAATTTTAATTTTCTCATAATATAGAAAAGACAAATTAGTTTGTATATACAAAAGTAGATACCATCAAAGGGGGTAAATAAGAACAAAACTCTGATTAGGATGTTCACTTTGGTATTTATTTATATTATATTTAAATGTAACAAAAGTCTAAGAATTGACTTTTGTTACCTACATTTAATGAAAAAATTGGAGTACTTGAATACTGCGAAAAAAGGTTAGACAACTTAAAAATCCTCTTAAAATTTTCGTCTCTATTTACCTCAGCGTTCTTATTCGCCCCGTTAGTGCTCTTTTAGTTCTACAGTAACCGATGATAATAGGAACAGAATAAGTAATAGAATAGAATAGAATAAACTTTATTGTACACCAAAAAGTAACGGTATAGTTCAAACAATAACTTAAAAAAACATTCTCACTCATTTTTTTTTTCATTCTTTCTGTAATGCATATTCAGTTGGTCTAGTGGTTAATGGCCTTGACTGCTATGCTGGGTCGTGGATTCGATTTCCACCCAAGATTTTTTTTTGTGTGGTGCAATTCCGTCGCACAGTCACCGAAACATAAGCCAAATTAAAGAAATTGGCTCAAAATCAAGATCTTTCTACAAAAAGCTTTTCCCAAATATACTTTTTAACCACTTACGTCGGATATATTCGACAAACTCTTACGTTTATTCCGTCGCACACCCATTTCAGATATATCGTATCCACGACCAAATACTTCATCTCATCAGCTCTTCTGTCACCTATCTGGAGATCGCCTTCGATCCCCAGATCGAAGGCAACGAAGGAACGGGGTGGGGTTTAGTCAGTAAGAGTCTGACACGCCCTCGCGCTCCGCCCAAGAGCGGGAGAAGTCATTCTGATGTTTCCCCTACCCAAAAAAAAACCTATCTGGAGATAGAAGAGCTAAACGAGAGGTGCATCCAGTCGCAAACACACGACCCTGGCGAACAGGACACGAAAACGTAACGTAAGCGGTAAAAGGGTTAAAACTCCCCAAATTTTGATTTACGTTAAACAAAGAGTTAAAAGGACCTTGATAAGCTTAATAAAATAAGCACGTGCAAGATAATTATGAGCGATAATTTTCCATTGAAAACTAATCCATCCTTTGTTGCTGAGCTCCGTTCAATACAAAATTATATTCATGATTAAGGTAAAAGCCACCGCCATTATCCGGTTTGTTAAATTTTTAATTAGAATCGGAAGTTATAACTTGTAAAGCTGACATAGGTACCGGTTCAAAGTTCAACCGTAAACTTCGCATTGTTTATATAACTTGGAGTTTTGAAAGCAGGTAAGTTTTAGAACATTGCGGTTTTAATGATCTAATATTAAACGAACGTTGAGGGTATTAATTAAGGATTCTGTGGCGTAATAGCGATAGCGAAATTATAGGCAGGCTCCTCGAATTGCGATGCTGTGTTATGCCTCCGGGCGATGCAACTTTTGTGTTAAACTTTAATAACGTACCTGATATATCACGTATTAACGCGGTTTGGCGTTACAATGTGTTGGCCATCATTGTAGCGCTTGTTTTTAATAGAATATTTACAGGCAATCTAGATGAAAATTGGATATTTTTAAAGACTTCGTATGTGGTCTCTTAACTTGTAAAAGTTATGCGATAGTTTTGAATATTGAAGCGTAGTTTGTAACTTTACAATGATAGATAAAACAGTTCTTTGATGCGACTTATAAAAACTGGCTAAGTGCTAAGTGCGCTTACACACGAAGGACTCCGTATTAAATGATTAAAATCAAGAAATAAACGGCGACAAAATAAAGTTTTTCGTATGGGAAACCCCTTTAATTTTTTATTTGTTGTTGTAGAGGCAATAGAAATTGACTATTTGTGAAAATATGAACTCTTTACCTCTTACGGTTTCAGAAACAATTTCTAGTATAGGAAATTATTTCTTAAAAAAAAAGAAATTCATCAATTCAGACGGACTGTCTGTAGATGACAATAGGTACACTCGTTATTCAAAAAAAATTTTTTTTTCAAAATTCGGTCGCTGTTAAAAATCAAAATGGAACCCGTTGAAAATGTAAGCGTTTTTTTCGTTGACAAGTGTCAGATTTTATTGACGTGTTGCCACCGACTAAGCCTATTTCACGGAAGCCATCAACCCTGAATTCTACTGGAAGTGACTAGCAGACGGAATTATTAATATTTGTAAGTTCGCGGAAGAGAAATATTTGAATAAATAGCTATTGTGGGATTTGATATATTTTATATCTTTGGACTAAGCTTTGTGGTAAGTGTAGAATAAAGGTTAAAATTAATTCTCAAGTCTATTTGTACATAAAAATAAAATAGAAGTGTCTGTTAGTAGTCAAAATATTTTTTCTTACTTACGAATGTACGATTTTTTTCTTACTTACGAATGTACGATTTTTTTCTTACTTACGAGTGTCGATCTAAAAAATAAATGGTTTGTTTGTTATGGCTAACCTCCGAAACGGCTGAAACATCCAAAAGACTGATGAAAAAACCTTTTGGATGAAATGACTTTCCAGGTTTTTCAAACAGAAAAAACCTATTTCTCCGACTAAGTAATATCAAATCCTCGGGGACGTGGGACAGACCTTAGCTTACTTTTTGTACTACAAGGAAAAGCTCCATTAGGTACAGGTCGCTAGTCCTTTGATGCGGAAAACACGTGTGAGAATATTTTAATAATAGACCGATTTCAACGTCCTTATTATTGTTAGGTTAAACTTAAAACTACGTTAGTATAATATTCGAATGCATAAATTAGTTAATTACTTTGTCAATTATAAATAAATCGTTCCAAAAACAACAAGAAAATAATAAATAAAAATAAAATCAATCATAATCAGCAAGTTTCACAAACAATATTATTCGCATGGGTGCAAAATTATCTAAATGACTCTACTATATTATGCATATATTATACAAAACAACCTTTAGAATAAACCTGAAGAAACTGCATCAAAATCTCGTAAAAGTAGTTTTAAACATCTAAGCATAGATAACGTAGACGCAGCGTTGGAAGGCCTCCCACAAGGTGGACCGACGACCTAGCGAGGGTCACGGCAATCCGATGGATGCGAGACGCACAGGACCAGTCGCTGTGGCGACCCTTGGGGGAGGTCTATATCCAGCAGTGGACGTCTTTCGACTGAGATGATGATGATGTTGATGATGAAGCATACACAGGGACAGACATAGCGGGAAGTGACTTTGTTGTATACTATGTTGTGACCCCACATAGGTGATTCTGGACTCTGGTTAATGCAAAAAAAAACTATTAATGTTTCGCAAGGACATCTTTAAAAAAAACTTCTTCCAGTGAATAATGTATCCGTTCGAAGAATCGTCATTTATTTGCTGACATGGCGCGGCTCTGTTAATCCTACTATGTCAGCTTCGCGACCTCTTTAATCCTGCTTCCCTTTTCGGTAAAGCCCACCGTAGCACACTTTATTCAGATTGAACATTTTTCCTATATTTAAGTTGAGATTTTCGGCATGTTTGGATAACTGCGAGTGGTTCCGAATCCGGCTTAGAAAAACGTATGTAAGTATTTTGTCGACGAGATATTTTATCATTAGTAGTGGCCCACTTAGGTTTGGCACGGGGCAAATTATTCTCTAAAACTTTTCTCGTTTACTGATCTTTTTATTAGTGAAAAACGTATTAAAAACCGCAAAAGCAGATAAACAGACGTGGATAGCAACTTTGATTTATATTCATCGTCATCGTTGGACATAGGCCGTATCACTCTAATGGTGTACAACTATCTGGTTCTTCGAATAGTGTGCCCTGCTCACTGCGACTTAAGTTTGGCGATTCTTCGGACTATGTCGATAACCTACCCTCTCCTGCCCTTTGGGTGACTTTAAGTCAAAGTCAAAACGTTTATTGCGAACTAAGTGTACAATGTTGGTGTTAAGCCTTCTGATGAGGCCTATATTAATTTATACTGCTATCATTGTTTTATACTACGTAGAGTTAATTAATTAAGTAGTTAGGACAAAGAGTAAAGTTCTTGTGTGTAATATCAGCTAGGTATCCGAAACTATGAGGAGCGAGCAACACTCACGATCAATAGGTCTTTTCATCAGATTAATAACGTCACTTAACTAAGTACGGCCCGGCGGACTTGCATACTACACAAGAGCCATTCTCGAGTATCCCCAAGTTATTTGGCGCGAAACTTGTAAGCAGCTTACATTTCGTGCCCCTCCACGGGTAATATTCGCAAAATTACTCGTCTAGTCAGACTCTGTACGTAGTTATTTGAATAATTGATGCGGTTCTCGTGAGCCCCGACAAACATTTGCGATCCGCAATCAGGGTCCAACTTGCCTCTGTTACCTCAAAGCTTTCACTCACTTGCATTTTGATGGGAGATACTGAAAGTGTTTTGTGTGCTGTGTGGAAATGTAGCCTTTAATCTTATTCCTAATGGATTATTTATTCGTTCTGCCCCTTAATTTGAAGTTGATGTAAGCTGGAGGCGGACCCATATTTTTTAATTTAAATATATGAATATTTGATCGACTTTTCCTTATTATTTGAGACAGAATCTTCTTAACAAATATCTTACCCTGATCTTTCAACTGATTCAATCAAACAAATCTCTTGCGAAATACTTTTATTTCATTGAATCAATTCGTTGAAATAAAACTCGTCTAGCCAAATGTAATGAGAACAAAGTCGATACAGTTAAATTGTCTTCACATACAAATTGTACTGCAGTGTATTATGCTCAACCTTTGCTCGACTGTTTGCTGTAAATGCTCATTTCGACGCTCAATTTTGGATCGGACTCGGCACCACGCAACTGGTTGATAAAGCCTTATTTGAACTGAAAATGCTCTGTGAAACGTGGTCCGATGGAAACTACGAGCAGATTTGAAATAGACTTGTTCATGTTCAACGTAAGTTTATATGTTTCTGTTATTGTGTAAGGTTTGTAGCTACGAGTATCTAGTAGCAGAATTATGGTTTTAGCTTTTACCTATAGGAGGTTTAAATACTATGCGGGATGTGTATGGTTCTATAAGCCAATCTGATGCATTAAGTCCGCCTATGTACCACCATTGTTCATGAAGTTTAAATATATAAATAAACATAAAGTGTGTGTTTTGGCCCAAAGGGTAAAAAGGGACCCTATTGTTATGACTCCGATATCCGTCTGTCAGTCACCGATCTGTATCTCATGTACCGTGATAGCTAGAGAGTCGAAATTCATACAAATGATGTATTTCTGTCTTCTACTTTTTTACTAAAAACAGAATAAAATTAATATTGAGGTGAGGCGTCGACTGGGAGGAGAAAAGGTTTAAGGCAATAAGCCCGCCTTGGACAGTGTTTCTTTCTAGTGCATAAAATTTCAATAAGCACCAAAATGATCCGAAGAAATTAACAACACAAAAACTAATTCAGATAAAAGTAAGCTGTTTATAAAAATTACATAATTTCTACAAAGAAATTCAAATTAAGACAACGAAATAAGAACATCATATGAGCAATTACTTATATAAAACTTTGTCTACATACATTTAATTTGATAGTCCAATTGTTTAATTTAATAACAATACAACTTTATAATTGGTTAATATTACATTCACGTAGAATAATTTAGTTTATTTATAATACCTTTTAGGTAAGTCATTGTAGAATTACGAATGTAAATATTTTAGCTTTGGATTTTATACAAAGGTTCAGGCTTAGTTGGTATCATTGATATATTCATATTTTATTTAAAGATCACGCTTTGGCATGCCCTTTGTATTGGAAATAAGTTATTTCTTTATGTTAAACGGTAGGGACGAAGAATCGCCAAACTTAAGTGGCAGTGGGCAGGGCACATTGCTCGTAGAACGGATGGTCGATGGGGACGGAAGGTTCTGGAGTGGCAGCCACGTACTGGAAGACGTAGCGTTGGAAGGCCTCCCACAAGGTGGACCGACGACCTGGCGAGGGTTGCGGGAATCCGATGGATGCAAGACGCACAGGACCGGTCGCTGTGGAGACGCTTGGGGGAGGGCTATGTCCAGCAGTGGATGTCTTTCGACTGAAATTATGATGACGACGATGAAATGGTAGGGGCCCAGCAGAGCATACTGGGGTCATGGATTAACTTTCGAAAGGAAAACTGGAACGCAAGGCAAAAAACTACCTTCCAAACCTAAGAGTAGATTTTAGCCAGTAAAAATCTAACACTCGTTTTGCCCAGGGGGTAAAGGCCGGTTCCGCCCTAAGTCAAAAAAAAAGCATTTTTATTTCGAACAAACTTTTTTTCCTTGACTTTGGTATTTGTGTTTTCAAAAGTAAAACTTTTTATAGTAGACTTTCTAGTTTTAGTAGGTACTCGTACTACACTGTTAACCTAAACAGTGTGTAAGTTCAATAGTAATTAAGTCCATTTGTAACTAAAGTGTAAAGCCAAACACAGCGAGGATAAATTGTTTTATTGCGGTTCCGTTGCCTGTGTTGAACTCATGCCATTTTCATCAGAACCATTTATTTTTTGTATCGTCTTAGTTGCTTAACCATTGTCTGTTGGCCATTTATACTTTCTGAATTATGATAATAATTCATGAAAATCATTAGAAATAGATTTTGATAAAAATGGCGTAAAACATCGCTTCAAAAAAAACATCAATTCAGTTAATTAATGACGGGGTTCTAAGTTAAAAATCACATAAACATTTCGGTCGTAACCGAAAGAAGAAACTCCTCCCTTTTTGAAGTCGTTTAGAATAGCTACTCTCCCGCTCCACCTTAGCGACTGAAGTCATTGGATGATTTACCACGTCCACTAAAAAACTACCTTTATATTAATTTTATTTGTTTATTAAAACTTCATGCAACACAACGGTACAAAGGCGGAATTAATGCCTTTGTCATTCTCTACCAGTCAACTGAGAGAGGTGAAGACAAAACATGTTTGAATCTTCTTCACATTTCCCTCACTGATTTTATTAAATAGAAAATTCTTCACTTTTCAACCTCCCTAGTTCTTAATTCTACATTACCGTCAGTTTCGTTCATGACTATGACGTCACACAACTGCAACTGGTAACTACAGTTTATTAGCCCCGTACTACATATGGGATTACGTTACAATGTAGCCGCTACAGCGCTGCACCAACTATTTACCGCTATTTTGTAAGCGCTGACTTTTTTGTTGAAGTAATTAAAAGTGGGGTCGAAATGTGTGAACGGAATAAATATTTATTTTTATAGTTTATTTATAGTGTTCGGTTTATTACACTTCACTGAAGAGCTTGTAGCTAAAATAGTAACAGCCACATAGGTGAATTATCAAAGTTAAGCAACGCTCGCCTAGGTCGGTCTGTGAATGGGTGATAGCACACAAGACAGACACGCTTGGGGGAAAATCCGCCCCTAAGGCTACCCACTGACCCGTCTTTCGGCTGAGATGATGATGATGATGATGACACAAGACAGGTTCGAGCGTAATGAAGTAACAAACATACACACAAACTCACAAACCGTCGCCTTTATAATATCAGTGTGATTCGACGGTGAACAACGTATGACTCACCATCCTTAAGCACTTTAAATTCTAGGTCCTACCACACAAAGCGGTCAGTAAAGTCTCTCCTTTTCTACCCTGAGGCTAGTTTAACCTAGGTAAGAATCGTCACGTAGGTCTCTATGCAAATCTACTCTTTCATACCATTGAACAAGGAACAGCCTCGGGTTTCAACTATTTTGACCAGCAACAAAACATTTAACTGCATTTAAACCAAAATAACCACTTTTAGCACCCTCTCTCTTTTATGATATAGGTGTGATTCGACGGTGAGCTTCTTATTACTCGCTGTCCGCTAGCACTTTAAATTCCAAATAGCGGTCGGTAAAGGCTCGCCTTTTCTACCCTGAGGGTAGTTTAACCTAGGTAAGGATAGGCACCTAACCAGGATCCGTACAAATCTACCTCTTTTCAACGAAGCACAGCCCCGGGTTTCAACTATTTTGACCAGCAACAAAACATTGAACTGCATTTAAACCAAAATAACCACTTTTAGCACACGAGCGGGTATCGTAATGCATTGTGGTTAGTGTACGGTTACGTGATGTCTATTCAACTGAAATAATTCGATGAACCTGTAAACGGAAGAATTTTACTTGTTTCCAGCCCAAAACCACTAGTGTTTTAATTGATACATTTCACTAAAATACTGGTTGTTTAATACTCTGTTTTAGTGGTTACAGATTCAAGGGGAAAATATTTTCGAACAGTTTGTTTACAGTCAACTATGTTCATCAGTTTATATTTATTTTATTTTAAAAACTTTATGTACAACTTAACGTACAAAGGCGGACTTAATGCCTTAGGCAATTTCTACCAGTCGACCTTATATTCCATACTATTATTATAAACCCGATAGTAACTCTATCTTTCAACTGAAAGAGAAACCTAGAATGCAAAGGGAGATTGAAGGACACAACTTAAGTTCTCGTGGGCAACCCACTTGGGTTTTAGTCAGTAAAAATCTCACACAACCTTACGCTCCAGTCTACATCAGGTGAAGTCATTGGATGATTTCTCACATTAGAAAAGTTATAGCCTAAAATGGGAAAAGTTATAGGATGATAAAGTGTGTCTAATGAAAGCGCGACATGGAGTTTTTTTTTTAAATTTAATTGGCAAATGTTGCCAATTAAATTTTCAGCCGCAATTGTAGGAAATAAAAAAAATTGTGAAGTGTCAAGACATGATTCTCCTACTAGTTAGTATAATAAATATAATACCACATACATTTTTTTTGGATTTAACCTCTTTTTCTCAGGTCGCGCTTTCATTAGACGGACTATATGCCACCTCAAAAAACCCTTACCGTAAGACCAAACCCTATAACTTAGTATACTCTCTCTTATCATCTTATAACCTTGCCACTTCTCGAGGCGTGACCATAAACTCCAACCATTAAGTCAAACTCCTCCACAGTGAAGTCCAATAGAATTTAAACGGCCTGAAATAAAAAGCGGGTACAACAGACGTTCCTAAACACAGTTTAGAAGGCAGCGAGACGTCGCGAACGTGTCACGCATACCAGATTCGTGCAACAAGTGACATCGGCCTTTTATCTCGACCGCTTTCCTAATATCATCTGTCTTGGCTTGTTGGAGTAATTGAAAAGGGAGGGTATGTGATTTTTTGGTAAGAGTTTTAAAATTGATCATCTATCTATCGTTATTTTTCAATCATAAAATTATTTTTTGGCAGAGAAGGATCAATAACTGTAAGGACTAGTTCTGAACGGTCCCATATTATAGGGGGAACCGACCTTAACACCTCATGTAGGATAATTCAGGAAAAACGATAAACAGCCTTTTAGGAACCCCCCATTTTAAAGTTTCCGTGATCCTCAAACGTAAAGACCGTGTGACAACTTTCTCCAGTTGTTTTTATTGAAAAAATATAGTTCTTTGATTTTCAAAATTGCATTTTTTTATTATACATAGGCTCGCGTTTAACCACTATCTCACCTGATGGTAAGCGATGATGTGGCCGACGATGGAAAAATTTGGCAAGGTTTTTACTTACTACATTAAATGTACACAGTGTATTCCATCCTGCTAAGTCAAACTTTGACAATAAATAGCAATACCCTTTTACGTATTTTCAACTTCATAAGTCTTCTTTAAGGTGGGCGCGACGTTAGAATTATCCATACAAACGTAATACCAAAATCATTTGCAATTTAAGCATATTTACTCCATAATATGATGTTATTCGGATTCAGACAATAATTATCTAGGTTCCTACATCAACTTTTTGTTGAAAAACTTACCTCAAACGAAATTTAAGCGAATTTAAATTTGCACATTTTCACAGCGAAAATGTCATGTTTTTATTTTGTTTTTTCTATATTATAAACAACAATATTTCAAAATATCTTTTCGTAGGAACTCAGATATTATTATCAAGTTATAAATACTCGAAACAATATTGGAAATACATTAATTTTTCATTCATCATTTTTGGTATTACGGAACCTCTCCCAAATTTCCAATAGTTTGTATTGCTATCACAGCAAGCAACTGTCATTGTGCGGATGATGACTTTACTCCAGTCGGTGTGTCCAAGAATTGTTTATACTATCTGGATTGCTTCCATCAACCTCAAAAACGTATTTTATTTCGTCTCAACTCGAGATAGCGCGCGGTCTCCGCAGGCCTCTTAACGAGTGAGTGATAAAAATAGTGATGTTCAGATGCCATCAACTCGTGAGAAACAGTGTTAAATAGATTAAAAAATTAGTCAAGAATGGTTCCTGTGATAAACCACACACACATACAGCCAGCAGCGTGTCGCCTTTTTGATTTGCGCACTTAGCTGATACATGCCGTGTTAAGGTACCTTTTAATGTAGTTCTGCTTTCTGATCTGCTTGAACGCA
Source organism: Mythimna separata (assembly GCA_030763345.1). Taxonomy (NCBI): domain Eukaryota; kingdom Metazoa; phylum Arthropoda; class Insecta; order Lepidoptera; family Noctuidae; genus Mythimna; species Mythimna separata. The sequence goes on along the minus strand of CM061171.1, from coordinate 18,108,015 downwards.
GGGGGCGTTTGATTCTAAGAATAATAAATCTATGTATGATGTTTATTCATTTTCTGTTCTACATGTAGTACTTATGTATACATTGATAAACAGTTATGCTTAAATACAAATTAGATTATATAAATAACACGAAACAGATTTTTTTAAATGATAAGTCATTCTGTGGTCAGTGATAAAGAAAGATGTTAGTGAGCTATTTTGATTTACAGCCAATTGTAACACAAACTACCAACACCATCAGCTATCATGTTCAGAGAAAAAAGCTCACCAATCCCTTGTAGCAGAAGCAAAGAGCCAACGAAGTTTACTTTTTAAGTTTAATCATCAAATACATGTCGTTGAATCCATCGTAGACCTACAACATTAGTCAAAAGAACAGATATTAGTATTCCAAAACGCAGACGATATGAAGACGTCTCAAATATAACGTAGCGTCTAATGCGTTGCACGCTAATGCTTCAGACTGTTGGATGCATCGCGATTATTCCCCCATTTCGGGCTACGTCACACTGCAAGCAGAAGCGGAGCTAAACAGAGCGGGAGCGGAGCGGTTACACGACTTCTTTAGACCTGGGTTTCTAAGAAATCTGACAGCCGTACAAGGTACCGCCCCCAACACAACTCCGCTCCGCCTTCCTCGAGACTTCCTCCTCAAAACATTTGGAGAATACTCCGTTCCTCGTTAGGTCGGACATGCCTGCCATGGCTTAGGAGCGCCATGATAAATACGTTTTTAAACTTATTATTAATGTTACTTTTCCAATTCAAAATTCTCTACGATTTATCTTAAATGTTTTAAAGTTCTGTCAATGTTTGAAGTGGGAAAATTGAGTATTTCAATGAGTTGGCAACTTTGTTTTTGTGGCGTTTGTTTTAATTAAAACAATTGGAACACACCATTGGCTGTCGAAAAACATCATCTATAAATTCACTGTGAAAATCTATTTTCTCTTTAGCCTCAACAGACAATCATGTTTGCCCTAGTTATGATGTGGCAGGCAAATGAGCACTAGCATTTCAAAATTCATGCTAAATTAAATGAAGCCTGAAGTCGGGATTTCCAAAGCGGTTTCCATCAACTTTTAAAGTTGACTGAGCAGCCATTTTATTCCCATTCACTGCGTATCTTTACCAGCATTACAGTATATTATTTACTATACAAATAATATCCGTCGTTATTGATATTTTGTTGGAACAGCCAAATTGGACAAATTTCATGTTCGGAAATAATGAGTAGACACTGTTACTAACGGTTATCGATTCGGAACTGGTTCCGATTATTGCAAAGTCTTGGTTGTTGTATAAATTGTAGATTCTGAAGTTTGTAGATTTGTAGATTATTTAACAATCTACGCATATAAGTAACACAGTTAAACATTTTGTTTCCAGTTCTCTTAGTTACAATGATTTGATATTTATCATATGATAGTATTTATTAGTTTTAGCGTTAGCAATATTCACAAGGATGAAGAAGCGAGAAAAACACCTACCACAGTGTAGTCTTTTAACCCAAAAGTTTAATGGATAGAGATTCTGAAGCCATTCGCCTTGCGGCATTAAATTCGCCCCTTAACCACTACTGGAAATAAACAAAGAAATTCAACAAAAAATTAAACAAAATAATTTAAACCTTTTTAGTCAGAAAAACACCTGACTTAAACCTAAAAGACACGACTACGCTAGTAGCAAACAAAGGTGTTTTCTGTTATATTCTGATTTTGATGTTAGGAACCAAACCACCATACCACACCAAAGCCACATGAGGCTTTTCAATGTAGTGTCCGTCAGCAGCTATTCAGTAGGTCAGTATTCAAAGCTATTGGCAACTGTTAGCTATCTGAAATTCAGCAGTCTCGATTGCAACCTGCAATTTAAAATGATGTTAGATTAGTGACAAAAACTGTGTTACATTTTGCTGTCCTTAAAGATTTATTCAGTCACCACCGTAAACTGGATAGCCTAAGTACGGCAAAGACATCTGAGAGTATTGGTTTTGAAAAGCTCGGTTGGAGCAGTAGTTGAGCAATTGACTGATGCACTGCAAATCGCGGGTACGGTTCCCTCACAAACACATATTCGTATAGCCGATAGTTGTTTCAGGATCATGTATGGTTTGCTACTCTTTTACACAAAAACTACTAAAAGGATTTCAATAAATGTACTGGTACATGTCCTGGAATAGCGTATAGTATGCTTTTTATCCTGGAAGTATGTTCTCTTGGGCTATTTTTCTACTATCACGCAGGCAGTAGCTAATAAAGAAAATAAAAAACTTTGTAATTAAAATTTATCAGTACATTTTCTAAGCTGAAAAACTTAACACGAACTTTAGACAAGCACTTACTACATCGTAAATTAATTAAAGTAATAAAACATCTTTTTTTTTCTCCCTCCCAAAATCAGCATGGGGGAAGTCTGACAAGTTTTATTTTTACATCATAATGAGACCGCATTTGAATGTAAAGTAACGAATTTGTAAGCCGTAGTTTTCACAAGATTCAGCGAGTTTTGTGTTCCTTCATTTATATTCGTGTTGACCTGTTTAAGAACTTTACACATCCGAATTTACTGCAGGAAAAGTATTTTTTTATTTAATAAAGGATAGTATTTAACTGTTCTTCAATGTATTCCTGCTTTGTACTACAAAATATTACCTCAATTTTGCACTAAAATATTCTATTCTAGGTAGGTAAAAAAAAATACCACGAGAGGGATGACGGGGTCTGTGTTCGCTCGCTTCGCTCACTCTGCTCACTCACTAGATGCCATCCCCTTCTAACCTACCCTGCCTATGTCAGGTCGCCTCAAGTCCCTTAATAATGATTAAATATTATTAAAAGTCCATTAATATTTTGTTACTTACAGTTTAAATATCTCTATTATTTCGTGTTTTCCTATGAAATAAATAAGTAATTTATCGATGTAAAAAAATGCTAGTAAACGGATAAGCCATATTCACCTCATTCGTGTTCATTGGCCTGGTGATAATAATTTATACAAAAAGAAACATGAAAACGTACCACTTTTTTCACTACAACGGTGTTTATTCAGTTTTTTATCGTTGTAATAATATGTGTATCTTGGTATTTTAATAGGCAGGAAATCCTTTGAAATATTAGTAATGCTTACATGATTTAAAATTGCAGTCTTTGTCGTTAACGGTAAAATTTATAAGCAAAGCAGATGAGGTGGTCGTTTGTGGTCAAACTGTGTAGATACTTTGTTTTAGATTTTTTAGACTTTAATACAAGTCTGACAAATCCATTAGTTCCTTCTGAAATAAAATTTCAAAAAAAAAATACATATAGTTTACGTCATCCTTTTTATTTTAGTAGAAGAATCATCAGAATTACTTCTACATCATACTAATATTATATTTCTATATGTATGTTTGTTAATTCTCCACGAGAGATACCTACCGTTTTTTTCGCGAGCAAAGCGACTGATAGGTGGTTTCTATTAAATACGTATCCTGCGAAGTCACAAATACAGCAAAAACACGAGTCATATTGTGTGGGTAAAATTGTGTGAATTAAATTTCACTTCGCTATGAAAATGGCATGTTTAATATCAGCCATACCTGACCAAACCAATACTTTTAAAAGTTCGCTATTGGAGATGTCAAAATACTGTGAACGAGAGGTATTGGACTGCTTTTTACATTTCTGGGAAAGCTTCAGGCCAAAAAACTAGGCGCGCAACGGAAGGCTTATTCGGGCCATCGAAAATCCAAATATTGGGGGAATACGAGTCCTATTGACGTCGAGGAGAGAAATGGGACCTGGCAACACTTTGTCGAATGGTGTTGTCATTAACTTAATTAAAAAAAACTACGGAATAAAATGCACCTGCAACATTTTCCTCAGATTTTGTTGTTGTTGTTGTATTGTTATCTGTCTCCTTTTACATTTATGACCATATTGCTACAAAGAGATTTCATTAGCCTAATTGGTAAATGCCTGTGGCCATTTGGTCAGCTGAACAAGGCATTTACTGGCTGAAGGAGTCTGTTCACTACACCGAATCATACTATGACCGTGCTAGGAACGTACCGAGCATGGAAATAAACACGACACTGTCTATGCCCGCGTATTGTACCCGTACATCTAAAATGCCCGTCAATATTTAATTTTATCAGCAACATTTATATTTAGCCGCTTGTTGATTCTATTAAATACATTTTTTTTGTCTGAAACATCCCTGAGTAGGGTATTCAGTGGTTTGAGCGTCAAAAAGTACCAAAATTATATACGCTTACAATCTTTCGCCTATAAAATATTAGTACGATAGTTACCTAGGTACCTACTTAAATAACTTTCAAATCAAACAAAAAATTTAGAGCCTTCTTAAATTAACTCCAAAAATTGAATAAAGCAAATTTCTATAGCTAACATTTCAGTACCTTTATCCTATCTCCATCAGATAAAGACAACACTCAATGAAAAATTAGACCAAAAAATATTAAAGGAAAATTGACTTAAAACCTTAGCACTACCTGAGTTTAAAGCTTCTTTACATCAAACGGCATAACAAATTCATACATAATGTATAAACGGCTTAATGTAGCTGGCATGAGGTCAGGCCGACTTGGCATTAAGAGCTTTAGGAAGGGACTGAGGGATGAGGGGGCAGGGGGGATGTACCAAAGTGAATATTACAACAGAGATGTTCTTGTTTCACCTGCCACGGCCAGTTCCCTTTGGTACGCACTACGTTTTGCAATCGGTTCACTGGACACAGCGAAAACCCTGTTAGAATCAGGGGCATTCGCGGGAATCAAAGGTTATCATGTACATTAGCTGCTAGTGGTAGTTACTAGAGCGTTTCGTGTTCCTTATTGGCTTTAACCTGTGCTGTTCCGGAATACCTGGTCTTTAATAGCTGTTATTATACTTTGTGTAACGTTGTAGACGTTACTTTTTATTGTCACTACACTTAACACCCTTTGCGTTAATTTCTAAGTGGCCAGTGTTTTAGAAAGCCTTTTTAAAAAGCGAAAAAAGGTTTTGTTGTTTGATCCTTTTTTCTCTTTTATCCAAATCTAGGGCAAACAGAATATTAGAAAACACACTTAGGGTAGTGAAATCTTTTATTATAAGCCATTTCTTTTAGTTTTATTTTAAGACAATAAGCCTGGGTTTCTTGTGTAAGTAGAACGTATGAAATTAATTTGATACGTCACAATGAAGCTGAGACGCCAGTGTGTAAGAACGTTGCGGGATTGGAAGCGCCATTTGCATAAGTTCCGCGAATACACTGTGCGACTTAGCTGGTCGTGGAACTAAGATATATTGAAGTAACTTGTTGCTTTAACACATAAAAATTATTTTTTTTGTTTATTGTTGCAAAAAAATTACCTTACAACTATTGCAAAATTATTAAATCTGTAACCATTTTGAAAAGCAGTTGTTTTATGACGGTGGTCCTTAAATTAGGGTAAACTTTGTCTTATTCTTACCATTGGTCCAACCGCAAATTCAACAAACTGGGAATTGGACCAATAACGCTTAAATTTAAATTTAAATCTCATACTGTTTGAACATGACTGTATGAACAAATATTTTACTCATAACCCCAACACAGTTGTTAGGGATGCAACTGAAAGCTAGAGTTATTTTATTTACTTTCACGGTGATACATTTTCTATCATAAGGTTTGGTAAATGCTATGTGTAAACGTATAAAATGGTTATTAGACCACTTAATTTGCTTTGGAAAGAAAATACTATCAGACTTTTTTTGATTTCTTGAAATGTATCAGCTGCATTAGTCATGTTTAAATGAACCTAAGTCCCTCAAAATATCACTTACAGTCACTATAACGATTAGATAAGTAGGTACACAACAAAATATCAACTTCCCATGAGCTCACGAAAAACGCGACATTACTCGCTCCGCGCTCGCAAATCCCCAGCCTTAGTTACAAGGCTTGGAGCAACAAAACTAGGCAAACTTCAAAGCTTTTAACGTGGGATCTAAAAAACACATGGGACTCGTAACAAATGAACAAAGTCGCTTTACCGAAGTGTTTGAGGTCAAAACTAATTCTTAAGTCGCGACGCCAAAGTGACTACGTTTAACAAATTGACTATATATGCGTGGTTACGTCGGCTGGATAGCTCTTTTTTTAGGGTGTGAAATTATCAAATAACTTCTCTCGCACAGCTACTTTTTGGCAGAAATATAATTTCAGTCAAAAGAGTGGCTTATTGTTATCTGACAGATCGCCATGACGCAGAATACAAAAAAAATAGTAAAAAGAAGAACTGTACACAGTGTGTACTCTCTACAGAGAGGTAATGTAATTTTTTTTTACTGATTTTTCAGTCGGTAGCTCAATCTTTTTTCTTCAGTTGTTTTAAACTATCGCGCTGCCCTGAATGAGTGAAGCTTACCTTTTTAAAACCGTAATTTCTTGGTAAATCTTCACTTTCATTCAAGACATTATTTACCAAAATCTGATCACACATTTCGTGATCATTAAGTGTATTTTTATATAGAAGATTATATTTTAACTCAAAAATGTTTACTTTGTAAAAAGCTCTCCTTTCTTCTCCTTTTTTTACTTACTAAAAAATGTTGGCTAAGCGTTGATACTAAGTTTAAATTTAAATTTTTATTTCCTGTTGACCTGTTTATGTATGATTCTTCTGTGATTTTAAACTTTATTTACTTATTTTAACATGTATAATGTATAATTTAATAGAAAGTCAGAACTACAAAATGGTGCAGCATCGACAAAACTGGACTTTCCAACATCAAAACTTTGCACATTCCAGTCGCTCCTAACCCTTCGTCCCCCTACGCAGCGACAATTAATCAACAGTTGACATACATATAGGTTTAATCAATTATTACAAACACTTCTCCCTGTTTAATGAGAGGCTCGATTGTGAGAGCCTTATCTGCACTTAACGGGGAACAAACATACTGTTATGGATCCGTGTGTACGTCAAAATGTTGGCCTGCTTTGTCAGTGACCTATTATTGGATGGATATGGCTTTTGAGTAAATTATCCAGATTGCATTGTCTGTTAAGGGGGGAATTTTTGCCCATATTTTAGTGTTGTGTTATATAGAAACTGTAGATTTAGATCGGGTCATGCTGAAATTTAGCGTTATTTTTTCGTCACATAGGTTTATGCTGAGCGTTCGACCGTTTTGTTCGTATGTGATGTATATTTTCCCTATGATTGTAAGCTAGACATAACATTGCGTCATTCCACGCAAATAAATTAGTTTTCTTTCTTCCTTTCTTTGTATAAAAACTGCAACAATCTTTTACGAATTCCTGAGGAAACAACACTGTATCCCAATCCCAATTGCCCCAGCATTACGCTCGTAATACACGCGCCATCAAAGTTTTTAAGATACACACAAGACTTACAAGTAATTTATTAACAATGTCGTCATTTCGCCAGAGGACATTTACAAGTCACAAAGCAAATACGTTTTCGTATTCATTTTCCAAGCAGCTCGACCAAAACAGTCCTGGGGATAGCGCCTAAGTAAACCTACTCTTGATACTTGCCAACCGCCACAAAGACATAAAGAACCCCGACTCCGGACCTTGGAAACATTCTGTTGACGAGGCCAGACAAATATTCATATTTAATTCCTTGTCCAGGCTTTGAGCCCACTAATATTAAACAGAAATTCAAAAGACCAATTTAACATTTAAAGCCCAAAATATTCGGACAAGCTATTTTTTTGTAGATTTATGTACTTAGTTGACGTAGATACGCTCACCCTCGCTACGAGGTTACGGGAACTTTTCATGAAGTTGGTTACTCCTCGGCCCCGTCCTACCCCCGAACTATCAATTGCCATCGTTTTGAAATCCACACGGATTCGACTATCTTGTATTATGAAACTCATTTCGTGTTATGCTCTTAAAACGTATTCTGCGATACTCGTACGCGGATTATGTTGCTTTTTGGATTTGCTCATAAAATCGTGAATTGGATTTTTCAGTTCAAAGAATATTACTTGAAAATTTTGAATGCGTTTTCCATTTTCGCTTGTAATCCCCTCGCTTGTAAAGTGCACAGTAATCCCTCAATATTACGCTCCTAAATATATTGTAACAATATTTTATTGAAAATATAAATTTATTTTTGTCGGTGCTTTTGTTGGTTATTATCCGTATTAATAAATGTTGATGGGTACACATAAAATGTGAAATTGAAAATAGAATTGAGTGCCATTAATCCGGTGCTGTACAAATGCATTTTTGATTAACGTAACGCGTTGTAACATACAAATTAGAGATGTCACAACAAACAACACGTTTTATCCGGCTCCAAATTAGAATGAAGCACGTAAATATCATGTAAATGGACATCAACGAAGCAAAAGTTAATTGTGATGTTGTACGTGCGAAACTAATTATCCTTCCTAAGTTGACTATCCCGGCATGGCGTTCGTTCCTTCACAGTGTTAATCTAAATATCCTATTCTGTTTGTACCTGTAAATTTGGTAGCAAAAACACGGAGTGCGGTCAGGCCGTCCCGCCTGACGCCAGTGAACACAGTATTGCATTAAATAATTAATGGTACTTATAATAAATTCTGTTTTTAATTTGATCTGGACCTGACGCCAAAGAGATGTGTTGGGTAGGCACGTGCCGTATCGATATCGATGTTGCGCGCGATAGATGGCAGTCATGCATTTATTGCATGCGTGTGTTCTTTGACGACTGAAAGATAGGTTTGCTATTTTTTTATTAAAGTGCAGTACGTACGTTGTGTTGGTTTGACAGTTATGAGTGTCGTTGTATTTGATAAATACTTTCTTATTCATGCTATTAAACTAGTAAGGTCGTGTGTGATTCATGCGGATTTTTATTTATGTCAGATTTTATATAAACTTCAAAACAATTGCGTAGCAATAAATACAAATCATTCCACAATTTTTTTAGACTAGTTTAGACTAGTTGATTTAGCAAACTTTGTTTTGTCATATTAAATTATCAAAGAAAAAAATGCGGGGTGGTAGTAAAAAAGTAAAATAAAATTACAACCAACCTATTCTTAGACTTACCAAATATACAAAAAACATAAAAATTCCAAGGTGTTCAATAATAAACAAATGAGATATTTTATAGTATATTGAAAAAAAAATAGTTATTTGAAAATTCATCGACACTGTCACATTCACAGCACAGCACTAGTAACCACACGACGCACACCCTTTCCCCGGTGCTCCACAAAGAATACCCCGAGCCTGCTTATGAGTCCACACCGAATGAATTATATCTACGCCGACATAATGCTCACCTAAACTCATTATGTACTTAGAATACACGTTATTATATTATGAGATGAGATGTGACCTTTTTAATTTGAGTGAAAAATCAAATCAAGATGCGCTGGAAGTTGTCATAAAATTGTTTTAGTTTGTTTTTGTTTGTGAAAGATAGGTTTATTATGCAGGTTTGCGGAGATGTTTGAAAGAGTTACCTTAAACGTGACAGTGAGCCGAAGGAAAACAACTGGGTTTTAGTCAGTAAAAATCTGACACTTCCGACTGACACAGGGAGATGGATTTCACTCCATCTAGAGCGGGAGAAGACATTTAAAGATTTTCTACATCAAAAAAAAGGCGATAGGTAGGTTTTTGTCAGTAAAAGTCTGACACCCCTGGGAAAAAAGGTTTATTATGCATTCGTAGTTCTTTAGTGCCTTATTTTCGACTTAACAAAATACCAATACTCGTAGTACTTAAACGAATGTTTTTCATTTGTAATGTACCGACAATATTTGCACAGGCATTCATAATATTGGCTCTGAAGCGATTATTCACCAGAGGATAGTTTTACCATTAATTAATCTACAATTCCGTGGCAGCCGAAATACGTGCGAAAATGCTGCATTTCCATTTTCCATCAAACGTCAAGATTTCACGGTATTTCACTGGATAATCTCAGCATCATTAACAGTTGCGTATGAATTCACGAATTTACCTACAGCGGTGCATTTCATACCGATACCAAGAATATTCTAGCTTCAGATTTAATAATTAGAAATGTAGTTCGGTTTATTCAGTTGAAATTTTGTTTTCGCTTTAGTGTTTCGTATTACATGCTCTAATGGAGTCCACAAAATGGGAAGTGGATTAACGCACAGTGCCAGTGCTTTCATTAATTATAATGATTTTGTCCGAAGCATCATCAGAATTATGCTTTAATTGAACGCGCTTCAATATCAGACGATACAATAATACCTGCGTGTTTTTTTTTTGATGGGTGATAATCATTGATAACTTCGGGCGTGTCAAACATTTACTGAGTGTAGTTGCCATTTGCGTTTTAGGACCACAGGTTTCTTTTTCATAGATTCCCAGTGACTAACGGGCGGAAAATGTTAGCAAAATTCTTAGGGTTTTGCTGGCATCTTGTTGAGGTGCGTGTATGGTGAACTAACTATGGCTCGCCGTCCGGCAAACTGTACCTACGATGACCGGTAATCGTCCTGCGACTTTGGGAGTCGTCAATCGTCAGGGGCGTCACCGATGAAAGGTTAATCTAACTAACATGTTTATTAACTACTAACGGGAGTTTTGACCTTTAGAAATATCGCTCTTCCGATCTCCTATCTATATTTAAAAGATAATAATTATCCTTTAACAGAAAATGAGAAGCGTTTTAAAAATAGCTACCGTTGAAACGGACACATAACTTTACTTTGTATGCAACAAAACAAAATATTTTGTAGGTAAAGACGACTCTGTATTTTATAGGATCTCGTTTCCTTTCGAATCAAAATGTTAACATTTAGTTTTATTTACTTGTTGGAACAATGACTTATTCTGTTTCTCTTGTCATTGTAAAATGTTGAGATCCTTGAGTAGTTATTTTTGTTTCCACCGGTAACCTTATCAAGGCTATTCGCTACTTGTTTTTTTAATAGGTACGTGGCCCCACCCTAAGAATTACTTCTGAATCATAGGTGTTTACAAACACGTATGTATACTTACATACATACTCGTATTTATTTATTAAATGCTTTATGCACATAGAAGTACAGAGGCGTACTTAATGCCTTAGGCATTTTCTACCAGTCAACCTTTAGTTGATGCAGATAAAAATAGTGGTAGGTGCAATAAGAGAGAGAAAACGCGGATACAATAATATGCGTATCTCTCTCATAAGACTCTTTCTAAATACCGGCTCAACGGTTGTCAATATTTTAACCATATTCTTTTGTCTTTTTAAACGGAGAACGTTTTATGCACATTGAGAATTACATAGGCATCCGGAACGTTTAGATAGGTGTTCCAGTGTTCCTGGTCTGAATGTGTTGCGTATGTGAGTTTAGACTTAGCCTACAGAAGTAGGCCACACAAATATTAGTTCCATACGAGAAATAAACCTGCGACTTTCAGAGCAGTAGCCAATCGCTCAAACACTGTGCTAACCGAACCATCTTACTTTCCTACTTTACTTTAAGTGTACGGCTCTATAAATGGATAGTAAGTTTGTATACAAAGAAATTGCCTGCAAGAAAATACTTGACGTCATCCTAGAGGCGATTTTAGCTCATTAGTTTTCTTTTGTGATAGTTCCTGTCACTACAGAATTAATTTTCTAATAACTGTCCTTCTTTACAACGTCTTAAAGGACGTCAAAGGCCAGTCCAACTTAACAGTAATGAGACCCGAGTAACTTGAGTAAATACTACAAAATTACATCCAACCTAACCTAAAATTCAAGTGGCACCGTACAAAATACCGTAACTTGGAACATAAACACCTGATCTTAGTTTAATTCAGCTTGAAAGTTGAGTAACGCTCTTAAGCTCGAGTTAACAACCTCCATGCGTGATCATTAACTTACATATGATCGTTAGAACTTCAGTATGGCGTCACAGCTGCGGCACCTGCCCTCAACTTGAGGCTAGAGATGCACCTAAGCGCAACCATGCCGCTGCCTGCCCGTAACAGTACTAATAGCAAATTACCGTGTATGCGATGCATGCCGCGGCAAAAACCAGCTCGGTGCTGATACAAAAAGCGCATTTCAAGCGCACCATGTACGGCATTCAACAAAGCGTAAATGCCATGGTCAGCCATCGAAACGGCGTGATCGGTCCGATTTTTTTGTCGTAATTTATGCCTTATTAAAACAATTTATTCGGTTTTGTTCTCGGATTCCACGGACGATTTACTTGCATTACGATGCGGCTGTTTAATGTTTTCTTTTCACCGTCCGTTATTTTACATTTTTTTTCGTGTTTCATCGATGCGGGGCCCGGTGTCGCTTCACTAATGTTGTAATGTTGTTCGCTTTTGATTACGCGTTTATGAAAATTGTTCTAAGTTGTGATGAAGACCTAAAGCAAAGGGTCCAAGAAAACGAAAAAAAAAAACGGAAAAAATCTGTCGAGTATTAAAAGGTTTTTTTTTTGTATTTATCGAGGCGACTAGCAATACTGATATATTAATGGACTTATATCACGCATAGGATTTAATTAAAATGATACGCAGGAACAGCAGTTAACTTAAAAAAAATACCTTTTGTTTTTTAAGTAAGTTACTGGTCTTTTAGCTAAGTTAGCTTCTAACCTTACACATTTCATGGTAGTTTGACAGACAACATAAGTAAGAACTAAGCTATTAAGCAGTTTTTTAGTCGCCAGAAAGTCTGACCTAAGGAGTATATTTTTGCCCAGGAACTGGGTTGTGGAAGTTTAATTGGCAGTCTCTTCAACTCTTCATGTAATTCATTTTTTTTCACATTCAGCACAGGTATTCAACCGCATCCGGTTAGACGAAGCCAACACCTAGTTAGTTGAGTAAGGGCTAGGAAGATGATAATGAATGAAACTAAACAGGGTTCATACGTTTGTAATCAAAAGAGCTTTTAATATCGAATACACCACTTTATTTTTATAATTATATCCAACACAGTTCTTGTTAAAAACGAAACGCAGATTTTCGCATTATGTAAGCAAATAAAATTCATTATACAAAAGTATTCTCACTAACGTTTAGTCATCACATTGTTAGGTGCAACCGCGGCGGACAGTAACAGGTAACTGCAGTCTAAACTTCATAATACGCCATAATCGGATCACATTCATGGTCGACACTGAATAAGGTTGCGTTCTCACAGCCCAATGTTAAGGTCACGTTACATAACACCGTTCGTAGACGGCATGGCGGCGCGCGCGCAGGGTCAACGACCGGGGCCCGCGCGGGCGCACAGCCTAACTTTGAACTGCGGAATTTGCACTCACATGCCTTCTAGTTACACACACACTCACACATACGTACATACGTGTGCCGTGATTCATACATACACTGTGGAGGGGATAAATATTTAGGCTGTTAGAAACGTATTGCATGTTTAGACGCGGAAATTATGACTGGGTATATACCTACCTATGTAATGCGTACATATGTATGGCTCTATGAACGTATATTTAAGTGCTATTTATAGCAACTGCTCAGATTATAAGGAAAATACGAGAGGTAGTAATTGTGAGCACTCTGAAATAGTTCTACACGTGTTACTCTCCTCATCTACCTATGATATGTGTATCTTATGAGGTCTGTTTTAACTATCTAATTATATACTTTATGTTATCAAAATCTTATGACAAAAGAACCACTGGGAAAGAAAAAGAATAATTTCATCCGTAGTTGGCGAGCTTTCCGACCAACACTGTCGCAAATAATACTTACCTAAACTAAATGAAGGTGCGAATTTCGTAATAATCATGACACATACCCGCCATCTTTCATCCTAGATACGTTAATCTCATTAGTTCTAAGCAAAGACAAAGTGTATCCCACATAATATCTGGACCTTTACCGACAGAAATAGAACGTAGGCAATTTAAACGTAACGGTTTTGACATATCACTGACATTTGCTGTCAAAACTAGCGCCATCTTGTTGGACCAAATACAGTACACCAGTGTTACTATAACATAATTCAGAAAAAGAATGTCGCACTGGCATGATTGATAGTGTCGACATAACGAAGACAAAGCCATATTTGCTTTCTACTGTTCCAATTTTGACGTTATCTTTGACATTAGCTGTCAAAACAGTCGCCATCTTGGAAAATTCAATACTGTTGGGCCCCGTTTTAGTGCCCCAAGCATTCCCAACATAGGAACTTTGGAATTCATCTTCAAAAACATGTCTAGTTACCGCATTCTCTAATTACCTGAGCGTGTTATGCCGTTGATCAGAATTAATTATTAATACTATGGTAAACGAGCGCGTTTGAAGTGTACCCTTTGTAGATAGAAACTTAGTAATCGACTAATCAATTCGTGACGATCTTATTATGTTGTGTTGTTGTTATAGTCGGGTGATTATGTGTGTTTACCTGTATCTTGTCGTAGCTACTTGGGTATTTAAATACTAGCTTCTGTCTGTGGATTCGCTTGCGTGAAAGTAGCTTTTTTTTACAAACTTTGGACATGAAAATGGTTACTTATCCTTAGTATACAGAGACAGAAGTTGAAAACCAGCGCTGTGAATTAGTCGCACTATGTGTGTGCCTACAGCATTATGCTGAGCGTCCAGCCTTTTTCCATGGACGTGGCCCATATTTCTAGCTGTTTTTTTTTAAATAAAATATGATTATAAATTTGTCACTGTTCCTGCAAATAGTTTTCTTTCTTTCTTTAGAAGAAGCAGAAATTCTCTTTATTAGGGAATCTCTTTGCGAAATCTCAGCGTTCTTGGTCGCAAGGGTTTTGGCTGGGCATAGATTAGTCAGTGTTAAGGAATCCCGACTTCGCCTTTTTCTTAGAATTCGGTGTATATATTATAGATTAGAAAGAGATTTTTGATGTGAAACGATATCAAAAACCTGTAACAGTAAGAAAATAATTTCGTAAATCTAGAAGTAAAGGATTGGTGAAATCGTTACTTACCAAATGATTGATGATGTTCTCTTCTTCTTTTGGCGTGTCGGTCGGTGGGGAAAATACTAGATTTTGTAAATACTACTCCGTACCTAGCCCTGAGCAGGTGTTACCTTCACCTAATGATCTAATGAGAAGAGAGAGAAGAGGGTATGTGAAGCCAAAAGAAAGGTTTCTCCTAATCTTCACGTTTATGATGTTAAACGAAGAATTTAGATATCATTCTCATTAGCATTAGCATTATTGGCCTTGTAATATTCCCACTATTGGGACTCAGGCCTCCTTCAGGAGAGGGAATGGGCGGTAATCCACCACGCGTTCCCAGTGCGGATTGTTGAATGTCACATGTCTTCGAATTCATGCTCATTAGTCGACTACAATCCTTCAAAGGGTAGTTAAACAAGAACTTTTCATTCAATTTTATTATTTCTCTTACCTTAACTTAACCTTGCCGTGATTTTGATTCTAGGACATGTCGATTTCCTGACGATGTTTTTCTTTACTATTTTAAGAGCAGTAGTATCGAAATAAATTGCACAAAGTAATGCGCCTACCTGGGTTTGAACCTGTAACCTACAACTCGTAAGCCAGGGCTGTTATCACTGGGCCACCACTGCTCATCTCTAATATTAATTCATTATTCAGAATGTTTATGTTCGCGTTGTATGAAACCGTGTGTTTCCCTAATCGTTTTGTCTAATTTGAAATTAAAACAGAGGCGCTGCGTAAAGCAGCTTCCTCATAAGACCCTTAAAACGTACTGTACAAGTAGATTATACAGAAAATATTTATAATTAATTACGACAATCCTTTAAATTTAAATTGTTTTATAAAAACTCAGTTTCTATAAAATGTATTTATTATTTACTTGTTAAACATACTATTTTTATATCACACACACTATTTTTACAGCGGTGGTTCGGAAACACACAAATAATTTTAAAAAATCATCTCTCGGCTAATTCTTATTTCATAAAAATCTAAAACAACACTGTTACAGTACTTACATAAAATCTGGTTTGACTACACATACTACCTAAATACTCCTTTTTTGAATGCTTCGAAATCATCACCTCCTATAGGTGAGGTAATCCTGAGGTGAGAGTAACTAAAAATAAAGTGAATTACGTTATGTAAACCGAATTTTCATTTACGTTCCTACCTATTGTTAATGTTTTCTGTTAGTTTTCATTATTTCTATTATCATTCCGATTACAAATTCTCTTCAATACATCCACAAAATAAAATAAACATGTGTAGGTAGACATTCGCAGTTGCAAAAACACGATTATTATAAACTTAGAAAAAAAAACTATTATTAGTTACCTAGTGTTGGAAAGTTTTAAAATAGACATGAATAGTGTACGGAACCTACGAACGTCATGAGTTCATGGCCACCTTTATAGTGCTGTTCATTACAACTCATCGGACAGACATATATTATACGTACCTACCATACATAAATATATATTTACATATACCTAATTACCTACCACTCGAGGGCAAAACGCCACAGGCATGGGGCAGAGGTGTGGTGGTACTTTTCTTTAAGAAGGGCGACAATGCCCTCCTTAAGAACTACAGGCCCATCTCACTTCTGAGCCATGTCTACAAGTTGTTTTCCAGAGTCATCACGAATCGTCTCGCACGCAGGTTCGACGACTTCCAGCCTCCTGAACAAGCCGGATTCCGAAAAGGCTTTAGCACCGTAGACCACATACATACGCTACGGCAGGTTATACAGAAGACTGAGGAGTATAACCTGCCTCTCTGCTTAGCGTTTGTGGATTACGAGAAAGCCTTCGATTCGATCGAGACTTGGGCTGTACTGCAGTCTCTCCAACGGTGCCAGATTGACTATCGGTACATCGAAGTGCTGAAATGTTTGTACAAAAACGCCACCATGTCAGTCCGACTCCAGGATCAGACCTCGAAACCTATCCTTTTACAGCGGGGTGTGAGACAGGGAGACGTTATCTCTCCGAAACTGTTCACGGCCGCATTGGAGGATGTCTTCAAGGTTCTGGAATGGAGAGGGCGAGGCATCAATATCAACGGCGAGTACATCACTCACCTTCGGTTTGCCGACGACATAGTAGTCATGGCTGAGACTACGGAGGAGCTCAGTACAATGCTCGGCGATCTCAGTAGGGCTTCCGAAAGAGTGGGACTCAAAATGAACATGGACAAAACCAAAGTCATGGTAAACATCCATGTAGCTCCCACTCCTATCAAGATCGGAGACTCTACACTCGAAGTTGTGGACGACTACGTCTACCTGGGACAGACGGTCCAGTTGGGTAGATCTAACTTCGAGAAAGAGATCAATCGTCGAATCCGACTCGGCTGGGCAGCGTTCAGGAAGCTGCACGGTATCTTCTCGTCCAACCTACCGCAGTGTCTCAAGACAAAAGTCTATGACCAGTGTGTGTTGCCAGTGATGACATATGGCTCGGAAACGTGGTCGCTCACAATGGGCCTCATCAGAAGGCTTAAAGTCACCCAAAGAGCAATGGAAAGGGCTATGCTCGGAGTTTCCTTGCGCGATCACATCAGGAATGAAGAGATCCGCAAGAGAACTAAGGTTACCGACATAGCCCGAAGAATCGCCAAACTTAAGTGGCAGTGGGCAGGGCACATTGCTCGTAGAACAGATGGTCGATGGGGACGGAAGGTTCTAGAGTGGCGGCCACGTACCGGAAGACGCAGCGTCGGAAGGCCTCCCACAAGGTGGACCGACGACCTGGCGAGGGTCGCGGGAACCCGATGGATGCGAGACGCGCAGGACCGGTCGCTGTGGCGACGCTTGGGGGAGGCCTATGTCCAGCAGTGGACGTCTTTCGGCTGAGATGATGATGATGATGAATTACCTACCTATGCAACATAATATACTTATCTTATTATAATAAACGCACTTTCAGAAAGTATAGGTATGTTCAGAAACGACTACTGAATATATTTTAGCTGTTTTTTTTAAGTAGATATTATTTATTCTAAAATAATCAAGAAATTACATTAATTAGCTATTTTGAAAAATTCTTGCCAAATCTTGATTGCGTCACTAGAGTAGGTATTGAGTTTGCGAACGTAGATAAATCATATCAATCTTACCATTACGGTAAGTACTTAGCAGTGTAGTGCGTCGATTCCCATATTTTTTTAATAAAAAAAAATAACAATAGCTAAGTGCATTTAAGAAAAAATTCAGTGTTTCAATTACAGTTGTAACTTGCTAATTAGTGTAGGTGTGATGTGCATTATTGCTCACATCTTCTAATATATAAAAATCTCGTGTCACATCATGCGATCTCTTCTAGGCAACCTGGGGTGGACAGTAATTGCCTGGACAAGAAATGGGGCTGTGATTGGAAAATTTTGTTTGGAAAAACCTACTTTCATGTCGGCAACGTTGCTGGCAGAAGCTAGTACAATTATATGATGTTTAACTAAGATCCTGTCCACACTCATTCCCATGGCAGCATGTGTGATCCAAATCCCTCCTGTTTACTTATCGGCTACTAACGAGAATGTAATCTGTGTCTCGGAGAAAACATCCTAAAGGTAAATAGTGTTCGACGTTAAAAGGTGCCTAATCCCCTCTAAGCGTGTACAACGGGCTTACACCGTACCTCTTCAGATGTCCTCTCAGAGGAAAGCCGGACCTCTGAGATCAATGCGATTTATTCCAGTTATCCCGCTAGAGATTTCCGCAAGATAATGCCTCTTATTTGCGAGTCGTCGAGTCGCCAATTTATTTTATTACGCTCATTTTCTTTGTATAGTATTGGGATAGTCCTATTTATGTTTACGTGACAGATGGGCAGGCTCTTCTGTGAAGGGAAAAAAAATCCATCGATTTTCCATTATTCATGTTTTTTCGTTCGTATTTTCTTAGAATATATTTACAATTTTTTTTTACATTTAAAACTTTCTGAAATAAAAACTGAACATAACTTTTAAAAAAGTTCTGTAACGATATCAACTTTAGGTACCCATAAAACATTGACGTCGCTCAATTTAACCCTGAAAATGTAGAAAAGCTCATGAAATAATATATTACGATGAAAAGTTGCAGCATAATGACGGTTGATAGTGCAATGTTAGTGTTGGAAAGAGTAGCGTGGCCGTGTCGGTGTGTGCTCGGAGGCTGGCGGCGCGGCGCGGCGCAGGCGCCCAGGTGGCCAGGTGGGCCCGCCCCCAGCCCTCCCGCCGCGCCGCGCACCTGCCCGGCTCAGTCCACCGCCACACGCCGGCCCGGCGACTTGTGCTCCGTGCACGACGCCACTCTCTCCATACTCTCGCGAGCCCTGTGCGACGTTTCTCGCTTTTCCCGAACGCTCAGTTTCCCGCTCCCTCGCGGCGACCCGGCCCTTCCTCAACTAATACTACTCGAGTTTTCACACTTTCCGACGCACTTCGCGCCACGCTCGAGAACTTGTGGAGTTCCCGCGTTAACTTGAAAATAATTCGGAAGCTCGCGCGCTTCGGTGTAGTCGGTGGTCGGGCACCTCGGTCGTGTCGACAAGTCGGCGGCGCTTGTGGCCGTCGGACGGTTGGAGGTCGGCCGCGGATGCGGTCGTGAGAGACGAGTGAAGGCCTCGAGGAGGCCGCCGGCACGCTGTTCCCGCCGCAGCTCGGGTGCGTGTCCTACGTGCCGCCGTGCGCCTGCTGCCCGCTGATCCTGCAGCCGGCTCCGCACCCGCACCCGCTCCCGCTGCCGTTGCCTCTCCCGTTGCCCCTAGCCCTTCCGCTCCAAGCCCTAGATCCTCAAGTCGCTAAACACCAACGACTGCTGCTCTCTAACATGGTAAGTGAACTCTGCTGTTCCCGCGTTATCTGTCGCGCCGTGAGCACTCGACCGATAAGTTTCCACGAGTAGAGAGCACAACGCTGCAAAGTTGTGAACAAACGGATCTGATAATAACTCTCTCGGGCCGCAGACTAATGTTGGCGATAGCATCGCGCCTTCCACGGCACGAGTGCGGCGCGAGTATCGCCGATCAAAACTTCACACGACAAATAAATAACAATTATATTTATTGCGTAAGACTGTAACGGCGACACTTCCCGATAGGCGCACTAACTACTACTCAACTTGGCTCGTAACTATACACAAGTACAAGTTCGCACGCATAAGTTAAGCATATTAACGTCTCCGCTGTGACTTTAACTTCGGCTATATTGATCCTTCGGGAATATTGAAATTAATTGATCTGGTTAGGTACTTCAAACTAATTTTTAAACTTTAATTCATGTTTTATTTCACACTTAGAGTGTGGTTTTCAGTTAAGTAAGTAACTTAATAAAATCGTCAACAATGCGAAACAAGCGGAAATTGAGTATTCTATTATATTTAATTTGTAAAGAGTTATTTCTGTAAGAAACACGCCAAGGAAGTAATCTTTTAATTTGTAGAAACGCTTAACAGGAAATCTTATAAGAGTTTTTCGTTCAGCTGATCGGAAGCTGTTGTTCTAACCAAAACATTGTTTTAACTTGTCGGCAAGGAAGTTCGTCAATGTAAACTTTTAACACAATTTCAAATGCAATCCCAACAGAAGTTAGGAAAGGCGGAAATCGAGGAGAGCGGTCGTCTGCAGTCAATAACAAAATCAAGTTTTGTTTACGTTTCGATTGAGATTTCTTATCTCGCTTCCGGGGCCCAGCCGCTCCCTGCCTAGGAAAGTAAACGCTGATGACAGAACTTTGACTTAAATGGAAGTCGTATCAAAGTTTTCTCATTAAGACCACCCGTCAAAGGTGTGTTTATGTTATTTTAATACTTGTGCGCAAATCTGATTCGCTCTCTACACAGACGAATCGCTCTTGAATTTTGTCTAACCTCTGAAACAATTTAAACAGCACTTTTTGAATTTCTCTCCAATCGACCTTTAATAAATTTGCTAACTCGCCAAAGTGCCAGTTTAAATTAGTCCAATATTTAGTTCATTACCAATTTCTAAATGTCTAAAATCAGTCACATAGAAATCACGGGATATGGGTCCTCAAATCGATACTAATATTCATTTGAATGTAATCGTTGGTATTTCCATCACGTCTCATAATATTCAGAGTCGCGACCGTATAAGTAACGGCTCGCAAAGCTTTCCAAAGAATTCGGAACCATTACCATGCAAAATTTCTTCAAGGAAGTCTGGTCTAGATAACGGGATGTGTCATACGTGAATGCCTAAGTCAACTGAATTTCTGTTAGAACAAAACTGTACAACCTAAATGTAACGGTATCAAAAAAACATTGAATCTGTACTAGTCTTTTTCTAAAACATAATCTAAAAAGAAATACAAGGTTAGTAAAACTGAAACAGATTTATGGTTAAACTATTTTTTAGTTGCGTCTATTTATTTTGCCATCAACACACTAAGACGAAGATCTAAAATACATTTTATATTCAATGTATCCATTAAGTTTAGATGGACTTTGGAATGACTTCGCCGAAGCATTAAAGTTCCCAGAACCTGTATTTCTAAGCACAGCTCAAATTACTCTCCGAATCCGTGTGGGAAGGTAAATCCTACGTGGAGTGTAAAACACTTGACATTCGACTCGAAACTTATAATTCAGCTTCACCAGTATAAAATACACATTCATAATAATCGGTTATATTACAAACATTCAAACAAACTTCTTGTTTCCATGTTAACGTTCTATGATTGTGTTTATGAGGTCGTTATCTTTAAATAGAAACCCACATAATGTAGGAGAAAGCAAAGAAAACTGTGTATCTGGCTGTAATATAGCTATTTAAGCTCCGATGGTAAATTACAACATAATAATGGAATGTAGACTTTTAATTGGAGTCTCAGAAGCTGTATTTGGTCAGGTTGTACAATATTTTTGAGGCTGAGAAGTCCTGATGCAGAAAAGCCGTTTAACAGTTAAATATAGGTCCACAACCAAAGATGGTCAGGCCAGGTGCGGTATGATAAACATGCCAAGAACATTTTACCATAACAACTGCGGACGGATGGGTGATCACAGATGATAAACTCTTGTAATCAATTACCAGGATATGCACTAAATAATAAATGCTGCTAAAAGTCGGCGCGCCACATCGCGTGGTGGCCGCACCATTATATCAGTTTCTCCGCAATTTCGTTTGAAAGTCGCTCGGTGCGACCGCGCGAAACGGTATTCGCTACACAACTATGCACCTAATTGCATTCATACATCTAATGAGTGTATTAATTCCAATTCAACAATCAATTAGTGATGCAAAGAACGGATTCTGTCACGTGATACCGACTGATTTAACGTTGTGTGACCGAATGCAATCTGAGTTTCACCCGCACTATTTGTTACCGTACGATTTTCTCCTGATTTTACAATAACAAATTAGAAGTTTGCATGTTCCGTCGCCGACGCGAGGAGCCAGCCGTAATACCTTTAAAATTAATTAATGATTTTCAGGTGTTTCGTGAGCAAAAATGCAATAATGTCGTGTCACGGAATATCTTCTGCGATCCAACGTGCTTTTCTTTTTAAATCATTAAAACCTTCATGTAGGGTCGCCGCCGGAATTATCACGGTCATAATGAAATTCCCACATTTGGCGTGTTTATATCATGCATAAAGTTGGAATAGGCGTAATAATACAGACTATGGCAGCCTTGTAATGATAAAAACACAGCTTTTGCGTAAAAATAAAATAAAAATATTTGTTTCGGTAATGTCGGTTTTTCATGGCAGATTTTACAGTGTTACGAATATTTTTCACGATAATGAGGTAGGTATCTAAAAGTAGGAAAAATAATGTCTGATATAACGGAAACGTGTTTTACGAAGAGCTTTATCTGAAGAATTGAAAAATCTTTTTCTGAATTTCTTAAACTTGACGATAACTCTGCATCTTCCCAAAAAATGTGTGAGAGTATTTATTTCGTCAAATCAAATGAGTATAAAGTAAGCCAGATGCATGAAACAATAGGCCAGAACTATTTCCAGCTAGGGGCGGCAGTGGGCGTTTTGTTATTGTTCGGCGAACGCGGTGCGTGCCGCCGCGTTCGTTAAGCCTCCTCATAAACAGTTTTTAAAAACGATGAAACTAGTTTTACACTTCCAAGCCACTTTTGTGTGCACACTGAATTTTCCACGCCGCTCGGTACCAATTAAACCTACGAGGAAATTACTTTGGTCACTTGCAATATTTTACACAGTCCAATTAGTCAAATTAACTCAGTTTGCCGAAAGATTTCGGATTTTTACGCTAATAAATATATTTTGTTGTTGTAATTAAAATGTCTGGATTTATGTGTTCTGAAGATATGAATCTGATAGATGTTGCTTTAAAGGAATATTTTTACTGTAGACCTGTTTATGAGCGCAATTTAGTCGCGCAATTTTTATAATGTTTGCTTCAATGACTATAATAAATTTCACATATCGGATAGGTACCGAGAACTACACAATATTTAATTTTTAAACGGCCTGTGTTTAAATTTGTTAACACCTATATTATTGTTTAATTTGTTGAATTGTATCCAATTTATTTTCTCATTCAAAAAAAATATTTTTATTCCGTTAATTTGTATTACTACTACCTTTACTAAATAGAGACATCTATGAAACTGGTTATTATCCGATACTTTTGTAATTGGTAAACTATTTTTAAGATCTTGTAAAACACATATGATCTTACAATAAACTCATGAAGAATTGACTCGAAAGTAGGAATAGTTTAACCAACATCTTTTCTAATAAGAGTGTACCTACGAAGCATATCTTGAACAGTAAATAAAATCTTACTTGTGGCTCCTATTGGTCATTTTATGGGCTCTCATAAGAACGGACAGCGAGGGGCCCCTGCGTCACCATGAGTGTTGAGAAAATTTGTATAATAATTACACCAAGTTCAGATCAAAAGCGGACAGCGATTATGATTCATTTCCTCTATAAATTAATTAAAGG
The DNA here is from genome assembly GCA_030763345.1 of Mythimna separata. Taxonomy (NCBI): domain Eukaryota; kingdom Metazoa; phylum Arthropoda; class Insecta; order Lepidoptera; family Noctuidae; genus Mythimna; species Mythimna separata. The sequence continues at coordinate 18,084,204 of CM061171.1, read as the reverse complement.
TTTTTATGTCCAATTCAAAAAATCATTGGACAAAAAAGTTAAACGATTCAAAAGTTAAAAGTGAAGCAATAGGTCCCACGGTACCAATTTTGAAATCGTCTACGTCTGGCGAGCTTGTACGGATTGGCACAACTCCAAAATTTTTCATACTCCGCCTATCACAGTCGACTTGGTTACAGACCGCTCCCAAAAAGGGAGGTACTGAATATTTCAGATCGACTAAGATATTATCCTGGTGGGTAGACTCGGCGAAAGTAAGAAGCTTTTAGTCTTAGAACTAACTCAAAATTCAGTAAAAGTATCTGCGACAGTGAGATAGAAAATATGTTATCTAAGTGACAGATTTTTGCCACTTACGTCTGTATAGTATAATTTTATAGTTAGTAATAATTACATTATACCCTGTGTTCATACCTAATTTAATCTCAATAACCGAACTAAGAACACACTGCACGTATTTAGCAAGTAAATTTAATATCCCATTTTTTCTTTAAAGGTAAGAAATCGTCTAATAATAATAGTCTTCTCCAACTCTGGTTGGAGCAAGAGACTTTTACTGACTTAAACCTATCTGTGTTTCTTCTCTTGGTCTTTGCGTTTAAGAACCGCAGTGAGTGCGGTGACTCTTTCAAACAACACCCATGTTGAATAATTCATTTTAATTCATCATTCACCTTTCGATGATCTGAATACTATTTTTTGTTTCTTTCCCATTGATAATATAATTTTTTTGTGTGTTAATAAATAATTTGGCATTTAAAGAATGTATGTCTTGAACCACGCTACTAATTGGTTGGCATGTTTAACCATTTGTACAACAGTTTGAACACCTGTATTTGAGTACACGGCTCTTTAAAATGCATTTTCTGTTGTGATTATACAATATTTTCAGTTGTGATAGTATTTCACCGTGTTAGTGAAAAAAATTATGAAGATTTGTCAAGAACAAAACTTGTACAATTTTCTTTTCTAATAGCTAAGTTTTTTAAGGTCCAATCATAAATATGTCTTATCTCGCTCTGGGCTGAGCGAGTGTTTGGCTTCTACTAACTAAAATCCACTCCTGTTCCTTCTTTGCCTTAATTCCAGTATCCCGGAGTTCTCTGTCCTTCAACTTAAAGCTTTCATAGCTAAGTACGGAGTTGTTTTATTCTATTAATCCTAAGTACATACTTAGCGATAACATTATCGCTATCGCTTACGGTTTAGACCAATCCATAAATAATATAAGGTCATCGTGCTGACTTACAAACCGGAACGGCCGTAGATTCAAGTGTCTACACTAAAAAACTAGTCTCCCGAACTATTTGTAGGCAGTCTTTTGTCATTATTAGGTGTACATTTGTACCGCCTTTGTTCTTACAGACAGACAGATTGTCGATTAGCGGATTTTTTTATATGTCTGTGCATATAGTAATCAAATTCGGTACGAAAATCTTGTGGTAGTTAGGTTACTTAGGTACGTGTAAATCTTTGTTATTACAAGGATTACTCAATTATTTGCTTCAAATATTCATCGGCGCGTCATATAAGACCCTATTCTGAAGACGCATTAGCACACATCTTCCGACAAAAAATTAAATGACACTATTTTATCTAAAGTTATCAAAAACAAAACACCATCGTTTCTTCATTAATAAGCCGATTATGATAATTATTACCTACTAGGCACTGACTAGCTTTCACCAGCGGCATTGCCCGCGTAAAAATAGAAAATAATCTAAAGGAAATATATTCCCAGGATAAAAAGACAGTATGTACTTCCATTCCAGGGTAAACGATGCTTATCCGTATCGTAATCCAGCTTCATCGAAAGAAGTCATTGAATGATTTTGTACTTAAAAAAGAACTCAAATTAGAACTGGGGAAGCCATTCGATGATACGAGTATTATAAAAGAAATTTAAAAACAAAACATATCTCTAGTAGGATTATTGAAAACTGCAATGCAAAACCTTTGCAGTTAATTGCCGATACAATTATATCTGAATACATGTTACTCGTAGTAGCGTGGATAAAGCCAATTACGTATTAGATAATGAGTTGTTAATACGATTTCGCTTTGAATGCTAATTGTTCTGGTATTCTTCGAAATCGTTAACTTTTTAATATTTTAAATATACGTTCTTGTACGAACTGTACATTGTGTCCTGCAATCGCACGACGAGGGAAGCAGAAATCTGAAATATTTATTTCAAACAAATCATTTATAGGCATTTTTAAACTGTCAAAATGTCGGTTAGACAAATAAGTGAAGCTAAACTGCACGTTCTAAAGTGTAAATCTCTATGGAAAAGAACGCGCAAGAAACTCTATGGACACTTGGTCGCGGTAGACCGCGAAGATGGCTGGATGACTTAGATGTCAAAAATTGGCGAATTCCTATTTCACTGTAAATAAACTTTTCTAACAGCATATTTCTCCGAATAGCAGGCAAATTTTGAGAATAGAAAAATATTTTGAATTTATTTAGAAGAAAAGCAATTATTTGAACTCTATGGTATTCTTAAAGTAATATTATAAAGACAACTTTTAGTCCTCAATATTTTTGTGGCAATTATTTGAATGTTAGTTCTGAAGTATAAAAATATATGATAATACTAGCTGACTCTGCTAACGTTGTTCTGCCATATAAATAATCAAATAAAAAAATTAGGGGTGAGGGTAGGAACGTAAAAATAGCTTACGACCCTCCTACTCTCAGAACTAAATTTAGAATCGTTCAAGCCGTTTCGGAAGGGTTCGATAACACACACTGATACGATAAACTTCGGGATTCTTACAATAAAACTAAAACTAACTTATAAAATTGTCAAACAGAATATTACTACAAATTAAAATGTCATTAAAAATATCCATAATGCATTCAAGCTTACAAAAACCTAGCTCATTCGGAGTCAAAACCACAACGTTAACATCATCGTCCCAACACTAAAACATCTCCTATTAGCCGTATTATAAAGTGCATCACACCAAATTAAATGTACGACACGAATCCCGGGACGACTTTTAAAAAATATATTTCACCGCAAAACTGAAACACTGTACTAGACGTCAGAGTAACGAATTTTTCTTCCTAATTACTTGGTGTCAGGGCGATTGTGCAGGAAATGCCCCGGCGCCGGACAAAGGAGTCGGGGACGTTCATTAATAGGATCTTTCTAACTGCAATTTCGCTGAATAAAACCCTCGTCCCCGCTGGAAATATTAATATCGGGCAATATTCAACCCGCGGCGTTAATAGTTATAATTTGTTTGTTTTTGCCGTGAGGACTGATACTGATACGATCGCGTTGTTTTGTTGCGCTTTCTTAGATATATCTAGCTACCAACCTTATGGTGTTTCTACTACACGGACTCAGGCATCCTCTCTAGGAGAAGGAATGGCCAGTAATCTACCACGCGGTACCAGTATGGATCGGTGGAGAGTCTAAGATATGCTAGATGTTTTCCTTTACCGTTTCAGAGCAGAGGTGATGAAATAAATTATAGAAACGAAAGCACTAGACTTAGTTTAAACCCGCGACGTATTGGGCCGCTACAACTCTTAAGATCATTTTTTTTTGAGATGTGGAAAATCATGCAATGACTTCTTTCGCTGTAAAGGTGAGAGGGCGTGTCAAACTTTTACTGACTACAGTAACCCTTTGCGTGCTTTCGAAGCACGTGTTTCCTTTTCAGAATGTCCCCATGGCCCTAGACTGCTCTTAGATCTAAAATGGCGTAAATATAGTCGGCAACAAAGCTTTGAAGCTTACGTTGTTTGCAAAGCAATATGTCAAAATCGTACGCGGCATTACATACCGTAGTTACGTAAATACCTACTGCGGAGTTGGCGGCACCATGCTGTGAAGGAATTCTTTTAGTTTCGTTGCCACGTCTCCCGGATTTGTATATAATGTCTTCTGGGACTGAGAATGTCGAACTGGAAATCTTACAAGTTGCAGACAGAACATACGTTGTGACAAAATGTAACGTAGCTCTTGAAAAACTTGGGTTTGTAGTAGAACTTAGTTTAGATCGAAAGAGTTTGGAGGATAATGTTAACATAGTAAGAATTATAGTGACCTATAAATTTAGTTTCTCATTTTGTCTTACATTTTTGTTTAGTAACATGCAATAAAAGTTTAAGATGTATTCCATTATAATACCAAAAACTAATTTTTCCTTCCGAACGAATACCTACAACTTGAATTTGATGCAGTCAGCTCAGTCAAACCTAATCAAAATAATTTTCTTTTCTAATATTTTAACTTCATCGTAACAGTTATGTTACGATGAAACTAATATTTTTTTTTCGGATTTAACTGTTTTTTTTTTCAATTACTTACTTGCGATTACATACAAAGCATTTTTTATGAATATGGTTTTAAACATGAGTTCAAACAAATACCAGCGTTATTACTTGTTAGTATTAGACTGAAATGGAAAAAAAACTACCGTACTTTTAGCAAGCACATCAAAAATTTTAAAAAATAATCTCTACTTACGAAAGACAATAAGGTCTTACTTTTTCCAAGACAAAAAGCACTTTTCATTCAACAATTGTTTCTGATACGCTAACAAAAGGCCATCACTACACAAGGAAAGAAAGTACTGGAATAAAATTCCTTTCATGATTCAGGTTATGGAAAGGAATGGGAGGCCAACAGAGTGAAAGCCTCTCACTAAGCTTATTAACTCTTTCTTTTCTTTACTAGGTACCTGAAAATTTCCGATACCATCATTAAAGTTTTTGTTAAATAAATAAGCCGGACAAGTGTGAGTCCGATGAGCATACGATGTGTTCCTTACTTAAAGTACCACGCTTCCCGTATCGGAGCATCGTTTTTTTGTTTTTTTTTTAGCTGCAATTGAGGAATACACTACGTCAAAATTTCAATTGTCAAACTATTACTGTTCATGATTCAATATGTATAAAACTCACTGACAAGTAGATGGCAAGACGGGTGGACGGACAGCGGACGCTAGTAATTGGTGTTCGTTGCCTATGATAGTACACTGTGGTTTTTTTTTGAGGTTGATATGCATCAAATCACTTCTAACGCTCTGGGTGGAGCACGAGGCCGTGTTATTCATTTCCTAACTACTCGTAAAACTCACCTGTTTTCCTCCTTCAGGTGTTATTTGCGTTCCAGGGCCATAGTAACTCATTCAATCGTTCCCACAGTCTAGTCACGGAACCCTAAAAATGAACTTCAACTTATTGCTTTAATTTTTTTTTCAATAATTGAGAAGAAACACTAGAAAATTCTTAAGCCTCCTGAAATTGTTACACAGTGATTAAAAAATAATGGGCCGGAAAAAAATTGTAAGTCAGAAGAGGTGAAGTTCTGATCAAAGTAAAGTAAAGTATTAAACTCGAAGCTCTGAGAGTGGATTGTACCAAACAGACGAACTCTTTTGTAATACGCTTATAATTTGACACTTAAATTGTGAAACGAGCCTCTGAAGAAGGCATTTTTAACTTCGATTTTGTAATCTTACTTTTGCGATATGCCTCTATGACGTCATTACAGTGAAATTTTTCAAAATATCTGTCTTACTCTGTACTTTTCGAAAACAAAGTCAAAATATCGAGTATGTTGCTTGGGGATGACTACGCAGCCTTACTTAAGCAAGTTTTAAAATATTTTTTAACATTGTTGAAAACCGTCTCCTACTCGAAAGGTTTCTAACAACAATTTTTTTCGTTCATTGACATAACTATGACTTGTCCATTAGAACACGATAGAGCAGAATTCCTGAGGGCAAAACACTATGAGCTCTATTTCTTAAACATATAATAAAGGATTGAAAGTTTCACCCCAGTGGGAAAACTAAGTTTTTTAACACTCGTGCTGCTAAAACAATAGTTGAGGAGTTTTTTCGCATTTATGAATTAGGATCTGTTTATGTAGTTTTGAAGTTTTTTTTAGTTTGTTTTTCTACATCTAAAAGCTTCAAGTAATTTCATTTCATGATACTGCATGCAGCTAAAAGGTGCGATTTGGGGATTTTATAAAATTATTTTGTTGAAAATCGTCTTTTTAAAGACTGTTGGGTATAATTTTTACTTAATAAAGAGTGTCTGAAGTCCTAAAGTGACTGAATATTAGTAAAGACAAGTTTTTTTTTTCTTTAAAAACTGTCTGCTTATGAAAAAATACAATTATACTACTAAACTTCAACTTAAATCAATCAAATCCGAAGCAGTAACACTAGCGTACAAGGCGGCCGCAGGAGCTCACTGTCCGGATATTTTCGTAACGGACTGAGCTCGAGTCTTAGTAAAAAAGTGAGTTTTAGTCAGTAAAAGTCTGACAAGCTCTGCCCTAGCGTGAGAGAAACCATTGGATGATTTCCCACCTAAAAAAAAAATCAATCCGATAGCTTACCTAAGAGCAAAATTCTCAAATCGATTCCCAGAAAATCCCTCGTAAAATATCAAGGAAAAACCGGTGTAAACATTCAAATGTTCGACCATTAACGACAATATTGGTTTACGGGGGAGCAATAACGATGTAGATATGGAAACTATCGCGCACTATTGAATCGCAAGGAGCGTTGCGGGTTGCAGGTCAAATTTGCGTATGCAACTGGCAATATTTCGGTTATTTTGAGTTGTACCGTTTTATTTTGCAGCCACTGTAATTATTATTGGTTTCGTGTGTTCGACTGTGATTTTTTCGTGGATGGGATATGCAGTTTTGGTTGTGTGCTTTCGATTTGAACCTTTGATAAGTTTGGGATAGGTTTTTGACGTGATTTTTTTTTGAGCGAAGTTTAGTGTTGGTTTTGATTATTCGTAAATTGATTCCTATTGGATCTTGCGATGTGAATTTTATTGTATTACTGAATACTTCAGCGAAGCTTGTCGAAAAGGCTGACTCATTAGATTTACTGCCAAATAATTCAAAAAGTAAGTACGATGAATCAAAAACTATCCACACAAATTGCAGAGTCAAAAGAATAAAAAGCTTTAGTAAATTTTATCTAAATCCTCTTTTGGTTTATCAAAGAAAGAAATAAAGGCACTGATATTACCACGTGGTCATGGACATCACAAAGTTTTTTTTTTATGAGAACTTAGTACCTACACAAAAAACGGTTTGAAGTATTGAAAAAAAATATTCGCTATAAAATTTACGACGACTTTATTAAAATATTTTCATTTGAGACAAAGTTTGTTCTGTTGACAAAAGTGTTTATAATCTGCACGATAAAAGTTGAAACGTATGTTCAAATAGTCTGGTCTTTTCAAAGAGAATTCAGAAGTTATATTTCATATTTTTGTTCCCTTGAAAACGTAGGTAAATAACAGCTATTTTGGTTGGTAGAAAAGAACTTAAAGCTGAGGAGATGACAAATACCTACATCTAACTTTTGTATCTATGAAATAATTATCTTTAAATTCAACTCATGAAAATGTGGAGCCCGGAGTATCAGTCTACCAGAAGACTCCCTGGGCATTGGGAGTAGCATGGCAATTCATGGACACCATAGGCACGAACTGCGAGCAATGCCCAGCTTGCCGTCCGAAAAGGACCAGGCTCAAAACGATTGCACGTAGCGTTCCACAAGTTCCTCACATAGATGTCAACGTAAATGATGGAGCTGCAGGTTTGATTGAAAGAGTTACCGTGCCCCTGGAGTGCAAAGGGTAACTGCAGAAACTCATGTGGGATTGAGTCAGTAATTGTCTGTCACTCCCTCTCTGAACTCAGAGCGGAAACTACGTTGACCATTAGATAATTTCCTAAAAAATAAATGTGTTAGTGTATAAACTGTTTAAAACCTGGCTCGCCGGTTATTTTCGGTTCAGTATCACGTCTATATGTAACTTTAAATGTAAACATTTTACGGAATTGCGGTCAAACACTTATTCGTAACATTTACGTGCAGTGAATACTACCCGCGTTGCGAGGAAGGCATGGCGCGAAATACAAGCAATTTTTCCCAACAATTTTATATAAATTGTCCAAAACATAAAATATTGGTTTTGTGCAATATTTTTACTTTCATTTTCTCGTGTGAAGCGATAGTTTTGTTGTTTAACCTTCTCGTGAGCGGCCATAACTCTTGGAACAATGGCGCGCGGCCTGTCCAGAAATAGCCGCGGAAAACAAACACACGCTGCGGACACCGCACTCCTGCCTACTACACAGCCAGCATTAGCTACATTATAATCTTTACTACATCCATACACGAAAAGATTAAGCAGTGATGCAATCTGCCGCTCGTGACTCATCCGCTCCTAGGAGAGCGATCGACTCCGCGCTCAACACAACGTCACGTGACATTGTATTGAAACCGATAATTACACACTTTGTACAAATTAACGAGGCCATTAACAAACGTTAACAAAACCCGCTTGTTAAGAAATAGGACGTAATTCTGCTCATATGTTCTTTTATTTCACTCGCTCTAATTTACTGCCGGTTTCCGCTTCAAAATAAAATTCACACATAGTTACGAAAAGAATCGGAACTATGTTCGACGATTGTTTCTAAAAACAATTTAATACTGAGTTGAGCTACAAACAGCTACAATACTGCAACATTCCGAACTGTAACTGAATCAGTTTCGAGTTCATAGCTGACTGCGCTTCGAATCAATAGTCTACATCAACACTGTAAATGCATGAAAGGTGTATTAACAAAAAAATGTGAAATACGAATTGCAGCGTAAAATTCTTGGCTTTCATCGTAGCCCAATGGTGAAACGGGGCATGTCCTAATGTAAGCAAATTGCCGTCACAGCCTTTCAGCGTCCGGCCACGGCTATCATTCCCAAGATAAGCGCTTAAAAGCCTCATGGAAAACGCTTTCAGCTGGCGGACTATTACCGGGTGTTTCCATACTTTTTGCTTTGCCTCCAACTGCCCGGGTGGAGTATCTTATATCGAATGCTCTACGTATGACCGTTTTGAGTGCACGATCCAAATCTACGTTTGTTAGCTCCCGTTCGGTTTTTAATTCCACTCTAACTTAGGAAGCCACACTTTGTATCTCGATCCTTTCATAAAATGTGACAAATTTTCAAACCGAAATAGAATTTCTCCAACAACGATATAACATGAACCAAATATAAAGTAAATGTTGGCTCAACAAAGTCGCTGTATATAAAAGACCGGTAAATTTTAAAGAAATAAGATGATGTCAGAACAACCTAATAATCTTAATGCATTAGATTACAAAGGGCTTACTCGGAGAAGGCGAGTAACGGGCGGGGAGGAGTCCTTTTATTTTTCTTCATAATATTAGATTTTATGATTATTTTAAAAGGGGCAAAGGCTCTTTGCTACTATACATCAAAAGACGATGCCATTGATCAGACATCTTTATCGAATTACGTGATTGCGTATACAAAACGTCGGGTGCTTTGGAGTTCCTTTGTGTTCGTTTCTTGTTGGTAACCTAGGCGGGTGTGTGCGGGGTGTCCGGGCGCGCGGCGCGGGGGGCAGGGGCGCGGTATGTACTTGCAGCGTAATGCCGCTGCACTTGCCCTGGTCAGGAAGCGCGGCGGAATGCAGTCAGTCGCGTTTGTACCACTGCGCGGAGGGGTGCGGGGTGCGCGCGGCGCGAGGGCAATGCACGCGGCGCCGGCGCACCTCGCTGCCTCCCATTCAGTACATCTCACTGAAGCTGCATTTATTTACTATTCTTAACGTCCAGCTTTTTCAAGCGCGAAGTTAGCTAAGAAAAGGGCGCCAACTAACAAAGCGACTCACTTTAAAGCGCCGCTGTAGTTGGTGAAAGTTGTGAATTGCACCCGCCATTTCGTTCGAGGAGCTCGCGTGAATTTGAGACTTGGTTGCATAGTTAACATTGGCTATAAAACTTGGATGAAAGTCGTGGCGGATTATCGATAGTTTGTAAATCATAGGTCGTAAGAGTTAATGGTAGCGTCAATTTTTGCTTTGGAAGCTACATTAAGTTTTATCAGTGTCATTGTAAAAAGAAGCTAGTGTTTGCAAACAGTGGTATCAGTGTTCGTCAGTGGCACGCACACACTGCCTACTGATGCGCGTCATGCAATGATACGGCCCCGTCATCGCTTTGAGTCGGCGAGTGCCGCAATTTCACTGTATGCCGTGCGTTCGGAACGCGGCACGGGTTGGAATGCACTCGTTATATGCACACCACTCGAAAGGATTACCCACTAGTTGGCGGCGATTAACTGGCGCGCTCGTGGTTCGCCAGCGCTCCGCTATTGGTTTGTTTCCGAACGTAGCTAACGTTTGAATTTGGAATGTTGTTTCGGTTTTCGAATAACTTTAATTAAATTCGCTTTTCTGAACTTTTTTTATTGAAATTTCAAAATGGTCACCGTCGATCATTTTCTTCTATCCAAAATGTCGTCAATCAAAAATTTCAAAGACTGCGTTTGCGAAATTTACAGTTTGTTCGTCAGTATTGATAAAGAAATATATTTTCTTTCCAGGTACGTGGGTGTTGTTAGAGAAAGTTCACGTAGATTTCATTCATTTACAACTGCGTAAGTAGCAGATTTGTTTTATTTTGCTTACTGTGTTTTTGTTTTCGTCTAATGATACTAATGACGTCACGGCTCCTTTCATTAGAAGTGGTTTTCTCTGAGGTGTAACAATTCCCGATGTCTGACAAATAGACTGGTCTGAGTGAAACACCTTAATGACTATCTGGGCAACACACCTCAGTAGATAAGTGCGCTAACTTCGGAGTGACGTCAAAAAACTTAAACAGCTATTTTTCAATGTCTTTGAAACAACGGTATCTTAGTCGGAGTAGAATAGTTCATTAATATTGTAGTTCAACATCTAGACTTAGTGTCATTGCATTTGAATGGGAGTATCTGGAATGGGACTGATTATACGGAGCTGCGAACTGGCTTGAACAAACAGAAAGGCTTTTAAGGAGTCCTCCAGGTGTCACGGAGGAGGCAAAGCGGGCCGATAGCTACCGATTTGGATAATGCGAGTCACTATGTTACGCCTTTGGCAGAGTTAGATTTAAAAGGTCTTGCTGCGCGTTTGTTACGCCTCGATGCCATGAACGTGCGTTTGCACAAACGCACGTGCGATTCTGTCGCCGCCTGGACTCGTTTGATATTTACGCGTCTATGCGCGATTTTTTGCCCTTTGATAAATAAAGATGTTATAGATTTCACAGATTGAGTTTAGCTGCTTCGTTGACCACGTTTGTTGGGTTAAATCGTGCTTGATGGTGTTCATTTTTTCACAATAACATGTTGCCAATAAACTAGCTTTGAGAAACGTTAGATTTGGTAAAAATAAAAATTCTTAAAAAAGTATATAATTATGTCTTTATGACAAAAATAGAAACAGAAACATATTTTTTTTAAACCTGCAATATTATTTTTTCACTTTCCAACACTACAGGTTGACTGTTAGTGAATGCCTAAGGCATTAAGTCCGCCTTTGTGATGCATGAAAATTAAATAAACATCCAGCGTGGTTTCCTGAAATAAATATAATAATTAGACACACAGAATGTACGTAACATAAAAATAACAAAAGCGTAAAACTTCAAAGATACGGTTATTACCAAAGTAAAATAAAATACTACTGGCAAGCATTAATTGAACAACTCACATACCTAAATAACTACCTATCTTTATTAATGTGCAACCTAACTATTAGTGTGCAAGACAGTCCAAGACTACACGGCAGCACTACCAGAAAACCAAAAAAAAAATACAAACTCAGCCAAAAAAAACACGTTACTTACAGCAAATTAAAAGCACTCAATCCCCCCATTACAGTCTTTACACACAACATGTAAAACAGCGCACCGAATTCCAAATTGAAATATTGCCGACGAAGCCCAAACTCGAGATTTACATTTCGCCGGGCAGTTTATTCCGGTAGTAAAATATCGAGTAGTGTGTCGCGGGCCCAGGTGTTGGTTCAAACGACGCAAGTTTCACTAATGTGCGGCTTAAATGATGACAGTGTTGCGGGACTTAGCCCACCTGTGAGGGGACCGCACTTTTTGGTACTGAAAAATGGGACTCCTGATTATTTATACAAGCCTGGTACCTGAGTAATGGGATGTTACTTGTTGTCGCCTGAATTTGTTAAAAGTTGATGTCTGGCTTGCAACATTTTTTATTTTTTTGTCAAAGTAACTACTATTTTTTGAAGACGTCTAGATTTCAAATATAAAACTTACCTACCTTATTACTTAAGCTACAAAGCATAAACACAGACGGACCCGTGTATCATTACTGCACACTAGAATCAGAAAAATTTCAAGCCTGTTTTCCCGTATAATCAAATTCGATTCCCTGTAGGATTCTTACAAATCACCGGTTGCTTATAAATCGTTCGTCTCGTCAGAGATTTATTCGTCTCTCTCGTCCAAATCCGGCTCCAAAATGTTCGTCGGTTGTAAACCGCACTTGGCGTAAATTACACACGTAGGTATTTGGCAACAGTGTTTAAATAGGGGGCGCTTAAATTTGTACCCTTAAGTAGGGGGTAATAGAGGAAGTTTGCGCGTCTTACGTAATCGAACCCCGGAGTTGGGACTGAACAAACTAAGTTTTTATCTGTTAACTTTAGAGTATGTTACGAGTGAGTGAGGATGGATTTATTGACAACAAAACTGGTTCCTGCGAGAGTTTTTGGGGGTGAACGATGATTTATTTACGAAACCTTTGAATTCTTATACGAGATTTTTATATGACAGTGATATGGCGTGTTTTACCGACTGTTCTCCCTTCTATTAAAGACTAACTGCATTTAGCTCGGTTTTAAAACTCCATTTCCATATTCCTTTGCAGTGTTATTTAACTAAAATGTTCAGGGTTTTGAGTAAAAGGCTTGAGCATCTCTTTACGTTATAATGAACGCAAATGGTCCTGTGCACCTCACGATCTTCAATTACGATTCACATTGTTACTGCGGCCCGCAAGGGAACTAAACTTAGTGATCTAATTGCTCGATGTCGCATCGATTGTGACTCGTGTTGACTCCGGATCGTACCTGTCTTTGCTGATAATAATGTAGTCAAGGTGGTAATCATTGTCGATGTTAATGTAATCGTTCTAGAGGTGTTACGAAAGCTATCGAGTCGTTTTATCGTTTTGAGTTCGATTTATTTTGTTGTAATATGGGTTGTCTATTTTTAGTGATTATTGTTATTTGAATCAAGTTGTGAAATACCTACATGAGATTTCCTGTCTTCCTGTAATTTCATTAAGTGGAAAAGTAAATAAATATACCTAAAGGAATCTTAACGGCGAAGGCTAATTAGTCAGTATCGACTTCGACGCACACTGTAGTTTATTATTCCGTCTAAAGGACATTTTCTTCTTCTTCCTGCCCTTGGCCTATATTACTTAGGGTCGTACGTATTTTTCTGCCATTCTGTCCTGTAACTCGTCACACTATTACTAACTCGTCACACAACCCATCCATCTTTTCTTTGGCCTGGACTCTCCCTCTCCATCCTCTCACTCAGAACTCTTTTAGTAACATGCGATAGCTCTAAAGGATGTACAAACAAAAAAACTAAATCAGAAAACAATACTACCCTTATCACCATGAAAATAAAATAAATTTCACAGAACGTAAGTCCATAAAGCGGTTGGAGCCACCCCCATCGCTAAATATGTGCACAAACAAACGAATACAAATTCATACAGGCGAGTGTATCAGGCCAGTGTACCGGGCGAGTATACCGGGCGAGTAGCTATACCGCGCGAGTATACCGGACGAGTAATGAAAGTGGTGTGGACTGAACCCGCCATTAATTGTCACAGGTGTCGATTACAAACAATATGTTTTCTCTATCGATAGTATTTTACGATTGCCCGTTACAGTTTTCATGACTATTTCAATGGTTTAATATAAATATGGCTTTCAGATAAATGGTACTCTTTTTAATGGTGTTATCTGTTGACAGTCGTAGTTGTATTCACATACGCGATTATAAATTAACTTGCCTATGAATGGGATGTAAATTTAATGAAATATGACATTACACGGACCCGGTTAATATTTTTGTTTATTTGTTCTCTCCTTTCTAATGCTTTTAACCCTTATTTTAATTTTGGCGAGTATACAGTCAGTAAAAATACATTAAGAATCCCCACAATGGCAAAATTTCCCCGCGAGCTTTTAAGGTCAGCTATGCGCGTCTAAACAGGGCAAATAATCGTATATTTAAATTTGTTCCTACATTAACGATGGCTATTAAAACTTTTTTTGTAACAATGCTGTTTTTTCGTGGAACTTGAAAATGCTTCAACAAAATAAAAAAATAAAACGTTAGTTAAGGTAGCCGTGTTGATATAAAATTCAAGGTAAAAAGTACACTGTTGTTATAATAACTAATGCCTACTGGAACAAAATATTCTTCCAGGAAGCTAGTTATCGAGCTCACAGAAAAAACTTGTTTGCTTATTAATAATTTTTCAATACAAACATTCTAATAAGAGCCTTATTAAATGCCTTATTTATAACCAGCAATCTAATAAAATAACAAGCCATATTTCCACGAAGCCCTTTCCTAAAGTACTGCATCGTTATTCAATTTAAACCAAATATTCCGAAACTAAAACCATGAATAGAATTACCCTTCGAGATCAATCGCGTGTTTCGAATACCGCCCTGTAAGATCAACCCTTCACTGCAGCTGTTTGACAAATAAATTAAGGTTATTAGAATATTTCGGTCGGGTCATTCAATAATCAAGTACTCACGCTATCTAGGACAACACGCAGACATGATAAACTACAATGATAAAGGGTGACCGAATACATAAAAAACTATTGATTTTATTTTCTGTAACATTTCGTTCGGTACGCCTGTTATCAATTGATTAATGTTTCAGCTGGGTAGATACAGCCTTTGTGTTCGTGTTTGTATGCTAATTGATAGCTGGAGTTATATTTTTTTTCTGTACTACACGTAATTATCGGCGGTGGCATTGCGACAAGAAAATCTTGCTGTGAAGCGACTACGTCGTATCGATTAGTGCTGTAAAATTACCCACGGATATTGAATTTATTTTATAATGTTGTCTAGTAGAATAACTTTCCTAGAACGTTATGCATTAATCAACTACTTCTTTGTTTAAATAACAACAAACATTAGTACTTACCACTCAAAAATAAATAGAACACTAAACTAAAGTGTAACTAACACTAAAACGGTTGTATACACACTCCCCCACATCGTAAGCACTCTATAACTCTATAAAACCAACACTACTACGTGACACAAATAATTTTCACTTATACCCAAGTGTTGCGAACACTAAGAATTAAGTAGTATGTACATAAATCGGTACCTACACAAGTTGCAGGTATACGAGATACCATGTCGAGTAAGCTTTGTTTGAACAGAGTACAATAAACTTAAATCCTCGAGACCTGTACCGCAAAATAAGCACAGCACAGATGGGCCCCAGATGCTGGAGGTACTACTAATTTGCCTACTACTTAACTTTAAGTTAACATGCAACCTTTTGTGTATTTGGAAACTATTAGCCCTATAACAACAGAACACTGAGCAAACGTAAAGTAGGATTATGAATCCCTATTCACGTAGTAGAAACAAAAAAATTACGAGTTTTAGGATGTGGGCCTGCGGAATGATTTAAAAAAGTGGGATGTAAAGGGCAACTACAAAAGTGGATTTAACTCAGTGAAAGTCTGACACACCCTGTCACTCCTCCCAGAGCGAAAGGAGTTATTTGATGATATTTGCTACTCAAAAAGGGTCATAAGATGTGGTATTCTGCAAGGTGTTGTAATCAAGTTCGATAGTAAGATTTTAGCGACCATGCGTACGATTTGACATAAAATTAGTAATAATATTACGAGACAAAATTAACTGTATATTTATAGCTTTCACCGTAAACACGACGACCTTTTAACAACAAACGCTTAAAATAAATATCCTTAAACATCAATTAATTTCATCAACGTCATAAACAATACTTAACCGAAGATAACAGTAATCAAGTTTAAGATACTTAACCCTAATACTAATCGTAAGTTCTTTGCGGAATATTCGCTAACTTGCAACTTACCTATCGGCCTCCACCAATTGTTTGGTTAGGTAATAGACGGCACGGTGTTTAACGGACCCCGGCCGACATTACACGGTTACATTTAGAAACGTTAATTACCTATTAAATTTCACGCATAAACGATTATCTTAATTCATTTGTGTAAGCTCGGCGTTTGATTTACGTTGTGATCGAGATGCGTTCGATCGTGTTGTGATCATTACTCCAATGTCTTTTTCTAACGTGTCTTAGAACTTTACCTTAACGACAGCCACAATTGATTGACTTTGATCAAAACTTTGCTTACGAGTGAAGTGATTGACGTAAAGTGTTACATAAATCAGATGCGAACAAGAGACAATAAACATAGATAAATCGACGACTTTCAAATACTGGACGGTTTAGCATCTTATAAAGTGAAGTGATGTGAAGAAATTGAAGATGGACACATTGAGAGACCACACACATTATTCGTTTTGTTGACTTCACAACTTTTTGCGTGGGAGGTGCTACTATTCCTTATTTTTCTTGGCATCATCGCGGTTCACTGGTCACAGGGCTCTTCGGTTCCAGTATTTATTTTATATAAATGTTTTAATAATTGTGCCTACGGCCTTGGTATGAAAGAAAAATAAATGAGAGCGAGTCGCGACCTGCCTCAATACAAACACGCGGTGCCAACAATAGGTGTAGAGCACTTTAAATAATAAATCCATATAGAGTTGGTTTTACGAGCGCATTCCGAGTCGAACACCTGTCTGTAATAACGCCCTGTGTGCACTGCGTACCAAATAATTTGTGTACTGTTTATAGTCTACTGTTTACTTCACTACGCTATGATTGCCTAGTACATATAAATCAGGCCTGAAAGTTCTCTCATGAAAAAAGTTATTTAATACATTATTTTATGTTATAACACTCTGATAATTCACACTTAATATAAATACATTATCAATACTGTTACCAAAAAATAAAATTAAAATCATAAGTCTAGACTAGGTAAGTCTAGGCTAGACCTCTTTCAATCATTTTTTGTGTCTGAAAGAAAAACATTCATGTTACTTTTCATTCTTAAACTGCCTTCAATCGAATCAAACGCCTTGAATACTGAAAAAACACTCGATCAGTGCAAAAAACTACAACTTTTATTGTGCAACTATTTTTTACTGTTGAATCGAAGAATATTATGGTAAGACCTCAAGGCTGAAAGTGGAAAATATATGTCTGTGCCACTCCGTGATACAGTAGCGAAAAAAATCGGTTCAGTATTTTTTTAGTTTATTCACTAAAGTGCGTCTAATGAAAGCGCGACCTGAGAAAAACAGGATAAATCCAAAAAAATTGTATTTACTAACTAGTAGGAGAATCATGCCTTAACACTTCACAATTTTTTTTATTTCCTATAATTGCGATTGAATAATGATGCCAATTAAAAAAAAAACTCCAGATCGCACTTTCATTAGACGCACTCTACAAATAAAAGTACAAATCTTTTGTCTTTATTAGAGGGTAGGAGGATTAAAAACAACCTAACATCTAGTTTGATCGAGACACAGTGACAAGAGATTTGTATATGTGTATAGATAAGTTTACGGAAAACAATCAAAATAATGCGTTTTAAAAAAACCTATCCTATACGTGGCTCGTAAAAACGTCATCTGAAAATGTTACAATGCTGTGTTCTCTGATCACTTTATTCAGGTCCAATTTAGAGAGTGGACAAAATGGTTTGTGTTCGTTTTGTTGTTTTTCCTATCATCGATATTGGTTATAAAAATATTATTAAAAGCTTTGTCTGTAGTGGACATTGAAACAATTGAAATCATTTTTTTTGTTTCCTATATTCAATATAGCTAAGTGAGTAGGTAATCGATTTTACTTTATTTTATACTAGCTTTCGCCCGCGGCTTCGCCCGCGTGGTGTATTGATAAAAAGCAGCCTATAGCAAAAATAACAAAATCGAAGAATAAATAAGATTACGTTTCATTTTTTTTTCTATTGACTGGGATAAAAAGTAGCCTATATGTTAATCCAGGGTATAACCTATCTACATACCAACTTTCAACCAAATCGGTCCAGTCGTTTTTGCGTGAAAGAGTAACAAACTTACATCCATCCTCACAAACTTTCGCATTTATAATATTAGTAGGATTACCTGCTTCTGCCACCGGTTTCGCCTGTGCGAAAGTAGAAAATAAATGCCTATTTCATTCAGTAATAAAGCAACATTCTACTAGAGAAAGAATTTTTAAAATCAGTCGAGTAGTTTTTGAGTTTCTTCATTACAAACAAAATATAAATCTTTTATCTCTACAATAACATAGAAGTGTAGGTTTGAAGTTTTAGTTAATCTAATGATAATCTGATGAGCTTCAAATATATTAAAGATTTTAAGAGACGTAGGTATTTCAGGTACAAATAATAATCAAAAAGATCGAACTATCCAGTCGCATTTTCAAGTTTCTTTTTAGCTCCTTCTGAAAATTATTTTTATTGGAGAATCCATTAAGTTTTTCTAGCAAAGGCCAAACTGCTGATACACTTTTATAGATCTTGATTTTTCTGATATTAAGTCTACTTTAAAAATAGTAGAATAACCTAATTGGAATGTGGATTATTGTAATAAAAATGTCCAATCAATATCAAATTATAACCTAATTATAATACTTTATGTTTCCCAATAAAATCCCAAATTACGTAATTGAGTAAAAAAACATCATTTAAAAAATCTCTTTTAGTTATCATTCAAATTATAAAATGCCTTTTATCTGCCTCCCATCGTTCCAGTTATATTAAAAATAATTGGAAACCAGACTACAAATTGGAAAAGAATCACCATTTCGCTTTTCAGATACAATTTTAAATAAATTTTATGAACGGCCAACTTCCGTTATTGACCCGTTGCCCAGAAAATTTTCAGTGAGAGGTTTATCATTATACAACGTCGGACCCTTAAGTTGTTTAAACAGCGATTCTTAGAGGCTTAGGCCCGTCAATACATTCGGTTAAGCTTTCCTTACCCAATTAATTAGCTGTTATGAAGATCAAAGACGCACGAGTTTACAATCTCAGTGCTAAGCCTCAACCCATTCAAGTTGGTAACGAGCCTGACAGTTTAAGTTCGCTCCAATCCCTCTAATACAATGTACAGCGTGACTTCTGTCAATCAACTACGTATCTCAGTTTGCACCGACACCGCAGATTTACGCCTACCATTATCAAATTCGACACCTATTCCGTTAATGATAGAGCTGTTAATAGATTACGCTGTTCGATCGGTTACGTCTTTGTGTATGACAATGAAAGTTGATCCGTTTTATTAGCGATCCACACTGAATAAATTTACGTGGTCTTAGTAATAGTGTTTAGTGAGGATTAAGTGTTAAGGTTTGACTCGACCGTCTGCAGCTCGGTCGCCTCCGATGGATAATATTGGCGTTAATCTGTTAGCGCCTGAGGAGGGAACCTTAAATAGATATTCGAATTCGCCAATGTTTGTATTGCGAAGTTGGCCGGAGACGGTATTATGGGATACGTGTTATTAGCTCCGAGATAGATCGTAGAATGAGATTTGATATCTTTGTCTTTGTTTTTCTTGTAAAACTTCGCAACTTATTACTTTTTATTAGGGTTACTAAACCTTTGCTGTCCGACCGTTAGTCTGTTTATCTGTCTGTCCGTCTATTTATCAGAAAGCTGTATGTCATAAATTAGAAGAGGTAGAGACTTAAAATTTTCACAGAATGTGTTTATCTAATACCGCTACAACACATTAAAATAAAGTTAAAAATTTTAGAGGGGTGGGGCATACAAGAAACTTTATTTTGTCGGCCTTTTTTTCGTTTTCAATATTGTAGCACGGAACACATCGAGTCCGGCTCGCACTTGACTGGCATATTTTTTTAATTTGAATTAAGATTATCAGATTCAGTGACAAGTTACTTCAAGTTCTGTCTAGTTTGGAAAGATCTAGGTATTTAGGCGTCTAGGCTCTGACAAAATTTTAATGACTTATCTTAACACTCATTTGAGTGTTGACGGCTAAAACTCTTTTATCTCAAATTAGTTTTTAACTATAGATAGAGCTGTAAGAGAGTATTCAATTCTTAATATTATGTCCAGGAATAATTAAACGTCCATGTAAATAGTCGGAGTTAATTATCGAGCAGTATTTGCTGTTCAAAGGAGATTGTATTGCCTCAACAAATATTTCCTTTACTAGAAACCAGTGAGATACCAGTATTAATTATTTTATAAGAGATTATTAGCTTTTATTTTATAAGACTAGAGATTGATATCTAAGTACAAAGCTTTGGTTGTTTTATTCCTTTTGAAATTCTTTATAGAATCTGAGGAATGTAGTGGAACTGTGGAATTTTGTCTATGAAGCGTAATATTCAATTAACGGAGCGTTGAAAGGCCTCCCACTAGGTGCACTGACGACCTGGCGAGAGTCGCGGGAATCCGATGGACGTGAGACGCACAGGACCAGTCGTTGTGGCGACGCTTGTGGGACGCCTATGTCCAACAGTGGATGTCTTTCGATTGAGATGAAGATGATGCAGTTTACGACAAAGAGAGTCCAGCCGTTTGTTAGTAGATTTCTTTAGTAACTTGATCACTTTATTACTTTGTCTTTACATTTACCATCTAACGTAAAAGAAAAAAAAACAACCCATAAACATTACAAAAGCATTCGAAATTCGAAATCGATACGACTAATGCCTTAAGACGAGCACAATACGTCGACAGATAATTCCAAATCGCATTGGCTTCATAAGGAAAGAAACGATTCCCGATACAAATATATATTTTTTGCATTCACATTCGTACTTACTCACGTATTTAGCATTAGTATTATCGGCCTTGTAATGTTCCCACTGTTGGGACTCAGGCCTCCTATCTAGAAGAGGAAGATTGGCTGTAATCTACCACGCTGGCCCAGTGCGGATTGGTGGATGTCACATCTTTGAATTTTTGGTTCTAGGACATTTTTTCCTCACAATATTTTCCTTCACCGTTTTGAAAGCAGTGGTGATGAAATAAATTACACAAAGTAATGCGCCTGGCTGGGTTTGAACCCGCGACCTACAACTCGAAAGCCGGGGCAGATACCACTTGGCCACCACTGCTCACGTATTTACTGGTAGGTAAGTATGTCTGTTACGTTGGAGGAAATGCTCATAACCGGACTAAATGCGTTTGAAATTTTTTTCACGTATCAATACCCAACGGTCGAGGTATCACCCGCCAATTGAATGGAAACACTCGAATTTTTCTACACGTTTTAGACTTCCTGTGTGAAAGGTATTTAGAGTGGAATAGCGGTCATTGGCCAGGTCGCGGTTTTGGGAAGACAAAGACTTGAATTTGGCAACTACTGATACGCGAACTCATTAATAAAATAAAAAATTGTGTACTCACAAGGCGGAATTTGCCCGAGCCGCAGGCGAGGGTATTTTGGAGCCGAGTGTCTACGAAGAAATAATAAAAGGAGGCTGCCTGGTAGGTAGCTCTTTGGAGCTGCTTGGTGACCAGCCTGATACGATATGTGTAATAAATTATGATGGGGACAAACTAGCGCACTTTTCTACACTTGTGAGAAAAAAAAGTAAATTGCGCGCCTAAAAGGACGAAAGATAGGAGCAGGTTTTCGAATGTATTGAAAAAGGACTTGCATTACCGTTCTAGAACATGAATTCGAAAACCAAAATTCGAAAAAATCAATCCTCCATTCCGAGGTGTCCGAAAAACATAAACAAAAACACATCAACGGCTCCATTTATCTACGCATTCGCATTTCAAAATGCATTAAAAAACCATACGTTTGTAGAAGCAGCGCGTTCGTCGGCTTGTCCGGATATTGAAGCACGTAATCTGACTACACTATGTCTCCATGGCAATTTATCGAACGATGAATGGCCCTCCATTATTTCCAACCCTTAACCTAAAGCTTATTAATATCTACATAATTTATTGTAAATTGCATTCTGCAGTGAAACCGTGCGTGAATAGGTATGGGACTGAATCTTAAAAATGTAGGCGCACTTTATAATGTGATGTGGTAAAGAGAAAATTTAATTTGTGTTTCAGAAATTGGTAGTAGATACCTATAAATATAATTAACTGCTTTTATTCTTGCAAAACACACTGCACGTAGTGAAGACGTTGTTTTTAAAAAATACTTTTATTGATAGACTCACGCCTAGAAATAACCTATTCACTCTTGACTTAAAGATTCCTAGGTTCTAGTTAACAAGATTGTACACCAATGAACGTTGTACCCTATTTTGGTAACATATTATTGAGTGGGATCCAACATATTTTACCAGTTGCGTAACACATTTTTTTTTAACAAAACAAAACGTAGTTGTTAGAGTGCTTCTCAAAATTGTACTTTAATTACGTTTCTTAATAGTGTATTGAGTGATAGAAAGCGAGATTGCAATCACGGTAAAATATTTCGTCTAAAATCCCAAAACTTCAGCAACCTAGCGTTTATCTTTTTTTAAATACTACCTGAAAAGCTAACTAGCCTAGTACCTATTTATTTCCCCAAGTTACATAAAATATTCAGGATTTATCGACAAGGATTGGGAACTAATCGTACGAAGTGTTTTCAACAATTAGGGCGGTCATTTATCATGGTACATTAGCTGAATAACTTAGTGGAAATATCACCCCTTTTCTCATAATTTCAAGGTTTACTGTAAGTCCGGACGGTTTTAAGTGGTCATTATTTTTGAATAAATGAGTAGAAAAATATGAAGATTTTTTTGGTCGAATGGAAAAATTTGAATCTAAGATTTTTTTTGGGTGACTGGTAATAAGGAAATAATAATAGATAAATGGAGAAGTTTTTATACTTTGGTTGAAATAATTGCAAAAAAATCTATGTAATACGAAAAAAACATTTAGTTATCTCATCGTTGTAAGCAAAAAAGTAGGCACCTACTACTAATTTCACTGTCTTCTGCTATCTTTTCTTCTATAAGTAGATTATTCGGAAATATTTTAATGTTGACCTATATTTTAATTTTATTTGGTTAAATATGATATTAAGAACACCATGAAACTTTTGCAGTGTCACGATTTCTGATAGTACGAGTATGTTAGGGAAATTTAGAATTACTATGACAATTTACTAACACAGGCTTTGCCATAGTGATTTCCCCAAGTGCCCATACACCTGCACCATTGAGAACTTCTGAATGCCGTACATGCGCTACAAACTTGGCCTTACACTGGCCTAAAACATACAACGGCTAACCGTAGACTTGAGAACAAAACAAGAAGGCAAAGAAGAAATAATTAAAAAAGGATAGAATAAAGAGTGTCTAGTTATCTAAAATAAATAAATTATTATATAGAATAGAATTAACTTTATTGTACACCAAAAAAGTAACAATTAATGCAGAAACTTAAATCACTGGGTAAGTTGGCGGTCTTTTCGCTAACAACGATATCTACCAGACAACCTTAGGATGGATCGGAAGAATTGAAAATAATACAGAGGGTAGTCTGCGTCGTACAACGAACAATTAATGATGATTTTGACAAGCCGTCGTCTGCCTAGCCTTTTCCCAACTATATTGGGGTCGGCTTCCAGTCAAGCTGGATTTAGCTGAATACCAGTATTTTACGAGGAGCGGCTGCCTACCAGACCTCCACAACCCATTAACTGGGGTAACACGGTACTTCATGGCAAGATTGGAGTCAGATTTACTGGCTTCTGACTATCCGTAACGACTGCCAAAGATCTCCAAATGACAGCCGGGACCAACGGCTTAACGTGCTTTCCGAGGCACGGAAGAAATGATTTTGACAAGCAAAGATATAAAATAATTATAAGTTAATTATATATATATTATATTATAAACTCATTGGCAAACTAATGAGACTTTTGGCTACTAGGACACAAGACCAAGTTGCCTAAGATTACATGCAAGTATGTGCGTTTCTCGTTCACATAAGTTTATGAACTAGGTAACTAAAGTATCCCTGTGCAAGTTTTCAGAGCAAGTATTCTTAGAGAGTGTCTTCGAATCACTTGCTAATTAATTAGGTACTAGTATTAAGTAGGAATAATGAAATAGTTTAAAATTTAATGTAATAAAGGTTTGATTAGACAAAGGTCTTGCGTGTTTTTGTTTTAACAAATATGACGGATTATTTTGCTCGAAGCGGCTACAGAAATATTGATATTTTTATAGATAAAAAGTGAATAAGAGATGAACTTTATTCTTATTCTTTCTTACCGGATGGTGTATTAGTCAAAGAATTACCGTAATGGAATCCGTATTTCAAGAGATGACCTTATACAAATAAATAATTTAGTTGCATATAACATTTCTCTGTAAAAAAATTAGTTTACATATATCATTCTATACATATTATAAAATTAAAACAGATGTTTATTTACCAGCTAACTCCTAAACCACGCAACGGATTTTAATGCAGTTTTCACTTAAACACAGAACAATAAAAGAAGATCTTTGTGTATAATTTACTGCGTGCAAAGCCCGACTCTCTAGCAGTATCTAGCTTCCAAGCTTATTCAAATGATGAGCGACCCGAAGAGCATCGAATACGAAATGTATATGGCACTCGGAGAAGCATTCAGCAATAATGTAGGGCTTAATGAGTCTAGTGATGCACCATTAGCTTACACGTTTCCGTTGGATCGGGAGACGGGAGTGTGGGGACGAGACGGATGGAATAAAAAGGGAATAACCAAGACGACAGTGAAGAAATGAAACTTAACTCTTAGGTACGGGAGGGACTGGCCCGCAATGGTAGAAGACACAATGATGTGTCTGAAAAAGGGAGAGGTAGGCCTATGGCCAGTCAATCAGTATTTCCTTTTATATGTAGGTAGGTATAGATAGAAGCATTCAGCAATAATGTAGGGCTTAATGAGTCTATACGAATGGAATAAAAAGGGAATACCAAGAAGGAGGTGTCATTTGTAGATCTTTGTCAGTCGTCACGGATAGTCAGAAGCCAGTAAATCTGACTCCAGTCTTGCCATGAAATACCGTGTTACCCCAGTTAATGGGTTGTGGAGGTCTGGTAGGCAGCCGCTCCTCGTAAAATACTGGTATTCAGCTAAATCCGACTTGACTGGAAGCCGACCCCAATATGGTTGGGAAAAGGCTAGGTAGATGATAATGACCAAGACGGAGGTGAAGAGATGAAACTTAACTCATAGGTAAGGGAGGGACTGGCCCGCAATGGTACACGACAGTATGATGTGTGTGAAAATGGGAGAGGTAGGCTTTCGCCCGGCTGTGGTATGCCAGTCAGTCAGTATCTTCTTTTTTATGTAGACTTACCTATAGATAAAGCGTTCAGCAATAATATAGGACTTAATGAATCTAGTGATGCATCATTAGGTTACACGTTTCCGTTGGATCCGGAGACTTATGCGGGAGTGGGGGGACGGTACGAATGTTTTCTTATGTGTGTTGTGACTTTTTTTTGTCGGTGTGTGTTTTTATTAGTGATCCTAGAACACGGTATGTTGGGTTATGTTCCAGGTGTTTCTACGGGAGTATAAGTATTATAAATATCTAATATGACAGAACGTTTGTTGGGAAAAACTAACTAATGAAAGAATATCTACACAAGTACTCGCTGCACTGCTTTTTAAAAACTATAACTTTTTCCTGCTCTTCCTAACTGAAATCTCAGACTTGGCAAGCTTTAAACTTATCGATTGATAGGTCATTAACTAGCTTTCCTGAATCGTATGTGACTTCCCAGAAAAATACGCAAAACATAACTTTTTCGAACCAAAACATTGAAAAACTTCCACTTCATCCGTTCTTACAAACCACAACTAAAATCCATCAGATCCGAAAAACACGAAAAGACAGACATGTAAACGAAATTTAATTTTAACACTAAAATGTTCTTTGCTTGTTATAAGTACAATATAAAATGCGCGTTCAGACGCACGCTCGTTCAGACCGCCTGGTTTCTCTCACTCGCCGATGGCTATCATACTAAATCACTACACTAGCGTCTGCTAAGCAATTTATTTTTGAAAGCGACTATTTAAATACTGCTAAATTACTACACGTATGCTCTATAAGTACTTCGAAGTGAGAATTGTTGTTAGTATTTCTGGTTAAGATGTCTGAAAATTCGGATGAAAAGATTAGAGATAGTCTATTTGTGTTACTAAAGTTATTTAGGTAGTAGGTCTTTTCCTAAATAAGTGTTCAGTTTTCCTTAAGAAATTCTTTTTCTCATTTAGTGCCACGTTATTTGGCCCTTAGTTATTTTAAAAAATGTGATGTTGTTCTAAATTTCGGGTTTTCTATTTGTTAATATTCTATTTACACCTTTTTATACCGTGTGTCAAACGCACTAAGGAATACCAATTACCAAGTACATGATTCGGGACTCCCCCTGGTAAATTTTCGTCGGCATTTTTTCACACGGTGTATATATTTTAATAATCATTAATACTATCAACATAAAAAATCATGATATTTCATCAATAAAAAACACCTATTATGCAAAAAAAAAAACATTTAAGTATTCAGGCAACACCGACAGAATTATTTCTACCCACATTTAAATGCATTTCTCAAGAAAAACAAAGGCACCGGTCCATTTCGTCATGACATCACACTTGCACACGACATTGTGATGCTCGGCGCATGCGTCGCGCGATGCATAATGCATCTAATGACGCGACCCGTTGCCCTTCCGTTTCCTGCTTGGAATTAATTAGCTTTTACACAGATTGCGCTTACCTTAAGGTGTTGCCAGATATTGTGTTTTGTCTGACGTGTTGGTAAAGGAAGCTGGGGGAATTCTGAGGATTTTGTTGCGTCTGGGATGGTTTTAGTTAGTAAAAATAGTGTTTTAGGATGATTTTTGCTTGGTTGTTTACTGTTGAATAGTTATGCCTGAAATTTGGAGTAATAGTAAAATGGATGCTTGCGGAAGAACATGGCTGATTTTTTGCGAAAATTTTTAACATCTTTTTCGTGGAAAAGTTTCCTTTTATGCTAAACAAATCAGTTGCTAGCGCATCAATTACAGTTAAGCATCAAATTTACTTTAAGTATTTTAATGATCAATATTTTAATTTTTAATTAAGTTTAGTTGCTATGTTGAAACTATCTTTCTGTAACACGATTATACATCAATAT
Source organism: Mythimna separata (assembly GCA_030763345.1). Lineage (NCBI taxonomy): Eukaryota > Metazoa > Arthropoda > Insecta > Lepidoptera > Noctuidae > Mythimna > Mythimna separata. The sequence continues at coordinate 18,057,032 of CM061171.1, read as the reverse complement.
CCTGAAAAATCTAACAGTACGAAAACACTCAACTAGAAAATTACGAGCGCCGCCTTTCTCTCACGCACACGAACTTACAAGTCCACACGTATGAAATATACACACTGTAAATTATATGTGTGATGAAACCATTTGCGCCTTGCTCATATATCCGTTTCCGTGTTAGATTAATTGGCCCGTAACGTACGGAAGGATGTATGACAGTCACAACTCATGTAAATTGCTGGTGTCTCAGAACTACGAGCAAGATGCTGTGCTCATATAAAATTCAACATATCTTTAAAGTCTTAATTATTTATTATAATTATTATTACCTACAATATACCAACCAACATCGAAAAGCTAAACAGAAAGAGTTCTTATTATATCAAGTAAAGTTTCATCATTAATTTTCATTGCGAAATAAACCGCGTGATGTGCCCTAAATCTGTTTTTATATAACATCTGCGTAGCATTGTTGGATACTAATCTAATTAACCTTAGACACGAGTCCAAATGTGTTAACGGGCGGCTCGGGAAGCCGGGATCGGGCCGGCGTCACGGCAATCCGACGCTTATTGTGATCGGCGTAGGAGCCGGATTCCGGCGCGTAGCTGGCTCATTAGCATTCATCGCGCGCTCGCGGCCGCGCGCTCCGGAATAAAGCATCTGTTAAATGTCTCGTGCTAGCTAAAACTTACCCGTAATTATCTGTTAACATTCCCAAGTTTGACCTCGCGAAAATCTTACGAATACCCCCCGAACTCCGGTCCGGCCCACCGGAGGCGTTTTACTTCCCTAATAATCGGGCTCATGGAGATTTTTAATGAAAAAGATTGTTCGCCGTTATTTAGAAAGTTTGTAAAAGGGATCCAGCCTGAAGTTTGTTTTGATTTAGTGTTGCGCGCCCAGCGTTGATTGTGTTCTTCTACGCGGTTTTGTATCGGATTAGACGTAATTAAAAAAAATCCGGGGCTGTTAATAAATCCTGTCCATTCATTGGGATCAGTGACACGAATTAAAAATGTTCCGTTTTAAATTTTTTTCCTGGCTTCATATTTCTGATAAAATAATCGTGCGCATGCCTTTATTTGAAAAGTTAATTTAATAATTTGAATTCACATCGGGCCCGTATCGCGAAGCCTTTGTGAAAGACAGCCATTCATTTTATCGATGATTCGAACCGTATCCATTCGGGCCACTAATGGTTTTCAAATAAACCAGTGCTGTTAATGGTTCTGAATTTGTATAAAAAAGGGTGAAATTGAGCTAATTGATACGACGCGCGCCCTTTGTTTGCATGTTATCAAGTTCGGTAGTTAGATGTTTGGAAGTTTATACTAGAATAAATCCTACTAAGTACACTGTAGAATGTGGGACACTAAAAGAAATTTTATACAAGCTTACTCTATAAAATTCAAATAATTTTATTTCACATAAGCGTACATGAGCACTTATAAAACGTTAATAGCTATTGCGCGGTTCATATTGCTCGTTTCCTACGGAGAAGAACCGACAAGAAACTCTTAATTTTTTTTTTAATATATACATATTACAATAACAAAATTTAGTCTGCAGTTTTCTCACACACACATAAAAAATTACCTTAATAAAAAAAACTAATTAATTAATAAACGACACGATTATTAACAATAACAATTAAAATATAAACATTTCAAAAATAAATAATATTATATGCAATTCCTTTAAAAGAGATAACTATCTCGTGGGCAATAATATTACTATAATTGTAGTATTGTTCTTAACTTAGCAACGCAAGCTGCAATTACAACAGTAGTATCATAACGTTTATCGCATTATTTTCATCTCGAAAGTTTCTATTCCACACTTAGATAAATAAAAAATATTCTATAAACATTAAAAAGACTGATTACCATACAATCAGTTAAAAATATCTACAATATATACATAAACAGAGCGGATCAGTTAATGGCGGCTATTAATCATCATCTTTTCATTTAATTACTTGAGCGCAGGTATTTTCCTTCAATGATACTGGATTCCATTTTATTTGCATCGTCAGCTCCATGGCGAGTCAATAAACCATGTCATAAGTCCGCATTAATCATGACTGACAGAATAATTCCGTCCGACCTTATCGTTAGAAAGTGAATGTATTTTGATAGATTCGCAAAGGTATGCCCTATATCGATTTTCAATTAATCTTTTGTCCCCTTTTGCGTTTAGACAGATTCATTTTTCGTTCGGTGTAAGTGAGATTTTTATTTATTTTCATTTTCTTGTGTTTGCGAGGCTAGACTCGGGCCCCGGGCTCGGCTCATGCCTGCCTCGGATGCTTGGGATCCGGTCGGCGTCTCATTCCTCTGTATGCTAAACAAACAGCAGCGAACACAAACATTGAAATCGTATGGCAATGTTATTCATTCCTATCGATTCGTTGTCATATTTTAACTCTTTTGCGTTTATTTATTCTGTGTTATTTTTTATTTATGTTGCGTGCTGTTTGAAAACAGATTTTCTGAGTCAGTGTGTATTACTAGACGGGGATTTAAAGTTGTTTTCTATTGTTCTGTTGATATTAATAACAAATATTCAAAAAGTAAACATAATTTTGTAATAAATTTCACATTCAGGTGCAGACTGTTTTTTCGAATCAAGTTACGTACTCGTATATATTTTAAAACCTGTATAACTTGAATGAAATAACGTTAATTACTCCATACCTTTAGAATTCTATTAAAAGGATACTCGAAAAGCGTGTACTTAAGTCTGTACATCTATTTCCCTGTGAAAACATCATTGATCCTCTTTTTTTTCAGCAAAAATAGACCGGCAGAGAAGCGATATCAAAAAGGCTCGTTGAATGGCCGTCTGCACCGGAAAGTTGAAAAAATCGACACAGATTCGCGCCTGTCCGCTTTATGGTCGATATGTTAATAAACAGCCGACGTGCTGTGAATAGGTGAGATTACGGTACAGCCTCCGAACTGCACCATACAAAAGATTAATAAAGATGCTCAGCGACCAATAAAAGTACTATGTACACAGCCTTAATACATTTATTCATGCCAGATTTATATATTCATTTTTAATCTTGTTCAACTTGCATTATTCTTCTTACAACGACCATCAAAGAAACATTTAACATCGCGTAAGCTATTAAACTATAGCACACACACAGCTAAAAATAAAAATCAAAGAATCGCCGGCAGGACGTTATTTTAGAAATTGTAATATTTCCCGCTTGTTTATTTACTAGTCGGCGTCATACGTATTGCGTGGAACACTTGAACACGTGTGGCTTACGCCGAACTGCTCAGACCGTTGTAATTTTACGTTCCTTACTAAGTTATTTCGGGATTCATTTCCTTACTAGTGAATGTCCGTGTTCAAATTACCTACAGCACAGCTTTGGGTGTTGCTATTCCGCATTCCTTCCTGAGACATCGCGAATTAATTTAAAAACAAAACATACTTTCCAGAATAATTCATGATAAAATAGACGTTACTTTATTAAATTTCCTGCTACCTGCCCAGGCTGGCTCCGTAAGGCTTCGCTTTATGGCCCAATTTAAAAAATGTTTCACATTGTACGGGGAGAATATAATGCAGTGTAGTCTTATAGAGAAATTAAGGGGCTTAAATACATTCTGTACTTATATTCCTTTAGAACGAATTATGAAATAAATAAAACCGTTTGAAGCAGAAGGAAGAAGCGTGAAACGTGTAATTTCTTTAAAAGGTTTGCACTGAAACCAGACCCAAAAGTTTATCGGTATCGTGTGACCCGCCAATCAAAATGTTTCCTAATTTACCGTTTCAAATGGGTGCCTATTCCCATTGAAACAAAGAAAGAAGTGGTCAAACAACTCGCACGAACAAAGCCAAGTTTTTTAAATTGGGAACAGAAGTCAGCAAGTATTCCGTGATCAAAGGAGAGGAGGATTGGCGACAAGCTCTCCAAGAGGCCTCCGCTCTGGACCTCCAACATTTGTCTAACCTTGGAATGCCTCCTTTGAAATTGTGAAAACTAATTCGAAGCAGTTCTGTGATTACTTCCATCTGATCTTTTTGTTGTCGTATTTAATGAAATAGAAAGCTTCGCTTTGTTGGGAAACTATTCGGGAGACATACCTTCAAATAAAGTATCTTTCTCGGTCAAATTATTTTGTGACAAAAGCTTAGGCTTACGGTTTGTGTGGGTTACTCGTGTACAAGGTACCGGTACACTTACGCATATTGCGAAGGTAGGTTATTAAACATCAGACACATTGTGTATCTTACTTAATAGGGGCGTAGCTCCGTCGGTTGCCTGTTTCACTCCAAGTTTTAGAAGTTCTGACAACGCATCTTCCCGGGTATTGTTTAAAGTTTATTAAGTTTTGAACATTGCATGACGTAAGTCGACGTAGACTGGTAATGAACTGAACACAAGGTGACTCTGAGACTATTTCACGGTTTCGCTATTCAGCTGTTTTGTACCGCGTCGTATTTGTTAGCATTGGAATTATTTTAGCATTTCGCAACGGAAAGTTAGTGGTGTATTCAGGAACGACAAAGTTAGTTATTTGATTAAATTAAATTGTGTTAAATATAAACATTGTGTACACTAGAGAATGGTTTAAAAAAAACTGTGCAGAACTTTGCTGCCATAGGTCACTGGTTTGGGTCAATAACGTTTTGGCCACTAAAACTAGCTGTGGATTTTTTATTATTTACTTTTTCTTATATTTGAATCGCTATTGTATTCTCTTTTTGCGTGTGTCTTATGAAATTACACCTACTCAAAACTGCTAATTGGTGCCCAAGTGGGAACTTTTAGTCCCAGGTGGGCGCCATTAGAGCATAGTTCTCACAATACCTAAGAAAACAAGTTGTCTGAAATATCCTTGACTAAATACCTACATGGTTTTTCCCGCATTACCTCCGAACACAAGCATAACGAAATTCAGAAACTTCATTTCACATTTACAAAGCAAACATGGGTCGGTCGGTGTAATTAGTTAAGGCACGGTTAAGTTTAAGACATGACGGTGCAACAAGTTCTGCTGCATTAACTTGTGATCAGCCCGGAGCACCGCTGATGTTCACTTGTTCACGTCACTACTCCAAAATGGAGGATTTTCTAAGGAGTCTGACGCTCTTTGTGAATTACGTTGCAATGTTTTGGAGCTTCAAAAGTTTCTGCTTTGTTAAGATCTTTCTGATTGACGAAGACGGTTTTTGCTTTTATTATCCTGTTTTTAGTATGTGAAAGTTGAGTTGGTAATTTTAAGTTAGTTGATTTCATATTTACGACTTTGCTTCTTAATCAATTCTTTTCAATCAAATTTTTAGATCGTCCTACATAAATACCTATAGAATTTTTTATTTGTATTTATTTTCCTCAAAATAAAGTAATTAGGTACAACTACTAGAACCTTCTTATTGAACTCTTAATGGATTATAAACTAAACTACTTTTTGGATGTAAGACCTTCAAACTTTTAGTTTTAAGTACGGTATTGCGAAGTTGAAGTTCCAAAAAGGTCGTGTTTAAAAAATAAAAGCAATTATTTTCCTACTAAGCAATCCAAGTTACGTCTACGATAATTCACATATTCTTATAATAAGTGTAGGTAGGTTAGTAGTGCTGTTACGTCTTCATTCAATATCTATCGATGTCGATACTAGCTCACGCCTGACGGAGCGGCTGGCTACCGACACTTGTCCTCTTTCTATTATTTATCAATACACGAGGTTTGCCTTAGCCACTTGTTGGAGATGTCTCGGTAACTTCAAGGAAAAAGTATTATATTTGTAGGCTAAAAATACTCGTCTCAATGTTACTGAAAAACATTGTATTATTTCTAAATTAGATAATCTAGCTATCGGTACCTGCCACGTGTATTTGATGGAGGAGCTCGTGGCTAGATAATTACAGCCGCATGGGTCGATCTTTAAGGTTAAGCAATGCTTGTCAAGGTTGGTCTGTGGATGGGTGACCATCTTAACATACCGAGTTTCCTCCGTGTCTCGGAGAGCACGGTAAGCCATCTTTGGCAGTCGTTACGGATAGTTAAAAGCCAGTAAATCTGACTCCAGTCTTGCCATGAAGTACTGTGTTACCTCTTTTGGTTGTGGAGTTCTGGTAGGCAGCTGCTCCTCGTAAAATACTGGTATTCAGCATAGGTAGATGATGTATTTGTATATTGATCAGTATATAAATTTTTGTAAGTCATAACGTAGGTACTTATCTATTAATTCCAGTGCAACCAATTAAAACATATGTTTAATACCCTGTCGAGGGAACAATAAAACACGAAATGGATGCGTGTTCCACACAAACATTTTAATATACAGTATTAAATTCCATTCATAAATTCCACGTACCAAAACAGCATCAGCGCAATTCGCAAAAGTTTATTAAAGCTGCACCAATATTTCCAATCGTGCATGTTCAACTTAGCAGAGAATGTATGAAAGGGATTCGAGGAATGTGTTCATACGGGAATCCCAGACATATTTTCCTGTTTTTCCTCCTATTGTCTGTGTTTCAATAAAACAGCAGAATTCAAAACATCGGTTTCCCTTTGTTTTCCAACGTCCATGATTAAGGGATTTAGTAATAATCCGTTATTGAATGCATTCTTGTTAGCACATATTTGTTCGATTGCTCATTTCGATCGTTCCTCGTTCAGGACATAATCACGAACGTTCCATCAAAGTGTATTATCGTAGCAGTTAATACGTCAATAATGGGACTGTTCGATAGTGAGGCGAAACAATTCGTGTGGTTGTCGATAGTCGCGTCACTATTATTCGTCCTATCGAGTTTCTATGGTCGGCTACATTGGGACAGTATTAATAACAGAGATCCATAATGCATTCTCCATTACCGTCCTTTGTGAGCTAAACGTTTATTAGCGGAAAATCATTTTGGCCATTAAACTGGTCCCTCGTTTCATCGACTTTCAGTTTTCGGTACAATAGCTGTTCAGTTTCGGGTTAGTTCAATGACAAACTAATACGTGTTCCCAAATTGAACGGCAAATGGGAAACGATCAGTAATATGTTACCGGGAACAATTGTTTACCTTCTGTTTATAGCTAATAAATAACTGTAATATATGGTTTAAGCAGCACTTTGTAATGAATGTGTTACTGATCTGTTACGTAAATACGTCATTAGTTCAGCGAAAGGTATGAATTATGTTTTGATAAAGTTCTAATGTTAGTAACGTAAATCAATAGAAACTAAATTTGCATTAACCGAATTTAGTTTCTATTGATTTGCGCCACCACAACAAAGTCAATCTCTTCAAAATGTAAGATTTGAAATGTATCTTAAAGTTATGCACACCTGTAAGTAAAGAATTCGCTCTAGATTTTAGGTTTCATAATTAATTTAAAAAATGCACTATCTACTGAATAAGTCGTTGGTGTGCCATAAATAAATTAAATGAATTACAGTTTTTCAGGCACGTAAGATTCTCTGTTAGATGACCTGACGCCTTATCACGAGTTCTTAACGCGATCCCTTTGACGACCTCAATTGAATCGTCCAAGGGATATAGACATATATGAACGGTGTACAGCTCCAGCCCTCTTTCTGCTCTCACGCTTATCATTTTAACACGTCCTATTAAGGTCCCAGTACCCAAGAAACCAAAAGCAAATCTCCATAACGACATTCCACCGCAAAACCCCTCCTAACCACTTTATCTTGAAGCAACGATCCTCTAAATAAAATACACTTCTCAAGCAACTGATTCAATTCCTCGGCCGTCTCGGCGACGCAGACCAAAACATCGGAACGCATTCGCTGAATCCCCAAGAGCTTGTTTCTAGTTGACGTCTATTTGCATGACTAACCACCCCTTAAAGCCCCGGTCGTGGTCAACAATGGGAACGTTTAGCAATTCGCTCTCATAATGAAGTTAAGCGGGGATTGTGGACCACCCCTATGAATCGGAATAGAACAACGTTACCCCGTTACCGGCTTTATAAACAATGCACTTAATAAACGATGGGTTTATACATTTGTATGCAGTTTATTGTGGGAATTTTGGAGATTTTCGTGGGAATTTTTTGTTAAAGTACTTTTTATTGGGAATTGAGGAGCTTGTGGGTAAATAATAACAGCCGCACGGCTCGAACTTTGAGATTAAGCTACTTTTGTGAAGTTCAGTTCGTGATTGGATAACCCACAATGGGTTATCCATCCACGAACTGAACTTGTCGTTACCCAGATACTGGGTATCACTATACGACTGTCCACTGAGCTTCCTCCTACTTACAACGGTCTCGGTTTTGCTCTACCTTTCTGATTTTTCTTATAGGTCGTTCCGTCTTTTAAGGGTTTGGTCGAGCTTTCGTGGCCCTGGAACGCAAAGGGTAATTGAAGGAAAGCCCACCTTGGGTTTAGTCAGTAAAAGTCTGACACTCCCTCTCGCGGCATCCAGAAAGGGAACACTGGATGAAAAAATAAATTGGTCTTCCCGCCATCTCCTCCGTGACCTGCCGCGTATCATGTCGCTATTTCAGGGCACCAATTCTCTGTTTTAAGGGACCACAATTCGTTTCGCAAGTGGCAGACACGTCCTGTAATTTCTCTAGCAATAAGTCCATAATTATATACGTACCCAGTTCAATTTCTAACCATAGGCTACAGAAAATGTCGTGTCTGGAAATCCGCGCAACACTTTTCAAATACGCGACCATTAGTCTAATGAGGCTAAAAAGATTCTAGCAGATTACAATTTTTGAGTGCATGGATGTCGAAGTGAACATTTCTTATATACTCATTAATGGATAGGTATTATTTACCTAATATACTTTATCAAAATTAAGTTAACAATTTTTTATTGAATGTTTGTCTGTATGTCACACAATTACTCCTTGACGGTTGAACGGATTTGAATTAATAATTTCATGCAAGTAGTAATTTTATATCTTAGAATAACCCAGTGTTTCATTTTTTGAGTGAAATTGGAAATTACAGCAATTTTGCCTGCAGTCATTTTTTATTTTGCCAAAAAAAAAACATTTTTAAAATTTTGTTCAGTAAATCGTTTATTTCAGCCTTTACTGTAAACGTTTATAATGTTTCTTATTCCGAGATTATGTTTATGGATGGCTGAACAGATTTGGATGAAACTTGCTATACAAATAGACCATGTCCTGAAATAGTACATAGGATAGTTTGTCCCGAGAATATGTTCCCTTAAAATAATTATAGACTTTCCCTCATGCGAAGCTGACTAAATAAATAAATACAATCGTGTAATTGAATGTTCATTGCTAATAAAATCTCGGACGCTTACAGACAAGCCCTTGAGTAAGAAAAACAAGCAAAAGACAGGAAAAACATCCGATTAGAATCAGTTCAGTGAATCTGAAGACGCAGAGAGAGCGGTACAAAGGACGCAAAGCTTTTAGTTCGCAATTGTCTATTGTAAATTAACGAAAATTTCCTAAAAAAGTTTACGAATGTGTCCACTTTTTCTGTTTTTGTAAACTTTTTTTAAACAGTCAAGTTATGTGCGGAATACTTTGAAAGTTTGAACTTAAAAAAAAACACTTTTGTTTCTTAAGATCATGAGGGGTCTTTAAGTCAAGAGTGAATTAGTTACTTCTAGGCAAGCCTGCTCCATCATTTGCCACATCGTCGCATACCATCAGGTGAGATAGACGCTAGCCTATCATCATCTACCTAGCCTTTTCCCAACTATATTGGGGTCGGCTTCCAGTCAAACCGGATTTAGCTGATTACCAGTAGTTTACGAGGAGCGGCTGCCTACCAGACCTTCACAACTCATTAACTGGGGTGACACGGTACTTCATGGCAAGACTGGAGTCAGATTTAGTGATTGACGCTAGCTTATGCAACATAAAAAAAGAAAAGTGTCTACCAAGAACCTACCAAAATTTGAATATTACAGTTTAATGTAGTCGTATTTTTAGAGGCAATGCTGGTTTATATCCGACACGTATAAACTTCGCCCACATCGGTCAATTTACGAAAACAAATAATAACGTAATCAACTAAGATTCAGGATTCGAGTATTTCGTACGTGTAGTATTAAATGTAAGAAGTTTATTTATCACTACAATTTTATTTATCAGTAAATAAAGACGACTGAAACCACGGGAGACATCCCGAGGTTTCCACAGCATCTTTGGTTCCTGCACGACTCTTGTAGGTCATAGCGTTATGTTCATAGCCTTTTCTTCTTCAATAAATGGGTTACCTAACACTAAAACATTTTTTCAATTCAAACCAGTAGTTCCTAGTAAATAGTACATCCAACAAACAAACTACAGCTTTGTAATGCTACTACAGATATACTTTCTAAGCGACTTCCACGAAAACATAACCCAACATCAGACTAACAGGATTATGAACAACATAAAAAACTACCGTTTGAAGTTCACGTAGGTAATCTCACGAAAAAAGCATAGAAACAGACAAAGAAGCATAATAACAGACAGACACATATGTAGTTCGACACCGTGCGATTGAATCCACGGTACCTCATAGGATTCCATGGAATTGCGGCAATTGTTCCACGCGAGGGTACTGTATTGGTGGATATTCTATTTCATGTAGACGGGTTTATTGTGGCTATGTGTGTGTATTCACGGGCACATTGTTTCACATGGATGGTGAGTGTGAATCTATATGTCGCCGTCAAATTGCAAATACCGTTAGATTATAGTTTGCCTCGCCAGATTATGAATAGTTCAATTTCGATTTATTACAATCTACCAAAAAATCGTACAGTTAAAGAGTGGAATTCCTTGCCGGAGTCTGTGTTACTTGATAGTTACAACCTTGTGGTCTTTAAGTCAAGTATGAATAGGTTACTTCTAGGCAAGCATGCTCCATCGTCGACTAAGTCATAACTTACCATCAGGTGAGATAGTGGTTAAACGCAAGACTAATAATAAAAAAATAATGCGTTAAATCGTGACCTCTTTGTTAAGGTTCACAATCTTTTTGCAGTGTACAATCTCGCTAGTGTGTGTAATCTAACCGTATTTAAAATTTTTCGATGACATATACCTACACACGTACGTGAAAATTCTGCCTCGATAACATTGAACAAGTGTACCAGGAATCAGTTTATTCGAGCTTGTAGTAACAATATTTCTCTTTTGTTTCCAGGTGAGTGAATCTTCACTACTTGAGTGCAGCAGCGGGCGCTTCACAGCGTCCGACACGGTGAGTCCATTTCAAAAGTTATCGTGTTCACACTGACCCCCCGTTCAATCACGCCCATTCTGTCATTCAAATAGTTTCAATACTTCATGTGAACACGCTTTTATTGGCAATGTTGACTAACTGAACTTCATGTGGTTGTGGTAACTAAATGTTTTGACTGCGGTGGAGGGATTAAAGATTTTGATGGCCGAATTATAATCTGTCTAGTGCACAATATTTACACATTTTTTTTTTTGTATTATAAACTTCGTTCAAATTTTTAAATGAAATGTCCAAATGAATCGTCTATTTGTTAGCAAATTTGTTTCCCTAATATTATTTTATACGGAAAACTTGAAGGACCACGAAAGTTGTTCAAAATCGTAATAAGACGAAAAAAGTAAAAGATACGTCGAAATAAAAACTCCAAGAGCTAATCAACAAGACTTTTTCATACTTGTAGAAGTATCAAAGCGAGAGTCGTACTTTGCTAAAAGTTGCCGCGTTTTTTTTTTCTGCTGACGCTACACTTGTGTAAATATATATTTTTACTTTATAATCCAATTTCTACTTCTTCTTTTCCTGCAATAGTCTCAATATGGCGTCTACTAGAGTAGTTTCATTCAAATGATAAACAGATAATTCCGTACGCGTTACGTAAAATAAATTTCGGAACATTCAAAGTAGTGTTGTAAAAATACTTTAGCCACGTTTGTTATTCTTTTTCAAGAACAAACAAACGTTTAATAAAAATGATTAATATTATACCCATAATACAAGCTCTGCTTAGTTTGGGACTAGATGATGTTGTGTGAAAGTTGTGGAATATTATTATATTATTATTATCTCCTCTTTATTCATTTTGGTATATACATATAAATTACATTTATATGTATATATGTATTTATTATTATTATTATTCCTTTATTATTATTATTATTATGGTCTATCGGTTTAGGTGGTAAACTAAAGGTAAACAATCTTCTTATGTCTTTTTATATTAAAGAGGTCGTATATGATATAGGTATAATATAGGTAAATTTAGTTTATTAGCTAACATCAATTTAGGTAAATACCTAGCTGCAAAGATTTTTACATATAATTTTTAGACAAATTTTAGACTAAAAGACATGCCAAGATTGTTTACATTTAGTTAAATACCTAAACCGATAGACCATAGTAAAAATTGTATTCTTTCTTTCTGTATTGACCGAGTTTAATAACAGTAAATAAAACGATGCTTGCGTAAAAGTGTGTGTACATTAGTGCGTGTGGGGCATTGCATCGTTGCCTTTTTATTACTATACCTATATGAGCGTAGGTTCGTAAAATGTATAGAAGTGATTCGTGAGGATTATCGCGCTGCAGTGCACGCAGCTGCGGCTCAGCATTATGTAGACCTGCAGCTCCGAGTGTAATGACGTGTCTATATTAACTTTCCTACAGAGAACTCGCACTTAGTACATGTTATTGGGAGCTTAGAAGGTAAAATAAAACCCGTAGTTAGTAACAACTTCATTCAAACAGAAAAAAAAATGATAGATCAAAAGCCAACTAGTCTGTTGTTCCAAAGTAAAACTCGATTCGACATTTCACAGGTGCAATCAAAATCTAAATCATAGCAAAAATATTACTCGTAGCCATCGAAAAATGTAATTCAACAGTGAGAGTCGGACGCATCGGCCCTCCGAGCTCCGCGGCCACTCAGCCCTCCCCCGCATCTGTTCACGGTTCGGATCCAAAGACTAATTACAGCCGAGTTTTTACCACCTCACTCTAACATGTTCCCATTGCAACCGTTGGCGAAAAAGTCCAAATGTAACTCCAATGAATTTAAAACTCTCGCATACTGATTCAGTGTCCAATATCCCCTGCAGCACACCCTCCATCTTCAACGTTCCGCTAAATTGAAACTTAAAAACCACCCACTAAGATTGAAGTTCCTACTCAAACATCCATCTCGGGGAAATTAAACTGCCGCAATCAAGCAATTTTAAGCTCTGCTGTAAATATTATTAGGTCCAGATTTATCTTGCTAACGATGAACCATTTTCGAGCTGGTTAAGTCTCAAGATTCGTCCGTACACCTCGAGTTTATAATTACTAATAACTGTAATTATATCATTTATAGTTTTTAAGTTTCTAAATTGCTTACTACTTTTATTTAATACGAAAAGTATATTATTGTATTAATTTTAAAAATACACTATATTCATTACTTTTAATGATAGCTTTCTGTCCGGAAGTTCTACTTATAGCTTCATAAAAGAGCTTCAATATTAATTATCTCAACGCTAAGTGCGCGCTGCTCAAAATACCGTGTAAAATAACACAAACAGAGTTATAGCTACGGGCATGTATGATTGAAATATGACAACATTTCTGTGAATCGACATGTAGGATATGCATCGAATGAATGCTGAATAATTAAATCGCAATCAAATTCTACAACCTGTTTGGGAATTCCAAAAACCAACGTAACTGGACTACGATGTAATTGTGCTTGGGAATATATGAGTGGAAAGAATTTCATTTAAAAATAGTAGAGCTAGCTTGGGAAGATCGCGCGCAATTTGTTCGCCGTATGTTTACCAATTAGCAATGAGATCGCGTTTCACGTACAACTCTCTCGTTCCTTTTTTACTTCCATTCGATATTAGATTCAAGAAACCCTTCCGGTGCGCTGCGCTGATCTGCTCCTATTCGAATGTTCTCAGAATAAGATATGAACTTATATTGTAACGAATCGCTCGCTTTTATTTGTAGTTACAATTTCGATACGTTCGTTTCTATTCGATTGCAGCGTACGTTTCGATAGCTGAGTTTATATTTAGGTAACCGTGTTATTCAGCGGCGCGGATTATTCCCTCGTATGTATGTACGTTGTGTAGCAGCATGCAGGCAGATAACAGTCTCAATTGCAGAGCGGCACTCGTTGGATCGCCTCACCTCGCGCAGCCGAGCCTCGACGAGTTTTTGAATTTTTAAATTACTCATTGTGCGATGGAATGTTGCCAGACGCATTCCCTCGTACGGGCACTGCTCATGCGATCGAATGTGCACCCAAACCCTGGGCCCTACGTCTCATAATACGGCGGCTGTCACGTCTCCCTTGGAACGTTTGGAGGTACGCTAGGCGATATGCTCGCAAGCCTAGAACGACGTCCCCCTGAGTGTGATACTAACGAATGTCGTCCTAAATTTTTGATAGATAAAGTCGAAATATCAGTGACGCCCGTTTGCACACTTAGTATAGCTCTCGCAGACTGTTCAGACCATTCCAGTGCTCTCCCACGTAATCCGTAACTTGAGTCACGTTTGTGATACTGTACCAGTTCCACCGAGCTAGTATGAAATTTAGAAAAATTAAACGCAGCTTCGGATGCAGGTGCGCAGTAAATACCTGTATAATATTATGCAGGCTGACGTCTGCGAGGTTTGTCGTCTCTCGAGTTAAACTTTAAGAATATCGTGTGCGAAGATCATTCACCTGGAATGCAACTAGATAAGCGTAACTGTATAGGGCGTTAACAAAGACAGTCGAGACGCTCTCGTAACCAAGAAAGTTATTCCACTTACGGTGACTGAATCCACGACTGCTCAATTGCTCGTATATTCTGAAACTGCTTTACTTATGTGTTATATTGTTTAGATTCAACAAGATTTAACATCAAGTTTACAATTTCGTTAAGGTTCCTAATATTACTCACACAAAAGTGGTTTTTAAACCGGATTTATCATCGATTTTAACAGCCGTGTACGCTTAGTTTTAATTAGCAGAGAGAACAACGCTCGCTTTTAATGACCGCTAACACATCTACAATTTAATATCCCTGTATCACTGCGTCTAAAGGCAGCCTCTTTAACGTATACATGCTGACCATTGTCTTTCATACAAATAATCGTCGAAGTCATCGACAGAACCCGTTCCACTCGGCGGCGTACCGCGTCGTAGAATGTTATTACCTCGGTACCCGGGAAGCGCAGGCGCAACTGCGTGCGAGCGAGACAGACCACGAAGAAAGTTGGGAGAGTGAGAGAGATGGCCGCCGTGGGAGGAACCAAGGGGTCAGCGAAAGTGCATTGCCACGGCCGCAGTGCACCGCACTCGATGGGAAAAGTTGTTCTCCGTGCGCGTAGAATATCCACCAACATGGGAAATTTTATGGGAAATATCATGATATATGCTCGAACACCGCTATTACAACGGTTCTGATTGCAAAAGTCACGCGGAACTAGTCTATACAAGGAACTTGCTTAATAACTTCAATTTTGTGACTGGTTTCTGAACTATGTTCGTTATTGGTGTACAATAAATACATTGTTCTTTTTTCGGTCAGTGACCAAGTGGGAAGTATTGTGAAATCGAGTTAAGTAAGTTCCAACAATTCTAGCATTAATCACGCGTGTGCCGACAGGTTAAAGGAATTTCAAAGCGGCCCAGTTAACGGAGGGGAGTTATAAAATAATGTTCTGAAAAATCTTGTTAATTCATAATGAAGGCTGATACACGGAGCATAGAAAGAGCACCCTCGCTCCAGTTTCAATTTAAAGAAAAGGTAAAAATGAAGCGTGTCAAGTGGGGTTCCGTACTCTCGAACAGAACAGAGTGGCCCTGTTGCCTGTCTCAAACAAAGAGGGTATTTTTCGACATAACTTCTCCTTTCTTTGAGAACTTTCGAATCACCTGAGATTTGCACCCTTGAAGTCGATGGTTCGTTTCATTTGTTTCTTGTTTTCAAATTAATTCTTTGATTTTTTTTTGTCGAACTGCATTTTCAAACCAAGCAGCGAATTTATTATTGATGTCCGAGTTAGTGAGCTAAAAATCCTATATCCTTTGGTCATTTTCTCAACAATCTACAATTCAAGATTGCCCCGACAAAAAAAAAATAAGGTACAGCCTAGCAACATATCTCCGACTATTTGAAGACAACAACCGGCCCCACATCTCAGTATCGATTGGCGTAAAGTTCCAAAACTCATAAGTTACTTAAGAAGCATCGAAGAGCCTCGCGAGATCAACCTAACGTTCAGGTGGGTCTGGATTACACTAAGGTTCTAGTTTAATATGCAACGAATTTAATAGTTAATGTTCGCGACGAAGCAACCTCGTGTGCTCGCAAATTACTACACACTTATTCCCTAGAGGGGGTTGTTGTAGATTTATGTTTGTGCTTCAACTTGCTGACACAGGTCGGCGCTACAGAATCTGATTCGAGCCGTTTTGCATGCATCGCGAGTATAATTGGCGCGGACGAGTGCACGTAATTCTATTTTTCCGTTCGCAGAGGGTAGTTTGTTGCTTTGTTTGGGAGCGACGTTGGTCTTCAGTTGAGCTTGTAGATTCAGTAGATAAATTATAGATTTTTTTTTTAGTTTAGTTTTAGAACATAAAATTTGATAAGTCTTGGCAGATTTTTAACTTTAGATTAAATGAAAAGACAATTACAAAATATTTCTTTTTAATTTTTTATTGAATATCTACTATATGTCATGTAGCCTATTAAATTCCCGGTATTTTATATCGGTGAGACGTTTTCGCGGCATGAAATGAATTGTCGCAAAAAAGACACGCACTATATTAAAGTGCAACATTATTTTGCGCTTAAATAAAGACGCACACCGATTTTATAATAGGTAACTAATGACATTAACTTATAATCCCCAGTATCAGAAAATAATACAACAAAAAAACTAAATAAAAAAGTTATTAAATACTTTCGACATAATTTCTCCATTAAAATACAAATTCATTAAACCTTAAGTTGGTAGATTTTAACATTTTTATGCTAATAAAATTGTTGGATAGTAGATACTAAATTTTCCTGAAGTAGGTTTTTAGGGGAGTATTTTTAAGTCGCGTAAAAATTTAATCATGTTTGCTAATTGAATACGCGCCAGCATAGCTTGAAGGTGTTTTAGGCGGAACCCGTGGCTTGAAAAAATTTAAAACTTGTGTTTTTGAAAAGTACAAAATCGTGCTTCTGTAGGTATTTCTTTTTTACACACTTTTGTTGGTAAACAAACACGGTATCGAGCCAAATCCTTTGAAATATGTACTCAATGTTACCACGGTAATATTATAAACTTGAAAGTTTGTTTGTGTTTGCATTTTATTTCTTCACGCTCAAACGAATGAAACTTGTTACCAGGATAGCTTTATTTTCGATTAACACATACGTTATAATTTATAATCGGAGGAAGTAGGGACTAGCGGGTAGGGACTAGAGAAGTCGCTGTCATAAATTAGTTTATACAAGTATTATAAAGAGAAAAGTTTAGTATTTTTTAATTCTTTGGTTGTTATAAATAAACTCAAAAACTACTCGACCGATTTTAAAAGTTCTTTCACCATTAGAACTAAACTTTATCACTATACTAACATACACACTAGAGTAACATACACTATACTTACTTATATATTTTCTACTTTCACGCGGCCATAGCCGCTGGCTGAAAAAATAAAGCATTATCCAAACTCTTAATAACAAAAAAAATAACTGAAAAATTTCAGTAATTTCTATATTAATCTATATTTATCTATGAGTTGTAAAAGTTTTCCCAACTCCCTAATTTGGGCACAATTAACGACCAATTATGAAATAATTCATCTAACAACAGATTACATATTCTTTGCGAATATTTCTATCAAGTTTTTAATTAAAATTCTTTTGCCGAAGCCGAAATAAATCTTAACGGTCTGCTGATAATTTCAATTTCCTATTGCAAAGTCTTTTTAAGCTAAGTATATGGATATATCCCTTGTTGTTTCTTGCCGAGTTTTAAATGAGTCGCTTTCATATTTTTTTTGTATCTGTGAATGTTTATATGGACCGCGATACCGTTTAGCATTTTTTTTAGCATTAACGGCCTTATAATGTTCCCACTGCTGGGACTTAGGCCTCCTCTCTAGGAGAGGGGATGGGCCGTAATCCACCGCGCGGGTTCATTACAGATTGGTGTCACATGTCTTCGAATAAATACCGCTTAAAAAGTACGAAATAAGAACTTACTTTTTATCTTAGAAAAAAATATTTTGACTGGTATGTTGGTCTTGTGGTTAGTAGGCCGACTGCTATGGGTGTTAGAAATCTTTGGCTTTTCTTTTCTGTCATATGCATATTGTTATATTATACACCTAAACCTTCCTCATGAATCATTCTGCCGATCAAGGATAACTGCATGAAAATCTATTCAGTAGTTTTCGAGTTTATTGCGTTCATAGAAACAGCAACACGGTAGGGTATTTTGTTTTATAATATGTAACAAGGAAGGATACGGATAAAACGCTTTACAATCAAAAGCACCTAAAATAAGACTCCATTTTATTTCTATTACTGCTGACAACATCTAATCCGACTCCATTACATAAATGTCAAAATTCTATTAGTAAATAAAGGCGTACATACGTATCCACTTCGTTACAAAATGGTGTCGCCTACAAAGTATGAAAAACCGTGGCATTTTTTCATTTTCCATGTAACCTCGGTAGACCACTCAACGCGATTCCTTTCATAACTATAACAGTTGTCACCGGGTGGGCTTTTAAAAAAACCTATTCATTTTGACCTCAAGACGACACGGGACTTAATAACTGTGGGTTGGGAGGAGGGGGAGCCGAAAACGGCGAGTGAGGTTCGCATCATCATTACGATTTAATTTCAGGGTAAAGCGGCCGTGACAAAGTCTACCGTACCATTATTCTGTTCCACCTCGCAGGATGTTTAATAAACAAATGACGTGGGGCCTCGTAATGACGCCGGGGCCTACCTTCCTCTCGTCTTTTAGGGCCCATTTTAAAGTTACCGCCATGAGCTATGTATATTTTGCGGATGCGATATCGGACAACCTGAACGACACCTTTCAGCGGCGCCGACACTGATAAAAATTAACACCGAGTTATATTTTTGTCTCGACATTTTGACACTGAAATGAATGTCATTTGCTATCGTGCTTACACGTTTGGACATAAATTCTCTTCAAGCATTTTTGTGTAAAAGTCTCTCAGTTTTTTTTTTATTCATCGTCCCTCAAAATCCAAATTCGAATAATTACTCTAAAGATTTTGTTCTCTTGGAGCTGTAAAATCGCGAATGGAGATAACAAGCGTTTGCCCGCTCCACAATTCCCCTCTTACTAATTTATTCGTGGAACTTCTTGTCGTTATAGTCGTATCTAACATCATTCGTGGGCTTATACTTTATCCGTTTAATACCCTCGGCATATGGGATCGAGCTATATAATTTACTTGAGAATTTATCAATCTACTTATGGGACTTTACATTCGTGTATATTGTTATGTGAATGAAATAGAATTATGAGTTTGGTTACGGGATGTTTTGGAAGGGTTATCACGGCCCTGAAGTGCAAAAGGGTGATGAATGAACGCTGGTGGGTAATAAAAAGGAAAAGTCTGATACTCACACTCGCTCCATCCAGAATAGAAGATATTATTTGATGATTTTTCACCTCAAAGAAAATCTTTTTACTGTATCATTGTTCCTGAATTCCACCCCACATTGACGCGACGGCAACTTCCCGTAGTAAAATAAAATCGATATCAATCTCACGAGGTGTCAGTAAAATGTCATAAGTCATAACATGTATTGTTTACATTATTTACAAATAGGTTCGATACTTTCACAAACATTAGCACCTGTCACCGTGTCGCTGTCTTAATGACAGTATTTATAAGGAAAACTCGGCCGAACACGAAAATACAATTTGGTAAAAGGTAGAAGTTGTCACAGTAACGCGAGTGAAACATTAGGCGGGCGGGGTGTCACGTGACACCAGGCCGCCCTCCAAGCTTTGCCTACAATACTGCGATACGCCACAAATTACTAAAAAACAATGCTCACCTAATGTGTATGTTTACGATACGAGAACTGTGTTCAAATATTCAACTCACACACACACGTGTAATTATCGTATTTTTGGACGTTACTACTGATTTCTGTTTTCGTATGAGTGTGCTTTGTGATGTTATAAGCTTTATAGCATTTATTATTCAGTTCTGAGTGGTTTTGCTACGGAATAGTACGTTTTGATACAAGTGGAGAAAGTTTGTCATCACGACTGAGAAGGAATTGGCCTGTGCTAGGGCGTTATGAAGCCAAATACTGCTGTAACAAACCACGTGTATTAAATGACGTTCTTTAATACTTACTATAAATGGGGGTTAACCGGGAATTTGTGGGGGTCACTTAACGCCCAGCTTGATATGTTCACTTTATGCGGATAAAGTGAGCATATCGTTATAAGTGTGGACTGGTCGGGTAATCAGTAAATTTCGTGCCTAAAAGCGGTAAGGACAAGAGCACTGTCTAGCAAGCGTATAAAAAAAAAACTATTACTATTCTAGAAAATACATTCCTCAATCTAGAATGAACCTAGAAATATCAAAGTCAAATTATGACACAATCGTAGTTTCATTCCAACATTTCAGTTATAATTGTCGGTTTTGCGTCCATTAGTTATCAATTTGGCTTTACGTCGCGTCGTGCCTCTAATCTAGCATCGATAAAAGAGGCGATTAAACCAACAAAGGATTAATATATGACGAACTCGGCCCACGGGGGCCATGGCCAGCAAATCGTAGCCATCCCCACAAATATACCCACAACAAACCACCTCGTGAGAGCCGGAACGAAGATTAATCGCCGGTATACGGGATTACGGTAGTTGCGGTCCACCCAGCTACCTATAACTGTTCACAGTAAACCTATTATAACCCCTAACAGCTACAACTCTAAGCTCAAATTCCCATGATACTCCCCATCACAAAATCTAGGCCCAAAGGCATTCGTTCCTTAAACTTCTCTATTTAACAACGTTATTTCATTATAGTTAAATGTTAGGTAAAGGTTCTTTAATATATCACCTAATTTTGGAGGAACATCATCATTTACTTTAGTAATAAATCGTGTAAATTATTTGAAGGAAGTTTTGGTTCGCTTTAGCTACACTTCCCGGCCATTAAGGGAAACAAACGAGAATAAAGCCTACATAGGTACAAATCTAAGTTCGAAAACTATTTGTTCTTGGGCATTAATAAATCAGTGATGAACTTCACTTCAGAGATTGTCTTTTCAGAGCCTTAATAAAAAGTTTAGACAGCAACTGGCAAAATCTATAAGATCAAGGAAAACGGTGAGTTTCTACGAATATGTCACAAGACTCACAAGCAAGGGGCAATGTACGAAAAAAAAATAACAAAGCATTGGAGAAGAGGTCCGGATCTCATTTAGACAAATCGCTCGTAGCGGTCAGGTCAGATACCAATAACAAGGGGCCACACGTGCTATTGTAAGTCCATGTCGTCATTAGGCCGCTTCCGTATAACTTAACAACTTTATCTTTGCTGTGACCTGCACCCTTATTACAGTAGTATACGACATAAATTTGAATGTAGCGTATAAATTGGCGAGAGTAAGCCTGAAGTCCCAATAACGGACGTCGGAGGGACCGACGACGGATCCGATACAACGGCGCCGATTTCTCTTCCCAATAAATTGTTGCTCTTTGTATATTATTATCTTTATTGTTGCTATAATTACTGTTAGTCATTATAGTTGTTATGATATACTGAAACGCGTAGTGCTAAATTTTCTTTCGTTAAACGGGGTAGGTTGCTTCAAAAATTTCCTGACTTTATTGAAGGATATTTTTTTCGGACATAGTCATAAGGAGGCCAAAGATAAGATGGATGGATCGTGTAAGATGAGATACGAAAGATAAGGCGGTAAGTGATAGCGTAACAGGAGATAATGGAAGAAAAATATGTGGTGCACCGACCCCAAGTAGCACAACACAGGGACAAAGGTGGAAAGAAGAAGAAGGAGTCCCAATGTCAGAAATTGCATCTCTGGCAAACAAAAGTACCCTTGATTTTTTACTGCAAATACTTAATCTTAACTTATAATTAAACATTTAATTTTAAAATACAGTAGCATCCAGTCTTATATTCCAGCCGGGACTTTTTAATTCCGTATTAAAACACACGATGGCACTGTTCTACAGCAAAGCAAACTGCGACTTGTTAAGTCAATTATCCCACAGACTACAAATCTGCAGAAGTAACACACATTTCTGTGCTTAAAAATGTACAGTTACTGGGTAAATATTTTTAACAAAACGTTTCTTTACTTATGTTAATAATAAGTTAAAGCAGAGATCGTCAACATTTACTCAGTCTCAATCAAAATCGGCATTGTAAATTTCAATGCATACTTAAAACTATCTTCATTTCGAGACATCAAAAAGCTATTATTAGCCAAGTTCGCATACAAATCGAGGCGGAGATGCTATAACGAAACGTAATATAATTCTGGGTGACTCTACTTACTTAATTCAGCAGCTTCTATAATAAAACACGCGACAGACTATCTGGAGAGCAGCGCAAACTCGGACTTGTTGCATTTAAGTTAATTAATCCAGGGGCTAGATCAGATAAAGTCAGACTCGGCGGAGCAACCTCTCAGACAGGCTCATGCCGTCCCCGCACCACATAATGTTTGTAGAAAACATGCCCCTTACCAACTTCGGTTCGCTATGAACTTTAGACGTATGAAGCAGCTATTTCTAGAAATCCTGAACATTAGTTTGTACTGCTTGCTTGGATTGAATGAACTTGCTACTAAGCTCTGAGTTAATTAATTTATTCACTCACTTCGCTATATGAAAAACAGCTAAACTTCTCAATGATTAAATTCTAATCAAGAACAATCTACAAGAGCAAAACTTTTCTATTAAAGCTTATAAATAAACAATCTGATTTTAATGCAAGATATCTTTTAAGGGCAAAGTTGTGGAATTCAAAACTATGGCAGCAACCTAAGAAAGAATTTCGTAGCAAATATTTTACGAAATATCTTATTGGAACCGATCCGATTCCGGAATAATGTTTGCCCGCAACAAACAATGTGTTGCCATTCTTTTTTGAGGAAAAAGCAATCTAAGGATAAATATTATATCAGTTTACGGCAATCGGTCAAAGTTTCCTTCATGATTTAGGAAATGGGACCTTTATAGTTTTAGTGGATGGCGGCGAAAAATCGTTTTTTCTCCTCATTTTCCAGTGTCGCTATCAGCGATTTCTGTGATAGAAAAAGTTTCTGACACAGTCAATCTACGCGAAAATGAATGTTTAATGACAGCGGGGTTATTTTATAGGGTTTTTTACTGTGCAGCATTTTAAAAGAAAATTTATAGGAGATGTTTTTTATTCCTTTTGAAAACGTATTTTATGTTCTTCATAAAAGCGGATGAAATTCGTTTTCTACCGAGGTTTTATTTCATATCAAACACAAGTTATGTAAGTTTGAAATCGAAATGAATCACTCATGATTAAACATGGTTTAAGCTCAAAATATATAAAGCACACAACATCTAAAGAAAAAAATGACCATAACGCCTAACGTCAAAAGTTCTAATAATTATATTTATAAATAATTGTATACTATTTGCATCTAAATAAAATGGTGACTGTAAAATTGATTTAAAATGATTTCCTAAAAAAGTCGTGTTATTATTGGAACTTGTAAAGATTTGCGGTTTGTTCAGTTTGCGCTTTTGACGTTTTGCGCTTTTGACACTAAGCGCCTTAACCCGAAATATTTAGTCAACTGATAAACCCCTAAATCCATTAAGATTTCGATTAAATATACTGAAAATTTATGTCGCTAAATCAAACTCAACGCGCCATTTGGTACCAAAGAGGATTTAATCCCTAAATTTCACTCGGAGATGTCTGTACCAGAGAATCTGAGTGCGTGCGAAGCAGCCTAATCCCTTCTTAGCTGAGTCAAGGAATTGGGAGCTCATACAATCTGCCTCTTGATTCTGAGAACCTGGAATATCGGTACAATTATGTCTGAAAAATTGCTGACTGATTTTTAAATGTAGGTCGATTTATTAGAGTTATCCATTTTTTTTTGCAGTATTAGATACGTAAATGCTTCACATATTTATCCTTCATATACATCTGCTAATCATTAGACCTAATTTTATATAGGTTAGTACCGAAAGACGCGGCTTTGGAAAGCCTCCCACAACGAAGACCGACCATTGTGGTGACAATTTGGGGAGATCTAGGTTCAACAGCAGATGTTTTTCGGCTGAAATTATAAAATACTGAGCTGGTGAAAAAAGATATGGTTATTATTATGCTTACCTAGGAGTAAAAATGACTTGAACCTGAACTTTTTTCCCAATATTAGTTCATACGGTTCCTAGTACGTTAGCAACTCGTAAAAGATCATCAATACCTCAAATTACTCAACAAAAATTAAATTCTAATTATCCAAAAATAAAACCTGAAATTCAACCTCCACGTTCAGATTATGGAAATTTCGCGTGAAATTTTGCAAACAAAGGGCCAGATAATAATTGCTTGTGTAATATTGTCTGGGCATGGTATTATAATATCAAGGTAATTTTGCTGACGTAGAATAACTCTTACAGAAGGTCAACAAGCGAAAGTTGACGTACGCACATGATGTGTGCGTCTAGACTTACCTCAACAACGAAGACATGAACCAAGACAACAATTCGTATTCTTAATAAACTAGTGCGTTTCACCATCATTAATTTTAACACTGCTTACCATTAGGTTTTTGTTTTAGATGGGAAATCATTAATATGACTCTCCCGCATTGGGTGGAGTGGGAGAGAGTGTAACACTAAAACTCACTCCTTCGTGATTAAAATATATGTAAAAAAAATATACGCTCATGTCATATTTTTTCCGTCAAATATTGCACAATATTATAATATGCCTTTTCTACTAAATATTAATGAATGAGTTCGAATTTCAAATTACGAGTAGGTACTATTTACAAGATCTTATAAATATCTGAAACAAAATGTCAACTTTGAGTAATCTTTTATTAGCTACAGGTCCCAACGTGAAAATGTAAATGTGAGTTAACCTTCTATTCCTTCATATTCTATGGCAAAATGAACAAGTGAAATTAAGTCCAGAGGTTATTTTCAGGGAAAACGAAGTTCTTGCCTTCATTGTCTGATAAGTTGTTTTTCTCTTGAGACATCTTCGATTTGGTGATTTGAATGGTAATGACTGGAAGGTATTTTAAATTAGTGCCTTGATGGCTACCTTACGACGTCTTCGTGTATTTTCCGTCCCACTTTTCAGGGCTAGAATTTTCTCAAACGTGCCTTCATTTGCCTTTGGATAATACTAGTGTCTACCAAGCCGTTTTATGGGAAGTATCTTTAATTTTCTTCACAGCATTTTGTCTCCTCTTAAGTAAACAGAAAAAGTAAGTCGATCCTTTGATTTAGATTGTACAACCAATCCCAAAAACCTAAATAATTCATGAACCATAATCAATCATGGTTAAACAAAGCGAACCGTAGTTCACTTGTTGTTCAACCTGTTTAAAAATGCACACCAGTCGAGTTTGCGGCCCTTAAGTAAAGTTCATATGTTGATACAGGGGAATGAAACTCCACTTGTAATTTATACCTACACACTCGAGGGTATTAAGAGCAAGATGCTCAGATATGTGACGTCATGAAACGTAGCAGTGCATGACGTATGGGAAGTTATTAGCACGCGCAAGATAGGACAGTGCGGGTAACGTAATTAGTGTTCCCGTATGTTTAAACTTATTAAGTGTCCTATAACAAAGTTTCCAAGTATATTTGTGATTTGATAATGGAAATTGCCTACATTTAGGTCAGAGCCAACGCTCACAGAATTTCAGCAAAATACCACAAAGCATTTTGTGATACTAAAATTATGTAGATTGCTTTGAAAGTTATTTTTTAATTCACAAAAATAAACTGTACAAAAATGGAGTGGAAAAATAATAAAAAAGCAACAACCGCAAACTATTCAGCGCCTAAATTTTCCATTTAAAAAACAGTTCTGTAGTACATGGAATGTCGTAACAAAAAGTATCTAGCCTCCCAATTAACACAATCCAACTTTGCCGTGACGGCTTCAAGATAAAACTGGGAAAAATATAAGTAATGGATTGAAGTCAAACTTGCCGTGAAAAATTTTAGTCAATGGGGGAGATAATTTCTCCGGAGCAAGGAGAGAAGTGTTTTATAATATTTCTGTGAAAAATTGTCCGCGGGCAAAAGGGCTCCGAATCGGGCAAAGTTGCCGCAGTAATTTAGCGTCATTTGTTTGCGATGAATATTTATTAGCCGATCCGAAACAATGACCGTATTGAAATTCAATGTTCGCATTGAATGACATGTTTGCATTGTCGAAATATGCGTTTTATAAACTTGGTGGCAGTTTTACAGTTGTCATAAAGAATATTATTTAAATAAAAGTATGTGTGTTCCCACCCAGGTGCATTACCTTGTGTAATTTATTTCATCACCACTGGTCTCAAAACGGTGAAGGAAAACATTGTGAGGAAACCAGTATGTCCTAGAATCAAAAATTCGAAGACATGTGACATCCACCGACCCGCAATGGGCCTGCGTGGTGGTTTACGGCCCATTCACTCTCCTAGAGAGGAGGCCTGAATCCCAGCAGTGGGATATATTAAATCAAATATTAACACTAAAATTATAAAGGCAGATGTTTGTATGTGGGTATATGTTATTCCTACACGCTAAAATAGCTTAAAGAAATTGGATAAAATTTAGTAAACGGGTAAACCATGCCCTAGAATGTTACGTTTCTTTGGGATTCATTTGTACTACGGGTGAAGTCCGATCTTAAATTAAACAATTTATGTATGTGTCTTTTTTGATAATATCGATACCTTTGGGTAGAAAGGTCGTATAAACCAAAACCCGACTTTTCAGTAGAGCCGAAAAACTATTTTTTTTTACAAAAAAATTCATACCTTTTTTGCTTTTGAAGTTATAAAAAAATTGTCTATGAGAAAGGTTCTTACATTTTGCAAATGAAAAAGGTTAAATCATCAAAACCTGTCTATCTTCTTTAGTTTCAAAGTTAGCATGCATTTACGTCTAAGAAAAAATCAATTCTTGGTTTATACACCCCATGAAAATGTGCTTTGATAAACCTGTGTGGGTCGTATATCCATTTTTGGTAAGCTTAAGGTCACATTTAATGTCGTAAAAACCCAAATTTATGTAATTTTTTTGTATTAAAAATCATAGATCAATTAAATTCTGACTAATAAATAATCCTGTTACTCATAGAATTAGTAGGAACTCAATTATTATTATTCTAATATTCAATAATGGTCGATTCAAATAAAATAAAACTACCTGAACCAACATTTATTAAGTATTATAATACCTTCTAATCAATGGTATCAGTCCGGTACCTGTCTATCGCGCTCGTTCTTCTGCTTGTCGCTGCGCGCAAAATGCGAGCCTTGTGTGTTGGTCGTAAAGTTTTTCTTGCCCTTATCCCATATTACTTGGGGTCGGTGCATCACGTTTTCTTCTTCCATTCTGTCCTGTCGTCCGTCACACTATCACTATGGTCTATCGGTTTAGGTAGTTAACTAAAGGTAAACAATCTTGGTATGTCTTTTTATATTTAAGAGGTCGTATATAATATACAAAAAGATTATTTAAATTTAGTTTATCAGCTAATATCGATTTAGGTAAATACCTAGTTGCATACAATTTATAGACAACTTTTAGATAAAAAGACATGCCAAGATTGTTTACCTTAAGTTAACTACCTAAACCGATAGACCATAACTTCCTTTTCTTTCTTATCGGTCCTTACGCAATCCATCCATCTTTTCTTTGGCCTCCTTCTCCCTCTCCATCCATCCAAATGTAAATTCAGAACTCTTTTAGTAACATGCGTTTCATCCCTCCTCTTTACATGACCATACCAAAACAAACGATTTCCTTCCACCTTTTCAGTCACTTTGAAACTTCCCCTAATACACTTATTTCTCACTTTGTCCATTCTTGTCACACCACACATCCATCTCAACATTCTCTTCTCCGCTACATGCAATCTTTTTTCATCCATCTTTTTCACAGCCCAACATTCCGAGCCATTATGACAGGTCTTATCACGGACTTGTAGATTGCACCCTTCAACTTGAGGGGCATCCGTGGATCACAAGTTGTTTCCGGCCTGTCGCCATTTCATCCATCCTGCGTTGATTGGAGGTGTTATGTCCCGGTCTACCTCACCATTTCCTTGGCCAAGCGACCCGAGGTACCGAAAGTCGGAACAAATCGGTATGAATGTCCTAGCGAGGGCTAAAGGCGAAGGATTGGAGGGACTGCCGAAATCGCAGAACAATTACTCTGTTTTGGTTCTACTCAATTTCACGCCAACACTCTCCAGCCTATGCCACCACGCCTCCAATTTGCTCTGGACCTCTAGGTCACTCTCGGCAACCAGCACAATATCATCGGCAAACAGCATACACCAGGGGGCCTCTTCCTGAATATCTAACGTCAAAGCATCCATTATCAGCAGGGAAAGTTAAGGACTGAGAGCCGACCCCTGATGTAGGCCGACCGCCTCATTCTAACTTCCACTGGTGCCTACTGTAGACCGGACTTGGGTACTACACCGACTGTACATCGCTCGGATCAACTGCACATACTTCCCAGGCACACCTTTCTCCTTAAGGGCCCACAGCAGAACCTCACGATGTGCTTGGTCGTATGCCTTTTCGAGGTCAATTAATACCATGTGCAAGTTTTTATGTGCACCTCTGTATTTCTTGTACAGCTGGCGTATAGCGAAAATAGCATCCGTTGTACCCCGACCAGGCATAAAACCGAATTGCTTCTGTGAAATTTCACTCTTATATCTCAACCGCCTTTCAATACTTCTTCCTCCCAGACTTTCATAGTATGTGACATTAGCTTTATTCCTCTATAATTGTTGCACTTAAGAAAAAGATTTAAAGATGGGTACTAAAGAACTTTTGCACCAATCATCAGGTATGAATTCTTCTTTCAACAACTTATTGAAGAACATCGCTAACCACATCCGTCCATCCACTCGCAGTAACTTCCACACTTCAACTAGTATTCCAAACTGGGCCAATGGCCTTACCATTCTTCATTCCATTTACTGCTATTCTGACTTCAACCATACTAACCATTCTCACTAACCCCACATTTTCTGGTTTACTTTCTAAAATCCCACTCCAATCATTTTCCTTATTCATTAGTCTTTCAAAATATTTCTTCCACCTCTCTTTGATTTTTTCATCATCTGATAGAACCAGTCCAGGTTCATTCCTTACACATTTTACTTGACAAACATCCTAAAGTAAAGTGCGACTTGCAATGATTATGGTTTATACACCAAACGTTGCGAACTATATTTGGATTTACGACGTCGATTTTAACCTGGGTTTAAGTAATGCATTTAACACTTTAGGGCATATAAACCATTTACAATTAATGCATTTAATACTATAGGACGTATAAGCCATTTACAATTAATGCATTCAACACTTTAGGGCGTATAAACCATTTAAAATTAACGACTATTTTTACAACCTCCGTTAATATAAATTATGGTCATTACGTCATAACAAAATTACAAAAAAATAATATTTGGCTTTTACATTGAAAATTTACCTTTTTTAAGAGGCTATGACCGAAAATTTCTGGGTCGTATTAACCATTTTTGAGCGAATTTCTACATTTCGTATATACAGATCGATAGAGAAAAAAATTCTGAGAATAATGGTATATTTAACTCAATTTGGCCAAAATGGTTTATACGACCTTTCTACCCAAAGGTAGCGATATGTTATTTATATCTGATTTTTTAGTTAAAATTTTTTTAATTCTCTTTTATCTTCTGTTTTTATAAATTCACTATTCATACAAACATTGAACACGCTTAATTAACTACAGACACAAAATAACCTTTTTTTTCATTACTATGAAATTACCCACGCAGTTCATTTTTACTCGTATTTACAATTTACGGATTTTTATTTTTTGTTTATATAAATAATAAAATAAATAAAACACTGTTTTAAACTATCACGGTTTATTTCACAATTTAAATTGTTACTTACAAACTCAAAACAACAAATAAGCACGGAAGATATCCCGTAAGTGAAAATTTAAATTGTGAAATAGATAAAAAACATATTTTTTACGGACGAACTATAAACTATATTTATAATACTGAGAAAGCTTTTATTTGGTCCATCTGCATCGAAGCAGCGAAATTTTTCTATACGTTTACAAATCGATAACATAACGGTTTATTAGAACCATAGAACAAATGTAAAAATACAACATTTGAAAAACCTAAACTAAATCGTAAACAAACAGTTATTTAATAAAAAATCTTTTATCAACAAAAATAGCTGTGCTAGTTGCAATTATAAGTTAAACTCACGTAATAATAATCCCGCGGGCAAAGTACGAGAACCCCGTAAAGCGCGATATTTAAATTCGCCGCGGCGACAACTTTGCCGCCGGCGACAATTCAATTACAAGTAATAGCCTCTGATTCATGTTTGTATTGCTAATTAGTCGCCGGCTCAAGTTTTGTCACTCCTCACTTAGTGCCGCGTTCCCACCCAATGTACTCGCTGTTCTCTTAAATAGATTGTTCTTTGTCGGCTGCGGCTGAACGCTCAACAACGTCCGCCTTTGTTTACCCTCAAATTAAAGCATGTCTTTTCATCTTGTATTAAACTTCGTTGCATTAAATCAACCCTCGCTCTCTCTTTATATGGAAATGATTTATTATGCCCCCAAGCTCGACAACGCAATGACCGATCGACCTAAAAAAACACGTAAAAATGTTTTTATTGATCCCATACATAGTTATCAGATAGTTCGAAAGGGGTTCGGGGTAACAATGGATTGTAAGGATAAGTTTATTCAACAAGCGAATTTCCTTGTCGTAGTAGGTAGGAGAAGGAAAACCACAAATCGACCAAATATCAAAGGGTTGGTGAAAGCTAACTTTGTGAAAACACGGTGGGAGAAAGTTACTTAAGTCGTAGCGAACCTTAACAGAAATAAGCATTTGGACCAATAGAAGAAAACTTGTAAATCCTGCGGCGGGACCGCAAGGAGCACGCGACCCGGGTATTAGGGGCTCAGCGCGACCGTCGTTCTTGCTGGCCTCTAAATAGCCTTAGTTAACGTAGGTACAGGTACAGATTCACAGGACTGTTTTGTGTGGTCTGTAGTTTCGTGTGTACAGGCCCTTTGAATATTTCTTGCGTCGGTAAGTTGTTAGATGTGGTCTTAGTTTAGGCAGGTCAACATTAACTTCAATAATTAAAGTAATGTCGTATTTCCTCGACAATTTCCAGTACAAATCACATCAGTGGTTCTCAAGTGCTTTTAATCAAAATATAACCTATCTTAAATGCCATTGAGTGCGTCCGATAAAACAATGCCGCTTGCAAGTGGAGGGCCCTCCATATCGTGGGAGTAATAGAGGGAGCCAAAGAGGATAGTGCTGCGCTATTGTTGCTATTATTGATAGTCTCATTTATCTGTTTAATTATTGAGTGTCAAGTGGTTTATTGATTGGTTCACTGGGTTTACGAGTATGTTTAATTCTTCCGCTCTCTTTATCATCAAACTCTGGAATGAGATTCTCCTTGTCATCAAAAAAGTTTACAGGAAATTTTCCTTCAAGTGGGAAATTCCGAACTACTCTTGAAGTCCTTTCAAACTTATAATTATTTTGAGTTCTCTTAATTTGTAATTCTTTGATTAACATTTATTCGTTTTTTATTTTAGAATACTTAGATATGTATTTCTATACTGATTTCGGTGTTTATTTATTTATTGTGCACGCCTATCCACCGGCCGCCTATGTACCACTATTATAAGTACTAAAAGTTAAAAGACGAAGCCAACGACAGAGCTGTGCACGTGGCAAAATATTGGTTCGACAAAATTTGAGCCAGATCAACACGAGAATAGAAAAAAAGTTTAAATAAATAAATAAAAGTGGAAAGGTTTAAGATGTTCTACAGGATAAATAAAGAAAAATTACCTCCTTCGTATTAAGGAATAAGAGCGCGCTCAGAAAATAGAATATTCAAAAGATTTCCATACTGTTTTCCACACCGATTTTTTAGGGTTCCGTACCTCAAAAGGAAAAAACGGAACCCTTATAGGATCACTTTGTTGTCCGTCTGTCCGTCCGTCTGTCAAGACCCTTTTTCTCAGGAACGCGTGGAGGTATGAAGCTGAAAATTATATCAATTACTCAGGTCTACTGTCCCTTGAAGCTGTGAAAAAATTAAACTTCTAAGCCAACGCAATCAAAAGATACAGCCGTTTATGCCGCAAATTTTCGACACTTGCAAGGGAATCAAAACCTACAGGGTACTTCCCGTGAACTCAGAATCTTGAAATTTGGTACGAAGCAACGTCTTATAGCATAGATAAAGGAAAAATTACGAAAACCATAAATTTTTAGTTACATCACATAATATATATTTTTTTAATAATTTTAAACTTACTACCCATTTCCTCATAAACGCGTAGAGGTATTAAATTGCAATTCATACCAAATACTCAGGTCTATAATACCTTTAAGCTGTAACAAAATCAAACTTCTATGTCAACGCAATCAAAAGAAACAGCAATTTAAGCTGCATATTTTGAAACTCGCAAGTACTCGCAAGGGAATCAAAACCTAAAGGGTACTTCCAGTCGACCTAGAATCTTGAAATTTGGCATGAAGCAACGTTTTATAGCACTCATATAGGGAAAAGTCTGAAAACTGAAAATTTGTTGTTACGTCACAAGAATTATTTTTTTGAAAAATCTTCAACGCTCGATTCGAGAATAGAACTTTATTCATAGGTAAGTTAGAGGTATTGAGTTGAAATTAACACCATATAATTGGGTCCGTGGTCCCTTGAAGCTGTGCAAAAATCAATTTTCAATTCAATTGGTAAAGTGACGGGAAAAAAAGATTCGTCCGTTTATACTGCAAAAAACGTATATTTCGAGACTGTCGAATTGTTCGATTGAACTGTTTTCATAGGTAAGTTACTACGGAACCCTCAGTGCGCGAGTCCGACTCGCACTTGCCCGGTTTTTTTTACTTTCCTGTATCTGTCGCTCACAATTCCGTCAAACATAAATGAGCACTTTACGAGTCAATTGGAATCCTTATTATTCCTTTGAGTTCAAGATTAAATATAAATAAACACCTTGACAAATCTGCCAACGAAAAATAAAATCGAACTGTGTTCGGTAAAGGAATTGGCACACAAGAAATGTACGATACAGTATCTTATGATACAGCATCTATCTAGAAGTGCTTTGTAGTGCAAGAGGTAGATACGAGGAATCACAGATACACACTCATAGTGGGTAGTATTGTATTGGCAAGCGAGCGGGCCGCAGCGACCTGTTGCTGCGAACTATTTTATTAGCGTGAGTGTGTCGGCGGCCCATTCTTTACGGCTCTTTTGTTGGCGTGCCGTTTAGTCCCACATTGTGCTAGCGCCGACGTGATTGGTCGAGTTTATAACACAAACACCAGGCATATTTTCCATTTGTGCCACCCTATCCAGTTTTGCTTAAATTCACAGTTCTGTGATTTGATTGTGTAATAATTTTCGTCGTTGTTGTCGTGAATTTGGGATAAATTTGAAAGTTCACGCTTTGGGTGGGATTTTGTAGTTGTAATAATGTTCTGTGAAATCTTAAGGGTTTCAAGCACTCTCTCTTCTCAGTTTGAAATTTCATTTAGGTCGAAGCTCGTAATTGCTTTAGGCTGACATTTTCTTATAAGTGTGTAAGTAGCTGTATCTAACAATGGATATAAAACGACGAAATGGTCTGCAAAAATGCAAATGCTAGTGTACGCTGTTCTAACAAAACTGCATTGTTCAGCCGCCTCCCGTATGTCAAGATTGTCATCCGGATAGACGCCAATGCGCCCCCTGCATAAATTGAAGGCTTGCAGCCGCAACGCTGCCGGGAATTTCCCTCAGGGTTTTCAACACTGAAAAAAAAACTGGATTCATCTCCCACTTCCAATACTTCATTTATAATTCAATATTCGCTATTACCTTCGACGACTATTTACAATGGTAATTTACGCTACTAATTCCCGTACGTACACTTCAATGAATAATGGCTGATTTTCATTTGAATATAAAAATTTCAACGGCATTATGTGGGCCGTAACGTGCTCGAATAAAACCAAATATAGCATGCGTCGAAACTTAACTACATTTGCATCTAAATTAGAAATCTAGCTTTGAAAAAAAAAACAAAAGAAGTATAACTGTGCCTTTAAGGATTGTTTTATTCAGTCAGCGATTAATTAAGCTAATACGATACAGTCGCATGCAAAACTGTTTACAGGGTTGTGAGATTGTTTGAAAGACTCATCGCGGCCCTGGAAAGCAAAGAGCAACTGAAGGAACACGGGTGGATTTTACTTCTTTAATAAACCCTTACTTTATTATCGATAGGCTCGCACTTGACTACTTTATTGCCAGATAAAAAGCGACGATGTGGTCGATGATAGAACATGCTTGACTAGAAGTAATCTATTCACTCCTGAAAACCCCAGGTTGTAGATATCAGAAATGGCAGATTCCGTTAGTGAATTTCACTCCTTAGGTGTAAAAAATAAAATAAAAGACAGTACAATGAATGTTTGACATTTCACTTCACAAAAAAGATATGCTGCTGTTTATAAATAATAAATTTTCAAAGATCAAATAAATAAAAATAAATACAGTTTAGAAGATGTGGAGAAGATCAATGTAACAGTAGCGTCCACAGTTATTTTCTTATTAGTAAAAAATCTGAAATCGAGTCAAGTTCCCACTAGACAATCTTGTAACTTTATATTAAGTTAGGAAATCGTTTAAAGACTACCGCGGCGCTCAGCCGGCGGGTATCGATGCTTTCTTATTTAGCCAACTTTCCGGACTTAGAATTCAATAAAGCGGCCAACGGAATTTACTTCTCTTTGACTAAATAGCTTAAAAGATTAATTAAGATAAACTTTTAACGGATCCGGTTAATGTTGTAGCGTAAACACTTTAATTTTACTCCAAATAAGTTTGTGCATTAGGATCGAAAAAGTTGTAAATTCATAAATGGAGCTTTCATTTAAAACGAACGTCTGTAGCGTGATGCGATTTTGTTGGAAAAAAAGTCTTGTGCAGAGTTAGAGTAAATGTTTCCAGATAAAAATACACAGTAAAAGTAACTGTATGAAGTGTACTTAACTATTTTTCTTATTTTTTGAGAGAGGAAGTTAAGCGTTAATTTTCTGGGAAATACTCGTAAACTGTCAATAAACTGTCCCGTTGCGAGTTCGCAAACTTGTTAGAAATGGGTGGGTATAACTGTTAAAAATTAAGCTACTTGTCAAAGGTAACTGTCTAGCTCTGGGCCCAGCAGAGCCGATGGCCGATACATGGGGAATTGCTGAAAAGTTATCCCGTGGTCCTAGAACGTAAAGGGCAACTAAAAGACAGAGACGTGGTTTAAGTCAGTAAAAGTCTGACACGCACCCTAGAGCGGGAGGAGTAATTGAATAATTCTGAAAGAAAGGGCACAACTAACATTTCCACAAAAAGATTTTTATTTTGATTCCAAATATGTAATTATGACATTTAAAATTAAAAAAAAAATTGTTGTGCCTTTTTAACAATGACGGTAGAATTTCCTACTAGAGAATAGGTGATCTCCCTTAATTCGTAAAATACATTAAAAAGAAAATTCAACTTCACACAATTTTATAAAAGGCCTTGTAACAAGTTGCCAGGTGCAAAAAAAAAAACTTAGTTCCTCGCCAACCTACCGCCTAATCCTCATTCTCACCGGACCGCGATTAGTGTGGATTATGTCTAAAGTGCAATACGTTAGTGCAATGTGCACGATTGCATTGTCATCGCATTTCAGCCGAGCGCACGTGACCCCATCTCCTTGTAATCCTCGGACACCTGCTTTTCAAATCTTCATTTCCTCTGTGGCAACATTTATTTGATGAAACCTGTTATTTTGTATTAGCTGTTATGATGTTATCTGGTTTTAAGTGAAATGGAAAATTGTACAAGAAAATTGAAGAAGTTTAAAACTAATATTTTTTATTGCGAATAAGCAATGAGGCTCATCATACATTATTTTTATGTGTGTCTGTAAATAATGATAATGAAATACACACAGTCTCAGAAAGTTACCTATAGCTCATCTGTACACATTACTGACTCATCAACGCTCAGCCCAAACCTTTGAACCTAGAACGCTGAAATTCTGCACCGGTGTCCCTTTTATGATACAAAGAACAAGAAACAACGGCAGCCTAAAGTTTGTAAGGAGAAACCTACTTTCACGTGAGCGAAACCGCTGGTTGATATTTACAACTTCTCAACTAATACAAATAAAAAACTCAATTACAAACCACGTTATGCTGATGCACATTTTAATTACGGATTAGAGACAAAAAACCACTGAATTGCAGCACTATCTTCAATTAACGTGATATAAATGCATCTTAAGTGCACGCTGAACAAAAACAGAAAACCCAGCGGTCCGTTGAAAATATTTGCCAGAGTTATAAATAGGGGCTTTCATCCGATGAAAAAACGTGGCGTTGCACGACAAATCGCGTGACGTCGGATGAGCGGACGCATCGATCGTGACGGTGCGGGGCGTAATCATTTCGAAGTTACTAGGTCTAGGTGAAAATCGCTAAGTGGGACAGTTTTAGCGCGACGCGTCGGCGTCGGCTGCGCGAGCGGTTTAGGGTTGAACTTTTTTCTTGGTGTTGGTTTTGCTTTTAAATTTTTTAGGGTTTTTTCGTTTTTGAGATATGCAATGAAGAAGTTTACGAAAATGATTATGTTTGAATGCTTCTCAATATAACAGATTATATTTTCTTTTCTTTTTGTTTTGTTCTACTTCTAAGTAAAGACCTACTTCTACTCCTTCCGTTTTCTCAGAAATTAGACCTTTCAGTCTCGTTCCAGTTCTGGAAAAATATGTCTAGTTCATTTCGACATCTCTTTCGTAGTCTGCCGGACCTTGTCTCACTGCTTCAGGGCACCAATTTTGCTACGAAGTTAATAATAAAATACTTATAGAATTTAAAAACATGTAATGGTTTATTAACACTATCTTTTGTAAACTGGAATCCAATCCCTGAAACATATAGAAATTGACACAGCCGAAACTACTACTAAGACTAAGATTTTTGCACATGTTCCAAAATGCACCTCCTAAAGGAATGAAACGGGGTCCCAAAGTTTGTATAGTGAAACCTACTTTACGCTGGCAGAAGCTAGATATCTATAAAGTATAAACCTTGACTTAAAAGAAATGTCATATCGCCTGTAAAAAGACGCTTAACGAAAACCCCATATTCTACTCATCACTGGGATAGTTAGATTCTGGAGATATTGAAGGTCAAAGTCAAAAATTTATTTTATTTAAGTTACTTAATTACATGTACAGAATGTGTAGTTATCGGCTATGTGATCCATATTTACACAAGTAATCACAACATAGATTAAACGTTAAGATCATTCATTAGTAGAGTAATTTAGCGTCAATTTCTGAGGAAGTAAGCGGCGGACAAGTGAAATGTAATCAAAGGGTACAAATGCCTATCTGCCAGCTATCTAACTGACGTTTGCTTGAAACTCCTGTTTAATTAAACAAACACATTTTGATCTGTTAACCCTTTACACGTTCAGGTTATCAATTGTTCGTGTTACGGGTTACGGGTTGAGAGTGTGAGGATGTGGTGATGGAACCGTTTGTTGATTTCTGTTTGTTAACGTTTGTCATTATTTTGTGTGGTAATTTTCTGTAATTTGTGTCGTGGACATAAAATTGGCTATGTTTTAATCCTTAATGTTGAAAGCAATATTTAAAGGAATATAATTTGCTATTAGGGCAAAAGTGAAAGTGCGATTTATTTATAAAAACCACTAGCTTCAGACAACGGCTTCACTCGCATGATGGTTTCTATCTTAAAAAATTTGAACCCTCGATTTGTCTCCTTAAGAGGTGAATTTTGGAACATCCTCTCTTAGTACTACGTTACGCCTACGTTATAAAAACAAACCTTAAGCAAAATTGTAGACTTTTAATAATAACAATTTTAATTAGTTTTGGTTGTGCTTTAATATGTCAGTCAATCAGTTTCTCCTTTTATATTGTATAAAGATTCCCTTACATTATTGGGCAAAACTGTACATACGATTTATTTATAAGACTTATTTTATCCAAAAAACCAAGCATCTTTAACTAAACCAAACATCCAACAAAAATCAATAATCCCCAACATAACCCACATTCTTCAACACAACGTTATAGTTTGTATCAATTAAGCGTTAAAGTTAAGCATCGGACAGGCATGCGCGTCGGATGGCCCATCTGACTGGACGATTCGGAGGAAATGGCGCAGAAAATTGCGCGCCGCCTCACGTGGACGCAATATCCTACGACGACTAGCAATTATGTAGATTATGTCGCCGACGATACACTTATTACAAACGTTACTTAACTGCACTTTGATCAACGGTGATGTGGGGATGAGAGTCCCGAAGGAGGTACGCCCTCTTCTTTTTTAATAGTGTTTAGCATGGAAAGTGGACTTGTGTTTTTATTTGGAGGACTTTGATTGTAGTTAGAATTTTTTACGGGAACAATTTTTGGCTTTTAAATTTCGACTACCAAATAGGTAGTCACTATAACACGTACTCGTAAGTATTGGTACAATTTATGTCAAAGTACGACTTGACAAAAATTGTACCAACGCTTTTTGAACAATCAGTGTCAAAATCTCTTCAAATAGGCTTCTAAAAAATATTAGTACGAACATAAGCAATTTTTTTGAAGTTCACTTTTTAACAGAACCCTTGTAATTAAAAATGAAATAGACACAACAATCTTCAGTATTGTCTTTCAGTTTTTCAGAAGACCGTCTAAATCCAATCCACTCATTCTCTTATTCATCAATCTCCATTCACCTTAATTTAAAATGAACCAAAACACAAAGGTCATAAGTCGCAGCCCACAAAACACAAACATAATTCATCAAAGGTTAAAGACTGAAACTAGCACGTCTCAGACTCGCAAGTAGTAAAAACGTAGATGATAGCCACACGTGGACCACGGCAAGATGTTTAGAGTACGGGCATATGTGAGGCGAGGGGCAATCTGCATAATCAGAAGTCGGAGGTTATTGCGCGGATCGGACCAAGTCGGCAATTTCCCGCCTCGATTGTTATGGAGACTGGGACGCACACATTGATTCCTATAGCCCTAGTCAAGTTATTTTTAGATACACTTGTGAACTTGCACGGTTTAAGGACAGGTTAGTGGCTATTTTTGAAATGGGCAAAATTGAAAGTGCTATCGGCAATTTTGCCCAAAAAATAATCTAATTATTTTCAATAAAATATTTTAAATTGAAATATCATAAGTTTACGCAAAATCATTTCAAACATGAATCCTGCTTAAGATCCGTGACTTTCTTGCAATTTTTAAACCAAAAATACAGCTCTCACAAAAAAAAACTAAATCTATTTAAAGGCGATAAAATGTGATACAGATGTTAGCGTTACATAGCAGACTCTAGTCACGTGCTTCCCCAAACGCTCACATTTACCGATTGCCCACTACAGGGGCCAAGGCGTTAGCTTTACGGGCCCTACGATCCGCGACTGTATATCGCTAAATAATATCATAGCCAGTAATAGTTTTCCGTTATTTAGGAACCTTGGAAACGAAACTTATATTTAAAGTTACATTAGACTCGTATTAGTACGAAAGTTAATGTTCGATTTGATTTCGGTACTAATGACACAACCGATTACAGTTTTCTCCGTCGCCGTATGTTAATCAGGACCTTGGGTCGTAACTCCGACCTTTTCTTTTTAAATCCGTTCTGTGTAAATAAGTAATGGTCTGTGGACGTCTTTATTTCACGACACCGAAGGTAAATAGCATTCTATATCAATGAGCCTTCGAGTCGTACATAATTTAGTGAAGGACGACGTCTGTCGAGTTGGGGAACTTCTCCGTCATATTATTGTAGTGTTGTTCTTGCTCATCGCAAACTCCGGATACCTCATCTGTCGCGCCGTTCCACTTTTCCTTTACCTTTTTTTCTGTATTTTACGATGTTTCTTTATTAATTCATGTGTTCGGAAAGTTTGGATGGAACTTCTTTAGATAGGACGTTCAACTGAAAGTTGGGTGAGTAGGAAACTCGTAAAAACTGTACCTTACTATTATGAGTGACGCACTTAGTTCCGAGTGAATTTTTATTTTTAAGAGTGCTATTAGTAGTTTCGTGTTTGACACCGAATTAAAATTGCTATTTATTTTATACAATAGATTTTGTTAAAAGTTCAATGATAAAATCAGCTAATATAATAAACACTCAATAAATCGCGCCACAATAAACTTAACATTATACTCCTATTCAATCGCAATACAAAGAATATTCAGTACATTGGCGGCATCGTTTACTCGGTTGACATGGCCCCAATTACCTGCCGATTGATGGTAACTGCCGGCAACCCACGGCAGATCAAGTTCCGAGCACTTGGCGCCCTCCCACCCTCCGACGTCTTTCTTATCCCCCTTCGCAGTCCGCCAGACATACTCCTATTTGACAGATTTGCCCCAAACCCGAAAGATTTTATTGACCGGTTATTATTTTATTTTATGGACATCCACTCCTATTTCATTGGCCCTAAGACGAAGTAACAGTTTTTGTCGCTCGATTATTGGAGCAAATCTTTGGTCACATCTAACGTTTTTATTGAATCGAATTCGGTGTAGATGGCTTATGGGATTGTCGAGAACGATGTGTAATACGAGTCTTATATTTGTGACGTATTGTGT
Organism: Mythimna separata; assembly: GCA_030763345.1. Taxonomy (NCBI): domain Eukaryota; kingdom Metazoa; phylum Arthropoda; class Insecta; order Lepidoptera; family Noctuidae; genus Mythimna; species Mythimna separata. The sequence goes on along the minus strand of CM061171.1, from coordinate 18,016,095 downwards.
AACTGTAGCCGAGTTACTCATGTATTTCGCTTACCTTTATTTTCATTTTGTTAAATAAATCTAAAATCGGTAGTGATTTAAAATAGAAGCGAGCGACAAAATTGTCACCTCGCAGAATATTACCAGCAGCACAAACGAATCAAGCGAAATATAAACTAAAAGGAACAAACAAAATACTGGGAAATGTTCCGAAGCGTGTCTTACAAACCGTTCAACGATATTGAATCGGATGAAAATAAAAACTGAAGTAGTGTCCTGTAGAGTTTTCGATCAAAGAAAATTACGCTAGGCGTGGACTGAGACGGGCGCTTGGTCTTTTTCCGGAGCCGCTGCTCAGGAGCTCTATAAAATCCCTTTCCTCGCAACATATCGTTCTTTTCTCCCCAAATTGCGGCTGTCCCGACGCGGCAGACACGTCCAGGTAATAACGCAATAAACCACTGAGAGCTTCCCCCTGGAAAAGCGATCGAGTTTTCCTTCAACCTTTCGAAAACGAGTTGTTCCTCGATTTTCGTAGATGCAGCGGTGCGAGCGTTGGAAAACTAACCTTATTTTGTGATTGTTTGTGTTGATTTTGCCGAGATTGGAGTGGTCTCGAGTGAGCGGTGTGCAATCGGTCAGGTTGCCTGACCGCGGCGGCGTTTTTCGCGGTACGCCCGCCTCAGTGTGGCCATCACTTTGTGTAATTGAAAACTCGATGTGCACTTGTACGGAACACCCGTTTACAAATAAATCTTTTACTGCTAAACATATACAACCGGTTAGAAGCAGGCCGTTTACATAATATTATAGGCTTATGCTACTTGAATGCGGATATTTTATGAAGATACGTATAAAGTTGTTAATACATTTTGACTGCGCTGTTTTAATACAGCTGATTTAATTTACTTACAAAATTTAACTTAAAAATTAATTATGTTTTACTTTACTAAGTTTACTCTTTAATAGTTTACTAAAATATAGCCAAAGCCCATTTCCTTATGAAATTACACGTTGGCAGAATCCAATAAAATATTATAAAGAATTGTGAAGAAAAGCGCTTATATCGGTTTTAGACTAACTTAACTTCAATAGGACGTAAAAAAAATAAAGAAAACATTGCTCGTGCTGCGGACGTACTAATCCTATTGTTGTACTGCCATTTCAGTATTTCTCAACACAAAACAAACCCTTAGGTACCTGGTGGTTTTATTTTACGTTTTTCATCGCTTCTCGTACAAGTCTGCGTCTGGTTTAGATCATTAAGTAATCTCCACGTCGGCTTCGAAAACGCCAGCTAATGCACCTAGCAGCCCCAGGGTTCCTGGAATCAGAAAATACGGACGGTTTTTTATTACTTTTCGGTACAACATTGAATGAAACACGCTGTATGTTAGAATGATGCCTGTTTTAAACTTTAAATTGTTAACTTAGTAAGAGTCGTAGGAGTCTAATGGATAAGAGACGCAAAAGATCGGTCATTGTGACGCCATTTGAGGAAAGCCTATGTCCAGTTGTGGACATCTTTTGACTGAAATGATGATGATGAGTGATGATGTAGCTCTTTAATTTAGTTTAAAAGGCAAAACACCCCTAACTGTACACTAACAAAGACAGAAACATACAAAATATTCTCTAAATAAAATATATAATACATTCAGAATTCACATATTCCCATATTCGAAGCAAACTTGAAACATTCTTCAATATATTCATAATAACGTGAGAACACATCAATAATCCTTCGATATTGACAGATTCGGTTCATAAAAACAAGTGGGGTTAGGAAGAAAGAAAATATAACTGTATTCAGAAAGGGGGAAAAGAAAACTGGGTATAAGTTCAATAATGGTGTTTGTTGGGTACGACCGTCGGGCAAATAAACTGGCGGTAACTTGTGATAGGACTTTTTTTAAGTGAGAAATTATCTAATGGCGATTCCCGCTCTTGGGTAGAGCGAGTCAGAGGTTTATTGACTAAAACTCACTCGTATGTTCCTTCTTTGATAGATGAATAGAGGGAGCTAGTGATAGTGTGACTGATGACAAGACAGAATGGAAGAAAAAAACGTGTTGCGCCGATCCCCAAGTAATATGGGATAAGGGCAGGAAGAAGAAGATGTTTCTTCTTTGCTTTTCGAGCCAGGACGCTTTGTTCTTTCAGTAGCTAACCTATGGCACCAGTAGGTTTCGATCCTACGGCCCTGTAAGGTTTTACCGACATATTGAGGCTCGAATGGAACACTACGCGCTGACGATGACTTGGGCTCTGTCCGGACGATTACCGAACGGCCAGACGGCGCAATCGGGCTTTAATAGTCGCGAACAAAATTAGATTTTAATAATAATTAAGGCTCGCTTTGTCAACTGCTCCTTTTAATTTTGATGAATAAAGAAAATTATTTATTTGGCGGCGTTAGCGCTTACCGTGATTTATTCACCAAGTTACGGACATTTATAAGGCATCGCGCTCCCCAAGGGAAATATCTTTTTCGTAATTCTGTGAGTTTGACGCCAACATTAGCACTGCGCTCGGAGACATTACAATGAATTTGTTGATGTAATACCGTATTTTTATTACTTGTTAATTATAGCACTGAAATTTTAAATATCTTAAAATTTTGTATTTTCTTTATGGTGTCGGATATTTTTTTGTTTTTTAATTGTGTACTCATGATTTTTATTTTTGTTTCAGGTATGTAAACTTTTTTGGTAATTTTAAGAAGTTTTGGGTGAGTTTAGTAATATTTTAATAATTTTCTTTGTTGTGGAAAATGTTAAATAGTACGAAATACTAATTTTACAAGCCTTATTTGCCAAGTAGATATGGTCGTCTATTTGTCTAGGATGAAGAACAAACCAACTTTAGTTAGTAATACAGACGGACGTGAATTTCAGCGATACAAAAGGATTACAGCATTATTAAACTTGTAAAATTATTTTTCGTAGAACTTACCGCGTAGCGGCCGGCGTAGCGCCCGGCGTAGCTGCGTAGCGTTCGTAGCAGCCACCCTCATCCGTAGTAAATCTTTTAATCTCTTTACAATGGTCCAACGTCATAAATTTGACATCTGTGACTTTTTTATTACGATATTCGAAAACGTGTCCCTCCCAACGGTATGATAAAATCGTGTTTTATGGACGCGGGTCCCGTCAGTTCATTATTTTATTCCGTCGAATCGATTAAATTGGCGCTTTTAACATAAAATCACTACGGACCATCGAACTTGATTCAAATGCTACATTATCAAATCCCCGTTCATAATAAATTGTGAAGCTAATATTCACGTTTGAAATGTAGAACTAAATGTTTAGCTGAAACATGGGAAGTACAAGAGCGTCAAAAAAATATACGGTTTCAGTTGCATCAGGTATCAAATTACACGAAGCAAGCGAATATTCCCACCGTTAACAAAAGAAAGGAAAATTCAGACGTGCCATGAATAAGTAATTTCTCTTAAACGCTATTGTTAAATAAACATTTCTAAGATATTTTTAATGCATAAAAAATGTTTTCAATGGACAAAAGCCTCAGGTTACATTGTGATTTCAATACATTTTCGTTCGCAAGTGATCCTGTTTTGTAGTCGGGAGGGCCGGGGTCTTCCGATGAATAGATAATATCTATCTAGCTAACTGTAGTCCTATCATGAATTGGCAACTTCGGCGAAAATGGTGAAACGAAATAATATTTCTTTAGTATTTTTTTGTCGTCTTGAGACGTTCCGAGATGAAAGAAGAGCTTTTAATGAACATGCTTCGAAGTCATTTATAAAGGCTCGCTACAGTCTGAAGGGTCCATACATGCGAGCATTCCTACTTCAGCGTTTGGAGACGGTGTTTCTTGAATAAGAAAAGAAACAAATGAATTATGAAGCCAGAAGTTAACCCAGTCTTCCCATTCATACTGTATTATGTGATTAATTTAACCACGATACTTTTTTTCACGTGGGTAAGCATTAAATGACTTCCCTCGCTGTTGATAGAGCGAGAGAGAGTAACAGACTTCACTGACTGTCCAGGGCTAAGGTAACTCTTTTGAACAATTCCGCAGCTCTAGAACTAAGTATTGGGTGACTTCCAAAACAAAAACTCGAGGTTCTGGAATACAAAGGTAAGAAAAGAAAATAGGAGTAAGTCCTAGTCAGTAAAAGTCTGACACGCCCATCCGCGGCACCTTATAACGAGAAAAGTCATTTGATTATTTTCCACTTAAAAAACAGTTCTAGAACTAAATACGCTAAATGTAAAAACCAACGATACGAATTTCAACAGCTCTCCCTAGAAACGTTTCTCAGTAAAAATAATAACTAAAGGCTCGAATAAATAAACTGCCGCTCTCGAAATATATTATGTTCATAACATAATAAGAAATCTATTACAACATTTTCATATACGAGTAGGTACTCGTACATTTGATTCGAAGCGAGCAATTTGGAGCATCTTCAAACAAAGTACTCCTATATGACATTACTTTTGCATAAAATAACAGATATACCTACTTTTATATAGGGGGTGTTAGGTAGTTATTCGCTGACGTACATCATAAAACGTTACTCAGCGGCCATTATGCCAGCGTTACCTAGTTACTCAAGAACTTTGCCGTAGCAAAAACACACTCACATTTATTGCGACACCCTTAATACTGATTTTCTTTTTTTTCCCCCAACTGGAGCATTTTTATGCTCATCCTTAGAACTTTTGCAATCCAGTTATATCAGCTGTGAAGAGCTAAGCAAATACAAAAACTTTTTTGGTTTAATCTCCGCGTTTTAAGGATATTCATTGAAATTTCACGGGTTGCTTTAAATAATCTGCGGGGACGATATTTCTGTTTATATACGATTTTTAGTAACTTTTCCACGCGTCTCTCGTAAGCTCTTATATGTATAAAAGAAATTGAGAGTTTTTTATCGTGGGTAAATAAATGAAACTTTCTCTCGAGTACTCCGATTTTGTTTACAAACTTCCTCGGAGTACTGAACTAAGTTTTATTAGATGTTCATAGTGGTTAAATATGTATTTTGTGACTAATTAATGTTCATTGCGTCGTTTTGGAGCTAAAGATATTTAATTAAACGTGAATTAGCTGTGCTAAAATAAAAGAGCAAACATGACTGTAGAGTATTGTCTCTCAAATATTTGTCGAAGTATTTTTGACAAATAGCTGACTTAAATAATTCGTTGGTGTAACGATTCCCTGACACACAGTCAACGTCTCGGCGCGTAGGGAATTCTTATCTTACAAACGCAGCACTTTGATTATGAAGGGAAGGAATATTTAAAGAAGCTTTCTCGTGCTTTGTGTTGTTCCCCGACGCATGTGCAAAATTTATGTATGAAATATGAGTGAGCATTACATTGTGAAAGTATATTTTTACGTGTGTTACTATTTTTTTTATTCTTTGTTACTATTTCTTATTTTTTGTAACGTGATTTTTCTGTAGATACCGGCTGGAGGTACGGGATTTTTTGACATAGTTACGGCGTCCTTGGAACGCAAAGATTAACTGAAAGATTTAGTCAATCTGACAATCCCTTTCGCTACACCCAGAACTGGAAGTGAATCAATGTTTTCTCACAAAAAAAAACAGATACTATAAGAAAATTACAGAATCATTATCATTATTGTTTTTGTACTTAAGATGCCTACCTGTATATATTATTATGTTAGGAGCAAGATAACAGTTGGACCAAAGTGAAACCTCTGCGAAACTTATTCCGGTCATTGAAATCGGGGCTGATTCGATCGCATCCCCGCTCATTCCTATCACTTATTCATCAGACCATGAATGCTTAAGTCAATTTACGTGTCGTGAGCCTCCTTCGCCTAATGACATTGCAGTAACAGTGATGTGTCTGTTGCTTACCCAAGCAGCAAAAACTAGTACTATAACAAACCATAGAACGTTTTGTAAAAATCTGTCCTTGGTCCTATAAAACCCCAAAGAACGTATCTTTTATTCGGAAGTGGCGCATTTACATCTCTGTTCAGTGATAAAATAATTTTATTGCTGTGTTCATAATGACGAAACAGTCCAATAAAATCTATGTAATAGTGATGCAGGTCTCAAAATAGTGATGTACTGGCTACTGTGGGTCCTTTTATAGTACTTTTTCGTACTATATAAGAGTTTAGATTCCTTTACGTCACTTTTTCATTCACCATTCATTATTTTACATTTATGATAGTGCAAAAAATAATTAAAATAATTTTACAAATGGATACAAGCAATCTGAGGTGATTAAGATTTTATTTTGTTATTATAATATTAGTCTATTACGGTGGAAATGATGTGCGACTGCAGGTTTACTGATAAACTAGGGATAGGTTTACCATGAATTTAAAGTGCCCCCCTCGAATTGTTGAGTTTTTACTAAAATTTTTATCATATAAAGTGATTTCGATATTCTAAGAGCCATTATAGTACTTGCTGTGATAATGTTTTGACTGTCACTCATCGTGGATTCAACCTAAAATTGGGGTTCTGTGTGAGCATGACTGAATACTTATATAAATTGTTAACAGTGTTTTTTTGTTATTATTTTTCTGAAGACCATAAGTAATGAAAAAAAACGGAATTATAAACTGTTTACTGACGAATAGTATGAATTAATCATGTAAACAGTTATAATTAATATTATAATATAATAAATATTATAATTAATGGCCCAATTTTTCACGCCGTCACGAAATTGTTGGGCTTTTTCGAATGTTGAAGATTCAGAAAAATTGCTGAAGTATAGACTCTCTTCAGAAATAATATCTTCGTAAGACACATTTTGTACGGAACCGTTTCCCACATTTGTAATTCCAACTTGATTTTGGCTACTATCATTGCTTTGATTGTTTGATGATGACGAAATTACTTTGTCAAAACGTCTATTAACTTCTCTTCTGTAAGTTCCACAGCGTTTATATATTTTCCAATTCTTTAAATCAATGTTTTTGCTTTTAGGTCAGAATGCACGTCGCATTAATTCCATATTAAAATGTCTGAATATTGTTGTAAAAGCAAGCCAAGAATCCTTTTTGAGACTTAGCTGTCACTTAATAGAAACATTTATCTACATGTATGTGCCACTTTTGCGTCAGTATAGTGATAGATACCCATTTATAATACCAAGAAGCGCACTGCTAGGCACCAAAAAAGTTGTTATCCAACAATTCGGCTCTATTATAGTGTCTGTGTGATATGCTTATCGATAAAATTATAATATGCATTTAAAAACTATTATAATACCCTTACGTTCTATTAGCGTGCAGTGAAATTAGACTACATCACAAAAACACTCTATTGAAAAATCTTTATAATTACTAACGCACACGTACTATAGCAGCGATCTGAATATCCACAATATCACAATATCGCCCTGTAGTTTAATGTTCATCACTGCTATAACGAAACTACTATTGCAGTTCGTTTGGAACCCTTATTGCGTTAATCAGGCAAATAAAGGCACCTGTTAACAATTTTATAGAGCAATATTATTATGTACTAGTTATATTAAAACTTGCTACAGTACTTAACTATAACGGTTGTATAAAATGGCGTAGTAAACGTTTACATTCTTTGTTTATAGGTATTTTTAGCTCTCTAAGCATTTAAAGCAATAATGTACTGTCGAACGCTTTTATACAACACTGTGGCACCGCTAAAACCTCAATAAATCGTTTATAGAGCTTTTTAGAATTATAAGTTGAAATAATAGGACTGAATTGCTGGTTGGGTAATAGACTATCAATTTCTAACGTATAAATACATATTTAACAGCTGAGAGGAAACTGAGTTTGTTTGGCTACTTTTGTTGTTTGTGTTAGGAGTTAATCAGGAGTATTTACAAAATATATTCTGTGCTTCCTCATAGTTTCAACGTGGGGTCTTAAAGTCAAGAGTGAATAGGTAACTTCTAGGCAAGCATGCTCCATCGTCAAACAGTCACAAGTATTTACAATACATAGTCTGTGTTTCCTGATAGTTTCAACGTGGGGTCTTAAAGTCAAGAGTGAATAGGTAACTTCCAGGCAAGCATGCTCCATCGTCGACCATATCATCACTAACCATCAGGTGAGAAAGTCGTCAAGCGCGACCCCATCAAATTCAATTTTACGATTTCTCTAAGATATGTTTTCAATAAACATAAATATCTACAATTTATTTAAATGTGTTTAAGAAAGTTTGTCAATTACAGCGTTTATTTAAATCCTGTTGTATTAGGAATTAGGATCTCATGTTTGCATAGATTAAGTTTAAGAAACCTTATACCAATCCGTTAAATGGTTTAGGCATGAAGACCGTGACAAAAAAACCGAATTCTGCATTTTTTTTTCGATGCAAAAATTAAAAATTATATTTTCGAAAAAAAAAAAATTGATACCACTTTCTGCCTTCTTAATTCATGAATCCCCGACCGGTCTCATAGGACCGCACTGTTATTGTCTTACTATTGTGTCTCGTTTCGCGGGTATTGATAGGTTAAGGTAAACCACTCAATTTGGCCAGCCAAGCTCCTGGCTTAGCCAGAAGGAAAGTTCCACTAAGAATTTATTTTTAGCCTGTGTACCGCCTATACACGTTTACGACTGGTGTGTTCGATCTTTATAGTAATTCTTTCACTAATATCGGTACATGGAGGCCTTAACCGTAAAGTTCACAACGTTTGCTACATTTTGGGAATTGAATGAGCCTCCTAATACGTAGCTATTCGGTATAGTTCGGCAAATGGACCTCTATGTATGGATGTATTATTATTGTTCGCCGTTTTAGTAAAAAGGTTCTGTTACTTTTTTTGGAGTCGGCGCTCCCTTATCCATTAGAAGCGAGATTAGGAGTACCTCCAGATACTTACAACTAATTTCAAATAGTCATAGAATGCAATTTGGCTTGTTAGAAGGGTCTTAGTTGACCTCTGGTCCTTGAACGGGAGAATTTGCGCTGTAAAAGAAAGGTTTTGTTTTGTTCGTATCATTGTACTCTTAATTTGAAAAGCAGACTAAAACTCCAACTATTTTCCTCTGCACGTGTGGACAAAGCTAAAATACAGACCAAAATACCAAAGCTAATCATCGCACTCACTTTAAAAGATATTTTACTAACTATTTTATACGTGCTGGGACTTTGCAAACTTTTTCATTTTCGTCTATGAGCCACGTTGTTACCGCAGCATTTTTACTGTTTTCAACGAGCTGTCAATGTACTAGGGCTCCAGAATCGTAAGGACTGAGTGGTTAGCAGTTCTTTCGATTGAACAAGAAATAAACTGGGCACTAGCTAGTTTAAGGTAATTTTACTTCGTTCTTTACCAGGAATTTGCATACTGCATATAAAAAGTCCTGAAAACATGTCCATTTAAAATACAGGACCTTGAAACTCTCCGATCATGGGGTTCGAGGGCTCACAAATTGTTTAATAACCTTTCCATACCTTTTTGACAATTTTCGTGTGACCCAATAGCTTGCTTTTGCTTTGGACAGAGGATAAGCATTGCTTCTACAACGTTGCAATGATGCCAGTCTTTTAGGTACATTACTAGTCGACAGCGATGCGAAAGATTTTTTCGACGCCATTCTTTTAAATAAATAAATGCCCATAGATAAATTATAAGCCTTCAAAAATACAATTCAAATACTTGATACCCTAATTCCACCTAGGATTCCTTCAATTCCATGCTTTCATAAACCACAACAGACCTTCCACACATGTTTTTGCTTCGCTCGTCGAGGTGTCAATGTACCAGGCGCCCAGACTCGTGAGGTGTCAGGTGGCTGCCAGCAGTATGCACGTGCCAGCGTTCATTAGTGGACAGATGCGTCTGCAATTGGAATCTAATCCCAGTGCTTTACTCCTGGAACAATGTTACGTTGGACGGTAATTGACAGCTGTTTCGAATACGGCCATCTTTGATTGTCCGTTATTGCGTGTGCTGGCTTTTGAAGAGATACTCTAGAATGTGCTTACCAAGCAGAGGTTTCCGATAACCAAAACATTTCAAGACATGTGAGTTCCACCAATTTGCACTAGACCCGTATGGTGTGTTACGACACATGCCCTCTCAGAGGACGCCTGAATCCCAGCAGTGGGAACATTACAAAGCCAATTATGCTTTATGCTTATGGTGCTATTAATAACAGGTGCATCTCAACATCAATGATTGCATAACTGCTCATCATCAGGCAGGATCGCAGTCAAGCTTTCGTTTATATTATTAAAAAAAAAAACAAAATAGGTAAACTTTAAATAATTTGTCAAAATTCGCAATACGAAAGTCTGTAGTTCCAAAACAAAACCAAATAAAAGTAAAACAAACTCGCTAAAAATCAAACTAACTAAAACAACCGAACGTATCGAGCACAAAACTTTAGGACTCGATTTTTAAAACAAAACAAAAATGATTGCACCGCGCCGTGCCTAAGGGGGCGACACATCAGCGACACTAACGCGCGACATAGCGACAAGAGATCTAAGGACAGTCGCGCCGTGAAATTTGCCGTTTGACACCTCCGCTCCAGCGGGCTGCGAGCGTGCGACAGCGTTTCCGCTGCGATTATTATATGTGAGCACACGCCCCGCCATGTGGAAGAGGCCTTAGGGAGTAAATGCGAGTTTCATCTAATATTCACGGTCGGTGCATTTTTCATTGGTATTTGTTTCATAGTTTGTATTTATTTTATTGGGATTTTTAGTGCCTGGTAACTGTCAACTTTTCTACGACTCGATCAAATAGTGTATTGACATCGTTGATTGTGTAGACATGTTTTATCGCATATATCTCATTATCATCACGCCCAAATTTTGATCTTGAGCACAAGCGTGTGGGTAAACATTTTTAGTTTGATGAGCAGTTCAATCAACGGATTTCTACGCTTTCGGGTTAGCTAGTTGTTGGAAAAATCCAATAGCACTTTTTCCTAATCTGGTAATTGAAACCATGACCCTACGCCCATCAGCCCTCCTTGTAGTAACGAGACAGTTAAACATACTAACTATTAAATTACAACACTTTTTCCTTTACAGTAAATGTGAAAATAATTACCTTCATGACGGCAAACATATCCCATATATCAGGGTGGCGCTACTTGCAAAGAAAAAATGCCAAACCGCTGTCAAACCTAGTACATCACAGTTTAGTTCCCAATTTTGCCACCGGCTTAAGTCAGTGTGTCGGTTTTTACTTAATTAGGACAGACGAGGACGTTCTATCTGTAGTGACTATGCAGTGGAACGAGATATCGACTAATTAGCAAGTTTCATCAGTTCCACTATATTGCGCACATACTTCGTGGAAATTAAAGAAAGATAAAAATATGTGGATGAGAAACTCATACGGCTAGAAAATAGTATCAAGATTTTTTGATAATCAAAAACTGTAAATAAAATTGAAATGTTTTAAATCTTAGAAAAAACGAGAAAATATTCAGTCAAATCACAAAATCCTTACTTTATTTCGTAAATAGATTATAATAACAATAAAACTCGATAAAACTTAAGACCGTATTCTAGGTAACCTAATCAAAAATGAATTCTAGAATCGCATTTCATAGTACCTGGAAATACAAATTACAGTTTATTGTATTCTGGAATGCTTTAATAAATTCACAACTCAGATTAGTTTAGCTTTAAAAGTTTTCGAACCTTTAACAAAATAATAGGTAAATCCAATATTCAAAAATCAATTTCATAAGTTAGATAGACACGGTAACTTTATTTAAAAAGAAAAGAAATTAAAAAGGGCATTGGTAACAAATTACGTTAATCTCCCATTCGATGACAAATTTGAAATAAAAAGTAGGTCAAACTAGTCGTGATATATCCTCCTTGTATTTTGAAAGGCTGGTAAAAGACAACAAAGAATTATGTGACAAATCACACATTCTTTTTTCAAAATTTTCGAAGAAAATAAGCGCGATATTTGAACTTTAAAAAAAAACAGCGCGGTAAAAAGTAAACATACGCGAAGCTGTCAAAAAAGTGTTTTAGAAAAATATTGTGCGTAATAATTTATTTTTGAGGGTATAAGCATATAAAGTTTAACTCAACATCACCAGTTTGCCATTCTATCTTCTGTCATGTGTTTAACTAGTTGTTTTATTAATTTCGCGTCTTAGTTCTTGCATATTTTCTAAGTTTCTGCTATATTTTAGTGAAAGTTTGTTCTATCAAAATGGTGTTTGGTTTATTTTCTCGTCTGCGGTACACATATGATGAACGTGACTTCTTGCATGTGAATCAGGTGAGGATTGCAAACTTTTCTTCATGTTCTGTTTAAGGTTACAACACAGTATGTAGTGAAATCTTTTTAATTGTGGTTGGTATTATTAGATACCTAATATTTAATCGGTTTTAATTTATGCATGAGGACCTTAGTAGGTACTTCTTATTCGGCAATGACGCGATTTTAGTTTTACGTCTTGACAATTTCATAGATATGTATGGAGTGAACCAGTTTAATTATGTAGCTGTTGGCTTATGCCCAACAGTGGACGTCTTTGGGCTGGAATGCTAAAAATAATAACCAGATAAATACGAACGCCAAAAGAACAACAAAAAGCCTCACTTTCGTAATTCCTAAATACCGAATTCATTTTAAAACGATCCACTACATTAATTATGATTAACAACATGAGACATACGTGACACAATCATATCGGTATAGATAGCACCGCAACCGTTTCATACGTGTACAGCTATAGCTATGAAAACGTATGGTTTTCGTTCTTCGTCGTGTCATCGCTCGAGTATTAATCATTGAATGGTTATATAGCCTGCCAGCACCTGAGAGGTTACTGTTTCCTAACAATATTAAGGTCGGTAGCACTTTTGTCGAATACTGTACGTGTGAGTTTCGGCGAGTCACCGTGCCGTGTTGTTGTTTTGCTTGGCGCGTTACACCACTATCACTTTTAATAGGGGTGAGATGTGTGCTTCTAAAGGGAGAGATATTTTGGGGATTTTTGCTTGTATCTAGGTTTGTTTTAAGCTGGCTTATGCAGTTACTTCTAGGCTTACTGACCGGAGCCTGTGTTTTCTGATAGCTACAACCTAGGGGTCTTTAAGTCAAGTGAATAGGTTAGGTTATTCTTAGTTTAGGTCTTCACTTTCCACCTGACACAGGTCCTCACCGGACACTGTTGTTTCGGGATGTACCTACCTACCTGTATGATGTTCGGCGGGTGTCACCATTTTGCTGATAGCACGTAGGGCACACTGAAGCTTAAGGTGGAGGTCTGTCCCGTTCAGCCCTATTCAGAGGGAAGCGAGAGGGAATAGAAAGTAGTCACATTCTTTTGCAAAACAGTAATGCAAACCAAGGAGGTGGAGATTAGTGAAGTATCTAAATATGTAAATTCCGTACTTATTAAACCTATTAGGTAAACGACAATGTAATTGAATAATATTCGCCTAACCCAACTAATAAACAACGATTCCTGATTCGATTCTCGGTAACGATGTTTATTTTTCCCTTTTTGTTATTTTTATTGAATGTAAATCTTGTTTTGTAACAGGAAAATCTTCTCAAAATGGTTTCTAATTTCATTATAATAATTAAGTGCTGTATTGTCTTTAAGGAACACGCGGCTAGGTAAAAACTGACCAAGTGCAAGTCGGACTCGCACACGATTGGTTCCTTTATGCCATCGTTTGATTCGGAATATTAGTTTTCCATATGACTCGAAAGCCTGCTCTTGTCCCTACCGCATTTAGGCACGTAATTTACTATTTTCCACACTAGTGCAGAAAAATGCTCGAGCTCAGCCCGCTACAACTTATTGTTCCTATTTATCTTATCAGGCTGGACGCTAAGCACCCCCACAAGTCACATGTTAACACTTGTTTATTTATTTTCTTATATTGAAAAACGTTGTTTGATATATGTGGACATTCGTCACTGCAGCACTCGGTCCCAATGACAAACTTTCTCCACTTGTATCAAAATGTATTATTATTTAATGCGTTTGAAAACACCTACAGGTTTCTATTTATAAGATATAATTCAATGTTAGGCATTATAGAATTTTATCATGTTATTTAGTTCTGTTGCCTCTAGCGTTTTGTACTTGCGTTAATTAATTAATTTAGAAAATGTTCAGTCTTCAACAGTTTAGTTTAAGATGTGGTACGTTTAATACAAAAACATAACCTTGCTTCAACTTGCCAAGATCTCTGAAATTATTATATGAAACGGAAAACATTATATCTCTTAACCTATCACATACCCGCGAAACGAGACAATAGTAAGACAATAACAGCGCGGTCTCATGCGACCGGTCGGGGATTCATGAATTATATCCACTTTGAAATTCTTATCCTAAGTCAGTAATATTTTGTTTTAGAAACTTAATTGATGCACAAATTCTGATGACTGGACGACACACAATCTATCTAGGTTTACTTTTTAATTTCCGTCCATCAGAGCTCACTGATCAAACACGGCCCTTTATTTCTGTTGCGGCAGATTCCCACCTGCATTTCCACTCAGGAACAAACTGTAGTTTTTTTCGAAAAAAGAGATGGCAAACATAAATCAAATGGCAGTGGAAGGCCGGAAATTGATACCGTTCTGACGTACCAACTCTCTGTCCCCTTCGTACATAAACATGCTTAAAATGACGTGTATGCGAGCTTGGAAACGCAACTTCGTATGTTAATGTATAATCTGTGCGAAGATAAGTAAAAAGGGGGAAAAAGAGTAACTTATTAATGCTTTATAAGTAGATAAATCTGTAAAGTTCTAAAGTGCTTTTTAGTCGCTTGCAGCACTCATAAAAAGTAACATCTAATTTACTTTTATCACAGAAAAGTCATTGAAAACATATTACTCGAAACTCATCCCGAAAATTAGTCCGGTCTCGCAATCCAGTCTAATCGCTGCAACTGTTTCGCGTACCAATTTTAAATTTTAGTGAAACTGGGGGAGGGCATTAAACGTTAATGCACCAACAATATTCCCCGGGACGGGCCATCGTAAAAACTTTGCCCACTAGCCATCCGCCGGTTGCAGCGTAAATACGACCGTTGTGCACTTTAACATTGTTTTAAAAAGTAAATTTCAATAACGTAAGAAGTTCCGCGACACCCCTGATGGCTTTGTGTTCACGGTGGAATTGATGAATGGCTTTGAACGTTGATCTTGTAATTAATCTTAGTAAAAGTTCGTATTGCTTTCATAGTTCTTTTATCTTTTTGTTTCATAACACTTTGTGGTTTATGGCAGGTGATATTTTGAAGTGTCATAAATAAGTTTTGTTTTTTTATTATCGATGGGCTTGCGTTTGAACACTATCTCATTTTATATTAAGCAATGATGTGGCCGCCGATAAAGCAAGCTTATCTAGAAGTAACTTGTCCACTCTTGACTTAAAGTCCTCCATTTTGCACAGCAAAAAGTTGTAGGTATTACAGGAGTGTCCCACCCAAAATGTATCGAACACCACTAGGGTAAGAAAACTGTTATTGTGCAACGTGCAAGCAGGCAATTCTCGTCCCAAAGGGTTGCAAGCTTGGCAAGCGCACACATCCGCCGGGGCACAAATTTATTTTTCAACGGGTTAGCCAGTATTGAATTCGGATATTTGTTGTTAACCAACAATTCTTTGTTGTACCCAAATATCTGAGAGGAAGATTTTGAGAGTATATTTACTTACATTTGGTTTACTTTGCTATTCTCGTAAAGTTACAGATTGATAAAAGCAATTTACCTTTTCGTCTTATTTATGTTTATTCTCGCATTTAATATGGAAATCTTTCAGTGAATCTATTTATACGGCAACAAATTACAAAGGCTTTATTTAGGCTAGCTCTCAGGTGAGACATAAATATGTATTTAATGTACTCAATACAATAATATTGATCAATGTTCAATCTCACCCAGTGTCAAGCTATAATCGACGATTAATTAAAAACTTAATTAAAATTATCAAAATTCACGATGAAATATCAAACAACAACGAATAATTAAACCGACATAGTTCCGCATGGGCGGAATTTTTCCCTTCCCTATTTAATTTGGCGTAGTGATGTTATAAAACAAACGTTATCTATGGCCGTGCAGTGATTGAACGTTCCTGCGCCGCATACCTGATCTCCATTGATTCACATAGTGGCGTATTGTACGTGGTGCACAAATCGGTCGCTTACCGGAGAGCTAGGCTTCACATTCCATATGCTCAGTAGTTACGCTACTACTAGTAATTGGTATTCAGTGCACTGAGCGGGCTTAGAACGGAAATTAAAAATTATTGTTGGCACACAATGTTTTTTTGTTTTTAAAAAGGTTTATGTTTGCTCTAAATAATATCTTAATTTTACTCTAGGAATTCAATCTTAGAAAAAATACTGTGTAGCTAAACTAAAGAATTACGAAAATATATACAAGATTCTTTATGCACACGAAACTACAAAAGGTGAACTTAATGCCTGAAGGTATTTTTTACCATTCAACCTTTGAGTAATGCAGAGAAAAATTATGGTAGGTGCAATAACAGAGAGAGAAAAAGCGAATACAAGAATAGATAAACTAATAAACGTTAAACATAATACAAAAAAAGTTACCCCATTATCTACGTAAAACTAATATTGAATAACTCTCACAATCCATTACAGAATTAAATGAACCTCAACAGATACAACAAAGAGTGCATACAAAATTAAAATCGACACATACAATCAACGCCCTCATAATTACTGTGTTAATATTTACATCGACTGAAAGTTTAAACATGCGAATTGCACACTTTTCCGCCAATTAATGTTTTGAGTTAAAATCGACCAACAAAGGCGAGCCTGTCATCGTTCGAATAAACCCGTAAATGTTTACTCGACACATCGGTCGCTGTATGCATCAATTAAAAATATATTACTTGCCGGGTTGACTTCCGCTTATCCGCTACGATGGGTTTCGCTTCGCTTCGCTGTCGTACATGCTTGGGTAGGGCTGCCAACTATTCGTAAATACAGAGTTGTTGAGCTCCTTAGTATTTCTTAGTTGAGCTGCTCGACTCAACATAAGGCTTGCACTGATTTCTTTGTCTCAAAACTGTGTAGTCTTTTCCTCAAAAGACCATGTCATTGTGTTATAGACACTAATCTTTATAGTTTTTTCGTGACATATTGTAAATGTGAGGACTTACGACTAAAGTTCATGATTGTCTGGCAGTTTTGTGTATTTTATGCAGCCTACACAAATTGCCATATTCTAATATTGCTCAGCGCTATTGATAGTTGAGCTCTTTATAGTTTAGAGTTTAGTGACACGATAACTGACAAATGTTTGCACTATCTGGATAGGTCCACTCAAATCTGTGTAGTGCTATTCCAATAATGATTTAATTTGACTAGTACGCGCAATTACGCATTGTAGGTTTAGGTTCGACTCCTACCGAACGGAATAACTATAGACAAATTTCGTGTAGATGATGAAGAGACCCTTTACCCAGTAGTTGGACAAAAAAGGCTAGATAGATAGAACCTCTGAGTTCAGCTTGATTGACTCGGTGTTTCTTCTATATTATATCTAGGAAACGGCGGCCTTAGATAAGGCCGCGTTCAAACTTACAAAAATATTGACGTGAATACCATATTTGAAAGTAGTAAAATATATATAATTTTAGAAGTTTGCTTTAATAAATAAGAAATTTATAAGTTCTAGGTGGATTCTAAACAAAAACTTCATTACTTGCAAAGTGATCAAAATCGTACGGTATCAGTTCACAACCTTCCTATATTTAAAGCTTCTAAAGACGTGCTTTGCTTCCCGCACAGGACTAAGTGATTAGAAAGTGAAATAATCCAGTACCCCTTGGAATGCGATAGAAGTATAAAAAGAGCTAAATAAAAAGCTGAAACTCGTTACTGGCAACCCGTCCGCGCTAACAGAGAGTGCGTGTATTCGCATTCCTATCGCCCGTGCGCGCTCGCGTCACGTCGTCGCATTCGCAATGCACGCTGATCATTTTTATTCGCCCAAATGAACATATTTGCACAACTTTTATCCTCGCCGTTTAACTTTCGCTGGATGCGCATTCGTTCAGTTATTTGCATATGAATTTATCGGCGACATATGTTTTTTATTCACCCCATACTCATCGTTTAACTACCGACAAACTACCAGTCAATTTTCATACATTCGCTATTTGCAACTAAATGTTCCAAATATCGAATCTTTATGAGATTTTTCAAATAGCTCGGTGTTCGCGACTATTGAATTCCGAAATTGGAATGCAGTTATCATATTTTCTGAGCGCTACATAATACAATTTTGTAGTGGTACAATGCATTCTTTGTTGAATGAGATTTAGAAGAAATATGGTTTATATTAACATTGCTCTTTTGATGTCTGCTTTTGAGAGCACAGGTAGAAATATTGTTTCATGGATGCGTAACTATATCTTCTGTAGTTACTCAGATACCCGCGAAACGAGACACAATAGTAAAACAATAACAGCGCGGTCTCATAGGACCGGTTGGGAATTCAAACGTTATATTCCTTTCTATCCTAAGGATCAATTTTATAAAATAAAACGAGGATATATACCTACTTACTGGTTGACTGCCATTATTTTCAATTTAATCTTTTATTTTCTGGTAACAATATACGTCAGTAGTAGTTACCTAATAAATATTATGAGATAAGGCGCATATAGCACAGCGGTCCGTAGCAAGGGTCGGCACACAAACATGTCAGTGATCACCTGTGCGCCTTCTTGTCAAACTTCTTTGTGTCGGTCCGAACCAACCATTAATATGTTTCCGACAACAGTTCCGTTACTTTTGTGCCCGCCGCCGTAACTTGCCACCTAATGATGTGGGTTAACCGTTTAATATATACCCTTGGCTAAATAAAATTACCTACTTAACTCTTTATGGGCCTTATAAACATCAATTACAGCTATTTATGACGTACCTTCCCTACAATTTATTTCGCAAATGTAAATAGGCAACAGATTTAAACTATACAGTTAACCAAGTCTCCGTTTACACTTAAAGAGAATATTACCAGGAGAAATTATTAGACTTGGAAATATTTCATATCCCAATACTTTATACGAACATTTCATATAGTCGCGGTATAAAATTTTAATCATATTCCAGAAAGGAGGAATGTTTCAGACGAATTATATGTATGAAGCTAACAAAGTCTTTCAATTTTCGTGAGCAGCTTAACCGATACGTAAAAAAGTATCGACGAAGGTTTCTTTGCCGCAGAATATGAATACAATAATACCCGAAGATTTATCCGCAGTCGGCCGCTACACTTGTTTACACGAATTTCACGAAGCGCGGAAGGCTGCATATTTTAAACCTACCGCCCGCTCGCTCCGATATGTTTATCTTGGTCTCATCTCGATATATTTATTGGGAAAAGCCACGATCGGGATCTCTCCTTATTGGTTCCAACGGAGAACGTAATCGGTTTTATCTGTTTATTGTTATTGTATTTTAATATAAAATTTCGTTTACATTTCCGCCAAAAATTTTCTCATCAGAAATTGTGTGAACTAAAGTAATATTTACGCGCGTTAATTTCAAGTCTTGGAGCACTGTTAATGTTTGTGTTAAAAACACTACGTTTTCTCTTCAAACGTGTAATTTAACATGGAATTAAAACTATGTAGGTGCGAACGTGTGTGGAAACATGTAACATGTTCTGATGTTGGCTTTTCATCAGCATGGTAATCGTGCAAAAATATTGGTTGAAACACGGCCGAAGCGCACCTGCGTAGAATTAAATAAAAATACGCCGTCGAATGAGCATCAAAATGAACGCAATGTGTAATTTATGTTCAATGTTTGTGAAACAGGACGTTTAGCATATCAGGAGCGTAACGTGGATCTATTATATCGCGTGTGAACTTAATGATATGGCACATAGCAGACATTCAACAGCAGACACGACACAGAAAGAAATATCATTAATTTGATTGCTGTAGCATAACGATATATTACGATCCAATTAGCTAACGAACTGCGAAATGTCCATTGTTTATGTCTGTGTGTGTAGTTTTTGGTAGTTTCTCAGTTTTACGGCACTATATGTTAAGCGACACTCGTAAAAGTGCGGTGTCCATGTTTTACACCGTCCGTAAACTAGTAGAAGTGTCGTTGTATCGGAGGAAAGTTGCGCGACGGAAACGTAATCTATTCACATTGCGATCGACGGGGGACGCACGCGAATTATAGCCACTAAATATTGCTTGATTGAACTTGTTCTGATCTCAAACTGACTTATAAGACTGTTATAAAAATTAATTTAGATTGTTATAGTGGTCGTAAAAGGTACTTACTGGAACTGTTCTTTTTTCTGTTAATAATAGCGTTCATGCGTGTGCTATAAACGTGTGCTGCGAAGGCATTATCACGCTTGCGTTCTTGCGGAGTGAGCAAATATGTATCTAGGTTACAGTACTTTATATTCAAAGTGACACGTGGCGTTACCTGTCGCCGCTCCCACACGCTTAGTTTATTATTAATGCGTGAATTTTTTGCGATGCTTTCCTTCAGCTGAAGTTTCAAGTGAGTGATAAAAAGTTTACGCGAGTTACATAGATTCAAACATATTCATCTTAATTTGCATTTAGGATAATCAGTATGTACTATTTAGAATTGAATTCAAACCCTATTTAAAATTGATTGATATTTACCCAAAGACTTAATTTTAGGTATCCTTTCTATATAGTTATATCCGATATAGCATGTAGTCCTCACAACCTTAGTCTGATCTTCGTAATAATTATTATATTTTGTGTTAACTTGATTACAATGATTTGATATTTATCCTAGGATTTATTATTTTAGCAGATATAAGGCTTTTATTATTACAAATAGGTACCTTAATGCTACTGATACTTTATTCTTTTGCAAATGTTCATTTCAATTCATTGTACACACCTACCACAGTGTATTTTTTTAACTTAAAGGTTGACTGGATGAATTAAGTCCGTTGATATACCAGCACTGCATGAAATTTAAATATATCGTATTGATGGACATTAAACATCAAATCTATACTCTTATAGGTACTTTAATATTATAAAGCTGAAGAGTTTGTTTATTTGTTTTATACATATACACGCTTTAATTCATGAATCCTCGACCGGTCCTATGAGACCGCGCTGTTATTGTTTTACTATTGCGTCTCGTTTTGTGGGTATGTGATAGATTAATCTCGGAAACGACTGGTTCGAATTGAGAAATTATTTTAGTTTTAGATTACCCATATTAGATCACGCTACAACCTACGGGAGTAGTTTAGTAACAAAAGACTCATATGACTGTGTAAAATAGTATAAGCTAGTAAATTCTGATACTTCAGGGAGTGGAGCAGTATATGCCGAAATACCTAGTTCGACAGCGGATGCTATTATTTATATTTGAACCATATTGTAACCTAGCTAATAATCACGACAAACCTTGTATATTTTTTCTGGAAATAAATTATTGTATTATTATTATTTTATTTTTAATTAATTGGCAACACTCGCTCTAATTTAACCTTTACACCGCCAATACCAGTAGCAACACCAGCATTGGCTATAGTAGATTAACGGAAAACCATTGCTAGTAAAAACAGGCTACTGGTAACTGAGCTCCATCGGTAGTTCGGCACGTCTCAAACGATTTATTACGATACCAATGGCGTTTTCGGACTCGCAGCGGCCGCTAGGGTGTTACTACACAAATAAATATCTATAGGGCCGTACTCTTTGAGACGTATATTGAAAAATGTTCGATATTTTATTAGATAGTGTAGTGAATATTTAGTTAATATTTTATTTGTGGGGCAGTTTATCTTGTATGAGATGCGTGTTTTTTCTCTTTTATTGGACCTTACGGAAAAGGGGGTTTGAAGTATCAATTTTGTTGGTTTTTTATTATAACTGTAGGTAGGTTGCTAATGTTTTGTATTTACTGGTGTATACTGGATGTAAGGGAGAGCCCTCCGCAAACTTTACGGGCTTGCTCAGTAGACGAATCTAAACATACTCCGATTTTTTTTTGTCATGAAACGAAAAAAAATTTCAGCCTCACCATATAAAATTATAAATTTTATCGGACAGTTTGTATGGAGTCAATTTTTTTTTCCGTTTCCTGAAATTTTTTTTTGTGGGATGATGTTAAGATTCGTCTACTGAGCAAGCCCTTAAAGTTTGCGGAGGGCTGTCCCTTACACCCTTTATGTTGATTTTTTATTTATAACGAATGAAAATATGAATACTTAGTTGATTTTTCAAAGAAATATAAAAAAATATATTTGACGTCTTATCCATCCATAATTATTATAGTTATTCCATCCAGAATTCCAGCCCAAAATAAAGCGTCAAATATGCGTTGTTAATACCGTACCTATATAGTGTTGGATGGTACACCGTGCCGACCCGGGGTAACCGCAGGAACCGCTGTCAACATCAGCTGTTCCAGCCTAGCCTACATAGTGTTCACTTAATGTTTAAACTACATGTTGTTTGTCTGTAACTGGCCTATATTCATCTGTATCTTCATTTGTTTCAGGTAATTTGTTCATTTACGGAGTTCATGGTAAAGGGTATCTGTTAAGTTAAGGTATTTTTAAGTTTTTGTGTCGCGATGGAAGGATAACACTTAGCATAGCATAATCTGCCTTATAATGTGTTACGCCGACTTCAAGTAATATGGGATAAGGGCAGGAAGAAGAAGAAATCAGCCTTATAATGTTTGCCATTGCTGGGTCTCAGGCCACTACTCTGGGATAGGGAATGGGTCCGTAATCTACCACGCGAGCCCAGTTCGGGTTTATGGATGTTACAACATGTCTTCGAAATTTTGATTGATGTCACATGTCTTGGAATTCGTAGTTCTAGAACAAGTCAAAATTGTCGTCATAGACAAAAAATAAGAGACTAGGGACCGTTTTTTATTAGATGTCCATGGCCTAATTATACTTAGAATTTCTCTTAACCTCAATCTACCCACGCCAACCGTGGGAGTTAGCTTAAGACTTATTTGTTCTTGCAAACTTTTTGCCAAAAGAGGTAAATAAGGGATTAAAAAACCTATTATATTTTTTTATGAATTAATAAATTTTTAGGTTATCATGAAATTAGAATTATATCTAAAAATAACGCACTGAATAGAAAATGCCTGGAAGTGCTACTATTTCGTGATGAAACTATTTTAGGGACTTTGCTCATGTCAGTGAAGCGTAAGCTAATGGACATAGTCGCGATAGACCACTAAACAAATTACCTGGATGTGTGCCTCATAAATTAGCAAAAAGAAGCTAAAACTTGTAAACGTTAATAGAAATTGAGGGAAGTTTTTGCCCAGCACTGGGACAATACAGGCGGTAATAATAAAACAAAAAGATTTGAATCAAATACTCCTGCATTCAAAAATGTTTGCAGTTACACTCTCTATATTGGTACAAAAATAAACCAGTCGTGAGCGAAAACTGTTTGACTACGAATAAATTCAAATAGTATCAGAAAACGCGCCAGAAGCGTCGCTATTTTATCGAGAGAAAATTTTGAACTGGCTACGTAAAAACTAAACCTTTCCCTAAGCAGATGATTTAGTGAAAATTGAATACGAAACTAAATCTCCTATAGAGCAGACGTTGACGTTGTAAAAGTAGCTATTTGTTCACAACGGTAGCACCCTAAATATCAGAAGTTATCCGAAAAGAGCGAGAGCAGATGACGCTCTGTCCCGCTCCCCCGCGGTGTACACGCGGTGTCTACGCATTGTAGGTGCGCGAACCTCTTTCCTTCACAAAAGCCTCCTTTATTATGCTCCTGTGTAGGATATGAGGAAATTGGCTGAATGGCTTTATATGAAAAACTCACGTAATCTTCGCGGGGTGTGGCCCACAGCCCCACAATATCCTGCACTTGGCTCCGCGAGATGATTCTTGTTAAAACATAATTCAATTGTTACATTAACGTTTAAAAAAGTATAAAGGTGTGTTTCTGAATGACGAAGGTACATGAACCTCTTTCCATGGAATCTAGCTATTCACAGCACAATTAACATAAATAATAATATCTATAAATTCTCCTAAATAATAATATAGATTCCAAAGATGGTAAATAAAGCAATTAGGAATAGTTTTCAACAGTGCAGTGAATAGTTTCTCGTAGAATATAAAGTTATTTGAATACTTAGAATTTCGGTTCAATCGATAAATGAATCGTAGGTATGTCTACTTATGCATTATGAAAATGAAGCAACAAACATATTACATTGAGGTGGTACAATTTTCCCTTGAATGTCAATAACAGAGAACGGACGCGCTTACGTTTTACGCGCATACATGAACATGACACCTGGCGAAATAAAGCCTTTCATGTGGGCAGCGTTCATAGGGGTGTTTATTGTCATCGGAGGGCCGCACACATATTTGGCGAGAGGCAAGCGGGTTCGGTACCTAATAAAGTACGGCGCTAGGATTCCCCGACGGCGCGGCGGTGGCGCGAGCGCGAGCCGGATCACGATCGGCGTCGGAACCGCCTCGGGATATAAATTCGGTATCCTTCACCTGGAACGCTTCAACGACCGACGACGCCACGCGCCAGTTATGAAAATTCCGACGCTGGAATTCCAACTCACACTAGAGATTTTTGTTGAGCTTTGCGGTTGTCGTCGCCCGGATTTTTTAAAGAACGGAGTCTGTTACGTTTATTTCAGTCTGCGTTTTATGGAGGCGGGAATGTGCTCCGCTTTGGTTTATTTGCGGGCCGCCTTTCTCATGAAATTGCGCTGTTTCATTGCTTACGAGCCATTTTGAGGTTCTCGTTAGAGTTACATTTTTATCGTGATGTATTTTTCTTTGCAAATTGTCTATCGCGGCGGTGGGTCCTGTTTTATTATTTTGAACGTTATAATAACCGTCCAAATATGTATTATGCCCCCTCACTTAATGTTGTCACATAGTCGATAAAACAACAATGTCGTTTGGGCCACGAGACAGCTCCGTTTGTGTGCCCGGTCACCTCTAAGGATACAATTAAACCCGTCACGCAAATCCTGAATGGATATCGAATAACAAATGACGCGGCAAAATAGGGTTTCTGAAAGAAACCGAACATAAATTGCCAAAACCCATCAACCATTAACAATTACAAAAGAAAGGTAAGGAATGAAATGTTTTATTCATTCCGTTAACGAGAAAATTACCGAGAGGGCGTCGGCGCGCCGGATCCGATTGCAAGGACTCCACGAACCTTTGTCTTCGGGGAGAAGTGTGCCCAATGAGCACTCCAGATCCCCGTAGGTACCAATTAAGGATAGCATGTTATACAAGTACTTTATTGTATAATTCTATGAAATTGGAAATGATAACGCAAATTAGAATCGAAATTGTCGCGAGCAGATGAACTGGAAAGCAGCGTCAGAATCGGATAAAGGGCTAGTAGGGCTAGTCACCAAATTACGCCCAGGAAATGAGAGCGCGCGGCGACCGTCCACCGGCAATACTTTGTAAACACTGTCGATGTGAACGAGCCAATATCATTCTGGCCACTAGTGAGGACACAATATATTATGCAGTACTTAGCTCTTAAAATTATGAGTACTTGGCATGCATTAATTTTGTAATCGCAGTTGTATAAATATTTATGCAAAACATTTAAAGCGTTGTAAGACAATTTAAATTCATTGAAAGTGAAAATTTATAGTTTTCCACTGTGTAAAACTCGAGTTTATGTTTAATAAAACGGCATAAACCAATCTAAAATCTTGAAGTTTTCCTAAAAACTTTTTTCTTTTTTCGGGAAAATGCTGAAAAACTCTTTAGAAAAATCTACTTCTTTAAATCATGTTTTCTACTAAAAGATTTTAATCCTGCCATAGTAGATGCATTTTCTAAGCATAAATTGATTGCCTTAACCGTATCTTTTGACCTAAGAAAGGTATCATTACGTCCTATTACGTAGGAATCCAAATTAAAGGTATCTGCAAGGCAGACGAAGTCACCGCTTCGGAACAGTGCTGAAGAATTTAATTAAATACTAATAACAAGCTACTCTCTGCGAAGTACAACTGATGTTATTATCACAGTTGTACCATGATTCTGTAGCGATTTTAATTTCATTAACAGTATCATAGCCCAAGCTTCAAAGTTCATTGTATTTTATCCAGATTATAGAAATGAAAACAAATTATCAATATTATTTCTATCTAAAGTAAATGCTGCAGGGAGGTACACGAAATTTAAATTATTGTACAGTTTTTGTTTGTACAAAAATTTGTATCAACATGAACGACGAAGGTATTATTCGTTCGATTTACGATTATCAATTTTAAATTCCTCAAAGGTATATAGTAGTACCCTTTTTTATTAACAGAGATTTCTTAATAATTAAATAAAATAATACCAAAATCGTTAGAAAAATATGTTTAAATTAAGAAAATAAACAAATATAATCTCTCTTTTGCTAAGGCGCCGTATTTTATGGTGGTAGTACGGATATCATGGCCTTTGACGTCAACGATCAACCGATACTGAGTTGCAAACTGCAAAAAAAAATGAATTTCGCTGTTACTTCAGAGCATTCACCTTAATTACTTTATATCATCTTTTAAGACATGCTCCAAAATGTTAGACACTTGATATAAAATGTTACTGCTTCCACAGTAGGCTTGAGAACAAAGTTGTTCACGATTACATCACGACTTCACAAAATCTGAATACACCCCAACAACGGGGTCTAATTACGTTAACTTCTTTCGGGTCCAGTACAAATTCCGAATGGGCTGTAAAGAGTGCGAATTTGCATCGAGAATATTTTTCGTCAACAATTAGGTTGTTGGCCCTTTGTCTGTGCCGACCGGGGGTTGGTTTTAACGACGTTTTAAAAGATTCCAACGCGAGACCGGGGGCTTATCTCGAACGTGCTCCCTGCTTGTTACAAAAAACCCTTTATTAACTTTACGAGGCTTTTAGTGAATAACAGAAATAAATATGTAGGTTTCACTTTACAACGCGGTGGTTTTATGACACCGGAAACTTTACAATCGTGTCGTTACCACCGCCCCACGCGATACTGAGACTTATTGATGTATGTACATCGTATATTCGTTGTAAATCACTACTATCTCTGCTTGAAATAAAATGAAAAATCCACTCCATATAGATAGTTACCTCGTACTTTCATCACGGCAATTTATTTTATTAAATTAAAATATAACGTAAAACATCCTGAAAAAATCCGCCCATACCGATATCACGTCAACGTATTCATCAGATAGAACAATAAGTACCTATCCTACCCTCACATTCGCTTCACCACAATTTCGGACTATACGTTGTTTGCTCGCTAACGCCTTTTGTTGTTATCGGAAATGCAATCCGTATCCAAAACAATACGTACGGACGTGCACACAATATTCCTGAAACCGTCAAACCCGACCCTTTGAAAAAAATTCATGCCACGTCGTAGGTATTTAATTTCTGTCGGATGCAGCAATCCACAGGCTGGATATCGGGTTTATTATGAGATACAAAGCCTTTGGACGCTCGCTTTCTATGCCAGTGTTTGATTGGTTGAACAGGCTCACCGCCAACGGCCTCTCCCGCGCACCTGAAACTACGAATTCGATTCCACGTATCATATTTACCGTGTCCGACCGTCCACTGTTCGAAATGAATGACAGGAACATTTGAAAGCTAATCAAACTGGCACAAAATACAAACAGAATTTCTGATAACATTTTATTGACGGTACGGTTGGCGCAGTGGTTCGAGGATTGACTGCTGTTCGATTCCTGTACGGAACAAATATTTGTGTGGTTTACAGATAGGTGTTTCGTCTCTGGGTGACTTATGTATGTTTACGAATGCTCCCAAGATACAGGAACAATTCTAAGTAGGGAAATGTCTCTTTTTTAAAGTGATATAAAATATTTTAGCAGTTTTCAAGAAATAATAAGTTGTTAAAAAATAATTCTGTCGTAAATAGAAAATATCCAAATCTGATCAAAATTATGTAAAGTTAAAAACGTTTCAAATCTGATAGAAGGGGAAACTGTAGTAATAGTAATAGAAAAAGACGTAAACTGACATTTGACGTCCCTGTCATTAGATATATGCGCGTACAAAAAAGATAAGAATATGTTCCCACCCGTGGGCATGGGAAAATCTTGCTACGAGGTGGCTCTTCCTCATATCACTATATTTTTTTAATCGCTGCTTCATTTAATAACCAATTGGAATGATCTTTTTGGAAAATGAAAATAGTGTTATTTGTAGTTAAATGTAAAATGTTGCACAAAAATAAACACAAGTTAGTACCCTATTTCGATATCAGATAGAAGGAATACCTATAAAATACAACAATGTATTGCTTTTGTCTACCGAGTTATGTTACTAATCAAATCTCGAAACTAATACATAGCTTAATTAGAAATATCAAACTAGTGCCGTATCTACGATATTTTATGGGAGATGTAACTCTGTGGCGTGTTGTCAAATGAATGGCAGCATGCAGAGTGTAGCGAGATAAAGGCCACACACTGGTTACAGATCAGTTTCCAAATACCCTACGGGAACGTAGGTATTACACAGGATCTGTTCTGTGAATGCACTACCTTTGCGTAATAGGTAGGGAATATTTGCGTGCAATTTCTTTATTTGTATCGTTATTTTTAGGTTTAGTAAACAAATATGAAAGAATTTTTAAAAAGACTTTTCAACAACGAAGTTTTAACTCAAAGCTGCTCATAAGAAAGATAAGTCCTGTATGAACTTTGATGTCAAAGTCCATCACACCCGTACGGCCGCTAAAGAAAACGGCGTCTTGGTGCGAAAGAATGCACAGGGCCCGCTTGGTGCATTATGGCCAATTCCCTCTCCTAGAGATGAGGCCTAAGTCCCAGCAATGGGCAAAAATTACAAGGCCGATTATGCTTTAGGTCTACATTTCGTTTACTTTTTTGATATTGTTTTCACAATTTTAATTCTGTTCTTTTTGTATATCTATTGGTAAACTGGTTAGATAACAAATATTTTTTTCATGCATGTTCCCTGTTTCACCAAAACAGGAATCCATTGTTCCGTATTTCGCGAATAGACCTAACCCGTACCTCCGAATTTAATTACATTGGTCTTTTTTTGTGGTTGCTAAAATTAAAAAGTTCTTCTTTTATACTTTTCGCTGTGGGCGGGTGATAATTTATTTTTATACCGGCGTTATTTTGCGAATACGTTGCTCTTATTTGAATTATAAACTAGCTTTACCCACCACTTTACTCGCGTTTATTCGCATTTATTAAGTTTGCCGCGGAAGCTTCCTGAAAGCTAAAGTTATTATATTTGACACAAGGTTTCATTTTGTGTGTGATTTAAGGTAAGAAGTATTGCACAAAATTCCTGTAATTATTTTAAAAGTTAATTTAAAAAAAAAACTTACATATGTTTATTACGAGTAAATAATATTATTTTTACAAACTTAATTTGGAGATCACCTATTAAGCAAGAAGATACCTACTTGTGTTAGGTAACTCCGCTCTTCCACTTAACATCATACAATTTATGCAATTAAAATTTAGATTTTAGAGAAAAGAACAAAAATGTAAAAGTAAAATAAATTCAAAACGAAACGCACTTGTGTCATGTATGTGAGAGTGTGTGTAGTTAAATATGTCCTACTATTTACCAAATATCCCGGTAGCATAAATAAAAAGGAAAGTGTTTTAATACAATATTTACGCGAGCTCAAAAGCACATTTATCTTGTAGTTATCCCCCGAGGGATGCACACTAACTCTTTGTTTATTTCGTGTGATAGAGGTACGAAGTCATAAAATAAACCATTGAATAAATGACTGTGCATTTGACAAACGAGCATTCACAGATATATCCGGCAATAAACGAGCAAAATGATCCTCCCCAATGTATTATATAATATAGGAAATCCGCGGAGGGCCGGGAAGACGCGGATTCTGGATTCGGCATACCTTTCCCCGTTTCGTTATGTTAAAGAAATTGGTACGCTTACATATCTTACATTTACTTCCAAAAGAATACGTAATCATAAATGTAAAATTTTCAAAATTGTATTAGAATTTGTTTCAACTCGGTTTAATTACACGTAATCCCCAAAAACATCCATTCGGTCCTTTAAGATAATCCCGACGCGCAAATTAGATAGGTACTCGAATACATTGCATAAACAAAAGGCCGAGATTATAAAACAATACGGCGAGTGGGTTCCGTTTGTCATATAAGCGTGTACCGCCTCGAGTGGCGTTGTATTATACCAGACATTATTATTAACACACAATTCTTCAGAATCACAACACAAGGCTCGTAGCTCATACTTGTTTTCTTAAATCTCTTCGTGAACAACTCTATTATGGGGAATCTTGTTAACATTTGAAATCATTTCTCTGCCCCGGGAATAATGAGTTCTGTGTTTTCATTTGAAACTCCGGTGACTTTTGTTTAATGGAATGATAATACAAATGCTGGCCTCTTTGTAGTGAGGGCCGAGAATATTGTTGTTTTTCCTCAGGCGGGTCACTTTAGTTCCAAGGGTAATTTCATTATTTTTCTAAAAAAATTGCTTTCACAAATGAAACTCTGGACTGTACAATTTTAATGTTGATTTATGCCCTTTGAAATCCACTTTTGTTTATGTAAAGTAATTTAGGCAGATTTTTTTTCCTCTTTTCGGGTTAACAGAGAGATGTTCTTTTGTAAAAAAAATTCTAGGTAGGAGAGGATATCAAGGAAAATAATTCAATTTAAAAGGAATTTATTAAAACGTTAAATCTTTTAAGATAACTTTTTATGTCGTTGCCTTTCATTAAAAGATATTTCGCTCTGTTGGGAAGAGTGAATTGAGTCGAGCTGTATATAGTCTGATCATAAACCTAATGAGTTGTAATAACTTTTAAAGCATTAAACAACGAACCGCGAAAATCTCTTAATGTTCGTATTTATAAAACTATGTAAAATATAATTTGACTTGTTACCCCCGAGGGTGTATTACCGGCAAGTTTTGGTCTCGTAACAGAATATTATGTAAACAAATTTAATTATAGCCTTGAATTAGCCACAATGGCCGCTTGCCGTCGCAGTGAATGGAAAACTTTGGAAACCTCAACTTTGTCCAAGAAAAGTTCCTCTGTGTGTTCAGTAGAGAAAAAATTTTACAAAAAAGTGCCTTGCTTATTTCCTGATAAGAACCTGCTATGCGGGTGGGGATTTTATGAATTGTTGACTTATCTTCGCATTAAAAAAGTCTAAAGCGTTTAAAAAAGCTTGCTTGTTTGTTAATAATTCAGCTTTATGAATAAATCATTTAACTTAATTGAGCTTACTGAATTAAGTTACGTTCACCTAATGCTCATTTAAATTATGAATTCTTCTATCTAAAGTTTTTCAAGGAGAGGTCAGCATAATTGGTAGTGGTCCAGCAAGGTCAAAGCCTGCTCGGTGCCATAGGTTGTGCAAGAGAGAACCCCGGGGTCCTGAAAAGAAGAAAAAGAAGGAATATACGAGTGGATTTTGGTCAGTAAACTCTGACTCGTCCTCTCCGTCCATCCTAGAGCGGGAAATTACATTCAATGATTGACCCACCTAAAAATAACAAAAGTTTTTCAAACAACCTAAAAACAGGGTTCAATGAATCAAACCAAACCTTTTTGTATTAATTAAGCAACATGTCCAAACATCTATGGTTTATCCGGGTCCCGAACAAACTCGGGCGCATCCCTAAACTTGTACAATTTATCATAAACTATCTAATCAATTTAGAAAACGATTCGGCGTTTAATATCAAATCCACGTTTTCTCTAAGGTTTGGACCAAAATTACGGCATTGTGCTAAATAAATTGTTATTAATGACCAAAACGTTCCGTACTTGCGAATAACAAAAGCTGCTTGTATTTTGTGGATAAATTTCGAATTCCTTGCATACGCTTAGACGGAGATTATGGATGGAGATTTTTCATCATAGTCAATATAACAACAGGGATAATTGAAACTGATTGTCCCTAATTGATAGCGAATTTCTTAAGTGATATTGCCGTGTAAATGGTTCACTTAGAACTATTTGGAAAATTAATAACATTTAGTTGTTCTGTTAAATAAATATGGATTAGTGGCTTCAGGTTTTCCTCTCTTAGAGATGAAGCCTAAATTCCAGCAGAGGGAACATTATAAGGCTGATTATACTTAGGTATCTGGCGCCAGGTGAAGCTAAGCCAAGTATATTCTTCCCACATGTTTTGTAGACTCAAATAAATAGTGCAAATTTTTAGTAGCTTCGTGAGTTTACGGTATTCATGAGCGGGTACGAGGTTGTAAGTAACGGAGGTGTCAGTAATTATTCATCAGGCTCACCACTAAGCAGAGGCAGGTTCATATTTCCTATGAGCAGATAATCTGCTCTCAGCATTAAATTTGTAAAGTGCTCTGCTCCATATGTCGTCGGTAAAAGGGAAGGTTCCTTTCTATTCATACACTGTGATACTCTTTTACGGTTCAAGCAAAAACACGCCAAACGCTTGCGAAAGATAAACCCCGGGGCGGTACGAACGCTGTTGAATTTTACGATTCCGCTAAGCCGCCTTAAAGTCGAGCCCTTCCTGAATATTTTGATTTATTTATAGGCGTGAAAGCGTAAAAGGGTGGTCCAAAAACAATATACCGCGTCGTTCAGCTGGCGCGCTACTTGGGACACTTAACATTATACGCCCCTATGAATAAACCTACATATTTATACCTTCCGTTCTGCCATACTCATTTCCCGCCTTTGGGACTTTTAAGACATTAACGTAACTATGCGCAATTTACTGTGAGAGCGAATTTCTTCCCGTAATTATTAGTCTTAGTTAATTTCGCGGGAGCCTAAACAAATTTCGCGGCTGAAAAGTTTAGTACTTAATTCATTAGTATGTGATATAATCGTGTGAGAAGGAGCAGGCCGCATTAAGCACTTGCCGCTCGCGACTCGCGCTCCTAACACTTCATTGTGATGCTAATTTAGGGCAGCTCTATGAATATGGGGGCGGCACTCCCAACGCGCACACTTTTTGCCTCACCGCGCTAAATTAATTTGAATAATACCGCCGATAGGCAACGAGCTCCACCGAAATGTCTTTTATATGAGTTTCCGACGTGAAAACTCCGTTACCGCGAGGGCCTACTAATTTTTTTATCCCCAGCTTAAGAATTACGTAAAGTGTGTGTTTATAAATACTTAATCGTAAAAGAAAAGAACAATCAGTATTTAACTCAATTATCCTAACCGTTGTTTTTGTATTTACATTGTATTATTGACTTCGCTGTCGAAAATACCCATTTAATCAAAAGATCCAGTGCACCGTTTTTCCTTCCATCTCCTTGAGAGTAAGCAAAACGAATGTTCCATTAGACAATGGAATACACTCTCGCTCGCATAGAGCCCGATAAAATAAATTTCACTTAGCTGTTAATCACGTCCCTAAAGCGTGTGTGTGTCCATGTACTTGTGCAGGTAATGGCGTGAGCACTAAGACAAAATTGGCTTAAGTAATCTCTCGCTCGGAGTGTATCTGCGGCGGCTGAGCGCGGCTCGGGCTCGGGGGCACACTCCCGCTCTCCGCGCCCAATTCCGATGTGGAATGCACTTGAGTCTCACACGTACGTGTTCGTCATAGAAATTACTCAGGCAATTTTTAAGTGAGCCTTTCCCGCTGCAACACTCACGGGTATTCAAGCCAAGCCCGGCCCTATATACTGGAGCACTTAAAGGAGGTAAAGCCACTCTTAAACAAATGAAAGAGCTTTCGTTCGTCGTTTTTGCCTCACGGCAATCCGCTTTACTAAAAGGCGGTGAAAATTTTATGCACACCATATAAAAGTATCTGTAAGGACCTATCAGATTGGGAGGCTGTGTGGGCTTGAATGAATGAGACAAATTGCGATGTTCTCAGAATTATGTTAGCAATATAATTGACAAAACAAGCGGAATAACAATTAGTGTTTCAGGGAAAAGTCAGACCTAGAAATAGCCCGGAAAATTGCGCACCAGTGATGAAGTAGAAATCCGTGCTCGCCAGGATAAACCCTTAAATTCTAATAATAATGTGATAAATTAGAGGCTACTGTGGGCTCTATACCGAATTTTAATAATTCTTAATTATTCCGAGTTTCTTAAACAATGTTTGTTTGGAAAATCGCTACGCTTTTGCACTTTCATTAATTTTATTTGTATAATTTAACTCGTTTAATTTAGGCGTCAAATTACTTTTCTGTCGGACCCCCTGGCCTCAGTAGTAACGTTGTGCGAATCTGTCACGGAAAGCCTAAGATTAGGTAAATTTAAGGTTCATTTTCGTGCGTGATTACACGTAAAATGAACGTCGCGCGCCGCTCCACGTCGTTTTGTATAGACGGGCTTTTTAGCCTGCTCACAATACGCCCGCCGCTGTAATGTAGACAACGGTGATTTGATAAATGAGCTGAGTTTTTTACGTGAAAAGACTAACGCTTTGCGTTCAAACCTGAGCTTGTTTTGACAAAACCTTTGCGGTTCCCACAACGCAGTCTGTCGCAATGGAGCCCTCTCGTTTTTCTAATGAATTGTGTAGGCAACGAGAAAATAACAAGGAAAACTCTCGAATGGAAGATAATAGCTGTGATAATGGAGTTCATATTGAGCGTGTTTAGTGAGAAATTTCATTGGGGTATCATAATTATTACAATTATTTTAAGCTGGTAATCTTATTTAAATTCTAGGCAATTTGATCTGGAAGTAAAAGGAAAACAAGGTGTAATTTAGTGGTCTGTTCTTCAACATTAAGTTGATGATGCAAGCTTATCTCGGTTTATCTAACGGACCTCGGCCGTGGTATATGACTAGTCTACGAGCCCGTTATGGGCCTGAACTTCTTAGAACCTGTTCTATGAAACACTCGTCTGGTGTGCTTTATTTGATCATTTAAATTAACAAGTCATTTTACACATTTAAGTACTGTTAAGATTTGCTTGTAGTTTTTCTTAAGAAACTTAATTTATTAAAACATTTATTCTTAATAAAAATACCTCAATTTATTGCCTTTTCTCTGCCCATAGGCAACCCAAACTAACACGTCTAGAATCTTTTTAATAAACCCAACCGTAACTCGGTAAGTTCCGCAACATTACCGCGAAGTAATATCCACTAAAACTGCCACAATATTATTTTCCGTTACTCAGATGCGACAAAAGCGTTTAATATTTAAAATAATCACAGTGTTGTCGGAAACGGTGTCGACAGCTAATGTTCGGTGGTGAACCGCCGCGCGGCCGGGTCGCACTTAGCTACCCACCGTACCGCCATCCCAGCGATACTTGTACCTTCGTAGCTATGACAACCGCGATGTATGTTTGCCCACAAACTGTTTGCTCGTATATCCGTTGTGCTACCTATTATTTGTGCAGAGAATTAGACGTAACATTTTATACAAATAAAGGTATCATTGCCTTATTGGTTCTTCGGTTTGGCGGGTTTGTTTAATCGGCCCTTGGTTTTTATTTTTACTGATATTTTGGTTTTGGTGGGATATACGAATACATATTTAATCTTTACTATTATTATACAGGATCACCAACTTTAAAAGTTTTTTTCTCATTGCAAATAACCAGATTTTTTATTTTATTCATTCAGGCATTCTAAACTTTTCCTAACAATATCTACTAAATCTATACCCGTTTGCTGGCCTGAAAATGTGCTAGCTTTTGTCATATTTCTTATCGAATTTTTCACATACCTTTATTAGGAATTTCACATACTTTATTAGGAATTTCTTTTTATCAAAGTAACAAGTAAGTAGACTAAAAGCAGAATTTGCTTTTAGTTTTATCTCCCTTCATATAAGAGAAAACCCATGTTTAAAGATCAATTGTTTCGATGCCAAAAAAATAGTAACAAAAACTTAGTCGTTTTTCATTTCATGTTGAAACTATCTAACTGAGGGTAGAAAAAAACTATCCAAATCAGACTGACAGACAGCAACTATTTTACTAAAAATAAAAAATTGATATCAAACATCAGCAAAAAAATGTTATACACCGGATTTGAACCATCATATTGGGTGGTATTTGTTACTGGCATTTTTCAGAGGGTGAATGCGTCAAGGAATAAATATTTTAATATAAAGCTAGCTTTGAAATCACAAAATAAATTGTAGTTTATGTCCTGAAAGATTACCAATGAATTCAGTCAACGAAGTCAGTTGTATAGTAACTTCAAACATAAATTCTTCTTGTCTAAAGGTTGAAGCTTCAGTTGTGTTGGCAAAAGGTTCCGATGCGACGTAAAGAATAAGAGTGTTCTAAAAAGACTATTATTGACTATCACCAGATGACAGCACTGAGGCGTCAGGTCCAGGCACCTGTCAAAAAACTACTGTTGATGACATTAGTTAGACATCAACGCCAACTTTATTTATTTAATTGGCAAACCAACAGCATTCCATATAGATAGATGGAACTTTAGGTATGTATACGTTTTCAAAGGAAAAGATCTGATGGCTAAGTGGCACTAACTGGTGGTCTGAATTTCCCAAAATACCCTCATTAAACAAAAAGCAATTCCTAACTCCAAATATAAATAATTGTGATTGATTTACTATTAAGTATTAAGCTCACTGTGGGTGTATAAATATCTAAAACAAATACGGCCTTCACAAATCAAAGATACCTCCTGTCTTAATTTTTATTATGTCAAGGACACGTAATTATTGAAATTGGTATCGTTTTAAGAGCGTCTTCAATTTCTCAGGAATGTTCGGCTCGATAAGGGCGTCATTAAAACATTCTACAATCCGGAATTTGTTAAGTACATACATTTACTCGGTATATTGTGAAGGAAACTTTATAACGTAACTAGCTATACTTGCGAGTTTGCCTGATTTTAATCCTTTTACTTGAGAGTTTGTTACTACATGACGTTTAAGATTTTACATTGTGTAAAGATACAGTTTATTTGAGAGGAAGACACGTGTTGTGTGGACTTCTGTAGTTTAGGAGAGAGAGCCTTATCACTTAGGCAGTATTTATTTTTATATTGTTTTTTTTTAATTATCGATGGGCTCGTGCTTGACCACATCGCACCTGATGTTAAGCGATCATGTGGTCGAAGATGGAGCACGCTCACCTAGAAGCAAACTATTCACTTTTATGTAGTTTTTTTTTTTAATTTGTTATAAACTAGTGCTTGACTGCGATCCCACCTGATGGTAAGCTGTGATGTTAGTTACTCATTTTTATCAGCACTTCTAAATGCTTTGCCACGACATTCATAATTCAAGGGGTAATCGTACTTTTAATCCTTTAAAAAATATTCGCAATCGCATCCCAGTCTAATTTTGACTAGATTTTTGACATTGAGAGTGAAATAATATTGCGACTAAAATTTTCTTAAGTAGACCTACTTACGAAAATATGCCACGTGGTATGACGAAAATGTAACAAGGGTATCGTTGAATAACAGTGGCGCAATGAATACGCCAACTTTAACGAGATGATATTAGGAATATGTTGTGCATTGCGGAAATGCGAGCCGAGTATTATGAGCACGCTTAAATCTCAGTCAGTCAAATTAATTATTAGTTCTGCTTCGTGCAGCCGGGACAAATTGACGCTTGTTTCACCGGAACACTCGTATAATTAAATACACAAGCATTTAATCAAGGTACTGTAACACTGTAAAGTCGTGTTCGTAATCCTTCAGATATGTTATACGTTGCCGAGGCGACTCAAAGTTGCGCGTTGAAACCCGACGCCACCTGCCGTCTCTTGGTTTAAGAGGACTATTCGACCTAAAGCCCGGTCATTCTCGGACTGCGTACAAAAGAACGAGATAAGACTAGGCAAAGACACAATGCTTGACTGTAGATTTTTCTAGAATGTTTCACATTTTATGAAGCATTCTAGAAAAGTCTACCGATAAAACTAAAACACTATAAGGGTAATCCGTTGCTTGAAGAATAATCTGAAATACATTCAGAATTATCGCAAGTATATTAGACTGGTTTTTAATTGATAAAATTCATATTTAGAGGCATCTTCGTAATTTTTTCTATCTTACTAATTTAGCTCTGTTATGTTTTAAATCCACAATCTATCTAGCATTTATCCTGAAAAATAAAATGTATTTTTCTAATTCTGTTTACTGCAGTGGATCATATAATTTTGCGCATTATAAAACCCGCGATTACCTCCTGTAGTCGACTTAAGTGTGCCACCACAGCAAGGAAGTTGGGTCGAGTTGGTTGAGCCGATCTTAACCCGGCGCCGCCGCGGGCCGCGTAGGACCTGTCCTAATAACCGGGTACAATAGTGGCCCTGAGCAAACAGCGCTCGCTTATTGCTACTCGGCACTCCGCAATAACAGCGGTAAAAACAATAGCGCAGCCATGCTCCTTCTGATTGCGGTGCCCACATTGTTCCCATTACGACGAGCAGCCTGTGTCAAGTTGCAGTTTCGGCCTCAATGGGACGTAAACCTAAATAATATATAACCTAATGTACATAATTTTCTTTGCAGGTAAGCTGCCCTGTTATCGGTATCGCGGATTATACATTCGTGAGTTTCTATTTTAACAATATTGTAGTGAAACTTCATACACTTCACAAGTCATCATCTATCTCATGAACCCATTCAGCATGTGTAGATAATGTATGTAGTTCTTACGAAAAGTCTTCATCAATAAAAGCGTGTAATTTCAACTTATTGATATCTGAAGAACCGACATTTGTTCGAATGACCGGCCAGGGATTATCTCGAAATCAATTCGTAACGTGGTGTCATTTGTCGCATTCGGCACCGAACACTCGACAGTCGCTTTTAATTCGCTGATATCCACCTTTGATCCGGCTTTTCGCAGATTATATCGTCGTACGATAGCGTTTGTCCAATCATGCTTAAAACTACTTCGACACATTCGGACTGCAATCAAAGTTAACGATGCTATTACCGATCAGATTATAACAGTTTCGGTATTCAAATAACACGTGATTAGCTGCCCATGTGGGCACATGATTAATTTAAAACAACTTATACGAAAAACATTATTATGGAACCGCACGGCTTAGTCCTAATAACCGTAATAAACATCAACTGTAACGAGCAATAGGCAGCAATTCGTGCTGATGTTACACTGTTTTTATACACGACCGGTACATGGGAAAGCTTTCTAATTGCCGGAACAATGCTGAGCCGGTTATTTGCCGGCGGCATTGTTTTTGTCCGCGCCGGTTCATTTTACCCCACCTTCCCCCGGGTGGGAGATTAATGGAATTTGAATACGCATAGCCTTTGTGTTCGGCTTTACGCGTAATTTAAGCGTATACCGGCCGGGTGAGTCGGCGTTTTGCTGCCAATCTTACGGCTAGGCTCGCAGGTGCGCGACTTCTCTTATATAAAATGACGCGTCGCCTCTACAAGCCGCCCTTGCCTCGCCGGGCTCCCTTTTTGCGAACTCACAGCTCAGACACAAATTCTGTATCAATATCATTTCACTTACCCACCAAACTGTCAACCTAATTAATTTCTAATCGTGTTTACTTTCAAAGGCTTCGTCTTTAATTACTATTTTAATGTATATTAATACATTTTTGATAACACTCCCCTGTCGGTTTGACAAAAACTGTCATTATTTCGGTGGTCCTCTCTGTTGCCGTTCAATAAGCGTTGTGTGTTCAAAGCACTATCAATCATTCCCTTGCGCCTACTAGACACGTCGAGAAATAAAATGTATTTGTTTTATTACCTACCTATTGATTTTGTATGAAATGAGCATCAGTGTAGAGCAAATAAGCTTCTGTTTTGTTTGAGCCGCTATTATTATGATGATAATTACTTCAGTGTTAATGTGACTCAAATAATAGATGGCTGTGTAATTGTCATAAATGTGTACATGTGACGTAGTGGAGGCTGCATATCAATCAGTTGGAGGCAGGTTGATGTAGGCAGAATACTGCAAATCCATTAGCATAATTGAGCGGCTTGTATCCGGGACACTTCACGGTCGGGTCGTGGACGTCTTTGATGGCGCATCCCAGTAATGAGGAGTCGAAGCTGGCGTCATCCGCCCTAATGCATATTTACAATAAGGACGATGAATTGAGACGCTACATTTTGATAACAGACTACACCGGCTTTTCTGGCCTGCTAGTTCGAGCGTGTACGCGAATTTCGGTATTTCATACTTCGTGATTCTAAATGGGTTTCATTGGTAACATATTTTTTTATCTAAGTACTTAGGAACAGATATTATTGAACCCATTTGCGTGCCATGTTCTAATCAAAATTGTCAATGGATCGAAACCACTTAATTGACCAGAAGTCTTTTGACCAATATCAGTACTTGAAAATGACTAACATTTAACCACCTAAGTATTAGGTTTATTCTGACCATTTAAAAAACATTTGTTTTTATAGTGATACCACCCACGTATTTACAGATAAACAAAACGATTTATACTTTTTGAAAGAATTTATCCGTTTTATCTAAAAGTTTTGACTGAATCTGGTCAAAAATAATTTTGACTAATTAACAGATTGGTGTGACAAACATAGTAAATAACTGCCGATTGATTTTTAACCGCAGTCATTTGAAAAGCTCACAGTAATTCAATCATCAAATGAAAGCCATTACCTACATTATTTACATTTTCACTCAAAATCGACGAGCCACGCGTTCACAAACAAACCGCGCAAAAACAAAGTGCCTGCAAAAATAGCGTTTACCACACAACGGCGCTTTATGAAATTTTCGAAATCCCTATTTAATTGGGCGCCTGTGTCGCCACAAATTAATTAAAAGCGCTGTGGGATTTTATTAACTTATTGCAATTATATTTAAACGGAACGATTACAGGGGCACGGCGCGGCGCGGCGGGTCGCGGCATGGCGCCTAATGTCATTGCGAGGGCGCTTACACGCCGCCTCGGAATTTGATCAAACTCCTCGTAATCGGGGACAAATAAATCTCACCATTAAAATTAACGGCGACCTGCCCGGCCCGCTTCCGACCTCTTCACTAGATTTATAATCACCTTTTAGAATATCGCCACAGTGATGTTAAGCCGTTGAATAGTTATTAGTAAAA
The DNA here is from genome assembly GCA_030763345.1 of Mythimna separata. NCBI lineage: Eukaryota > Metazoa > Arthropoda > Insecta > Lepidoptera > Noctuidae > Mythimna > Mythimna separata. Next base: position 17,975,060 of record CM061171.1, on the reverse strand, counting down.
TTATACTTAATGGACGTAAGATAATGCCATGTAATCCGCATAATAAAATTATTATGCGTAGCTTTGTAGCCAGAATAATTACATGTTCGAGACCTTTAGGCATTTATGACAGGAAACATTAATTTAATAAGCACCACTAATAAACACCCTGGCCATTTAAAGTTGTTTGAAACCAGCAAAATATTCATGAAAAGTTACCAATTTCTTTGGAAAGCAATTAAAGCAGGACTGAACGCAATTTAAGTTAGGAGTACAAGTCGCAATTGGGGCTTTCGATTGATTCGGTACAATGAATCACGAATATTCTTTAGGCTTACTGCATGTGACACATTTTAGGTACCAGATTGGTGTAGGTGAGGGTCCGCCGACCGCCACAGAGCACCGCATTGACAAACGACTCGGACCACTTCATTAATTGCGGGCCAGTCGGCCGCGCCACCGCCTCTAAATAATTCACATACGACTGCCCTCACACGCCGCAATCTACAGCGGACATGGCGAAAATTACGAGCTCGTTCCCTTGACGATTTTAATTTATTCTCCCTAATTAATTTGGATTTTTTTATAATACTCCAGCATCGGCCCGTGACGATGGGTGCTCAACCTTTATCTGAGTTTTATAGACATCGATTAATTTTAAGCTTACTTTTTGCCACGTATGATTTTTGCGGCTTGCCTTTTATCGATCGTTCACACGAAATTTTAATTAGCTTTTTTGTCGTTAGCACATTTTCTATTACCTACATTCGAAAATTGAATCGACATTCCTTTTAAAAGACCACACTTAAAATGAAAGCAATTGAAAATAAATACGATTTTAAAACTACCAAAATAATTTGGTAATTTGAAAACGAGGCTTCATTAACTTAATAATAAAAACACAAAGAAAGAACGATACAAACTGAAAATATTATTGTAAAAACCGCGATATTTCCAACCGGATTAAATGTAATTTTTAGTTGGAATCGTTCTCGCTGTGGTTAGCCCGATTATACAGTTGCGTTTAAGGTAATCCATTACCCAGCCGCCAGCAGCGAATGCGTGCGGTCGTCGTTAAATACACGCATGACAACGCGGACTCGTTTAAAACTATATCGTGTTTTACATGCTGTTTTATAGAACCAATACATTTTTTATATCGGTAAACTTACAACTGATTTATGCCCTGTAGAGGGAGCAAATGAAAAGCTCACCAGACACTGACCTAGTGGTCAAACCTGTTTACTTAACTCCTTCCATAAAACTATAATGAAAAGGCCCGATGAATATGTAATATCTTAATCTGAGGCGTCGAATGTCGATTGTGCAATAACAAGAGGTTGGATGAGCAAAAAGCAGCTGCGGACCCACTCGTAATGCTCGTAACTAGAGCCGTTACGCAATTCAGCAACGGCCTAATTGATTCCTCTCCCATTCGGCCAGACGGGGCGCATTATCGAGCACAGGTGCCCCTACTCTCCGGTTATTTGCCTCCTCGCGACAGACGCCGCTATCGGCCCACCTCTGACTCAAGATCTTCGACACCCGTTTCACCTTTAATTGTATATCGGAAATTCTTTTCGTGACGTGACTCGATTAGTAATAAAGTTAGAACACGACGCTTCTAAACGGAAATGGCTTAATTTTCACCGAGTTGAGATCTCTGCATCGACGCTCGTCCATCGCGTATACCCTCCCCCGCCTATTACAGAAGTGTGTAAATCGAGCGAGTGTTCGGGAAGGTGAAATATGGAGAATCGCTGGTCGATTTGTATGCGCGCTGAGTTCGCTCTAAGTAATTTATCTGAAAGTATTTTTGGTCGCGAGCGAAGGGGTGCGCTGCTTGCTCACTCCTTCCTTCCGATCGCAATGTGTCTCCACTCATTCAATTACATTAAAAGCTTAATTAGGAATATTAGCGAAGCGTCCTCGTTAACTTCCACACTCTTTGGTAGTTGGTTTCTGCGAATTTTCTCGACTTTGTTGAAGGCTTCTTCACTGCGAGCCGAAGTTGTGAGATGCTTAGATGAAATGCGGCTCGCAATTAGAGTAATGGACGGTAACCTTTCCGAGTGAAATTAACGCCATTCGTCTATAGCTAAAGTAAAGGCACACTTGGCACAATTAAGTTGCGGAGTGGAGAGAAATTGCAACAAGTGCAGCGGGCCTCGTCGCGTCCACGCTCCATTTAACCCACTCAGTTTGCGGGCCGTTCCGAAACCTCCGCCAACTCACCTTCACATAAACACCTATTCCGTATTGTACAGTTCATCGCCCCTTTTGCTTCACCGCCAGAACACGTAGTTACATCTGTATCCGCTACAGCAAGAGGAATTGCAAGTGTAGTACCTATGCTATCGAGTTGTCGAGTTGCCGTCTACTTGAGTCTCATTCTGTTAATTGAAAACTTGTCACGGCGCCTCCAACCGCGTCTCTATTGTTTACCTCAGCTTTTCGATTTTTTCCACGAATCTCCTCTTTTCATAAGTATCTCTTTTGACGAGTTGTCTCCGTCCTTCGTTTATATCGGGCTTCTTTTGGACTCCTCACAATGAAGCGGGGATGCACAATTGGTTTTTCCCGTTTTTTCCTTTCTTTCTAAAGTATTTACTTTTGGAACGTTGTCGTTTGAAGGTGCCTTAGCTTTTAATGTCAATGCTTACATAACATACTCGTATATAAGATTCCGTACGGATTTATTTACTCTACGCTTTTATTTTCAAACCTTTGAAGGAGATTATCAATGTTAAGTATGTTCGAAACGTATTTCTCTTCGCACACATGTTTCAAAATGTATTTGGACAGGATAAAACAACTAGCGATCATGTCACTGACACTATCTTTTTCGTATATTACCCAGCCACCAGTGAGCCCAAACGCAATAAAACTAAGTACATGATTCAGACTATAACTCGTTTCCTTGTGAGCCGCTCCATCACTTTCACATTCCTCCTTATACAGGCACGTATGAATTCTCTCTTCCCTGGCATGCGCACAAAATAAATTAAACTCTTTATTCTCGGGTACAAAGTTTGTATTCCCATGTGTAAATAAGATACTTGTTGCTGCCCCTAAAACGGCCGTACACCGGATCAAGCTGTCTTGCCGAACTACCGTTCTTCCTTCCCCATTTCTGGAAAAAAACAAGGGAAAAGTGTTTTTGGGGCGACAATATCGCTATCTGTTCGCGGGGACATAATTTGTTGTACGAGAGTTGGACACCCTCGATTTGCCTCGACTCGACATCGCCCTTTGAAGTTACTGTTAGATACTCTGTCTGAACACGAGTAAGACGTGCTTATGAACATTTTCATGCCAGTTAGCTTTCTGATTAATCTGGTTTGAAATTTATTTCTTAGTTAGCGAAATAGTTGCGGTAAAGAACTGCTTGAATATTCGAAAGAGTTACCGTAGCCCTGGAATGTATAAAGTAACGGAATTAACAGGATTACAGGCTTTAGTCAGTAAACGACTGACACTCCCTCTCGCTCTACCTAGATCGGAAGGAGTTAATTGCTAGTTACCTAACTCAGGTTGATTACCAGGTTTTAACCAGGTTAATTACCTTAGAAAAAAGCAGTTTAAAAAAGTACTTTTTGAACTATTTTATTAGTGCGTTGGCTGGTAACTAAACATCAATTTACCTCTCCAATAAATCGCATAGTAATATCTACAGTAGTCTAAATTAAGGGAAAATATAATATTTTAGCAGTCGCATAAAAAAGGCTATATCATTTTTTATTTCACTTCCAGAGGTGACGTTATGGCTCATAAAAACTTCATATCTATTAACTTGCATGAATCTTGGCTCACACTTAGCTTTTCCCACGACACTGCCGTTTCTGTCAGGTTTTGTATGTTTGAATATTTCATAATAAATTACGAGGCAGTATAGTTTGATAGTTCGCAGCCTCACAATATTGTGGATTTAGTCTTTATGGGAGAAAATAAAACGTTGATGATTGTGTTTAAAGAGTTATTTTTTTCTTGAAATATATTTTGTCTGTTTTATTTTTGTTTAAGCTTAGGTCTTGTATAGAATTCCCTAGATATTTGGCTCAAGACACACTCTAGAAGATAGTATATTTTGTTACAGGAAACAACGTTGAAAGGAACTAAATCTATCACAATTTTACTCCTATTCTTTTTCTCCATGTCTTTAAGACTTTTCGAGTATCTTCGGCACTGCCTTTACAGATTTTCTCAAATAATCTTTACCTATGATATCGGTATCTTAAACACCGTCCATCTGTCTTGTAACCATCCCGAACGATTCCAAGTCGTTGACGGTGCGTTGTGTTTCACGCCTTAAAGAGATTGTCAGTAAACCGTAAGGGTAGTACCCTCTAGGGCCATGGGTTCGCTTCTGAAAGGAAACCCCGGGGCCCTGGAAAGAAGCTAAAAAGAAACAAAAGAGTGGGTTTTAGTTGTTAGAAGTCATTCTGATAATTTTCCACCTAAAAACAAAAAAAAATCCTATGATCCTATCCTATCTTAACCGTCCTACAGTTTTTTTTTAATAACGTTAAGATTATAGCAGTATTGTTAAAACCGCGGCTTTCCCTGTTCACATCAAACAAGCGGTCCTGAGGTAACGCAATAACGCCCCTCGCACACTGTTGAAATTTACCTTATTAATTTCGTTAGCGTGAAATAATCACAGCCAGCCTCCACTGATCCTTCAAATTATTTACGTTTAATACAAAATTTGTTAGTAGATATATGTGTAAGTATGAGTATGTACACTTTGAAACCCTGTTGCCTTCAATTGAATACCTAACGTAATCTTAATTTCGAACCTCAAAGAGATGTCAGCAAACTGTAGGGGTCCAGCAGGGTCTAAGCCTAACCCAGGAAACAGGAGTGTAGGTTTTACTCAGAAATATCCCACACGCCCTCCCGCTCCATCCAGAGCGAGAGAAGTCATACTGATGATTTCCTACCTAAAAAATATCTTAATTTCAATAACAGTATTTAAAAAAACAAATACTTGAACCTTATTGTATATTAACTAGACAAGTTTTTATTTTGTTTCACATCGACCTCAAAAACCCCAAAATGTTCATCAACTTTAACCGTGTCTAAAATAATATCATTAACTTTTATTGATATTTTTGTAATACTTTTTAAACATCAAAATATTTTCTAAAACCCTTAATATCTCAAACCTGTAAAAGAAAAACAGAATCATTGTTGCAAAGAAAAATATTATTGAAACAACAATAATATCAACTCAAACTTCCACAACCCACAAAATGTACCGTTGATTTCTAAACCAGGCTAATAAAATAGGTTGATAGGAAAACCTAGCTGGGCTATAAATATCTTGTGGTACTTGGGAAAGGTCTGTTTACACGGGCAATTAAAGTTGCGCAATAGTTGGCAACTATGTCATGGCGAGACTTGAGCTTTTATGTCAATTCCAATTTTTTCTTGAAATCAACTATTCTTGGTAACAGAAATAACAATTTTAGAAGTGTCAATTCGTTGCAGAAATTATGTAAAACATACCGGGGATTATTTTAGAAGCTTTAGTCCTTCGGTTGTTAAACTAGGTTATAAATATAAACGGTATTTAAATTAGGTAGGTTTTTTTTTGAAGTATGATACAAGCGAGAAGGCGTGTCAGACCTACTACTGACTAAAACCTACCTGTCTGCCATCAGTTTCTCTTTGCGTTCTAATGTGGCGGTAACTCATCATCTACCTAGGTAACTCTTTTAAAAAATCCGGCAGTTTTGTCAGTAAAACCCACGGCAATTAGCAATAGGAACAGAAAAAACAAAAGACAATTAAAGCAATATTACTGAAACCGAAACAAAATATTTAGCAATTAAAAAAGACGTCACTAATTTTTCACACTGACTGGCGATTGTCTATCAAAAAAGTTGCCCGTCTAAACGCACCCTTCCAAGTGCGGCCCAGCTATACCCACTTATTGGAGATCCCGTTTTAACCCGACACGTCGCCTTATCGCGACGTGTTATCTTAATTTGCAGTTAGTTAACGGTATCCCGGTAAAGGATTACCTAAGTAGTGTCTTAGTTCAAGAGCGAGTTCCGAGGAATTAGTAGTGTTAATTAATCTGAAGATATCTGTGCTCAATAACTTGGTACTAAGGAAAGATATATATGAGATAATAATGTAGCTGAAATTATAGCGGTTATGTTAACAATTTGTTTACGCTATCCTTATTTGGAAAAAAATACTATAATTTTTTCTATTTTATTAATTGTGCAATCTATTAAGGAGTGGAATTCCCTGCCGGAGTAGGTTTGTGTTTCCTGATAGTATCTAGTAGTAACTTGGGGTCTTTAAGTTGAGAGTGAATAAGTTTCTTATTCACTCTCAACGTGGCAAACGTGCTTCATCGCATGAATAATAATAAAAAAAATTGCCCTGGTTTTTATTGATGATTTATCTACTGTGTTTGTAATCTACTGGCAATTTACTGTACGGCATTTGGGCTTTTGTTCATGACTTCTCTTATTATTATATAACCTAATTATAATGTCCAATATAATAACAAAATTACAAGTCCAAATTATGAAAGAAATAAAATTAAAAAGCACTAGCTACAAGAAGCTTTGAACGAAAACTACTTCACTTAATAAAGTCTAAGCACTATATGGATTAACTTGCTCCAAAATGTTTAACACTGGATATTCGAGTAAAAAGGTTTGATATAGCGCGGGCTTAACCCGTGGTGTCGGGAGCATGCGCGTTTATCCACGCAATCTAGCTTCCGTGACGCCCTGCTCTTTTTGTCTGCCACACAATCTGATCGCACAACTTCGTCCCACTGAGTTATGGCTCAGAACTTACCACTTCACCCGACCACGTCGCCGACAACTTTAAGGTCTACGTGTCTTTATCGGTCACTTTGTTCTACAAAAACTTTCCAATAAACTTTATCCGCAAACTGACTCCTATTAATATACGAGACTGTTTGCACTTTTCAATCACCCGAAATGTTACAACAAACTTTTTGTCTGCAAAATTTTACAATATTAAAAGCCCGCTGTTTACCCCTGGTAAATTACATCAAAACTAAGGGTTATGACAAAGAAAACACAAAAACTTTTCCAATTACATATTCAACGACTCCGCTCAGAAGAAATTCACCACTCCTTGAACAAACGCCTCTATGAAAAGAAATCACCGAATAGGTGAGCGCGGGGGTAAACTCACGAGTAAACATTTGCGTATGTAAACTGGAATTATTCACGAAAAAACTTTTAATGGCGTCCCCGGAGTTCCCGTCAAACATTTATCAACAAAAGAACGAACGTCCCGCAGGCGATGGAACTTGAAATGTATGGAAATTACCCAGTCACGAGCGGGAGAACAATTCACTAACGTCGGCATAGGCAAATGTTTTTGTTGCAGCTTGTTTCGTTGTGTAACTTGTTCAGATTTCAACTTACAACTACAAAACGCGGTTAGGCGCTTATGACGCACACACACGGAGCGTCCAAATAAAACAAACCCGAGCATATGGCTTTAAAAATGAAACATTCCGCGGATACAGATTCAAATCTGCGAGTGATTCGTCAGATGTTCGCCGCGGAGCGCGCGGAGCCCCTCGTTGGGCGCCAAATAACTCGGAACGGAATAATGAACCGCTTCAGATTCTTCAGCAAACAATCCCTGTCATTGCTCGACTGCAGAGAGAAGATTAAAATTTCATAAATTTTACTACTAATGCTGAGATATTTAAATTTAATATTTTTATAGTTTCTTGCAGTAATATCAGCGTAGTTACAAAACGAGGAATTTAATACTTTCATGCTAGTTCAACATACAGGAGTTCAGATAAAGCTCGGCAGGTAGATTTAATTAAACTCAATTGGTATTTAGTTCATAGTACTTTTGATTATATCCCTTATTTGACAGATTAACCGAAGAGGTAAGATAAAACAAATACATTTAGAACGGACACCTTTTCATTTGCATTTCAATCAGAACGATATAGCCGGTGAAAAAAAAATATCTGCTCCGTCGCCTCACTTAAAGCTTTTGAAATATTCCTATAACTTCTGATTCTACGAGGAAAAAAAGCCTATTTGAATTGGAAAGATCAAAGCGTAAAAATTTATCGTTACAAAAAAAGCGCGGCAGGAACGTCCAAAAAGACGTTAGGCACTTATTATTTCAACAGAGCGAGTGTCTCGTCTCCTCTCTCATTCTATTTGTCTTTTCGATTGTTCCGGTGCATAGACTCCTCCATTACTCGGCACTGAAAGGAAAGTTTTGTATTCAATTTGGTATTATAATTCCCATTTGAAGTCGCCACGCACCATCGCGCCGACATCGGCTATGTAAATGGGCGTTTCCGGGACTTAGTAGCATTTTCGCCAAAAAAATGTTGAATAATTTCATGTTGACATTTTTTCACTCAAATTTGTGATTCTCGATTTGTCGGTGCGCCTTCTGTTTTGCTGTGATCTACGATAAAGTTTGTACCATCAGGTATTTTTTTATTATTAGTTGTTTGACCACGGTCGCACCTGATAGAAAGCGACGATGAGGCCGACGATGAAGCACGTTTGCCTACAAGTAAGCTATCATCTCTTGACTTAAAGAGTTATTGCACCATCATATGGTTTTCGCCGTTTTCCGCCTCACCTGCTGTCGACCATTAGGAAAGAGTGACTATAAGGTTAAGCATTTATTTATATGTAACCACTTGCAACTCCCAGTAAATTCTTCAGTTGTGTAAATATTTCCGTGTGCTTACCTGACGTGAATTTTTATTCAGCTTCGCGCGCTCAGCTCCGTCGGGAGACAAGGAAACATTTCAGAGTTTCTCTTCAATTTAAAATGGAAACTTATCCCTCGGCTACCATAAAGTCTGTATTTACCATAGAAATCCACCTAGCTCGCTGGTTTCGATCCTAACCGGTGTCCACACTGAATCCACCTGGATTTAGAGCGTGCACATTGGCTGAACCGCGCCTCCGATGGAAAGGCTTGCATCTTCGTACAAGGCGACAGGTTTTATTTTACGATATGTTTTCCGCGACCGTTTCGCAGATACTAAAATAATAAGAGTTTTACGTCACCGCGTATTATGTAGCTTTTATGGCCCCCCCGAGCTCGGCTGAAGCGCTGTTACAGTGGCTTACGAGGGCTCTTGTGACGAAATAATTAACCCAGTGTTGCTCGTATTAGAACACCGCTTCCACCTAACATTCACTACTTATACGTTTAACATTTTATTGTACTCTTTATACGAAATTTCCTCAGATTAGCGATGTTTTTCCTTTGTACGATTTAATAAAAAATAACGATGCCTCTGCTCCTTGGCTGTAGGCTATAACTCAATAAGCAGCATAATGAGGCTGTATCTTTATGTTTTGCCAGGAGAAGCTACCTACCAGATCACTTTTAATTAGCGAACACGGCTGTGGCTCTTATTCAATTGGATCCCTCACTCGACATTTCGTATTATGCTAAGAAATTGAAATAGCAATAGCTTCTATTATGTTATTTTAACGTAATAATTACGCAGTATAATGTAGTCTGAGTAAGGGTAGCTGATAACGATATTAACGGGGAACAATGTGTAATGAGGCACAACGATCACAACTATAAACGGTGATGTTTACTGGCGGCACAAAATCACGATCGAGATATAGGAGCGGGCTGGACGTCTATATTCCAGCCAGAGACAAGGGACCGATAACAGATTACCCGCAAACACGTTTTAAATTCATTTCCCGACCCGAGCGCCGATCGCTCCCCGATAAAATGTGGGGACGACCCGGGAAACGGGGACATATTTACTTTGTCTCCCCGCAGCTGACTCCACCGCGGCCACTTCCCCGGTCAGGTAACGTTCCGAAGTGGCAAAATATTTGTCCTGGCTCGTTACCCGTCTGTTCCGATTTAAGAACATTAGGTACTTCCAAATCTGGACTCACTTTTAAACTCGAATCTCGACTGTTGTTCTCTTAATTTTATTCAACTTGGTAAAAGGAACGGAGTTTTGTAAGAGAAAAAGTTTCAAGCAAACCTATTATGTTGGAGATTCTTTTCACATAGCAAGCTACCAACTTGCACTTTCATGCCACTTTCTTTCTGTCGTATGATAACTTCTTTCGAGTACTTTGTTTAAATTATCTCATGTCTTAAAAATACATTCGATATTTTATATTTTTAGCTAAGCTAACACACAAAGTTCTCAGTATGTAGCTTGTAAAAATGTTGACGGGAAACTAATTTCCTTAATCTCTTAGACATTGCGGTGTGTTGTTGATAAGCGCTCCAAACTCGTAACATGGTTGTTGTAACGCTACAAGGCTTTCAAACTTGTACCACGGGTAAGTCCATTAACGCGTCAAGAGCTGTGGACTAGGTTTTGACGCCAGATATTTTGATGCACAACGCTTTTTGGCACTCGCTTCGGCCAACAACACTTGCTTTATCCGGTCAATTGCTTTGTGCAAGCCTTTGTACGAAAATTACTTGTTTATATTGGATTATCGAAGGTTCTCACTGAACTTAACCAAGCTTTTTGCTGCTCAACAATGCAGTTTTCGCGTTTCATTGCTTTTCGGTTGCTAACAGGCGGGCTCGATGGCTGAAATAAAACTCCCTTTAATCATTTATTGGTCCTTTGTTTTGTTTCTTCTTGTTATTCCATAATATTTTATCTGTATTCTTGTCCATGGACCCGTTTTCCTCGTTATTTTGTGTTCTGATTTCGCTACGAGTAGCAATTTGATTATGATTCATAGTCGCAACATTTAACCGGGTACGGTAGTGCAGTTATTAAAATATATGTTGTAAAAAGTTTATGGAAGGAGAACCTAATAAAATTATGAATGTAAAACTTACATTACGTACGGTTCGCTCTTTCAGCAAAAATGTTGTAGAGGTCCTGAGTAGCTGAAAATCATACTGAAAAGTTTAATGTTTAATTTTAGAAAAATATTCCTTGTTAATTATGAAAATTTGTCTTTTTATTGTTTAGATTAATTGAATTGAGCTGAGGCATATTTTCAGCTACATTAGACAAAATATAAAGAAGTAAGGCTATTTTTCGATATGTTTTGTTTATTCTGCTTTCTCAATCAATATTTGATGTTTATTAGTCAGTTCATCTAACGGTTATCTGTAAGAAACTAAAAACTAATTACTGTGATAAAACCGCCTACTGTAGCCTCACTTGTATTTTTAAACGTTTGTTCTATTCTCAATCCGAAGTCTACAATAAAGAAATAACTCTAATTAACCTGCCCATTGAAACATGAAACATAGCCTAACATCTGCCTACCACAATTAAACTAACAGAACACACTACAACAACACAACAACGGACCTATAGCTCCGTATAACAATAACATTAACATTTAGTTAGTCCTGTATGCTCTGTAACTTGGTATCGGTATCGGTCTCGGTCTCGATACTGTAGTTCGGAACTGCAATGTTCCCGGTATTACCACCTCCGGGGTCTAATCAATAGCTGCGCTGGCCAATGTTCGCAGCCATACTCTAAATACACCGTATTATGTACTTAGTAATTAATTAGTGCACTTGTACCAGCTATGGTTGCTAACTGCTCTCTCTCTGTTTGTGTATTTTTGCGTTGTTGTTGGTTTGTGTTTCGATAAATGATTTCTGTTTGTTTGTAACATGTAAACATACGTTATGAAAGTAGTGTGTTGAGAATCGACTGCTGAATCGGTTTAAGTTATTTATTGAAATTGGCAAAAAAAAAAATAACTTTGGTAAAATGTTGATTGTGTCTCTAGAGCATTTGTGTGTGCATATGTACATACAGACCAATATCGATACGCTACCAGTGTATTACCTCGATTGCCATAATTATTACTTGCTTGAAAATAGGACTAATTTCTTAAAAAAAACACCGACGTTCCAAGTGCATTTAAGTAAATTTTAGTGTTACATTTTCACTTAACTTTCTAATTGGGGTGTATTCTTATATTCTCTCGCTCACTCTTCTTCTTACATTCTTGTGTAGCTACATAATACAAGTTTAACGTTGTAAAATACCTACTGAAAATCATAGATAACATTTTTACAAGTTGCGAGTTGAGATTTTGTTACCGGTTGAATGGATACAGATATCTCAGAATTGAAATACATACAGACTATTTTCTGAATGAAAATACTCGTACTTTTTTTAAGGTTACGTAAAGTAGTTCCTCTAGAAAGCGAGCGAAAATAAACCTGTTTCTTTTCTGGCTAGAGTAATTAATCCTGATCTATCGGTTGCCCGATGAGTCTCAAAAAGTCGACTGCAGTCCATTGGTCCGTATCGACTGGGGTTTTTGATTGGCGAAGTTCTATTTGAGGACGTTTGGTACACATCAAACGTCCTCAAAGTCCTCGTCTGTCTGTCCAGTATGGTACAAGCAAAAAGGAAAAATACCAATGCACAGATTCCAGTGAAATACCCTTGATTTTCTTTAATTAAAACAGTTTTAATGACCGTGTACCCAAGGACCAGAAACAGGAAGAGAAATAACTCCCTAAGCGCATCACAGACATTTTCACGCCCTTTGCAAACCATCCAATAAAACTTCATAACGATCTAATGATAATTAAATATTGCTATCCGACGTTAATAAATATAAAGGACTCGCTTCAAAGAGGGAAGGTGAAGAATAGGAAAGGAACGAAAAAGTATTTAAATCTCAGCCGTTTTTATTTATCTTTGCGAAGCGCCGCCGGCGGTTAAATATCTGGAGCTACCCGCTCTTCTGGAGACAAATGTAAACACAGCATTGCCTTTGAAACGCCACCCACGAATATACATCAGCATACCATAAATAGTTGTGACGTGAAGTTAAATTGTTTGTCATGTGTGTGACGTATTCTTTTGACGTTTTTGTATTTTGTATGAAATGTTTTTGTTAATAACTTGGGTTTGTGTTTTAATCTGTGGTTACCTACAAGTTATGTTTTCTATGTAATATACTTGAAAGTAACATAAATAGTTATAACACGCACAGGACGTACAGAAGCAGTCGTTGCGGCGACATTTAGGGGAGGCTTATGTCCAGCTGTGGACGTGTTTCGGCTGAAATGATGGTGATGATTAAATGATTATCAAAAAAAGTTCATTTTCATTAATAAAATATGACAATACTTAAAAATCAAATACATAATTGATTTAAAATATTGTCGGTTTTTCGCAAACATTCATCGCATGAAAAAAGCCAAAGTATTCCAAACCCTTCCAAAAAAAAATAAAAGAACAAACAAAAAGTGGTTACAAAGTCAGAAAGTTTTCACTTTTCCAAATTCCCTCAATAGTTGAACGAAACATATTTCCTTGGAGTTGTTTTAAAGATGGCATACATAATCTAGCACTGGATGCGTTTCCTCAAAGACACAGTATCAGCATAAGCTGTGAAACGGTCCTCTTTGACGCAGCCTTACGACGCGACTGAAGGGTGTCACGTTTTGCATTCTCTCCTAGCTTTCCGGAGGGGGAGTGGGATTGTTACTATTGAAAATGTGACACCCTTGTTATACTTTTCATCGGTGAAATAGGAAAGTGGCTTTATGTGCCAGTGAACAGCCAATGTGATTTGCTTCTTGTTGTGCTTACCTACTAATATGACGTTTTATAAGTTTTGTATTTTTAATTAGTCCTTTATTGTGTAACGGGAGTAATGCACATAATCATAATTTCTCCCGAAAGACGTCCACTTTTGAATATAGGCCTCCCCCAATTGTAACAGCGAACGATCCTGAGCATGTCGCATCAATCAGATTTCTGTAGGGATACAAAAATTACTTATTTTATTTACAAGAATAGCTAAAATCAATTTTCTGTAGCTTATTCTGAACATACCACTTTCAGGATGTGCATTTATTATTTTACATGACGCAGTTTTGCTTGTTCGAAAAGTCTTTTCGCTTAGCAAAATCAGTACTCCTCTTCAAAACTCAAGTGATTTCATATTTTGTTTAACTGATGCTTCACGTGTCGATATACTAAATCGGAGAAGCGTGAGAGGGCTTGAAATAACAAACGAAATCGCTGCCTTGTATTGGGTACGATATAACATTTGGAAGGCAAAGGAAAATATGAAAAGGCGGAATATTGCCAGACGAAATTACGATCGCTTTAGATTCCGTACGGCCCATTGAGGGGTGAATTGTTACCTTCGTACATTGCCATAAAGAATCTATTTGTTTTTCCTTAGTCAAGTGATATCGATTGTCTACCATATGAATGTGCTAATGCGATACAAGCGAACCCATTCATGGGCCTTTGTGAGACATCTTTTGAATTATATTCAAGAGTTTATCTTCGTGTTGCGTATAATTTTAGCTGGAAGATTTTGACTTGGATTGTTAAGTTGGTTAAGTTTGAGCAATGGGTAGCTCGCTGTGCGGCCGAGCAGTAAAAAGGTTCCACACGCGTTTTAAAGAAATGTCAGCAAAAGTGAAGGGATCTTTTAGGGCTGATGCCTGCTCGGGCTATTCTTTCAGTCCGATCATGCATCAACCGTACTGGAATTTACCGTGGTCCTAGAACGCAAAGGACAACTTAAGGATACATCTGGGTTTTAGCAATTAAAAGCCTGATAAGGCAAAAATTCTCGAACTATTCATCATAATTATCTAAAATTTCCCTCTCTAAACGTATATTACGCATTGCTATCTACATTAGTGTACCAGTACACGATCAACTAAAAGCCTAGTTAGCGTCGCGGCGTCGCCAAGAGAATTGAATATTAACATTAACAAGACAAATGTACCGTTGTTGTTTGATAGTTTCTCATTAGAAGCGGACCTGACTCGACTCGTCACAACCCACACTAAGCGGCTTTCGCAACTCCTCAACTATTATGAATATGGGTAGTAAAAACTAAGGAAGTTGCGCCAACTGTATGTTTGTGTGAGATAAGTTGTAGCTGCGAATTCGGGTATGTGGCCATTGTTTAATTTGTATTTTTTTTTTGTAATAAACAAAAAAATATTTTTATGAAAACTGCATGAAAATGGTGGTAATAAAATGATGCAAGTAAGTATCGTTGCAAATATTTGTATGACACGTGGTGGGAACATCTCAATAATTTTTGTGGACCCGCCTATTTTAATGGCATTGTAGTTTGTGAATCCATTATCTGTTACTTGACAGTTTCCCTTTCACCAGGTTTGAAGCCCTTGATACTTCATTTTCAAAATATTTGAATAATTCTTTCATTTGTGATTTTATATTTACTTATTATGTTTCAAGAGTCAAATACCTACTCAATTGTAGTAGACGCTTCAGAATTTCCCTTCTAAATGCCCTTAAAAATTCAGTCAATCAAACCATGGAGTTTTTTTTTTATAATTAATGCCCAAACCGTAATTTATCCGTCAACCATAAGGAGGATAATTCCCCAATCAATCATGACTGGTTGGCTTGTAACATCCGTGTTAAGACGCAGAGTGTATCTGTGATTATTCTCCCACTACCCTCACACGATAAATAACAACCATTAACACGTTTCTTATAGTGACATTAGCCTTTATTGGATCCATGGGACTAATTCAATCACGTTGAGAATAAATAGTAAATATTTTTTTCACTCAAGGAGCGGGAGGGTGTGTCCGATTTTTACTGATTAAAACCCACTCCTATGGTCCTTATGGTTTGCTGACATCTCTTAAACGCTACTAGACCTCGGTCCGGACGGCCGGAAGGACGGCGTGCAATCCATTGCTCGCCGTCCGCAAGCCTAAAATACTAGTACCTACCAGGCCCCATATTATTTTTATAAAATGTAATTTAAGCATAGAAATTATGACTAATGTAGTCCCCTAACTTTTCGTTAACTCTAAATTAGGTACTTATAATGATAATATTTTCCACGAAAATTAGTTCTTTCGGACATTTATTCAAGGTTTCATTCCAGTTGTTTATAAAATAGTGAAAACCATAAAACACGGCAATGCGCCCACTGCACTCTATTCGTATCGTCTCGTATGCAAATGAACGTCGCCTCTAAACGTTTGGCCTTTGTTTCTCTCGCTCTGTATCTGTTAACTTTTATCGCGCAACTTTTCCTCAGACTAGATTAGTTTTACTCTAACAGTATCGTAAATTGAGCGGCCATTAAGCTCAAGTTTAGTGAACGTAATGATCCGATCTATCTTACAAGTTTAACAGGTGCTATTTAAAACCGGATCGTAATACACGCGGATACTAAATAATCCTGCAATTAATATATTGTTAAGAGTAAGAGAGCAGTTTGCCGCATCGATCTGGCGGCAGCCGACATAGTTCAGGCCGAGTTGAAATGGCCCGCGAGTTGCGCTCGAGTGGCGGTTACCTCCCGACGTCTCTATTCGTTACTGAAGTAACCAGCCAGCCCCTACAACTTTGTTCACACAAACTCGCAGCACCTACTTTCCCTATAAAGTAGAGTTGTGACAGCGAGTAATGTCTCCTTATATTGTTCTGGGGCTAAGAGGTTTGCCTCTAGTTGTGATGAGAATTGTTAACTTTTACATCGTCTCTTATCTACCTAATTTATCACAGTCGCACTTTGAATTTTTAATACACACATCTCAACTACACCGGCAAGTGCAAACGTAATAAATTATGAATGGAATTTATATTGCTCGTTGGAATCGAAGAAAACATCGTTACGGCTTATTAATGACTGCGGAACGTCTTAATATCCGAGTTGGGGCAAAGAGTTTGGGCGATAATCGATATTTCCGAATATCGATTATGAAGTTAGTGCGAAAATCATCCGGCGCGGGTGGGCGCTTGACAAATGTCCGTTATAAGCGCAGAACAAATTGGTGCAATTAATTACGAGTAGAGCTTGGCAGCGCTGAGCCGACAAATATTATCAAGATCGTTAATTTCGACATCTTAGTCGAAGGCGGTCGGGCGGGTGATGTGGCGCATTAGACGAATGTGCGGCGCACACGGCGCGCCGGAGATCGACAGCGGGTGCTTAGTGCGCATCGTCTGCTGACACACGGCTTGTTAGCGCCTCGCACGCTCCGCACTCCTCGCGAGCATTAGCGGTTACCTACACGCTTACCTACCTAGTGCAAAGCTTACCTTATTTCCCAGAAAATTATTTTGTCCCAAGTTTTACTCCAGAATTTTGCTTGGTTTAAAGTATCCAGCGAACAAGCTCCATTTATTATGTAGGTGCATAAGGTATTCTTAAGCTAATACTCTTATGTAAAGTTACTATTAAGTTGGTCTTGTTTTAAGAAAATTTTCACGTAGGAGTACCTATTTATTTTTGATTTATTTTCCTTCTAACTTAAGTAAACCCCTTCTTTTAATCAAGGCAAAATAAGTTAATTAACACTCTCTGGGCACGAAGGTGAAAAATTGTTCTGTTAAGAGCTTTAAACGAATTAGGGAGGTTAACGTAAACAGTTAATGCCTTAAACTATACAATATTATACTGGTTGATGTATTGACTTCTTGTTGGCAGCATTTGTAGCAAGCTGTTACGCAAATCCATGTATGTTTTTGTTAACGATTCAATTCCCCCGAGTTGCTTGCGCCTATAAAACATGAATATAAAATTGTGCGAGTAACGCATGACTCTTAATGAAAAGTATATTATCTCACATAAAAACATTTTACGCTCGTTTTCAACGTTGGTTATTAAATTAAATCATAATTTACACACGTCGAGTTAAATCAGACTGTAAGCTCGTGAAATCGCAATAAAAATTATTAGACTCGTTACAGCCTTTCCACGCTAGACCCTTTTATTTTTTTCATATTAGATTCATTCTCAGGAACAATGACGTCATAAATGCCGAAGCGATTTTTCATTCGCATCGTAAATGTTCGTTTTCTCTCGTTTCTCCCTATTTTATTCGGCCACAGAAACAAGGTGCTCTCGACACGAGTTTTATTATATCAGCTTACCCTACTCTTACTATTATGCTGCATGGTGAACCTACCTATAATATTTTATTTGACATCCGTCGTTGGGACGAAATCTTGATAGTATTGCATCGATCTTATTGTTATAGAGTTGGAAAATATTCGTGATCTCCAGTATCACGATTCAATGACATTATCTCGAAAATAATCAGTGTAGTGGTAGTGGGCTGGACATATTCCTCGTAGAATAAATGGTCGACGGGGACGGAAGGTTCTGAGTGGTGACCATATCCCAGAAGACGCAGTGTTGAAAGACCTCCCGCAAGGTGGACTGTTGATCTGGTGAGAGTCACGGGAATCCGATGGATTCGAGACACACAGGATCAATCGTTATGGGTCGCTTGGGGGAAACCTATGTCCAGCAGTAGACGTCTTTCGGCTGAAATGATAAATCAGTTGTTCGCATTTCATTGAATGTAATACTCGAACCGAACATTGCAGGTTGTACACGTATCGATTAATGATCTGAAGAGTGTTAGTGGCACATAAATATTTCATATGACACGATAGTGCTGTCGGATACATTTATGGTGTTCATAAAAATCGCGCTGTGCCAGTTTAGGAACAAATGGTATTATTTACTAGATATATTCTAGGGTTATCGTTTTACATACTGCACGGAGTTTTATTGCAGACGTGAATTTATTATTATTTTGACGAATGTATGTTTTTTTTTTTCTGAATAAAATAACGAAAAGTCGAAAAGCTTTAAGCCTTTAAAAGTCTTGTAAATGTACACTAGTGTGAATGTGAAAATCGATGGTTTTGAGAAATCTAGTCTATTTACTGTAAAATGAACCCTATTACTGAGGAACGCTAACACATGACGTTTTATAAGTGCCCAAGTACGCTTACGTGAAATTTTAAAAAATGAGTTAGTTTTTTGAGGACAACAAAACATTACAACACGACACTGATAATAAATCTATTAATAGTTAAGTAGTCTAGTCCAGTACCTGGAATCAATTTCTAACTTCCATCTTACATATTTACATTTAGCACAAAACATTATATTTATTTTCTTTTCAGGAAAGTTACTTCTAATCAAAAGTAATGTTTATCCTACCATTATGCTACAGATTCTATAAATAACAACAGAATCTTTGTGTCCGATCGTTCGAAACGTTTTCAGCACATTCTGTTATCACTAATACATTATCCGTATTGATTTCCGACAATGGACTTCGATACTCCTCTTTGACCACGTAAACATATCATTTTGCGTCCTTACTATCTGTAAGAAGGGCCCAAGCCCGCTCGACTGTTATAAGTAAACCTTTCATGTATATTTTATTCCCTATATTTTGATATGTGGGCCCCTCGTATCACGCTCATTCAAATGACATATTGGAGGAACGTTTGAGTATGTTTCTCATCGGGAAAAGATCACAGTTTTCTTTCGAGAGTAAAACCAAATACCATCTTCTGAAGAACCAATCTAGGGAATTGATTTTACTTCGTAGGTCCCATTCGTACATAGCTACGCACGTATTATATGTGGGCAGATGAATTTTTTATTAATACGTTCATTTCGTGGTATGACATATTAATAAAAAAATAGTTCTTTTACAAACAGTAACTGTTGGAAATAAGGAAAATTAAACGTGCTCCCAATTTTTTGTGTTAAAAAGTTTCAGATGAATTTGCTCGGATACAGGCTCTAAATCTAAAGGTATTATAATAAAAAAGGACTTGTAAAAAATAAGCGTCGATCATTTAAATAAAATGGCAGCAGCTTTTAAGTTTCTAACAGATACGTTTTACCTGCCGCGGGAGCTCGGCTAATAACGTTAGTCCCCGCTGCTATAGCCGATGTCACCATTGTCTTCATCATGAAGGCATCATTCAACATCATTCTCCATTAAGTTGAGAAATTGCCAAGGAAACGATAACTGCCCTCTTTTCCAACACAATCCGCCTTCCTTCCGCAAAATTTTCATCCGTGCTGTTTTTTCGTTGTTGTGAAAAATGTTATTTAATTTCGGGCAATTATTACACGCGCTCTACGAAATTACTCCAAGGAATAGAACTCGCGAATGTTGGTTTTATTTCAGAGAGAACGTTCCTTTTTCTACAATGAAAGCTTTATGCTGAAAAATGAGAATCCCGCTGTTTCCTTTATCTGTTTTTCATAATATTAAGTAAAATGCAAATAAAGGGTCACAGTTATCACAAATGCGAAACTAAGAGCTAAAAGGTTTTCTTTTATTGGAGTGTAGTTCAAACAAAATCTGCATACTTTGTTTCAGAATTTATTATTACCTTAAAATATTGTGAGGTTCCACGAATATTCTGCTATGATAAAATAAAAAATCCCGTGCTAACAATTTGAAGGGATTACGTAGGCTTGATGTGGATGTACCCAATAACAGATTACTTTCGTAATTTGCATTTTCATAATCGATTGTAAGTTTACATAGGTGGTTGTGTGTATCACGGTCTGTCATTTTTGCGTTAGGAACAATTGATGTGTTCGGCTTTATTAAGTGTCTCGTGTGAGTGATATCCAGGCGACGTCGCCAGGTGTGAGCTTCGCGATACAAAATCCGCGGTGTTGCGTCATTTGTACGTTTTCTTTATTACGTAGCGTGATTTATACCTTAGCCCGGTGCGTTTAACTGCTGAGGTCTGTCATTTCGCCGTCTTAAATTGAGATTGATCCCGGGGAAGGGCGGGTTGACGTGTGCGTTGGCGTGTCCCGGAATTGTGTTTTTGTTTTATTTTGTTACGTTTTTCCCTTTGTGCCGGGGGAGATGACGTCTTCGCGCATGCAAAGTCACCTGTCAATATTTTGCCAGCGACGCGGCCTTGTTTCTGGTCGATTTGAGGCTTGGTTCACATCGTTTCATAACTCGATATTGATACGTTCTCGCTTCATTTGAATGTCGATGGAACACTAATTAGAACATTATCGCTACAGTAATCAGGCTGTACTCTGTAGCGTGTAGTTTTGTGAAATTGTAACAGAGACTACGAGAGACTATTCATTAGGTTCTATTTGAAATAGTAGATTATGAGACTAGGGAATAAAGCAATGTCTTAAAGCTACGGGCGGCATGTTGAATTCTGAAGGAAACGAAGTTTAAATCGTAAACGCAGTGAGGGATTTTTTAAATCTTGTGAGATAATTAACGGAAAATATACTGTTTTGAGATTAGAAACAAACTACTAAATTGAACTTTAGTTTTCATATTCTATTTCAATTTTTTTTCCGCTCTTTCAATTTTTTTTAAAACACAACCGTAGCCACATTTTATTCTTTTTTTTTGGTTAGTAGCCAGTTTGATTTTTGAATAAACTGGTTTGATCTACCTACATACATTTTTATTCGCTTTTTATTCTTTACAAATGGTTTTGACGTTCCAAATTCAAACCATATTTTTAGAGAACGCTATATTACATAAAATCCTTAGGAACAGAATGATTTGCTTAACGTTAGGATTGTATGACATATTAAATGGACATAATCAAGCAGGTGGTGTAAAAATATTATTTAAACATTTTGTACCTGATAAATGAAAATATTCCGCTTTTCAGTTTGTCCAATACTGATTTTCAGTAAAAGCATTCCCTTTCATTGCTTTACATTATTTTTAATTACTAAGGTATATACATGTGGTTATATTTTGAGTTATAATTTGGGCTATTTCATTTGAATGGTACCATACTGTGTTAATTTTCAACAGAAACCTACGTTTAATTTGCGCATACAATCAATCTACCTAATCGTTTCCCATTTGCAATTGGCTAAAATAGATATAAGATGGAATTTTATCAAAAATCATCATCTCTCGTGGTAGTTAGTCGTAATAATTAGAAGAAGTAATTTCCCTCATCAGTAGTCAAACCTACTTATCTACTTTTTAATAAGGCAGTGTTCTCAATGTATTTTTGTGTTGTCCACAGAGAGGCTCCGACGAGCTTCTTTCGCAGAGTGGCGTCACCGTCATGGCGCCCGCCGCTCCGCACCACGCCGACAATAACAACCAGGACTCCGCTGCAAAAAAGGTAAATACAACATTATTATCAAAATTAAGATACCTACTTACCTGTCTGCGGGTCCTATGAGACCGCGCTGTTATTGTTTTACTATTGTGTCTCGTTTTGTGGGTATGTGATAGGTTAAAAGAGTGACCTATAGGCACCGTGGCTCTAGAACGCAAAAGGCAATTGAAAATAAATAGGTGTTAGTAAAAGTCTGATTTGTGCTTTCGCTCCTCCTGACGGGAACAAGTACCTCAATGCCAATAGTTCTGGCAGAGCTTCTGTCACAGCTGCGAATTTGTCCGCAGTCTGTCCGCAAGTAGATGCACTTTTCTTCCCTTGTCTCGTAGGTAGACTGTCCGGAGGTCTTACATTGGGCTGGAGCCGATTGCCTTAACCCGGTCCAGTTTAGGAGCCATCCGTCGGAAGTACTCCTCGAAATTCCGCTAGCTTTTGAAGACAAGTACTAGGTTGCATGTTTTTTTGTCGACTTTGCTTTGCTCGCAGACTACCTTCTACAGGAATCGCCGCGGACGCAAAGGAAATAGTTGTTGATCAAAGTCGATTTCTTTTGAAGTAAAAAATATGCACTTATCAGTTTAAAGAAAATTAAATAAGTAAGACAGGAAACGTAGCTACAGTCTATTCCTTTACTTACCTTTTAACGGCACTTCTTTCGCTGAAATGTGTAATTAACTGAAAAACGATTAATCGCGATAAAACGGCGGAATCGCGAAACCGTAATAAGTATTAAAATAAAAGGTTCCTCGTAAAAAGCCAACGTGCCATAAAGAGCTACCCTAAGGGTTTGGGGGCCAAATTTTTATTAATCTCCACCCCTGAGTTTTCAATACCGGAATGTATTTTTATGTATAGAAATTAAATCGATACGGTTAACCGATTAACCCTTATAAGTGGCCAGTGTGTATAGGCCTTAAAATTAAATAAAAAATAATGTTCACCCAATTTTGCTTCCTTTTTTCCTATGAATTTTTAATTAATATTTAAACAAGATGAGAATGTGCGGAAAAAAAGAATTGTTATCTACATAATTTAGAATTAAATATTAATTGATTACGGAGAAGTACAAAATAAGGTCGTTTGTTCAATATTCATAAAACAATTTGAAATACACGAAAAGAACTTCCATTATCCTAATTCTTTGAACGTTTCCCCGTTCCACTCCATCGCTAGATAATTTATTGCGTTTACAACGAGATGATATTTCCTATCGGCTTGTTATTATATTTATTATTTTTTTACATTTTATACTCCGTATCCATTTGGAGTAATTCGCGTAAAAAAAGTAAAATTTGTAGCAATTTTTGTAAAACTTAAGTATGGTACAGAAATATGTACTCAAACGTTTTTTTCCTAACTTCCCGATTTTTTTAAGTTTAGTTTCTGAAAGATAAGTAATACAAATTTTAATAGACATAATATAATGAGCTGTTAAATACTTTTATTAACAATACTTTAGAGGTTATTTAGTGCCCATATATCAACTTGGCGCAATAGTGATGGCCCAATGGCAATAACCCCGACTTAGGAGTTGTAGGTCTAAAGTCTCAAACCGAGGAAGGCACTTCACCTAGTATCATATATTTCATCACTACTGCTCTCTAAATAGTAAAGGAAAAATTCGTGAGAATTCGTGATTCTTCTGAATTCGGTTCCGATATAACCACTTCCATTACATCCCTAGTAAAAAGCATCAACAATGTAGGTAGACAATGTGTAAACAGCACTAATCAACGAAATGCCAGAGAGGAAAAAAAAAAAACCACAACAAAACGCGCACGTGGTAAAAGGTAGAAAACAATCAGTACAGAAGAAAACTGTTAAAAAAATAAACAGGGTCGCAGTTTTGGGTCTTTCCTACTGTGCACTTGTTTCATCGTATATTTACATAAATGCGGGGCGAGTTTTGCATGCACACTTTGTTTGGTGCTGTTCAAACAGTTCTTTGTTTGTCGAGACCAGTGCTGGCCCAGTATTCTGACCACCAAATGGATTGCATCATCCATTAAAACGGAATAAGCTGTTATATTCCTCGGTCAGATTAAAAAGGTGGGAGTTTTTTTTTGTGTCTGTGTTTGTTGCTGTGTCGCTCAAACGGCTGAACGGACTTTGATGAAAATTGGTATACGGTTAGAACATGTATTGGATACAGAATACTTTGGTCCCTGAAGTAAGTTCCTTTGGGACAATTTCCTATTTTCATGCAGGCGAAGCCGCTGGTAGCAGCTAGTCTGTTCTATTTCTAGGTTAAATTATAAAGACGAAAGCTTGTTTGTGTGTATGTGTGAAAACACACACATACACACAAACAAGCTTTCGTTTGTTACTCCTTCAGGTTTAAAAGACTGAACGGAATTCGATAAAAATTGGTACACGGGCACTTTTTATCCCAAGAATATTTTCTCTTAGGACAATTTTCTACTTTCTCGCATACAAAGCTGCTGGAAGAACCTAGGGTAACATATTCCGACTTCCCCACGTCAGCTTACGAAGCTAATAAAAACTACGCACTGCTTCAAGAAGTTTTATAAAAATGTTGAGTTTAAAAGCTGACTTAAGTCTTGGAGTGCTAATTAGTTCCACTACTTACTTTAAAGCTGCAATTCAATTTAATACGGTTGAATTCACGTCTTCCTCTCATGTCTTTGGTAGACTCATGCAAATTAACCGTGTGTTGTTTCTAATAAGTTGTTAATTAACACAAATGCACAATAAAGGAATCATTTCGCATCCAATCTATGAACTTAAAGAAGTTAATTTCTTTGGAATTTGTATATCAATCAATCATCATCATCATTTTAGCCAAAAGACGTCTACTGTTAGACGTAGTCCCCCAAGTGTCACCACAACGAACGGTCTTATACATCTCGCATCCATTCCATTCCCGTAACTCTCACTAGGTCATCGGTCCACCTTGTTGGAAGGCCTTCAAAAAGGTGGACCGACGTCCGACCATCTGCGTATCTTATGTATTTGAGATTTCGTGTTTGTGAACGCACCCACGATACATATGTAATTCCCAGTGTGAGGAAAGTTTACAAAAAGAAACGTGAAACTGAACAACCAATTTTATTATTATTGAACGATGTATCTTCCCTGAAAACAATATTGTGAGATAGAGAGTGCCTTTAAGTAGGTAAGCGATGGACCTGTCACTTCATATGCATTGCTAAAACTTTTAAACTCAATATATTACCGCTCCTCGATATTTCTTGGGAACATCATACTTCGTAATAAACTCGAGCAAGAGCAACATTTTTCGGTAAACACAGGTAATACTGTAATAGTGTGTTCTCATTCCCAAACCTTATATTTAACATTGCCGTAGGTATCATTTACGCAAATTAAATAGAAGCGAACCGTCTCGTTGAAAAGAAACCATTTTCTTATTTCTCCCTCAGGCAGTTTATTTCCCCCGCTGTCACCGGTCATTATGTCACTGCGAAAATAAAATATCATACTGGCTGTTGCGTACAAGAGATTTTTTTTTATTTCAATAGAAATTATACGTAAAACCTTTTTAATGATTCTTAGAGGTATTTCTGACGTGTAGTCGCTCTGAAGAAATTACAATTATTTATTTCTATCTTTACGTTATCGCTCATTTTAGTAAATAAGTACTACGTTATTTACCTGTAGTATTTTATTAGGTTAATGTCATCTCAAGAAACGTAGAAATAACATTATTCTAAATTGAATAGTATATTCCAAATTATTTCTCAACTTTTACGAGAACGAAGACTTGTTTTCCGTTTCCAATTTCCCAAATACAATGGATATTTCAATGTCTTTAATATTATTAGATTACAAGATCATTAAGCTTTTACAAGTAATCCTTGTAACAATACATCGAAGATCCATTAGTTGGTAATCATCTAATCCCAAACAAGATTCATTAAATGATTCGGTATCTCAAGCAAAACAAGGTAGCCATTTTAGTTTGGCGGCGTTTTCCCGTCCATTTACTCTCACTTGTTAGGGGCGTCCTGAAAAAACCTCGCCGCAGTAATCTTAATTACATTGTGATCTCGTTACTGCTCGGCCTTAATTCATAATTAAATAGGGACGTGTCCCAACGTTGCTTATTTATTTGCTATTTTATGGTTTTGCGATTGCCCCGCTTTTTTCTACCATGAAAATTAAGGCAGTGCCTTTTTGCGACACCCCTTCTCCTTTGTTGGACTGAATATTCATTTGGTGCCTATCGGCGGAATGGCGACTCGTTTTTAAAAGTATTTTTTTATGTTCTCTCTTTGTGTTGTGCTGCAAACACTTCATGCTGTGAAAATATTGAAGGAAAACTCAGAGCCTCTGTTTTTATATAGAATGTTTTATGAGTTGTATTTGGGCCGTTACAGGAAAAAAAATATATTTTTTAATGTTTTTCCAGTGTTTCCAATTCAAAGTGGACGGAAAATGTAGACAGTTTTAATTATTTTGAATTGTTTGCTTCTGCCTTGTCGTCATCCATTTATTACGTATTTGTCCGAAAGGGAACCCCGGGGTCCTAGAAAACAAGGTAAAGAAGGAACGTAAAAGTTTGTTTTAGTCGGTAAAAGTCTAACACAACTTCTTTTTCGCCCTAGAGCAAGAGAAATCATGGAAATGTTTCCCAGCTAAAAAAAACCTTGACGTCATAATTCTATTTCAACTTGTATTTGGCAAAGTACGCTCGTTGAAATAATACCAATGTCAGAGGGAGCACGTCTGTAGAAAACACACTAATCAACCCTCGTCCTCTTTGACCGGGTCATTAATGTCCAAATCAAGTAATTAATTATGTTCCCCGTTTTTTTTCCTCATTTTCTTGACGTTTCCTGTAAAAACGCAAAGGGTCTGCCTTGTGAAGATCAATCAAATCAGTAGATGTCCGGGGACTCCGTTTACCACTACTTAAGCATTTACGAGCTTGTCTCACGGAGTTACGACTTCGCTTGCACAGGTTGACTGCTGATCTTATTTGGAGAAGAATTTACGATCTATCCTGTCCCTTTTTTTCTTATTCATTGGAGTACCTAATTGTTATTTTCTTTTTAAACTGCCCTTCTCGGTGGCAACGGTAAATTAGCTGGCTAAAATATAAATAGCTTACTGTTTTATATTCGAATGACGTTCAGAAGGCGAGAATAACTTATTTAGTAAAGTACCCTAAACAGCGTTTGGAGCTGTAAGATATTTGCGTATTGTGAGTGCTAAGCGCGTACGCAAATAACGCGGCCGCGTTTATTGACTTCGTTAGCACATAGTTTAGTTGCTAATAGAACAATTAACATCAATATTGCTTACTAATGAAGCTGCGTAAATAAATATCAATTCGTTTTAGTACCAAGTTTTCAATCTTAAAATCATTATGCATTAAGGGAAAATTCTCAAGTTAGGGTCGGCTTCTAGTCTAAATTTATATAATTTTAATTTATCTAATCTTAATTTATCTAATTTTACTTATCGCTACTGCCTATCTGACCTCCATAACCCAGTTACTGGGTAACACTACTCCTTAGCCTTGTGTCAAATATATGCCTTCTGATTACGCGTAACAACTGTCAAAGATCTTGAAATAAAAGTAGAGACCAACGGCTTAGCGTGCTTTTTGAGGTGCGAAAAATCATAGTATGTTCAGATGGTCACCCATCCATAAATCGACCTCACTAAGCATTTGCTTAACCTTGAAGATCGGCCCGTTTCGCTCCCCTTCAAGTTATCTTTCTTAAAATTAACTTACGATTTTAATAAATTCGTCCAAAATAACAAATTAAATATAATAGACGGTAAAACCACTTCATCGATTTCGTTCCCAGAAAATTCAGTAATCAATCAAATGATCTCATAAAGATATTCATTGCCGGGCACTTACTATTTTACGGTTAGTTTTAGGGGGTACTAAAACCATTTGGCTATCTTATTTTACGATTTCCTACCACGAACACGGCCTGTACGTCTGTTCAAACTAAAACTTGTGGAACGTATGATTTAAGACATAGTTACAGATGGGGAGGTTTAGTATACACCTTTATCGTCTGTTATCGTTATTACTAACATTCTATGTAAACGTATGGGACTGTTATAGACAGATATTATGTTTATTTCATCTTTTTTTCAGCAGCTTTTGTAGCTGCGATTGTTTGAAAAAGTTATCGCGACCCTAGAACGTTAAGTGTAACTAGAATAACACACTTTTTAGTCAGCAAAAGTCTGATACTCCCTCTTGCTCTGATCTTATCGAGAGAACTTATCTGATGGCTAGCTTCTACCACCGGCTTCGCCCGCTTAAAATAAGGTTTCTCCATACAAACTTTGAACACTGGTATCATGATCTTAGAAGTCAGAAGAAAAATCAGACATCACCCGTAGTGGGGCCGTGTCCTGGGTGACGGCCTATTTCCTTTTCTAGAGAGAATATATAAGCTATAAAAGCTCTTCAATATTATGAGGCTAATTTTACATATTCCATGCTATGCTAGGTGGATTGTTAGCTGACATGGCTAACAGAAAAAAACGTTCCATTTTTTAAACTTTATTTTTTTCTCTTTGTGCACCCGTTGGACATGCTTTTAGTAGCTTGCTGCAATAAAATTGTTATTGTTACTTTTTATGGCTGCAACCATTTAACTATCTTAGCCCTGATAAGAGAAGTTTACATAAACTAATATTTTAACTTACTCGTATAAGTACTCTAGGTCTTTGCCCGCGACTTTGTACTTTCCTATACAAATTTAAACACCCCTCTCCACCTTGTGTAAAGGGTAGTTTTGGATAATTAGTCAATCACTACGAACGAAAGACGAGGGACGAAAGTGATGTTTTATACAAATTATTTGTCCCCTTTGTACCCCGATGGCAGTTCATTATTTATTTATTTTATTAAATTATTTATATACACACGAAAAATAAAAGAAGGAAACAGAAAAATAGGTACAAAAGTCGTTTGTCCCTTTCAAAAGCTTTCATTTCGAGATTGTTTATATATCTATAATCGAGTTAACAGAAGCAAGCTTTGAAATCCTTCCCTAAAAACTTCAAAACCCTTTTTCACACCTTTGAAAGTTGATTTAAAAAATCAAAGAATACTCAACTGTTTTTTTATCAAGGTGATTTTTGTTGAGTTTCTATTTTTTCGGCCCAAGCGTTAAGATTCTTCCATACAAACTTTAACACCCTCTGGACACCGTAGAGAGATAGTTTAGTTTTTAGAGTACCTAGTACTTTTTATTTTTTCATATTCATATAGGTATTTATAACAAGTTCCCCCTCTTTCTCTTCTCAAAAAGCAATTTCGCAAAATCCTTTCTTAGCACCTAAGTTTTAAACTACTAATACGAGTAGATACCTACCGTCTAAAATTGAAATTTCTATCAAGCAGTTTTGGCTACTTTCCCTTTTCCTAGACTATTTCCTTTTCCATTTCTCTTTATTTCCTATATTATGAATGAACGTAATCCATCTGTATAATCTTATTCAAACTCATTATTAAATTCTGTTCAATTCTGCATAAAAAAAACAATTTACACTAAAAGGAAAACCGCCATCAAACTTAATTAAGGATAAACGGATAACAATATTTATTTCAATGAATAATGTTCTTAAAGCAAAAGGCTGGAAGTTGCAAAGCGATTCAGGCCCAGCGAAGGCCACTATTAAAAGTTTACCCGAGAGAAGTTGTCCCATTCTTATGCATGGTTGAATTAGCACCTAGCTGAGCAAAGTGTGAATGTTCGACCACTTTCCTTCGTGAAATTCTTTAGGAACCCGTAGCTTTTGAGTTTTATAAAAACAAGGATCTGAATGCGAATATTTTTGACTTTTGTTACCTATATTACGAGTATTTAGTGTAATAAAGCATAGAAATAAGAGACGATTATAAAAAAATCTTGGTGACTTTCTATATTATTTTACTAACTTCTGCCAGTGGTTTCGACCGCGTGAAGGCGAATCATATCTATTTCTTAGTTTCCATAAAAACTTCAACAAATATCTGACAACTCCATCTCATGTGCGTTGACTAGATATGCATATAAACTACTGCCTTTATAGTATTAGAACGTAATCGTAGCCTGAACGTAAATTTTCTTCCGATCTTACAGTTTCTAGTCTCAAAACTAAAACCAAAACTTCCGTATCTCCTTTTGTCAATTTTTATAACTGACTCCACCTTCGTATTTTATGAAGCATCTCGTAAGTTTCGAGTATGGTATCACAGTGGATGTCTTAAACCAGTGAACAACACTAAGTTTATCGATTCGTCTGTCGTCGCCATGTATCGGCAAACCAATTTCCTGCACCTGATTTTTACAACTTTTCACAAGAGATAAGTAGTTTGGTTTGTCTTTATTTTTTGCTCCTAAATAAGGTAGACGCCAAGATTTATGCAGGAAAGATTCCGGTTTGGTGGGTAGAGATAATGTGGCAATTGTTGAAGGCCTCCCACAATGTGGACCGATGACCTAGTGAGGGTTGCGGGCATCCGATGGTAACGAGACACACAAGATCTGTCGTGTGTGGCAACACTTTGGGGAAGTCTACGTGCAACTGTGGACGTATTTTGGCTGAAATCATGATGATGATGATTTCAAACTAATTCAACCCTTTCTTAACAATCTTAATAGACATCAGCATAGTCAGCCTTATAGCCTGTAATGCACCACCCGGACTAGTGGATGCAACGAATGCCGGGGTTCCTCAGGGGTCTGTTCTCTCTGCAACTCTCTTTCTGCTGCATATCAACGATCTGCTAATGCCCGGTATCTATGGGTATGCAGATGACAGCACAGTTGTAGAGAGATACCTGCCGGGTGCTCGGGCTAGTAAGGAGCTAATCCAGTCCGAAAGAGAGGCTATGGTAGAGCGTGTGAATGTCTCCCTCGAGGCAGTCTCCAAATGGGGTGAAGCCAATCTGGTAGAATTCAACGCTGCCAAAACACAAGCGTGTCTAGTCACTGCAAAAAGGAGTCCGTTCACCTTGACTCCTACTTTGGGCGGTTCATTGAGTCCAAAGCCAAAGTGGCTGCAAAAAAACTCGGCGTTCTGGCAAAGGTCCGGCGGTACCTCACACCGGGACAGCTTCTTATGCTATACAAAGCACAGGTCCGATCGTGTGTGGAGTACTGCAGCCACATATGGGCTGGCGCTGCAAAATGCCATCTAGCGGCTTTGGACTCGGTGGAAAGGCGTGCGAAGAGGCTAATTGGAGACCCTGATTTGGTTAAATCCAATCTGCAAAGCCTAGAGTATAGGCGTAGGGTAGCCAGCATATCGGTGTTCTACAGGATGCATTTCGGAGAGTGTGCGCAGGAATTACATGAGTTAATTCCGCCATCTCGCTTTTACCATCGGACAAACCGTCGTACGGCGAGTATCCATCCTTACGTTGTCGAAACCTGCACGGTCCGGACAAAGCGGTTTGCTTCGTCCTTCATACCGCGTACATCGAAGGATTGGAACAATTTGCCTGCTGCGGTCTTTCCGTCCGATTATAATTTGGGTATCTTCAAGACTAGAGTGAATAGGCTCTTAATAAACTAGTGCGCCTCACCATCAACGATTGCATCACTGCTTACCATCAGGTGGGATTGCAGTCAAGCACTAGTTTATGGTATATAAAAAAAAAAAAAAAATGTCACTTGTCTTCGAATTTTCGGTTCTAGGACTTGCCAGGTTCTTCACCGTTTTTAAAGCAGTGTTGATGAAAAATTGCACAAAATACGTAAAGCTCCTGGCTAGGCACTTACGTCATACATATTGTAATATCGGGGCCTTAACCAATAATTGGTCACCACACTGTTCTAGTGAATTGTAAAGTTATAATTAAATTCAATGTGTCTATTTTCGTAACAGCTCAAAATCAGTTATTTCTATTTCCGTAATAGGTCATAATAAATAAAGACCAACTAAGCATATTCGTCGAACATACCAATGACGCCCACAATATAATTTCATACTAATTACACTGCCCACATTTTGCAAATAATTTCTACACAATACTAATTAATATAGCCTTAATAACGAGCCAATACGATAAACGTTGGTGCTTCTATTTATTTGATGGTCCAACTGTAATAACTAGCTCGGAAGTAGCTCTCAATCTGTATCAAATAATATCATTGATGGTCGGCAATGAAATACAATATTCCACTGGTCTGCCAATTAAAAGTTTCAACGAATCGACTCCAACGATTTCTGGTGTAATAATGCTCTTGAAATTTTAACGGCGAATGCAACTCCGAGTGCGGTGCAAGCTATAAGCATCAATTTTGCGAATTGTTTTATTGAAATTTCGGTTTTAGGAAACAGTATTCAAGGGCATATCAGGTTTTTTATTATGTTATTTGTTTGTTTTAATTTTTTTTCTTGAAAGTGATATAATTATAGTTTAATGACTTCTCTCGTTCTAAGGAGGGGCGGGTTAGACTTTTACTCACTAAAAACACACCTATGTTCCTTCTTTGCCTCGCGTTGCAGGACCTTGGGTTTCCGATTCGGAAGTCAACCCATGGCCTCAATAAGCTTCGGCCCTACCTAGACATGTCAACAAAACTGTAAGGGCCCCCTTACAGTTTTGTTGACATGTCTTTAAGGCACGCGTGGAACATAACGCAGATTGAGGATTTGTTTAAATTTCTGTTTAAATTTTTATTAATTAGCGAGAAAGTCAAGTTTTTGTAAACATTATTTATCGGCACTATATTTTGTAAGCCAAAATTGATTCAACTCAAAATGTCGGACATAGGTATTTTAAGATCAAATTACTAACCTTTTTCGACTCATATATAATTTACTTCACGTTTCAGCGTAAACAATCACCTATAAAAACAAATCTAAAATTTATTTCAAGCAGAGTCGCCGGCGCAGCTAGTCATCTAAAATATCGCTGTTCCATGAGAACTTGTGCCTCGTACCTGTGGTACTCAAACTTTCAGCGCCTTGCTACCGAACGCCCCACTAAATCGCAATTGTTATTAGTTCAAGGGTTCCGATACTGACTTTGAGAGATTTCTCTCCGATACTACATTATTTCTCAAATGACAGTCATGTTTAAGGGCCATCAGTTAACGTAGTTTATACCTTAACAGACCATCAACTTTGTCCACTTTGTTGTGAGTAATCGGTATTTGTGTTTCTGCTATTTGACGAGAGGTTGGTGGAGTTGAAAATATTTGGTAAGGTGGAAATATTGCTCTTTTTTGCGGACATTGGACACCACACTGCGCTTAAAGACAGGGATCATAGACGTAGGAAAAGCTTTCAAACTAAAATGGGATTGGACGGGTCCCATCAGCCACATACACACTGCCCGCTAGGCAAGAGTCGACGCCCACTGAGATCGACCAGAGAATAGGAGGTGAGCTAATCTAGACAATTATCACAAGGGCTGGTTCGAGGCGGCTTGAGAAAAGAATAACTAGACAAAGTTGAGGGAAAGTGTAACAAAAAAAAACAGACGGGGTTAACCAGTTGAAGACAACTGGTTATTCCTCTTTAAAAATTGATATTTTATTGTGAGATAGGTAACCAATTCCTTCTGTTTTCTGTACTGACCCCTAAGCACGTATATTAGCTACCAAGATACCTTACATTCCTATTGGGTTAGACGTGAATTTCTCCTTTTAGAAATGAAGAAAATGTCCCGTTATTCTTCAGTTATCTTAAAAATGTAAGAAGCGTCGCGAAATGTTACAAAACGATTGTTACCAGATTTTCTAACAATTCGCTGGGGTATATTAACTAAATTGGACTAACTGAAAGCTTCTTAGCACAATATTAGGTTACTAGCTTGTGTCTGTGGCTTCACCTGCGTAGAAGTAGTTTTCTTCATACAAACTTTGACCTCGTTTCAACTCCTTAGAGGGAGAAATTTGGAAAATCCTCTCTTAGTGCTAGCCCAATTTATAAAAGGAGACCTTGTGCTAAACACACTCCTGGTCCTAGTATCGTAGGGGCCCAGCAGGGTTGAAGTCTCAGAAGCCATGGCTTGGCTTCTGAAAAAAAACCCGGTAAGTATTCTGGAACGAAGACAAAGAAGGGACAAAGGAGTGGGTTTTAGTCAGTAAAAGTCTGATACGCCCTCACGCTCCGCCCAAGAGTGGGAGAAGTCAATCCGATGACATCCCTTCTTCCTGCCCTTATCCCATATTATTTGGGGTCGGCGCAACACGTTTTCTTCTTCCATTCTGTCCTGTCGTCCGTCACACTATCACTAACTCCCTTTTCTTTCATATCAGTCCTTACACAATCCATCCATCTTTTCTTTGGTCTCCCTGTCCCTCTCCATCCATCCACATCAATCCGTCACAAGTCAATCCGATGACATCCCAACTAAAAAAAAAGTGTAGTTTAGTGTAGTCTAATTTTGACTGGGCGTTGATATGCCATACCTACATAAAAATTGATTAAACAGTACAGCTGAAAGTTTAAACGAATCCTCTTATGTGTTTATACGGTGAAATTTCCCATACATTTTGTTTACACAAGATAAAATAAATATTTGTGAGAAGTTTTCCTGCATCACGGAATCGATTACGCTGTAGGCTTTCGAGGGACGTATATATCCGCTCAGTCATTGTCTGCCTGCTGCGGATATATATCTTGTATACTTTGGAAATACCTGAAATGTCTAATTTAATTGGTTATATGTTTTTTATACTAGAGTATCTGGTGCCCGCGACTTTTCCTTACAAAAAACATTTTTATTTTTAATTTGATGTAATCGAACTTATAAGATCAGCAGCTATCTAAGCAGTTTCAGAGATTAGCACGAACACAAAAAAAATATACTTAAATAAACTTCCATAATTGCATTTTTTGCCGACCCCAATATAGTTGGGAAAAGGCTAGGCAGATGATGATGATGAATTGCATTTAGTAAAAAAATCTAATGTTGATATTACAAACACACATTCCTGTTTTATTTATATGTAGGTAGGTATAGATGTATAGATAAGGTCATGTTTGCAGAATGGAAGCCATATCCGGTATATATTTTCATCTGTATAAAAAGTACATTCAAATTAATTCAGGTACTTTATATATTTTCCCACAGTCCAATATTTACAGTAGACAGAGAGAGTACATCTGCGTTGTCAATTACTGTACCACTACCCGATGCAAAGTAGCCGTCCTAGACAGGTAAGCGAAGAATATTAAAAATATAATATCGTTAGCTCGGAACGACTATTACTTACTCAGTAGATACTTAACGTACAGCGAAAACGTTTCTTAACACATAATCCCTAACAGATGTTAAAACTGTAGAAAAACTGGGCAACGAGTTGGACTGGCCCACTGAGGGTTCCGTACAAACTTAAGGAAATAGTTCAATTCCCGAATTAAGACTCGGAGATTTTTCCGAACCGAAAAAAGTTTTTTTTAGTTATATAACTCCAAATTTACAGTTATAAGATTTAAATCTATACTTATACTATAAGACCTTCCTTCATGCCAAATTTTAGGATTCTAGGTCAACGGGATACTTCCCATATTCATAAGGAATACTCCCTATGAATTTTGATTCCCTTGAGAGTGTCGACTCGTTCTTTGCGACATAAACGGCCGAATCTTTATTTTTCGTAAACTTAGAAGTTCGATTTTTTCACAGTTTCAAGGGATTGCAGACCTGAATACCTATACCTATAGTTTTAATTTCAAATCGATACCTCCACGCGTTCTCAAAATAAAGGTTCTTGCTTGACAGACAGATGAACGACAAAAAAGGAGTCCTCTTAGGGTTTCATTTATTTCCTTTTGAGTTACGGAACCCTAAAAAATAAGACGTGGCTCTTAAACAGGGTAATACCGACCGTTCCTGATGGGTAAAGAGTCTGACCCGTACGCCACAAGCGGATTAGGAGATGTCGTTTCCTTAGTCACGGTGGCTGCGACGACGGCCCCGTTTGTCAACGCGCTGTAAGCAGAATACTTAGTGTGCTCAGGTACATTTGAGCCGTGTTACGTTTACTTGAACGTGCCAATATTAGTGTTCGGTTAAAAGGCGTTATGTAGATTACAAATGCCGATGTTTCAGATGTTTGGTGTGCGTTAGTTGTGTTATAATCGGGTGTTAGGCTTGTTATTCTATCCTCCTCTACTACTACTAAGTCAAAAACTGAAGCCAAAAACTGGTAGCCTAATAAAAGAGTGTTTTGAGTACTTATAAATATTAGTTTTTGTGAAAAACGATTGCCGTCATCTTTGTAACGCGACTAAAAATTAAAGATTTAAGCCTCACCGGATTGGTACGTGGAGAAACAGTATCTCAAATCTTTTGTCAGCTGGACTATGTCCCACGTTAAATTCCATCAAGATCGGTTTAGCGGTATATTAGGACGGATTTGTTAAGCATATCATCATCATCATCATCATCATCATCATTTATTTATTCAAACAATTTACATTGTGTCGAACATTAGGTAAGTACTTAAATAGTAAAGTGACAGTTAACAATTCACGAGCAAAAACAAGTACATCTTAAAGCTAAAACAAAATAATCAATCAAATAAATGTTAACATGTCTACAAATAATAATTAAAATAAATTCAATGTCAACGTAATGTCAAATTATAATGCAAAATTGTCAAACGTTATGTCAGATGGTAAGCCAAGTCATACAATAAAAGTCCAAGTCAAAATCAATTTAATAATTAATATAGTTTATTACGAGTTACTAGAGTTGCTTACAAGTTATTTGACATAAAATCCGACACAGAGTAAAAAAAATTTTCCAACAAGAAGGATTTCAATTTGTTTTTAAATAAATGAGGGCTGTAAATTGATAACTTTAAATTTGTTGGTAACCTATTAAACAACTCCACTGCCTGATACCCGGAGCAATGCTTAACTATACGTATATTTGGTGATATCTTGTGTTTAAGCTCCTTCCTTCTTGTACTTTCTCGTGTCTTACGTTCATCTTGTGATTCATATTGATGAATGTACTTAGCAAGGTGCGTTAGTATAACTAAAATATACAAACTTGGTACGGTTAATATTTGCAGTTTTTTAAAATAGTCTCTGCATGAGTCTCTTTGTGAGATTCTTACAATAGTCCTGATAGCACGTTTCTGTAAGACAAACGCCTTCTGACAGTTATAACTGTAGCTGTTACCCCAAAGCATGATACTGTATCTTAATCTAGATTCTACCATTGCATAATATATAGCCTTCAGTTGCTTAAGACCCAAAGTATCTCTCAGGCTCCTGAGGGCATAGCATGCTGATGAAATGGAAGAGTCAATTGCGCCTAGCTCCTGTTTCCAGTTTAAATTAACGTCTATGATAATCCCTAAGAACTTCGCTGTGTCAACTAATTTAATCTTGTCCCCTTTAATATATACGTCTAAATCGTCAGTATTGCGAGTAGTAGCCTTAAATAAAATGATGTTTGTTTTACTAGTATTTAGTAAAAGGCTATTTGCTGAAAACCAATCGCAGAGATTTTCGAGGCATTTATTTATAGTTTTGCTCAATTCTTGTAAGTCATTTGCCCCAATTATTATATTCGTATCATCTGCAAAGACAACGAGTTTTACATCGGGTTGAACGTTATGCATAAAGTTTAACAGGTCATTTGTGAATATAATAAAAAGTATTGGTCCTAGGATTGAGCCTTGGGGAACACCACGTTGAATATTTGTAATCCTAGACGTGTGAACAACTTCGTGATTATTTTCATCGATGCTTTTAACTTCAACAAACATTCGTCTATTTTTAAGGTAGGACTTCATAAGTAGTAAAGCTTTGCCTCTGACACCATAATATTCAAGTTTTGTTATTAATAAATCATAATCAATTGTATCAAAAGCGGAGCTGAGGTCGATGAATAAGCCAGCTACTTTCAATTTGTCATTTATTTTATTCATTATGTCATTAATGAGAGTGTTTATTGCATCTGAGCAACCTACACCTTTCTGGTATCCAAATTGCCTTAAATTAATTAGAGCATAATAAAGATATGAATTATTTGCTTTTTAAATATTCCAGTAAAAATACTATTTTCGAGCCGCTTTATGTCACAAGGATAAGAATCATTACAGGCATTTTAATTATAAAAAAATAACAAATTTTCGAAAAAATGTAAGTTAATGCTTTTGGGCTTAGAATGTAATACTAGCAATGACAATAGGTGGGTAGATAAGTATTGTATATGCTTTTAGGGAAATAGTTTACTTTCAAATATCTCGGTAAAATGTATTAATCCCGAAATAAATCGAACGGAACAAATATTTGTATAGCCTACATAATACGTGTTTCGGAACTGAGAATGTCTTGAGTATGTGAGTTCACATGTTTGTAAACGCTCCAATACTATAGAAATCTCTCCTAGAGTGACGCAAAAAATCTTTTCCCTTTCCAAACCCCACTAAAAACTCACAAAACGAAAGAAATAACTACCAAAACAATTATCGCTATTAGCATAAATGGTTTGCAATGAAAATCATAGAAAACAAAGAGCATTTAGATGGAAAATAGATGGGTTAAATTAAACTGTTCACAGAGTTTTCCTTTGAGGAAAAATGCTTTCTATAATTAAACAGTAACTGAGAATTCATAAATACAGCACAGACAAGTGCCGTTATTCTTTTGTAGGAAACATAGTGATTTTAAATTGTGGCAGCGAGTTTATAGCACCATAATATTACCGCTAACAAGTTTTAAAACAGCTCTAATCGGTAGTTTAGTCAAACTTCTCCATATTTTATCAATTTATGACGGTACTTCAGATAGCGCAGTTATGATATTCGATCCGCGGGTCAATATTTCTATTTTTACACCACCTGTGTTTTAAACATTCATAGGAAATTCTTACATACTGTACCCACGACTGTCCTCGAGAAAAAATGGAATTGTAGATAATACTCTTTACGTCCAACACCGTCATCATCATCATCATCATTTCAGCCCAAAGACGTCCACTGCTGGACATAGACCTCCCCCAAGCGTCACCACAACAACCGATCCTGTGCATCAACACCATACGGCACCAAAATATACACGAAAATTCGTAATAAGCGAGTAAAATTCTAATTAACTAATATCCGAGCGATAAAATAAGTGTTGATAGGTCAAAGTAAACGTCAACACTAGTGTGGACGTAGTTATAGTTAATGATATGGCGCCGTAGACGCGGCCAACTGAGAAATAGTGTTTCAATAAACACGGCCGGCGCGATCACCGGGAAAATTGACCGATTCCGGGAAATCCTCACAGGGAAAATGTCATACGATAGCTTTTTTTTCTATCCAAAGAACCAAGCCAAGATTTAATATTTATGGATGAAATGTGAGACGGAGCGGATGATTTAAAGTGCCTGATGTGGAAATCGTTCCTCGCAGATTTTCTGACCCAACGAAAGTAATGTCCTTCTTTACGTTTTACGTACCAGTTGTTTTCTTTCGTGAGGAGAGAAAATACCGAAATGTACCTTCGAGGTGGGCGAGCGTGTGCGACGATTTATTCCTCCCTTTGCAAGTCACTTTGGAAAAATATTTTTTTATTTGTTTATTTACGGAGATTTGGTTCTTTTGATGTCGTTTCTAACGAAATTCGGGCTGTTCAAAAATATCATATCCCTGTACTCTTTTCTTTTACTTAGCGGTTTGTTTTTATAAAGATCTGTTCGATTGTTTTTTTTTTTCTTTTGACGGTCTTGTTTGACAAAGCAGTGTGTATTTAGTTAACCAGTTTGTATAATCAGTATTTTTCCTAACCCTGATCATAAATTCGTATATAAATCAATCAGATTACTACAATTTGGTTTATTTTTTTTTCGAACAAAACAAGCTTACTCTTTCAATCACTATTTTTTTAAAGTACGCAGGTCTAAACTTCCAATACAAATAATTGATTGCAGAGTATTAAAAGGTCAATCGCATTGTACACAAAGTATATAAATGTACGTAGTCTAGCCACAAAGAGCCACAATAGAACAGTTCTCCAAGTGTTTCGACTTTTCCCTGCACTTTTGTCAGACCAGCTGCTCACTTTGTCTGAACTTAACAAGGTCGAACTAATAGGCATTAGACTCATTTGTTACACCTCCACGCTTCGCCGCCCGCCAAAGAACGTAAAAAGGGAGACGCTTAGATACCCCGCAACTCCCGAAATCTTATTCGGTGTTCCAACTGAAATCTCCGCTAAGATTTCCTTGAAAACATAATTATAACCGTGGAAACATTTGATAACCATGTTTTATTACATTTCCAACTTGCTAGCGAGATTTAGAATTTTAAACTTAATTTGTTTACGATTTTTTCGCAATCATAAATCGCGCTGTAAAGGTTGCTCTTTTCACTTCAATGAAAAGTGAAGTGTCATACAAAGCTACAATATATTCGGGACTCGGTTCGAGCCCGCCGCCGTAATCAAAAGGCTCTCTGGGGAACAATGGCGCCCACATCGGGGTTGGGCCTGATAAGCCTCGACAATTATACTACATCGACTTTTCAATTATCCAACCGGCTCTTCCTCGCGAACAATGCTAGCTTTATTTATGTATATTAGAACGGTCATTTATACGCTGTGTGCCTTTTACATTCGCGTTTGTTACGCCACTCCACCAGAATCGAACTCCGCTTGAGTATGGATCAGCGCGTCCAACAAATACTGTGTATAAAGTCTTTATTATTACTAACTGACCTGGCAGACGTTGTTCTGTCATAGAAGTTATCACAAAAAGTAACGATGACAAATACTTTACGACCTATTCTCAGACCTACCAAATAAACACAAAAAAATCAGTCAATCCCTTTCAGAGGACTTTGATAACAAACACTGACACGAGATTTGTATATATTACTTAGATGTTTACTTTACCCAACATTTCTCTTTATTAAATCCTTTGAGTAATATTTTTAAGGATCTTTCTTGTATATTT
The DNA here is from genome assembly GCA_030763345.1 of Mythimna separata. Lineage (NCBI taxonomy): Eukaryota > Metazoa > Arthropoda > Insecta > Lepidoptera > Noctuidae > Mythimna > Mythimna separata. The sequence goes on along the minus strand of CM061171.1, from coordinate 17,934,309 downwards.
ACCTAATAATATTTTACGAACATATCTTTTTTTGTTAAACAGGTGAAACTCGAACAGAATGTCGGCAAACCGTCGCGGGTCATCCACATACGGAACATCCCTAATGAGACGACAGAAGCCGAGATCATACAACTCGGCCTGCCCTTCGGGAGGGTCACTAATGTACTCGTGCTTAAAGGCAAAAACCAGGTAAGATACTACATTTGTTTTTGGTAAATTGGTCTGTAAATGTAATCCTTTTAATTAAGGTACTTACTTTGTTTGAATTGAAAGAGATTTTATGTTATCTGCTAAAGGAAAATTTTGTATCACACAAAATTGATAATGTAGTAGATAAAAGCTTTACGTATTTGATACTTTAAATCCTTAAGTAGATAGTTGTTGAAAGTATTTGTATAGCGTAAGAGTTTATGTAAATCAAGTTGATAACCCTCACGATAAGTGGTAGACTTACGAGTATTTCAATCAGTTGCTATCCACATTTAGCGCCGCATTCTAATCTTATTTGAATACTAAAATCCATCTATGCCAATCCTCTCATCAAGTGGGACGGCAGATTAGCCAAACTTAAGCCCCGTAACCGATCAGGCCTCATTTAACAAATGAAGTCGGTCATGTAGCCACTCTAGTACAATACCGCTGCCTCCGCAGGAAGCACAACAAGTGGCAGGCACGGCTTGTCCGCAAATAGGCCGCCAACCATTGTCACAGCCTACCCCTAGCCGAGTTTTATTGTTACTGCAGTATTAGAGGACAACGGATGACTGACTACGATTTGTCGGAGCCTGCACTAATGAGTATTGCTCGGAACTTTCATGGTTCTGTTTTTGTACCAGTAACTCATAATCATGTACGAGTAGCTTTACAAAACTGTGTATGGAAATATTAGATGTTAAAATTAAGTACAATTTCCGACCTATTTCCTGATCATTATTTGTTTACCAAACAAGAAAAACGAACCCAAATATTGGAGACGCACGATAAATGACGCTTTGTATATTTTAAAACAAAATGTTGCGCCGACGATGGAAAGCAATTTTAGTATGATCGACATCCCTACTAACCCCCGTCAAACGGGCGACGTTTATCTATTGCGGGGTCAAAATGAACGGCGAATTTGGAACAAATATTCACTCTTACATTTTAGGCCCCTTTCCCATTTTACCAGCTTATTTAAAAAAAGTACAGTTCGTGAATTGAAAGCCCAGCGAGAGATTGCATCTAAAATTGTACTGTGCGGAAATTAAAGGCGATGACATCTAATATAAATTTCAATTTGGGTCGAGAAGGGCTCATGAATGAATGTCGATTGAGATACGTTTACCCTGATTGACCTTCTCAAATGATATTTTATGATTATATTTTATTGAAATTTCTGTAAGCATCCGTTTCTGGTCGTGCTGTGGTGTATATTTTTATACTTAAGTACTTATAATAAACGACGCTTTTAGCTCAAGTGCGCAATATACACAGAGTGTAAAGTCCAGGAACAAGTTGGCGAGGTACAGTTAGTAATCCATCAAAAAGTATGTTCGCATCATCACATGAGCGCGAAGTACGAGCAGGTTATAAGGCGACATCCAGCCGGTTTTACTGCGTATTTTACGTCGAAACACCCACCGGGCACGTGCAATGAGAAATTTACGATTTCCCGCTGACAAATTAAAAATGAGTTAGTTTACAACCGAGAAATAAAATAATAAAAAGAAAATCCTATTACGGGAACGCAGGAGGCAGCCGCGACAATGTTATCCCGTCTAATAAATAGCTCGTATGACATCCACCCTGTATATAGCGTGGCGTGAAGGAAAACAATCTCTCTTCTACCACGAGAAACAAGTCGAATCCCTTTTTATGAACGGTCACAGGCTTTTTACTTGCTTTTTCTTATGAAATATTCCGTGTCCCTTTTTAGGTTGAAAATTTTCATAAGTTTTCATTATTTCAGATGTAAAATATACTCGTACCTGCGTTGTGCTACAGTATATCCGAAAAAAAGGTTAAAAAAAACAGGTAGAAAATCTTTTCGTAAACTGAGATAACACATCGCCAGATTATTTGAAACTAATCAATATAAAGTACCGAACGTGGTCGACGCTAGTCCTTTGACGCACTCAGAGTGGATGATGAAAAGTATCGTTGGTAGTCGATGGTTACCGAACCTGTGAGAGTCCGGTTACAAAGGCGCCATCTGTGGAGAGGTAGGCAAACATGGATGTGAGTGGGTCGGACAATCGCCCCCACTCTCGGTGATTAAAGCGAAAGAGGCGTTGACACTATTTTACGATCGGCGCTCGCGTGACAGCTATGGTTCTATTAATTTGTGCTGCATCGATTTTGATCTCGTAACAGTTTTCGATGGGATGGAATTTTAGTTACCTCTTGTAGGACTTTCTAGCTAAGATTTTTGGGTATCCCTATGATCGACGAGTTTTCTTTAAATCACAGTGACACTGAGTCCTTTATTTATAGGTACGTATGTTTTTATAAAGTTCGAAATGTATCTAGTGAAAAACATTCAATTTCAAATGTTTATTTATTTTGAAAATACAATTCAAATAGTTCGTCATGATTGTTATGAAAATAATGTTTTGCACATATTATTGTTTTTCAAAAGGATAACAAAGCAAATTCTCTAAAAATACGATGCGCAAACGTTTAGTTTACATTATAGGAGTAGGTACCTACACCTACCTATGTCAGAATTCTCCGCTGACCCCGCTTTTCATCGCCGTGTATAGGAATATTTTTAATTAGCCCGGGGCAAGTATTCTATTTAATTTGCGGCATAACACACACAAAGAGCCGTGTGTTTCGTATTGTCCAATGCCAAAAGCAGAATACTGCGGTTTGAAAACGACGTGGAATAGGTGAATTTACGGGCGAAACAGCCATTCAAATCATAACGCTTTTAGAAAATGATGCAGAGTACAGAATAGTACAGATCAGTCGGTACGTCCGGCTGGAGTAGGTTTATGTATGGTCGGGGGATCGGATCCGATTAATTGGACTCCATAGGCCCGGCAAACACAAACCTAGTCGGGGTGGGCCGCATTACACTACCGCTGTTGTTAAACAATTGATTTATCTCCACGAACGAGGAGTTTGTACGTTTTAACGACCCAACAAAAGAGTTGGGAACTATTATTCTGTCTTGTCCGATACTCGACGTTGAGAGATGGCGTTTAGAATGCTTAGAATTGATGAAAAGTAGGACTAGTGTATTCGGATAAAAGGATCTGAAGTGACAATAGACCCTACCGTAAAAATATGTATTGAAAGGAATCTTGAAAATATGAGAAGAATAAACGTGGAAACTTAAAAGGGATTTTTAAAAATAATTTTCAGAATATTTCCAGAAATTTCTTATTCCTTTAGTATTATTATAGCTAGCCTATACTGACCCTCTGTTGTGGCGACGCTTGGGGGAGGCCTATGTCCAGCTGTGGACGTCTTTCGGCTGAGATGATGGTGATGATGACCCACTGATGGGCAAAGGCCTTTCCTTTCATTTTTTCCAGAAAACTATAAGTATTTGCTGACCTGGCAAACGTTATTTTGCCACATAAGTTGATACCCGCTGATGTGTACTTTGAGTGACTTATTTAATTCCTAAAAATCTTGATGTTTGGCCAGGCATTCCTCGAAATGGCGGAAGAGATATCGGCAGTGGCGATGGTGGCGTACTTCGGCGGCTGCGTGGCCCAGCTGCGCGGCAGAGCCGTGTACGTGCAGTTCTCCAACCACAAGGAGCTCAAGACCGATCAGACACATAGCAATGCCGTAAGTACTCGCATTTTGTTAACTACCCTTACTTATCTTGCCCTTAGAGTGTTCAAAGACCAACAAATTAATGACCAACAATTTATACACACTTGACAAAATAAAATGTGTCTAGTACGCCACAGTCACGATTACATGACAGAAGTAAACGCTAGTAAATCGTATAAGAAAATATTGTTTTTCTTGCTGTTAAAGATAAATTTGAGACTGAGATGCAATTTGGCGCTGAGAGCACACGTTTTGCTTTTTTTTATTAGAGGTCAAAAAGTTTAAATCGCTAGGGTAATCAGTATCAAATAGGCTTTTTTTTCGTAGGAAATCATCAAATAAATTATTCCGCTATAGGTGGAGCGAGAGGGAGTGTAAGACTTTTACGGACTAAAAATAACTTGCTTTCTGTTGCCCTTTACTTTCTAAGGCTGCCTAAAAATAAATACCTGATAGACGGAAGCTCCAACCAAAAATGATTAGTTTAATATCAATCAGGCTGGAAACTGATCTCATTAAAGTTGGGAAAAGCTAAATGGCAATGCCTGGCAAAATCGATACTAAAACAAAGGGGCTATACACGGAAATTCGGCCCACGTAAATACTTCACGCAAATCACTACAGCAGCTAGTTATTTTAATCAGCTGATAGGCTAGCAAATCCATCCATAGAACATGTTTAACATTGGATATAACAGTAACTAATTAGGATTACGCGCACGGGCTGGATAGACACAAAACATACCCACTCAATACGTAATATCGTAACGGCAGTTCAATTAGGCCTATTACACAACAGCGGGATTATCGTGCGGTATGCGATCGGGCATTAAAGCCGATGTTACAATTGCGGAGCATCCCCCCGCTGGCCTGCACTCGACCTGTTAATTTAATCTTTGTTGGGGACATGAAGACCCCACAATTTAGATAGCGGTATTCAATAAACCCGCATGCCGCGACGGGGCTGAGTCGTCGACGTTGTTCCGATTTGATTGAGTTACTAAACTATTACTGTTCTGTCTATACATTTGCCGTGATACCGGCCGTGCGTGTCGTGACTACTGAATAATTTCACGAAAAGTTGCCTCGTTTATGGGGTAAATGCTCGTAAATGTACGAATCAGTGTGTGTCGCGACTATATTGGGCGTATGGGACTGTGAGACTCTCGATGGCTTTGTTTCTTGATGTTACCTACTTACATCACTTTTGTTTTTACTACTGTTAGGACCACGCCTGACCACCATCACACCTGACGGGCAGCAACGATGAAGACGTTTAAAAGTAACCTGTTCACCCTTGAATTAAAGATCCCCAGGTTGTAAATGAATCACTGACTCCGCAAGCAATTCCACTCCTTATCTGTAAGTCTGCACGCAACTTTTTATGCGTATAGGTGGGATGTCTACCATGTACCGGTGGCGTATCGCCGTACGCCTGGTGAACTGATTATGGTATAGGCTTCAAGGAATTAGATTATGCATAACGATCATGAATTAGCTTGTTAAGTGATTTCCTATCACGATGTGAAATCACCTTTACCAGCAATACAATACAAACGATTATACCTACATAATTTAAAATCTGGTCTATTACACACAAAATTATGTAGTTAAACAAAATTGCATTTTTTACAGCGAAACTTTCTCAGCTAAAAGATAAAATTCATATTCAAGATAAAATTGTTCTCCATCTTTAATAGGATGTCACTCCATCAGCTCTCTATAATTAACGCTCCCCTTTAAACATCTTCGAGCACTAAAAAATATGCTCAACTCTTTAATGTCGCCGTGTCTTGTTGATTGCTTTAGTTCCCTTTACTTTATTATTATGACTTCACCCGCTGACTTATAATTACGAACACAGCTATTCACAACTATAACAACCTTTATGCCTCTCAATAAGCGGTTGTAATCAAATAGACACGAAACAGATCGTCCAACTTCAACTAAAGTTACTCCGGTTAAACTGGTAACTAACCCTTTAGGAACTTATTTGTGTCTTCAGACAGGTTATGTCGCTGAATCTGCTCAGTTAACCGCATCAAAACGTTAGTTAGCTAGTTCCATCCTCTAGTTGGTCGCTAAGCGCTACACAAGTTCGGGACTTTCGTATTACTTGTTGTAAAAATAAAGCCGGGAGCCGAGCACCTATGTCGCAATTCGTCACTATAAGAATCAACTGGCGCGCTCGCCGAATCTAACCACCCCTCCATAATAAGGCTTTCGGGATAACGTTTGGTAAAAAAGGAGATAAATGCCGAACATTTGTGAGTGAACCTTTCTTACCGGAGGCTCTTCGCCAATGAGAAAGGAAATCAATATTTTCGGTAACAAAACACCCAATGGTAGGATTAATTAAAACGCTTAATTAGTTTCGTTTATCCACGAAACCTATCAAAAACAAACCCTCAACCATTTTGATGGTTGATATTATTGAGAAATTGTTCTTGCCTAAATTTGTGTTGCCATAATTGAGGGGATGGCACTCGATAACATGCGCAAGGGTTAGCGTAGGACCACGGGGAATATTTACCCACCGGATTGTCTAACAACACAATCGTTATTTGCCACTAATAATATAATTTACCCTTTTTGCGGTAAAAGCTTTCGACGTCGTAATTTAGAAAGCAGACTAGAGCAAGAGCTTGGACAAGACAGCTAGATTACATCGCATGAAATGGACTACAAACACTGTAAACTATTCAGTTAGCACATTTAGGTGTTATTAGCAAGTCTGCAACTAGTCATTTATTCACAAGTTTGCGCTTCACAAATATGTACACAACATTATTATTGTAACATTAAATAATATTCGCGATACATTGTTTATTAAATAGTTGCAGGTTGTTTGATCAAATTGTCGGCATCGCAAACAGGCGTTTGTGTCAATACCTGGCTAATTAATGTGATGATTAAACTCAAAACGGATACATCTAGGTGTCTATTATCTGTTTGCGTTAATCCCTGTTTCTCTGTTAGTGTAAATATTGATCTGTAACATCTTAAGCGAATTATGGTCGACACTGGGTACAAATACCTATCTCCAAATTCTGGTTTAAGTAGGTGTGGTTATTTGCTCTTTGATAGTTTGAGGTAGTGGGTAATCAAACGAAATTTTAGGGGTGGAAAATAGGTGTTTGTTTACAAAGGTGTAAGTAGATATTTGATGGAAATTCCTGAAATTGACAAATTAAAAACATAGCTTCTGAAAGCCACAAACATACACGTGTACACTGAAAACAAAAATAAATCGGTTTTTTTTTAAGAACGAGTACAAACAAAGATTGAAAGTACTCGAAAAAAAATATCATCATCACAATTCCGGGCCACAAAAAATAACGGAACAAAAACGATCTCCCTAAAGAATACACTTAAAATCTCTCTTCAAAAAGAAGTCCTTATTTCGGAGCCTAGGAAGCAAGAATATTATTTGACGTAGCGTCATCTGTTCGATACCTCATAATGATGTGACTGCGACGAGAACTCGTTACCATTACCAACGATTTTATTCCCTGCACATTTTTCATGTACCTTTTAAAACCTTCAATACTGTGGTTTCTTTGTAAAGCTGCAACTGATAACTTTTTAAAATAATTTCACTCATATTTCTATCACTCAAAGTAGATTTTAACCCAGTATACCGACTAGATTTTCTCAAAATTCTCATCCATATTAATATCACTCACGAAATAACCCGCTCGAATGTTTTAATTGAAACTTCAGCACTCCTGAAAGCTTCGATAATATTACGTTATTTAAGCTTCAATGAGACAATCTCTTCAGTTAATATAAAGATAACAATGTAGGGACATAGTGAACAGATATCACTTAAACTTTAGTCGACGACAAAGAATCGAAAGTTATCGTTCAGAAAACTAAAATATAAGTGCACCGTTCACTTTTATTTAATCCACTAAACATTACGAACAAAATATGAGTGTGAGTGCTAACACTGAACATATAAGATAATGTGACTATAAAGATTTATCTCTATCCTGTCACATTTCGGGATCTCTTTGTAGCGCACTATTAAAAGTTATAACGAGGCTGTTACGAATAGACAGACTAGGCTTTGTTATTGTGATTCACATGAAAAGACACGCTTTATACGTCATTACATCACTGAGCATCCGAATTTAATCGTATTAACGGAATTGTCTGTTCTTCTCCGGAGTTGAGAGAATGATGTCGACCAGCTGCATTTAAAGAACGTGCATTGAACGCAAAGCTTTGATCAATCATGCGATGCAAAAGGTTTTTGTGGTGGTTGAATAGAACTCTCGTAGCGCGGATGGAGTTATTTTGTCGCGTCTCCTCGACGAATGTCTGCCAGTGGTCGCCGGTGAAAGATTGCGCGTCCCCCGAATAAGAAGACCTTTTAAATATCTTCCAAGTTCGACATAGCGAGCACCGGTGACACGGAAAATATTTTTGATGGAATCGCATTCCTGAAATCCTTTCGTTATGTGTATGTTGCATACAGGGGTTTTGTGCTTAGAAAATAAACGCTTTTGATACATTAGCGGTTAAAAACAGATCAAATAAGGAAAGAAAATTACAAAAATTTTGCCTCGCAATAATTAAATTCTTTACACGCCCAAAGTCCAGTTATTATGAAAACACACACTGCGTAATAGTTTCAACACAGACATATCAAAGAACATGTAACGGAGAAAAAGAGGAGTGAGGGGGAACAAGTCAACGTGAATTTGTACCAGAGCCTTTGCCGTCGGCGGCAGGCTTACCATGACACGGTTAAAGCCTTATTTTTGTGTCTGGCCTGCCCGCTTGTCAGGCCGTCGTCGCACAAAGCCATGTGAAAATATAGGATCAAAGTGTGCCGCGCCCTTGCATGCGATCGTAACGTGTAAACAACACGCTGTATTTCACTCGCGTGTCATTACGTTTTTTATTTGATCGTGTTGAAGGTTTTTCACGTGGATATTGGGTTTTTTTAGCAGTAGGCTGCAAGTGAAATGTTTTGAGGCTTAGTTTTACTCGTGTAGATTTTTTCAGTTCAAATACGTTGCATGTCGAACTCACTGTCCGTAACTCTGAAAAAACACCTTCATTTATATGAGCAATTTATAAGTGTTATCCATCTCGCTAAGCGCTCAAAGTGTCGCGTCCACAATGCCGTCCGCCCCTATATAACGACGCAACAAAGTACCGAATTGTTCCCGGACGATACAAAATAAGTTTATGTCCCCCCTTTGTTTGATGTGGTCAATGTTATCTGTTGGTCTTGGACACTCGAAGGTGGCTCACGCGTGTGTCAGATAACTCCTCTCCATTCCCCATTACGTTTCATTGTTCGCGAAATTATGAGAGCGAAGGGCTGTTATTTGTATATACTTTTTTCTGCGTGACAATGAATGTTTTTACTTAGTGAAGGACGTCGACGACTGAGAATTAACACGTTTTGTTTTCATGTGCGTGATGTAAATTGCCAAGTGTGCATCACTGAGCAATTTGGACATGTATTCAATGTCCTGTTTTTGGCTTGTTGAATAAAAATTGCGAGCATAGAGATGCTAAAGCAAATTTAAGTTTAAAATAAAACCATCACCGAAATAATAATTGCTTAATTGAGTTGATTAAATTATTTATTCAAAATCAATTTACATTTTATGCGAATATTGAAGCTTAAAGTTGAGCATTGGAAAACCTGCCAAAAGGTGGACCGATGACCTGGTGAGGGTTGCGGGATTCCGATGGATGTGAGAAGCACAGGACCAGTCGTTGTCTCGACGCTTGGAGGAGGCCTATATCCAGCAGTCGACGTTTTTCATCTGAAATAATGACAATGATTATAGCTTAGATTTTTTTATTATAATCTCAACTCACTTATTTATCTCTGAACTTATTTGGCACAGTCGCGACACACACTGTACTAGATTTCTGTCTCTTTTTAAATTTTTAGTTTTATTGTTATATCTACATTGTGTGTGTCGATGTGTCCCAAATAAATGTTTTTCTTTCTTTCACTCTTTCTTTCTTATCTCTGCCTTCCTCACCCTTAGTTCTTAATACTTAGTTAAGAAGTAGAATAGTTGTATATTAAGCTAACACTCGACAATACCTTCGGCGTACACTTACCTATTATTTATAGGTAATATTTTTGCAGTCGGCATCGGCGCAGGCAGCGCTACAAGCAGCGCAGGCCATCTCCAACAGCGCCGGCGCCGCGCTGGTGGCCGGCGCGGGCGCAGCTTTGCAGCCTGCGAACGGAGGCACGGAAATACAGGTAAGGAAATTTCTTAAATCTTTATCTACCATAAATGTTTTTTTCCAAGATGCTACAAACAGCCTTTTCCTTGATTTTTACCATCAACAGGATGTGTTGTTAAAAAGTTTCAATTGTGACTTCCAATGAACCTTTGAAGAAAAGAAGAAAATACTATGCAGCGTGGTCACTCTCAAAACTTAACTTGATAATAAATCACTTGGTGTTCAAGTTACCCTACATTCGTATCACACTGATATTATAAAGGCTAATATTTGTTTTGTGTATGTTTAGTACCAGATGAACGGATTTGAGGATTGGCTCACTGATAGTCTATCCGTGTGCCAATTTCGTGATCATACCCCCGGGAAAAAAAATTAGTCTTCGTCCTATTTCAATACATATCTTACTGTACCGTCTCTTAAAACCGTACTCTAAAAAAGTATCTAATTTTTTAGATAACGAGTATGTTCGCGCGATTTTTTTTATTCACAATCGGGCAAAGTCACTGGCAGAAGCTAGTAATTCATAAACTAATACCCTAGGCATACCTAAAATAATTGTCTACAATACTGTGTTTAACACTACATAATTAATTCAACATGTTTCCATTAATCACCTTACCTTTCTCGAAACACATAACATAACTTAAGTAACACAGTGAAATTCCAATATAATTATGAGCCATTGAAATAGAGCCGATTAGAAAGACGTTTAAATATTAAACGTGCTCCACAAATTAGGTTTGGGTATTCTCCTGGGGTCCCAGACTAAGATGGAGTCTGCGGATAGAATTCAGATAGACTTGTCTAAGACGTTCGACAGATTGTCGCCCGGAGGGTAGGGATCATGCAGTTGCTTCGGTCAATGTACTTTAGTGTGGTACGGACGTAGTGGGGTGGATGACGATTTGCTGAGAGTAATTTCTGCCCAGAAATTTGGTGGATTTATTCTTTCTTTTAGTTCCATATTTTTTGGGAGAGTACTACCTACCACATTTAAAAAAAAATTGCTAAATAAGTGGTCCAATGACTATTGCCGCTCTAAGATGAGGCGAGGGCGTGTCAGACTTAACAACACCTTTGTCCTTTAGTTGTCTTTGCCTTCTAGGACCAGGATCTCCTATCCAAAAAAAATCCTTATGGCCCTTGTGGCAAGCGAAGTTTACAGTTCGTTAACTGTGTGACACAAAAATATTGTTGACTATTTAGTTCCACTTCAATAAATCTGCAAAAGCACACATAAGAGCCATTTAGAATTACAATTATATTTATTAAAAAACAACCGTACATCAATTTAATTCCAATTTCTTAACCATGGGAACAAAAACGATAAGCGTCCGTTTTATGTCAAAAGTTCCCACGTGTATTACATCTTTAAGTCTATTGCAATATGTAACTGCCATCTCCAAGAAATACCCAACGGGTTTTATTACAATGACACATTGGACAATATCGCGCCGCCTTCCACTGTGTGCTTACCTTTAGCTTCATGTATCTCCATCACATCAGAAGTGTCTGTAGGGAGTTTCATTATTGATAAGCTTTTCTCTTAAGCACTAATTAATGCTTCAACGGAAGTAAATAATAACATTATTTGTTCTTAATTACCGAGTAATTGATAGCTGAACTTCCTTTTGTGGTTTTAATTAATTAAACCAAAGATTTAATGTAAATAAGCAGATATTTGTATAAGGTTCTTTTGTACTTGTTTCTCGAGTTATACAATGGCCGTCACAATTTCGAATTTTCCTTATTAAAATCTTGGCTTACCTGTATTGGTTTAACCACTGGTTTGAACGTTAAGTCTTTGTTTCGATCCCTTAGTTTGGCTGTGTTAATATTTTACCTCTAGTTGAGTTACTTTGAAATAAACTAGATAAACTGTTATCGGTTTTGTTATCTTATTCGTTAAGACTATATAGGTCCACTGTGTTAATAACTTAATCTATCTACAGTAATATTATAAAGAGGAGACTTTTGTATATTTGTTTGCAATGATTAGAAAAAATCAAAAACAACTTAACGTGGAGAAGTAGATGTTTTACACCTTTTGTATAAAAACTTTTTACACCTATTTTACCAGATTTTTTGGTGTGGTCGCTCACAGGGCAGCCTATGACTTTGTCGTCTCCTTAACTGGGTTGGGTTGTGATGGACTTAATAAATGAAAGCCTCCAGCCAAGACTTATCCTAATTTTACCATGTAGCTTCCTCTGATTAAATACCTACAGCATATTTTAATGTACTAGTTTGGTTCACAGGGTGGTCCCAACACAGTCCTGCGCGTGATCATAGAACACATGTTATACCCGATCGTGCTGGACGTACTCTACTCCATTTTCCAACGGTACGGCAAGGTGCTCAAGATCGTCACATTCACTAAAAATAGTAAGTACAACTTTTGTTATTAACATCTGTAAATGTATGCAAAGTCCTGACTCACATGTTAACTCATCAACGTCCAGCTCAAACTTTTGGACTTAGAACGCTGAAATTTTGCACAGAGGTTTCGTTTATGATGTATACAGTAAACAAGAAAAGATTTTTCAATATTCACCTCCTAAGAAGTTGAAACCTGGACCAAAATATAAAGAAACCTATTTACACGTGGGCTCCGTCAGTCACGTATACCTATGCTCTTTGATAAATGGTACACGTACGCAGGGTAGGATTTACGGAATATAATTATGCATATGCATATTCGTAATGTTTGCGGAAGACAGTTACATCTTCAGCGCCGAACGCCATTTTGATAGATGAGCCACAGGTACCTTGGAAACCGCGTGCGAGCAGTACGCACCGAAAAAGGAGGAAGAGGAGGGAAAGGGAACATTACCACACGCCTCACGCACCCTCAAACAATACCTCCCAGCCTCACACACCGCAGGAACCTTCCGTTTGTTTTAACACGATTTTGCACAAAATTCAACTAATTAATTATGCAGCCGCTCTGTAATTTGCTTCAAATATATTGTTTAATAAGCCTTTTGTCACAATCGCTTTGTGTCTATGGCAACCCAGGATTACAGCGGCTAAAACAACTATTATTGAATCGAAACGAGGCGAGCTTTATAATTAATTTCGGTCGGACGTGTTATAGTGATAGATTTACCAAACATAACACAGGGCCGAAATCCAAGGGCGCAATCCGTTTAAAATTTAAATCGTACCCTCATGCATATCCTAAATAAATCCGGCACACTGGAGGCAGGTAGGTAGGTACATATTTGATAAGCTCCCCTGAGCCGCGGGCAGCGTGCGGCGTGGCGGTAGCGAGTGCCGACATTACAGTTCACTCCTGGCTAATTACACAGTACCTAGCCGAGAAACCTCAAATCAACTTTATTTAAAAACCCCGCTGGGCAACGCCCGCGGAATTATTCAGCCGCGCGCGAAAATTGCAAGCTAAAACGATTCTTGACGACATTTTCACTTAATTAACCTGAACTGAATCCTATTTAATTAAAACATTGATGAGGTCGAGACACCTCAAACATTGCAAGACCATGTAATGCAGGAAAATTAACAAAGATAATTTATAAGCTGCTACGTTTTTTCGTAGCAAGCCAGCTACGAGTTCGTTGATTTAACCTAGCTTTAAATTTTGTCTAACTACTATACTGACCATCGTTTTGTATCTTATATAAACAAATCGAGCCATGTAAGTAATTCTCTAAAGTAGCGTAGAAGTTGACTGGCGCAGCACCGGCCTACGCTTCATGTGCTACGCCAGGCAAGTGCTACGCTTTGATGTGCTACGCTGCCTGTACACAGTGACCGTTAGTGCTACGCGGAACGTACACAACATCACCAAAATGAGCCAACACAAGGCACCGACTAAAATATTAGCATTATGCTATTATCAATTTTATAGAATAAAACAAAGAAGTCCCGAAAACATAATAGTTCTCTATATTTGCTCAAAATTCGTAATTAAAGCAATCGCAAATAATCTCTGTGATGAAAGCTATAAATTACGATCTTCAATTATAAAATACCTCTGGAGATCCGATTACTGAAATTAATGATAGATGAATACTCATAGAGCAACGAAATCGTAAAAAAGAATTTGAGTAATTAATTTTTATCGCTCCCTTCATTAATTAAGTCGATTCGGACGCCGCTTTAGCGTCAATGATTAATATTTAATTTCTAATATTGAAACCATTTTTTCATAAAATAAACATTAGGCATTACTTTGAGTTCGTTTTTTTTAAATGAGGCTTTTTGTGACCTTGACTAATGAACTGACAAAGAATATTGTCATTATCACCACGTTTGGCAGTTTGGTAATCGTAGTAATTGATGAACTGACTGACTGACTGATTCATACCCTAATGGGATTACACGGGCTCCAAGAAACCTACTTTTGTGCAAGCGAAGCCGCTGGTAGAAGCTAGTTAGTAGATAAAAAGATATTGCTAGCTAACCTCCAGCCATAATCTTAATCGCTTTCCCAGAATGGCCAGGGCTAGTAGATTCTACCCTGTAAATATTGTCATAACCGGATTAATATTACCTCTCCTTATTACAAAACTGTTATATATTCAGGTCCACGAAAGATTTATACAACCTGTTCCCTCAGCTTAAACTCTCCGTTTAAAAAAGAAGATAATAAAAAAAAGTTAATAGTGCCATGTTGCACGGATAGCAACTTGTCAACTTTTATGAAGAAACAGTTGCAATTTTAAATCCGATCCGGCTTGTTTCAGCCAACGTCTGTTAAGTTTTGTTCATCTCCTTACATTTAGTTCGGGGCATAAAATTAAAAAGTTTATTTTACTACTATAACTTATTATACGACTCGGGACTGGTCTGAATACTCTGAATCATCAAAAAATCGGGCACATCTGTATCTAAACGTTGGAACATGAACGCAACCCCTATTCAATACGTGTAAGGTAAACACCATTCCCATAAAAAAGCTATCAAACTCAAATCACAGCAATCTGCCGTTACAGTTAATCGGTTTTGTTCCGCAAAATCTCAATACACGTACCAGGATCGCAGTGGGTATAAGCAGTTGGGCTCATAACTTGTCGGTATCATGACATCAGTTCTACTAATGCAGCGTTTCCAATTTCCGAACGTCCACCTTTCCAGCGGCTGTTTGCTTTTTTACCACATTCATCATTGTCCAATTGTAAAAGCTTTTGTCTCCGGACAATTTCCCGGCACCTATTCTGCTTCTGAATATTCATAACGCCACCTGACTGGGGCGTTTGACTCTTATATGTACTGCAGTGATATTGTAAATAGCATCAGAATAGGTACGTAATACGTTCAAGGAAATTGAGGTGTCTTGTTTTTGTTCGTTCAACGCAGTGAAAATAAGGCTGTTTTCCTTATTTTTTGTGGGCTATAAATAACTTTAAACTTCGTCAGTATTAAGTGTTCTGGAGAATCTTTTCCATCATAATAAAAAACTTCTTACAAAAATAAAACAGATGTCAGCATTTTTTGTTTTACAGTATTTTAAGTTTTTTATTTTACACTTTTTAGTTTTAGTTCCTGTCACCAAAGCCTAAATAATGGGCAAGTTTTATAGTGAGGTACATATACAATATATCCATTATAAGTATACCTCTAAAATTTTAAGAGTTCTCTCGATTTCTCCAGATTCCCATTATCAGATCCTGATCTGATGATCATAGGACCACCTGGGTAAATAGATAAACAAAACATAAAGTGAAGAAAAGAGAAATAAAGGGCCGGCCCTTTCAAACAAATACTATAATTGTCCAAATCGGACCTGACATCTTCGAGTAATCAAAGAATACATAAAAAAGATTTCATCGAATTGAGAACGACTTCCTTTTTCACATAGATAAAAAAACATAAAATCTTACCGTAATCCTAACATTAATTAAATAACACGTGTGCTAGCCCTAGAATCTATTAAAACCGTATCGAATACCTAGACGCAAGCTGAAGTAGGTTGCATATCCGAAACGTATAAATCCTTATTTCAATTATCCTGTCTCGTGGGGGCGCAAATAAACCACATAGCTATATCCGTGCTATATCGCTCTCATTTTCGCTTTCAATACCCTGTGTGTCACGCACCTGCCTAAACTTACCTACAAGAATATATTTTACCTGTTACACGATTTACATAAAGCGCTTTCTTCTTATTTATGCCGATGATATTCGTGCTATTTTCTAAATCGCTTACATAATCGTTTTGAAATTCCTCCGACGAGGCAGCGAAGTTATAATGTGCGACATAACTTTTTTTCCCCAAGATACTCAATCGCATATCCAGATTTATTCGTACAAGTCATCGCTTGAATAGATTAAAAATTGAAGGGGTTGTCAGCTATCCTTATCAACGTGAGCACAGGTGAGTTCCTGAGTTCCCCGACATCGGATATTTAATATTCCACATTTATTTATGAGTACCCATATTTACACATTCGCCGTCTACGTTTGCCAAAGCCACAATTTTCTTATAACATTAATCGCATAGAAGTTGTTGCCGAATTTTGATTCATGTTGTTTCATGCGTGTTACTTTCATGAGTTCGGAAGTTTGCCTGATGAATATTCCGTTATGTTTATATCGCGTTAATATTTAATGCGGTATAGAGAAAACGTTTATAATGGCGGTTCCGCTCTGTTGGCGCGTCGGCCACAGGCTGACGGGAGGTTACCATCAAACGCGTTCCTAATCCCGAAACAAATCTCAATGAAGAGCGCGGAGTCGCCGTAATCCTACACCACCCCCGGCCCGGCCCTTGCCCCGCAACCTGCCCCGATTGGCTTTATTAAGGTGTAGCAGACCGCTACAATTATTATGCGTCCCCTGTTTGCGGTAGGTGTCGTGTCTATGTCGTCGTTAGATTCCCTTAATTAAGGATTTGATTCGTCTACAGATATCATCTTTGCGGCGTCTTAGTTTTCGCAGAAACGCCGAGAGTGGGCTTATTTACATACTCCGGTAAATATTACTATACTAGCAACGCGTCGCGTCGCAACTTATTCTGTCGAGCAATTTTAAGGAACAACCTAAATGTTAAAACATTTATAAGTTAAATAAATGTTTTAACGTTATGTCATTGGAACTCATTGCAATTTCGAAAGCGTTATCTTATGCTAAAACTATTGCAAGTAACAAAATTTTAATATGCGTAGATAGCAAAAGTGCTTTGCAACATATAGCTCGATGCGCCTCTGGTATCAGAGGTGTATCGATAGCTTATACTATTATTTCCAAATTGGACGAAATTACTCGTTCTGGAAAAAAAGTCAAGTTGCATTGGGTTCCATCACATATAGGCATAAGTGGTAATGAGAAGGTTGACAGTCTAGCGAAGAAAGGAATTTCAGAAGGCAAAGAGATGAACATAAAACCAGACTATTCCGAACTTTTACCAAAATATAAAGAATAATGTCATCAAATTTGGATAGAGTATTTTAACTTACGATCAAAAACTAAGGCTATCTGGTATAAAACGATAGTCTGTGAACCTCCTCGTATACCATGGTTTTCAAACTGTAAAATGAGTAGAAAATTGTTGGTAACAGCTCTCAGACTGAGATCCGGACACATGCCGCTTAACAACTTTGCATTTTTAATGAAAAAATGTGTTTCCCCTAACTGTGAGGAATGTGATAAGGTGGAAGATGTTGTTCATCTTTTAACGGAGTGTGGCCGGTTTCAGGCTGAGAGAGATATACTGATTAATGAATTATGTTTAATTAATAACAATGTAGGATTAGTTAATGAAATTTTATCTGCTCCTTTATCTGATGCGGCTAAAAAGTTGTATAGCTTTGCAGGTCTTCGTTTTGTTAAATAGATATTAAGGTATTTGGTTTGTATAAGTTTAAGATATAAGGTACAATGGGACTGTCATGTATTTATGTACAAAAGTTCCTAATTAAATAAAGAGAAAAAAAAAAAAAAAAACCTAAATGTGTTCTCGAAGTGTAAGTGCTAACGACGTTCCTGTGCAAGTATTTAGCAATTTGCAAGTAGTATCCGAGTGTCGGAGGCGAAGGTTAGTTGAAAAGGCGCGTAAATTGCGAACGAGGACGCATTCAGGCTTGACAGAGCCTGCTCATTTTAGGGGAGACGTCGAGATTTAAGATATCAAATTATACTGTAATCGGTCGGCCGGCGTACCGCCCTGCCCTACCGCTTAATATTAACATAGCGGAAGCAACCTCTTTGCTACACAGCGAAACGTGGATTACGAAATTTTAATTTTACCACAACTCCCATCTTGTTTTTGCGCAGACATTGACGTTTAAATATTCCATAAAGTAATTGCGCATTCGAGTTGAATTTTTAATGAAACATAATGAAGCGGCGCGTACGCTACGGATTGATTGAGATTTGAATTTCTTGCGCGCAATCGGAGCCGCAAGCAGCGTTATCGAATTAGCGCTTGAATATTTCAGCTTGGATAAATAAAACAGAGCAAAGGGGACAATTACTACGCCAAACTTCCATTTTGATTATTGCCTAAACTGCATAAAACTTTTTCTGTCAACAACAGCTTGTGAATGGGTTTTCATTTAAATTAATGTTTAACATCTGTACGGCTAATGGAAAATTTGTTGAAATTTTCTCATAACTGCTGCGCAAAGTTCTGCTAGGTATATTGCGTTTCTGCATGGTTGTTTTTCCTATTCATGAAGTCAACTGAGGACACCAAAATAGATGGCTATTTATTTTGTTGTCGTCAGTTCACTTGAAATCTGCAAACATATTTTGAGATAAGCAAAACGTTTTATTTCGTACCTTATCCACGTGGAGTTGTGTTTAAGGATAAACGGAATATTCTCTTGTAAAATAGAGATATTTAATTATCTCGCTTATAATCTTTAATATAAATTTTAATAGAATAGACTATACGATTAATTTGTCTTACAGAATAAATGTAAAACAAGTACATAAAGACGGGAATAAATACTCGGTAACTAGGTTAAACATAACTTTAATTAAACTACTTTGTAACCAATGTCTTACACAACCTCGGAAAACTATATTATTGTAGTTTCAGAAAGCCAAAACAGAAATCAGTATTAGGGTATTTCATTTTTATTTTGATATCTCTCATGCAGTGGTTGTTTCCCAAAAATCACCATAATCCGCTAATATTCAGTGATTTTACTACACTCTAACGATTTTACAACACTCTTATAACACCAGCCTCCACTGTAAAAATAATAGATCTGTACCTAATATTAAAAATGTAACCTACAATGATGACGTTATTGGCGTTGCGCAACCTCTAAAATATTCTTAAAGTAAAAAATCGAAAATTAAAAAAAATGATGCGCCCTAACCCGTATGATTCTTTGAAACTTTTAAACCTACAAAAACAAACATTTTCTTCTTCAAAACAGCATACCTAATCTCTGCCAAGATCGGCTTTCCGACTCAGTCCTTATTATAAAAATTCCGTAGTAATATAAAGTGAAAACATTTTTCAGAATACCAAATAAACCTGAGCTACACTTTTCCTTTGTTTTCATGAACTCGGTGCATACGAAGTAACTATTACATTCAAGTGGCCGTCTCCATTGTCCCTATAAAAAGTTTTTGCTTATTCACTATGTAATTACATAAAAACTCCAATTTGCGGTAAGCCTTTTTATGCATTCCATTTTAACGTTCCCAAATGGGCCGAAGGAAATATGGGGCCTTAAAGAGCATTTAACTATGTATGAAGGAGACACAGCGTTACTTTTAATTTACGTCGACGTCTCGGGAACCTTGAGTGGTTCTACGTTCTATATTTTATAGGTGCACGCAAATTGTTAAGGAGAGGTCCAATAACAAATTTTGTTACCTGAACTTTTGTTGGTTGTTATAAGCTTCATATTTTATACAATCTAATCTCTTCCTTGTCTTAAGGATTTTCCTTACTGGCAAGTTTTTGAATTTACAAGTAAAGCCTTGGGCAAACTGGGTTTTTGCGTATCAGTATGTTGCCTTGTTATTCTATAATCCTTTAGGCGACGACCCACGACGATGGGAAGATTTGGAGTTGTCTAATAGGTAGAGTTAAAAAGTTTTATTTACGGTTTGATTTTTGGTTGAAATTTCATCAAAGTACCCGCTTACATACAGAGCAATAACTTTAATATTGGATGAAACGAAATCAAAATAACTTTTAAATGAGTATCTACATAATTTTAGAGTTATTTTTAAACCTAAAAAAGCACACATAGGGAAAAGCTAAGGTAATACTTGTTGTATACAAAAGTTAACTCCTACCATTTATCACTATGACAAGTTATAAAAATCGAATAAATCCACCCGCAAAAAAATATTTACCAGAAAATATTTCAGCTTGGAGCTCTTTCATAACAGCTAAGCAATCTCAAAATAACGAGGCTACAGTGCCTTAACCGAGCGAGAGAGTCTGTGTCACACCGTCTAATGGTACGTAATGTGGCCAACGCAGGTGCTACCTACCCCAACGATGTTTCCTAAAAATGTGAATTTATGGTCTCGCCTAGCGGACGGCAATGATCGCCCGGCTCATGCCTTAAATTAGGGGGTTTAACGCTTATCCCCGCACTAAATATACTCCACCAACTATATTACTTGTGGGACCATTCCAGTTGAATGTGCTCCCCCAGTTTCAGCGTTGTTTACGCACTTCTTTTTGTGATTAACGAGTTTTTTGATCATTGATTACCTCAGAGAATACCACGCAGTACTCGTGTAACTATGTGTTATTTACAATCGTCTCGGAATAAGGCAGGTTTACACGCTACCGCATCAAAGTTTCACAAGGCGAAGGAGTAAAACAACGTGACAGACGCAATAAATTCCTGCTTTTGGGGTTTATGACGAAAGTAAATAGGCATGAAACTTGTTTAGTTGAATATTCGGTAAAGTGTTGATGATAAAATAGCTGCGGTGCACCTGCGACTCTCTCGAGCGAGGTTGAGGATCGCGGGTGGCCCACGTCGGGCGCCAATTTCACCTTGTTTGAACGTTCTTGTGAACAAGATATTGCCTGTCAGGAATTCCGTGAGACATCCAACACTCGAGTACTCTAGAGAAAATTGTTTTACGACTACGAAAATTGTTATATTTCATAAAACCCACATGTTACTTAGTGTTGCTATGGCTTGGTACATTTTTGTAAGTTTATTTAGGGGATTATATGTACAGACAATAAGATGCAAATATTACGTTCTCCGTAGCTATTTTAATCTAATAGATTTCAAAACTTATTAAGTAGTAAAACCTAGAAACCCAATCGTGTAAGAATAGGCTTTAAAAAGAAAGAAAAATGTTTAAATAGTGGAGTATTTACACATTTTTCTTTCTTTTTAACACACATAATAAAATACCTCATACACTAAAACTGCACATTTTAATTACGGATCTAAAAACATCAAGTAAACTTGTTTTTCGTTTTCTTCAAATAAAGATCAACCAGCTTTGCAGAGTTTCTTTTTCAACACTCCAGTTCTCATTAGTCCTAATCCGAAGTCTATTTTGTTTACAGATTCATTCCAAGCCCTCATTCAGTATCCAGACACGGTATCGGCGCAAACGGCAAAAACAGTAAGTAAAAGACTTCTTTGTTTTTATTTAACTGTTTGTAAAGTAAAGCCATAAAACAAAGTTCCTATTGCCGCACGTTTCATTCACTTTAATGACTCTCGAACTATCTCGAAATGAAGTGACTCTTCCGGTCTTTACTTCTCTTCAACTACCTCGCTGCGGAACTATGACATATCACTAACATTTTAGAAATATACCAGCAAAACACAAACGTTCATTCAAAACATAACAATTTTTACAGCATTCAAAATTGTTCGCGTAACAGTTAATCTAAATAAAAAACAACTTTGGAAAAACGAAAAAGTTGTGGGCAATCTATTCAGTTCATTTGGAGTGTGGACGCCCTCAAAACATTAAAGTTCCGTGTACGTTCGTCGGCCGCTTACCTACTACAAAGCTTTAACAACAACAGAACGTTTATGTGCATTTAATAACAATAATATCGAGAAACAACATGGCAGCGCGAGTCCGCGACAATAGTCGGCGCCCGACTCGCCGAGTGGGACATCATTTTTCTCGGCTCAACTTTTCCCATTCGCTATTCATTTGCGTTAGAAGTTGGGCGTACTGCCGCCTACTGCAGCGACTGTTTTAACTTTATTTCTGATGCAGCGTTCAGGGCAAATTAAATTTCGTTTTGCGGCTTCCGCAAACTCGCTTTACGAGTATAATTATCGAGTTTTTGTTTTTTTTCCGTTGCCATACGGTTATGAATCGCTGAACGTAACTTTGTTTCCGACCGATGGCGACTGAGAGTTTCGCTTTTTGATTTTTATCATTCGACGCAACGATTCGTGCAAAAGTTTCTTTTGTTATTTTCGGAAGTTTCGTGTATACGAACGGAACGATTCGTAACAGGGATAATAACATCACAAAAGATAATATTAACGTGCTTGTTACTCCATTCATTTGCCGAATTTGTCTGTAATACCTCGCGGCGGAGGTACAATTCGCTAATGAATTCTACAATAGCGACTCGACTATCCGTCCTAATTAGTCGCTCTTTACGCCCAATTCCTGTGGAGCTTAATACGATTGGTATAAGCTGCAAACTGGTAGCGCGTTGCAATTGAACGATACAGGTATATATTTAAGAGTGCGCGCCGCGTTCAGCTTATGACTTAACGTTAGAAATTAATGTTGGGTAGCGGGAAACCTCTCGCGAAATTGAGATATCACCGGCGCAGCAGAGTGGTGAAAACATAGCAACGCTAAGTCCCATCAACTGCGTCCTGATTGGAGTCCAGCGTAGAACCGTGTCGACTAGTGCAGCCGGATCAAATGCGGCTTTATTTTTAGCTGTAATAAACGTGGATTTACTCGAACCACCATTTGGCATTATGAATAAAATTGATTCGACTCTTTCGCGATTTACATGCTGCTACATGGTTTTATGTTTCAAATGTTTTGCCTGATATATTACAATGCATTGTTTGTAGAGCTGTCACAACTGAGTTCGTTATACTGCGTCATTAAATAACTGTTTTATAACTTTATTTGTCAAATTCTTGTCACACTTTTAGTATATTATAAAGGTGAAAGTTTGTATGTAATTTATCTATGATGCGTTTATAGGTAAAAGGTGCATATAGATATGTTTGTTTCTCCTTCATGCTGAAACGGCTACACGGATTGGGGGGACAATTGGCACCCGGCTAGACCATCTCAAGGAATAGGACAAAGTATAGGTCTTATCGAATTTTGCGTGGACGTGAAACATAAAAAAAAAACAGAAACATTAGAGCGTTTGAGAATTTCTACATAAGTTATAACTCAAAGCCTACAAAAACCTAAACACCAGCCCATACAAATCGAATAGCATCTTAACACGTAATTGAAATGAGAATAGCATACTTTAATCCCGGTGTCAGCGCAATAACATTGGTTTAGTCGGTACTCCAGTTCGGCAGTAGTCGCGACGGCAATAAGTCTGCTCTCGTTAAGGAACCTAAGGTCGTAACTACCGCCTCCGTAACTCCGATGCGACCTAACGAGCATACAATGTCGGCTACTACATCTATTTTTATTGCTCCTCCTGTTTATTGCAATGCCACATGCAATCGGCATGTTCTTGTTAATCATTGTTTAGTTTATTGGCCTATAATTCTTTTTCGTTTTCTGGCAGTGAAAGTTTTACTGTGTGTTGTCTGTTTCGTGCAAGCAGCTAATTAGTTTCCTTTAAATAATTGATCGGCTATAGGAAATACTTAGAAACATGCAGACAAATAAACGAAATAGTACAGACCTTTTATTACCCTTCTGCGCCCGAAGGAGGTTTATGTTTTTCAAGTGTATGTAGGTATTCTTTGGCACGCTTTAGAGTTTAAATAGCTTGTTGCATTTTAGTTTCGGAGGTTTCGTTAGATTTGTCTTAGATTTGAAAATGACACTGCCTATATCAAAACTATAATTTTTTTTTGTGGCATAGTCATAAAGGATGTCAAAAATTAATGACTTTAAAAACATTACAAAAATTCGGACCGTAAAAAACGACTACGAAATTTGAAAGAAGTCGCTCGGTGCAGACGATGGCCTCAAATCTACGATTGAACTAAAAATAAATTCCACCAATAAATTATTTTCTTTTATCTTCAAGTCTCAGCTACACGGTCCGACTTAATCCTTAACACACTACACACAGAATTAGTTACACATCGCCTTTACAAACCGAACGTTATCCGAGAGGAGTCCCGTGTAGGCACTCGTTTCGGACTCGGTTTTTTCTCGAAATGGAATTAAAACGTCCCGCGAGGTAAGTGGCAGCACAAGTAAGAGGTACAAAGTGAAGTGAAGCCGTATAGTGCTCCAGCCACAAAGGGTACAGTCGGATGTTAGGAGCTCTGAAATCCCCCGATCCCGCCTCTATGATCCTTGACATAAATCTCTAACCTCGCCATCAAATCTTTTCAGAAGGCGGCTTATGCGCCCAGACACGAAATGTTCGCTCTTAATGCGCTCGACTACATGTATTTACATGTAAATGTATATAAATAACCGGCAGCGCTTTGGCCAAGCAACCAAATGCACGGTTGGGAAGTGCTCTGAGGATGTCACTAACTGGAGGATAGGTTTTAACGTAAATGGAAACATTTTGTTATAATTGCACTAACTTCTGAAGTTCTATGAAGGCCGCAATAAACATGCCTGCAACTGGCATACAAATATGCCGGTAGCTTGCGATACGACGTTTTGAATTGAATTCGATCATTTTTAATTAAAACAAACACACAACACTCATCTGTCATATTCTTGACACATCCAAAATTCAAAGCCAGTTATTACGCACAAACAACAGTTGAGTGTCGGTAGAGAAGCGCTAGTCGCAAGTGAGACAGTCATTAGTATAGTGGTTGTATCGTGGGCCGTTAATCAGAACCTTGGCCGCTCCATCAGTAAGTTATGATTGATAACAATGTGATTCATGCGGCCCTACGGCTGCTACTCCAGCCTCATCCATAACGTAGCGGACGCTGTCACAGACAATCCATATTAACAGTCCGAGGTGCGTCCCCAGCTATTGTTTATATCGCACACGATTTTTCATCACGCACCCTCAATATAAATATGCACACCCCGATTACATCATGTTACATCCATATTTTTTCATTACACCCTGAATATAGCCATTTCTGAATCGTTTGACCCGTTACGTCGCACGAATAAATAAAATATAAATCGTTTCCAATATCATAAATAATTGTCAAATTCATACAGCGCAGTCTATTTGCATGAATTATTGTCATAAAAAAGTAATACGTGTCAGCAACAGCCGTTCGTAGGTTTCATATAAGCAAACGAAGTAAAGTTGACAAGACTTGGTCTCCAAGGTTCAATAAGGCGAAATCCGAGATACCGTTTATGGACTCAAGGTGCGGGCTTTGTTTACATTTTAAAATTGCACTTTGCACTGCGGCAACGTCTAACCGGTGTCTTTGTGTCAACACTGGGACGTGTTCAAACAATGTAACCGTCAAAAATGTTATATCTTCGCTTTGAGCGGGTCTATAATACTTGCACCGAACGGGCGGCATCTCTCGAATCCACTGCCGTAAACCTATCTGCTGAAAGAGATCAATGCACCATCAAAGGAAATTTCATTCGCTGCCTCGCAGAACTTTGCTTTATTTGAAATATTGCTATTGACATCACAAAATACATTGTCTCAAACTTTGAAACTACCTATAGAGACTCGTTTGCTCTGTGCTAGTGACGGTCAAACTTCATAGAAATTTCACGGCGGCTAACAAACAGTTCGCCGTTCACCTGCACCGAGGTCCGAGTCCCGTTTAAAATTGCACGTGCCATCGCCCACCCCTGTTTGGACTCCTACAGACTGTGTCAACACCGCTTGAGCTGCACTCTGCATCACCTAGTTACGTGTCAAACATTGTTTAGCAGTTGTTTTGTTAGTGTTCTGTGGCTGGTTTGCTTACCGTAATCAAGAGGCGGCTGACAATCAACCGTTGAGCACGACAAGTTTTAAACTTTCGTTACTCGCATGGTTTACTCGGCCCGTAGGCTGTATTACACGCTCATACTACACGAACATAGGTAAAACAATGCCATTATGTTACATGAACAATATATTGTTCGTGGACAAAACCGATTCACGCCTTACCCCGCGGCTAAAATGGTAGAGTTCATTATTCATGATGTCACTATGTTCATACATTTAGCACCAATTTAGTTTCGTTTCCAAAGCAAACTGGAACGTTGTGTTAAGTGGGCGCGGTTGTTGAGCTATCGTCACTCGATTTTCGTTCGTCACTATCAGTCAACCACAATTAGGGGTAACCGCGAGTATTAATTACATTGTCTAATGGAGCGAACGCGGTTTGTTCGGTGA
This sequence comes from Mythimna separata, assembly GCA_030763345.1. NCBI lineage: Eukaryota > Metazoa > Arthropoda > Insecta > Lepidoptera > Noctuidae > Mythimna > Mythimna separata. The sequence goes on along the minus strand of CM061171.1, from coordinate 17,907,927 downwards.
CGCGTCCCCAAATGTGTACCTACGTACCGTAATTAGGTTAGAGCCACTATCAAAACTTAATTTATTATTTCCCCTTTTACTAAAGTCCGCTTTTAGCAGTAAATTTTACGGAGTATTACCATGAATCAGGTGTTCCTATGCTTACGCGAACTATTGTTTACTGCTAGATACACAATTTGTATTTCCCCTGTAAATCAAAATCATAACCGTTTACAATTAATATCGGATGCGTTTTCGGCACGGAATTAAAACCGTTTTAATTTTTTATTCCAACAAACCAAAAAGAAATTACTCAAAGTGCCATTCGTCACAGTGCAATCTCATTTTGTGCCGATTTAAATTTTTAAATGCTTTTCCAATAGCAAAAGCGAAGTGATTAAAATGAGCAATTTTGCATTCGTTTTGTTTGTTGGTTTATTTTTATTAATAGTTAAAAGCTTGCTCTTGGTGTACGTTTTTAGTGCACCGCCGTCCCGCCCGCCCGCGCCCGCCTCGATAAGTGATCCTTTATCCGTGGCTAATCGAGCGGATGTCTGCCCGTCCAAAACAACATTGTTTAGTGAACCAACCCAACTATTCTAAATTAAAACGTTACACTCAATATATTATTTATTTCGCTATCAACACAAATTGAACACAATTCAAAGTCTGTCACTTGATAAAAAACGATGCGCCCGAAATGTTTTCATTACAATTTCTCTGACGTCATCTGCGGACAAAAACCAAATGCATTCCGGCGCTAGCGTAATCCTTGCACCGGCAACAGAAGCACTCTGAGCTATGTGGGCTCTTATAAATATTAAACGCGGCGAGCTCGGGACCCCAACAAAAACGTTTATCTGGTCTCCGTGGAAAAACCGCCAGAATTAGCAACGGGGGGGTGGATTAAGGCGGACCGCATTTAATCCTTCACTAAGAAGGCTTTGCTTAAACGAGTTCTAACGAGCTAAAGATAAAACAATTACCGGGGACGTGATTAAGAGATACGGAGGACACTTGTTACGTCTTACGTTGACGCCGACGACACCGCCTGCCTGCCCGTCTGCTCCGAGCACTCAAACTTAACTTACTGCCCCAGAAAATACAAGAGAAAAATTCTAATTTATTATCAGTGTTTGTCGAATCCAATAAATCGTCTGAACGGAAATTCGTTCCCCCTATTACGCAGTAAAAGATTCCAATATAAAATCGGGCGTGACGTTTGTCGTTTTATAACCTTGTCACTCTTCCTAATATTTTTTTTACCTCAATTACGACTGCCTCCGCGAGCGCAAATAACCATTTTAGAAGATTAAAATGAAATTTTCGAGAATATTGATACTGCGAGAGGAGTAGATCGGCCGGCTGCTATAAACTGGGCAGCACATTTTCCATCATAGTTTGAATACCGGATTTTTACAGCAGTCAGGTGCTAAATGTTACGGAATAACTTTGTTCGCCGGTGGAACTCCTAAGTGAAATGAAATATTAGTCTCGGAGGGAGTTGACCTATAGACTCGAGAGTCTACACTGAGTTGAGATAAGATAACAGATAATGGAACAACGGTACAACGTACCTGTAAGGCCGTGGGATTAATTACCGTGAAATATATAAACTAACTAAAATCCCTTTTTGCTAAGCAAGAAAAATAAATCAAAGAAAATTTTATTCATAAAGCACAATATCCAACGACGTTATTTTTTTTCAGATCCATTCGTAAAATAAACACAATCTTTTCTAAGTAACATTGAGATTTTTAGATTAGAATAAAGACTTCTTAAAGTAACGACCGAGTTAAATTCAAAAGTGCCTCCGAAAAAGCTTATAAAAAGTAAGAAATTAATCTGCAATTCAAAATCCTTCTTGCCCTCTTATTCTTTTTCTTCTTATTCCTTTCTTTGGCAAATCCACGACAAACGTTCAGCTGAGATACCTTCATTAAAGGTCTAATTGTGAATATAACAGTTTATTTCTACTTATCCTTAAGAAGGACCTTTATTAAAATGCTAACTTCTGCCAGCGGCTTTGCCCGCGTATATATACAAAATTATCTAAGGAAAGTCTTTGGGACGCAAAAGCATTTTAAGTGCTAGTCCAGGACACGATCTACCCGAGCGCCAAATTTTATCGAAATCCGTTCAGTCATTTATGCGTGAAGGTGTAATTATCATACACATACATACAAAGCATCGCCTATGTGCTGCCAGCGTCTTCGCTTGCGTAAAAATATTCAATTGTCTTGAGAGAACATACTTCAGGACATGTTTTATCCGTACCAAATTAAACGAAATCCGGTCAGCCGTTTGAGCGTCTAGGAGTAAACAAATACACACACAAACTTTCGCTTTTATAATTTACGAATATTAAAAGGAATGTCATGCAACGACATGTTACGAAACTAGTGATTAGTGTGAGAAATAATATGTGATTATCTTCAGTCTCAATCGTAAACAGTAGTTGAACTAGTTTCAGAATAGACCTCTCCAGCCATGGATATCTCCCTAAATAATGCCAGCAATTATTTTACCTCAATCCTTATATTTCACTTTCCTTGTACTGGGAATTCCAACCCCTGAAATCCACTTAAGCCCAGTTAGTTTGTTCACAATGTTCCTGTGCAAATGAACAAATTAAAATATTACAAACAGCTTTCGATAAATGGACTCGAAACAATACCAATATTTTAGATAGACCCCAGTTCTCGGGAATTTTTATATTCCCTGTTTCACTGAAAATCTGGCCAATTGGATTGATATCAAACAAAAGAGAAAAAATATGGATTCTAGGTATTTGCTTCTTTTTTTTTGAAAAGTTATTCGCCACTTCGGTAAATATTTTGGGATAAATGCAAACAAAAGAAGTAGATTTCCCATTGTAACAAATGCAAATAGCTGAAAATGAAACAATATTGGAATCACAGATTATCTCCTCATTTGACTTTTAAAATGTCACTCGACCGTGTCTACGTATTGAATGAATGTATATTAGAATTCAAAATATTAAAGAGTAAGTGGTGGCCCAGTGGGCTCGACTTACGAGTTGTAGGTCACCGGTTCGGTGAGGGAACCGATATGTCCTAGAACCAAAAAATCCCGTACTGGTCCAGTGTGGTAGTTTAGGTACTGCCCCTTCCATATCCTTGAGTAAAGGCCTGGGACCCAGTATTGTGAACATTATAAGGCTGAGTATGCTATATTAGAATTCTAAATTAATTACTCGTTACGTTCTCTTACATTTGGCATTCAAAATCGAATTCGGGCCCGCGAGGCTCTACAAAACTAATTACGTATCGAAGCTATCTTCTTCCTCGCTTTCTTACGTACCTTTCGCATTTCCATATAAGTTGAGCTTTAAACGAGCCAATCTATTCACGTCTACACATCAGGGGGTCGCATTTGCATATAGAACAGAAATTTATTAAATCTACAGCCAATATCCCACGTTCCGACATCGAACTTTTGCGTCTTCGACGACTCTCCTGTTATTTTTATTGCACTGTAAAACTGTTGTTATGAGACGCACTTATTAAACTATCTACTTGATTTATTTCTTCTACAGTCCTTCATATTTTTTATTCCCGCCGACCTTCTTACGTAAAAATAACAGAGAAAGACAATGCTACGACAATAATTAACGATGGTTACTAACGCAATCATTTACATTACTAAGGTATTAAAAGCCCAAAACATTTTTATTCAGCTAATGGAGTCCGTCGTAAAAATGTCATAATTCATTTGACAGATGACGGTTTACAAAGGAACTCCAATTTACTCCCCAGGAATTAAGTAATTCAGGCTTTTAATTTTTATCCGCTGATAAAACTTTTTCTCTGCAGACTTCTTACATATTTAAGTAACGCTACCTTATAACAATTTTGGAACGGGCCTTTTGTAATATAAAATAAGTTATACTAGCAATAGAAATTAATTCCAAAACTGTGTCTTACGACACAGCTACCTAAGCGTGTTTTGTATTCGCCTAAATGCTAACAAAACCTTTTAAAGCCCCGCTGAAACCGCCTGGATTCTTTGCGAACATTAACTTAATTCTACGAAACTGTTTTATTAATTTGGCGAATTGTTAAGTTTCATTTAACATTGCTCCCGAAAGACCAAAATCTACTGTTTCAATTAAAAAAGTAACGTTCAAGAGCAAAGAGTATTACAATACCTCTTACACCAACGATTATACTGTTTCGACTCAATTCTGTTAACTTGAAAACAAATAATAAACAGAAAACGTTGAGTGCTCTTTGCATAATTCTATTCCATTTGTAACAATAAATTATGCCAGACGATTGCACTGAGTAGGTACGCGATCATAAATATGACTGTACGGTTCTTTTATAGCGTTAGTTTCATTAGTGAAAATAAAACGTGTTGCATTCTGGTTTCATTATAAAAATATTATGTACAGGGCGGCCGCCGAGCTTTATGCTCGCAGGAATGGGTTGAGTGCTGTTGCATTTTAATTAATTCTCTTTTCTATCGCGATGTGGTGTTATCAGCCTCCCGCAGGCGTCGCGGCCAAACAAATAGCTGTTGCTCTCGCTACGTAACAATTTTGACACGGCTATAATGCGAGTTTTTCTTCTTTGTTACGGGTAGTGTATCGATCCGCTTTTTTATCTCGTGCTAAAAGGAATTTTGCTTTGTTAGCCTTACACTTCTGATGCAAATTATTAAATGAATAAACAGACACCCATCCAGTTTACCTAATGCCTTTCCTGTAACTTTTTCGTATTAAAAAGTTAAATTGAAGGCGATTCATTTTATTACTAATAATAAAAATCGTCACATCCTTATTATCACTCAAATAAACGACCCTCAAAAGAAGTGAAACTTTTCCGACTTGTAATATGTTTTTGATGAGATTTATAATTCGTTCTGTTTTCGTGTCAAACGAGAAAAGTTATTTCAATAATCCTAACTTTCTTTATTTATTTTTAGTCTTTAGATGGGCAGAATATTTACAACGGTTGCTGCACACTGCGCATCGACTACTCGAAGATGACGTGTCTGAACGTGAAGTATAACAACGACAAGTCTCGGGACTACACGAACCCGACGCTGCCGTCGGGCGACGGCGACGCGCACCAGCTGTTGACCAGTGAGTTGATGCCACTGCGGGCACGCCTCGCCCTGGCCCTCGCATCCAGGATGAGTTAGTCCTCACTACTCTGCGCACCTGGAAGCTTTCTCACCGCGCTCCAACTCTCACACAGTATCGTAGACTCTTGCGTCCTGCATCCAACGATACCCACCCAATGGGGCAGATGATTGCTCCAACACACTTTTTTTTAAGGCAATTAATCATCTAAAATGCCAAGTTTTAGCGCGCTCTCGGTAATCTACGTCTGCCCCATTTATACTTGGCTATTCGACCTGACTTCGATCGCTATTGCACCTTTTTACTTAGGTAGTTTACTGGTTCTCTTATCTCAAAAGTCTTTCCATTTTAAATCTTCAAGCTCAGGTATGCTCATTATGTTAGAACTCTCAGAACATTTTCTATGTCCCTAGTAATAGCATTAATCTTGAATGCCTGAGAAATATGCTTTGTTCCCTGTGTAGCCTGATAGGTCCCCATATTTTATTCATTTTCACTGTTTTTGTATAAAGGCTCCTTTGCCTTTTTTTCTTTATGTTGCAAATTACGGTGATTTTGTATTCTTGACTGTAAATGCGTATGTTTTTGTTGCGTCAATATATGTACGTATGAAGTAACAGTGTGAAATAAATCTTCAATAACGCTTCCAAATTACATTTGCTATTCCACGTTAGCTCTTTTCTTATTTATTATTCATATTTCAATGCTAAATATTCCCGCGGTGACTAATAACTCGTCATAAATCCGTATTGCACCGTAGAGGGTTGTAATATGTGTGGATCATTCCGCCATTGCGAATGTTCTGCTTTTGCTATAATTATGTTCTTTGTCTGATTTGTTTTTATTGTAGTAGCCTCCTAAATTATAAGTTATGGTTTGACATACATCACCTACATTTTTTGAGCTTATTAGAATATCGTTCACATTAGTAGGTATTTAGTTTCAGCCTTATTTTATTATATTAATTAAGGGCTTATTTAGGCTAGGAATTAAATAATTATTACCAAAAATTAGGTAGGACTTCTTTATTTTTTCAACTTTTTTCCTTTTTAATTTTTTACCCAAAATATTGAAGGAACATGTTCGTAACACTGGTCGTATGATCACAGGTGGCGGTGTGCTGGCTCCTCAGTTCCTGGGCTTGGGCTCTGGTCTGGCGTCGCCGTACGGCGTGGGCGTGGGCGGCGTGGGGCTGCCGGCGTTCGGCGCGCTGACGCTGACGCCGGCGTCCCCGGCCCTGCGCGCGCTGGCCGCGCCCCCGCTGCCGCTCGCCACCGTGCTGCTCGTCTCCAACCTCAACGAGGAGGTTGGTACCCCACGAACATAACCCACCTCAATACTGGCAGGCGGATTTATACCTCTCTTTCACATAACCGCCCTTTTCAAAAACAAAATTCAAAACTTAAAATTCGAATACCACTCCCGTTAAAACAGTTTAGACAAAATTCCTACATTGTTTCGACTTAGTAGTTTAATGTTTATTGGCAATTATTCATTACGCTAACACAATAGCCAGTAACGCCCGCATCAGACACCATTGTAACTGTGGGTTCACTTTCGATTCAAACAAACTAATGCATTAACCACGCGAAGGGCGTTACAGGTTGTTCTATTTATATATTCTACTTAAACTCCTTACAGATAAGTTGCTAATTTATTTATAGATATGATGTCAGATATCTTTTACGACTATTTATAATACTGTCTCTTTTCTCTTTCCTATTGTTTTAGATGGTCACGCCTGACGCTCTCTTTACCCTTTTCGGTACGTGTGCACATACATTCCGTATTTTATATTAAAACATTAATATTGCTCCTGAGCCCTGTCGCCTGAAAGACAAATTGTCAGCTAACATTCTCGACTTCTGTACTGATAACCGCATCCGACTTGTCGAAGCTTTGCTTGATAACACTATCGAATCTAAATTCTAAACGCTTATTAACTCGTATGACAATTTGTGTTTCAGACACCCTAGTCGTAGCTAAGTTACTTAGAACGTCTATTGTTTACCCAGTGTTGTCTTTATTTCAGTTTTATTTTATTTTCTTTGTGGGCTGTCAGTTTCAAACTAGTTACGGTACAGCGATATACGCATCTCTATGTGACGATGACGTCATAGTCCCATTTTATTTTTATGTTTTTTTTTCTGTTACGTTACCTAGTATTAGTAGCAATACCTACCTGAATATCGGTAAACGACCGGCGACACCACAAACATGGTAATCGCTGTTAAGAGCTTTTTATAAATGAGAGGTGCGTTAACTATGAGCAAACGAGAGTTTAAGAGCTCGTCGCTAATTGAATAGTGAGTAGAAGTGAATAATTGTTTGCAGTAATTTGCTTTAACGCAGCGCGCCAGTACACGGCCGGTGCTGTTAACCGCTAAAGCATTAATCGAAAGCTTAACGTGACCAATTTAGAGCTTGAGAGTTGTTTCTTCTTGTATTTTCCGACTGTCCCGTTTCACGACATTATATATTACGAGCCGTTGTACTAAAATGTTCTGTAAAGAAACCATGTTAAACGTAGTCACTTAGTTTAGCGATAGGTATATTTTAGACAACATTGACAGCGTAAAATCCTATTGTTAGACTGTGTTTCTCTACGAATCAATCCTCGAAATTCAAGACATGATAGAAACAAAACACACTCTACACAAAAAGGGTACTTATTCATAGTTTCTTTATGTAAATAATCTCAGTATGTGTTTTGTAAGACTTTTGTTTACGTATAGGCGTGTATGGCGATGTGCAACGGGTGAAGATACTCTACAACAAGAAAGATTCAGCCCTCATTCAGATGGCCGAACCACACCAGGCCCATCTAGGTACGTAACCTAATACTAACTCTATTTCGAAGGTACCAAGGTTGATTTTCCGTTAGAGGAGATGTATTTGTTTAGGATTATGAGTGTACTTATGGTTCTCCTCTTTGCTGTAGTTTGTTTTTCTTGTAACATGAAGTGTCGTTGTTTACTTGCTACTTATAGTCGTATTCATTAACGTTTTCTTATTAGATACTTTGTTTTCTATCTCTGAGTTCGTTTGGAATAGATTTGATTTCGATAATCTCATATAATGTCTATTATATTAGGAACTATCAAAATGTAAATAAAAAATTAAAAGATGAATGAGTGAATGGAAAAAAGAAATAAAGATAAAAACGTTAATCGTTGTCATAGCTTATTAAAATTATTATAAAAAAACCGGCCAAGTGCGAGTCGGGCTCGCGCACAAAGGGTTCCGTAGCAGCAAATATAATACAGTTAAATCAACCTATCTCAAAAACTATAAGAGATACTTTGATCAAACCAAAAATCGTTGAAAGAGTTAATTAGCATGCATCACCTCTATTTTTTTTAGAATTTTATACCCCGTAGTTATAAAAATAGAGGGGGGGGGGACATACTTTTTACGACTTTGAGAGCTGATATCTCAAAAACCGTTCACTTTAAGAAAAATGTTTTTTAGAAAACTTTATATCATTTTAAAAGACCTTTCCATTGATACCCCACACGGGTATGTACATCGAAAAAAAAATTTTCATCCCTCAGTTACATGTATGGGGGGCCCCACCCCCAATTCTTTTTTTTACTATTTAGTGTCATAATTTTGTAGCGGTTCATACAACACATATTCCCATCAAATTTCATCACTGTAGTACTTATAGTTTCCGAGTAAATCGGCTGTGACAGACGGACAGACGGACAGACGGACAGACGGACATGACGAAACTATAAGGGTTCCGTTTTTGCCATTTTGGCTACGGAACCCTAAAAAAATAAAACAGTACAAAAAAATCTGTGCGAGGCTAAAAGGCGCCTATTTCTGTATAATGATGAATTAAATAAAGTTTTGTTTTAGTATTATCTGTTTTGAAAAGGATATAAGGTTAGTTTTAGGGTATTATTCTTACATCTATCCATTTTGTCCTTTGCGCAAAAGCAATATGACCACGAAGTTAATCTAGTGATCGAAAAATGATGTTAATTTAGTCAATTGCTGTAACGTATGTTGGGGTAACAAAAACTGATATATGGAGAACCATAAGATCCTTTCTGACCACATGTTAACAAGTCACCTTCCAACAGCCATGACCCACATGGACAAGCTGCGCGTGTTCGGCAAGGCGATGCGCGTGATGCTCAGCAAGCACCAGACCGTACAGCTGCCCAAGGAGGGACAGCCTGATGCTGGACTTACCAGGTACGTCGCTAAACCAGTCACTTTTTGGAAGAACATCGTTAGGAACCTGGCTTATCATAGGGGACTTAGAGCTAAGTTTTTTTTTCTTATATGTTATAACCTAGTGCTTGACCGCGATCCCACCTGATGTTAGGCAGTTATGCAATCGTTGATGTTGAAGTTCACTAGTTTATTAAAAGCCTATTCACTCTAGCATTGAAGACAGATTTGATAGAATAGGCTCACGCGATAAAATAGCCTCGACCACAAGTTTCTTAGACTTCCCAAATACATATAAGTACACAAAAAAAACGCGGGAAGAGTTCGATAACAAACTCTGTGACACGGCATTTTCATATAGGTATTAGATTATCGCACAACAGACAAAGGCTAGCGATCTCATTCTAGCAAAAATACCCACAGTTTATCCACAATTTTAAAGTTTTTTTCATAAGATAACGTCTAGATTTTAGAAGTTTTTAACTAGATACATGAATTGGTCTTCTGATATCACACGAAGAAGAATTCTGAAGAACAGAGCATTGATTGACCTTACTTCGCTATAAAATCATATTTCATGCGTCTTACAGATTTTGATCCATATGTCGTACGTTCTTTTTATTTGAAACAAAATGTTAACGACTTTTAAAATAATCTAAGAGCGACGACTCCTAAATAATAAAAAGTAAATAAAAACAACAACACAGAAAAATAAAAGCCTATGATTATGCCTCTTTCACACAGGTCTAGATTATTTATAAACTGTCGACGTACACTACTTAGGTTCCCAAATAAAAACATTTTCTATTTACCGTGTCAGTTTTCAGTAGGCACGTTATAGAAGTGATTGACATGACCTCTAAACCTACATCACTCGCTTTGAATCAGAGATTGACTCTGTAAACCCGAATTTGTGTTCGATATTTGATTATTAAGATTTGTTAAACTGATATTTTGAATATGTTATTTATGTTCCTGAACTATTTTATTATTATTTTCTGAATTGGCAGGCAACTAAGCTCCCTTCTTTTTTTTAATGTAGCCCGTTGCTTTACGGAAAGTATTTATAGGTTAAAAATGGTATTTGTGGGCAAAGGCCTCCTCAAACTAATTTTTTTCTCGAGACACCTCGAACCAACCGCAAAGCCAAAACTCCAAAGCATGGATCTTAAAGAACAGTTCGAATTAAAAATATTGTTACAAAACACACGTAAGAAATAAACCTTTAACAACCACTAAATATTATACTACGAAATTAAAATTCGGTCGACTACTTTGCTGACTTTACCAAAATCTCGTAGCGCTACATCGTCACTGCTACGCTCGTAGGCGCACTGCTACGCGGCGTAGCAGTACGGAAAATCGCCACTCTTAATTCTTGCAATTAATGTTTTGATATTGCATTTTTCAGGGATTACTCCCAGAGCCCGCTGCACAGATTCAAGAAGCCTGGCAGCAAAAACTACCAGAACATCTACCCACCCAGCGCGACTCTTCATCTGTCCAACATTCCGTAAGTTCCCCACTATTTACAACTAAGTCCCGTAAATGAAGGAGAAAATACAAGGGATTTTTCTTGGAATTTCAAAGATAGCTAGAATTTAATTTTGTTGTTTGTTTACAGAGCTACGGTGTCTGAAGATGATATCAAGGAAGCCTTCACTAAGCGAGGATTCACGATTAAGGCTTTCAAGTTCTTCCCGTAAGTTGATTTTTTATTTGAGTTCTCAATCATTTTTTATTTAAAGTTTGTTAAAAAATAAAAGGCCCGTTTTGATATTTGAGACAGACCCTAGAATGTAACTTGGAACGAAATTTAAAGTAACAATAACATAATAATTACATGAAGGGTTTTAAAAAATACGTACATTTTTTGGCGCGTTAAATAATGTGACTAATTTTGCGAGTATTAGTTGTTTTCGCGATGGCTTTGAAATTCGCGTATTTCGTATTTCTTTGCCTTTCTTGTTACATTGTTTTCTTTTTGCGCTTGTTATAGTAGTTATCGCGATGACATATCAGAACGGGCCTTATATTTTTTGACAACTTTAAAATTCGCATTTTTTATAATTTCGTATTTCTATGCTTTTTTTTGTTACATATTTCTTCTTTTCCCAAATTGCAGGAAGGACCGCAAAATGGCGTTGGTGCAGCTGCCGTCGATCGACGACGCGGTGGCGGCGCTCATCAAGATGCACAACTACCAGCTGTCCGAGTCCAACCACCTGCGAGTGTCCTTCTCCAAGTCCTCGATCTAAGTCCGCACCACGAATATCACACAAGCGGGGAAGTCGCGTCTCCGTCGGCCAGTCTGCTTCGGCCTACTCCGACACTCCTACAACCGCACACTGTACCTCCCGACCTCATCCTCCCCCACTACCCCCCCCCCCCCTCACACACACACACTCCCCGCGACGGCGCGAGCCACGCGACTGACCAACATCGTACCTCTCACACAAATCGAGAATTTCCCTCGACTGAAATTAAAATATATCTGTATTACGCTTACACGGATCACTAGATATTAAGTGCTATTCTATTTTCTTAATAAATACGTACGTTTACTATTACTGTACATCTAATCTAAGGTACTGTCGTCAGTCAAGCGCTGCTTATATCTACTGTATTTTCGATACGATTCTAAACGGACGTACTAATGTAGAGAGGAATTATATTTTGTGTGATATTCATTCCATATTTTGAATAAGTATATCAATTATTTTATTTTTATAAAGTCGGTAATGTTTTCCGGTAATTACAATATATGATTTCGTTATAATGAATTTATCAGGATGGTATGTTTTGCAATTAGATTGCGCTAGTAAGTTACGTCGGGGCAGCCGGCGGGTCCCGCTGGGCGCGATGTCAAACATTGCTCGCTTGTTGTCCTCAGAACGGCAGCCAGTTTATGTACCACCTTACAATTTTATATTCATCACATTATTAGCACATTGTTAAAATATCTCTTGGTCACATAATTAATTTGCAGTTATTACTATTAAATTGTATTTTATACATATATTTTATTGTCTATTTTAATATGCACAATTTACTATTATTATTGCATTTCTTTGTAAGTAAATATAGTTTTGTACGCATACACATTTTTTTCTTATTTGATTACTGGAATGTTATGTTTAGAAATGTGTATGTGTGTGCAATATTAGTTGTAGAGATAATTTTAATAATATATTTTAGATGTAACCGCGCTCTGTCACCGGCGGCCGGTGGCTTGCTTCCATTCTTGTTTCGTTGTTAGGAGGATATTGTCTGTTCTTTACTTCATACATAGTTATTGACGATTAGTTAGTGTAATCACAACTCTTATCGCTAAGCATCTAGTTGTATATCACTATTTAAACGTTATGTTCAGTGACATAATAGTGACATGATGCATTTATTTCGATGTTAATTTATATTAATGGTAGCTACAACATATATAAATGCTCGAGCATACGTTTCACTAAGTGGTTAATTTTAGATAATTATTTATTGTGAGCGGTGGGAGGCGCAGCGGTGTGGCCAACTGTCGCGAACATAATATTTTAGAATAATTTTCACTATTGCTATGCATTGCCACACTGCAGTGGAGTTGCGGCGACGGTCTATCAAGTATTAGCCAGATCTGATTTTGCTCTACGACATATTTAATCAACAGTATTTACACTAGGTCACAATAACTTCATTAAACAGTATTTTAGTTAATGAACTGTCCTTCTCGAACTTCGTTTTGTATATAGACACACTCCACTTCGATGTGTTAAGCTTCTCACACTTCGGACTTCGCTAAGCTCTCGATTGGATTTCACACATCTTTGCCTTCTTAAATTAATTTAAAAAAATATGTCTAGTCCAATGCAAAAGAGATTAAGTTTGTGAATTAAGTGATTACGTTATCAAAATCTTATGAATTCGTCTCAAATATTTAAAGTCTGGTAGGAAAGCTTTTGTAAAAAGATTGTATATGGTAACGAATTTGTTAGTATTTGGATGCCGCGAGAGCTACCGCTAGGACCAGTTTAGTGTTCAGTTACACGTCCAGATTATGTGATTAGGCAAAGCATGCGTGAAACAGATACCTGACTACGACGAGTAGATACTGATGCCACAGCGCGCGGCGGGGCGGCGCGCCGGCAGCCGCGTGGCATGTTAATTAATATTGTAAGTCACTTATCAATCAATGCATTACATATCTCGACGATGCCACGCTCGGTATTCAATTAGGATAGAAAAAGGGAATGTATATTGTAGGATAATAAGCGTCACGGTACCAGGTGCACATAGACCCGACTCTCCAGTGAGCACCGCCCCTACACGACGCGAGGAGGCACATTATACCACATCAGGCAGTTTAACTATTACATTACTTTGAACATATCCCATTGTCAAAAATAGTCACAAAAAAAAGTAAAAAATAAACTTTTATTTTAGAAAACATTTGTGAAGTTATAAAAATCACATATTTACACTATTATGAAATGTATAATATATATCACGTAACATACATAAGAAATAAAGATAGAGCTTAGTAAGATGATTAAACTGAAAAAAAATATTAGATTGTCATTACGATGTAAGGTTTAATAGAAAAATTTAATCATACAATATGTATTATCAGTACCTACCTATAATAAGAACGTAAAAGTAGTTATTTGGTTTAGATAATGTTAGGTGACCAGGGTGTGGTGATATTTTGCACGTTTTTGAAAATGTTTTTCTATACGGCGCAGAATTCTGTGTCTGTGTTTTGAAATGGTGAGGAGTGGTGGTCGTGCGACGTGAGCGGCAGTAATCGCATTTGTAATTTTAATAATAATTGTATTATTATTATTATGTATTTAATTATTGAAGAATCACAAAGAGGAGATTACATATCCAGTGTACTCAGCGTAGGACGCTACACACAGCCGCGCCGGCGTCATAGCTCATAGCCCATAGCTCCGTACAGTCGCTTGTGCTCAACTCATTCGTAGACATGCTCGATTACTCTTCACTGTGTGTGTAGCGTTTCCAGGCCTAACATTTTCTCAATAACATTGGTATTGACTAATAGATAATTATAGGAATTTATGTGTTTAGAGAAGTATTTTAAATATCTAGATTTTAATGGTAATATTATTAAAAAATAAATAAATAGATCAGTGTTTAGGATGAGATGCCAAATTTAAAGTCAATACAGATTATTTTAGGTAAAAGGTAATTGAAGTAATCTTAACATTTATTGAAAAGTTGATGAAAATGTTACAGTTAAATTATATTTGAGAGTTTTATTAAGCGCAATATATGCAATTTTATTCATTGTAAGTGAACATTGTTTCAATTTGTTAGTTAAAGTTATGCGTTGATAAATGATGTGAAAGTTGTTTTCGAATGTGTTAATTTATATACAAGCGCGCGACGAGACTAGTTGGTGCGCGCGTCTTCACGTCATGCTATACTCTGCGTTATCGTGTACGTCGTATGTATCTCTTGCGTTCCATACATATCTCCGCATATCATACTGAGTATGCTTATATTTTATTGCGCTTTATAATATTTATCTCTACTACATACATATATTAGCTGTATTTAGTATTTCATAATGATATGAGTAAAGGCCAACATATCAATAAATAGAACTTTGGCTAAGGCGCATTATGTATACCTGTCATGCTCCTCGATATTCTGCTTCGAAGTGTCCGACTTCCTTCCACCTCGGCGACCGCTCGACGCTTCATGTAACGTTCACGCGTCGTCCTTGTCTTCTTATTTTTAATTTTAAGCCTTTTGTGTGGTTAATTTCACTCTTTATTTTTAATTTCATAATTAAACTATTATTATCATTGATACTTTTTGTTCTTTATTTTCAATCCTTTCCCTTTCTACCCTCAATCCCTTTTTATTTCGATTTCCATACCAATTGTCTACGATACGATGGACAGCGGGCGGAGTAACGAGCAGACAACGTTCAGTTCATTCACTCACTGCCCTTCCGTTCATTCACTTCGGTTTTCATGGATGTCTGTGGTTATGATTTCATCCCTTTATTTCAGACCACCTGAAGAAGTTTCAAGAAACTATTTGTAAATAAAACTTATAAATGTTAAAGGGGATCAATATAATGAGATGATGTACATTAGTACACAATTGGTATTCTAGACATATTCGTACTTATAGAACTTAATTATTACTATCCTGGCGAAATCTACACTCGACTACATTTTAAAGTATATCTATTACGCTTCGATATATTTATATAACTTGTGAATAAATTCTCTACCTTTTTTCAACTGAGTCTTCTGACTTGAGAAGAAAATATTTAGGCGAAATAAAAACACGTTGTTTAGTTGAATTGTAAAGGGAGTAAGGGACTTAAAATATTGCCAATGATAATTATGTTTTATATAATATTATCAAGTGGAATATTATATTTCGCACAGGGTATAATGTGAATTAAAATTATAGCGCTGCCCGTGGCATCTGATCGCCCGAGGCGGTTATTTTGTGTCCGTGCCACGTCCCTTATTCCTACTGTGTGGAAAGAACTGAAGCATTCCGTAATGAAACGTTATTAGCGAAATTATTGTGTGTCTGCCACTTTGTGACGAGCCCCGGCAACAGCAGGCGAGACCTACCACCAGCGGCATTGTATTGAATGTATTTAAATTAATTGTTTCGAGAGCACTAGTGCGGGAAAGTGGCAGCTACACTCATGTTAAATTAATCTGAGGATGTAAATATTATACACGACTATGTTAATAATTACAAATTAAATTAATAGGATCTATAGTAAAGATTAACATAATCATTACTTTAAGATTTACTAGTTAAATATCCTACATTAATTTCAGTAGTCGCTCTAGTTAATTATATACCTACCTAACTTATCGAGAACCCTTCTTAGTAAGTATTACTGTTACTACCTCCCTTGGTTTCCTATTGATTTGATAATGTTGTTTTAGTTGTTTCATTAAAAGAATTAAATAAAGGTGTGCAAATTAAAGGGTTGTGTGTAAAGTTAAAATAGTTAAATAGATGTAAACAATCGTTCGCGTAACGTTTATCTCATCGGTTTCTTGGGAAGCACATCTAGTTTTGTTCACTATCGTAAGACTTGCTGAAACAATTTGAACATGTCAATATTAATTAGTCTTAATTCAATATGCCAAAGACCAATCGTTGGGAAAAATAACAGGGATATAATAATATTTTTCCTTTCAACTTAACTAATGTTTTGTCTCTAATAAATACACGTTTAAAATCAAAATGGCAAGCTTTAACGAGCTATATTTCAAGATAAAACATATTTTGATGATTGTTTTGTGAAAATTAATTTTATGAAACGCGTCTGGTCCGTCTGAGAGGCCGGGCGTTCACTAACTACATTATGTAAAACAGTTATATGAATTATAAATATATACAACAATATTAATATCTAAGTGACTACCCTATTGAATTCTAGATTTATTCTTTGTGATTTTATAATAAAATATAGTTGAAAATGGAGTTTTTATTTTATTTTGGATTCCTAGTTTCCTATATTCTTAATTTAGTCATGTAATAGTAGGTACAAAATACAGGACACAATAGAAAAAAAAATGTGTTGCGCCGACCCCAAGTATTAAGGGATAAAGGCAGAAAGAAGAAGACATATTTTAAGTACCTACTTACAAAATAGCTTATAGCTGTCGAAGGCAAATGGGAACTTTTATAACAGGAGAAACTAACCTACATTTCAACGCACAACCAAAACTACAAGGACTAGGAGCGTGAGATTTTGCATAAGACTTCCTATTATCTCGTAGGCGAGCACTAAGAGAGGATTATCCAAAATCTAGCCCCTAAAGAGATGAAACGGGGGTCCAAAGTTTGTATTGAGAATCAGAATCCTACTTTCGCCAACTACACTACGAAGCCATTGGCAGAAGCTAGTATCGTATAAAGGACAAAGCGTTCCTACTGAAGTCGGTTTAGATATAAATGACAAAAGACTAACCGTGTGGTTAGTTTCTAGTCATAAAGAGCCTATTACACTACTCGATACGTCGAGTCCCGTCGAAGACCGTCTTACCCTTATTACAGTACGCGACGTAGACTAAGACCGTTCGTAATTAAAACCGGCCAAGAGCGTGTCGGGCCACGCTCAGTGTAGGGTTCCGTAGTTTCCCGTCCGTCACAATAAGTTTCCCCAATTATTCAAAAACTGTTCGTCCCATAAAGTTCAAAATAATTTTCCTAGAAAGTTTCCATAAAGCTCTACGTTCCAGATTTTTTTCATATTTTCTAAACTTATGGTTCAAACGTTAGAGGGACACACACACATTGTTTTTTACTCTTGGAGCGATTATTTCCGATATTATGGATATTATCAAAAATGATTTCAGAAAAACCCCTATTCATTTTTGAATACCTATCCAACAATATATCACACGGTAGGATTGAAATTAAAAAAAAAACACTTTCCACTTTACACCCTAATAAAAGTTTTTTCCAATTTTTATTTTACTACTTTGTTGGCGTGATTGATATACCTACATATTGGTACAAAATTTCAGCTTTCTAGTGCTAACGGCCACAGAGATTAAGCGAGGACGGACGGACAGACATGACGAAACTATAAGGGTTCCGTTTTTGCCATTTGGCTACCCTAAAAACGAGTGGTGTATTAGGCCTGTATTTAAAGGCCTTCACACAAGGCAGGTACCTACTTAGGTACACGCAAGCACAGAAGCGACTTCATACTACTATTATCCTGCTCAGACCCTGATACTTTTTCACAGTATTATTTATATACTACATCGACCATTATATGATAAAAACAGCCCTAAATTAACCAGAACAAAAGTGAGGGAGAAGCCGCCCGCCATTAACCTGGTGGTCGTCATCGAGAGAGACCTCAAGGAAGCCCAACTGCCAAAATCGACAACCCAGGACAGACTGTCCTGGCGCAGAATTGTGAGGAGACCCGACCCCAAATAATGGGTGCAGGGACGGATGAAGAAGGAGTGAAAGCACATACCTACCTATAAGAAGTTAGAGAGGTAACAATAAATTTTATTTTAACATGACCTTCTACCAAGGATAATATCATTCTCGCATTATAAACTAATAAATAAAAAATGTAATACCTACCGATGCTGTGCTGCGCCGCTGCGCGAATCATGCTAGCCATCGTCTGCACAAGAAGTAACTAAGGATTACCTATAGCCTATTCGCCGAGGCTTGAGCCAAAAGGTAAACAAAGAAATCAATGTTTCAAATTGGCAGGTATAACCCGACCGATGTCAAAACGTCACATTTTAATGTAAAATGTTCGCAGTATCTGTGGTCTACAATGTGTTAGTAGTCTAGCCTAATCACGTTTTTTTAGGTTCTTTTACATTTAAACTATTTAATACATAATTAATAAAAATTAAGAAAATAATTTAAGGCATTTATAATGTTTGATTTCTAATAAATCTGAAAGGATAACATAAGTTTCACAGACATCATTCTAAAATATAATTTTTACACCACCTGCTCGATAATGACCCTATTATGTGTCATGTGACCTGCACTTAAAGCAACTCGTTATCACCTAGGGAGATAATACAGTATGGCCGATCCCTAGGGCATAATGGTTTTTTTTTAATTTAGAACATCAAATACGCCTTCAGTCATTTAAAAAGTACGTGCATCAAACAAATTTATTCAAAAATGAAACTGGCCACTAACAAAAAAAAAGAATAATAAATGTAGTTACATACTGAGGAAAAGGTTAAGGAGGTTCTAAAAAAGAGTAAAGTTATAGAGTAATATTGAAGTATTGAATTTTGTTTGCTTCTAATTTGGAGTTGAGATTAACGTGTAAATAATGTAGCATATTTTTTAATTTATTTATAATTTGTTTTATACGATATATAGTACCTAGTTAATTAATCGTAGTAGACTTGTAATTATCTCACACATGGTGTAAAAAGTAGAGTATCCAACACGGGAGTAAAGCTGTCTTTGTCTTGGGCGGCTTTAATTCCTCACTTCACTCAGGTTTCTCTATTAACTCCCTCGCAATGCTCGGGAGTTAATTATATAAATCCCTCACTAACGTTCGGGATTAAAACTTAGCAACCTTCGTTTTGTTCGGAATTCAACAACCCTCGCCTTAAAGACACTGCTTTACTCCCTAGTCACATAATCTACTATTCTAATGTTGTCAATGTATTAATTCCGTAGTTATTTTTATAAAATACTAGCTTTTACCCGCGGCTTCGCTCCCGTCAAATGAGTACCCTACATATCCTACGCTACCCTACCCTACCTTCCCTACACTACCCTACCTACCCTACACTACCCTACCTACCCTACTCTACCCTACACTACCCTACCTATCCTACACTACCCTACCTACCCTACCTACCCTACCTACCCTACCTACCCTACCTACCCTACCTACCCTACACTACCCTAACTACCCTACCTACCCTACTCTACCCTACCTACCCTACACTACCCTACCTACCCTACACTACCCTACCTACCCTACACTACCCTACCTACCCTACAGTACCCTACCTACCCTACACTACCCTACCTACCCTACCTACCCTACACTACCCTACCTACCCTACACTACCCTACCTACCCTACAATACCCTACCTACCCTACACTACCCTACCTACCCTACATTACCCTACCTACCCTACACTACCCTACCTACCCTACACTACCCTACCTACCCTACACTAACCTACACTACACTACACTACCCTACACTACCTTACACTACCCTACCTACCCTACTTTACATAACTTTTCTTTTTTTAGAATTTTTCTCTCCGTAAAAACCATCAATGAACTTCAAGGAACATTTTAAAAAAAAATCAGCCAAATCGGTCAAGCCGTTTTCATGTTATGTCGTGACAACGGAAAACGGGTTTCATTTTTATATATATAGATGTTCACTACATCAATCGTGACATATAAAGAACCCTTTTTATGGTTTGTTTACCTTTTGGCTCAAGCCTCGGTGAATAGGCCATAGGTAGTATCGTTTTCGCATCATAAACTTTAAGAAACCGCCTTTCAATATAATTCACGTTTTAAATAAGTATATCATGCTGAGCGGATCATGCTAGACATCGTCTGCACGATAAAATGTACAGACTAGACCTGCCAGCCAGGATGGCTGGCAGGTCTAGTCTATACTTAAAAATTTTGAAAATTAGGTAGTTATTTGTTTAGGTAGGTACTAATTTTGACAGTTTATAGAAAGTACCTACTTATCTATTGTATTGTGGTAGTGAGTTTTCCCGAACGGCCCTGGTTCAGGCCATGGCCCGGAGCAGTGGTGGATCAGCCATATAACAAGAGTAGCACCCCGCGCATTTGGAGCCCCGTGCGTGGAATCCAGGGGGTGGCTAAAAGGCTTATTACACCTTCCTAAATTTAGTAGCCTAAATGATTTAGTTACTAAATTCAGAAGAATGCAATCGCATTTAGGAAGAAGTACGGCTGCTGACTCACTAAATCATTTAGAAACCTAATTAGAAACGAATTTAGGAAGGTGCGATCGCGTTTAGTCGCTTCAGTCGGTGTGCAGCACTTTCCGCCTGTGGATGTATCGCTTGTTTTTATTTATTTTATTTGGCTCTTCAACAATGAATAGGTACACTATTAAATGTAAAGAAATACAATTTTGCCTTAAATCTAAGTGCCCCATCACTTATGGCGCATTTTCATTAGTCGTTAACTCGTTCGGTATACAGCATGCGGGGAGTCCCCGCATGCGAGATAACAACCAATGAAAGTAGCATGTTCGTTATACCGTCTGCGGTTCCCCGAATACGGGCCATGTAACACGCGTTCCAGTAATCTCTCGCACCCGGCGGCATGCGGGCGCTATCGACTAATGAAAACGGTTCCCCGAATGCGGGCCCTGTGGCATGCGTTCCAGAAATCTCTCGCACCCCGCATGCGGGCCCTATCGACCAATGAAATTGCGCCATTATGGCGGAATTTCACTGGTCGTTAACTCGTTCGGTATACAGCATGCGGGGAGTCCCCGCATGCGGGATAACATCCAATGAAAGTAACATGTTCGTTATACCGTCTGCGGTTCCCCGAATACGGGCCATGTGACACGCATTCCAGACATCTCTCGCACCCCGCATGCGGGCCCTATCGACTAATGAAATTGCGCCATAATGAAAACGGTTCCCCGAATGCGGGTCCTGCGGCATGCGTTCCAGAAATCTTTCGCACCCCGCGTGCGGGCCCTATCGACTAATGATTTTTCTTTATTTTGATAGACCCACCGGCCACAGCCACGGCGAGGCTATTTTTTTAATATTTGGACAGTACTGGAGTTATTATTAATTATAGTAATAAAACGTCCGCTCTTCTTGCGTTTCAGCAGGCAACTGATTTAGTAACTAAATTTAGAACAGTGTGATTAGAAGCTTCTAATTTCGTTCCTTTTCTGAATCCTAATTAGGCTACTAAATTTAGTAAAGTGTAATAAGCCTTTAACCCGACCTCAGGATCCCACCTACGTAACCCTGAGACCGTTTTCACATTATCCGATCCGATATCAGTGTCGGACGCCGATACAATATCGGGGTAAGTAAAATGTATGAAATACCGTGCTCCGATATCCGATATCGGGTCGGACAATATGAAAGATAGGCACATATTTCATACATTTTACTTACCCCGATATCGGATCGGGCGTCCGATACCGATATCGGATCGGATAATGCGAAAACGCTCTGAGAATGTCTCCTCCTTCCCTCCATGTCTACGACACGGAATGACCCTGATGGCCTTACCTACAGTTTGGCATTCACCTTTAACGTTAGCATCGGGCCGAAACGTCAAATAATCACATTAAACTTAACGTAAGTAATATTTACATAAGTACCTAGGTAATACTTAGCTTTCTTGCCTTCAAAGTCTGGATACGTCATGTCCTTCTTCCTTGCACGGCACGAAAAGTCTAACATAATTCGCACTCTGTACACAAACGATCACACTACACTTTTAACTATCTACCGTATAGTTTGCAACTTTTTGAAATGGCGCCATGCCGTTACTAGCTAGCATGGCATGGTTCGCGCCAACTAACATCACGCTATTGCAGAGTCTATTATCTATGCTTGCTTACCATAGATATTCAAGATGATGTTGCTAGAGTTGAATTTAGGTATACGTTATAAGAGTTATAACTTTTGACTTGGAAAAATTACGACGTTCGTTCTAGTTTTAATCTTTAGCTTTTGACAAAAACAACCGAATATAATAGTACATTACGATATTAGTGCGTAATGATGGTTATAACATGCGAGGCGGAATTTCAGCCCGAGCCGAAGGCGAGGGCGTAACTGAGCCGAGCATGTTATAACCAATACGCACGTATATCGTACGACGTTTTTTAACACATTTGCGAGGAAACAGAAAAAAAAACATTTAACATCTTAGTGTTTGGCGCCAAAGAAATCGAACGCAAATATTGTTTGGTAAAATGACAAAAATTACGCAAATGACTAAAAATGACTGAAATGACAAAGAGTGACAAAAAATGACAAAAAATGACAAAAAATGACAAAAAATGACAAAAAATGCCAAAAAAGACAAAAAGTAACAAAAAATGACAGAAAATCACAATAAATCACAAAAAGTGACAAAAAGTGACAAAAATTGATAAAAAGTGACAAAAAATGAGAAAAAGTGACAAAAAGTGACAAAAAGTGACAATAATGACAGAAAATAACAAAAAGTTACACAAAATTACAAAAAAGCCAAAAAAAGACATAAAGTGACAAAAAATGACAAGAAATGTCAAAAAGTGACAAAAAATTACAAGAAATGACAAAAAATGATAAAATATGACAAATGATAAAATGATGAGGCTATTCAAATTTCGAACTAATCGCCGCGCACGAAATGGCAAATAATGCTGTTATGGAATTTGTATGGACTATAACTTAACTATTTGCTTTGGTATAACACACGCGTTTTTTATGACCCGCTTTACATATTTAAAACCGGTGGAATTACATCAGCTTTACGAGCAACTGTGTTAAAAAATATATTAGTGTACTTTTGTGACTATAGTTATGAGTTACAATACAACGTGTTGATTTGAAAGTGTATGGCATTTTAAGGAGGTTGTGAAAAAGTCACAAATAATCATATAACAATACTTGGTCAATAATCAATATAGTCCGTCTAATGAAAGCGCGACCTGAGAAAATGAGGTTGAATCCAAAAATTTTGTATATGGAATTACTAACTAGTAGAGTATCATGTCTTGACACTTCATATTTTTTTTATTTCCAACAATTATGGCTGAATAATGTTGCCAGTGAAATTAAAAAAAACAGCAGGTCGCGCTTTCATTAGACACACTCTAT
This sequence comes from Mythimna separata, assembly GCA_030763345.1. NCBI lineage: Eukaryota > Metazoa > Arthropoda > Insecta > Lepidoptera > Noctuidae > Mythimna > Mythimna separata. The sequence goes on along the minus strand of CM061171.1, from coordinate 17,884,283 downwards.
AACTTTTGACTTGGAAAAATTACGACGTTCGTTCTAAAGTTCATTCCCGATAAACCTGCAATAAAAGTCATTGACCCACCTATACATTTATTGACATTCTTAATTTCAAAAACGGAAATAATAACATAAAACTGTCTTGAATCGACATCTATTGCGATCCTTTACGTTTTCTACTAATGAAAAACAGTTCATTGTTTGTTTTTCATGTACCATCGTAGAGATATAAGGAAAAGGTCAATGTACTTTATTGCAAGCTTATATGGAATAAGATATAGTTTCAATCGTTATCTCTTGACAAAAACAACCGAATATAGATATTACATTACTACATTATAAAATAAAAATAAAAAAGCCTTTTATTTCCTTCAGAAATATAGGTTACAATGTTTTTTGTGTGCAAGTGTTCAATTTATAAAAGAAGTTTAAATGTTTTTACTTAATACTATATTATAATAACGTTTTTATTTTTCTGAATGAACCCCTCTGCGGGTAAAGGCCTCCTCCAAATTGAGCCATTACTACATTAGTATATGGTAAGTTGTCCCACATTGAACCAGGTAAATTTCAAAGTCTCATAGTGGGTTGGATTTTCAATCAATGCCTTTAATTTTTTGTGTATAGTTGGCAAATTTATTTAGCTTCAATTTTGTAAAACACTAATTTCTTTTTTTCCTTTTAGTTTCGGTGTAAAACAGGTTTTTATGAAAAATGATTTTTGGTTCAATGAGTACCACAGGTGGTACACATTTAACCAGGGTATCGTCCACATTGAGACACCTTATTAACGATGTCTTCTAGTTCAATTTATAAGGCAAATACTTTGTAATAATAATAATAATAAACAGTAATAATAAAAATCAGCCTTATATTTATAAAAATCACTTTAAATCATAATGCAATTAAACCGAGAGTCTTAGTTTTATACATCACAAAACCTTTTCAGTCAAATTCTTATCATATTTTAATAATAAAAACAAAAGTAACAGTTTTTAACTATAAAAACAAAAGTACCTTGCATAATATAACAAATTAAAATTAAATTAAAATAATTGTAAAAAAACACTCCTTTAACGACTTTAACCTCAGGTGGTTCAATGTGAGACACACCACGTTTTGATCACTAAACTCAAAATTTTACCGGCAAATCAATCTCTTAAAATCACGAATTATAGCGCTTTTAATTGCTAAATAACCGTAGAAAGCAGTGTACATATAAATAAATTGATATTATTTAAACGAAAAAAGCTAAAAAAGAATGAAATTGGCAAAAAATATTTACTTTTTGAGTCAGTTTGCTTTCGAATACTCCTCACACAACCACTTTGCACGCGATCGCCACGCAAACTAGTGGGCAGAAACGGAACGTAAATACCTCTCTTTCACTCATATTAGTGCGGTTTGGCAATGTCGCATTTTCGAGATTCGGCGGTGGTTCAATGTAGCTGCCTGGTTCAATGTGAGACACCCGACCCTACTTTAAATATGTAAGACACGTCAAAAAGACAATACAAAGATCATATACGGTTGGAGAGGGCTTCCCAAAAGCAATCGAACAGTAGACACCAATTATAAAACACCATAATTATGACTGAGCCAAGCAGTGCTGTCAACATAAAAAATGAATGCGGCTGAACGGACCAACGACGGTGCCAGTCGTAGACAGCCAGTACATCTGCAGCTGGGACGGTTGAAATTATGCAAACTGTACAGTTTGGCAAAAAGAGTCTAGAAAAGGAACTAATTTTTGTGTGTGAGTTGTCAAGACATGATTCTCCTACTAGTTAGTACCTAATACCACAAGCAAAATTTTTGGATTTAACCTCTTTTTCTCAGGTCGCGCTTTCATTAAACGGACTATACATGATAAGTTTTTAACCGCTGTTTAAATTTTTTTTGGTGGCTCAGTGTAAGTAATAGAACACAAGTCAACTTCAAGGTTAAGCAACGCTTGCCAAGGCTTAACATAACGAGTTTCCTCCGTGCCTCGGAAAGCACGCTAAGCCGTAGGTCCCGGCTATCATTTACAGTCGTTACGGATAGTCAGAAATCAGTAAATCTGACTCCAGTCTTGTCATGAAGTACCCTGTTACCCCAGTTATTGGGTTGTGGAGGTCTGGTATAAACTCGTTATGTTAAGATGGTTACCCATCCACAGACCAACCTTGGCAAGCGTTGCTTAACTTTGAAGATCGATTTGTGTCCTATTGCTTACACTGAGCCACCAAAAAAAATTTACGCAGTGGTTAAAAACTTTTCCTGTATTACTCATTTGTACCAGTGCTCCAAGCTATTTTGTTTGTTTTTGTCAGTGTTTAATCTTTCGAGTACCGTAATTAGAGACATAATAGAAGGACAATAATAGGTATACGGACGCTCGGGGCTCAACCTTCAGGGCTGGGCAAAATACGTCATGCTTTGAATGAAAAAAAAAAAAATTAAAATGCAAATAATTACAAAATATTCTATCGCGAGTAATTAAAATACAAAATATGATTACCTACACACGATCCAGTTTTGATTGCACACGTTCTAAAAGTCGGTAAGTATATACTATCGGATTATAATTTGTTACGATTATCGGTCCTACAAAAAGTCTAACGTGGGCGAGCAGCGTTACGAGTATGTGGAACAAGAGAGTAGTCTTACATGATATCTCAGTTGAAAAGGGAGGATTTTCCGACCAGACGGGTGTTAGGCATAGTGGACAACTGCCCGATTGATTATTTCGGGCTGTTGTATGTATGGTAAGTTGTCTCACATTGAACCAGGTAAAGGAGACCGATACCCTTCCATACAATCTTGGGCTTAGGTTGATAGTTGTTTGTAAAAAAATGAAACTGATGTCAAGTTAATAGCTTATATATTTTTAACCATTTACAGAAAGTTCTGTGGACCAAATAAATCAGAGAAAAGAATTACCTTTATTACGTTATTAAGAATTACGTTTTAATTGACAGTATTTGATGACACAGAATATGATATGTAACCATTGACATATATTATGTAACACAAAATAAATCATTTTTTAGATTAATATTTTTTATTTATAAACGGCATGTAGGTAAACTAAAACAATTTACATTTCGAAGCATAGTTAATTTTTGTATAACATTGCAAATTCTCGATTCATGAGTCAAGCCGTGGTGAAGTAGGTGACTGATTTACGATACAAGAGAACGACCACTGCAGAGACAAATACAACGGTGGCCAAGTTGTCTTGATTCATCAGCAGACAATCTTTGAGCCCAATACCAGCAAGTTGAGCAAATATTGTAAGTAACTGCTGATTACCTGAAACATAGCCACACATACACACATACACACACATACACATAGCCCGAAGAATCGCCAAACTTAAGTGGCAGTGGGCAGGGCACATTGCTCGTAGAACAGATGGTCGATGGGGACGGAAGGTTCTAGAGTGGCGGCCACGTACCGGAAGACGCAGCGTCGGAAGGCCTCCCACAAGGTGGACCGACGACCTGGCGAGGGTCGCGGGAATCCGATGGATGCGAGACGTGCAGGACCGGTCGCTGTGGCGACGCTTGGGGGAGGCCTATGTCCAGCAGTGGACGTCTTTCGGCTGAGATGATGATGATGATGATGATGACCTGAAACATGGGAATAGTTTGTTCAATGAATTATGACCAACTAACTAGCATTCCGTCAGTTTTGGTATTTAAATATTCTCCATGATTTCCGACCAGTTTCAGTCCATTTTTTAGGGTTCCGTAGCCAAAATGGCAAGAACCCTTATAGTTTCGTCATGTCCGTCTGTCCGTCTGTCCGTCTGTCACAGCCGATTTACTCGGAAACTATAAGTACTACAGTGATGAAATTTGATGGGAATATGTGTTGTATGAACCGCTACAAAATTATGACACTAAATAGTAAAAAAAAGAATTGGGGGTGGGGCCCCCCATACATGTAACTGAGGGATGAAAATTTTTTTTTCGATGTACATACCCGTGTGGGGTATCAATGGAAAGGTCTTTTAAAATGATATAAAGTTTTCTAAAAAACATTTTTCTTAAAGTGAACGGTTTTTGAGATATCAGCTCTCAAAGTCGTAAAAAGTATGTCCCCCCCCTCTATTTTTATAACTACGGGGTATAAAATTCTAAAAAAAATAGAGGTGATGCATGCTAATTAACTCTTTCAACGATTTTTGGTTTGATCAAAGTATCTCTTATAGTTTTTGAGATAGGTTGATTTAACTGTAATTTTGGTTAAGTTATTGTGCTTACACTGAAAACGATGGCTGAACCTTATAAGTTTTATTTGCTGCTACGGAACCCTTTGTGCGCGAGCCCGACTCGCACTTGGCCGGTTTTTTGTAAATATATCCGAAGAAGAGTATATTCGGGAAGTTTGAAAATGGCGCCAGCGACTGAAAAATTGAATGGGAATCGTTTTTCTTGGTATGGTCATGTAAAATAGTGATGAGTTTACATGTGTATAGAGGGAGAGGGAGGCCAAAGAAAGATGAATAGATCGTATAAGAAGTGAGATAGAAGAAAAGGGAGTTAATTATAGCGTGGCGAGTGACAGGACAGAATGGAAAAAAACGTGTTGCGCCAATCCCAAATAAAACGATATAAGGGCAGGAAGATGATGATGACAACAGAGAAAAAGAACGGTGAATGGTAGTAGACGCAGGTTGATAAAATATCGCTACCTTTGGGTAGAAAGGTCGTATAAACCATTTTGGCCAAATTGAGTTATATATACCATTTTTCTCAGAATTTTTTTCTCTATCGATCTGTATATACGAAATGTAGAAATTCGCTCAAAAATGGTTTTTACGACCCAGAAATTTTCGGTCATAGCCTCTTAAAAAAGGTAAATTTTCAATGTAAAAGCCAAATATTTTTTTCACCTCAGCACCTCAAACAAGTATGTTTTGCAGTTTAAAGACAGTGAGCAAAATTCGATTTTGCTGCGAGCGTGAGACAAAGTAACTTTTTAATTATTTTTTTTAAATGCCGAGTCAGTGCCGGGTCTACTCACAACATTCGAAAGATTTGAACTTCACTTTGTTCTGTCACTTTCACTTCGATACGAAAAGAGCGAGAGATAGAAACAAGTCGATTCAAAGTTCGATTTTCAAATTCCATATATAATAGGCTCAAAAAAGAAACCAACAATAAAACGTTCGGAAACACGTCACCTATAAAGTTTCAAATCAAGGTTTAAATGTAATTACATAATTAATTAATTAATTAATGTACTTTTCTCTTAATAATCGAATTATATTTTTTTAGGATCAAATAAAGAGATGTTGAATTAAAAAATACGAAGTTCATCATGTATCTACATAATTATTTAAAGTTTTAACAATCTTTATTGTGACAGAATAATTTAGTAATAGTGCAATTTCCGAACGCATCTTTAAAAAATAGCGGGCTTTAATTTTTTATTGTTTTCTTCTTCTGTTCGCTAGCTACAAAGTGCGATACACGTTGGATATTATTAAAATAATGATAAATAAATATGAGTGAATCCAGTGATGATGTCTGCGATTTAACACCGGAAGAATTGAAGCAGTATGTAATTTTATTTGTTCTCGCTGCTGAAGTGAAAAGTTGTATGTGCTACACGAGACCAAAGTTATTTGCATCTCGTGTCTTTGAATCCCTCGCTGCACTCAGGATTCTAACCTAGAATCACTCGCTACGCTCGTGATTCAAATATAGAATCCTTCGCTTACTCGGGATTCAAAATCAACACTCGCGGCAAAAACCAACTTTGCTCTCTTGTTGCACAAATAACTATTTTCACCTCAGCACCTCAAACAAGTATGTTTTGCAGTTTAAAGACAGTGAGCAAAATTCGATTTTGCTGCGAGCGTGAGACAAAGTAACTTTTTAAATTTTTTTTTTAAATGCCGAGTCAGTGCCGGGTCTACTCACAACATTCGAAAGATTTGAACTTCACTTTGTTCTGTCACTTTCACTTCGATACGAAAAGAGCGAGAGATAGAAACAAGTCGATTCAAAGTTCGATTTTCAAATTCCATATAGGTATAATAGGCTCAAAAAAGAAACCAACAATAAAACGTTCGGAAACACGTCACCTATAAAATTTCAAATCAAGGTTTAAATGTAATTATTATACTTTTCTCTTAATAATCGAATTATATTTTTTATGATCAAATAAAGAGATGTTGAATTAAAAAATACGAAGTTTATCATGTATCTACATAATTATTTAAAGTTTTAACAATCTTTATTGAGACAGAATAATTTAGTAATAGTTCAATTTCCGAACGCATCTTTAAAAAATAGCGGGCTTTAATTTTTTATTGTTTTCTTCTTCTGTTCGCTAGCTACATAGTGCGATACACGTTGGATATTATTATTATTTTTATATCGGTTCCAAATAAAACTGTTACTTTTAATTACTCAGATACCCGCGAAACGAGACACAATAGTAAAACAATAACAGCGCGGTCTCATAGGACCGGTTGGGGATTCAAACGTTAATTTGCAAAACTGCAATAATTTTACTTTTAACTTAATTTTTACAAATATACATCATCATCAGCCTTTTCCCAACTATATTGGGGTCGGCTTCCAGTCAAGCCGGATTTAGCTGAATACCAGTATTTTACGCGGAGCGGCTGCCTACCAGACCTCCACAACCCATTAACTGGGGTAAAACGGTACTTCATGGCAAGACTGGAGTCAGATTTACTGGCTTCTGACTATCCATAACGACTGCCAAAGATCGACAAATGACAGCCGGGACCAACGGCTTAACGTGCTTTCCGAGGCACGGAGGAAACTCGGTATGTTAAGATGGTCACCCATCCACCGACCAACCTTGGCAAGCGTTGCTTAACCTTGAAGATCGACCCGTGCGGCTGTTATTATCTAGCCACGAGCTCCTTTACAAATATACATGTGGTTTAAATATTACCAAGTTGTATTTTTTATTACCTTTACATTATTTGTTCTCGCTGCTGAAGTGAAAAGTTGTATGTGCTACACGAGACCAAAGTTATTTGCATCTCGTGTCTTTGAATCCCTCGCTGCACTCAGGATTCTAACCTAGAATCACTCGCTACGCTCGTGATTCAAATATAGAATCCTTCGCTTACTCTGGATTCAAAATCAACACTCGCGGCAAAAACCAACTTTGCTCTCTTGTTGCACAAATAACTATTTTTGTAATTTTGTTATGACGTAATGACCATAATTTATATTAACTCAGGGTGTAAAAATAGTCGTTAATTGAAAATGGTTTATACGCCCTAAAGTGTTAAAAGCATTATTTGTAAATGGTTTATACGCCCTAAAGTGTTAAATGCATTGATTGTAAATGGTTTATACGCCCTAAAGTGTTAAATGCATTACCTAAACATAGGTTAAATTTGACGTCGTAAATCCAAACACAGTTCGCAACGTTGGTGTATAAACCATGTTCATTGCAAGTCGCACCTTACTTTAGGATGTTTGTCAAGTAAAATGTGTAAGGAATGAACCTGGAATGGTTCTATCAGATGATGAAAAAATCAAAGAGAGGTAGAAGGAATATTTTGAAAGACTAATGAATGAGGAAAATTATTGGAGTGAGATTTTAGAAACTAAACCAGAAAATGTGGGGTTAGTGAGAATGGTTAGTATGGATGAAGTCAGAATAGCAGTAAATGGAATGAAGAATGGTTAGGCCATTGGCCCAGTTTGGAATACCAGTTGAAGTGTGGAAGTTACTGCGAGTGGATGGATGGATGTGGTTAGCTTTGTACTTCAATAAGTTGTTGAAAGAAGAATTCATACCTGAAGATTAGTACAAAAGTTTTTTGGTGCCCATCTTTAAAAACAAAGGTGATGTTCTTGAGTGCAACAATTATAGAGGAATAAAGCTAATGTCACATACTATGAATGTAAGGGAGGAAAAAGTATTGCAAGGCGGTTGAGAGAAGAGAGTGAAATTTCACAGAACCAATTCGGTTTTATGCCTGGTCGGGGTACAACAGATGCCATTTTCGCTATACGCCAGCTGTGCGAGAAATACAGAGGTGCACATAAAAACTTGCACATGGTATTAACTGACTTCGAAAAGGCATACGACCGGGTACATCGTGAGGTTCTGTGGTGGGCCCTTAAGGAGAAAGGTGTGCCTGTGAAGTATGTGCAATTGATCCGATCGATGTAGAGTCGGTGTAGTATCCAAGTCCGGTCTACAGTAGGCACCAGTGGCAGTTTGAATTTGGCGGTCGGCCCACATCAGGGTTCGGCTCTCAGCCCTTAACTCTTCCTGCTGATAATGGACGCTTTGACGTTAGACATTCAGGAAGAGGCCCCCTGGTGTATGCTGTTTGCCGATGACATTGTGCTGGTTGCCGAGAGTGGCCTTGAGGTTCAGAGCAGATTGGAGGTGTTGTGGCAAAGATTGGAGAGTGTTGGCCTGAAATTGAGTAGAATCAAAACAGAGTACTTGTTCTGCAATTTCGGCGGTCCCTCCAATCTTTCGTCTTTAGTTCTCGCTAGGACGCCCATACCGATTTGTTCCGACTTTCAGTACCTCGGTTCGCTTGTCCAAGGAGATGGTGAGGTAGACCGGGACATAACACATCCGAGCAACGAAGGATGGATGAAATAGCGACAGGTCACGGAAACAACTTGTGATCCACGGATGCCCCTCAAGTTGAAGGGTAAAATCTACAAGTCTGTGGTAAGACCTGTCATACTGTATCGATCAGAATGTTGGGTTGTGAAAAAGATGGATGAAAAAAGATTGCATGTAGTAGAGATGAGAATATTGAGATGTGTGATGTGACAAGAATGAACAAACTGAGAAAAGCCAACGCCTTCTTTCAAACTTCCCCTAATACACTCAGTATTAGGGGAAGTTTGAAAGTGGCGCCAGTGACTGAAAAGTTGGAAGGAAATCGTTTGTCTTGGTATGGTCATGTGAAGAGAAGGGATGAAACGCATGTTACTAAAAGAGTTCTGAATTTACATGTGGATGGATGGAGCGGGATAGGGAGGCCAAAGAAAAGATGAATAGATTGCGTAAGGATAGATAAGAAAGAAAAGGAAGTTAGTGATAGTGTTACGGACGACAGGACAGAATGGAAGAAGAAAACGTGTTGCGCCGACTCCAAGTAATATGGGATAAGGGCAGGAAGAAGAAGATTGCAAGAAGCACTTTACGATCAACATACAAGGCTCGCATTTGCGCGCAGCGACAAGCAGAAGAACGAGCGCGATAAATGATAGGTACCGGACAGATACCATTGATTAGAATGTATTATAATACTTAATAAATGTTGATTTCATATTTCAGGTAGTTTTATTTTATTTGAATCGACCATTATTGGGTATTAGAATAATAATAATTGAGTTCCTACTAATTCTAAGTGTAACAGGATTATTTATTAGTCAGAATTCAATTGATCTATGATTATAGATGGTTTTTAATACAAAAAAAAAATTGGTATATGGGTTTTTACGACATTAAATATGACCCTTATGGTTACCAAAAATGGATATACGACCCCCACAGTTTTTTCAAAGTACATTTTCATGGGGTGTATAAACCAAACATTGATTTTTTCTTAGACGTAAATGCAAACTCACTTTAAAACTAAAGAAGATGGGTTTGGATGATTTAACCTTTTTCATCTGCAAAATGTAAGAACCTTTCTCATAGATCATATTTTTATAACTTCAAAAGGAAAAAAGTTATGAATTTTTATGTAAAAAAAAAGATAGTTTTTCTGCTGTACTGAAAAGTCGGGTTTTGGTTTATACGACCTTTCTACCCAAAGGTATCGAATGGGTTAAATAATACCTACTTACAGGTTGTGGCGCTCGTCATTGAGAGAAATCATTGACAGTATAGTTTCATCGTCACGTCGCTGTTGGTTTAATGCATTGCAGCAGTTATACTACAATTTATACGACAATTTATGGTATCAATAATATAATTATCCCTTCGATAAGTCGCCTGTAAAATAAATAATACTGCACCAAAGTTAAAGTTTAAATTGTTCGATACAAAGGTCTTAGATACAACTTAATTAAATTGGAAGTCCGAAGAAAGAAAAATTGAGGTCGACAGATATACTAAAGTATCAGTAAAATATTAGAAAATTCACTCAAAACGTAAATGCACGAAACAGAATTCAAAGAGTATAGACGAAAGTAGTCAATGACTACTTTCGTCTATACTCTTTGAATTCTGTGCATGCGTGTATATCGAAACGAATTTAAAATAAGATTTAAACCCCGGCCAGACTGTTGTAAACAAGCCCTCCACATCGATCTCCACCGGCGGTTTACAACAGTGTAAACACTTGTTTGCAACAAAAATTCGTTTGACCTTCAACAACCTCTGTGGACGGACGTGCGTTGCCAACCGCGTGTGGATGCCGCCGTTGTAAACACGTATTCCACAGTGTAAACGCTTGTTGTAAACCACGTAAGGGCAGTTGCGCAGCAGCAACCGTTGTGTCCGCACGTTACGCACATAATATTTACGAACTGTGTTTACGAAAATGGCGTCTACGCGGGAAAAATAAATTATTAGTGAATTTAGAGAACTCTACAGGGACCTGCCCTGTCTTTAGGACCTATCTTCAGAAACGTATAAGGACATGGACCAAAAAAAAGTTGGGTGGGAAATTTTTACCGAAAAATTAAAGGAAATTGTCCTCACTTGCGCACACAGGTGCTAATGCCACGCCAACTTTTTGAAGTTTAGTTAAATAGGGAGCCATATCGCAACGCGTGCTTCCAAAAAAGAATCGACAACAAACTGAGGTGGGAGCCTGGTTGTAAACAGTGTGGACGCAAACACCAACCGTGATCTCCACAAACTACCCACCAAGGTGACCCCTGTTGAAAGCTTGTTTAAAACAGTCTGGCCCGCCCTTTAAAAAATAAATCGATTTGTATCGATTTCTTAGCTTAGCCGAACTAAATGGTATCGATCTATACAGCCAAATTAATCCGAATCCTAATCGTAAATAAAATCACTGGATACTTAACGATTTTTGTGTATCCCAACGCAAACTGACCAATGCGTAAAACTTCGAAAAAGCGTTTTCTCTTTATAAACAAACGTAACAACAGAATAAAAAAAACAATGCGAATTGCGAAATTCAGATTTTTGTAAAACTATTGCACATTGAAATATATGATCAATATCATTTTTATTTTTAAGTGCTTTATTTACGAGATATGCACTAACGTATTTTATTTTATGGTTCATTGTAAGGTTATGCGCTACTGAAACCGAATATCCAAAAAACCGAAACTGTATTATGAAGTCTGATATCGGATAAATATCGGTTTGTAATCGAATCTAATAAAGCATTTCCCATCTCTACGACTGATCACACATAGACTAGAAAAGAGTATATACGTCAGTGTCATCACAAATTAAAAAAATACACACCTGGTTTACATTTATTAGTTATACGAGCTCCTTGGAATATATTGTAGGCGACGTCATTTAAGCAGGGAAGAAATGCTCAGAGCCGTGGGAATGATAGAAGCTGGTTCCCGGCAACGTACTGTGGCTTTAGCTCTGAATACAAGTCAGAGTGTTATCAGTCGACTTTGGACACGTTACCGAAGCACTGGTACCGTAGCTGAGCGCCATGGAGGACGGTGTCGCTGCACCACACGGAGACAAGACCGATACATTCAAATCTTAACTCGAAGAGCTCCAACAATAACCGCCATGATGTTAGCCGTGAGGCTTCATCACTCTTCAGGGAACTTAATTAGCGACCAAACAGTCAGAAACCGCTTGCATGAAGTGAACCTTCATTCCCGAAGACCGCTACGGGTACCACCTATAGCAATGCACAATCGTAGGATTCGATATCAATGGGCTCTTGAACACAGAAATTGGGCAGAAGAACAATGGCGTTTCGTGTGCTTTTCTGATGAGTCTCGTTTTGGTATGAGATCGGATACAAGACGTATACGACACTGGAGAACCCCTGGACGCCAACAGCGATTAAAATCCTGCCAGGAAGTCCATCCTTATAGTGGTGGAACCATCATGGTATGGGCGGGTATTTGGATCGGCGGAAGAACTGAGTTGATTTGGATCAGATGCAGATGCTGAGACGATTGTATCAGACGTCATCGTTCCTCTACAAGTGCAAATCGGTCCCTTATTTCAGTTAATGCATGATAATGCACGACCGCACACCGCAAGAGTTGTAAGACAGACTCTCGCCGCAGCTAACATCAATGTCCTGCCCTGACCTGCTCAGTCGCCAGACTTGAACCCGATTGAGCATGCATGGGATATGCTACAGAGAAGAGCTCTGCCGAATATGGAGGGTATCCAGTCGCAAGAAGACCTTTTTTTGTTGTTGCAACGAACATGGGCGGCCATTCCACAGCGTGATTTGGATGAACTCATTTTGAGTATGCCAAACCGTTGTTCTTGTGTTGTTAGTGTTCGCGGTAGAAACACGGATTATTAATTGTTTAAGTTACCCACTAAAATTTTAAAGAAAACTGTTATTTCAGTCTTTTTTTCGAACTTTAATGTTAGTGGTTCAAATGTCAAAAATCCCTTTATTAGGAAAATGGCAAATTTCTTTATTAATGCAAAGGTGACTTGGTTTATCGTTACTGTGACAAACGAAAACACTTTATTTGATGAATCCTTAAAGAAAATTTTAATTAATATCAATCAGGAGAAAAGTTATTGCAAAAATATATGTTGATCCCTAGACACTTTTGATGTGTGTAGTAACTGACTGCTAACCTAAAATAGGTTACTCACTACTAAAACTTATTTTTTAGATATCTCATCTTCCGGGCACGCATAGCCCTAGTTATTTTTGTATTTTGAAATAGAAAATAATAACTAATTTTTTAAGCCATATTTCAACCCCTTACTTTCAACATTAATTTCTCATATTCCTTTTAGTTTCGGTGTAAAACAGGTTTTTATGAAAAATGATTTTTGGTTAAATGTGTACCACCTGTGGTACACATTTAACCAGGGTATCGTCCACATTGAGCCACCTTATTAACTAAGTATGTCTTCTAGTTCAATTTATAAGGCAAATACTTTGTAATAATAATAATAAAAATCTTAGTTTTATACATCACAGAACCTTTTCAGTCAAATTCTTATCATATTTTAATAATAAAAACAAAAGTAACAGTTTTTAATTATAAAAACAAAAGTACCTTCCATAATATTCTTGAAATTTTAATAACTAAGTAAAAAACTAAATAACTTTTTACTAGGTTTTTGAAGGTTCAAACCTTCAAATAATAAAAAATAATCACTATAAAACAAACTTTAAACAAAGTAAAAAAATATAAAAAAACTTCTTCAAAAAATAAAACAAAAACTTGCATTCTTAGCCAAAAACAACTTGATCTTGGCTACATAATAAACCTTAATATTTTTTGCATCAAAAACCACGAGAACATAGTCATGTTCAACGGGATTACGGGTCAATTTATCGAAATTTCCTCTCACAACAAACATTTCTTCTTCATCTTCGGACTCATCTATCTCACTTATTTCAGTCTCGCTGTCTTCTAGCACCGTTTCAAATTCTTCTGCAGAAGTACCTAGATTTCGCTCCATTCTATAACAAATTAAAATAATTGTAAAAAACACACTCATTTAACGGGATGTACACAATGAACCATGGTTCACTGTGGGACACACCACGTTTAGATAACTAAACTCAAAATTTTACCGGCAAATCAATCTCTTAAAATCACGAATTATAGCGCTTTTAATTGCTAAATAACCGTAGAAAACAGTGTATATATAAATAACTTGATATTATTTAAACGAAGAAAGCTAAAAAAGAATGAAATTGGCAAAAAATATTTACTTTTAGAGTCAGTTTGCTTTCGAATGCTCCTCACACAACACTTTGCACGCGATCGCCACGCAAACTAGTGGGCAGGAACGGAGATTTCGAGATTCGGCGGTGGTTCAATGTAGCTGCCTGGTTCAATGTGAGACACCCGACCCTATTCGAATCCCGCGGAGAACTTTGATTGCACGATTTCTCTGGCCATACGAACAGTTTTCTTATTCTGATTACGATGATTTTAAACCGAACCGAGTAAGTTAAATGGAGTTCTTCATGCTGGCCTTTTATAATTAATCGAATAGTCATAGGATTTTTGAAGCAGTTGCTCATACTAAATTTTCATTTCTAAACGACGACTTAAACTTCTAATATGTCACTGTCAAGCAACCAATGTCATTATGTCATAACGTGAAAATAGAGAATGTCATTGCCGGGATCTTCGTAATGTGCAGATATATTTTTTTGTTTTATAATAATTATTATCTAAATAAAGTAGTAATTATAAGATTTTTCTAAGAAGAAAACCTGTGATGTTCTGGGTCTAATAGAGGAAATCTGTCGTTCATGATGTTTCGGACAGTACTCAGATTGACTCCGTCTTTAGGTATTACTCTATTCACTCGAGGTACTAGTCCTTACGATCATGATTTTATCAATCAAGAAAGAATTACTGAACCTCAAACTGGCTGGGAGCGAGTAAAACTAATGTTTACTGGAAAGTAAGTTCACAAGAAATCGTTTTATTAACATTTCTTGCCTGTGATGTATTGCTGAAGGATTTGTCTACAAATCCAATGAAACAATTGATATTATGCTTTTTCCTTATAGTTTAAAAATATTAAGACAAAACAAAAAGACAGTCTATCTTGACAAAATTAACTTCTAAATAAAATAGACTTGAACCATACACACAATCCAAGAAATAATGACCACTCAGTTTTTTGTCTTCTCAATTTCAGTGAACATGCAGAAGTGTCCGAAGAACTGAACACAGTACTGCAGTCATCATTATGTGGAGCCTTCGTTGGAGCTTGTATGGGAGGATTTGTGAGCTCCCGAGTTGCTTACATGAATTTCATAGAAAATAATCAAGCAACTATATTTAAATCTACAAATGAAGCTAAGGTAATGTTTTCATGCAGCTTCACTCCTTCAGCATAATATTACCTATATGACAGTAACCATACGTATATTATTTCATGAATAATAATATATGACAGTAAACTATCAGTGAAAGAATTTTCTTGTGTAGTTACTCAGATACCCGTGAAACGAGACACAATAGTAAAACAATAACAGCACGGTCTCATAGGACCGGTTGGGGATTCAAACGTTAAATCCATGCTTCCAGACTTAACAAACATGTAAACAAACTAAAGGTGCAGTGGTGGCCCAGTGGTAACTGCCGAGACTTGCAAATTGTATGTTGTGGGTTCAAACCCCAAAGCTAGGCACATTCATCATCATCTCAGCCGAAAGACGTCCACTGCTGGACATAGGCCTCCCCCAAGCGTCGCCACAACAACCGACACATTACTTTGTGTAATTTATTTCACCACCACTGCTCTCAAAACGATGATGAAAAAAATAATGAGTAAATAAAGTCTTAAAGTAATGTCTTAGAACCAAAAATGTGTAGACATTCGACATCCACCAATCCGCACTGGGCCCACATGGCGGATTACAGCCCATTCCTTCACCTAGAGAGGAGGCCAGACTCCCAACAGTGAGAACATTACCGCCGATAATGCTGAACAAACTGTTTAACCTTCTATGTCAAATTAAACTTTGTAGAAAGAAGACCAGCATCTTTTTTAGATCTAATGAAAATCAAGTTATTCGTACTTCTCTTGTTTTTAAAAGCATGTTTGTGTATCACATTGATTCCAGAAAAAACTACAAGATTATGTGACAATAGCATTTGCAAAGGGAGCTTATAAATGGGGCTGGAGATTGTGCTTCTTCACAGGAATATTTAGGTAAGAAACTATGTATGAGGTTTGCAGGGTTATTTGTAAAACACTGCAAACCTCTCGTGACTATGTTTCTATCAGTATAAACAACAGCTTTTGTTCTATGTCTATGTAGTTCTATGTAGGAGAACAGTGTGTGGGAGGCGTAGGTAAGTACAGCAAAATACAGAGTTGAAATGTGTTAGAACAACAAAATGTTTTATAAAAAGTTATAGAACAATAGTTTTTGTTTATGATGTCTGTATTACAGTCCTGACAGGTTGTTAGTGTTTTACAAACAACCCTATAAAGTAGACTTTCATCATCAAATAATTTAGAGTATTGGATTCTTTGAGGATTCAGTTTTTTTTTCAATTATTCTAAAAACCTTTGTCGAAATTCCAATTATATCCTTATCAAAGACTAACATAAAGATAGTAGATAAAGGGGAATATATTTTCTGTCACCAAACTTTACATTTGTCATCAAGTTGTATTACCTAATTAAAAGATCTATCGCCACGAAATATTTTCGTTCTCAGATAAACAAAAAGTGTATCCAGGTATGAATTATCAAAAAATAAGAGATGGATCACCAATAAAATAAAACTTCGTTCTTATAATAATAGTTTTATCACAAAATTAATAGCTTTGTGCTCAGAATGGTAGATCTGTCGCCAAACTGGTAGATCTGTCGCCAAACTTGTAGATCTGTCGCCAAAATGGTAGATCTGTCGCCAAATAAATCGATTAATTATCAATCCCTGACTGTAACTCCTTTTTATTTTGTCACCAATAAAGTAGTTACATTTTATTTCGTTCGGTTATTAAAATAATAGTATTCCTTACCAATTTAATACATCAATTTATAATTTTGTTGAAAATATGTTCAAAGAGGCGGAGACAAATTGGCGCGCTTTCCATCCTCAACGATGTGTCATAGGTACTCGTAACTACCTACGATGATCATACGATGCCACGAGATGTCAGCAAACTGTAGGGGCCTGGTAGGACCGAAGCCTCTGGGGAACACGGAAAATTCAAAACGTTGTCACCGTGTCCCCCAGATCGAAGGCAACGAAGGAACAGGGTAGGGGTTTAGTCAGTAAGAGTCTGACACGCCTTCCCGCTCCGCCCTAGAGTGGGAGAAGTCATTCTGATGATTCCCCTAACGAAAGAAAAAAAAACCGTAACGACCGGCGCCCGGGAAGGCGCTGCTGGTCTTTCTTGAGGAGCTGGGGTGGATCGAATAACACTTTTGTCCCACCCATACGCAAAATACGCGTTTTAGTCGTGGAGTTGCGGATACCAGCCCGTTATAATATACTATACTAAGTAGTAGACTCTTTTGGTTGAAACGATGATGACGACAACAATTATTTTTTTTGGAACTTTATGAAATTTTGTAGTAACACACTTGGTGATCTCTTTCAATTAGATTGCTTAAATGCTTATTAGGACAAACCTATTATAATATGTACAAAAACAATTATTTGGTACTAGATCCTATATCTCCATGATTTTAGATGATTTATTGGAGAATAGATTTTACGTTGTTTGGTGACTACATTTTGGCGACAAATCTACTATTTTGAGGACAAAGCTATTATTTAGGAAACACAAAACGAATTAAATTGGCGACAGCCTAAATGATACCCGTAGATAAATAATTTTTATTTGACACAAACTTGGACACTCAGGTTCTATCTGGACTTCAAAAGAGACTACAACATATGTGTTTATTTTTTATGTTTCTTCTGCAATTAATCAAATAGAAAACATCATACTCATTCGTTCTTCTACAAAATGTGTATATTTCAATCAACTTACAGATATTTAATAATACTAATCATTTTTTATGTTTCTTCTGCAATTAATCAAATAGAAAACATCATACTCATTCGTTCTTCTACAAAATGTGTATATTTCAATCAACTTACAGATATTTAATAATACTAATCATTTTTTTCAGTTTAACTTCAACTACAGTGTCAGTGTACCGGGGAGACACATCGTTAATAGAATACATCTCGGCCGGAGCCCTCACGGGCGCGTTATACAAGATTGACCAGGGATTAGCTGCTGTATTAGTTGGAGCTGGATTAGGTATGAAACAATGTGTTAAACAAACTTTATACCTCACAGATTTCACGGTCACTCGACTCCTATTCCGAAAATCATTTTAAACATAGTTATTATAACATAGGTGTTATGGAGGTTCGATTCCGATTCTGAAAGGTCCACTTACGATTGATTTTGCACCTTCAATTCCGATTAATCGAAACTCAAATCGGAGGTACCTACAGTATGGTCGGAATATCTTGACCTCTCGGTCGATTCAATATCCGAGATTTTTATTACTTTTAGTAGTGTTATAATTATAGTTCCTTAGATTAGCATGATCGTCCAAATTGTTTAGCTTTATAATACTATACAACGTGTAACGGATTGGGTATATCCACCCGAACAGCGTGGCTTCTATGTCTGATAAGAAACGATATTGCGAGGGTTTCAGCTCAAAATAAAATACTCTAAGAATTGATACCAAATTTCCGGTTTCATATGTTCCCTAAATTCAAATCATAACAAACGTGTCACCGCACTACGCGGGTCAATAACTTTCCATGTTACAAGTACAACGCATAATATCACGATAAATCTCTTCCGTAATTCTGGGCTCCTAGTATGTCTTACTAGCCTCCTGCCTACCGCACTGGCGCGGGCGGCGTTCTTTGTTGTTTGACAAAGGCGCCGCCGGCGCGCGCCGCTAAGCGAGTGTGTGTGCGTGCGCGCCATACACACCTACTTACTTTACCGTGATGTAAAAATAATTGTAGTAAGAATTAATACTTATTACGTAGGTAATTATTGATTTACATATTTCCAGTTATTATTGATTTAAAATTTCAAGACAGAAATTTCACGTAAATACTGAGTTATGTAACAAAACTTACGTAAAAAATCAAAACTTAGCTTGGGATAACTAGTTTCATCCCTTATTAATACCTACTTAAACAGTAAAATCTTAAAGCTTTGTTTACTCTAGTAAATTGACTTACATTTTAAAGATGGGGTTCAATGTGGTGACCTTGGTATTGTATGCACAAGGCCGCTCGGTTGTTCAGGGACACCTGGACAAACGAGCGTAGCGTGTCTGGTGTTATTGTCCTGAAAGCGGCATCAAACCGCACTTTTATTTGGTCCACTGTATCACACTACACTGCGTACACTATGTTTTTCATGTACCCCCACAATAAGAGTCCAACGGGGACGCAGACTATGTACCATCCGACTAAAACACGCCAACGAAGGGAACGGGCGACGTTCAGGATCTGGTCTACCTTCGCGTCGATAAAACGATGACAGTACAGTTCTCGGGCAGCTCGGATATTCTGCTCCGACACACAACATCATTTCGTAATATTCACCACGACAAATACATTTTGCAAACCACGCACGAAACAATATGCGGGTATCACACGGATAGAAACGATTCTGCAGTCTGCACTACACGCGGAACAGTTGACGACTGACAAGGTAACAATAATTGCAAAATAAAGTTATTCCCTACTATCCTGGTAATAGGGTGGCTGTCCCAATTTGTGTCCACTGACATTAAAAAATATTGTTCAATATTATTTCATCTTAATATTATTCAACTAAATTCCGATGATCTTTTAAGTAAATCACATACCAGAGCATAAATAAAACAAGAGTTAATTACGTACTTAATTCAAAAATCATTAAAGATCATTAATGTAGTACATTTCATCATATTATTATGTTGTACGTTTATTAATACGTTAGAATCGGAACCCGAGAGCTTTTATTTTAAAATAACATAAATTAATCTTTAATCAAAAGACATTGTTATATTGAAATCTAGGATTTGAAGTTTTATTTACTAGGAGTAATCTAAGCTACAGGACAACAACTGGTACGCGCGCCCTAAACCTACATCACAGTTATAACACACTATGACGAAATTATAATGTGTGTGTAATCGGGGTTCTGTGATCAAATGATTTTCAACTCGGCAATATTAATTCCTGTTACTCATGCAGTCCTATACTCCGTCGGTTTAGGTAGTTAACTAAAGGTAAACAATCTTGGCATGTCTTTTTATCTAAAAGTTGTCTATAAATTGTATGTAAAAATCTTTGCAAATAGGTATTTACCTAAATCGATGTTAGCTAATAAACTAAATTTAAATAATCTTTGTGTATATTTTATACGACCTCTTTAATATAAAAAGACATACCAAGACTGTTTACCTTTAGTTAACTACCTAAACAAACGGAGTATAGTACTTTTATTTTATTTCTTTTAACAGTTCGGTACATTTTTACGACATTCTTTTGCAACTCTTTGAAAAGAGACTGAATAAACGTGCTCAAAGGCTCAAACCATTAAAATAACCACCACCGCCAGAGCGACCAGAGCGTAAACTTCCGGTAATTCTCTCGGTTAGTCTTTCAGACAGATAGTAATTATGTGTGTGTGTATTATTTTTTAATTAAAAAAGTAAACTTTTTCCATCATTACATTACGAATAAGAAAAAAATATTACGACCTTATTTTAAAAATTATGAACGGAACCCATTGTGATTTTATTTATACTAGGAGATGCATAAGTTGCCTAAAGATGTTAATTTGGGTTCAATTGGAGATAAATTATGTTTCTAAATCCTTTTTCTATTCTTAGTCTAATGGAAAATAATAATGTTTATTTAAGCAATTCCTGGTAGAATGCACGTAACGATTTCATTTTATTATCAATTCAATAGTATACGAGCTGACGATTTTTCGAATTACTTAATGTCATTGTTATTTTAACCGACTAAATCTGTAGGTACCATCTGAATGAAAATCATTGAATAACGCCGGAAAGGTTATCATTTTCTTTTAAGTTTAAACCTACCCGACAATTGAAAATATCACAAAATAAGGGTTTGTTATGAGTCGTTTAATTTATTTTATTAAGATTGTTTATCAATTTTGAGAAGATCGAGTCAAGAGTATAATTCCATGCTGCACGGGATAAAAAATCGATGTAAAACAAAACATCGTTTATCCTTATGACCAGCAAAAAAGGATAACGTTCGTAAATTTACAGGAATACTGTTATTAAATTAGGTAGGTATTTACTGTGTACGTTGGTAAGGTGGAATATTAATTACTATGTAGATAGGTACCTAAATATTATTTCGTTAATTTTGATACCTAGACAAGGTACGTATTGTGATTTGTTCACAAACATAATCTAAGTTTAGGAAAAGTCAGTATTATTTTGTAAACAAAAAATAAACATACGGAACCCTTTATTCAGAAATACCAGGAGTAAGAGGTTTATTTTTACTCGCAAATAGTTTGTTGACACCGATCAGCTGACTTATTGCTAGTGATGTATTTATTTCCATTTTAAAACATTCGGTTTCTGGTATCTGTTTGTTAAAAATTCTCATAATTTATGAACATGTAGAGATAGGATTAAAAAACCCTTGCAATATCGTTTGTTATCATTCAAAGACCCCTTGGAATTTTTTTGTATACCCCCTTTCCGTAACAGATTGTATAGCATTAGCATTATCAGCCTTGTAATGTTCCTACTGTTGGGACTCAGGCCTCCTCTCTCGAAGAGGAAATGCGCCGTAATCCACCACGCGGGCCCAGTGCGGATTGGTAGATGTCACATTTTTTTTTTTTTTTTTTTTTTTCTCTTGGATCATTTGCAATCAGTCGTTGACTATAAGCAAATTTGTGAAGTGCGTTGTGTCATGGCGAGTGTGTCTCCCAGCGGAGACAGCTCCTCAATGGAAATGCCTAAGCCTGGTCTGGTTCCAGGATCAAACGCCGCTTCAAGCGGGTATCATGCCTGGTACGTATTAGCTGGACTGCTAGATCATTTGGATGATTCGCTAGCCTCTTTTTGTATGTTTCAGTACTGTGTAAGATTTCCTCTTTAACGGTGCTGATTTGTAGGTTCCCATGTATCTCTGTGTTTGTAACAAACCATGGTACATTGGTTATTGATCTCAATATAATGTTTTGAAGCCGCTGTAGGATGTTTATATTGGAGTCACTGGCGCTTCCCCACAGTTGGACACCGTACATCCATGTTGGTCTGAGTATGCTTTTGTATATAAGGAGCTTATTATCTACAGAGAGTTTTGAGTTTCGTCCCATTAACCAATAAAGATTTTTATAGCGAATGTTAAGCTCGTCTCTTTTACTCTTTATATGATTCTTCCAGGTCAATCGTCGATCCAAATGCATACCGAGGTATCGTACGCTTTCGCTATGGGTTAGAGTATTACTACCAAGAGTGACTGGTGGACAGTCGCCACGTCTCAGGGTAAACGTTATATGAATTGATTTGTTGGCACTAGCTTTTATTTTCCACTTGTTTAACCAGATGCTAATCTCATCAAGACCCGTCTGTAATGTTTCTGACGCAGCAACAGGGTTTTCATTCCTGGCTAGAATTGCTGTATCATCAGCGTATGTCGCGGTTATAACTCCTGGGACTTGTGGCAGATCTGCTGTATATAGCGTATACAACATGGGACCAAGTATTGACCCTTGGGGGACACCCGCACTGATGCTATGGAAAGATGAAGTACAATTACCCTCTTTGACTTGGAACATTCTATTTGACAAGTATGAAGCCAGCAGTAGGTAGTAGCTATGAAAGAAAAAGATGTCACATGTCTTCGAATTTGTGGTTGTAGGACATGTCGGTTTGCTCACGATGTTTTCCTTCATCGTTTTGAGAGCAGCGGTGATGAAATAAATTACACTAAGTAATGCGTCTGGCTGGGTTTGAACCCGCGACCTACAACTTGGAAGTTGGGACAGTTACCACTGGGCCACCACTGCACCTTCAGTTTACATGTTTGTAATATATGGAAGCATGGATTTATTCAGGAAAATTATTACACTGATAGTTTACTCATATATAATTTTTGTTTCTGGTACAAAAATTCTTTCCTGCAAGGGCCAAATATTTGTAGGTATGGCCTACAGATAATCGTTTATGGTGTAGCTGTTTGTGTATGTGAGTTTATAATGTGTGTAAACGCATCTACGATTCAGAAGAAATTCCAAGAAATTAAAAAAAAATGATCCTATACAAAGACATAATGTAATAAAGACAATATTTTGATTTTTTTCAGGAACTGTTTTAAGTGCCGCAGCTGGCCTGGCAATTTTAGGACTATTGAAACTCACTGGTATCAGCATGCACGACATTAGGAGAGCTTTATATAAACTCAAAGAATCTAGGTAAGCTGTTTTACTCAACTAACAGTTAACTAATAGTTACTGCCAGTGGCGTCGCCCGCCTAAAGAGGAGCTCGTGGCTAGATAATAACAGCCGTACGGGTCGATCTTCAAGGTTAAGCAACGCTTACCAAGGTTGGTCTGTGGATGGGTGACCATCTCAACATACCGAGTTTCCTCCGTGCCTCGGAAAGCACGCTAAGCCGTTGGTCCCGGCTGTCATTTGTAGATCTTTGGCAGTCGTTAAGGATAGTCAGAAGCCAGTAAATCTGACTCCATTCTTGCCATGAAGTACCGTGTTACCCCAGTTAATGGGTTGTGGAGGTCTGGTAGGCAGCCGCTCCTCGTAAAATACTGGTATTCAGCTAAATCCGGCTTGACTGGAAGCCGACCCCAATATAGTTGGGAAAAGGCTATGAGAAATGGGAAATGGCTGATGGCGTCGCCCGCCTAAAAGTAGATAATTATCCCAAGAAGACATATCTACTCTTCTTCTACCTGGCGTTAATCCCGGCTTAATACCAGGGTCCGCCTTAGAGAACATATCTACTCCCGGGATAAAAAAGGCATCCTATGTGCTACTCCAGGGACATGGTCTACCCGTGATACGACAATGATGTGATCATCTCTTGATGTGGCATGGTCTTCATCTAAATCCGTTCAACCATATGAGCATCAAACAGTAACAAATATAAAGGGTGTAAAAAGTCCCTTAACGAAAACGAAAATCCAATATTCTACTCATCACTGGGATAGTTTTTTTTCTTGTAGAAAGTGACTTGTCCAGAACCAGTGAATTCCCAGGTATGGGGGAATTCACTGGTTCTGGACATATTGAAAGTCGAAGTGAAAATATTTTTTTCGTTTTTTTTTTTCAAAATCGTATTTCAAGTACTTTAGCCACTATAAGTGTGATTTTCTTTTTACAGAGAAGACCAATACAACCAAGCGTTAGAAAGAGCGGCAACTATCAAGAACGACAAACTCACAGAACACCACAAACAGTTACTGGAAGAAGCAGGGGAGAAGAAGATAGATGATATTAAATAAATAGCTAAAATATGTGAAAGGTCCTACTGTATTAAGTTGTTCTGGCTATCTTATATAGCGTGGTATGTGAGCGATTCAATGCATGAAGTCCGCCTACGTATAACCTACACCCCTGACCCATAGTATTTTTTTTGTAGCGATACTATTTGCCCTCGCCTACAGCACGATTCTCAGTTGCGAAACAAATGCGATACAGTAACGGCACGAAATTGAAGATTTTGTATATAGAATGTTTCATTCACGCGCAACCCTCCGTTCTCTCCCCGATGTCATCCGACACGGTCGCGCGTTTGAAGTTTAGATAGTAGTTGAAAATGCGACTAACGCGTTATTAGTAATGCGATTACGAAACGCGCGACAGCATCGCTACAAAAAGCCGCGCTTGGGCGAGGGCCCGTAAAAATTAAATAAATTAATAATAAAATCCCATTCGAGTCGGATAGGAATTCGGACGGATGAAATTCAGATCTAGTGCGCTACCCGTCTACTACTACTCTTTGGACATACTAATATTCCTCGCATTCAGATCAGACGTAGTGCAGAAGCTTAAATGGGTGCAATCTCAATTGATTTCTACAAGGTCCAAAAGTGTCGTAAGCGAGAGGAATCAAACTTATGAAATCGCTGGTTGCGTCTATATTGAACTGCCTATGGCTAGTCCTCATCATCATCATCTCAGCCGAAAGACGTCCACAGCGATCGGTCCTGTGCGTCTCGCATCCATCGGATTCCCGCGACCCTCGCCAGGTCGTCGGTCCACCTTGTGGGAGGCCTTTCGACGCTGCGTCTTCCGGTACGTGGCCGCCACTCTAGAACCTTCCGTCCTCATCGACCATCTGTTCTACGAGCAATGTGCCCTGCCCACTGCCACTTAAGTTTAGCGATTCTTCGGGCTGTAGATAACCTTAGTTCTCTTGCGGATATCTTCATTTCTGATGTGATCGCGCAAGGAAACTCCGAACATAGCTCTTTCCATTGCTCTTTGGGTACTAACTCTATGGCTAGTAATCGTCTATTATTTCACTATGAAAAAACACGACTGGCAGAGGGCAGAGACTGCTCGCTATAACAACTCGTAAGCACTGTGGCCATCTCGTCGCGCCTCCCGTATCCGCTTTAGTCACCGCGAGTCCACCCTGGACAGGGCCTATGACTTTTGTATAAAATAGGCAGAACTAACTTAATAAGGTATGACCAAAATAATTTATCTATGATTGTTATACTGTACAGTATGAATTAATTTTATGTGTTGGAGATGAAGATTTTAATGTAAATAAAGTAGACGATGTAGAAAAAATAAAGAAAATAATTTATAAAAAGTCTGTGTTATTTTCCCCTTTGTTGAAATCCTTTTTAATGCCGTAGGAAGTAGGGCACAACCACATCGGGCGATTGAGTCTCCTCGTGGCCCGTGTGATAGAACACTGGATCAACTAATGTTCAACAACAACTATAGCAAAACCATGAAAGCGATCAGTACGCATTTACACAGATGGGTTAAAAATCCAAACTGTTTAGGGATGTCGTAGCCATATCTAATCCCGAAGACTCAATAGGTTAAAATGCGCGCACAGCGTCGCATCGCGTCTCCGGTGTGTGCTGACCCTTAAGGCTCCCCCACACGGGCGCGTTATTATCGGTCGATAATATCGAATAGAATAGAATAGAATAGAAAAACTTTTATTCGGGACAGACACAGCACAACGATTACAAACACAAACTAATAACACATACACACACACACACACATTTTGTATTAGGACGGTCATTTAGCTTTACACACTGCTGCGATAATAACGCCTTTAGTTTTAGGACGCTTCTTTGTGTACCTACCTATAAAATCTGAATTTTATGCATAGTCAAATAAATGATACGCGTAGGTCGGGTGTATTTTTCTTAATTAAAACTATCGAATTAAGAATAGGTAACATCACGTTAAATGGCGTCAGTTTTTGCACATTTTCAGCCTGTTTACCACATACGATTTGTAATAAATGCGATTATAGTTTTTGGTATTCCCCCTCAGCCAAAATTTCGTTGTCTAAAGAGTTTTCAACGACTGCTGACGAATGATTACGTTCAAAAAACATTTTTAATATTATCGAGCTCTACAAAACCTGGGGTAGAATTATAAAGTTTTCTTACTTCAGAATAACGTACTTGAGCCCAGTCAGGCGAGTTACAGTGTTGCAATTTATTAAGCGATTCAAGATGAGTATTGTTCGTCTGTAACGTTTACGACTTGTGGGTAGTTTGCATTTTCAAATCAATCCCTTTTTTCTGTTTAATTCATCATCCAGTTTAGTAACGCTCGGAATTTATAAAATAGATTCACTGTTGGACTTGGAACTGCATGACTGAGTTTTACTTTTAACAATAAGCTCATGCAAGGAGGAAACTTTTTCAAAAACAAAGTTTTTCAAAAGTATCCTCTAATTTACTTAGCTTTGTACGGCGGCGCTGCTCCTTTCGCCTGCGATGTCTCCTTTTACGCACCTTCGAAGAAGAACTGCTGCTACTGTTCGAACCACTAGTTTACGACCGAGCACGTAGGGCATTGTCCATACTAACATTTTAATAATATCGTCTGAAGTCTGTTTTTTACACGACTGCCCAAAAAAAAGGAGTGTTATTAATCCCTGAGACCAAATTTACACAGGCAAATGTCGAAATTACAATAATACTGATGCCAGTTCTTTTGTGTTGGGCCAAGTGTGATAACTCACGTAACTTATGTCATTTTAGTATCAGAGATAAAAAACAACTCATTCGCATTCACTTTTGAACACTAAAATTAATAACTGAGTAACACTTTGAAAAGTAGGACGCCCTTTTTTAAAAGTAACGATTTACTTTTAAAACGCGACTACACAGTTCGGAAATGCGAACGAAAATGACGTTCATGGATGGTTTTTTTTTTCTGGTAGGGGAATCATCAGAATGACTTCCCCCGCTCTTGGGCGGAGCGGGAGGGCGTGTCAGACTCTTACTGACTAAACCCCTACCCCGTTCCTTCGTTGCCTTCGTTCTGGGGGGGACTCGGTGTCAACCTTTAGGAATACCACATGTTCCCCCCAGAGGCTTCGGCCCTGCCGGGCCCCTACAGTTTGCTGACATCTCCTTGAGGCGCGCGTGGAACAGAACGCGCCGTTGACGACTGGGCTCGGTCCAGATTATTTCCAGACTGCCGGACAGCGAGCTACCCAGTGCTCGCCGTCCGCGAACCCGCGCCTACGGTGGTCGGAAATCGGGATCGGGATCTCGGCGGCGGCGGCGTGAGGACCGTTCCCTCACGCGCTCGCGGTCAGCAGCCTCCTTCACGAGCATTACTGCTTCGCAGAAGGAGGCGACCGCATGCCAACCCTCCTCGCTCCGGACCATGGCCTGAACCAGGGCCCGGCGCGAGAGGTCGCCGCTCCCGATAGCCTCCACAAGGACACGGCGGTGCTCCGCCCAAGCGGGGCACACTTCTACTGTGTGCTCCACCGTGTCCTCCGGGCGGTCCACACAATGGCGACACCCGGGCGTCCTCTCCTGCTTGATTCGATGCAGGAACCTCCCGAACTTACCGTGTCCGGTGAGGACCTGCGTCATACGGAAAGAGAGGACGCCGTGACCTCTTTCCAACCACTCCTCAAAGAACGTTCATCGATGGTGTCTTGCACTTGTAGTAAATTTCATATAGGATGGTTTCGGTGACAGCTGTCAGATTCATAGCTATCCTTTTCTCTCATCTTAAAGATGCATATTTTCGTCCTGCTGTCACCCAACCGACGCTATTTAAAAAAGACTATAGTAAACTCATCCCTTCTACCTCGACGGTTGGGGCGGATATGATATTGCTTTTAGCGCTGCACCTTACCGGAATACGAAGGTCGTCGTCTCAATTTCAGATACGTCTATCTCAATTTATGGCTTACAGAAAGGTAAGGCTAAGAACTCACGGAGCGATTTTCGCCCGCGGCCGCCGCGGTTGCGGGCCCGCAGCTTCTATAGAATGCAGATACATATGTAAAAAATTAAAGCACAACTCACGACGCGTTTTACGCCCGCGGTGTACGCGGTTGTTTGCGGTTCCCGCTGTGCCGGCGGGCATCTAGTAGAATCGCGCGGGTCGCGGTCACCCGCAGCCTCGGCGGGTGGCGCCCGCGCGCTCTGCGGTCGGTTAGCGGGCGACCGCGGGGGCCGACGGGCGGCGGGAGATACAGAAATCCAACACTATTTTGCAACCGCCCGTCTTGCGGTCATCGCCCGCCACGTCTGCGGGCGATGATCGCAACCGCGGCGGCTGCGGTAACCACGCAAATAACCGTTCTCGTGAGTTTTGAAATAAAACCGCAGTTCCACGACCGCGGCGGTCGCGGGTGAAAATCGCTCCGTGAGTTCTTAGCCTAAGTAGGTATGCTTAATATCAATTTCGTTTTTAGGTTAAATTGTTCTAAAATGAAAAATAATGACTGAATAGCTGACCGTCCACAGAAAAAAAAAAAAACAAAATAGGCGGGTAAACAAAATAGTTCTAGAGTTTTGTTTACATTTTCGCACAAATATGAATTTAACGCCTGATTTCATAACAGAAGAAAGTAACGCAGAAAACCTTTCACTGGTTGTCAGTGTTGTATGGATCACTGGGGGAGCATGTTGACATACCTACACGGCGGCACTACGGCACCGCCGCCGTGATTCATTAGTGTTGTATCGCAGTCTATGGCTTTTTTTGTACACGGTACGTTTTATTAACCATGCTTACACAAATGTCTGAGAAAAAAGCTAGGTTTGCCACTTTTGCTGACTACAATCCACCTGTATCCCTTCAGTTGCCCTTTGCGTTCGAGGGCCACGGTTCTTCTTTCGAACGTTCTCGCTAACTAGGGCTCTAGTTGATATAGTGATTTGGTTCAAAAATGATCAGATTTTTATTAAAAGCATTTTATTGTTACAGACATTGCACAATACAGATGTGGTCGAACCGATTTACAAAAATATAAGGAACTATGTATATACAAACTTCATAATTATTGTATTTGTGCATCAATTTCAGAATAAAACCCAATTATTTTCGCTTATTATAAATACGAAAGGTAAAAAATGCTAAGACTTATAATATTTATTGAAACAGATATAAAGAACGCTTAGATTTAATAATAAAAGTTACAAAACTTTAAAAATGGCAAGATCTAATTAATAAATAGATTGAGCTACATATGCGTTCATATTATATTTTCAAAACACGATTTTAAAATAAGTCCATGCAATATTTTAAGAAAAATACAATCGAATATTAATTTCAAATGCAAAAATATACACAAATGTTTAGGACAGTAATATCTAATGACTGTTCATAATACATTTAAACATTATATACTATAATAAAACATTTTGAAGGTAAATATAACTTCCAATACTTCCTCCTATTTTTTAATGGGTTATAAAAAAAATGTATGGTTAAATGACTGAAATACATACTTAATAGAATTTAAACCTATAATGAGTAAGATGCTGAAAAAATATACAGCCCTGGACTACTTTTAGTACATTATTTCATTGAAATCACGCCTACCATACCATTGGCGTAACTAGACCGACACGAGCCCCATTTTTTTAAACGGGGCTCTTTTCTGATTATCTCAGGGCCCCCGTATCAATGTTACGGCAGATAGGACGGTAGCTACGCCCCTAATCAATACATAGATTAATTTCATGAAAATATAACGCAGGTCTTATTATGCAACATCTTGCCTTTGCATATCTATAATTACATTGTCGACTAATTCGTTTCTTTTACTGTTAATAATATTATAATAATACTTATTTCTCAGTATACTTTTATACATGTCGAAGGCGTTTCATATAACACGCCGTATTACATATTGGCGCGCCATATTGCAAAAGTCGCCGTAATGTAGCCGCATTACATTACGGCGACTTTTGCTCTCGCCAGTTTATAATATGGCATAGAGAATATAACCACTAGAGAGCGCATAGCCCGATTTCTTCTAGGACGAAGAAAAAAGCGCGGCTGCTATTGGTCCGTTCAAGGTCAAGTCGTGTACCTTTAATTTGATTCGCTTAAAAATCGGGAGCACGTGACTGCATTTGCGACTGCCGCTTCTACTAGTTTTAGCATATGTTTGGTGAGCGCAATAGCATCGTACGCGCACTCCACCGGTTATTTGCTTCATGTAATATGGCGTGTTATATGATACAACTGCGACATACATACGGTACTACATTGTTTTAAACATTTTTAGAGTAAGTATACAATTTAATTTAAAAATAAACAATCGATGTTTTAAACATTTTCGTGAATATTGTTATAATTTTGTATGTTTTTATTGCACACTGACCTACCAGTCTTTATTTATTTTCTATACTTTGTTTCAATATAATTTTAAAATACATGGGTAACTAAACGAGTTACAATAGTTTTTATATTTCAGCGGCAAGTACCTATAATTCAAATGTAGATATATCACGTGGCTTTATTGCTTTGAAACTAGGGTAGCATTCCGATCTTAGCGACTGCGACCTGCGATCGCGACTGGGTCGCTCGACCCACTGCTTATTATGAATTTGCCAACCAGGCGACCGCGACGCGACCCACAGCAGTATGGGTCTAAGAACCGAATGATACCTTTAAATATTTTTTTTTATATTGTTTG
Organism: Mythimna separata; assembly: GCA_030763345.1. Lineage (NCBI taxonomy): Eukaryota > Metazoa > Arthropoda > Insecta > Lepidoptera > Noctuidae > Mythimna > Mythimna separata. The sequence goes on along the minus strand of CM061171.1, from coordinate 17,853,514 downwards.
ACAACATCGTGAGCAGAGATTTTTATCATTCTAGCAATGAAAAATTCACAGTGAAACTTGTACTTTTTGTGCAATGAGCAACAGAAACTATTTTAAAGGACTATGCAGCATTATCATGCTGCCAAATTAATTTGGCTAATTAAAAACTTTTTCGTTCGTTGTAAGTCAACCTCTTCTAAATTTCTTCTAAAATTTGAACTGTGAAAATTCGGATGTTTGTAGAATTTTCAGGCATTTTTTTTTTTTGAGCGACTGACAAAGCAAAACGTCATGATCCCCATTTTTCTTGAATAATTTTATCAGTGAAACCTTCCGATTTTTATTTTCGTTGTGCTATAAGTGTAAAACATGGCATCGCCAAAGTAATGGCGATATTTACGTGTCTTTCGTGTTTCTTGAAAGTTTCTATAAAAGTCTGACGTGGTACCCACGCCCGTCGCTTTATTGTACTTTTCACAAAGAACCGGTATGTATTTTAAACCTTTAAAACTTAACGGGCTGTCTGCCTCAGGCATGGCGTTAATATTTGTCAATTTTTCTCGCCATAGATTCGCTCTGAATCGGTTCAAGGATTACCCCGGAATTTAACCGGCGGTTTGGTGTTTCCCTCGCCGATATTGTATTGGCGTCCGCAGCAGATCCTGGTGCGACTTCGAACGGAACCAAGGTTCATCGCGACGACAACGCCTCGCCTGAGTTTTGTCCAGAATCACATATTTTTCGTAGTTATAGAGTTGTAGTTGTTTTTCTGTTTTAAAAACAAAAGTATTCGTGTCAAAAGGTCGCGGAATGAGCCGTTTTAGACTTTTTTTTTAAAACCACGGGCATTATCTAACCGTGCGCTAATACGATAATTCGTTGTTGCAACTACGACTACCTTAAATTACCGATTAATTCTTTTAAAAAATAAAACCGTTAAATATTCCATTCCAGACCTTATAAGCAATTCGTCGAAGTTCGTCGTCAATACCCTTTTTTATACCTTTTTGTATTTTTTATATATTTTTTTAAAATGTTTAGATTATTTTTTTAACAAAATTATACGTACATTGTGGTGTGTAAAGTTTTTGTTTTCCTTAATAACGCTACAAAATTGGCTCTCCGGCAAAATAATTTTCTGAATTATTTGACAAAAATTGGCTCTCCGGCAAAATAATTTTCTGAATTATTTGACAAAATTGGCTCTCAATTGGCAAATTAGCCCTCTAGTTTATAAAGGTAAGTATTCTTTCATAAATACTTGCAAATTTAAATAATTCTATTTAAATTCTTATTTTTTATGGCTTTCTTGGGATGGCTCGCTCACTGGGAGCGAATGATTTTTTAAGCTTGTGTGTTTCAGGATGCGGATATTCTTATACCACCAGTACAGAACTGTGGAGCTGTCATTTTCTTTAGTGCAGTACTGTGAAGCTGTCATTTTCCCTTACATTTTTTTTCATGAATTGTAATTGTTTCTGATGAAAAATAATTTTGTTAACTATTTAACACTAAACGGTCTTTCATTTTATCCCATTTCTTCTTAATTATAAGGATAGGTTACCTGATTTTTATTCCATATCCTTAGTTTGCGGTAGTTAGAACCCGTAGGGTATATATGGTGACGTATGTATGTTTAGGCTTCGGGTTTCAAGGTAAGCTTGGTGTGTGCGTTTATTTAGCCTATATTTTTTGTTTACTGGATGGGCGTTCGCTGACTGCTGGTTGCCGGGTTATTTTTGTCCAGTTGTTACAGCAACAGGCTCGGCTTATTTTTTCGCTAGGATTCAATCCACTTTGGTCTATCCTTTTTTTTCGTTATTAGGTCTATTCTAGATTCATCATGTCGGTAGAGGGGTACCCTTTAGGTGAAACTCCACGTCGTGATAGCCCTATAATTTCGCGGCCACCACCACCTATCCCGCCGAGACATTCTCGTGCTTCTTCGCAGAGTTTCGTACCATCTCCAGAGAGGTCGGACGAATGCCAACTAATCACCAGGCATTTCTCACTAAATAAATGGAAAGTCAATTTTGACGGTAAGACCTGCGTCCGAGAATTTTTTACCAGTCTAGAGGAGTGCAGAGAGGCCGACAATTTGCCCAATAGTTATATTGTCAGGCGGTTTCACGAAGTCTTGACCGGAGTAGCGCTGCAATACTTTAGGTCGATCCGTCGTCCAGACATTACCTTCGATCAGATCAAGGAAGCATTTCTGAATACTTTCGGCACGACTGACTTCGAATTCAGATTAGGCCGAGAGATCCGTAACCTAAGACAGAAACCTGAACAACTTATCAGGGAGTATATTATTGAGGTTACCTATTTAAACTCAAAACTTAGCAACCCTATTCCTGAGTCTGAGTTATTATGGATCCTAACTCAGAATATGTTGCCTAAATATATTCCTTGTTTGTCTGTCCATAAATTTATTAACATCAAACATTTATTCGAAATCGTTTCACATTTTGAATCCTATTTAGAACCTCCTAAGGCGGTAGCCAGTCTAGATAGTGTTGCCGTCCAGTCAAATTCTCAGGCCATTAAGACACCGAAACCCAGGCCGAACAAAACCTTTTATTGTCCTAGCTGTAGTCAATCACAGCTTTGTCTAAAATGCAACAAAGTAGGTCATTCCTATCGCTCTTGCCCAGAGATTACAGGCATGATTTGTTTTAAGTGTCGTACTCCTGGATTTATTACTAGAGAATGTCCGAAATGTAATTCTAAAAAACTAACAAATAAACAAGCAAACAGGCGATACGCTTCTTTCCCTAAAGTATCCCCAGTTATTACTTCAGTTTCATTAATTGATAACCGACCGTTTATAGAGATATTATTATGCGGTGGAGTTGTTAAAGCATTGCTCGACTCTGGTGCCCAGATGTCGCTTATTAGCGATAATTTTATTCAGCAACTTGGTATTTCTTTGACACCAAAAGACGCTTGTCCACGTGTTATATCGGCTAATAATTCGCCGATTGATATTCTTGGTACTGTTTATCTTCCAGTTAAATTTAACGGTACCACTTTTATTCATGAGTTTTTAGTGGCAAGTTCGATGTCATCTTCTGTTATTTTAGGTATCGAATTTTGGAATAAATTCGGTTTGACGTCTATTTTTAGTCAGGCTTTTGATAAAAATATTGATGGTAATATGTTTATTCCTTCTGTTCAGCACTCTCCTCCCCCTCAAGTTTCCTCAGTTAGTGAGGTTCGTTATATTCATCCTCGTACTTTTGATATAGTGCATCGTAAAGGCTCTCAACACGTAGTGCCCGATGTTCTTTCCAGGATCCATGCTAATCCTGTCTCGTTTGACCAGGGTCCTGAAAATACTAATGACCGTTGGTATAAGAAGGTTTATATAGGTGCTCGAGACACGCCACAAATGTTCCCAGCGTACGTTATAAATAACGGTATCCTTATGAGACGCATGCCAGTTACTAGCCCTTTATCTTCTGAACCATGGCGCGTGGTCTTACCAGCTGAAAAGGTTCCAGACGCTATTTGGGAAATTCACAATAGTTTTCCTTCGATACACCCCGGTGTTACTAAAACGTATCTAAAGCTTAGGGAGTTGTTCTACTGGCCAAATATGTTTCGTGACGTTACTTCGACGTTAAGTCAATGTGAGGTTTGTAAGGCCTATAAAATTTCAAACACGCAACCTCGCGGACAGATGTGCTACCCTAAAGAGGTTTCCTTGCCTTTAGAGATGATCTCTATAGATATAATTGGTCCATTACCCTGTGCTTTTTATGGGTATAAATATATCCTTTCTATGGTAGATGTTTTTTCCAAATACGTGTGGCTAGTTCCACTGAAAAGGATTGACACTCTTTCTGTTATAAAAGCGTTAGAGTCTGAAATTTTCTTTAATTTTGGGGTTCCGCGTACTATTCTTTGCGACAACGCTACCGTTTTTCGTAGTAATCAATTCCTTAGTTTTCTCAGATCTTTCCATATTCCATCACCCACTTTTACGCCATATTATACACCCCAAGCAAATACGGTTGAGCGATACAACCAAAGTGTTATTACGTGTTTAGGTATTTTGGTTGGTGAAAACCAAAGAAGTTGGGCTAAAATGTTACCTAAAGTTAAGCTTTACCTCAATTCTTGTGTTAACCTAGTTACTGGCTTTACGCCTAACTTTCTTATGTTTGGTAGAGAGGTCCTTATGGATAGCAGACGTGCACATAGTCAGACTCGAAGCTCTAATTTGGCAGAAAGTCGGGCTCGTCATGCTTCCAACCTATCTTCTCTCAGCGAAGTTTATGCAAAGGTTGCTGATAATCTTTCTTTAGCTTTCCAACGTAACTCACGTGCATATAATTCCAAGCGATCAGCTGTTACTCTGAATATTGGTGACACTGTATGGAGAAGGAACTTTTCAAAGTCTTCTGGGAATGATTTTTTTTCTGGAAAGCTAGCTCCACGTTTTATTAAGTGCCGTGTGATAAGGGTCATATCTAGGACTACCTATTTGCTTCAGGATTGTGATTTAGTCCACTCCGGACAATATCATATCAAAGATATCTTAAAATAAATTGGATTAAATTCTCTTTGTTCAATTTTAACATTAACCTTTGCCTTCTAAACCATTTTTTTCCCCTTTGTTTATGGGAATGTTTTTGCATAAGTTTTTAATTATGTTAAAAACTTCATAGTCTGTTAATGAACCTCTGTGTTGTGTCAACCTGTGTTCTCAGGTTATTTTATTTCTTTTAGTTTGACACAAATGTCATGTTATTTAACACTCAGTTTGAATTTGAACTCAAACTTGTTTTTTTTTTCCGACTTGAGTTCTTTTGTCGACTTAAGGTTTCTTTTTCAAACTTAGTTTTTTGTTTTTTGTCCAACTTGTTTTTTGTTTCTATAACTAAGGTTGGACTTCACGTGTTAACGTTATTTATATTTTTGGGAATCCCCGGGATTTTTTCTTATTGTTGTTTGGTAATAGTTAAGTCTTATGTTAAGTTAGGCTAGCTATACTTAGATGTATAATCCCCGGATTTTTTCTTATTGTTGTTAGGTATTAGTTATGTTAAGTTAGGCTAAGTCTTATATTAAGTTAGGCTAGCTTTACTAAGATGTATGGTTTCTTGGTTGTCCTTCTTAGTTGTTAGGATGTGGTAGGTTAGTGTTTGACTTTAATTGAACGATTTATATTTAGATTTTTGAGTTCGTTATTTTCTTCCATATTCTCCATAAATATTATAGAGATATCGCAAGTTCGCGCGGATAACGTTTAGATGTGGACTTGGCCACCGTGTTTATCCAGTATCCGTTGCACTTTGATATCGATTTGATTCAGAAATGATTCCTGCTGCAGTCTTTGCCTATTCCAGCTTCATCCTTTTTTCGCTCGTACTTTCGTCCTTTTTTTCTTAGAAAGGGGGTATTGCAGCATTATCATGCTGCCAAATTAATTTGGCTAATTAAAAACTTTTTCGTTCGTTGTAAGTCAACCTCTTCTAAATTTCTTCTAAAATTTGAACTGTGAAAATTCGGATGTTTGTAGAATTTTCAGGCATTTTTTTTTTTTGAGCGACTGACAAAGCAAAACGTCATGATCCCCATTTTTCTTGAATAATTTTATCAGTGAAACCTTCCGATTTTTATTTTCGTTGTGCTATAAGTGTAAAACATGGCATCGCCAAAGTAATGGCGATATTTACGTGTCTTTCGTGTTTCTTGAAAGTTTCTATAAAAGTCTGACGTGGTACCCACGCCCGTCGCTTTATTGTACTTTTCACAAAGAACCGGTATGTATTTTAAACCTTTAAAACTTAACGGGCTGTCTGCCTCAGGCATGGCGTTAATATTTGTCAATTTTTCTCGCCATAGATTCGCTCTGAATCGGTTCAAGGATTACCCCGGAATTTAACCGGCGGTTTGGTGTTTCCCTCGCCGATATTGTATTGGCGTCCGCAGCAGATCCTGGTGCGACTTCGAACGGAACCAAGGTTCATCGCGACGACAACGCCTCGCCTGAGTTTTGTCCAGAATCACATATTTTTCGTAGTTATAGAGTTGTAGTTGTTTTTCTGTTTTAAAAACAAAAGTATTCGTGTCAAAAGGTCGCGGAATGAGCCGTTTTAGACTTTTTTTTTAAAACCACGGGCATTATCTAACCGTGCGCTAATACGATAATTCGTTGTTGCAACTACGACTACCTTAAATTACCGATTAATTCTTTTAAAAAATAAAACCGTTAAATATTCCATTCCAGACCTTATAAGCAATTCGTCGAAGTTCGTCGTCAATACCCTTTTTTATACCTTTTTGTATTTTTTATATATTTTTTTAAAATGTTTAGATTATTTTTTTAACAAAATTATACGTACATTGTGGTGTGTAAAGTTTTTGTTTTCCTTAATAACGCTACAACTACTACAGAAGAATACGTAAATACAAACTCACGAGGGAAGAAGTTATAAGATACAAAGGTGTGTAGTCGTTTTTCCACCCTATGAATGAATTAAATTGACCGAGAGATAATAGTCGAATTCGATGTCTGCAGAGTGAATTCTAATTCCTTCACTGAAATATGGACTCTTTTCTGTAGAAAAAAAAGTTCTATTGCTACTTAAGCCGTACATTCTACACACTTCTTTTGACAACGACTGTTCAATGTCACTTGTTTTTTTTAAATGTTCTTATATTTTACGTTCGCGTCCAATCTCCCATGTAAGATGCTTTTTGATTAAAATTTTAATTTACTGGGATATTTCAATAAAAATGGTAAAGCAAATACGACGTCGACTACACCTAATATCTAGAAAAATATATATCTCTATAAATTCTCGTTTCCAGCCACGTGATAGTTCAATCATCCATCCATCTACCTGTACTTATTACTACTGGGAAGTCTGTGACTTGGTGATCCGCTTGGCGCCCCTGTTCGGAGGGCCCTTGGGTTTGGCGAAGGCTGGACGGTGGAGGTTCCTCTTTGGGTGGATCTCGTCGTACAGGAATTCTTCGGTCAGCTCTTTGCCGTCGTCGATTTCTAACTGTAAGGAGTAATAAACGAGGTTTTTAAATTGTTTTGAGCCTGAGAGTGCTGAAGTATATTTTACAGTTAATATTGTTAATTAGTTAAAACTAATGTAGGTGTTAAAAAGCGAATGTTTCATTATTTAAAAAAAAAAAGGAAACGTTTTAGTCACGTATCTCTTTTATCAGCTACCTAGAATGACTACAAAAATATGTTTGTAATAATCAAAATGTTTTTATTTCACATAGGCTATGTAAATATGCTTATAAAACGTCAGAAGCTAGTGCATGGTTCCAATTGGTCATTTCCAATGGAGAAGAACCAGCAAGAAACTCCATGGTTACGCTAATGATAAAAAATCTGTATACATACCCATTTAATAGGTTTTTGAGCAAGTTTTACTAAGGTGATAGTAGTTTTAACTGGTCCAAAGTACTTCTGACATATTCTTGGTGTTATAAGTGGTATTATTCAATTAATAGTTTTGATTTAACATAGGTAAGAATAGAGAAGAACCAATGAAATCACAATAAATCAGATAACAGATCTGATTTTTTTGGTATCAGGTATTTTTGGTGACACAGGCGCTGACTAGCGCAATTTTTGCTTAATAAAAATACGATTCAATCGCATTTGGATTTTGAAATAAGGGTGAAACATTGAATGCAGGATTGTTTAAAAGAGTTATCATAGTCTTCGAACCTAGCAGGAGGCGTTATTTCATGATTTTTTCACCATAAACAGGGAAAAGACTTTTATTTTTTCAAGTGGGGAATTATCAGAATGACTTCTCCCGGTCTTGGACGGAGCGGGATGGCGTGTCATACTTTTACTGACTAAACCCTACCCCATTCCTTTATTGCCTTCGATCTGGGGTCACGAGCTTCCTTTCGGAAAAGATTTGAGAATAGAATAAACTTTATTGTACACTAAAATAGAAACCGCTTTACAGGTTTTTGAGGTGGAATAAATCACTAAATGATTTCTCCTGCTCCAGGGTGACGCGAGAAGGCGTGTACTGACTATAACCCACCTAAGTTCTTTTCCATTATTCGCTCTTTGTGTTCTAGGGCTAAGGTAACACTTTCAAACGTACAGATCCTATAGAGGTCCTAGCAGTGAAATACAATTGAACTTACTCGTTTAACGATCTCGACGCCCGATCGCTCAATAATTTCTAAGAACTGTCCTTTACAGCTGGAGTACATCATCCTCTCTTTTATACTGCAGTTGTACCCAGGCATGGAGTAGATGAATACTGTAAGTAAGAATGAAATAAATAGTTAATACCTTGAAAGGACTACTGAAAAGTTCAATCATCGTTTGTAGGTTTTTTTTTAAAAACCTGGCCCCACACTAGTCTCCATTCGCAATAAGATTAGCCTTTTTAACATTTTTTTTTAAATGTCCGTTCAACCGATTTTGACTTCTATTCCGTAGGCACAAGGATGGCATTAAAAGTAAAAAAGTGTTTACAATACCAACTACTTCCTGTAGGCGCAATTTATCATGCCACCACTGCAATCAAAATCGGTTATACAAACAGTAAAAACGGTATATTGTCTAATCTGTTTTTGGAAGGGGTATAGGATTTATTTCCTGTATCGTGGGTGTTCACAAACATGGAAAAAAACATACACAAGACGGCGAGAATCAAACCCGTGACACATAGCGCAGCAGCCAATCGCTAAACCACTGCGCCAACTGTCGCTACAGTTGACAAAATTCATCAGGAAATACAATGACCATATAAGTAATCGTCGAAGCTTATGAATAATTTAAAATTACATTACCCAATCCAAAAATCTCCAATAACATCTAAATTAACATTCGACAATATTAAAGTAAATTGGAATATCCGATTTTCGTAGATTTTATTCAGCATTATTAAGCCAAAGTATTGCTCCCGTAGACTTATTGGGTATGCCCAATTATTGGCTTAAGGTGGGCGCGACGTTAGAATTATCCATACAAACGTAATACCAAAATCATTTGCAATTTAAGCATATTTACACCATAATATGATGTTATTCGGATTCAGACAATTATTATCTAGGTTCCTACATCGTCTTTTTGTTGAAAAACTTACCCCAAACGAAATTTAAGCGAATTTAAATTTGCACATTTTCACAGCCAAAATGTCATGTTTTTATTTTGTTTTTTTTTTCTATATTATAAACAACAATATTTCAAAATATCTTTTCGTAGGAACACAGATATTATTATCAAGTTATAAATACTCGAAACAATATTGGAAATACATTAATTTTTCATTCATCATTTTTGGTATTACGGAACCTCGCCCACATTTCCAATAGTTTGTATTGCTATCACAGCAAGCAACTGTCAGTGTGCGGATGATGACTTTACTCCAGTCGGTGTGTCCAAGAATTGTTTATACTATCTGGATTGCTTCCATCAACCTCAAAAACGTATTTTATTTCGTCTCAACTCGAGATAGCGCGCGGTCTCCGCAGGCCTCTTAAGGAGGCTAGATAGGCAGTACTCACCTGCAGCCGATTGGACCGACCCTAGAACGGTTTCTACAACTATTTTAGGGTCGGTATCCTATATAAATAGTTGTAAAAAGGCTGAGCAGATTGATTAGTTTAAAGTACCCACCTACGCTTTCCATGTAGTCGCTCTCATGCGTGTGCTTGAATATATACAAGTGGTATCTGGCCTGGTCGCTCGGCACCTGCTGCGGTAGCTCCGCCAGGGAAATGTTGGCCGCTTTGGATAAGTGGATGTTTTCTTGTTCTAAATCTGAATAAATAATATAGATGTTAATGTTTCAGCAGCAGTAGTTTGATTTTGAAATCTAGTACACACAGACCACGAGATGACAAACGCCTGATATAAGAGAAATACAGAGGCGCGAGTTGGTAGCCTCGCCGCTATCTTTAAAAAGCACGCCTCTCTACTCAGTTGCCTTCATGGGAATACTGACACTATACTGGATATATTCACTGATCGGTGAGAGACACCCAGGGTGCAAAAGTGGGTGTTGCTTTATGTCGTAATTTTATTTTTTTACCAATACTAATTTAAAGGAATAGAATGTATCCATTGAAAAGGGAGGAGACGACCAGACGGGTGTTATGTCCGATTCGGGTAACTGCCCGATAGATGATTTCAGGCAATGTATATATTATGTTCAAATCGCTCGGTAAACTGTAATTGGGCGACGCAGGATACTACCAATAATTAATTGCATAAAATACAAACTCACCTATCTTAAATTGCAAGTAGTTATAGGAACCTCTTTTGAGATCATGAATTCCTTGTTTGGCATCTTCAGTGATTGGGAACGACACACCACCCATTGTTGACTGCCTGCAATTGAGATAAAATAATTATTTAAGCGGGTGTTTAGGATGGTATAATTTTAATATATGTAAATATCGTATGGAATGATAAATTCTTCCTTGTTGAATGAAACCAATAACATTTTTTGACAGTAGTAGATATAGTTTCCTTATGAGGTTTTCCTTCTACAATAACTCAAATTACATCCTTAATTCCTGAATCCCAAATGCTCATTAAATTCTACCATTTATTATAATAATTTGTATAAATAAGCAGAATTATAAATTGTATATAATTACTCGTTTTATAATTTTACTAGCGACCCGCCCCAGCTTCGCACGGGTGCAAATTTACATATAAACCTTCCTCTTGAATCACTCTATCTATTAAAAAAAACCGCATCAAAATCCGTTAAGCATACATAGGGATATAGGGACAGAGAAAACGACTTTGTTTTATGCTATGTAGTGATAGTGATAATCTAGAGCTTATTTGAAAATTTTAGACTGGTTTGGATTAGGTTAGGTTAGATATTTTTTTTAACCCAGCTTTATTTATCGTTTATTTCAGGCATTGACCTATAGAAATATTTAACTTCTTTTTTTTGTGCTTTACCTTTTTATGCAGTTAGGTTATCACTTATATTTAATTTTTTGGAGATATAACTCTTTTAGATAAAATTCTAGGTCCACAGATTATAACTAAATCTTACCTAGCATCAGTTCCATAATTGGTGTCGTGTTCACTCCCCTGTAACTCCTTCAAGGCCTCCTCCCGGTCTGTGAGGGGGGCGGGCGCGCTGACCCCGGTCAGATGGGCCTTGTAGCCTTTCAGACTTACTTCCTCCTATAAATAGAAAGGGACAAGGTGAGGGAAACGATATTAATAGTCTGTGATGTCATAAAGTTACGCCTTTAGAAAGGGCAAAGGAAATCGGGATCAATCAAGCTACATTATTACTTATTGTCAGTGAAGTCAGACCCAGAACAACTATCTGAGTAGACCATATTATTATAAATACTTGTTCAGCAAGGGAATGGAATCCGTGACCCGCAACGCAGCAAGCCCGCAGCCAATCGATTAAGCATTGCGTCATACGTACCGTCAATTTTATTTATCGTCTACAAATTGCAATATATACAAGATAATTTAACATTCTATGAATTAAAAACCATTCCTTTCACAATAATTGAAACTTAAAAGATTGATAGCGATTTTTATGAGCATCAATCGTTTTAGTAACCCACTGTTTTTATTTTATCTGAAGTTATCACTTTGTGATTCATAGATATCAAAGATAAAATTGTTATCTAATTGTTTGTTTACTATTTCAAATGTTATGTTCATGACATTGTCTGGGCACTTTTGAAAGAGTTACCGTGGCCGTGGAATGTTAGTGCCAATGAAGGAACATAGGTGCGTTTTAGTCAATAAAACTTTGACGGCTCTTTCACTTCCCTAATGCGGAAGAAGTAGGTACTATGAAGATTACCCACCTCAAAAAATCAAATGCATGCCAACAGATAAACAATGTAAGCTTCTAGGGTGGAGCGAGAGTATGAAGAAAGAGAATTTCCAAACAATCTCATGGCAATATTAGCTTATTAAGGAAAATTAAAGAGACAATGACACATTATTCTTGACTGTTACATGTCCATTGCTTTTTTATTTAGTAATAAGTAAACTCCAAGACAAAAAAAACAGAAGAAAATAATCGAAAACTTGATAAAAAAAAGGTAGCTTACCATAGTCGTAGCATGCATTTCATCCTTTATATGAGCAGAACCAAACTCTTGTTTGAGTGTAGCCTTAGTGGAGGCATACAGCATCTTGTGTCGTACTGGAGCACTGTCTGGAGACCAGCTCAGGAGCAGCCACTCATGGCCGAGGGAGTTTGTTGAGTCAAATCTGAAAGATGGGGTAAATTTTGTAGCTTTAATGCTTTTTCTTGAGGAAATAATTGTTATTTGTTGTTGAGTCTGTGATTCAACTAAATTAATATGAGTCAAGTTGAAACTAGTTGCATCAAGATGTTATACTACAACTACTTGTATGTGAAAGCAGAATAAAAACAATTCCAATACAAAAAGTATGCTACATTAAGACATAGGATATGAAGTATGATATGAAGTATCCTATGTCAAAAAATAGGATACTTTCCACTATTTCAATCATGGTTTATTGTCTGAAATATCCATTCAGCCGCTTAATATCCCAGGCGATATTGAAACAAAATATTCATAAAATAATGATTGTTTGTAAACTTACCTGTATAAAATATAACATGGCATTTCTTCAACCACCAAGGAGGGCACATATTTGTCGAAGTCTTGTTCCCATGAATGCTTTGTTGGGTAATACTTGGACAAAACCAGCTGCTCTGAAATGTTACAGAAACAGTTATTTTGTAGCATAATTTAAAAAGCTTTTTAATAGGCATTATTTCATGAATTTAGAGTCTTTAAGCCTAGAGGGAATAGGTTACTTCTAAGCAAGCATACTTCATTGTCAATCAGATTACTGTCGGCCTTCGGGTGAGATGGTGGTCAAACAGTGTGTGAACTGCAGCAAGAACCATTGTTGTGAACCACAAACATTTAGGTACCTGGTTGGTCTTAGGATTGATTTCTAAATTGGGAAAACTGTGCTACACATACTACAGTGTAGTCTTTTATAACACAAAGGTTGGCTGGTAGAGAGTGCCTTACAACACACTGAGTTTTTCGATTAGGCATATTTTGCTGCCCAAGTATTTTAGATTTTAACATACCAAGGAAAATGAATTTATGTGAAATTTATACATTTGCCTACCATTCCAGGAAGTCAGGCATGTTCAGATGTTATATTTTGTTATGTAGTACAGATGGATTGCAGATAATCGACTGAACATACGTGGATAGCTTAACCATGTAAAACCTGAGTAAATAAGATACATCAGCTGCTTAAATATGGTTGAAGTGCATTTTAGGATATAAAAATATTAATAAGTAGAATACCATTTTCTATGCTGATTTTCAAGACTCGAATTTTTCCATCTCTGCATTTGCCCAAATATTTCTTCAACTCAGCATTGGCTGAAATAAAAAACTTGCATTTCATATTTACGTTACCACTGCATTGGAATACAAATTATACCCTGGTGATTACATAAAAATTGTTAACAATAGGATAATAATATGGTACCTACTTTGATTAATGTTAATTACTCAGATACCCGCGAAACGAGACACAATAGTAAAACAATAACAGCGCGGTCTCATAGGACCGGTTGGGGATTCAAACGTTAAAGTAGCTTTTTCTGCATAATAAATCATAAGTAATAACTAAATACTTAATTCAATCAGACTTTGAGGTCAATATAATTCTTTGTTAACCGTTTCATAATAACAATGCTATATTTCAAGTTACTGCTAGGTCCACTGCACATTGCTAATAGAAAATATATTAGATAGGTACGATTTCATTTTTAGAATTCCAGTATCAACCATTGTGTTATCAATATGGAATTTCGGCGTGGGAGATCTGGTTAGTAGCCAGAATAACGTAATTTCTAAAAATATACTACATTTCATTTAGTTACAAATCCTTCTTCACCATAAATGCAGAAAGGAAATGTTTTTGCCGGGATTATTAGCATATTACGTGGTTTATTTTGAAATCAGAAAGATAACTGTATATTTTCGTACCTTGAATTCCTGTTTGATGAGACATTATGATATTACTCCTACAGTTATCTTACAATACACACGCTCCACAAAACAAAGTAATTCACAAATTAACAGTATAAAAGAAACTGTAATGAAAGAAATGAAATAATAAAATTACAGGCAGCGATCATTAGTGTTGACTTGACAATTTGACATCATGACATGACAGATAACAGGAGACACTAGACAGCTGTCAGTATCAAATCGGTAATCGATCCATTTACTACCATAGACAAATTTAGGTCCAACAAAACGATCCAACCTTTTATTGTTAGGTACTCTTCGCTTAGTTTCAGGTTAAATAGGACAAATAAATTTTTAAATATCATTCTACGCATTAATTATTTGTTTTTAGTAATGGATCTTTTACGTTTGAATTCGCAATTAGAGACGCTGTAACACACTACACGTCTAGCGCGCTAGTGTAAAGCGAGGTCTCCGATCGAAACGTCAAGTTTTCGTCAAAGGAGGCTTTAGGTGGGAAGTCAAACGATGATTTCTCCCGCTCATTATCAGAGACATTATATTATCGGGCGGAGCGGAACGGCGTTTCAGGCGTTTGACTGACTAAAACCCATTCCTATTTTCTTCTTAGCCTTTTTTTCCATACAGGATCTACCTTTCAGAAGCGAACCCATGGCCCCAGTAGGTTTTGACCCTGGTGGACCCCACGGTTTTGCTAACATCTTTTTGAGGTGTGCATGGATGGGCCTGCCTGCCATTCCACCTCGATTCGGATTCCTCCTCGACCGTTTGCTCCACCGTGTCTTCCAGGCGGCCCACACAATGGTGAAATTCGGGCGTTTCTTCCGCACAAATCCGGTGCAGGAACGTCGTGAACTTACCATATCCAGAGGGGATCTACGTCTTGAGGAAGGTGACGTCTTTCCAGCCACTCCTAAAAGAGGGGACTTACCACCATAATTATATGCCATATTATGGTCGTATCTAGAAGGTAGGTAAGTATAATTATTCCTCTTTCCTACTCAACGTTAACAGGTTTTAAATTATTTTGAATGTTTGCAAGGAAACACTATACAAACAAAATTAAGCTTTAGAGACCAGTGAGGCATCCTGTGGGCCGCGCAGTGGAATTATCTCATGTAAATTCCAGTTTCTATTAACAACTAACCTACCTTTCAAAAGCAGTTTGTATTTTCATAGAAATGCGTACTAACTTCGACCTAAGCTTGTAAGTAGTAGAAATTAAGTTCGTGATGTGGTGTTGTTGTGACCGCTGCAGAAATAAACTACTAAGAAGTTACCTACACGTGTTCATTGACGCCAGAAGCAGAAACCAAGAAGCTTCGCATCGCTTTTACTTATAATGCACTCTGTATGTACCTGTATACCTACAGAAAATTATTAATGGAGGTAATCTTTATTACTTTTGCTGGTTCCCCATCGCCGTATTTTAAAGTTGACGTCGTGGTAGGGCTTATATGCTCCAATGAACCCTGGGTTTATACCAGTAGTTTGCTTGGCTGTATAAAGCCTAGGGTGTGGGGCTAGTGTAAGACCTACTGTCCAAGGACGCGTAGGTTCATTAAGAGATGACGATGTGCGGCACGGCGTTGCCGTTTCGGCGACAGAGATTTATAGTTTTGTATGCAAGCGTACCTACATCAAGTGTATAGATAAAGAATACATGTCCATGAAGCCACGTGTCCATCGACAGTAGGGCTAAGAGAGATACAATCCGCAGTGCAGTTTTGTGGCAAACTGTTAGACAGTACAAACTGTTAGACCCTGCGTATTCGATCTCCCGGGAGAATTCGTGTTCCAGCATACCTTTATTGGCCAGCTTTAGTGAACACTGATGCGGAACAAATCTCTCATCTCTCTCTTGCCTTTATTGGCTGGATGAAGTGGAGATTCGCAAGAGCAAACGTGCTTTTCCTAAGCAGCAATGTGCTGGTAGGGATCTTGACCGTACTTCCGGGATTGTCCTGATAAATTGACATTGAGGAATACGTCGGTTAGGTATCTATTACTACTTTAAGGGCGCTATTACAATTTTTCCTAAATTTGAGCGTTTTGACAGAAATGCCATTACAACACAAAAGAACTGGCATCATCTTATAGTAATTTTGACATTTCCTGTGTCAATATAGTCTCAGGGTATAAAAAACAGACGATAGGTAAATTAAACGACGGGCGGCAGCAGTCGCGCTCGATTTTTGCATTGCATACAAAAATTATTTAAAAATATTATTTAACTTTTAAATAGTCCAATTTATTTTTTTCAAGATATATAGAAATACCACCTTAGTTGGTTAATTTTTTTTATTTGAGTTTGGATTATAATTTCGTAGATAAAAATTGTAGTTTCGTACGGAAAACTGTCAGAAGATCTTGGTTTTACAGAATTATTTTTGGTGTATTACTGTATGAATAGTAATAAAGTGGTTTCAGCACTCCAATGTAGAAGATACAGTTGTATCATAGACATTTTTATAAATGATTAAACTTTAATATCTTCGGTGTACCAAGGCGTCAAAAGATACCCAAAAGCAACATTTTATAAAACATCCTTTGCGGAGACAAGGATTTTACTGATGTAGGGAAACAAATTCAAATATGTATTTAAAGCACTCCCAAGATAAGTTATCAAACTTTCTTATCCATATTTTTGTTTTTTTTTTTTATGGCTATATCTAAAGCATCGTCACACGTCAAAAATCGGATAAAACGCTGAAATTCATCAAAAATTGTGACAGCCCTCTTAAAAATGGGATAGTCATCGGTTGGTACCAGCTGTGAAAAGCCAATGAAAAGTATCTATGAGGCCAACTCGGGCCCTCGAACGCCAAAGGTCCTGGATCCTAGGGTTTTGAGATAGTACAGTTGTAAACCTACCCATAGCTGGGTATAGAACTCCTTTCTTTTGCCATGCCTCCGTCTCAGTTTTGTGAATCGTCATCCAGGTGTGTTCCTCACCTTTAGACCGTTTTCACATTTTCCGATCCGATATCGGTATCGGACGCCGATACGATATCGGGGTAAGGTAAATGTATGAGATATGTACCTGTCTTTCATATTGTCCGACCCGATATCGGATATCGGAGCACAGCACTTCATACATTTTACCTACCCCGCTTAGAGGCCCTTCCATGCTACCTTCGATAGTTACGCAAGCGGTATCAACTGCACATTCTGCCCGGTATAATCTACGTGCGGTGGTGTCACATGGTCTGCCCTAGGTTTTCAGTATTAAAATGATAAGAAGTCAATCCATGTATATAACCCGTCGCTGTCGGTTCGGATGTTGTATGTCGGATCCTTCTCCATCTTCTTTTTCTTCTTCCTGCCTTTATCTCATATTACTTGGGATTGGCGCGACACGTTTTTTTCTTCCATTCCGTCCTGTCGTCCGTCACACTATCACTAACTCCTTTTTCTTTCATATCGGTCCTCACACAATCCATCCATCTTTTCTTTGGCCTCCCTCTCCCTCTCCATCCATCCAAATGTAAATTCAGAACCCTTTTAGTAACATGCGTTTCATCCCTTCTCCACACATGACCATACCAAGACAAACGATTTCCTTTCAACTTTTCTGTCACTGGCGCCACTTTCAAACTTCCTCTAATATATATACACATTTCTCACTTTATCCATTCTCGTCACACCACACATGTAATAGATCCTCCTCCATAAGCAACCATTTTCTCGATGCAACTCTCACAATAACATTCTGTGGGGTTACGTCGATTACTTCTACATTGACTCACCGGCAGTCACCGGTGATCTCTTCACTAATCTTATCAGTGAAGAGTAAATTATGCTACTGCTCTAACGTCCGATCCCTATGATCTCGAGTAAAGTCAAATCGTGCTCGACAGTGGGGTAGTGTTAATGTAGGGTTTGTAGAGTTCTCTTTGGTGTCAGGTTTCGTTCAGCAAATCTCCTTCTAACGGCATCTGAACTCACGACAACTTGGCGTACATTACAGGCGGTGATTTCGCAGAACAGTAAGTTGCAGATATAACGATCCTCTACTGCTGCCCTAGGTCTGCCCATTCCTGGGCAGCGTGCGGCGACCGCCTGCCATTTCTCCTCGACCATAGCCAGGGCCCGGCGCATCCTATCATAATTATCTGAATAACTGTCGAGCCGTCGAGGTCGACTTGAAGTTGACGAAGAAATATCTTAATTTCTATTCAATCCAATCCTGAAACGTTCAACGAAATTAGCTCATACGTAGATAAGTAGGTACTTGGTTACGTAATACTAAGGTCATCTAAGTGCCTAGACCACAAAGCACTCAGATACCTAACAGATAACAATCAATTGTATCCCGATCTGTTCATTAATTGTATCAGAAACAGAGATCATTAAATACTTCTGCACAATTAAGGCGCAATGGCCGCCAATGATTAGGGTTACCAGAATATGTAGCTGGAAAATACTGACATACAGTCTGATTTTGGTTTATTTTGTTTTTTTTGAGCCCGATTGATTTTTGTGTTAATTTTGTTGATTATTATTAAAATTTTGTACCGTAAGTATTAGAATGGTAAACTATTTTTTCTATCCGTTTTTAATTTAAACTACCTAGATTAAATATCTATAAGAACTGCCGGATTCATATTACATTTATTGTGGTGATTGGTTGTTGATTTAGTTTTTTTTTCTTTAGTATAATAAAACTGCTGAATAATTCAGTATTTCATGAACTTTCTCTCATTCAAAAAAATTATGCCAGCTTCAAAAAAGTAAAAAAAAAACTTACCAGATTAGAATAAAACCTGACGTCTGGTAACCCTGCCAATGATTTCCCGCCACTACGCAAATACAATGCGGGAACACACCACAATTATTGTGGTCCTGGCGTCTCGCTCGATGATAATTAACCGCTAATAATACGCGAAATACGTGACAATAGAATCGGCGCTGTTATTTGGTTTTTGAAATGGCTGCTAGCTACTAAACAGCTACCTAGATATATTAAAATTGCTATTTCAAAATTGTTACGCGAATTTTGCTGCATTATTGTATTGTTTCGACGGCCACCATAGGCGTGGGTTTGTGGACGATGAGCAGTGGGTAGCTCGCCGTTCGGTTGTCCTATAAGGACTGAGACCTAGTCGTCGAACCGAGAGGCGCGTAGTGTTCCACGCGCGCCTTAAAAGAACTGTCAATAAGCCAAGTGATACTCACACATACGTTCATATAAAATACATAGCTTAGTTGGCTTTGTAGAACCCGTTTCCTCTAATGCTAAGCTATATGGACAATGAATATGACTGGTGGATAGCAAACGCATCTATAGCAACATATAGCACAAGTCTGGTAGAAAAGCATCGTAATGTAAGAATCTATTGTTCTTGACACGTCAAATTACCATTTTTTGGCCTTTCTGCAGTAGCGTAGTTAGGTGACCAACGGATCTGGGGCAAAAAAAACGGGGGCTTCTGCTCCGAGTGGAGTGAAAAGGAGTGACCATGATTAAATTATTGTCGCAAAACCTATTTTATTTAGATTTCTGAGGTAGGGGAATTTCTCGGTACTTCACTGAGAGTTTTGCTAATGAGTTTTGGGGGTCCCCCGAGCTTGCTGGCCCCGGGGCACCGCTCCGCCTAGCCCTTGGGAGCTACGCCAGTGCCTCTCAGGTTTTCACTTTAATTCCATGTAGAAATCTCATTCATCACTTTAAAGAATTTAATTTTTCTCCTCGGGTGACTGTAAGTATAGTTATAGTAGATATACAAGACAGAGTGCAATGGTCTATAGCATAGTTCTACTTCTTATTTACCCACTGTATGTTGTATTTGACCCAAAGGTTGACTGGTAGAAATTTCTGTCTAAGTTATTAAGTCCGCCACTGTATTTTTGTGTGCCTAAAATATTTAGGCCAAAATACCAGATATAAGTTGTATTATTATTAAATCTCTAAATCCTATTATGTCCATCAACGTAGCCATACCTAAATGCCGATATTTGGGCTAAAATAGGTCGAATCCGGTATTGTCTGTTGAGCAAATGAATACGTTTGGCAGTACCTATAGATTCCGCTTTCAGATGCACTCCATACAAACACATTGCCGATGAGAATTTGTTTTAGCTCATTGTAGCCGTAAATACAGGATTTGATTTCAAACCACATTCGGTTAACATTGGTTTTATCGTATGTGAACAATTTCACAATTATGATTTTAATTAAACATTTTGTTTATTGATGTCGGTTAATTTTGGGCATTGTTTCATGGAATTGTAGGTGGGGGTTACAGTTTTGTGGTTTTCATTTGTTTTTTTCAAAGAGATTTTTAGAGGAGTATAAACAGCCCCTAATACTGCATTTTTTATAACCTCACACTTAAGCACACTCATAGTAAAAATCGCGGAAAAGCGATGCGGATGCGAGATGCACAGGACCGTTCGTTGTGGCCAACTCGTAGAGGCTCTTTTGACAATTTTTGTTGAACGTCGTACCAACCGATGATTATCTCTGTACGCGTTATGCCCAGTTATTTGGAAACTATTGCGAAAAATGGGATACGTAAATGTAGGGCTATGGTTTAGGGCTTAGCTTAGCTTAAGTGGACTCGTTCACAGAACATATAAACTTCTTTCAACTGTTCTGTGGACTCGTTACTACTGTACGGTTATTAGAACTATGTAAATACCCTCTGAGAGGCCTCTGTCTAAACAATGTACCTAATCAATACAAACGATAAAAGGATATGGGATGTTTGCACTCACAAATGGTCACTACTGTCACTAGCACGAATTGACGCAGCAATATTATTACCATAAAAACTCGTGCAACATCCCGTTCTGTCATAAAAATAACACCAAACAACTCACTACTCGCACCTATAACATTATAACAACGCAAGATCTAATTAGCGAAAACAAAACAACACATACGAAAGATGAAAGCAATTCGCTTTAAACATCCTCTCAGAAGAGCAAAACATATTCTGCAGTAATGAGGCTACCCACAAAGCGAACACGAAACACTACGGAATGGATGAAAAATGTGAATCGGGAAATCTGTACTGCTCTCATCAATTAAATATTTCTGACCCATTAGCGCAGGTGGCAAGCATCGTAATGGAAGGCCATTAGAGTAGCCGGCCGCCCAGAGCCGCATTAAAGGCTGTGCTTCCACTGGAGATGTGAGGGGAAGCGGAGCGATGCGGAGTAGATGGGCGGAGCGAGGGGAGTAGCGGTGTTATGAAACAGTTGACAGTTATCACTGAAGCTGTATGAGAGCTCTGAAAATAGAGTAGTGATTAGCATTGAGGTATTAGGAAAATTATTCCCTAATGCTGTTCGAAAAAGCGGTGTTCATTAAGAAGACCTTGACGTCAAGACATGTGAATAATCCGACTTTTATATTATGAAGACGATGATTTTGTTACTCGTTTACGCTCAAATGGCTTAAAGTATTTGTATGGAGTTTGTTGTACTGGTAGACCATATTCTACAAGAACACACAATATATTTGTTATCCCGGCACTTGGGATAAGTTTTTGCTTTTAGACGGACAAAACCGCTGGTTCTAACAACTAGTGTGTAATATTTTTTTAATTTATATAAACTAGTGCTTGACTGCGATCCCACCTGATGGGAAGCAGTGATGCAATCGTAGATGGTGAGGCGCACTAGTTTATTAAGAGCACGTTCACGTCACGTAAATTTCACATATATCTCGTGTGTTTATCAATCTTCAGTCGCTTCGCACAGATTTTTTGTCCACTAACTCTCGCTAGTTTTTTTTATGTTGATTTATACAAAGGTCTCATTTTACTAAGCCCATTTCTACCAAAGCAGCCTTTCAAATGAGGTACGAACTTAAAATGATAATATATTTTCCCTCGCACCGCTTAGCGAGCAAAGCTTTGGAAACACAGCCTTACATGAGTGTGTGCTAGTTAGCCGCGTATAAATCCCTATAATACTGGTTTTATATCCCGCTAGCTAAGTTTGTTAGTGTTTGATCTATTTGCCTCGTTTATACGTGGGATTGTGGCTATCGTTTGTGATTTAGACGATTAGTTTGATGATTTATGCGTTGCAGAGGTGTTAGAAGGATTATTTTTTCAAGTTGTGCTCTTTTTTAAGTCAGAAATGCACCTAATGGGTACTGCAGATGCCTGTAAGCGACTGGTGACCATCAGAGGACTATCTAACGCAAATAATATCATTGTCAACTTTGTAATAGGTAAGCTATAACAATCTAGTTAGTAGATTTATCCAATTCCGTGAAGAAAAGCACTAAGCTAGAGCAGTAAAAATAAAGAAATATTTTATTGCTAGATCCGTTGCAGAAAAGATGTGGCAGTAAATTTTTCAGAAATATAGTTTTCAGAGCGAGTTACTTGTTTTAAGAGGTAGAGAATAATCCTCAAATATTTTTACCCTTTTAGAATAAAGCAGAAATGAAGTAGTGACCTGTTTATCTTTCTCCAATATCAGGAATTACCGTGAAAGCTAGGAGTTAACACCGAGTCCTATTCCAGATGTCACAAGTCCGGATAAATTGCTGTAATCTCACCGACGACGACGCCGCGCCGGGCCCGGGCGCCTATCCAACTCAAGGATTCCTTTCACTCCGCTGATTTAACGAAACCGCTCGGTTTTGCTTGCTACGCCTATTGTGCGCCCGTTATTATTAGTGCTTCATGGGTCAACTGCTTCATAGCAAAGCAGGGACCCGTACATAGCAACGAATTGAAATCCGCCTTCATAATGACCTACTTTCTCGCACGATAGTAATTCCAATGAAATGCAGTCGAACCGCCCCATGAATAATATTTAATATCATAAAATCATTATGCTTTAATAGTATATGAGAAGGTTTATCGAATATCAGATTTACGCAGCATCGCTGTTGTTTATTCAAACCGTACCTGCGGCCACAGTCAGAAACATGGTGTAAGGGCGCCATTTTGAAATTGGATGAAGTCCCCAAACTGATAGCAATAAAAAAAGTACGTCACGAAATTTTTGCTAGCAACTGCATGAATTTGGTGCGCCAACAAAAATGGAGATTTTTCGCCGATATTTTGCCGAGTAAAGCTACGTGTAATATCTGCCGCGTTCCCGGGCTCTTGCAGCGATTGAAAGTAAATTATCTATGGTTGCTAGTTTTTTGCGGGCGGCCGGCGCAGGCTGCGCTGTAGTGCTAATTGTTTTCATTTTTTGAGCGCAGTGCGCGCACTGAGCTTTGTGGAGAGACATTTGTCCCGTTTTTATCATTGTGCGGTTATTTATTCGGTGTCCAGCGGCCCGAGCATCGCGGAATTCGATTTTGGATTAGGCTTTTTCCGCTATAGATATTTTGGTCCGTTTTGTGAAAAAGTTTATTCAATTCCTAAAACCATCCGCAACCATTGAATAGGAGCAACAATATCAATCAATTAAAAGCAATCGCCTCTGCGACTATGTTTATTTAAAATTATTTGCCGTACATTTTATTCATGTGCTGTTCCTAGACGGACTCGTGTTAAATTTTTAATGCAAGAAACGCGACTCCGAGGCCACAGTAATGGGAGAGTAAATATCGCAGTGCTCCTTATGAATGAATAATAAATATCGAGCGTCGGTGCTACGCTGCAAATACAACCGCCGGGAATTTCGCCTACTTCGCTATTTTGCTTGTATTTAGGTTTGAAACACTCACGAATTGACCGCCACTCGTATCGCAACCGAGAGATATAACAGTTCCTTTAACCGAAATAAATAGTGATGAGCCATCGTCAGATAGTATCGCACGGAAACTCAGTAAATTCTCAGCGCTATCCAGCAGTCCAGTGCAATAATATGCTAGAAATATTGATCTAGGTAAGTTTTGAGCGGATATAGTTGCCGGTACCTATAAAAAGGGTTTTGTAGATTTTTATTTAACATAGTACATAATGATGCCAGTGGGAAAACTTTGTCATTGTATTACGCTTGAGTCGTAGGCGAGGTCAATTTAGAGCAGAGAAATTGTAATAACAATTGGCTGACGTGTTCGAACAACGTTTTTCAACACTCTTGAAAATTATAAGTGAACTTTCACTTATAATTTTCAAAGGTGTGACAAAGGGCTTGCGGCTGTTTTTCCATGACCCTTGGCGTGGGCTGCCGTACGACGAAGCAATACCGTGCACTTTTCCGCTCTAGTGTGAAACACTACTTTGCGAGCCTAAAAGCGATAGAGTTAGGACCGGGTATTTGAGCGACCTGAAAAAATAGTTTTAAACGCCCATGCAGTAAAATCCTTTTTGCTTTCGCTTCGTATTTGGATAGCGGAGGTCCTGTGTTTGTCGGAAGGTTGTGTTAAATAAAACGGACATTGTTTTCAACGCCGTACCGTTTCACGTTAATTGCGCAGAAGTGTTTAATGAACGCTTGTTCACCGTGTTTGCAGGCTGAGCTATTTGCCGGCCCTTCTACACTCCCTTCAAAAATAATAAACGCTTGTGGGTGTCAGCAACTCTATGGATGACTGCCCGATTATTTCCTGTTCGCATTATGATCAAAAAGGTGTGATGAACGCTGTGAAAGCACGATGTAGCGTACGGACAAAATAAAAGGAGTTTTCGGTCGTTGTAGCATGTACTTTTCGCAGTTGCATCCCGCGCCGGGGACATGTTAGTGCTTGTCTGTGTAATTTAGTAAAAGTACAGCCTTATCTGTTGCAGACGGGACAGTATGAAATATATTATGTGTATAATATTCTGGTTAGTTTTTATTGTCCATATAATTCTTTAATTTTGCTTTTAAACGGTTTAATAAACATGTAACATCATGTAGACTACTTAGATTATAAGCATAGGATAAAATAGAATAAACTTAGATAATATCTACACAATTGCGGTCTTATCGCTGACCGCGATGTCAGATTCCATCAGCATTATATTTTTTTTTAAATGGGCATGTAATTTCGTGCCTATTTTTCTCCAGGAAACAACCAATTAGAACTGTGCAATAGGCCTATGTGAAATGAAAATATTTTGATTTTTAAACACATGTTTCAACGCTTTAAAACAAGTGGTTGTAGTTTACAAGCCAAAGTAATGAATTAGTTTCAAAAAATCAAACTAGATGGAGCTACCCGTTGTAAATCGAAGTTCAGTTTTAACTGTTGGTAATTTGACCAAATGCGTGTATTAGAATCAGGAGGTAACTGTATGGATATATATATTTATATCTACCCACATGTTCAAATGTCAAGATGGAAAACGATTATTTACTGTGTGTAAAGTTCCTACTACTGTGTTCCTATGACTGGTGTGTAAGGAAAGGGTTTTATGAAGAAAAGCACAGAAAGACAAGACTAAGTATTTATTTAAAAAAGGCTTGTCAATTAGTCGAATAACTAGCTGCTTGTTCAAAACTAGGTCTCGTGGAGAAGAACAAGCAAGAAACTCCACGGTAGCTTATTTATAGCATTTTTAAATACACATTTTACAATATCATTAATTATAGTTGGTCACAATAACATAATTAGAAACAAAAGTCACAGTATGACACATACACAGAATCGATATAAGATTATTCAACTTACGTGAGCTTTGGTACTCTGTAATGGTCTATTGCTGGATAAGAAGTAAGGGGCTTTCATAGGAATTGCATCGTTTTTATAGTAAAGTGTCGACCTGTGGGTTGACAGGTTGACACTTAACGTCACCCTCTACAAATCCATACAATATCCCGCTACCTTCTACAAATCTCAGATTGTCACAAAAGCAATTATCGACTCGGAGTACTTATTACATTAAAGTAGCAATATAAAATACAAGACTCGTTCCAAAGATCATTAATAATTACTTGATAATTTATAAGATTATAATCAATAGGGCTTTTTATATATTTATCGTTTTATACTTGTAAACACAACAATAATTTTATTATTCTTGGTAGGTACTTCAATATTAGATTCAAGCTACATAAATGTTACCAATGTATAAAATACAACTAAAAATATAGTGAAAAATGAAAATTCATGATTTAATTACGTCATAAAATGTTGAATCTAACACGGCCATACTGACAGTACTTTGTCCTCAAAGTATCTATTTACAACTGTTAAACTGCTTTGATGTGAAAATAACAATAACATAATTATTCAGTGAGGTATTATAAAATATCTAAGCGTCAAACAATGAGCTTGAAATAAGTTGGAATAAAAACAGTAACAACTATTTTACGTAATTTAGCTTTCTTTACATTAATTCGGTACTTTAATTTTTGCAAAATATGGAAACCAAATCACAAATAAATATACACAATGCTACTATTGTACTAGTAATTACTTGTACCAAGATATGATCGTCTCCTTCAGTACTACTGAGAACAGAAATTATTTACAAGTTTACTAAAATAGTTTTAGTTAGTTTTTAGTTAGTTCTAATTGAACTTTAGTTTAGAGTTTTTTTTATTATACTGTAAATAAATATAGTATATAGTTAGTTGATACTAAAATATCATTGCAAGATACACTGACATGTCAATCACATTCACCCGCTGCTAGTGAGATAACTGACATTGAATAAAAAGTTTACCAGCGAATCATTGAGCCAAATACATAGCCACGCTAATAACATTCACCTGCTGCCGGTGAGACCTATTAGCGTCAAATAAGAGGCCTAGCAGCTAAAATTTGAGCCAAATACCTAGTCACGCTAATCACATTCACCCGCTGCTGGTGAGATTTATATATTAGCGCCAAATATAAGGCTAGCAGCTAATATTTGAGCTAAATATACCTGTCACGCTAATCACATTCACCTGCTGTCGCCAGTGAGATCTATCTATTAGCGCCAAATATAAAGCCTGGCAGCGAATAAGTAATAACTAAATGACTAAATCATTATAACAGCCATGTTGATTCCGCTCACCTAATATAGGCCAAATTAGACTAGTCAACAGTATGTTAAAGAAAACAATTTCTCTTTACATGTTGGCTTGTTATAACTTACTACTCGTCTTAGATATCATTTAACCTAAATATCATGAGAAAAAGAACTAACCGGTTTTAGTAACATTACCATCGCTCGGTCTACCTGACAATATTATCGCAAATTGTTCTGTACCCCCCTAACACGTTTATTTGTAAGTTTCGTATCGTAAACGTATCGAGTTGACGATACGATAACGCAATACAACTAACGTCGGAAGTACGAAGCTATTTCGTAAACGTATCGAGACAGCGATACGATTAAGTTAGTGACGACATAATAATATAAGTAAGGATGTACAAAATTGAACGAATTGATTGAATGTTTCGTTCAAAAACTATATACGTATTTAGTTCTTAGTGATTTTAGGGCCTTTAAAACTTTAAAACTGTTCAAATTTTGATGCAATATAGAAACTGCAGTAAAATTTATTATTAATTCATGAAACCCTGACCGGTCCTATGAGACCGCGCTGTTATTGTTTTACTATTGTGTCTCGTTTTGTGGGTATGAGATAGGTAGTTAAGGTAAGTGTTATAATTATTTAATTATTATTAAAACTGTTTAGTGGACTGTATTCCTAAACGAACGACGCATAATCCTTGACACTTCTTGATGCGAAGCTCATTCAAGGTCAACTTTGTTTTATAGTGTACTTTTATTTGTTTACATTTAAAATTCTAAAACATAAGCTAAAACTTTTCGGTACTTAAGGCTTTACTATTTTTATTTGTTCCTACATTACTTTATGTTTTAGGCTGATCCTTTTGCTTGATCTTAGATTGGATTTATCTCTCAATTCGCGACATAAAAACAAAAATGCTTCCTCACTTACGACGAAATATATTATTAAATTCTGTATCGCTTAGGTTTTGTAGATTAAAATTTGCCATATTTTTTTGAGGAAATTTCTACTTGAGACTTCTCCGTAATCATAATAGTAAATTTAAAAAATTAGTGTTCTAAAATAAATCACACACGATCTCTTCGTAATTTCTACTTTCAACAATTAATCGCGCCGCAAGATAATTATTACATTTAATTTGTATTTATTAGTTTATATTTTTAGCATATTTATGTATTTTATTATTATTAGCAACTTATTTGTTCCGATTGTTATTTTGTTTATTATGCAAACCTACCACATGTTTCCTTTTGACCCAAAGGTTGGCTGGTAGAGAATGCCTCGTTGCATTAAATCCGCCTATGCACCACTACTGTACATAAAGTTAAATAAATAAATAATTGTACACTCCACAATGTCGAGGGGTGCTTCTAGTTAATCTAAGCATTTTCTAACAAAATTTATCAACTCAATCACTTCAATAATTATTTCATGCTCCCAATAAACTCTCACTGCCAAATTTATAGTGACAAAACTTTCGAGAAACTCGCAAGCCAGCCTTCGGTCAGTGAGTAGCCTTAGGGGCGGATTTCGACAATGACGATACTAAACATTTGCTCAAGTTTACGTTACGGATTCGATACGAAATGAACTTGACATTATTCATGCTCACAACATCAGTTAAAATAACGCACACCGAGGGCGCTGTTCATGTACAACGATACGAATACTTTTTCGCAAGTTGTTCGTGCTAGAGGTATTGAACCTCGAATGTTCTAATTACTACTATACTTTTACATATTTTGAAATGGCCACTTAGACCAGTACTGGACATGACTAAGTCAGTGACATTTATTATTTACTTCAGACCACAACATAGGTATTTTTAAAGTTAATAATTACAAATAGATAATTATTACAAACTGTTACACCTGCTATTAGTGATATCTGAATTAAAATTGAGGTACTAACTCAGATTTTTTTATTTGATTTCGGAAACAACCTATGCTTCTGACTAAAACTGAGGGTACATTTAATTTACTCTTTCAGCTTTATCAGTAACTATTGCAGTTATTCTTAAAAGCCAATTAAGTAACAAAATTTTTAAATACCAAAATAAAATTTAATTATTTTTTGATAAATCAAAATTAATCATAAAACTTTTGTTTACTTTATTGTTTCACCTCAACTTTTAATTTCAATAAATAAAACGACTACCTATGAACTGCTAGTACGCTGTAAATCCTTCTCGATTTTAATTTTATAAAACTAGCCGACTCGGCAAACCATCCTTTGCCATATAATTTATTTCTTGTGAATATGTTGGTAGTCTTATAAAAATATAAATAAAATATCTGCCCTACTTATCTAAATACCCTATGCTAACCTATGCTACTCTACCTAATCTATACTATTCTACGCTATCTTCCTACTCTATAATACTAAACTATTGATGTCCGTAAGGATTGAGGAGCCACATCAGATTTTTTAAATCTGATCTCACCATTATTTAGCAGCAGTGTAGATTATTTTGCAGCACGAATTCTAGATTTAGCAGCAAAATATATCACTAGTTATTTTAATGCAAAGGTGGCTCCTCAATCTAAACGTCTGGATTGAGGAGCCACCTGAAAACTCGTTAAGTAATGGATGCACATTTATGAAAATTTAGCAGCATTTAGCAGCTATTTAGCACATAACCGTCTAAAAATTTCGCTTCTGTAGCACTAAAATGAAAAAAAATACAATACTTTTAATATGGCTCCTCAATCTAAACGTCTGGATTGAGGAGCCACCTGAAAACTCGTTAAGTAATGGATGCACATTTATGAAAATTTAGCAGCATTTAGCAGCTATTTAGCACATAACCGTCTAAAAATTTCGCTTCTGTAGCACTAAAATGAAAGAAAATACAATACTTTTAATATGGCTCCTCAATCCTGACGTTCTAATTATATATGTTTGACTGTAGCCACCTGAAATCTCAAGGTAATCTAAAGCCAGATATACTAACATTTAGCAGAAATTTCTGCTAAATATACCAGTACAATTCAGCAATGTATATGCTTTAGATTCTGAAAAAACCATCATTAACTATTTTCTTGTAAATTCAGTGTGTAGGGTGACCACATTTTGGGGGTACCTACAAATTAATATTTCACTTACGTACGTGCATACACACAATAATATTTATTTAGTAAAGGTTGACAGGATATAATGGAACAATAAAATGCGTTTGTTTCACCGAAGTGCTTGCTCCGTGAATGCGTTTATTCCACCGTACGGTAGAATATACGCACCACATTCCACCAAAAGTGCTAGGCCCAATTCTTTTTCGCAGCCTATGTACTCCTTATAACATATCAGCTGTTTCCATCAACATCAGTCCAGCCGTTTCGGAAATAAGCTGGAACAGGCGGAGACTTTCATATTACAAAGACGCTGCATTTAATTCTTCAGACGTTTTATTTATATGTAGATAAACAAATTTAAAGAAAACCATTAAAATATTAAAATCCTTAAAATATTTAAACCGGTAAGTAAATATTTGCAACTTGAACAAAAAAGAAAGTACTTTCGATAAAAAATAATAATTAAAACTCTGTTCTAAGTTTTATAAATTACATCGTCTAGTAAAAAAATATAAACAAACTAACACAAAGTTGGTACCCTGAAACATGAGTGCGACAGAACAGGCTAACAAAAAAAAAACACCACTGTTGACATTTTATTTTAAACCTTATTACATACAATTAGATTTAATTTTGGAATAAATAATTTTGAACACATTTAAAAATGAGGTTTGAATTTCGAATGTCATTTTTAAATTGAATGATTCTACTTACTATTTAAATATAGAAGGTCTTAAATAAAAATATAACGCAAACGATATTAAAGTTTATAATTGTTCCATAAGATTTATAATTAAGTAACAGAAGTTAATATTGTTATTTTATAACTTTTTTTTTTATATAGGTAAATATGTTTACGTTTAGCATTTTGGTCCATATATGCGACATGGTTTTGTTCTTAATCCTTAATGTACGAAATAAATAATTAACTTGGATTTCTTATATTATAAAGTTAATCATCATATTTCTGTCATCATAATTAAATTGTGGGGATAATAATATCGTGCAGTGACTGATAATTAAGTGCAGTTTGATAGAGTGCGATTAATGAAAGCGCGACCTGGAGTTTTTTTTTTTCAATTTAATTGGCAACATTATTCAGCCGCTTTTGGCGGATTGACTTTGGTTTTGTGTCAGATTTGAAATATTATTGTGTGTATGCACGTACGTAAGTGAAATATTAATTTGTAGGTACCCCCAAAATGTGGTCACCCTACACACTGAATTTACAAGAAAATAGTTAATGATGGTTTTTTTCAGAATCTAAAGCATATACATTGCTGAATTGTACTGGTATATTTAGCAGAAATTTCTGCTAAATGTTAGTATATCTGGCTTTAGATTACCTTGAGATTTCAGGTGGCTACAGTCAAACATATATAATTAGAACGTCAGGATTGAGGAGCCATATTAAAAGTATTGTATTTTCTTTCATTTTAGTGCTACAGAAGCGAAATTTTTAGACGGTTATGTGCTAAATAGCTGCTAAATGCTGCTAAATTTTCATAAATGTGCATCCATTACTTAACCAGTTTTCAGGTGGCTCCTCAATCCAGACGTTTAGATTGAGGAGCCATATTAAAAGTATTGTATTTTTTTTCATTTTAGTGCTACAGAAGCGAAATTTTTAGACGGTTATGTGCTAAATAGCTGCTAAATGCTGCAAAATTTTCATAAATGTGCATCCATTACTTAACGAGTTTTCAGGTGGCTCCTCAATTCAGACGTTTAGATTGAGGAGCCACCTTTGCATTAAAATAACTAGTGATATATTTTGCTGCTAAATCTAGAATTCGTGCTGCAAAATAATCTACACTGCTGCTAAATAATGGTGAGATCAGATTTAAAAAATCTGATGTGGCTCCTCAATCCTTACGGACATAACTATTGACTGTATTAAGTTATTTATTTTTTTCGCTAACCAACTTTTAGATTTCGATGTGATACCAACATCGGTTTTCGTTATAAGTTGGCTTTGCTTAAAGTATTACCATTTTGCTTCAAATAGATGGCTGTCTAAGGTGGCTTAGATACGGACTACCCCGTTTTTTAGACTTGGACAACTACTTATCCGCAAATAATATCTATGTACCTACAATCTTTTTGTACAAGTTTCTACCTATGACTGTACAATTCATGTACTCTGTCATGTTCCTGGTAAACGAATTGGAAATTATTCCTAGTACTTTTTATTAGGTACAATTTTACGTTTGTACATAAAAACTCTTTACGACATTTAAGATACTCGACAGTCAGATATTTCATCATCTGGAGGATGATAGATAAGACGAATCTTTAAAATAAATAAAATCAATGCCAACAAAGGTCTACCTTTGGAAACCACACATATTTTGTAGATATAATTTTACCAGTGCTGATAAAACAGCTGGAAGATCCATAGCTCGCTGGATCCCAACGCAACTTGTAGATTTGCTGTGCCGTTGTCCAGGGTGGCATAGCGACTTGTAGACTTGACGTCGGGTTGTCTCCAACGGCTTCAAAAGTTCACACAATGCTCCAACATAGTTCATGAAACAAAACACAATACATTAAAAATCGGTTATGTAAGCCAGAGCCCTATCCCACTTCTGATATTAGAATCAGGAGGTAACTGTATGGATATATATATTTATATCTACCCACATGTTCAAATGTCAAGATGGAAAACGATTATTTACTGTGTGTAAAGTTCCTACTACTGTGTTCCTATGACTGGTGTTTAAGGAAAGGGTTTTATGAAGAAAAGCACAGAAAGACAAGACTAAGTATTTATTTAAAAAAGGCTTGTCAATTAGTCGAATAACTAGCTGCTTGTTCAAAACTAGGTCTCGTGGAGAAGAACAAGCAAGAAACTCCACGGTAGCTTATTTATAGCATTTTTAAATACACATTTTACAATATCATTAATTATAGTTGGTCACAATAACATAATTAGAAACAAAAGTCACAGTATGACACATACACAGAATCGATATAAGATTATTCAACTTACGTGAGCTTTGGTACTCTGTAATGGTCTATTGCTGGATAAGAAGTAAGGGGCTTTCATAGGAATTGCATCGTTTTTATAGTAAAGTGTCGACCTGTGGGTTGACAGGTTGACACTTAACGTCACCCTCTACAAATCCATACAATATCCCGCTACCTTCTACAAATCTCAGATTGTCACAAAAGCAATTATCGACTCGGAGTACTTATTACATTAAAGTAGCAATATAAAATACAAGACTCGTTCCAAAGATCATTAATAATTACTTGATAATTTATAAGATTATAATCAATAGGGCTTTTTATATATTTATCGTTTTATACTTGTAAACACAACAATAATTTTATTATTCTTGGTAGGTACTTCAATATTAGATTCAAGCTACATAAATGTTACCAATGTATAAAATACAACTAAAAATATAGTGAAAAATGAAAATTCATGATTTAATTACGTCATAAAATGTTGAATCTAACACGTGCATGCTCAGATTTGAAAAATAATAATGTTTTTTTAGTTTGTTTGAGGTTTAGAAATTTCCAACGTTGATAGGCCGCAGGTTCCCGAATCAAATCAAAGTACAAATCAAACACCTCTATTGTTTTGTTTTGTTAATATGTCAATTATAAAAATATCTCACTTCTTATTATTTAATAGCTTTCTATATTAAGACCCTCGTAGTGCTTGGGAATTAATGATATAATTATATCCCTCACTGCATCAACAATATTAAAACTTAGCATTTTTCGTTTCTATAGCAATTCAACATGCCGCCCGTAAACTGATTTATCCCCTAGTTAAATAATTCACTATTATCTTTCACAATATGAGATGATCACGTTGATACACAAAATCAAAATCATTTATGTCTACGGAATATTCTCCGTGACGCATTTGCGCTCATAAATTTATCAATACGGTTGTTATAATAGGAAATTTCACATTGTGCTCAACGCTTTGAGATTCAATCGACCGTTGGACTCGCGTCGAAACCACGCCGAATAAATACACCTCATACATATTTAACTTTACGAAAAACTCACTGCAAAATACTGGCCATAATAAATCCTTTACAATCGCTGCATTATTTTAGAAAAATATTATATTTTGGGTTCATTGAATGAAATCATGATTGATTTCCATTTTAAAGGTCTCATTTGGTATTTTGTTTGAATGTGTTGATGTGTAATCGTGCGGATACTGACTGTTATTTGGCCAATGAACGTATTTAGGTAAATATTTATCCATCCTGCCAGGACAGTGGATTATTCGAAAGAGTTACCGAAAGGAATAAAAGGAATACTGTTGGTTTTATTCAGTAAAAGTCTGACACTCCCTTTCGCTCTGCCCAGAGTGGAAGAAGACAATTTATGATACAAAAACTCATGGTATATTATTAGTAATAACGTGCAAAAAAAATCCGCACAAAGAAATGCTTTCTTGATCGAGTGTCTTGCGGCTTGCCTCTGTGAACTTCACCGCAGTTTACTGTTTCTGAATTTTCTGATCATTCCTTATGAAAAACAAAAGATACCCATCATCCTCCAGCCAATATTTAAATTCATTTCGAAACTGTTAAGGTTTTCTTATGTTACGTTTTTTAAGTGAAGAGTTAATAATTTGTTGATAGATCAGTGAGCCAGTAATGGTTGTCTTACACTAGTTTCTATAAATATGTAGCTATATGAACTCCTAAAGCAAATCAGTAAAAAGTATATAAAAGAACATAAAATGGCTTTACAGAGCAGCGAATATAGAAAATAGTACCAGGATCTAATAAGCAGTAAGAAGTACAAGATATTTCGTATCGGATACAGCTGTACCGTATATTAAAGACTATGCAGAAGTAGTATATTTTCTTACAAGAATATTGAGCTTTATAATAATAAAAATAAAGAGTAAAAGGTCAATGTAGATACTTATTCTGTTGTCAGGTATCGTTTGATTTTATCGAACAGGAATAATCTTTGCCAACGGCTATTTTCCTCATCAAAAATATTTATCTTTCTATTTTTTTTCATTTACAACTGTGTGCAAAAAGAGGAAGCCAGAATTTATTTTCTGTGTTTTTTGGTCCTAAAATAAGAATGTAATCTGGTAGAAATACCCATGAAGTAGGTTAATGATAAACTAGACGAGACCGGCGTTTCTTAGCTGACCAAACGTCATGAAAAACAAACTCAGGTCAAACTCTTTTAAAGTCCATACAACCAACATGTGATCGTGAAAACATAATTATGAGAACTTTGCAGATTAGTGTCAGAGATGTTCTTTTAGAAACACACAGATTTGAGTGGACCTGTCCAATTATTGCAAATTTTTTTCAGTAATCGTGTAGCTCAACTCATGACTTCTGAAGAACTCAAAGACTTGACGCAGCAGGGACCAAAGCAGGGACATTTGCGTAAACCGCATAAAATGCTCAAAACTGACAACCATTACATTAAAAGTACAGAAAGGGAAGGAGTAATACACATAGTCCCCATATTTACACAAGCAAAATAAAATTAACAACGGTGGGTTTTACTTGGTTACTAAGCAAGCCTGCTAAAACTAATTGTGCATACCTGAAACTTGTGTAACTAATACAAATGTAGAATTGGACAGCCGATCTATTAAAGTTACTTTCGAGAATCAGGCACATTTACTTAATACTGAGTGTATACTGTATACGTTTGTACGCAAAATCTGGCTGGAAAAAATAGATTCGTCATCATTATCGTAGTCGAAAGATGTCCTGTGATGGACATAGGTACTCCCCCAAGCGTCGCCACAACGACCGGTCCTGTGCTTCTTGCATAAAAATAGATTAAATCCAGAAACATCGTACTGAGAATTTCGTGACTGACTGTCAATTGCTCGATACCGCTCGACACCTAACCCTGGAATTGGTAAGTCTGTATGAACCGCTTAGGTAGCTAAAGTACTTCTTGTTTCAAATACGGGACCCATTCTTTGAAATTGCTTTTGCGCTTTGCACTTTGCATTTTCAACTCCCTTTTTGTTCTTGACTTTCAATTTAACTTTTATGGTTTGAGGAGTTAGAACTTAGGACTAGGAGTGTTAAAGGAGCGGATCTTAAGTATCGAGTGTTGCGATTTTGTTATTGTCACATCTGGCAGAGATAATCTGAGCTGTTTCTTTTTATTATATCTTATTTTTTACCATCTGGCGTACCTATTAGAGAGGGACGTGCGTATCATTTATTAGTGATCGATTGGTTTAGATTTAGGACATTTTTCTTACAACAAAATACATTTTTCACTTAGAGATTTCAGTATCTGTCTTTTTTGTCGGTGAAAATGAATCACACCTGCCAATTTCTACCGTATGTAAGCAACATTATTGGCATAAACCGTGTTTATTATTCAAAATGCAAAGACGTGTCTTGTCTGGTGCCATATCATCGATCTTAGTCGGGGGGTCGGCTTCAAGCCTGTTTGCTTAGGACGGTTACACGTACTCACCGTTACACCAAATATTTGAAACTGTTGATGGCAAAACGCTCAGGATCGTATGTCATTGGAGTGTTCTGTGTGTATTGTGTTATAGATACAATGGTTGAGGATATAAGGGCCTGTCTCTGTGATAAGTTAGTTACATAAAATCAAAGAAATATTTGTTGACTTACAGATTACGCATAAAACTGCGCGTGTATCACAAGAGTTGAAGAATTAAGAGATTTTTGAAAGTTAATTTGAAAACAGGGTGTAAAGTCACCACCGTTGAAAAGGGAGTCTTTTGACCAAACTGGTGTTGAGTCTGGTACTGGACACTACCCGAAAGATTTCGGGCTGTTTTATGTTTTCTAATATTGCGTGGTAAACTCTAATAGCGTGATGCAGGATTTTCAATTTTAGTTTCTATGTAGCGTCATAGATGTCGCTACACCTTTAAAGGGAATGTAATGATGATAGTTTGTATGATGCGTTTTGGTTAGATAAGGGCATTTTTGTGATTTTTTACTGAGAAAGTAGGACTTAATAGAGTTCCTAATTATATTTGATGTAATGGACAGGGAAGACATTTGAAGAAACATCGGTTTTCAGTGCAGCCTATTAAACTAGTAGTTTTTGGTAGTCTGAGCATCGTGTAGTGCTCGACTAAACTTTTGAACCATCCTCCTTCATTCGGGATTATTGTTGGCCTATTGTAAAATGTTTTAGGATTTTAGATTTCCGTGTGCCCTGCCCATTGTCATTGATTTTGGTGTTTCTTTGGCCTATGTCTTTAGTCCTCTTTTGGATGAAGAGGGCTTAGATAGACATTAGGAGACCAATGTTTAACAGTAGACGTCTTATGGCTGAAATGATGTGATTGTAGATTTTTGGTCTACGGGTGGCGAAAAGTTAGATTTATCACAGAATCTACAGTTTTAATCGAGTTTTTGTATACTTAGCAATTGTTTGGAACGGTTTGCTGTCTGTTTTTGATAGACTGATGTCCAAAATCACTACCGTGCTACATAGCCATGATGGAATTTTCCGTGTGTTTTGGACGCGAACTCTAATCAGTCTCAAAGCATTGGTACCTATGTTTATTCATTAGTAAGCAACGCATGTGTTTAGCTGGCTCACTCTAAAGTTGTTGATGAATATATGCATGCACGGGCTTTGGCGCGATTACTCATCATTGATTGAATACGTTAGCAATTTGCATTGCCAAATTGATGGTTGAAAGTTAGTTGATTTAAAAGAGTGCCCACGGAATTTCTTGCATGTTCTTCTTTGGAGCGTGCGATTTAGCTTCGCTTTTTTTTATCTGATTGGCATTTTGAAAATTTTAAAGTGATTTTAGTGGTTTATTTGAAACTAGCTTCTTCTAGTGGCTTCACCTGCATTTAAATAGGTTTCTCCATACCAGCTTTAGACTCCCGTTTCTTCCTTTAGGGCGTGAATTTAAGGAATTCCTCCCTTCGTGCTCGCTTACGTCATAACAGGAAACCTTGTAACCCCAGTAGTTTCAGTGTCAGTCGGTCAGTTTTTTCTTTTGTATTAATAGACAAATGTTTTTGATTTGATTTAAGATTTATTTCTTTTCGTTTATTTTTCTAGATCCAGCACGTCTAGTATCCACATTATACCATTACCAGATTAAAAATGCATTTTTTTTTATTGGTCTAACTTTTCGAATGTAACCATGGTTTTAAAGTCTATAACGGAAATCTAGAATAGGTAAAATGGGTGAAGATTTAACTAGTATTTGTCGACTAACTAAATTAAAACGTTTCCAATATTTTTAAATTGAAAAAGACCTTGCTCGTTGATTGTAAAATCGATGAAAATTCTATCAAACTTTAAAGGAATAGTAGTGTCTATAAAATTGAGGAGAGCTTTGGTTTACTGACATCGCTTCTTGTGGTACCTTTTTGATACTTCGATCTGCAGCTCTAGATATTTTAGTTCATCACCAGAGTTCAGATTGCTCAGTATTTGTTTTCCACAGACAGGAATATAAACAAAGCTAGCCAATTACGTGGTCTAAACACACCAAAATATGTAATTAACCGAGCTCTAATTGGTCGAATCATGGTCGAGCAGGATAGAGAGAATACACCTCGTTCCCTCGAGCGCATAACTCGTGGCCTAATGAAATTGGCTACGGAAATGTAAATTACGGAAAAGGCCTTTGTGTATTTAATAATAGGAACCAAACACGCCCGTTTGTCTAGGTCTATTTGGTGAGGATCCCGGAATTTTTGTTACGGGAATCTGTGGAGTGACTGACTTGACTTAATATCCTATGTCCCCTAGATGGGGCAGAGGGCGTCCACAGTAATCCTCCATCGCGAACGGTCTTGAGCTTCCCGCTTCACCTCGCTCCACGTCATTCCGTTGCTCGCCGCTTCTGCCAACACGGTGCGACGCCAAGTTTGACGGGGACGGCCACGCTTTCTTTTTCCTTGGGGATTCCAGTCCAAAGCTTGTTTGGGTATGTGATTGGAATCCCTTCGGAGCGTGTGGCCAATCCATCTCCACTTGCGACGCTTGATCTGGTGGTCGATCGGGCTCTCGTGGCATTTTTCCAACAGCTCTACGTTTGATATTGTCTCGGGCCAGTAAATTCCGAGGATGCGACGGAGACAGCGGTTGACGAAAACTTGGATTTGGCGAGAGATGTCCTTTGTGACCTTCCACGTTTCACACCCGTAGAGCAGTACGGGTTTGACATTGGACCCGAAGATTTTGAGTTTAATCCTTCGGGTCAGTTTCCGCGACTGCCAAACAGGTCCCAGCTGCGCGAAGGTTGCTCGGGCTTTGGCGATCCGTGAAGTGATGTCCTCTTCACTACCTCCGGTTTCTGTTACAACGCTTCCTAGGTATGTGAATTTTTGTACTCGTTCCACTACCTCTGTGTTCAACATCAACGGTGAGGGATTCCTGACACCAGCTCTCATCTCCTGTGTCTTTCGGATGTTTATTTTGAGGCTAGTTTTTGCTGCTTCCCGACTCAGATCGTCCAACTTAGCCTGCATGTCAGCGTGGGTGTGGCTCAAGAGGCAAAGATCATCGGCGTAATCAAGGTCCTCCAAGATGTCAGACAATCCCCATTCTATGCCTCGACGCCTGTTTTCGCAAACACGAAGCATTATTCCGTCAAGGACCACAAGGAAAAGAAGCGGCGAAAGTAGGCAGCCCTGGCGGACACCAGCGTGTACTGCGATGTCATCCGAGATGAGGCCGTCGTGCGTTACCTTACAAGAATACTTCCTGTAGATAGCCTCCAGAAGACGAACAATTTTAGGTGGCACTCCAATGCTCAGTAGGCGAGACCAGATGCTGGACCACTTCAGCGTATCAAAGGCTTTTTCGAAATCAACAAAAGTTAGATAAACCTCCCTTTGCCATTCTGATGCCTGCTCAAGTATGATACGGAGAGTGTTGATCTGGTCGGTGCACGAGCGGCCAGAACGAAAACCAGCCTGCTCCTTGCGCAGTAGGGGATCCAGGGCCTTAGACAGCCTATCCAAGATGATCTTACAGAAAACCTTTGAGGGAATTGAGAGCAACGTAATACCTCTCCAGTTATTGCACTGACTAAGATCACCTTTCTTCGGCACAGTAATTAATAGGCCTTTGTTCCATTCGTCTGGGAGTTCTTCGGCGGTCCAGATCTTTTCAATAAGGGGCGTCAGAACATCGACGGCAGAGGATAAGTCAGCTTGTAACATTTCCGCCGTTATCAGGTCGAGTCCTGGCGCCTTACCTGTCTTCAAAGAGCGGACTGCTTTAGCAACTTCAGATGTTGATGGTGGTTCCGTATCGATGTCGAGCATCCGGGTTGGTGTGGGTTGGATCTGCAACGTGTCAGGAGTCCGTGTTGCAGACGAACGGAAAATCTCCTCAAAGTGTTGCCGCCAGCGAATCAGCTGCTCCTCCGCCGTCACAATGAGCTGACCGTCTTTGGACTTCAGTGGCTTCTTCTTGAATCTACTGTTTCCTGCCAGGGTTTTAGTAGCGTTATATAGCTCCTTCAGGTTTCCGGAGTTCGCAGCTCGTTGAGCACGATCTGCAATACCATCAGCCCACTGTCTTCTATCTTTGCGGGTGCTGCGATAGATTTCTCTGCGTTTTTGACGGTATTGCATGTTAAGGTCGGCTCTTACGGTGCTATCCTGAGTCTCAAGCAGACTCAGATGAAGCTTTCTTCTGTCCTCAATCAGACCCCAGGTACGCTGTGACATCCAATCTTCGCGAGATTTGGCCGATTTGTGTCCTAGAACAACGGAGCTGGTCTCTGTATAGGCCACTTTGATGCGGTTCCACTCCTCGTCCAGTGAGTCTGTAGCAGCTTCGAGTGCTGAAAAGCGATTGCGTAGCTCAAGCCGAAATGATTTACGTGTGTCGGAGTCATGCAGTTTACTTACGTCGAACCTTTTTCCTATTTTGCCCGGTCCTCCAGCTTTATGGGCTACAGCAATTTTAAGCCGGACTTCAGCAACCACCAGATGGTGGTCGCTATCAATATCGGCGCCCCTGCGGTTACGGACATCGAGTAATGAAGAACGCCATGTGGAACTAATGGCAAGGTGGTCTATTTGGTTCTTGGTGACGCCATCGGGTGAGTTCCACGTGTACTTATGGTGGTCGCCATGAATAAATAATGTGCCTCCGATAGTCAAGTCGTGGTTCTGACAAAACTCGATAAATCGTTCGCCATTCTCGTTGATCACTCCCAGTCCATGCGTACCCATATGCCGCTCGCGGTTTGTATTTACATTCCCAACTTTTGCATTCAGGTCCCCCATGACGAAGACGATATCTTGCTTTTTTATGCTCCTAAGGGTGGCGTTGAGGGCGTTGTAGAAGTCGTCTTTGGTATCCTCTGGTGATGCATTGGTTGGGGCGTAACACTGTACGATAGAAATCTTCCGGGCTTTTGAGTAAAAACGGGCGTACATGATCCGGTCTGAGATAGGTTTCCAGTCCACAAGGCTTATCCTTGCTGCATTTGAAAGAAGGAGTCCCACGCCATACTCGTGTACATCTTCCTCACTTTCTTTGCCCGAATACAGCAAAGTCAAGCCCTTCGACGTCCTCATCTCACCAAACCCATTTCTCCGCACTTCGCTTAGGCCGAGAATTTGTAAGTTGTAATTGATCATTACTGCTTCGGCTTGGGCTAGTCGACTGTCGCCGCTAAGCGTACGCACATTCCAAAAGGCAATTCGTGTCCGTGTTTTCATGCCAAAAGTCGTCGGTGAAGTATCGGTCCGGTTTCTTACTATTTCAGTTTCGAGAATCTATTGTTGTCGGGTAAGCGAGTGATTAGCCCACTGTACCTTAATCCGCTAGCGGGGCTGCCGCTTTAGAGCCTGTGGATGTGCTCGGTTTTGTTTCAGGTATCCTCCCTAGTGAGACGATTCTGTTTTAAGGCGCAGAATACTCGCCCTTCGCCCTGCATCCGTTAGCTCAGCTGCAACTCAGGGTGGCGGACGCGCGGCGGCGCGGTTGCAGCAGGTCCCAGGGAGGACGGCGGGGACGTGGATGGCTCGGACTGGCTAGGGCTCTGCTTTGTACGGTACTCCGCCACGAGCACAGCAGATGGTTATTTGGCACTTTATAGGTAATGTTGTCCTCACTAA
This sequence comes from Mythimna separata, assembly GCA_030763345.1. Lineage (NCBI taxonomy): Eukaryota > Metazoa > Arthropoda > Insecta > Lepidoptera > Noctuidae > Mythimna > Mythimna separata. Next base: position 17,811,567 of record CM061171.1, on the reverse strand, counting down.
CAACGATTCCCACCAAGACCATACCCTAGCTTCCCCCCCCTGTGGAGTACGACAGTTTAATTGAAAACACCTTGGAGTACATAGAATAGAGGTTGGACAGATACTGGACATTTCTGACTATTTTTTCACTGAGGAAGCCTTAAATGAATTTTCCCGCATTGTGTGGAGTGAGAGGAAGAACTAGAGTTTTATTGACTGTTTTGGTCATCCGTGTTCCTTGAGCCGATAAAATTCTGTAATGTTTCCGAGGGTAACTGTAGGTATGGGTTGTCAATCAAGAAGTGTCCGAAAGGTAACCAACGGAGCCCTGTTCCTAAATATCTGCTTATTCGTCAGTCTGGACGTCTGGACAGACGGACAGACAGAAGTCTGTCTGAATTTTCCAGCGCTTCTTTTTTACATAGGATTTGATTTCGCTCTAACGTAAAGACGGACATATATTAAAGCATTTGCTTTTATATCGTTCTAACACTAAAGTACAACAACAAACAATAAGCCAAGACTAAACTTAACCAGATCAAGTGCGAGTAGAACTTCTAAACCAAGACCTCGCAATGCTAGATACGCCAGAATTGCGGCGATAAGTCCCGACTTTGAGGAGTGATTAGAGAGATACCACGGGATTCTCTCGTTCTATCTGACGTAGGACTTGACACGGTTATTTCTAGAAGTTCCTGTTTCGAATTCAGCGGAGAGAAACGCTATGGGTCGACAGCGCGTTGTGTTCCATGCGCGTTTCAAAGAGATGATGTGAAGAGGCGGAGTTGTTTGATAGAGTCCTCGCTGCCCTAGAGCACACATAGTAACTAAAGAGATAGGGTAGGTTTTAGGAGAAAAAAGTCGCATACTCTCTGAATAAAAAGGGAAATGGAAGAAAAGAAAATGGAGTCAATGATAGCATGATTGCTAACAGGATCACATGTCATATAGGACAAGGGCATGAAGATGATGATGAACATGTCAGACCCTTCCTCTCATTCCACCCAGAGCTGGACATAATTATTATTTGATAGTTTTCCACCACCAGAAGGCACTTGCCGTTGACCTAGTAATTTCGCAAGAAGCAAGATTCAATGCCAATTGTACGAAACCCTTCGTTTACGAGTCCGACTTACTTTTGACCGGAAAGTGTAAATCTTCGCTTAATAAATTGTCAAACAGATAAAAGTGCTGCATCAGAGGATAACAGAAACAAATAAAATACGTACGGAACCTCGTTAGCGGTGTGTGAGCAATTTATCCGATGCTGTTACATTATCACCGCTAGCAATAATGTGTAGCAGTTTGCTTTGCGAGTTAAAGATCACGTTTCTTTGTTACAGTTTATTGAGTATCACTACGGTTTATAGTGTATGTATTAATTGTTGATCGAAGACTGCTATGAAAATTAGCGGAGTGCTTTCGCGTGATAAACCCTGGGTCGTAGGCACGGGGTTGCGATGTATGCAATCCGAAACCGTAGATTACCGTTTTTTAAGTTAAAGTCATTAGGCTATAACGCTGTCTTGCCATGAAGTACCGTGTAATCCCAGTTAATGGGTTGTGGAGGTCTGGTAGGCAGCCGGTCCGCGTAAAATACTGGTATTCAGCTAAATCCGGCTTGGCTGGAAGCCGACCCCAATATAGGTAGTTGGGAAAAGGCTAGGTAGATGAGGCTGTAACGCTATCAGTGATAAGATCCATCATAACTTTTTAAGGGAAAATTATAGGATGATTTGCGTATTAGACTTTTACTATTTTAAAACCCCACCTATGCTCTATCTTCGCCTTTTGCGTTCCAGGACTATGGGTTTCCATGTCGGAAATAAAGCCATAACCTCGGTAGTGCTGCCTTGCTGGGCCGCTAAAGTTTTACTGACATCTCTGAGGTGTACGTGGAAAACTACGCTGCGTCGATTACTCGGGCTCGATCCGGAGGTTACCGGACGGCTGAACGACCAGCTCCCCATTGCTCGTCGTCCGCAAAAACTGCATGAAAATTCATTCAGTAGTTTTTAGTTTATCAAGTTCGTACACACGAACAGACGGAACATTTTATTTTATAACATGTAACGATGTGAGATAACTATGATCCACATTCCTTACGGGATAAAGATCATAATGTTCCATTGTCAGGAAAAAAATATGATTTTTGCAAAAGCGCCATTAGGACGGTTTCTACGAAATAGTATAGTATAAATAAATATGTGTTCGTGTTCCAGCTACCTTCGCCCACACCCCATTTGAGCTATGAATCCTCGACGGACTGATTTGCATCTCAAAGATAAAATCTGTCGCAGAGTGCTTATAGCAAGCAGAATATTCCTCCATTCGAAAAAATCGAAAGGTTCCTAAGAAATATTTCATAGCAATTGTCATAGAATATTGATATCTCTCGCGGAACTTGCGATGCGGAAATGTTGAGAAAACGGATTTTTCATTAATAAAAACAAAATGGAGTGAAAGAAAAAAGCTGCGTTCGATTTAAAAATAAATTGATTTTAACTGTGTATGAAATCAATTATCGTAGGTATTTTATGCATGCGTTGAGCACATGTATTATTACACACTACAAACACTAAATCCATACTAATATTTTCTTTTTAAATAATATAAATTAGTGCTTGACTATGATCCCGCCTGATGGTAAACAGTGTTGCAATCGTTGATGGTGAAGCGCATTAGTTTATTAAGAGCCTATAAGTATTCATTCTAGCCTTGAAGACAGCTAAATTATTATAATCTTTGCCAGCGTGATAGTAGATAATAGTCCTAAGGGAACTTAATCCAGGGACAAAAGTATCCTGTGCTATTTTAAGACATGGTCTACTCATGTACCAAATTTCATCCAAATCCGTTCAGCAGTTCGAACGTGAAGAAGTAACAAGTAACAACCTACACAAACACAAACTTTCGCCTTTGTTTTGTAATATTAAATTGTGATAAATTTTTCCTTAAACCCAAAACACTTTAATCGTTTCAATTTTTCGCAGATTCAAGAAGAAATTACGTTTCCGAAGATGAAAGTAGTATCTATTCACGACTAAAATATTTACAATATTTCAGTTTGAATGCCTCCCCCAGGGGTTGGAGTGGCTGATTTACATGACAAAGTCTCTAAGTAACCCCCGAAGGATTTCGGCGATGCGTCTCCACTTTGCCTACAGCAAAATTCATTGGACTACTACCGACGCCGTGCGAGACCCGAATTTCAAACGAGCATTCGCTTACGCATATACGCTATACGTATGATTTAATTAAGGAATCTAGGTCGTACAATATACAAATATAAGTCCATAAAACTTTACAATCACAGTGTTGCTGCACTACAAAATATTTTCGTAGACAATACCAGCGCGATATATGTCTGCTCAAATAAGCTTTGTACTCGCGACGCGAACTGTACATAAAATCTCTTTTGAATCAAAATATCAAAGACGGGCCAAAGAGCAAATTGGACAAATTTTCCGGCTTTTAAGGAATCTCCGCTACAGAGTGCCACTAACGGAGGAAAGTGGGGAAAAATGTTTTCTTTCACAGTCCGATGAGTTGGCGTCGTAAACATTTTTTGACACTACATGCTCGAGTGTGTGATTTTCATGGCATTTGTGTGGATGTGTCGTGTTGAGCACGCTGGCGCCGTGACGTGTCGGGCAGGTTAGACGCGACTCGGGTGCAAAATTTAGATGGAAGTCGTGTCATTTTGCTGTGACATATTCGTGTACCCGTTACGTCTGGACTCGATCAAAATTGCCAGTTGTTTCGATGTCAGTTTTTGATCGAGGGGAATGTTGAGTGGATTCGTCAGTGAAACATGACTTTTTCTTGTTCTGTATCGACATTGGCTCGTGTGCGCTGAGCTTAGTTACCATTCCTGCCTAAAAACGTCAGGGAAATGTCACTCATTTTTGCCGTCGTTACACTTTTGCGAATTTCTGAGAATACTCAAATCTAACGTATTATTATAATTGTCTTTCATTACTTGCCGAATCCCTATTATGTACACAACAAATGGAAACCAGACGACAGAAAGTGACTGACATTTTTACAAATTAAATTAATAATATGCAACCATTATACAGATATATGTACCTTTAGTTTTACATTACAAAGCCCATAACACACCGCACTATTGTTTCCGACCGCCATTCGGTACATTGCACTCATAATTAACGAAATTACGTAAGCATTTTAATTTATTCCATTTGGCCGCGAATTCTCTGGCGTAAGTGCAATATTGCCAGTATTGAACCAAGAATTTTTAATAATACAGACTGTTATTAAAAAGAAACAAAAAAGAGGTTTAATTAAAAATATGTTTGCTCCTTTTTGGTTGTGTAAAATGGGTGTAAAAATAAAAGTAAAAGGTGTAAAATGTTAAGCTAATTTGATAAAGACAAATGAAATAAGTGAAAAGGTTTTTCTTTTAATATTTTTGCAGAACAGAAAAGGTTAAGTGCTGAGGTATTAAATTGTCAAATATTTTGCTATTAGCTTCTGCTTTCTAAGAAGCGTGGCCTTTCACAATGGGATTCGATGACCTGGTGAGGGTCTCTGGAGGATGGATGCGAGATGCGCAGGACCAGTCATTGTGGCAACACTTGGGGCAGGCCTATGTCCAGAAGTGGACATCTATCGGCTAAAATGATGATGATGAGCTTCTGACTACGGCTTTGCTCTGGTGAAAGTAGAAAATTATCCCAATGGAGCTTATTCTCAGGATAAAAAGAAAAAATATATCCTATAACCAATTCTAATATTAGCAAGATGAAAAGAGAAACCAAGGGAGACTGTACCTAAATGAATAATTACTTTATTACTGAACATTGAATGACAAAGGAACGTTTTGCCAACCATATAATTTTCCATTACCTTAACAAAACAGAGAAAACACTTCATTCACGAGTGCGAAAACGACTGCGAAACTCACTTAACTACGGAACTTTCAGTTAAAATCCACAGTACAACAAAACTATTCCAACTCCTACGTGTGTTAAAAATTATGCACACCAAAATGACCATTCCGACTGCTTAACCCAGCGAGGAAGGGCCGTGAATCACACGTGCTAACATGAAAAGTCCTCTCCTACTTTGAAAACGTGGTCGAAAGCTATTCAGTCGTTCCAGCTCACTGGCCAACGAATGAAAATGCTGGGGCCTGGCCTGCCTGCCTTGCGTCCGCCGCAGCTCTTGCGTCCGTTTTCATTTAGCAGGTAAAGGTAAACGTTTGTTTACCTTTGTGTTATAAATAGAGTCGTTTAAAGGCGTCTGTGGTATTTGCGTCAATGTGACTGCCATTTGTGGTTGTATTTTGAGAGCTGCCTTCGGAATGAACGTGAAATGCGGTTTGTTAGTTGCAGTTTAATGAATTGTTTATCTGAATGCTTTTTTGGGTTTGTTTTGTTTTTGTCTGCTAAGTGTTTTTAGTAATGCCTTTTTGTTTATCTTTCAATTTTCTAAGTTCGACAAGAAAACAGTTAATTATCAAAATATGATTATAACTAGATAATCATATTTTGATAATTTTTATGTGTGATTTGATTGCTATTTATTTGTTTCTTTTATTGATTTGACATTTGTTTAAAATAATAATGTAATATATTTTTAATAATTTGTTGAATTAATGTGTATTCTATGACTTATCAGAATCTTTTACAAAAAAAAAAACTACTACAATTATAACCATTTTTAGCGTGATCAATTAAGTCAATTAGGTATTCAAATATTTCAGCCACATTGGCAAAAAAAATGGCATAAAAGCCATCGAGTGCGGAGCCTGTGCCCAACGGCAGACACATTTCAAATGACAGACCCTTAAGACAAGGCGAACAAATAAAACTGCAAAAACATTCCTCCGTTTTGACGACTCTGACATGGCATTTTTTTTTCTTTGATTCTTTTTTTAAATCTCCGAAAGAATTTTTGTTTTACTTATTTTTCTATTATTTTAGCTGTGAATGTAGCCGGCCGATGACATTGTCCTTCCAAAGAGTCTAGACGTACGATGTATTTTGTATTATTTCTTAGGAATGTGATTTCTTATTTTGACTTTCTATATGTGCATAAATTTGGAGGGTAACAGTCTGGAGGACGTTGGTATTATCGGCTACTAATATCTGCAAAAAAGTGAAATATTTATGAAACCCACTGAAGCGATTTGTAATACCTAAGTATGTACCTAGCTTAAAGTATTTTTCTAAGCTAATGTGATAAAAGGTAGGTAACATTTTTTTTATGATGTGTTTTTATAAGGTGTAAGCTCTGGATGTCTGAATAATTTCTCGAAAATTCTTTTATTGACAGAAAGCTGAGAGCTTTAGGCTACTTTCATGACAAAAAAATCTTTTATATAATTTCAGGGAGATTGGGACCGAAGCTGTGGTAAGAATCTAGATATTAAAGTACAAGTATTTAATTTTAAAAAGCAGCAAGCAATGGCTTTTATGTTTATGTTTAAGGGCGATATAATCCAAACAGACTAATTATATGATTCAATTTAAAACACGACGAAACTTTAGAAATTTGCGTTACTGCCATCTTGTATTCATTGACCATGACCATGCTGGATTCCTCCGGTTTGCTGACATCTCTTTGAGGCACACGTGAAATACTACGTGTTGTCGGCCTTGAGCTTGGTTTGGACGGTAACCAGACGGCCGGACAATGAGTTATACATTGCTCATCGTCCGCAAGCCCAAGCCTATGGTGGCTAGGGCGTGAGGAAATCACAGTACCCAACATTAACCGTTGCAGCTACAGAACCCGTAACATGACCAGCCCTATAATGTTCCCACTGCTGGGACTCAGGTCTCCTTACCAGGAGAGTGAAAGGGCCGTAACTCACAACGCGGGCCCATAGCGGGTTGGTGAATATCACATGTTTTCATATTTTTGATTCTTAGGTAGGTTTCCTTACGATGTTTTCGTTCATCGTTTTGAGAGAAGAGGTATTGAAACAAATTACACAAAGTAATGCGCCTGCGTGGGTGCGAACCCGTGACCTACCATTCGTAAGTCGGGGCTATTACTACTGGGCTATCATTATTATTAGATACTTCATTTCAAAAAGTTATGAAATCTCAAAAATTGTACACTCAACCTGTGACATACCCACGCATGCATACAGTGGGACCAGCGGGTTCATATTTGAAACATAATCCCCTTACAATAAAAACACATTTTTCGCATTTTCCTCAGCAAAAGTGGAATTCTTATCATAATGAGAGCTACAATGTGAGAACTCTAAAGAGGTTGGCTTGTTACTCATTACAGAGCTCTCCAGTCCATAATTCAATATTACAATTCTTTTGATATTGGCTCGAAGCAATCAATTTTATGAAAATAGTCACCATCTCTCGGGGAATAGATTAACATATTTTTTTCTAAATTGGCGAGGAATATTCAGATTTCCCTCCAATTTTCTTGTGGAGGACACTCTATTGAAATTCACGTTGATATTGAATATTGCTATCCGCCCGTTGTTGGCACGAATGCATATAATATAACGGTTTTTGTTTGCGTATTGTTTTAAGACGGTCGTACTTGCAAACTTGCTTTGTTGAATATTAATTAAGTTTCTGATCCAGTTCCATATTATTTTTCGATCTAATTCGACATTGTTGTTCAGAAATTTTCTGTTAGAAACAGTGGCGTAACTAAGATAACCAACGGCCCTACGGCAAAAAAATCTGGGGCCTCTTATTTTTACATGAGAAATCTTCAAATAAGCTTCTTTTTTTCAAGGTTTTATTTAGGTGGTAAATCATCTAATCACTTCTTCTGCTCTGTCGAGAGCGGGAGAAGCGCTTTTCAGACTTTTACTGGCTAAAACCCACTCCTGTTCCTTCTTTGCCTTCGTCTTAGGACACTGGGAATCACTTTCACACAACCCATGGCCCTAGTAGGCTTCGACTCTGCTAGGCCCCTACGCCTTGCTGATATCTGAGGCGTGCGTGAAACACAACGCGCCGTTGATAACTTTTTCCTTCTCATGGTGGAGTGGGTGGAAGTATCGACTTTAACTAAACCTATTTTACCTATTTAGTTTTCGAAGGACGGAGAATGTATTTGGGAACCCTTCGAGCTTGAGGGCCTCGGGGCCCTGTCCTATCCAGCTCTTCGGTAGCTACGCCAGTCTAGTTCGAATGTGGCTTTACTGAAATAATGTTCTTTCATAAAATTTTAATTAATTGAGAAAAAGAATTTTAGTGTAGGTAATTGTTAGCTGTGTTTGTAGTACGTGTATGCTAATTACTATCAAGTAATTAGTAAGCAAACAACTAATTAGAACGCTAACATTGTGAAGTTGAAGCTCTTAGATGCTCAAAGCTGTTCTCAAAGTTTAGTATTGGCATTGGCATCTCGACGAATAGATGAGTAGAACTAAAATGTTCTGTGTTCAAGCGTTTATTAATTTTTTGTAAGGTTATAATACAAGCTTATAATCATTTTTGATCGTTAATAATGAGAATGATGTTGATGATGCTGAATGTATTATCACCATCAAAATCATTTCAGTCGTAAGACGTCCATTGTTGGACATAGGCCTCCTCATGCGTCGCCACCGATCCTGTTCCTGATCAGCTTTCCGCGACCCTCATCTTGTCTTCGGTCCACCTCGTGGGAGACCTTTCGATTCTGCCTTTTTCGGTACGTGGTTGCCACTCCAGAATCTTCTGTCTCCATTCTGTTCTGCGAGTAATGTGCCCTGCCAACTGCCACTTAAGTTCGGCAACTCTTCGGGTTACGTACTGACGTAGCCCGAAGAAAAGGAAGGAAGGTTACCGAACGTTGGTTCTTTTGCGGATATCTTCATTTCTGATGTGGTTACGCAAGGAAACTCAGAGCATAGCCCTTTCTATTGCCCTTTGGGTGACTTTAAGCCTTCTGATGAGGCCCACTGTGAGTAACCATATTTCGGAGACATATTTCATCATTGGCAAAACACACTGGTCATAGGTTTTTGTCAGAACTTGTAATTACATTAGTGTTAAATACAACAAGAAAAAAATGAAGACAATGTCAAAACAAGATCAGTTTTCAAGCAGTGTAATGCAGTTGGGGGCAGTTTAAGTTAATCTCATATTTGATGGTACCACCAGATAACCAGACTACTAGAAAACTGATTGTTGATATTTTTAAAAAGTATTCAAACTGCATGTAGAAATATTTATTAAAACTTTATGCACTAGTAAACACTGTACAAAGGCGGACTTAATGCCTTATGCATTTTCTACCAGTCGATCTTGTGGGGGTGCAGGAACATAACATGGTAGGTGCAAATTAATGGTAAAATAAACAAAAAGGAAACCTTTACAATAACTACTACATCCAATAAATCAATGCTGTGATGATTCTACCAACGTCATTCGAATGTGTTCCTGTTGCGTGTGTGGTGTGTGTTGAAAAGGTAGGTGATCGAATACCATCCTGAAATCACTGATACAATTATGAAAAATATAACTTAATCAAAACTTTCTTTATTGTAATAAAAGTGGTCACCAAATGGGTCTAAATAGTTACATACTAAATGTAGAGACGACACGAAAAAATGAAGAAAGATAGAAAACTTGTCTTCCGATGACTTTCATTGCTCCTTGTCCCGGAAAAATACATGTTTTTATCTGTTATAGCCCGCGGGAAGGAAGACTCGGCATAAGGTTATCTATACCATCTATACGAATAAAATATCACATCACACTTATAGAAAACCGACAGTTTGTGTGTTTATGTGTCTGTTACCTCTTCACATTCGAACGGCTATAAGAGTATGGATGAAATTTGGCACACAGATGGATCACATAAAAGACGGCTGGTAAAAGCAGTCTACTATATTAGGAATAGCTGCTGCCAACAGCTTCGCCTGTTTTATAGTAGAAAATTATCCCAAGGGAACATATTCCCGAGATACAAGCTATTCTATATGCTATTCCAAGATATGGTCTATCCGTGTACCAGCCGATTAAGCGTGAGAGAAGTAACAAACTTACACACAAATACACACAACACTCTCAAAAATGAATTAGTGATAAAGCAGAAGATTTTGTTTCTTTGTTTAAATGCACTAATCTCTAGAACCATGAAACGTATCAGAAAAAACCTTTGTGAATGGGATACCCAGATCTAATGACGATTACTATAAGCAATAAAACATCACGCTGCATCGCACTGAAGCGGAGCATCATAGTCAATAATTCTGATGACAATAATCTAATCCAATTCTTCCTTACATTTGCAACCTTCAAACACGCTTCAATCTACTTATATTATTTGAAAAACACATTACAACACGTCCAATGGAATTAATTAAATATTTCCATTTCACACAAGTATTGGGACGAACACCCTTTTCAATTAAAGATTGAAAGTACCTAAGTAATTAATTAATGTCTATTCCGTAATATTGATCGTATTCTGTATTAGGAGAGCTTATGTGTGATTTTTGTGTGTCTTATCAAATGGTACTTATAATATATCAACGTCGTTTGTTTATCTGATGCGATCTCAAATAAATTATCTTCCTGCCCTTTTCTCACGTTACTTGGGGTCAGCGTAACACGTTTTTTTTTCCATTCTATTTGCTTGCTCTAGATTATCTTTGATTAACCAGCAGTCTTTTTTGTTACTTAAATAAAACTAAAGTTTATTTGGAGAAACTTAATTTTACGCGGGTAAAGCCGGTGGTAGAAACTAGTCTACTACCTATCTTTTCTTTGACCTTCCTCTTCTTCCATCCTTCCATATGTACTCAGGTGTTTCATTGCTCCTCTTCTCATGAGCACACCAGGAAAAAGGATTCGCTTTAAATTTTCAGGCACTGTTACCATTTCCAAACTTCCTGTAATCTGTTAATACGAGTATAGGTACTCATTTCTCACTTACGTCCGTTTCAATATGCTATCTATCTAAAGTTGCAGCTACTAAAGATAAACAAATCTATCCTTTTGCCCTTACTTGCTTTCCTATAACTTACCGACGGTTAGCATTTCCTACCAATAGTTGTGGATTGATAGATATAATCTTACTGGTTATCGGGGATAGCTATCTATGTATGAACTGCGGTAGGTTATTGAATACGGGCGTTAATCCATTCTCGTTATTCCACACATCTATTTCAACATTCTCATCTCAATTAGGTAGATTGCTACATGTAATCTTTTTTCATCTACTGTTTCGAAAATCTCCGCAGAGAGGCGTGATGTGACTAAGCAGCAAAGTTGCAAGTTTACTGTACTCGAGGACTATAATTACCTATAATAAATTTTCCATTTCATTTCCAAGAAGAGGAGCTCGTGGCTAGATAATAACAGCCGCACAGGTCGATCTTCAAGGTTAAGCAACGCTTGCCGAGGTTGGTCTGTGGATGGGTGACCATCTTAACATAACGAGTTTCCTCCGTGTTTCGGAAAGCACGTTAAACCGTAGGTCCCGGCTGTCATTTGTAGATCTTTGGCAGTCGTTACGGATAGTCAGAAGCCAGTAAATCTGACTCCAGTCTTGCCATGAAGTACCGTGTTACCCCAGTTAATGGGTTGTGGAGGTCTGGTAGGCAGCCGCTCCTCGTAAAATACTGGTATTCAGCTAAATCCGGCTTGACTGGAAGCCGACCCCAATATAGTTGGGAAAAGGCTAGGCAGATGAGATGATGAATAAATTTTCCATTTATTATACCATTCCTTATAGTAAAAATACGTGAAAAAGAATGTGTTACAAAAGTTGTAAAAACGACCTAAAAAAGGAAAAGTTTATCTACGAGTCATCTTAAAAAATAGCAGCATCTTTTCCTGTCTACTTTTTCGTATGGTACGTTTTTTTGGTGTAACGCGTGGCAAATGCAACTAACGCGCGTTAGTAGCTACAAAAAGTCACCGATGGGCAACGTTTCAAAAAAAAAACAACGGGTTTTTAAATTGAGTATTTTCCTTCTTAAATGACAAGTCACACACAGTTTTTCAGGTATTTTTATTTTTTGGAGAAATATGTACCTACTCAACTTCAATTGATATCATCGTTTCGCGATGTTCTATTTTTGAGTTCTGTATAACTCCTTTAGAATCCATATTTATAAGCATCTATTTATACACTTAAGATATTTTTCTGTTTTTCCATTGCTATTTAAAAGGCGGTCACCCAAGAAAATCTTTTAATAGGAAAATCGTAGCTCGAACAAGTCTTGCGTGGGCTGTTGACAAGTTGATTGATAGTAAAAGACTAAAGTTTGCCGATACGAAAGCCGGCCGAACGGTCAGCCGTAGGATAGGCAATTAAATTGTCTAGACTCAAGTACATGTCAGCGAAGTCTATCACGAACCCAAAACACATTAATCTTTCTAGAAAAAATGAGATGTCAAAAGTTTCGTGTTTTAACAATGTTTTCAGTGCTTAAATAATATTTTTTTATCGCGCATGACAATCTGTGATGCAAAGTGTGGCGAGGTTTGCGATTAGTTACTGAGAGGGGTAACAGATGGCGCTACTTGTTACGTCCGCAGCTGAAATATTGTTATCTAACAACTTTTTTATGGCCGTGTTTATGAAAATATTCAGCTCTTTGTGCAAAGCATTGTACCAGCAGTGCAGTAATCCTATTATATAAAACTCTTTGCTGAAAATAAAGTTTTCTCTTATTCATAGATGGATATAGAATATTTAGAAATAAAACAACTGGAACAATAATGAAGAATTTTTTTGAATGCTGAAAGGATTAATGAAAAGTTTTTATTTTTATAGCAATACGAGGTAAAAGTCAAAGGTTTTCACTAAATCCATTTTAGTAAGCAACTGGATGACGTCATATTTTAGGCTGCTTGTGCTATTTCTGCCAGATATTTCGATAGAATTAACATGGATCGGGAGCCTTGAAGACATCTCGTCCGATCATCATTATGATCGGACGGGAAGACTGCAACAGCAACATTGTTACAGTCCTTCGATGTACGCCGTACAAACGACGAGGCAAAACGCCATCTTGGAGGGTTTTAACTTTTAACACCGTAGGGGTATTCGTCTACCTACTGCCAAAGGGTGCCAAATATATGTTTCACTTAAAACAATTGTGTTAAATTTTCCAAGAAGACTAGCTACCAGGGCGTTAAAGACAGAAGAAGCTACTTCGACACAATTAATTCACTACATTTTTTTTTCTCTGGTTTCATTTGGAATCAGTCGTTGACTATAAGCAAATTTGTGAAGTGCCCTGTGACAGCTCCTCAATGGAAATACCTAAGCCTGGTCTGGTTCCAGGATCAAGCGCCGTTTGAAGCGGGTATTATGCCTGGTACGTATTAGCTGGACTGCTAGATCATTTGGATGATTTGCTAGCCTCTTCTTATATGTCATATATTGACTACATGAGCACAGTAATTTGAGCTCCGTCAACAATTGAACATTGATTCGTTAATGTGATAATGTGCACTGTGTCAATTCATTAACATATGCTAATAATTAAGAGCTAAACCGTGTCTCGGCATATGATTGACTTGATTTATATTCCTATTGTCTATGTCGCAGGTATATTGTCAATATGCCATTGATGTGATTACCTACTCGTAAATTATTAGGGAGGACTGTGATACATTGACATCGGTATACACTATGCTTAGATTAAAAAAAAATAGTTTTTAAAAATCGCTCGGAAAGTACGTTAAGCCGTAGGTCTCGGCTAGGGAATGCAATCCGGACTATCCGTAATCCGAAAAATCCGGATATCCGCACATTTTTACTCGACTTGTAAATCCGGATTCGAAAATCAAATCCGCGGATTTTCTGAATAATAAGAAATTTTAATACGCGACGATATTATCTACTTTTATTTTTAGTTTAGCACTAGCTTTTGCCGGTGGCTTCGCCCGCGTGGAAGACTGATAACCAAGTAGTTAAATTCAGAAAAAAAATATCGTAACGTGGCCGTGGGTCCAATTTAATTCGTGGTCTACCCGTATGACAAGTTGCAATGCATGCGTGCCCAAAAAAGACTGAATGTCTTTTAAGGCGCCAAGCGTCATCATGCTGACAGAAAAAAGTATGAACTAATTACCAACCCTACTACATTCTTTGGGCACGCCATAATTATGGCTATAAGTCCCCTCTTTGAGAAGTGGTTGGAAAGACGTCACTGCGTCCTCACCTTCCACATGACACAGGTCCTCACCGGACGTGGTAAGTTCGAGAGGTTTCTGCGCCGGATTTGTGCGAAAGAAACGCCAGGTGTCATTATTGTGCGGATCGATCGCCTGGAGGACACGGTGGAGCTTATGGTTAAGGTGTGACGTTTGACTGTCTTGTCAGACATAAGATTAAAAGAACAGAGAGTGCGCCAGTGTATGCGTACACACTTGTGCACTATAATATCGGCAGTATACGTCAGGCTTCCAGGTCAAATTCGGTCTGGAGGAAAATTGTTAAAGGTATGCTCTTTTGGGCAATGATCACTCACGCCGGGTCCTGGTACGGCCCATGGACCGGAGCGCAAAGGAATGAGACAGGCTGTCGCCTGCTTCTGCGAAGCAGTAATGCTAGCAAAGGAGGCAGTTGCACGTGCGAGGGAATGATCCTCACGCTCCAGCTCTCGAAACTCCCGGATCCAGACCCCGATTTCCAGCTACCGTTGGCGCAGGCTTGCGGATGGCGAGCAATGGCTAGCTCATCGACCCCGCCACGGCGCGTGGTGTGTCTCAAGGTGATACAAATCGTAGTGGCCCAGCTGTCGAAGCCTACTGTTGCCATGGGTTATGTGAAAGTGAACCCCGGGGCCCTAGAACGAAGACAAAGAAAAAGAAGAAGGAAGAGGAGTGGATTTTAGTCACAAAAAATCTGATATCCCGCTCTGCCCAGAACGGGAGAAGTCATTGGATAATTTCCAACCCAAAAATGGAAAAAAATATACATTCTTTGTCTTTACATGTTGGGAAAACGGCTTCTTGGAGAGGCCGTAATCTACCAGGCGGGCCCAGTGTGGGTTTGTGAATGCTACATGTCCTAAAAGTTTTGGTTCTAGGACTTGCCGGTTTCCTCACGATGTTTCCCCTCGCCGTTTTGAGAGCTACTGCTCTCAAAACGGCGAAGGGAAATCGTGTGAAGGGAAACATCATGTTAATAAACTAATATAAGTAGGTTTGTTTAATTTTCATGAAAAATCCGTAAAATCCGGATAATCCGGATTGGACCCAAAATCCGTTTGAAAAAATCCGGATTTTTAAAACACGACGGATTTGCATTCCCTAGTCTCGGCTGTCATTTGTAGATCTTTGGTAGTCGTTACGGATAGTAAGAAGCCGGTAATCTGACTCCAGTCTTGCCATGAAGTACCGTGTTACCCCAGTAAATGGATTGTGGAGGTCTAGTAGGCAGCCGCTCCTCACAAAATACTGGTATTCAGCTAAATCCGGCTTGACTGGAAGCCGACCCCAATATAGTTGGGAGAAGGCTAGGTAGATGACGAGTATTTAAAAACCCAAGTTTTTTTTATGGCTAATGATATGATCGCATAGGTTTACGTGGTTGGTATTTTATGATTTTGATAATTAATCAATGTGCATGCTATAACCAGGACGTAAAATCGAAATATTTGTACGGCTGAAAAGCTGAATGAAGATTTTAAGAACTTGTCAGCTACCAAGCTGATATTCTTGCAAAGATCAGGTGTCATAAGTCGAAAAAATGTATTGCTAAAAATTTTTTCGCGATTTCAGGCTTGGTCCCAAGTTATTCATAATGATGAGTATTGCCAGTGTTTTCATTTATTGTCGTATTGTCATAAACAAATTGTATAATTATCTAGTTTTCACTAGCCTAACTTACTAACTTTAACCTATCACATACCCGCGAAACGAGACACAATAGTTATGCGGGTTGCAGACCAAGAGCTAAGCTAAGTTAGTTTAGCTTAGCTCGCATAGCTGACACAGTTTTCCATACTTGTGTGCAGACCGCAAACTATGCGAACTAAGCTATGTGAGCTAACTAAAATATGCGAAGCTAAGTTAGTTGTGTATGGCGATGCGCAGCTACACGAGCTAAGCTAAGCCCCTCCCGCTACCCCGCACGCCCTTTAATTGAGCTACGCAACACTGACTGAGCTTTGACTTAGCTGTTGGTGTGCACGCTATTTATTTCTAGCTTAGCTTAGCCTAGCTTGCTTGGCATAGCTTAGTTTAGCCTTGGCATAGCTTAGTTTTCGGTCTGCAACCGGCTTAAGACAATAACAGCGCGGTCGCATGAGACCGGTCGAAGATTCGTGAAAATATGACAACATCATGTCATCGATGGCCAGTATTAAATAACTTAACCCCGTTCACTCTGACAGTACAAGCAACGACGTATATTATAGCAAGTAATCCACTTAGTTAACCCATGTTAGTCGATGTGTTTACCAACTAGTTATACAATTTAGTGATAATAATAATTAATAATAATAATTTTATTGGTCCATTGTTACAGTTTATCCCTTATTAGTCCAGTCATTATAGTACTTTCACCTCGGAATTCGAGATACCCAGCTGTAAGTCTGTAAATAGTTGTATATTGACACCCTAAAAGTTGTCTCAAAACCTACATATGGTAGGGTGTACGCAACTATGAAATTTCAAGGTCAAAGGGCCCAAAAATCGTTTTTTTGCGCTTTTTTTGTAAACATCTCATTTCCTAAAGGTTTTTTGCTATTTGTATATTTCACAATATTGTAGAATACAAAATTCTCTACAAATTTTGTATAAAAACTTTTTCCTACGGTGAACCGTTTTCGAGATAGAGGCCGGAGAGCGCACGGTCACAGCATCACTTCAGGTCAATTGGTTCCTCCGGTCGAAAACGCCCCATATAAGTTGATACTATCGATAAATCAATGATTATAAATATTTGTCAATTTTTATTAACTATTATATTATATTTTATGATTTTTTTCCTAACCTATCCACTTTTTATTCAGTATTCATTTATTTAACAACACTTACCTGGCGTGTCAGACGTTTACTGACTAAAGCCCACTCCTGTTCCTTCTTTGCCTTTGTTCTATGGCCCCAGTCAGTGTACCCTTTCACATACCCCATGGCCCCAGTGGATTTCGACCCTGCTGGGCACCTACGATTTTCTGAAATGTTCTTGAAGTACGCATAGATCATTATAGATCATTACGCGTCGTCGACGACTTGAGCGCAATCCGGATGGTAATTGGACGACAGAACGGCGATCTACGCATTGCTCGCCGTCTGCCGTCGCCAGCATGGGCTTGTGAACAGATGTACGATGGAAAGGAGCAGTGTGTACTGAACTGAACTCATTTACTGAGAATAATTAGTTTCTCTTACTATGCTATGCTTTTTTTAACTTAAATATCTTTATCTTGCTTTAATTTTCAAAGTAAATAACTAGGGTATGTCATTCATTAATAGAAATTGTAGCAAGAACCTATTTTGGGCACGTAGGAAAAGTGATTACTGTTAACAATAATTTAAGAAATTAGTTTCTTGTTTTGAACTTGTATGGATATTATTTTTTTGTGGCTGGTTTTAATAAAGTAGTATACCATTTTGGAAACTTGATTAGTAGCACCAATTTTTAAAAAAACTTGCCATAGTAGTGTTCATACTTTTTTTTTACACCAGGACAAGCTAAAGTTGGCTAAAAGTAAAAATCTTCAATAAATTTGGGTAATCACATAAGTTTCATTCATTTTTGTGAAAAATCTAGAGGAATTCTGGATTTTTTAAGAGTAGCAGTAGATAGCAGTTTTATTCAGGTTGTCGCTACAAAAAAACAGCAATATTTAAACAACTGTGGTAATGGTAGAGGAAAATATCACAACAGATCTAAATTTTAAAAGAATTTAGTTGTGTTATTTCACTTATTACTTAAAAAATATTTGTGTGATATTTTTTTTTGTATTTTTCTCCGAATAGTCACGACTATTCAGACAAATATTTATAATCATTGATTTATCGATAGTTCATTAACTATAATATGGCGCGTTTTCGACCGGAGGCACCAGTTGACCTAAAGTGATGCTGTGAGCGCGCGGTCTCCGCCCTATATCTCGAAAACGGTTCACCGTAGGAAAAAGTTTTCTGAACAAAAATTGTAGAGAATTTTATATTCTACAATATTGTTAAACATACAAGTAGCAAAAAACCTATAGGAAATGAGATATTTACAAAAAAAGCGCAAAAACCCGATTTTTGTGACACCCGACCATGAAATTTAATAGTTGCGTACACCCTACCATATGTAGGTTTTGAGACAACTTTTAGGGTGTCAATATACAACTATTTACAAACTTACAGCTGGGTATCTCGAATTCCGAGATTCTTACCTTAATTGAGCTAATTTGACTGGACTGTATTGTTTAACTTATAATAAATCTATAGTAACAGGTAAAATTAAAAATAGCCATTTGAACAATGGTCCCCAAACTAGGCAGTATTCATAATGATGAGTATTGCCAGTGTTTTCATTTATTGTCATAAACATTGTATAATTATCTAGTTTTCACTAGCCTAACTTACCAACTTTAAATATGGCATCATCATGTCATCGATGGCCAGTATTAAATAACTTAACCCTGTTCACTCTGACAGTAAAGCAACGACATATATTATAGCAAGTAATCCACTTAGTTAACCCGCGTTAGCCGATGTGTTTACCAACTAGTTATACAATTTAGTGGTTAATAAAATTGTAGTTGATCCAATTATTTGGTACCGACCGGGCGGCGGAACAACATAGGGTCGGTGTATAGAATATTAAAGACTGTCGGCTTGGATTTACATAGGTACCTTGTGTTTGTAGAAGTTAGACTCAGTTGGGATTTCAGGGTTACTTACCTACTGTTCGGATTGTGTTGCTAGGTAGGCCAATACGAGTGCCTACGAGTGGGTGTGTGTCTTAGAACTCGACCTGGAAGTTTATGATATATTTTTTAGTTTGAAATTTTTCAATGATATCTCTCGTTCAAGGTTAGTATGAGAGGGCGTGACTGACT
This sequence comes from Mythimna separata, assembly GCA_030763345.1. Classification (NCBI taxonomy): domain Eukaryota; kingdom Metazoa; phylum Arthropoda; class Insecta; order Lepidoptera; family Noctuidae; genus Mythimna; species Mythimna separata. The sequence goes on along the minus strand of CM061171.1, from coordinate 17,792,615 downwards.
TTTACTGACCAAAATCCACCGATATTCTTAAGTAGGGCCCCGGTTTTTCTAATAAATGTCCACGCAGCTTTGCAAAATTGTTCTATAGATTCTTTGCTTTTTATTTTTAAACTGTATAAAATCGTTATTTTAATCCATAATATTTTTAATAAAAAAGTCATTAACTCACTTTTTTGATTAAAAAACACAATGTAAAAAAAACTTGAAGGTGCTTTCTACTCAACTGAGCTCAGATGCTCAGGTGAAAAAAAAACGAATTGATTACTTTTTAATTAAAAATGACATTGGGGTTGATTAGAATAACGATGTCTTGGGCTGAGCGATTCTTCGAGTGATCGTGATCCAGGATCACAAACCCCACTTTTATCTTCAGCTCGAAAGAATACAGGTGGGTTTTAGTCAGTAAAAGTCTTACACTCCCTCTCCTTCCAGCTCTGAGCGGGAGGTAACATAATTATGATGATACTGATATTGAAAAAAAATTGGCTTTTCTTGTTACTAAGTTCTCGTTGTAATTGTATTTATACAATAGACTCAACACACATTGACTTTTCCTGGTACAACTCTTTATTTATAAACAACTAGCTGTCCCCTGCGGTTTCACCCGCATTTTTCGTTACTGCTCCACTCCCGTGGGTCGTAGCGTGATGGTATATAGCCTATAGCATTCCTCGATAAATGGGCTATCTAACACTGAAATAATTTTTCAAATCGGACCAGTAGTTCCAGTGATTACCCCCTACATACAAACTTACAAACTTACAAATTTTACCTCTTTATAATATTAGTATAGATATAATATATTTTTATTACGATAAAATAATCAAAAAACTAAAACTTGTAGGTGATTAAATATTATTAAATTACTTGAAAATTTCAAAACTACTTGTTATTCTAAACTGATCTAAGTTCGAAACAAAAGGTAGAGTATTTATCCACATGCACGTAGATAGACCCTAATAAACCATTGCGTGTCATCATCATCATCATTTCTGCCGAAAGGACGTCCATTGTTGGCCTCCCCCAAGCGTCACTACCTCAACGACCGGTCCTGGACGTCTCGTATACATCGAGCATCAAGCATCAAGTTTTATGTGTGTAGGTATTTAATTGCAAATAATCATACCTGTAAGTATCTTTCGATACAATCTAAAGTCTACCTTCATTAAATAGAAACAAGACATCTTGGCTATAAATCCTACCGTCATTAAATACCTACAAACAAGAAAGTTTGGCTTAGAAGCCTCTTCAAACACATTTTTTATTCATTTATATAAAAAAATGACAGCAGTCAACTCCCAGTAACGACCAATCATTTATTTAAAAAATAAGGAAAAACCAAAACCTCAGAATATTATAAAAAAAAACTTCTGAAAGCAAAAATACTTGTTACGTTGAAATACATTCCGTTAATGTGATTAAGGCAATCTTCAAAGACCTTCATTTCAGGAAAGAACTCCTTTTTATTATTGTATTTCATAATATCGAAAAGTAATATTTTTGTAAGCACATTTCGCTTTTATACCGTCTCCTTCTAATTTAATTAGGAAGTTAATTATTCCAAGTTGTATTAATTAAGCTTAGCACTGTTTGGGTAGGTTTAGATGAGTTTCAATTAATTAATAGTAGACTAGAATTGTCGTGATTCCTTTAATTATCTTACCTGTTTATTTTACTTGAAGATAAGATTATGAAATTAAGTTAAACTACAGAAAATTATTCGTTCTTCACAAGTAACTACAAATCTTAATTTAAAATATTTATTTTATTTATCTTAATAAATAAAATTATTATTTTCGATTAATCTGTTAAATAATTCAGTTTTATGAATCACAATTAAATTTATATTTATGAAAATATCTGCAAGATAGAGGAGTTTGTGTATGTTTTTTAATTCTTCACGCTGAAACTGCTGACGAAATTCGGATGAAAGACCCCTTATTTAATAATGGAGTGGGGTCCCCAATAATCACGTTCACCATCTTGGTCGTGTCTGATACGCAGACACGTACCAGAGGCGAACCCACTCTCCGATATCGCTGACTGACAGCACCAACAGCTGTTGATGGCGATGCCTGCCAGACACCGCGCCTTCCCTGGCGGTCCGACTGGACTCCAGTCTGAGTGTGTTCCTCTTAGTCTGGTCTCTCACTTGAAGCCTTCCGGCATGAGTAGCTCTACCGGCATAGTCCTCAAGATCATAGAGACACGCACCCTCCACGACGACAACGTGGGAACACAGTTGGGACAATGTACCTAACTACTTGGTATTTCTAAACAAGGCAGTTTTTAGGAAGTAAAACGGGACTCTATTACTAAGACTCTGTTGTCCTTCCGTCTGCTTGTTTGTCAGTCTGTCTGTCTGAACGCTGTCATGAACCGTGATAGCTAGCTATATAATTGAAATTTTCACAGATGACATATGCCTGTTGCCGCTATAACAACAAATATTAAAAACAAGTATTTAAGTGAGGTTTCCATACTAGGAACGGTACGGAACCCTTCCGACTCGCACTTAGATAGTTTTTCTACGTAGATTAGTAGTTTTTTATATTTTCATTATCCTACTAAATTCTGTTCCAAGAAACCTTGATAAAAAAAATCAAAATGACGAATTGTCACAATTCAGTAAAGTGATTATCTTTTTCGCCTTGAGCCAAAAACAAAAACCCACACAAACACATAAATACCTACATTACACAGAAATTGATGCGTCAATAACTTCAGAAAATCATCCGAAATATCCTCAAGACATCGACCCACGTCGTAAGAACTTTCCGCATCGCCCCTAGGAATACCGACTACTCAACTATGCATATAAATCCATACATTGAAACTAGTTACAAAGGGAGTTTATCACAATAGTTAGAAGGGTCATTCAATTTCCTTCAGTTGACAATGCCTGAACGAAAGGGTACAAATAACCCTAAGTAAACTCTGTTCTCTTAACCCTCTCTATGCTCTGGATTCTGTTTTAAGAGATAGGTATCTTTTTTGTGGTTGAATCGAAAGATTTGTTGTTGAAAATATATTAATATCAAATATCTAAAATAGTTACTTTTTCTGTCATATCCATCCTAAGGTTGTCTGTGAAAAAGAACTTTTACCGATTGACATTGCAAATTTGATGGTGTAAAATTGTACTCCGGAGCGAGGAGGAGTGGCAGGCGGCCGCATCCTTCTGCGAAGCAGTAATGCTAGCGAAAGAGGCGGCCGCACGCGAGAGGGCATGGCCCTCACGCCCCCGCCGCCGGGATTCTGATCCCGATTTTTAGCCACCGTAGGCGCATGCTTGTGGACGGCGAGCAATGGGTAGCTCGCCGTCCGGACGTCTGGTAACAGTCCGGACCAAGCCCATGTCGTTGACGGCGCATATTGTTCCATGCGCGCCTCAAAGAGATATCAGCAAACTGTAGGGGCCCGACAGGGTCGAAGCCTTCTGGGGCCTGGTTTGACGAAAGAGATCCCCGGGACCCCGGAATTGGGGCAAAGAAGGAACTGGAGTGGGTTTTAGTCAGTAAAAGTCTGACACGCCCTCCCGCTCCGCCCAGAACGGGAGAAGTCATTTTGATGAGTCTCCACCTAAAAAAAAAAGTAGTTACATTGTCGCTTCAGCTTTGAATAACAATCAAAATCGACAGCAATGCCGATTTTATTCAATTCCCCTTGGACAAAAATTCATTTCTTCAAATTCAATTCCATTTAAAGATGATAAAAAAAGTAATATTTTCAAATCTTTGTGGGTTTCTAACTGAAGGATACAGTCGAGGGTGGTCTAGAGTACCGACAGTACTGATTTACATCCCTACACTGACTGATGTTCAGTTGAAAACCAGCGTAAGGGAGCTTTGACGTAGTTATTTAGCATTATAAATAAATAAAAATTTTATATTTCGGGCAAAGTTCCTTGCATATCTTCAAAATTCATCATCCAGAAGTCATTCTGATGATTCCCCTACCAGAAAAAAAAGTCCAGTGGGTTGTTTATGTACAACTTAAAAACGAATATAAGTACTTATATTATTATTTCTTTATTTTCATTAAATTCATATAAATTATATTTTTTTAATATTTGAATTCAATAAATATAATTTACAAACTTATTATTATTATTAAACGACAGCCTCATTTCTTGTCCACACAATCTCTGTCCATTCTTGGTTGCCTGGAAGAGATCGCGGAATGCGATAAGGTCGCCCATTGTATGTGTTATAGTTTAAGTTTCTTTTTGTTATAATATGTAATGGTGTTCAATAAAGAGTATAATAATAATAATACGAGTAATTACAAAAAAAAAAAACAAATGAGCCTAAAATAACACCACATCTGCCGCACACTCATCAGTACCAAACCAGGCCTCCTCAATAACAACCCTGTCAAAGATAGTTACAAATTACAATCAACAGATTACGTATACAAGGTTCAAATTAATTCCGTCCTGCTTGGTTTGTAACAACAGTTAAGCGACACCTGTTCCAGTCTGTATTATGTACGTAACTACTTACATAAGCTTTGGCTTTTAACTCAAAGGCGCAACTTTGGCAGCCATATTGAAGCAACAGGTATATCATGTACTTACATTATTCTATTAGACTGAATAGGTACGCTTTAAGTGATAAAATTAGGGTACATTTTGGGAAGGGACGATGGTGTAGATTCGGTATTGGGAGTTTATTTCGGTTTATGTATTTTGGATAAAGATTTTTGATATGATTTGTGGTTTTAGGGTCCTGTCTGTGCCCAAGTCCATTCTAAGTAGTAGGATGATGTAGGATATCTTTTGCTGCCAAAGTCGGTTAGTATGTAAAATTTAATTGAAATAATGAACACCCTTATACACTCCAATTAGTAAATTAAGTTAGAATTTTAATTCTAGCACTGATATACAGGGTGTAAAAAGACCGATCACAAAGCCGATAACTATACATTCTGTACATGTAATTAAGCAACTTTGACCCAAAATTATTGCTGGGAAAAAAACTTTTTTTTTTCAGCTTTAAAAAATAATTAATTAATAATATTTTTTATCAGCTTAGCGTTCGGCCGCTCGCGCTTGGTCGTTGAACCGACCGCCCGGTTGTGTGTGTGAGGCGCTCGTTGTGTTTAGTTTTCGTTGTATTTTTCTAACTTCAAATGCGTAATTTGTTATGAAAAATTGATAATTTTGATAATGTTTGTTCAGAAGAAAATATACTAATGATACTTGGAATACGATTTTGAAAAAAAAAGGAAAAAAAAATGTTGACTTTGACCTTCAATATCTCCAGAACCAGTGAATTCCCAGGTATGTCCTAGAAGAAAAAAAGTATCCCAGTGATGTGTAGAATATGTGGTTTTCGTTTTCGTTAAGGGTCTTTTTACACCCTTTATATATTTTTAATGTACTTAGGTAGTTTTTTTTAAAATAAATTAGTTTTCCTAATTATAAGCAAATATGGACGCATTACATTTTGTAGGGCATCGTTATTGGTGTCTTCTCACACATACACTAACATGCTTGTAACGTAATGAAGATTATCAATACAAATATTTCAAATTATACCCAAAAATTACCCATTTTACAAAAAAATACTAGATCAAATCGATTCAGAGCCCATTTCAGAGCAGAATATTTTCAAGATGTGCGTTTACAAATTGTACGAATACTCGTACAAAACCTCGTACAAAATCTGTAACCAATATAATATTGGTTACAGATTTGATTATGATCTGATTTAATTACTGTTTTAGGAGACAAATAGGAGCATTGCCAACATAACATTATTATAGTCTATCTAATGAAAGCGCGACCTGAGAAAAAGAGGTTAAATCCAAAAAAAATGTATGTGGTATTACTAACTATAGCCTATTCACCGAGGCTTGAGCCAAAAGGTAAACAAACTATAAAAAGGGTTCTTTATATGTCACGATTGATGTAGTGAATATATTTTATAAAAATAACTACGGGATTAATACACTGACAAAATTAGAAATTATATTTTAGAATGATGTCTGTGAAACTTATGTTATCCTTTCAGATTTATTTGAAATCAAACATTATAAATGCCTTAAATTATTTTCTTAATTTTTATTAATTATGTATTAAATAGTTTAAATGTAAAAGAACCTAAAAAAACGTGATTACTACTGCTAAATTGTAGACCAAAGATACTGCGAACATTTTACATTAAAATATGACGTTTTGACATCGGTCGGGTTATACCTGCCAGTTTGAAACATTGATTTCTTTGTTTACCTTTTGGCTCAAGCCTCGGCGAATAGGCTATAGTAGGAAAATCATATCTTGATACTTCACATTTTTAGGGTTCCGTACCTCAAAAGGAAAAAACGGAACCCTTATAGGATCACTTTGTTGTCCGTCTGTCTGTCCGTCCGTCTGTCAAGACCCTTTTTCTCAGGAACGCGTGAAGGTATCAAGTTGAAATTAAAACCATATATTGAAATCCGCGGTCCCTTGAAGTTGTGCAAAAATCAAACTTGTAAGTTGACGGGAAAAAAAGATACGCCCGTTTATGTTGCAAAAAACGTACATTTCGACACTGTCAAAGGAATCAAAACTCATAGGGTGCTTCCCGTTGACCTAGAATCTTGAAATTTGGCACGAAGCAAGGTATTATAGCACTAATATCGGGAAAAGTCTGAAAACTGTAAATTTTTAGTTACGTCACAAGAAAAAAAAATTGAAAAGTCTTCAAGACTCGATTCGAGAATTAAACTGTTTTTATAGGTAGGTTGGTACGAAACCCTCAGTGCGCGAGTCCGACTCGCACTTGCCCGGTTTTTTTTTCTTTCCTACTATTGCGGCTGAATAATGTTGCCAATTAAATAAAAATAAAAACTCCAGATCGCGCTTTCATTAGACGCACTCTGGCTTTGGTCATGGTCTACAACAGCTTCAAAAGCCAAAACCTAAAATGTCCTTCCTGTGACCATAAAAAAGGGTAAAAAAGAATTTGTAGCAATCCACTCGCATGACGAGTCAAACGTTTGTTGTATTGGAACCCCATTTAAACATTTATTTTATTCTGTTTTTAGTATTTGTTGTTATAGCGACAACAAAAAGATATTATCGTGTGTTGCTATCATGGTTCATGATGTTTTTTTTTTATTTGTTGATAGGTTCGCGCTTGACCGCTATCTTACCTGATGGCAAGCGACGATGAGGTCGACGATGGAGCGAGCTTACCTTTTTTTTTTTTTTTTCCGGTAGGGGAATCATCAGAATGACTTCTCCCACTCTTGGGCGGAGCGGGAGGGCGTGTCAGACTCTTACTGACTTACTGACTAAACCCCTACCCTGTTCCTTCGTTGCCATCGATCTGGGGGACACGGTGACAACCTTTCGGATACCGTGTTCCCCAGAGGCTCCGGCCCTACCGGGCCCCTACAGTTTGCTGACATCTCTTTGAGGCGCGCGTGGAACAGAACGCGCCGTCGACGACTAGGCTCGGTCCAGATTATTACCAGACTGCCGGACGGCGAGCTACCCAGTGCTCGCTATCCGCGAGCCCGCGCCTACGGTGGTCGGAAATCGGGATCGGGATCTCGGCGGTGGCGGCGGCGTGAGTTCCGTTGCCTCACGCGGTCGGCAGCCTCCTTCGCTAACATTACTGCTTCGCAGAAGGAGGCGACTGCCTGCCACCCCTCCTCGCTCCGGACCATGGCCTGTACCAGGGCCCGGCGCGAGAGGTCACCGCCGCCGATAGCCTCCACAAGGACACGGCGGTGCTCCGCCCAAACGGGGCACACCTCTACCGTGTGCTCCACCGTGTCCTCCGGGCGGTCCACACAGTGGCGACACCCGGGCGTCCTTTCCTCCTTGATCCGATGCAGGAACCTCCCGAACTTACCGTGTCCGGTGAGGACCTGCGTCATACGGAACGAGAGGACGCCGTGACCTCTTTCCAACCACTCCTCAAAGAGGGGACTTACCGCCGCAATGACGGCATGCCCAGCACTGGGTTGCGACAGTCGAAGTCGCCATGCCACCCTGAGATCCCGCCGGAACTCTGTCCGCCATTCCGCGACTTGTCGTGGCAGCGGAGTTTCGCCCCGGCGTTGCATCTCCACGCGCAAATCGTGCATGCGTGCAAGGACTGTTGCCTCCAAATCCCACGGTGGCAGGCCAGCAAGGAGGCTCGCCGCTTCGCGGGAGATCGTGCGGTATCCCCGCACCATCCGGATGGCCATGACCCTCTGGCAAGCGTTCAGTTTGGCCGCTGGTCGCTTACCCAGCGATGGCGCCCAAACTGGCGCCCCGTAAAGGGCCATGGACCGAACGATCCCCGCGTAGAGCCTCCGGCAGGGGGCGTCTGGACCCCCTAGGTTGGGCAGGAGCCGCTTTAGAGCGGCACCAGTCCTGTCCAGTTTGGGGGCCAAACGTCGGAAATGCTCCTCGAAAGTCCACCGGCTGTCGAGGACGAGTCCCAGGTACTTCATCGTCGACCCGACGCCGATGTGAACCCCCTCTACCGTTATTTGGGAACCCGGTGGTGGCGCGGTCCGAAGGCCATGAAAGCACATAGCCTCGGACTTGTGCAATGCCACCTTGAGTCCCAGTTGCTGGAGCCAGCTTACCTAGAAGTAACTTAATTACTCTTGACTTCAGCTCTACTCTTACTCGTACTCTTGAGATACAGTCTGGTGTCAGACAGACAGACAGACGGACAGCGTAGTCGTAGTACATATTATAGGATCCCGTTTTACCCATTGGATACGGAAGTCTAAAAATGGTAATTCCGAATTTGTAAACAATACACTGGCACGGAGGCTCAAATGGCTATCAGAAAAAAAAAATAGGTAACAAAATTGAAAATCCTAAACAAAAGCCTACATTTTGACTAGCTTTGAAACAAAGCCTTAAACAATGTACTTATTTAGTCAAAAACAAGGTCGACTGAAACGATCTCCTACAATTTAGTCCATAAACATATTATTTTACATGAAGGCGGCATAACGGCTGAAAGCCTTCAAAATGTAATAGGTGCGCAGTGCTTTTATATAACCCATTTTTCCTTTGTGCGCCAGCGGTCTCCCTTTAACTTGTAAATTAAGTAATAAGTGGTCTTCGGTGCCTAAGTAAAGGAACATATACGGTAGTGCCTCTGTTTGATGGAGCCTAACGGTGTTGCCGGGTTTCTACGTTTGGTTTAGGGAGTAATGTTCATTTGGTTTCATTGCCTTAATTTATTTAGTGTAGTAGGTAAGCCGGTTTTTGTAGATCTTTGGCAGTCGTTACGAAGAGTTAGCCAGTAAATCTGACTCCAGTCTTGCCATGAAGTACCGTCTTACCCCAGTTAATGGGTTGTGGAGGTGTGGTAGGCAGCCGCTCCTCGTAAAATACTGGTATTCAGCTAAATCCGGCTTGACTGGAAGCCGACCCCAATATAGTTGGGAAAAGGCTAGATAGATGATGAGTAGGTAAGCCGGTTTAGATTTTTGCATCACTTTTCTTTTGTTTTGGTTTCGCACCGTTTTGTGCATTTAGCCAGAGTCAAGTTTACAAGAAAACTAAATAAACTTTCTACAGTCACTAGCTGCAACTTTGTTTATCAGAATGCAGATGTAAAACATTCTAATGTCTTTGCCGTATTTGGCAGCAAATATATCGAGTGTACCATCTCGGTAGGCTTCGCTGAGGTAGTCTGCACTACAATAACATTCCCAGATCCATCTTACCGAAATCGAACCGGTTTCAACGATTCTACATATTGTCCGACACAAAACAAAACGAAATAGGTACATAACTATACCAATTATACATCACGATATCCACTAGAAATCATCTAGCGACAATTTAAAACAGCCTCTGAACTTCACTCGTAAAAATTCCGCAAAAACACTCAACTCGCATACACAAAGGACGTGAGTGGACAGTTATTTATAAATATAAAGTATTAAGGTACTTTTTTTCAGCGAATTTGTTCCCTTAGGACAATTTTCTAAGAGAGAGAAACCGCTGGCAGATGTTAGTTAGCTCTTAAAATGATACTGTCACCAATTATTGTGTAGAAAGTTCATATTTTTTTGTATCCACTGAAATAAGCTAACAACACCTGAATATTTTCCCTGTAACTAAAAGTCTTTGTAAGGAGATATCGGCCACCTAATACCCCAGATCGCCAAATTGGCTTTTAAAGACATTGGCTTAAAAAAAACATCTTATTTTTAAACAAGGATTACAAGTTCTCCTTAAAGTTTGCATAAGCGTAATTATTCTTGACTTTGTTCCATCGCATTTTACCGAAAGGTCGAAAATATTTGGCCATTTTAAAGGCTGAATAAAAGTGTCATCTAATATAATCAGAGAGCTTATAAAGACGTTAGCGGGATCCTGAAAGCAATTTTCATAGTAATTACCTGCGGAAGCAATTGGAGTATATTTTCTTAAATTCTTTGTAAAAAAAAAGGTAGTTTAAAAATGTTCGCTGGGCATTATGATTATATTAGTACGTTAGTATGCTAATTTTAAGTAATTTTTGTAAAGAGTGGCGTGAGGTAATTAGAAACTTGTTTTGTATTCCGTGTTTAACTTTTAGCTGTTTCTTTAAATTATAGTGGCTAAATATTAACATAATTTTTTTTTTTTTTTTTTCTCTTTATTATTTTTTTTGGGGTTTTTATCTAATTAGATATGTCAACCCCATCGTACCTTTTAACATATTAACATAATAGAGTTTGTATTTCCTTAAAATTTGGCCACTGTATTTTTAAATAAACAGCCAAATACACGTGTTTTTCTTTTTTCTATATTTTTTTATATTGTATAAAGGTTCTCACTTAACCACATTTCACCTGATGGAAAGACGCGACGCTCTATTTGTTAGTACACAACTTTCTATATAATTAGTGTAGTGGCCCTCCTAAGCTCTACACGGACGTTAGAAATATTTGAAATTTATTGTTTTTTCTACTATATGGATTATACAGCTAAACTTTCCGTATAAATCATTTTGTTTATTGGGAAAAACTCCATGAAAATCCTTTCAATAGTATTTGATTTTACTGCGAACACACAGTCTAATGCTTTTTTCCATTAACTTTTCTATTCTTCAATTCGTTGAAATGGTTTCTTGTTTGAATAAGTCTACAGAAATAAAAAATGAATAGAAATTAATGTTACAAAGATGAAAATTTGTTTGTGTGTATGTTTGTTTCTCCTGCTAAACCATTGGCACACGGGTAATTCATGTCCAGAAATAGCACATAGGTCACTTTTTATCCCGGTAGTTGAAATTATCCCAAGGGAACAGGGAACAGGGAACAGCCTATGTTCCCTTGGGATAATTTCCTATTACCACGCGAGCGAAGCCGCCAGCAGAAATTAGTACCTATAATTATAAGTTTTTACTCCTTTTTACATGAGAATTAGTTGCCATACGAATGGGATTTTATAACATTAGTTAGTCCTAGTTTAATTTAGCATTCAGATTCTAACAAAGGACTGGGGAGAAGCGTCCAAAGCGCTGCCGTCGCGAAATGCTTTCGGAACATTTCTCGAGTAATTAAATTTATCACTACATTTATTATTTGGAATCTTAGCTTTGCGAACAATGGAGAAAAGGCTGCTTTTCTCACGTGGGTGGTAAGTTCAAACTACAGTAAGATATTGTATTATTCTCTTTAGGCAACATTGTTAGTTGGTGTATAACAGCTATAGGCGAAATGGGAGGAAACTGAAGGAATGTAAAGTCAACTTCACTGTTATTTTCTGGGCTGAATCTGAGCGATTTTACGACGAAAATAGAATTCGTAGATTGGTATTTGTTTCCTGTGTAATAATATTTTATCCTGTTTTCAGGCGACAGATATTTTTAACTAGACATTTTCAAAATTCTATTTAGAGACTTATTTGCCCATGTGCTAAATAATTTTTTAAATTGACTGTGCTAAATTAAAAGAAAAATGTATGGTGGGAAATCTCGATGGCCCTGGGACAAAGCGGCAGGGCATGCTAGACTTTTACTGGCTAAAACCACATATACGTCCTGTGGCCCTTTGCTTTCTAAAACCACAGGTCTTCTTTAGAAAATCCTAGCAGCCCTAGCGGGCATTTCCTGCTGGGCCCCAACGGTCTAGTGACATCACAGGAGCGTGTGGATCACTAAGCGCTGTCGACGACATGGGCTCGAAAGGGTCGATTAACAGACGGCCAGTTAGGGAGCTTCCTATTGCTCGTCTTCCACCTTGTGTGCCTTATCCCATATAACTTGGGGTCAGCGCAACACGTTTTTTTTTTCCATTTTGTCCTGTCACCCTTCTTACCATCACTAGCTCCCATTTCTTTCATACCTACATTACATTAGCTACTACATAATTAACACATACTCACCTTTTCATGATAATGTAAAACGTAAGTAAAGTGGGTAACATAATATTTAATACGTTTTCTCTGTAGCAAAAATATGTCACAGGAATATATTACGGGAAAATACGTGGAAATAATTGACTGCTATATTAATTGATACTGAGGGTCGAGAGCCTTTTAACAAACTTTTCGTATAATGTCACCCACGCACATATTCCGTTGGATTACTGATGAAATTATTTGCTGTAACAAAATGTGATTAAAAAGCGTTTTAAAAGAGGTCTCCATTAGCTTCCTAGATAAAAATTCTAGAGATTTTCTACTGTCAAAAGTTAAAGGCAACTTTGAAGTTGAGCCATTCATCTCTACGACATTTTAAGTGCTTACTTAAGTGGCCTGGCTGGATGGTGGAACCATGTTTAATTTTCGTTGGTGTTAAGTAACAAAAATATGCTGGCGTTTTGTGAATGCGACCATATGAGAATAGAGAAAGAAAACCAAAAGCTTCTTTGTGTGTTTGCACATGATAAATAACAACATAAAGATTATGATGGCGAGGTTGGCGCAGTGGTTGAACGATTGGTTGCTGCGAGAATCGAACACGCACAGGCGTGTTCGATTCTCGCACGAACTATTATTTGTATAGCCTACAGATAGTTCTAGGTCTGGGTATCTTGTGTAGGTAAATGCGTTTACATGTTTGTGAGCGCTCCCACGATACAGGAGTAATTCTTAGTGTATGCCAAGCTTTTGTATATTAAAAGTGACCTTATCATATTAACTGTTTAAAAAAATATAAAAACAATACAAAAAATAAATATGCGAGGCTAAAAGGCCTATTATCTCAAAATATGCTGCGATATTTAAAATTAAATAAAAATAACATAGCGCTGGTATTTTTATAGGTCCTATGATGTCACAGTGACATCAAAGACCACTGAAAATAGATAAATGTAAACTAAACGCCTTGGGCAGTACCTACTAAATTGGCCGAGTAACATGGCGTCTATTTTAAGTTAGGTATATTATGTTGAATGAGGGTTAGAGATAAAGGGACTATTTACTAATACTTGCTGAATTCTAAATAGCTGCATTTATGTACTGGTATATACTAATGACGAGACGCACAGGACCAGTCGCTGTGGCGACGCTTGGGGGAGGCCTAAATCCAGCAGTGGACGTCTTTCGGTTGAGATGATGATGATATACCTACTAATGATATTACGATCATCATCTCCCTAGCATTTTTCTTTTAGCTTAGGGTCGGCTTCTAGTCTAAAAGGATGCGACTTAAACCGGTTACTTCTTTGCGGTTATTCCCCATAGAAAACAACCAATAGGAACCATGCACTAGTTTCTGACGTTCTATAAGTGCTCATATAAAGTTGTGGGCCAGTGTTAACTGCCTCGACTTGCAAGTTGTAGGTCGCGGGTTAACCCAGTCAGGCGCATTACTTTGTGTAATTTATTTCATCACCACTGCTCTCAAAACGGTAAAGAAAAACATCGTGAGAAAACCGGCATGTCGTAGAACCAGAAATTCGAAGACATGACGTGACATCCGCCAATCCACACTGGGCCCGCGCGGTGGATTATCGCCCATTCCCTCTCCTAGAGAGGAGGCCTGAGTCCCAGCAGTGGAACATTATAAGGCCGAAAAATGCTAAATAAGTGCTCATATAGGTCTACGTGAAATAAAAATATTATGAATATATATCACGCTGGGAAAGCCACTCGCTTACCTAATACTATATTAACCGACCGATTCGACTCTTTAAAGAAAATAAGCAGTCAAAGAGTATCCATAAAGGTATTCTTCTCCTTAAATAGGGTTCGAATATCTACACGAATTGTCATTTTCCAATATCCCAAAAACCCTTTACTGTAGGCCTTATCACCGTTACAATGAGCTATTTATTCAAAATACGACCCTCAAAGTCAGGTAACCTTACAATTGAAAATATAAAATTGTAATAAAGACGTCTTTACTACATTTTTATTCTCTGATTCATAAATAAGCTAGGTTTTACAGGGCGAAGCATTACGTAAGTCACGGAATATTATGCTTCATTATTGTGAATTTACGAATCATTAATGGTAAAAAATGTTTTTCATGAAAGGGCAAGGGGAACTGATCATTTTTATTTCTTCTTCCTCCTTCCTTGGTCCCGTTCCCACTTTCCTGCGCCAAGCCTGCAGGATTCTTGGATTGTCACCTGCGAAAAGTTGGCTTCTCCATACAAGCTCAGGAAGGTCCTGAGCGTTTCACTCCTAAGGTGTGTGAATTTAGGAATATCCTTTCTTTTTCTAGTTTTATTAGAGTATCACGAATTCAATCCCAGGCAGGCATATTACTTTGTGTTATTCATTTCATCACCACTGCTCTCAAAACGGTGAAGGAAAACATCGTGAAGAAACCGGCATGTCCTAGAGCCAAACATTTGAAGATATGTGTCATCCACCATTCCGCCTTGCGCCTACGTGGTCAGGAGAGATTATACGGCCCATTCTCTCTCCTAGAAAGGAGCGCTAAGTCCCAGCTGTGGGTACATTATAAGACTGATTATATTATTTTATTTGTACATCATAAATTTACAACCTCTATACAAAATTTCAGCATTCTTGTTTCTAGGGTTTGGGCTGGGCGTTGATGAGTCAGTGAGTCAGTCAGGACTTTGCCTTTTATGCAAAAAGTTACTGGAATAAAGCATACCCTTTTACACCCCAATTAGAAAATTAGCTTACAATCATAATTCAAACACTGAAATTTTATTTTAATGCATATAGGTAGCTTTTTTTCAAAACATGTTATTCTGTGTTGCGTAAATTATATGGGAATCGACTCAGTGCATTGGTATTGGTATCTACGCATGCACACGCGAACTCTAGTCTACTTTAAAAACAGCTGCAATCGATTTAGTGGTTGATTGTGAACAAACTACTTCGAGGATGTATGTTACTTATTGTAAAGATAAAGGAAAAAAAAACATATTAAACCAAAACAACATAAACATAAAAAACCACATCACAAACTAACCTAATAGATACCTAATTAATGCACGTCCAAGAATCTCAGCATCATCTTCACCTGTCCCTTCTGATATCGCCTGGCAAGCTTGTACTAACATCGTCTTTTGGCAAATAGCCCACTTAATTAAGTCTCTAGCCTAAATCCATACATCACTTAGGAGGCAAGTTTAATTTCTAACATGTTCTTTGTTCAAGAATCAGCCTTGTAAACTCAGTTCAGCGATAAGACCTTTGTTTGTAATTGGAGAGCTTTATTCCGCCATATCAGATGGGGCGGCCAACTGCTTCATTTATGAATTTTAGAGGGGCACAACAATTTCTTGGCTTGACAAAGGCAGGCTGTCCTTTCTTGCACGCACCACCGATCAGCTCAGTGGCAAGGGACAACAGTCATTAATACCTTCGAGCAATTTGGCCCCATTTATTCAACACCAAGTAAAATTTCTGTCGTGTACACCAAGATTTACGATGAAGTCATTACGTTTTATGGGCCATAATTGATAGAGATAACATCTCCTGGCTACTGAAATTGCAAAGTGCTGTTTCAAGCACGTTGAACTCAAAGACGCGCATTAGTGTAAAGAAAAATAGCCTGTATTACCATAAACGACTGGCGTCGTGGTTATTAATTACAAAATTTTATAGGCAGGCGACACGCGAAAGTTCTTTTATGTTAACACAAATATTTCTTTTTGGGACGTTAATATCGAGTTCGGTGATTTGGTTCCGTAATAACGATCACGTTACGTAATTAAGTCTTTAAATATTATAGTTTATTTTTACATTTTATTCAAAAGTGTACCTTATCTGTAATCTTGTTATTAAACCTTAATTTTGTTTACTTTCTACTTGTATATGGGATGTTCTTATTTTTTAACAACAACTGTTTGTTCCTACAAAAATTATGTAAACATCGTAAATACGAATGAATTTGTAAAGATTTTCGATTTTCTTTTAAGTTCATTAATAAAATACATACTGATACTCTTTAGAGGTATGCGGAACAAGGTATAAATCCCCATATGAGTCTGGTCCGGGCATGTGCCCTATAGTTGATTTCATGCTATTGTATGTATTATAATCGCACGGAGAAGTCTGAAACTGCGACGCAGGATTTTTAATTTTAGTATTTGTGTAGCATTATAGATGTCGCTCGAATTCAAGGGCTTTAACCACACATAATATTATTATTATAAAAGCGAATGTTTGTGTATATGTTTCTTACTTCTTTATGTTCGAACGGCTGAACCGATCACAGATAGACTATGTCCTATAGTTGCATATAGGATACTTTATATCACGGGAGTAGGTCCTTTTGGGACATGTTTCTTTTTTGACTGGCCTGTTGGTCTAGTGGTTAGTGACCCTGAATGCTTTGCCCGAGGTCGTGGGATCAATTCCCATCCAGGACAAATGTTTGTGTGATGAGCACGATCATTTGTTCTGTGTCTGGGTGTAATTTATCTATAATATGTATGTATTTAGAAATATATAAGTATGTTTATCAGTTGTCTAGTACCCATAACACAAGCTCTGCTTAGCTTGGGACTAGATGATGTTGTGTGAAAGTTGTGGAATATTACATTATTATTATTATTCTACAATAACGCAAGTGAATCCGCGGGCAGCAGCTAGTTGGGCAATAATATTTTGACTTTTTTTTAATTGACGTCCCTGAGTTGACTAAATACACCTCCGGTACAAATGTTTGTACTAATCCATATTTATAAAAAGATGAAAGCCCAATCACCAATTGCGTCATTATTTGCGTCATCTTCGTTCCCAGAACAGTAGACTGATCCAGTAATTTCACTAGCTATAGATTATTCTATGACGTAGAGCGTCTTGTCAATGTACACGTAATTATATTCTTGATCCTTTCAATTTTCCCTTGATCCTGCAGCTAAGACGGGCAAGTTGCTGGATACACACGGAACTTGTAAAGTATCAAACCTAATAATCTGTGCCTATTTACATAAAACATTGGAGGAATCACGCGATTGTTCTTGTAATTGGCGTTTATAGTTTTGGTGGATTAATAGTTTTGACATGTTGTTTTTGTTATTTGGATATTTTGACAGCTTTAGACTTGTATGCATAATTAGGTAACTGCTGCGAGGGGCTTCGCTTTTATAGCTGAAAATCTTAAGGGAAGAGACTCCCGGGATTAGTCAGCTATGACTTAAACATTTTTTTGAGGCTCGGCATCGGACAATTGTAATAGCCCGTAGATTATCCCGCTCCTCACAGCTTTAGGTACACTAGCCATTCATCATCATCATCTCAGCCGATAGACGTCCACTGCTGGACATAGGCCTCCCCCAAGCATCGCCAAAACGACCGGTCCTGTGCATCCACACTAGCCATTACTTCTCTGAAACATAAATCTAGATTTCAAGTCCTCGCCATTGCTTTCAAAACAATGATGGAAAAATATGGTGAGGAAACTGGCATGTCCTAGAACCAAAAAATTCGAAGACGTGTGATTTCTATCAAACCACACTGCGAACGCGTGATGGATTACGGCCTATCCCTTTTCTTAGAGAGGAGGCCTGAGTTCTAGCAGTTTGAATGTTTATCCATGCTTAGGAATACGGCATGAGAAAGAGAATACAGGAAACTATTGGTCGATAAAAGCCCGTAGATCATCTCGCGGTGGAATAATGGATTGCATGAGCGGGATTGCCATTCATTACCCACACCTTTAGGTACACTAGCCATTACTTCTCTGAAACATAAGTCTACATTCCAAGTCTCGCTGCATCAGTACAACTCAGTCCATGTTAACATGCGTCACTTAGGCACGTGTCACTCTCATTAAACTTGTACGTCGCACCGTGCTAATATATTTATGGGTACCAAGGTAATTTGTTACGCAAAGAGCACTACAGCATTAATGCCTCCTTGGCTTAAGAGCACCAACTTTATACGTAGAAAGTTGGCAAACTTATGATTAATGATACTAAGTGTGTTTGGTCCACAAGTGATAGTTTGGACTCGTGTTGGATTAAGACTTGATGGTGTGTTGATTTTGAGGGGGCGCGTGATGTAATAACTGTTATTTAATTATTGGCACTGAGTCTCCGAACATGCAGGTACTTATTGTGTGTGTGCTTTGTTCATTTTTGTTTATTATTTTATTGCTCAACAACAAATAACACTTAAAACAACAATGTTTTTCTGATAACTGCAACAAATTTGATTATGAAATTTAAAAGCGAACAGGGACCTTATCATGACGTGTTGACAAAGAGGGATAGAAGTATCCAGTTGTATATAACTCCAACTCCAACCCTTTGACAATTCAGTTTAGGTTGTCAAATGGATCACGTTTTAAGAGCTGTCTTTGCACTTTTTAGAGAAATACACACCCCACTGGACGTGCAACTTAGCCACAAGGAGTAAGAGTTCTATGTGTCTTGCATCCATAAGATTGCCACGACTCTCACGAGGTCATCGGTCCACCTGGTGCTACTTCAAAACCTTCCATAACTGACCCAAAAACGAAACTACCTACCTATTTAAATCAAGGTCAGACTAAATAAATGAATTTGAATTTGAAGGTGTCCAATTACTGTTTCTCTCATAATTATCATCAAATAATTTACCATCAAAAACTAGTTATATTAAGAACCTTACAGCTAATTGAACTTTCACCAGTTCCTAAATACGTTCAAACATTTGAAAATTTAAGCGTCGAGCGAAGTTTCAAGTGTCAATTTTCAGAGCAAAAGCTTTCCGCTCCAATATGCTAGCTTTAAGATTTTTGGGAAACTTTAAATTGAATCTGTATCGAAGGAGCATCGGTAGTGTGGATACGGGAAAAGTACTGAGAATATTACAGATTATTTTGTTGGTTTTGTGATATATCAATATCTTTTCAAATGATAATATAATCGACTAGCTTCAGACACTAGTGCAGCAGCTTTGCCCGTGTGAAAGTAAGTGTCTTGGTATAAACGCTGGATCCCCGTCATTCCTTAGGGGGTGAATTTTGGAAAACTCTTTCTTTGTGCTCGCCTACGTCATAAAATGAAGACTTTTGCAAAATTTCATGTTCCTAGTCCCATTAGTTTTACCTGTCCGTTGATATGTTAGTCAGTCAATTTCTCCTTTTAAATTATTGTTGTTTATCCTCACATCAGAACGCCATAACAGCAATTACATTAACCTATCAATACTCGCGAAACGAGACACAATAGTAAAACAATAACAGCGCGGTCCAATGAGACCGGTCGGGGATTCATGAATTAATGGAGCACAGTTAGTTCAGAATCTGCTGCTTTTCTATCATGGGCGCGGTGGAGTGGTAGACATCGGCGGCGGCGCAGCGCTGATTTCTGAAGAACGCCTCCAGAATTCCACACGTACCACATCCCACATCGAACACATTTTGTTTTACAATGAATTATTTTTGATGAGTTATTAAAAGGAAATATTGTTATAAGTTATTATATGTATAGATGATCCATCGATGACCTATATTTCAAAACCTTCTTAATATGTCAGTATATATTTTGATAAACCATCAAATAATTGTTTTCGTTCTAAATAGACAGGGTCATATACCTAATAGTACATGGATGAGTGATCTTTATGAAACTAGGCCGAACTATCTTATATTATTTTATATCATACCAAACAATGTCATTTCATTTTTTGACTATTTCCGTTAATACAAACCACGCGTAGGTACCTCAAAGAGATTTCAGCAAAACGGTAAGAGCCAAGTAGGACTGATAAACGTTATGACCTCGAGAATTTTTGAAATAGGGGTCATGGTCCTAGAACAAAAAGGTGAACTGAAAAACACAGAATGGTTTTAATCGTGGAAAGCCTGACACTCCCTGTAACTCCACAATAGATCCGAAGAAGTCATTTGATGATTTGCCACTTTAAAAAGAAGGCGTCTTTTACTTTCTGACTAACTTTCCTAACATAAGACCCGGGATTGTAAAAAAAGCGACGCAATTACCCCACCTTACCACTCTAAAATGCCACAAATTGGCATTTCATGTAATTTACGTCCACCTAAATGAGTCTATAGCATGTCTATAAAGGGGTCTGTGAAAATATTTTGATTAGGCGTTGAATGTAGGTAACAATGAGCTTCAATCAGGGGTGCTCAAAAATTATGGTAATGAGACCGTTTCTTTGACGCACAGCCTTTGTTATACATGACTAACGAATTATTAGGTCGGCTTTTCAATATATTTTTTGAATTTTAATGTGGGCTTTTTTAATATTGGGACTTGATTTTTGATGTTGCTTTTGTCATGCTAATTTACTGGGATTTTTTTATGCAAACCTGTGTTACTAAAGCAACGTTCACTAAGAGCAATTTTTGCCAATGGTGATATACACGTGTACATCTTCACGTACAGTTAAAGTTTAAGATCTGTCTGTGTCAATAATCCACAATACTCGTAATTCAGTTAAATACGTGTAATTCCACTTACATTTCTAAATCGCAAAAAGTTTGAAAGTGGAGTCAGTGACTGAAAAATTAAAAGGCAATCGTTTTTCTTGGTATGGTCATGTGAAAAGGAGGTACATTTAGATGAATGGAGTTGGAGAAGGAGAGGGAGAGGGAAAGAAATGATTGATGGATTGTGTGAGAAGTGTTATGAGAGAAATGAGAGTTAATGAAAACTTGATACTAGCTATACATATATACATAGTATAAACTATGTGAAGACAAATGAAAAAAAAGAAAATTAAACATAAACGCTAACCCAACATCGCATAAAAATATTTAAAAAAAAACTTCAGCTATTAGTTCATCTTCTTAATCACTTGAAAAACTTCAAAACAAACTGAACTTTACACCATACCAACAGAAAAACTTATTTGCTACCATCGACAATTAATAGTTGAACAACTAACTCAAAAGTTGAGTAAATCAAAACTAAAACGAAGGAGGCACTAAAATAAATTAAAACTAGACTGAATGCCTAAAAGCTTAAGTGTTCCATTTAAATTAACGATCAAAGTTTTAAGGATTTAACGAACCAAAACTTACCTTCAAGATATTTGTAACGTCTTATTTCATTTGACTCCTTAATTATGATGTCTAACTGGTTAACAGATTATCTAAAGGAAGTCTCGTTAAAGCGTAAATGCTTTGTCTTTTGGAAGAAATAGTTTTGAAACACTTTATTAATATTATCTTCGCGGAAGAATGAAATACAACACAGGCCAATGTACTGTATTATAGAACCAAGTGTAAGAAATGACTGCAGTGTTATTCGAAAGAGTTATCACGGGCTTGAAACTCAAAGAGCAACTGGTGGGTTTTAGTCAGTAAAAATCTGACTCGGTCTATCCAGAGCAGAAAAAGTCTGCTGGCTGACCGCAAACCTACGCCAACGGTAGCCGAAAATCGTCGTGTGACTTTCGATGCCCATGGCGTCTCCTGGCTCATATTACTGCTTCGTAGAAAGAGATGACTGCTTCCTATTTCCTCTCGTCCCATACCAAGGTCTGAACCTGGGTTTGACGCGGTAGGTTACACTGCCACCTCTACTAGAATAGGGCGGTGTAACACCCAAGCGGGGCAGACTACCACCGAGTATTACATCGCGTCGTCCGGGCAGGGACGATAAGATAACATGTGTCATGGGTGTGTGACTTGACAATGTGAATCATTGCCTGGGTTTTTGTTAAAACAGGTACATCCCGAAACACCTATTGGACCGGTGGCAAGTGGAAAGTGAGAACGCCGTGGAATCTTTTTGGCGACTACTCTACAAGGACTCCTTGTAGAGTAGTGGCCAAAAAGACTCTACTTACCGCAGCGATTGTGGCATACCCAGGAAACCATTAGAATCAAAACCGAACATAAAACATCAACACAACAGCATTAATAACAAACAACTTATTCGAAGCTACCCATCCGTGAACTATTCACGTATTTACCGTAAAACTAATGAACTAAACAGTCAATAAATTTCAGGAGCCCGTACCACATATATTGCGCTGGTCCACTCAGTCAGACAAGATTGGATAAGTTTATACGACCTTACAAATTGTTTAACGACGGTTCGGGACTATGATCCTTATTTTGTCTCAGTAAATGATGTCTTTACACAGGCTTTAACTCCTGGACTGTTATGAGATAAGTTTTCTGGGAGAGGCTTTTGATATTGTGTTTGGTTGACAGTTTTTTGGGATTTTTTTTTAATGCCAAGCATTAATGAAAAATTTCTTAGTACGTAGAAAAACATAGTGAATTTCAAAATCGAATACGCATGATTAAGATATTGTTGTTGCCTTATAGCGCTATACCTATTAAGTACTCGAACGTGATCAACTCAAAAACTATTCGTCGAATTTTCATGCAGTTTTGTCGTTTGTTTGGTTTGAGAGAAATTTCAGCAAAATCCTAGGAGCAGGGTCGAAGCCTATTGTGGCCACGAGTTGTGAGAAAGAGAATCCCGGGGTCCTGGAAGGAAAGCAAAGAAGTCTGACATGCCCTCAAAAAGTCATAATATGATTTCCCACAAAAAAAATGTGCATCCGGTACATTTTAGTACGTTGGTTCCAGTTTATATTGAAAATTTATAGTTTATGGTTTAGACTAAAATTGCTTTGAATTTGTTTGTATTTTGTCATAATTGTTTCGTTAATTTATCCGATCAGTAAGCTGTGTAATTACAATGAATCTGTTTAATGCATTAAAGCTCAACACGTTGTTTTACCAAACAATATAATTTAGAATGAAAACAATTAGGGTCAGGTTTTGAACCACTACCAATAGGTACTCTGTAACTAATGACAAAATGCGACATATTTGTAATAGGTACAGACTGACAAGATTCAAAGTAAAATATTTTAACGAACTGAATACACAAATATCGCGCATATTATAACCAGTGAATAAAACAACATTGAAAATAAAGTTTGATCTCATTTTGCTACTTTAGAATCAAATTAATATTATTATAAAAACATGATACGTTTAACTCTGTATGATTTTCGCATATTAATTTTAAAAAAATACTTAACTAACGTATGTCGTAGGTTCGGTTTCCTACGGAATAAATTATTGTTTGCCCTACAGATAGTTGTTCTGGTCTTGGGTACTTTTTGCATACATATATGTATACTCGTACAGATAGATACATGTTAGCGGACGCACCCACGATACAGAAGTAAATCTCAGCGTGAAATAAAACTAAAAATAATACAAAAACTTCAAAACAAGCAATTGCAAGCTTCATTGATTTTTTATATCACAAAATACTTTACAATCTCTAAAATACAAAAAACCAGTTTGTTCATCCAGTCTGAAACAAGTTTCGGCAGTTTTTGATTATAACTCGCTAATAAAATAGATGTTTTATTAAATAGAAACAGCAATAACAAAAGATCCGTACTTCCTTATTTTGATATCTACATATATACTAGCTTCTGACAATGGCTTCACCCGCAAGTAACTTAAAAAAATATGCCAAGGGAGTATTCTCTTGGGGTAAAAAGTATCCGATGTGCTATTTCAGTACATGGGCTACGTCTGTACCGACTGGTATAAATCTGTCCAGCCATTTGAGCGTGAACGAGTAGCAAATATACACACCAGGGATGTTGTTGACTTACATAAAAATCTTCCCATTTATACGTGATGTTAGTATGATAAACATGAGGAGGAGCTCGTGGTTAAATAATAACAGCCGCACAGGTCGATCTTCAAGGTTAAGCAACCCTTGCCTAGGTTAGTCTGTGGATGATTATCTTAACATAACGAGTTTCCTCCGTGCCTCGGAAAGCACGTTAAGCCGTTGGTCCCGGCTGTCATTTGGAGATCTTTGGCAGTCGTTACAGATAGTCTGAAGCCAGTAAATCTGACTCCAGTCTTGCCATGAAGTACCATGTTACCCCAGTTAATAGGTTGTGGAGGTCTGGTAGGTAGCCGCTTCTCGTAAAATACTGGTATTCAGCTAAATCCGGCTTGACTGGAAGCCGACCCCAACATAGTTGGGAAAAGGCTAGGCAGATGATGATTAGTATGATAAACATACATAAACTGACGTATTTTCCAACCACTCATAGGGGAAGGCACCGTAGTGAGCTACCTGCCACGATCAGTATTATTTTCCCTTCGTTCTATTAGCGCTGCGAATATTTCAATCTAAAATAGAATTAAGTTAACCAATCTCAAAATTAACATGCAAAGTTCAAGGTGACTTTAAAATCTGCACTTTTAAATAGTGTTCCTTCTTGAAACTGGTTTATGGTCTACAAGCTAAAGATTAATATATTTTTGTTTACAAACAATGTCAGCCTAGTCTTCTAATCTATTATACATTTTATGGGGAATGCACTGGGTCCTGCAGTACCGTTTATAACTCGATCAGAATCTACCGTAGAAACAGGTCCTCACTGGACATGGTTAGTTTAGGAGGTTCGTTTTCCAGAAGAAATGCCAGCCCGGCCATTTTGTTTGGGGCCTCCGGGTGGTCCGAGTAATGGTGACCGGTGTTATCACTGCAGCAGCAGAACACGGTACAGCATACGGTTGAGTGACGCCCCGCTTAGGCGGATAACTGAGTGAGGAAACGTACCTTGACGACCTGCCAGGGGCGTTTGCTGCGGCGGTAGATGGGGCGTTAGCATGTCGTTGTTTCATCTACTTCTTTCGATCGTATTACAGCTTCGTCGAAGGTGACTCCTTCCTATTCCCGCTCGTCTCGTATCATGGGCTGGACAATATAAAAAGTATCCAATATGCGTTGCATACTCCTACAGAAGAGTACGCTGCAGAGATGAGTATGAAGTTTGCCGGGTCAGCACAACTGTCTTTCTAGGGCACAGGCATATAGGTGTCAGCTTGTATCGGCAGTTTTCCAGTCTCATAATAAAAGATAAAATAGGCATGTCAAGATCGCGAGACAATTTATTCAGAAGCACAAATACTAAGAATAACTTGGCTTTCACTTTCGACTTTGTAATAAATAGGGTGATATTGTAAAAAAATGCTCGACTTAGTGCATAGAGCTACAGCTTAATTACAACCTCGTCAATTTATTCGTATTGACGTAAAATATGACTATGTAAGTCATAAGTTAAGCATAAAATAATTATGTACATTTATTATGATAGTATACACTAGGTGTGACCAACTTATTTAGACCCATGAACTACTATAACTAGATTCTGTGAGATTTATCAGTTACAAACTCAACTTAAACAAATTGTAAAAGAGCGAGCGAGGATACTTATTTTAGCACAACAACGCTTCAAAGAGGTTTAATATGTTAAACTTTCATGTCAAATAAAAAATCACGAACTCTGCGAAAAAAATTAGGTAATCAAAGATGAAACAACGAGCGAACAGAGTTGCGAAAATTAGAGTTCGATTACTTGAAGTTCGACTTTCTTTTGACAAACAAGAAGTAACGCCGTGAGGTAATAGAATCTTCATTTGTTCGTTGTACGCCTCAGACTAACCCCTGTATTATTTTTCTTATCGATCCATTCTAAGGTTGTCTGGTAGATATCGCTGTTAGCGTTAAGACCGCCATTGTATCCATAGATTTAAGTTTCTGCATATTTTGTTAGTTCTTTTGGTGTATAATAAAATTCATTCAATTCTACCTGCCACCTTGCACCCAAGTCCTCTTTACCTAAAAGTAAATAGGTGCTAGTAACTGCTTGCGAAGATTGACTGGATTAAAAACTAAAATCGACCAGTCAATCGCGATCGATCGGTTGGCCACCCCTGGTATGGTATATATGGCTATAATTATTATACTATACAATATATGTGACATAATATATGCTAGTGATCTAATTACTAGCATAATGGAATCCCGCCTTTGCCTACACGTGTTCAAACTTAGTCCTTTTGAACTTAATGAACACGTATCGGAAACGTTTATTTGCCCCCAAAGATCAATAAGTCGTTTGATTCAAAGGGAGCTTAAGATACCTATCTACCTAATTTAGGCGTAAGTGCCTAGGCTGCTTATTAAATTTAATGGGGTAAATTGATTTTGGGACAAAAGCGAACAAATTATGGCACAGTTGGCGTAGTGGTTAAGTGATTGGCTGTTGCGCTGCGTGTCGTGGATTCGATTCCCGCACGGGACAAAGTATGGTCTACAATTACGTGTTCCGCGGGTCTGGCTGTTTCCTGTATATGAACGCACCAATATATTATGCAATACAATATAAGAGTTATTCAGAAGTGTATCTAGTGTTGGAAAAGTTATTTATTTTTTAATAAATAGATAATAACTTCATTTTACTTAAAATTGAAATACAGTAGTGGTACATAGGTGATTGAGGCTTGAGTTTCATTTGGTCGCAATGAATCACACTTTTTTATGCTTCTATCCTTTTCGGTGACAGTAAAGTCATTATTATCATATACTAGAGCGAAAAAGAAAGCCAGAGTGGGAATTTGTCTCTGCAACACCCAAAGGTTGACCGGTAGAGAATGCCTCAAGGCATTAAGTCCGCCTCTGTACTCTTGTGTGCATATAGAATTAATAAATAAATAAATCACATGCGGCGGAATAGACGAGGTGATCGGCAAAAATATATACCTATACGTAGGGTTAATAAATACTATGATAAATCCATACTCAGTAGACCGGCAGGGCCGAAGCGGGACATGGATCGGAATTCCGAAAGGTAAGCTCGGTATCCCCAGATCGAAGGCAACGAAGGAACGGGGTGGGGTTTAGTCAGTACAAGTCTGTACAAGTCCTCCCGCTCTGCCCAAGAGCGGGAGAAATCATTCTGATGATTACCCGCTTGAAAAAGAATGATCATAAATGTAAAAGTAACTCTAGTAGTAATAATTGACACAGTGGCTGAAAATTACCCTCAGCGAGTTTATTATATAATTTCCTTCTCCATAAGTGACTAGAGACTGAATTGTCTCATGCAGGGCTGCAATAAATACGAACGCTACCATTGTGTTTCTAATCATACCACGAACAGGTTTAGTTTGTTGGCGCGAGTTGTAAAAGCTAAGCGATTTTGTGTGAAGGAGGGGGGAGAGGGAGAATAAAATATAGGAAAAGAAGCTTTATTCTTTTTGGTCTTGTTATACAGTTATGTAAGGGTGTTTATTTTCAAAAGTAACTGTAGAACTTGACTCGGCACCAATTGGTATTTTGGCTGGTAGTAACCGATACAAAATACCAATTGGTGCCGAATCGGGAATAGCTTAGGTGCCGAAACTTTTGGTGCCGAAAATCATGGTGATGAAACGGGAATACTTCCACTTGTACCGAAAGATTTCGAGATGGTTTATTATTTTTAGCATGAATAGCTTAAAGCTTTTCTTGTGTCTAATGAGAGTTTCCAACTTGTTAAGTTAATTGGGACTCAATCGGATTTTTATCATCACTATCATCTGATATATTCTTGTATTAAGATCCTTGTCTTTGATGATCACTATCAAGCTAAAAATGCATATAAAATGTAAATGTATATAAAATGCTAATTACTTGATAGTAGTAGTAATTATCATTTCAACAAAATTATGAGACGCTATCCGCCTTGCTGAATACCAAGGTACAAGCAGACTCAAACTGTATTTGGGTTACAATTTGCAATACTTTCATCTATTTCTAAACAAAACTCCAAAACAAATAAAAAAACCGCTGTCACCCATCACGCGCACCTCACCCCAAGGTAGTCTCGTTAGCAAACCGTCTGCCACAGCCTCGGAAGCCTTTATTAAGTGAGGCAACATTAAACGTGCGACAAGACAGTTTGTTTCTCTGTTCCGTAGAGTTGTTTGATGCAAATCGACATGAGATTCCGCCTCGTTCTACTTATTGTTGTGGCTGCGGGCTTCGTGAGTGCAGTAAGTGTGATTCCTACTTTATTTATGGCTCGAGTTTTGAAATTGGAACAAGTGTACTGGCTGGTTGGAGGTTCGGAAAATTAGACAGTTTTATTTTTGATAAATGATGATGGAATTGAGTAGGTTTGATAAGTTGTTTTTTTTGGGCTGCGATACGAAAATGAGGTTCGTTTTGTTGTTTAGTAAAGAATTTACGCCTTGTTACAAAATGTGTGCAAATAAATTCGGTTTGTTTAAATGTATTCTTTAATAAAAATGTTTCCCATCTCGTTTTGTAACGAGGAGCTGTAGAAAAACAATTTGTAGAGGCGTCGGTCGGAATTGAATCATAATAATCCACTCCACTTTACCTGCTCTTGCTCTGGAACTTGAGAAATACATTCTAACTTTGCTCAGCTCTAATAGAACTTAAGTTTCCTTTTTGTTGAAAGTTTTATATTTAAACAGATTAAAATGCAAATTAGGCATTTCCTAGTTAAAGTTTCTCTATTTTCCTCGCTACCTGAGTAGTTGTAAAGATTATTTTTTTCATTAATTACAGGAAATCTCATTACTTACAGGGAAAAGTTAAACGAAGCAACGATCACTGTAAGTACTCATATATCATTTTTATTTCACTTTGGCTGCCGAAACGATATTCCTTGGATGTTAATGGGCTGATATCAGACCTGAATCATGACATTTTATATTTATGGCACTAAAATCAACGTGGAATCTAATTTGGGACCCATTTTTAATAACATTTTCAAAGATGGCTGTGGCATGAGCTGTATATTTATAGTCTTTTGTAAGTGAAAGAGGAACCTTATTACATTTCGTGAGCAAAAATGGATGTGAGCATAAAAATCACGAAATCAAACATTACATATTGGTTGCGAAGATAAGCAATTGCGCTCAACTGGATCCACATTCCTTTGCTCCCAAATCAGTCTAATATTTGCTCGTAAATTTATTTCTCTATCGTCAATAAATTTCCCATTTATGAATAAACTTGTGTATAAGTTGTTTGGCGGTAAATGTTGACATTGGCAAAGGGAGTAGGGGTAAGGAGTAGTGGCATTAATAATGT
Source organism: Mythimna separata (assembly GCA_030763345.1). Lineage (NCBI taxonomy): Eukaryota > Metazoa > Arthropoda > Insecta > Lepidoptera > Noctuidae > Mythimna > Mythimna separata. Next base: position 17,763,386 of record CM061171.1, on the reverse strand, counting down.
ATCAAATCAAACTATTGGCTGCTGTTGGCACTGCTGAAAGTTTACAGTTTCAGCGATTGATATGAGTTGTCAGGCACTTCGGGTAGAGGAGTAGCTGTATTATTATTTTAAGTTTTTTAAATGATTTGATATCAATTTATTGGTATATAATGTGAATATAATTATGTAGGATTTTATGAGTGTAAGTAACTTATTTTATTTATCCGTTTGAAGTATCTGTTATTTGTTTATGGTACAAACTACTACAGTGTTGTCTTTTTTAACTCAAAGGTTGACTGGTAGAGGATACCTTGTTGCATTAAGTCCGCCTATGTACCACTACTATACATGAAGTTTGAATATATAAATAAAATATTATTTAAAATAGCTAACAGCTACAATAAAAATATCAGAAGGGAGATTGTACTGTAACTTTATTTTATATTTCTATGGCTACAAACCTTAGCTATTTTAAGTGACTATGTCAATCGAGATGTATACTGTGATTTACATGATTTTGCAAGATTATGATGTTATTTTTATTTTTATTTTATTTGGGACTGGTTTATCGTTTTTGATAATATGTTGTAATAAGGAAGATACTTTGTAGAAGCAAATATTAATAGAGAAGGTTGCCATGAATAGACCAAACCAAAAATGTTTTTGGTGAGTTGGTATTTCATTAAATAACTTCTTCAATGGGCTTACACTTCTTAATATGAATGGAGAAAACTACATCGAAGGCTGTTGCCTTCTTTAGACTGTGACTTCGATGAATCAGTTCTAAAGGTCCAATCAAGATAACTAATTATAATAAACTAATCAAAGCAGTTTTGCTAAGGTAAACGACCTTTTCCTAAACGTGTTTGATTTCATGTAGTCCTTAAAATTAAGTGCCAATTAGTTAATTATTCGTCAAAGAAACCTCGAATGATATCTGGATAATTATAACAAGTCATTCGAAAAACAGGTTTGTTATCAAGGAAATATGTGGCGTACAAAGTAAGTGCGTGGGTTAGAATAGTTGACTGACTTGCCTTGACAGCCATATTGATACCATTATAGAGATACTAACTTTTTGCAGCGGTGTCGCATGCGTAAATGTTGAAAATTGTCTCAAGGGCATAAATTATCCTATGTTCTAATCAATAAGCCTTAGCTTTAGATCTTATTTTATTTAATGGGAAATGATTAAATTTGTGTATTCGTGTCCTAGTGAATGAAATACAACTCCATCGGTTTTTGTACTGATTGTTAGTCAGTAAAAAGTGAACATTATATTATTATTGTTTCCTTCTGTGTATATTCTGTGTTATTTATGTGTTATATTTTTTGTTCCTGTGTATAACTGTAAAATAAATAAATTATATGCATACTTCGGTACCTATAAGACAGAGAATGCTTGTAAATCAGAATTTATTAACACTCATGGCTGATTGGCACAAACTAAAATAAATTTGGCTACCTAACTAATATTTATCTATTCTTTCCAGTAATAGGCTCAACAAATCTCGGTGCTTCAGCCACATTTGGAGAACAGGGTGTTTCAGACTGTCTCGCTGCAGGAAACCCTGCCTGGAACTGTTACACGGAACAGACTGGCTTCAACCCTCAATGGCGATGACGAAGACCTGCTTAGTTTTAGTCTTAGTATCTAGTAGTAGTAGTAGTATCTGTATTATGTAATAATTAAATGATAATATTGTTGTTAGTTTTGGTGTGTTGTTTGATGTCTCATGTTCGGTCCTTACTGGACGGTTAGATTTTTTTATATAACATAAACCAGTACTTGACTGCAATCCCACCTGATGGTAAGCAGTGATGCAAATGAAGTGTTTTTAATTGATTGTCGTCCGCCAGCCGGAGTGTTTTCTATGGTGGTGATTGAGGAGTAAGAATATCCGTTCCGTCATTGTCTGCTATACTGTGTGTCGTAGGTTTGATGCCGACACGGAACAAATTGTAATATTTGTATAGACCAAAGATAGTGAGTCTGAGTGTTATGTATATGTAAGTTTACATATTTATGAATGCATCCAAAATACAGGAGTAACATTACATTAAAGACAAATACTCAATTTACATACCCTATTATTACCATTCTCCCTACATCATACCACCACAGAGCAAACCATAACTCTCATTATAATTTCAACTTTTCAGTGTGCACGTATTCGCAGACGGGCAACTTAAATTCTAAGTCTAGTTTCATAAATCGTCTCACTTCCGTGTATCCGGGTCCGTTTATTATCCGGCTCGTACCAATTTAGATGGTCCCACTGAATTTCAGATATTATACAAGTGCTACGTGACTTTGGAACCGTGAAGATTCGCCAGCTATCGTCGCATCAGTTGCGGTCTCGCGTATATGTCGGCCGTAATTTTAACTTATTCGGCTTGATTCTGTTCTCGACTGTTTGTTAGTGCTGTATTGTTATTGTATAGATGGATTGTGTTGGTGCGGTACATGCATTTGAAATGGTGCTGATGTTGAAAAATGTGCTTGCGTGGCCAACTTTGTATATTCTGATTGGCAATGTCGCCTTCAACTACAACCGACAGGTTGTGGTCGAATTGAAGATTATATGTTATTATAAGGAGCTCGTGGCTGGATAATAACAACCGCACGGGTCTATATTTAAGGGTAAGCAACGCTTGCCTAGGTTGGTCTGTGGATGGGTGACCCGAATAAAGGCTAAGTAGATGATGATACAAGTGCTACGTGACTTTGGAACCGTGAAGATTCGCCAGCTATCGTCGCATCAGTTGCGGTCTCGCGTATGTCGGCCGTAATTTTAACTTATTCGCCTTGATTCTGTTCTCGACTGTTTGTTAGTACTGTATTGTTATTTGATTGTAGTTGTGTAACGGATTGTGTTGGTTTCGCGATATAGGCGTTCGTAATGGTGGTGTTGAAAAATGTACTTGCGTTATCAACTTTGTATACTTTCATTGTCAATGTTGCCACCGAACGACGAATTTTAGATTAGGATACACTGGCTAATGCCAGCGGCTTCATCGTCGTGATAGAAGATAATTATCCTAAGGGAACCTGTTCTCAGGATAAAAATATTACAAGATAAAATTATACTATAAAATATGCTATTTCAGTACATGTCTACTACAGTACATGGTCTACCTGTATACCAACTTTCAACAAAATCCATTCAGTCATTTATGCGTGAAAGAGTAACAAGTATCCGTGCAGTTACTGCAATTGTTTAGAGATTTCAGTGCTTCAACTGAAACAATTTTTGCACAGTGGATGCTGTTTGTTTTCATAGAATACCTACCGTATATTCACAGGCGGGGGGAAGTATGTGCAACGCGCATTTCTTGTGCAATTCACGATTGGCGCACCAAGGGTGCGTAGGCGGCGCATTCGCTAGCTATGGATACAACCTTAAACATCGTTTAATAATTAAAAATAAAACTTAATTATGTACTAAAGTACTTACATTACTATAATATATGTAATGATCTGTATTATAAAAAGAGTAAGTCCCTAAACGTAGCACACAATTCCTGGACATAATTTAAGTTTTACACCAACATAATGGCGATATTGAAATATTTTGACTGGCCTGTTGGTCTAGTGGTTAGTGGCCCTGACTGCTATGCCGGAGGTCGTGGGTTCGATTCCCACCCAGGACAAATGTTTGTGTGATGAGCATGATCATTTGTTCTGTGTCTGGGTGTAATTTATCTATAATATGTATGTATTTAGAAATATAATTATAAGTATGTTTATCAGTTGTCTAGTACCCATAACACAAGCTCTGCTTAGCTTGGGACTAGATGGCGTTGTGTGAAAGTTGTGGAATATTATTATTATTATAATCAAACAAAATTTCACAGAACTGTAACATTTTAAACACCATTTCAAATATACCATTGTAACGATATTTAAAAGTCCTCGTGGCCACAGCGCCTCTGCTTTGTCGATGGTATCTGCCTCCATTAAATATTCAGTTGCAATTTTGAGCTGCCAAAAACCCCCATTCATAGAGGCACTTGCTTTGATATAAGTAGGTAAGGGACTCCACGAGAGGTGGAGATAGCTGGCCAAAATGGGGCCCGCGAATCTGAGGAAGTGGTTTTATTAAAAGGTGTAAGATATCCTCATTGACTTTTTTTATTTTTTAACTGACTTCTGAATAAGGTGGTTCTCAAACTGTATTTTTATTGTAATGTGTCACCCATCCCTTTGGGGGATGAACTGCTTGCGTCCGTAGGATTTACTTGAATTCTGATCACCCTACACGTGTCCCCTGGGTAGTGCTAAACGAGCAGTAAATCCGGTGGTAGGCCATTGTATCGGCTGCCGGCTTAAAAGGTTACCACCCGCCAGACAAAGCCATTCCGCCAAACGATTCGTCGTGTTCCGGCATGATGTCTGGTGAAGCCGTACGGTGGAGGATGGGTCTGAGCAGTTGTGATGCGGTGTATACCGGATATGATGCACCAGTGTTGTTGTGTCGGATGTTTGGTCGTGGAGGGTAGCGGGATCCGAAGCACGGTTTTTCCGCTGGCCGACCGCAGATAGTTGGGGGCCCAAGTAGTGTGCCAGCCACACACGAAAGGCTGCCCCGCCAGCTGCGAAAAATCCCAGGGTGGCCCCATCGTGCCGGCTGGCGACCGGATGGGAGGTCCCGATGGCGATCCCTGGGGGGGTTCGGGCGTCCCCGCAGTCTCCAGATCAAACCTCCATTGGCGCTGCATCTCTGGTTGTATTATTGGGTTAAGCATCGCATCGCCTCGCTCAACTGCCTCTTTCCACCACTCCTATTCACTCCAACCCATTATGAAAGGTACCAAAAAGAAAGGCAAGTGTCGACAGCGGATGCACTACCTCCCATTTCAAGTGCATCTCTCGAATATTCGAGGGCTGCACTCAAATCTCCTTGCGGTCCATCACCATCTCGAGACTGTCAAGCCTCACTTGCTTTTCTTGACGGAGACGCAGATTAGATGTCCGTCAGATGCGGCGTACCTCAACTACCCGGGATACTCATTGGAGTATCACTTCATGCAGCGTGCCGGGGTCTGTGTGTACGTCCGCAATGACATCTGCTGCCAGCGTCTCCGTCACCTTGAAGACCCTGATTTATCTACCTTATGGATGATGGTGGACACTGGTATGGACAAAATTGTCTATGCCTGTGTCTACCGTTCGCATAGCGGTGATCAGGAGACAACTCGGCTATTTGACCACCTTGGTATAGCCGCCGATACGGCCCTGCATCGGCACCCTGATGCGCAGTTCGTTGCTCTGGGGGACTTTAACGCCTGTCATCAGGACTGGCTTTTCCCATACCAGAGGACTGACCACGCTGGGAGAGAGGCGCGAAACTTTGCAGTTTCGATGGGGCTCTCCCAGTTGGTAAAGCAAGCGACAAGGGTGCCTGACATCGCTGGTCATACTGCCAATTGTCTGGACCTTCTGCTGACAACCGATCCGGACAGATGTGTCGTAACAGTTTCCTCACCACTTGGAACTTCAGATCATTGTCTGGTGAAGTCTGTAACGTCCTTCTCGCCACCTGACTGCGACTCACGCGGGGAACGGCGAATATGGCGTTACAAGTCAGCAGATTGGGATGAGATGCGGCACTTCTTTGCGTCTTATCCTTGGCAGCAGGTCTGTTTCTCTTCGGAAAATTCGTCGAGCTGTGCGGAGGCAATTTCCGATGTCGTGCGTCAAGCTATGGAGTATTACATCCCATATAGTGACGTACCCGTCGGAAGCTCAGCTCGCCCATGGTTCAACGCCGATTGTGCTGAAGCTGAAAAGCGAAAGCACTCGGCATTTCTTGCCTGGGTGGATGCTCGTGACCGCAAAGCTCCGGACCTGAGCTCAAATAAGAGAGCCTTCAACCATGCTGCCAAGTCCTATAAAAAGGCACTAAGGAAGGCCCGCTTCGATCGCATTTCCCACATTGGCCAGAAGCTCTCTGCACAACCGTCCGGTAGCAGAGCGTTCTGGTCCCTTGCCAAGTCGGTCGAAGCGAACTTCTGTCGGCCCACATTGCCTCCGCTGGTTCGGCCAGATGGAACACTGGCTCACACGGCGAGAGAGAAAGCAGGTCTCTTTGCATCTCTCTTCGCCAACAATTCACGTCTTGACACTGGCAGTTCTACTCCACCGACTCTATCTCACTGCGGCACCTCGATGCCCGAGGTCCGTATAAGGAACAAAGAAGTTCTGAGAGCACTGTGTCGTCTAGACGTGAATAAAGCTAGTGGACCAGATGGTATTCCAGCGATTGTTCTCAAGGCATGTGCGCCCGAGTTGTCTCCTGTTCTGACACGCTTGTATCGCCTCTCATATAGGACTGGTATAGTGCCCAAGTCCTGGAAGCTTGCTAACGTGCAGCCCGTGCCCAAAAAGGGCAGTCGTGCCGATCCCACCAACTATCGGCCGATTTCGATAACCTCCATACTCTGCAAGATTATGGAGCGTGTGTTGAACTCGCGCCTCTTGACATACCTGGAAGGTAACGATCTCCTCAGTGACCGACAGTACGGGTTTCGCCGCAATCGGTCTACTGGGGACCTTCTAGTGTATGTCACTCACTTGTGGGGCGAGGCCCTCGAGAAGAATGGGGAAGGACTTGCAGTCTCCTTAGACGTCTCGAAGGCCTTCGACAGGGTATGGCACGCTTGCCTTTTAAGTAAGCTCCCAGCGTACGGCATCTCCCCTGGCCTGATTAACTGGATAAAAGACTTCCTGAGTGAACGGTCTCTCCGAGTTGTTGTCGACGGATGCTCTTCAGAGCCCATGATGACTAATGCCGGAGTTCCTCAGGGGTCTGTACTCTCTGCAACTCTCTTCCTGCTCCACATCAACGATCTGCTGATACCCGGTATCTATGGGTATGCAGATGATAGCACAGTTGTAGAGAGATACCTGCCAAGTACTCGGGCTAGTAAGGAGCTAATCCAGTCCGAAAGAGAGGCTATGGTAGAGCGTGCGAATGACTCACTTCAGGCAGTCTCCAAGTGGGGCGAAGCCAATCTGGTGGGATTCAACGCCGCCAAAACACAAGCGTGTCTGTTCACCGCTAAAAGGAGCCCGTTCACCTTGGCTCCTGCTTTCCGGGATGTATCCCTGGACTGCACCGATCGCCTTCAGCTCTTGGGAGTTGAAATTTCCTCCGACCTGAACTTTGGGCGGTTCATTGAGTCCAAAGCTAAAGTAGCTGCTAGGAAACTCGGCGTTCTTGCAAAGGTCCGGCAGTACTTCACACCGGGACAGCTTCTTATGTTATACAAAGCACAGGTCCGATCGTGTGTGGAGTACTGCAGCCACATATGGGCTGGAGCTGCAAAATGCCACCTGGCAACTTTGGACTCAGTGGAAAGGCGTGCGAAGAGGCTAATTGGAGATCCAGATCTAGTTAACTCCAACCTACAAAGCCTTGCGCACAGGCGTAGGGTAGCCAGCCTTTCGGTATTCTACAGGATGCATTTCGGAGAGTGTGCGCAGGAATTACACGAATTGATTCCGCCATCCCGTTTTTTCCATCGGACAGGCCGTCGTACGGCGAATGTCCATCCTTTTGTTGTGGAAACCTCTACGGTCCGGACTAAGCGCTTCGCTTCGTCGTTTCTACCGCGCACATCGAAGGACTGGAATAGTTTGCCTGCTGCGGTCTTCCCGTCCAATTATAATTTGGGTGTCTTCAAGGCTAGAGTGAATAGGCTCTTAATAAACTAGTGCGCCTCACCATCTAAGATTGCATCACTGCTTACCATCAGGTGGGATCGCAGTCAAGCACTAGCTTATACAATTAAAAAAAAAAAAAAAAAAAAACCTCAGATCTCCGTCGTTTTCATAAGCGTCAACTTGGGCAATTCGTTTTTTAATGGTTTTAGATTGACCCCATTTTTTATCAAAATCCGGTTCTGATGATAATATTCATAGGGTATTGAGTGAACTTCTCAAATATTATATTATAGCGAATTTGGAATTTTCATCATAAAGACTAGTATTTGTAAACTTGTTACTAATGAAAACGATCACAGATTGCCAACAAAACTATACACAGACATACATAATATCTCAATTAAAATAGTTAAGCGAAAAGAAAATTGGTTATGATGAAAATGTGCCTTCCATATAACCTGATAATGAAGCGGGAATGTATTAAAACTCCGTTTTAGAAAAAATATATTCTACCTGTGTATGTTTGGTTTTCGTAAATTATGGTTTATTAGAGTTCGATAGTGAAGCCACCGGATCTTCGCATCAAAAATAACACACCCTTCCCGTGTTTGGGCTTCTTGAAATTTTCATGAGATACTTTGTGGCTATATTATGATTTGAGTGTTAAGATTCTATAAGTACCTTATTATTAAGCTTGCATGGTAATAATATTTTAGGGGAGTATCTTTTATAAGAGTTGAATGAATCTGGTTTTCTGGTTTGAGGTACGGAACCCTAAAAGTAATTATTTGACAAAGAAATATGAAAAAGGAATAGCAATAAATAATTATTGGGAACCTTTTCCAGTAAATCCAATGGATCCGATGGATGCGAGACGCACAGGACCGGCCGCTGTGGCGACGCTTGGGGGAGGCCTATGTCTAGCAGTGGATGTCTTTCGGCTGAGATGATGAAGATGATGAAATACATTTTACAATAATACTACCATATGTTGTTTTTTTTTAACCCAAAGGTTGACAGGTAGGGCATGCCTTGTAGCATTAAGTCCGCCTATGTACCACCACTGTACAAGAAGTTTAAATAAATATATGATTACCTACAACATAATTTAAAATTTATAAAATATAGGGTTTAGAAACCGTTTTGGTGGCATGTTTCAATAGTTAGGGTACGTGAGGTAAGATTGCGCGGACGTGCTACGACTGTTGGCCAAGTGAAATATATTGGACTTATCTTCGGATCTGTCTCAGTGTGGGGGAATATAAGATAGTGAACTACTTATGTTATGTATGGTTATTGTTATCTACTAAGTATTTTTTAACTATCTTCTGCCAGTGGTTTTGCTTGCGAGTAAGTAGGAAATTATATTATAGTAACACACTTTCAGCACCAAAAGTTACATTCTTACCCGGAGTAAATGATCTATCCTTTGCTTTTGATCGAAATCCGAATCCATTAGACAGTTATGGCGTGTTTATATGATTCGCGTGTACTCAAAGTTATTCTGTGTTCAAAGCAAAGAACGCGCGGTTGTCGCGTAAAGGGCGCGTCTTAGATCACCACAACGACCAGTCTTGTACGTCTCGCATCAGTCGCATCCATCGGATTCCCGCAATCCTAACCAGGTGATCGGTTCACCAAGAGGAAGCCCTTCCAACGTTGCGTCTTTCGGTTCATAGTGGCCACTCCAGAACTTGGCGTGACTTGACGTGGTGGTCGACATATACGTGTACAAACCTACAAACTTACGCCTTTAACGATAATAGTGTGATTGTAGTTCCGAAGAATATTATATTTCTAGGAAAACCTTTGTATGTTTGCTGCCAAACAACATTGGAAGGATACTGTGTTCCCATTCAAGGAGTACGGGTACCTATATGTAATTATGAATTGATGAGTCTTAACATTTAAGTCTCTGGGATGAAGGAAATCTCCGGATGTTATTAAATATATGTACATATTTCTCTGTTTTCATATAAATGAACTAGCTTCTGCCAGTGGCTTTACCCGCATAAAAGTAGATACACCCACCCACCATAGAAGCTTTGGACCTCTGTTTCTTTCCCCTATGGAGTAAATTTTAGGAAATACTCTTTTAATTCTTACTTACGTCATAAAAAGGAAACCTTGTGCAAAATTTCACGCTTCGGTGGTGGGAATTTTCTCGAACACCCTTATTGTAGTCAGTAGCTAATCTAGTTCTAGTTTTATACAAGAAAAGTTTTTAACCACTGTGTAAATTTTTTTTGGTGACTCAGTGTAAGTAATAGAACACAAGTCGACTTCAAGGTTTAGCAACGCTTGCCAAGGTTGGTCTGTGGACGGGTGACCATCTTAACATAACGAGTTTCCTCCGTGCCTCGGAAAGCACGCTAAGCCGTAGGTCCCGCCTGTCATTTACAATCGTTACGGATAGTCAGAAGTCAGTAAATCTGACTCCAGTCTTGCCATGAAGTACCCTGTTACCCCAGTTATTGGGTTGTGGAGGATTGTAGGCAGGCTATGCTTTCCGAGAAACAGAGGAAACTCGTTATGTTAAGATGGTCACCCATCCACAGACCAACCACATAGAGCCACCAAAAAAAAATACGCAAAAAACATTTCCTGTATAGTCGGCACTCAGTTGATTTTTTTCAACTGTACTAAAATCTATAAGGTTCTTAATTATTTTACTAAATGAAACTCTAGTATCGTTAAACAAAAACTTACCCTTATTCACAAAATATTCTGCCCTGCTCATTTAAAAGCATAACATTTATGTACTCATATGAAACTCAGCGACGGGCGATAAACTAGTATGAAACAAGAACGTGCAATGTGAATTCTGATTAGCAATTTTTTATTTTATCAAAATAAAGCGGTGAGTGGAGCGCAGTAAAAGAAACGTTTAAAACCGCAGTGAAATATTAATTTACTTTTCAAAGGCATTCATGAGATACTTTAGCGGTTTTTTGATAAAATATTCCTGAGAACAATCATCAAAATGTTAGTTAAAAGTACCTAAGTAAGTACGAGTATACTCAAATAATATCATACCGTTTGTTCCTCAAAGGGGTACGCAGTAGAGGATCTATAAATAGCTAGTCGTTTTTTTGCGACTTTTATCCTATTCTACAGGAGGAGCTCGTGGCTAGATAATAACAGCCGCACGGGTCGATCTTAAAGGTTAAGCAACGCTTGCCAAGGTTGATCTGTGGATGGGTGACCATCTTAGCATACCGAGTTTCCTTTGTGCCTCGGAAAGCACGTTAAGCCGTAAGTCCCGGCTGTCATTTGTAAATCTTTGGCAGTCGTTACGGATAGTCAGATGCCAGTAAATCTGACTCCAGTCTTGCCATGAAGTACCGTGTTACGTCAGTTAATGGATTGTGGAGGTCTGGTAGGCAGCCGCTTCTCGTAAAATACTGGTATTCACCTAAATCCGGCTTGACTGGAAGTCAACCCCAATATAGTTGGGAAAAGAAAGAAAATAAGTTTATTTTACCCAAATGAACGCACAATCTATACATTTAACTGTTGGGCCCAAAAGGCAGGGTAGATGATAAATCCTATTCTACAGAGACCATGTATTTAGATCAAAGTAGCCTTTACTAACCGATTTCAAAAAAAGGAGGTTATGTTACATTCGGCGGTATATAAATATATTTTATTAAGTATGTTCACTGTTGTTTAGATGAATTGTGAGCCCATTTTTTTAACGAATGTTAATGCTCCCGAATTCCCTAGCCTATCAATACTACAAAAAAAACCGTATTCCTGGAATGCAATGGACAAATGCAGGAAGATAGGTGGGTATTACTCATTAAAGTCTGACACTCCCACTCTTTCTACCCTGACTGGGTGTTATGTGATGACTTCTCAACCAAAAACAAAAAGACCTCTCCCTTAGACTTAGATCTGGACACTATCCATCAGCAAAGTTGATGAAGAAGACTAATTCACCTAATTGTATAACTTGCAATCAAATGAAGATGAAGATGTACAACATTTGCTGATAGAATGTGTCCGAAATAAAGATGAATGCGAGACATTGCTGAGTGAACTGAAATTAAAAAGATTCGATGTAGGTCTAATCCAAAGCATTTTGTCAAAACCGAAATCGGTGGCGGCCAGAAAACTATGTCGTTTAACAGCGGTCTCTCAGCTGATTCGTCCTATTAATATCTGCGATGTAATGTAGTTTATGTGTATAAGTTAATAAGTATGTGAAGTATTCGTTAGGGCTGACATATCCTTTTTGTACAAAAGCGCCTAAAATAATAAAAAGAGGAATAAAAAAAAGACCTCTTTCGCAGACACTTTTCCGACACATGATTATTAACCTTCATAATTCTAAAGTCGTGAACGTCTAGTTACATTACCAAGATAAGTTCCTAGTAGTTAATGATGTAGGCGAGAAACTTATGGAGAAACTTTCTTTACTTTAAGATGCAAGAAATGTTTCAGAATTAAAGTTCACAGGTGTTTTATAGCGTGCGGATGAGCTGGTGGCTAAATGATAACAGCTGCAAGGGATCTTTGAGGTTAATGTAGGATGTAGCGCTTACTTATCATCATCTACCTAGCCTGTTCCCAACTATATTGGGGTCGGCTTCCAGTCAACCCGGATTTAGCTGAATACCAGTATTTTACGAAGAGCGGCTGCCTTCCAGACCTCCACAACCCATTAACTGGGGTTTTTATTTCTGGTAGGGGAATCATCAGAATGACTTCTCCCGCTCTTGGGCGGAGCGGGAGGGCGTGTCAGACTCTTACTGACTAAACCCCTACCCCGTTCCTTCGTTGCCTTCGTTCTGGGGGGGACTCGGTGTCAACCTTTAGGAATACCACGTGTTCCCCCTAGAGGTTTCGGCCCTGCCGGGCCCCTACAGTTTGTTGACATCTCCTTGAGGCGCGCGTGGAACAGAACGCGCCGTTGACGACTGGGCTCGGTCCAGATTACTTCCAGACTGCCGGACAGCGAGCTACCCAGTGCTCGCCGTCCGCGAACCCGCGCCTACGTTGGTCGGAAATTGGGATCGGGATCTCGGCGGCGGCGGCGTGAGGACCGTTCCCTCACGCGCTCGCGGTCAGCAGCCTCCTTCACGAGCATTACTGCTTCGCAGAAGGAGGCGACCGCATGCCACCCCTCCTCGCTCCGGACCATGGCCTGAACCAGGGCCCGGCGCGAGAGGTCGCCGCTCCCGATAGCCTCCACAAGGACACGGCGGTGCTCCGCCCACGCGGGGCACACTTCTACCGTGTGCTCCACCGTGTCCTCACCCATTAACTGGGGTAACACGGTACTTCATGTCAAGACTGGAGTCAGATTTACTGGCTTTTGACTAAACGTAACGACTGCCAAAGATCTACAAATGACAGCCGGGACCTACGGCTTAACGTGCTTTCCGAGGCACGGAGGAAACTCGTTATGTTAAAATGGTCACCCATCCATAGACCAACCTTGGCAAGCGTTGCTTAACCTTGAAGATCGACCCGTGCGGCTGTTATTATCTAGCCACGAGCTCCTCACAGGTGTTTTAGAACGTGCGAATGAGCTTGTGGCTAAATGATAACAGTTGCAAGGGATCTTTGAGGATAATGTAGGATGTAGCGCTTACTAAGGTATTCGTTTTTGACTGGCTTTTTGGTCTAGTGGTTAGTGGTACTGACTGCTAAGCTTGAGGGCGTGGGTTCGATTCTCATCCAAGGTTAAGGTTTGTGGGATGAACACGATCATTTGTCCCGTTCTAGGAATAACTCTTGTATTGTGGGCGCACATACAAGACATTCAGATCCGGAACTCCTACCTGTAGGCCATTAAAATACATGTTTTGTGTGTATATCGAACCCGCGAGCCAATAGCTTAACCCATGGCCAACCGTCATTTGTAGGCTGTAATAATAAAGCTGAAGAATTTGTTTATTTGTTTTATATCTAATCTTAGGAAGTACTCGGTTTGAATTGACATTTTTTTATAGAGTTGGATTGTCCATTTATAAGGGGGGAAGCTATATAATACCACGCCATAACTTACAGGAGCTGAGCAGAAACTAAAAACGTGGGTGAGACCGCGGGGGACAACATCAAAATAACCAAACAAACGTTTTAGCACCTTGAAATAGCTGTCTCAGTTTTAATTTGCAAAACAACTCCGCAGTGAAGAAAAACCTCAAGAAGGCCTAAAAATACAACACCCACTGAAGAAATGTGATAATTTTCACCTATTCCTCTGTACAGAAACTGAGAGTGGGAAGTACAGACCCTTTGATCTAAAGTAGAACAACCACAGGCTGTTATTATGGGCACCTACTCCCGGCACATGCTGTACACATAAATAAACCAGCCATATAAGCACAATGTGGCCCAGTTATACGTATAGTTAGCAAGTTATGTGTTCCAGTACTAAGTTAAGTCGGAACGAAGTTGGTCGTGTTCTAAGTAATTTTATGAGACAAGGACTATGGAGGCGGTGAATATGGCACACAATTTTCAAGTATGATAGTTTTGGAATATTCATATCTTCACTCTATTTTGTCGCTTTAGGATAAAGGTAGAACTACTACTACTACACTTACGCCGATCTGGGCGGTTTCCATACATTTTATATGGCAACTAGACTTGTAGAGCTACATTAGATCCACGCCACGTGACATGGTACTACGTACAAATCAGGCGTGACCCACATGTGCGTCGGTCTAATACAGTATTCTTCACTAAACAAATATCTTGTTAACTAATGAAATTGTGATCATCATTATAATCTTCTTCTCGTCGCGTCGTCACCGTGACGCTTCTCCAGCCACTTCTCAAAGAGGGAGCTTATCGCTAGGATGATGGCACGCCCAGGGGATAGGAGGGTGAAAATTACTTTATACCTACCAAAATTATAACAAAATTCTTGAATAATAAACCATTATTTGTGTCACAAGTTAGCCAATCGTGAAATATTTACGTATTTACCGTAAAATATTTATTTAAATAAAAGGAAAAGTGTAGACTCAGTCATTTACTCATCAATTCCCAGCCCAAACCCATGGATCAGAAAGCTGAAGTTTTGTCGCATTTCTTCGCCAGACGCTTATTCTCTCTCGAAAGTTTGCATAGAGAAACCTTCTTTACACGGGTAAAGCCGCTGGCAGAAGCTAGTTAGCCATTGATTTCGCTGTTATTATAACACACATGTATTCCCCTCAGGATAAGACAGAGGCGTAGGTACGTGGGCAGGTACGCCTCCGTCAAAACGTGGATGTTTTGGAAAAAGCGCCCACGCTGAAGCCATTTTGTTTATGGTTCCGTAATTGGTTCTGTGCCTAAAGAGTAAAAACGGGACATTATTGCTATGAACCTGCTATATATACAACATGTAACATAATTAACGCACATCCTCTGGGGGGGTCATTGTACTCATCATTATGAACAACTTTTACTATGGGACCAAACCTGAAATCGAGAAAAAATTATCAGCTGTTCTATACATTTATATTAGCTTATTTCGTCAAAATGTATGGGACACCTGAAATTTTTTTCGTGATTTCAGGGTTGGCCCCATAGTAAAAGTTGTTCATAATGATGAGTACAATAACCCCCTAAGAGGTTGTGCGTTAATTATGTTACATGTTGTATATAGTTGAATAACATGGGTACTTACACTTCATGTAAAACATGGGTGTTGAGCCACATCTGGTTAGACTAGAATTCGACCCTAAGCTAGTTGGGAAAAGGCGAGAAAGATGATGATCATTTGCTCATTTCCTTTTCGTTGTCAATCTAACATCCAAAGCAACAAATAAAGGAAACGTGTTTATTTAGCAAACAATCAACGATTGCATCACTGCTTACCATCAGATGGGACCGCAGTCAAGCACTAGTTTATAACAAACTAAATTAAAAAAAATGAAACAAAAAGTATTAAAAATCTACATATATATAAAAACCGTAATAGTTGCCTGACGCAGGTTTTCAGCTGAACCTTTGAGTATAGTTACGGATAAAATCAATAGAAATAGGAACACATTCAGCTATTTATAGCTCACTCATTCGAATTCTATTTTTAATCCATGTTATTAATGTCGTCGTGTTTACGTACATTTACATTTTAATCGCTTTCTATATTTCTTTCTTACATCTCTGTTACTTGCTTACGGTTGTGTGGAATTCATAGTCTTTGATGCGTTAGTCCGATCAAGTGTGTCCAACTATTACTTCTGCTCAAACTATCTCAAATGTGAGATGCCAGATAGCTAATAAAGTGGTATTAATAATGCAATCAATTTGCTGCTTACGACCGATATCTTGGGCTGTATTAATAATGTTCTTTTCTATCCACAATTCGCAAAGTAGTCCAGTCAAAATAGACATTCTAGTTTGCATTAATTCCCAACAAGCTGGATTTTTGTGCAGGCCTTAAATACGTCATTACGAATGTTATGTCAAAAGTCCCCATCGATCCCGCTTGTGCGTTGTTTTTTATTCGAGGTCAAAGGTCACAAATTAGCATTTTTTGCGTATATCTCTGAAACAACGAGAGCTATCAAAAAATGGTTCAGGCAAAGTTTGAAGATCGTAAAATTGTCTACAAAAAGATCCAACACTTTTTCTTCTACGATGCACTGTTCTCGAATTATGGCTATTTTAAACATAGAAAATACGAATATGCACTCATGCTAAGGGATGATGGGTTCGATGAATATTTGAAGGACAAACCATCTGTAACGATACATAAGCAGTGTCGTAAAGCATACACCCGGAAGAGCAGCATCGCTGCAGCTAAAAGACAGCGTGAGGCGGAGATAGCTACCACATCTGGGATTAGTCCTCCTCGTACTAGCACGAGGTAATGAATCGTCTTTTTGACGAAATACTGTTTGTTCTGTGGCAATGAAGCAGATAAAACGGCTGAAATAAAAAAAAGCGTAGCATCTTCGACCAAGAGTGTCCTAAACTTTCAACCCTTGACTTCAAGAAAACCATCTTTAAGGAAGCTCAGACTCGTTCTCATGAGCTAGCAAGTAGTGTTATTGCCCGCATTCAGTATGAATATGACTTAGTTTCTGCTGAGGCTAAGTACTACAGTGATTGTTACACTTAAAATACGACTTTCCTGCGGTCTAAAGTAACGATATCTCGAAAGCGATGCTTTATAGAAGAAAAGTGTCCACATCTTTTTTGTAGACAATTTTACGATCTAGCAATGACACTACTTGCTAGCTCATGAGAACGAGCCTGAGCTTCCTTAACCCTTAAATTGGCAAGATTGAAAATATGTTAAAAACCATTTTTTTCTGATTATTATTAATTCATTAGCTTTCCTGAACTATAGAAAAAATACTTAAAAAAAAATTAAATTATTAGTTTTCGAGAAAATGCACGGGTCCCACAAAACCCGATGCCAATAACTCGGTAAAGAATTAATGCTTCGTTACGGGTACTGAGGTATACGTTGCCGAATAATAAAAGATAGAAGTCAATACAAAAATAAGATATTTATTATATAAAAAACATTACTTATTGTGGAATAAACGGAAACAATTCCGACAGTTCTTTTCCCCTACTACAAAACACAGGCTCACATTACATTTAGTGCAATGCACCCTAGTTTTACCTTCCTTACAATAGCGACAACGTGCCTTTTTCTCTTGAATATCAGGAAAATGTCCTAGGTTGTCGAAACGAACACTGTCGACAGGTCGATTGGTTACCGGCTTCGGCTTTTGTATTTTTCTTACATTAGCTATATCAACTAAATCTCCTGGTTGTTCAATTATCCTGCCTGAAGCACGTAAACTTTCATAAACATCGTATCGAAAATCTTTCAACGATATCTTAGGTCTATTGTCTCTTCTGTACAGCAACCATGCGTTATTTATACACATGTCTAATAATTGTGCAAAAATGCCTAGGTACCATCTACGACTTTTCAATGGAGTGCGATATAATGAAATCAGCATATCTGCCAAGTCGACACCGCCCATATACTTATTATATTCTTTCACCACCTGAGGACATGCTACATCTACCTTACTTTTACTTTCTTTCGAGTATCTTTTAATCTTTTCGATTGGATAGGAATCTATATATGAACTAATAAAAGTTACTACTTTATTATCACTCCATTTTACGACTGCAAGTTTATTTTTATTGCAAACTAATTGTGCACTGTATCCTCTAGGTTTCTTTTTCATTTGTAAATCTTTCGGTAATAAATGTTGGCACCCTCTTAAACGATTAGACCTTATGGTTCCTAGGCTAAATATTCCGTACTGATGGCGCAATAAATATATTAGTTCTGGCGATGTGAAGTAATTGTCCGCATATACACAGCAGGGCTTTTTTTTAATGGTCTGGCATAACGCTATGACTATCTGTGCGCCAAAACCAAGTCCAAACTCCGTATCAGAGAAAGTATATCCACGAAACGTATTTTCGCCACCATACATAACAAAATCGTATATTAGCCCTGATACACCAGCGCGAACAAAATTTTTAAATCCCCATTTCTTGGGCTTGTTTTGAATGTATTGTTTCCTACTACCGGCCTTTCGACCTTTATAAGGAATCATCATTTCATCAATAGAGTATTGACCTTCCTCTTCTAGTTTTAAGAAATTTTGGCGAACTTTTTCCATTACTGGACGAATCTTAAAATATCTATCCGAACTGTCATCGTGAATGTTATCAACAAAATGGATGTGGCGTCGAATCTGCTCATATCTTTTCAAGCTCATGATATCTGCTACTGGAGCGTAACGAGTTCTCTTTGCCCAATAATCAGTATAGGCAGGCATTTTGACGATACCCATTAGAACATCTATTGCCAAGAAGCTCTTTATATCATCTTCAGTTACTTGTATAGATTTCCCAGTCTTCTGTACGGAATATAGGTTAGTATTTTGAGTGATATCTGTAATTATATCCGGTGAGAAAAAATTATAAAAATAATCCAATACTGTATCTAATTGCGTTTTGTGGAGTTGGTATAAATCTTCATCTACTAATGCTCTGTGTCGGAATGCAGTTTTTGTCCAATTATAATTGAGAACTAACTTCTTTTTTTTTAACTTTTTTGCTATTATTTTTGGGGCTTGCTTACGTTTACGCCTGGTTAGTGGTGTAGCGGGCGCAGGAGAATGTAAAATCGGAACTGATGGTGTTGGCAGCGACTGTATAGAGTTCAACGTAGGAATAGCTTCATAATTATTTGTTGAAGGGGACGGAAAAACTTCTTCAAATGTAGGTGTTAACCGCACATTTTCGTTATTGATGACATTTGCAGTCACATTATCATCTTCGTCACTGTTCAAAATGTTTAGATTTTCATACGATGAATCTAATGAAGGTGGATCGGAACTTATAATAGGCGAAGAAACAGGACTAAAACGCTGTTCGCTGTCAGAATCACCATTTTCATCATCAGAACTAGCATTTTCGACGGGAACTAAGGCCAAAATTTTTTGCGTTCGGGTTAATTTCAAGCACTGAAGCAAATAAAAAAAAGACATGCTGTATGCAACCACACCACATAACATAATCAAAAATAAAATACAAAATTTAAAAGAAAATGGCATTAATGCATATGCTTAATAAATTGGCAATGTATCCCGAGGTACCCGTTACTTCTAATCGGTCACTTGCGTTAGACTTGGCAACGGGAACCACGGGGTACATACAAACTTCCGACACCATAATATTATAATTTTGAGCGAAAATGCAGAAAATAATATAGCAATCTATTATTTAACATTTTTACTCTTTATTACACCATAAATTACCAGTAGGCTAATGCAAAATTTAAAAGAAATACATTATAAACTTACCCGAGTCGGCGCGACGTATTGCCGCCGTGAAGCCATTTTGACTTTGACGGGTAAAAAACGGTGTTGTCAACTCAAATTATTTTTTCTACTAATTGTAAATAAATAAAAAATAACTCTAAAACATAATTAATTACTTTTGTTAAAAAATAACGTCTGTACTAGATTTTGAAACCAACGTATCCTGTGGGTGCCGCTATCGATTTAAGGGTTAAAGATGGTGTTCTTGAAGTCAAGGGTTGAAAGTTTAGGACACTCTTGGTCGAAGATGCTGCGCTTTTTTTTATTTCAGCCGTTTTATTTGCTTCATTGCCACAGAACAAACAGTATTTCGTCAAAAAGACGATTCATTACCTCGTGCTAGTACGAGGAGGACTAATCCCAGATGTGGTAGCTATCTCCACCTCACGCTGCCTTTTAGCTGCAGCGATGCTGGTCTTCCGGGTGTATGCTTTACGACACTGCTTATGTATCGTTACAGATGGTTTGTCCTTCAAATATTCTTCGAACCCATTATCCCTTAGCATGAGTGCATATTCGTATTTTCTATGTTTAAAATAGCCATAATTCGAGAACAGTGCATCGTAGAAGAAAAAGTGCTAAATCTTTTTTGTAGACAATTTTACGATCTACAAACTTTGCCTGAACTATTTTTCGATAGCTCTCGTTGTTTCAGAGATATACGCAAAAAACGCTAATTTGTGACCTTTGACCTCGAATAAAAAACAACGCACAAGCGGGATCGATGGGGACTTTTGACATATCATTCGTAATGACGTATTTAAGGCCTGCACAAAAATCCAGCTTGTTGGGAATTAATGCAAACTTGAATAATAATTTAGTCTATTTTGACTGGACTAAAGGTGGAACTATTATTATATCTATACTAATATTATAAAGAGGAAAACTTTGTTTGTTTGATTGTAATGAATAGGCTCAAAAACTACTGGACCGATTTTAAAAATAATATCACCATTCGAAAGCTACATTATTCACGAATAACATAGGCTAAATTTTATTCTGAAAAAAAGTAGGGTTCCGTAAGATATTTAGGTTTAGGTGTAAAAAATCAACCAGAAAAGTTACTTATTTTGCGTACGCTGCCTAAATTGTAAAAGATAGAACCATAAAATGTTCTAATTAATTGTAGATCTTATAAATATCTACAAAAAAGTCCGCGAAACACTATACCTATCTATGTCGAGTGAGGCACAACAACCATTTTTTTAATCTAAAAATCTTGAATTTTTTTGGACTACATTTAAACGCATTTATTTTACTCATGCTATTGACCCTTATCAAAATAAATTATTTTATCACTAAGTACAGTTTATGTAGATAATATTTGGTCTTTGAATGATTAAAATTGGACGTTTGGTTTTGAAGTTATGGCGAAATTAAAATATTACGATTCCTGCTGCACGGTCTGTTGCGAAGTCTCTTTCTTATGAATTGTGCTATCATAGTATAGGTAGGTAGGTAGAATTGATTTGAGAAATTGTTTACAAAGGGTATTTGAAGGAACATGGTGGGTTTTTTACAGCTTTGCAAACTGTACCCGTTTAAAATCCACCATCCAAAAGTAGTACCCGCTGAAAAAAAAACACCGTATGATGTATTAAGGCATCAGTCAAATATTACCCCAAGTAAAAAATCTGCCTAAATAAACGAGTAATTTCAATAACTAAAAACGTCGGGAATCGCTTTGTAACTAATGACACCTAAAGAAATGTCTACACGACAATAGGAGGCTTAAGGATGTCTTTCTCACGATAGCAGGTTTATTCCATTGGCAGGGCAAGAGGAGGTCTTGCCCCATACATTGACCCAAACTAGGGCATTAGGATTCAGATTCTGACGCCAAAACAATATGGCGGTGCTCCGCCTAGCGGAGTAGACTTCGACCGTAACGTCTGCCGTGTTTTCCGAGCGTTCCGCAGAATGGTGACTTGGCCTTTTCTTCCCGCCGAATCCAAAATATTTACCTCTCGAAACACTCATGTTCGGTTAGTACTTGCATAATGCAGATAGTGAGAACGCCATGACGCCTATATAGTTACTCTTTAAAGAGAGAATATACCGAAGGAGAATCATCAGACTGATTTCTCACGCTCTTTGGCGGAGCGGGAGGGCGTTTCAGACTCTTACTGACTAAACCCCACCCCGTTCTCCTTCGTTCCTTCGATCTGGGGGGCACGGTGAGAACCTTTCGGATTTTCCGTGTTCCCCAGAGGCTTTGGCCCTGCTGGGCCCCTACAGTTTGCTGACATCTCCTTGAGGCGCGCGTGGAACAGAATACGCCGTTGACGACTAGACTCGGTCCAGGTTATTACCAGACTGCCGGACGGCGTGCTGCTCGCCGTCCGCGAGCCCGCGCTTACGGTGGTCAGAAATCGGGATCGGGATCTCGGCGGCGGCGCTCGCGGTCGCCAGCCTCCTTCGCTAGCATTACTGCTTCGCAGAAGGAGGCGACCGCTCACCACCCCTCCTCGCTCTGGACCATGGCCTGTACCAGGGCCCAGAGAGGTCGCCGCCGCCGATAGACTCTACAAAGACACGGCCGCGGCGGCGCTCCGCCGTGTCTTTGCGCCACCGTGTCCTCCCTTTATGGGGGTCATCGGTTGCAGCGACCTCTCGCGCTGGGCCCTAGTCCAGAGCAGGGTGGAGTGGCAGGCGGTTGCCTCCTTCAGAGAAGCAGTAATCCAGCCAAGGTGGCGGCCGCATGGATGAGGAAATGGCCTTCACGCCCCAGCATTGAGGAAATAAGATCCCGACGCCGATTTCCAGCCACCGTAGAAGTGGACTTGCGGACGGCGAGCAATGGGAAATCGGTAACCAAATATCTACACCGAGACCGAGTCGACGGCGGGTAGTGTTCCAAGCGTGCCTCATTGAGATGTCAGCAAGATCATAGAGAACCATCAGGGTCGCCAAGCCTACTGGGGTCACGGGTTCGCTTCTGAAAGGCATTCCTGGGGCCCTGGAACGCAAGGCAAAGAAAGAACATAGGAGTGGGTTTTGGTCAGTAAAAGTCTGACACGCCCTGATGCGTTAGCTAAGAGCGGGAGAAGTCATTGGATTATTTCCCAACTAAAAAAAGGAATGAAGTTAAACTGTTTTATGTGAAAGTAAAATGAATGAATTGGATGCTTTCGGAATTATTCGCAAGTGTAGAATTATTGGTTACTTTTGTGCAGTTTAACGAACTTAACGCGGACGAAGTCGCGGGCAACAGCTAGTAGAAAATAAAGAAAGTTTTTGGTGCTCTTTGGCGAATTTGGGGTCATTTTGTTTAAGTCTAAGAATCTTTTTGCATTTTTATTTTCACTTCTATGAACTGATTGAAACCAAGCCTTTACGAACTTCTTTTTACCGGCAACTAAATAGGAATCACGACCAAATGAAAAAGAAGTAGGGTGACCTGAAGATCTTGTTCAGAAAACCGGAGTACCTAATTATTTCTATACAAATTGTGAGACTCAGCCAAGTTTACCTAGCGGTCACTGTGCACTGAAGAACTTGGGGCTACAACTATACCATAACTATTAAGGTAAAGATTGGTCTGCCGGTAAATTAGTTGACCGTCAGAGTTTAGCACCGCTTGCGAATTTCACAATGAACTATGGACCACTAACTATGAACATCGGGTAGCCTCCGATAAGATCAATTTGCCGGAGAGCCAACGGTCTTTACAATCGACGGAGTTGAGCTAAATTTACGATGAACTTCGATGTTATCCGAAGCTAATTTACTGGTCTTACTTATCGACTCGTTTCGCTTTACCTGTTGAAAGTATGATTTTAGATAGTTTAGACTCGATAACGGAAGATAACTTCAGAGATGATGAATGGTACTTTCTGTTTACATTTTTGTTCGTGTAAACATGTGTTTAGACGAGTTAAGTACGACATTATGAAAACTATTGTTATGGACAACCCGAAGGCAAGACAAGACGGAAGCAATGTTCAAGTTGTTCAAACATACTGTACACGTACACAAAGGGCTACAGAGATTCCACCAACCCCCATCGCCATACATTGCTTAAGTGACCGTTTAGGGTTGACCATAGTCCCGTACAGGTCTCAGAGGGCCCGATTGTAATGCGAATTACTACAATAGTCCGGGACAGTCACGGATCCTAAAGTTTGAAACATCTGGTTTAACAATAGGAAGACGATAGGGACATTGTCTTTTACTTGTTACAAAACAGTAACTATTGTGAAAGTTATACAAGTCTTTGTAACGTACTCTTGTTATTACTGTTTATATCAAACACGCCATTGCTTCTACTGTTTCTCAAAGCATATAATGCGTATCAAAGAACTTCAACATAGCGTTTATCCTTTGAGAACGGTATTAATACTGACGCGTTGCGCAAAGTTCATTCAATAAGAAATCATTCAACAGAGAACGACCAACTACGCGAACTATTTTACTTTGCCACATATCCTGTGTGGATGTTTACGCTAAACCGCGGTGAACAAGATAAAATACTTTGGCTGACTTCGTAAACAGATTTTGTTCCGAGACGTTGTTTCTTAATTACAAATTCCGATGTAACGGACAGGATTCTCCGACGGTCGCGAAGAGAACCATCCCGATACACAAGTTTGAGGGCAACTACTTAATTAAATCATCAATATAGGAGTCTCAAGGGGAACCACGGTCCGTGCTTGAGTGATGTATTGCTCGCTTTAGTGGCTGATCTTCTTATAATATACTTCGGCTATGGGGATTAACAGATCAGACAAAGAAAAAATAGATTTTCGCATTATGATTATAATGAACACTGCAATGAGTATTGAAATCATGACTGTCACTTTAACTTAGAATGAAATATGTTCAGGCGTTATTTGCCATTACTCTATGCTATTTTCAACTTTAAATAATGAAAAATCAAATTATAACGAAATGTACGTCTTATAAATATTGTAACAATGTTTCATTCCAGTGAGTTTACGGATAAAGCTTTAGGCCTAGTTTAAACTCCAGATCTCCCACGAATTACAAATTCATGTATTTCATTGCTTAAGTTTTATACACTATGATGTTAGAAGAGTAATTTGTGAAGACATTTTTTTTTTATATCCTACTTGCCTTACTTAACAGACATTTTAAAATCCTAATTTTAAATATACTTTAAAGGACCAATTTAAAGTTTAACATTCAAAGTTAAATTCTAAATTTGTCCTTTAGCATCTGGTACCGAATCGGAATCACAATAGGACCCGATTAAATCTATTCATCATAGTATTATCTAATTCACAATTTAAATTGGAAACCGAAGAATTGAAAGAGGATTAAACTATCAAACAGTTTTGTAGGAGAGAGAAACAAACGTTTAATTTTAACCAGGACTAGAGGCCATAATAACATTTCCTTTGGAAGATTATCTAAGGATTTTGCTTGGATAAGTGAGATCTAACTCGTAATTTCATTTGATCCCGTCCTGTCGATATTCTCATCCCCGAGGGAGCTCCAATAATACCTGTTAATTGGAAACTAGTCCCTCAATGGTCTGTCCTTGGTAACCGTCATAATGTACTATATTTGTTTTTACTGGTTACAAACATTGGGTTACATGATAGGGTTGGGTTCGTTTGTTCGTAGAGTAACTGAGCGGAGTCCTAATGACTTTTGTTCAATTTGTATTCAAATTGCTTGGTGATATATTTTTATGAAGCTCGGAGTAAGTGATTCGAGTGCTGTTAATGACTGAAAGAAGACAATAGGAGCACTAATCTGTTTTTGGAGTGAATTTAGACTTTACTCTGAAGATTCTCTATGAAATGGAATAAGAATGATTTATTTTGCATTTAATTAGTTAGTAGTAATAAGTTATTAGGTCATCATCATTTCAGCTGAAAGACTGGTCCTATAGACGTATAGGATCGTACGAGCCTCACCAGGTCATGGGTCCACCTTGTGGGTGGCCTTATAACGCTGTGTCTTCTAATACGTGGTCGCCACTTCAGAACTTTTCATCCCTATCGAGCATATATTATGTGAGCAATGTGAGGATTGCATGTGAGAAATAAAAAAAAAATATTTTCCTATGGCCAAAAATTTATTTCGAAACAATATTTTTACGCTTTCTTCTGATGCATCTGTAAAAGAAAAATAGGTCGTTATTGTAACTATGAAAAAAAAAATAGAAATACAGTGAATTCTGGTTAAGTAGGCTCTGGATAGATCTAAAAAAAACTTGTGTTCTGATCATACAATGAACTTCAATTACAGACCTATATTTTTTACGTCTATCAAGTCTATCTTACGGCTATCAGGTAAAAATAGAGACCACATATTTAGTGAAGGACAACAACTAATTCAAAATTCAGTAAATATATTTTCTCCATTATTTTGGACAGGATGTGACATATTGTTTGCAAACATTCAAATTTCTTCGCGGGGCCATATGTTAATGAGACATCGTAATTTTGAACAGTTTGAACTAGATATTTGGTAATTACTAAAGTGTAGAGGTTTTTCAATAAAAGCTCTACACTTTAGTAACAATACAAAAAATTCTACGTCTTTTGAATTCCTAGTTATCCAGGTTTCACTGTATCAGGAACATATTTATAAGGAGAAACACACATAATGTTAAGTAACACACACATAGCAAGCAAAACCAACAGATTGATTATGTTTCTTTGACCTTTGTCAGAACCTCCCGATATTAGAACAGCTATAAATAGAGAACCCAATTAAATGTGAATGAGAGTATTACGGTGTTATTATGGTACATGTTACCATGTATGTATTTTAAATTATAATAATTTTTATGTATAAGCTATAAGAGTCTGAATATGATATCCTATATGTATGTATATTAAAGTATCGTGTCAGTCTTTGGTATCGAGCTCCTTTAAAGCGGTTCGACCGATTTCAAACTTGATGTTTCTTGTGAATGAAAGTGCTTTCATTTTAATATTGCATTTTACGAATTAGTCGTTGTTTTAAAAGTTCTTTCTTCCACAAATGCCAGTAATGAAGAGTAGAAGTTTAAGTTAGTGTTTTTTCAGGAGAATCAAACAGGATATACCTATGGCTACTTTTGTAGTAAAAGAATTAAGTCAGATTTAATAAAATTTCGGCAGAATCATTTCTGACCTTTCTAGGTATTTTAGATGGTTTGAAAATCCAGCCATTCTATTTCTAAGATGAAATTTTTCAAATTGGTTGGTTGGTTGGATTTTTTTTTTGCAAATTGGTACTTATGTAAAAATTAAAAACTTTGTTTTTTACAGTATTTTTTTATGCATGGACAATTGGAAATAAATAATGTGAGTTTGTATATACTAATTAAAATTAACTATCTAAAATAAAAAATGCATAGAATATAAAGGTACAGACAAAAAGTAAGCATAGAGCAGAAAGTTGAAGTATTTATGTTTAAAGTTGAAAAGAGAATACCTAAGTACAATTTGTTAGTATCCAAGAAATATATAACTGTATTTACTTGTTTTTGACGACATAAGGGCCATTCTAGCTGGTTTAACCCCCTACAAAAGTTCCGCTGAAAATTTGTATGTTTCTAGATTTAATATAGTATATGAAAGGACGGTTGACTTCAAAAATTATTGGCACGGAAGGAGGCATAGGACGTATGCTGCCCATATGTATCCCTGAAATAAGAAAGAAGAGACGCTTTCAGATATAATTTCAAGTTATCTTCAATTATCTTTTATCGTCGTGTGAAAAGTCGTGGAATATTATTATTATTATTATCAAAATAAAATACATAAAAATAATAACTTCAAATTTGAGGCCTTTGAACGGAGGCCTTCGTGTGACTGAATGGATACGGGGTAGATTTAATTGAAATAAATATTAGCAATATAGATGTTGAAAGGCGAAGTTAATGTATTGTTTCAAATAATGTTTAAAACAGCTTCAAATACTTCAACTGGCTCTTAAAAGCTATGATAACTGAAATAATTTAAAAAAGGGACTTCCTTTTAATTATAATTATCTATTTACTAGTTGTTACGATGCTGAATAAAGTGTAAGTGCCTGTGATAACTTTTAGATGAGACCCTTAACACAGTAACTATAATCATCCTATTAAGTCATGAAACGTATAGGTACTGTCACTATAGAATATAGCAACAATCACCAAGATTATAACTGATACTGCTGCTTGAAGTTAAACATAAATAAATAGTAATAATAATTTGTATATACCACCACCGAACCACCACCAAATAATATACTGTAATCCTTATTTATCTACATCTTTTTCTAATTCCTGATAATCGTAGTAGCCTTACTAACATTTTAGTCCTCTAGCCCAGGTTACGGTGCCCCAACAAATGTCCCACAAAATACAGGAACACCCTTGTATACAATATAGTATATGTAAGAACGTAACGCTTCGAATAAATAGATCTTTGGAGGATCTATTTGAATAGAAGTTGTGGCAGCTCCGATTATAGCTGAAATAAAACAATAAATACTGATAGGAACAAAAACATATTAACTATTTAAAAAATCTGGGAGTTTGAGACTCACGTAAAGATCAAAATCTTATAAGAATTATTGAGCGAAGCAATATGAAACGCAAAGACTGAATACAATCAATAAATTTTTCCCACAAAACGAACCTATTGACTTAATATTATTCATTAATGTTTATTTAATAAAATACCAAAAGACTGCCTACCTACTTGAGAGAATACTTAGAGATACTAATATTACCGAAATAGACGGATTTGCTGGTCATACAGTCCGACGGAATATAGGAATCCTTATGCCAAAGACTAGAATATCAAAGAGAGGTGCCGCCAGTACAGTTATAATAGGACTACAATAATAAAATGAAGATCTCGAAACCCATTTCAAAACAGATCAAATATAAATTATGTGTTATAAATGCATTACAACATCATCTGCATGTTTAGGAAGAAAATATCAAATATTAATATTTTCGATGATTAGTGTTATGATAAGTAAGAGTATCATTATGGGGTAAACTTAAAACTTCAAACAAATTCTAATCAAAATGAATAGGTAATAACGACGGTCACTATTAGTTTTTTAAAACTACACTCAAAATTCCAAAACCATTTTAGAAAAACACTAAAACTGTTTGAGAAGTGTTAAATTATTGATGACAACACTCTCGCAAACGAAGTCACTAGTCACAGTACTTGTTGGTAATAGATTGCGAACAAAAAAAAATCCTTCACCGTTTAACCAACCACCATTTCACATCGACTTTGTTAAAACGCATTACATTGTTCACCTTTCACTGAGCTCCTACAAATGTTCCACAGAACAGTGCTGTTTTGTATGAACTTTCTGGTTTTTTATACACTAAGTAGAAAGCGAAAGGACGATTTGCCTTAAACTCATAGATTTTTGAAGGAACGCTAGCTGATCGAAGACCGACAATAATAGCTGAAAATGTTAAATTAAATGAAGGATTAGATATCAAAACTACAGAGCCCAAGAAGTCTAGCAGTTGTATTAAAATTGAAGCTGGGAAGATGATTATAATTATGCTTCATTAACAATTATTTAAATTGTTATAAACCAGTTGCGCCGATCCCAAGTAATATGAAATAAAGGCAGGAAGAAGAAGAAGAAAGATAATAAGGTTAATTTTGATTAAACTATTTTGCAGGCATAAGTAGGTAACGCATGTAAAAAAAGAAATAAAAGTAAATGCATAGATTAGCTTTAAAATCTGCTCATTTATATACATGCAGAAACAAACACATTAGCATGAAGAGCATCCTATTTCACGATATTGAACGAAGGTTCCACAAAATAATAGTTTCTTTGAATTTGATGTGAAACATTAACGGATGGTTGGAATTAAACACTTTTGGTGGATTTACAGGAGCTATGCAAGCTAGAACTATGTAAGCTAGAATGATCAAAATAATTTTATGATAATCAGTATGATTTATTAGAATTTTATTATGTAGAATATCTTATGATCAATTGAATTAGGGAAATGATGTGGAAAAGTTAAAAGGTAGAGACAGTGCTTACAATACATGTTATGTCCTTCACCAGTAACCGACCACCATTGGGTAAGTTAAAAAAATGAAAATCGCTACTTCTCTACTTATAGTTTCACCTTTTACTGCGCTCCTACGAATAGCCCGCAAAACAGAGGTATTTTGCCAAACATTATTTGAAATATGAAAGGACGGGTTGCTTCAAACACATAGATTTTCGGAGGGGGATACTGGAGTGACAAAGTGGTAACTGTTATAGCTGAAAAATATAAAAAACTAATGGTAAGATAACTGCGGAGTCTAAATTATACTGTAATTGTTAATAGTAAATTCACCTTAATGAACAAAAGCTCCGCAGAATAATACCGTGTTCTTATAAAGAATGTAATACAAGAAAGGATGATTAGCATTGAAGATATAAGGTGGATCTAAAGAACTTCTTCTTTTAGTAATAATAATAGCTGCAAATAAAGTGCGAATGATTAAAATAATGAATATTCTTCACATACTAGAAGAACTTAAAATTTGTCTGAGCAAGAAAAGAGACCCATTATTAGTTTAAGAGGACTGTCTCCAAAAAACTATCAAAGCCTTTTCTATATTCGTCCATAACCAATACCATACCAATTACTTTCGTCAAATAAATCTGTCATTCATTCTCTCAACACGACTCGTTGGCTGTATGTCACACATGTCGTTTTGTGACAGTTAAGGTAGAACATTGGGCACATTTGGCTCAGGTACGCCGATCTGGGCGCGTCGGTCTCCATACATTTTATATAGCAACAAGACTTGTAGAGCTACATAAGATCCACGCCACACGACGTCGTCCTTCGTGCAAATCGGTTGTGACCCACGTTTGCGTCAGTCTAATGTAGTTCCCACTTAAGTTTGTGTGGTCGATACATACCAGTAGCTGCGGCAGCCTCAGTTCCTTTTTCATCAAGTGCCAAGAATGCTTTCTGAACGGCATCAGTCACATACACTGGTTCTGGTTTTTCTAACATTCCTTCGAATCCATCAGACGTTGGATCAAACATTTCGTCGGCTCCGTTCTAAAATGATAAAAGGTTATCATTATTGAGAAAAAATAGCCAAATAGTCGCTCGAAAAATAAAGTGACAATGAATTGATTTTAATTTAATTTAGTTTTATAACAAGTGATAGTTTAATCCATTTAATATACAAATGCTAAAAAAAATATATACAAATATAATAATACCTCCACAAGCAGTGTTTTTACATCGATTTGGGTGTTTATTGTCATTTTCGGTATGTAAACTTGACATTTTTGAGGTGTAAGACTTTCCATTATGCCGTCCCAATGACCAGGTTCTTGAATAGTCTTAAGTGTAGGCAACAAACCTTCTTTATTATTTGGTAGAACTATGACGAAACTGAAATTGTAGCCTTCGTAGGGCATTTCCAGGACCTGATATAAACAAGAGAATAAGGTTGGTTACAGGCACCTAGAATGTACTAAGATTACATATTGATGAGATATTGATTGAGCCACCGTAGCCCAGAAACGCAACCAGGCCGTGGTCTGGAGCAAGGAAAAATCACAGGTGGCCGCCTTTTACAAAGCAGTAATGCGAGGAGGCAGTCGCAGGTGCAAGTGAATGGCTCTCACGCCTTAGCTGCCGGGATCCCCACCGTGACTTCCAGCCATCGCAGGCTTTGGCTTACGGACAGTGAGAAATTTGGACGCATATTTTTCCTTTTTTTTATTTTTTGCATTTGTCTTTCCGTACAATTAAACCGTTTTTCTTTCTTTCTTCCTTTCTTTCAATGGGTAGCTAACTAGCTAACCGTTCGGCCATCCTGTAAGATGTTACCGGACGGACAAACACGATGGTGTTTGTCCAGTTACTAACCCAATTTAAACCAGTAAAAACTAAATACAAAACCTGGTATTGGTCAGTCTCAGCATAGTTGAAAGTATTTTGTTGATACATGGTTTTAACAGGAACAGTTTCTCCATTAGC
Source organism: Mythimna separata (assembly GCA_030763345.1). Taxonomy (NCBI): domain Eukaryota; kingdom Metazoa; phylum Arthropoda; class Insecta; order Lepidoptera; family Noctuidae; genus Mythimna; species Mythimna separata. The sequence continues at coordinate 17,731,987 of CM061171.1, read as the reverse complement.
TTTATAAAAGTCTTTTTCTTCTGTGTTTTCGGGATTGAATGGTTTCACCCAATTACCCTGTAAAGAAGACGAATATTTAAAATAAAGTTTACTCTCTTATCCACTATACTCGTATTGAAAATTTTGCAAATGCTTACCAGGAAATAAATTGCGTTGACTAAACATAATCTTGTATCCTCATCGAACATTTCTGGTTTAACAAGATCTTGAATTTTGCCACGAGTTTGGTTGTATACCTGATTTAGAGAAACATGGTTAATACTAGTTTTTTTCTATGCAATAGTTAATACTTGTGATTTACCATAAATGAATTATAACGATTGTATGTTGTTGATAATTCTGATCGAAATTTTCACTCATCTAATAACCTACATAGTTTTTTTCCGATTTCGTTGGAGTCAAGTTAAAATTGCTGTAGCTTATCCCAGAATATTACTTGGACCGCCTGCTTAACTAACCTCCACAATCCGCGAACTGGATAACGGTACCTTTTGGCAAAATGTCTGACTGACTTTAATAAGAGTTGCCTTAACTTAGAGGTAGACCTGTGCGACGTTTTTTTTTCACTCACCCATTCATTTATTAAATCAGCTGCTTCTTCTGGTTGACTAAAATCAACGTTTTCTCCTTCAGCACCGAAATATTTTTTCGAGTCAGTTTTAAAACCTTGACTAAGCGCATAGTTCTCATTTGCGTAATATTTAGTAGCTTCTTTAAAATCAACCCCTGTTTGATTGCTAAATTCGGCTATTAATTCGGGGAAACAAGCCTTTATCTGAAAGATGATTGACATTAGTTGATTAGGTTTGGACGTAAACTGTAATTATTTGATTCAGAAGGTAGCATACTCATCATCATCTACTTAACCTTTTCCCAACCTCTACCTTTACTTTTCTTATTAGGGTCGGCTTCCAGTCAAGCCAGATTTAGCTGAATACCAATATTTTACGAGGAGCTGCTGCCTACCAGACCTCCACAACCCATTAACTGGGGTAGCACGGTACTTCATGGCAAGACTGGAGTCAGATTTATAGGGTAGGTAAGGTAGCAGACTAACGTATTAAATGTATACCTCTTCCTTGTTCTTAAGGTTCAGCAGCTTGAGTAGTTGTTCTAAAACTGATCCTCTAGCGTACAGTGCAAGTTGTGCCAATGGTATTAGAAGAGATGTCGGTGAAGCCACGCAGTTATCATTCGGGTTTTTAGATACCAGGTACTGAGGAAAAAAATGTAATGTTATTATTGTTAAATTTTCCGTATACAGAAAAAGTTTTTAACCACTGCGTAAATTTTTTTTTGGTGGCTCAATGTAAGTAATAGAACACAGGTCGATCTTCAAGGTTAAGGAGGGTTTTGGAGGTCTGGTAAGCAGCCTATGCTTTCCGAGGCACGGAAGAAACTCGTTATGTTAAGATGGTCACCCATCCACAGACCAACCTTGGCAAGCGTTGCTTAACCTTGAAGATCGACTTGTGTTCCATTACTTACACTGAGCCACCAAAAAAATTTACGCAGTGGTTAAAAACTTTTCCTGTAAATAGAGAAAAAGTTGTAATTATTTAAAAAACATATTTAGTACTAGATTTTAATTAATAAGTTCAGTCATTGCTCATCTTAATTGTAAATCATATAAACATCAAAGTATAATTATTGCAAACACCTATGCCGCAGTTTGTCTGATAATTATGACTGTGTGAATAAATTTGTCTGCGTGTGCGCAAATAAACCGTATAAAGACTAGTACATGTGCATCGGTTACTTTTTATAGATATTGTGACCCTAGAGTGCAAAGGTCAAATGCAGTAACAAAGGTGGGTTTTAGTAAAAATTGGAAATCTTTTGCTCCAGCTGGTCTAAACCAGGAGAAGGTATCTGATGACATTCCACCTCAAAAAAGTAATGGAAGATTACATGTAGCATTAATACTTACGTGTAAGAATGTTGCAGACAGAGAGACGCTCCCTTGATCGAGTCTAGCTCTTGCATCTGTCACATTCACTGCCGTTTCTGAAGCTAAATAAAAAAGTGTAATTGTTCTAAAACCAGTTTCAAAATAAAAAAAACAGCAGCTACATCTTTTAAGTCAGTCTTTAAGTCAAGAGTTAATAGGTCACTTCTAGGCAAGCGTGATCGTTTACCATAAGGTGAGATAGCGGTCAAGCGAGAGTCTATCAATAATAAAAAAATATATGATTTTGAAATATTCTACATAACAATGCTCCAAACTTGTATTACGTAATTATTTATATGAAAGATGACTTTTTTGACTCATTTTAAAATCGTACTACATTCTGTTAGAATAGCATACAAACAAATCTGTCCTTTGCCAAGGTCTTAAGAAAAATATTTTCCTCAACTTTTTGCACAATACATGATTAGGTACTTACTGTTTTTTACGCTTGAAATTTAGAGTATACTGACGTAACACGATTTAAATTACAAGCTCGTGTAGGTAAATAATTGTGTGCGTACGCGCCGCGGAAAGTTGTTGAATTTAAAGATTTTAACTATGCAGATATTTAGTGTCGTATGTAAAAATCTACAGCTCTCTCTGTAAGCGCTTTATATGAAAACTAGCTAATGGCCAAACGTTCGCGTAGCGGAAACTTGAATTTCTCCGAAGTTTATGCATACACTGATTTAATTCATACATACACAATTACACACTAATTTTTAGACACATCTCTTTTCTTCTAAAGTCTATGGATTAAAAAAAGTTCCGCTAGGACAACGTTCGCCCAGCGGAATCAGTTTTTGGTGAATTTCTCCTCAATGGCTGCGTGCTCAATTTTTTTTACCATACACAATTAGACGACGTCATACACTAAATATCTGCATAATTAAAATCTTTAAATTCAACAACTTTTCGCTGCGCGTACGCACACAAATAATTTAAGCCCAACGTATGAGGAAACTGTTGGTTTATGGATTTTATCTTACTTGAGATAAACAACAATGGACCAAGAATGTAGCCTTGGTGAACTCCTTAAATGTCTGTAGCAAACCATTACGGGAAACATTCTATCCACAATATTATGTATAATATTAAATCTATTTGACTAAAACACTTACAATTTTTCAAGTCTAGTAGTTATCACATTCAAAATGTCTAAAAAAACCTCTTACCATTCGTACGATAATTATATTAAAAGTTTAGACTACGTTCAGGTAGCTTAAGAAAAAAAACAATTTTTTCTACGGTTTCCCTCTCCTTCTCCATCCATCTAAATGTATACTCATCACTTTTTATTTATGCTATATACACAATAATAAAGTATCTTAATATTCTGTTCTTACATATGTTTGCAAAAGCCTTCGAGTCTTATAGCATAGGTGCAGCAATATTTAATTTTTAAACCTAGTAAAACCTCGATAGATACCTAGAGAACACGCTCAGTTTTATATGAAAAAAATACCCTTGAAACCGGTTATGTGGTGCTTGAGTTATAAGAATCACGTTGCGGAAACTATAAAAACTTAGTGTTAAAACAATTGTTTTGTGTCTGTATAAACTAATATTATAAAGACATAATTATATTTATATTATTGCTTGTAATGAATAAACTAAAAAGTACTGTACCGACTTTAACGTTTTTTCTTCGGTACACTACTTGATCACTAAAATAACTTAGGCATATATTTTCTACTATCATACGAGCGAAGCCGCTGCTAAATGCCAGTTAAGGATTTAAATGTATGTGGAATAGAACGGAAGTGTCTGATGATATGGTTGATGTCACTATTATGTTGAAGTCATGTGAAACGTTGATATCGTGATGTAAGATGTATGTGTCGTCAAGTCAATCTGTAGTACGTATGTAGTGATATAGTCGTATATGTATGTATGTAGATAATAATATGTATACAACAAGGAAATAAGAAAATCAGGTCGAAGTCAAAAGTCACAGTCAAAGTTAAATAATTTATTTCAAAGAAAACAATCAAAAACACTTGGATATATAGTCAAACTATCAGTAAAAGCCTCTAAAAACACCTCTACATTATGAAAAAAAAATCGTGAAAAAAAGAAATCACACACAATAAGGTCTACATTAAAAAAAGTCAAGATAAAATGCGGAATCACTCACAACATTCAGAGATAGGAACGCAGTTACCGGCTTTGTTTCTCACAAGACCGTATTTACAGACACAGGCTGGTGTGTCATCACAATTTTCATCTTTAGCAGGTGGACACTCCTGTTCCTTGTTGACTTCAGAGCAGGTTAGAGGCCCGCAGAGCTCGCAGGGATGAGGCTCGTATCTCTCGTTCACACCACACCGGGATGCTAAACGGAGAGAAATGTTTATAACAATAGGTAGATTATTTACATTACGTGATATTAGACCCATGGTGACAAGATCCCCACCAATCTACCCTAAATTTTGTAAGCTTGGATTACAATAATTTAAAAACTTCCACGATTAGCAGTTGCTGTAGAAATAATAGATATAGTGATAATACATTTTCAAACAAAGTAGATAAGTACTCTACAAAAAGTTCTATTACTTCAAAATAAGTCGTCACAAACTTACAAAGTCTAGTCTCTGACAATCCTGGATAAAAAAAGATGAAAGGAGACAATCCAAACTAAATCCAGACTAAATAAACAAAAAGAAAAACTTACGAGGACAATCTTTGATGGGAATACAGATTTTACTAGCATTCCTGGCATATCCCGCTTCACAGTAGCACATTTCATTGCACTTGATGTTAACGATGGGACAGTCGGTCTGACTCTGCTCGTTCAGTGTGAGGCAGACGTTGTCGCATTCAACGCCACATGAGTAGTACTCGTTTGGTCCGGTACATTGTACTAGAAGAAACAAAATAAATCTATCGTCAAGGATCTATCCATCTAAATTAATTATAGAGAAAGCGATATATAAAACCCATAAAATCGTGTGAGTGAAAAGTGACTAGAATCATAAAGTAAATATACTGCTTGATGATTTATGGGTACATAATAAAAGAAGTGATTCTTGTTCTTCTTCGATTATGTCAAGAGTAGAAAGTATACGTACAATCCAAATTGGCTTCATGCATTCTATATATAATTGATTAGTAAATTTTGATTTGCTAATTTTTTTTAATTCTTAAATTTCTTTTCCGCTCTGGGTGTAGTAAAAGGCAGTATAAGACTTTGACTGACTAAAACCCTTTCCGTTGTGACCGTGCTCCTTCAGTTTTCCATAGTGTTCCAACGCCACAATGATTGTTTCGATCAATCCACATCTCTAACTTACATAAAATAACTCTTCACTATGTGGAAATGAAAAAATTTAATTGAAATATTTTTCAATGCAAATCATCACTTACAACATTCCTCCTCGGATATGCATTCCCCGATCTTGTTGAAATAGTACCCTTCTTTACAGACGCAGCCTGGTTGGCATGGAGGTTCCTGGCCCGACACGATTGGGCAGACATAAGCCCTTCCGAGACTCTCGCACGTTTGCGGAGGACATGATGATGGGCACCGGTTGAAGACTTGATTGGGTTGGTTACATTGGGCTGTAAGAAATAAATTGTTAGTAACCTGTTTCATGTGTAGGTTAGTTCTGGGTTCATGGGTAATGAAATTATTTCAGAGCAAGAGAAAGATGAAGTTATACAAGAGCTACCACTGCATTACATGCCAGTTTTTCAACAGAACTTATATGACTGTTTCATAATCTCTAGGTTAGTTCTGGGTATAAGACTAATGATATTATTCCAGAGCAAGAAGGGTGAAAAAAAGGTGAAACTTCACCATACACGATCTATACCTTCATTACATGCCATTTTCACTACGGAACAAATATTGAATCTACGAGTATATGTCTCTGGTTTGATAAGAAAGTTTGAAGAAACTGAGGAAAACTGGCATACTTACGATTGCATTCACATTCCGGTACACAAATTCCGTCATCGTTTCTTAAAAATCCTTTAACGCAAACGCAAGCTCCAATGAATTCAACAGGGTCTATGCAGAGGATAGGCCGTGTTAAGTCTGAACATGTTCTTCTTTCACATCCTCCATTGGCAAATCTGTCGAAGACTTCATTTTTTGGACAAACAGGTGCTGTAAACAAATATAGGGAAGATTAGAAAAAATCAGTTAATATTTTGTTTTGAAAAATAACAATGATATTGATAGTCTTAGATTTTCTTGTGCACAGTTTTAGTCAAATGAGATATTAAGTTTTTGACAGGCTGGTCTTAATTTGTTTATCTTATACTTCATTTTAGATAATTATGATATGCCACATAGAAAAGAAAACTAAAATACTAATGGGTGGCAATTTACTAACAAGAGAAGTAACAGTTACTTGGAATAGTATTATGATCCAAGCCTAAATCTAGCACGAAGGGATTTAACACGTCCTTGTTCTATGCATATCTATGTATATTTGTATAAGTTTATGAAACTTACTAGGGCATTTGTCGATTGGCACACAAGTTCCATTTTTAGCTCTTAGCATACCTTCTTTACAAAGGCAACCGTCTCTACATTCTTTTGGATGTATACAAATATTAGGGCGAGCTAAATCAGAACAGTTCTTCTTTTGACATCCACCGTTGATGCAAGCGTTGTAAACTTCGTCTTTGCCACATACTGGTGCTAAAAATACATTGTCAATTACATACATTGGTTTCTGTCAGTCTTCAACATTACCTGTCTCATGAAGACTTTCCAGTTTTACAATAAGAGATCAATTTGGGCTATAAGTCGTTAAATTTGTCCAGCTCATCCTGCCATCTTTTACGGTTACGAATGAGTTTGGGTGAGGTGTTTGTATGGCATATAGAGATGTCACACATTTTCAAGAAATAGAAACAGGACAACGTAAATTTAAAACTCCGTATGTTGTAAATAAGTATACCGATTAAAATATTTTATTAAAATACTTACTGCAATTTTTAGGCTGTACGCATTTGCCCAAATTGTCGTCGTAAACATAGGTTTGTTTGCAATCGCAAGCACCTAACCTACAGATAAGAGGACAAGCGACCGGTCCTTTGTTGTAGTTGGAACAACGATTGCCGCAGTAGCTTCCACATCCTGGCACCGCATTTGGATCTCCGTTGCAAGAAACTTAAATATACAAAAATGGAATTAAATATGTACATAGATCATGAAAACACAACAAGAACTTTAATGATTTTAAAAAGGGAGTTATTATTTGTTTTCACTTTGTAGCTACTCTTTCTTAAACTGTAACAATTATGGAATATACAGGGGAGTTATTGTAATACTTCTTTCTTTCATATAAAAACTAATGAAAAATTTCGATTTGAAAGTTGTCTTTTGGAACTTTGAGAGAGTTAAAGGACTAAATGGCCTCAAGTTTTCTTTATAGGAGAAAAAATGGATCGAGATGATCGGAAATGGATGAGTGTCATAATTATGTTTTCAAATTTTTTGGTTCTAGGACATGCCAGTGTTCTCGCAATGTTTTCTTTCACAGTAACAGCAGTAGCGATGAAATAAATTACACAAAAGTAATTCGCCTGGCTGGGTTTGAACGCGTGATGTATAACTCGTAAGTCAGTGCCGTTACCACAAGGCCACCATGGCTCTTTTGAATTAGGTTTTAGTTATTCAATATCCTTACCTCCACATTGGTCAATAGGAATGCAGATGCCGTTACCATCTCGAGCATAACCTTCGTCACAATAGCATTTAGAATTGCGTCGCTTATTAACGTAGGGACAATTTGTCTGGTTCTGAGTTTTTAGTGTAGCACACTCGTTGTCACAGATTCGGCCACAGGAAAAGTATTCATTGGGTCCGGTGCATTTTACTGTAAAGAAACGATTTTGTCTATTAACGATCTTAAAAGTACTTATTACCTTTTCGTACGGGAGTTGAAGTGACACAGGATTGTTGATATCTTTTTTTTTAGGTAGGGAATGATTCTCTATGAATTCTCCCGCTCTGGGCGAAGGGCGTGTCAGGATTTGTTGACTAAAACCTACTTCTGTTCGTTGACTTCTTTCCAAGACTCCGGGGTTCAGGTTCGTAGATATCTATTGAAACGATGCTGCAGCATCGATGGCTGTTAGAGTTGTGGCCCAGAGTAGTAACTTAACAACCATAACAGCTACCATAGTATGGCATATAAGACCTTAGCATAGTAGAATGCTTTCCACTGGGATAGACTGATTAACGGTTGCCAGTCAAGCAAATTTTGCAGACAGACTTATGCGGAAAACAAAAACACCTGGGTTTTTGTATGGGACAATTGTAATGAAGACTTAGATATCAGGTGTTTGCGATCAGCGTAGTTGCTATGGCTAGGTATCCTTCTCCAATTGTTTTAGGTTATAGTTGTATTTCACAACCCCTAGGTCTTAAAGTATTTGATACAAACGCTGTTGATAAAATTACTTACAACAATCTTCTTCTGAAATACATTCGCCAGCTGTATTTCTGTAGAAGCCGTCCTCACATCGACAGGCTGGGGTGCAGAATTCTTCTCCTTCAGGAGGGTGTGGACAGGGGTAGGCAATTCCAATGGCAGCACAAGTTTGTGGTGGACAAGTGTGAGGGCAGGGGTCGTATACCTCGTGTGGTTGTGTGCATGTTACTATTGTTGATAAATATGTATAATTATTACAATGTTAGTAAAGAAATTTAGATATATGAAGACTATAGATGAGTTAGGTAGATCCCATAAAATGAATAGTATTATCCCTAAGAATCAAATTTTTTTTGTTACACCCTACGTAACTCGTCTGAATTAAGGAGGACGTCAGGTCAAGCACAATATGAATAAATAAATTACAGTAAGTTAACTTTTAGACACCAATATGTTTGTAGATTGCCCTTATTTGAAAATTATCGACTTACTTGGGCATTTGTCTTCGGGCACGCAAGCTCCGTCGTTATTGCGCAAGTATCCTTTTTGACAGACACATCCTCCGATGCATTTAAGAGGGTCTTTACAAAGAATGGGACCTCCCTTTTGTGAGCAGTTCCACCTTCGACATCCACCGTTGGCGCAAGTATCGTAAACTTCATTTTCACCGCAGACTTCAGCTGATATGAAAAAAGAAATCGTTAAAGTGCTTTGTATAAAATCGGTGTCAGAAAAATACTTTCCGATTTAAAAGACCTAAAAACCATTTTGGAGAAATTGACTTTTTGATGCACTTATTTAAGACGCTCATTCTATGATATATTTAAAAGTAGTCTTTTCCAGCAGCTTTGCTTGTGAAAAAGTAGAAAATATATAGCCTATGTCAATTAATTATACAACAGCTTAAGATTGGTGGTTTTTTTAAATAGATCGATTAGTTGAGTAGTTATTCATTACAGATTTTTCAATATTAAAAAATTAGTATAAATGTTATGTACACTATTGTCAAAATAAATACTTTAACAACCCGATATGCTTTAAAGCTTTCTATAACCTGTTTACAAAACTACTTATAGTTTTGCTCATTGCCAGAAGCATAAAATTGGTTACGCTTGTTAAGGGAAAAGGTCGAGATATATACTATTATAGAAAAATAGATACTTACTACAGTCTTTAGGACGAACACATTTACCAATGTTGCTATCAAACACGAAACCTTTCTTACAATCGCAACCGTTGACTCTACAAATCAACGGACAAATCACGTTCTTTTTCTTATAGTTGGAGCAAAGTCTACCGCAGTTCACACCACATCCTGATACCGCGTTGGGATCACCACCACACGATACTGGAATGAAACATTTACATTTATTTTATTTATTGCTTACCATCAGGTGGGATTGCAGTCAAGCATTAGTTTAAGGTATATATAAAAAAAAAACATTAAAAAGTACGATCCACACGAAGCAGTAGACGAAAAAATAGCAAAATATAATGTGCAATTTTAACAATCTAGAACAATTTGCCTGCTGTCGTCAAGTTATAATCAGATGAAAAGCCATCTGAATATAATTTAGGTGCCTGCAAGGCTAGAGTGAATAGGCTCTTAATAAAGTAATGCATTTCACTATCAATGATTGCATCACTGCTTCACATCAGGCGGGATCGCAGTCCAGCACTAGCTTATATTATTTTAAAAAAAAACTTGTGCTTTAAAAAAATTTTGTAAATATCGTATTTATGCCTGATATTTTTAAGTGTTAAATTCTCTTTAATTTTAAGTTTATCTATTATTTTTTAGGCGTATTTATCTTTTTGTATTGATCAAAGCTCAATAGAAAAAACAATGACCCAAATACGCACAAACAACTTCAAATTATGCATTACTTTTTAACACTTATAAAATCCTGAAAATTTATCTGAAAGGTCAATCAAATTTTATTGTAGTCACGTGATTGACGTTGAGATTGGTTGGCCAAATTGAATATAGCCAATCAAATGACTCAACAACACTCAATAAACTTTAAAAAATTGGACATCATGTAAATGTAGCATTCCGTTCTTGGCGACCGCGAGCCGCGACCGCGACCAGATCACGATCCACTACTTAGGGATTACTTGTATGGTACTGGTTGCGCAATGCGATCACCTGTTTAGTTTAGTACTCCATGCAAATCCATACTAAGCAGTGGGTCGCACAACCCGGCCGCGAGTCGCGGTTACGCGTCGCGGTCGCTAAGAATAGAATTCTACTTTAAAAACGCCCTTTTACTTACAGCACTCTTCAGCAGGAATACATTCTCCGCAATCATGCCGTACATAGTTGTCAATACAGACACAGCCAGGTTTTCCTGGACAAGTGGCATTGCTGCCGATGTCACCCTGTAGCGCTGGACAAGCTATTGGGTAGCCCAGTTGGGCGCAAGATTGTGGTCTGCACAACCAATCTGGACATTCTTCCAGTCTCTCGTTCTTTTTACATTTCGGGGCTGCAGAAGTTTTTTAAAATAATTTTATAATTCATATTTTATCGTAAATTTTATTCATTTGATATTATTATGATTATTAAATGAAAGAGTACGTTATAAAACGAATCATGTGAGTGCATAAAAATAATAAATAATTGATTCGTCATCTTTGGGATTACGCCATATTGAATTTAATATGTTTCTCAAGGGAGCAGAATTATTATAATAGTAAATAATAAAGTGAGTGCTTTGTGTGTTAATTGAAATAATATTTTGCATTCGTTCTGTTGGTTTTAGATTGTTCTTTTGATGTTAAATAAATAAGATTTACATAAAACCCGGCCACCTGTGTTTATTTTTGAGGACCGCAAATTCTAAATAACGTGCATTTCATCCACCACGTGCAGCAGTTTGTAAGACGAAACCTCTTTCAAAATTTAGATAGTACTTACTTTTTTTTTCTTTCGGTTAGAAAATTTTCGGTAAGGTTTATGCAATTTTTAATAATTTATCATAAAAATGTAACATCTGATGGATCGAAACGTGAAAGCTAACTATTTCTGGTTCAGTCTCCAGTAAACCACAGATCCGATACCACTAAATTATGTTTTCGACATTTCAAGACATTTTGCAAGACGCGTTCGTCCCAATAATTTTGTTCATGGAAAAGTTCATGGATTAAATAGTTTCTAACTTTTCTCTTTACGGGTAAATATAAAAATAAGTCATTGAGGAACAAAACATTACAGTTAAAGTCAACTTCACGCATAAAAAATGCTCTCAAAAGTTATGTTTAACGTCATCTAGATATTTTTCTATTCATTTATTGTTTTTAAATACAAGTATGGTAAGTTGTCTCACATTGAACCAGGTAAATTTCAAAGTCTCATAGTGGGCTGGATGTTCAATCAATGCCTTTAATTTTTTGTGTATAGTTAGCATATTTATTTAGCTTCAATTTTGTAAAACATTAATTTCTCATATTCCTTTTAGTTTCGGTGTAAAACAGGTTTTTATGAAAAATGATTTTTGGTTCAATGAGTACCACAGGTGGTACACATTTAACCAGGGTATCGTCCACATTGAGACACCTTATTAACGATGTCTTCTAGTTCAATTTATAAGGCAAATACTTTGTAATAATAATAATAATAAACAGTAATAATAAAAATCAGCCTTATATTTATAAAAATCACTTTAAATCATATGCAATTAAACCGAGAGTCTTAGTCTTATACATCACAAAACCTTTTCAGTCAAATTCTTATCATATTTTAATAATAAAAACAAAAGTAACAGTTTTTAATTATAAAAACAAAAGTACCTTCCATAATATAACAAATTAAAATTAAATTAGAATAATTGTAAAAAACATTCCTTTAACGACTGGGATGTACACAGTAAACCGTGGTTCAATGTGTAACATCCTCAGGTGGTTCAATGTGAGACACACCACGTTTTGATCACTAAACTCAAAATTTTACCGGCAAATCAATCTCTTAAAATCACGAATTATAGCGCTTTTAATTGCTACATAACCGTAGAAAACAGTGTACATATAAATAAATTGATATTATTTAAACGAAAAAAGCTAAAAAGGATGAAATTGGCAAAAAATATTTACTTTTTGAGTCAGTTTGCTTTCGAATACTCCTCACACAACCACTTTGCACGCGATCGCCACGCAAACTAGTGGGCAGGAACGGAACGTAAATACCTCTCTTTCACTCATATTAGTGCGGTTTGGCAATGTCGCATTTTCGAGATTCGGCGGTGGCTCAATGTAGCTGCCTGGTTCAATGTGAGACACCCGACCCTATCTACCTTATAATGGTTAAAAAAACTGTAATACACCTTCGTGGTTTCTTGTCTTTCGATTATTATAAAATTTCAGATGTTTGTATATATTATGTTTACGGTAGCATGTTTTGTGTTAAACGTTGGATAAGTGATCAGAACAGTTTATACAACATCTCACATAATTAACGCACATCCTCTTGGGGGAAGAGGATGTGCGTTAATTATGTTACATGTTGTATATTAATTTTAAAAATAAACAGCGTCAATACCTAAGTGTGGTAGGAAATGTCAGATAATCCAATAGTATTTACGTAAATAAAATAATGTCATAGGCATAATTTTTTTTAGTAGCATCGCATTTTGCTATTTGAGTGGTAGCATGTAATAATGTTTAAAAAAGGTAATCATTTTAAATGAAACAATAAATGAATTTAGTGTGTGTATTATATTTACATACAGTTACATACATACATATAAAAATCATACAGAACAATCAAATTTGTAAAATATTAAACAATAAAGTTCCTAATTTGAAAAATGAACTACAGAAAAACGATTAAAATTTCATTCAAAATATAATTAACTGGAGTACAATGAACATATTCCCATTTGTCCCTTTAAAACTCCAAGCAGACTATTGGACACAAAGAATAATGCCAGGTTTTCTATGAAATCTGGCCCCACTTTCCAACAGCTATGTATGTTACAATCGTTGGATAGATAATCGTGAACTAAATAAAAGTTACTATGACACTAAGGGCCTATTTCACCACCTATGATTAAGTTTCGAGTATCTTACTTGACAGATAATTTCATACAAGTTCTGTCACATTTTTGAATTAATTCAGTGAGTAGTGCTTACTCGTGAAACAGAACAGAACAGAATATGAAATTATCTGTCAAGTAAGATACTCGAAACTTAATCATATGTGGTGAAACAGGCCCTAAGTTCCAAATTTAAGAATTACTTTAAATGGACTACGATTTGTAACTTAATGCCATAATCTATTTATTCAGTTCAAGGATACCTATCTATCTACCTATTGGAAGGTGGGCCTAAGATTTGCATCCTCCTTAAATCCTTTATTATAATATAATTTACTCCAGTTTGTTTCACTACACGTAATCGGAAGGACAAATGGAAATATACGCAATAATATTTTGGTTTGATTATCATTAAGCTAACATTCACTTACGTTTCGGACATTGGTCGATCGGTACGCAGATCTTCTTATCGTTTCTAGCATATCCTTCTTCGCAGTAGCACATTTCGTTGCATTTGATATTTACAATGGGGCAGTTGGTCCGGTTCTGTTTGTGTAAATCTTTGCAAATGTTGTCACATGCACCGCCACATGACCAAAATTCGTTAGGGCCCTTGCATTTTACTGAAATTGTTAAATATTCTAAATAAAAAAGGGGCCACCTTTAAATGAAGGCATCTCGATTAAAAGAAACGTCGAATGAATGGCACCGTTCTGTTATCAGACTTCTTGTTTTGTGTCGATTGAACTCAAATTTTGTCCGATTTTACTATCAGACTAGGCTGTTAATTGAATGGTGAATTAAGCTAAGTTGCTTAGCAGCCAACTGGCTGTCACATATACATAAGTGAAGTCGGTGATTTTCTTAGACTTGAGTGTTTTTTACGTATCTGAGAACGTTTCTTAGAAAGGGGGCTCCATCCGTACGCACAAAGCGTTTTGGAAACATATTTTATTGTGCGTACAGTTAAAGAGTGGAATTCCCTGCCGGAGTTTGTGTTTCTTGATAGCCACAACTTAGGAGTCTTCACATCAAGAGTGAATAGGTTACTTCTAGGAAAGCATGTTCCATCGTCGGCCACATCATCGCTTACCATCAGGTGAGATAGTGGTCAAACATGAGCCTATGCATATTGCATAATAATAATAAAAACAGGTATTACTTACGACAATTTTCTTTCGATATACATTGTCCAATTTTATTTCTCCAGAAGCCTTCCTTGCACCGACAGGCAGGCTTACAATCTTTTAAATCAGTTTTTCTGAGTGGACAATGATATATCTTGTCGATACTCTCGCAGGTTTGAGGGGGGCAACTTGACGGGCAGGAATCGTAAACTTCATTTGGTTGATTGCATTTTACTGAAAATTTTATAATTATGAATAATTTTGGCATTCGTTCAAAACTTTATTAATGTCTGTATCAAAAACCCTGGGTAAGGTAAACTGAACACTATTAAATTATCTCAAACCTATTTTAAAACTAATTGATTTAAAGTCCATATTAAATGAATTTAAATGTCTGGTCTCCGGTGGGCCTTTAGTCACAAAACTTGATAGGCTCACGGCAGACCAAAAAGGAGAAGGCGAGACAATTTACGAGTAGATGTCTTCTTTAAATATTGGTAAGAAGTGGCTCAGAGTCTGGGAATAATGAAAGGAATGGAGGGAGGCTTTTGCCCAGCACTGGGACAGATTTTTTTTAAATATAACAGTTAAGTTTATTATCTATAACTTACGTTCACATTTTTCTTGTGGTACACAGACGCCTTTAGAATTTCTCAAATATCCTTCTTTGCAGAGACACCCTTTTATACAATCCTTCGCAGCTATTTTCACACAGGGCACTGGTTGTCCTAATTGCGAACAGTTTTTACGTTGACATCCGCCGTTGATGCATTCCGAAAATACTTCATCCTGCCCACAGATCGGAGCTGAAAGGGTACGGTTTAAATTTTTAACTTTGGTCCAGAGTAATGGAATTTATTAGCAGAGATCGGAATTAGGTAGAGTTATTTATGTACTAACACTAATTTTATACAGCGAAAGAATAAAGTGGACATGTCTTAAAATCCTGCGATTAATTTTAAAAAGTAGAACAAATCCCGAGATTTATTATGACATTTATTAGATTTACAAAAAGGTATTTACTTCAACATAATTTAAACCACAGCACGCGCAATACTGTCAAACTTACATCAACGACATCGGATATCCAAAGTTGCAAAATCCCAATGTGCGCGCGTGATGTTGCCATATTTGCACTTTGAACATAGCTTGCGTGATCAAGAGAAAGCTTTATTAATATTTATTTGTAATATTGTTGGCCACACGGAATTGCCCATTAGAAATTCTGGGAAGATCATTATTAATATCAACATTTCGATGAAAGTTTCAAAAATAACTGTACCTAATTCCGATCTATGTTTATAAATCATAATAAGTACGTTCCGAATATACTTACTGCATTTTTTGGGTCGAACGCATTTATTAATGTTTTGATCTAATACAAAGTCTTTTTTACAATCGCAAGCATTAAATTTGCATATTTTAGGACAAGGCACGGGTCCTTTGTTGTAATTGGAGCAAAGTCTACCGCAGTTAACACCACAGCCTGATACTGCATGTGGATCTCCACCACAGGACGCTGTAATGAAATGTTTATATTATTAAGAAAACACAGAGCTCAAGAAAAAAGAGAAAAATACTGAACTCAAAACAAAATAAACTGTCAAGTGTTTATTCAGTTACATTCAAAATATTTTTTATCACTTTTCTTCTTACTTACGGTTTTTATACCATGAGATTATTTCTAAGCTCCACTGAAACATGCACGAATTTCATATTGTGCCCAGAAACACTAGGAGCTATTACACATTACGCAACCGATTTTATGATCTAAACTGAATTATTAAAGATAGCTATATAGGGTGCATAGCTCTATCTCTCTTTTTCGCTCGCTCGGCAATTTTTTTTTGATAAAACTAGTGTTTGACTGCAATCCCGCTAGATGGTAAGCAGTGATGCAATCGCTGATGCGGTAGCGCCCTAGTATTTTAACACGTCGAGCTACGGCTCCAGAGCATAAAAAGTGTGAATAAGGAATTACTAAATTACTTACGGCAATCTTTCTTAGGGATACAATCTCCACTTTCATTCCTTACAAAACCGTTATTACAGATGCAGGCCGGTTGTCCAGGACAACTTGAATCATCTGTTGATGCTGGACAGGTTAGAGGGAATCCCAGCTCTGAGCAGTACTGCGGTTCACATCCAGGGCAAAATTCAAACCTTTCGTTCTTACCACACGACGGTACTGCAATGGAATAGTAGAGTTTAAAATCACTCGTGACTTTTTAAAATGGTCACATGTGTCACAAACCAATGACCTATGACATAAGTGATGGCGCAAATACTATACAACATGTAACATAATTAACGCACATCCTCTTGGGGGGTCTTTGTACTCATCATTATGAACAACTTTTACTATGGGACCAAACCTGAAATCGAGAAAAAATAATCAGCTGTTCCCTAGATTTATGTTCGCACATTTTGTCAAAATGTATGGATTAGCTGATTATTTTTACTCGATTTCCAGTTAGGTCACATAGTAATAGTTGTTCATAATGTTGAATACAATGACCCCACAAGAGGATGTTCGTTAATTATGTTACATGTTGTATAGGAAGATTTGGAAGGTTTTAGAGTGGCAGCAACGTAACGGAAGACGCAGTGTTGGAAGGCCTCCCACAAGGTGGACCGACCACCTGGTGAGGGTCGCGGGAATCCGATGGATGCGAGACGCACAGGACCGGTCGCTGTGGCGACGCTTGGGGGAGGCCTATGTCCAGCAGTGGACGTCTTTCGGCTGAGATGATGATGAAATACTATATTGTGATTTAACAGCAGGAAAGTTTAGGGGAGAATATATTAAGTAACTTTTCCTGCTTTGGTTGGAGCACTGCAGGGAGTGACTTCACTGAAGCACTTTTTAAAAATCCTACAACTCCGGCAGGCATCGGTGTGCCATAGCCTCGGGCCTGGTCTTCAACGGACAGTGAACAATGGCTAGCCATTACTTGCCTTCTTGTACCATGTTCTAGGCCAAAGGCAGACGTGAGAGGTCGCTAATTATGTCGATTGCCTCTACAAACACATGGCGGGACGAATTGGACTTATATCTTAAGGCCTGGTTCTAGATTTTATAAAACATCTTTGTTAAATTAATGAAACTTACCTGGGCATTGCTTTATTGGTATACAAGTTCCATTCTTAGCTCGTAAGTAGCCCTTTTGACAAGTACAGCCTCCAATACACTTTATGGGATCAATGCATAAGTCAGGTTGACCCAGCTGTGAGCAGTTCCATTTTCCACATCCACCATTGGCGCATGAAGTATAGACTTCGTTCTTTCCACAAGGTCGTGCTAAACAAAATATTATTCAGATGTAAGAAGGATTGATAAAAATGTATCATACTAAAACAATAATAGTAAGGGTCAGTTCACACCGAGACGCGACACGACGCGACGATGCAGAAAGAGGCCATTGACATCAAGCTGTGCCGTGCGACGCATCGCAACGTTGCGAGGCGCATAGTAAAATCGTCGTCTACACGACGTTGCGAATGTAAAAACGTTCCGCTGTGCAGCGAGACTCTGCGCGGCGTTACGTAGCGCAGCGTTTCGCTTTGCGGCGTCACGCGTCGCGTCTCGCTGTGAGCTGACCCATATGCGTTTGAATGTGAAGGACAATAAATCAGTAGATTAAGTAAAAGATGAAATGCCAAGAAAGGACCTGATAAATAATTGTACAAAATAAAAATAATGCGAAACTACTGTCAAATAAACACAAAAACATGATAAGCACAATAACATCACGGTTCGCGTGGTGGAGCGATTGGCTACTGTGCTGCGGGTTTTAGATTCAATTCCTGCATGTAGCAAATATCTATATTTTACATGGCCTACAGATAGTTGTCCCGGGCCTGTGTATGCAAGTGTACATGTTAATGAACGGACACACGACACAGAAGTAAATTCTTAGTATAGACCATAGTTTATTAAAAAAAAGAACATTCAAAGAATAAAATAGGTACGTACAGCAGTCCTTAGGTTTGACACATTTATTTGCTTGCTCATCGAATACATATCCCTTTCGGCAGTCACAAGCATTGAAATAACAAACTTGTATGCAAGAAATGTCAGTCCTATTGTAAGTAGTACAGGTTCTACCGCAGTTCACACCACAACCTGATACGGCGTTGGGATCTCCTCCACAGGACGCTAAAACAGACATTAAGATATACAGGGCTATTTTTCAATCACCAGCCAAATTTCACAAGGTCTTCTACCCATGAATATGAACAACTTTTACTATGGGACCAACTCTGAAATCACGAAAAAAAATCAGCTGTTTCATACATTTTAGTCGAGTAGGTATTGAGCTTTTGTATGAAACAGCTGATTTTTTTTCGTGATTTCAGAGTTGGTTGTTTAAATTTGGCCGATCATTGAAAAATAACCCCGTATGTTGTGAAAGCATGTATTTTAAGTGTCAATTGTAGTAGTACGTGCAAGACCAAAACACTGCGTTACGGCATCGCATCGGCAAAACTACATCGCACTGTTGTACGGAGAGACAACGCAATGCGGAATGTCATTGTATACGGCGTTGCACGAAGTAACGCGTGCAGCCCGTTCGAAGTATGGACACTAACTATCATCTACATAGCCTTTTCCCAACTATATTGGGGTCGCCTTCCAGTCAAGCCGGATTTAGCTGAATACCAGTATTTTATGAGGAGCGGCTGCCTACCAGACCTCCTCTATAAGGTCACGTATTATTGCAACGCAGATTTGTGCGTTGCGGCCGCGCACCTGAAATTCAACGATGCCCTGTGCAATATCGGCGATTATTTCGACGCAAAGTCACAACGCACTGATGTGACCTCGCCCTACTAGCACTACTACTATCCGGCCTTATAATGATCCCACTGCTGGGACTCAGGCCTCCTCTCTAGGAGAGGGAATGGGCTGTAATCCACCACGCGGGCCCAGTGCGGATTGGTGGCCTCGCCCTAAGGCACCCAAAATACAGTCCCAGAATAACGCAACGTTTATAAAGTTTTAGAAATTCAAATTTAATACAGTGAATTCTGGTTAAATAGTTACTAGAAATGCGAGAAACTGGAAATGCGAACCTGAAACTTGCATTAGAATACCTCTATTACGGAGAAACGTAAACTTCTATAATAAATAGCTGCAGTTTAATTTTTAGAGTTTATCATGTCTTCTTACATTTTTTCTTTTTTTTTTAAGTGGGGTGTCATCAGAACGACTTCTCCCGCCCTTGGGTGGTGCGGGAGGGCGTGTCAGACTTTTACTGACCTACCCCACCCCGTTCCTTCGTTGCCTTTGATCTGGAGACACCGAGCTAACCTTTCGGAAATCCGAGCCATGGCCCCAATAACTTCTTACATAATGGAGACATTTTAGCCTAATTATATCTTTGTGTATTTGCAAAGTGCAAACATCAGAATATCTTCGCAGAACAAAACCCTCTATTACAGAGATAATACTCTTTAAACAAAATAAAATGCTTTAACACCATCAAAAATTACATCACTGTTTACCATTAGGTGGGATCACAGTTAGGGACTAGCATAAAACTTAAAAAAAAAAGTCCAAAGTCTTTAGAGTCTCGAGGGACTTTGGACTTTTAACCAGGATTTTATCCAGGATTCATTTTAGTTTTACAACATACATGCGTTAGTATAGTTTAGACTGGCACTTCAAAATCAAACCAATATATCGTGTCTTTTAACTGCTATAGAAATAGGCCGCATTTGAAACTAGCACTGTTATAAAAAAAAAACAGATTTGTACTTACGACAAGATAGACTTGGTATACACTTCCCAGATGAATCTCTTACGTGATTATCTGCACAGACGCAGCCCGGTGGTTCTGGACAGACTCCGTTCATGGCTAAATCCGGACAGGCTACAGGGTAGCCTAACTCCGAGCATTTCTGTGGTGTGCATAGGGCAGGTGGACATTGTTCTACTCTTTCGTTTTTTCCACATTTTGGTTCTGTAGGGAACATAATATTTGCTGTAGACACTAAATAGAATACTTATACTCTAGAGTCGTAAATACAAAGCGTAAGCATAAGAAAAGTATGGCATAAAGTTGTACAATTGGATTGCAAAGTAAGTTTATCGGAAGTGACAGTAGACTTGATGACCATCGGAACAGACAAACCCTTAAATAAGAAACTGGAAAACATAGCATTAAATGCATTCTAGTTTAAAGAAAACCAATTGCTGAAAGGCTAACGTCCAAAAGATATTGTAATATGCGGTGTTGATAAAGTTTACCAAATTTACTTACTGGGACATTTATCGATGGGAATGCATACTTTATTCTTGTCCCTGGCGTATCCTTTTTCACAATAGCACATTTCGTTGCATTTGATGTTCTGGATAGGACAGTTAGTTTGGTTCTGTTTATATAGTGTTGCACAAACATTATCACATGCACTACCACAGGACCAATACTCGTGAGGACCTTTGCATTCCACTAAAAAGAAAGGAATTACAAAGAATTGTAGTTTTACTGTTATTTAAAGGGAATATCAAATAGCTATAAAATAAAATGGATTAGAAAATAAATACACAAGTCTTATAAACAATATTTGAACCTCATAACGCTGTTCATACATTAGTTGCTAGATAATAGGAAATATCACACTAGATGTTAAACAGAGTAATGAATGAGCCATGCAGACCGACTCTTCGATTTCCACAAACTTCTAATTTGCTGATGAACTTTTAAGTATCCTCTGATTTTGAATATACACTAATATTGTGAACAGATACAATCTATCACGAAAAAATTAAAATTTCGTGGAAAATGAGGAGTGAAATTATGATAAAAATATTATTTGCAACTTACAGCATTTCTTTTCAGGTATACAATCTCCTATTTTATTTCTGTAGTATCCCTTATCGCATCGACAAGCTCCCCTGCAAACTGCAGCAGTTATAGGACAATCGTATTCTCTTCCTATGCTTTCACACGTTTGCGGCGGGCAGGATGGAGCGCAAGAGTCGTAGTGTTCATGTGATTTATTACAATCTGCAAAGAAATCAGGTTGAGTATAGCTAGGTCTGGTGGAAAGCTCATTAAGAATTTTTATAATGACGTAAATGGAACGGACCTCAGTAGAAGTCTTAAAGTAATACAATTGGCAATAGAGAGGGCTACGCTGATCCACAGGACAACCAAGGTTACTGACACAAACCAAAGAAACGCAAAACTTAAGTGGCAGTTGGCAGGCACATTGCTTGCAGAACGATGGTTGATGAGGGCGTAAAGATCTGGAGTATACCGTATACCGGAATATAAAGCGTTGGAAATACTCCCACAAGGAGGTCGGAACGGGAATCCGATGGAAACACACGTCCAGTAGTTGAGGCGACCTATGTCCAGCAGTGGACGCCTTTCAGATGAAATGTGGAATGATGACAAAATGGGCCAGAAACATAACAACCAGAAAAAAACCTGTATAAAAAATACGAATCAAGTTTTAACGAAATTTCAATGCAATACGGCCACTTATTGCTTATACGGGGTCCTGTGTTGAAGGACAAAAAATCCAAATATATTTTACTAAAAGTAAGATATAATTTTTATTACTTACTATCACATTTGTCTTCTGGAACACAAGTGCCATTTCTTGCACGTAAATACCCGTCTTCACAGACACAGCCCTTGATGCAAGATTTGGGATCCAACTTGATGCAAGGTACTGGCTGTCCTAATTGAGAACAATTTCTGGCTTGGCATCCTCCATTGGTACATTCGGAATATACTTCATGCTTTTTGCATACTGGAGCTAAGAACGACATTATTGGGGTGAGCATAAATATTGTAATGTTTCGAAAAAATCATAACCCAAAAAATGAATTGTAAAAATAACATCCCTTAAATATATAGCCTGTACACTATTTATTTTGAAACTTGTTTAGAATGAGGAGTTATGTGGTATGACGTAAATAAATTGGGCATCTTCAGAAGGCAAAGTCATTTAAAGGGGTAATGGCGAGGGCTATGCCCAGAGTCTCTTTTCGTGATCGAATTAGGAATGATGATATCTGCAGAACAACCAAGGTTACAACATAATCCGAAGAATCGTGAAACTTAAGTGGCAGTAAGCAGGACACATTGATGACGATGAAGCCAAAAGGATCTGGACTGCCAACTGCGTATCAGAAGTTACAGGCTCAAGCAGATCGATGACCTGGCGAGAGTAACGGGAATCCCATGGAAGTACAGGTCCAGTCGTTGCAGTGACATTGGAGGGAAGCCTATGTCCAGCGGTGGATGTTGGTCAGCTAAAGGTGTTGAATGATGATAACATGGAAGAGAATCATCATAGATAGGAAAAATACAACCAGTACAAAGAAAAATCGAATCAACTTTTGACAGAATTGCAATGCATGGCCAGCTCACACTGGGTCCGTTACATGCAGCCCACTGTACCGAAGGACCGAAAGTTCAAATATTTTACTGAAAATAAGATAAAATATACTTGTATTACTTACTATCACATTTGTCTTCCGGAACACAAGTGCCATTTCTTGCACGTAAATATCCGTCTTCACAGACACAGCCTTTGATGCAAGATTTGGGATCCAACTTGATGCAAGGTACTGGCTGTCCTAATTGAGAACAATTTCTGGCTTGGCATCCTCCATTGGTACATTCGGAATATACTTCATGTTTTTTGCATACTGGTGCTGAAAACGACATTATTGGTGAGCATAAATATTGTGATGTTCCGAATAAACCCGTTTAAAAATGGTCAATTTCGTTGGTAAGATCAAAATATGTTTTATCAGAGTGTTCCATCTTTAAACCACTCCCGATTAACTTTTTTGACATAACTTTGAATACATTTTTAATTTATGATTTATAGTGCAACACTTGCTGTCATTAAAAAAATAAGAATAATTTAATTAGAACTTGGTTTTCATTGTATTTTGCACCTACATATTGTAGCATCTGTTTTGACATTATTTGTAGATCAGTACCATTTTGAGAAAAGTTGTTAATCATATCTTCTATTTAAATAATTATAAAGAAGAAATTTACCTGAACACTGGTCCTTTGGTACGCAATTGCCTTTCGCATCTCTGAGGTAACCTTCAGCACATAGACACCCACGTATACATTTAGCTGGTTTAACACAGGGCACTGGTTTTCCTAACTGCGAGCAGTTCTTTGCTTCACATCCACCGTTGATGCATTCCGAGAATACTTCGTTTTTGCCACATGTTGGCGCTGAAAGCAATATAATACATTAATATTTTTAATTCGTACAAAAAAATGGGGCTCTATACCTATACGTTACTGATCACATTTTCTACTTAAAAATACAATATTTTAAAAACCTAATATTTCCATAGATCGATTGAGATTTTTGGACTTAAACAATCGGTAATAACGTTGCTGTATAGGAATATTACTTATTGAAACTTTACATAATATAATACCAAGACCTTTTCTAATAAACCCCTTAAGTATTTGTACTAATTCAAAATTAGTGCTGTATAATATACAATATGAATCATGTTAAGTGCGGTTAATATTAAAAATGAAGAACCACTTACTGCAGTGTTCAGGCTTGACACATTTGTTAATATTCTCATCTAACACAAAGCCTTTCCTGCAATCACATGCGTTATCATAGCACACAGCTATACAGGACACATTTTCAGCAAATTTGTAGTTTGAACAAAGTCTACCGCAGTTTATGCCACAACCTGCTACTGCGTTTGGATCTCCACCACATTCAGCTAAACAAAAATATAATTTATTTGAATAAATATTAATTTAGTATTTCTTGTTAGTGCATGGCTTAGCTATATCAAATGTTACAGCCAGTCCAAAAGTAAGAAAATAAGAAATAAGTGTAAGTTACGAGTATAGTTATAGGAGACTTGCTCAAAAAAGAGATTTTCTGAAGCAGGCAAGTTTGGTATGGGTAAAATAAATAAAAATGGGCAGAAAATTATAAACCTAACATGGGACAAACACCTTCACTTTATAAACAGCTTCTTTTAAAAAAACCAAACCAGGTGGGATGTGGGGTCGAAAGTCCCGTACTACAAGTAAATGCTCGATGCAGTTCTCGATAATGGCCATACAACATTGTACTGGGGAACGTGCATCATCACTATCACGACTATAATGTAGCGAATAAGTTTGATATAATAGTGGTAATCCGAATCAAGAGACATGCAATGATTACTGATATAACCGTTTCGTATGATGAGAACCTCGTGAAAGCCGAAAAAAGTCTCGATCAGCTGATGCTGAGGAGGCTCCGTTTATTTGCTTAGACGGAGTCTCCTAAGACCGAAGTTCCGCTTTCTAAATCAAACACCTAATTCAGCTGCCTGAATTAGATGTTTGATTTAGAAAGCACCTAACACCTAATTCAGCTGCCTGAATTAGATGTTTGATTTAGAAAGCGGAACTTTTAGACACGGCGCGTATTGTTAGGAGGTTATATAGAAAATACATTGGATGATAATAAAATTATTTGTCCTTTAAATGTACAAAGAGCAATATTTGTAGGATGTGTCGTAAAAGAAAATACTAATGCACAGGAATAAAAAAAGAATGAAGATAATTTAGGATAAGCCTGTATTTCAGCTCTTTTTCCAGAAAATAATTGATTTAACAGTATTGTATGTAGCGTTTACATAATTATATCAATATACGATAAAAATGTAATATCACAAAATATAGAGTAAAATGTTGGTGTGTTTATGTTGTACTATCTAAAGTTTTGAAAAGCACTTTTGTAGTCTTGTGAAAAACCGAATAGTTTAGTTTTGAATTCATGTTTACTTATTGTGTGACAGCTGTATCAATAAGTTTATACTAGCAAACCGCTGAAACAAAAAAAAAACCCTTGTGTGAATAAATGTACGAGTTGATAGGACCGGGGTACTACTATATTGTGATAACATTTTAGCAAAATGTTTTTGTCCAAAGGAGTAAGAGAGTGTCGTTTCGGAGTCACAGTTAAAATATTAAGTTGGCAAACTGTAGGTAAGTTCCAGGACCCATACAGAAGATCTGTAGAGTAATCAATGGATCAGAAGAAAGTAACCTATAATTGAAGTAGATTGATTTTAGAAGTTCTACCTCAACTAGAAATGCAATAAGTTAAAAACGGTTCGAAAAAATGCCCAATAAATTTTTGGTTGTTGTAAGATCTTGAAATATAAATCGTTTTTATACATTTGGATTGAAGTAAATAAATTTAAAACAATTTTTTGCGATATGTGTAGTCCTATGATTGTACGACTTCTAAGTCTAAAGTCAGCTGTGCTATTCTTTGAAAGTCATTTTCATGGCGACGAGCTCGACGTCAACTCACAGTTGCAATTGGCAATGACAGTTCTTCATACATTTGCGTCCGCTGTTTGACAGCTGTCTCGACGACGAGCTCTTCGCCATGAAAATGACTTTTAGAGAATAGCATAGCAGGTCGCTATTTGAACGCCGTCGGTTAGTAAAAAATGTGTTAAATGGTGAATGAAGCTAGTTGGTTGCAACATCTTCACAACATTCATTTGAATTAAATATGAAAATTGCACCTTTATTTTTTTCTTTCACTAAAGATAAATCTATACTAATATTATAAAGAGGTAAAATTTGTAAGTTAGTATGTTTGTAAGTTTGTAAGTTTGTATGTAGGGGGTAATCTCTGGAACTACTGGTCCGATTTGAAAAATTCTTTCAGTGTTAGATAGCCCATTTATCGACGAATACTATAGGCTATATATCATCACGCTACGACCCACGGGAGCGGAGCAGTAACGAAAAATGCGGGTGAAACCGCAGGGGACAGCTAGTTATTCATAAAAATAGATTTAAGTTTAGTATACTTACGGCATTTACTGACTGGTACACAGACTTCTTTGTCATCTCTCACATAACCTTCTTTGCAGACGCAGTCGACTTTACAATATTTTTGGTCCATTTTGACACAACCTGTTGGTATTCCTACATCCGTACAACGCCATGGTCCACATCCACCGTTACTGCAGTTTGAAAGGATTTCATTGTCGCCACAGGGTGGAGCTGGAAAAAATAATTTTAAAATGTTTTAAGTGCTGGTTGGTAGTAAGGTATGCCAAGCGAGCTCTGAATTTTAGCGCATCCTGACGTGGACAAGTTAGGTTAGAAGGGGATAGCGGGGGCCTATTCAAAATTGCTAGTTAATAATAATATTTTAGTTGTCAAAAAGTTTAAAAAAATTGTGGTCTTGTATAATAAATTAAAAACTTACTACATCTCTCCGGACGTACACATTTTCGTGTTTTAGGATCGTACACAAATCCGTCTTTACATTCGCAACCATAACATTTGCACTCAGCTGGTTTTGGACCAGGGCACCGTTTAGTGCAGTTTTTGTCACAGCCAGATTTAGCATTGGAGTCTCCATTGCAAGAAACTGAAAAAACAATGATATTTTGTTAGCTTTTCATTGGATGGTAGTCTTAGTAGATATTTTTTGATTAAAAAAAACGAATTTTTCAGGATAAAAAAGTGAAACTCGCACGTAGTTAATAGGTATCTGAAGACTGTAATCAGAAATGAGGCTTTCTTAATTATAAAGAATAGAGAGCTTTCAATGGCAAACCAACAGATGGCGCTAATTGAACATAAGAACATCGTTGAAAACTCTACGACAGCATCAAGCTGGACCATCAAGTTTAGGCTAAGTTATCAAGTATTCTGATAAAAATGAGTGACGTCTGATGATGGAACTCGCTATATTTTAAGAAAAGATTGAGAAAGCTTTGGCTGGTGGACAAAGAGAAATAGATAAAGGTATAAGGGTCTTACCGCATTGATTCGGAAGGATACATTTTCCAGTGCTCTCGTCCAATACAAAACCGTCTTTGCAATCACAGCCATTCAATATACATATCTCAGGGCAAATTACAGGTTCTGAGCTATTATAGTTTGAGCAAAGTCTACCGCAGTTACTTCCACAACCTGATTCCGCGTTCGGATCGCCTCCACAAGAAGCTGTAAAAAAGTATATTGTTATATACACGAAGTAACTACTAAAAAATTAAACTAACTAATGCGCCTCACCATCAACGATTGCATCACTGCTTACTATCAGGTGGGAGCGCGGTTAAGGACTAGTTTATATGCACGAATTTCTATCTGGACTGCTATGTCGAATTATAAATATCTGTAATCCTACCCAGGCATTGAACGCAGGTCCGCACCTGATCTGATCAATATCACTTTGTGCAGAGTATAAAGTTGAAATCTTGAATTTTTTTATAGAGGCGGGTGCTTGCTTGTCCACTAACTTGTCTAATGTTAAGCGATGATGTGGTGGATGATGGAGCACTAAAAGTTACCTACTTGCTCTAGAGTCTAGAGCAAGTAGGTAGCTACAATATCAGGAAGTCTTTCTGATGTCCCAAATATTGATATCCTTTGATACTTACGACATTTTTCTTTCGGTATACAATTTCCATTTGCGTCACGTACTAAGCCCTCTTTACAAACGCATCCTTTTTTACAATAAGCGGGATCTATTCTGGGACAAGGTATAGGATATCCTAATTGTGAGCAATTTTGTGGTCCACAGTCACTGTTGGTACAGGTTGAATATACTTCATCTTCCCCGCATTTTGGTGCTGTTAAATAAATTTATAATTGTTTTAAATATCAAAATAGGTACTAATTTATTAAACATAGAACATGAAAAATAAAAATGCGATAGTACGACGGGTGACAGGTCAGAATGAAAGAAAAAACCTGTAGCACCGACTCCAAGTAATATGGGATAAGGGGAGGAAGAAGAAGAACAAGAAGAACATGAAAAGTAAAAACACTTAACTAATTAAAACTACATATATACATTAACTCCAAATACTTATGTCATTGACGTCTTTTTCCATATTGACTTTAAAATTTTCATTATCATAATAAAGTGTAATATTATTTGCCAATATATCATTGACATTATTGTGATTCTTACAAATGTTTAATTTGTTTTTTATTCATATAACACTTGCTAATTAACGCATTTGCCGTGACCGTTATCGCAAACTCGTGTACAAATAAGTACATGTGTAACAGAATATATTAAAACGTCGTATTTATTAGAATACTCGTAGTTAGTTAAAAGTGACAACCCCTTTTCACCTGTATTTTTATTGAATGATTGATTTGATGCAGGGGGTTTGATTTGTTGAGGACAACTGAAGGACACGGACACCGATGTGTTTTTAGCCAGTAAAAGTCTGCTTTTGCTGACTAAAACAGATCGGTGTCCTTCATTTGTCTTTTTCTTTCTAGGGCAACGGGTTTCCTTTTCAGAAATAACAGCGGTCCTTGCTCGGGGGGCTGGGGCGTGAGGGCCATGCTAGAGGCATGCAGCCGCCTCCTTCGCTAGCATTACTGCTTCGCAAAAGGAGACGACCGACTGCCACTCCTCCACTCTCCAGACCACAGCCTGAACCAGAGCTGGGGTCTTACGTGTTAAAATGACAATCGCGCGAGCGAGAAAGAAGGATGGAGCTATACACCCTATTTAGCTACATTCCTTTAACAGTTCACTTTAAGTCGTAAAATGGATCGCGTTAAGAGCTCGTGTTTTGGGCACTGGTCCAATTAAATTATGTTTTTTAATCCAGATTTATGACAAATAGTAGCAGTAGTATTAATTTTCTAATTATCATACACTCATGTAAAAATTGAGAGTGACATAAAATAACCTTTTTTTTTTGTTATTTCATACTCGTTCTCGGCTCGCGCGAATTCAGCTCAGGCTCTATCCGTTGACGTCCGATTGTCAATCCGACTGACTTTACCAACAAAAATAAATAAATTATAAAAGCAAAACGAACGCATACGAATACATTAATATAATGTTGTGTGTATATGTTTTTTTTGTAGATCTTGAAAACTTGAGAATCCATCTACCGAGTCCAATCGCATTTTTAGACCTGCCAGGGATCTACTCAAATATACATTCATAATTTCATACAAATCAATCTAGCGGTTTAAGAGAAATTAGATGATATACACACGTACAGAAGAAAAATATAAGTTAAAATTGCGTCAATTATTTATTAAGTGAATTTGATCTTTTTCTGTAATTGGTAGGTATCGTTTTGATATTCATAAAATTGGACATAAATTCAATAATAGGTTTTTTTTTTAAAATGATATACTCGTAAGCCCGATGGTAAGCAGTGATGCAATCTAAATTAAATGTCAATCGTAAAACAAATCGTTATTATTATACTCTGTGATTATACTCACTACATTGTTTTTGAGGGATACATTTCCCATCATCATTTCTGGCATATCCACTTTCGCAAATACAACCAGGTTTTCCTGGACAGCGTGATGAATCAGGTCCAACAATTGGACAAGGTACTGGAAACCCTACTTGTGTACAATCCAGTGGTCGGCAGGTAAAAGGTGGGCATTTAGAGTATGTTTCGTGTTCTCCCTTACAGCTGTTTTGTGCTAAAAGTGTAGTTTTTGTGTAGTAAATGGTCTCAAACGTGTAAACGCACTGTATAATTACGCAAGTATGAGTATTATTTGTATAAATACATAATTATTAAGTAAGTAAGAAAGTAGTGTTTCATATCACCAAAAAATCTATTTTTCAAAAACTACGCTTTCAAAAAGAACCGATCAATCAGATTCGCACACGACCAGTTCCATACCGTCCGTAACAAGAAACGGCAAATAAATTGTTATTTTATTCGGATTTTTTCCTTGTTATAGTGGCATTAAAAATATATCAACTGTGAAAACAACTAGACAGACGGACGGCGGAGTCATAGCAGTAGAGCTCTGTTTTTACCCTTTCGGACTAACGCAAACTTAAAAAAAAACAGAATCAGGTACTGAGACTACCAAATCTTCCAAATAAACAAAAGTGATTACTTACGACATTGGTCCCTCGGTACGCATATGCCTTCATCAGTTCTGGCATATCCATCTAGACATCGACACCCTGCTTCACATTTAGGGTCACCAGGTTCTGGTGGAGCCGCGCATTTGATCACACGTGGGTCCACATTACATTGGTAAAGTGGACAAGGATTTAGACATACGTCGTACACCTCATTGGGCCCGTAGCATTTGGCTGTTGTAGAAAAAATTGGGGTTAATACAAATTTAATTTGATCATGTTAACTTATGGTTAATTAGGTATACGTGCCTCAGTCGGTAATATGCCTCTCTTGCAAAACTAAGACACGCATTTAAAATGACATTAACTATACAACGCAAGTTAAACTTGCGTCGTATTCTTATAATGCTAGCAGATCGACTGAAATAAGCACCATTTTTTTAATTCGTGTTTCAGTTTTACAAGAAGGCACGTATGACTGAAATAGATTAGTTTGTAACATTACACTAATGTCTGTTTTTTAATCTCTGAGACTAAAATGACATTACGTGGGATATCACACATGTCACAACACAAAAGAACTGATATTATGATATTTGCCTGTGTCAATTTAGTCTCAGGGATTAAAAACAGACTTTAAACTCCTAAAAAAAAAACACAAAACGGCAAGTAATAATATTCTTTGAAGCAGTAGGCTTTTGGCAAAAAAAAATCTTCCACATGCCCCATAAGCGACAAGCCGACTTTTCCAATGCTAAGGACGTTTCGGTTCTTCTAAAAAGAATCACTTACGACATTGATCTCTCGTCACACAAATGCCGTCAGGGTTTCTGACAAACCCGTCAGCACATCTACACCCTGGTTCACACTCAGGATCGCCAGGTCTTGGCCCTGGTTTGCAATCAATCAGGGTGTCGTCCACATCGCATCGGCGGGGAGGACAAGGGGCGGGACAAACGTCGTATACTTCATTTTGATTGGGACATTGAGCTATATGTCGAAAGGTAATAAAGTTTAAGTGGCTATCTTTTAGAAGATACAGGAAATATTGAAGTATCAGATTCAAAAAACCGTTTTTTTTTTTTTGTATTTCCCACCTATTTTGACAAAAAATCGATTGCTATGGGGAGGAAAAGCGAAAGTATTTCGCTTTCTTCATGTCAAATACTTTATGTTAAACCTGAACCTGTGTATTTGTTCTAATTCATATTAGATGAGAATTTAATTTCTCTTTGGGTGTAACGTGAGGTGTTAGATTTTTACTGACTGAAACGCTGTGTTCCTTCAATTTTCCATTGTCTTGACATAAACCTGACTAAAGATACCACACACAAAGCTTGGTGTTCGAAACGTGAAGCTTAATTTATGGATTGACATATTTGGTCCGAAATAAATACAATATTATGATTATAATCATCTACTCTCCCTAGATCCAGGGATAAATGGTCGTAGTTATGACTAAATCTCTTTTAAAAAAAGATTATTTCTACTTACGACAGTCCTTCTCACGTACACAGTCTCCGTTAGCATTTTTTAAATATCCGTCCTTACATCGACACCCACGTTTACAATTCGATTCATCTATGGCCAGACATGATACCGCAGCTATGTTGACCCCGCAGTAACGGGGTGGACAATCAGAGTAACATGAATCCAAGGTTTGGTTCTTGGCACAGTCGTATTCTGTAAAATAAATTAAACCATGTTTACAAGTTCTGATCTCGTTTAAATGATCAGACTTCACTGTTTTTTGAGGTAAATTAACTAATGACTTCTTCTGCTAAAGGTGGAGAAGAGAGAGTGTCAGAATTTTATTGATTAAACATAGCTGTGTACTTCAGTTGCCCTTTGCATACCAGGGACCACAATATCTCTTTCGCAAATTACCGAGCTCTAGCGGGCAGCGGCGCTACTAGGCCCCTATGATTTTTTTAAAATCTCTTTGAGGTACAAATGAAACAATACGCATTGTCGATAAGTCAGATTCGGTCCTTACCGGATCACCGGACAGACCTGCCCGTTGTTTGTTCATCTTCAAGCACGCGCCTACGTTAACCGGAGATCACTTTGTAACTTGAAATGAACAGAATGTCATCTATGTTTGTGGCGTGAGGATATCAGTTCCCTCATGGTTGTGGAAAAAGGAGGCGACCGTTTCCAATTCTCTCTTAATTAAGACCATAGCCTGAACCAGAGCCTGGTGCAAGAGGTCGCCTCCATAAGGTGTGCTTTAACCGCACACCTCCACCATATGATCCACCGTGTCTTCCAGGCGGTCCGCACAACGACATTCGGCAGTTTTTTCGCCTAAATCCGAAACAGGAACTTCCTGAACTGGACAAGTCTAGTAAGGACCTGCATCAGGCAGAAGATAAGAATGTTGTAACGCCTTTTGGGTTACGTTTCAAAGAGGGCCGCTGCTGCCGCAATTCCTTGTGCTGCCAATTTATTACTTTTGGATCCTTTTCATCTCATCGAGTCAAAGTTTAATTCAAGAGCTATTACTTGCTTAAATAACGGATTTTGTTTTTTTTTTCAACTGCATCACACGTCGGTTACTAAAAAAGCCTGCTCATAGACTGATATACTGAAATAAAGGAGAAAGCGTACGAATAGATGCAAAACGCAAAATTTTGCGTGTTGTTACATTTTCTTCCAAACCTCACTTATCTCAAGCCGCGTTCATAAACCTCGTTCCATAACCCAATACTTATTTATCAATCAAATACTTACGACACTCTTTTTCAGGTATGCAAATGCCAGCTCTGTTTTTAAGAAAACCTTTTTTGCATATACAACCAGGCTTGCAGTCTTTAGAACCAGGTTCAGGTCCTGGGGCACAGAGAATTAGAGCTGGGTTGACCCCGCATCGCCTTGGAGGACATGGGTTTGGGCAGAGGTCGTAAACTTCGTTCGGGTTCTTGCATTTGCGATGCGCTGCAAAGAAAGTAGGTACAGAGAAAAAAAAATAGATAAAAAATAGTTTTCAATTCGATTAACGTTTTTTCAAATGGGGTTATCTAAATTGACTGCACTGTCTTTGTATTGGTTACTTAATGCAGGAGGATGATAAATATTTGTGTATATTGGAATTTACATAAACATAATATATTAACGATTAGAACAGGTTTATCAAATCGATACCTCCTACGTATAATGAGCCAACTGACATTAAAAATAATAGAAGATGACTCAATATAGGTAGGTACGGTACTTGGGAGGTATCGAAATGTTCTTTTAAATGTTGGCACCAAGACCAACGATGGTTTTGTTATTTTTATTCCTATTATAACAATTCGATTTAATTGCGTTCTATCTATCAAAATCTTTTAGTTTCTTCTTCATTTCTGCTCCTTTCATTTATGCAAAAATCGCGGCTACAATATCATATAATCCCCATAAGTCTTATATATTGTTTAGTAGCAAATTGTTACATTCTTGTAACTACTTACGATTTTCTTCAACACTTTCTTCAGAATAGGAGCTGGCATCAGTTCCTACAAGATTGAAAATAGTAATAATAATCATCATTTAATTTATAAAAAAATGTGCACATTTACAATAAAATTGCTTAAATACTGTTTATTGCTTTAATTTATTGCTTGAATACTGTTAATTATTTGCTTGAACTAAGGGGAACCTTTACTTCAGGCTAGAAAGTGCTTAAAATTAAAAACAAAAATAAAAAATAAACATTCAATACGACTGAGTACAATATTAAGAACGAAACTAAATTAAGGATAAAATATACTCTCTAATTTTGCTAGGCACATTCAATAAAAATAATTTTTCATTTGAAACTTACAAGCATTCCACAAAATTTGAATATAATTAAAATTATATTAGGTAAGTTAATATCATGTAAAATTATGATAAGAATATGCTCAAGAAATAATTGAATAAAATTAGTGTACTTATATATAAATTTCTTAGAACTAAAGCCTGCATAAATCCTTGTAATAATCATAACTGTTTACAAAGCGTCATAAAATGAGATCGTACCTTCAGATGGCGATATCAAAGCCGTGTTCGCCACTATGGCTAGCACCACGAGTGGCTTCCACATTATCACCAACAACACTGTCTGGGGTACTTATCAAGGCTGTTATACTCTTTTATACCTCCACAAACGACTTCGTGCACTTGTTTCAATATGGAAGGTATAAAACAATAAGGTTCCAGTCACAATATCACTAGCAAAGAATATTTAGCAAAATTATGTCCAACCTTTGTACTTATTTGTTTTTATTGTGTGTATAGCACATGTGCAAATTTTTCATGCTGTGTCAACATTTAAATGATACATCATAGTTACTGGGATTGAAGTTTAATAAATAAAATTATTGTCATGTTGAATAAAAGTCTACTGAGCAAAGAGACTTGATTTCTTTGAAGTACAGCTTATTCAAGCATCTAGTTTTGTGTGACGTATTGCTTACAAAGTGTTAATGAGAAACAGAGAATGAGAAATGCAATTTTATGCTTGTGTTTTATTTGTATTAATTTTTAAAATTTGTGCAAGTAATTAGAACCGCGCGTCATTGTACATTTCAATTAACACAAAACGATACGATAAGTTATTTGAATTCGTGAATAGCTGTTTGTATCGTTTTTTTATGAGTCACGATTTGAGGATTTGGATAAACAAATTGTTGAGCATTAGGTAATAATTCTTACTTTACATATTTTTAATTCGCTTGTTTTTTTTTTCTGCAGGATCTAAAACTCGTCTACAATGATCTTCTATTTTTTTTATTTGACTCAATATTGTCTTCATTATATTTTCTAGCCTACGTGAGTAGGTACATATATCTATGGAGTAGTAACTTTACCAATTACAACCGGTTTTACGTTAGATATAAGTAAATATCGAGTACTATTGAACTAGAAAAGGAGAAATGAAAACATTGCTGGATTATGTAAGAAATTATTCTTTTTTTTTAATGTCTGGTTTATTATGCAGTCGCGTTAAATGTCAAACCAATATTGCAATTCATTTGTGTATATAGATGGTCAATATTTATCTGAATTCGAAAAATAGTAATAATGTAACGAAAAGAACTTGGAACATCATTAATAGTGAAAGTGGATGTTGTACGAGTAATACATTTTTTTTAAATGCGTAATACTCGTAGATAAAATAATCAAATAGGGAACCATGTGGATATTTTTATCTTACGTAATTTTAACGTGCGTCTGTCTAATCGAGTAGTTTATGTGGCCTAATCAAATGTAATTTTCTTTTGTATAGTTGTTCTTTGTGTCGTTGAGCTCTTCAGCAGTCCTAACTATATGAATACTGAGAAAGGACTGGATGGGTTCTTAGAAATCTGTGTGGTTTTGACCTTAAGAAACATCTTCCGCACTGTATGCTGTAAACTGTGCATGCAATATTATGAGTAGATTTACTGATTTTCTAATAGTATCTGGTCCTTTAGTATTGGTTGCCAAATCTTTGATATTAATAAAACTCTGAAGTTGAGGTACTGTATCCGATAAATACTTGTTGATTCTGGACAGGTTTTCTCCAATCTACTTATATGGTTCATAATCTTCCTGACCTTGTCCCGTTTTATTTGGGGCAAATTAATTTCCTCAAAAGACCACCTCGGACATTAACCTACATTTTATCATATATAACTACTAAGGTTTATTGTTGTTTATTACATGTGGAGGGATGGAGAGGAAGAGGGAGACCAAAAAAGAGATGGATGGATTGTATGAGGACTGATATGAAAGAAAAGGAAGTTGATGATAGCATGATGGGTGACTGGACAGAATGGAAGAAAAAAACATGTTGTGCCGACTCCAAATAATATGGGATAAGGGCAGGAAGAAGAAGACTACTAAGGTTTATTGTGTGGACATTTAATGAGACTTTGATCTTTGAGTTACTTTAAGAGTTCCTTCTCAGTTTAGTTAGGTAGCCCTTTTCTGAGTTGAGACTACAATAGATTTGAGACGACTTATGTTTTTAAAACTATGTTACATTACATGTAATGCTCATATCCAAGTTTATGAAGAACATTTTTTTTCTAAATTAAACTCAATGTGTTTAGTCAAATGTTTGTAGGAAATGAAACATGCATTAATAGATCAAAAATCAATAAAATATATTTTCATAATCTTACATTTAAATCTTTTATGGCTTTTTACACGTGTGTTTGTATATGCTGCAGTGGATATCTTACAAAAAAATAATAAAAACTGCAATATTTTTGTTGAACAGGATTAAAAGCTATAATATAATGACTTTAACCAATTGTATGTATTTCTCTTAAGTACCTATTCAAGGTACGTATGTATATGCTTGTTTTTCTTACACTGCCTTCGTATGTCCTCTTTGCTCACATTACATTTCATTCTGACGTTATTTAAGAATAAAACATTATTCAATTTAATTTCGTCAGGTATCTCACCAAAACATCCACACATATTACACTCCATTACTAACATATTCCTTTTTTCGACTTGTAGTGAAGATTATCCAAAACAGCAGTAACATTATGATCCAGTTCTTCCAACGTATATTTTTTTGTGTTATTTATTATTTTTCTAAAAGATGCATTACCATTAGGCGCAATATCCTGCCTGCACTACTATTTTTTTAAAAGACAACATATAAACGAACGGATGATCGGCTCTGAAGATACGTGGAGTTACAACTTTGGATGTATGTGGTATATGTGGGGAGAAATCTGAAAAAAAAGGTAATATGTTATCGAAATTTTTGAATAGATTTTTTTTGTAAATTTTGGACAGCTTTTTAACTACTGTTAGGTCTGATAGGCAGCTGCTCCTCATAAAATATTGGTATTCAGCTAAATCTGGCTTGGAAGCCGACCCCAATATAGTTGGGAAAAGGCTAGGCAGATGATGAGGTTCGCGCTTGGCCGCTATCTCACCTGATGGAAAGCGTTGTGAGAAGTTGATGGCAATAGATTGTCCTACTATTACATATAACTAAACTGGAATAGTGCGAGTGTACTGGGAAGTACCTGCGTAGGGACTTCCCAATACACTCGAAATAAGGTAAAATACCTTACAATGCGTAGGTAATGCCTAGTCTTTTTTATTTGTAACATAAATATTTAAACGCTTTGATGTGTTTTACAAAATGATGTCACTGCCATTTGGTAACGTGTGTGCAAAAGAGATAGCATAATGTTTGCCACCTTTGCCTCTTTTATTTTTGCATAAACAATGAACTGTTTTTCAACACTAGAAAACATAATAGGATTGCGATGGATGCTGATTCAAGACAGATTGTGTTTTATATCCGTTTTTGAAATTAAGAATGTCAATAAATGTACTAAGGTCAATGACCGTTATTCCATGCTTATCTGGCGCCTACTTTAGATAATTTCATTCGACATTTATCAATAAGTAGTGTTTACTTACCAGGTTCATATTTGTCTCCCATACCATATTCATTTACTTGATAGTTAATCCTCTGTAGGATGTCGCTTACGTACGGTAATTTAGCAGACCCTATGTCCTCAAATCCTGTCGTTGTATTACTGAATGATTCCTTTATCTCAGCCTGTATTACAGAATAATTATGGTTAATATCATTAAAGACATATTTTTTTTATATTTTTTTTGCATTAAGTTAAGGTTGTAACTACTGCGAGTTTTACTGAAACCCATTATTTAGGTTAGCTACAAATGATCAAATAAATTGGTTCCACGTCGGCCTGTGAAGTTTAACCTAATACAAATGTAATATGTACTTTATGCAGGACGAATGAGGTTTTTGCCTGCAGTCACACTCTATTAGACAGAAAAATCAGAAGAATAGAGATCATTTAGAATAGAATAGCATCAGTTTTATATTGTTCCCACTGCTGGGACTCAGGCCTCCTCTCTAGGAGAGGGAAACAGATATAGATCATTTAATAAAACACTATAATTATTATGCTTACCACCTCTGTAGACATCTTTAACCTATTCGCCACTGATATGTTGAATGTAGGCAAATAACATTCCACATATTCATATTTGAGACTATCAAATGCAGATTTAACGTTTTCAGGATTTTTCATTCTTCTAATCAGGTCTGTAATTCCATCAAGCATATTTGGTAGTATTATGGCCAAAGAGAATTTGCCACCTACGTAATTCAATTTCAGGACCTAGAAATAAAATAATGAACATTAAACTATACTTCCTATCCCTTCCTTCTTATTTATGATCAATATTTTTATTCATTTTTATAGTTTATAGATTGTTGGCTTGCTTTGGTGCATACCGTAAGTATAACAAGCAATTGATTAATAAATAATTAACATGGTCCTGCCTTAGCTTGTAAGCATTAACACGTTTACTGTGCATGCCCCATCTGTGGGCAATACAAGTTGCTCATCATACGTGGGTGGGCCCATCAGTGGGTTTTGAGTTTTTCATAAGTTTAAAGGCTTGTAAACTTGAACGTGAGTTTATCCACTTTTAGCAGTAAACACGTATGAACAACGAACATAAAAAAGTTAACGTAAAGACTGAGTTGACTTTCCAATATGGGTTGCCAGTATCCTACGGTTTCGCGATTGCGGTGGTAAGTAATGGTAAACAATGGGTAGCTGGCTATTAGCTCATCTTTTAAGGATTCGACGATGGTGGTAGTGTTCCACGGGTGCCTCAAAAAGATATCAGCAAACCGTAGGAGCCCAGCGAAGGTGGTGCCTGCTAAGGCCACAGGATTGGTTCGGAAATTGATACTCATGGTCCTGGAACGCAAAAGGCAAGTAAGAGCCTCAGCACGGAAGGATTTGTTTGGTGATTTTCCACCTCAAAAAAGGGGTTAACTTCATGTATTTAGATAAACGGGCAAAAGTGTTCTTCTTCTTAGCATGTTGATGGCAAACCCAGTTAAATGCCTGCCCAGTACTCGGCCACGGCAATAGCAAACGTGTTAAAGCCTAGCAGTAATGAACCACTTTTGGGTGACACGGTGATATACAGTACAAAATGGTATATTATACCTTTGCGTCGAGTACAGAACTTTCTGTGTATAAGTACCATCCTTTTCCATACATAGTTGGAACTCTTTCAATTCTTCCTTGCTTAAAGAAGTCTCTATTGATCGTGTACAATGGATTGAATTGTTTTTCCCATTTTCCCTGAAATTATTAAAATTAGTTAGTTTTCATTTTCTATATAAATACTATCATAAGGTACTTCATAATTATCCTGTATTTTTCTTGAACTGACCTGAAAATCTTCGGCGTCTACCAGAACCATACCATCCAATGGCGACAATGTGATCGGTTTTATGAACCTTTCGA
This sequence comes from Mythimna separata, assembly GCA_030763345.1. Lineage (NCBI taxonomy): Eukaryota > Metazoa > Arthropoda > Insecta > Lepidoptera > Noctuidae > Mythimna > Mythimna separata. The sequence continues at coordinate 17,692,339 of CM061171.1, read as the reverse complement.
AAACATTATTCGTATACTCAGCCACCTGTGTATAACCATTAGCAACAAATTAGAATGAATTTGAATATATAACGTGTATATTGTAGTATATTATTATTTATTTGAGAATAAACTTACGTCAGTGTTAATTTTTTGTGCTGCTGTCGGCGAACTGAAATCCAAATTTTCTGGTCCCATACCAAATATCTGTGATGTTCTTTGAATGTAATCGGCAGTGAGGGCATAATCGCTGTCCGCATATATTTTGCAGAACAAACTAAATTGAATATCAGAATATGAAGCAGTAAGTTCCGCCGAAATTTTTGGGAAGAAACAGCGGACCTGCAAATTGGTTAGTTCATTCTCTTATTAAATAGCATTACAAAACTATTGACTTTTTATTGGCTTTATATTGGCTCTAGTCTCGAAATTACCAGTACATACTAATATAACTTTATGAACAGAACAAAATGATTTCCTAACCTGTTCAAGAACAATAGTTTGCTTAAAAACAGCCATTAATAAGTAACTTAGATCAGCCTGTCCTCCGCATCGGCACATCTGAAGGAAATAAGCAAAAAGGAAGCATGGAAAAAAAACCATGTGTAGTTGACGAGTTTGGCCGATTAATTTACAAGTGATTATGAGCTATATACAGTATATTATTGTCATCTTGATTTGTGTTGTGCTTAAATTGCTTGCATACCTGACATGATCCTTCAAGCAATTTTGAGCTGTATGTGGTGCAACAATAACCTATTATCTTGAACTGTCTTGTGCTTAAATTTCTTTGTACACCTGACTTGGTGCCATACTTTCGTCATTTCGGTGACGTTTATAGGAATTTTAAGTCCAGCAGAGCAAGTTTTTCTGCTATATGATGATGATGAAAAAAACTTACTTGTTCCGTATCCTTTAAATTGACCACGTTCAAGATCTCAGTCTTCACGGTGCCCTTTGCTTCCAAAACTAATTGAGCAAAGAGGAATAAGATGGATGCTCCTCCGACCAAAACACTGTTGCCAGGGTTATGTTCGATCATACCCTGAATAGAGATAAAAAGATGGTGGTAAGTCTGTAGTTAAGGAAGTAAAAGTAAATGTAAGTCGTTTTTTTTGGGTGGGTAATCAACAAATAGCTCCTGCCGCTCTGGGTGGAGCGAAAGAGAGTGTCAGACTTTTACTGACTAAACCCCACCTATGTTCTTTCAGTTTCTTTTTGCATTTCAGGGTCGCTGTGACTTGAACATCCTGCAATCTTAGCAGAGTGGTTGCAGGCACTAAGGATGTTTTTAATATCTTGCGGTTTCAAACTCGCAGGCGGGTTTGCCCCGCGCGCAGATCACTAGATCGTAGGGAAGCATATCTCACGCGTCGTAAAATTTTCTGCATGTGGGGCAACCCCGCGTAATGAAATCCGCACAGTATTAAAACACCCTCAATGATACAGACTGCAATATTATACGTAAAAAATATTTTAATGGAAGACTTCATCAAGTTGTCTTAGTTGTAAGCGTTAATAATAATTAGTTTTGAATCTCGAATCTGATTTCGATTGGAGAATTAAAATTGATTATTAGTTATGCTCAGTAACTGACCACTAGACAATTCTATGCGGGTAGGTACGGAAACATAAAATAATATATAAAAAAAACAGTTGATTTTATGACTTACAGCAAGTAATTTTGTAGTGTAAGCAAGGTTTCCAGTTACGAATAATTCGTATGCGACGTCTTCACAGTTTGGCGGTGGTGTTGTGGACATCATTGTAGTAGATGAACTCGTTTTCGTTTCTGAGATAAGTTTGAAAGATTTATAATAAAATTGATTGCTAACAAAAAAATCTCCTTTCAGCAAAAATAAGGAATGATACGTCAGTGATTATCTAGTCCGATTATAATTTGGGTATCTTCAAGGCTAGAGTAAATAGGCTCTTAATGAACTAGTGCGCCTCACCACCAACAAACTCAGATCAACAGTCAGATTGCAGTCAAGCACTAGTTTATGCTATACGAGAATTTAAAAAATCAATTAGCCTAATCAGTCTTTAAAAAAAAATCATGACACAGACATAACTATTTAGTAATCCGTGACACTGGTCTAGCCTAATTTGAGACCATCGGTTGAACATTTAAGGTTTTCGTAAAAACAGAAATACTTAGACATCAAATTGCTAATTCACTATACAGAGTGTTTTACTATCTACAATGTCTATGCACTTTGATTACCTTGATTATCTGGATTTCCAGTTGTAGATGTCATGGCAGTAGGTGTTGGTCTTAACTTTCTTCCTGCAATACAAAATTCATTAATGAAAAATATTATTTACTATCACAATAAAAATCAAAAGTAAAACTTACTGCATTCCCATGTGCTCAAGCAATTTCCTTCTTCATCCTTATAGTATCCGATGAGGCATCGACATTCGGGTGTGCATGTTACTTTAGTGGTTACTGGACATTTAGCACCATTTAAGTATTCCTCACAAGTCCTCTGAGGACATGGGGGCGCACAGATGAAGTACCACTCGTTTTTACGATTGCAGTCTTTCGGACCTGTAGAAGTTTAAAGGAATATTTGCAATGGAATGCATAAAATTTCATATGATTTATAACCCCTAATGACAGTGGGAATCTTTGCGACCGCTAAATCACATTATAAACTATGAAATTCATGTAAGCCATTTCGTCAAAATTATTGTTATTAAAACTGCTCACGAAATATAAAACAATAAATTCAACAACATCAACGCAGTTAGAAATTGCATTAGCTTACATGGAGTGCTATAAAGTAACACATTTGTCTGTTTCTATGTCTACATTTATAACGTTCACACATGCATCTTCCTGGCTCGCATTCTGTTGGCACTGAACAAGTTTCGTTACTGTTGCTAGACTACGGGAAATACTTCAAGTTGCAATTAAGTAACAGACAATCAGAAAATACCTCTCCAACAATTCTGTTAATTTGAAGAATGTTCTTAAAAGAAATCCGTTCGCAACGGAGACACTATTAAATCAAATGTTTTGTTGCTTATATTTTCAAGCATGTATTGCGGTTGTCTTACATAAAGTTGGATATGTTCCAACCTCCGCTAGATTGGCACAGCATCGATTCTACCAAGACTTTGGACAAGCAGTTTAAGGGATTATAGAAAGTGGAGAACTAAATAGTTAAGCCCACTGACTGCAGTAGTTGTTTTGAAAACTTTGCGTGTATATTTATTTTGTCTAAGATTTTAATTGTTTAAATAAAATATTTGTTATAGTATTACTACTATTATATTGAAACAGTTTTTTACCATAATTAAAATTACTATTATGGGACTTGTCCCATATAATTTTAAAAAATCATCAGTTTCTAGTAGTTGTTTGCCGGTTCATTCTGTTGTAACCACATGACGCATCTGTGATAGTCACACACGCTGTACTTGAATTTATGAAGTGTTTTGAGTCTAAATAATGGACAACTTGCATACATGTAATATTCGTGACCGAGGAAGTAAAATTTCTGAATTAAGTATCAAAATATTTCCTTGGGTCACTGACACTAATCAATTTGAATTGCAGTTTAGAGTCTGGGTTAAGTTGTAGACACAATAAGATAAGAATATTAAATAATGTGGTTAACAAGATTCGCTATGATTTTTTAATGGGTTTAAAAGGAGCTCAATTCTGTTAAGTAAAATAGTACAGTTAATTCTTGGAATAAAATTATTACCTTTAGTGGTCATCTGTCCATCAGTTGTTGTCATTGACGAATCAGTAGATGTGTGTCCTGACTCATGTGTCGAGTTCGTACCTTCTTCTGTCGTTTTATGAATATCAGAATCTTTTTTTGTCGTTTCCATTTCAGAGCCACTGGTCGTTGATGGTCCTTCAGTAGTTGAGCCCTGCTCGCCACTCGATTCAGTTGTAGTGGACTTGCGTTTTTTATGCCTACGAGTTGTCTTTTCCATTCCAGAACCTTCTGTCGTGCCTTCCGAGCAGTCGGTCGTCGTTTCTGATTCCGGCCCATCTGTGGTCATTTCTGATTCTTCACCACTCGACGCAGTTGTGCTAGTCTTGTGTTTCTTACGCTTATGAGTTGTCTTTTCCATTTCAGAACCTTCCGTCGTGCCTTCCGATCCTGATCCTCCGGTTGTCATTTCTGTTTCAGAGCAGGCAGTCGTCGTTTCTGATTCCGACCCTTCTGTGGTCATTTCTGATTCTTCACCACTCGACGCAGTTGTGCTAGTCTTGTGTTTTTTACGTCTTTGAGTTTTCTTTTTCATTCCAGAAGATTCCGTCGTGCCTCCGGATTCTGATTCCTCAGTTGTCTTTTCTGTTTCAGTACAGGCAGTAGTCGTTTCTGATTCCGGGCCTTCTGTGGTAATTTCTGATTCTTCACCACTCGACGCAGTTGTGCTAGTCTTGTGTTTCTTACGTTTATGAGTTTTCTTTTCCATTCCAGAATCTTCCGTCGTGCCTCCAGATTCTGATTCCTCAGTTGTCTTTTCTGTTTCAGTACAGGCAGTAGTCGTTTCTGATTCCGGACCTTCTGTGGTCATTTCTGATTCTTCACCACTCGACGCAGTTGTGCTAGTCTTGTGTTTCTTACGTTTATGAGTTTTCTTTTCCATTCCAGAATCTCCTGTCGTGCCTCCGGATTCTGATTCCTCAGTTGTCTTTTCTGTTTCAGTATAGTCATTTGTGGTCATTTCTGATCCTTTGGTCGAAAAACTGTGCTCATCACTCGTTTTAGTTGTAGTGGTCTTGTGTTTTTTAGGTTTGTGAGTAGTTTTGTCCATTTCAGAATCACCAGTATTCGATACTGACCATTCAGTAGATGAGTCCTGTCCACCACTCGATTCAGTTGTAGTGGTCTTGTGTTTTTTAGGTTTGTGAGTAGTTTTGTCCATTTCCGAATCACCAGTATTCGATTCTGACCCTTCAGTAGATGAGTCCTGCCAGCCACTTGATTCAGTTGTAGTGGTCTTGCGTTTTTTAGGTTTATGAGTAGTTGTGTCCATTTCAGAACCTTCAGTGGTCGTTTCCATTTCTGATGGTTTTGTTGTTGTTTTCGATCCAGACTCTTCTGTTGTAGAATCCGATCCAGCACTTGATGAGCTCGGCTCTTCACTTGATCCTGAATCTTCCTTTGTAGTTGTCATACCTGGAAGTTTAATGTAAATTGTTTTTTCTTTATGAACTTAATTATGTTAGAAGGTTTGGAGTAATACATCTAATAAAACATTTTATGAACTGGTTGGCTCATGCTTAGGCCGTTAATTTTATTAAATTCTTAATAAACACACATAAGCACATGGGCGGAATTAATGTCTTAGGCATTTTCTACCAGTTTACATGTTCATATAGTACAGTAGCTATGCGATAAAAAATTGAACGCGGCGGCGCGTTTTGATCCACGCGCTTCTCAAAGATATGTTAGCAAAATTTACACAATTTGGGCCGATGCCTGCCAGGGTTACGGGATTGTTCAAAAAAGTTACCACGGTCTTGAATTGCAAAAGCACTTGAAGGAACACTTAAAATTCTATATTTTTTTTTCCGATTTTATTGTAGCCACAGGATGAGTTTTCAAATGTTTGCTTACTGAGTGTCTTTTTTGAGTTAAAAGTATGGCATGGTAATTTGCTCCATGGTATATGTATAATAATTAATAGAAGTTTTGTTTTAAGGTTGTCTTGTAGAAAATGCCTTTGTTTACATTAAATTCACCTACTAGGGGTACTACAAAACATGAAAATTAAATAAATAATATAGCCAAGCTAGTCGAAGGGTCTATAATAAATGTGATTCGCATTCATATCGGATGCCAATAAATATAGAATTGATTGTTAACAATAATGATTCTTGATGATGGATACGAGTAAGCCTTAAGCCTAAGAAAAATTACATGGTCACGAATGCTAAAATATAAGTCACTTACTACATTGTTCCGGACGTACACATTTTCTGGGTTTAGGATCGTATACAAATCCGTCTTTGCATTCGCAACCTTCACATTTGCACTCAGCTGGTTTAGGACCAGGGCACCGCTTTGTGCAGTTTTCGTCACAACCAGATTTAGCATTAGAGTCTCCAGCGCATGAATCTGTAGAAACAATAATACCTGGTAAAGATATCAAATAAGCTGTTTAAAATTTCATAAATATAGATATATTTTTAATTAATCTGATAATTTTGAAAACTATACTTGAGTGAGATACTATCCTTATTTCTTTGATTTTCGATTTTAACTAAATCGCAAAATTAATAACTTAGGTGCTATGCAAACGTAGACACTTTTTATTACGAAGCAGCAATCAGACACCGCTGCTGGTTTCCTCTTACCACTAGCTCACCAAGAAGTCATAGATACGGATACTAATCGATTGTTTTCTAATTTGTTAATTCATAACCTTTGGTTTACAGTAACACCGAATATTTTTGGCTGAAAATCCGTTTTGTTAAGTGGAAGTAATTGCTTACAAATAGTTTTTATATCTGTGCTTAGTATCAATTGGACGAATAAATATATGCATACACATATTACATCCAACACAAGCCACAAAAGTGTCAATGTTTGGGCAGAGCGATACTGACTCTTTTATTGGTATCCAATAAAGGCCGCCAAAGGGTGTTCTTTTTTACTAAAAGTTTTCCTATAATATTATTGTAATCAGCCTCATTCTCCCCCTCACCTTCTTCGATTTCATCACCTTGTTCTGTGGTTGAGTCCGTATCTTCACCTTCACCGTTTCCAGGAGTTCCTTCAGTACTTGAGGTTTCTGCTTTGTTATTGATGTTAGCTAAAACAACATAATACGGTACAAACTTCTGATAGCAGCTTTGTTGATTGTATTAAAGTAAACAATTTCCTAAATATCCTCATCCAGGATATGACGAATCTATGTATGTGCTAAGTATCTTAGAAATCCGTGGAGAGGTAACAAACAAAAATTGGGCAGGGTTATTTTCCCATTTACAAATAAGTACGTATTTAAAAAAAAAAATATGTGAATGTTCAGACTAGATACGATATAAAAAAAGCAGTTCATTTTGGATATGTTCATTTAATGATATTGCGTATAGAAGTATATTCATTAATATTATTTTTAGGGTTTCGTACCTGACTAACCATATATTAAGACTATTTTCCTCAAGAACACGAGGAAATATGAAGTTAAAATACGAGTAAATATCAAATACTCCCGTATTCTAGCGGATATAGTGAAAAAATCCGATGTCTAAAGATAAGGCCGTTTAGCCAATTATTTTATTTGCTAGGAAATCAAAATATACTTCCCGTTGAATTAGATCCCTGAAATTTAACATAAAGTAAGGTCTCACAGTACAAGTTAAGGAAAAAGGCACAATCAAATGACTGTTTTTCCGATTCTGAAAAATATTTGAGAATCAATTCGGGAACCGCTGAACCATTTACTAAGGTAAATTTGTCTGGAACCCTCGGTGCGCGAGTCCACCTCACATTTGACCAGATTTTTTTTGCATTGAAATACTTCGTATGTATAAGAAATGCTGGAATACTGCCTACCTGTGCTGCCTACCATTGTAAAGTTCGGATGAGTAAAAATAAAAATCTTCAACAGTTTTCTTTTATTGACAAAACTATATATTTTTTTGCTTTTAAATAATTTCGTCTTGTGCCTATTGCTTACATTATCGAAAATATTGAGTAAGCTTCGTAATATCGTTCAACCTTTAGCCTAAAATTGGCTTGAAACGTGAACGTTACCTCCTTTGTATGGTAATTGAAGATGTCGAAAATTTCATAAACCCTTCTATAAGCGTTCGTTTACGTTATCTTATTTCCACTTTAGAACGTTCCGCCTGCTAAATAATTAACAATTTAATTACTGAGGAATTTAAGAACATACTTGAAGTTAAATAGGTTTTAAAATTTATTGAAATTGCTCATTAATCCGTTGAGCCAAACGATATGCAGGCTGTTCTCTTCTTAACTAAATATATTAACATCTTAAGTAACGTCTGCTTTGTATTCGGTGGAAGTTATTATTTTTTTGTTAATGTTTTGGGCTTTGATACTTTCCCACTGCTGGGGTTCTGGTCTCATCTCTAGACTGGTGAGTGTCACATATCTTTGACTCTTTGGTCCTAGGATATGTTTTATCACGATATTTGCCTTCACAATCTTTGAGAGTATTGAAGATGAAATAAATGACACAAAGTAAAACGCCTGGTTGGGTTTAAACCCGCCACCTAGAATTCATAAGTCGGGGCCGTTTCCACTGGGCCATCGCTGCTCTTAATATATATTTGTATTTTAAAATTCGCGGTATACATTTATCCAATTTTAGTACTTCTGTCAATTAAATGTAAAGTACGAGAGAAAGAAAGAAAAACAGTTTATTTGCACGAAAACGACGCAGCAATCTTGAAAATCATTTAATTTATTTCAGCCAAGTTTTAATTCAATGAAAGGTATTTTATTTAGAAAAAACTTGTCCAATGTTTTCTACCAATTCAAATCTTCTCACATTTACCTTTTCCACAATGTCCAACATAGCAACTGCGTCGAACAATAAAGTTTTTTATCGGGCAATATAGATCCCAATTGTCGGTTGTGTGTGTAAAGTGAACACATAGTGCCAACCCGGGAAAAATTACATTCTACCCGGTTAAACTTGTTGGAGTACGAATAGCTACCGACTAGCATACCCGTTCTGGTGGTGAGTTTGAAAATTAAGCCTTTTTTTTCAACACCGCGATATAAAACCGGGTGAAAAATATTGTATCTTTGATAGATATTAAAACTTACAGCTGCTATAAATAATATTTTATGACGGCTGTGTTGCGAAGCAAAGAGCGAATGGCCTGTTGGTCTAGAGGTTAGTGGCCCTGACTGCCATGCCGTGGGTTTGATTTCTACCCAAAACAAGTGTTTGTGTGATGAGCACTATCGATCATATGTTCTATGTCTAGGTTTAATATTTACCTGTAATTTACAAATATGTCTAGCACTCATAGCACAAAATCTGCTTAGTATGGGATTAGATGATGCTGTGTGATTTCTTTTGAAATGATATTATAACTACGTTTGAATCCCCAACCGGTCCTATGAGACCGCGCTGTTATTGTTTTACTATTGTGTCTCGTTTCGCGGGTATCTGAGTAATTTAATTACTCACAGTTACTAGCTTCTGTCAGCGGTTATAAGAACACGTAAATGTAGAAAATTATCCCAAGGGATTATGCCACTGTGATGAAAAAAAAAAAACTGTGGTCTACGCGTACGCCAATCAGAAGCTTGAGCGTGAAAAAATGTTTACATATATGTATGTTTGTACACACAAACTTACGCCTTTGTAATATTAGTAGGTATAATGATAGCATCTCAAAAGAGACAATTTAATTCGCATGATCCAAATACTAATATTAGTATTGTGTTTCTCGTTATTGTATTCATTGTAGTTACAATAAATATCACAGAACACTAAGACAATACTAATGGAAGGCAAACATAATGCAGATATTTTCTGCATAGAGAGTTTTACATACCTACTGAAATAAAATTAATAGAATGCCTCAAATAAATAATATCGTGCGGCGGCCTCCTTGGCTAGCATTACTGCTTCGCAGATTTAGGCGACCGCCTGCCACTCCCCTTCGCTCCGCACCATGGCCTGTACCAGGGCACGGCGCGGCAGTGCCTCGTCCAAGTGGGACGCACCTTCACCAGCAGACCATAGTAAAAGAATGACATAAGCTCTAACAGAGGAAGTGTAAGTTTTAAGTTCTTATGAGGCCGTCATCTTTGTTACCTCATAGGAACTTAAACTTTAAAATTTTCTCTAGCAATTACAGAGTTCTTCGCACGATTGGATCATACATACTGCAGCTCAAAAAAGACTAGATACTACATTTGTCTAATTGGGGAACAATCTTTTTCAACGGACACCCTATTCCGCATACTGCTAAAGAAAGAAGATTAGGTACTTGGTCCAGAAATACTCATGAAGACCATGTGTGGTTTCAACAAAATAAAGGAGATAGTACCAAACATTTTAAAAATTCTTCAGAAAATTGAACTCGAGTAAAACCGAAAGAAATACATAGGTCTAAATAAGCCGTAAAGAGTTTTATGGTCAACGGTCTGTAATAAAAAAACTAGTTTTGTGTACTGTATCTACAGAACCAAAAAAAAGAGGTCCAGGTAAATAATTCAATTGAATTAAGACAGAAATATCCTACTTGACCGTCGTTTTGTATCAACGTACTATATTTTACTGGGTCAAATAGCCTCCCTTGAAAGCTTTGTTCTAGTATTTTGTGCCACAGATGTTTAAATAAATAAATCTATAGTTGATTTTCTTCTTTTGTACAGACTTGCTTTAAGAAAGTGATTCTTTTTGTATCGATTACGTTGTAGCATTACTGTAACAAAGGCATAGTAGTTTATTTATTATCATTAATTTATTATATTATTTATACTAAAAAGAAAAGTAATACTCAATCATACAATGGGTGGCTTCCAGGCAACCTGGGATGGACAGTAATAGCCTGGACGAGAAAATAGGGCTGCATCATTAGTGTGACAATATCAGTATTATGCTCGAGTATCATATTTATTATAGTTTCTATAATAATTGCTATCTTATGAGAGAAGGCGTCGTGGCAGACGAAGAAGATGGCGGACTAACTTGGATGTATCCATAAGGAATTGGTAAGACGTGGCCAGCCGGGAAGAATGGAAGAAGTGGAGAACTGGGAAAGTACAGACTAGATATTATAATACTAGTAGTCCCCAGAGATTTGAGTGTGGGTCACTTATAAAATATATTCATACTCGTGATATCTATACTATTCGTAAAGAACCGGGCTATCCCGTAAAGTGAGATTTTTACCAATCCAACCGGTAGAGTGACAGAATGGAGAATAACGAGACATTAGTATTAATGGGTAACTACTGCATATGGATTCATACGAATAGAACTACGTAAAAGACTGGCTTTACTACTAATATTCTGTTTTATGTTCTCAAACAAGAAAAGGCAGGTACTATTTTAGGTAAATCGCTTAATACGCCATAATATTCAAAAGTTGTCGACTGGCTCTAAAACTTTATAATTAGCCAACAAACTAGGCAGTGGTGCATAGAAATAGTATTTACTTAAATTAAGTTTTGCGAGGGGTTAATTATGCCTTTCTATTTGCTGGCAGACTGAATTTTTTGATTTATGTCATATTTTTCTAGAAATATTTCGAGGTAACGGAAAGTTACTAAGATTTTCATTTCAAGTTGAGGAAACTGTAATTTCGGTTCTTGCACTAGTTCTTTTCAAGTAAGAAGAAAACTTTAGTTTCGTGATTAAAAAAAACTCAACATTAGCACTGAAAACAGAAATATTGTGTGTGTATGTGGGTTTTTATTTATTTATACTTCATATTCAGTAGTAGTATATAGCCGGACTTAATGCCACAAGGCATTGGTTACCAATCAACCTTTGAGTTAAGAAATACAACATTGCAGTAGGTGTGCAATTAAGGTTGAAAAAGCCAGCATTATGCAGCCAACGTACTTAGTCTTCCAATTCAACACTATTGAAGATCCAAATAAATGAATAAACACTAACAACAACATCAACATGACTCCACTATACGACTATTTAAAACACAAACAATACGGCGTAATCCTACTTTCCGCACTAGTACGTAATAAGCTGTAAAGTGTAAAAGCGGTCTCAATGGCAAGCGTGGTTTGTTTATAGCCCGTTCAGTGCTTGCTAATGCGTAATGCGCAATTTGTGTAAGTGCACGATCTACTTCAGTAATTGCACTTAACACTTCATGTATCGTTGTAATATTTTAGTTGCATATGTTTATCAATCATTTTGAATTTTGATATTAGACGGTTTATGGAGATTTGTTTCATAGAACTTTGGAAGTGAATAGACTTTCGGTATTCATTTGTTTATTTAATTTGTCATGATTTGCTTTTTACTGTGGATTGAGAAGCAAAATTCGAAGGCAAAAAACGAGCACTGGGCTCGTGTGGTGAATTACGGCCCATTCCCTATCCTAGAGTGGTGGCCTGATGGATGATAACTGACAAGTGTAAAATAAATGTCACTAGAATTTGAGATAACCAAAACTTCAGTCAATCTAGACTAGAGACGCAGCCTAAACTCGTGCAATAAATAAAACTTTACTGCGATTTTTTTTCGAACTTGATCGAGACTGGTCCTAGCGTTTTTGTTCTTGGTTTAATCTAGACTCACATCTACAATGAAGTATGATGGCAGTAGTATTCACTGGGCTGTCATAACGTGACACTGCCAGAATACTCGAGTCTATTTCAATTGCCATAAAAAAATCTTCAATTAATACACTACAGATTATTTTGTCAGAGTGAATTTATTGCAGTCTTTGGGCCTGACGCAATATCCTCGAGAGTCGTCAAATACATAGCTTTCTCTACAATCACAGCCGTTAACTTTACATACTAGAATACACGTGACTGGTCCCTTTTAGTAGTCAAAGCATCGTCTGCCACACTTGATTCCACGAACCAATGTTGCGTTCCTGTCATTACCACAAAAAGCTGTAAGAATTTGGTGGTTACATTTTTGTTGCGATACGGTTGACATGGAATGGCCTCAATTAAAATTAAGCAGGAATGGTATTAGATCGACGCACACGCGGGTGACGTAAATCGTACCTTGCATCGCGCCGCGTAGCGTCGCTTGGCAGTCTAATGTAGCTTTGCAAGTGTAGTTGCTATATAAAATATATGGAGACCGACGCACCCAGCTTGGCGTACGTACGTACCTTTAGGTTTGCTACCCCCAAAAATGACTTCAGGCAGATCAACGGTTGATTTTATAACTGTTTTACGTAGTAAAACTGTAAACAGTGCATGTTAGTTGGGTCCAATGTAGCTCCTACTTTCAGATTTGCCACTCCTGAGAATGGTTACAACCAGTTCACCAGTTGATTTTATACCTGTTTAAGTAGTGAAACTATAAACAGTGCATATTAGTTACAGAGCTAGTTATACTACAGTAGCTTCTGCAGTAAAAATTATGGTAGCTCAGTTGTAACAATCCCGACTGATGAGTTGTACGTCGCAGGTTCATTTGAACAATACACAATATAAAACGTCTGTCCAAGGCAGTTGCTATACTTTGTGTAATTTATTTAAAAACTCCTACTTTCAAAACTGTGAAGGTTTCTAAAAATTGTGAGAAAACCGATTTATCCTAGAAGCGTAAGTTCGAATGGGCAAAACGAATGGATGAACGAACGAATGGGCATGGGAATAATTATGTGATATTCATCAACCCACAATGAGGCCTACACGATCAATTTTCTCTCCAAGAAGAAATACTCAGACCTTTTTCAGCAATAGACCATTTAAAAGGCTGATTAGTATGCAATTCTGAAGGATTTATGAAGGTTTAAAATAAGGCTTGGGTATACTTACGGCAATCTTTAGCTGGAATACAGATTCCCTCGTCATTCCTTACATAGTTTACTTTACAGACACACGCTGCAGGTCCAGTGCACTGTTTGTCATTATCTTTATCTTGCATTTCTTCCACCGAACATTGGGGAATACCGACTTGGTCACATACTTGTGGTTGACACAGCTTCTCGGGACATTTCACGTATCTTTCGTTGGCAGCACATTTTTCTAAGATAACAATTATTCTTTATTGTACATCTTAAAAAGTGGACAGGACATTCGCAAAAACTTAAATCTACAGAACGATCTCTTTCTATTTAAATTTAAACTACCTTATTATGAACTGAACGAAATTATATAGATTCCAAATAATCATAAATAATATTATAAGACATCTTAATATATATAAATCTCGTGTCCCAATGTTTGTCCTCAATGGACTCCTAAACCACTTAACCGATTATAATAAAATTCGCACACCATGTGCAGTTCGATCCAACTTGAGAGATAGGATAGTTTAAATCTAAAAAAAAAAAAAAAGTTGGGTAAAGTAGGGTAGTGTAGGGTAGTGTAGGGTAGTGTAGGGTAGTGTAGGGTAGTGTAGGGTAGTGTAGTGTAGGGTAGTGTAGTGTAGTGTAGTGTAGGGTAGTGTAGGGTAGTGTAGGGTAGTGTAGAGTAGTGTAGTGTAGTGTAGTGTAGTGTAGGGTAGTGTAGGGTAGTGTAGGGTAGTGTAGTGTAGCGTAGTGTAGTGTAGGGTACTGTAGGGTAGTGTAGGGTAGGTAGGGTAGTGTAGGGAAGGTAGGGTAGGGTAGCGTAGGATATGTAGGATAGTCATTTGACGGGAAAAATTCCAAAAATAAATAATTGTCTACCCCGTGCGAAGCCGGGACGGGCTGCTAGTAATAGTATAAAAAAACATATAAACAATTTATATAATAAATATAGAATATAAAATAGAGAGAGAAGAATAAAGAAGTCATTGTTTTAAAGCTCGGTATTGTTTGAGCACGCTTACTTCTATGGGTAATGCATTCCACAGACGAGCAGCTTGAATAGTAAACAATTTGTCAAAAAAGGAAGAGCAACGGATTTTATTTTCTATTGTATGTTTCTGCTAAATCTATTTTTATTGCATGGGTGCATGTTAGTAAATGTAGGAGTTACAAACAGGCCACTCAGCAGAGCCTGCATAAAAAAGAATGAGACGGCGACTCGTTTGCTTCTAACTTCGAGGACCCAAATTATATCCTCTGCAAAATAGTCAGTAACACCAGGTGCTGCTGGCTTTCCTCAAGAAAGGCCAGGAATTGGGATCGGTCCAGAGATGCGTTCGTCCCAGCCGTAAGCAAAATTCGCAGTAATACCGCAACTATACCAAACCACGAATTGCGACAAAACTCAAAAGAAACTTTAATGAAAGTATTCCAATGAAATACGTACTGTGATGATGATGAGTTTTGATGATAGTTGTGCTGCTGGCTGCTGCTGCTGCTCCTGCCGCCGCTGCTGTGCCATTACCTTGGAAATTAAAAATAAATAAAAATAACGTGAATTTTATTATTGAACAAAAGCATAAAGTCCGCCTTTGTACCTTTGTCTGCATGAAGTTTTAATAAATAAATAAATAAAGAGAAGGCTGTGACGGCATGGATGCATTCATTTATATTTGTGTGACATACAGATAGTTGTTCTGGGTCTGAGTGTCTTGTGGATATAAGTTTATATGATTTCGAACGCCTTCACGATTTAGGAATAATTTCTAGTATCTTAGTCATAAAATGTTTACTGAAAATCAATATTACAAAGCAATTCTTCTTCACATGAACAGTACATAAAATAGTCTTAACCGATATTAATCGATTATGGTATTTTTTCGTATAGGAACACTATGAATGAGTGATGTTGTTGTTGACAATGTTGACCTTAACTTTTTTTAAATGAGGGCCATGTTAGCCCTTAGGCCTTAAATCTAAAGTTTAAACTTATAATCATTTTAAATTATGACATATATAATTATAAGTAATATAAGACCTCGTTGTAGCCTGAAGTGCAATAACTTTGTGTTGGCGAAATCAAAATTGGAGTTCTGAACTCCGATCAAGGCCTGTAACGAGTTTAGCTTAACATAATCGTTATCACTTTCAAATGGTGCAATTTGCCCTATGAGGAAAACAAAGTACGTAAGAAAAGTGTTTTCCGTTAATATTAAGTGTAAAATCATGATTTACAAAAGTTTGGCTTTTTTTCAGGTGGGGAATCATCAGAAAGACTTCTCCCGCTCTTAAAAAAGTTAGGCTACGAAAAAGAGTTTACCCGGCCCTGAAAAGCAAATTAGTAAAAATCTGACACTCGATCGCTCCATCCAGAGCAAAGAGAAGTCAATTGACAAAATCCCACCTCAAAAAAATAATTGATACCTTACCAGAGAATTCGTTCATATTTGCTTTTTTTTTAAAGATGTGCGATATTGCAGCTAAAAAGGAAAGAATAGTTAAAAAAAAGTGTCAAAGTATTTAATGATTTCCTTCCTCAAAAAATGGTATCACTAGTTAGATGGGTTATTGAGTGCAAGTAATTAATTATTTTAACCTTACCTCCTTCAACTGCTGCGAGGCTAGCTGCTTCTGCTTTATTTTTCACCGTGATTATAGTGTGTGTGTCCCGTGCTGGAGAAGAAAGTTAAAATATATTTTAAAGAGGTCCTGTTACATTGGATAGTTAGTAGTCAATGTTGACTACGTTTTAATATGTGGTTTAGAGCTGAATATTTTTTTATTGACTTTTATGCGTATGAAGTGGACAACGCAGTTACCCAACCTAGACATAACACCCGTCTGATCGAAGAATCCTCCCTTTTCAAACGAAGTTTACCAAACTTACACCCTGTTCCGTATACCTCTTAACTAACCACTCATCAGCTCTAATAAAAAAAACATCACATCAACACCCTGATATACTATTTTGATCACATGATCATCAACTTTCTACCCATGTCCCGTGTTATTTACGTTAATTTTCTTCTATAACCATCATGCTATCACTGACTCCCTTTTCTTCCCTATTCTTCACACAATCCGTTAAAGTTTTCTTTGGCCTCTCCCTGTTCTGGCAGTTCAAACTTGGCACAAAAAGGAATTTTATAGAAAAGAAGCGTACCACAAGTTACTGTCAAAATTAACTTAGCCAATACGGCTAATACTGGTAGTAACTTCCACATTGTCACTAGTAATCTAATGTTTTTTCGAACACATAAGTCCCCTTTTATATGAACGATTGAATTTTATTTGCGGATGTTAGACACATAAAGATCCAGTTACTATTGATTAATAGTTAATAGTTCATGAAATAAAAAGTGATAGATACATAGGCAGTCATGGTATGGAGTGCGTTGTACCTGAACCTATTAAAATTTACAACTTACTAAACATACAAATTATTATTAATTGTGAAATTTGTCTTTAATGAGAATCGAACCATGACCTCCGGAATAAATTTGGAAAAAAACAAAAGGCCTGTTTTGACATTTGAGAAAGACATTTTTGAAACGAAACTAAAAGAAATCATAATAATATTAATTACGAAGTGTTTTAAAAAAATAAAAATATTATTGGCGCAGATGATGAATATATGGCCGCCCATTGTATGTACCTATGTGTTTTAGTTTCTTTTTATGTATGCAATGGTGTACAATTAAGAATATAATAAATATATTGCGATAATTTAAATACTTTTTCGTGAATAAAAAACATGCAGAATCATTCTCAAAATTTTTTGATTAACAAAAAGTATTTAATCGCTTATCCCTGCGTTGAAAGACGTAAAAATGGTTTTTGCACTACAAATGTTTAACTTTCTCAATAATTTCTTATTTTAAGATTGCAAATAATAAATTTCATTTCAATTTCATAATTTAAACAGTGTTAGAAAGAGAAATAAAAAAAAATGACATAATTTTGTATCGTTCTCAATGATTTCAGTTACGTTTTACCAGCCATATTTATATAAATTCAGTAAAAAAAACTTCAATATTACTCCATGTTTCACTCTTTTAATTTATTATTACGGTTATTATGGACGTTTTTTTTTTTAAGCTGGGGAATCCTCAAATAACTTCTCCCACTCTTGGTGAAGCGAGAGGATGTGTCAGACTTTTACTGACTAAAATCCATCCAAATCTGTGTTCTTTCAGTTGCATCTTGCGTAACAGGGCAAAGGTAATTCTTTCGAATATTTCCACAGCTCTAGTTATCATTTCGAACGACGTCCTGTGTCGGGCAGCCTTAGTAGGTACTAATCAGTACTAATTAAAAAATACACAGTTGATTTACGAATACGTTCACAACCCGTTTTCTAAAAATGTAACCAGTTTGCTTTAAATAGATACTTTAATGTTTGCGTATAAACTACGTGGTCTTTTTTAAGTGAAAGATTTCGTAACAATTTAATGTTAGTATTATGGAACTCTATTTTCTGTCAGAGCTTCATCAGTAGAAAAATAAATCTTGATACAAGTGAAGAAATCGTGTCGGATAACCCTTTGGCAGATGGAGGTGTCCGCAAGACTCTTACTGACTGTGAATCCTGTAACCAACAAGTGAGGCGCTGAATACAGTGTCTTTTCGGTACTCTTCAAGTCTAGGTGCCATATAAATTGTAAGGAGACCGACGTGCCCAGATCGACGTAGGTGGCCCACGTGTACTTAGAACTATCTACGTTAATGTAGTTCTTCGTTGTGTATATGTTTTATGATTCGATTTTCAAATACCTCATTTTTAAGCTACTTCTCTTTATGATTAAGTGTGCTGTCTACACCTTTTTTAACAGAACACATGGCCGAGATCCAGCCCATTACCCATAGTACTTACAAAGCCATTCATATTTATGTTTGTGTACAACGTTTATCTCTAAAGTTTTCTAATAATGGACTGTAGCTAAATGGCCCTGCCAAAACTTCGCCACTTTGTTTCAGAATACTTCCCATGAAACGAAATCATTTATCGTTGCTTGAGTTCTGGTGAAGGGTAGGTAGGAACAAGGGTAGGTAGATACGTGACTCCTTGCCTCGTGTCTCCACTTTGACGTGCATTGCGTTTTCTGTGTGAAGTGTTGTGTCTATCCGCCTATTACATAGCTGGTAGGGCTTTGATTGATGTTCAGGGAACTGTGGAATATTAGAGTGAATTTACAGAATAGTAATAAGCTTGACTCAAATTATACTTTTTATGAAACTGTTTACTTTGAGCTGTGATATTTTTGAATTGACTTGGAATTACAAGTTTAAGAATTTTTTTTTAAAAAACATGTTCAGTCAAACTTTGGGTTAAAAATAGTTTAAGAGATCTTTATATATAAAATAGGTCATAAATTTATCATTAAAATTAGATACACACTTTGCAAAATATTACATACTTAATTATAATGAAGAGAACTCAAAATACTTCAAAATAAAAGACCAAACTAAGGCGGAGAGGACTTTAAGTAGTTGTTCTAAATTTTACGCTTAAAAGAAAATTTGCTCTCAGCTTTTTGATGTCAAGTGGAAGTATATTTTAGAAATTTATAGTAGAGGCAGCGTTCCACACAGTGCGAAGGAATATGAATAAGAGAAGTTTTTGGTAGGTTAAGGGCCTATTTCACCACCTATGATTTTCGAGTAACACACTTGGCAGATAATTTCATACAAATTCTGTTCCATTTTTGAATTTATTCAGTGAGTAGTGCCTACTCGGACATTGTGAAACAGGCCCTTAGACTATGAAAACTGCTCAACACTCTAAAATATTGTTTCTACAAATCAGAAGCACAAGAATCGTTCATTATAAGGAAGAGCAGGCACAGGTATCCGAGTGATCTCATTTGACGAATCAATAGACAGCGATTTGAGCTCAGAACGATACAAAAATGAAATGAATGCAGTTGTTAAGAATTCGATTCAATTTATTAAAAAAGGTCTTGGGATATTATAGATCAGAGTAACAAATATGAAGATAGTTAACGCAACATAAGTGATTAAGGGGGAAGCTTCAGGTTAGCCCGCGAAATTCAAATTTTCTTACGTTTTTTGCAATTTGCAAGCCAGTGGTAGGTTGTATTAAGTTATAAATACTTAAGCGACTGTAAAACATAACTAGTTACATAATTATAATTATAAAAATCATCAATACAAGCCTCCAAGCTCACCTAAGTGTAGGAACGATTTTTTTGAGGTCAAAAACGTTCATGCAACTGTTTCTAAGACGTGTTTACTGTCCGACTGCTACCGATCAACTAAACTGACTCCAGTCGAGCTTGACGTTGTAGACTCTACCAAGCGCCGCCAGGTGGCGTTGACATCCCAATTAGTCAATGCAAAAACTTATTTCCGATATAAAATATAATTATAAATTGACACAATCGTAAGTTACTTATAAATTAAGCTGTGCTTAAACAAAGGTAAAAACTTATTTAAGCTACTGAATTACCAAGTTCTGAATAATTAAACTTTTGCAAATAGGAAATTATGCTCTGAAAACTTGCAGTTACATTCAAAGAAATTGTAAAATTTATGACATTTTATGAAAGCAGTAATTGCGTCTTTAGTCATTTCGCCTTTATTGTTAGCATATTTTCAGCGGAATACGAAATAATCTACCTAATAGTAGACTACGCTTTATTACCTGTTCATAATGAAACAAAGTATACATTATTATTTTTTTAGTTTAGCACTATAAATGTATTAAGCCAGATTCAAGATTAGGAATATTCAAAACAGGTACTGATCTTCACTCAAAAATAAAACCAAAACCAGCTGAAGAAAATCCTCTCTATTCAAATTGGTAAGCTTACTAATCACTGAAATGACAGCCATAGAAGCCATAGTTCTCCATTAGCAACGCACAATCAAACTTTAGCTATTCAGCTCGCCTCCCTATCAATTCATTTGAAAACAATCTACGTATAACCGCAACTCACTAATCATTTCGGCAATCAGAATCGCTTCAACGCGAACGCAGTAGCTAATGGAAATAGTGGGTAGGTAGGCGCCTAGCTAACCCATATAGACGTGGGAAATGGTTGAATAGGCTGCCCTGAATAATTTTAGAACGATATGTGGTATGAAATCTGAGAGGCTAAAGTGAAACCAGACGTGTCATATTTACAATAAGTATGAGGATAGATTGGCAAAGATCGTCACACTGCCACTGTGGATACCTGAAGATGTGCATCGCAAAGGCCAAAAAGCCAAGACCGCGGGATCGTTCGAAAGAGTTACAGAAGTATTGTAACGCAAAGAGAAACTGAAGAACAGCAAGTGGATTTTAGTCAGAAAATATCTGACTATCCCTCTCGCTTTACCCGGAGCGGAAGAAGGTATTTGATGAAAGTAGGTAGGTTGAAGAAGACTAGACCCAAAACGATATCTGCAAAGATATGAAAATGAAAAAGGCCTGGTCAAAGGCTCAGGTAAAACGTAAGCAAAGAAAAAAAAATGTGGTTAATAAAGCAGGTTTTCATGAAAATCTGTCCTGAACTTCGGTGATGATCTGAACTGTGGCTAGGTTTCTCAGAATAGCCAATTTAAAACTAATAATTGAAATAGTTTTGCAACTAGTATTAAAGCTTTAAAATATTCTAAGAAAGGTCGTTTAATAATTCCTCATAATCGTGTTACTTGGCATTATTCAAAACGTTAAATTATAACTTCGTCATAAAAACATAATAAAATTACGTGTAAAAAAAGTTTTCGTGATTTTTAAATTAGGCGAGTGCAGTGAGGCAGGGTTTGATTCAAAAAGCGCGTGTTTGGATCTGATATGGGGAATGAATCGAGGGGGCGTGCCACCGTAGGCATATGCTGCCTTCCATTAACTTGCTAGAATTACCCTACAACATAATTCCGTTTCCAACAAATAAATGAACTGACGGAAATGAAAAAATTAATCAAATTATATCTCGAGTGTTGGACAAAGAAATCGTTAGTAAGACTATAATTTAGAAGTAGATTTGAGTGAATAATCTTAAGTCTTAATAGAATGAAAGATTCAATATTAATAAAAGTCAAAATCTGAAGGTTAGTCGACATTTAAAAGATTAGAAGTGATTATCTGAATACTATTAAATTTAAGGTTGAGAATCTAAAATGAAAATTATATTTAAAATATTTTCAAAATAATTCATCTATACTAATATTATAAAGAGGAAAACTTTGTTTGTTTGATTGTAATGAATAGGCTTCAAAACTACTGAACCGTTTTTAAAAATTCTTTCACCATTCGAAAGCTACATTATCCACGAAAAACATAGGCTACTTTTTATTTTGGAAAAAAATAGGGTTCCGTAAAATAATTGGGTTTTTCTGTAAAAAATCAACAAGAAAAGTTACTTATTTTGCGTACGCTGCCTAAACTGTAAAAGATAGAACCATAAAATGTTCTAATTAATTGTAGATTTTATAAATATCTACAAAAAAGTCCGCGAGACGCTATACCTATCTAAGTCGAGTGAGGCACAACAACCATTTTTTTTATCTAAAAATCTTGAATTTTTTTGGACTACATTTAAACGCATTTATTTTACTCATGCTATTAACCCTTATCAAAATAAATTATTTTATCACTAAGTACAGTTCATGTAGATAATATTTGGTCTTTGAATGATTAAAATTGGACGTTTGGTTTTGAAGTTATGGCGAAATTAAGATATTACGATTCCTGCTGCACAGTCTGTTGCGAAGTCTCTTTCTTATGAATTGTGCTATCATAGTATAGGTCGATAGAATTGATTTGAGAAATTGTTCGCAAAGGGCATCTGAAGGAATATTGTGGGTTTTTTTACAGCTCTGCAAACTGTACCCGTTTAAAATCGCACCACAGGATGCGATTGATCATGTTTGATTATCAATAATGTGAAATCTGCTGAATAAAAATGCACGCACTCAAGAGTTAATTTAATTCATAAATTGCAAAGTTAACTCTCGGTAAAGAAGGTAGTCCCCGCTGAAAAAAAACACCGTATGATTTATTAAGTCATCAGTCAAATATCACCCAAAGTAAAAAATCTGCCTAAATAAACGGATAATTTAAATAACTAAAAACGTCGGGAATCGCTTAATGACACCTAAGAAATGTCTAAACGACAATAGGAGGCTTAAGGATGTCTTTCTCACGGTATTGTTATAGCATGTTTATTCCATTGGCAGGGCAAGAGGAGGTCTTGCCCCATACATTGACCCAAACTAGGGCAGTAGGATTCAGATTCTGACGCCAAAACAGTATGGCGGTGCTCCGCCTAGCGGAGTAGACTTCGACCGTAACGTTTGCCGTGATTTCTGGGCGTTCTTCCACAGAATGGTGACACCTGGACTTTTCTTCCCACCGAATCCAAAATATCTACCTCTCGAAACACTCATGTTCGGTTAGTACTTGCGTAATGCAGAAAGTGAGAACGCCATGACGCCTCTGTAGTTACTCTTTAAAGAGAGAATATACCGAAGTACCTAATAACTGAGGCGTGCAAAAGTTAGTGGCCCTGATACGTAAATGGCAACTAAAGGAACATGGTGGAATTTAGTCCGCAAAAGACCACTTGCTCCACCTAGAGCTGGATAACTACCTCAAATAAAAAAGAGGCAAATACTAAACCTTCTATTGACTTCAGGATCAGTTTTGTGCTGACCATTCATATATTTTGACAACTAAAAACTACTTTATGCACTTTTTTTCAGCCTACATAAGTAAGTGCTATTTACACTTACTTAGTGGTGCTTTTTTTTGGAAGGAGAATCATCAGAATGATTCCTCACGCTCTTGGGCGGAGCGGGGGGCGTGTCAGACTCTTACTGACTAAACCCCACCCCGTTCCTCTTCGTTCCTTCGATCTGGGGGACACGGTGAGAACCTTTCGGATTTTCCGTGTTCCCCAGAGGCTTTGGCCCTACCGGGCCCCTACAGTTTGCTGACATCTCCTTGAGGCGCGCGTGGACTTGACGTTGACGACTAGGCTCAGTCCAGGTTATTACCAGACTGCCGGACGGCGTGCTGGGCGCCGTCCGCGAGCCCGCGCCTACGGTGGTGGGAAATCGGGATCGGGAACTCGGCGACGGCGCTCGCGGTCGGCATCCTCCTTCGCTAGCATCACTGCTTCGCAAAAGGAGGCAACTGCCCACCAACCCTCATCGCTCTGGACCATGGCCTGTACCAGGGCCCGGAGCCAGAGGTCGCCGCCGCCGATAGATTCTACAAGGACACGGCGGCGGTCCGCCCAAGCAGGGCACACCTCAACCGTGTGCTCCACCGTGTCCTCCGGGCGGTCCACACAGTGGCGACATCCGGGCGTCCTTTCCTCCTTGATCCGATGCAGGAACCTCCCGAACTTACTGTGTCTACTTAGTGGTGCTTGGAATTCATTCAAGGTTAATAATATGATTTTTTGGTCAGCAAATAATTTTAAAATCGTACATCTTTGTTAAACCGTAATATAGACTAGAGACATACGTACATAAACAAACGCCTTTATCCATGGAGTAGGTAAACATTTAGATCACCAACTGCTGGAACCCTCACTTATTATTTCTGTTTCGTTGATGTTCGTAAGCCAATCGGCGTCTTCATCTTCATGGTGACCCATTATGTGGATCACCATTATGTGGAATGGTGACCCTTCATGTGGATTGCCCTGAGAAGACGGTGGAGCATACGGGTGTGCACCGTTTGAACGAGGCACCGCCGTGTTTTTGTAGGGGTCATCGGTTGCAGCGACCTCTCGCGCCGGGCCCTGATCCAGAGCAGGGTGGAGTGGCTGGCGGCTGCCTCCTTCTGAGAAGCAGTAATCCAGCCAAGGTGGCGGCCGCATGGATGAGGAAATGGCCCTCACGCCCCAGCGTTGAGGAAATAAGATCCCGACTCCGATTTCCAGCCACCGTAGAAGTGGGCTTGCGGACGGCGAGCAATGGGGCGCCGTCCGACCGTTCGGTAACCAAATATCCATACCGAGACCGAGTATACGGCAGGTGGTTTCCAAGCGTGCCTCATGGAGATGTTAGCAAAACCATAGAGACCCAGCAGGGTCGCCAAGCCTACTAGGGTCATGCGTTCGCTTCTGAAAGGCATTCCTGGGGCCCTGGAACGCAAGGCAAAGAAAGAACATAGGAGCGGGGTTTGGTCAGTAAAAGCCTGACACGCCCTGATGCGTCAGCTAAGAGCGGGAGAAGACATTGGATTATTTCCCAACTAAAAAAAGCAATGAAGTCAAACTGTTAATTGTGAAAGTAAAATTAATGAATTGGATTAATTATTGGTTACTTTTGTGTAATTTAACGAACTTAACGCAGACGAAGTCGCGGGCAACAGCTAGTAAGATATATTTTACATTTTATTAAAATTCTGAGATTATTACAATCGACTATCCAGAGTTAATTAATTAAAAATAATTAATTCCAGTTAACTGAAAACTGAATACGAGTCGTGCATTCGCATTATTCAGAAAACGTTCTTGAAAATTGGTTTCAAAGACAGCATTAAACTAATTAAAACAAGACCTCACAGGCATAATTACCGTTCCAAACTTTTATTGTTGAGAAAATCGGTTAATTGCAAGTTTAACGGGTAATTTTTGGTTACATTAAACTTTACGTCTTAAAAAGTAATTTGCAGCCTAATTGTGTGGTTGCTATACCTACGTGATAATTTGTTTCGATAGTGGAATTTCATTAGGGTAATAATACAATGGCAGTGTTTTGAAGGAATCATTAATTTGTTAGTGCATTAACACCGTCGGGGCGGCGTGATCGATAGTGCCCTGTACGTTTGATGAATTGCTGTAGAAGCAATATGACGTTGGCACCGTTTTTATACCGCCTTTATAATTCTTATAAAACACTATTAATACTTCAGCTCTGAAGTTACATGGGGTAATTTACTGAATCACATTAATAAAAGCGTAATAAGTTCGTATTTGTATGTTTGTTATTTTTTAACATTCATACAGTTGAACGGATTTAAAAGAAACTTTACAGTACATAGTAATTGCATACCTATCAAAAAACAAAATCCCCCACAGTGTCTATCTGTAGGAAGACCGGAACTAGACAAACTTAAAAATTACTGAATGAATTTTCGTACAATTTTTGCCAAAAAATTATAATATACAGTTGACGTTAAGGGGGATGTTCCAGCTTAGCCCGCGAAATTCAAATTTTCTTACGTTTTTTGCAATTTGAAAGCCAGTGATAAGTTGTATAAAGTTAAAAATACTTAAGCGGCTGTAAAACGTAACTAGTTACATAATTATAAACATAAAAATCATTAATACAAGCCTCCAAGCTCACCTAAGTGTAGGAACGATTTTTTCGAGGTCAAAAACGTTGTTGCAACTAAGTGAGCTTGGAGGCTTGTATTGATGATTTTTATGTTTATAACTAGCTGTTGCCCGCGACTTCGTCTGCGTTAAGTTCGTTAAATTACACAAAAGTAACCAATAATTAATCCAATTCATTAATTTTACTTTCACAATTAACAGTTTGACTTCATTGCTTTTTTTAGTTGGGAAATAATCCAATGTCTTCTCCCGCTCTTAGCTGACGCATCAGGGCGTGTCAGGCTTTTACTGACCAAACCCCGCTCCTATGTTCTTTCTTTGCCTTGCGTTCCAGGGCCCCAGGAATGCCTTTCAGAAGCGAACGCATGACCCTAGTAGGCTTGGCGACCCTGCTGGGTCTCTATGGTTTTGCTAACATCTCCATGAGGCACGCTTGGAAACCACCTGCCGTATACTCGGTCTCGGTATGGATATTTGGTTACCGAACGGTCGGACGGCGCCCCATTGCTCGCCGTCCGCAAGCCCACTTCTACGGTGGCTGGAAATCGGAGTCGGGATCTTATTTCCTCAACGCTGGGGCGTGAGGGCCATTTCCTCATCCATGCGGCCGCCACCTTGGCTGGATTACTGCTTCTCAGAAGGAGGCAGCCGCCAGCCACTCCACCCTGCTCTGGATCAGGGCCCGGCGCGAGAGGTCGCTGCAACCGATGACCCCTACAAAAACACGGCGGTGCCTCGTTCAAACGGTGCACACCCGTATGCTCCACCGTCTTCTCAGGGCAATCCACATGAAGGGTCACTGGTAAGTTTTAGAATTGCGGTGCTCGAAGGACCAGATTAGCGTTGTATAAGTTTAGCGGGAAAATAATTTTTACGTTGGATGATGTATTGGACGACACAGAAATTGAGCAAAAGGAAGTAGGTATGGGAAGAGTATTGTGACTTACTTGGGAGATCTGGAAGCCAGGTTGATGCACGGACTGCCGGGTGGATGACGACACCCACACGTGTTCTCGGCGGGTCTCACTCGCGATTAACAGATCGGTTATATTTTGCGTCACTGTGTCTTTGTGTCGGCCAACACGTTAATTAGGAGGATTAGATATTAGATCACCGCGGCGCCGCGGGTTCCCTGGTTCAGCGGAGTTTTCTTGCGGTGGTGTTGTGCGTATGGAGTCTCGAAGCAGAAGAGCGCGGTCAACCAAAAAAGATGGCGACCTTTCTTTGCAGCGGTAGGCGGAAATGTTCCTGATTGGCTTAGCGGCGAACAAGCTTTCTCATTCGCCGGCATGGGATATGAGGATATGGGAAGTTGGAGTATGATTGGCTCAATACTGTCGTCCAATATGAAGGATTATAATGTGTGAGATGCGTTTGGATACATGATACAAAAAAATGTTTATAGGGCTAGCTTGCGTAAGCATTCTGCCCGGCTTTCGAGGATATGAAGTATACTCAAAAAGTAAGGAGTCAAATTAAAGCGGATTGAAATTAAATTAACTTGGACAAAAGAGAAAAATTATAATGAAAATATGTGAACTACAGCTAAATTAGATGTTTAATTACGCGGTGGTATTATTGAGAAGGTAAAGGACATAGTTTAACAACGGGTCTTTTGAAAGCTGAAATGAAGGTGTCCGATGACACGTCGGTAACCAATTCAATATGAACTGCTTTGGTAACGAAACAAACGAATAAGCATATGTAAGCCTTCTGACTTCTTTGGCCTCTGCGTCGACATAAGGTTACTTTAATGGGACCAGCGTAATCCACACCAGTATGAACAAAAGCTTTAGTCTCTTGTACGCGGCAAGCGGGTAAATCAGCCATCTTTGGACTGGGGTGAGAAGGAGAAACTTTGAAACAAAAGTTACAAGCATGTACCCTTTGTCTGACGACACCTCTGGAAGAGATGATCCAATATTTTTGGCGTAACAGAGAGGTAAGAAGGTTTACACCGGCATGACAATGAATGCGATGATAATAGTCTATTAGAACATGTGTAAAGTTATCATGTTTAGGTAAAAGCGCGGGATGCTGAGCTTCATAAGGAAGGTTCGCATTTGACAACCTGCCACCAATTCTAATTATGTTATGCTCGTCTATAAATAGATCGAGTTTCTTAAACTGTGAGCGAAGTTTTTTATTTTTAATCTCGTCATAAATATCTAAAAAATGAAATTGTTGAATACAATGAATTAAATAAATTTCAGCGGCAACCAATTCACGGACAGTAATTGTCTTATGTGACTTGTCGTAAGGAATAATATGCAAAAATCTCAAAATGTATACAATTATGCGCAATATCTTATGTAACGATGTGAATTTTTGAGAAAGGCTATATATCAAGTTAAGTTCTGATACGGTAGATACTAATGTTAAAGATTTATTTTTAAACTCAGGCAATTGCTCGCTGCATGAGGAAACAAACGGAGTAATAGGCCACTCATCAGTTTGTCGCAGAAGCCATTCAGGGCCATGCCACCATAAATCATGGTTTAGTAACTGTTCGGGTAGAAGACCTCGAGACAGACAGTCACTAGGATTTTCTTTTCCGTTAATATGGTAAAAATGTTTAGGATCAAGATTTTCTTGACATTTAGCGACGCGGTTACTAACAAAAATGTTCCACTTGTGAGGTGAGGAATGAATCCATGAAAGTGTAATTGTAGAATCGGAAAAGGCAAATATTTTATTAATAGCGGTGCGAGAGCGGTAAGTGTCATAAACTAGTTTAATTAGTTTAGACAAAAGAACAGCGGCGCAAAGCTCTAGACGAGCCAGAGATACGACCTTAACAGGTGCAACTTTAGATTTAGCACACACCAAATTTACGTGTGTATTACCATTTGTGTCAGTGACATGTAAGTATATAACGCAGCCATACGCATTCAAGCTGGCGTCAGCAAAACCTACTATATTTGTCACGCAACCCATAGTAACGGCTACATGACGCGGCAATTTTAAAGAAGAAAGTAGAGGCAGTTGCTCTTTGAATTTTTGAAAGAGAAGTACGATAGAATCGGGCGGAGTTTCATCCCAATTTGTGTTTAATTTCCATAATTCTTTTATGAGTAATTTCGCGAATAAAACTACAGGAGCCACTAGACCGAGAACGTCCCACAGACGGGCAATAGTGGAAAGTATGACGCGTTTAGTACAACCTTTATCTAACTCAGATGTAGTAAAGGTGAAACAGTCCTCGGAAGGAATCCATTTGAGTCCAAGGATTTTTAAATTATCCCCGTCAGAGAAATTAATAGAAGAGCGGTTGGAGTGTGGAATAATCTCCAGTAATTCCGAGGAATTACTTGCCCATTTAGTAAGGTCAAAGCCCCCAGCTTTAAATAAGGCGATAAGTTCAGCGGAGAGAATCTTGGCTTCTTCTAGAGTAGGGGTCGAGTTAGCCAAGTCATCCATGTAAAGCTCATGAGAAGCGACAATGGATGCGCGCGGGAAGCGATGTTTTTCATCCTCTGAAAGCTGGCGCACAGTGCGCATGGCTAGAAAGGGACTGGGCTTGAGACCGAAGGCAACACGGTTAAATTTAAATTCGCGAACAGGTTCAGTAGTATTAAATCGAAACAATATTTTTTGATATTTTCGATGATCCTCAATAACCTTAATTCGAAGATACATCTGTTTTATGTCAGCTGTAACTGCAATAGGAAACAAACGGAAATTTAAAAGTAATAAAAATATGTCAGCCTGTAAATTCGGACCTGTATGCAGTAAGTCATTCAATGAAACGCCATTATGAGACTTAGCGCTCGCATCAAGGACAATGCGCACCTTAGTAGTTTGTTTATCATTCCTAATAACAGGGTGATGCGGTATGTAATATCCTATAGTCTGATCAACAGAACTAGGTGTAGTTTCAGTTAAATAATTTTGATCGATATACTCTTGGATTATTTCGTTATAACTAGCGCGCAAAGAAGGGTCGCGAAGCTTAGTTTTTTCCAAGTTAATTAAACGTCGATAAGCGACAGCATATGAATTTCCGAGTGATTCTGGATTTTTACAGAATGGTAAGGCAACACAGTACCTACCACTGGAGTCACGTGACACAGTAGAAGCGTACAGCTGTTCACATTCCCGTTCAGCGGGGCTCATAAAAGATTTTGAAGGTATTTCTTCGATATTCCAAAATTTATGCAAAGATTCGTCCAATGACAAAAAACAATGAGAATCATCTACTGTTAACGCGGTAGAAAAACATGAAGCGGTATTTAAATCGTCGAGACTGTTATTGTTATTATATAAACTAGAGGGTATCTCACCCATAATTATGTATCCAAATACGGTTTCAACAGCTGATGGCGCGGTAGGTGAGAGAATTCTGTTATGAAGTAATAAATACGGAAACAGTTTTGCCCCTAGAAGTAATTCAACCTCACCGGGCACGTGCCACAGGGGGTCGGCTAGCGGTAACTCGAATAAATGTTGCACAGCAGAGGTGTCAACCAAGTGAGATGGTAATTTATCCGTTATACAATCAATAACAAGAGCGGTTATTTTAAAAGAATTTGTTTTATTTTTTGCAGTAACTGTTATCTCCACGTAACCTATGATAGGCCGCGAAGAGGTTCCTACACCCTTTATAAATGAATTTGAAAGCGGTATAATATTTAATTGCAGTTTTTTACAACAGGCTGTAGTAATTATATTATTTTGCGAAGCGTTATCTATTAAGCACCTTACAGAAACGGATTTGTTATGTTTGTTATCAACATAGACTTGTGCTGTTGACAAAACAATCGTAGTACGTGGAGTTCTTATTCCTACGCGAGAACATGCACAAAGCGCCACCTGTTGTGACTGCGCGGAAGCGTCAGCTGATATCGATCGCTGCTGTGAAATTTGTTCCAAATGTAAAAGAGAATGATGTTTTTTGTTACATGTTCTACAGGTGTGTATAGATTTACACTGCGAGGCAGTGTGCGTTGTACTAAGGCAGTTTACACATCCACGTTTATTTTTAATAAAATCCAAACGCGAACCGGCCGATATTGTTTGAAAGTTTGGACAGGTATAAAGCTTCCAATGATCTTTGCTACTACAATACATACAAGTTTGGTTATTGTCACAAGCAACAAATGTATGTACTGTACTATCACGTGATTGGCTACGACAAGAATTATTTTTATTATTGTTGTTACTTATGGATGCGGTCCGAGTTAAAGTAGATCTATCTAATATTTTTACTTGCGATTTTATAAATTCAACGAAACCCTTATAAGTAGGAATCTCCACATCTCTCATATGCATCTCAAATGAATGTATGATAGCGGGATCTAACTTTTTTAAAGCTAAATTTAATAATATGAAATCCTTTAGGTCGTTAATTTTTAATTGTTCTAGTGCCGAAACAGACGCGTGAAAACTTTCAATAAAACTATTTAAAGAGGCGGAATTATTAATTGCGGGTTTGATATTTAAAATATTAGACATGTAGTGCGAGCCTAATGCTCGTTTATCTTGATACTTTTGAACCAAACTGTTCCAGATAGACGTATAATTATCCCCTGACGGAATAATTCCGGCGGTAATTTGCAATGCGTTTCCTTTTAGGTTACCTATTAAATATTGCACACGTTGAGAATCTGTAAGGTTTGAATTTTCATGGACATTTGATTTAAATGATTCATAAAAAACAGGCCAATTATCAATTCTACCATCAAAAAACGGAATCTGAATTGGTGGCAGCTTGACTGAGTACTTTGACTGCGAAGCGGTATCAGTAGAGGCTGAGTCCTTCAATGACCTTGAGGACTTCGCTTCAATAAGTGAGCGTATTCTCTCTACTCGCGTGTATACGCCGTCAAAAGATACTTGACTATTATAATCTATTTTATGATCAGGATTTATTTGTAAAGAATATGTATTTATTTTATCTATGTTAGAAATAAACTCTTGACGAGTAACTGAGATTATTTGCGTGTCTGCCATAAACGTCTCAGCCGAACGTAGCTCAATACTAGTCGTATTTATTTTCTTTGATATTTCATACAATGACGATAAACGCTCAAAGATTGCTTGGTTTTTAGCTTGCAGTATTTTAACTTTTATTTGAAGATCTTCCATATTGGAGTAGTTCTAGTAACTATAGCGGACAAAATAATTTATGTTTATGTAGGTAGACTTCAAGAATATTTTATATTTTTTTTTTTTTTTTTTTTTATTTAAGTAGCGGGTGAAAGAAAATTATTGCGGTTGAGTTTATGTTATAGGCAAGTTTGCCGAACTAACTCACGATAATTAGCGGTTTTAATAATTCCCTATGCTATTTCAATGCAACAGGCGAACTATTAAGTTGGTACAGTAGTTCCCAATGATGTAGGTATGTACCTAGCGGGGAATGTAAGAACGATAGTATGCGTTCAATATGGCGGTTTTACGAATTCAGGTTAGATAAGTAGGTACCTATTTAACCTAAATCCTAGGTATGAGACCTATGAATGCTGATTCTATGAATCCGGCTCGAAGGACCATTTAACTTATGGTAAGTTTTAGAATTGCGGTGCTCGAAGGACCAGATTAGCGTTGTATAAGTTTAGCGGGAAAATAATTTTTACGTTGGATGATGTATTGGACGACACAGAAATTGAGCAAAAGGAAGTAGGTATGGGAAGAGTATTGTGACTTACTTGGGAGATCTGGAAGCCAGGTTGATGCACGGACTGCCGGGTGGATGACGACACCCACACGTGTTCTCGGCGGGTCTCACTCGCGATTAACAGATCGGTTATATTTTGCGTCACTGTGTCTTTGTGTCGGCCAACACGTTAATTAGGAGGATTAGATATTAGATCACCGCGGCGCCGCGGGTTCCCTGGTTCAGCGGAGTTTTCTTGCGGTGGTGTTGTGCGTATGGAGTCTCGAAGCAGAAGAGCGCGGTCAACCAAAAAAGATGGCGACCTTTCTTTGCAGCGGTAGGCGGAAATGTTCCTGATTGGCTTAGCGGCGAACAAGCTTTCTCATTCGCCGGCATGGGATATGAGGATATGGGAAGTTGGAGTATGATTGGCTCAATACTGTCGTCCAATATGAAGGATTATAATGTGTGAGATGCGTTTGGATACATGATACAAAAAAATGTTTATAGGGCTAGCTTGCGTAAGCAGTCACCATTCCACATAATGGTGATCCACATAATGGGTCACCATGAAGATGAAGACGCCGATTGGCTTACGAACATCAACGAAACAGAAATAATAAGTGAGGGTTCCAGCAGTTGGTGATCTAAATGTTTACCTACTCCATGGATAAAGGCGTTTGTTTATGTACGTATGTCTCTAGTCTATATTACGGTTTAACAAAGATGTACGATTTTAAAATTATTTGCTGACCAAAAAATCATATTATTAACCTTGAATGAATTCCAAGCACCACTAAGTAGACACAGTAAGTTCGGGAGGTTCCTGCATCGGATCAAGGAGGAAAGGACGCCCGGATGTCGCCACTGTGTGGACCGCCCGGAGGACACGGTGGAGCACACGGTTGAGGTGTGCCCTGCTTGGGCGGACCGCCGCCGTGTCCTTGTAGAATCTATCGGCGGCGGCGACCTCTGGCTCCGGGCCCTGGTACAGGCCATGGTCCAGAGCGATGAGGGTTGGTGGGCAGTTGCCTCCTTTTGCGAAGCAGTGATGCTAGCGAAGGAGGATGCCGACCGCGAGCGCCGTCGCCGAGTTCCCGATCCCGATTTCCCACCACCGTAGGCGCGGGCTCGCGGACGGCGCCCAGCACGCCGTCCGGCAGTCTGGTAATAACCTGGACTGAGCCTAGTCGTCAACGTCAAGTCCACGCGCGCCTCAAGGAGATGTCAGCAAACTGTAGGGGCCCGGTAGGGCCAAAGCCTCTGGGGAACACGGAAAATCCGAAAGGTTCTCACCGTGTCCCCCAGATCGAAGGAACGAAGAGGAACGGGGTGGGGTTTAGTCAGTAAGAGTCTGACACGCCCCCCGCTCCGCCCAAGAGCGTGAGGAATCATTCTGATGATTCTCCTTCCAAAAAAAAGCACCACTAAGTAAGTGTAAATAGCACTTACTTATGTAGGCTGAAAAAAAGTGCATAAAGTAGTTTTTAGTTGTCAAAATATATGAATGGTCAGCACAAAACTGATCCTGAAGTCAATAGAAGGTTTAGTATTTGCCTCTTTTTTATTTGAGGTAGTTATCCAGCTCTAGGTGGAGCAAGTGGTCTTTTGCGGACTAAATTCCACCATGTTCCTTTAGTTGCCATTTACGTATCAGGGCCACTAACTTTTGCACGCCTCAGTTATTAGGTACTTCGGTATATTCTCTCTTTAAAGAGTAACTACAGAGGCGTCATGGCGTTCTCACTTTCTGCATTACGCAAGTACTAACCGAACATGAGTGTTTCGAGAGGTAGATATTTTGGATTCGGTGGGAAGAAAAGTCCAGGTGTCACCATTCTGTGGAAGAACGCCCAGAAATCACGGCAAACGTTACGGTCGAAGTCTACTCCGCTAGGCGGAGCACCGCCATACTGTTTTGGCGTCAGAATCTGAATCCTACTGCCCTAGTTTGGGTCAATGTATGGGGCAAGACCTCCTCTTGCCCTGCCAATGGAATAAACATGCTATAACAATACCGTGAGAAAGACATCCTTAAGCCTCCTATTGTCGTTTAGACATTTCTTAGGTGTCATTAAGCGATTCCCGACGTTTTTAGTTATTTAAATTATCCGTTTATTTAGGCAGATTTTTTACTTTGGGTGATATTTGACTGATGACTTAATAAATCATACGGTGTTTTTTTTCAGCGGGGACTACCTTCTTTACCGAGAGTTAACTTTGCAATTTATGAATTAAATTAACTCTTGAGTGCGTGCATTTTTATTCAGCAGATTTCACATTATTGATAATCAAACATGATCAATCGCATCCTGTGGTGCGATTTTAAACGGGTACAGTTTGCAGAGCTGTAAAAAAACCCACAATATTCCTTCAGATGCCCTTTGCGAACAATTTCTCAAATCAATTCTATCGACCTATACTATGATAGCACAATTCATAAGAAAGAGACTTCGCAACAGACTGTGCAGCAGGAATCGTAATATCTTAATTTCGCCATAACTTCAAAACCAAACGTCCAATTTTAATCATTCAAAGACCAAATATTATCTACATGAACTGTACTTAGTGATAAAATAATTTATTTTGATAAGGGTTAATAGCATGAGTAAAATAAATGCGTTTAAATGTAGTCCAAAAAAATTCAAGATTTTTAGATAAAAAAAATGGTTGTTGTGCCTCACTCGACTTAGATAGGTATAGCGTCTCGCGGACTTTTTTGTAGATATTTATAAAATCTACAATTAATTAGAACATTTTATGGTTCTATCTTTTACAGTTTAGGCAGCGTACGCAAAATAAGTAACTTTTCTTGTTGATTTTTTACAGAAAAACCCAATTATTTTACGGAACCCTATTTTTTTCCAAAATAAAAAGTAGCCTATGTTTTTCGTGGATAATGTAGCTTTCGAATGGTGAAAGAATTTTTAAAAACGGTTCAGTAGTTTTGAAGCCTATTCATTACAATCAAACAAACAAAGTTTTCCTCTTTATAATATTAGTATAGAAGTATAGATTATGTGGCTTGCAAATTGCAAAAAACGTAAGAAAATTTGAATTTCGCGGGCTACCTGAAGCATTCACCTTAAATCTATTATTAATCTAAAATTACTTCTAACGTCATCAGACTGCTTAAAGTGACTTGTTTTGAATATTTGAGTCCTTCTTTGGTGTAGGGTTTTTTGATAGTATATTTTTTTTCTGAAAGTATTTCTAATTGAGGAAGTGACCGCCTTGTTTCCGTTGTTTGATTAGGTAATGTGTGAATGTATTAAGTCATCTACTAATCACATATAACTAACATATATAATGTTGACCAACGCAGCGTTGGAAGGCCTGCCGCAAGGTGGACCGATGTCCTGGTGAGATTCACGGGAATGCGACGGATGCGAGATGCACAGGACCGTTCGTTCTGGCAATATTTGGGGAAGGCCTATGTCCAACAGTGGACGTACTTCAGCTGAAATGATAGTAATAATGTAGTCAATGTAATGGTAATAGTTATATAGTTATGTGATGATCATCATGATGTCGAACAAACTATCTACCTCTATGTTTTCCAAGAAATACACTCGCATATTGTATCTGTAATTTATGCAATAAACAGAGCACCAAACTTATGACTTTAAATTAATTATGAATTTATAAACAGCTATAATTTTGTCTGTTTCAGCCGTAATTATTTAGGCTGAATGCTCATAACAGGTCGATTATGAAAATTTATCACAGCATAGATTAGATTTGCTGCTAAAATTGTTCGTTAGAATTTTAAAATAATTTCGGGAATAAAACGCTCGGTAGGTAAATAAACGGGGCAAAGGCAATTTATGAGTCTTTATGAAGACTTTTAAAACTAGGAAGATTAAAAATGGTATAATGGTTTCGTTACTTCTGTCATAATAAGTTTTAATTATGAGTAGAGCTATGATGAGAACAGTGGATGTGCACAAATTATGCTAGTAAATTTTATGTCCATTTGCATGAGGACTGAGGAAGCATGTGCAGTGCACGTCTAGACGGCTTGCCTGAGCCTTAATGGCTGAACTATTTAAATGCCTTGCAACCCAAGTTAAGGAGTTTTTTTATGAAGAGGAAAATCATCAAATGACTTATCCCGTTGGACTGTGAAGCAAGCGGCCCGTTTGACTTAACTGGCTAAAATCCACAATGTTCCTGCAGTTGCCCTTTGCAAGGGTTACGGTCACTGTTTCGAACAATCCTCAGCGTTAGCAGGCTCTCAAATCATATCCATAACATATCAAGCTCGTGTAACCTTTAACAATCGCTCCGGATAGTCAGACGCCAGGTAATCTAACTCCAGCCTTGCCAAGAGGTAACTCCATGGCACTTCATGTAAAATGTAAAATACTGATATTTAGCTACATCAGGTTTAATTGGGAACTGACTTGACTTCAAAATAGTTGGAAAAAGGCTGTGCAGATTGATATTGAAGACTTGCATAATAAATTAATAACGGAGCCACAAAACTAAAACCTGTCATAATAGAAAATGAGTGATCGGTGGCTTGTGGCGTTGCGGATATGCAACAATAAAGGACTCCTTTTTACTTTACTTTACTTCACATAAACTGACAATCTTGAAAGTCTATGAATAAATAAATAACTGCAGCTATTTACTCGATAGTTTTTGTTATTCTAATTAAGTTGTCAAAGACTGAAAATAAATACTTGGTCAAGACAATAGCATTATCTATTAATTATAGTCTATTTAAACTAGTGGCATTGTATTAATAACGACACCTGTAATATAATCTTTTTTTTTATAAATAACATAATGATAATAATAGTTGATTCTTTCAGTAAAAAGTTTCGACGGAACATAATGCTATTGGTAATGTGTTAATTATGATAACAAAGCATTTTTTTCATTCTGAATTTCAAAGAAAATATAAATATTGCACGTTTTTGTGTGTTGCAACTATTGTAATTATTTTGTCTTTTGTGTGCTATTGGAAAATTCTATTGGATTTTACCATAAGGAAATACTTTATAGTTGTTTATAAGGCTATGCTTGGAGTTTCCATGAGTGACCATATCAGGATTATTCCTGATATGCTTGGTTCTCCTGCGAATATCTTTATAGATATTCGTAGGAGAACCAAGGTTGCCAACACAGGTCGAAGAATTGCCGAACTTAAGTGGCGGTGGACAGGGTACATGCTCGCACAACAGATTTCGAAGGGGCCAAATAGTTCTAGAGTGTGCAACTATAATATCTCATGCGTTTATTTCTGGTTTATTTTATAAATTATATTTAAGGAATCATATTATAGTAATTGTAGGTAAAGAATTAAATAAACCTTTACTGAGCTCTGGTGTTCACAGCATAAAAACCCACTTCAAATATGGTAAGTACATTATCATTAATACATACTCGTACAGCATTCAATTGAGACCTTTGCGAACTTAATAATGTTATTTCATATTTTCAATTCATTTACCTCCATGAAAGTTGTTTTTATATAGAATTCCTCATAAGAAAATAAAGCGGTCCCAATATCCTAAACAAATGCGGAAAATTGAGCAAACATTGGACTAATCAAAAGAAAATAACAAATTGGTTTGGTGCGGTTCCTTCGCTGTGATTATACGTGCAATTTCAGTGGTTTTCTGAAATTGTTGTAAATGAAAAACATACTACAATTACCGGAGATGAGAATGTTGATATGAACGTTTAGAGTGATGAGAGATAAAGTTAGGAGTACTCATACAGATTACGAGTACATATTCGAAGAAGGTTGAAAAGTCATATTATACTCCTGTTTGATCACTATCTCATCTGATCATTTGTGAAAAGCGATAATGTCCATGGCGAATGGCTATCAATGGAGCATGCTTGCCTTGAAGTAATCTATTCATTCTTAACTTAAAGACCTCTAAGTTAAGTCTAAGTAGTTATCGGAGAACACAGACTCTGGCAGGGAATTCCACTCCTTAGCTGTATGCACAATAAATGTGGTTCTAAAATGCTTTGTTTGCGAATGGGTGGGCTGTCCACCATGTGCCGGTAGCGTAACGCCGTATGACTAGTGGTCCGATTATAGAAAGGACTTGGCGGAATTAAATTGTGGCATTCCAATGCACATTCCCCGTAATGTAAAACATTGAAACGAACCTAATGAAACCGACATGAGTAATTGATTAAGGTATCAAAAAGATAACTGCTGTCAAAACCATACAGTTGATCCTCCTTTTAATACCTTAAAGAACTCGTACCTTATCATACGTTTATCCAACATGTTACGTAAAAATTCTGCCGAATCATTAAGTTATTTTCAGCCAAACTTTTCTCTACTAATTTTATTTATGTATATCGACTGCTTTGTCGGTCCGTTCAATCAGTACCAGCTACATAAGTGATTGATTTTTGAAAATCGGTGCCTCCTGTACGTTGGTACCATTTACTTCTTATTATTCGGTCTCTGGCCGCACTTTGCCTATTCAACGTTGGATACAATGAAATAAAGAATCTAGATAAGTACTTCTATACAAATTGCTATGAAAGAGCTGTGTAGTGTTCTTTATAGTGCTACGTCACTGCATGAGTGTGGAGTATTATTGTGAAATATGGCTGTGAAAAGCTTAAGTACGCCAGTTGTTTAGGTTTTTGCGATGATCTATTGCGAGGCTTTCGAGAGTTATATTTCACGTTACTTTTTTTTTCTGAGCAATTTGAAGTGGTTCTTTTTGTACCCCTTTCATATAGACTCTGAAAAACTCTTAACTTATTTTCAAACTCAAGCAAAAATAATTTCATTTTACAAAAGCCTATACAGGCACTTATAAATCGACAGAAGCTAATGCACGATTCCAATTGATCGTTTCTTTAAGCAAGACTAAGAATTTTCATAGTTACTCTTTTAAAAAATGATTAATTTTACAATATCAATATTATGAGAGGAAATCGTAAACCAGGCTTGTATTCAAAAGATCAATAAAATAGTAGTCTATGAACCTACGGAGCCTACAGTGTTTTCACATTCACATTGCAAAAAGAGACTAGGTATAAATATAAAAATAAACCTGTCAATAAATGCGACGTTTTCAACACTAAATTGCTAATGAAGTTAAGGTGTCAGAAGATTTAATAAAAAAATATTGAGGATTTAATAATTAAAAAAAATTCCCTGCAAAGCTTTTCTAGTTTCAAACTATTTCCTGGGAGTAAACGGCTGACACCAGTAGCATTGTTCACTTCCCAATATACGGTCCTTTTGTGTGTATGTATGTACTTCGCGTTACACTAATCGTCATAAATTACATTTTTATTGTTGTTCGACCTCCAGCAGTTATTGGTGCTGAAATAATCAGTTTAGATAAATCTTTTAGATGCTGTTTTCCCTTTTGTTAGTACGTTGACCCCTTTTATTATATATATTTATTAATAATAAAAATAATAGTCATTTTCAACTGACCTGTTGGTCTAGTGGTGAGTGGCCCTTACAGCTAT
Organism: Mythimna separata; assembly: GCA_030763345.1. Classification (NCBI taxonomy): domain Eukaryota; kingdom Metazoa; phylum Arthropoda; class Insecta; order Lepidoptera; family Noctuidae; genus Mythimna; species Mythimna separata. The sequence goes on along the minus strand of CM061171.1, from coordinate 17,652,567 downwards.
GCCAGAGGTTGTGGGTTCAACATCCAAGACAAATGTGTGTGTGATGAGCACGATCATTTGTTCTTTGAGTGGGTGTAATTTATCTAAAACATGTATGTATTTAGAAAAAATGTGTTTATCAGTTGTCTAGTACTCATACCACAACAGAAGCTCTGCTTAGTTTGAGACAAGATGAGACCAAACAGACCAATCTCAAGTATAAATTGAAATCCAGTTAAAATGTCTAGTTAAGGATTTCTTTGTAGAGGGTAAGTAATGAAAATATTGTGGAAAATTTCCAACAATTTCCCACACAACACGTAAATAAAATCGATCCTCATGTATACGGTACTGTGTTGTGGGTTAATCACATTAGCCCAGTATTTGAAAGCTTGCTAATAAAAGCTTAAACTGCTATTTATGCTTGAAGAAAGACCTAGTTTATAGAAATTGATTGTCATGTTATTAAGTTAGGTACTAATAAAATATGGTCGACATAATTTATACCCTTACTGTTCAAATGTGTTGCTATAGAACTAATGACACACATTATGGAGGCGAAAGTTTTGAAAGGTTGTGTGTATGATTGTTGCTCTTTCACACTCAAACCACTGAACCACTGATTTGACATACGGGGAGACGAAGCTCTGGGATAGCATATTGGATATATAACAAACACGCACATCGACAATATTAAATAGCAACATTTTATCTTTCTTTCTTTCTTTGTATGAAAAAGGATGTTGAAGATCGGGCAAAGTGGAGGAAGTTCAGTCGGAAGGCGGACCCAGGCAATAGCCGGGATTAACGCCAGGTGGAAGAAGAAGATCTTTCTTTCTTTGATTATTCTGGGAATATGTTTCTTTGGGTTAATATTCTAATGTCAACCGAACAGTGCCGCTGACAGAAGCCTGTCCGAATATAAAATCACACCTGTTTTAGAAATAAGGACCTAGTTTAAGAGGTATATCTAGTAATGGTATACCTATGTTTCGTACTCAATAGAATGAGAGATTATTGTCGTCAATCGAGCAAAATCCAGATTCCAGTATGATACTGAGAAATTCCACATGATATACCCTAATAACGATTTACTCGGCCCGAAAATCAATTCCAGGAATATTTCGATGATTGATAGTGACGTTGTTGTCGACGATAGAATACTCGTACGCTTGCCTAGATGTAACCTATTAATTTTTAATATAAAGGCAAAGGGTACAACCTTAACTACATGTTATCAGAAAATACAGACCCCGTCAGGGAAATCCGCTCTTTAACTGTACGTACAATGAATGTATCACCAAAATTACAGAGAGAAGAATATTAGATACGTCTTTATTATAGACACATAATAGTTGATACCCAACATCAAGTTTACCAGAATTGGAGGCGAAATAGTTTCCACACAGAGTTGCATAAAATATCCATTATAGGAAAACAATGGGCCGGTATCGAATTCATTCTCACGGGACACACAAACTGAATGTGACGGTTCGATATGTATTATTTTTACGATCTAAGGGTCTATTCAGACGTATCACAACCACACCACAACCACACAACAACAAAAATATATAGTTTTATACACACTGACCACATTTTGTCGTCGAACGCAACTGTGTGGGTGATAACGACTGCACTGCTGCCACATCGCAACCACAACGCAACCACCAGTGTCATCGCGAATTACTCTGTCTACAAACACTGGATCCTTACGTAAACACAAAGCGATCACCTCGACGTTTGTTGTTACTACAATGCTACTGTAAGAAACTGCAGCGAAACTATTCATACTTAACCATTATCGTTGTGATGTGGTCTGATTGTGGTACAGTTCGCTTCAACTAACTTTGCCGCTCTGAAGTTGGCTGCAAATCACTGCGCAGTAATCAATTTTACGAAAAAAGACAGCACTGCCAATACACATACCATACGGTCCAAATGGTCGTCGATGCGAAAAGTGCTACGCGTATAATTATTACCTACCTGTTTTAAGTTTGTTGTTTTTTGTTATCTATACTAATATTATAAAGAGGAAAACTTTGTTTGTTTGATTGTAATGAATAGGCTTCAAAACTACTGAACCGTTTTTAAAAATTCTTTCACCATTCGAAAGCTACATTATCCACGAAAAACATAGGCTACTTTTTATTTTGGAAAAAAATAGGGTTCCGTAAAATAATTGGGTTTTTCTGTAAAAAATCAACAAGAAAAGTTACTTATTTTGCGTACGCTGCCTAAACTGTAAAAGATAGAACCATAAAATGTTCTAATTAATTGTAGATTTTATAAATATCTACAAAAAAGTCCGCGAGACGCTATACCTATCTAAGTCGAGTGAGGCACAACAACCATTTTTTTTATCTAAAAATCTTGAATTTTTTTGGACTACATTTAAACGCATTTATTTTACTCATGCTATTAACCCTTATCAAAATAAATTATTTTATCACTAAGTACAGTTCATGTAGATAATATTTGGTCTTTGAATGATTAAAATTGGACGTTTGGTTTTGAAGTTATGGCGAAATTAAGATATTACGATTCCTGCTGCACAGTCTGTTGCGAAGTCTCTTTCTTATGAATTGTGCTATCATAGTATAGGTCGATAGAATTGATTTGAGAAATTGTTCGCAAAGGGCATCTGAAGGAATATTGTGGGTTTTTTTACAGCTCTGCAAACTGTACCCGTTTAAAATCGCACCACAGGATGCGATTGATCATGTTTGATTATCAATAATGTGAAATCTGCTGAATAAAAATGCACGCACTCAAGAGTTAATTTAATTCATAAATTGCAAAGTTAACTCTCGGTAAAGAAGGTAGTCCCCGCTGAAAAAAAACACCGTATGATTTATTAAGTCATCAGTCAAATATCACCCAAAGTAAAAAATCTGCCTAAATAAACGGATAATTTAAATAACTAAAAACGTCGGGAATCGCTTAATGACACCTAAGAAATGTCTAAACGACAATAGGAGGCTTAAGGATGTCTTTCTCACGGTATTGTTATAGCATGTTTATTCCATTGGCAGGGCAAGAGGAGGTCTTGCCCCATACATTGACCCAAACTAGGGCAGTAGGATTCAGATTCTGACGCCAAAACAGTATGGCGGTGCTCCGCCTAGCGGAGTAGACTTCGACCGTAACGTTTGCCGTGATTTCTGGGCGTTCTTCCACAGAATGGTGACACCTGGACTTTTCTTCCCACCGAATCCAAAATATCTACCTCTCGAAACACTCATGTTCGGTTAGTACTTGCGTAATGCAGAAAGTGAGAACGCCATGACGCCTCTGTAGTTACTCTTTAAAGAGAGAATATACCGAAGTACCTAATAACTGAGGCGTGCAAAAGTTAGTGGCCCTGATACGTAAATGGCAACTAAAGGAACATGGTGGAATTTAGTCCGCAAAAGACCACTTGCTCCACCTAGAGCTGGATAACTACCTCAAATAAAAAAGAGGCAAATACTAAACCTTCTATTGACTTCAGGATCAGTTTTGTGCTGACCATTCATATATTTTGACAACTAAAAACTACTTTATGCACTTTTTTTCAGCCTACATAAGTAAGTGCTATTTACACTTACTTAGTGGTGCTTTTTTTTGGAAGGAGAATCATCAGAATGATTCCTCACGCTCTTGGGCGGAGCGGGGGGCGTGTCAGACTCTTACTGACTAAACCCCACCCCGTTCCTCTTCGTTCCTTCGATCTGGGGGACACGGTGAGAACCTTTCGGATTTTCCGTGTTCCCCAGAGGCTTTGGCCCTACCGGGCCCCTACAGTTTGCTGACATCTCCTTGAGGCGCGCGTGGACTTGACGTTGACGACTAGGCTCAGTCCAGGTTATTACCAGACTGCCGGACGGCGTGCTGGGCGCCGTCCGCGAGCCCGCGCCTACGGTGGTGGGAAATCGGGATCGGGAACTCGGCGACGGCGCTCGCGGTCGGCATCCTCCTTCGCTAGCATCACTGCTTCGCAAAAGGAGGCAACTGCCCACCAACCCTCATCGCTCTGGACCATGGCCTGTACCAGGGCCCGGAGCCAGAGGTCGCCGCCGCCGATAGATTCTACAAGGACACGGCGGCGGTCCGCCCAAGCAGGGCACACCTCAACCGTGTGCTCCACCGTGTCCTCCGGGCGGTCCACACAGTGGCGACATCCGGGCGTCCTTTCCTCCTTGATCCGATGCAGGAACCTCCCGAACTTACTGTGTCTACTTAGTGGTGCTTGGAATTCATTCAAGGTTAATAATATGATTTTTTGGTCAGCAAATAATTTTAAAATCGTACATCTTTGTTAAACCGTAATATAGACTAGAGACATACGTACATAAACAAACGCCTTTATCCATGGAGTAGGTAAACATTTAGATCACCAACTGCTGGAACCCTCACTTATTATTTCTGTTTCGTTGATGTTCGTAAGCCAATCGGCGTCTTCATCTTCATGGTGACCCATTATGTGGATCACCATTATGTGGAATGGTGACCCTTCATGTGGATTGCCCTGAGAAGACGGTGGAGCATACGGGTGTGCACCGTTTGGACGAGGCACCGCCGTGTTTTTGTAGGGGTCATCGGTTGCAGCGACCTCTCGCGCCGGGCCCTGATCCAGAGCAGGGTGGAGTGGCTGGCGGCTGCCTCCTTCTGAGAAGCAGTAATCCAGCCAAGGTGGCGGCCGCATGGATGAGGAAATGGCCCTCACGCCCCAGCGTTGAGGAAATAAGATCCCGACTCCGATTTCCAGCCACCGTAGAAGTGGGCTTGCGGACGGCGAGCAATGGGGCGCCGTCCGACCGTTCGGTAACCAAATATCCATACCGAGACCGAGTATACGGCAGGTGGTTTCCAAGCGTGCCTCATGGAGATGTTAGCAAAACCATAGAGACCCAGCAGGGTCGCCAAGCCTACTAGGGTCATGCGTTCGCTTCTGAAAGGCATTCCTGGGGCCCTGGAACGCAAGGCAAAGAAAGAACATAGGAGCGGGGTTTGGTCAGTAAAAGCCTGACACGCCCTGATGCGTCAGCTAAGAGCGGGAGAAGACATTGGATTATTTCCCAACTAAAAAAAGCAATGAAGTCAAACTGTTAATTGTGAAAGTAAAATTAATGAATTGGATTAATTATTGGTTACTTTTGTGTAATTTAACGAACTTAACGCAGACGAAGTCGCGGGCAACAGCTAGTTTATTAATAAAAATATGTTTTACCGCGAATGAACGTATTTTCTTTCTTTCTCCTTTTCTTAGATATATAAAATCAGATAAGTCAAAAAATACACTATTTGTTTTCATTATAAAATAAAACAATTTAAAAATGTTCACGTCAGTGAACACTTTTTACGCGATAGTACCTGCACCGTTGTTAGGAAAGTCTATCTTTAGAGCGGCATAGTTATTTGACGCGTCCTGTACGTGTGTATTGAACCTTAGAGTATTTTGTAGACATTTATTGTAATTTACGAATATTATCTTCCATTTAAAGTTGACTGAAAATTGAAGTTATTTCAATGAAATATCCAATGTTAAGTAAAAGTAAAAAGTCATCTAAAAGTAATGCATCACACAAGTTTCATGAATAGCACTATATTACTCGTATGTTCCAATAGCGTAGTTACGTACAGCTTCGCCAACAATTTAACCCGTGTACAAAGTTGAAAATTGTTCCAAGTTACGGTAAGGTTTTTATTTTGGTATAAAAAGTATCCAATGTGATATTCCAGGACATGGTCTATTCGTATGCCACAGATGACATCCAAATTGACACGGTTGGCACAGTGGTTAAGCAATTGCGAGTGCAGGATGATGTGTGTAATGAGTCTTGGAATTTTCGGTTTTAGGAATATGCCAACTCTCCGGAGAGGTTTTTTATTGTTTTGAAAACAGTAATGAGGATGTCTAGCTCGCCATAGTCTACGAGTCTACGACCCTGCTGGACCCCTACGATTTTGTTAACATTGGAAGAATTAATTAGTTATTGTTGCGTGTTGGGTTTAATAAGAAAAAGATTGACACATTATCTCGTTTCACCCAGAGCGGGATCTTATCTCAAAATCATCGCATGACTCATCATGTGATGAGTTTCCACCTAAAAAAAAGTTTGATGAATGAATGATGAAAAACGATGATTACAAGCACGCACTCATGTTGTGTAATTCGGCCTACTATACGTATTGCGTAAGTCAAGGCCGTTACGACTGGCATATAACTGTTTATTTATTTATTTATTTAAGCTTCATGTACAGTGGTGGTACATAGGCGGACCTAATGCAACAAGGCATTCTCTACCAGTCAACCTTTGGGTTTAAAAAAAACAACTGTTGTATAGATACACGTTATAGGATAGTTCATTTCCCGAATCAAAACAACAACAATGCCTTAGATTTCCCGTCACATCCTTTACAGTAAATGCCCTCCACACGATAGATCAGACGCGATAAGATAAGCCTGTTAGCGTCATCTGTATCGAGACATAAAAATAAATATACGAAGTAGAGCTATTTCTCTTATAGCTTAGGATCAGGTTATAGCTGTGAAATTACTTTTGTATGCTGTTTAATTCATGAATCCCCGACCGGTCTCATAGGACCGCGCTGTTATTGTCTTACTATTGTGTCTCTTTTCGCGGGTATTGATAGGTTAATTCATGAATCCCCGACCGGTCGCATGAGACCCCGTTGTTATTGTCTTACTATTGTTTCTCATTTCGCGGGTATGTGATAGGTAATAAGTGCTGTTAGTTTATGGAAACTTCATCAGCTTAACAAACTAATTGATTTAGAACAGGGCTCTTATAGAGCACTAGACTGCTCGCACTATGAGCATTTTCCCCCTTTCAGAAAACAAACGTTGTTATTTTCAAAACAAGGCAATTTACGGTCAAACGTAGCGTAACGGAACTCTGTATCTAACCAAATTTCATTCATCCATTTTAACCCCACCACATTTCAATCAGTTTGTAGAAGAACGCAATATTTAAAAAAATATATTTATAAGTGTAAAATGTAAGTACAGTAATATACTCTAGCACAAAACAGTTGAACTGTTCTGTGTGCACTAGGATACCTATATGAGTAGATCAGGAAATCCAAAGCTTACATGTAAACTGGGACCATAGGTTTACTTCCGACAGGGAAACTTCTTGGCACGCAAAGAAGTAACATACTTGTAGGTGTGCTGTCTAAAACAGTAAAAGTCTGACACGCCCTCCCGCTTAGCCCTAGTCCAGGGGAAGTCATTAGACGACTTCCTGTCTAAAAATAAAACTTTACACATTGAAAAAAGAAAATGATAACCTAGAATTTGAAAAACCGTTCGGAATGGGTATTATCATATAACAATGGGTCAGTTCTATGTTCAAACCCAAAATTTTATTCTCTCGTTAGGTCTATGCGTCCATGTCATGAGTTAATGATTTTACTTTATACAAGATTTTAAATTGAAAAAAAAACCTACTCGCATACTCATATAGCTTTAAAATGAATTTCGCCTTCACTTCTACGAATATTAATTTAAGCCACCTACTTTTTAGGGTTCCGTAGCCAAAATGGCAAAAACGGAACCCTTATAGTTTCGTCATGTCCGTCTGTCCGTCTGTCCGTCTGTCCGTCTGTCACAGCCGATTTACTCGGAAACTATAAGTACTACAGTGATGAAATTTGATGGGAATATGTGTTGTATGAACCGCTACAAAATTATGACACTAAATAGTAAAAAAAAGAATTGGGGGTGGGGCCCCCCATACATGTAACTGAGGGATGAAAATTTTTTTTTCGATGTACATACCCGTGTGGGGTATCAATGGAAAGGTCTTTTAAAATGATATAAAGTTTTCTAAAAAACATTTTTCTTAAAGTGAACGGTTTTTGAGATATCAGCTCTCAAAGTCGTAAAAAGTATGTCCCCCCCCCTCTATTTTTATAACTACGGGGTATAAAATTCTAAAAAAAATAGAGGTGATGCATGCTAATTAACTCTTTCAACGATTTTTGGTTTGATCAAAGTATCTCTTATAGTTTTTGAGATAGGTTGATTTAACTGTAATTTTGGTTAAGTTATTGTGCTTACACTGAAAACGATGGCTGAACCTTATAAGATAGATCAAAAAATATACTACAGTATTGTACACCTTTAAAAATCCGCGATGATATAAAGTTTATTATATTTGCTGCTACGGAACCCTTTGTGCGCGAGCCCGACTCGCACTTGGCCGGTTTTCAGGCTTAAAATTATTATTCTCTTCAAAGCTTATAATAGGAACTTTGCAACTTTAAGCACGTAGTACAAAAAAACTAGTTGAAGTCTACAATGGCTCAGTAATAGGAACGTTGCCAGTCCATTGAGTTCAAGCGCCTAAGTTATTAAGTAATCCATTTCCTCAAACCATTTTAGCTCAGTAGGTTCAGACAATTCGCTGATTTATCAAATTGTTATTATTAAGAACGATTTTTTTTCTTGCTAACCCGTTCTATCCCACCCATGGACGAAGGGAAGACTTTTGCCCAACTTTCATGATCTTTCATACAGCGCGTCAGTGCAATCTGTTCTGCATCTCTTTTGTGGTCTACCAAAAGAAGAAGAACTGTTTCAGGAAACCAGCTCTTCGCTACTTGGGCCAAAGTTTGTCGGGTATACGGCAGACTTGTCCTGCCTATTACTATATATTTATACACAGATTACTACGCACCATTGCTCTTTGGCAAACTTTGACTTCTTTTCTCTTTATATTTTTAAAGAAGCTGGAGCGGGAGGGAATTTCCGTAGAGGTTCCTTCAGTGGTTTGTTGCGTAAAAAGACCGCAGGATCGTTGAAAGGGGTTACTTCAGATCCATACAGACTCTATCAACCATGCCGACATCTCTTTGAGGAGCACAACTCGACGTTGCTCCGGGTTTGGTCCATATCGGACAGCAAGCTGGCTATTGCTCACTGACCGTAAACCCACGTCTATAGTGAGTTGCTCAGTAACTCCAGATGCACAGGGCGTCTCCAATGGGGGTCAAGGCGTGAGATACCTATGTCTCGTCACGGTATTAATCATCTAGTTTTCTCGCATTTTCGCTGTTTTGAAGAAGGTGGTGTCTACTTCTCATTGAGTCTGGACCCCTAGATGTTTGTCAAAGACCAAGTCTGTGCGTGTCGTACTGTTTTGCATGATAAGATAGGTAGAATACACATGTCGCTTTTGTCTAGTGTTCGGAAAGTGAAGAAAACAACTGGCAAGAAACTACTTGACTACTATCAACGAAAATATGGAACGTAAAAACTTTAGTTATGAAACACTTTACATATCTATAGTTAGGTAGGTACGTCCGTACGCTCGCGGAACAAAAACCGGGTAAGAATAAATTTTCTCATAAAAGCGGACATAACAAGGGTATGGGGCGGACACGACTATAACTTAGATGAAGATCGGAAGACCTTTTCTGACGGACTACATATTTTCGGAAATCAATACGTAAGCAATGTAATTTACATACGGAATTCCAAGGAATATGTCTTGGCCAAGAAATTTTAGTTATTTCTCATCTAGATATCTACTTCAGAAATATATTGTTCTTTGAAACAAGCATTGGAATGTTCGAGCATTACAGTATCCATTCTCTCGCCTGTCTTGAGCAGTATATGTTAGAAGTTATATTTAATCGGAAAATGCATGAGAGTGCTTTTTCCAGGCTGACTCGGAAAAAACTTACAGCGCATTAGTTGCTTGTCATCTTGAGAGTGCCGTAAAAGAAATAGAGGAATACGATATAGCAACAGAGTAAGAAGGTAGTACTGTCACTACAAATTACGTTATGTCTACAGATATTTGAAAATGGCTTCTCGCCGGTGTCGGTCTAGGACGCAGTTGTTTAATTGTCATGGGAGCCCCGGAACAATTATTTGGTTTCGCCCCCAAAGCGCATAATTTTGCCAAGGCGGTTGACTTGTCAAGGACGGAGCGTGGGTCGGTAATTCATCCATCATTTGTCACCGATTGTCGGCCACGCGTACAGCGATGACTTTTTTACTACACCGAAATAGCCAATGGTTAGTTGTCCGACTAAACAGTGAGAACAAACGCGGAGCCGGGTGTTCCGCGTAATAGATTACATTGTCACTCTGGACGACCGTTGTCAACGGCCAGCTGCGAAGCTGTCAACCGTTTCTGTACCAAAACAATTTTATCCTGTCCCCTCAGTGTCGTATCGCAATCTACTTGATTTTAACGAGACTACATTGTAGCTGTGGGAAAACTTAGAAGATTACGGACGGATTAGAGGAACATCGTATTTTGAATGTTATTTGGAGTTGCTATTTTGTATATTTGGAGGAAGGGAAATTTTAGTCAGCAACCAGAAGCTCTGATTCTAGTTTTGGCAAGGGGTATCGTGTTTCCCAAATACTGGAATATGAAGGTAAGACAAGCAGCATCTAAAATACTGCATTCAGTTAGACTGGAAGCCTCAACATAGTTGAAAAAAGGCTAAGCAGACAGCAGAGGACATTACACCTTTCTTTTGTTAATTCTTTTACTTATTTCAATTAACGTTATCTTTCTTTTACAAATATTTTAAAACACCAGTTTATTAATTTATGTCCTCATTTATATCTATCTAAAAACGTAACTCATATAAAAATTCAACCAGGCTCATTTTTCGTGCTTTGAGACCATACCGATAGCATTTTTATGCGCTTTACTACGGTCTATAGTAATTTCCTATTCCGATATTCCATCAGATAAAACTATATTGAGCGTATCATGGTTAAAGGAGGTTCTTAGGAATAAAGTATGCATGAACTTTACACGGTAGCGAGTATTTTCTCAAGTCCATTTTAAATTTATTTGTTTGAGTCTACTGTTTAGCGGAATTTGACAGGTCGATTGACATAAAGAGGGAGCTTGAATTGTAAGCGTAGTGCTTACAATTCTAGTTTCAAAGTATTCTGCAGGTACCCAAAGTCCATTTTTTAGTCCGAGATAACTATTTGATATTTCGAATGTTACATGTTTTTTCCTGTTTCATAAATATTGACACAACCGATAATATTGTTCATAAAATATTCGTAAACATTATTATTTTAAAGTTTTGGAACTAATTAGAGTCAACTGATAAAATAAAATATATTTTAAGCTGTAGAATTTAATTCATGAATCCCCGACCGGTCTCATAGGACCGCGCTGTTATTGTTTTACTATTGTGTCTCGTTTTGCGGGTATTGATAGGTTAAAGACTAGCAAAAGCTGTGTCATTTTATTTTTTCGTCCAGATTTGATGGTATCAGACGAAAATATAGAATATAAAATAATTTAATAATAAATATAGAAATAAATTAAATAAAAAAACAAATTTTGAGACATTACTTTAATCAAAAAACTGACAAAATATTTCTGAAATTTGACATTAGCACCTGTCAAAACAATATAATCTCTGATTAAAAAAATTAATCATGCATGACTTTGTTTGGCAGTATTCGTAAATGCATACAAAATACGGCCAGAATTTTTTGCGTAATTGATCAATTTGCATTTTTCAGTAAAATTTATTACCGTTTTTATAGCGAAATAATTTGAATGTTTTTCGATTTAGACAGGGTATCAACTCAAATGTCATTATTTAGTCACTGTCATCGACAACACTATATTCGTTTACTTGTACACGCGCACACAGACATTCTAGTTTGGTTTCTCATCGAATATGTTTGGTTTAAAGTATAAAACTTAAGTAATTAAATTTACTGTCTTAACAATTGTATTGTTATATTCTGATTCCTTTAAAATATTTATAAAAACAAACGACTTTTTCACCTACCACGTTTCCAAGAACAGAATACCCAAATAATTCGTAAAATGTCGGGATTATTCATATAAAAATTACTTTCAGCGATGATTGATTATCAAGAAAAAAAAACACTTAAGTTAAGCACAGAAAAGTTCCAACCACTTGAAAGTTTTATACAAAAAGCTAATTGAATGTTATCAGAAATGTTGCCAGTCTCGTTGTGAAACAGGAAAAAACTTGGTGAGTATCTCGCTACTCCTATTATTGCGAAAGTTTCACTTGACAGGCCTTACAACAACACGGGGGAACAATTACGACTTGACATTTATGTATTTCTATTGAAAAAACGCTCGTATTTTTAGTGGCTGCTCTAAAAGTTTCGCTGAAATGGTACGTGTTCCGTTATGCAAAAAAGAGGCACCTAAGAAACTAAATACCTCAGAAAGTTTAGAATTTAAATCATAATCAGCCTGTACTGTGTTCTCCATAAAACGGGGTGGTCGTACACCATGTAGGTCCGGTGTGAATTGGTCACATACTATAAAGTTGTAATTCTAGGACATGCTGAAGAAAAACATATTAAATTAACTTTGCGACTAATTTCTTCAGGGTTTTGTGAGTTAAAAACCTGGCTAAGAGCAAAAGGTACCCAATGGTAATAGCCCCGACTTACGAGTTGGACGTCGTGGGTTCAAACCCAGGCATTTGCTTTACTTTGTGCAATTTATTTCAGCAACACTGCTCTCAAAACGGTAAAGGAAAACATCGTAAAACAACGGTGTTTCACAGAGTCGAAAATTAGAAAAAAATGCGCGATCCAAAACACGTGCTGGGCCCGCGTGGTGGATTACGGCCAATTCCACCTTTCTTGGAGAGACCTGACACCCAGCACTGGGAACATTATAATGCTGATTATTATTATAACTTTATAAACGTCTAGCTTGGTATTATTACTTTACTTTAATGTCCATTATACTACTATGATGATATGAGATATGAATCCTTACCTTGTACTCGTAAATCGGAGACGTTACCACTGTGCCACTACTCAGAATGTAAGGTAGGTAGATAGTTTTTTTTCTTGAATCGAAATGAAACTACTTACACTAAAATAAATCCCTTGTCTGTTGAATAAAACAATAACTGTAAACCGTGAACATTTAAAAATAGTAAATAGGATTGCTCACAACATGTAGATATATAGTATTTTATAACGTACCAAAATTGCATATATAATAATAGATTAAACTTTAAACATACTCAAATACATAGGTGTAATTGCACTCTTATCGCTTACAGCGTTATTTAACAGTCAAACTTTGGATGGACTGACAGAATTAAAACTAAAAACGTGACAGTGCAGTGTACTGCTTGCCGTACACCTACATATACATAATGTATTCGATTGCATATCTATGCTCTGAAATCCCTAAGTCATCGTTAGACAGATTTCGGGAGAGACGGGCTGGTCTATTAGTAACCAGGGACCAAATGGCATAACGCTTTCAACGATTTGAGTAAACGAGAAGTCGTTAGATTCGTATTATTCGGCAGAGTGTCATATTGAGGTACGTGACGTCACGTCAAATCCAATATGGCGGATGAGAGGTATCTTCTGATGAAATTCAGAGAATAACTTATCGTTGAATTAGTTATTGAGATGGGATTTAGTTCTCCTCAAGTTGTCATTTGATCGAATGATTTAATTAACTTATACTTAACTTGATACTAGCTTCTGCCGGTGTTTCGCCCGCGAGAACATTGGTTTCTCCATACAAACTTTGGACCCCTTTTTGAGCACCTTAGGGTGAAATTGTGTAAAAACCCCTCTCAGTGCTTGCCTTCGTAATAGAAGGACATCTTGTGCAAAATTTCACACTCTTAGTCCCCCAGTAGTTTCGGCTGTGCGTTGATTATGTCAGTCAATCAGTTTCTCCTCTAATAAGACTATTTTCTACCTGGCTTCCACTTCGACTTCATACCCGAACCGACATTCATACGGACAAAGCCACAGGCAGAAGTTAGTATGGTTTAAAAGCAAAAAATATAATCAAAATTTTGTTTCAATTTACCCCTGGATACCTCTTCACCCCGTTTGTAGCTACTATGAATAAAACAAGGAAAAGCATTAAGAAAACATTTAAAATTCATTACGAATCTTGCACACTCATTACTTCCTTATTGATGTAAAAGCTCTCAAGTACAAAATATTACTGAAGATGGGAATCTCCAACAATTGGATACTTGCCTTAATTTTTTTTGTTTGTATCAAAAAATAACTTTATTCAAAGTCGCAAGTATAATGAAAATTTCAAATTAGTTAAATAGTTATTAATTACTCAGATACTCGCGAAACGAGACACAATAGTAAAACAATAACAGCGCGGTCTCGTAGGACCGGTTGGGGATTCAAACGATAAGTTAGAAGTATTTCAAATCTGTAGAAAGGGGAAACTGACAAATAACAGTAAAGGATGCACATACTGAAATGTGACGTCACCGTCATTAGGTTACGTGTGTTCAAAAGAGATAGCGAGATATACCCACCCACGGTTCTCACCACGCCACTACTCTTACTCAAACCAATATTTGGAATGCTAGTTGCTGCTTCAATTTTGATGCCGTTTTCAGAAAAAAGATTTCTTTTGAGTGTTTTTCTTGTTTAGTACATAGTATTGTGTAAAGATAAGTACAAGCAAACACCCAATTCTACATTTTTTCTTGTTTTAATATCCACTGATTCTGAAGGCTTTTAACTACTTTTGTTTGTCATCTTCAGATCTGTTTATGACATCGTTGGAGATGTTTCTCGCGAAAAAAACAAAAGCTTCCTTATTCCCCCCCCCCCCCCTTTTTTCCCTCTACCTTAAATATTAACACAAGATTGAACAATAATCGCGAAGGCTTGACATTGCTTTGAGGTTAGAACAAAAACAGTCAGAATTTGTTTTTGCGTGTTGGTTTGGTTAGAATCGTAAATAATTAGGTAAGATTTATGAGTTGAGGGTTTATGTTAAACTAGCATTTCGCCCGTGACTTCGTTCGCGAGAATGTTTTAACCTATCAATACCCGCGAAACGAGACACAATAGTAAGACAATAACAGCGCGGTCTCATAGGACCGGTCGGGGATTCATGAATTAATAAAAACTTTAACACCGTATAAACCGTATCTTGAGAGAAGTTTTGATAAACTAATAAGGACAGTCTTTTAGTATTCATTTGGATAAGAATTTGTGCCAAGTTTCAGATTTTTTAATCCAGGAAATCAGATTCTCTCTTACAACTTTTAAAACCTCCTAAATCTTTTTATAGAGATATAATTTTGTAAAACGAATAAGGAAAATCTTTTTTATTCATTTTATTTACCATCTCTGCAAAGTTTCAAGTATATTAAGTTCAAGGAACACAATTTTACATACACTGAATATTTCCCCCCTTTTCACCCATAAAAATTAAATTTTTGATCTTATCCCAGTAGTTTTAGCTGTGCGTTGATATGTCAGTCAGTCAATTTTTCAGTGTATAATTATAAATGTACTAGCTTCTGCAAGGGCTTTGCCCGTGTGAATGTAAGTTTCTCTATACAAAGTTTGGATCCCCGTGTTATTTTGGAAAATCCTCTCATTATACTCATCACTAACGTTACAAAAGGAAAACCTTGTGCAAAATTTCTCGCTTGGTATTCCTTTACCTGTGCGTTGGTATGTCACACCTATAGATAATATTACCAATCTTACTAAAGGCAGGAAGGAAAGTATTTATGTTTGCTGCGTTTTTGTTACTCATTCACTTTGGATAAAATTTCGTATACCTATATGGATAGATCATGTCCTAGAATAACACAAAATTACTTTTAATGCCGTGAGTATATTCCCCTGAAAAAATTTTCTACTTTTAAAAATAATTCTTATTTTAAATAATTCCCTGGAATAATTTACTACGCGGGCGAAGCCGCGGCACGAAGTGAATATTTAGTACGATGAAGGAAAATTATTTGTTCGCAGGATAAAATCTCTGAAGTAGGTACTAATCTGATTACCACGATCGCTCACTACTCTATCGTCGAGAGCCATAGACTAAATATTTTTCTCAGAATTTTTCTCTCTCGGTTTCTTAGGAATAAAGTCTAAAAATAAAGCCACAAAAAATAAGCACTTTTACAAAAGTGATCACTATATGCCACTAGGTTACCTTGGGTGAAAATCAAAGAGAAAATACTCAGACGACTTATACGCCTTCTTATACGGTAGCATCACATGCTCCTTAAATAAATTACTATAATTATACTACAAGTATGTATCTACGTTAATATAAAATTAGTAAAAATCTAATTAAAATAATCAAAACCAAATAAGTAATCAATTTAAGAAATTAATTAATTTAAGATCAAGCAGCGTAATCAAGAGCTAAAATTGGAATTTTAACAAGTAGCAAATTAGATTAAAAACTAAAAATACTTCTTGAACACGTACCAAAGTTCAACATCGTATAAATTACAGTAATGTGTTTTTGAAAAGTATCTATTTAATTTACGATTGAGACAGATGAGCACGCGTTACAAACTTAAACAAACTTTTTGTGCCTAGATTTTCGGAAAATAACCTACAGACAACCTCCATATTAACGTAGATTCTGATAATATGTAGGTACCCCAAGATTTATCTCCTTATAATAAAAAAGATACATAAATATGTTTAAATCGGATTTGTGAGTTTATACCTAAAGCCCCTAAAAGAGTTCTCAAAATACATAGTATTGAATGTAAAATACTACCCAATGTAGCGAAGTAATAAAATAGTTGTCTCATAAAAACTTAAAATAGTTAGGTGATAAAAACTCAAAACGTGATGGCGTTAAAATGTGTGCTAAAAACTAAAACCTTTGTTTTATGTTCGTAGCTCATCGTATCGAAATAAAAAGTCGTTTTTTATAGTTAACTACATTAAATTCGAACACAATTTTCAAACGTTCAATTTTGGCCATAGAGAATGGAAATTCTGTGGAACTACAAATTGTTATTATACCCACAGATAATGCTCAACAAACCTATTATCGATGGCTTAGAGTGAGAACCTCGTAACTGCAAAATACGTATATTTTAAGGAGGCACAAAAAATATTTTATTATCATTTGATTTACATGTGTCATTTATTCAAATATTTAAAAATTTTGATTAATTACAAGCACTAAATTCCCTGGTTTTTAAATTTTTCCGAAAAGTTTTGACGCGCCATCTCGAGGTTATCACGCTATCTGACCCGATGCATAAGGATATACATTTAACATCGTAGACAGCGTGCGGGGTTACAAATGACCAATCAAATTTTTCGTGATACAAGATGGTGCGTTTCGAGCTCTGCTTTCCAGAAATGTACCTACTAAAATAAAATGACCTAAAATTGCAGATACGAGGTTTTCACTCTAAGCCATCGTTATGAAACTAAACGCAAAGTGTCCGATGAACAACACTACGCCATTGAATATGAATGAACTCATACAATGATTAATCAATTCAATTACGTATGGATTGTCATTCATGCGTGCGACGTTCCCGAGGGCAGTCGCCTAGAGCTTCCTAACCCTAAATATGAATATATGGAGCCATAGTGAGTACGGGGTACTCCCTCGGGTGAAGCTCGCGATTTTCGCAACGAACTTGCCTCATAAATCCTCACCTTACATGATGCTTGTTTGCATAATACAAGACTTAGTCGGCTTTGTTCCATAGTTTGATAGGTAGGCCGCAACGTGCGCGTCGGAAGTACATGACGTGCTTAGTTACAGGTGGTGCTATTTAAAATGTCTATCGTAACCGAAAGATTCCGTAAACTCGTATATTAGTTTCTATTTTGATGCATTTTTTTCATGTTGATTAGTCCAAACTTAGTACCTAGAGTACTGCGGAAGCAACAATTTTATTTTTCAAAGTATTATCGTCGTGTTTCTTGCCGGATTTCTGTCATAGGAAACGATCAAATTAGAACCGAGGAGTTCCTAGCACCCTTAGGTAAAATAGTTCCTGACGTTTTAAAAGTACCTACCCATGCTAAATAAAAATATAGTCAATTGATTACTGCGCTGGTTGCTTTTGAGGCACAACTAACTGTGGTTGAAATCTTTTAGATTTTTAGACTACCTATCTAAATTTTTGGCCTATAAAAAGTTATAACTTAATAGGAATACCTATGAAAACTACTCAAGAGAAACAAGAATGTGCAGAGGTGGGATAAAGCGATTAAAGTGAACTCTTTGGCCGGGCGCGCACTAGCGGCCAGCGGCCAGGCGGCCAGGTCGCGGCGGATAGGTGCGCGCGCTCTATGGCGGTTTCATACTAATGTATTTATCTCGTTGACCGCCGCGACCTGGCCGCCTGCGGCCTGGCCGCTAGTGCGCGCCTGGACTTTCAGGAAAATTAAAACTACAAATTGAAAAGAAAAACCGGAAGTTTGCAGACATAATAAAGTATTCAATTTAGGCTTGAGCATGAATATCTATTAAATAATAATGAATATACCAATGAATTTCAAAGACGATGACGAAAATTTGCGTCAACATCATTACTAAAACCTCGATTTCGTATGTTGTTTAAAAAAAAAGCGAAGCTTAAAAAATCGTCGTTGCCTAACTACCAGGTACTTCTCCTTATTTTCAAACGAAATTCTTATTTTTTGTCAAAATTTTTGGCCTGGAGTCATGTCTACTGAAGTCCTTTAAGCAATGTCTTCATATTATCTACTTAATAGTTAATTTAAGACTATAGATGTAAAAAAACATTCTAATATTTTTGCAGTTTTGGCAGCAAATATAATATCAAGTATAACTAACACCTAATATAACTTAACTAGTATAACTTCTTTTGGTGTACAATAAAGTTTATTCTATTCTATTCTATCAAGTCAACCTTCTCAGCAAACTAGTAGAGAAAGTCAACGCTACAATAAAATTCTTACCTCTATTTTACTAGATTACGCCGGTTTCAATGATTCCCTAATATGTTGTCCAGTTGCGCTGACTTTTGAGACACAAAATTACACCAATCTTAGATCACAATATCCACTAGAATCAATTTGCAAATAATAAAAACAGCCACTATATTTGAAGAAATCCCGCCAAAACACCTACAACATCACTTATAAAACTTCATGAATTTTTTTCTCAATTTCGCGCGTTCTTTTTTTAAATGATGGTCATTTCTTAACTGCCAGTATTAAATATTACTGTCTTTTCAAATAAACTTTGAAACAAAAAGGTTGAATGGATTAAAAAATAAAAATTTTATGCGTGGTGATACAATTCCATATTTAAAATTACCTATAGAGGCTGTTACACTTTAGAATGAGCTCAATAAAAAATACATATGAGAATATTGTTATCATTTAGGTTCTGGATTTTCGGTATTGAAATTCTTTGTATAGAAATCTTGATGAGGCATTTTAATAATCGTAAGCTATTTTAGTAGTAAAATAAAACTTCAATGTATGTCAATATTTTGTTTCGCTATCGATTTTTTTCCACATACTTTTCTAATAACTACTTGCTTTATTTTAGATTTAGGTTAGGTTTTGATTAATTTATTTATGTATGTTGAAATAACCTACTAAATCAATAGATAACCACTAATTGACTGAAAACATTTTATATTGAAACTATAAGAGCACCTCATTGATTTTTGCAAAGCGGAGATTATGTTAATCGGCACTTGTCGGTGTTGATAACCCTAGGGGATAATAATAATGTTAATGCATTATGATAATGGGGAAACCGTTCAGTCGGCCATAATGTTGCCACTTAGTAATTACCTACTTATAGGGTACAAATTTTACAAGATTTTTTGTGTTTTTTTGTGGTCCCTTGAGGTTGTTTGCATTACAGGATCCTCACCTTACGCGTGACGCAGGTCTTCACCAAACATGTCAAGTTCGTGAGATTCCAGTTTCGGATACAGGTGGAAGAAATGTCCGGGTGTCATTATTGTACGGACACAGGAGTTGATCATTGACAGTGTCCTCTCGGTCCAGGCCCTGGTTGAGACCAAGATCCGGAGCGAAAGGGAATGGGCCGTGGCCACTTCCTTCTGCAAAGCAGCATCACTATCAAAGGATATGGCTGCAACCGTGAGGCAACACATATACTCACACCCTAACCGCCGTGACAATAGACGGCTAGGGCGGCTGACTGGGCGTCGCCGCGTCGGAAGTAGACACGTTCAAGTTCCTCGGCCACTATAGACACGGGCTGACTGAAGATGAGCAATGGTTAGCTCATCATCCGTCCTTCTGATAAGGGCTTAACCCGAGTCGTCGACGGCGTGTGTTCAACGCGCGCCTTAAAGAGATAAGCAACTCCCATCACAAAAAAAGCCTACGACTAAGCAACAGATTTTATACCAAACAGAATTTCACTCTAGGCACGAGTATTTTTTAACAAACTGTATGATGGTAAGGTTCATTACCATTGGATGTGCTACTTTCTTGCAAATGTCTCGGACCTTATGTGTTCTCAGCCTTACCCTTAAAAAAACGCCCATAATACTTAGTTAAAACTCACATTATCACAACAACACTGCATCTTATTTGACTAACAGCAACAAACTATTAAACACAATAAGTCTTTTACGAAAAACCCAAATACTCTACCACTGGGCTGGTTAAGCAATGCTTTTAGTAGCACTACTTAAGAGAATTGTGACATGACAACGACCCTTGTCACACTAGCTGTGACAGCACCGTCATAACAAAGGCGTAAGCAAAATATTTCTCTAACGATAAGCTCAGGATTTAATGCTAATCTTTGAACCACAAACTAATGTTTTACTTCTAAAACCCAGATTTAGATTTGAATAAAAAGCATCCTTGACCCCTTGATGAATGGTTTTCTGAGCTCCTTCTCACTTCTTTTTTGACCCGTAAATCCTATGATTCACAAACGCTGACACAATATATATATTTTGACTCTAAAATCTTGCATTTTTTTGAGTAAAATCTTGCACCAATTTCATTATCGGTCCTCCGGCCAGTCCGCACAATGGTGACACCCGGGCGTTTCTTCCGCCTGCATCCAGAACAAGAACTTTCTTAGCATTACTACGTCACAGAAGAAGGCAGTCGCCTGCCAGGCTAGGCACTAAAAGTAGTTGCCGCCGATTGCCCCACGAGGACACTTTGAACCTCAGCCCAAGCGCGCCACACTTCCACCGCGTCTTTCGCGAATTCGGTACAGGAACCTCCCGAACTTACCGTGGCCGGTGAGGACCTACCCCATGTAGAAGCTGAAGATGCCGTGATGCCTCTCCAGCTACATCTCAAAGAGGCGACGTACCGCCATGATTGTGGCGTGCCCATTCAAAGTATTACGTAAGCAAGACTTTCTCATTTACTGAAAGAATTTATATGCAAAACTGCATCAAAGCGTCGACCACTTTTATGTTCGCGTTATACGTAAAGTTTTCAGTACCTAAGGATAGTTGACATAAAACTTTAAATTAACACTGAACTTTCGTCTTTTCGATGTTTTTATTTTTATTTAAACTATCTTATACGTGATGTTTGCCTTCTCTGACCAATTTCTCTGGAATAAACTGACCAAATATTTATAAAACTTTTTTTTAAACTTTTGTTTATTGACACAATAACGACTTCACTGGCCTAAAGATGTAAACAAATTTGTAATGAATGAAAAATAGATTTGTGGTGAATTTGTCACTTACGGGCGTGCAAATCACTAATAATAAAAAAGTTGAATTATATTAAAACTGAATAAAAAAATGCACGGAAATAAATTGAAAATTGCATTGAATAATTTAAATAAAGACTTGCACTTAAATTGATAGTTAGATTAAAATGTCAGTGAGTTCATTTATTCAAATACATTTAAATTAGAAATTTGAAGAATGTAAAATAAATAAATAAACAATTAAGCCATTGATAACGATTGAATAAACTCTTGAGGGAGTGCCAGATTTTTTATGGACCCAAACCCACCGGTGTTCTTTGGGTTGTCCGTTTTGTTCTTGATTTTCTTACTATTTATGGTACTAGCGGTTTTTGGCGGTTCCATCCGCGTGTTTAGTTACTGCTCCGGTCCTATTTGTCGGAGCGTGATATTATAGGTTGTTAAAGTTATAGTATGAACTAATAGCTTCTGCCAGCGGCATCGCCTCCTTTCTCCTTTCAAACTTTAGACATGTGTTTCATCCCCTTATCGGCAAAATTTTGGAAATTATTTCACGAAAAAATAAAGATTTTATAAAATTCGCTCGCCTTCGTCAAAAGGAAACCTTAATGCAAATTTTTCTACTTCCACTCCTATTAGTTTCTCTTTAAAGAGTTCCTAACCTATAGTTCCTGAAATAAGGACGTTCAACCAAATAAACAACCTCTTCAGTTTTATTGATAGGCTCGAATCGGAACTCAGTGATCAGGGGCGTAAGTCTGCTATTAGAATTGCATTAATTGTCGGTTATAGACTTCATAATTGATGATTTTGACAAGTTAACAATACCAAACTTGTCAAAATGAACATTATGAAGCCAATGATCGACAATTCAGATACAATTCTATTAGCAGACTTACCCCCTGCAGACGTGTTGAATGACGATACCAATTCTTTGAGCAATTTATGAGCCAGTATTTAGCCCTTCTTATGCATCTATTTAAAGTAAAATATTCGCTGATAATTTCTTATTTAACAGGTTAATTAATTTAAGTATAATTGACATGGCAGTTTTATTCGCACTTGAGCGCTAAAGTTTGGGAGAGAAGTTTGGAAATGTGCCAAGCAATGGCAATGCCAATGGGATCCTTCCCTTGGGGTTATCATCTCGTACGTGTAATTATAGCTTTAAATGACTTGACATTAGCCTCATTTCGGTGCTATGGGTTCCATCGGGAGAAGACAGAATAAGTAGCTACGTACCTACTAGATATGTGCATCGTTTCGCTAACAGACCATTCCTAAATTTCGATTGGGCCTTAGAAATAATTGAAATTATAATAAAAAAATTCCTTATGAATCACTCTATCAATTGATCAAAACAGCATGAAAATTCGTTCAGTACTTTTTGAGCTTATCGCGTTCACAACATAAAAGCGGTGGGGACTTAGTTGTATAGTATGGATATACTGAAAGCAATTTCGATTTAAGTGCACTGTTGGATTTAACGCCCAGTACCAAGAGTTTAATACTATATTAATCTATACTAATAGTATAAAGAAGAAAATTTGTATATAATTTATATTAGTTTATAATGATTATGTTTAAAAAACTACTGAATGGAATCTAAAAATAGGATTTTAGGAGCTCATGGCTAGGTAATAACAGCCGCACAGGTTGATCTTCAAGGTTAAGCAACGCTTGCCAAGGTTGGTCTGTGGATGGGCGACCATCTTAACATAACGAGTTTCCTCTGTGCCTCGGAAAGCACGTTAAGCCGTAGGTTCCGGCTGACCTTTGTAGATCTTTGGCAGTCGTTACGGATAGTCAGAAGCCAGTAAATCTGACTCCATTCGAGCAGTCTTGCCATGAAGTACCATGTTACCCCAGTCTGGTAGGCAGCTGTTCCTCGTAAAATACTGGTATTCAGCTAAATCCGGCTTAACTGGAAGCTGATCCCAATATAGTTGGGAAAAGCCTAGGCAGATGATGATGACCTGCCCTTTTCCCAAGATATTTTTAGATCAACTTCCATAGTTAAACCAAATGCAGTTGATTACCAATATTGTACATGGAACAACGGCCTATGAGATCTTCACAACCCAGTAACTGGGTTAACATTAAAGCTACAAAAATGAGGATGTCACCTAGCGTTAGAAAAGTCATTCACACGTTAAAATCAACCGTACGTCAGTATTTCTTTGTGTTGGAAAATTTTATAGTGTATGTGTTCTATACAGTTACTGCAGGCGAGTTTTATCTGCGGCATTTGAGCCACTATACACTATACGTACTTACAAAATAACCTGCTAAACTGTCAGGAGCATGTCAAACTTCTTGGGCCCGACGTTCCCTATTTGGCATCAAAGTGGCATTATTTAGATAAACAAAATATCACCCTCTATGCCCATAGGATCGTGCTATGGACATAGAGGGTTGGTGCGAATGGAATGTGTGACACCCAGCCTCTTGCCACAAAATAAGGTCATTTTGAAATAGGTTCAAAACGGTCATCTGTCAGTCCCATCATCACTTATTCAATAGCAAGTAGAAAGGATTTTATGCCCAAATTAGAGTTTCGATACCGTAAAAAAAGAAAAATTAATGTAACCCCGAAGTCATTAAGCTTAATGCACTCATTAAGTATAAATAAATGAGGTCCCGTAGAAAATATATCTCAACTATACGTTAATAAAGGCATATTTTGTCCGGATGCAAATTATCGACGTAAATTATTGTCAAATGTCTAAAAGAACGATTTATACGCAATACCACAGCAGAGTTATTGAAATATATGTCCCAAAAGACAATACACCGATGCGGGGATTTGCATCTGCAAAGGAGAGTGTACCGTATGAAGTTGTGACACGGTGTAGATTTGTGTGAGTAATTTGTTGAACAATGGAAAAACAACAAAAATGGGTATTACGGTAATACTCAAATAAAACGCAAAGCAAAATAGGAATGAGTCGTTTTGCATTGGAGCATAAATCTAACAAATGGCATTTGCATGTAGAAGTACCGAATATTCATTGCGGTAAAGTAAGGGTAGGATCATTGTGGAGCTATTCTTAGCGAGGTAGCCATGATATGGATCTAGAAATAAGCAATCTAGAACGACTGTCTGGCTACACTGGTCTCAGATAAAAATGGCTGTGAGCCGATTTCATCAATCTTTGTACCTAATAATCTTAGTCAACTTGGTATGTGCGTTTACCAGTAGATGATTTGTAATAATAGAAGAGTTAGTTTCTCGTCAAGTTTAAGTACTAAATATTTTTATAACGACGTGTAAAGTGAATTTAATTTAGCACCCTATTAATTTATTTAACATTTCTACGATTTTAACTTATGAAGAGAAAAATCTTTCCTGTTCTGGATTTTAAAATTGTGCGCTAGATTTTACTTTTTATTGTCATGTCTCTCTATCACTTAATAGTTTGCAAACTGGCTATGAACTGTGTTATCACTGAATGTCAAAATTGATGATAACAGAGGTCATTTGAAATGAACTATGAACAAACAGTTGTTCTCATATAATTATAACACGTCGTCTACCTAGCCTTTTCCCAACTATATTGAGGTCGGATTTCAGTCAAGCCGGATTTAGCTGAATAATAGTATTTTACGAGGAGCGGCTGCCTACCAGACCTCCACAACCCATTAACTGGGAAAACACGGTACTTCATGGCAAGACTGGACATATAATTATAACACATATTATAATAATTATAACAGGACATGGTTCAAGAGTTTGCTTAAACTGATTCAGGCGGAAGAAACGCTCGGGTTTCACACAGGACACGGTGGAGCATGCGGTGGAGGTGTGCATTTGCACTATCGTATCTTCGTGGTAGCGCTCGGCGGCAATGACCTCTCGCTGGGCCTTGGTTCAGGCAATGGCAGTAGGTCGCCTCCTCTTGCGAAGCACTAATGCTAGCGAAGGAAACGGCTGCATGCGTAAGGGAACGGACATCCTTCAACTCCAGCCACTACGACCCGGACCGCGATTAACAGTCAAGGTAGGCGTGGGTTTGCAAATGACGAGCAATGGGTAGCTCACCGTCCGGCCGTCCGGTCATCGTCTGGATCGAGCTCAAGTCGTGGAGAGCGCATGATGTTCCATGCAATTCTCATAGAAATGTCGGCAAAATGTAGGGTTCCAGCAGAGCTGATGTTCGCAAGTACTAAGAGTATTACCTGAAAAGGAAACCTGAAAGGAAAATGTGTGAGTTTTTAACTCACTTTGTTTGACATGATGTTATTAATGGTATCACTCGAGTTCTTATTGCACTGCCTGTCATAATAAAAAACACCGTTTACTTCAATACACGGCTAAAATCAATATATATATAAAAGGAGAAACTGACTGACTGACATTTCAACGCACAGCCGAAACTATCAGTAGTTTCTAATCTCAGGATTAGGAACATACAATTTTGCACAAAGCTTCCTTTTATGATGTAGACGAGCATTAAAAAGAGGTGTTTGAATTTTTTTGTTTCAAGCGGGTGAAACAGGGGAAATTGATTTGAATGCAAAAAACAAAACTTAGGCCCATAAACTTGAAACTTAGTTTACATTAATCGTTTTTTAGAATTCATTATCATCATACATATTCCTGCCCTTGTCCCGTTTTATTTGGGGTCGGCGAAACATGTTTTTTTTTCCATTCTATCCTGTCACTCGTCACGCTATCACTAACTCCCTTTTCTTCCATATCACTTCTCACACAATCCATCCATCTTTTCTTTGGCCTCCCTCTCCTTCCATCCACATGCAAACTCATAACTCTTGTAGTAACATGCGTTTCAGCTCTCCTCTTCACATGACCATACCCAGACAAACGATTCCCTTTCAACTTTTCAATCACTGGCGCCACTTTCAAACTTCCCGCGATCGAAGTCACAGGCAAAGCGCTAGTATTCCGACAAGAAGCCATTGATTATTATGTAAATACAAGGTGACTTTTTCATTTGTGGCCTTAGACAGTAATCGCGTCGTGTTGTCAAGTGCATTTAATTACTTTTACGATTTTTTAATTTATTTCTTGATAAATAAAGGGTTACTGACACTTGTTTCGTTTTTTTTGGACAACCGACCAGGTCGATTGTTACAGATCTGCGAGCGTTATACATATAGAATAGTTTAACAAATAGGTACCACGTATGTAACAAGTAGTTGTTACACTGTTACATGGAAATGTTAGCGATGAATCATTCCAGAGTGAGAGGGAAAAGCGGACGCCTACGTGCATTCTTTTACGAAGCAGAAATACTGGACAAGGAGATGCCACCATCCACTAGGTTTGAAAGGTTCTAACTAAGGCTCGACCGAGAAGGGTTTTTCGTTCTCAGCCGAGATCGAGACCGAGAATAAAATAATATCTCGGCCGAGCCCGAGACCGAGACCGAGATCTCGGTCGAGCCTTAGTTCTAACTTGATTAATATTCGACGAGTATGAAATATTTCTTTCTATTTGCGATTTTGGTTAAAGATACTTAGAATAAAATAATTGAGTTAAGTGCCCAATTATAGGCAGGGCGAAAGTAAACATGATGTTTTCTGGTGTAGCTGGAGTATAAATTGCAATTCGCGTACTTCTTCATACGGTTACTTCAACGCCATCTATGGGCAGAGTAAGAAATAGCATCTATACACGATTCCTTACTCAATTCAAAGTTGTTTAGATATTGCTACGCTACGCTAGTATTTATTTAAATCATATCAAAGTATAAATAAAAAAATGACTAGTATTTATTTTAACATAGTCGAAGGTATTTCTATTTATATTTCATTTCAAGCTAGGGCATTGCCCCACAATGCCTCCCTAGCTACGGCCCTAGAACAGTAATTCTGTTACAACACGTACCAAAACAGGTTACACTTATGAGTACATGAGCTATAAATCATTTGTACGAGGTGTCGTGTGATTGGTGTATCACATTGAAATCGCGATCGAAAACGTCAGATGCGTGACGCGTTCGCTATAGAATATTTTATTCATGACACCTCATCGTTCATACGTGCAATAACAGTTTCTGTTCAGTACCATTGGGAAGGGAAAGCGAGAAATAAATCCAATTTGTACCGGCATATATCATGGTCAGAGCGCAGCTTACGATTTATTCACAATATCATGTTGGAGGTTGTGTATCTACGGGTAGGTACTGGCACGCAGCCCACTTCAATCCAATCTCGTCGGATGCAACGGTGGCGATGAAACTGTTTGGAATATACACCGTTATTATTGAGATGTGTTTGTTGAGCCCAATAAGGCAGGCATTTTCAGTAGGTATTCTAACTTATATCATAAAACTGCAAGTATTTTTGTGAGCGTCGTATCGTAGGTGAACCTATGAGGTTGTCATCCCGGACTTATCTGTAGCGACCTTAATAAAATAAAGCTTGGCTATTTACTGCAGCCGCCATTTATCATGCTACCAACGCAATCAAAATCAAAATTGATTGAACGGAGATTACAAAAAGGTGTGTAAAAAACTAAATATTTCCGTAAAAGACCATCGAATGTGAAAAGCGCAGGATCGGTCCATGTAGCGATGCAAAAAGGCCGAAGTCATCTTATCTGTGACCTAAATACGTATTTTACGTGTTATAACACTGTATATAATAATAATATATTTAAAGTTATATTTTAACTAATTACATGATCATGCGTGCTTTAAGGGGTCCCAAAAAATTTACAAATCTTTTTCAGGTTTATGAGAAACAGTTTTCCTTTTCCGTACTAAAACCTAAAATAATATCTAAGTATAAGAAATTATTGTCATAGTATTACCTATTTATAAATAAAAAAATCTATCTCAATGGTAAAGCTAATTTTTATTAAACACTAATTGGTTCTTAAAGTTGAAGTAGATTGTCGACACTGCTTCAGTAAGTCTCCAAAGGTAGCCGCTGATGGATTATTATGCTTAATACAGTAAGACTGCTCCTTCATATCCTTGCACCAACGACTTGTCTCTGGAAACCTGTGGAGAAGCGAAAAAAACTTTTTGCTCAAAGACCACTTTAGTTTTGTTGTTATTTACAGCGACTAGAAGTCCAGAACGAAACACAAAAAAGTATTTTATCTATACTAATATTATAAAGAGGTAAAATTTGTAAGTTTGTAAGTTTGTAGGTTTGTAAGTTTGTATGTAGGGGGTAATCTCTGGAACTACTGGTCCGATTTAAAAAATTCTTTCAGTGTTAGATAGCCCATTTATCGAGGAATGCTATAGGCTGTATACCATCACGGTACGGCCCACGGGAGCGGAGCATCAACGAAAAATGCGGGTGAAACCGCAGGGGACAGCTAGTTACAAATAAAAACAAATAACATAACTCCCATATTTAAATCAAAAGTAACTAAAATCATCATAATAAACCCATTTTTAATAGAGAATTCTCTCTTATTCAAGAAGTCTGGTGCTCTCAATGTAACTTTTCAGACTACTAAGTCTCCTGTCAGACTCCATCGCTAGCGTCCAACCTTCAGTCTCTTGCCTTGCAAACCTCTAGCCGGCCGAGGACCACAGTTTGGTGTGATGTCAAGCTTTTTTTATCATCATTGCTAAGTCACCAAATGACTTCTCCCGTTCTTGGATGGAGCGGAAAGGCGTGTCAGACTTTACTAACTAAAGCTACACCAATGTTTTGCCCTTTGAATTCTAGGACCATGAGTATCTTTTTCATAAGTTTCATAGGAGCCGTGCGGGGCCCCTACCGTTTTGCTGACATCCCCTTAGAGGCTTTGAAGCGCATGTAGAACACTAGTCGCTGCTCGAGTTCGGTTCTTTTGGGACGAGCTAACGGCGAGCTACCCATTGCTATTCGTCTTGAAGTCTGTGGTTATGGTCGGTGACGTTCGGAGCGTCTCCTGTCGTGGCGGCTGGGTGGCCGTGGCCGGCGTGAGGATGTACGTTCCCGTACTCTTGCGGGCGCCTCCTTCACAAGAATAACTGTTTTGCAGAAGGATGCGACCATATTACTTTCCCTATCGCTCAGCCTACTTCGAGACAACTTTGATGGTAAACAACCGAGGCAGATAGTAGATGCACTGACTACACTGTAGTAGATGCACTTATTTAAAATTGTTGTGTTTTAGAAAATCGAGACTCGTGCTTGCGACTTAAGTCTGTTTTTTAATCTCTAAAACTAAAATGACAATGCGTGGGTTGTAACACAATAGAACTGGCATCATTACTATTGTAAGTTTGACATTTTTCTGAGTCAATTTAGTCTCAGGATTAGAAGTACAGATTTTTAAGTGCATACATTACATAAATATAAAAAATAGCCAACTTACTTATTCTCATCTACTGGAACAACATGTGCTAAACACGACATATTACTGTAGGCCGAAATATCAGCAATTGTTATAGAATCCGTGGCAATAAAGGCCGTGTTACTGAGGAATGTTTCTAGTAAACCATAGCCCTCATCAATGTTGTCCAACCATTTCTGTTTTAATGTTGCTCTTCGCTCTATTACTAGAGCATACTGAAAAGGGAATGGTTATTTTGGATGAGTTCTATTGTGAATTAAATTGAAAGAGTATTCTTTAAAAAGATAAAGATGCCAGTGAATATTAGCTGTATATCATAAGGAAACCGGCCTCCGAGGCTCAAAGGGCAGATATATGCATCATACGGCCTGTCCTCCTGTACGGCGGCGAATGTTGGCCAGCACTAAGCAGACACACCCAGGAGCTTCGCGTCACGGAGATGAAGATGCTGAGGTCGATGAGCGGCGTAACGCGATCCGATCGCATACGCAACTCATTCATCCGAGGTAGTCTTGGTGTCCGTGACGTGGGGGAAAAATTGCAAGAGTGTCGTCTGCGATGGTATGGCCACATCATGCGCCGCCCTAGGGAGTACGTTGGTCGGAGATGCATGGATATGGCTGTCCTTGGGGCTAGGTCCCGTGGTCGCCCTCGCAAGCGCTGGCTGGACGTCGTCAAGTCCGACATGAGAGCCAATGACCTTACTGAGAAGGATATTAAAGATCGGGCAAAGTGGAGAAAACTTAGTCGGAAGGCGGACCCTGGCAATGGCCGGGATTAACGCCAGGTAGCAGAAGATCATAAGGAAACCGGCATGTCCTAGAACCAAAAATTTGAAGACATGTGACATCCACCAATCTATACAGGGTCCGCGTGGTGGATTATGGCCCACTCTCTCTCTCTAGAGAGGAGGCCTCAGTCATAGTAGTAGAAACATGATAAGGCCAATAATGCAAAAAAAAAATCGTTTACCGTTATGTTTTTTAATCTCGGAAAGAGGACTGTAGTATCAAAGAACAGTTTTTGATTGACGAGCGCCCTTGTTTTGTGGTCTCTGGGATACCATGCGTCGTCCGTCCCATAGGCGTCAGCTAGATACATCAATATAGCGTGACTGCGAAGCGTAAACAAAAAGAGGTGAGTGACAAGTGATTTAGAGGCAAAATATCCGTCGGTGAAGGGAGAATAAATCAATTTGCACAGTATAATAAATTAGGATGTGTTAAGCCATGTCCATGAATAAAAACGAGTTTTGTTTAAATTGTGGATTTGACAAAATTTAGAGCCGGATGCATTTTTTTGACATGAAGAGGCAAATGGTCAACAGTCAACCTCTAAAGCCTCTAAACCTGTATCTTTTATACGATATAACATTGTGACTGGTGTTAAGGCAATACCTGCTTAGCCAAAAATGCCCATATCCACTAACACTAGGTTAAAAATGAAAGTGTTGGAGCCTTAAACCTACATTTTTTTACATATATCATAAATTAGTGCTTGACTGCAATCCCGCCTGATGGTACGAGTAAGCAGTGCAGTGATGCAATCAATTAAATTTGGAGACGAATAGTGTTAGTGTGATAAGAAACATAATATATGATATTTAAAATATTGCTCAATAAAAGCACTACAAACCTATCATGCAATATGAAATCATCGTCTTCAAGTACAGGAAACGTTTTCAAAGGATTTTTCTGAAAGTTGGAGTTTTGTGTAAAAACAAGATCTTCTGGAGTTTTGTTCACTTCATCATCTTCCTGACTTTGTCCCGTATTAATTGGGGTCGGCACAAGAATTTGTTTTCTTCCATTCTATCCTGTTACCCATCCATTCTATTACTAACTCACACAATCCATCTATCTTTTTTTTTGGCCTGCATCTCCTTCCATCCTTATGGATGGACTTTTGACCACTTATTTTGCATCTATAAAACATAAACACAAGCCTCATGATGTTCAGGTTCAATGATTCAGGCTTCCTGTCTAAAAGAGGCTCTTGTTAAGAGAATGAATAACTTTAAAGCTTAGACAGGCCAACCGTCGTAGACGTGTGGTAACGGACGGCCACCAATGGGTAGCTTGCCGTCCGGCCGGCTGGTAATTATGCGGAACAAGCCCAGTCGTCGACGATACGTAGTGCTCCACGCGCAACTCAAGGAGATGTTATCAAGCCGTAGGGACCAAGCAGAATTGAAACCTCTGGGGCCATGGGTTTACTTCTTAAATGAAAGCCCTGAGCCGTGGAACGAAAGGTAAAGAAGTGGGTTTAGTCAGTAAAAGTCTGCCTAAAAGCAGTGTGTTCCCTTGGGATAATTTTCTACTATCACGAAGACGAAGACGCCTGGTAGCAGCTACTAGTAGTAAATATAATTCAAGATCTTACTCTCAAAAACTCTGGGCCCAAATGTTGCATATCCTTTAGATCAACTTCTACATTCTCGTAAGGTACATTGAATATGTCACAAGCCATCAAGGACGCGCGAACTGGTGGGCTCAACTCCGTTGTGTAAAGTTTTACTACCATCTGAAATATTTTTATAAGAAATTGTTCCATAACTTTACTCACTAGTTAAGGCCCAAGTTTTGTTATCGTCTTTCGTGCGAAATACATGCTGTACCAATGAACAAAAGATAGTTTAGAAGAAAGATAATAAATGGCAAGTTTTTTATGGAAAGTATTACACATTGCACTTTATTGGTATTGATGACTGGCCTGTTGGTCTAGTTGTTAGTGGCCCTGATTGCTACACCAGAGTTTGTGGGATCGATTCCCACTCAGAACAAATTTTTGTGAGATGTGCACGTTCATTTGTTCTGTGTCTGGGTGTAATTTATCTATATAGGTATTTAGAAATATATAGTAGATATGTTTATCAGTTGTCTAGTATCCATAACACAAGCTCTGCTTAGTTTAGGACTAGATGGCGTTGTGTGGAAGTCGAGGAATATTATTATTTTATTACTGGAATTACCAGGAAGATCATCATCATCATCATTTTAGCCAAAAAACATTCAGTGTTGGTCCTAATCCTCCCCGAGGCGTAGTCATAAGAAACGGTCCTGTGCGTCTAACTTGCTTAGTGTCTAGAATCTAAATGCTAAGCAAGCCGCCTTTATAATTATGCGTTTTCAATCCAAAGCCAGTGAAAGCATCTCACTCAGCTTTTAAAGTTATTTCTTCGAAGCCATTGTTTACATTTGTGACCCAATTATCTTTAAGATTATGTCCTGGAGTGGCCTGTTGTACACGCTTCTTGTACGAGGGTAACGATGACTCGTTAACTGCAACAAACTGTTATGGCCTCTGTAGCCAATAGCCTCCGTACTTCACTCAACATTTATTGGTATGTTGTGAGTACTGTTACTTGTTTTATACATCTTATTTTGATCATACGTACTTCTTATAGCAATTCTTTGAATGTGTCCGAAAATTCATTACCTGTTACATCATCATCTTACCTACCCTTTTTCCAACTATAGTGGGGTCGGCTTCCAGTCAAGCCGGATTTCCTGAATACCAGTATTTTACGAGACCACGGTAACACGGTACTTCATGACTTCATGGCAAGACTGGAGTCAGATTTACTGGCTTCTGTTACATATGTATTGAATATATTATGTACTTACGTTGTCGGTCACAAAAATATATATATATTTTTAGAGTAATGAAAACGCAAACTGACTGATAAACATTTATAAACAATCTATAGCACTATTTCATAATATTAATAATATGACAACAATCAATTTCTTATCATTTTGACAGCCACGAACTATTTTTTTATATAAAGAGGTTTATAATAGGACCTTTTTTTTGCAAAAATAACAACATTCATAAAGTAAAAAACCTTACAATTACAAAATAACTATCAAGTACATAAGTCTATGTGCCTGGTATTATTTCTCTATTTTTTGGAAGGGGAATCATCAGAATGAATTCTCCCGCACTGGGGCTGAGCGGGAGGGCGGGTCAGACTCTTACTGACTAAACCCCACCCCGTTCCTTCGCTGCCTTCGATCTGGGAGACACGGGCTCCCTGCCGGGCCCCTACAGTTTGCTGACATCTCCTTGAAGCGTGCGTGAAACAGAACGCACCGTTGATGACTAGGCTCGGTCCGAGTTATTACCGGACTGCCGGACGGCGAGCCATCAAGGACCCGCACCTACGGTGGTCGGAAATTGGGATCGGGATCTCGGCGGTGGCGGCGCGAGTGCCGTTCACTCGCGCGCTCGCGGTCAGCAGCCTCCTTCGCTAGCATTACTGCTTTGCAGAAAGAGGCGACCACCTGCCACCTCTCCTCGCTCTGGACCATGGCCTGTACCAGGGCGCGAGAGGTGGCCGCCGCCGATAGCCTCCACAAAGGACACGGCGGTGCTCCGCCCAAGCGGGGCACACCTTTATCGTGTTGGTAAATATGTACAGTCAGTCAGAATAAAGTCTGTAGGTCAATGTATATTCGAGAATTTTACATGAGAACATTGAATAACAAACTTTTTGTGGTAAAATAATATTAGAATTCACGTTATTATTTTTAAAATTATTAAAGTAAATCGTTTCAGTCCGTCTTACCTCTGTTAACTGCTAAGAATAGGTCAAAGACCAATAAGTTATACTCACAAATAATAATATGTTATGGGTACATACGTATTAATTAGTGTTTGGGATTTCCCAATTCCCATATTTTTGTTTGTTTGTTTTTGTTTATATACCATAAACTAGTACTTGACTGCAATCCCACCTGATGGTAAGCAGTGATGCAATCGTTGATGGTGAGGCGCACTAGTTTATTATTATTTCTAAAATAACAACTATCTACATAGATGTAGATAGGTGTCGTTGAAATCAACAATATTCCGGTCATAAGTCATGTAAATCATAATAAATTATATCAGTTTAGTTGATAAATGTATATTCATCACTACCTACGTAGTATAAGACAAAGTCGCTTTCTCTATCCTTGGCGTGTTTTCTTTTTTATGTATGCCTAATTCTTTAAAACTACGCAACGGATTTTGATGCGGTTATTTTTAATAAAAAGAGTAATTCAAGAGGAAGGTTTATATGTGTAATACATGCATAATATAGTAGAGTAACACTGATAAATTTGCACCCGTGCAAAGCCGGTGCGGGTCACTAGTAATAATAATAAAACTTATCTCAATAACTTATAGTTTTGTTTGAGCATTTCATATTATCAAAGATTGTGATCAGGTCTAGGCAAACAGACGCTTCTTGTATCGCTCACAATGTTTCCTAATAAAATGTTAGTCGTTTTTGTAGTGTGTTTTGCATTGAATCTCTCACGTAAGTTATTATTTGTCATTTTTATTTAACTTATTTTTCTTCTTTGTCAGTATCGCTGTTGACATAGAGATCGTGGTCACCACTTCAGGTGTTGGTGGCCAGCTTCACAACAAGCTGCCACACTTCTTTGATGAAAGCCTTTCTCGTGCATTCATGTAGTGATGATGAGCAATTCACTGCCACTTTTATCTGGTCATTCCACTTCATTGGCGATTTTGCTCGTAGCTTGGTACTTTCAACCTAACTCTGGGCCACAACTTACTCAATAGCCTCTTTCCCTTGGTGGCATACGTGACCAAAAACGGTAAGGATACGAGACAGTAACAAAATGATAAACTCGATTTCATGCCGAGTTCTCGAAGGTTTTTTTTTTTTTCTGGTAGGGGAATCATCAGAATGACTTCTCCCGCTCTTGGGCGGAGCGGGAGGGCGTGTCAGACTCTTACTGACTAAACCCCTACCCCGTTCCTTCGTTGCCTTCGTTCTGGGGGGGACTCGGTGTCAACCTTTAGGAATACCACAGTTCTCGAAGGTTGAAGGTTGCTGGCATGAAATTCAATTCACAATAATCCAAGCATTCTCTGCCAGCACCAAACCTCTAGAGCATCTATCTTCGTCTTCTCTACTTACCGCAGGGTCCACGTTTCTGTGGCGTATAAGAATATAGGGAATATAAGCGCCCGAACTATCCGAAATTCAGTGCCTTAAATTGTAACTTATTTTTATCAATCGGTAAATTAAAAACTGGATCCTAATAAAATATTAATTAATAATGTTTCTTTTTTCGCAGACGGACAAAAGGACGTCAAGTTTTTTCGGAATGACTACGTATACTTAGACGCAACAGAGAGTTTTTATAAGATTAATTCTTTGCCTAAGAATTTCTTCGATGCCAAAAGGGCGTGTGCTCTAGAAGGAGCCAGTTTGTGGTACCCAGAGAACCAGGAAGAAGCTGATGCTGTGATATCTCACTGGAATAGCACTCAGCCTACATGGTGGACGGTGACACTAGGGATGTCGGACTTGTTAGTGAAAGGTCTCTTTGAGACCATCGACGGTAAGTCTGAAGTCATTATACCCGCCGCGATTAAGACCTTTTAATCAATTTTACTTGATTATTCGATGTCTTTTGTTGCTCACATCAGATTTCATTGTACCCTTACCATTGTACAATTACCAAAGTCGGTTAAACTACTTAATTTTGACAGGTAAACCAGTGGCTGACGTATACCATAACTGGTACACAGGAGAACCGAATGACAGTGGAAATGTAGAAGACTGTGTGATCATATTTTCGTCAGGAAAAATGAACGACGTAGCTTGTGACAGAAAGTTTCCATACTTTTGCAAAAAGACACTTCAGTCTTTAGAATGGAACCAGGCGTGTAATATGCCTGATTTAGGTAAGTTATGAGAAATAAAATATAACTATAACGATGGGTCCTATGTATATGGGCCAAACTGCAAAATTGCAACTTTACAGGAGAGCGTTTCAAAGTTTCAATTTACTATAACTTCAGATTGATGAAACCAAACTTTACAATTATTTGCTTGTTTGCCAAGACAATTTTCTTCGTCATTTATACTATAGTATTTTATACATATACGTTACTTTTAGTTTAAATTATTTTTCATAGAAAACAGTGTAAATGGGCCCATGTGCCATATTGGCCATTATACGCGTCTTACGTAAATTAGCATAAATAAATATTTTTATATTTTGTACCCATAAAATAAAATAACAATAAGAAGTAGATGATATGTAATTAATAAGAATATAAGCTATTTCGATATTTAGTTATTTATGTCACATTGACACTTATACGTTTTACAATCTGCTAAATTACGAACAGAGTTTTCAGTAAGATCATTTGAAAAATAAAAAAGTACGCTATAGTTCCATTCATTTATTTAAAAAAAAATTGAATTAGTTTTAAAACTTCACTTATGAACCCGGTCTTTGAGTCTTTTTGGTATCTTTATGATAAAAATTACAAAATAATTAAGAAGGAAACTGTTAATACAGATCTTAGTTTGATTAACAAAATAATGTACTTTACATTATTATTTCAATAACGAAATTACAAAAAAAAACAAAAATGAAAAACCTATCCACATAAAAAAAAAACTCTGTACTATTTATAATCAATAATAAAAATACCAATATCAACATTAAGTCTTCATTAATTTTCTTTTTCTTCAAATTATTAATCTCTTTATAAAATTACAAAAAAATAAGTGATAAAATATAATGACCACCCAAAATAACTTCGTGACCAACAAACATCTATTACCTAAAATATATATGTTCCTATTAACAAAAAAGATAAACCATAATCAAAAAAATTACACAGGTCTACAAAAGAACAAAATTTTTTTTTTGCTGGAAATCCCATATTAAAATTTGATGAATTACTTGATATTAGATCGTACTTAAGTAGAAAAACGTCAAAGCTACGTGTAGTCTTTAAATTACACGCATCGGAAAAAAATACCCATTTTCTTGTGTTTACAGTGTTCGCACTCTGCCAATATTTGTAATTATTGGATAATAGCATTATGTCGTCGTCTAGGAGGAGCTGTTTAAATGATCCGAATACATTTTGCTGGGTTTGCGACGAATATGTGGCGAAAAAAAATTAAAAACCTATAACGACCTTCGTAAAAAAGGCATATTTTGACTATTTCAAGATCAAATTTAAGGATTCAGACCAGCCATGGGTACCAAATATCGTATGTAAATTGTGTAATGAATATTTAAGACAGTCGTAGAGTGGTAAACGAACCCAATTGAAGTTCGGTGTACCTATGATATAGTCAGAACCAAAAAACCATTTTGACGTTTGTTATTTTTGTTTAGTGAAATTACATAGGGTAAATAGAAAAAAACTACATATCCTGACCTCCCCTTTGCTAGAAGACCTTTGCCATACTCAGACGATGCTATAAAGACAGTGCCATCAATTTGTCGGACATAGAGATGATGGAGGTTTCTTCAAAT
Organism: Mythimna separata; assembly: GCA_030763345.1. Taxonomy (NCBI): domain Eukaryota; kingdom Metazoa; phylum Arthropoda; class Insecta; order Lepidoptera; family Noctuidae; genus Mythimna; species Mythimna separata. The sequence continues at coordinate 17,614,573 of CM061171.1, read as the reverse complement.
GCACAGACAGTGAGTTTGAATGATCGGTGGTGCCTTTACTCTTTACACAAAATGTAGAGAAGCTAAAAGCTGGTATTTTCGATGGGCCTCAAATAAGAACTTTGATAAAAGACAACGATTTCATCAATACAATGAATAATTTGGAATCAGCAGCTTGGAAATCTTTCGTCAAAGTTGTCCAAAATTTCTTAGGTAATGAAAAGGCAAAAAAATACGTAGAATTAGTTCCGGAGCTTCTGGATAACTTTAAAAATGTTGGTTGTTACATGAGCGTAAAACTGCACTGCCTGTACAGTCACTTGGACAAGTTCCCTGAAAATCTTGGTTCCTATAGTGAAGAATAAGGAGAGCGATTCAATCACGATCTAAAATGGATGGAAAATTGGTACCAAGGTCGCTGGGATGTGCATATGATGGCAGATTACTGTTGGAGTATCACACGGGAGGATTATAATACTACACATTCTAAAAAAACTGCAAAAAGAAGCTTCATACCTGTAAAATAATGAATCAAATGTTTAAAATTTAATTATTTTGTTCTTTTTTTACATATCTCATATCTGAAAAACTACACGTAGCATTAAAAAAATAAGTATGCAGTTGTGATTCAGGGATCTAATCTACTAAAAATCTGTTATAGTTTTGTCGGCAACAAAATCACTGTAGACCTGTGTTATCATTATAGATTTTTGACTAAAACTAGAATGGTATCATTTATTTTAGTTTATAACTGCACTTTAAATTGTAGTATGAACCCTTCTAGTAAATGATCACCAAATTTTGATGAGCAAACGATATTTCTAACTGACTACACCGTTGGAATGCTACTTCGAGACATGGGGCACCCCGACTCTATCCTAGTCGTTAGGTTAGAAGGGGATTGTGGAGTCTAGTAAACGAGCAAACACAGACCCCACAAACCCCTTCGTGGTTATTGTTTTTAAGCTACTCAGAAATAGTCGATGGTCCTCCACCAACGTTAGAATTTATTTACTGTTTTTAAGTACTAGGTATTTATTAGGAGATAATTTACTTTTATAGGATAAACAGATGTTACATATTGAAATCTCATTTTGTATTAAAATTCTGTTTAATTTTTGGTGTTCATTTGCTATTTTATTACGGTTACATTTGACTAAATCTGGTGTTCAGTTAAACATAATCCAAAAAATAACAAAATTAAAATAACTATCTGGTATAAACAAAATAAAAAAAATCAACTTTACTAAAAATTATTGATAAGTCTTCATTAATTTTCTTCATTATCGCTTTCATTAATTGGCACAATGTCATTCGATGCTACTAAATTTTCTTAACAGCTAAGGTATGCAAGTGGGATAATATTTTTTCTACATAAATCAAGCAAGTCCAAGTATCAAATCAGCATTGATGATTGGCTCGAACTACGAAACAAACGCGCGGGAAGTACCCACGTATAAGTCTCTTACTACCTCTTTGGCCCTTTTACGTTTCAATTCATGTTAGATATGCCTTTATACTGTAATAAAAAATCGTGTTTCTATACAGATTTTTTTATTTTTTAATGGCTCACATAATTATTTATACTTAAAAGATGCGTTTACCATAAAAAAGTAAAAATGGCCAAATTGTTAGTTTGGCCCTTATACATAGGACCCATCGATAAATCGGTTGCAGCCTTTTGACCACAGAACAGTTGAACGTTTGACCATGGGAAAGAAAAAAAAAAGACCGTTTTTTAGGATTCCGTAGCCAAATGGCAAAAACGGAACCCTTCTAGTTTCGCCATGTCGGTCCGTCCGTCCTCGCTTAATCTCTTAATCTTGGTACCAATATGTATATCAATCGAGCCGACAAAGTAGTAAAATAAAAATTTGAAAAAAAAAATATTAGGGTAGCCCCCCTACATGTAAAGTGGAAAGTGTTTTTTTTTTAATTTTAACCCTAACGTGTGATATATTGTTGGATAGGTATTCAAAAATAAATAGGAGTTTACTAAAATCACTTTTTGATAATGAATATCAATAATTTCGGAAATAATCGCTCCAGAAGTAAAAAAAAATGTGACCCCCCCTCTAACTTTGAACCATAAGTTTAGAAAATATGAAAAAAATCTGGAAGGTAGAGCTTTATAAAGATTTTCTAGGAAAATTATTTTAAACTTGATGGGACGAACAGTTTTTGAAAGGTTGGGGACAGTTACTGTGACGGACGACAGAGGATCCTAGGATCTGGTCGAGGGAGTATGCACCTCCGTCGAAAAAGACTTTATACCTACTCTGTTCAATAAAGAGGTGACAAAGATTTCAATACATAATATCAAAAGTATAGAACTCGAACGTAAATGTAGGTAATGTAGTTTTCGTTCACTAGTATTAGTGGCCTACGCCCCCATAAAGATGTAACACAAATTGCTATTAGAAGAGGGGGCCAGGACTTGCATCCTCTTTAACTATTATAAATAACAATTTTTTTTACAGATTACACTCTAAATGAGAAAAGTGGCAAATGTTACAAAGTACACTCAGTGCCACTAAACTGGACTGATGCCTACAATGTTTGCAGTTCAGAACAATCCTACTTATCCGTTGCCAACAGTTGGTTGGAAATCAAAGACCTTGTGAAACTCACGGAAACTAAACTAAAAGACTGGAATGGAGGAAGCTACTTAAGAGGAATATATCACCTGGGCTTTCATAACAGGTTTAATGAGGGCTGGCAAACAGTACAAGGTACGTGAGTGTATATGGAAGTCAAGTGGTTTTTTATTGACTAGGTAAGGAAAATGTAAGGAAACGTGTTCAAGTGGATGGGAAAGAAAAAGATAGCCTACATTACTGTCTCCCAAACACTCCGAAAGCACCTGCAAAAGATATGTTTAGAGGCATTAAATTTGTGCTTTGGAGTAATGTAAAAAGTCCAGAAGACCGCAATACTTGGGTGCCATGTTGAAATTCTTACAAACCTGGCTGTGCAACTCCTGGGTGTCAGTTGCACAGGAGCAGCACAGTTATTGCGCGAAACATTTTGTAAGAAAAATTCAAACAATAGAATTTTATAGTGTTGTTAAAATGAAAGATATTTTCATTCCAAGTGTCTCACTCAAGGTGCAGAAGATTCTGTTTAATTTATTTATTGTTTTACAGGTACACCTGTAAATGGTAGCATTGCTTTGTGGGGCAGCCGACTGAATGAAGGGAGTCATGACCAGTGTGGCGCAATGTTCTACACCGGTCGTCTGACCCAGGTGGACTGTGGCTTGAAGTGCTTTTTTGTTTGTGAACACGAAGTAGACCGGTCCTCTCGAACTGAAAACGAAGAAAACTTTCAGTAGTAATGAGAAAGTGATGTTTAGGTTTGATATAATAGATTAGTTGAATAAAAAAGTTATGTAAGATTTTATTTTTCGAAATGATAAATTAGTCTTTAGTATTATTATTATTTATTCATATTAAATAAAATCGTTACCATTATATTTTTTTAATCTCGGAAAGAGGACTAAATAAACCTTTAAAGTCTCTAAACCCTCAATTTTTTCCTGGATGGTGGTGCCAAGGCTGCAATACCCACTTAGCAAAATAGCTTAACACTAGATTTAAAATAAAGGTATTGAAGCATACCTTTTTTTGAGAGGGTGGGAGGTTGGAGTGGGAGGGCGTGTGAGACTTTTACTAGTCACCCTCTAATGTTCCTTCTTTGCCTTTGGGTTTCTCTTGCAGAAGTCAACCCATAACCCCAGTAGGCTTCAGCTTTGCTGGGCCTCTTTGTTTTGCGGACATCTCTTTTGAAGCGCGCATGGAAATACTTTCCACACCGTCATCGACTCGGGCGCTAAATATGTTATCTTGGCATTTTAACAGAACCGGTTGTTATGACGGCATCTGGGGGATAGGGATGACCAACTACAATGAGGCAAATGACAAACAGGAAAAATGTAACATAAATAAAATAAAAAGAAACAGGAAAAAATAATCTTTTCGATTGAAACGATGATGATGATAATGAAAACAGTAAAAAATTAGTTTTATGAAATGGCCATCTCATCAAGCCGATTTGCCTCAGGTTCGTTTTGTTGCTTACAATATAGTGTGTTCTCCCTTTTGTCAGCTACGCAGTTAGTGTAGGATACCTGAAAAAATAAACCTTGTTTACCAATACAACTGGCACTTGGTGTAGGAACCACATGTAAAACTATCATCACCTTCAATGGATCCCAAACAGCAGGATACGACAACGGCTTATCGAAAGATATGGCGTACTGCTGTTTTAGGCTATCACGGTTTGTTTCATAATTTAAAATGTCACTTACGGGATATCTTCCGTGATTTATATTTATTTTGAGTTCCCGATATTTCGACGCTGTTGCAAGCGCCATGATCGCGGGATGACTGGAGAGTGCGGGTGGATGGAAAAAATTTTTGCTAAGAGCAGACAAATCTGTCTACCCTCTTTCTTTGTCGTGTAGTGCGCGTAGCAAGAGACAAAGAAAGTCTTAAGAAAGTCTCAATAAATATAAATCACGGAAGATATCCCGTAAGTGACATTTTAAATTATATGGCGTACTGACTCGCTTTTAAGAGAGCGAAGGTATAATGAGGCCTTTGCCTTGCTTTGCTATAAAAAATTTCTTTTCGATAAACACAAGTTAACTTTTGTCAGACCAGTATTGTCGTTGAACTCAACAATATTCCGGTCATAAGTCAAATAAATCATAATAAATTATATCAGTTTAGTAGATATGTATATTCATAACAATGATAAACTTATCTCAATAACTTATAGTTTTTTTAAGCATTTCATATTATTAAAGGTGGTGATCGAGTCCAGGCGTTCAGACTCTTATCGTTCACAATGTTTTTGAATAAAATATTAGTCGTTTTTATAGTGTACTTTGCATTGAATCTCTCGCGTAAGTTATTATCTGTCATTTTTATTTAACTTTTTTTCTTCTTTGCCGGTATTGCTCTTGATCGGTTTTTTTACTAGTGCCATCAATTGGTAAATAAGAAAACATCTGGATCCTAATAAAATAATAATAAATAATGTTTTTTTTCGCAGACGGACAAAAGGACGTCAAGTTTTTTCGGAATGACTACGTATACTTAGACGCAACAGAGAGTTTTTACAAGATTAATTCTTTGATTAAGAATTTCTTCGATGCCAAAAGGGCATGTGCTCTAGAAGGAGCCAGTTTGTGGTACCCAGAGAACCAGGAAGAAGCTGATGCTGTGATATCCTACTGGAATAGCACTCAGCCTACATGGTGGGCGGTGACAATAGGGATGTCGGACTTGATAGTGAAAGGTCTCTTTGAGACCATCGACGGTAAGTCTGAAGTCCAATGACATACGTATAGTGTTCCTTCTCGTTTATTAACTTACTGTTTATGCTCGCGGTTTCGCCCGCGTACATAAAATGTAGTCTATGTCACTCAGGGATAAAGTAACTAACAGTGAAAAAATGTTAGCAATCAAAACAAGCTTTATCTCTTTATAATATTAGTGTACATCACTGTGCCACGCGGTTTCACTCGCGTCTTTGTTACTTATTTTCTCCTGTGGGTTGTAGCGTGATTTTATATAGCCAATAGACTTCTTTTGATAAACTGACCCTCGAGAAATCCATAAACAATACTGGCCCGATTTAAAAAAAATAATCTATAAAAAATTCCACAACTCGAAATCAAACTTATTGCAATGATATATATACTAAGGGCCTATTTCACAATGTCCGAGTAGGCACTACTCACTGAATAAATTCAAAAATGGAACAGAATTTGTATGAAATTATCTGCCAAGTAAGATACTCGAAACTTAATCATAGGTGGTGAAACAGGCCCTTATAATTATAATGCGTTATTGAGTAAAAAAATATGTAAGAGTTTTTATTAATTTATTAATTTTTACTTATGAAAACTACAAAAAAGAATAAGTACATACGTTGCAAAATTAAATCGTTTAAAAAGGTACATTCAATATGTTTTATAAGGTTCTATTATTTAGCAGCGATCAAGACCTTTTCATCAATTTTGCTTGATTATTCGATCAGTGTTGCCCACACCAGATTTCATTGTACCCTTACCATTGTAAAATTACCCAACAAGTCGGTTAATTACTCAGATACCCGCGAAACGAGACACAATAGTAAAACAATAACAGCGCGGTCTCATAGGACCGGTTGGGGATTCAAACGATAAACTACTTAATTTTGACAGGTAAACGAGTGGCTGACGTGTACCATAACTGGAACCTAGGAGAACCGAATGACAGTGGAAATGAAGACTGTGTGATCATATTTTCGTCAGGAAAAATGAACGACGTAGCATGTGACAGAAAGTTTCCATACTTTTGCAAAAAGACGCTTCAGTCTTTAGAATGGAACCAGGCGTGTAATATGCCTGATTTAGGTAAGTAAAAGGCAGCCCTTTTGATCACGGAACAGTTGAACTTTTGAATATGGGAAAGAAAAAGCAACCTTTTTTATAACTTACCTTCACTTTTTTTTATTGACTGACATTCTGACTTTTTTCAAATTGACTCAACAAATACTACGCGAACGCGACTGCGATTTATTCGTAAATGTGGATGCGCAGTGACCGATGTTTTAATTCTTTTGATTTCGACTCTATATCTCTATTGCTATGAACCTTTTGTTTTGAAGTGGGAATTTATCAAATAACTTTTCCGGCTCTGATTGGAATCAAGGGCCTGTCTATGATGCCACAGGATCCAAAAATTTGGAATTCTGCTTCATGATATTAGATATTTCCACGCGATTAGGACCGGTCCAACACCAACTATACGAAGGTTGTCCGAACCAGACATGATGTCTGTCTGGTCAGAGGATCCTAGGATCTGTTCGAGGAAGTATGCACCTCCGTCAAAAGAGTTTATACACTGTTCAATATAGAGGTGACAAAGATTTCAATGCTTACATATCAAAAGTGTAGAACTCGAACATAAGGTGGGCTGTTTAAGTATCATATTTACAGACATTAACCAATTTTTTTTTACAGATTACAGTTTAAATGAGAAAAGTGGAAAATGTTACAAAGTACACTCAGTGCCACTAAACTGGACTGATGCCTACAATGTTTGCAGTTCAGAACAATCCTACTTATCCGTTGCCAACAGTTGGTTGGAAATCAACGACCTCGTGAAACTCACGGAAACTAAACTAAAAGACTGGAATGGAGGAAGCTACTTAAGAGGAATATATCACCTGGGATTTCATAGCAGGTTTAATGAGGGCTGGCAAACAGTACAAGGTGCGTGAGTATAGAAGTCAAGCAACTTGGTTTTTTATTGATAAGGAAACGTGCTTAAGTTGGTGGAGAAGAAAGAGATAGCCTACATAACTGTCTCCCAAACTCTCAAAAACCATCTGCAAAAGATACGTTTATCATTGTCTGGGTCATTGTATTTGCGCTCTGGAGTAATGTCCAAATTCCAGAGATTCTTGGGTGCCATGTTCAAATTCTTACTAACCAGACTGTGTTACTCCCGGGTGACATGCACAGGAGCAGCACAGTTATTGCACAAAATATTTTGTAAGAAACCCTGCTGCGGTTTTTCCGTCCGATTATAATTTAGGTGTCTTCAAGGCTAGAGTGAATAGGCTTTTAATAAGCTAGTGCGCCTCACCATCAACGATTGCATCACTGCTTACCATCAGGTGGGATCGCAATCAAGCACTAGCTTATAACAATTAAAAAAAAAAAAAAAAAAAAAAAAAACATTTAAAGGATAGCATTTTAGTGTCTTACTCAGGTGCAGAAGATTCTGATTGATTTATTTATTGTTTTACAGGTACACCTGTAAATGGTAGCATTGCTTTGTTTGGCAGCCGACTGAATGAAGGGAGTCATGACCAGTGTGGCGCAATGTTCTACACCGGTCGTCTGACCCAGGTGGACTGTGGCTTGAAGTGCTCTTTTATTTGTGAACACGAAGTATCCTCTAAAACTGAAAATGAAGAAAACTTCCAGTAGTAATGAGAAAGTGAGAAGATTTTCAGGAGTTATTTTTCACATATTTAGCACCTTGTAAGAGGATAAAAACCTATTCGAGTAGTCAGTGCAAATAATTTATCTTTCATTATTGATCTACTTATACATATAATTTTATAATATTGTCACATTTTGTTTTACAAAAAGAACAATAGGTACTTTAAAAAATTGCAGAACAACTTTCAAGTTCTTCAAGTAAGCTAAGTTTGAAAACTAGTACTGGTAGGTACTTTAACCATTTACACAGTTTGATTGTGAAGGTGTGGATAAAAAATAAACTTTTGTATTAACAAAATTTAATGTCTGTTTTTTGGAGTAAAATATCAGTAATGAACCATATTCTGGGTGACCATAATAACCTGGTATGTAAATAGACTGGTAAATATACCTTTTTTATGACACACTGTGAATATTTTTCAGTTGAAATGATGATGATGATGAAGAAAACAGTAAAAAATAATTTAGTTTTATGAAATGGCCTTCTTAACAATTTCATCAAGCTGATTAGCGCCAGGTTCGTTTCGTTTTTTACAATATGGTGTGTTCTTTCCTTTTGTCAGCCACGCAGTTATTTTAGGATACCTGAAAAAATAAATCTTGTTTATCAACAAATAAAACTGGCGCTTGGGCAAAACTTTTACCTCTCAGTGGATCCCGAACAGCAGGATACCACAACGGTTTTCATACCGTAGGTTAGTTTTTTCAACATTCGTTGGATTCATATAAATCTTGGAAGGGGATGCTAGGCGCAGAACGAGCAGCAAAGCAGATTACTCCTGCTCTGTAAAGGAGTCCCTTCTACTAATACTACTATACTCTAATACTGTGTCGGAGATGGATCGAAAAAACCTCTTTTGGTCAAAATAGTTAAAATTATTGTCGAATCAGCGCCGACTGCTGAATCCTTATGGGATCTAGGTTCAATCCCAACATCGGGTAAGAAGTTATTGAGTTTTCGCAATATTAACTTCTCAGCATGGCCTCGATGTTAGATTTATACCCAGCAGAAGGCGATAGGTCCCATGTTATAGATAATGCATCCTTTTATATAGGACACATAGGCGAAAAGCAGGAAGATGTATTAAGCATCTCTATTGTTCAACTATATTGTTCTCCCAACTCCCTTCTTGTGTGACTCCCAGTCAAGCCGGATTTTGCTGAATACCAGTATTTTCCGAGGAGCGGCTGCCTACCAGACCTCCACAACCATTAGCTGGGGTAACACGGTACTTCATGGCAAGACTGGAGTCAGATTTACTGGCTTCTGACTGTCCAGAACGACTGCCAAAGATCTACAAATGACAGCCGGGACCTGCGGCTTAACGTACTGTCCGAGGCACGGAGGAAACTCGCTATGTAATTTATCCTATCTCTTTCAATAGTAACACATAAAAATAATATTCACTTACTTTTTCTCATCTATTGGAAGCAGATTTTCCAAAGTCGTCATATTAGCCAAGGCTGCCACATCGGCAATTGTAACATGATCCCCGGCAAGATAAGTTGTTTGAGACAGGAATGCTTCAAAAAAGCCGTACGCCTGTTCGATGTCGTCCAGTAGTTTCTGTTCTATGGTCTTCTTACCTTCCATTACTATGGAATACTGCAAGAAATATTGATAATTTATAAATTGCCATTAAGTACTTTCATTACTTAAATTACTTAAATAGAAGATGTCGGGGAAAAACAACCAGGGTGAAGTGGCAGTGAACTGGCTACGTCGCAAAAACGCACCTAGACAAATGAGCGAGGATTGTCTCTCACTAGACGCCTGACATGGTGTGACGTTCTGATTATGATCGTAGGGTAAATGTTGCAAGAGATCGCCCACATAGAGAGGCTTATAAGGAGAGAAGAGAGGCTTTTGCCCAGCAGTTGGATACAAAATAGGCTAGTTAATTAAAAAAAATCGAAACGGATAACACGGGGAAAAAAAAATATGGCACTTCTTTGCCATATTTTTTTTTCTGGGTGCGAAATCATAAAATAGCTTGTCCCATTCTTGGTGGAGTGGGAGGGGGTGCCAGACTTTTACCGGCTAAATTTCGTTTCTTTTTGTTTTTCAATAACACTCTCTTCCAAAAAATACCGCAGCCCTATGGGGAAGAAGTTTTTAAAAGGATAAATCAATTATATCCCTGTAAATAATATAAGAATCTTAGCATTCAAAGAGATAAATAAATATTTTGTACTTACGGTAACATTTCGTAGTCTAGGAAAAAGAATAGAGGTGTCGAAGAACAATTTTTGATTGACCAGTGCTCTTTTCTTAACGTCTTTAGGATACCACGAGTCGTCTTTTCCGTAGACATCCGCCAAATACGCTAATATTGCGTGACTGTAACATACAAACTACTGGTAAAAGGAAGAATACTAGCTCATAATCCCAAGTCCACTTTATTCTAAAAAGTGTCATAGGAATGTTCGTGTCCAAGTTCTTGACTTCTATTTGGTTCATTAATTTCAAACCAGCACATGACGAATGTAATATATATTTTTTTTAGATTTTCTTAAGTGCCGTGTGTTGTAGTAGGTAACGTTGAGTGAGAGACAGATCGAATGAATTTGTATATTCACAAGTGCAAATCAGCTGACTTGATTTGACAGGAGTTTTAAATGAACACATTAATTACCTGCCGTTTCTTAAAAATGATACTTAAAGACCATGTAACAGTAAATAACTAACCTGTCGTGAAGAATGAAATCACCATCTTCCAATACTGGTACTGAGTGCAATGGATTTTTCTGTAAAAAAATAGATAAATCTTACGATAAAAAACAAAAATTTTGAAAGAGAAGAAATAAGAGAAAAAAACTTTTATTGAAAAGGATAACTAACAAAACTTTAAATTGTGAAAGGAATCGTTTCTGGTTTTCTTTCTTCGTGTTTTGGTAATGAATTTCGAAATGACTTTTTTTGTAAAAAAAAATATTTAATTTTTACCTATCACATACCCGCAAAACGAGACACAATAGTAAAACAATAACAGCGCGGTCTCATAGGACCGGTCGGGGATTCATGAATTAAGTCGTGGTATCTCACAGCTAAAACTAAATGGTGTCTCTAGTAAAGTACTCTCTGTGCAGAAAGACAAAATAGTCATAATTACTCAGTTTATACGTAGCTTTGGGTTGGGCAAATATGAAATATACTAGTAATAGGATTATCATGGAGATGATGACTGAAGGGCGTCCAACCCGAAATTTTTGTACAACCGCTCTTAGGTAATTATGATGATATTACAGTTCTCTCTCTAGATATTTTGACAACACATCTTATCTAGACGTATTAAAATCAAAACATAACTTTGTAATCTCTGAAAATCTACTATTTTGTGTGAATGTTGGCTCGACATGATGTAGCTACCCATAAATTAAAAAAGAAAAAAAGATATACTTATTTAAAGAAATCTTGCATATTTAATCGTTTTATTAATTACATTTAATTCCTTCCGAAACTGTTAGCTTAACAACTTTACATTAAAGTTTCAGTAAAAACGATGATGATGATGAAAAACACATATTTACTGAAAAACTAATTTTGTGAAATATTTGAGAAATTGACAGAAATACCAAATACCAACAAAGCATTCAGGCTTCATCTTAATTTTTTCGCGTTGCCTCTTCTGCAAACATTTGTTGGTATTCCTTTTTTAAACCAAAAAGGAAAAGCAAAGAAGCAACCATCCCGGTGAAAAGTCTATAAAGTGATTGACTTCTAAAAGAGTTTTGTTGAGAAGTATGGAAGGAACAAATGTTGCTTCAACTCTAAATAAATTGAGAAACAGGAAAGATAATGATAATAACAGACAAAAAGAATGGACACTATATTACCTTCAAATACTCTGGTGTCTTGTGTTCATTGGCCACAAGATTGACTTCTATCTTCTCAAAAGGAACGTTGAATATTTCGAAAGCCATCATGGCCGCGCGCACTGGCGGGCTAAGGTCTACTCCGTACAGTTTAATAACCATCTGAAAATGAGATATTAAAACTAATAATTGAACCGTCGAAAAATAAGACATTTCGACAGATAATGTTTATTGTTAATTCTTTTACCAGATTTTAGTCAAAATTGACAAACTTATTTGTTTAAAAATTGGGAAGGCCAAACCAATAAAAAACGAACAAGAAAAATAAATAAAAACACATAAAATAACTCGGCAAACTCAACACAATATTCATCACAGTATTATTAAAACAAAACACTTACATTTATTATTTGGTAACACACACGACACTATTAGCGTATCACACGAACACAACTGGCCAAAAATACTTCACGATTTATAAATAGCCACACATATCAGTAACGATTGTGATAACATTTAGCGTCTACATAAAATATCTTGTTGATATACACTGTACGAGTATATATCATACTCATCTTTGGAGTAGTTTATCGTGTAGAATAGGTAAGTTACACGAAAAATTATCTTATATAATTATTAGAAATATTGCAATTCATTGTTTTTTTTGCCTAGACAGTTTGGAGTTCCTAGATCTTCCTGTTTTCGATCTTATAATCTGTCCATTTGATCGGACATAAAAACTGAAAAACGTTAGGCAAATCGATTTAATTATTAATTTATATTAATTTGTTCTACATCTCTCTATAAAAAAAATGCTTACTTTTAGTTACCACTACTAGTTGCCCGATTAGGCTAAGGGCCTGTTTCACAATGTCCGAGTAGCCACTACTTCCTGAATAAATTCAAAAATGGAACAGAATTAGTATGAAATTATCTGCCAAGTAAGATATTGGAAACTTAACCATAGGTGGTGAAACAAGCCCTAAGTCTGGTCTGACTTGTGCTTATATTATTCCTTTTAGCTAGACAAAACTTTGTATAACTACCAGAGTCCTACGTCACATTAGTCATTATTCATTATAATTCCAATGTGAGAGACATACGGAGCATTAAACGTCGTAATTATAACACTATCTCTTTCCCACACTAGATTCATAATGATTTTAAAATGTTATGGTTGGCCTTTGGTAAGATAAGTATTTATTAGAGAAAACTACAAGCTTTTGTTTATTATACGCTGTGTTCTGAACTCACAAATGGATTCCTATTCATTGTACTCCAAGACACCTTTACTTTGTTTGTCTGTCTCCGTTGCTGGCGTCTAGCCTTTGTCAAACATGATACCGTAGTTTACTTTGTTATTTTACTAGTCCATTTTAATAGAAAATGATTCAGGAACTACGGTTAGTGAGGGAGTTCCGCTGGGTGCAATTCTTGGTCCATGATTATTTTTCGTGAAAATTTATGACAGTCATGAGAACATTACTTATTCTACTTATCTCAACAATGAATAGGCATTTGTTGCTTGTAAACATTATGTAATAATATTTTTTCATTACAAGCAATATTTATTTTGCTGTATCATTAAAAAATCTGCAGTTATCACGATGAAATAATGTAATCATTTATGTAATTTATTTGTAATTCAGTACGATTAAGTTTTGTTCATTTTATTATTATTTTATTACTTACTTTACAAGTGCAAAAATTGTAACTAATTATTTTTGTATGCCTACAGTAGGCAAATCATAGTGAACTTTAATCTCAAATATGACCAACCATAAAGTGGTAGTATACCATACAGTCATATGTATCACAAATAAAATATTTCTGATTTCAATTTAACGATTTTTCAATTGGTTACCTCAAAAAAAATAGTACACCAGAAATATAAAAAATATTTTGAATAATTAAACAATAGTTGGTTTATTTTTATCGCGCTGGACGCCGATGAATTAATTCACCTAATGAAATATTCACCTAAGTTTCTATTCGTATTTTAAAGTAAACACATTATTAAAAAAATGCTATTAATTATTCCGAGTCATTGTATTTCAGATGTCGTTGGCGTGAGGCAAAAAAAAAAACATTTTTCTTTCTTTTTTTCTCATCTTTCGTGGAGGTTAGTCACATATATGTACATATATTCTGTGTCTGGGTGTTATTTATCTATATTATGTATGTATTTAGAAATACATAAGTATGTTTATCAGTTGTCTGGTGCCCATAACACAAGCTCCGCTTAGCTTGGGACTAGATGACTTTGTGTGAAAAGTTGTGGGATATTATAATTATTATAAACTGCTTTTACACCAAGTGAGTGTGAAGAAACATTTATCTCACCACAAAATAAGTTAAAAAAGTATTTAAAATATAACATCACAGTATCAGTGTTTTTAGCGCAATTATAAATTATACATATATACACCAAATTCGGGTAACTATTGGTCAGATGCCCGGACCAGACACAACACTCGTCTGACCGGAGGTTCCTCTCTTTGCAACGGAAATTTGTAGGATTTTACACCTTGTCCTCGAGCGAACTAATTTTTTCGGGAATATAGCGTTGTTATTAAAAAAATATTTATTGTTTATATGTAACGTGCAGGTCAGTTGACAATATTTACGATGCTAGACACTTCGCTATTATGTTGGATAGCCAAGTTGCTCCAGGTTCGTTTTGTTTTTTACAATACGGTTGCTCCTTTAATTTTGTAAGCCAAGCAAACGTTTTCGGGAACCTGAAAAGTAAAATCCTTGAAGAATAAAAATGTGACGACTTGTTACATAATAACATATTAGAAAAATATAATCGATTGAAAATTGTGTACCTACAAACATAAGTAACTAGAATTACTTAGGTAACATGGAGTCTAACAAAACTAAGGAGAGATTTGTTTTACGTTTACTCTTCGTTTTCTGAATGAAATTGGCGAGTCAGACTGGTGGTAGGACAGAACAATAACTGTTAACAGAATTAAGCTAAGATAATTTAATATCGACTGGAAACCTTGCCACTCGTAGATGGCTGTTCAGCACCTCAAAAATTCCATAATTACAAAAATCTCAAGAATTACAATGTTTTACTTTGATTGGGTGTATATGAAAATACTAGGACGATGGTAATGAAAAAGTGGCACGTTGGCAAGCGGCAATCCATTTGCAGATTTAAAAATCAGTACTAATTGCGTATGCACCGAGCATACGCACGTCGACGGCGCGTAATAAAACCGTGTGCATTTTCCCTAATTGCTTAAAAGAAATACTTACTTTTCTGCTGCTACCGGCACAATGATTTCTAAAGCCGTCATTGTACTTAATGCTGCCACATCAGCAATAGTGATGTGATCAGCAGCAATATAAGTTGTTCGGGATAAGAACTCTTCAACAAAACCAAACGCCTCTAAAATGGAATCGATTTTCTTTTTTTCAATGATCTTGTTTCCTTCAACCATTATGGGATACTGCAAAGCATAAATATTATTATCTAATGGAGAAAGCACATCAAAGTGTATGTTTTTAATTGTTCCACTCATACGACAATATTTTTTTTTAACGTAATGTAGTTAAAGTTTTGTAATAATAAATAAATTACTTACAGTTACAGCTCGTATTCTTGGAAAAAGTATTGATGTGTCGAAGAAAAGTTTCTGATTGACCAGAGCTCTTTTTTTGATATCCTTTGGATACCACGACTCGTCCTTGGCGTATGTTTCAGCTAGATAAATCATAATAGCGTGACTGAAAAAGAATAATACTCGTGAGTTAAAAACAAGAAGCAGATATTAGTAACATATTTAGAAAACTTAAGTAACCATGACTAGGAGAAAATAATAATAAAAACTAAAAACATGTAGCGACTACGATCATCGACATCTACACATGACGTCACAGAATCCTGCATCGCGCAAGCAAAGTTCTCCGCGCGATTTGAATAGATACAACAGCCCGAAATCATCTATCGGGCAGTAGCCCACCGGACATGACACCTCGTCCGGTCGGAGGATCCTCCCTTTTCAACGGAGGTATGTGGGACTTTACTCTCTGTTCCACTACCTCCAAACTGGTGACCCTCGAGCATGAGCGTCAGCGCAGCCTTCGTGCAGCAACCACGTCGTGACGTCATCATCACTTCCTCAAGCTTTCGAGCAGCGAGCCACGCAGCCAGCACGGCACTGAGGGTATCATGACCACCAGTATGCCCACCTGGTCATACCTGGTCATCACCTTCAACCTCATCATCGACCTTGGCACACTGCACCTTCGGCCAGTCACATGAAGAGCTATGAAGAAACTCTCCTGGTCGACGCCAGCAATCAAGCCCTACGTCGCACAGTCCGGCTCCGACTCACTGGAGCCAGCTGCATAACTCCGACCCACTGGAGCCTGCAGCATCATCCCGACTCACTGGGACATCATCATCCCGACTCACTGGGACATCATCATCCCGACTCACTGGGACATCATCACCCCGACTCACTGGGACATCATCATCCCGACTCACGGGGACATCATCACCCCGACTCACTGGGGCATCATCGCAGACAGTTCCGACCCACCGAGAACTATGCGATATCCGGTTCCGACTCACTGGAGCTTGCAACATCGTCCCGACTCACTGGGACAACACCACCCCGATTCACTGGGGCATTACCGCAGCACAAAGTTCAGACAGCACCTCACTGTGAACTATGCGGTATTGGGTTCAAACCCACACAAAGCAACCTACCGCTGGCTTGGCACGCATCATAAGAAGCATCAAGGACTATCGATCTCCGATCTCCGGAGGGGAGTGATGTAGCGACTACGATCATCGACATCTACACATGACGTCACAGAATCCTGCATCGCGCAAGCAAAGTTCTCCGCGCGATTTGAATAGATACAACAGCCCGAAATCATCTATCGGGCAGTAGCCCACCGGACATAACACCCGTCCGGTCGGAGGATCCTCCCTTTTCAATGGAGGTATGTGGGACTTTACTCTCTGTTCCACTACCTCCAAAAACAATTTAATTAGTCGTTCAAAATCAAAATCAAAAATGTTTTTATTTTACAAAGGCCTACGCGCACTTATAAAACCTCAGAAGCTAGTGCACAGTTCTAATTGGTCGTTTTCTATGGAGAAGAACCGGCAAGAAACTCCATAAACTTCTCCGTATCATTATCGACTGATAATTCATTGCCACGCTGCCGCTGGTAAAACATTGATCATCACAGAGGATGAGCATTGCTATATCCTTGTTTTACGAGAATTGCTAGCACTTGGGCCTCACTATTCGAAAATTTTGACCCCTAACGCCTCGAAAATATAACCAGTCCACAACTCTGCTGGACGATGTCTGATTTTCTGGCTCCAAAATTTCAGAAGCGAGTTTAAATGACAACTCGAGGTCAACAGTTTAACGTGTCTTCCGTGGTACCGAGAAATCTTGGTCTAACAAGAGCGGGAGAAGTCATTCTGATGTTTTCCCACCTTAAAAAAAACACGATTCCTCCGTACCACGTCCTATCCCTAGACTGATCTCGGCAAGCGTAGCTTAACCTTGACGATTAAAACAAATGACTGGTTTATTTAAATAATAACAAACCTGTCAAATAAAATGAAGTCATCGTCTTCTAGAACAGGAATCGTGTGCAGTGGATTTTTCTGAAAAAGAATTAGTGTTTGTAGATATTTCCGCTTTTTTAAGCACTATAAATAGGTATATGTTTGAATGAAAAATAAACTTAATTGCAACCAATAGATATTTTTTAAAGAAAACTTAATAGCTAAATAAATTTTAATGAAACCTCCCATTCAGATAGATACTTTTACTCTGAAAGTTTGTTTCTTTGACGATTTAAAACCCATGAAGTTCAACAAATTTTGAGACAACAAATTAGTTCTAGTACAGGTGGTGGCCAGTATTGCGGTCACATTGGATGGTACTATTGAATCTATATATACGAGTATTTGGACCATAATTCCAATGAATAATGGCCCAAATATAGATTCAAGATACCTATTATAGGCATTTTCTTACTTCTAAGTATTCGGGTGTCAAGTGTTCCTTTTTCATAAGATTTACTTCAATCTTCTCGAAAGGTACGTCGAATATGTCACAAGCCATCATGGTTGCGCGCACAGGCGGGCTCCAGTCCAATGTATACAGTTTTACACCCATCTGAAAATAAAAAAGAGTGTAGAGGCGGAGTCTGTGTTTTAAGATTCATGATTTGATGATAAAAAAAATCATGTTTGTTAACGCTGCGTCTTCCGGCCTCCCACAAGGTGAACCGATGACCTGGCGAGGGTCGCGGGAATCCGATGGATGGTGGGATGCGAGACGCACAGGACCGGTTGTTGTGGCGACGCTTGGGGGAGGCATATGTCCAGCAGTGGGTGTCTTTTGGCTGAGATGATGGTGATAATGATGTTTATTAAATCTTCATGCAACCAAAGGTGGGCTAAATGCCTTAGGCGTTTTCTACCAGTCAACTTAGGTTAAGGTGGAGAGAAGGTATGTATGTCTTATGACGACATATTATTTCATCTGATAAGTTGTCTACTGCTACCTAAAATATCAGCCTCTCCCTCTCACACCCTCAATTAAGACTAACAATCCCTCTCGCTCCACCCAGAGCGGGAGAATTTATTATTATACTTTGCCCTGCGCATCGTTATCGACCGTTGCAATGCTTCTCGCTTCAAGTGAATTTGGTTTACTGAATTCATGATTATTTTTGTCTTAGTGAGTTTATGGCTAAGAACTGCATCTTATTTTCTTAGTATAAAAAACTCGGTTCTTGCGTCCATCTCATTATTTGCTAACTACTTTAATATCCATTATTAAGATAAACTGAAACAAACTATATCTTTTGGTAAAGTTTCCAAAAAAAACTGTGCCCTTAATTGGGAGTGGGTCACAAGTCTAAAATAAAAACGTGTTGGTTTGCCAATAGTGATTAAGGTACAATGAGTATTTACTCTAACAACTGGTTCCTATTAAAGGCACATAACAACACTGTTTTGTTTTTTAAGTTTCAACCTTGAGACACTAGCCACATATTAATTAAAACCGCGTTATTTAAACGATAAACAAACACGAACGCGTCGTTGATTAATTACACAGAAGCAGAAAGCATCACATTAGGTAATTATAGTGAGCAATTATAATATATTTAGTACAACAAAAGGTATTTTCCAACGGTAAAATCAAAATAAACACTAACATTTTTACCACAATACGAAAACAATTTATGACACGTTAGTAATACACGTTGACTCACACAATACTGATCCAACCAACCAAGGTTAGTATGTGTATTATTAGACCATTAGGGGCACTTTAATAGCGACGATCTCTTGGGCAAAGTTGACCACGCCTGCGGAGGTCGGATTCGTTTCAAACCACAATTCCTCCATGCCTAGGATAACATGTTATGCCATTTGTTCTGGCTGCCATTTGAAGATCTTTGACAGTTGTAATGGATCCTCAGAAGCTTGAAAATTAGACACCAGTTTTATCAAGGGTCATCATGTTACTCAGTTACAGGATTGTGTAGGTCAGTTAAACAGTCAATATCATCATCATTTCAGCTGAAAGAGGTACACTGTTGGACATAAGCCTCTCCCAAGTGACGCCATAATGGTCGTGTCAAATCTATCGGACTCTCGTGACCCTCGAGCCTCATAAAGCCATCGGTTCACCTTGTGGGTGGCCTTCCAATGCTGAACTTTCCGTACCTACTTGGACGCCATTTCAGAACCTTTCGCCCCCATCGACCATCTGTTCTGCGGGCAATGTGCTATGCCCACTGACACTAGTCTAGTATTTCTTTGGGCTATGTCGGTAACCTTAGTTCTCTTGTACTATTGAGTCACTTCATATAAAATACTGGAACACAGCTACATTCGGTTAGATTGGAAAAATACTAGGCAAATACTGATTGACGAGCACTTTAATATTTATCCACTTATCTTGTCATTAGGCATTATCAGAGGAATGGAGTTAACGTAATGGCCTAAAACAATCAGATGTTCATCGCGTTGCTATTGAGCATTGATTATGTTTTATTATAACAGATATGTGATAATAATAATACTACTTCTTACCATTTAAATAATATTATTAAATTGATTACGTCTGTATGTCACATTTTTTATTTTTTTTGACTTATGACACCCTTTTCAACAAATGAAGTGTTTTTGAAGAAACTTGTCGCACAGAAAGATCTGGCCTTGTTTTTGTTTTGGCAGATGATTCCTTGGGATAATTATCGAAATTGTATCGAAAAAGCTATATGTTCTCAGTTACATGTACTCAATAACTACGTCAGTGACACTTTCTAATTAGTAACCTAAACTCTTCGTCGAAAACGGGAATGTTTTTAGGTATCGTTACACCCAATGACAGGTAAACATCCAATGCTTTTTCTAATGCAAAATTTACTTGAAATCCTTACTATCGATAATATTTGCTGCTATTTTAGTTCCGGATAACATCGGTTTTTTAACACAAATGGCTAAACCTGATATATTTTGTTATTTAACAAGTGAGCGTTTCTGAAATTTTAGCTTCGTGATTTACATTCTATTATTACTTAGGGAGTTCTACAGGGCCTAATGCTTGGTTTGCTTCTGTTTCTTAAAAAAATCTATTAATTGGAGCTTAAAACAATTTAACAATAACGATTTTATTCTCGAGGTTGAAGATATCATAGTTTGAGGAGCTCGTGGCTAGATAATAACAGCCGCACAGATCGATCTTCAAGGTTAAGCAACGCTTGCCTAGGTTGGTCTGTGGATGGGTGACCATCTTAACATAACGAGTTTCCTCCGTGCCTCGGAAAGCACGTTAAGCCGTTGGTCCCGGCTGTCATTTGGAGATCTTTGGCAGTCGTTACGGATAGTCAGAAGCCAGTAAATCTGACTCCAGTCTTGCCATGAAGTACCGTGTTACCCCAGTTAACGGGTTGTGGAGGTCTGGTAGGCAGCCGCTCCTCGTAAAATACTGGTATTCAGCTAAATCCGGCTTGACTGGAAGCCGACCCCAATGTAGTTAGGAAAAGGCTAGGCAGATGATGATGATGATGATGTTGAAGATATCACAGTTCAGTACAGTGTATTTAGTTTTTAGCTTAAGAATATTTGAAATCTTTTACTTAAAGATTTAACAGATTACGCAGTTATGATGAGACAGTTTTCTGATGATTCCTCTTTAAAAGTTTTTTCTATTAAAGAAGAACCATTAGCAAATTGTCTGCCCCATATTCTTAGAAGTAAGTAAATCAAAGAAAATTTAGCAGGTTATAAAAACAGATTTTATTATTCTTAGTTATACATTCTGGTACATAAATAATTATATCTGTACTCTTAGCGGGGATTAGTAAACAATGATAGAGATTATTTACAGCTGACCATACAAACATATGTACATTAATTTATTATATACTAAATTACTCGGCTATCACAAATAGTGATAGGTTAATGCCCTGCATTTATTATGTGTGTACTCAATGTATTATACATATATTTTCAATACACTCCATGGTTAGAAACCCGTAGATAAAATTATGCTAGATACTTCTTGATCAACTCTCCAAGCGCAGTGGCTCCAGATTCATTTTGGTTTTTGGAAAATGACGTCTTCTTCAAATTTGTCAGCCACGCTGTTGTTTTTGGAAACCTGTAAAAATAGAATCCTTTAGTTCCTCAATATTTTAGCCGAGCAGAAATGAAGGAAGGTGTGAATAAGAATATACTTAGTACATTTTGATGAAAGTGGGTAATGATGATTGTCCATGTGTTTTAAAATATTTTCTCAAAAATAATAGATAAAAATTCACAAACATAATATTTAGTTACAAAAATGGCTTGCAGATTATGTATCATGCGCATTGGTGGGGCTTGCTATGCAAGTATCCTGATTCCACAGTTTTCCATAATAATGCTTAATAAATATCATAGTAAATTTCAAATCTAAAAGCTGCTGGGGTTTGAGTTTTCGAGTAGGTACCAAAGTGTGTAGAAAAATGCCTTTAACTATGACAAACACAAATATTTTCTAAATTATTAATAACATAGCCTTGTAGCTATGTTATTAATAATTTTGTAATAATAAATGTTTTTTAACTACGATCTTGGGGGGCTGAAATATATTTAGTATTAGCTATAAAATTAAAAAAACAAATTCAACACGACAATCTGCTTGTAAAAGACAATAACGATATAATTAAACGCAAAAAGAAAAAAGTGTTGGTATAACCCTTGCCTGACAACCCAGTAAAACCGTTAAACCAAAGGAGGATTAGGCTGACCACATCAGCCGGACACAAGTTAAGCTGTGTGCTAAAATTAGGACACAATGAAATGGAAAACCAACACAGCAACAATGGCCAAGAAGACCGCAAACTATTAGCTATCGCTCAAATCTTCGTTATTTAGAAGCCGTGGACATATGCTTTGTGACAATATGTGCAATAACCACTTAAATAAGAGAATCAGAATTTCGAAGAAAAAATAAGAAGTCATATTTATGAAATTTTATCAGTTTATGAACAATCGCCACATAATTGTAAGATGACCTAACTATTGTCCACTGTCCAGGTGACTCGTCTGTGGAAAACATTGCCAGTATCAATAAATTAGGCGCAATCACTTCTTGTATATAAAATACTAGTAAAGGACCATCACTTGTCACTGACATCATGTTTTCGGTTTTTACTGTATTCAGTTTATGCAAGCCAACAAACAACTTACGAACTAAGGAATTTTATTCAGACATTGATTATTTCTTTTTTGTCAAGTATTTTCCTGTTTACATATTAAGAGTTTTAGTATTAAGCATTTGCCTAAGTATTTCTATTAATTAATTGCCTAACTATTTTTATTGCATTAAGTACAACACCTTTGGAGTCCTAGCAATCTCTTTCTATTTGAGGTTGTCTAAAAGATCTTGTTGTAGTGTGTGGTTAGTTTTTTTTTGTTTTTTTTTTCCCCATTGGGTTATCTTTGTGTACAATAAAGCATATAAAAATAAACACTTTACGATGAAGTTTCACTTACTTTTTCGCATCAATCGGCAATAGTGCTTCTAAACTAGTCATAGAACTTAAAGCTGCTACATCAGCAATCGTGATATGATCTGCAGCAAGATAAGTTGTCCTAGAAAGAAACTCTTCGACGAAACCATATGCCTCTGCAATGTCTTCGTACCGTTTTGGGTCTACGTTCTTATTTCCTTCAATTATCAGGGGATACTGCAAAACAAATTAACAAACTTAATTCATTATTGTAAAACACCTATTTATTTTATTATTATTTTGGCCACATCATCGTTTAACATCAGGTGAGATAGTGGCCAAACGCGAGCCTGTGCATAATTATCATTACTGATAGTCTCACAGTCAAACATTATTCTACCTGATGGTAAGAGATAATGTGGCGATGACGTCATTGACGATGGTGTCCGCATGCCTAAAGTAACCCATTCTTTTTTTTAAGATCCCCATAAAGTCAATTTGATAATAGTCAATTGGATTTCAGTGTTCGTTTATCTTTCCATCCCTCAGTCAAAGGTTTATCATTATTAGGGCCTGTTTCACAATGTCCAAGTAGGCACTACCCACTGAATAAATTCAAAAATTTGACAGAATTTGTATGAAATTATCTGCCAAGTAAGATACTCGAAACTTAATCATAGGTGGTGAAATTGGCTCTTAGCCTTATTCTAAATGTAATTGAGTCAACAATCACATATAGGATTGTCGAAAAATTGCATCTTCATCTATTAGTTTCCACCTGAATATTGCACTGTATACTTCTTAACTAGGCATATCATCTATTATCCAGTCTATTTCGTAACATTTTATATTATTATTTAATAACTATTTTACTTACTGTTATATTCCGAATTCTAGGAAATAGTATTGATATGTTGAAGAAAAGTTTTTGATTGACCAGTGCCCTTTTCTTGACATCCTTTGGATACCACGAGTCATCTTTTCCGTAGGCATCGGCTAGATACTGCATTATTGCGTGACTGAAAACAAATAAATATAATTAAAGTTTTAATTTAAGTAGCTTCTGTCAGCGACTTCACCAGCGTGAAAACATTATAGTAATTAAATTATCCTTAGGGAACTTTATATTCAATGTCCTATACCAAGACATGATCTTGGTATAAGCCATAGGATATAGTGCTATAAAAATGTCCTATACCATGACATGATCTACCAGTATGCCATCATCCAAATCTGTTGACGTTTGGGCGTGACACAAATACATATACATACACACTTTCGCCTTTAGGATAGTAGTCAAGCCTGTATTCTTTCGGTTGGACAAAAGCTTAATAAACGATTAAGCACTAAAGGGACAAGCGTGTCAGACTTTTACCGTATTTCAGGGCCACGGTAACTCTTGCAAATCGCCTGAATTTGAACCGGTGGACTGATACCTACTAGTGACTATATACGAGTAAATATGTATAATTATATCACGTTATATTAAAATAACTCACCTATCATGTAGAGTTACATCACCATCTTCTAGTACAGGTATGGTGTGTAAAGGGTTTTTCTGAAAATAATACGAGAAGATTATAAAACTTACCAACCACTTTTTTCGTGAACATAGAAGAGTTAAAACAACGTTTATCTGATTGTAATACGAAGTGAACTTGCATCTCTTAGCATGCTCTTAAATTTTTTAGATGTCAGATGTGGATCTAGGACTTCATAAAAGTAGGCAAACATTTGTTTCAAAGTGGGAGGGGTAGTGAAAAAATGTGGCTTTATAAAATCGCATAGAATTTAGAACCTTAGACTTACAAACATTTTTGAACCACTTTAAAAGTCATTTAACACGTAAACGTTTTTATAGTTGTTCAACGTTATTTTTATTAAAAAAATATGCTCTAAGTATAGTATAGTGAGCGGAGTTAACTCGAAAATTTTAAAGTCTCTTAGGTATAGCTTAGATGTTTTTTTCCATTTCACACAAAAATATAATTCATTTTATTGAATTATTCTGACTGGCTTTAGAACTAATAGAATTTTTGATGCGAGTGTATGAGTAGAGAGTTCAGTGAGCTGAATGCTAGTTTTTAATTAATGTAATTGAAACTTTTGTTGTATTGTGCTCTCTGATTGGTCAAGAGCGTGAGGTAGGACAATCGTTAATGTAAAACAAACTCTCACTAGGTAAGGGTGTACCTACTACGTACCTACTTCAATTCTTGATAAAATTTGGAAAAAGCAATCGAAGCGAATTCTTAAAGCCAGCTTGAAGACGTGGCTTGTATCAAACCATAAACCTCTCTAAACAGAATGTATTTTTCCATAAAACCAAGAATGTGCTTTTCAAGTATGATCATTATTTATCAGAATTTTAAAAGTGTAATACGTGTTAAATCTATCGTTTTGCAAAATTTGGAGTTAAAGACACTAAACTGTGTTTTTAACTCCAAATGTTTAAAGTGCACCTTTTGCCCTTTACTAGATCCACATCTGCTATTGTATAGACTTTTCAAGTTTGATAAAAAAAGATACATACTATATGCACCTAATGCGAACTGTCAATACAAATATTGAGTCAATGATATTTATGTTCTATCTTCAACAAATGATTTGTTGCACTTAAGATAGATAAAAAGTTTAGTTAGCCTGTCACAATTCTCAAATCATTTGATTTTTCTTTTAAAATTCTAGATGTTTTCTTACTTTCAAGAACTCTGGTGTTAAATGATCCCCTTCGAGAAGATTGACCGTTATTTTTTCAAAAGGTACGTTGAATAAATCAAGAGTCATCATGACTGAGCGCGCCGGCGGACTCAAGTCCAAAGTGTACAGCTTAACACCCATCTAAAAATAAAAATAGCAAATATTAACTTACGAATACATAAATTATAGACCAGTCAGAACATATGTTTTTTTTTTGACGTGGGAAATCATTTAATGATTTCTCTTGCTCTAGGTTTGGATGAAAGGGCGACTGTCAGACTCTTACTGACTAAAACCCATCTGTGTCCATTAGTTTTTCTTTGTGTTCTAGTATCTCGGTATCTCTTTCTAATAATTCCGTGATCCTAGCTTGCTCTGGCCCTGCTGAGCCCCTACGGTTTTGTTGACATCATCATTGGAAGCGCGCGTGGAAAACTACGCACCGTCAATGACTCGGGCTCGGTGCTTATCGGACGGCGAGCTACCCATTGCTCGTAAAATATGGTATTAGCGTTATTTACAAACAACTTTAAAGTCAGCATTTATGAAAAGAGAATCAATTAATATGTAAGTAATCAAATTGTTATTTTTAATTTACTAGCTTATTTTGTGGTTTCGTTTGCGTAGGCTAATAATTCCATAGGAAACATAAATGAAATATTATTTTTATTTAGATTAGTACCTCCATAGATTGATTGAGATGAATTCTGGCATTTTATAATCAACAATATTTTTTTCATAATTTCAATAATAATATGTATGTCAAATTTCATATGAAAATAAATAATAATATAATAAATAAAATAAAAAAGCCTTAGGTTTTGGCTTGTTAAAATTTTATATGAGTATCTAACAAAAAATCAGACAAAAAATAACTTACGTTTTTATTTGTATTGGTAATCAAATAGATACGGTAGTAACACAACGCGTCTCACAGAACTACTGATCAACCAAGGTCAGGATTCTTATTTATAGGCATAATCATTTATAAACGCTCATACAGGATGACTCTTAAGTTTTTTATTGGTTATCTTTCCGGGTGCAGATGTAAACCATGTTCTAGGCACTCGTAAATAAGAATATGTCTTCTTTTTTTACGCAAAAAACACTGCTATTTGGTTTTTTCGGTTCTCTACTTTCACTTAAAAATATTAGCAACTAGCTTTTTGCTCCAGTGATATTCTGTGATAGTGTTACGTTTTAACAAAAACATGTTTCCTTAATCAGGCCAGTACCTACTTTTACAAAATACAAACTTTTAAACAAACTCACAATAAATTATACTTCAGTGTTATACCCATAATGGTACAGAGGAATAAAATGTCTATTTGCCATGTATATTTTTATTAAGAAGACATTTAACTTAGTTTTTTTTTTTATTATTAGTATGGAATGTCGTTTGAATAGATTGGGAAGTTAAATAAATATAATCGGTATAGGTAGGTAGGTTATTCACAGAAATATTAATAAACTGAACACATAAGAAATCTGCAATGGTTTTAACTAAACGTATTATTGATGAATACAATTTATTGAGCCAACATGCCAATGTCTGCTTATTTTTTATATAAGTATATTTCAGTATTGATTTCATTCATCTATTCTGCAACTCTGCTCGCCAACTATGGCAAGCATAATATAAATCGTCAGTTTGTCAGCGAAATAAAAAACAACCTGTATACTGATCTTGATGTTAAACACGCATTACTATGCAAAATCGTTTGAATAGATGGTCTTATTATGGAGGTAGGTTAGTGACAAATAAACACTGAGAAATTATCTTCAATTATTGTAATTATTGCATTCTTATGGTGTGCCATGTTACACGCATATTGTATTTTTTTTTACAAAACCGTTGATAGGAAGTATGTAATTATGTTATAATAAGCAAGTATAAAAGACTTAATGAATGAATATAAAGGTGTCTAAGTATTAGTATTGATAGACTCGGGTAAAACCATTATCCCGCTCCTGACCAAAGCCTGCTTTACTATTCTCTAAAAGTCATTTTCATGGCGACGAGCTCGATGACTTTTAGAGGATAATACCGCTGAACAAGAGCCATTGTTTGGCATGTGGTTAAAGGTTGATTCGACCTTGCCTAGAAGTAACCTATTGTAGGTATTGATAAAACACAGACTCTGTCAGGGAGTTTATTGTACAACTACTCCGATTACTGGTCCGATGACGAAACGGGTCAGATTTAAGTTATACAACTGTGACTAGTTATAGGGACCAGAAAGTATTTTCTCGAGTAGGTATTGCATGTTTGATTTTCTGTAAGTTGTTTATCTATGCGACGTCATATGGCTGCAACTTATCTTATGCCTTCACTTTACAATGATTGTGCAACTTGTCTGCTAGTTGCCAACCAATTTTCTCGTAGATTCAGTCAGGAGCATCGTCTGAATGATCAGTTTGTCTGCTTAATCTAGTTTATAGTATATTATTTTCATCAACATATTATTAATATTATTATCTATCTGCCTCAGCTTTATATATTATTTTGCCAACGTAAGCTATCGCAATGACTTCATCATTAATTTTAAAATACATAATTTAAGTATAAGAAACATCAACAATGATCATGCAGTATTTTATTTCGCTACCTAATTCAAGTTGACATGCAAGTTTTAAGATTTGTGCTTTGTCATTCTATGACGAAATAATTTGGAATTTTGTAACAATACCAACTTTGACTTTTGAGCAGTTTCTTTTCATGAAATATGAAGAATAATATAGAGCAATCTTTCGGGAAGACAGGCGTGTATATTTATGTAGATAAAGTACGTGCCACAGAACAAGATAAGTTAAATGGAGAAGCGCCTGTGAGGCACGTAGACGCAAAATATAGAGGTTATGCAGACTGCTCTTAGTTCATTGCTTTTTATTTTTGAAAAATACCAAAAATGAATGTACTAAATTGTAAAAAAAAATGATAGGAATTAAATATAATATATTAATCTTAGGGCCTGTTTCACCACCTATGATTAAGTTTCGAGTATCATACTTTGCAGATAATTTCATACAAAATATGTCATATTTTTGAATTTATTCAGTGAGTAGTACCTACTCAGACATTGTGAAACAGGCCCTTAGTGTCCAAAATATCTAAATTAGAGAAATCATATATTTTTTATATTTTTTTTTAAACTAATGATCGCTTTGCGCTCGATCCCTATCTCACCTAATGATAATAATCCATGGTGTGATTTACGTTAGAACATGCTTGTCTAGAAGTGATTAATTCTTGACCTAAACCTATCAGTGTAATTACACCACGGAGGATTACACCCTCCGGTAGGAAATTCGACTCCTTAGCATTGTACGCACAATGTAACTAAACCTGTATGCACAATTTTATTAATGTTAGGCCAAAAGTTTTTGTGCTTATGAAAGATGTTCATCATAGTGACGCATCGACCTACTTACAGAGGTCTAATGATGGAACGGGCTTGAACGAATTATGTTATTCAATTCCGACACTCCTTAAAATGCAACGATAAAAAACGATAGCAACTCATCGTCGATTGACAAAAATTTGGAACGTTGCATAAATACTGAATGGTTGACAATGCATGATGATCAATTTCGTTATCAACGTGACAGTTGATAATATTTTACATATAGCTCAAAGCGATCTCGCAGTCAATTTGTTTACGATACAAAGTAATTTTTTGCAGATGAGAAATTCAAGAGAATATCCAAATTTTATTGACTAAACGCCACTTGTATACACCAGTGGCCTTTTGCGTTCCAGGGTCGCGTTAATTTTTTCGAACAATCCCGCATGAAATATAACCAATTACTTATTGTCATAATTAAAATACTACACTGTCTTTTATCACAACTGTTACTTCACTTAATGGAAAGCGACGATGATGGAGCGCGCTTACCTAGAAGTAACCTATTCACTCTTGACTTAAAAATTCCTAGGTTGTAGCTATTAAGAAACACAGACTCTAGCAGGGAAATCCACTCATAGGCTATATACGCACAATAAATTGTGTTCCCAAAACGTTTTGTGCGTATAGGAAGCATGTATACCATGTACCGGTGGCGCATAGCCGTACTGGTAGTCCGATGATGGTTTAACTGTCTACCTAAAAAAAGGAAATAAATGGTACATAAGAGTGAAAATCCCAAATTCACAGAACATCAAAAAGGAAGAGTATATCGAGTTCATTATGATCCCCGTACACGATTCAAACGTAATATATCTCGCGACGAAGTTCCGCTGCGTTTGCATATAGCATTGTATTAGACAGTTATAAACTTTGATAGCTTTGCCAGTTGTGCGCGCAGTCACACAATGCTTAAAGTTGGACGTACTAGCAGACGCAATCTCAGAAACAAGCCGACATGGCTCCTGTTTCCGTAAATTTCAGCCACAGCCGCTGAAATTAGCTTTGTTTTGTGTGGACGAGCAAGATTGTCTAGCGATTTGATTGGTGTAGTTTGATCAAACATCGGCATTTTTTGTTGTTTAATATTTGATTTTATCTTTGGAATATTGATAAGAAGAAGAGATAATTTTCCTTAAGCCACTTGCTACTGATACAGTTTTATAACAACGTTCAAAAAGAGGAAAGATTTGATTTCGGTATTTCGGTTTGTGTGTTACGATTAAACTCAAAGAAAGCTAGATCTCGAGTAACATAGCATTGACTAGTCTATATTGCATTTAAAAATAAATTCACACAACGGAGTCACTGACAAAGTGCTAGTAATACGAGTACATATATATATACAGCACTAATATAGTATAAAGCCACACAATTAATTATTATCAACTTTTGAAAGCAATTCTCAGTAAAGGTATGAACAAAGAGGTAATAATGTACATAAACAATTTATTTTTCAGACAAACAACTTCTATAAATTTTTATTAGATCGTAAATATTTTTTATCAGTAAAACTGACGACAAAATATCTACTCGATACTCATAACAGTATCTTTCTATATTAAGCCACTTCCAGTCTTTCTTTTTTCTATCAGCCGGGAATAGTTAGCAAAGTTTCTAAGACAAATAGAATATAAAGCAGTTTCTCGCGTGTGCGCCGCCTATCAATCATCGAGAATGATGTTTACGAAGTGCCCCGAGTCTATCCAAATATTTTTTTTCTTAAAGAATTGCTACTGGAGATCCGCGATCAAATATTTGTTTTTTTTTTGGTCGATGAAGTGTTTTTATTGCTATTTTTAGTATCCTTATAAAACATTTTTTTTTAACTTATCACATACCCGCGAAACGAGACACAATAGTAAAACCATAACAGCACGGTCTCATGCGACCGGTCGAGGATTCATGAATTAATATGTAATAGATCGGCTTGCGTCTAATTAGTATCTCATCTGGTGGTAAAGGATGATGTGGTCGACGATAAAGTTTGCGTAGAATAATTTATTAACCTATTGATTTTCGATTGAAATACTTCATATTATCATCTAAAAAATAAAATTAAACCAGACACGTTCTCCGAATGTTAGATTGTTTCAACTGAACAAAAATAAGTCCAGTGGGTTCCGGTAACCAAGCCTAACGCGAAAACGATGAAAGTGGAACTTTATTCCAAGGAAATAGGGACCGATCACTTTTCCGAAATATTTTTGTTCGAATTTCGTTTTACCGAAAACTAATGATTGACGTTTTTGTTTTTTGCTATATATAATACTCGTATATGCATTATTTGACATATTTTTATATCATCGAAGTATCATGTGTCATAAGTAAGAATTATTTTACCGAACGAGGTATATTTCGCCGATTTACAAAATAACTTTTTTGCTATTGGCCAGGCTTCTGCCAGCAGCAAAAGCTTTTGAACTTTTTCATTTGGCAAATGATTTTTTATTTATTTATATAAACTAATACTTGACCAAGATGCCACCTGACTGTAAGCAGTGGCATCACAATTATAAGTAGTGAAACGCACTAGTTTATTAAGAGCCTATTTATTCTGGCGTTGTACGTTTGCTTCCATACTGCACGCCTGTTTGCATGCTGCATATATGTCTGCTTGCTTGCTACATGCATGCTTACATGCTGCATGCTTAAAGCAAGCATTCTTGTCAGCATCCTTCTTACTACGACCAATGATGACGTACAACAAATATATAGTTAATAGCAACGTCATTTATTATAATATATTAAAATAATAACTGCAAGAAGGGTTTTGTTTTTTACTTGTGACTGGTAAAAAAGTAACAGAAAAAATAGAAATGCAATAGTGCCCACAAAATTTCTTGGCGTTTGGTGAAATGAAAATATGGTAGTTAAAACACTGGTATAATGAATGTTTGGCAACAGAATATTTCGATCAAATGTTATTTCATCTACTTGTAATATCGGTGGAAATTTTTACGATGCGACAGCGTCATTCAAGTTGGTTGGTTGTACTACAAATAGGCGTGCCAAAAAGACGATCGTTTTACCTACGGAACCCTTATGAAGTTGGCAAGTACCTACCTATTATTTATACCTAACTAAGCCAACGCTTACCTCCCGGGGCTTTGTTTAGTTTCTTTTAGTCTAATTCACTTTCGGTCGTCCCTTAGCAAACATTCATCATAATAATTCTTCATACTGTACAGGTACTTGTAATTAAATTGTAGGTGAGGGAAAAATAATTCGGTAACAAATAAATTACGTGTCTATAAGTTGATTTATTCGTAGGTGTGTAACTTTTGTTGTTAAATCAAATCTATACTTTTTTTAGGGTTCTGTACCTCAAACGGAAAAAACGGAACCCTTATAGGGTCGCCTTGTTGTCCATATACGTATCTGCCTGTCAAGACCATTTATTTCGGGAACGCGTGGAGGTATCGAGTTGAAATTAAAATCATATACTTAGATCCGCGGTCTCTTGAAGTTGTGCAAAAATCAAACTCGCAAGTTAACGAAAAAAAAAAGATACAGTCATCTATATCGCAATAAGCGTACATTTTGACACTCTCTAAGGAATCAAAATTCATAGGGTACTTCCCGTTAATCCTGAATTGGGCATAAAGGAAGGTCTTATAGCATAAAATTAAATATAGGGAAAAGTCTGAAAACCGAAAATTTGGTGTCACGTTACATAATTTTGTTTTTTATCTTCAAGACTCGATTCGAGAATTGAAGTGTTTTCATAGGTAAGTTACAACGGAACCCTCAGCACTGTTGAAATTATACAAAATTAATATTTATCTTCTCAAATTCATACACGTCTTTTATAGCATTATTTATGTTGATTGGAAATGAGGTTTGCCCCATAAATGTAGATACAAAGCAATAGGCTGTATGTGATAATCTTATAACCTATCAAGACGTAGTATTAGGAACAGAGCCTTCCCCAAAACCAGTTACGTTACTACGTGTTACGCGTCTCATTATGATAGAACGTGACTTCAAAATGTGTTCGTATCTTCTAGACTTCTGCTGGCCTGGTAGCTGGGGGCGGTAAAATTTGGAATTTTGCAGTAGAAATTAACTTTGAAAGTGTAGAATGTGGGATCATGGTTGTGCCTAGACAGGTCAATTGGTATGATAGTGAATAACGTTAATCAAGGTTTAAAAAAAAATGCGAGATGATTTTTTACCATATAGAAGAATCTAAAACACAACATGTTTTATGTAATACTAGCTGTCCCCTGCGGTTTCACCCGCATTTTTCGTTACTGCTCCGGTATAGCTGCTAGCCTATAGCATTCCTCGATAAATGGGCTATCTAACACTGAAAGAATTTTTCAAATCGGACCAGTAGTTCCAGAGATTACCCCCTACATACAAACTTACAAACCTACAAACTTACAAATTTTACCTCTTTATAATATTAGTATAGATGTATAATAAAAATTTATCTTAAGGTAAGTACATTTTTGTTAACTTTAATGTTTAATAAAGATACTTGAAATGAAATGAGTGTGTTGGTATTCCTTATAAGATCTATCATGAAAATAACCATACATAGGTACTGTGCAAACCTGCACTTTATGACTTGGAAAACAAAAAAAAATCGAATAAAACAACGCGTGTCTTGAATTGCTTTCAAAAGAAAGGTTTCGTCTAAATAATTTCACAATGATTTGCTGAAGTAACAAGAAATACAAACGACTAAGTCACGGTAGAAAAGAACTGATGAACAAAACTTAAAATATCTGATAGAGCAACTATCAGATAATCTAAATTTTTACGCCACTAACGAGTTAAGTTGCTAAGTTGTCAATGCGCTTACTTTGAAGGTCTCTAAACTAAAATAATAGCAACGTAGCTTTAGTCTAAATAGTGTCAGCCACAGAGCGTAGGAGAGGAATCTGTAGTGTCATCGCAACTAGTTCACAAACTGTTCGGAGTTTAGGGAATTCTTGTCGGTTTGAATATTTCAAAGAATATGTAGGTTGCATAAACTGGAATGGTAGTTTAAATAACTATGGACTTTAATCATTATTTTTTTATATTATTTAGGTTTAAGTTTTTTTTTTGGAAGGGGAATCATCGGAATTACTTCTCCCGCTCTTGGGAGGAGCGAGAGGGCGTGTCAGACTCTTACTGACTAAACCTCACCCTGTTCCTTCGTTGCCTCCGATCTGGGACATGGACTTACCTTTTGAAATTTCATTGTTCCCTAGAGGCTTCGGCCCTGCCGGGTCCCTACAGTTTGCTGTCATCTCCTTGAGTCGCGCGTAGAACAGAACGCGCCGTTGACGACTAGGCTCGGTCCAGGTTATTACCAGACTGCCAGACGGCAAGCTACCAGTAGCGCAGCCTGTAAACAACTCCATTCCTGCCGGCTTTCCTTTACAAACACAACAACAAACCTTAACAAATTAATTTTGTATTAAGCAAATCTTATAACTGCATAATACTTGCTTGTGAAAATAACAATCAACAATAAATAAACGCCTGCAAGTTTTTTCGGAGCAATCACTCACAACTTACGCAAAACAGGTCGGTAACCCGGTCTTAGAAACGGGAATGTCATACATTTTAATTCATAGTTTCTAGCGACATCTAGCGGTGTTATACAAGCGACAAGCCAGTATAATACGGCTAAATAGCGTTTGCAGGCAACCCGGTATTTATCGAGTTGAATCATAAAATGCGTCCGCTAGAACGAGATGGAATGATACTGAACTTCTTAATTTAATTAGCATTTAGTTTGACAGTTTTGGTTCGCGCTTATTCATGTGTCATATTTCACCTGTTCATTTGCATTTTATTTGATATATTCGTATCATAATTTAGAATCTTATAGTTTTATGGTTGAAATTGGTTTATATGTAAACTAGTGATAGTTTTGCGTAGTGATAGTGCAGCAAAAAGAAAAACAGTTCAGTTGTATTGTTTGGTAATCGTACTTGAATAGGTATGGTAAGAATAATAATTATAATGGTTTTAGTTTGTAGTTTTATTAGAAAGTAGTTATTTAAGCAGTGATTTTGTTAATATTGCGAAAATTCGATAGCATGGCGGCTTTAGCGAACGTAGAATGCTGTCTGACAGATTAGATATTTGTTGACTGAGGAAACATCCTTTTCAAAGTTGAGTTTTGAAAATAAAAATACATGTAGTTCAATTAGGCCGTGCTCGCCCTGAAATTATTATATTAATTTACAAACGACGCGATGGACATTTTGCAAAAAAAAGACAAATAGCTTTAGAGTATAACTATGTAGAAAAGTAGTTATCAAATCACGGGGCCTCAATGATAACAAGGTTCAAATACATTTCACTAGATGGCGTGACATGTATTAATCCGTGGTTGAAGAGTATTATGATTTTCCATTTATTTATTTTTTCACTTTATTATGGTTTATTCATAAATAATCAACTCCTATACACACATATCAAATTTTCAAAGATGATTGAAATGGACAATTAATATCTATACTAGTAGATGGCGCTGTATTAAATTGCAGAGGTTAAGCACTCGACTTTTTAAAATTTCGTTTTTTATAATAATATCACAGATAATAATTACTCGTATTAGCAGCAGTACAAAAGTATAGTGTACAGTGCGCTTTTAACGTCATTTATTAGGAATAAAAGAAGATCCATGTAAATTTCTTGCAAAGTCGCTGCTAGCACCATCTATTGGCCTGGAACGGGGACGAAACCGATTGATGTTATCACAAAAATAAGCAGAATTACCTATCAGATGACGCAAACGTCGGCAGTTTCTTTGTACAGTGATGGTGCATAGGCGGACTTAATGCAGCAAGGCATTCTCTACCAGTCAACCTCAGTGTTAAAAAGACAACACTCTGGTAGGTCTACACAATAAATAAATAAGCGATACTTCAAACAGAGGTTTTATCGATAAAGTGGTTTATACTTAATTATGAAATCATCATCTGCCTAGCCTTTTCCCAACTATATTGGGGTCGGCTTTCCAGTCAAGCCGGATTTAGCTGAATACCAGTATTTTTTAATAATTATTATTATATATTTTTCAATACTTAATTATGAAATACGTAATATTATAATATTAAAAACTAATAAAAACTATGATAAATATGTAACAGTAAGTAGATACATATTTTATTTTATCTTTTTCATATAGTTTTAACGACCTGAGTGTTGTCACAATAATAATTATATAATTCACCGTTGCGCGAAATATTGCGAATTCGATTCTCGCATTAGATCATAATTACTATTTGCATGCATGCATGGTTTTGTTTGATTTAGCATGTAAGAAGGCGTAGGTATCTTAAGCGTAAAAGTTGTAAAAATTAAAGTTGCACTTTATATATGTATTTTTTTAGAAAGTTGTGGCTTTGGATGGTTTTTATTTACTTATATGTTATTTTCAATACATGCATGATAGATATAGAGGAGGGTATTTTCTATCCTAATTTCATCACATTTCATAGCAACATGCTTCTCAAATTCAACCCCAGTGAGTAAAAGCCAATTAATGAGTACAAGATTTTGAAGTCAGCCACAGGGCCACAGCTATAGTTACTGGAATTCACGCATCACACTCGAGTAAGGTAAGCTTTTTTTGGTCCGGATTACCTATTAAGAAAACCCACACTTCGCCACTGCAAGCTACCCAGTGCTCGCCATCTGCGAGCCCGCGCCTATGGTGGTCGGAAATCGGGATCGGGATCTCGGTGGCGGCGACGTGAGGGCCGTTCCCTCACGCCCTCGCGGTCGGCAGCCCCCTTCACAAGCATTACTGCTTCGCAGAAGGAGGCAATCGCCCGCCACCCGTCCTCGCTCTGGACCATGGCCTGTACCAGGGCCCGGTGCAGGTGGGAAATCATTCATAACTTCTCCTACTGTAGGGCGGGATGAACGGGAGGTGTTAGAGTTTTACTGACTAAAACCAATTCCTATGTTCCTTCTTTGCTGTCATTCCAGGACACCAGGGTTCGTTATCGTACAACCCGTGGCCCCAGTAGGTTTCGACCCTTCTGGGCCGACACAGTTATGTGACATCTCCATTAAAAAAAATCTCCCCGAAAATTGCCTAGTGAGCCTAACGTGGACATTCTCGCATTTCGACCATTAAGGAACTCTTATTGAGTAGCTACCTACATGAGAATTTACCTACTCTCAATTGGCCCTCAAGCCACTCCACAGAGTCGCTGTTCCCTTTTTAAAAAGGGTAAAAATGTAGATGCCAAAAATGTAACAAAATATTTCAAACTTCCTAAACAATTCCTTGAAAAAAATTTGTAAGGGTATTTTTCGATCCCGTTGACTTTTAAAAACTCTTAGGGACCTTTTTTTATTTCGATACAACGATCCTATTTATTTTTGTTGACGTCAGTATTTGAAAGTATTTCTGTGTTGAATGTGGTATAATGAGTATGTTGTGTATATTAGATACTGTTCGTACGAACGGATCAAATTGCAAACAATATTTAAGGACACACTTGGAAAATTATTATTTCTCAGAATAATTTGTTTTCTTTTGTTAAATGTTTGGTTTTATTGTGTATAGTAGCTTTGTTTAGTTTGCGGACAAACTGTATCAATAATGTGTTCTTATGGGTGAACTAGATCTCAGATCCATCGTCTTTAGTTCGCTAGTTCACTCGATATGCCTTAAAGAGCGCTCAACTCGTGATTATGACGTTATTACATCGCGGTTGTCTATTGACAACAAAAAATACATTGATGTAAAGCTATTTTTTAATACAGTTGCTCAAAAAGTGGCGTATTGCAGGGACGTATAGCGTTCGGGAAGTGGGCTATTACACACTCGTGCTTTTTCTTTACCATTCCCGAACTCGTGCTTTTTCTTTCCCAACTGTCAAAATAATGTCTATTAAAAAGAAAAAACCAACCACGAAGTTTTTACAAAAAAAGTTTTTATATTTTAGATTCATGTAAATATTTCTAAAAAAAAAACCACTAATTTGTTTCAATATCAGATTTAATGATTTGGTTCAATGATTTCATTTCATTTCATCTCATTAAATTGCATTTTCATTTCGTATTAATATAAAAAATACTGTTTCTTATACGGTCTGTTCTTTTGACCCCTAGAATACTTCGTTCCATGGCTCGCTGGCAGACCCCGAGTGCGGACTTTTGACGTTTAGTTAATGACCACGTTTGCGCTCCGTAGGTGAGAGTGGGAAGGTTGCACATGTCCATGAGTTTCTTTTTAAGGGAAAGTGGGAGTGATCCTTTCATCAGGTGTTTCATCGACCAATAGTTCTTCCAGGCGTTCTCGGTGCGTCTAGCGACTTCTTTATCTTGCCGCGCCTGGAAAGAGACCATTTGGCCGAGGTATATGTACTCATGGACATATTCAACCTCAACACCCTCGATGGCCACTTTACGTTTTGTGCTGTTCGTCATTAACTTCGTCTTCGTCATATTCATTTTGAGTCCGACCTCGAGGCTGGCATGGCTCAGTTGTTCGAGCATAAGGCTTAACTCAGCCGCTGAAGAAGAGAAAAGGACAATGTCGTCGGCAAAGCGTAGATTAGTTAATCTTCTGTCGCCGACGACTATGCCCTTTTCCCTCCAGTGTTCGTCTAGAGTTTTAAAGACTTCTTCAAGCGTGGCTGTGAAGAGTTTTGGAGATAGCGGATCGCCTTGTTTGACTCCTTTTCGAATTGGAAAGGATTGGCCTGTAGTTTCCAAGCGTATAGAAGCTGTACTGTTGAGGTAGATTCTCTCTAATAATTGTATGTAGGTGGGTTCTAATCCTTGTTTGTCCAATGTACTGAATATGGCTTTGTGTGATAAACTGTAATAATAAAATGTAACAATCAAAATGACTATGAAAATGAAATTAATGAAACATTAAGAACTATAATTAAATGGTTAATTGATAACAATTTGAAAATTAATTTAGACAAAACACATATAATGCACTTTCACCAAAGAACTCAACCGAAAAGTATTAATGTAAATTATAACGGGCAGACAGTAGAATCTGTAACAAATACAAAATTTCTGGGAATCAATATTGATTATAGACTTTCATGGACAACCCATATAGACAATCTCTGCAAAAGAATTAATAAATCCTCATTCGCTCTTTACAAGCTCTCCAAAATAGTTAACAAAGAAGCGATTTTAACGGCCTATCATGGACTGGTGGCACCATTACTGAGATACGGCATTATATTTTGGGGTAATTCGGTAGACAAAGAATTTATATTTAAAGCTCAAAAGAAGTGCATTAGAGCAATGTGCCAAATAAATAGTACAATTAGCTGTCAACCTTACTTTAAAAATCTAAAAATTCTCACATTGCCTTCTCTATACATTTACGAATCAAGTATTTTTGTGAAATCAAATGTAAGTTACTATAAGACTGCTGTCAAAAGCTATTATCGAAAATTAAGGGACAAAAAAAGGTTAGAGGTACAAATACCTTATGGTAAAACGGCACTATTAAATAAAAGTATTTTATGCATGACATCATTAATCTATAATAAATTGCCTGTAGCCTTACCATGAGTTTGTAAAAACGTTCTCGCTATCGAAAACTATCGCTTTGTCCCTGTCATTGTGGTGCACGTGAAAGAGACAAAGCTATAGTTTTCGATAGCGAGAACGTTTTTTCAAACTCATGGTAAGGCCACTGATGACATTAAACAATTACCAATCCACCAGTTTAAGAAGAAACTACATGCATTCCTAATAGACAGATGCTATTATGATGTCAAAGATTACTTGAGTGACAAAAATATTGTATTCCATTGACTAGAAAGGAAAAATAATTATCACTTTTTATATGTATGATAATATTGTATTGAATGTTTGAATTGTATTTGAATTCCATTAAGAATGTAATTTGCGATGTTGATAATAATGAATTATGACTAATATGACTTGAGATTAATTGTATGTATTTATAATTTGGAATACTTGTGACATTCAATTTTAGATAGAATTTTACATTTTGACATTTAATTTTACATTTTGACATTTAATTTTACATTTTGACATTTAATTTTACATTTTGACATTTAATTTTACATTTTGACATTTTAATTCTGACATTTAATTTTATATTTACATCATTAATATTCTTGAAATAAGCGCTGTAAATTTGTAAATTCAATACAATAACTGCGGCAATTTGTTATTTCTATTATTTTAATTGTTTTATTAGTTACTACATATAATTTATTTCTTTATTGTTATTTATAAATTTGTAATAAAATTCCTGTTTTAAGTTTTAAATGAATTAATCACAGAATCACATTGTACGCCCTAGAAGCAAAACATAGCGCCCTATTGGTATCATTTTGAACCTATTATGTCTTGATGTTATAATAATGAATTAGGACTAATATGACTGGAAATTAATTTGCATGTACCTATTTATAATTTGGAATATTTTAATAATGTATCGAGACTAATATGACTAATTGTGTTTTAACTTCTGATTTGTATTTTATTATTGTATGCCTTAACGGCGGGACATAGCTGAACTTATTTTAATTATTTAAGACCCGTATTTATGATGTATACCTATAGTCCACAATAAAGAAGATTTGATTTTGATTTTTGATTTGATTTGAAACTATCGAAAGCTTTGGAGTAATCTCAAGTAAATCCGTATAAGAAACAGTATACTTCGTTCCAAAACAAAAATCGCAGACGTAGGTTACTCAGTCGGTAAACTAAAGTGGGACTGGGCAGGCCATATCTGCCGCATGTCGCCACAAAACTGGGCGAAGGCGACAACGGACTGGGTTCCGAACAGCAGGAACCGGCGACGCGGTAGGCCCAGAAGGAGATGGCGTGACGACTTGGACTCCTTCCTGAGGGATTGGCCGGGAGTGGCACAAAACAGAGAAATATGGAAAAATGGAAGGGAGGCCTTTGCCCTGCAGTGGGACACGACAGGCTCATAATAATAATAATAATAAATAATAAAAAAAAAAAAAAATTTCTACTGAAGACTTGGCTGAATGGGCTTAGTTCCCTTTGCCTACCCAGAATGGGTGAAGAAAAAAAAAACTCTGCTTATATTCTTTTACGGTTGGCGCCATTTTCCAAAAATTTTCTTTGCGAGTTTAGTTGTTTGTTGCACAAAATGAGTAATTTCGACGATATTTTATTTGAACTAACACCACCGGAACTCAGTATAATGGCACAAAATGCTTCGGAGAACATTTTACCGGAAAAATCAAAAAGTCGCTACATATCTACATACAACGAGTTTATTGCGTGGAGAGAAAAAAGCAAATAATTTTTCAGAAAATGTTATGTTGGCATACTTCTCCGAACTCTCAGCAAAATTAAAACCTTCTACGTTATGGTCGAGGTTTTCAATGATAAATAGTATGCTGAAAATAAGGAACAACGTGGATATAAGTGAATACCCAAAACTAAATGCTTTCTTGAAACGACAATCAGATGGTTTTACAACTAAAAAGTTGAAAATATTAACATCAAATGAAGTGGAAAGGTTTTTGAACGAAGCTCCCGATGATCGTTATTTAGCCACAAAGGTAGTTATTAATAAATACTTATATTTTTCTTTAGTTATTCAGTTTACGAAATCGCAAAATACAGTCAATACATTATTTAGAAAAATATTAACCAAATCCCTTTTTTTGTAGGTTGCGCTGATTTTTGGTGTTGTTGGAGCTTGCCGCAGAGAGGAGTTAGCCAATATTTCTTTAAAAGATGTGGAAGCCCATGGAAAAATGCTACTTATCAAGATTCCAAATACAAAGAATAATATACCGAGAAGCTTTCTTGTTGAAGGAGATTTTCTTAAAATAGTGCAAAAATACATGAATCAGCGGTCACAGAAAGCGAAAACCGACCGATTTTTCCAAAACTATCAAAAAGGGAAGTGTACAGCACAAGCAATCGGTATAAACAAATTTGGTAATATGCCAAAAGAAATAGCCACGTTTCTTGGTCTGCCGGATGCTGATTATTATACTGGGCACAGCTTCTGGAGGACCTCTGCTACATTATTGGCAGATTCAGGAGCTAATTTGACGTCCTTAAAGCGACTGGGAGGTTGGAAGTCAGACAAAGTTGCAGAAGGCTATATTGCTGATTCATTAAACAACAAACTAGAAACTGGGAAAAAAATCACACAGTCCATAAATTTAAAGTCCAATTCGTCTCCTTCACATCACAATACTGAAGAGAACGTTCGTCCATCTACCTACATCGATAATTATGATAATTCATCAGATCCAATTCCATCAACTAGCAAACGCCATTGTATAACACCTTTGATAAATATAGATGAACAATCATCTGAAATTAATAATAGTTTGTCTCAAACAGTAAATATGCAACCTAAAACTGCCCCAGTTAGTATAAAAAACTGTACCAATTTCAATGTATATGTGAATTATAACTTTCATAAGAATTAAATGATTGGTTAGTTGACTTTATTGTGTTTTTATTATTTTATTAAATTGCTTCATTTTTTCGCAACTGTATTAAAAATAGTCGTTCAGTACACGTGCGGAACCGTCATTGGAACTCTTTGCAATGACAGACTTTCCGCACTTGTAATGAAATATACTATATTTACTTATTATGTACTTTATTTAACAAGAACAAGAACTATAAGCAAAAACACATAATATAGTGGACACGTGGACCACCTTATCGCATTCCGCGATCTCTTCCAGGAAACCTGGAATGGACATTACTTGTCACACACAACATGATATGGAGCTGTCATTAGTTTGACATAAAGCATCAATATTGATTACAAATAGGTGGCTACATACACTGATACATTTACTACACCCCTCCATTCCGTTACTATCTAGAATAGAACTTTTTGATTTTTATGTGAACTTTAAGATCTCATATTTTAGTTATAAAATGAAAAATCGACGATATTTTTTTCCAAAAAAACTTGTTTAAGTAATGTATTCCTGGAACAAGTATTGTGAATATTCGAGTGACAGAAGTTACCGAATACCAAGCAAGCTTCAGGCGATGTCTCTTTTTTTGTTGTCCCTTTATCAAACATTGCATTGGATGAAATAACAACCCTATTAATTATGACTATATTGTCGACAGACGAACCGGGAATGGCTGTCAAAAGTGAAATTTCTTTATTAAATACAGATAAGTTATTTCAGTATTAAGTAAATTACTACAAGTACAATTTAATTATGTATCTTTTTTAAATCTGGGCTACTTATTAATTTTTTATATTGCCTAATATGTAATTATTTTGAAGTGCAGTATACTTTCAAGCCTGCCTAATCCATTAGTTTGACATCTAGTATACTCCACTCCATAGCACGTTGGCAATGATATTTTTTTCTATAATAATATACACAGTGTGATAATTTCCTTCATAAACCTTTAAGTACCGACGTGCGGTCTGTGAGACCGCGGCAGGTACTTGACTTGCTAGTTTACCCCTTTCCCCGCGCAATACTGACCCCCGCTTTTAAGTAGCTGCAAGAACAGTGCCCTTGTTGATATTGGTGCAGGAAGTGGTGTCGTCACACGTGCAATCGGCAAGTAATTACGATTTGAAATTCCGAAGCGGTCTCTCAGACCGCACGTCGGTACTTACGTAACTTTTTTTGTTTGATTTTATTTTAAGTTTTTTTTTATTTTAACAGATATTGTGAATTATGGATATACCGGGAACTTCGGGTACACAGCATTTAAAGAAATCTCGGTTATGTATAAATGAATCAAATCCAAGTTTTGAACGAGTAATTGCAAGTTGGATTGCGGATTACAGTCACCAAAGACACGTCTTTCGTGTCTTTCGAGTGAACCTAAACTAAAAAGGAAATCTGCATATAGATGCTATTCGTGCAAAAAACCATGTTTGTTTACAGTGTGCGAAACAAGTGTGCCCAAACTCGGATTAGAATTATGGCGTAGTTGGACAGTAGACATTTTTTTTTTCAGAAGTGTTATATCACTGTTATATTTTTTTTCTAAAAGTTTAATTACTCTAGTTAGAAAAACTAATTTTATTGTTATTTTGAGACGAGTATTTTTTGCGTTTTGATTTTATTTATCGGTAAGTCAGATTTTCATCAAAAATTCAAGCCAATTATTGTGTTTGTCTTTTATTAAAAGAAATAATAAAGTTTAATTTCTTCCTATACTTAATTTGTCTTAAAACCCTTTATTTTTCATCATAATGCAAAGAAATTTTATTAAACATTCATTTTCATTAAAAAAAAGTACATAATAGAAGCGGTCTCTCAGACCGCACGTCGGTGTTAACGTAACAAAAAAGGCACATCGGTACTTAAAGGTAAACACTGGTTACAAATTAAGCAAAAAAATTAATAAAAAATTATTATCATCTCAATTTAGAATAGCAATTAACAAGAACTATTAGAGACGTCTATCCAGCTTGGTTCTACTGAGTTCCAGGGCTAGGACTCCGACCTCAGAGTATGATAAAGACAAGCCGTATATAAAACCACCTAAACACATTAATCGAAGAACCGTAAGCCGTCTGGGCTTGGAAGTTTGGACTAGCAAAACAAATATGATTCTACAAAATTATT
The DNA here is from genome assembly GCA_030763345.1 of Mythimna separata. Taxonomy (NCBI): domain Eukaryota; kingdom Metazoa; phylum Arthropoda; class Insecta; order Lepidoptera; family Noctuidae; genus Mythimna; species Mythimna separata. Next base: position 17,570,123 of record CM061171.1, on the reverse strand, counting down.
TGACAAAGTGTATCGCGTAAAACTGTCCCCTAAAATGACACCGGTTTCAAATTGGTTTAAGAACTTTTTTAGATAGTTACCATATTAACTGGATATCTAATGATATTATGTATGTTTTTTTTTATATTATGTATAATAATGGGTAAATTAAGATTTGATCACTATTATACATATTGCAAACGTAACCTTTATGTCAAGTTATCAGCCATAGCATGCTGTTTTTGACACCTTGACATTTTGGAACAGGAACTGATTCACGAGTTGGTTCTGATGAGCACCTGTCAGAGCTCATCATACGTCACTAGCATGTTTTGCTATTTCACGTTAGATAAAATCAATGAATTCTAGATCGGATCGGATTCGGATCATAAGGTCTGTTATAAAACTTATAGTTTTTAATTTTAGAATTCTGAACAGATATACGACAAAAAATAAAAAAATAGAACATCCGCGTACGCCAAAAATAAAAAAATAAATCGAATTTATTCATTTTCAAATGAGGAATAAAGATAGTTACAATTATTGCATTGCACCGCTATGGTTACGCACCAACAGAGATTTTCAATATTCTGCAAAATCGAAAATAGTACTACGGTTTATTTATTGCACGGGGTGTACTTTAATTCAGCCAAATTGAAATCTGGGTGAACGTGAGGTAGCCGCATTACGTTACAGCAAGATTTTTGGATACTGCTTACCAACATGTAAAACGGTGTTATATGATACGGCTGCGACAAATATATTTTAAAAGACTAAATAATATGTTAATATTGTTAACATTCATAATCTTTATACTTACTCTAAAGCAATCTCTTTACCCACTTTTTCCCTTTCCAGAATTTGTTTTACCCATAAATCGATATTAATAATGATTACACTCAATATTGTAGCTGACTAGTAATGGTAGCAGCAATTGCTCGAATGATTGCGTTCTGCAAGTCATGCAGAAAATCTTTTCTTTAAAATACTTTTTCTTTCTTTCAATCATAGTGCGATTTTACTCACGCTACAACATAGGGATTTCTAAGTCAAAAGTGAAGAGGTTACTTCTAGGCAAGCATGCTCCATCGTCGGTCACATCATCGCTTACCAACAAGCGCGAGCCTATGCGTATGCATAATAAAAAAGATCTCTAATAAGAAAATGTGCTCTAATAGCTGACCTACGAGCAAAAAATGAGTATAATATCCAAATTTGAAATTGCACAGTGTTCTCTACAGCTTATTCATACTTTAACGCAGGCTCACTTTAGCAAATGTGCCATGACGTCCGCGTTCGCATTTCGGTGGTCATTACACAAAGATTAATGACGTCACCCTGTCTACTTCTGCCACACAATCACGACTATCACCCGTTGTTATTGTGATCCATGTTTGTAGGTTCAAATTGAACCTATTTCCTGGACAGCCATAGGATTTATTGCACCCAGAATTTGTGATTGTTCAAATGTTCAGGTATTCTGCCTGAGGTAGTTTAGAAGATTTGTCCTACGAAGATTGTTCCTACTACTGTGTTTCTTGATAGCTACAACCTAGGGGTCTTCGTGCTCCATCGTCGACCACATCATCGCTTACCATCAGGTGAGATAGTGGTCATGCGCGAGCCTATTAATAGTAAAAAAAAATGTGGATGAGATCTATCAAGAAACATATAGGTTCGTATTTTGTTAGTTTACCCTTCCGAAACTAAGTTTGCGATTTCTATTACCTTCACAAACTAATACAACGTCAACTTTTATATCTAAACGGGGAGTGTCTGACATTGACGCACAAAAGAATACCATACATAGATTCAGTTCATGAGTCTGGACCCCCCGGTGAAGGAACTTTCGGCTTTTTCTTAATTAATAAAAATAATTGAATTTAAAAAAAAAATGTAAAATCGTTATTCTAACATTTTTAGAGAAAAAAAAATTAGGTATTTACTTTTTAAATAACAGATGTCGTACGGTTTGATAAGAAGAACGATTTTATCTACGCCGATGATCCCCCGCGAAGCGGCGAGCCTCCTTGCTAGCCTACCAGAATCATAATTATACTGGATCCAGAGTATTCCTTTGTGCGTCGATATCTGACACAGCCTGTATACATAATTGTATTCGGATCCGTCGTTGTAGTTAGATATTCTCAAGTAGGTACATAGATACCTATTAAATATCATTTACCATCCTACCGTTAGTATTTATTTATTTATCGTTTATTTCAGGCAATAACTAACCCAGAATTAAATATAAATATTATAGCATAATAAATAAATTAAATACATTTGATTCCATCAATTATTGAATTTTTACGATTAATATTAATATTATTTATAATAGAAATGCAAGCTTATATTGTATGGATATGTGTTCCTCTTTGACGCAAAAACTACTGAAAGGAGACTACTCGATGAAACTTGGTATACAGGTAGACCATATATTATCCTGCAATAACATACAGGATACTTTTTATGGTGAGAGTATTTTTTTCTACTATCATATGATGCGGGTGATTTTTATTGTGTAACCACTTTTTTGCTTTTAAAGTCATCCGTATGTCTACGGAATGGAAGTCAAAATCGGTTGAACGGACAGTAACATAAGTTTCTTTTGTTTTGTTTTCTTATAGTAAATAGAGTATAGTTTACAAATATTTAGAAACAAATCTGATTAGAAATACTTATTCAAGTAATTTTTGAAGTACTGGGTCACAGTGTGTATAATCAATCCATCACATATCGGAGATTGAAAAACAAATGATACCATACAAAAATTTATATGTTTTCTGTTGTTTCATTTGTTTTTCAATCTCCGATATGTGATGGATTGATTATTAATTTCGGCCGTGTTCCGTTTATAATATCTTCTGCGTCATTTAACATTCTGTCTGGATCAATATTAGTTTAATCATGTAGCGACATCTATGTTATATAAGACCTACGAATCCAAAATCTCGCAATTAAAATTTTTCGTGATATTTTAGTAGATACGACAGCCCGAAATCATCTATCGGGCAGTTACCCACCAGACATAACACCCTGGTCGGAGGACCCTACCTTTCAACGGAGATTTGCGGGGCTTTATACTCTGTTCTATATGTTTCTAAAAACATTAATCTGACTTTGGTCACTTCAACCGCTTCAATAGATAAAAACTGAAACAATACACACGGCGTTTTAACATCCACAAAAGCCGACATGGCAATCGAATGTTTGACTGGACTAACAAACAATTCCGTTGTGGCAGTAACTAAAAACACTCGTACATAGAATAAGATAAAATCGTACTAAAACTTCATACGGGGCACTAGGCAATCAACAAACTTTTTACTACCCGACCTGCAACAGACCAAAGCTACAGTTATACACATTTTCCCTGTAAAAATCAATGAAAATGTTCAGTGGATATGGATGCCTCAAATTCATTCAACGGTGGTGACTCACGTGAAAAAAACATTTGAACCAAACTGTGCTCCACTCTGCGGAAATAATATCCATTGTGCTAAGCCATGGGCAATATTTTTACAAGCGAATGAAACAATAAAATACTTTATTGGTTGTTTATACAATCATTGTCGTAGAAAATGCAATCGGTTCACCCGATTGCACTATATTAATTAAATGTTTTATAGGTACTCATCTCTATTATAATATCCATGTGTGTTATTCACGTTTTAAATTATTCATTAAGTTCCTATAGTATGAATATTTTGAATAATTTATAACATCAGCAAATAATTGACCTAAATTATTTGTTAATACAATCAGTTTGCGGAATTGTTATTTGATTTATGTTAACGTTAAACGTGTTTTTCAAATTCGCTTTTCATTTATAATGTGCAATAATAGGTTGTGGTGTATGTGATATTTTTATGGTTCTGTACCTCAATCGGCAAAACGGTACTCTTATAGGATCACTTCATCCCATGTCTGTCTGTCCGTATGTCAAGACTCTTTTTCTCAGGAACACGTAGACTTCTAGGCGTTACTAATACTACCTAGTAAGCTGGTATTAGTAACAAATTGGAAACCTGAAGCAGTAAGAAAATCAAACTTCTAAGTCAGTTTCATAGCGCAAAGTCTGAAAATTGTAAATTTCTAGTTACTTTATAAAGGAGAATGCCACGGGGCAGGTCCCTTTTGTGCTATCGTGTACCTGTTTCGAATAATAACCTAAAAATATTATTTATTTTTTTGTGTGCAAATTATTTTTTATATAATTTTTCGTAAACTAATGGAATTAAAGTAATAGAGACATAATTCCATGCTCATGGTGATGTTCAGTCTGTCAATATGTAATTATTACCTAGATTTTTAAAACAGAAAATATCTCCTGAACCTGGGTGGCACAATGAAAAAAGGTTTCCGATTATGAAAATGCTATGTTTTTACTATTAGGTAAAATAAAAATCTTCAGGGCACAAGCATTTTCCACTGGGACCCAACTTCCCTTACAAAACGGGCAATCTCCATTAAATATTTTTTAATTCAGTAAAATTATAATCTCGACTTGCCAATACGCGAGTCTGACTCGCATCTGACCCGATTTTTATGTTAATATGACCCAACAGTTTGTCTTGTGTTTCTTTTTGTTTCATGATAAGTTTGGGAGGTTCTTCCACCGGTGCAGAGGAAACTCTCAGGTGTCTCCATTCTATGGACCGCCCGGAGGACACAGTGGAGCATACGGTGAAGGTGTACCCCGCTTGGGCGGAGCACCGTCGTGTCCTCTTAGTAGAAATCGACGGCAACGACCTCTCGTGCCGAGCCCTGGTACAGGCCTGGTTGTAGCCACACGCATCATTGAACGAAGCCCCACCCGTCTCATTCCCGCCCTAGAGTGGGTGAAGCCACTAAATGATTTTCTTCCAAAAAATAAGATTTAAAAATAACATCCCATCTGACTATTCACGTATTAGTTACTATAAAACCAGTGATAGAAAGTAAAACTAGGTGCCCTTTCAACAAAGATAAATCTCGTTCAATTAGCTGCTAATCGCCTAATTAAATAACATACAACGTCAAAATGGCCACGGTTAACTGTTTAAGGCTATTAGAGGACTCCTTAATAAATACTGGTGTCCAATAAATCTAGGCAAGTAGAGACGTTACGGTGTACGTGCGCGTCGCCGACGGAATTTAAACTGAGAATAAGAATATAAGGCCATGTTAGTACGGTTAAATTAGGATGTCTTTGTATCACCTGCTTAGGTACTGTTTGTTTAACACCCAATTCTAAAGTCTTATTGGAAACTTCCCTCACTCCCCTCGAACTCTGGCTGTTACCTCTTTAGTTATTTACGGCTGCAAGGATTTGAATGTAACTTGGCAGACGGGTTACCTACCCTTCTGTGTGAGCAAATAAATGTCATTAGGAATGCCGTTAAATTGTTAGTTCTAGCTGTTGCCGGTGCATCACACCGTTCTGTACACTGTTAAAATCCCTTTTCAAAATGAAAAAAAAGTCAAAACCCAGCGCAAGACGCAAAAGTTCTCAAACAGTTTATAAAATGCAAAGACGTAAGACGCTCAATGCATCTTCTAGATGTGCAAGAAGCACACTTTGCCCGGTCGTCTAAGGAGAGCCGTGAGTCAAGGTCTACTTCAGCTGAAAGTCAATTCATGATCTACCTAGCCTTTTCCTAACTATATTGGGGTCTTTCAGTCAAGCCGGTTTTAGCTGAATACTACACATATCAAAAGTGTCTAGGGATCAACATATATTTTTGCAATAACTTTTCTCCTGATTGATATTAATTAAAATTTTCTTTAAGGATTCATCAAATAAAGTGTTTTCGTTTGTCACAGTAACGATAAACCAAGTCACCTTTGCATTAATAAAGAAATTTGCCATTTTCCTAATAAAGAGATTTTTGACATTTGAACCACTAACATTAAAGTTCGAAAAACAGACTGAAATAACAGTTTTCTTTAAAATTTTATTGGGTAACTTAAACAATTAATAATCCGTGTTTCTACCGCGAACACTAACAACACAAGAACATCGGTTTGGCATACTCAAAATGAGTTCATCCAAATCACGCTGTGGAATGGCCGCCCATGTTCGTTGCAACAACAAAAAAGGTCTTCTTGCGACTGGATACCCTCCATATTCGGCAGAGCTCTTCTCTGTAGCATATCCCATGCATGCTCAATCGGGTTCAAGTCTGGCGACTGAGCAGGCCAGGGCAGGACATTGATGTTAGCTGCGGCGAGAGTCTGTCTTACAACTCTTGCGGTGTGCGGTCGTGCATTATCATGCATTAACTGAAATAAGGGACCGATTTGCACTTGTAGAGGAACGATGACGTCTGATACAATCATCTCAGCATAAATTTGAGCGTTGAGGTTGCCTCTGATCCAAATCAACTCAGTTCTTCCGCCGATCCAAATACCCGCCCATACCATGATGGTTCCACCACTATAAGGATGGACTTCCTGGCAGGATTTTAATCGCTGTTGGCGTCCAGGGGTTCTCCAGTGTCGTATACGTCTTGTATCCGGTCTCATACCAAAACGAGACTCATCAGAAAAGCACACGAAACGCCATTGTTCTTCTGCCCAATTTCTGTGTTCAAGAGCCCATTGATATCGAATCCTACGATTGTGCATTGCTATAGGTGGTACCCGTAGCGGTCTTCGGGAATGAAGGTTCACTTCATGCAAGCGGTTTCTGACTGTTTGGTCGCTAATTAAGTTCCCTGAAGAGTGATGAAGCCTCACGGCTAACATCATGGCGGTTATTGTTGGAGCTCTTCAAGTTAAGATTTGAATGTATCGGTCTTGTCTCCGTGTGGTGCAGCGATACCGTCCTCCATGGCGCTCAGCCACGGTACCAGTGCTTCGGTAACGTGTCCAAAGTCGACTGATAACACTCTGACTTGTATTCAGAGCTAAAGCCACAGTACGTTGCCGGGAACCAGCTTCTATCATTCCCACGGCTCTGAGCATTTCTTCCCTGCTTAAATGACGTCGCCGCTCCATAATAACGTTGGTTTTAATCAGTAGTAGGGAAACAGTAGCACTAATAATGTCTTCAATGCGTTGTATGTTTTTATAGGGAAAATATTGACAGCTGATTTTCATCTTTTACTCGAATTTGATTCACAGTTCCTGATTCAAATTATGAAATGCACCAAAAAGGATCTATATAAATTTATAAAATCATAAATTTATTACAAAGCCACATCTCAATCTCAAGAAATCCGCATAAAAATGCTTGATCCCTAGACACTTTTGATGTGTGTATTATTTTACGAGGAGCGGCAGTCTACTAAACCTTCACAACTCATTAACTGGGGTAACACGGTACTTCATGGTAAGGCTGGAGTCAGATTTACTGGCTTCTGACTATACGACTGCCAAAGATCTACAAATGACAGCCGGGACCTACGGCTTAACGTGCTTTCCGAGGCACGAAGATTACTCGATATGTTAAGATCCAATCCAATCCAAGACCCATCCACAGACCAACCTTGGCAAGCGTTACTTAACCTTTAAGATCGACCTATGCGGCTGTTATTATCTAGCCACGAGCTCCTTAGCGTTTCATATACTAGTTAAAATCCCTTTTCAAAATGAAAAACTGACCTCAAAACCCAGCGCAAGTCGCAAAAGTTCTCAAACAATTTATAAAAAGCAATGACGTAAGACGCTCTACGCATCTTCTAGATGTGCAAGAAGCACACTTTGCCCGGTCGTCTAAGGAGAGCCGTGAGCAATGTCTACTTCAGCTGAAAGTTAACATTCATAAATCGCGTTAATGCTTTAACTTTGTATGAGACAGACGCCTGACAAAAACTAGCTTCAACATCTGCATTGAAGTTAGTTATTTGAGAATGATCGTCTCATGGTAAGTTACAATCATAATTTTCTGTTAAGTTTTTCTATAGTTTAGGTTCAGCTAATATTAAAGTTGTTAATGGGTGTGCCAAACCTAGCCATAGAACAAATCTAACCTAACCTAAACATGTATTGCTTCACTTATTTGTCAACGTGCTGTGTTGATATTTAATGAGTAAGGAATTATTGTAATAGTTATTTTCTTAGTCATATTTTTCAGTTATCAAATGGTACTCTGGTACTATGCTATAACTTGAGTCAGCCAGTGCGTGTGGCTTTGGAAATATCGTACGTAAACTACGACACAAATTAATCTTGTGATCCACGAGCATAAGACACCTGAGTATTTGGGGCACAATAATATTGTCATTTCTTAAACAATACACGTCGGTTTATTGAATAAAAATACACAATACAATTGAAAAGTGTTTTTGAATTTTATTTGAAAAATAACTATACTCTTTGGGTTTCATAAAATCTATTGCACACTCGTACATTTTATGGAAAATCGTGATGTTTTTCTGCCTGATAGGTTTTTTATTTTATGCAGATAGTTATTGTAGATGTTATATTTGTTAGTAAAGTACAGTGTTAAAATAATAATCTTAAGTGACTACAGGAACTAGTCGCGAGTTTTATAACTTTTATCAATATATTATACGAGTATTACCCAATACAGTAAACATTATCAGAAAAATATTTGTTATTTTAACTAGACAAAGTGTGTTCAAAAATTAAAAGTCTGGTAGTATGCTATCATTCTATCAGCCTCTAAAATTTATTTTTTTGTCGATTAAAAACTGGACTAAAGCCCACCTGTGCCTTTCAGTTGCCTTTGGGTTTCCTACCCTTCTTGACTCCCCGTAATCCTAGCGGGCGTTGATCCTGCTGGACCCTTACGGTTTCGCTGCCATCTCTTTGAGGCCCGCGTCACGCGCCGTCGGTGACTCGGACTCAGTCCTTACCGGACGGCCGTACTAGATACCTATTACTCGTCCTTCACTAGCCCGCGACTGTGGTGGCCAGGGATGTAGCATGTAGCTTGAGAAGGTCGAAGCGTCTCTTGTGGCGGTGACTGAACTATGAAGATATCCGTTCTCTCATAGTTACGGTCATCTGCTTCGCAGAAGAAGGCGACGCGCACCCTATTTCTTTTCGCTCTAGGGCTTCAAACAAAGTCGAGAAACGAGATGTTGACACCGCCGATCACCTCTACGAGGACAAGGCAGTGCGCCGCCCAAGCGGGGTACACCCTCACCTTTTCAGAGGTATACCGTAAGTAAAAAAACTTGGTATAAAATAACACAATATTAGATGGTCTACCATCTAATATTGTTCTTGGACAACGCTATATAAGTAACGAAAGTTTGTTATTCATCTACGAGACTAGTTATTATATAGTCTGAAAATACTCTTGAGAAATGTTTCAACAAATTAATACCGAAGTAACTTTATCTCAATTATCTTTTAGTTTTTTCTTAGAAAATAAATTTAACAATAGGTATCTCTCATCAAGTTTTGTTTTTTCTTTAGATTATTAAATAGAGTAGGATGGAAAGACCATTAAACAGAAATGAAATACTATTTTAAAATGTTCTTCTTCCGAACAATTAGGTACTATTGCTGATCTGGTAGTCAGCTAATATGACGACTTTGAAACATTTTCCTATTGTAGACGAGAAAAACTAGCTACAATATTGTACTTATTTTATAAAAATTGTTCTGAACACCTACACTAAATACGATAACAAAAGAAAATCATTTTAAGTTCCTACGTAACATCCATCATTTTTGTGAAATTTCGCTAATCAGCTAATAAGCGCTAATAATAGTTTTATTTAGGGCTAGCATGGCCTCCTTAGCCCCATAGCGCACTAGCGGCCAACGGCCAGCGGCCAGGACGCGGCGGCCATCGAGATACATACATTAGTATGAAACTGCCATAGAGCGCGCGCACCTGTGGCCGCTGGCCGCGTGCGGACAAAAGCGCGCGCTCTATGGCGGTTTCATTTATTTCACCTGGCCGCCTGCGGCCTGGCCGCTAGTGCGCGCCTGGCCTTAGCCTGCCTACAACCCGGTGTTTAACTGTCAAAGTTCCCTCACTCAGGATCTCCAAAAGAAGAAGTTTGTATCTCAGCCGTATCTACTTCAGCTTTAGAATAAACACGTGCACAAAATAAATTATAATTTAAATACATAACATTAGAGCCTACACGATTCGCACTCGATAAAATGTAATTCCAAAAGTATAAGTGTGGTAATAAGATCACGATCACACCAATAATAACATAATACAAGTAATTTAACACCAAATATTACGCTCATACATAATCTAAATAAAAATCTTATTTTTGAAAATAACATTGGTGCTTGGAAAGATTATGTACAGTGGCGAGCAAAAAGAAGTTCTTGCTTACATTAGCTAATAATTATTTTGTGTATCATCGAGTATGATTAAGGAGTAATAGTGTTGCCAACGACCATGAGCATCTGGGCGGAGTTAAATGCACAAAAACTCGTATCGCCGCCTGCGCCAACAGAATCCTACTAAGCTTTAAAACCAGTTTATTTGCCAAATATTGATTGATTTACTTATACTACATAGTACCTACATTTTGAAATAAATTTAACCACCAGTTTTTTCTGTGTGAAAACCTCTTTAAAGATCAAAGCGGTTCGGAAGGAGTAGAAAAACGAGCAAAAATATCTTGTTGTTAAATTTTTTTTTTCGGAAAAATATTAATCATAATTGTAAAAACCATAATGTTGTACACAAATCTATGTCAATTTTTTTTTCAGATCTACATATAGCTAAACTGTGAAAGTAGTAACTCCATTTAAAAAACTGGGCAAATGTTGGGTAGACGATGATTCATTGTGCGTATAACCTAGGGTCTTGAAATCACAAGTGAATAGATTGCTTCTAGGCAAGTGTGCTCCATCGTCGATCATATCGACGCTTCGCATCGTATGCAGGATCTGTGTTCTAGTGTCAATAGGTGCTAACGTAGTACAGTCACGCAATACGTTTTACAGCATTGTCTTTGAGTAATAAAATATCTGTGATTCCGGTGGCACTGTATGTAAATAATCTCCAGATTTACCAAATGATATTGTTATGATATTTGAATCAAATCTAGAAAACCGTCTTTCAAACGAGCAAGATGTCTTATTATTTTTGCACGAGACTGTACACGTCGCAACTCACAAACCTTATTTTGGGCCAACCTTATATCCGATGTTACTTCTAGAAATGGCTTTTGTACAACTTTTACTTTCCTTCATAGAATAATTTTCGAGATTGTTGAAAGGGAAAATGCTTTAGGATGTTTTGGGGCCCCACGTCCCGGATCTGAGGGACCCCGGCATGCAAACATCCGTGACCTCTGATATTACCCAACAACTTTGTAATAAGTTGTTGCTGAATCGATTTCCCAGTGTGCCCAAGATTTGTAATGGAGTGCCTTGCTAGCTGGAATTTAATATTTAAATTGAGTTATAAATCATGCCTAGTATAAAATTATGTCAGCATACAAACTTAAAGGTGATTAAATAATATCTGTTTAAATAATAAGTACCTACTTCAAGGTTCTTGCAGAAATGAACAAAACATTTCTTGCTTTTTTTTTAGATCCATCTAACCCTGGTCAAGTCCAAGCTACAGAGCGAGAGGCCATGAAGGCAGGGAGAGACAGTTCCTAGTGACGTAGTAGTATTGCAAGTGAAGGAGATGATGAAAAGCGTGAAGAAACGCCAATCGTTACACTGCCTGATTGTTTGAAATAGTCACCAGAAGATCAGAAAATCCCAGTAGGCTTTAGTCAGTGAAATTCTGACGATCTCTCACTCACTCTCGTTTTTTCAAGCGCGGAAGAAGTTCAACCAAAACGCAAAAAAAGACGATAAAAGCAGCATTACATGGTTTTCAAAGGAAGGTTAAAATAAAAAAAAATAGTGATTTTTACGACGCTTAGTCGTAAAAATCACTAATTTGACCATTTAAACTTAATTTTAAATGAGCCAAAATCGAATAACAGCCTGTTAACTAGCAACCGTTTTTTATTTTCCTGTGTGTACTAAATACGAGGCGTTGACTTTTATCTAAATGGGTTAGCATGATGCTCGTGCATGAGGCTAATTTATATCGTGCATGGTTCTTTTAAATATTCAGAAAGTTTCCTAATAATTTAGTTTTTATATCCATTACCTTAACATAACATTTAGCTTTTAGGCTTAAAATAGGTACTTAATCGCTTTTTAAACTACAAATTCTACTTTTCTGCTTTAGTTTTTGTTGTGTAACTTTGTATTTTTACTTTGTTTATTCGTACTTAATATTATAAAAAGTAAAGGTTCTGGAGTGGCGTCCAGGTGCTGAAAGTTTCAGCGTTGGAAGCCCGATTACCTGGGGTTTCGGAAATCCGATGGATGCGGGGCGCACAGGACTGGTCGCTGTGGCAACACTTGGACCTCCCCCAAGAGTCAACATGTTCTGCACAACCGGTCAAATGACCAGTCTTGGACGTCTTTCGACCGAAATGATGATAAAATAAAATGATGGTAAAATAACTCTATTAATACTAACCGTGGCTATAGAACGCAAAGGATAACTGAAAGAAAACAGGTTCATTTGATTTAACTAACACTCTCAATCGCTCCAACCAGAACGAGAGTTACTATTTGATGATTATTAATCACATTCAAGAAGAGGCACAAAAAAAGATCTCGCACAAATAAATAAATAAAAATATATCAAAAAACCTGACACATAATATGTGTCAGCAAACAGTATCAAAAGCCATTCCCAAGAAAAATAAATCAAACCAGATCAAAGGCACAAGCCCAAAACTGGTTCACACATAAATTTCTCAGTAGGCAGTTGTCTTCAGATAATGTACCTCGAAGTACAAAGGACGATTAAGACAATGTAAATTAAACGTTGGTCCATTTATTAAGGCCCTCTTGGAAAGCGCGGCACTTCTCTCTATTTGAATTATTTATTGAAATTTTCACTGTGAAAGAGATTAACCCGTTTTTAACACTCGCTGTCTACTAATTGTTTTAAGTTTTAATTGTTGAAGAGATGTTTAAGCTCTGTTCGTTTTAATTGGCGTAGTGATATCTGAAAGGTTAATAATGGATCATTTTACTGAGGGATATTAATAAGGTTGTTTAGGCAGGGGCCTTTTCATAGTTCTTGGTAAGAGCAATTAGTCTACTTAAGCCTTCCAAAAAATAGTCTTATATATTTTTTTTCCTTATATCGCAATAGTTTTCCACTAACCGGGGGGTGTCCCTCACCCGCACCCGATTCGGTCGCGTACAAGCAAAATCATCGTTTGGTACTATAACTTATATGTCCCATTAAAAGTATCTAAGGGGCCTCTGCAAGTTAATTTTCATGACCAGGATCCCAGTCGTACTCCATCCTGAGATATTTAAGACAAAAACTCATATAAAACTGGTGTAGTAAAATGGTAGTGAAGAATACCTTCGCAAATGGATTGTTAGTTGCAACTCCACCGAATATACTGCCCATTTGCCCGATGTTCCTAGAGAAAATGAAACTAAAGCGGTGTGCACACATTACTAATGCTCATTAAGTCCCTGTTTACCTATTTAAATGTTTCTTCAGCGTCTTGACGCGAGCTCGTTTGAACTCGCGTCTCGCTACATTGGTCTGGCTGTTGTTCTTAAACACTTTCCTTATACATATTTACGTGGAAGCTTCAAGAGATGCTTTAAAATAGTTTCGAACTAACGGAAGTCGTGGAGTCCCTTGCCAAATAAATTACCTGATTTATTTTATTACCTCAATGAATTTCATTACTATCTCTAATGGGCGCTGTCCTTTGCTAGTGGTCGTTATAATACGTCCCTTATTTCAAACAAAGGGTGTTTTATCCCCGGTTATATTTCAAGTCCTCGTGTATCCGGTTAATCATTGTTCTTGCTAAGCGAATTTGGAAAGTGCTGTGACGTCAGCACGCATTACAAACAGTAATTAATAACGTAGACCTTAGATATGGGCGGTATAAAGGGAATGAATAGTATTATGTGGGTATCTAAGTATTATTACTAATTTATTTAATGCTATAATATTTTTACTATTTTACGACAACTTTAGGAACGGAACCACTCGGGGGACACGGTGGAATTTCTTGCCGTGTCCTCACGGAGGCAATCGGTTTTGGTGACAATGGTCCGGAGTGAGAGAGAATGGGATGCGGATGTCTCATTCTTAAAGTAGTAAAGCTAGCAAAAGATACAGCTGCAAGCGTAAAGGAACGGACATCCTCACACTTTAGCTGTCACGACAAGATACGCTCCGTGCGTCAAAAACTCCTGCCCCAAAGACAACTAACACAATACACACACACACACTACACACACCACAAAATACACAATATGACATCTTCATTGTTAAAAAACAAACAAAACAACGAGTATAGAAAAAAAATTATAATCAACAAGTAGCTAATAAAACGAATACTTCAAAAGGATTCATGATTTGTCAGTACATTGAAAACAGACGGCATTTTAGCCCATTTGGGAAGGGTATGATTTATTTAGTAGAATATGTGTACCGACGATGGAGAGAATGTGCCACTTCTTGTACTTAAAATGTACTAAATGAATGAATGAATGTACTGAATGTACTACTTATTTAGCTTAAAAAGTGACAACGATACAAGATGTTATTACGTTTCAAAGTTTAGTACCCATTTTGTACAAAATTGGCGATCAATTAGGTTTAAGTCGGTATTGAGTATTGTCATTTTAATTTCGTATGTTTAAATTGTTTGTGTTACATGTGTAATTGGTTAAAAAGGAGCTCGTGGCTAGATAATTACAGACGCACGGGTCGATCTTCAAGGTTAAGCAACGCTTGCCAAGGTTGCTCTGTGGATGGGTGACCATCTTAACATACCGAGTTTCCTTCGTGCCTCGGAAAGCACGTTAAGCCGTAGGTCCCGGCTGTCATTTGTAGATCTTTGGCAATCGTTACGGATAGTCAGAAGCCAGTAAAATGTGACTCTAGTCTTGCCATGAAGTACCGTGTTACCCCGGTTAATGGGTTGTGGAGGTCTGGTAGGCAGCCGCTCCTCGTAAAATACTGGTATTCAGCTAAATCTGACTTGACTGGAAGCCGACCCCAAAATAGTTGGGAAAAGGTTACAGTTATTTAAATAAAATAAATAAATAAATAAAGGTTACGACTTACGTAGATGATAATGTGTAATTGGTTTCTCTGTGTGCAATTTGATTCTGTATGTGAAATTGGTTTATGCGGGTGTAATTGTATTATGTGACGATTACTGTTATGGACTCTGGTCTGTTATAAATTATTTATTATTATTAAAACGTCTCTTTAAATTTTAAATTGAACCTGATTATTATTTAGGTTTAAATCGATATATTTATGAACAGCTACAACAATTGAACATAAACTGTGACGAATTCCTGTTAGTATAAATATAAATTTATTTGTCCTACGTCAATATGAGGTAGATATATAAAAACAATTCAGTTTTTTTAAAACTATTTGCAATAGTTAGGTTTTGTGTGCTGAAATTTTTCCAATGTATTTTTACTGAATGTCAACATTTTTACAGGTTATTTTTTATTATTTTTACGTGGAAAAATATCAAATAACTTCTTCCTGCGGCCTATTAGGGCCGAGGCCCATAGATACTGAAGGCTATGGGTTTAGTTCCGAAAAAGAAACCCTTGGTCCTAGAACGCAAAAGGAAAAAAAGGACCATAGGTGTGGTTTAGTCAATAAAAGTCTGACACACCCTGCCGTACCGCCCTAGAGTACCCATCTTAAAAATAAAAGGGTGTAGTACGTAGCCGATTGATTTCTTTGTCTTTATGCATGTTTTGCACAGCTTAATCCGGCTTGACTGGAAGCCGACCCCAATATAGTTGGGTAAAGGCTAGGTAGATGAATATCCATGACGCCTATAATTGTGCGGAAGTGCTTATTTAGCAAGTAATTTCTGATGATTGTCCCCGCTACCAGGCACAGACTACCTCTCACTCTGGCCCTATTGCAACCCGTTGTTTGACACCAAAGTTTATTCATTCGGGATCTCCAATAGAAGAAGTCTGTATCCCAGCGGAATCGTATGGTCTGCTCGTCCAGCGCTTCACTATAAACACGTGCTCAGAATAATTATAATGAAACTCGTTTGAAAAATCTCGCAACTCATTTTAAATTTATATGCAGTGCCAAATGACAGCAGTTTTTCATAAACAAAAAATAAAAGCTCACTTTTTTCTAAGAACTTATTGTACTCGTACATAATGTACAATATTCTAAACAATTGATGTAAAAATATGTTTTTAGAAACTTAAATATTATTTAGCTTGTGCCTAATGCCTAAATAATCCTAAAACAACAGGTACAAGTAACCTAGAAGTAAGCAGTATTTTAGGCAAAAACTATGTGCTTTCGGATAACTAGGGCGGCTCCAAGTAGTTCCTGTGCTTACTTTGAATAAATAATATGCGTAAAAGCTTCGAAACTGCGCTAATATTTTATCCTGCAGCATTCACTCGTAAGGTGCAACTATGCTGTAATGCTTTAGTTATAGCCTTGAAAAATCGAGAGTGGAAGCTAACTGCTTCCGCCTAAAGTGGTTTCGTGGTTCAACATATTTTTTTTTGTTACCTTCTTCTTCTTCTGGCTAGACCTTATTTGGGGTTGACCTTTCTTGTCTTCGTTTTCCATTGTGCACGATTTTGTGTAATGTCGGTGTCGAGATGAGCGTCTCTGAGGTCTCTATGGACCATCGGCAGACAAGTATAGGGTGCTCTTCGACGCGTACGCTTCGTCGTATGCAGTTAAAGGGCAAACGTATTCACCATTTATGATACTTTTTTTCATTATAAATAAAATATTTTTATGACTTATTTACTACTCGTATTTACTTTATTGTATACTAGCAGCCGGTCCCAGCTTCGCACGGGGTAGACAATTATTTATTTTTGGAAATTTGGATATAAAACACTTTTTTTAGTGTTAGTTTTCTACACCTTCGGTTACATTGTTCAAATTTTACCAAGGATCCCTAATTTTTTCAAAATGAAATGTAGCCTATGTCAAATTGGAAGAACGTAGCATTCTATTGGTGAAAGAATTTTTTAAATCGGCCCAGTACTTTTTGAGCCTATTCATTACAAACATACAAAAATAGGTACAAATCTTTCCTCTTTATAATATTAGTATAGACATATAAAAAGGTAATTTAAACATATACATACAAAAAGCGACTGTCGCATTTCGCGATTACTTCCAGGCGACCTGGTATGGCCAGTAATTGCCTGGACATAAATGGTAAAGTCATTGGTGTGACTATACCAGTATTGTAAAATTATAATTGATTTAGTATATATTACACTATTTATTAGTTTATTTTATTAGCATATATACGTATTTTATAATAAATTATAATCAAATTTTATCGTAAAAACCTCTATTTTAATAATCACTTATTTATTTATTGTGCAGACCTACCACAGTGTTTTCTTTTTAACCCTAAGGTTGACTGGTAGAGAATGCCCTGATGCATTTAGTCCGCCTATGTACCACCACTGTACATAAAGTTTAAATAAATAAATAAATAATTAATTATAATCAGCCTTATGATGTTACAAGTTCTAGGAGGCCTAGATCCGATTAGGAGATGTCGCTTATCTTCGGATTACTGAACGCAGAACATTCTGGTTTCCTCGCGGTAAGTATATTCTTTTACCGTTTTAAGAGCAGTGATGATAAAATAAGTTACACAAAGAATTTTTTTTTGTCCAAAATAAAAATCTACCAGTTATCTTCAACCATTTTAAAAATGATTTTCAGAGGTAAACAACTTTTTAATAAAACGGAAAGTTTTCCTGACACACAAATGAAAAGCCGCTTATCGGTTTTACATTAAACTAACATCACCATTTCGTTCGGTAACCAACAGATTCATAACAAAAAGAAATTGATAAAAAGTTCCGTTGACTTTTATCACCACATAATTTCTTTCTTGACATTAGGTATCAATTGAAAGCATATTTATTGTCAAAATCAACTTATAAATCAATCTGTTATTTTGCAACCGTGCTGGGTTCAACTTGGAGTTAAACCAGATGTATCTGAATACTAGTATTTTGCATGCATCGACTAAACAGCCGCTCCATTCGAACTAAGGTTAGATAAATATCTACTGTCCGAAGAATCGCCAAACTTAAGTGGCAGGTGGGTAGGTAACATTGCTCGCAGAACCGATGGTCGATGGAGATGAAAGGTTCTAGAGTAGCGAAAGACCCAATAACCTAGTGAAGGCCGCGGGAATCAAACAGATACCGGATATACACGACGGGACTTTATGGCAATACTTGGAAGCCTATATCCAACAGTGGATGTCTTTTGGCTAAAATTATGATAATAATGATCATGACTTCCTACCTGATCTCCAAAAGCCAGCCGGTCTACGCGGTTATTATTATTTGAGGTACTTTCCAAAAAAAACACTAAAAAACCAACTCATAAAAATTTGGCTGTTCCCAAAATTTTGTCAAGTTTTGCAAACAAAATAATTGTCAAATATTTTTGAAAGTTCTTATCTAGTTGCACAAATCTACCTGCTACCAGAAAAATGTTGAATAGATATTTAAAAAAGATCTATTCAAAGTACGTGTGGTGAAAATTGTCACTATTGACCGCAAAAACAATCATGACGTAATTACTTAACTGTCGCCTCATAATATTAAACAATAGTTAGGTACGTAATGATTCAACAGTAAGCGGTACCACGCGACAGTTTATCCTCAAAATAGCCTAATTTAATTGAATTTAATAAGCTCAGTATGAAAGGACAATATTTTATGAAAATACATTTCAATTCACGAGAGCAAAACTGACAAAATTTATGTAACACAGTATTACGAATTATGTGGACGATTGAACGACAACAAAAGGAATGCAGGACAAAATTAAATGTGCAAATGTTTGCATTTCATTATGTCTATGTGCTTTCAAATTTTGTATTTAGTATTTGCCAAATAATTTTCTATTTGATTTGAATAAAAAGCTGTTACGTTTTTCTACGTTTTGTATCTTTGTTTAATGATCCACGAATCAATGTGATGAATAATTACGTTTTAATTAAATACCATATTTAAAGATTCATTAGACTTGACAAGAAGAAAAAGAGATATAATTTGACTTAGGTGAGAGAACCAGTGATCTCATTAAGAGCGTCCAAACTACTCGACTGATCGCCCGAGACTAGCGTTACGAACCGTCACCCCACCAAATGATTCCACTCCCGTGACTTGATTACAACGTCACAACGTTTTGCCCCATTCCGCACTAAGGAATCAATTGAGTGTCTAATTATCGGTAAATTATCATAACCGACATTTATACGCAAGAAAGTTTCAAACATAATCATAATATAATCGTTTTCAGCAAATATCTAAATTTAAAAATCTAGAATGTAAACGATCAAAAGTTTTCAAAAATCCCCAGTAAGATTTGATTGGTTCAATTAGAAGGATAAATATTGATTTTATTAATCTTTATTAGTATATTTGGTTTTTACCAAAAAAGTTACCTACTAACAAAGAAAAAACCGGCCAAGAGCGTGTCGGGTCACGCTCAGTGTAGGGTTCCGTAGTTACCCGTCCGTCACAATAAGTGTCCCCAATTTTTTAAAAACTGTTCGTCCCATCAAGTTCAAAATAATTAACATAGAAAGTCTTTATAAAGCTCTACTCTCCAGATTATTTTCATATTTTCTAAACTTATGGTTCATAAGTTAGAGGGGAGGGGGCCACATTGTTTTTTACTTTTGGAGCGATTATTTCCGAAATCATTGATATTATCAAAAAATGTTTTTAGTAAACCCCTATTCATTTTTAAATACCTATCCAACAATATATCACACGTTAGGGTTGAAATAAAAAAAAATCACTTTCCACTTCACATATAGGGGGGCTACCCTAATAAAACATTTTTTTAAAATTTTTATTTTACTACTTTGTCGGCGTGATTGATATACATATTGGTACCAAGTTTCAGCTTTCTAGTACCAACGGTCGCAGAGATTAAGCGAGGACGGACGGACAGACATGGCGAAACTATAAGGGTTCCGTTTTTGCCATTTGGCTACGGAACTCTAAAAAGCAAGTGGAGCTGAAAGACTTCTAACACCTGAGACTTTTTTTAACTACTACTAACTAATTCCACTCTAGGGCTAAGTGGGAAAACGTTTCAGATTTTTAATGACTCAAAGCAATCATAATTTTAGTTGTCCATGCGTTCTAGGACCCTCTTTCAGAAGTCAACCCATAGGGCCATAGCGCCAGTAGGAATCGATCCTGCTGGGCCCCTATGAACATCTGAGACTAAATAATATAAATCAGAAAGTACCTATGCTTCAGATCAGTACCCAGAAAGGTCCATCACACATGCACCAGTTACAGAGGATCTCATTCAAATGAACCTAAAACAATACATATTCATATCAAAACAGCCTCTATTTCTAGGGAAGGTTAATTTAGCATACGAAGCTCACGTGTGGACTGAAGTGGTTCCAGTAAATTCTTGCAAGTACATAAATACACGGCCAAGTCGTAGCTCACTCACTAAATTTATAACTCTCGTGTGCAGAGTTTTAAACACATCAGCTTAATTAATTCCTTTTTGAATTCGTAGTTCATTTCGCGAAGTAAAATTCGCTTTTCAGAAAATTTTTCACTTAATATATTTGGCGAGACTGTGCATTTTGATATTGTTCCATTTTCACGTTGGGTTTTTGTGGGACTTCGCTTCAATTTAAATAATCAACATTTATGTTATGGTTGTTGTGTGTCCGGTTTTAATGTGATGAATCAATGAGGAAATATTTAACGTTCGATTGCGCCCGCAAAGTTTGATTGATGTGCATGTATTTTTTCGTATTTTGTAGTTATTAGAGTTTTTTTTTACAGAGAAAAACATGTACAGAATCTTCACATAGAAAGGTGCTGACTGTGTGATTTTAGGCAGAAAGAGATGATCATGGACTATCCCTGCGCTGAAGATCTAGGATATTCATAAATGTGTGGCTGGCATACCTAAACCCTTTACCTCAAAATAGTTTTCTTGACTTCCTGTTGAGTTCCAGTACAGTAGGTGTAAAACATGTAAACTCACATTTACAAGACGCTTAAATCCAGAATTAAACTTAAACTATCATGCTAATATTAATTCTATGCGGAAATTGAACCCTTGACACGCAGCCCAGCAGCCAATCACTCAACCACTGTGCTATCTGATCCGCCAATTATATTGTAACAAAACAAGGAGAGCGAGATAATTGAATTAAAATGATTCCTTCACCGTTTACTTTAAATAAAGTTAGCATACTAAATAGTAACTCCTAACTAAATAGTTCTAATTAAATATAATTGACTGGTGTACTCAGATAAATGGCCTATTGTTAAGAAATCGTTGAATAAACGCTTAACTAAGAGTAACAAAGTCTATAGGTAGTGTGGTTAATTGTGTTATAGGCAGGTAACCGTATAGTGCTGTAATTCAGGACGTAAATCAATTAACTCTGCCAATCAGAGTAGGTGGAGAACCTACGTAGTTGGCTTACGCATATATTTTATACAATGTAACAAAAGGGTTCCAAATAGTCAGGCTATGGATGGAACGCGAAGAAAAACTGCAAGAACTCAGGTGGGTTTTGGTTAAAGAGTGTGTCTGTGACATTCTAACGCGAAAGGGTAAAAGGTAACTGAGGTAACACAAGTGCGTTTTAGTCAGTAAAAGAGTTACCTTGCCCTTGGAACGCAAAGGACAGCTTCGGGAACCCGGGTGGGGTTTAGTCAGTGAAAGGGTTACCTTGGAACACAAAGGAAAGCTGGAGGAACAAAGGTGGGTTTTAGTCAAAAGTTTGAAACTTTCTCTTGCTTCAACCAAAGACGGACAGGTAATTTAATGATTTCCCACCTAAAAAAACATTATAGGAAAACTACGAGTACATAGTCTTATGTAGACATGATTCTATGTAGATATTATAGTGATAGGAAAACACAACACTTATTATTTTCTTATCGCCGACCATCTGTTCTGCGAGCAAATATGCCCTGCCCACTGCCACTTATGTTACCGTGGATCGATGACCTGGTGACCAGTCGTTGTTGCGACACTTCGGGGAGGCCTAAGTCCAGCAGTGGACTTCTTTCGGTTAAAATGATGATCCAACTAATACTATAGACGTGAATTTTTGTAGGTACGTATTGAGGTTTGCTACTCTTTCACGCAAAAAGTACTGAAAGAGTTTCAATGAAACTTGGTACACGGGTTGACTTTTTATCCCTTGGTATAATTTTCTATAGCATAAATGTTTAACGCTGGCTGGTTTTAAAAAAAACCTTTAAGTATTCATTCTTTCGGCAATTTTAATTAAATACTACTTGAAAGATGAAAAAACCTATGCTTACATTATTTCATGTCACGAAAAGTAGTAACACGAAAGCGAAGCTAAACAATAAATTTTAAAGTCTAGGTATGTACCTAGTTAAGTAAACAAAACATAAATAGTGGGGTGGCAGTATTTTAAGTACAAATAACTGTGTTAATCATAATTCAATTTCAGTATCTTAAATAAAATCAGGTAACTTACAGCAAACATTTTCACTTTTCATATTTTATTTATAACGGGGCGCGGCCCAACTTTGATCAATACCGAGAATCTACCTAACTAGATACCTGTTTATTAAATTACGCCTGATCATCTCAAACGTTCTGTGAAAATTCTTTAAATTAGCTTATTTTACATTCGAAAGATATTTCGCGAACTTAGCATTGCACGCACGTCTTAGGCTGGCTGCCAGAGATAAATAAGTTAAGGACGCCGATATTTCACTCCAAACCAATATCGTAAAAGGCGAGAAAGAAAACGCTTAAAACTTTACCCTACCTTGTTAGTTCTGAAGCGAGAAAGCAACGTTTCTACCACGTCTTGAAACGTTCCTAACAAAGTATTTCTGACCACCATAAAGACTCTTAAAGGTCATCCATAAATTACAAATATAAATTACGTAAACGTCAACCTGCCGTGCGTCTGAACAGGTAACCCCGACTTTTTATCATCACCGCAAGGGCCTTAAACATAAAAATACTGTAGACAATTTTTCAACGACGCAGACCCATGAATTTCAAATACGTTTTTACAGATAAGGGCCATTGTTGATATAAAATACGATTACGCAGTGTAGCCACGCGAGCGCAGCCATCCCCGACCGTAAAAATTACAATACAACAAAGCAAGAGGTACAAATCATGGAAATACAAAGTTTGTATTAATGATGGTACTTACCCTTCGTTTTTTACGATGAAAAATTCTTTTATTGCTCCGTCCAAGTTTTATGCTCTGTAAAATCTAGTTTGGATATTAAACGATTATTATGATTCGTTAAATCGCTGGACGTAGGCGCGCAGGTATAGAAGTCACTGTGGCATTAACCATAATTTCAACTATTAACCTGTCAGAGGTGACATGAAATGGCTTTAAAGAACTTTAAACAGTAGGCTCATGACGCGATAAACTTGGCATAAAGTACGGTTAAATATAACTTCATATATTACGTACAAAGTAACTCTTCCTGCTTTCTTACGTCATAGATAAAAGCCTCGCCTACTTGCGTTTATTAAGTGCTCTGAGAGTTTCTCGGTAAAAAATGAGGTAAGTTCGCGAGTAGGTTGTAGCGAGTTAATTACTCGACAGCAAGAGACCCATCAACAACATTACATGTTAAAAATATTGCCAAGTCTTGCACTCTTTTGCCGTCAAAAGCTGTGAGACTTATGTCGAACCACGTTGAGTATTGCAAATATTTTTCAAAGCGTGATTGCCAATAAGTCAAAGCTTATTTTTACTTTGAATAGTTCTGAAACTACAGGTCCAAATTGCTTGTAATTCAGAAATGTATCTTCGTTATATTATATCCTTTTGATCACCGAATATTCAGGCTTCACAACGAAGCTACAGGAGGTCGAAATTGTGAATGGCTTTGAGCAACGGATGGTGTGGTTGTGCTCGCTTGGCCTCCGTTGTTCTCGCTCGGTCGAGCTCTTTTGCTCAACTTGGCAGGAGCGCTGCCAGATCATGAACAAAACTAACAGCGAAATTATCTCAGAAGCACCTGCCGTGTACACGTCATGAGAGTCATAATAGCCGAAGAATTAAGACGAATCCCGGCAATTTAACTCGTAAGTCGAGTTGGAAACATTTGGCACGAGGAGAGAAAAGCTTAGCACAAAATTCCGAATGCCTTTATTGTATTAAGCTACCTCGTTCTCGTTATACCGTCTTTTGTCCATGATATTCTCTCCGCCAGATAATTTGAAAGTGCTAAATAATTCATTTGATGTTTAATAATATTTAGGACTTCGCTGCTTTCATCTCGAGGTTAATAAAGAGATAACTTTATGATGAAGCAACTTTTTAATCATATTTAGATCATCGTTATGTCCGGAAATATTATTGTCAGCGATGTTTAGTCCGTGGTTGAAAGTGATGACAAATTATTACTGCGTCATTTAAAATTGGTAGCTTACAAGGCTACGTTTTCACATATTTTATGGCCAAGGTTTATTTATTGTTTATTATATTCATGTAATACAAGAGTACAAATTCGGATGCATCTTAATGTCTTACTGACTGTACCCAAACAATTTAACAAGTTTATCATTAATTCGAAATGAAGAAGACCAGAAAATAATCCCGCAACTTTCGATTAAAGGCATACTGACTGGTTGCCATTCTGATATCGAGAAGAACATTTCACAGGTGGATGGACTGTATATGAATGTAAAAAAAGAATATAAGTAGGTACAGGAGAGAGAAACATAAAGTGTTGAAAAGCAACAGTTCAAACAAACTGTACGGGATGTTAAATACACGTAAATTTGTATCGTGTGAAAAAACCCAGATATTAAAAAGTCCTTTTCGTACATTTCATAGACATTAATTTTGGTCACACAACTTAACTTATTATTAACCTATATCTCGTCACTAAACAGGCAAATAGCATTCAAATCGAAACAATAGTTCCTTGTCAAATTCAAACATAGTTAATAAGTCATTAATCCGCCATAAACAGGGTTATGATAACCCGGTTGAGTTAACCCGTCGTAGCTGTCCTCACTAGCCTGTCCCTAAGTTAGGGACATAAATCTGCCTTAATGGCCCAGTGGGACAGTGTTTGTACATTATTGGGTTAAGACCGGATACCACGTAAGACCGTTTTCACATCTTCCGATCCGATATCGGTATCGGACTCCGATACGATATCGGGGTAAGTAAAATGTATGAAAAGCTGTGCTCCGATATCCGATATCGGGTCGGACAATATGAAAGACAGGTACATATCTCATACATTTACCTTACCCCGATATCGTATCGGCGTCCGATACCGATATCGGATCGGAAGATGTGAAAACGGTCTAACAAGTGGAAAATAACATTATGGATTTCTTGGGTGAAATATTGTGTGGTTTGTATGTTTCTATATTTATTGGTTGTATTGTTATTGCTTGTAGTTGAATTTAGACTACTCGTAATTGTTTACATTATTTGGTAAAGGTACAACAAGGTAGGTTTGTTTTTAATTCAATTATAAGTTCTATTAAATTAGTTAATCACTTATATAATATTACTATAGTCCGTCTAATGAAAGCGCGACCTGAGAAAAAGAGGTTAAATCTAAAAAAAAATGTATGTGATATTACTAACTAGTAGGAGAATCATGTCTTGACATTTCATTTTTTTTTTATTTCCTAAAATTATGGCTGAATAATGTTGCCAATTAAATTAACAAAAAAACTATAGGTCGCGCTTTCATTAGACGCAGTCTAGCTGCTGCCACCGGTTTTGCCCGCATAAAAGTTAAAAATAAATAACTTATGTTAGTTAGTGAAGACGTAGCTTTCTAATGGTGAAAGAAGTTTTTAAATCGGTCAAGTAGTTTTTGAGTTAAATTATTACATACAAACAAAAATCTAAATTTTTCTCCTATAATATTAATGTAGATAACCACACCATGTCCTCGATGCGCTCAGTGCGAGCACTTTTTTACGTTACCTAACGTAATCGAAATTGTTTATAAAAAAATTACTCGCACTACCGCGTTTATTCTTTGATTGGTTAAGAGCACTGAGCAAACCAATCGTAGCGCCGGACATCATAAAAGTATCGATTGCATTAACGTGAAATAAACTCGCACTATTCACTTTGAAATAGGACATAGGATACTTTTTATAGTGGGGGTATGTTCACTTCGTATTATTTTCTAGTCTTACGTGAGCACGCTAGTAGAAAGTAGTGCGATGAATTTTAATTTAGATAAAAACAAAAGAAATATACCTAAGCCTTTAATTAATATTGTTCGTTTGAAAGATTTACGTGGCCATGGCCCTGGAACACAAAAGGCAGCCCAAGGACACAGGTGAGATTTAGTCAGAAAAAGTCTGACATAAATGACTCCTTTCGATCTAGGTGGAACGAAAGAGGTCTCGCTCCACACAGAGCGACAAGAGTTATTTGACAATTCCCAAACAAAAAAGTTTATGTTGTAGTAACGTCAGCAACTAGTAATTAGTGTTTTGTCTTCAGCAAACTTTACAAACTTCGTTTTATTACCGGTAATAGTCTGCGCAGTACTTTAATATTAGGTACCTCTCAGTCTTAATTAACGTAATAAAAAACTTTGACGGAAAGGATCGGTCCTGCCGTTAATTGCCAATTTTTCAATTACCACTCAAAGGTAGCGGTAGGTTCAATTTTATACTTAATATTTATAATAAACCATGTAACCATATTACCGAAAATTATACCGTAAAATGACGGATTGATCAATTTACTAATAATTTGATTGTTCCATGATTATAACTACAAAACACGTAATGCGGGCAAGGACATAATAATTACGAAATAATTTTACATAGAGTCGTTATATAAACATAAGTAGGTAATTCATTGTTTCCTAAATACTGAGTTGGTTATTAAATAACACGTGACTTGGTCCTTTGGTCACGCAAGCTCAATATTAGGAATTAGCTCACTTGGTGCGATGCCCTTCAAGTTATTTTCATTGCCGACAACCTTTGTGAGCTAAGTATTGATTAGATAATATTTTGATAAGAGTAAGTGGTAACGGCCTTGACTTACGAGTCGTAGGTCCTGGGTTCACCAGGCCAAGCGCATTCAAATTCAAAATATTTAATTCAGATTAACGTCCATATTTTATTAGTAGTAATAAAACAGCCTAATGTTAGTATTACATTAAATAACATTATTAAAATTTAGTGTATCTGGACACTGATCCACCTTTGCAATAGGGGAGAGTCCCATCGGTCTGAAAACACTTTCAGGGTGCCATTGGAGGACGAGCGCAGGCGTGATATCATGCAGGCGCGACGCTTGCGCATGATCGCGGTTAACCCGTCAACACACGCATCCGCGAACATCCCTGACGCGCTACATCGCCACGGCAACCCCAAAACGACCCTGAATGCGTTATTGTACTTTGTGTAATTTTTTTTCGTCACTTCTGTTATTAGGTAAAACTGTGAAGGAACTGTGGGTTGAAAACCGGAAACCAAAATTCGAAGACAGTGATGAAAATGTGATAATACTCGTACACCAATCTGCACTGGACCTACGGGGTGGATTGCGAACCTTTCTCTCTGCTAGATAGGAAGACCTAAATCCCAAAAGTGCGAAAATTAAAGACCTGATTAGATAATGATCATTTTGTTGATAAGGTAAATGCCATCACCATCGTTTAGCCATGTCGGGTTTGATTCCCGCTTAAAAGATACATTTCAATTTTTTAACGGCCTGAAATATACATAGAGAAAATATTAGTCTTATCCAAATAATCTTAAGTTTATAACAACTTTTTTGGTCTGGTTTTTTGGTAAAATATTTATATTTTAAAAATAGTATAAATATATTGACAAATAACGGTTTCTATTGGATAAAGAAAAATTAATATTTTACCTTTTACGAATTTACTAAATGTTCAAATCTATCTATCATAGTCGTCGAGTCTGTCATTATTATTTATTCACGAAATTGAATAGATACAAAAAAAAACATAAATGAAATAAAATTACTATTAGATAAACCTTTCTTCGTGACAATGGTATCTATTTTTCTTTTATGATTGATTCTGTAAATGGGGTACTATATATTTCTTTTTATTAGGTAATTATTTTCAGGTTGTTTGTGTAGTTAGATTAGGTACCTACAATTGTATTAATGGGTTACAGAATGAGTAACGATATGAAACAACATCTTCAACAAATTGCAAACGTGATACCTACCTTGAGGTTATCAAAGCTGCATAGTTTATGTAAGCTACCACAGCTTAGGTAGCTCCTTATTTATGTGAAAATTTTAATGTGGCAAAGAATGCAAGACACAAATCATCATCATCATCATCATCTCAGCCGAAAGACGTCCTCTGCTGGACATAGGCCTCCCCCAAGTGTCGCCACAGCGACCGGTCCTGTGCGTCTCGCATCCATCGGATTCCCGCGACCCTCGCCAGGTCATCGGTCCACCTTGTGAAAGACCTTCCAACGCTGCGACTTCCGGTACGTGGCCGCCCTTCCAGAACCTTCAGTCCTCATCGACCATCTGTTCTACGAGCAATGTGCCCTGCCCACTGCGACTTAAGTTTGGCGATTCTTCGGGCTTTGTCGGTAACCTTAGTTCTCTTGCGAATATCTTCATATTTGATGTGATCGCACAAGGAAACAAATGTTTTCGGATATCTTTAACTCACACTAATAAAGGACTCTCAGCGCAATCTCTCTTTCAAGTTCGCACGCTTGACATTTTAACACGTCATGATAAGGCCCCAGGTGAAAGTTTGTACCTCATGTGTATGTTCATGAGTTTAGTATCCCTCCACACTTAAATGTCTGCAGAGAGTTAGATGAAATTTGGCACATAGGTAGACCTGGAATGTAAAATTATGATACTTTTTATCCCAAGAATTTGTTCCCTTGATCTTGGCATAAATTATTACTTTGATACTGGCGAAGCCGCTAACATAAGGTAAAAAATGTGGAAAAACAAAATGTAGAAATAAAACAACTAAGCCACCATAGGTATGTATTTTTTTGCTTTGGGAGCAGGAGAAGTTAGGTAAATGACTTAACTTTTCTTCTGAAAGGAGTGAGTTTTCCTTCAGTTACCTTTTCCAGGGTCACGTTGAAATTTTTTTTACTGTTTATATAGGTATGTTTTTTTTGTTGAAGGAGTAGGAAAAGTAAGGTAAATGACTTAACTTTTCTTCTGATAGGAGTGAGTTTTCCTTCAGTTACTCTTTCCAGGGTCGCGATTTTTTTTAATGTTTATAGGCTTTTGCTTGATCACTAGCTCACCTTATGGATAGCGCCGATGTGGTCGGCGATGAAACATTGTTTAGAAGTTTTCTATTCACTCTTAATTTAATGATTTCCGGGTTGAAGCTATCAGGAAACACAGGGACCCGGCAGGGAATTTCACTTTTTAGCTGTACGTAAAATGAATGCGTTCCCAGATATAACGAGAGAAGATTCCTGAAATCTATATAAATAAAAGGAAGAACTGATTGACTGAAATAATTATTAATGCTTAGCCGAAACTACTGAGACTAGGAGCGTGAAATTGTGCACAAGGTTTTCTTCTATGACGTAGACGAGTACTAAGAGAGATTTTTATTTTTAAAATCACTCCCTATGAGTATGAAACTTGTATAAATAAATCTACAAATTTAAAATTTGTATAAAAAAACCTACTTTCACGCGGAAAAAACCGCTTGCAGGAGCAAGTTATTCATAAACCAAGCTTTATTAAATACGAAATTAACTTAAGTAAATAATAATGTAAACATTGTGTACAATTTGTTTTACAAAACAAGCATGTTGAGGCTTCAACAAATACTTTGATAGACTAGAAACCTCACACAGTAAACACAGTGTCAGCTTCAGGTAGGTAACTAAGTAATTTAGATTGATGTGTGGACTGAAAACCGTCTAGACTGGAATTGGTTTAGGCCTAGACACTGCCTCGTCATTCTTAAATATGTATAAGGTAAATGAAGGGCGTTAGTCTACAGTAAACACTAATAAATGATGTGTTTAATGATAATATTGGAATAGAGGGTATGGAGGAATGGTACGAAAGAACTTTTGAATTTAAAAAATGCTTTACAGACTTTAATTAATATAGCAGTGATTTTTTTATAGACTTTATGATAATGAATACCTTGTTTTGAGTTTGGGAAACATATATCAAAAGAAGTTATTACTTCTCCTGGCTTTTTTTAATTTGGGAAATATTCAATCGCTTCTCTCACGGGCGGAGCGGGAGGCTGTGTCAGACTTTTACTGATTAAAGACCGACATTCTTTGTCTAGTGTTCCAGAAACCCGGGTTCCCCTTTCGGAAGTCAAAACATAGTTCCAGCAGGCTGTGATCATGCTGGGCCCCTACGGTTTTGCTGTCATCTCATTGAGACGCACATGGAACACTACTCGCGATCAACGACTGGGGCTCGGCGTGCTAACCAATACCTACTTGTGTTTCTTCAGTTGCCCTTTGTGAAGGCCACGGTAACTCTTTAGAACGATCCCGCAAATCATGATGCATATCTAGAAAAAAAGAAAAAGAATTTACATATTTGTGCCAAACATGGCGCACAACACAAAAATAAAGTAAAAAAAATACAGAAATAGTCTGAAAAGATATTCACCACATCCGCTCCTACGTACTAATTGATTGCATATCCTTATTGTTGGCTAATTTCAATGTCATTTGAGTTTTTTAAAAGCATTGCCCTTTGACCTTCTTTTCAAGTTTATTTCAGATACCATTTAATTCCGATAAGTAGAAATCTACTGAGAAAATCTGTGCGCAATGGTATGAATCCGCAAAAATGTAGAGTGGTCGTATAGCATTTCGCTTGTTTGGATTTTATGTGAAAAGCTTTTTCCCGTTATTTCGCCCGGCCCTATAAAAACCATAGAATATTACGGGATAAATAGTTGTGATAAATTACTTCCTGTGAAGCCTTTTTATAAATATATTATATTAACAAACAATACAATTTTCCTGTTTATACTATGTAGAGATGACAATACAGTATAAATTAAAATACTACTAATCATTTTATTCTGAACAACTTTTACTATAATAATAATAATAATATTCCACAACTTTCACACAACATCATCTAGTCCCAAACTAAGCAGAGCTTGTATTATGGGTACTAGACAACTGATAAACATACTTATATACTTCTAAATACATACATATTATAGATAAATTACACCCAGACACAGAACAAATGATCGTGCTCATCACACACACATTTGTCCTGGGTGGGAATCGAACCCACGACCTCCGGCATAGCAGTCAGGGTCACTAACCACTAGACCAACAGGCTATGTCCCCAAACCTTTGATTTTAATGAGAAATCATCGAATAACTCCTCCCACTCTGAGTGTCTAATATCTATCTGTATACCTTCAGGTGACCTTAACGTTCCAGGGCCTCGGTAACCCTTTCGAATCACCTGGCAACTCTGATAGGCATCAGCCCTATCGGACCGTGTACGCTTTGCTGAGATGTCTTTGATGTTCGCGTAGAACACTACTAACACTGCGCTGACTCAAGGTTGATCCTTATTGCACATCTGGACTATAGACTTCCCAGGGCAAGAAACCTGCAACTCTTGACGCCTAGGGCATCTTTTGTGGCGGTAAGGCGATAAAATGATAGCACCTAGTCTAGTCTCCGAGAGTCATGTAGACAGAGGAAAAAAGCAATTGCTTAGTACATTTTATCGAGTAAGGCAAACGAAGGCAATGTAAATGAATAAGAAAATTACGCGGTCAGTTGTCTAAAAAAATAACTACTGCTAGTATTTTCATAAAACAACTTCAAATCATAGATGACGTAGAGACAACATAAAATAATATAATTTATTGCTGGTTTTGTCTAGCAACAAGTATCTTCTGTTTGATACCTCTATCAAAGCTAGATTAAACCTACAGTCAAATATCGACTTAAAGCAAGAACATTAGACGTTGTAATACCCACTAGAAACCCTCAGTATCGGTTACTTAATCCCCACATTCCACAGCCGAACAAAAAGCGATGTAAACAATAGCGCCTAATGCAGCCTAACTAAGTGTATAATGTGCAATACTAAGGCAGTAACGCCTTAATGTAGGCACTAAAGCTGTTTGCATTATGTGAAGAGGAAAAGTTAGTATGCGAACGTGCACATAATACTCTTGACTCTGACTTTTGGAGTATGCTGAACTTTAAATGAGATTCTTGGAATGTTTGTAAGGGGACACTTTACGGTTGTGTTATTCTACTTGCAACCCAAAGTCAAGGCCTAAATATTGTCACAATAATTTTAATTTTAGTAACAATTTTTCTCAGGTCAACCACAGTGTCTCAAGATGAAAGTCTGTGATTAGTGCATGTTGCCAGTGATGAAATAATATGGCTCTGAAACCTCAGCGACCATTTAAAATAAGTCTCATCAGAAAGCAACCCAAAGAGCATTGGAAAGGGCTATTCTCGGAGTTTCTTTGCTTGATCGCATCAGAAATAAAAAATACCGCAGGAAAACCAAGGTTGTCGAAATAGTCCGAAGAATTGTCAAACTTAAATGGCGCAGAATATAAATGGTCGATGGGAACGAAAAGGTTGCGGAGTGGCGACCGCGAACCGAAAGATGCAGCGTTCGAAGACCTCCTATAAGGTGGACTGATGGTCTGGTAAAGACTACGGAAATCCGATAGCAGTAGACTTTTGGGTGAAATAATGTTGATAACTTTTCTCTGCGCCAAAATTTTTCTTTTTACAATATTGTAAAATACTAAAAGATTATAAAATACTATCTGATCTATAGTTGAGCGATCTTTTTTAATTTTTTATATCAAATGAAAATAGATTGGATAGATTTTGTCAAGCCGATTACCAAAAGCGTTTTGATGGATTGCATTGCAGGGATTTCGAAGCAAATCAAATTCATTGTTCATCAATATTATTATATTGAATTTAATATGTCGGCATGACGAGATATAAAAGATAAATTTAAACGATTGATTGATTGAAATATTCTTTATTGTAGGTACACTATAAATAAAATTACAGTAGGAGCTTAAAATTGATAAGGTGTCACAATGAACTATCTTATCGCTAGAAGCGATTTTTTACAGACAACCTTTGGATTTGACACAAAAGGAGAAAAAGATAGGCAGGTATATATAAAATATGAAAGTAGAGAAATATGCGCTTAATGACGTTCAAAAGGAGTGCTACCTCTCTTTTCCTCCTTAACCATATTTTTATAGGTTTTTTTATTTCATAGTTGCTAGCGTTTGTGCTTGCATTTCTCAGTTGCACTGCTTGAACTATTAACGACTAGCCATAAAAATTGGTGGAGTGACCCAAAATACCTAAAATGTGTGTCATGAAGGAATTAAACGTTCTTTACGATAAGTAAGGTTACAATATTATTTGTTTGATTAATATTATGTTAATGGTGCCAAGAGGAATAACCCTACCGTTACCGTTACTGAGTCTCAAAATTTATTCGTATATTTGCTCACTTCACTTCTACCATGCACTGAGTAGCATTTCAGTTTCTTGCTATAAAAATTTCCTTTATACTTTATGGGGAAACAATGGCAGTATTTTGTATTGTGCTTGAAATCCTTTTGCTATTGAATCTAAATTAGCTGTAGAGTTAAAAGATGACGAAATTAAAATTAATTTCTCGTATAGGTATGTATTTTTATACTTTTAACCACCTAATTTAAATTAAAGTATCATTCGATTTGAAAAATCTTTCATTTGTATGTTGTACTACCTACGAGAGTGTAGGTAATCTAAAATATTACTGAAACCACGCGACTTGCACGTAAAGCCGTTGGTTTCGGTAGTCATTCGTGGATATTTGACTCTTTGACTGACCATCAGTCTATCCAAGGAGTATCGTGTTACCCAATAACTGGCAGACTGTTATTGACGTTCACATAGCTAAATGAATATTTTCATCAAAAGTAAACGCGTGTACAAAATTTCAGCTCAATCATTTGAAGATATCTGCTTCAAAATTGAGTTGCAAGATCCTACCCGAGCAAAGTTACATCACCCCAACCAATATACTCATAGTTACATACTCGTACATACATACTTTGCAAGTTACCTACCATAAAAGCTTGTTTTAAAATAGACATACCTACTACATACATTTTACACACATGTTAAAATAATACCATTACCATTACCGGCCTTGTAATGTTCCCACTGTTGGGATTCATGCCTCCTCTTTTAAGAGAGGGAACGAGCTGTACTCCACCGCGCTAGCCCAGTTAAAATAATAATTGTATAAATATTATGATGAGAAAATATCTGTAAAAACACAGCTGAACCATAAAATTGCTGAAAAGCGAAAAATATGCACGTAATCGTCGCAGCATTAACCTCAAGTGAGGTTTTGTTGTAAAAATTTCAGAAGATAAATCGTGTGTCATCGCAGGGGCCACATATCAATCACACGGCCGCGACAATCCATTTTCTGAACAACTGACACGTATCTAAAACTAATATTTTACACTATACCCAATCAATGGGAACGATAAACGTAATTTCGTTGGTTTTGTTTGCTAGTGTTTCGGGCTTTTGAATTGGATTTGTAACTGAAAATGTAAATCGATATTCGTATGTAGGCTAGAGGAATTCGTATGAAGACTAGGCCCTTTTTTGTAGGTAGGAAGTTATCCAATGACTTTTTTCGGTCTAGGGCGGAGCAGACGAGCATGTCAGACTTTTACTTACTAAAAGCTACTCCTATATTCCTTCTTTGCCATCGTTCCTCTTTTACACAACCCCTCAGTAGAGTAGGCTTCGACCCGCCGGGCCGTTACAGTTTTGCTGGCATCTCCTTGAAGCGCGGGTCACGAGTCGTTAACGAGTCGGGCTTGGTCTGGACGGTTACCAGACCGGCTGAACGGCGAGCTACCGATTGCTCGCCGTCCGCAAACCCACATCTACGGTGTCGCGGCTTCGATTCTTGCATGAAACAATTATTTGTAAAGCCGATACGTAAAAGTTCGGTTTGGGTATGTTTGCATGTGACCGCACAGTTTACGATACAGCAATAATTCCTAGTGATCAATAGGCTATGCTTAATAAAAATATATCTCACGTATTGTAACCTCCACTAATACTTTTTTAATCAGACACGATTTTACCTGGTTTAACATATTACCCACCTCAAATTGAACACTGTAAACTTTACTTTTATTCTCAACTAGCTGTCCCCTGCGGTTTCACCCGCATTTTTCATTACTGTTCCGCTCCCGTGGGTCGTAGCGTGATGGTATATAGCCTATAGCATTCCTCGATAAATGGGCTATCTAACACTGAAAGAATTTTTCAAATCGGACCGGTAGTTCCAGAGATTACCCCCTACATACAAACTTACAAACATACAAACTTACAAATTTTACATCTTTATAATATTAGTATAGATAAAAAAAAGACTGGTTGACCCTTCGCGTGATCAGACTGGGCTTTTGTATGGTCAACGAATCAGCATTGTTTTTCAAATTATGCTACTGTCGTTTTGGGTTTATTATTAATTTCAGCATGTTTAAATAGGTACCTATTAAGCTATATTTTTTTTTACTTTCGCTGTTAATAAGTAGTTATACGTATAATTAAAATTGTAATATCTTATTTAGATCTTAATTAAAGACCTAAATTACTTTATTATTACTAGGTTCGCGTTTGACCTTTATCTTACCTGATGGTAATTTATGATGTGGCCGACGTTGAGGCACGCTTGCCTAGAAGTAACCTTTTTATTTGATATCCCTACAAAAACGACACTCTACTTTTACTCATGACTTTGCTTTAATTAAAAATCAATCAATAATCATCAAAAATAATTTTTAAAATATACTGTCGCAATGTATGAAGTACCGTGTTACCCCAGTTAATGGGTTGTGGAGGTCTGGTAGGCAGCCGCTCCTCGTAAAATACTGATATTCAGCTAAATCCGGCTTGACTGGAAGCCGACCCCAATATAGTTGGGAAAAGGCTAGGCAGATGATGATGACTGTCGCAATGTATCTTGCATGTAAAGTGATTATAATCCACTGGTTTAAATTAACCTAAATCAGGCAATTCGCTATCAAATTTAGCAATTTTGAACCACCATTCATTGATCTTTTAATTATATCTTAGTTTTAGTTTGAGCACTGTAGTTTTATGGAAAATTTCTACAATTTTAATTTAATAACAGTAACAATAATACTGTTATTAAATTAAAATTGTAGAAATTTCAACTATTATGAAACCAAACCAATCTAAGTTTGTGCATCAATATAATTAAATATCTTGTATGTTCTTTTAGACCCAATAAAATATGCCGTAATGTGGCGAAAACTATCCTCATTTAGCATAATACTGTCCCGTCCGTCAGGAAAATTGCCGCAAGCGTACAGACGGACAGAATGAACAGCCAGTCAAGTGATTTGCTAGATCGTTACTAGTTTTTTATAGATAAACCAGACCAATAAAAGTAAACTTTTCATTTATTGTCATCATTGTAAACATGACACATGAAAATACGAATCAGCATTCCTTAATTCCTTAATTCTTTATTTTACACAAAAACTTATATTTAAGTACAGTGATTTTGACAATGCCTGTACAAAGGCGAGTTTACTATCCAACGTGGCAAAGTTTGCAGCTTAGGGCACTTAACCCATTGATAGAAAATGTTCAGTCTTTACTCGCGTGTTTTACGAGTTATCTATATTAATATTTGCCAATTAACGTAACTATATTAATTGGCAGTTCAAATTTACCAATTATAATAATGATATTGAATAAAAGCGTGTTCAAAATAATGTTTTGATCCGCAAAATTTCAGTATCGATAAAATTTATTATTACTATAATATACTTTTGGGTAATCTAATATGTGTATCAATATTATTATATTCTTTCAAGCGTGTAATGTGTTGTGTAGTCAACTTTAAGGATTTATCCTTTGTTAAAATCGTATTAATATTCATTGTAGTTATTTTAATTTTGCTCGACTGTTAGAACTACTACTAGAAATTATTCTACATTTATTTTGTATTCATTTTTGCTTCTTACTAAAGTTCTGTAAAAGCATAGTGTATAAGCATAAGCTGGGACTCAAGCTTCCTCTCTGAGAGGAAATGAGCTGTAGTCCATCCACCGCACGGGCTCAGTGCGGTTTGGTGTGTCACATGTCTTTTTCACATGAATTTTTGGTTTTAGGTCATGCCGGTTTCCTCACATTGTTTTTACTATTTTGAAAGCAGTAATGGTGAAATAAATGTCACAAAGTAAAGGACCTGTCAGGATTTGAACGCCGATGAGTGCCGTTACCATCGCTTACCGGCTTCGACTGCCCTGACATTCTGATCATTCTAATCGATTGCGCAATTTTCTGATTTCTAGATAAGTAAGAATATTTGGGGACGCATATGAAATGTACCTATTCTGTCTGTTCCCTTTCAAGCATCTTCAAAAATACGAGTCTGTTAGAGCCATAGATGATGATTAAGAGAGGGGAAAAAATACAACTTGCTGTTAACAATATGTAGATTTTTACTGTAAAACTGTGTCTCAATACTGCTGGCACCGCCCTAGATACGGCACTGTATTTCTCACAAAACGGTAAATAACAATGTTATGAATAAGAAGACAATGTTGATCTCAAATAAATTGAGACACAAGTAGGAGCAGGTATGATGATAACGTATTACCGACAAATGGGCTGACAACAACATTAAGAGGTTTCTCATCATCGTGCGGAACTCCAAAAGTACGCGTCTCTTATTACTCGTGTATACAATTATAGTCATCTCCATCGGCGTTCTTTTATGTATGAATATCGTCTTACATACGAGGTAATGGTGCGCAAGTGATATCTTCGTGTTTCTTGACGCGTCACTTAAATATTATTTTCTTATTTCAGTACAATACAACTACCTACTTGTAGGGTATTTTTAGTTTTGGGCAGGTTTTACAGAACATTAGCTTTTTGTGCCGAAATATACTTGTACTTTCTTTTTATGACAAGATCCGAGATGATGTAGCTACTTTGTAAGTCACATGAGAATTTTACTTTTTTCTTGTGTTGACAAAAGTTGTTGCTAAGCGGTTCTAAGTTCTATAAGTCTATTGTAATTTTTGTCGGTAGTATATAGTATAGCATAAAATAGCATCAGCATTACAATGATCTTACTGCTGGGATTCAGGCCTCCTCTCTCTAGGAGAGGGAATGGACCGTAATAAATCACGCGGGTCCAGTGCGTGTTGGTGGATGTCACATGTCTTCGAATTTTTAGTTATTGGCCGGTTTCCTCACGTTTTGAGAGCAGTGGTGATTCAATTAATCACACAAAGTAAATTTGCCTGGCTTGGTTTGAATTCGCGACCTACAACTCGTAAGTTGGGGCTGTTACCACTAGGCTACTGCTCTATCCACAAAGTATGAGATGGCACTAAATTGCCAGTAAATGCCATTGCGTGTCTGCCTACCTAAAAAGCTAGGCATGGGGATAAAAGTCAACACGATCCCTTAGAATAATGTTCTTAAAGATAGTTCAATCTGTTCAGATTTTCAAATCGTGTCTAGATCAAAAGCTCAGAGCCTGGCTTTCGGAGTTTTACTTGTCGCTATTCTTTAAATTTTGCGGCTAGGAAGCTGAAAGTTCAAAATCTGTTTAATAGAATGAATACTTTATTTTTATTGCATTTTTTTGGTTTTTAGGGTTCCGTACCTCAAAAGGAAAAAACGGAACCCTTATGGATAACTTTGTTGGTCGTCTGTCTGTCAAGACCATTTATCTCGGGAATGCGTGGAGGTATTGAGTTGAAATTAAAACCATATATTTGGGTTTGTAGTCCCTTGAAGCTGTGCAAAAACCAAACTTGTAATTTATCAATAAAAAAAGATATGGTCGTTTATGTCGCAAAAAACGTAGGTACATTTCGACGCTTTAGGAAAACAAAATTAATACTACTTCAGAAGTATAAAATGGACAGATTTTTTTTAAAGAAACAGGACCATTTTACAGCTAAACACGGATTCCACAGACATTTCAACTCCACAATAGGTACTTGTCGCTAACAAAAATCACAAAACCACACAACTTTGTTAACAACACGTCGCGGTCGTCATACACGACAATAAACAAAACATGAACATTGTAAATAACATAACGTAAAGCTTAATATGGACATAAACTCCAAGACAATAATTTGTACCACAGTTTGTACATGGAGAAACCTGTCAGAGCTACGGGCTTCTTTCCAAGTAGCTCGAGGTCTCGGGAGATACAGGTCAGCAAAATTTACGGAGCTAGTAGAGTCGATTGTGCTTCTTTGGATCATAGCTTGTCCGTGCGTTTCGCATTCTTCGGATTCTCGCGACTTTCAGCCATCGGCCCACCTTGTATACCCACCGTGTCTTCCGGTACGCGGTTGCCACTTCAAAACCTTTCGGTCTCATCGACCATCTGTTCTGCGAGTAATGTGCACCACCCAGTACTTGAGCTTAGCGATTCTGCGAGATATGTTAGTGAACTTGGTTTTCCGGCGGATATCTTAATTTCTGATGCAATCACACAAGAAATCTACGAACATAGCACATCAGGTGCCTCTAAACCTTCTGATCAGGCCCATTATAATTACACTAATATTGTAAAGGTAAAAGTTTCGTTAAACATGTGAGTTTAAGTGTGAATGAGTAGCAAATGTATGTAACATGTTGTTACCTATTCATGCTAAAAAATCTGTGCGGGTTCGGATGAAATTTTGCACATCACATAGATGGTCCATGTTCTGAAGCAGAACTGACTGTATGTTTTATTGAAATAATTTTCTACCCTCACACGGGTATAGTCGCTAGCAAAAGCTAGTTTTACAGAGTTATATGTATTGAATTTATGAATGCAGTTTGTTTAGTTAGAAGTTGTCAGTGATATTTCTGTAGAGACGATTGTTTTTTTTTCTTGTGGCATCGTTACCGAGCATCGAGAAGTTTAGTGAATGGCATCGCGACAGATGTTTCGCTGTAAAGAATATTCTGTTGGAGTTATTGTCGGTTGAATGTAAACTTCTTGGAAATCGACTTTCTAAGTAACTGTATCTCCTTCGCTGTTTGTAGTATCTATTACCGGGAGAAATTCTTAGAGAAATCTGTGTAAGAAAGTTGTAGCAAGATGTATATAGGATGCAACGGAAAATATTAATGAAAATATTCATATTTTAGAAAATTAAAAAATCTGCCGATTTTTTATAGAAATATCCACACAGTTGTACGTATGGCTTTCTTAGAAAGATTCTTTCATTTTCATCAGGGCAAATGAATATACGAGTGCAAGTGTGACCACTCTTTTCTGCAACGCCATTTCATAGCTCACAAAATCCGTAACCATCAGAATTCACCTCTATATCGGTGTTCCCTCCTTCGATATTCGCTTACACACAATTTGTTACCTAATAAGCGAGCGTCTCCGCCACCTAGTAAGTACTACGACTGCTACTGCGGAATCCTCTTAAAAAAACAGATAAAAAATAGCCTATGTTCAATTGTTCATCCTAGAAGGTGGCCAAGCTTGCTCTGTACCAAATTCCATCAAAATCGGTTCTGTTATTTAACCGTGAAAGCATAACACACAGACAGACAGACAGAATGACACAGTTACTTTCACATTTATAACATTAGTTCCTGAATCCCCGACCGGTCCTATAAGACCGCGCTGTTAT
Source organism: Mythimna separata (assembly GCA_030763345.1). Classification (NCBI taxonomy): domain Eukaryota; kingdom Metazoa; phylum Arthropoda; class Insecta; order Lepidoptera; family Noctuidae; genus Mythimna; species Mythimna separata. Next base: position 17,529,413 of record CM061171.1, on the reverse strand, counting down.
TGTTTTACTATTTATTACACTCATTCTACACACTCATATTTCCTCAAAAAACTGCTACCAAAAGTAACCAAACACAGATTTCATAGCTCACAAAATCCGTAACCATCAAAATTCACCTCTAAATCGGTGTTCCCTCCTTCGAAATTCGCTTACACACAATTTGTTACCTAATAAGCGAGCGTCTCCGCCACCTAGTAAGTACTACGACTGCCACTGCGGAATCCTCTTAGCATTGAACTAGACGTTTAGGACTATTTGATCTTCTTCCACGGTCTCAATGTAAACGCTTTGAACAAATAACAAATCAAAGATTTGAAGAAAACGTCTTTGAAAACCGAAATTCAGGGTTAAAGAGATTGGGTTTTGAAAATAAGAGTGGTTAATGAAAAGAATTTAACCTATCAATACCCGCGAAACGAGAAACAATAGTAAAAAAATAACAGCGCGGTCCAATGAGACCGGTCGGGTATTTATGAATTAAGTACTTATAGAAACAGTTAATTACAGTCATTACGCTCTTCGCGAGATGTGTCAATAGTACAATGGTTTGCTCTTTTATTAAATACTGCTAGTTACTGAATTAAGTTTCTACTAAAAGAAAAGAAATCTTGTAAAATTACTAGCTATTTACTGCTGGCAAGTTTTACCCGGGTGATAGTAGAAGATTATTGTTAGAAACCATACTGCCGGAATAAAAATACCGAACTCATTTATGAAGTTTCATCTAAATCCGTTTAACTGCTCAAGTATGAAGAAGTAACGTACTTACATGTGATGTTCAGTAGAGTCACTAGGTTTTTTTTTGAATCTTTATTTATTTAGAGGCTTTTACTTTACAAAGGTACTTACTTAGAGTTACTAGTTAGAGATTAGGGTTTGTTTAAATAAACAAATTATCTGTAAGTAAGGCCAACCCAGATTGACGTCTAGTCGTTCCCTGGGATGGATCAAGACTGCCTCCGTCATTAGATACTTGGCTTACCCTTAATGTACCCAAAATACACACAAACTTTCGCCTCTACAATATAAGTGTTAATATACCACGATGTTACTAAATCACGCTTAACTTAAAGTTTTATTTATCCATGCTTGAGTTCGTAGTCTATTTCGAAAAGCACAACATGAACAAGTAGGTACATTGAGTACGAAATTCGTCCCCAAAGCCGTCGGACGAAATCAAAAGAGCGACTTTGCTGAAAACCAGATGACGTCACGAGAACTTATTTCGTAAACATGTGAAACAGAAGGTTAGACGGCTCGTTTACATATGCAGAATATTTTACATAAAGCCGGATTCCCGCGCCCCGTTACGTACGGATATTTCAGGCCTTTGGCAAGCCAGTCAATGTCGTAATCACGAAGCAATTCAACGAAATACATTTTTATGACGACCATAATATTAGTGAGCAGAAATACAAAATTATGGTATCTATATTCAAGTTCGTATACCTACTGGAGTTACCATTTAAAGGTTTTATTTTGAATTTATGTTTGATACTTTAGCGGAAATTATGAATACTCCGCAGTGCGGTAGGTTCGTGGTAAGGAATAATCTTAGGCATGTCACCGCATTCGTTCTTATTATGAGCTTATTGCGTTCGGTAGTTTCCTAGTAGGCAATATTAACTCGCATCGGGGGCCATATAAGGAGACACAATAAATTGTGCCACGGATCTGTTAATAAATGTTTATTGGCCGAGTTTCACGTGTTTGGGCATTGTTTTGAATATAGGAATGTGCTGGAGTGTATATTGCTATGTTTGGTTTATTTTGAAGAGTAGAAGAAGTCAATTAATGATTGCTAGCTTGTTAGCGATAAGATTATTTTATTCTATTGACTGATCCTCTGCGAGTCAAAGGTTTCTTACTACTTTTTTAAATTCTCACCTTAAAAATTGAGGCTATCGGGAGCGGCGACCTCTCGCGCCGGGCCCTGGTTCAGGCCATGGTCCGGAGTGAGGAGGGTTGGCATGCGGTCGCCTCCTTCTGCGAAGCAGTAATGCTCGTGAAGGAGGCTGCTGACCGCGAGCGCGTGAGGGAACGGTCCTCACGCCGCCGCCGCCGAGATCCCGATCCCGATTTCCGACCACCGCGTAGGCGCGGGTTCGCGGACGGCGAGCACTGGGTAGCTCGCTGTCCGGCAGTCTGGAAATAATCTGGACCGAGCACAGCCGTCAACGGCGCGTTCTGTTCCACGCGCGCCTCAAGGAGATGTCAGCAAACTGTAGGGGCCCGGCAGGGCCGAAGCCTCTGGGGTAACACGTGGTATTCTTATAGGTTGACACCGAGTCCCCCCCAGAACGAAGGCAACGAAGGAACGGGGTAGGGGTTTAGTCAGTAAGAGTCTGACACGCCCTCCCGCTCCCCCCAAGAGCGGGGGAAGTCATTCTGATGATTCCCCTACCAGAAAAAAAAAAGAAAAAAAAAAAACCTTAAAAATAGGCAAAAATACCTTACCAGAGAACTTACTACTCCGTTTTAGCTGTGGTATAACAAAACTAAAATAAAAAACCTCTTTTTACACGAAAATTCCAAATGCAAAATAAGACATAAAAACCAAAGAACTAAAACCAGATACACAGATTTTTTGTTAAAAAAGTTTTTATTTTTGAACACAAAAAAGAACTTAAATCCATCATAATAAAATATTATATAAGCCAGAATCTCAATTAGGTCATAGCATCCATAATTTTGCATTAATATCACACTTACTATTCTGCCAGTGCCACATAACATTTTCCATAAAGTTTGCCTTCTCAAATCCCGTAACTCGCAGTATGGGGCAGTTTATGTGTGAATATATAGCAAGCTATATAAAATCCATCTCGTATTTGCTCAAGTGCATTGCTCCACACATCTTGCTTATCTCTGAAAATATTGCTCTCTTGTGGATTTTGGAAATAACGTAGCCTGTAGGTAGTTTCCTTGCAGTTACGCCGATCAGATTGACTGCCTTGTGGACCCGATACTGGTGAATGATATGCTGTTGGTTTTAAATATTATTGTATGCACTATTTTTTAAATATTTTTTCAACAAATAGATAAAATACGTGATATTATTTTTGTGTGTGTAACGGAAATATAATTTCACGCATTTTATTTATTTCTTCAATATTTATTATTGGAACCAAGGACTTTACGGATATTAAATAGACCATCAAGTCTCTTTAACATCCGTAATGGCGCATTTTCATTAGACGTTAACTCGTTCGGTATACAGCACCCCGCATGCGGGATAACAACCAATGAAAGTTACCAAGTCGATACATGTTCGTTATACCGTTTACGGTTACCCGAATGTGAGCCCTGTGGTACGCATTCCAGACATATCTCGCACCCGCCATGCGGGCCCTATCGACTAATGAAAACGGTTCCCCGAATGCGGGCCCTGTGGCATGCGTTCCAGAAATCTCTCGCACCCCGCATGCGGGCCCTATCGACTAATGAAATTGCGCCATAAGTTTATCCACAGCATCACAGCGGACTCTTATTGAATATCGTCAATCTGCGTTATTTGTAATTTTAAATAACGAGCATATTTCGCCTAACTTGCCATTTTGACATCGCACTGATTATATCTATACTAATATTATAAAGAGGAAAGATTTGTACCTATTTTTGTATGTTTGTAATGAATAGGCTCAAAAAGTACTGGGCCGAATTAAAAAATTCTTTCAGCAATAGAATGCTACATTCTTCCAATTTGACATAGGCTACATTTCATTTTGAAAAAAATTAGGGATCCTTGGTAAAATTTGAACAATGTAACCGAAGGTGTAGAAGAATTAAATAATTGATTGACACGGGGTAGACAAAAATAAATAATTGTCTACTCCGTGCGAAGCCGGGACGGGCTGCTAGTGTAAATATATTTTTCTCAAGGTGTATTTTTAATTTAAACCTTTCTGTGAGGTACAAAAAATTATTTATTCTTTCTTTCTTAAATAATGAAATTGAGTAATGTTTTGGACTGTTAAGTTGGCAGGAACTGACGGAAAACTACCAGCATTTGTACCTGCAAAATGTATTGGTACAAATACATCTACCACTTTACAAGTAGATTTCTATCTGATCTGACCTAAATATGTTTGTTCACGGAAATTTACTGTTTGAAGAAATCTTTGTAGGTTATAAGTCGTTTGAAGTACTGGGTGTTTAAGTAAACGCCGAAATATTACGAGTTAAACCAAAACGAAAATAGATTTTTTTTTCATAAGACGAAAATAAAACGCTGTTTTTATTTTTGTAATAACCGAAGTGATAGATAAAGTGGATTCAGCATAATTATGAAAAAAAACCCCGTAGCCTCTTTAAAGATTTAGGAATCCCTTCTATACAGCGCCTGGTATAGCACATCCCCGAAGAGACTATAAGGGGCTCGTCCCTGACCTTTGCTGTGCATGGTAGCAGGTGATCACAGTACCACCGTCTTTCCTGTAATCACTCGATAAGGGTTCAAAGTCTTCATTCTAAGCGCCTGTGATTGTGAATAGTTCCACCAATGAGGTGAGAAGAGATCCAGGTGAGAAGGCAGTTTACGCATTAAGCGCCAATACGGTTACCTCCATGACTTTTTCTTTCGAGCAGGATAGATTGGGCGGGACACAATCTTGCTCGATGGCATCTTACTAGTCTATCATCACCTCATAGAAGGAGGTCATTTTTCGCCTGGCGACCCGAATCTGCCGTTCAAAGGTGACCAATACTTACAACAAGCAGTAAAGCCAGTTCAAAGGTGTGGTTCTAATCTACAAAACTTAGCCAAAAATAAACCATATCACTAAGAGGTTTGGACTATGAATAAATCAAACCGCCATTTTGCTTATCGTAAAAGGTGAGTAGGTAAGGGTTAGCAGCCAGGGTGCAATGGACACCATAAACTTATATTACGTTACTACCCTTCTCTGCTCTATGATCGGTCTTTGTATCCCTTTGTCATGGGTCGGATACACGGAGACATATGTCCCGGTATATGTATCCGGGCACATGTTAATCAGTTGGTTAGCACAGATAATAAACAGGAACTTACGTTGAAATAGTTGGTATCATTGTTGGACAGGGATTTAGTTGAGTTTTGGACGGTCTATACTCAACTGGACAAACTGGGTACGGTTGGCGAATGATAGAGCGATTGACTGGTACCTTGCGGGGGTTCGATTTCCAAACGGAACTTTACGTACAGATAGGTTTTTCGACTCTAGGTGTTTAGTTTATATGAGTTTACATATTTGTGAACGCATTCACTATACAAGAGTAATTTTTAATGCCACTGTAATGTTTTAAAACTATGCCCAAATTAAAAACATTACAAATTAACTGAGGCTGAAATTCGAGTCAATACATGGCTTCACATAATTTGTGCATTTAGCAAATGACAAATTAGAAATCATTCATTTTTTGATAAATAATACAGTTATTTTGTTTTGTATTAGTATGCTGATGTAATATATTCGAATAGTTCTGTAGTATTTGGCATCAAATGTATCGAGACAGCATTCTCGGAAAGCTTCGCTGAGGTAGCCAATACTGCGATAAAATTCTCAGCTCTGTTTTACCAAAATCGCTTCTGTTTTGAGGATTTGCAATGCGATGAGATGTGATGAATAGAGTAGCGTAGTGATCCTCGCGCTGATCAAAGAGATATCAGCAAACCTTAGGGACTCAGTAACCAATAACCAGCCCTGTAGTGCCCCAGGGATTTTCTGAATAGGAAACCCGTAGTCTTAAAACCCAAACGGCAATTGAACAACACAGGTCTGGTTTTAATCGAAGCTCGTGACCTCAGAACGAAGGCAACGAAGTAATAGCGTGGGGTTTAGTTAGTAAAAGTCTGATACCCTCCCGCTCCGCCCAAGAGCGGGAGAAGTCATTCCGATGAAACCTCATTTAAAAAAGGTGTGGTTTTAGTCAGTAAATATCTGATACAATCTCCCATTCCATTCAGAGCGGAAGAAATCCTTAAAACAAAAACAAACCTTGACTTTACAAGAAAAACCTTCAATGTTACATAAACAAAGTTGTTGCTTCCACATAACAGTCTCAAAGCATTACTGTTTCCACATGATCTTCTACTTGAAGAACTCAAGCCTTCTCACAGCTAGATGAGCATCAAAATGAGAAATATCATTCATACAAGTAAATGTAGCAGGAACTTATCCAAGATTCACATTCATATATGTATATATGACATCGTTAACATATTTAGGAGTTACCTCGAGTAAGGCATGAAGTTTCTTGAGGCACGTTCGAATTGAGCTCATTTACATAATATCAAATGGATATAATCCAGCGGGTTCGCTGCTAAACAAATTATCTGTAATATCCTCTTTAATTAGGTTAAAGTGATTTTGAGTACCTGTCTCAGTTCATTGTGTAAACTTGCTAATAATTTCGCAGAATCGTATCAAAATTATTCCAATATAAATTCTTCTATTTATAGTCTGAGCCTATTGAATTCGTATTGTTTTGATTATATAACGAAGATTGGAATATTATAGCCGATAGAAGTCATTAATTCTATAAAGGAATCAACAGAAAAATAGAAACGAAGTATAATTATTTGTGTACTACGAGTAACTTTAGCCCGCAGCTTCGTCCGCGTACATAAAATAGCCTATGTCACTCAGGAATACAGCAGCTTTCTATTGATGATAAAATTTTAGCAATCGGTCCAGTGCTTCCACAGATTACCTCATACAGACAAATAAACAAACTTTACCTCTTTATTATATTAGTATAGATTTACATTATATGGCACTGGTTCTTTGTGCCTACTTATTATTATATTTATGCCATCAAGTAATAACTGTTTTTTTACAATATAAATTAATTTAATGATTATGTTTGTTATGTTGCCCCGCATTTGGCTCTACTCCTGCATCACACTCGTGCGTTTACAAAGATTTAGATATCCACGTTGCTAACCAAATCTGCAGGTCAAATAATTATTCAGAGCGGGAATTATACTCGCGATACTTATGTATCAGCAATCAACCGCTTAACCACTGCGCCAACTATGCCGTCTAACAAAAGTATAAGTTGTAAAGGATTTTTTTGTAACATTGTATAAAAATTTTTTTTCTTAATCTTATTCTTAATTCTGTTTCAACGAAATTCCATTTAGGGACCTCTAAATGGAATCTGCCTTCCCATGTCTTTCCTTACCCGAGAACCGGTGCTATAAAATAAAATTGGAATACTTCCCAAATTACACACTTTAACACCGCCAACAGACATAAATTGGAACACCAAAGTAGAAAGCATTTCAAAAGCATAAATTTTATTTAATAACACTAGTAGATATCTATGACCTAAATCAGATTGCGTCGTGAGAATGAATTCCGTCGAGTCAGAGAGAACTCAAACTGAATTATCGGCACCTTGCCGCTCCGTTCCGACTCATTTGATAGCGTTTGCACTTTACCTTCAATACGAATCGCTGTAATTTTCATTAGTAACGATGACTCTCGAGTATTTTCACCAACTCTCAAAGATCTATAGAAATATAATCAAGTGAAAGAAATATTTCTGCAGATACTGAATGAGCCTAATAGAAGATAAAAGGAGGAAATGTGGCATTTCTTTTATTTGAACTAGATAAAAATGAGGCCGCTTTCTGATTTTCGGAATCATCTTTTGTATGTTAGGAACTTACCTATTTATTATATGAAAAGAAAAGCCAGACTATGAAAATAGCAGGTAGTGAAGTGGCCTCTTCAAAAGAGGGAAAATACAAGGACAGATATTTATCCGTCTAAGTTTTCTCTCACGGAAATATCACGATCTCGTTTTATACGTTTTAAGAGATCCTCGAAGTTGTTCCGAGTCGTAGAAGGTTGTGCATGTGATTTGTATTTGTAATAGCATCCACTGCTCCAGATTTTAATATGAGAATGCAAAAAGGCAAAGTTTTATGGTTTAGAAGTAACATTTTGTGGTCACAACTATCACAATCGCCGTATTAACATACACGTATATTGTAGTTATTTTTGTGGGTTTTTTTCTACTGAAATTTAGAGGCTGTTTTAATTATGTCCAAATTGATTTCTAGTAGATCCTTCTCCTCTACCTAGCATTTTGTCCATCTATATGGGGTTGGCTTCCAGTTAAGCCAGATTTAGCTGAATACCAGTTGTTTACGAGAAGTGGCTGCCCACCAGACCTCCACAACCCATTAACTGGGGTATCACGGTACTTCATGGGAAGACTGGAGTTCGGATTTACTGGCTTCTGGCCATTCGTAATGACTGTCAAAGATTTCTAGTAGGTATTTGACGGAAAATTGGTGTCCTTTTGTATCCCAAGTGTCCACATAACTGTCGACTCGGTGACCTCAGAAAAATGGAACTGAGATTTTGATTTTAGCATTGACTAACTTACGGCTAGTTTTTTCATCAAAAACTAAAACTATCAGTAAAAGCATTAACATTTACTTGACCATAGCTGTCATAATGGCAAATGTGTTTCTTCATCCAAATAACAGCTAAACTAAAAGTCAATAGAGTTGCCGCTACGCAAACGTCGTAATTACCCCAAAAACACGTGGGGAGCTTTTTTTACTCATGACAACATCGCAAAATCACTGTCCAGTAGTGCCTTAAGTCAATTGTCATTTGATGTTTAGGGTAAAGGCGGGATAATATTGCTAGCTAGTTTAATCCTTTAAATATTTTTGGACCTATTGTTAAAATTCTAAAAGCATTTGTAATTTTAGAATTTTAACCCCCCGTGGTATGTCTGTCCATTTCCTCGAAAGCTGACTGTAATTGCTTTGTATTCCATACTCTAACTCGAACATACTCTCATCCACCAGTCCACCCCGGGCCCACATCCACCTGGTGGATTATGGCCCATCCCTCTCCTACAGAGCAGACTTGAGTCCCAACAGTAGGATTATTATAAGGCTGATAATGTTAATGCTACACGAACTCGCGCACCTTCCTTTCTTTTATATTTTCGTGGCATGGTTCTGCTACAATCGTACAAATTAAAAATAAAAAAAACCGGGCAAGAGTGAGTCGGACTCACGCACTTAGAGTTCCGTTTCCGTTAGTCATTTTTTGATAACGACTCATCTATGCCACCGGGGCATTTATTCCCGCCTTTACCCTATTTCTTTAAAAAAAATATTGTTTTTTAAATAAAATCAGTTTGAACGCATCCATAATGAACGCAGTGAAGTCAATACAATTTTGTCAAAATGACAGTGACTATAGCTTTAACAGCCCCTCAATGAGCAGTAAAGGTTAAGGGCTAAAAAACAGTCAAACCAACGGTTAAAATTGTGAAGAAACTAATTTAACCGTGATTATTACTTTATGTCGTTACTTTGGCTGTTACCTTTGATGAAAAAACTGGCCGTTAGAAAAGTTTGTCGAGAAAGATGACTTGACACATTTTCTGCCAAACACATTAGAATGAGTTGCACTCGCATTTAATGGAGCTCACAAATTATTTTTACGCCAGAAAACACTATGCAATATGGTTGAAAGAGTAGCCATTCCTTAGTGCAAAATAAAACAAAAAAAAAAAGTAACTATATTGTGATAATAAATCCGCTGTGGTCTTGATAAAATATATCTTCTAGGATAAAAGTAACGTATTATCACGTCCCGCAGTTAATCTTAGCATTAACCTCATACCGGCTCTCTTATATTCCTGCGACCCGCTTAAAACTTTATCCATTTCGAATAACATCCTTAAAACAAAACTTATTCATGAATTACTTTTCGTGTATTTAGTTTCAGAAAGCAGAAAGCTAAGTTTGATGTTGGGAATTAATTACAATAGTGGAGTATATTTTAGTTTTTGTTATTTTTTTAGTAATAAGTTAAATGGACTAGATGATGAAGTGATGAAAAATTAAACAGTATTTATCACTGTAGAACTTTGTAATTCGGTAAACATCAATTTATAGTGTGAACAGGCTCTTACTAAACTAGTGCGCCTCACCATCAACGATTGCATCACTGCTTACCATGAGGTAGGATTGCAGTCAAGCACTAGTTTATGGTACATAAAAAAAATCTTTCATATTTGTATGTATATGGAAAATTAACATTTTGACTATGACCATAAGAAGAAAGAATTGCTCAAAAAGCTCGCTCTTCGGCCATCTGATAATCGTCCGGATCGAGCCAAAGTCGTTGACAGCGCGTATCCTAACACGCGCTCTTCAAAGAGATGTTACTAAAATCGTAGGGGCCCAACAGTGTCGAAATCTGTGGTGTGGTGGTCCTGGTTCGGAAAGGGAGACTAAATGAACACAGGTGTGGTTTCAGTCATTAAAAATCTGACATGCCGCTCCCGCTCTAAAGCAAGAAATTGAAGTCATTATAATGATTACTCGAGTCAAAAAAATGGTAGTCTGCGAAATGAAAATCTTATGTTTTGCATTGTGCTGGTCGCTGTCATTTTATGAACAAGTCATTAAACGTAACGTCACGTAAACTGAGACGGTTATATGCTGTTGTTGTATAATGCAAAAAAATCTTATGAAAATATTAAAGCTAGCGCATCCAGTTTATATAGTAAGTTGTTATTTTAAACGAACAAATAATATAATAATCATTAAAATGGTTAAACAAAGAACAAATGGTTATAAATTTGGAATAATAAGATAATAACTACAATTAGAATTATATTTAGCAGCGCTTTGTCTTCAGAAATTCTTACAAGGCTACATCGGAATCAGAAGACTTGTAGCGATGGAAATAATGACTAACTAATGAATACTTAGTTAAATTCTATTCATTGTTCTTAAAATAATTATTCTGTCTAATATTGTAAATCACAAAGCAAAGAATAATGAAAGTATAAAAACGTAGAATAGGCGAAAGTTTGTATTGTGTCTTTCACGTTCAAACTTTTTTTTTCAACCGATTTGGATGTATGGCACAAGGCTAGAACGTGTCCTAGAATAGGCAGTAGTATTTTTTATTCCACGAATCTGTTCTCTTAGAATAATATTTACTGTTACAAAAAAAAAAAGTTAATCAAATGAAAATGACTCGACGGATCTAGTTAATATTTTGCAATCGAAAATTACGGACATAGAATGGACAAAATCTGTATAGAAGATTAATTTTCGAAAATGCATGAGTTTCTAAATTACCTACTCAACATTACATCTTTCTTTATAATTATATCTAATGCCTTTAAAACAGTTAATCAAAAAGTCTTATAATAACGTAGCCATCCAGCGGTCTCCACCTCCCGGATAAGCTTATAAAACGGTGAATATGAAAATTTCCCTACTCTCCAAATAAAAAGCCAAGAGTTTATAAGCGATTACGTCATAACGGTTGAAAAATGACTTTTGAAATCCGGCCACTTCAACGTCGCTCCACTCAAGATGAATTGTTAAAAATTGACGTCGAGATTAGGAATGATTTTTATTGTATGCCTTTAACCCCGTGCGGGTTTGCGGCTTCAAGTATCAAAGTTTGGCCAGTAATTTTGAATTTATTGTTCTTTAAATATCGGTTTGAGTTTAAGATAGATGGCGGGCTATACTTTGGTTTTGCGGTAGATACTATTATTTGTGTTCAGAAAGTTTAAAGTTACACTGAAAATAATAAAAAAGTTTACGCTCAGAGTTTCTTTTTGTGATCGAATCAGGAATGGAGATACCAGCAGGAGAACCAAGGTTACAGACCAAAGAATCACCAATGTCAATTGGTAGAAAGCAAGGCACCAGGTTGTTCAAACAGTGCGTGATGGTCGTCAGAATCGGAAGGTTGCGCAGCGTTAGAAAGCTTTTCACAGAGTACTAACGATACGATAAGGGTTCTGAGAATCCGATGAATGAGAGACGCATAAGAATGGTGATAGTAGTGACATTTGAGGGAGGCTTATGTCCAACGTCTTTCGGCGCCGATTCATACCAACTACCATTTCGGTAGGAATCGGCCCAGACAAGTAATTAATACCTTAGGATTTTTCAAAGAAATACAATTAACTAACATGTCAAATCTATATACCGTTACTAAAGTCTACGTGAATCAGTAAGACGAAGCCTTCCTGTAGCAGGACTAGAAAGTTTCTCTTGGTCAAGTCGCATGCGGGCTTGATCGGTAACTTCGTGTCCGCTACTGTTTCTTGTTGCTTTGTTAATAGTAATTAGAAAGGTTACTCGATCCGGTTTGTGCTGTTTATTGGTACTATTGTTAGATACATCATTTATCTGGTAATACTGTATGGATCAGAATATTGGGCTGTGTAAAAGACGGACGAAAAAAGATTGCACGTAGCGCAGATGGATATGTGGTGTGACGGTCATGGAATGAACATTAGAGAAAGTTTGAAAATAAAGTGGAAAGGCAAACGTTCATCTTGGTATGATCACGCGAAGAGGAGAGATAAACAAAACGAATTTTTAGTAAGTAAGTATACAATAAGTGAACGGCTGGAGAAGGAATGGATAAATTGTGTAAGGAGAAAGAAAAGAGAGTTAGCGATGGCGTGACGGGTGATAAGAATACAATTTAAAAAAAAAACGAGGTTCGTTGACCCCAAGTAATACGAGATAAAACCAGGTAGATGATGAGAGTAAGGTAATACTTATTTTTAGTGTCGACTTAGAAAATAGTGGATTGGATTTTATAATAATAGTTTTCTAGATAGCTCTTTGGTTCTAATAAATTAAATTACACACCTCCAACATTTTCCTTTAAATAAGATTTTATTTTCAACAGCTATGAATGTTAGTTTTACTTAGATTTACTGGCACACTAAGATTATTAAAACATTCGTCAAATGCTATAAACTTCATGTACGGCCTAGTTTATAAGCTCACGCTCATATTTTAATAGCCTTTGCTATATGTTCGGATCATAAACTACTGTAATAATTATACCATTGTGGTAAGGGCCTGTTTCACAATGTCCAAGTAGGCACTACTCACTGAATAAATTAAAAAATGTGACAGATTTTGCATTAAATTATCTGTCAAGTAAGATACTCGAAACTTAATCATAGGTGGTGAAATAGGCCCTAAGACTTCGAGAACAAAAAATAGTAAAAAAAAAATCAAATATTGGGAAAATATCATGTCACAATAAGGAAAAACGCTGAGTTTTTTTACTGGTAATTCTTCACATAACTTCTCCGGCCCTAATTGGAGCGAATGTCAGACTTTTGCTGATTAATCTCCAAATATGTTCCTCATTATTTGAACATCATTATTTGCATTCCAGTATCATTGAGACTCTTTCGAACAATCTTGCAGACCTTGTAGTAACCCCTTACTTTAAGTCATACACCAAAAAATCCAACAAACATACAATGCATACACTCTCGAAAAACATTACCCTCCATCTTTTTTTTATATACCATAAACTTTGTAGTGCTTGACTGCAATCCCATCTGATGATAAGCAGTGATGCAATCATTGATGGTGAGGCACACTAGTTTATGAGCCTATTCACTCAAGTCTTAAAGATACCCAAATTATATTCGGACGGAAGGACCGCAGCAGGCAAATTGTTCAAATCGGGTTGCACGACATTGGTCAAGTTGGTAATTCACATCATTTTTACAGATGACTGTACTTAAATCACTTGAGCAATTGCGTATTTGACGAATTACATAATTTGGCAAATTCACGACTAGACGAACTACAGCTTTGACCAATTTCAAATTTGACGAACTGCTCATTTGATGAATTACCAACTTGACCAATGTCGTGCAACCCAAAGTGTACGCGGTATAAACGACGCATCTATTGCAGTCGAGTAAATCCAGGCTAACGTATAATTATTACACTGACCTATTACATCTTAATGACCGCTCCAGTGTCCTAGATTATTAAAGTTATTATGTACCATGTGGTATGTTGTACTATCGCATTCTCTCAGACATTAGTGCGACCACAAATCATCAATAGATTGGATACATTTGTCATGTTGTTGTGAAGGGATGCGCCTCATAATATATTGAATAGATATATTATGGGATTTATGTATTAGGAGTACGAGTTGTAGGGTGAGATGGTGGATGTTGTGTGAAGTTTCATGAATGGGAATGTTTTGTTATTTTCATGGTGTAATAGCTGGTAGTTTGAAAAAATATAGTGGTTATGGGAAGAGTTATTGCCAGTTTATTTTTTGTTGTTATTTTATTGATAGACTCGCGTTTGACCACTATTTGCACTTGATGGTTAGCGATGATGTGATTGACAACAGAGCATGTTTTCCTTGATATGAGTTTTTTTTTAATTGATCTAATTTTGTGCTTGACTGCGATCCCACCTGATGATGAGACGCATTAGTTAATAAGAATAAATAAATAGGTTTATAAAGGGTAATCATTTACGGAAGCATAACATATTTAGGGAAGATTTTATGAAAACATGTAATAAGAAACTATTCTATTAGGTAGGTTCTAATAATGATAAGTTACATTTTTTCAGAATGTTATTAATTTGATTTATAGAAGAGAAAACCCATTTTTGCAAAAAACGCATACTGTCGCTTAGGTACAATGTTTTTCCCAAAAAGGTTCAGTATGTAAAAGTTCGTTTTTGTAAGGTTTTTGAATTCCGTACTTCATTGAGTGATTTTCAGCAGCTCTCCTAATGTACATACATCTTCCCCATGACGTTACTCTCTGTCTCGTTCAACGGTTCGGATCGATACGCAGCTAATGAGCCACTGAAATCACTATTAGCCAGTTTCTGCACTGTTAACGCTAGCAATTAAACGAATGAGATCGTCTGAGTATGTTGTTTATTTCAGAGGACCCTTCCTGAGCCGTCTATCGTTGACATGAGAATAGAAAAGAATAGAATAAACTACACACACCAAAAAGTAACTTAAATCTATGAGTACAATGGCATGAGTATGGGTTTAAAGCTTGTTGTTTCATCAAGTACCAGTGTTTGATAAAAAAGCCACGTGAAAAAAGAAAGATAACGTCTGAACGCTCTGTTGGCATTCAGTTACTTCGTCATTCACTTGAATCATCATCTACCTAGCCTTTTCCCAACTATATTGGAGTCGGCTTCTAGTTTAGCCGGGTTTAGCTGAATACCAGTAGGTATTTTACGAGGAGCGGCTGCCTATCAGACCTCCACAACCCATTAACTGGGGTAACACGGTACTTCATGATTTACTGGCTTCTGACTACTCCGTCATTCACTCAAATATTTTAGAATATTTGTTTCAGGAAATAGGTATTTTGTTAAAACTTTAAAAGTTTTATAAAATATTCGAGTGGTTTGGATATTTTATTAATCAATAAAACCTTACCGTCTGAATAAATTTATAATAAATGTGGAACACGTGGATCGGATTCACATGGGCTACTCGCGTCCAAGTCATGTCAGAATACGGACATAGGATACTTTTTCATTAATTGAAGTCCTGGTCAGTTTAAGGAAATAAAGTTTATTTATTTATTTTAATAAGTAGGTACAATGACTGACTTCAGACTTAGACTATCAGAAAATTTAAAACAACATACAGTACATGAATTTGAAGTTCTAATAAAAATTATGTTTCACTAGTGACAATAGTGGTGAAATAATGTGTAGAAGTTAATAATTTAATGACACTTCTTCTTCTTCTTCTTTATCCTTTATTGTACACAGATATTTACATAAATTAAAAGTAGGACAGGTGATGTACACAGGCGAGCTTAGCCCACTATTGACACTTTTACAATAGTTAAATTATTAGGATACCAGGCTAAAGATTCTATATCGGCTGTACCTGGATAATTCAAACTATTTTACAAAGAAAAACTAGTGTGAATTATTTTTTCGGAAATCAGAAATTAAAAAAAAATCGATGTCAGACCAAAAAAAAACAGTTCAATCGAACGATTCGACAGTCTCGAAATGTACGTTTTTTGCAGTATAAACGGACGAATCTTTTTTTCCCGTCACTTTACCAATTGAATTGAAAATAGATTTTTGCACAGCTTCAAGGGACCACGGACCCAATTATATGGTGTTAATTTCAACTCAATACCTCTAACTTACCTATGAATAAAGTTCTATTCTCGAATCGAGCGTTGAAGATTTTTCAAAAAAATAATTCTTGTGACGTAACAACAAATTTTCAGTTTTCAGACTTTTCCCTATATGAGTGCTATAAAACGTTGCTTCATGCCAAATTTCAAGATTCTAGGTCGACTGGAAGTACCCTTTAGGTTTTGATTCCCTTGCGAGTACTTGCGAGTTTCAAAATATGCAGCTTAAATTGCTGTTTCTTTTGATTGCGTTGACATAGAAGTTTGATTTTGTTACAGCTTAAAGGTATTATAGACCTGAGTATTTGGTATGAATTTCAATTTAATACCTCTACGCGTTTATGAGGAAATGGGTAGTAAGTTTAAAATTATTAAAAAAAAAATATATTATGTGATGTAACTAAAAATTTATAGTTTTCGTAATTTTTCCTTTATCTATTCTATAAGACGTTGCTTCGTACCAAATTTCAAGATTCTGAGTTCACGGGAAGTACCCTGTAGGTTTTGATTCCCTTGCAAGTGTCGAAAATTTGCGGCATAAACGGCTGTATCTTTTGATTGCGTTGGCTTAGAAGTTTGATTTTTTCACAGCTTCAAGGGACAGTAGACCTGAGTAATTGATATAATTTTCAGCTTCATACCTCTACGCGTTCCTGAGAAAAAGGGTCTTAACAGACGGACGGACAGACGGACAACAAAGTGATCCTATAAGGGTTCCGTTTTTTCCTTTTGAGGTACGGAACCCTAAAAAATATCACGAAAGTAAATAAAGTACCTTCAGTCTTAATGACCATTATACCGTGGGCAAGAGAGCCATTAAAATATTTTTTTATGAGTGTTGAACAAAATTGGCCACGTTGGGAAGTACTTCACGTCCATCATTGCTATCGTTAAACAGACCGTGTTGTTTATGGCTGGGCTACTTAACTTCAGGCCTGACCTACATGTATGTGTGTGGTTAGAGTTAGTTGGTGTGCAACTCACCGTATTTTCCTTTCCTTATTGTCTTGGAGGGTCTTGAAGTTAAGAGTGTATAGGTAACTTCTAAGCAAACGTGCTCAATCGTTGAGTATCTCATCGGTTACTGACAGGTAAGAGTAGCCTATCAGTCATATAACCTATCACATACTCACAAAACGAGACACAATAGTAAAACAATAACAGCGCGGTCTCATAGGACCGGTCGGGGATTCATGAATTAAACAAATATAATGTTATACACATCGTTATTTCAGTCCAAAGCCGTCCACTGAGGGACTGATCCTATCCCTTCCTAAGATCTTTACCAGTTAGGTGCATAGAAAGCCGTTTTTGAAGGTGAAAAAAGATTTGTACAATATGAAACTTATATCAGTTTTAGCTTTTTATTTTAGGTGGGAAACGCTACATATTTTAAATCCAGGGTACATCAGGAGGGCGTCTCAGACTTTTACTGACTAAAACCTACTCCATGGCTTTGCGTTCTAGAATCATCAATTTTAGCTAAGTAGCGTATTGTGGCTAAAATGCGATTCTTTAAGACATAGCAAAAAAACACATTAATGACAACTTACCCTTCAGAGAATATTAGAAATTAACACAGGAAGTGTAAACGTGGTGATATGGGTTAGAGTCGAATGCTGTGTTTTCGTTTTTTCCATTTCAAATACTTTCATAATTAACGTAAAGTTCCAATGATGATCAGAGTTTATCCACAGACAACTTTAAGAAATTATTTATTTTAACTTTTTATACAGTAGAGGTATATAGCTTTATTAAGGGTAAATGGAAAGGCAGTATACTCGTATGTGCTATTTCCCAGCAAGATAATACCCGTGGACATACGACTCATGAGGATAATGCGTAGTGTTTTTATTTCACAAAGAATTTCACATTAGCCTATCAATACCCGCGAAACGAGACACAATAGTAAAACAATAGCAGCGCGGTCCAATGAGACCGGTCGGGGATTTATGAATTGGCATCACTGCACAATTTTTAACGAATTGCATATTGTGAAAATGTATAAGGTACCTTAGGTGTTTCTTCTCAGGGTAGTCAGCTAGGAAACACCAGCCTCATCTAAATTAATAATTATGACAAAAAATTGACGTGTAAAAGTGTTTCATGAAACCTGTTTGCAAAATAAATATTATCATTTATCATTTATCATTTATCATTTATCATTTATCATTTATCATCATTTATCATTTATAACAAAAACACGACGAGTATTTTTTAGCATCTTTGTTAGTTTGTCTGTCTGTTTATTCCGGCTCACTTCCGCGGCTGGACCGACATTGACAAAACCTTCACTGGTACATTTAGATTTAAAAAAAAATAACCTAGATTAATTTTCTTTAATAAAAACGAATTATGGTTTCACGCAAAGAAAAAAACTTCTTGAAGTTGTGACCAAATAGCATTATGTTTTAATATTCTGATGCAAACAAAATTGCGGGGACCAGCCAGTTTATAACTAAGGTTTCGGTCTCCGAAAAACAGAGAAACCTCCTAAGAACCTTAGCCCTTATATGTATTTTATATAAAGAAAACAGTACATTAAGCCGTAATAATGTGCTATAAGTGTTTTCTGCGGTGCGTTACTTAGTGGCCACTTAGTCCGTTAATCCGGATTAGTTTCGTGAAGACATCGTGCTCAAAGTATTAGTTAGATAACGTTACCACTATCTATGGACTCGTACTTAGCTATATGTTGGTGTATCATGATACTAGTGGTCTTTATACGAAGGGATTTTGGCCGCAAAGGTAGAAAATTTTTATAAAGATGAAGACCAAGTTGATCCTGAGAGTTGAAAGGTTGTAGTTGCACCACAAAATTAACTACAAATTATTGTGGTACGTGTACCTACTCATCATCTGAAGACAAGATGAGAAAAGCGAGAATGCAGTATGAAAGGCCAAAAGAAGAACCTTGAAGTGAGATAGGACCTAAAATTTTAGAGTTGGCTTGGTTTGCTATTTCCAAACGAGATTTATTCGTACCGGAGCGAAAGGCCTTACGTGCCATCTATAGACCCCCGCAAGACAAAATGAGATATGTGTAGGTTATTTGCCCCACTCTTGAGCAAATAAGATACACCCATGATTCTCTTGCTTACGCCTGACAGGATTGTATATTGTACGTTAAAATTACTGCGGTTCTCATAAAAGCATTTAATGATTTCCCAATAAAAATAAAGCCAGCCTGGCCATTACTAAACTCAAAAATAAACGGAGAACTACCACAAAATGACATAATAGAGATAATAGAGCAGCCATTTTTACATGTAACAAGATCCTACTTACAATACGTTATAACTTTGACAGCCCCTGTCAAAGTTGGATCAGATAAATCATATCGAAAAAATATACACAGTGAATAAATGTGTTGAGGGCAGGGTAATGATGATCGATTGTGGGGTAACTTCGAACGTGATTTGTTGGGAAATAATTGGCGAAATAAGACGCGGTTAATGAGGCGGATCGTTAGAATGGAAACGTTTACAGTTCGAGCTCGATCGATTCGATCGCAACATCTTTTGTTCGCTGGTTTTTATTTATTGTGTAATGTTTTATTTTTTTATTTGGTTAGAATTCTTTTTTTGCTTAAATACTTAAATACTTCAGACCTGGATCGACGGCGCGTTTTGTTACACGTGTAGCTTAAAGAGCTGTCAACATACTTGATGGAACTTGCTGGGGCCAATGCCCCGGAACGCAAAAGGCAACTAAAGTATGTCCCTTTGAGAATTTTTCGTCAAAAAAAGCCTGATACTCCATCTTGCATCACCTAAAGCGGGAAAGACTCAACTAAGATAAATAACTGATAACTATCGCCTATTTGTACGTTGAGTTCGAGTTCGAGTTTTTACGTTTCGAAACGTTTACCCCGTTTGGCTCTCTGATTGGTTAAAACTTTGGAGCGGGCCAATCGCAACGCCGAACATTATAAACGTGTCAATAGCATTAACGTAGAATAAACTCGTACTAACTACTCTAAATACTAGGAAAACGGCTCGAATTAGTGTAGGAGTATATCTATTTATGAAAGACGTACAAACCTATGTAACTTCGACTCGGAAAGTTAGATAAGAACATGCAAGCTTGTGACTAACTTCAAAACGCAGTCTTGTTTTAAATAGAGTTTCTCTGTACAAAGAGGAAACATTATAAATGTAAAACGAATTCTTCAAAACATTGTTTCAGTTCAACTCAGAGTAAAGTTGCGCAACTTCAGTTAAGATAACAATGTATAAGTCAAGATCTTGGAGTGAGTTGCACCAACGAATTTAAACGATAACCAATATGCTATGATATGATGACTGACGAAGTCATTAGCTATCAAATCTCGATTTCGGACATCACAAATAACGGTAGCAGTAACCGGTCAAATTTGAGGCCTACAGTTACCGGTGACGGTGATCTTTCGCTCCTGCCCCGGCCCAAGCCATGGTATGGAAAGAAAAGAAATGGGGTGCGGACGCCACTCAAAAGTCGCAGACGACGAGTAATGGTTATCTCGCTGTCCAGTAAAGATCGAGCCCACACGTTGACGGCGTGTAGTATTATTCCACGTGCGCCTCAAAGAGATGAGATGTCAGCAACACCTCAGGGGCCCAGAAGGGCTGATGCCCACTACGGTTACGGGGAACAAATGACCACTGAAAGTCACAGGTGTGTTTTTAATTAGTAAATATCTGACTCGAGCTTTCGCTCCACCCAAAAGTGGGAAAAGCCAATGGATAAAGTCCCACCTCAAAAAAAAGCTTATAGACGGTTGAATCAGAATGATTTTAAAATTGTACATGATACCATCATGTACCTACTGAAGGATATATTCAGTGATCATAATGAAGAAGCAATTCAGGTTTTTGGCATCTTCAATCTTAAAAAAAACATGTCTTAAAAAATACAAAATAACACTTATTATTTTTTATAATAAAAGAATAGAAAGTTATTAAAACGTTTAGTCATCCTAGTGACTACAAGACTTACAACGCAGCCGAGACTGAAGCACAGATTGTTTTAAATAAATTCACTTTTGTAGATGCTTACGAAATTAACAAACATACTTAAATCACTACTTCTTCTTCTTCAAATAAAATATTATTTGCGCCTCAGAAGTTGAGTAAGTTGTTGATTTCTTGTCTAATGATTCCCATTAATTTAAATATGATTGATGGATTCCTATAGTCCGTCTAATGAAAGCGCGACCTCAGAAAAAGAGGTCAAATTCCATACTAACATAGTGGAGAATCATGTCATGATACTTGACAATTTCTTTTATTTAGTACGATTGCGGCAGAATAATGTAGCTAATTAAATAATAAAAAACTCCAGGTGACTCTTTAATTAGATGCACTCTATTGTACATCCTTCTTTACAGAAAAACCCAGAGTAAAAAAATCGAAGGTGTGATGTCAGGGTTCTGTGATGGGGACGAAGAAAAACATTAGACAAAAATCTGTTTTGTGGCGTGTTTTCATGAACGTTAGAAATCGCGTTGAAGAGTGTCAGAGCCGCAAAGGCTGACATTCGAATATTTTTTTAAAGTAATTTTCCCCAAAAGTAATTTTCAGAGTTTGTAAATTAATGTATATACGAATACAAACAAACAATTTTGTAAAGTGGATTATTTCTGAGACATCACGTATTACTTTACATAAAAGGACAATGTATATCTTTCAATAGTAATTTATAACTATAAGTTAGTATCTACACACTACGTGAATAAAACACAGGATATATAAGATATAAATAGCATTGCTTGAAACTAACGTGTCAAACCAAGAATAACTCTGAATGGACTAAAATTTAGAACTTCATGCCATGGTAACTTATTTAGCTCAAAATTACCTATCCAATAATATAACAAACATAGCTATCGGGCCCAAACTTCATAGAAACCTTGGCATCACATTTTTTTGATATGACAAAATAAAACGAAACGAAAAGATAACTTATGCTCCCACATTTTACGTAGTTATTAACAAAACAAAAACCGAAATCGTTTGAAATACCGATCGTCCTAGATCGGCATTTCAAACACGTATCTTGGTGCTAACGCTGATGCACATAAAAGGCATAAAAATATGCATCCACCGATTTGCTCCACATAACCGAAATATGAATTTATATTTTGCGATTTCTGATATTCTCCATAATTTTAGTGGAGAATATTCACCGCATAAATCCGTTGGCGCATTTCAAGTAAAGCTGGGTTTAGTAAACATTATTTGTAATTGGATTTCATGCTTCTGTTTTATTTATATGCAAGTGAGATGCAGTGCAAACATTTATTTAAATGTGAAATGTAATACAAAAGCTAGGAATAAATGAATAAGTGGTAAAGTATAATTTAACTTAGTTCAATTATTCAATTGGTTGCTAAGTTATTAAATGAATATTGTTAGCAATAAATTAATGAGTTAACCCATAATTCAATATCG
This sequence comes from Mythimna separata, assembly GCA_030763345.1. Lineage (NCBI taxonomy): Eukaryota > Metazoa > Arthropoda > Insecta > Lepidoptera > Noctuidae > Mythimna > Mythimna separata. The sequence goes on along the minus strand of CM061171.1, from coordinate 17,507,010 downwards.
TTAAGGTTTAGTTTTTACACCTTACACTACATTTCAAAGAAGAACATTATTTGCATCAATATATTTCTTTGTACCCTTATTTTAAGGCATTTTAAGTAATAAAAGAGAACAGAACGTTATAAACATACTAGTGAAATCTTATCAGTGGATTAAATTACCCGTAGAACTTTCGTAGCAAAAGCGTAGTAACATCGTAGCGGCCCACGCTACGATAGTACTACACTACGTAAACCTAGCGTAGCGTCTTCAATAAGATATCAAAGGCCACTTATACGTGAATAAGTTGCCTTGCCGCTTGTCTAAAAAGCGTGCCTTTTTATGTAAATCCTACAGATCCGACAAAAGTAAACAAAACTGAGCCTCACTATAAAGTATCCGCGTTACACAGGACGCTATGAACTAGCGTTGAAGCGTCACGTTATCCGATTTCCCAAGAACGGGGAACAGCAAGTGATACATAAAACAAAATGCAAAATCTCGCACAACATAGCTCTTAATCTATATAAAACGGTTTCCTTTAAAGAATAGAACGTTCTAGAATACGATAGTCTTGGAAACATCCTTTTGAAACAGTAGTCACAAGAATCTCGAACTATTTTCTTTTAATACGAAGGAAATGCAATTACTGCTGTTGTACAACAAGACGTGTCTTCTTTATATTCTAAGTATCGCTTAAAGAACGTCGCATTCTGTGCGAAGGAATAAGGACGGTTTTATTGGCACTTCGAAAGTGCAAAGTGTTGTAGTACATTGCATTTACGATTATGACTTATGTTTTACGAGTGTTGAAACTAAAAATTATAAAATTGAAGGGCTGAAAGAGTCGGCTTTTGGCACACTGTTTTGATCGTTACAATGTTTTGCTTTAATTCTAGTATATTTCTCTAACTAACTAACATACACACTAGCTTCTAACGACGGCTTCGGCCGCGTGAAAGTTGGTTTCTCCATGCAAACTTTGGACCTCGGTTTATTAGCTATAAGAGGTGAATTTTAGAAAATCCTCTCTTAGTGCTCGTCTACTTCATAAAAGGAAACCTTGCGCAAAATTTTACGCTTCTAATCCCAATAGTTTCTACCGTGCGTTGATATTCTGTCAGTTTTTTCTTTTATACATATAGACAAGTAAATAATAGGTAACTATCCAAGCTATACCTAACTGTGAACACAAAATGCACTGACCACAGTGCATTTTGTGTATTTGTGTATCATCATCATCACCAGATGATGATGATAACGATGATTGCGGTTTGATGATGGCAATTTTTTGCAATCAAACAAGAAAAAATCTTAACGTGAAAACGGAATCAAATCAAAAACCTCACGCTCAGCGGTAATGCTTACACCAAATGAAAAACAAATCATAAATGAGAGTAAGAAACGGTAAAATTAAGTTATAGTTCTAATTAAGCTACCACAATGAAATTGTAACAGCACTTCCCAAGTTATATTAGATTAATCAAAAGGCGAGGCCAAATATAGCTCGAACCGGCAACTGAATCATTAATTCGTAACAGTGGCGCCATCTTTCTATGGCTGTGCTACACAATAGCATTTGCAGAATTCTCTATAAAAATAGAAAATAATTGGAGCCCACGTATGATACGTAGGCAACAAATGTGTTTTTTTTTTTGTTGAGGTGGAAAATCATCTAATGAGTCCTCCAGCTATAAAAATCTAGAATAATTGAGTCAACGTATGATAATGTAGATAACAACGATGTTTTTTTTGAGGTGGGAAATCATCTATTGATTTCTCCCACTCTCGGGTGTACCAGGGCGTGTTAGACTTTTAATGACTAAAACCTATGTTCCTTCCTTATGAGTTCTAAGGGTCAGCTCACACCGAGACGCGACGCGACGCGACGCTGCATCCACATTTTAATAGAGTGACTCAAAATAGAACTCTATTTACTACACGAAAAGATACACCATTCATTGTGAGAATTTAGAATACGTTGCTTTATACAGCGCCGCGTGGTATCGCGCTGCGCCTCGTGACGCCACGTGGCATCTCGTTGCGCAGCGGAACGTCTTTACATTCGCGACCTTCATTTCGCCAACGATTTTACAATGCGCCTCGCAACGTTGCGATGCGTCTCGCGGCGGCACGCGGCGCAGCGCGACGTCACTGGCCTCTTCCTGCATCGGCGCGTCGGGTCGCGCCTCGGTGTGAACTGACCCTAAGACCACGAGTATGCCTTTTACACTTTTCTCCTTAGTCTTAGAAGGCATCGGCCTTGCAGGGCCTCGTAGCACGTGTGGAACACTACGCGTCCTTGACTACTCAGGAACGGTGAACTAACCATAGCTCGTCACCAACAATTCCCGCGAGATAATAACTGGTGTGAATTTAGCTTATGAAATTATATGGATGCGAGAGAGATACCATGCAAGCAGTACGGTTTTTTATTTTTAAGGTAATCATCAAATAAGTCCACCCGCTCTTGTTGAAGCATATAGCAGACACTTATTACCTTAAACCTATCCGTGTTTCTGGAGTTACAATTTGCATTTCAGTGCTACGGTAACCCTTTTGAAAAATTGTGACTCCCATTACATGATTAGCTTAAGATTAGGAGCTCGGTTTGAAACAGAAATTTAATGAATAACTCATATACACGAAAGAACAATAGTACATTTTGATACAAGTGGAGAAAGTTTGCCATTACGTCCCAGGCGGAATTTGCCCGAGTCGTAGGCTAGGGCGTAGGTATTGTAAAGCCGAGTGCTACAGAGACCCGCGAGTATGAAACGACATTTTACAATACTCTTATGAAGAAATAAATAAGCCGGGATTGACCGGCGATTCGTACGGGTTGCTTAGCGTTCAGCCTAATATGGCCAAGGCAAGCCCGTGTATTTTTCTGCACTAGTGCGGAAAACAGAAAACAATAAATTGCATGCCCAAAAGTGGTAGAGGTAAGAACAGGCTTTCGAGTAATTATATACGTTATGGTAGGTCATACAATGATGTAGGTAATAAATAGGTAAATTACACACATTTTTATCTATGGCTATTTGAGAACAATCTGTTTCTAAACAATCCAGCTCATCTCGCCATTTGACCCATAAGATACAAATGATTTTTTGCACACCCTTTTTAGGGTTCCATACCCAAAGGGTAACCAACGGAACCCTTTCACTAAGCCGTCCATCTACCCGTCACTCCATATGTCTGTCAGCGGCCTGTATCTTATACTGGAATAGGTAGACAGTTGAAATTTTCTCAGCGTGTGTATGGAGCCCTTGGTATACAATTTAAATTCACATTTGACTTTTTTTAATATTATCTAATATTATTATCTTTTGCCAACAGCTTTTACCTACATGAGAGTAAAAAAAAATGTCCCGGAAACATACTCCCGGGAAAAAGTATTTTACATGATATTCCAGAACATGGTCTATTTGTTGTTTCTACATTGTGTATGTCTATGTGTGTTAAATAAATATTTTTCTTTCTTACTATCTTTCTTTATGTGCCAATTTTTTTATCCAAATCCACTAAGCCGTTCGAGCTTGCAAGAGTAACAAACATACACACACACTCGGAAACATTCGCCTTTTTAATTTTAGTGTGATGAATGGGTGTTTCCTTTTGCTAATTCTTGCATTTTCTTTCTTCTTCGATGTAACTAATTGGGTTTCACGTGGATGAGACAACTGCATTTCACGTAACTTTTTAGTTAATTTTAACAACATAGAGGCCGGTGTTTTGATAATAAACACTAAAATAAATCCATAGAGAAAATATATATGGATCAAATCATATGAGAACCATGGAAAGTATCTGATTTGGGTTTTTGAGTAAAGAACCACATAGAATTTAAATAAACTCTTCTCTAAATTACTTTCCATTAAATCTCTTATTTAAATTAGTTTTCATTTACAACGTCCTGTCTATAATAAACTTTACAACTAAGAAAGTTATCGATGTGATTCCCTGCACTTTGCTAGTAGCTGACATTAATGCATTAATAATTACAAACAGGAGCCCCTCTTTGTCCCGGTCCATTAGAAAGACGTCATTCTGCCATTACGCTGAGATGAATGACCTGCCATTCAAGGTGTAATGCACTGTTAATTTTTAGAGTCCCGGCCCTGAGTGCTGGTCATATCTATTGGTAGGTACTATAGTGGAATTTAGACCTTTTGAGTTTTGTGTGAAATAATGAGATGTATGTTACATAATAGACCGGGGTCAAAGCCTACAAAAATGGTAAAAAATGAAAGAAAATCACAGTAGGATGAAACCCATTAGAAAAGCAAGGGAATATGATCAAAATGAAAGGAAAAATAAATTACGGTCGATCCGAGTTCGGGAAGTGGGAGGGGGAGGTTTTTAAGGGTAAAAAATGGTTTATCTTGATTTCCGGCAAAACTACAAGTCCTATGGAAAAAAGTTAAATGGCAAAGTTGTAGGCAATAAAAAGATCTACAACTTTTGTATTTGCAGATTTTTCACATAACCTCAAAATTTAGGTGAAAAATTCAAAAAACCAAGGTTTTGGTTTTTTATTTATATCTTTTTCAAAAACATTTTTTTTTCTACGAAATTTGGTGAAAACTTACCTTATTATGTCCCAAATACACTGTAATTTATTTGATTAAAAATATTTATTTTTTCGCTTCATTTTAATTTAATATCAAAAAAGCACCCTAATTTTCAATCAAAAATTCTGACGTCAAAATATCAGCTTTTTTCAAAAAGTTTGGGGGCTTTTTGTTTGTTGAAATATCTACTTTCTGATGGTGTAAAGAAAAATATACATTACTATAGGAAATATTCTTAGAAAATGCAAAAAATTGAAAAAACCTCAAATTCGAAAAAAAAATTTTAATCATTATGTACAATTTTCAGGTATTTATTAAAATTTACACTTTAATTACTCAAAAAACGTAAGATTTCATGTTTTATTGATAAACTAAAAAATTACAAAGTAAAATATACTTCTATAATTAACAAACAAATAAGTTAATAAAGTTAATATTTAATAAGACATCTACAATATTTTGAAAAAGTTGTAGAATCTTCTTTAAATAATATTTGTAGATGCCTATTTATTGCTGTTTTAAAAATAATTTATATACCTGAGTGACCTTCGGTGAATTTAAGCCCATTGTAAGTTATTTAATTGAGAAGTGGGGACGGACCTAGGAGAGTCTGGGCCTTACTACATACCTGCTATTTCATAGCAGCTGTAAAGACCGTTAGTCAGTATTTGAGATACAGAGTAGTGTACAACATCTGCATCGTTTTTAAAAATACACGTGCAGGCTGAGTTACTCTAAGTGATTTGTGAGAAATTTACTTTACGTACTTTACGTTTGGAATCTGCATAGCAAGGTAAATACTATCTGTATTTTAATCTATATTAATCAGCTTCAAAATAAAAATAGTAATATTTTCTTTTATAAATAGTATGTTTAACGTAACATAACCTAAAAAAATTAAATTGAATGATATTCCAGTACAAGAATAAAAAAATAGTAACTTCGTTTATTTTATACAAACAGATTTAGTTATACTCATGATAAAACTTTGAAGGCATTATTAATTTGATTTTGTCTTTTCAGATTACCAGTATGAAAGAATCTGTTTGTATAATCTGCAATAAGTCAGACGACAAGCAAGTGTATGAAATAAAAAAAAACAGTTTTGAATCGTTTAGTGGCGTCTAGCAAGAAGAGAATCGACAATAGATACAAAAAATTTGAAACTTTAACATCAGCTCTTATTCATCGAACTTGTCAAAGTCATTATAATGATGAGACTGCAATAGCTACATTCTGTAGCTCAAAACGTAAGAAATCACAGGAAGGAAAACAAATAAATAAGGACGCTCTTATATTTAATTTTCAATCTCATTGCTTTCTTTGCGGTGGGTTTTTCGGTAATATTTCTAAAGATAAAATTTCATCAGTTCAAAATAACGATACAAGAGAAAATATATTACAGCATATTAAAAAACAAAACACAATTAATGATTTCGATAAAAACATTTTAGCTCGTTTAAGAAATGTGCCTGATTTAGTCGCAATAGAAGCTCATTATCACACTGTTTGTTATTTTGTATGAGATTTTCTATGACATGAATGTAATTCGAGTAAAATAAATAAACTTTTTAACTAAAAAAAATTGCAGCAATCACATTTTTTTGATGAAATTGTACATAATGATTAAAAATTTTTTTTCGAATTTGAGATTTTTTCAATTTTTTGCATTTTCTAAGAATATTTCCTATAGTAATGTATATTTTTCTTTACACCATCAGAAAGTAGATATTTCAACGAACAAAAAGCCCCCAAACTTTTTGAAAAAAGCTGATATTTTGACGTCAGAATTTTTGATTGAAAATTAGGGTGCTTTTTTGATATTAAATTAAAATGAAGCGGAAAAATAAATATTTTTAATCAAATAAATTACAGTGTATTTGGGACATAATAAGGTAAGTTTTCACCAAATTTCGTAGAAAAAAAAATGTTTTTGAAAAAGATATAAATAAAAAACCAAAAACTTGGTTTTTTGAATTTTTCACCTAAATTTTGAGGTTATGTGAAAAATTTGCAAATACAAAAGTTGTAGATCTTTTTATTGCCTACAACTTTGCCATTTAACTTTTTTCCACAGGACTTGTAGTTTTGCCGGAAATCAAGATAAACCATTTTTTACCCTTAAAAACCTCCCCCTCCCACTTCCCGAACTCGGATCGACCGTAATTTATTTTTCCTTTCAATTTGATCATATTTCCCTCCTTTTCTAATGGGTTTCATCCTACTGTAATTTTGTTTGGTTTCAAAAATTATCTACCCTGGTCTATAATGCGTTTATTTATATTGTAATTATACATTTTGTATTACTGTGCAATTTTTGAGAAGAAAATTGAAAAATTCAAAAGAAGCCATATTTGTTACATCTCTTTTTCAATTTCTATTATAATAATATTATAAAGACCTGTGTGTATGTTTGTTACTTCTTCACTTTAGTATGACTAAACGGATTTCGATTACAATTGGTACATACTACATAGGTAGACCATGGCTTAGAATAGCACATAGGATACTATTAAAAAGTCCGAAAGGTTGGATCCATTTTCTATTTTCATGCAAGCAACAATTAAATTATTATTAAACTAGCTTTTACATAAAATATAGCCTATGCCACTGAAGAATAAACCAGCTTGCGGGCCAGTACCTTTAGAGATTACTTTTTACAAACAAAAAACCTTACTTTACCCATTAATAATTTTACTTTAGATAGCGATATCTATGAGGCATAGAAAAAAAAATCAACAATGCCGCCTCAAAGTTTACTACCTAATAAAAATCCTGACGTTCAAGAAATTCGTTGCAACAAAAAAGCAATTCAATTAATTGGCTGGAAAGGATACGAATTCCGCCACACGGTACACAAACACCGTGCAGAGGGGATTCCCGTCTAAATGTCAAAACTAGTCAGAAGTAACCACAAGCGTTTGCTTTCACGAAACCGCATCGAAACGCTCCTCTAGCTAACACAGTGGCTTTACTTCTGCCTCAACAAACCCTAACCAAGCCTCATTCACACGTTACCAGTATTTAGGGGAGTGCGGTTTTCGTTTGTTTATTTATACATAACATAACATCACGCCTGTATGTCCTCGAAGCGAATCTGCGTAACTTAATTTTGACGTCTGTGATCTTATAGTGACGTGTTAAATGTCAGTCTTGCGAGTGAAAAAGAGGGATGGAACTGTACACCGTATATAGCTCTATGCCTTTAACATTTCAATTTAGGTCGTCATAGATCGCGTTAAGAGCTCGTGGTAGGGCATCTGCTTGAGATGCGCGAGGAATGCGAGGCACCGTCGACTCAGGTCTGATTCTTATAGACGGCCCGTTTCTTATAATTGCTTACCTTGCGTCAATCCGCTCCTATAGTGGCCAAGAATCGCCTTTCGACGGTCTCTGGCGAAGAACTTACCTGACTTACATAATAAATATGTATTTGAAAGCCGTAATTTATTTAATTTAAATGAAATTAAATAAATTATAAATATGCAAGTTTATACAATAATAAATAATTAATTATCAAATACAAAGACTGCTACTTTCAGGTGACTTACAAACTACCTATGTTAGTCAAATAATAATCAAGTAGTTCATGACACCGCTATTGCATGGCCTGGTTATTTCACAGAAAAAGTGGTAAACATGTATCTTAAACCTACAGTGTATGAGTCTATGGCATTTAACTTAAAAGTCGATCGTAAATAAAATGATGTCAAGTGTACTTTAAATTATTTATTTACCATTGAAATAGTATAAGTAATAAAGATTAAAGTACAATATTGATAAGTCAAATTAATAAAACTTCACCATCATTGCTGTCTTCCAGTCACTTGCCTTCAAACCACTTTTCCACTCGCTGTCGTTTAAACGGAGCTCCACTGGTCTTCAGCTCACATTGTTTTTGTTGATGTCGGATGTATAAGTACGACAGGGTGGCGTGTTGACAGGAAACTGACGTCAGTTCAGCACACGTATGTCTTGCTTGACACACCTGTGTAATGTGCTAAGCCGTTAAACAGGACAGCATGTGGGCCATATCCTCTCCTCAATTTACTGGTGTTGGAGTGATTTATTCCAGCTGTGGTAACGACATTTTCATTTTAAGGCTGTGGAAAGATCGAATCAGAAAATTCAGAAATTGAGATATTCGCGTCGACTCTCATACGATGGATTCCTTACCATTGTATTTTTTTCTATCTTACAGGTATATTTACGACTTAATACTTATGATATATAATCTAACGTGATGATACGTTAGATTTTGTTTATGATGTCGATGGAAGACTTTGCGTAAATATAATACCAGGAGAACAGTATCTGATGTGTTTTAAAGATAAAGGCTCATTTGGTGGTGGATTCATATTTAGGTATATGGAATGGGTTATCCCCAAAGAAGCAGAGCGGATTTAAAGAAATAGAAAACGATTATTAGAATTAGCATTTTTTTCACATGGGCTTTAATTATTATTATTTTTGTTATAAGTAGGTATAATTATAAAGTATGTAGTTCCAAAATTTCATTATAGTATTGTATTAAAAACAATCTCTCCCACTTTATACTTGCGACCCTTTACTTGATAATAATAATAAATGTTTTTATTTTACATGGGCCTACATGGGCACTTATAAAAAGTCGAAGCTAGTACACCGTTCCAATTGGTCGTTTCCTATAGAGACGAACCGGCAAGAAACTACATGGTTGCGCTTTAAAAAAAAAAAATTGGGTTTACTGTGATTGGTTGTGCTGTGGGACCCCGCTTCTTGCCAAATGTCATGATTCTAGGTCAATAGGAAGTACACTATCGGGCATGATTCCTTCGCACGTGTCAAAATATACTTACAACCGTATCTTTAGATTGAGCTGACTTAGAAATGTAATTTTTCCACAGCTTCAACGGATTGCAGACTTGCGTAATCCATTTTAATTTCAGCTTGATATTTCCTCAAAATCTGAGGAAAAGGGTTTTGACCGACAGACCGTTCCGTTTCGTTTTTCCTTTTGAGGTATTTACGTAAAAGAAAAGGTTACCAACATAGCCGGAAGAATTGCTACACTTAAGTGGCTGTGGGCAGGGCACATTGCTTGCAAAATAGATGTTCAATTGAGCCGACGCGTTGTGCATACTGCCAAAAAGTCGAATTCCTTGCAGGAGACTGAATTTCATGATAGCTACAACTAGAGGTCTTTGAGTCAAAAGTACTGAGTAGGTTACTTCTATGTTAGTTCCTTCATCGTCAACAAAATCATATCTTTAGGTACCAAAAGAAGGCATTAGACAAGATACGACAAGACGTAAGGGACCGGTAGATGTGGTGACACTTGGGGCAAGCCTAAGTCCGGTCGAAAGTATGTATGATAATTGATAATGTTACAGCTTCCCATTACTGTCTTCTGTCTCAAGTAATAAAGACTACAACATACCACGCTCTTTCCAATCTAACTTCTAAGATATTAAAATGTCTCGTTCAATTTATCTTATCTGACTTCGCAGCATTTTCTATTTCTAGATGAAAGTTTATTCCACTTATTGCCATTTATCCTCGGCGAGCTAAATGAGCCTAAAGCTTTGCTGTCACAGACAATTTATGTGTACGCTATCGGGAACGAGTACGCCCGCGTTTTCGCCCCGTATTTCAAGGACAGTGCAAGATTCATCTGCCATCTATATTTGTATAGGGCTGTGTGTCTTTCGAATTTACTTTATACATTTGTTATAATTTCAAACTCAAGTATTTAATATCTCGGGGTAAACTCCATTTGAAACGCTCATAATAGATTTATCATACCATTAAGAAAAAATACAATAAAAGCGCATGACTGGCACTCCATTGTTGAGTAATGTTCAAAGGATAAGTGGCTGAAATGAAAAAAAAAATACACAGTGAAATTTCAAAAGTATATCTTAGATTTTAGCGATCTCTTAAGCCGATTTCCTTCATTGTCTTATTTTTAATATAGCTTTAAAAATGATTAAAAATACAACAAAGGAAAGAAAACCCCGCTCTCATCGTTCAAGATTTGTAAATATGCAAAGTGTTCGGGCGAAACTAATTTGTTTTCCTCGGGATGAAATTAAAAAGTATGACAAGAGATACAAATTGCTTCGCCCTCAATTTGTTCGTGTCCCGACTTCAGCATTTTGTTTGTTTTTATAAAAGCTCATTTATTAGTGAAACCGCAGTGCTATGCTTTATGAATTCCCCTTTTGTGATTTGGGGTGAAACAAGCAAGCAATAAACATAATTTTGCTATTGAAAACGAAGTGGGAAATTAGATTTTGGTAGTAGATAAGTCGTGTCGTGTTGTTCATGTTTATCTGATTAATGTATAATTGAGTGCTGGGAAGTTTAACCCCTTTGTTAGTTTGTTTCGTGTGTGTTAGTTAAAGTTCCCCATTCTTGGCCTCCAACCTGGCCCAGTAACATTAGGCTGACATTCAGCGCGGGGCGGCCATAAACTATTTAAAATGAAACCGCTTTCTGCTCGAGTGTACGGAGTGCGGTTACAATGAAATGCACCTATTGGTAGCTCGGGGGATTCCGTGTGGGAAAAACATTCATGTTATCTATTTGTATCGCGATGCATATCTTTCGTAACTTTAGGAAGATAGGTAGGGGGAATGTAAGCAAATTGCACACGACACACACAAAACATACCTAATGTTTTAGGGTTCTGTCCCTTAAAAGGAAAAAAAAACGGTATATGGAAATGTATGTGGCAAAAAACGTATATTTTAACACTCTCAAGGGAATCAAAAGTCATAGTTCCCGTTGACATAGAAACCTGAAATTTGGCAGGAAGTAAGGTCTCCATAGCACAAATATAGGAATCAATCTGAAAACTGAAAGTTTGTAGCTACATAACAAAAAAAAATTGTAGTTCGGAAAAATTTTCAAGACTCGATTAGGGAATTGACGTTTTTTCGTAGGTAAGTAACCCTCAGTGTGCGAGCCCGACTCACACTTGCCCAGCTTTTTGTAAGTGACAAAGAAATACTACTTTATACCATTTGTAACAGACAGATTGTTTAAACACATAAAATTGAATTTATTCCATCTAAAAAACTAACCAACATGTGAATTGTTTTTATGTAAACGCTGTTTACACAAAAACAATTCGCAAACAGTGGTGGCGAGGCGCTAACTGTCATCTGCACTTTTTTCACAAAAAGTAAATAAGTAATTTTATATAAGCTAGCAGCGCACTGTTAGATATTTATTCGTCCCCTAACACCCTGTAGGAGCTCGTGGCTAAATAATAACAGTCGCACAGGTCGATCTTCAAGGTTAAGCAACGCTTGCCTAGGTTGGTCTGTGGATGGGTGACCATCTTAACATAACGAGTTTCCTCCGTACCTCGGAAAGCACGTTAAGCCGCTGGTCCCGGCTGTCATTTGGAGATCTTTGGCAGTTGTTACGGATAGTCAGAAGCCAGTAAATCGGACTCCAGTCTCGCCACGAAGTACCATGTCACCCCAGTTAATGGGTTGTGGAGGTCTGGTAGGCAGCCGCTCCGCGTAAAATACTGGTATTCAGCTAAATCCGGCTTGACTGGAAGCCGACCCCAATATAGTTGGGAAAAGGCTAGGCAGATGATAACACCCTGTAGTACCATAAATGTGTGTCTTATAGTAAAAATAAAACATTTTTCGACTCAAAAATATCTTTGAAAGTCGATTCGGTAATTGCACAATTTACATACCTAAGTTAGTTTGTACGTAGGGAACCGTCAGTGTGTTCGACTCGCACTTGCCCAGCTTTTTTTAAATGACAAAGAAACACTATTTTAAAAGACAGATTGTTTCAAACTAAAAGATAAATAAAATACATCTAAAAAACTAACCAACACAGCGTTTACACAAAAACAATTCACAAACAGTGGTGGCGAGGCGCTAACTGTCATCTGCACTTTTTTTCACAAAAAGTAAATAAGTAATTTTATATAAGCTAGCAGCGCACTGTTAGATATTTATTCGTCCCCTAACACTCTGTAGTACCATAAATCTGTGTTTTATAGCACAAATAATATACATAGGAATAAATCTGAAAAGTGTAAATTTGTAGTTAGATTTAGAAAAATCTTTGAGACTCAATTCGGGAATCGAACCATTTAATATTAGATAAGTTGTTTGTATGAAACCCTCAGTGTGTGAGTCCGATTCGCACTTGCCCGGTTTTTTTTTAAATAACAAAGAAATACTATTTTAAAAGACAGATTGTTTTAAAATAAAAGATAAATAAAATCCATCTAAAAAACTAACCAACACAGCGTTTACACAAAAACAATTCACAAACAGTGGTGGCGAGGCGCTAACTGTCATCTGCACTTTTTTTCACAAAAAGTAAATAAGTAATTTTATATAAGCTGGCAGCGCACTGTTAGATATTTATTCGTCCCCTAACACCCTGTTGTACCATAAATCTGTGGCGTCGTGAATATAGTTTGCATTATTATGCAAAGTCAAGTGAGACCGTGGTGTGTGAATAAGAAAACGCTGTGACAGATGCTTTTAAGAACAAACTTTGCGTTTTTGTTTCGCATTGATTGGATATTGATAGGTTAGAATAAAATGAAGAGAAAATGATATAGCTAGCTTTTTTTTTAGTAGGGAAACACTTTAGTGACTTCTTCCTCTCTAGTGTGAATTGTAGGATTAAGTTTTTTCTTAATTATTTAATAACCCTTATATATGTCACTAATGAGAATGGATTTAATAAAAATCCTTGGTTATAGTTTATTTATTGCACGTTTAAAAACACTAAATTAATTTTATAACGTGTATTCAAGCAAATAGAAATACAAACATAAAACTAATTACAACTAAATAAAAATAATCTACACATCGCTGTCGACTGATAATGTGCTCAAATGTACATAAGTGGCATTGCAATGCTATTCGGCCTGACGTAAAGAGTTAAATTAAAAATGGTTTATGCTTTCTTCTTGTTGTGTCGATGGACGCAAATTATTTTATTTCTGACCAGTACTTAGCAAGTGAGGAGCTCGTGGCTAGATAATAACAGCCGCACAGGTCGATCTTCAAGGTTAAGCAACGCTTGCCTAGGTTGGTTTGTGGATGGGTGACCATCTTAACATAACGAGTTTCCTCCGTGCCTCGGAAAGCACGTTAAGCCGTTGGTCCCGGCTGTTATTTGTAGATCTTTGGCAGTCGTTACGGATAGTCAGAAGCCAGTAAATCTGACTCCAGTCTTGCCATGAAGTACCGTGTTACCCCAGTTAATGGGTTGTGGAGGTCTGGTAGGCAGCCGCTCCTCGTAAAATACTGGTATTCAGCTAAATCCGGCTTGACTGGAAGCCGACCCCAATATAGTTGGGAAAAGGCTAGGCAGATGATGATGATATATGTCACTAATCCGAATTAAAGATTATTTTACGTACTTAAATACGTTCATGTATTTCATTCGACCATCACAATCCACCAAAAGCGTCGAATTAGTTCTATTGTTCAATACTCGATCAGGTGACTAAAACCCAATAAATAGCTGATCTCTTTCCAATAGATGTGTAACGGATTACGTATAGAATCACAAAGCTTACAGTGAAACAGGACACTCAATAGGGATCACAACAATTACCAGGTGACCATTACAAAGAATCACTAATTCGATTGTTTTGTAGAACAATCATAATACACACAGTATTCTTGAACGTCCGTCACAGATTTCAGAAATTATAGTCAATAAAAATTAGTTTGACTGACAAGGACATTAACCTTCATGGTACTGAGGCTTTACTATGACATGTTAACAGACAGGCATTAGTTAGTACGTCTTTTGTCCCACTGCTGGGCGAAGCCCCTGGCTGGGTCTCTCCCTTTTTCACACACGTCTGACTACAACTATTGCGGGTCTGGCGTGCAAGCGAGAAAGAGGTATGGAGATTTTTTTATTATGAGTGGGCTCGCGTTTGGCCACTACCTCACCTGATGGTAAGCTATACCTACCTTATATAGCTCCACCCTTTTAAAACATCAGTTTAGGTCGTGAAATAAATTGCGTCAAGAGCTCGTGGTGGTAGAGCCTTTGAACGAAGTTAGTCTATGGACGAATATTTCAACCTAGGTACGCCATTAGTTACCGGGTACAAATTTTGCAGACTTCTTCTGAATAGGTCATTCCAACAGTGAAAAGTAGGTAGCAGCGGTTTTAATAAAACTTTAAATGAGATATAATATTTTAGTTTTATTTTTGTTATTACTGGGTTAGTTATCATCACTGAGAAATTTGTATTTTTCTAAACAGTAGACATGTTTTTCTAATTTGTCGGTCTGTACTTCTGTAGGTCTATTACTGTAGATATGTCCAACCGTCATAAAAATTCGCTGTTGCACAATCAATCAAAGAAACTCCTATAAAATAGAAACGTTAGTTCGATGAGCCATTTTTATCTTCAGTAGACGCTTCCAGCATCACATCTCAAGAGCGTCAATCTTTTTACGGTTTTTAATGTGCATACCCAAATTAAAAAAAAAATGAGTGTCTACAGAATTTTCATTACATTTCGATTAAATTTTTGCATTTTACCCAGACCTTTTTATCTCTCTACAGCCCATTTAAAGCAACTTTTTATGTCAATCATGTGTTCCTTCCTTTCAGTTTTCAACATAACATATTCAGACATATATACGATTAGTATTTTAATCAAACCATCGATAACTTAAACTGTTCTTTCTTGAAAAGAAAGAAGAAACATGTTTATCTCACACAACCAAATAAGCTAAAATTATAGATACAATTAAGACGAAGTCGCTTTTCACGCAGTGGATTTTAATGCGGTTTGCACTAGAAAGAGTAATAAACGAGAAAGATTTATGTATATTTACACCCCTGTGAATCTGGGCGGGTCACTAGTCCTTACACATATAATAGAACAAGTCCCCCGCGGTCTCTGTCTGTCTGTTCGCAATAAACTCATCAACTACTGGACGGATTTTCAAGCGGTTTCATCAATAGACAGACTCAATTGGAAGTATCTTATTTATTGGGTAATAAACTTGAAGCTTGACACAAATTCTAATCTAAATTAATAATAAAATTAAGACTGTCATTACAAGTTTCTTAAAACTATCCCCACAATAGGCTTTACGAGGTATTTAAGTTTTATAAAAACATTCTTGCAAACGAAGTCGCTGGCAAAACGCAAGTTTTATACAAAAAAGCAATAGTTCCATTAGTCCTTGACAAAAGCAATTAACCTATTCGAATGTTACACCTAGATTAAACGAATACACGAGGTTATAATTCAACGTTTTGTTACTTTGTACGCAATTTAATGAAAAGGCTACCTAGGAGTTATTAAGGAATACACGCGATAGAACGATTAGCTACTTATTAAATGCATGCTTAAGCTTATTCGATCGATGGGCGATCAATGGGATATGATTAATGTTATATAGTCACGAGATATATAAATTTTAATAAAAACGCTGTATTAAATTAGTTGTGTAGTTATTTTGGTACAATAGACGGTAGGTGATTTGTCACGGACTAAAAACATTTGTTGTAATTATTTTTGTAACTTACTTTTATGAAGGTTTATTTCGATTTCGTTTTGTCCAGTTTCTGAGGGCCTCTTAAATGCAGTGTGTAATGTTTAAGGACAAAAAATAACACATGCGTCCGAAAGGCCTGTTTGACTATAATACACATCGATATTATTATTTTGCGAACAAAAAACTACACGATTTTTTTAAAGAAAATACAGGATGCTTACAGAACACGCAACTTGCTGCTTAAACGCTAAGTCCAATTCAAAATAGTATATATAATTCTAAAATTAGTTGTTTCTGTCGTTAGCACATTTGTCAACTAAACAGCACGCCTCTCAGTTTATTTATGCCTCGTAAAAGCCTGATTGATTACGTTGAAGCGCAGATTTGTGCGCAAAATGGATAATAATACATCACCCAAATGCAATTCCGAAAGGAAATTCCCATCACGTGTATGGGACACAAGCCATAACGGAAAATATTTCCTAAGGAGGACGTATGAAAATAAAATAAAATAATTTGCTACTTTTTTATCTTACGTTGTATTTTTAGTAGCCTTTCTAAGCTTTGATCCTTAAAAAGTAATTTAATTTAGCCACATATTTGCTGCTTAATGTTTAAAAATATTATGTTAATATCACTTTAAAAATTATATTTAATATATGAATGTCAAACATATTTAACATTTTATATTATAATAATGTTCTTTGAAAAGAAACCACTTACTTCAATAAAATTTTAAGAGAAGATTGACGTTTGTTGAACGTATTAAAGAAAAATAAATTTTAAGAGCTCTCAATATTTATTTTTAAAACTTTCAATTCCATACATAAATATTTTAACATGCCTGGAGATACCGCCAACATTTCGTACTTACGTGGGAAGGCTGAAAGCGAAATTCAAATAAAGATTATTTACATTACAGTGGGAATGAGATTCTGCCATTTCCTTTGATACACTGTAACAAGGAAAATTTCAAACGTGAAATTTTGACGCTTGGTTCGTTTGGATCGGTATAAAAAAATGTGTTTAGAGGGTCTCTAGAACGCAAGAAAAAAAACTTTTTTTGCTTCGTGGAGGAAGAGCAAGAACAATAAAAGTAAATTGAAGTTGGATAGAATTTTCGCTTCGCGAGTTTTAGTGGCCGATTTCGCGTAACGAGTTTTTACCGCCTTTACAACTTCGCAAGTTTCCACAGCAAAGTTCAGTAGCTACAGTTTTTGTACCGACTCGGACGTACCCTGTCGAAGTTACCCGTGTACATGCGACTGTATCAAACTTACTATTTCTTCTACTTTGTATTTTCTTTGATAATATCTTCGACGAATGTGATAACATATGGCTCCGAAATGTGGTCTCTTACAGCGTTCCTCATCAGAACAAGGCTCAAAGTCACCGAAAGGGCAAGAATCGCCAAACTTATGTGGTAGTAGGCAGAACAAATGGTCGATAGGGACGAAAGGTTCTAAAGTGGAGACCGGGTACCGAAAGACATAGCGTCGGAAGGCCTTCCACAAGATGGGCCGATGACCTGAAGAAAGTCGAGGGAATTCGATGGATGCGAGACGCACAGGATAATTTGTTGTGGCAACACTTGAGGAAAGCCTATGTCTAATAGTGGATTTCTTTCGGCTGAAACGATGATCTTCGACAATTATTCCGTAGCCCTTTATTAAATCATTAAACATCTATTGCTGGTTGTTAAGAAAACAATTGTTATGGGACTTTATTGTAATGGAACTTAAACGAAAACAAACAGAAGAGAAATATCGCTAGAGCTTTGTTTGCCTTGGATCGCCTCAAACAGAGCTCTCTGACATTTAGACGTTGAGTTTCATTGTGTGTACAATTTTATCTAAATTGTTTTTCAAAATTCTAAGTTATATTGTTTTTGTATTACAGAACATTTTAAGGAGGCATTTTCTTTTATTTCTGACAAGCTGATTTAGGTTGAGCGCTACCACGTGTAACAGTTATAATCTATACAGATATAAGTCCAGTGCTTGGGGCGTTAAAATAATAACCTCAGGTTATTGTTACGGCGGATAAAATTTACAAAACAAATTATGATTTGTTAAGCTAACAATACGTATAAAAGCTTCACCTTTAAAAAATGTGATCTTGATTTTTAATAAACAAATTATAAGTTAAACTCAGTGTCTCAGAAACTAGTTGTTCGCATATGAAAATTCTTTTAGTGTTGAATAGTTTATTACGCTACGACTAAAAAGAGGAGTAGTAACCTAAGACGCAGCTGAAACCGGGGGAGATAGCTAGTAAAATATTAGGCTGTCGAATGTTTTTGTGAATGAAATTAAGTTAATATATTTATTTACAGGAAGACAACATTTTTAGAAGGTTATTTGAACATGGTAGTTAGTGTATATTATATGACACATAGAACAGAATGGAAGAAAAAAAGGTTGCACTGACTCCAAGTAATAGGTCTGAGACAAGGGCAGGAAAAGAGGAAGAAGGTAAGTAACTGTATTTTGACAAAATTTTAATAGCAGCAATATATTAATCGCCGTTATTCAAAACAAACTACAATAGTTTTAAAGCAACAATTGCATTGAAGGTAAGGTCAATGGAACATTAAAATAATCTGAAATGGTTTCATCGAAAACATTATCAAATAATCAAAGATCAAACAGCATAAACTAATCGAAATAAATACACAATAAACATTACCTCCTAATTTTCTATTTAATTAGTAAAACAACTATTACCATTCTCTGAAATTAGGAAATAAAACCAGTGACCCGTATTCTCGTTGAAAATCATCATTTACTAACATTTAACGGCCAATGGTTGCACATAATGTAAATTAGTATTACCGATATGTTTGTTGGGCAATCGTAGGTGCGCCTATGTTCGGGCAATTCGGGCAATTCCATCTCGACTACTGCAGCACCGAGCTACACCACAAACTCCGGTAATTGGAAGCACTGCGCTCGGATATTGCTTTTTGATGTTATGAAACAACAAATTTTCTGTAGATATTTATTTTGGCATTTGAAATGATTGTAGAAGGGTTTTAATTGGGAATTTAGTTGGGATGCAAGGACGTAAATGGGATGTAATAGTAGGATGAATTATAATGATTTTTAACAATTGCATCAAATTAAACTGAAAATACACAGATAATTTTTATTATACAATTTATGTTTAAAAGTATAATGAAGAAGAATATACACTTTGAATTGAATAATGAATATAAATTGTATCGGATCTTCCGGAGTCTTTCTATCGTTAATTCTATTTACTTTAAAATAGTGTTTTGTTATTTATTATATGCAAACATAAATCTACTTTTTTAAGTTTATTATCACTGCTATTTGAATTTTTCTGTCTAATAATTATATATCAGTCAGTATGCCATGAGCGTGTCCGTGGCATTACTGGCCCTATCAAAAATAACAGTAAAGCGTTATTACAGCCAAAAGACTTCCACTGCTAGATATACATATGTATCCCTCAAGCATTGTCAAATCTACCAGTTCTTTACGTCTCGTCTCCAGTGAATTTCCTCTAGTTACGTCATTTGCGTAGAATTTGTGCCTTATACACAAAATCTGTGCTATATTTGACAGTGAGGGGTAAACAACAGTGTCCCCGTCCTATTTAAGCTAGCGTGCTACAAAGTCTAGGCCGCACAGCTGGGGCCCTTGTGTCGCAATTTGTTGCATGCTGTCTATGCTAGATTAAGTCTTATGTGACGTCAGCGCTTGTACACACTGGACAGTGCCTTGGATGGGTAAAGGAATTATTTAGTCCCAAGTGTGACCGGTAGAACCATGAACTTTTGACACATGTTTGAATTATTTAATCTATATAATAAAAAGTAAATTCCTGACTGACTCTCTGACTCATGGGCGTAAACTCTTGGACCAAGAACGCTGAAATTTTTTAGAGGCTCTTTATAATGTTTACAAAAAATAATAAAGTCTTTTCCTTTTACAAAAATAAATAAAAATGAAAAATGGTAAATGTGTAAGGTGAAGCAGAGGTCTAAAGTCTGTATACAGGAACCTACTTTCACACGGGCAAAGTTACTAGCAGAAACTAGTATAATTTAAAAGTCAAAATGATCAGTGACCATGACCGGATGGCCGGGTGGCTCTGAATGTCGGAAACTGCAGCGTCTTAGGGCTTCCTGTAAAATAGACCAATGACTTGATCGAATTTGCAAGAATGTGATGGATCCGAGACTTGAGGAGGCCTATATCCAACAGTGGAAGTTTTGTTTCAGCTGATATGATGATGAAGTAGATCTTTCACTGAAAGCTTCTAAAATATTACATGTTAAAGTTGCAGGATACCTATAGTATAATATATAGATATAGTTAGTAAAACAATACTTAATTGATTAATTTTCTTGAGCAAGTATTGTTTAATGGTCCAGTGACATCAAATATTGTTGAGTGTTGCGGAATAGAGCTATTGGATGAACGTATTGTTGTTATTTGTATATATAGAGTACCTAACCAAAGTAATGAGATGTTAAATATATTTTTCAAAAAACTAAATTTTTCGTTGAGATCGTTCTGTAAAAATCCCAAAAAGCAAATAATAATTACCGGTGACTTCAATATTAATACTTTGAAAAAAACACAAAAGTCTTTACAATTAGAATACCTGCTGCTAAGTTACTGTATGAAAATAGGAATAAGCAAACCAACCCGTATAAGTAGTGGCACATGTATTGACAATTTTTTTCATAATATAAGTAATGCTAAATCAGAGGTCCTAGATCTTGCACTGTCAGATCACACAGCGCAGTTATTGAGATGTCCAATAAAGAAAAAGCCCATGTTGTATTGGTTTACATACAGACGTGACTATAGCACTGACAATATAACAAAATTTGCAGACTGCCTTAAAAGCTTATCTTTTAGTGAAAGTTTTGAGAAGAATAATCCTGAAGACGCATTTAACAGTTTCTTTGAGCTATTCAAGCTGTTCTATAATTTATGCTTTCCAGTAATAAAAGTGAAAAATACTCTTCATAAAAAACCAATTTGGCTCACCGATAGCATTAAAAAATGTTGCAAACGTAAAAGAGAACTACTATGGCAGTATCGATTACACCCCAACAGGAAAAATAAAATTTCATTCAAAAAACATTCACTCCGTCTTAAACGCATATTGCAACTTACACAGAAATCTCAAAATGACTACTATATTAAAACAGCTTTAAACAAGTCAAAAGCAACTTGGAACATTATAAAAAGAAACAAACAAAAACAACCGAATTCAAGTATTTCTAAAATAAAATTAGGTAACAAAATTATAACTCAACCACAACAAATAGCTCAAGCTTTTAACGATTTTAATATTGATTTAGTTCAGCCAATCATAAATAAGAAAATTAATAAAACATCATTATCTTTTAGTAATCCTAATTCTATATTTATGCCACCTGCTAGGCCACCAGATATGTATGAAATTATTAAATCACTAAAAAATACTCAAAGCACAGGCCATGATGGTATAAGTACCAATATCGTAAAACATGTTTCCATCATAATTTCACCTATACTTAGCCACATAGTAAACCTTTGCATTGAACAAGGAATGTATCCAAGCTTGTTAAAAATATCTGTTTTGAAACCTCTTTTCAAAAAAGGCGAAAGGGACAATTTAAGCTGTTACAGACCAGTGGCACTAATTTCTATTTTCTCTAAAATCATTGAGAAGTTTATTTACAAAGCAATTTACAATTATTTTGAAAAAAAGAACTTATTTACAGTTGAACAAAAAGGTTTTCGGAAAAATATTACTATTAATTTGGCAGTTCATGATTTAATCAAAAAGATTTTAAATAATATGGACAATAGAACACCAGTGTCTGCCTTGTACATGGACATGAGTAAAGCTTTCGATCATGTGGATCATAATATTTTGATAAAAAAACTTGAAGCATACGGAATAAGGGATAATATTCTTGATCTAATCAAATCATACTTAAGCAATAGAAAACAGATTACACAAATCACTAAACTATGTCCTAAAACTAAAACTGAAACATTTTTCAATTCAGATCCCAGAGAGGTTCGCTTCGGTATCCCTCAAGGTAGTGTATTAGGTCCGTTGCTTTTCCTTATATATATCAATGATCTTCCTAAAATCGTCGATTATCCAATGGTTCTATTTGCCAATGATACAGTCATTGGCTCTAATATTTTCTATTGATAAAGATGAAAGTATTCAAACATACGAGAAGAAAGTTAACGATGCAATCAAATCAATTATCGAATGGCTCAATGTAAATAACCTGAAAATAAACTTAGATAAAACTAAAATTGTACACTACAAACAGAAAGTAAAAACAGACAACATAAAGGTTAGCTATGAAAACGCAAATATAGAACAAGTCCATACCATAAAATTTCTGGGTGTATGGATTGACCAAAATATGACATGGAGAACACAAATTGATGCCATCTGCAAGAAAATCAGTAAATTTTCGTATGCATTATATATGCTTTCCAAGGTTGTTTCTCAGAAAACGGTTTTAGCAGCGTACAATGCGTATGTCTTGTCTACCTTAAGATATGCCATCATATTCTGGGGAAACTCAACAGATAGGGAGGAAGCCTTTAGGGCTCAGAAAAAATGTGTAAGGGCTATTTGTAACCTACGATTACCTGACACCTGTAAACCTCATTTCCAAACTTTAAGTATTCTTACTTTACCATCTTTGTACATATTCGAACTAGCAGTATTTGTCAAGTCCCATCCGGAATTATTTGAAAGACTTACCAGCAGACGTCAATGTAACAAAATAAAATCCATAAGTCATACCACATCCTTATATGATAAGAATATTCTTGGTATGGCTCCAAAACTATACAACAAAATACCCAAATCTATAAGAGAAATTAGTGATCTAAAAATATTTAAAAAGGAACTAAAATTATTTCTAGTCAAAAATGCATATTACTCAATTAATGAGTTCCTGTCGGATTATGAGACCGACAATTACATTTTATCTTGCAGGTATAAGTAGGTAGGGCGCACTAGTTGTGGAATACACGGTTGTGCATCTAGTTTCTAAGATTTGTTTTTTATATTTCCTCTGTTCTTTAAGTTTTGTTTCACGGTTTTTTAAATTCTTAGAAAATAATTATACTAAGGGCCTGTTTCGCAATGTCCGAGTAGGCACTACTCACTGAATAAATTCAAAAATTTGACAGAATTTGTATGAAATTATCTGTCAAGTAAGATACTCGAAACTTGATCATAGGTGGTGAAATAGGCCCTAAGTAGTACTTCTTTATGTAAATAGTACAGACGTAGATAAGTAAAGTTGTGGTTGAGAGTAAACCAATATTTTAATGTAAATTGTGTTGTTTCGTGTATTTTATTGTTATGTGTGTGTACCTACAATATGTAAACCAACATCTATGGTGTGTACCTATACCATAGATGTTAACAAATTATTTAAGTAATATTTGTATGCCGCTTACTGTGGCAGAACACGGAGATACTTGTATTTTGTAACACCTAAAATGTACCTGTGTACACAAATAAACATTTTGATTTGATTTGATTTGATTTGATTTGACCTTCACCGCTTCTGAGAGCCTCACATAAAATACCATTGGTTTTCTATTTTGTTTTTCAAAAAACCATGTTACCTTTGTCTAGTGCATTTCAATGACAGGTACATTCTGAACTTTCCTTTCAGAACGTTTATTGGGTTATCAGTTTTTCTAAAGCTCAACCAGAACAAAGGCCTAAAAAATAGACAAAATGACTTTTACCATCGGTCAACTCAACGTACAGCAAGTGACACTTAACTACATTGTTGACATCGCTGCGGTCCACAAAGTCATTTAGGTATACTGCGTACATTGAAAGACTGACAGAATTACTTGCTGCGGTTTTTCCTTTCCAAAAAGGTGTCTTTAAAGCTAAAGTAAAAGGGATCTTAATAAACTAGTGCGCTTCACAATCAACAACTGATGAAGTACTAGTTTATATAAATAAAAAAACGATCTCTACAGACTGCAATATTCCTAATTCCCTATAAACAGGATTTAAAACAAAAGACAAACATAGTGGAATCCGTATTATGACGCAGCAAAGTGAAACTTTTATTAGTAATCCTATTATCCGGCCGCCAATCGGACGGTTCCGTGTCTGAGCGAACTATTATAAAACACCCCATTAGCCTGCTCGAATAATCCCGTCTAATGAAATTGTAGATGAGGTGCGGTCAGACAAAGTTGATACATATTTTATCATTCTGTTTTCATAGTGGATTAAGTGGAAACTTTTTTCATAATAAAAATATAAACGACTTCAGATAAACAAAAATCTTTATTTTAAAAATAGCTTTAATTTCGGAAGCTTTCGTTTTTTGAGATCCACTTTCGCAATTAAAATTATTTTGGTAACAAGAAGAAATATTTAGATAAACGTTCTTAGCCGTTTAAAAATAAAATTATTTTGAGAATTCATTTTAAAGTTAGTAGGTATTAGGGGCACATAGAGCAAAAGTGAGCAAAGGAGTCAAAAGAGGAGTAAGCTCGATTTTGTCGAGAATGAAAACTGCATTTTTAGTTCCTTGGAAATGCTGCAATGTGGACTAAAAACTGAGCTTTTATGTTGGTATATTTTGGTTCCTTGTAGCTTTGAATTTTCTGTATGGAAAATAATCTGTATACCGTTTATCATTTTTAATTAAAAAATTATTAAAAGAAAGTTACAAATCGTAAAATTTTCCATTTCAAGAAGTTATATATGCCTACGTCTACGGTGGCTAAAAATTGCAGTCGGAGTATCGGTGGCTGGAGCGTGAGGAAGTCCGTTCTCTCACGCCGCTGCGGCCACCTCTTTCACTAGTATTACTGCTTTGCAGAAGGAGGCGATAGCCATTCGTCCTCGCTCCGGACCATAGCCTGAACAAGGGCCCGGCGTGAAAGATCTTTGCTGCTGATCACCCCCATCAGGAATCGCGGCGGTGCCCAAGTGGGGCACACCTCTACTGACTCTTTCGGGTAGTCCAGTTAATAGTGATACCCGGGCGTTTCTTCCACACGAATCTTACGAGGACTTGCTTCATGCAGAAGGTTAGGACGCAGTGACGTCTTTCCTGTCACTCCTCAAAGAAGGAGCTTACTGCCATGATTGTGGTGTGTTCAACGTTTTTAATACAATTATGGTTACGAAGATCCACCTATAGAATCTCAATTGTCGATGAAATAGAATACTTAGAATAAACTTTATACCTTTCAAAAACCTGAACACTTTTTATTTCGAGTACCTACAAATAAAAGTGACAGACATTACCGCTAATTCTATAGTATATAACGTTACTTTTACATAAGTTATTTGGGTATTGAGATAGCTACTCGCTGTGGAATGAGGGCAGGCTAGCGATTGTGTTTCACTCGATAACAAGCTGACCTCGTTTGACCTCACTCTAAATGTAATTTGAGTCGATGCGCTAAATTCAATTCCGAGCTTTTATTTGCATATTTCCTTTATACAACAGAGATAGTTCTCGCTGGATAAAACCTTAATTATTTCTTCTTTCAGTAATGTAACTTGATCGTGGCGGTCCCGGGTAGGAACCGACCGCCTTAGGCCCTTTTCACACGGAGAGGCTGTTGGGAAGCGGTGTCGTGTAACCGGTAAGAATTGTAATGGTAAATTAGGTGAAAACACGTGGAAGATGACGGAATACTGTTCTATTATATAGTCACATGTAAAAACTCCTAAATAACATAGTTACAATATACACACGACACGACACGTCACGACGACACGATAGCCGGAAGACGCGGCGTTGGAAGGCCTCCCGTGGACCAATGATCTGATAAGAGTCGCGAGAATGCAATAGATGCGAGACGCATAGGACCGTTTGTTGTGGTAACACTTGAAGGAGGCCTATATTCAACAGTGGACGTCCTTCGGCTGAAATTATGATGATGATGACGTGTTGAAGTGAAATCCGTCCAGTAGTTACTAAAAGTCTGGTAACATTTGCCCTTCATATTACTCGTACTGTAGAACTTTCATAAAAGGTCTTAAAAAGTTTTAGAAATAATGGCACATCATAAATATGACATAAACAGTAATTCGAATTTTAAAATGTAAAAGATTTTCATAGACATTTAAGGACGGCCAGCGGCTCGATAGACGTGATATTTTTTTATGTTAATGTGAAAGTGTAATATTGTTGGAATAAATTCTACTTGAATAAAATTTCTTTAGTATATACGAACCCTACCATTATTTGACATTTTTTGGTTGGGGGAAAATAAATCATCGAATGACTTCTCCCCGTCTGAGTGGAGTGGGGACGTGTCAGACATTCAGTTTCCCTTTGTGTTCTAAGACCACGGGTTTTCTTTTTAGAAAATCTTCACAACCCTAGCGGGCATTGGCAATCTACTCGGTTTGCTGGACATCTCTTTGAGGAACGCATGGGTCACTATGCGCCGTCAACGACTCGGGCTTGGCTCAGATGGTTACCGGATAGACAGACGGTGAGCTACCCATCGCTCGTCATCCACAAGCACACGAACCCTCCTGTTGCTTTATTCCTTCATTGTCCTTTGCGTTCCATTGCCATAGTAAGTCTTTAAAAAAATCTCACAGCCCTTGTCACTAGCCTATAGACGCAAAAACGTGTCCACCATTTAAAACTGTCACTTGATAGTCTACATATAATTTAAAACACAAAGCTGGCCACAAGAAGCGACCACTTTTATCAAAATACAAACATGCAACAAAATTTACACGTTTTCGTTTGTCAATGCACGACTCAAGGCGATAACCCTGTTTCACTATGAAAAACAGAACTACTTTACTTAGAAAACTTAACCATTTATTAGAAAAAACGTTGTATAAAATTGTCGCAGATAATTTTATAACAGGGATAGTGTATGTCTTTGTTTCCGAGTTATTCGCCGTTAGTTGTAACTAATGCTTGAAGGACCCAGCCAGCGACATCGTTCGTTCCTTATTAAGATTCATTGCCCGTAGTTACTGCGAACTTTCCGTGTTAACCTGGCGTAGGGTTAATGATTTTAATTAATTATACCTCTTATCTAGACTGCAGTGTTCTGTACTCTCTTATTCAATACTTAACCGTGTATTAAGGTAATAACTGGTTTTATTGTCAAGGATTTTGGTGAGATGAGATAATTTTAGGACCTGGGATTGGGCTTACTATGATGTATTATAAAGTAAGGTGTGCTAGCGAGAAAGCTGGGGCTAACATTCTACATACATAGCTCCACCCCTTTAGCAGGGGTGTACTATGCCAAACCGAATTACAAATAATCGAATATCAATTGATCGACCACTATAAATCGAATGTCTAAATACATCGAGTGTTCAAAATATCGAATGTTTGTTTGATTGAGCGTTCAACACGTCGCATATTCCTTTTATAGAAAGATATTTTTTAAGAATACAACAAAAATAAAAATATTACTGATAAATAACATTTTAATCTTTAATTATTATCTTTTATAGATACATTTTAAAATTTTTGTGTGAATTACAATTGCACGGAGAAACTAATTAATCCATGTTGTTTGTTGTTGTTGTTTTTGTTTCGTGGTGCCATGTTTGATTCATTCTATCAGTGGTTGGTGCCAGCGGCTTCGCTCGTGTGATAATAAATATTTATCCCAAGGGAACATACTCCCGGGATTAAAAGTGCTCTATGTACTATTCCAGTCTATCAGTAAAAAATTCACTGAAATTCTTTCAGCCGTTCAAGCATCAAAAGTAACAAACATACACACACACTCTCGCAAACTTTCGCCTTTATAATATTAATGTGATGATTCAGATGTAAAAGTATAATAGCAGCTTTGGCTTAGGTTTTATAACTAGAAAAAGTTATTAAAATCGTTGGACGGTGATGCTTCAAAAATGTCTCTTTTTTCATCACTTAAATACCTACGTATCTACATTTTTTAAAGATCTTTTATTTTTTACATTAGTCACACTTAAAACACAAAACATCTATAATACCTTATCTACCATTTGACGTAATTGCTCTTTTTATTTGTCATGGTAGCTTAAGATAAAACTTAATAAACATTATTTTGTCGTCAACCCAACTATTTTATTTATATTCTAAACATTATTTTGTCGTCTAAGTAACTATTTTATATTCTTGTTGCTGGATTTTTTTTTAAGTTTCAGGTTTTAAAAAAGAAAAATGTTTATATTACGAGCAAACCTGTATTGTTTACAACAAAGAAAAATACCTTGTAATCAGACTCAGGTGAGATCTACGCCCTTTCTCGCTTATTCCAGCCACTCTATTTCAAAGTTTCCAGGAATATGGTATTATTGCTATATTATGAAGAAAGTATTATTACTATTTCTTAGTACAACCTGAGTTATAATTAATTGCTTCTTGTTATACTGGAGCATTTTTTTTACATTTTCAGGGTTCCGTGTTTCAGTCAGCAAAAACGGAGCCCTTGTGAAATGACTTGTTGTCTTGAGAAAAAGAGGTAGAATCCAAAAAAAATTGAAATGTTTTGTGAAGTTTTTGTGAAGTGTCAAAACATGATTCTCCTACTAGTTAGTACAATCTAGGTAGTTCTCAATTTTTTTTATTTTCTATAATTGCGGCTGAATAATGTTGTTAATTAAATAAAAAAAAAAAACTCCAGGTCGCGTTTCCCTTAGAGCAATGAAAAAAATCAAACTCGACAAAGACAGCGTAGCCTAAATCTTAATCTAATGCTCCGTTTATATCGAATATTTTGACCCTAGCAAGGAAATCAAAACCTATTGAAAACTTCTTATTGATCTGACATCATGAAATTTGACAAGAAACAATGCCAAACTTTACTTGGCATTGTTAACTAAATTAGAGAACCGTCAATTTGTAGTAAAATGACAAATTAAATATTTTTTTTGGGAATACAAGCTGTTGATACGGAACCCTCGGTGTGCGAGTATGACTCGCGTTAACCGTTTTTATTTTAACATAAAAATATATATAAACAGAATTCTTACAAAGAAGCCACTTTGCAACTATGAAAAAAAGGGAAGGATTTCCTTCCCTTTTTTTATAAAGGGAGTTCAAAGATGTGTAAAGATTTTTTATAAAAATAAATTAATTTGTCTTACTAATCTGCTCTTTATCATTTCGTTCGAAGAAATGCTACCTTTCAACAGTTCTAAATCGTACTCGTGAAGCCATCTTCGCTTCTAGTAAATGTATTATGATTAAAAAAGGAAATCTTGACTATAAATGGAAATAAATTTCCTTTTCTATTTTATATCCCTGCATAAATAAATACCGTTGTACTTTTTTTTGCTAGCCGTTGTTTTTTAACGCTGTCACATATCCACAAAACGAGACACAATAGTAAAACAATAACAGCGCGGTCTCATAGGACCTGTCGAAAGTATTATGTAGTATTTTATTATTTAGTATTTTAATTCATGAATTAATCATCATCATCATCATTTTATTTCAGTCGAAAGATGTCCACAGTTGGACACAATCCTCCCCCACCTGTCGCCATAATGATCGGTCCAATACATCTCGCATCCATCAGATTCCCGCCACCCTCACCAGGTCATCAGTCAAACTTGTAGGGCCTTCTAAAGCTGCATCTTCTGGTACGTGTTCGCCACTTTGAAACCTGTAATCCCCACCATCGACCATCTGTTCTGTGAGTAATATCCTTACATAGGTACTGAGTTTCCTCCATGTCTCAGATCTAACACGTTAAGGCGTTGATCTTGACTGTCATTTCTAGGTCTTTCCGGATACGTCGGACGAATAGTCGTTACGGATATTCAGAAGTAAGCAACACTGATACCAGTCTTGCAAAGAGGTGTCGTGTTACCTAGTTATAAGGTTGTGGAAATACTATTATTCAGCTGCATTTGAATATATTGGAAGACAACAATATAGTTGGTAAACTGGGCGTGGAGAGCCGCAGTACAATCTCTGACCATCGTAGGTCTAGGCTTGTGGATGACGAGCAATAGGTAGCACGCCGGCGGGTCTCGTCCGACGGTTCGGAAAAGCCTGGTATTTCGTGGTGAATTTTGGTAAAGGGTAAGCCCCATAGCGCACTAGCGGCCAGCGGCCAGCGGCCAGGACGCGGCGGCCATCGAGATACATACATTAGTATGAAACCGCCATAGGGCGCGCGCACCTGTGGCCGCTGGCCGCGTGCGGACAGAAGCGCGCACTCTATGGCGATTTCATTTGTTTCACCTGGCCGCTAGTGCGCGCCTGGCCTAACCGACCATGTGTTTCTGTCAGTAAAAGTCTGACATACACTCTTCCTCCTTTCTACAGCGGGTTAAAATTCATTAGCCGATTTCTCACCTCGCAAAAGAAAAATCAATAGTTGGGAAAATAGCAAATTGATAATAGTTGATTCATATGTATTTTTTTTTCAAAAATTCACATACAAAATAAGGCTAAATATCATTTGGTATCGGAGTTCGCAGCATGACTCGTATTTCAGCCGACTATTCTGTGTAACAACGATAAAAGGCTTAAAACCATGTCTAGTTATGCAGACATCTTTAAGCCAATATATTGTACGATTTTCTTCTATTTTTCATTTTCACAGAAAAATGGGATTCCGAATGGTTGTGTCATATTGATGAACGCAGAAAAATATTATAGTTGTCTTAAATACACATGGACAAAAAAAAATGAAATAAATACAGCGTTAAAATATTATAAGTAATGCTTTGTTACATAATTACATTTTTCTTTAGACTTTTTGTTTTTACTTTTCTCCTTAAATTACGCTAGTCAGAAAAATAAGCATGTCTTATTTCAATATTTTATAGAAAATTAATTTTATAAAAAAGCTAAAATACTACTAATAGATAGTAGGTTTATTTAATTTGTAAAAGTAAACTTAAGCCTCAAACATATTAAGTATTTTATACGATTACTATTCAAATACAATAAATTTCAATAGAAGTTGTATTTTGATAAAAATAAACTTTTTATTATTATCCTGTAACTAGATTCTGGTAGCGGCTTCGCCTGTATGATAGTAGGAAATAATACCAAGGATACCAATTATGTGCTATTCCAGGACATGGTCTATCCGTGTACCAAATTTCATCGAAATCCGTTAAGCCGTTTAAGTGTGAAACGACCTACTCTTGTAACAAACATACAATCTTTCACCTTTATAATATTAGTGTGATATAAATTGAATATAGTACCTAATATTAGATATCTATTAAATCCAGGATCAAAGCAAACGGGTGATAAAATCGGTCCTAGGATTATGCAATGTCATATACCTTTAATCCGCTCGCGCCATATTTAGGCCATACGTTGATAGAACCAAATTGTTTTACAGTAATTATAAATGTGTTAAACTCATTTGGAATCATTAGCACGATATTATCCCAAAATGTTTAATAATGAAAACCTAAAACGAAAATCTGTATTTTCAATCACAAAAGTGGTTGTTATTTATGAAAATTTCATGCGTTAATGTCAATCATTACATGCATGTATGATGTTGTACGCTGGTTGGACGCTGTACTGGCGTGGACGCCGAGTTTAATGTGTCGGCGTAGCGTTTATTTGGCGTATACGTCATGCGCAAGAAGCGTAGAAAGCAGCGTAGTGTTTACGTGTGCGTGATACGCAGTAAACGTGCAAGCTGTTTTCGGCAAAATTCACGGTATTCCCTGAATAAATACTAGAGCTGCATGAAGCCTCTGGACATCATTCTGATATTAAACGTGAAAATTTTGTGTGTATATTTGGCAGACTCTTCCCAGGAATAGAACCGGATACTATGTACCCCGGGAGTACTTGCTATCCCTTGGGGTAATTTTCTATTCTCACGCGGGCGAAACCACGTGTGACGTGTGTATGTTTGGCAGACTCTATCCTGGAATAGAACTGGATACTTTGTATCCATGGGATTACTTGTGATCCCTAGGGATAATTTTCTATTTTCACGTAAGCGAAACCTGGCTTTGACCACGTGTATTTCATAAGTTAGTCTGACTATTTCTAAATAGGAAAGGGTGATATTGAAATATTCATAAAAAAAACTTCACTAGGATTGTGTATACAGTGCATTAAATCCTACAAGTAGTATCTACCTAAGTAGCCCCGACTTTTTTTTCAAGTGGGGAATCATCAGAATGACTTATCCCGCTCTTTGGCGGAGCAACTTCTGAGTTTGTTTCGGTGTTTTTTCTTAGAGTGTAAGCATAGGAAATATCTCACGTAGTCTATCTTCTTCTTCTTTTTCTTCCTGTCCTTATCCCGTGTTACTTGGGGCCGGCGTAATGTCTCACGTAATGTACATAGTACTAAATTCAATTTCTAATTAAATTTCACTAGATTTAACCACTGTCTAGTGAGTTGAGAATTAAGCCAAGGTTTATCCCTGGATTTAATTCCCAACTTTCCTGAATAAATATTTAGTAATTAATTTCAATTTCCAGATTGCTACAACAGTCTTTTTAACAGCAAACTGAGAATGAATTCTGGGAATATTGAGTATTTCATCTGTTAAGATTTTTTATTACAAGTTTGATGGATACCTAGTTTGTTTTAATTTATCTTACTCTTAAATAATTAAATAAAGTTTTTGGTCGCGTTTGCTAATGAAATTCTTAGTAATGGTATTTATTATAATTATGATGAAGAAGTAAATCTGTTCATTTTATTGTAGTTTTTTTTTTATCTAATCTATTACTTCTATACCAATATTATAGAGACAAAATGTGTTTAGCATTTTGTTTTTTTGCTTGAAATGAATAGACTCAAAAACTACTGAACTGATCTAAAAAAAAACATCAGTAGAATACCACTTTATCATTGAGTGACATGTATTTTCTATTTTCACACAGATGAAGCTGCAGACAGAAGCTAAGTCAATATTTGCCCTGCTGACATTATTGATGACACATTGTAGGTCTTGTCTTAGGCCCGTTTTCAATTACCCACCGCAGTTCATAGATAGATAGCTATCCCCGATAAACAGTAAGTTTTGCTTATCTTTAATAGCTGCAACTTTAGATAAATGCTAAGCTTATTGAAAATGGGCGTAGGAACTCCAGTTAGAAGACTTGATTTGATTCTCTGATTATGACTAATTAGCTACTTTTATTTTACGGTTAATAAACGGTGTATTTTGGGTTCTTTGTATTTTTTTATATAAACTTCTTGCCTCTCTCATCCCTTCCACATCTTTCTGTGTACTGCTTCTTTACTACAATTCTCCACGAGTCTAAAATCGAAATCCTAAATGTTATGATAATGGGTACTCTTTATTCAGTAAAAAGTACTGTGTGTCCCACAGGACATAATTATAAAAACTACAGCGTAGGCATGAGCCTATAAAAAACTCTACTCAATAGCTAATTGTTCCAAATCTCGAGTCAGACCGATTACTATCACACTAATATTATAAAGATAAAAGTCTATGTACGACAGCGACATGAACGTCTTGTTACCCCTCCACGCTCAAATAGCTGAACGGTTTTGTATGAAATTTGTTACATACCTTTTTCTTTTCCATTTTTTTACCTACTACCTACTTAGATAGTTACAAGCTATCTAAAATTTTAAAGTCATATTGTTCCAGTTCCAAATTAATACAGCATCTTCCGTATACTCTGACAAAGTTAATTAAAACACTAACGAAATAGGCTGCGGGATTGTTCGTGAATCGAAGGCTGCGGTATTGGTACACTGAAAGAGTCTTCTTCTTCTTCTTCTAACTTCTTCTTCCTGTCCTTATCCCATATTATTTGGGGTCGGCGCAACATGTTTTTTTCTTCCATTCTGTCCTGTCACCCATCATGCTATCATCAACTCCCTTTTCTTTCATATTAGTCCTCACACAATCTATCCATCATTTCTTTGGTCTCCCTCTTCATCTCTATCCCTCCACATGTAAATTCATAACTGCTTTAGTAACACGAGAGATTAACCACGAACCTGGATTGCAAAGGGCAACTGAACGAACATAGATGACTTTTCTCATTCAAATTTTCTCATTCAAATATACCTTTTTCTTTTCCATTTATTTACTACCTACTTAGATAGTTACAAGCTATCTAGGATTTTAAAGTCATATTGTTCCAGTTCCAAATTAATACAGCATCTTCCGTATACTCTAACAGAGTTAATTAAAACCTCTTGAAACGCTAACGAAATAGGCTGCGGGATTGTTTGTGAATCGAAGGCTGCGGTGATGTTACACTAAAAGAATAACCACGAACTTCTTCTTCTTCAATCTTTTTAAAAATAAAGAGAAAAAAAAAAACTTCTTCTTCCTGTCCTTATCCCATATTATTTGGGGTCGGCGCGACATGTTTTTTCTTCCATTCTGTCCTGTCACCCGTCATGCTATCATCAACTCCCTTTTCTTTCATATCAGTCCTCACACAATCCATCCATCATTTCTTTGGTCTCCCTCTTCATCTCTATCCCTCCACATGTAAATTCATAACTGCTTTAGTAACACGAGAGAGTAACCACGAACCTGGATTGCAAAGGGCAACTGAACAAACATAGATGACTTTTAGTCAGTTGAAATTTGTCCGATTATAATTTGGGTGTCTTCAACGCTAGAGTGAATAGGCTCTTAATAAACTAGTGCACCTCACCATCTACGATTGCATCACTGCTTACCATCAGGTGGGATCGCAGTCAAGCTCTAGTGTATATAATTAAAAAAAAAATACTCCCACTCGCTTTACATAGTGTAGGAGAAGTAATCTGATGATTATTATTACATCCTTTTATTTATTCATTAAATATACAGTTCTTCTAAGAGGACTGTTAACTTACAATCTAACACGCCTAAACACTTTTAACTTATTTTTTTTAGTTCATGGATCTAAATTTTGAGTAGAGGCCTTCTCCGAAAGTTTCCATTTATGTTTTTCTGTTGTTTTAGTCATCCAGCCGCTTCCCGTAATTCTTTTTATTTCATCCCCCCATCTCTCCAGTAGTCTACCTCTTTGCTTTTTTCCTTATAGACTATACTACCTAAATGTCTATTTTTGGACCATCTGATATTTACCTTTTTTTTTATATATCTACCATAAATTAGTGTCTGACTGCAATCCCACCTGATGGTAAGCAGTGATGCAATCGTTGATGGTGAGGCGCACTAGTTTACTAAGAGCCTATTCACTCTAGTCTTGAAGATACCCAAATTATTATCGGCCAAGCCTTAAATAAAAGACGCTATAATTACCAAAATAAATTACTACTTAATACGACGTGGCTACCATGACATAATTGAGCGAAGATACTCCAAGCGTACCTTTTTTCAAGGAGTATGTTCATTAATTACGGGGGCGTATTTTTGTCCCTGTCCATTAGAGATATGTCAGCCCACCGTTAACCTGAGATTAATGACGCGGCTAGCAAAATTCTAACGCTATTTTAAACATTTTAGCCTTCAGATACTGAAAATATCTTGTTATTTCCAGTTTCTGATCGGAGGAAAGTTTAATTTGTAAATCTGGTTAAGCTTGCTACCAAAACCGTTTGGTAGAGCTTAATGATTTACTTTGTTGATTGTCTTAGCCGAAACATTTGTGGGGATGAGCCAAATACATTGTAAAATGAGTTATTTAATCATTTTAGCCAAATGACGTCCGCAGCTAGTCATAGGCCTCCCCCAAGTGACGCTACAATGAACATTTCTGTGCCTTTTACATCAATTGCATTTCCGTGACTCTCACTAGGTCATTGGTCCACCTTGTTGGAAGTTCATCCAGCAATGTGTCTTCTGCTATGCGGTTGCCACTCCAGAACCTTTCGGTCCCATCGACCATCCGTTATAAGAGCAATGTGCCCTGCCCATTGTGACTCAATTTTGGCTATTCCTCGGGCTATGTCGGCGATCTTAGTTCTTAGTGAGATGAGTTGCTTATCAAATTATTTTTGTCGGGCAAGAAGGTCGATTCAAAGCATTTCAATTGGTGAGGGTCGACAAACGAATCAATTACAGTCATACAGGCATATGACAGCAAAATACGAAAGTATAAAGGTGTAGTTGTCTCATTTTACAGTTTTATTGAAAAGTTTAGTAAACGTTTCGACCGTTTATGATAGCGGTCATTTAAAGGTACACTGTCAACTTTGAACGTTCACGGGATAATAATAGACTGTCCAATGATACCTTACTTAATTATAGCAACAAGAGCACTGGTCATGACATTGTATTTTTTGAATAAATGAATTTTCTCTGCGAAATTATACTTATAATACTTAATTCGCGCTTGTAACCATGAGACCAATGAATCAGTAAAATCTGTTGCCAAATAAAATTATGGACGAAATAACTTTACCCAAACTAAAACTAAGATATAATAATTCGTGCTATATGTTTCCGTCATTCAAAAACAAAACAAAGCCATACAGTTCCAATGATATGAATTCTAAACAGTACAGTCTAAAAGCATTCGATATCGAAACAAAACTGCCGAGAGAGAAAGAGATGAAGCACCACAGAGTACCCACTTCTGAACATATCTCGTTAGCCATCCAATTAGTGTTCGGATCGACAGTTGAATATTTTATAGATCACAGTTACATTACTGATACGATTTTGTTACTTGTTTGTTGCTATAAAAATCTGTTGTCTTTTGTTGGCATGCAGCTCGGATTTTTTGCTTATTATCTGAGTTATTGGATTGATATTATTATCTGCATTCACTTGGAGTGCATTGTCTCTTAGAAATATACTGTTGGATCTGTTATTGACTTATTTGTAAGCTATAGTCTTTTTTACATAGCATGGGTTGGGTGACAGCAGGACGAACATATGCATCTTTAAGATGAGAGAAAAGCATAGACAGCTACATTGTATGAATCTGATAGCTGTCACCGAAACCATCCTATAACAAATTTAGTACAGTAAACATTTTTTTTTTGAAGTGGAAAATAATCAGGTTGCTTCTCCCACCCTGGCTGGAACGAGAGTGTTCCTTCAATTGCTCTTTGCGTTTCAGAGCCACAATTAGTCTTTCGAACGGTGACTTCTCCGCGTCTGGCAATGGTTCAGGTGAAAGAGGAAATGAGAAGCGGATGTCTCCTTCTGTGAAGTAGTAATATTAACTAAGTAGAGGGCCTCAACCATGAGGGAATGGACATCCACACTCCAGCCGCCGCCAAAAGAGCCTCCCCGGGCGTCAGGGGTCCAAATAATGCGAAAAAACTGTGAATCTGCACTACACAATGTAAGCACTAACACTCACAAAGAATCAATATTATTTCTCTTTATTTACAACCCTTTATGGTTTTAAACAAAACCTAAAAACATTAAAAACAATGTTCGGAATAAATACAAAAATAAACAATTTACACACCGACCAATGGTCTACGCAAATTAAAATTGTACAACCCCGACCGCAAGTTTCGGCCGGCGACAACAAAATGGCCCTTAACATTTTATAGAATCGTAACTCCGCTTCGAATGGACTTACATAAATAAAACTATGAAAAATGAATGGCTCAATTCCTTTATCCCTATTTTTTCCTCCATCGGACTCCAAATAACGTGCTCGTTTGCCATCTAGGGTCATAAATTCGGCGTCTCTCTGGCCCCACGATCCATTTGCAATTGAAAGCGTTCTTTATAACAGGATATGTCCGGTCTCACTTTTACGAGCCAGTGTACATGCAAGCTCGGCCGTACTAACATAATACACTCGCCACTTTCCTATCGACTACATTCGCTGGTATTTTTCTTTGTTAGTTAGCTGACATATTTTTGTGAGCGAGCTCGTTATAATTGTTCTTATTGGAGGTGTTTTATGTAAAATTACAATGTTGTATAATTACATCTTTTCGTTTTCGTTTCTCAATGGTTAATAACTCAGTTTTCACTATTACAAAGACACAATACGTGAATGTCTGCCTTTTTGTACGAGACACACATCCAATTCATTATCATATTCGTCTACACTACAACAGAATTATAAAGACGTAAAGTCTGTTTTTTTTTGTTGGAGGTAGGTAATCTCTGAAAGTACTGGTCTGATTTCTATTTATATTTTAAAGCTGGTGCTTTTGCTCGTGGCTTCACCCGCGTACAAAATGAAACAAGCGCAATTCTTAGTATTATTGTATGAACATACTATGCGTACTTAAATTCGAAAAAAAAAATCGCCCTTATAGCTTGGGACACCCTAATGGACATACATGTCGATTACATTAACAGGATTACATGATTATCATCATCATTTCAGGCGAAAGACATCCACTGCTACACTTAGGCCTTTCCTCGCCTCCATCAGATTCCCACGACTCTCACCAGGTCATCGAATCACAAACTGTTAAGAATTTGTAATCCAGTAAGGCCATCACTTAGTCAATTTAATAACAAGAAACAGTTGCAAAGCAAATACATAAAATTGCAACGTTTCATTTCTTAAATCCCTCATTCAAAGATCCTATCTCCACCTTTTCATGGCAAGACCTTAAACAGCCAAATGGAATCTCAAATGATTGGACATTCCAATCATACTAAACCAGATAAACAGCTTAATCTCTCACTTATCTCGCTAAAACCGCTATAAACAACCGTATTCCGCGTGAGCATTACGGCATAATTATCTGAAAATCCAATCGCCTAAAATGCTATGAATAAAAGGCCATTGTCGGCGCAATCGGATTGGATTTAGCCATACCGCATGGGTCTACGCAAGGGAGAAGGATAGAATACAAATAGCGAACCAATTGGATTGCATACGTGTACTAATTGATTGGTAATTAATCAGGAAAGCTGATTGTTCAAAGGGATCGGTTAAAGGGTGTCATTTACAATGTTGCACTCACTATAATCAACTAGTTCCTGTCAGCGTCTTCATTCATTTGAATGTAGAAAATTATCTTAAGGGTCATACTTGGGGGTCATTGTACATTCGTCACATTGTCGACTCGCCACACTTTTGAAAATTCCCATACATCCATTGTTAACTCGTCACAACCACAAAAAAATATTATTTATTAATAAAACTTGTTGTAAACTCGGCACACATTTTATTTTCATGCTATTTTTAAGGAAAGTAGCGTTAGCAAGTAAAGTTAGAACTTTACTTGCATTTAATATTAAAATAAATATTTTTTTTTTTACTCTTCAAACCCAAATATATCAAAAGTTTATATTATAACTTTAAAGTAATGAAATTATTTTTTTCTATAACAGTTGTGAAGTAAAGTGAAGGGAAATCATCAGAATGACTTCTCCCGCTCTTGGGTGGAGCGGGAGGGCATGTCAGACTCTTACTGACTAAACCCCACCCCGTTCCTTCGTTGCCTTCGATCTGGGGGACACGGTGAGCACCTTTCGGATTTTCCGTGTTCCCCAGAGGCTTCGACCCTACCGGGACCCTACAGTTTGCTGACATCTCCTTGAGGCGCGCGGAACAGATAGCGATGTTTGCGACTAGGCTCGGTCCAGGTTATTATCAGACTGTTGGACGGCAGACCACCCAGTGCTTGCTGTCCACGAGCCCGCGCCTACGGTGGTCGGAAATCGGGATCGGGATCTCGGCGGCGGTGGCGTGAGGGCCGCTCCCTCACGCGTTCGCGGTCGGCAGCCTCCTTCGCTAACACTGCTCCTAACATAGCTCCTACTGCTTCGCAGGAGGTGACCGCCCGTTCTTTTATACTCTTAATTTTTTTATTTGCAATGATTGTTTACATTTATGTGTAATATTATTTTATAATTATAAAACTGTTTTTTAAATTAGATTTAAGTTGAATTAATAATAATAGTTCTGTGATTTGAGAAAGTCATAAGAGAAATATTAGTATGTTGGCGGTAAATCAGCAAGTAGTAATGTATATTTAGCTACGAATATAAATAAATAATAAATAATAAAATGCCCTTTATTCCACTAAGTGTTTACAATTTAGATAACTTATTTATGTATGAAAAACCCTTAAGAAAATACAAATCTGCTCATGCCCTGAATCTGGTTATTATAAATTGGTTTCATCATTTGTTTTCCTATTCTGGTTCATTCTCGCTATTTGTAGCGGTCGCCTCTGCGGCGTAGGCCTCCCCTAAATCGCTCCACGCTTGTCTATCGCGCGCTTTCTGCATCCAGTTTGGTCCACAACGTTGGGTGAATATATCTCGCCATCTTTTCCTTTGTCTCCCTTGCTTTCTTTTCCCGTCTAGTGGAATCCACTCTGTCGCTCGCTTTGTCCATCTCGTACACTCCAATCTACACACATGTCCTGCCCAATTCCATTTTAGTAATCTTATTCTTTGTTTTACATCCGTTAATTTGGTTTTCCTTCGTATTATTTCATTTTTTATTTTGTCCAATGTTTTTATGCACAACATACTTCTTTCCATTTTCCTCTGGCATATTGCAATTTTTTCTTCATCTTCTCTTCTTAATGACCATGTTTGGCAACCGTATACAAGACAAGGAAGTATGGCAGTTTCATACACTTTCTTTTTTATATGTAAGCTTATTTCTTTACTTTTCATTATTTCTTTTAGTCCCCAGTACTTTCTCCATGCTAAAGCTATTCTTCTGTTTATCTCTTTTTCGATACAGTTTTCGAAAGACACCAATTGCCCTAGGTAGACATAATCATCAACAAATTCTATCTTTGCGTTCTCTATTATAACGTCCTGGTACTCTCCGTTCGTAATTATTTTTGTTTTAGAGGCGTTGAGCGATAGACCGACTTTCTTACTTTCTATTGCCAATTCGGATATCATGCACTCTAGTTCAGTTGCAGTTTCAGCAAATACCACAATATCGTCTGCGAAGCGTAAATGACTGAGAAGTTCTCCATTCACTTTTATGCCCTTATTGTCCCACTCTAGGCACCTGAAAACTGACTCTAGTACCGCTGAAAATAATTTTGGTGATAACGGGTCACCTTGCCGGACACCTTTTTGTACAGGAAACTCAACTCCTTCTCTTTCTAGTTTCACTTTAGCCCGACATTTGGAGTAAACGCTCTTGATTAAATTGATGTATTTTGCGTCTATTCCTTGGCGTGAAAGAGCTGTCCAAATTGCATCGTAATGTAGAGAGTCAAAAGCTTTCTGGTAATCGACAAAGCACATGTAAATAGTTTTCCCGTACTCGTTAGCCTTCTCTATTACTTGCGTAACTACCTGCAAATGGTCTGTTGTAGAGTATTTTTTACGAAATCCAGCCTGTTCGCATGGCTGATTCTCATCCAGGATTTTGGTGACTCTGTTCAGAATGACCTTAGAAAATATTTTGTATAGGTTTGTCATAAGACTGATGGGCCTATAGTTTCCAAGTTCACTCCGATCTCCCTTTTTGTGCAGCAGTGTGATTGTGGACTTTGACCATTGCTCTGGTGTTTTTCCTTCTCTGAGAATGTTATTGAACAGGAACTGTAGAGGTTTCAGTAGTGGGATGCATAGAGACTTCAAAACTTCGTTTGCAATATTGTCGCTGCCTGGAGTTTTATCATTTTTCTGCGTGAGTATTGCGTATTCGATTTCAGATGTAAGAAACCTTTCCGTTTCCAGTAAGATTGGGCCTCCCGATGTATTATGATCATAAAAGTTTCTTTGTAAATTAAGCTCGTTCATGTTGTTTTGTTGATCATTGGTGTATAGTTCTTTGTAGAAGCGTGTGGCTTCGTTAATTATGTCTGGACGACTAAAAAGTATGTTTCCACGTTTGTTTTTTAAGTTTATAGCCCACTCATTCTTATCACTTAATTCTTTATATGCCTTACGCAAAGCCCCTGTTCGTTTAATCAACTTTTCCAGTGTATTTTGCCTATATTTCTTCTTCTCGCGCGATATATTTCTATTGATTTCCTTGCTAATTTGTGTGATTCTAAATATTATTTCTTTGGTTCGTTTCTCTTTGTATAATAGTTTCCTTTGCTCTAATAGGTGTTTTGTTTCTTGACTTACATAGTGTTTTTTAGTTTTTTCTTTTTGAGGCAGTAGTTGCAATAAGTTTTTCATAACATTTTCGAATTTGTTGTATTGGTCTTGGATTTCTACTGTTGTACATAATGCTTTCATGAATTTATTTTCCCAAGATATTGCACTTTCTCCTGATACCAAGGGTAGGTTCCTGATATAGTTGACAGCTTTTATATGCGGCCTTTTATGTTTCAGTTTCACGTAAAGCTTGCACCTTATCATTCTGTGATCTGTATTGAAGTTAAAATTATTTATTATATCGAAATTATGTATGTTGTTAGATTTGTTCGTGAGTATGAAGTCTATTTCGTTGTAGTATCTTCCGTCTGGTGACCGCCATGTCCATTTCTTGTGAGACTTTCGGTTGAACATTGTATTTACTATGATGCAGTTGTTTTCGAGTGCATATTCGACCAATTTCTGTCCGTGTAGAGTTCGTTTTCCATAGGAAAAGCTTCCCATCACTGCATCTTCTCCTTTTTGTCTTTTACCAACTTTTGCGTTGAAGTCTCCTAGTATTACTATGTTTTTGGAGTTTACAAAGTCTATAGCAGAATCTATTGTATGGTAGAACAGGTCTATGTCTTCTTTGCTATATGATTCCGTGGGAGCGTATACTTGTATAAAAGACCAAATCATGTCGTCCGATGTTTGGATTTCCAGTGTCGCTACTCTATCTGAAAACGACTTAAGACTAATAATATTATTTTTCAGGTGTTTTTTAATTAGAAATCCTACTCCGTTTCTTCCTGAGACCCCAGACGCGTGGTAAAATATAAAATCAGAAAACTCTTCGATACTCTCACTGTTCCTTCTAGTTTCACATAAACCTATGATATCCCATTTTATTGTTGTTAAAGCCAAGTTCAGTTCTGTAAGTCGAGAGTCTGACATTAGTGTTCTTACGTTAATGCTTGCCACATAGAGATAATTAGGTTTGGTTCTTCCTGTAAATCTATTATTATACTTTGAAATATAAAGAACGGAAAGATATTGTAAGTTTATCTGTTGAGCGGTCAATTGAAATAGCCTGTATTGAACTGGAACAGTTTATTGTATTAAGTGTGTACAAACCCCCTTCTGGATTGTATGACTGCTTTGAAAAGGTTATGGATGAAGTGTTTCATAAGATTTGTAAGTCAAACAAGTACATAATCACTTGTGGTGACTTTAATGTTAATTTATTAGAAAAGTCTAGTTTATGTAGCAAAATTATAAGCTTATTTCAGTCCTACAATCTTGTTAACTTATTTTTGGAGCCAACAAGAATAACTCCTACTAGTGCCACATGCATAGATAACATTTATACAGATGTTGTACCAAGCAATAAACAAATTATAAATTTACTTGATTCTGATCACTGTGGTCAATTGATTACTTTTCAAAACCCTAATATCATAGTGTCTAAAAAGAATATCACTGTTAACCCAAAAACTGCAAGTCGCTTAGAAAATTTTAAAACTAAACTCATTGATAATTTAGTACTGTCGCCAAATTTAACGGATATCAATCATCAATATGAAGACTTTTTCAATATGTACTGTAAGCAATATAATTCGATCTTTATACCTAAGACTATTGCAGTTAAGGGTAACGTGTCTTTTGGTGAATGGGCTACTATTGGTATTCACAAAAGTCGAACTCGGCTTTATGAGTTGTATGATGAAAAGATTCATGTTAATACTGCGGAATTTAGTTTATATGTGAGAAATTATTCAAAATTATTTAAAAAAGTATGTTCTGTTGCAAAGTCGCGTTACTTGAGTTCCAAAATTAAGAATAGCAATAATATAATTAAAACGACTTGGAATATTATAAATAGTGAAACTGGAAGGTCTAGAAAATCATGTAGTGACTATAGCCTTATAATTGATGATGTTGTGATCAAATCGGACTCTCAGGTAGCAGCGGCTTTTGAAAACTTCTTCTCAGAGATCCCCATACTAACAACAAAGTCTCTGAACTCATCACCCACTGCTGCAGAGTCCCTACTTAAAGAAAATGTTGAAGTTTGCGATTTTGATTTTAATTTTGATCATGTGACTCCTGCGGACATAATTAAAACTTTTAATACTCTGAATGTAAAAAAGACCACAGATTTATGGGGAAATTCTGTGGATGTTGTTAAAACCATTATCAACGTTGTAGCTCCTAGTCTTGCACTTATTTTTAATAATTGTATTGATTGTGGACAGTTTCCTGAT
Organism: Mythimna separata; assembly: GCA_030763345.1. NCBI lineage: Eukaryota > Metazoa > Arthropoda > Insecta > Lepidoptera > Noctuidae > Mythimna > Mythimna separata. The sequence continues at coordinate 17,462,827 of CM061171.1, read as the reverse complement.
TTAATGAAGTGTAGTAAAATAATACCATTGTTTAAAACGGGTAGTACTTCTGACCCCACGAATTATAGACCCATTTCAGTACTACCTACCTTTAGTAAAATATTCGAGAAACTCATTTTAGACCAATTACAAAGATTTTTCAATAGACACAAATTGTTACATACTAAACAATTTGGTTTTACAAGGGGTCGTTCAACAACCGATGCCGGGGTTGAACTTTTAGGTCATATTTATGATGCATGGGAAGACAAATGCGATGCTCTGGGCATTTTTTGTGACTTATCTAAGGCATTCGATTGTGTTCTCCATGAAACATTAATCAGGAAGCTTCGCCATTACGGGATCCGGAACTCCTCTCTGAATCTTCTTATTTCTTATCTGAGTGATAGGATTCAGACAGTCGATGTTAATGGGAAAAGATCTCCCGGATCCGTAGTAAAAATGGGTGTCCCTCAGGGCTCAATTCTTGGCCCCTTTTTGTTTCTTATTTATATAAATGACTTACCTTACCTCATCAAGGATAACCACAATATAGTGTTGTTTGCAGACGACACTTCACTTTTGTTTAAAATGAAACGTCAACAGACGGTTACTGATGATATAAATGTAGTTCTTTCCAAAATAATACACTGGTTTAATGTAAATAACCTCCATCTTAATGAAAAAAAAACAAAGTGTATTAAGTTTACCATGCCACATGTTAGGCAAGTAGAAACTAGTGTACTAGTTAAAGGTAAAGAGTTGAGTCCTGAAGATGCAACAGTGTTCTTGGGCATAACTCTAGATGCTGGGCTTCAGTGGGGCCCACATATAGACAAATTATCGAAGAAACTTAGCTCTGCAGCATACGCTGTTAGACAAATAAGAAATTTAACTGATGTAGAGACAGCCCGTTTAGTTTATTTTAGCTATTTCCATAGTGTCATGTCGTACGGTATTCTACTGTGGGGAAATGCCGCCGATATCCAGACAATTTTCGTATTGCAGAAAAGGGCTATTCGTTCAATCTATAAATTAAGTCCCAGATACTCCCTCAGAGTTAAATTTAAAGAAATTAATTTAATGACTGTGCCCTCACAGTATATTTACGAAAATATCTTGTACGCCCATAAAAACAAAAACATGTTTAAAAAGTACAGTGATATTCATAGTTTTAATACCAGGAACAAACATAACTATGTTGTTCCTGCAACCAGGCTCAAAAAAATAGGGGGTTCATTTAGATGTCAATGTATACGCTTTTATAATAAGCTTCCTAGTCATATGCAAGAACTAAGCCTTAATAAGTTCAAATCTGTTGTTAAGCGAAAACTTTGCCAAAAGGCTTATTACACTGTAAAGGACTACGTTGAGGACGTAAAGGCTTGGGATTGACCCGCTCCAGTGCGCACTACAACTGTTGTCTTATCTTCTTACTTTATTTTATTTTCGATTGTACTTTTTTACAATTTGAAATTTATTTATTACAATTTGACATTGTAAAATAATTTTTACTTTACAATTTGACATTTTTTTAATTATTTTTTTTTCTTTTTTATTTATGTTTGACATAAATGCTTACTTTGTTAAGTATTACACTTTGTATTATTATTATTTTTTCTTTTTTTGTGAAAGTGAGGACTATGTGGATTGCTTTTTTTTCTTTTTTAGTCATTTTAACTTATGTCTGGCAATTTGAGTGTTTTCTGTGGCCTAACCATTATGTCCTCTCTTTGGTATTGTTCGTCAAGTCGTTGAGCTCCTTAGTAGTCCTGAGTTGAGCTTTGCGAATATTGACAAATGCTTGCACTGACTGGACATGTCCACTCAAATTGCATGGTTCTTTCTTCAAAAGGCCATCTCAGACACTAATCTGCATGGTTCGCATATTATTTTCATGTTGTACGGACTTTAAAAGAGACTGTGACCCCTGAGTTTGTTTCGGTGTTTCTTCTCAGGGTAGTCAGTTAGGAAACACCGGCCTCATCTAGTACCAAAAAAAAAAAGTCCAAGAAAAAAAAATTGACGTGTAAAAGAGTTTGAAAAAACCTATTTGCAAAATAAATATCATTTATCATTTATCATTTATACGGATTTAGGGGGTTTTGGTCTAGCTCCTCCACGATGACCAGTCGGCTTGGAGGAGGTGGTGGAGGAGGGGCGCTTGTTAGTTTTTTTGTTGTTCTTCGGTCTCATGCATTACAGGTTTTAGTTGCGAAGGTCGCAAGAAACTAGATATTGTTGCTGTTTGTATTTTATTCTTTTTCTGTACTTGTTTTGCTCCTTCTCTGATATTGCTAGGATTTGCGGCTGTAGTAGCAGTCTCTGGCGATGTCGACATAAGTCTCTTATTCGTTTTTTTTTCGGTAGATTTTGAATGTAATTCCGGTTGTTTTTTTAGTGTTACTATCTTATCGTAGCGTAAGGCAACTAAGTTTCCTGCTTCACGTTCCAGTTTCAAGGTTTCTTGTAGTTCCTTTCGTTTCTGCAAAACATTTACAGGATAGTCCTCTTTTATGTACATACCAGTATTTTCCAAACTTTTCTTTTTCTTTAGAATTTCTATTTTCCTACCTGTTGTTGTAAGTGTTACTACGATAGGTCTGAGTTTCCCCGCTTTTTTTCCTACTCTGATTACAGTTTCAATCTCCCATTTAGTACAATTTATTTCCATTTTATTATTAATAATATCCAGTATAATAAAACATAAATCTTCATAACTTTTTTCCTTCTCTTCGACTCCGAAGAAGACCAAATTTCTCTTTCGTAATTGTTTATCCAGGTATTCAATGGTTTTCTGCTGTTGTTCAATTTTACATTCGAGCTCCTTAGTTTTGGCTTCTATTCTGTTGAATTTGTCGTCTATGTTCCTATTAATTGAATCTTTGATGTTTTGCTCCATTTCCTTCATGTCTTGTTTTTGTTTAAGTATGTCTCCTTGGATGTTTCCCAACATCTTCATTATTTCATCCATTATTTTGAAACTGTAGGTGACCTCTAGTAGCAAGTAGCGTAACTACTTTGATTCCACTGGGCTAGTAGGTACCACCCTATTAGGATAGATGGCGCTAATATCGGGCAAAGATCAATAGTAATTTGCACTTTTTGGATTTTGTTGAGGTAATAAATGTTTGAATTATCTACACTATTCGAGATCACACATTAAAGTTAATGCCACCGATACTTATTATTGTTCTTTGTTTGTGTTTATATCCACTATTTTGGTGGTTCACTGTTCGTAATAACGATAATGGTCCTGTATTTTTAAGTCTATTTTTCACAGTTCACAATAATGTTTGAATGTTCACTTCACTTTGCCGTTTAGCAGTCACCACAGTCTACTTATAGAATCACTTTTACTCGCTAAGCGTTGCTAATTTATTTGTTTTGAATTTAAAACCGGGAACGACAAGAATTCAATGTTTACTTCGTAAGCGCCCTCTAGCGACCTTCCGCGAGCTACGAATAATACTGCAATTAAAACTGTGATAATAGTGATTTTATTAAGATTATCTTTAATTTAAAAAAATACATGTTTATCTTTTTTATTCTTGTGTTTGATTTCTCTGCTGTCCGTACGTAGAAAACGCGTGTGACGAGTTTACAATACTCCAAAATATTTTATTAAGAAAAAATAAATTTGTGGCGAGTTTACACATATTTTTAACAATGGAGAATGGAATGTGTGTCGAATGTACAATGACCCATACTTGGATATGGTATACCTATTTGAATGAGAAAATACTGGATTTTTCATATAGTTTTGGCTTCGATGCCTATCCTACTTTGCATGCATTTTATCGGAATAATACCTACCCTATGCCACTGAGCAGAACAGAATATAAGATCACTTTGTTCCGTCTTCTGTTTGTCTGTCGTTTTATCTGTCTGTCAAGACCTTTTATCTCGGGAACGGTATCGAGTTGAAATTTAACCAATATTACCCAAGTCTGCGGATATTTATATTTTTGCAGATATCGAGAATAAAAAAAAAACAAAAAAAGAACAAAAAAAGTGCAACCTTGTCTTACTGATGAAATAAACCTGAATGTAGCCATCAGTATTCTTTACTGGTGGCTAAATTGAGGTTCAACGGTCAGATTTTATTTTGGCTAAAAGTTCAATACTCAATGCCTACCATGTAGCCAGTTCAAATCCGTGCTGCTCACTGCACATACAAGGTAGTTTAGTGTCAATTTTTATTTTACTACCAATATGGCTTCACTCAATATTTTTGTTCGGACACCATTTTTCAGAACAAAATTGTGAATTGTGTTAGTATTGGTATCGATATAACAAATACCTATATGAACACAATTTTTTCAGAGAATGTCCTTTTTCAGAATATTTTTAAACCGATGCCGCCCTAATTAAATATAAAAAATAGTCTGCGTTATTTTTTCACTATTTACTTAAACCACCTCGGAAGGTTGGAACAATTTACCTGCTGCGGTTTTCCCATCCGATTATAATTTAGGTGTTTTCAGGGCTAGGGTGAATAGGTTCTTAATAAACTATTGCGCTTCATCATCAACGATTGCATCACTGCTTACCACCAGGTGGGATTACAGTCAAATAATGCCATTTGTTCATGTGAAATAAAAAAAAAAACATTCTTTTCACACTTATCGTACTAAAATAATAAGGGTTTGTGAGTGTGTGTGTCTTTGTTACTTTTTCTCGCTCAAACGTGGATTTGAATTAAAATTGGTACTCTTTTTTTCGTACTTTCCTTTTTTGAGATCTACTTACTAACTTTACAGTAACAACCCTACTAAACTAGGTCATACGTAAAAATTCAAAATTGATAGTTTTCATAATTCGTAGTCAATTGGCTCTTGAATCTTACGAACATAACCCCTAATTGCTACATATAAAGTAACATATTATGTTAATGTATATATTTTTATTTACGACGAATCCTTTTAGGCCGAAGTGCTAGTAAAACACTTGAGGCCGCATTTATTTCTCGACATCCTGAAGCCATAGAGAATCGTGTTTGGGTGAGAAACGTTGATATATGTATACAATGTCAGTGTATATTATGGTACCGACTGGTTTCGACAAAATGGCATCACAGTTTCATTACCTCTACGTTCAGTTTTAGTGTAACTTAATTTTTATTTTGAAAACAATGTAATCACTTTTGCGGTTTTTAATATTTTAATTTCTACATGTTTTTTGAGTAATGCATAAAAAAACATAGGGTTTAACAACCACGAGTTCACGAGAATCCATTATGAATACCTATTATATTTACGTTTGTTTTGCAACTGATGTTCCAACTGATTTGAAGAACATGGCTATCTATTGAGATTCGTTTCGAGCCAAATTAGAGCTACGAAATCAATGTATTTCGGGCAATGAAGTTTTAAGTGCCAAATGACTGAATTTGACAATGTTTGACTGACATCAGAAGAAGTGGAATGGCACCAGTGAATGAAAAGTGGAAAGGAAATCGTTTGTCTTGGTATGGTCACGTGAAGAAAAGAGATAATTTGTTTGTTACTAAAGCAGTTATGAATTTCCATGTAGATGGATGGAGATGAAGAGGGAGACCAAAAAACAGATGGGTGGATAGTGTGAGGACTGATATGAAAGAAAAGGGAGTTAGTGATAGCACGACGAATGACAGGACAGAATGGTGGAAAAAAACGTGTTGAGCCGACCCTAAGTACTATAGGATAAGGGCAGAAAGAAGAAGAAGACTATGTTTAACTGACATCAGAAGAAGTATAGGGTTTATTAGAAATAACAATTAATTTACCTTTTTATTTTTCTTTCCTCAACAGTAAAGCCATTAAGGATAATGTTTGAGTTAAACATTGATGTATGTAATTGGTTTCATTGTGTTAGTTTGCAAGTGTACCGAGGGATTCGGATCAAACGGATACAATCTTTCTTTCTTTTCAGCTTCATTAGTATAAATTAATTTTATTTTGGTTTTTCAAGCGATGTAGTTTGATAGTGAAATGATATGATTAAAATCGAACAAGCTTTTTGAGCGATACATGTAGGTATGGGGCCGCAAATAATTCGGGTCGTTATTAATAGTGTGATAGTTTCTTAAATGCATAATATATTATGATTTCTTGAAGCTGTAGTATGTTGTATCATAAAAAAAAAACACAACAAGTTTTGCATATTATTTAATTTTATTTTAATACTTAAGGGGAGGAGGAGCTCGTGGCTAGATAATAACAGCCGCACAGGTCGATCTTCAAGGTTAAGCAACGCTTGCCAAGGTTGGTCTGTGGATGGGTGACCATCTTAACATAACGAGTTTCCTCCGTGCCTCGAAAAGCACGTTAAGCTTTCGGTCCCGGTTATCATTTGTAGATCTTTGGCAGTCGTTACGGGTAGTCAGAAGCCAGTAAATCTGACACACACGGTACTTCATGGCAAGACTGGATCTTGCCATGAAGTACCGTGTTACCCCAGTTAATGGGTTGCGGAGGTCTGGTAGGCAGCTACTCCTCGTAAAATACTGGTATTAAGCTAAATCCGGCTTGACTGGAAGCCGACCCCAATATAGTTGGGAAAAAGCTAGGCAGGCAGATGATGACTTAAAAACACTTCTTACTTATAGGTAATGAGAGATATACAAACCATTTTTTATCCCTTGCCGACCCTACTTTGTCGTTTTAATACTTGGAATTGGTTCTACAAAAACTTATCGTTAACTTATCGTTTCATTAAGATAAGCTGCAAACCAAGTTTTCAATACGGTTTTGGTATGATCAGCCTAGAATAATTGGTTGAACAATTAATTATTCTAGGCTGGTCTACCTGTGAGCCAAAAAGTCATTCAAATCCATTCAGCCCTTTAAGCAAGAAGAATTAACAAATATACACAAATACACACTCACAAACACACATAATTTTGAAAGACATCGCAGTTTTACTATGTAATGCATTATATTTGCACCCCTCTTTGTTGTAAAAACAAGGTTTGAAAGCACGTAAAGGATAATGTTTGGACGAGAAACATTGATGTATGTACTTCGAAACATGTGTTACTTTATTTCGCAGCCAGTGTACCGATTGATTTGGACAGAACGCTATCATTAGTTTAGTTTTCTTTCGGCGTCATTTGGACAACTTAATCTTTGTCTTTAACGCAACGTTGTTTATTGTATTAAATGTCTATATGCTAAGTATCTAATATTTTTTCAATATACTAACTCGAAAATCTGCTTCTATCCCTACAGCTTTTAGGCACCCATTTTTTTTTGTGCTAGTGTGGAAAAGTGCACGAGCTGACCAAAAATACTTTTTATTGTATTAGACTAGTCAACCATCAAGAGTCGCCCGGCAGCGCTCGTTTATTTATTTACTCACCAGTGTATTGAAAAACGTTGTCAATACACTGGAAAGTTACTGTAACACTTGGCTCTTTAACAACGCATAGATTGCGCCTCGGTTGCCGTGACAAATTTTGTCTATTTATATCAAAACTATGTAGCTTTATCCCGCAGCTTCGCCTGCGTACATAAAATATAGCCTACCAGCTTTAGCCCGCAGCTTCATCCGCGGACATAACATTATAGCCTATGTCACTCAGGAATACAACAGCTTTCTATTGGTGAAAAAAATTTAGCAATCGGACCAGTACTTCCACATATTACCTCATACAAACAAAAAAACAAACTTTACCTCTTTATTATATTAGTGTAGGTGTACTATTTATTAGTTTTCGTGATGAATGAGATTTTGACTTTGACCTTTAACAAAATATGACTAAGGATCGAAAGTAGAGGTTAACCAATTTGTTACTTACTTTTACTTTGTGACACCCAGGATATCCCAATTCTTTATTTTTTAAACCCAGTGTTAAGTCGTTGTACTTAACACTGCCTTATATTCTCCTTATGACTGCCCTTGATTCTTCTAGAGTTCTTTATTTTCTAATATATTTACCTAGAAACCAAGTTCTGCTTAATATCTAGATATTTGTTATTGTCTGAAATAGGATTGCAAGTTATTATTATTGTTAGACAAAAGGTTTAGTAAGCGCTCTTCACACTAAATACTCAATAAACTAAGTCTACCAGAGAATAGTAAAAATACAAGAACGGGGCTATTTACCTTGATATTTATTAAGGCTTTCATACCACTATAGGGTCTGAAGTGTTATTATCCATAATCGTAAGGTTAGTCATTACCTGAAACCCACTTATCTAGGCTCATTCTAAGATTAAACTGACTTTTACGATAGCACTGCTGTCAAAATAACTATCATTATTGTACGTTTTTGGAGTAAGTGAAAGAGGAACCTGATATACACTGTTGTATCCAAACAATTTTAAGCTTGCGGACGTAGAGTAATGGGTTGCTCGCCGTCCGGCGGTCTTGTAATAAGTCAAAAATCGAATCGTTTACGATGTGTATAGTGTTCCAAGCGCTCCTCAAAGAGATGGCAGCGCTTGCTGACATCAGTACTTTTTAGTAGGGGCCCAGCAAGTCCGAGGCGAAGGTGGAGAGATGAGTTGGACAAATATCGGAGGGACTGGCCGGCAATGGCTGAGGATAGGCGTGTGTGGAAAAGGGAGAGGGAGGCCTTCGCCCAGCAGTGGGACACTACAGGCTAACTAACTAACTAACCAGCAAGTCCGAAGCCTACTGACGCCTAGAACGCAAAGGGCAACTGTAGGAATATGGGTGTAGTTTAAGTCAGTACAAGCCTGACGTGCCCTCCCGCTCCACACTCAAGCGTGAGAAAACTTTACATGATTTCCCAACTACAAAAAGCACAGGGTTTTTACAGCACAAGTAAAAACCTTCATTATTAAACTGCAGCAAACCCCTGAAATCGAATCCTTACATTAACCATATGAAATTACAAACTCAACAAAAATCTGTGCAATCAAAAATCAGTTTCACCCAACACATTAATATTTGGTATCCTATTTTAAAATTTTATTATAGCATAATTATAACGGGCTTGCATAAATAAAACGGTGCTCGTATGGCGACTAATTGTTTATTAATGTGGCACAATTTTGTCAGATAATTAATCATTGGTAGCACCTGGTTACAATGAAGCGGCTGACACATCGCGTGTTACTAGATTAATCATCCGGTCATTTGGTGACCGGAGATAGGGACTGGGAGTAGGTGATGATGGCCGTTGTTGGGCAAGGATTTGACGATAAGAAATAATTTATATATATAATGTAGGTGTGAAAAGATGCATTTAGCAAGATTATATTCATATCAGGTAGGTATTACGAATTGTGATCAGATTATAATATAGTTGGGTAAATATGTAGTTTTATAATAAGTTCATTTTTTTTTCTTACTGTTGACCCGCCCCGGCTTCGCACGGGTGCAAAATTATCAGTGTTTGTTATACATGTATAATACATATAAACCTTCCTCTTGAATCACTCTATCTATTAACAAAAACCGAATCAAAATCCGTTGCCAATTTTTAAACATTTAAGTACATATAGGGACAGAGAAAGCGACTTTGTTTTATACTATGTAATGATTTTTTCTTATGCATACAATTTATATTTAAAAAATACTTCATCATCATCATCATCGTCATCTCAGCCGAAAGACGTTCACTGCTGGACATAGGCCTCCCCCAAGCGTCGCGCCCAAAAAAATACTTAACTAACTATTATTAAAATAAATCCACAAAATAATAACTAAAAACAAACTATAATAAGGAGTCAAAAAACTCTTCTACATCGCTGTCGACTGATAAAATGTGCCCATAAGACTTTGCATTACATTGCCCTTGAGTCAGGCGAAGTATAAACAAATTTTAAAATTTTCGTACGAGCTCATTATGTAGCCAGTACCTAAATCTGACTCCAGTCTTGCCATGAAGTACCATGTTACCCCAGTCAATGGGTTGTGGAGGTCTGGTAGAAAGCCGCTCCATGGCCAATTGTATAGTGTATTTGTTTTGTAAAAACAACACCACAAGGACAAAGAAAACATCTTTTGAGGCTTTTAAACTATCTTGCTCGACAATCTTCTACGGCCATATTTCTCTTCAGTATCTTTGAAGGTCTCTTTATCTTTACCTATTAATTATATTCTGACATTACTTATATTCTGACTTACAAAAAGTGCTAAATTGTGAAGTGTTTATGCTAGTCGTAAAATTGGCCCACGGCCAATATTTTTTTTTTGTAATCAGGGAGGTGGTTTAAATTTAATTATTCAACGTCTTATATGGATTTATGAACATAAACAGCCTATAAATGGTCCTACTGCTGGAACTCAGAGACTCTAAGAGAGTAAAAACGCCGTAGTCCACCACGCGGGTCCAGCACGAGTTGGTGGATGTCACATATCTTCGAAACTTTAAGGCCATGCCGTATTCCTCACAATGTTTTCATTCGCCGTTTTAAGAACAATGGTGATGTTATAAATCACACAAAGTACTTATTGGGTTTAAACTCACGACCTACAACTTGTAAGTGAGGGCCGTTACTATTAGGTCACCACTGCTCCATTAGTTCAATATTAAAATAACAGCCTTTTTAACTTGAACAAGAAAAAAACGGAACCCTTATAGGATCATTTTGTTGTCCGTCTGTCTGTCTGTCTGTCAAGACCCTTTATCTCGGTAACGCGTAAAGGTATCAAGTGGAAATTAAAACTATACAATCAAGTCTGCGGTACCTTGATGCTGTGCAAAAATAAAACTTGTAAGTTGACGGGAAAAAAAAGGTACGTCCGTTTATGTCGCAAAAAACGTACATTTACGATACTGTCAGAGGAATCAAAATTCATAGGGTTTTTCCCGTTGACTTAAAATCTTGAAAGGCATGAATCTAGGTCTTATAGCACAAATAAAGGGAAAAGTCTGAAAACTGAAACTTTATAAGTACGTCACACGAAAAAAAATATTTGAAAAATCGTCAAGACTCAATTCGAGAATTGAACTGTTTTCATAAGTAACTTGGAGGTATCGAGTTGAAATTAAAACCGTATACTTACTCGTAAGTGTGCAGTACTTTGAAACTTTGCAAAAATCAAACTTGTAGGTTAACAAAATAAAAAGACATAGCCGTTTATACCGCAAAAAATCCGGCCAAGAGCGTGTCGGGCCACGCTCAGTGTAGGGTTCCGTAGTTTCCCGTCCATCACAATAAGTGTCCCCAACTTTTCAAAAACTGTTCGTCCCATCAAGTTCAAAATAATTTTCCTAGAAAGTCTTTATACTACTTTCCAGATTTTTTTCATATTTCCTATACTTATGGTTCAAAGGTTAGAGGGACACACATTGTTTTTTACTTTTGAAGCGATTATTTCCGAAATTATTGATATTATCAATAAATTATTGTAGTAAACCCCTATTCATTTTTGAATACCTATCCAAAAATATATCAAACGTTAGGGTTGAAATTTAAAAAAAAAACGCTTTTTACTTTACATGTAGGGGGGCTACCCTAATGAAACATTTTTTTCCAATTTTCATTTTTGCACTTTGTCGGCGTGATTGACATACATATTGGTACCAAATTTCAGCTTTCTAGACCTAACGGTCACAGAGATTAAGCGAGGACAGACATGGCGAAACTATAAGGGTTCCGTTTTTGCCAATTGACTACGGAACCCTAATAACGTACATTTTAATACTCTCTAAGGAATCAAAATAGGCTACTTCTCGTTGATCTAGAATCTTGAAAAATGCCGTAAAGCAAGGTCTTACAGCATAAATATAGAAAATTCTGATAACTGATTTGTAAGTCACTAGAAAAAAAAAATCTCCAGACTCACTTCGAGAATTGAACTGTTTTCATATTATGTAGGTAAGTTGGTACGGAACCCTCAGTGCGCGAGTCCGATTCGCACTTGCCCAGTTTTTTGTCGTAATGCGTAAATGCTTATATTATTATAATTACTAATCCGGTGTTAAAATATAAATGTTTCATTATAAATTACCTTACTGTTTCACCATTTTTGGTAAAATGGATATGTAAATCTGCAGTCAGACTTAAATAAAAGTTTTATATAACATGTTTTTTACTTTTAGCACTTTGAAACGGTACATTGGCCATCGGCCAAAATTAGCAGTTATGCACAAAATGGATATAAATTCTGTTAATCAGAATGTAAGTAACTAGCTTCGCCCGAGTAACAGTCATCATCATACAGTACATCACTCAGTGGTAAAGTAACATTCTACTTGTGAGAGAGTTCCTTAAATCAGTCCAGGAGTTTTTGATTATACACATTACAAAAAAAAAAAACATCCTTTTAGCCAAAAAGCTTCCACTACTGGACGTAGACCCCCCAAGCGTATTGATATTCGATATTGTGCGTCTCTCATCCATCGGATTCCCGCGACCCTCACCAGGTCTTCGGTTCCCCTTGGACTGTATACCAATACTGATCTTCCAGTACGAGGTCGCCACTCGGTCAAAACATTTCATTTCTATCGATCATTAGTTTCTAATAAAAAAATAAATATACAAAAATACAAATCTTATCTCGTAATAATATTATTTAGTGGAGATAGAATTTAGCTTTGGACTTGCTTGGTAAATGGATATAGACATTAGATAGTATAAGTTCAGATTATTGCTTTAGTTTCTAACCGCTAAAAGGCAAAATGGTTTATATTTGGCTATTAGACACCATTGCTCGTATTTCACCTAAATGATGGTTTTACCAAGTTTTTAAGCGACTAGAAAATTTTCTTGACGATATTGACCTTAATTTATTAAGTTGTTTTGCAAATTAGATTTGATACAACACAAAGTTCTAACCTTGGCTTTATCATCTTACTACATGACTTTTAGTAAAGAATTCTATCAATTTTGCAAATCTACAATATTTATATAAGTCCAGACATTTATATTTATTTAGGCATAGGTACTGTTTTCTTGTAATATGAGCAGTTAAAGGCAAATATTTAACAATTGTAGGTTTAAGAAAATGTTGTCTGTTGGTTCACTTATCTATTTTTTATTTGCTTCGAGTTTGTAGTTAAGGGGTTCTTTAGTTTTAGATATACCGACGATTAATCATTTCTTCACAGATATTTATTTTTCTTGCAACTATACTGAAATCTTCTTTTAATTATGTTATTATAGCGCAAATAAAGAAATCAGAAAACGCACCATACTTACTACTGCAACTTTGATATGTTAATTTTTGTTTACAGAGACTACGAGTATTATGTAGGGACTGTCGCGCGAACAGTAGAGAGAGAGAGGCCTTTACTAGACATGTTATAGAAAAAAAAAGCGTCGAACGCTAAAACAAAATAGAAAGCTGCTTTTTGAAATAATAGGATTTTTACACAGCAGTGTTTTTCGAACTATAGCCGAGAGACTAATTGCTTATTATGATATCTTGGGCAACAACTAGTTTTAGAAAAAAAAAATTAGGAGCTGCCACACTTTTCCGCACGAGTATGAAATACAAACCTAAAAACGGTAAGGCTAAGAGTAGTTTTTAGGTAGGTAAGCAAATTAGAAAGAACTTTTAAGAAACTCTAGGAACCCTCAAATTTTAATAAGATTAAGTTACCTGATCCTTTAAACTTTTACGCAATACCTATAAATAGTATACCTATTGTAATAAGAGTAGGTACCATAATTATTAGGAAAAGGAAGCCAAGTTTTCACGCTAATTCGGTTCTCCAACAAAGAATTTCGATTTAAACGAGAGCAAAGTTCTTTTCATTGAGAAAAAAATACATGTCTCCTATTTAAAGGTTAAGTTGGTCAGCTTTTAGCAGAATGTTAATGAGCTAAGCAAACTTTAAGTTTAAAATAGATCGTATTTTCTCCACAATTTTGTAAACGATTGGGTGTTTCGTTTATCTCTTTATTTTTTGAGGTGATAAATTTATGGTTTGTTCTTCGTTCGTCCCGAATTTTTGTCCCACATTCCAAAAAATTCCTCGTATGTCCCACATCACTTTTGATGTGGTGTTTTGTCCCACATTCCAAGTTCTTTAAAAGTACAGTCAACTAAAACACGTAAGTACTTATTTGTAATTCTTCATCATCTCTCTTCATTTGTAATTCTCATTTCCCAAATATATTGGGGTCGGCATCCAGTCAAGCTGAATTTAGTTGAATACCAGTATTTTACGAGGAGCTGCTGCCTACCAGGCCTCCACAACCCATTAACTGGGGTAACACAGTAGGTACTTCATGGCAAGACTGGAGCCAGAGTTACTGGTCTACAAATGACACCCGGGACCTACGGCTTACCGTGCTAAGATGGCCACCTTTCCACAGATAGACCTTGACAAGCGGTGCTTAACCTCTAAGATCGACCCGTGCGGCTGTTATTATCTAGCCACGAGCTCCTCACAAGCATAAGCCGATTTAAACGAAAAATCAAGTAAATTCACTTATCCTAAAAAGCGGGTATTAAGTATCCAACCATTCAAATTCTGTGATACTTGATTTTTAAATCGTAGGTAGTAGCATAAACTCACATAATTTTTAGATGATAAATTTGTTTAAGTATCTTAAATTGTTTGCATCTTTTTTTGCTTTAGTAAGTAATATAATAACGATTACGTACAAATAAACTTTCATTCAAGTTAAAAAGTCAAAGTCAAAATCTTTTCATTTCACATAGGCCTACATGGGCACTTATAAAACGTTAGAAGCTTTGCAGCATTGTATTAATAACAACTCTTCAGATAAAAATATTATCATATTAAAGAAAACCTGAATCAATTCAATTACTTTTGTTTTAAAATTGAGAGTATTATTATATTGCATAATGTAGAAGCACTTTTCAGTTGAAGCTGAATAATAATACTATTGATCAAATTAGTCATTACAAGCAAAAAAACAAAGGACGCAATAAAAAAGGGATTGACCATTAGGGAAGGTAAACTCTTCTACACAGATTCCAGTGATGACAGTCGTACTATTTGACTCAAATTCGCCATCTTAATAAACATGCTTCTAAAACTGAAATTTTTAACCTTCTAAATTCATTGAATTATGACAATACGGAACTATTATTTGAATCCACTGCGTAAAAAATCACCAGATACCATTCCACGAAACATACACTCCTTTACACTTATATACGTACGCATGTATACAAACATACATCCATTCATTTACTTCTATACATACACTTCGGTATCATTGCGACCTACATTTATTCAATTTTTTTTTCTAACTTCTACTCCAACTTTTAGAATCACCCACGAATGTTATAAAATTACAGATGAGATATTAAATATTTCATTAAATTTTAATGTATACCTCCGCTATCCGAATGAGGAGCGATTATTTAAATAGTTTATTGACGTTAAATCTTTATTTCTATACTAATATTATAAAGAGAAAAAAAAGTATTTTGGTAAAAAAAAAACAAATTATTAAGTTGTAATAAAACATAAAACTACAAGACCGGTTTTAAACATTCTTCCACCACTAGATAGCTAGGTAAATATTTGCTATTATCACACGGGCGAAGCCGCTGGTAAGAGCTATAGTAATAATAAAATAGTTAGATATTCGTTTTGTTGACTGTACAAAAACGTCAATTAAGCCTATACAAAAAAAATATGGGACAGATAAGGAATATGAACTGGGTCGAATCGAGAATAAAATAATTAAAATAATAGTTTGGGACAAACGAAGCATATGAGTTGGGACAAACCAGGAATTTTTATGTGGGACAGAAGGCAGTGAGACGAACGAAGAACAAACCAAATTTATCAAATAAGTTTTTCCTGGTAAAGAGAGAAAGACTTATACTGATTAAAACTCACATGTGTTTCTTTAAAAAAGGAACATTGCTTTTTGTATTTCAGGGCTATGGTAAATCTTTTAACTTATCAATACCCGCGAAACGAGACACAATAGTAAAAAATTAACAGCGCGGTCCAATGAGACCGGTCGGGGATTCATGAATTAAGCTATTCCACAGCTCAAGCGGTGTTTCATTTACCTTAGGGGGAGTTAAATTTAACAAATATACTAAAATTGTAATGTTGAGTATTGGAAATTAAAAGGTTTACTTCATCTACCCCTTTTAACAAACCCCAAGAGTAATACTAACGACAATTTCGATTTCATTGAGTCCATCGTCCGCAGATTATTTTGATCCGTCTTCCAGACGTGAAAGGTGAAATATAATAACGTTTAATTAAATTTTATTAAAACAAAGGCACAAACCACATTTCTCTTCGAAATTATTGTTTGACTTATTTCATCACATTGTAAGGTAGTCTCTTTGTTCTAAAACACGCTTTCCGCGGAATCTTATTAAAATTTTAATTAATGCCTACTATAAATTGCAAGCAACTGTTGTTGTGCTTGATGACGAAAAAGAAACTTTTTGTTAACTGTTTCGAAATGTTGTTAATTTTTATGCATTTCAATTTAGTTTGCATGAATATGTTGTGATTTAACTGTTGTTGCTGTTCACACACAGGAGTGGTCGTGAATAAACGGATTAATAACACTGGAATAATTATTTTGTGGTGCTCGTAAAATAACTCTAATGCTGCGTTTTGTTTGTTATTTTCATAGCGAATAAATGTTGGTGATATGTTATGCTTTTTAGAAAGTTTACTTTACAATGCAACCGTTTTGTTGAGCATGGCTTAAATATATCATTGGACATTAGTCGCAGTCAGTGGACTAGGGCGCTGCAAAGTGTAGGTGCTATTGTGGGGGCGTGCGGCCGGCCAAAGTTTGTGTTATTCGCACTACCCGCTACTAGCCACTAGAAAAACACACCACTTTAAACTTTCCCCACGTTATTGTGCCGAGTTACCAACTTCTGAATATGCAGCCGAGCTGCGCAATACCAACCATTTTTAGAGATCCTCAGCTTTTAATTAAGTAAATTTAATTATTTATTGCTTGTTTATGTAGATTTTTGAGTTTTGCGCGTTTTTATAAAGTCCTGCAATGAGAATTCATTCCGTGTCTGGCAAGGTTACGTTGAGAATTTAATATTTAATAAAGATGTTTTATAAGTGACCAAGGATTTTTATTAAATCTACTATTTATTGCACGTTTGAAAACACTTAAGTAATTTTATAACGTGTATACTTACAAGCAAATAGAAATACAAACATAGAACTAATTACAACTAAATAAAAATAGTCTACACATCGCCGTCGACTGATAATGTGCTCAAAGGTAAGTGGCATTGCAATGCTATTCGGCCTGACGTAAAGAGTTAAATCAAACATGGTTTGTGCTTTCTTCTTGTTGTGTCGATAGACGCAAATTATTTTATTTCTGACCAGTACTTAGCAAACTACACAGCTTAACATTCGGTTAAGTTTGCAGATCGACTTGTTTGAAATTTTGCGTTAATTCTGCTACCTTAAAAAAAGTATTTTTTTCACACTTTACATTAATCATTTATTTATCAATTTCGTTATTGTGTCCCGATCTATCCAGATCATTACATTTCTATGGGGTTATTTACAAGTATCTAAGTCAATTCAACAATTGATTTGGCGAAGTCGAAAGTTGTCCTTTTTAACTTAAGACACACCAGAAGAATTCTTTGAAGTCCACTTTTTCAAATGACGTACCTTTTTGGAGGTCACTCCTATTTTCTATAGTACTATCGTTTCCTTGAAGAGGTCATGACATATAGTATTTTTAGATCAAAGCAAATGTCAACGACATCATCATTATGATTACGAGTCGAGAATCAATGTAGGTGGGTAGATCTACCGTTAGATCTGATCAAAGGGTACTGAATTTACCACTTCATACTTTAGGGTGCTAAACAAAAAACCTGAGTACCGAAATAGATATGAATTCTGAACTATTTTGTACTCTATAGATCATTTGTTGAACTTTCACGAAGTTCAAACAACTCACTATTTGAACTAATAGTTTAATTCTATGATCTGTTGGAACTTATTGTTGAACTGTCAAGTTTTAATCACGAATATACCATGGATGGTCATTAAAGCTCGGAAAATCAATAAATAACTTTATTTTTTAACGTCAAGGTATGTATCATGATCAATATTGACGTAATGTTCACAGAGCAATATGAAATAAAAATGAATTGCATTTTTGTGGCATTATAAATTTAATAAAAATTTAAGAGCCTTTTAAGATCATATTGGACTTTTCAAAAAAGGTGCACGTGCCCTATTGGTCAAATAATTTGGTAGTGAAAATATTCCAAAAACCCTTAATCATTTTCTTATCTTTCCACCCTTGTCCCATTTTACTTAGGGTCGGCGCAACACGTTTTTTTCTTCCATTCTATCTTGTCAACCGTCACACTATCACTGAATCCTTTTTTCTTTTCTCCTCACCCAATCGATTCATTTTTTTTACTCTCCCTCTCCCTCTCCAGCCATTAACACGTATATTCATAACTCTTATTTCTAAAATCCTTTGTATTTAGTATTAAGAGTAATAAGTATCTATAACATTTGTTGTACTTATTCTATGAATCTTACCATAGTCAATTTTAGCCAAATGAAGTTATTTTGAACATACTCGTAGACCTCTCGAAACTATCACTAGGTACAATGGATTCAAGAAGGAAAATTTGTAAAATATTTCAGAATATAAAAACTGCCGTCTCGTGCGTCTGTTGGCAAATAAAATGAGTCAACATTGATTTCGTAATGTAAAAAGCAATAATTTCAAATAAAACAGAATAAAAAAATTGAAACATTTGCACGATTCAAAACGTAGATTTTTGAGGAGAAGAACGTGCAAGAAACTCCGGCTTGGATACTCTTTTAAATCAGTAATCAATTACAAAACTATAATTCCATAATTAATTTTGAAATTAGACCTACGTAAGTATATTATTATGTGAGCATGATGCATGTACAAGGCGTCCACAGAAAAAATCCCATTCAAAACTCAAATCATTTAAACACACTTGTTCAAAACTACCCTCACATGCACAAACACCGAAGAGCTGGGCCAACTACCCTCGCTATCCAAATATTTATTAACTGCACCACGATACAGGAATCACTTCGGACTTCATTCATTCAACTCCATTGTATGATTACTATGTAGATGTACATGTTTGGGCAAAGCGATTGATTTGAATTGGGGCGAAACATAGTTGTGTATCTAGAAAAGTTATTAGTTTTCGGTTATTAGAATGTGATTGTATATGGAAGTTCTGAAACTGTTCACTGTCGGATTGCAATCGTTTTAACATGATAGAAAATATTTATTAAATAGAGACTCAGTGAAAACACAATGTAAAAGAGATAAGCGCGAAAGTTTGTGAGTGTGTGTTTGTTACTTCTTCATGCTTGAACGGCTGAAACGATTCGGATGAATTTTGGCATACTGGTAGAGCATTTCCTGGAATAGCACATAGAATACTTTTTATTTCGAGAGTAGTCCCTTCGGACAAATTTCTACTGTGGGTGGAGCCACTAGTAATAAGCTTGTAAGTAAATAAATATAAATAATAGAAATAAAATATGAGATTTTCAAACGATTACTTTAGGGTATAAATGTGTAGAAATGAAAAAAAAGCAATTGAAAGCTCAAATCATTTAAACGCATTTGTCCAAAACTACCCTCACATGCACAAACACCGAAGAGCTGGGCCAACTACCCTCGCTATCCAAATATTTATTAACTGCACCACGATACAGGAATCACTTCGGACTTCATTCATTCAACTCCATTGTATGATTACTATGTAGATGTACATGTTTGGGCAAAGCGATTGATTTGAATTCTGTGCGAAACATAGTTGTGTATATCTAGAAAAGTTATTAGTTTTCGGTTATTAGAATGTGATTGTATGAGAACGTTCTGAAACTATTCACTGTTGGATTGCAATCGTTTTAACATGATAGAAAATATTTATTTGATATAGACAGAACAGAAACAATGTAAATGAGAAGAATAGAATTATAGAGGCGAAAGTTTATGAGAATGTAAAACTCACTTTGTTACTTCTTCATGCACGAACGGCTGAATAGATTCGGATGAAGTTTGACACACTGGTAGGCTATGTCCTGGAATAGCACATAGGATACACTTTATCCCAAAAGTAGGTTCCTTTGCGACAATATTCTCTACTTTCACGCAGGTGAAGCTGCTAGTAAAAGCTTGTAAGTAAATAAATAGTTATATTAGAATTTACAACATAGATTATAATTATATCAATTACTTTAGGCTACACTTGTGTAGAAATTAAAAACAAACGCGGTACGAGCTCGGATGCAAATCAGCACAGTAAGTTTGTACACAATGCTACCAATACAATGAGTGAAAACAATCAAGGAAAAAGAACTACAAACTTCTCTATTGAAACGGCGCACAATAAACATTGGCAAATGGGGTTTAAAAACAGCTATGTTTCAAAGTATGTCTATGAATAGCTACTATGAATACATCATGCAAGTTTCAAGCTTCGATTCAAATGTTGTTGGAGAGCTAAACTATTGTTTACACTGTTGAACAGATTCGATTTCTGAATCGAGATGTCGGAACAAAGACTTATCGATAAACACTAATATTCGTTAACAAGCATCAATTGAGTAGTAAGTATAGAAACAGTTTTGCAATAAACTTCCGGTTGGTGGGAAACTATTACGATATATGGAGCTAAGGTTTTGAGAGGCTTAAACGGAGTGGTAATCAAGAACTGTATATACTCGTATAACTTATTATCTTCTTATATTTCAACAAGCAAATAAAACCTTCGTGAGATGTCAGCAAACTGTTTTTTTTTAAGGTGGGAAATCATAAATAATTATGACTTCTCCTTTTCTGGGCGAAGCAGATTTCTACTGATTTAAACCCCCTCCTGTTCTTCTGTCTGATCTTACTTTCATTGTAGCAAAATGAGCCGTGAAATAGTTCGAAAAAGATAAAACATGGCGGGCCTTCAGTTCAGTTGTCAGTTAAAATCTGGAACTCACACTCACCAGGAGAAAGTAATTTAATATCTCTCTAAAAAAGGCCTTTCCAGTTTTATTTAATCAGGTTGATATTAAATAGGTACCAACTTAGTTAAATAACTAATTTGACAGTAATTAAATGACTGGTATCTGCTATATAATTTAGGGCCGCTATTTGAAAGATTAGCAAAGCTTCATTTTGGACAGGTTAGAGTGATTTCGTTTAGGGAGATCATGTCGCAGAAGTATCTGTAGGGTTGCTAAAATAAGGGTGGTGAGAGATATTGATTCGGAAATTTTAGTTTTCTATTTTCACTAGCTTCTGCCAAGTTTGACAAATTCTCTCTTAGTGGTCGTCTACGTCATAAAAAAGAACCTTTTGCAAAATTGCCCAAGTCAATTTCATATCCGGTTGCACAAAACTTTTGTAACAGTTAGGATAATTTGTGCTTTAAGATGTTGATACCCGTGGTCCAAGAACGTCAAGGGCGGCTGAAAAAGCACAGGTGTGTTTTTAGTTAGTGAAAGTTTAATTCACCTTCCCACTGCGCCTTAGAGCGGGGATAAGTCATTAAATAATTTCCTACCTTGAAAAAAAAAACGCTTCATGATAAACTATACTTGAACTACACTATTCACCAATTCAATAAAACACAAAATGATGCTTTTAACTTAGTAGGCTATTATAATATGGTTACTGTCTAAAATAAAACTACAATTCCATACCCGTCATTGCCAATCTTCAAGGTAGACAGTATCGTTTGTCTTTTTAGGCATCCATTTTTCCTTCCTAAAATATCAGGCCATAAATCGTATCCTCCCACGCAACCCTACCGTTGTCACCTACATCCGATTGCACGGAACCCCGTACGTAACAGTTACAGTGCAATCTGTAGTGCGGAGCGAGTCGGGGGAAGCTTGGCTAATTATCTGTCACGGCTGATTTCAGCGAGATGTGCTTGTCATTGTCGGTGTGAACTCTGCTATTCTAATTTTGGGAACCTTTGTTGGTTACAAAACTGAAAAATATACTTTAGAGTCACACACCACCTTGAATTGTGAGTCTGATAGTATTACCTAGGAAGTACTAGGAAGTTTTTATTAGAATTATAATTTTTAATCCAATAAAATGATTTGCATCAAATAGAACACCACATTTGTATAAACATATTGTTTTATGTTACTTATCATTAAAAAAATATGCTACATGCTTCTTTTAAGTGTGAGATTTTATCATTTCTAATCGCCCTATTCTAAATATTTTCATCTGCTTGCATTTGACTATTATACTGTCTAGTTGTAGTTTATGGTAGTCCAGTAATCATCCAGATCAAAGCTAAGTCATCGATGGTACGTACGGCTTCACGCGCGGCTAAAAGAGTTGTGAGAAAAACCGTACGGCCCAGCACGGTCAAAACCTACTGGGACCATGGGTTACATGAAAATGAAACGAAATTCCTTGAACGAAGGCAAAGAAGGAACAACAGAGTGGGTTTAAGTTATTAAAAGCCTGACACGCGCTCTCACTCCGCTCAAGAGCGGGAGGCGTCATTCTGATGACTTTCCACCTCAAAAAAAATTGCTTGTAATTATAATGTTACGGTAATGATGCGAATACAATGGTGCTTGCTGGTTTAGAAGTAGCCAAATTACTCTTGACCACATAAAACCGAAGCAAATATACCTTTCTAATTTCTCCAAATCTAGGTTTTCATATTTCCACACACGACAGCAAGGGAGATGGAATGGAAATGGCTTTCTGTGGTTAGCCAGATCCTGACGCGCTTGAGGTTTTGCATCTAGGGCATTTCTATGCTGTTTCATGTTGCCTCGGTCTGTTTGTCAATTAATCATAACCGTTATATGAGGATTTGAGAAATGGACCTAATAGATCATTTGGACTGTCTCAATTGTAATTATTGTAGCCAGAAAAACCTGAATAGGCTCAACACACAATTGTTCTTGCATAGATGGGTATTTTCCTTTTAGATCCTTAACGTTACTGAGGCAAATATGTTTTATGCAGAATTAAAGAAAATAGGTACGTCGGGTCGTCAGGAATGGTTTCTAGCTAGGATTCAGAATCACGTAGGCGTACGTGGGTATCGTGCAGTAAATAAGAATTACTAGATTTTCAATCATTTTACTTCTCAATACAATTCGGTACAGTGCACTATATTTTAGTTTCAGTGCGTCTTGAAGTTACGATGGTCGGGTTGAGAGTGTCCGCTGTCCTGGCGAGCTCTACCCCACCCTGCCGCAAATCGGAAACGCCTGACTCTGTCAAAGCGGTGTGACGTATCCGCTAACGTCCTGTTGTTTAGCTGGCTTCCGTACTATTGACTTGCCGATACTTCCGTAATACTGACTTCTCTGACAGGTATATCAATCAGCACTGACCCTCACACAACCCAACAACAAGGGCACAAGGCCAGGGGGTTGTGTTCTACTACAACTTTTTATAAGTTTTTTGTCTAATTTACTCACAAGTTACTAAGGACCGTCCCTCATTCATTCTCCTTCGAAATCACATTCTTTCATGCATTTAGATTACTATCACAAAAAAAGAATTCATAGTAATCATTAAACACTACTTTTGTCATTTTTAGTTACGTAAAACAAAAATAAGTCCTGTCCATTCCAGGTTACCTGGAAGAAGTCACTGAGTGCGATAAGGTCACCAATTGTATGTTTTTTTTATTATAAGGTTTCCTTGTATATATCGTAATCTTGGTATGCAATAAAGTAAATAAGTAGATAAATAAGTAACTATTAACTTGTTACTTCACAAGAAACAAACATATCATTTTCAACGAGACAAAGGCTAAGTTTTCAAACCACAGTTACCAAAACGTAATCACGGTGTGCATCACAAAGGGAACCGCTAAACATGTAATGAGTGGTTCTGTTGTAACTGCATTTAATTATTGTCATTGTGCATTAGTTATTGTACACGTGTAGAGTTGTTTTGTACAAATTATTTAGTTAACTTGATAAACAATGTTAGGATGTTAGACTGTTGTTGTGTCATAACGTTTTATTGATTAATAATTATTGTGTTTGTGTGGAATTTGGGGGTGGGAAAAGTATAACAATGTTCTATTATATTGTATTACTTCTTTTGTGCACATGCTCAGAATTCTGAGGCGTCATAATTTATGGGCTGTAGGACTGTTCGAAAGAGTAACCGTAACCCTGGAACACAAAAGGCAACTGGGAGAAATACAGTGGGATTTAGTCAATAAAACTGCCGGAGAATTAATTTTGTAATCTCTAACCACAAAAAATGCTGCAGGATTTTTTGAAAGATTCAGTACGGCTCTACAGTGTAAAAGTCAAATTAAATAAGTACATCAATCGTAAAATTAATAAGTTTAGAATACTATTTTTTTAATTGGCTCAGTATTTCTAAAAATTAAGTACCCAGTACATACAAGATTTCCTTCTTATTATTAGACTTAATTGTAGACTTTCTATAGTAAAATACCAGAACAATATCGATATCTAACACAATACAATCCTTTTCTATTCCACCTTTATCCTATTCCAACGGACCAAAATTTAGGAAACTTGAAACGCAATGATTACTGTTAGCAGTAACCGCTGAAATTACATGGCTGACAGTGTGACTACTTAAAGCGGCTTGACGGGTGATAAATTTATTAGGGGGTCGATGATCCAATCACGGGGGATCAGTTGTTGACACGGGGCCGACGATGGGGTCTTACGACCCTGAGTTATTGCATGGAGCCATGGTGCCCCTGTAGTAATACTAAAATGGAAACTTCATTTATCTCAGACTGTGGTCACAATAGGATTATGTGGGCGATAGTGTCTTCAGTGATATGGATATGTGATCGGGTTATTGTTAGCTCCGTAAGTTAATAATAGTAGGCGTCAATATAATCTGTTTGTCTTGATGAGACATGGATATATTGTACACTAGCTTCTGCCAGTGGTTTAACCCGTATTATTATATATGTATACCTAAGTCACTCACTGATAAAGTACCATTCTGCTAGTGAAATATTTTTTTCAAATCAGTTTAATAGTTATCGAGTTTATTCATCTTTACCTCTTAATTATATCGAGTATATGTGTAAAAGGAGAAGTCCTTTATGACCTTTAAGACGGTGTTTTTGGAAACAACCGTTTTAGGAACAAAATCATTTTATGTTACAACATGTGCTATAAAAAAAATTCAAAGACAGTTCCAAGGGCGCTTTTAACACTTTGAATGACAACTCCCAAGCCACCAAACGCAGCGTCAAATTACGAGACAAGCGGTGGCGCAAGGCTTGATCGAGACATAACCACAACCACTCTGTCAAGAGTGCACGACTAAGAATTGATGAATATCCTTGTGGGACCTTTCCCACTGTTGGGACTCAGGTCTCCTTTCTAGGAGAGGGAATGGGCTGTAATCCACCTCGCGAGCCCAGTGCGGGTTGGTGGATGTCACATGTCTTCGAATTTTTGGTTCTAGGTCATACCGGTTTCCTCACGATGTTTTCCTTCACCGTTTTGAGAGCAGTGATGATAAAATAAATCACACAAAGTAATGCGCCTGGCTGGGTTTGAACCCGCGACCATCAACTCGCAATTCGGGGCCATTACCTCTGGGCCACCACTGCTCTGTCATATAAGGTGCATTAAGAGATATAATTATATATATATATATATATATAGCTATATTTTAATAGAGGTACTATTAAACTCAATTTCTTTTGAAATAAGCAGTACCTTTGTACATATTTTATAAATAATGTTTCCTTGTGTATATTTGTGTGTACATATATTATAAAATAAATAAATAGACTCCTAGAGAATTTTCAGATTAAAGAACCTAATCATTCTATATCCGTGTTACGTTGCCAAAGTTTCTTCTCCTTTGACGTGATTGAGAATACCTGAAATAATCTTCATTTTCATTTTATTATCCTTCCTGATAAAGTTTTGGTATTGTGAGATATTATGTAAGAAAACAAACCGATTACGTGTGGGTAGTTGAGGAAATGTCACGGGTGTATTGATAGATAAAGGTCACAATATCATGGTGGCGGAAAAACTGAGGAAGAGACAATCACCGGTCACCGTAGATGTTTAAAGTGGTTTCTCTTGAACTTTTTCAATTTAATTTTGATAAACCTTTGAATCAAAATGATGTCATACAGAAGAACGTACTCATTTTTTTTTTGTTTCGTAAAGTTTTATGATGATTATTAGGTATGATTTTGTTTTATAAGGATGTTTAACTAATTGAAATTAAAATATAAATCTGCACTAATAAACAAGTGAAACCATTTTTTCATATTACTTTAATATTTATTTTAAGAAAAAGAAATGCAATATCTTCTTTCAAAATAAAATTAGTATGCAAAACGTGTTACGTATTTTTTTCTAGGTTTTAATCACTCATTCTATTCACACGTATTTAAGAAACTACCACACTATTCATTACCGACCCAGAATGATAGCGTCCCAGTGTATAGCCGCGTGTAAAGCTAAGACCGAACACTGTGTTATAACATTCACGCGTTATTGATTCCTTGTCGAATCTATATTTGGCTAAGATAATCTCTCCCTCCGTGTAACCTTTTCATTAGTAAACCCTTCACATATTGTAAGGGTATCAGATGTATTATCAGCAACTGAAGGTCTAATACCAATCAGATCGATATTTATTATACCCGCACAGCCCCTTTACCACTTATAACCAGTAATTACAGGGTAAGTCATTAATTTTCTAAGAGATCCGAGATAATTGTAAGCTATTTGTTTGAAAGAAATGTTTATCCATTTATCAGTTTGCAAAAACAAATTCTTGAGTAAATAAATTTGAATTTAGGAAGGTACCTGGGCTACAGAGTCGTTCCAAAGAATTGTCTTGGCCCTGGAACGCAAAGGGTAACCTGAAGGATCGTAGGTATATTTTAGTCAGTAAGGGTCTATTTCACCACCTATAATTAAGTTGCCAATAACTTACTTGGCAGATAATTTCATACAAATTCTGTTCCATTTTTTAATTTATCCGGGAAGTAGTGGCTACTCGGAAATTGTGAAACAGGCCCTAAGTCTGACACGTCCTCTCTTTCTTCCTCGTGCAGGAGGAGTTATTTTTTTTAAGTTATATAAATTAGTGCTTTACTGCAATCCCACCTGATGGTAAGCAGTGATGCAATCGTAGATGGTGAGGTGCACTAGTTTAGATGATATTTTTGTCACATAACACAAAGTATAAATAAAAATGTCGGTTATGATTAATGGGTAAGTGTCAGGGTAACAAAGCCACTTAATATTAACGATTGCAAACAATAGTAAATCTATATTAATATTATAAAGCATAACAGTTTGTGGGTTTGAACCCGCTATCTCAGGAACTACGAGTACTGGTTTGAATTGAAAAATTATTTAAGAGTCCAATATACAACCATTTATTAAAGATGGCACGAGGCATTTTTAACTGATAGGACCAAAGTTGCAGGTGAAACAGCAAGGAACAGTAACTGGCTATGAAGTGACATTTTAATAAAACGATTGATTAACATGAACTACTGAAATGAGCAGTTCATGCCCATTTAAAGCGTAAAGTATTCAACCTAAAGGGGCTGAAAAAGGGTTTCATAGGAGCAAATTAAACCACAAGGCCTACAGTTCCGGGAACCAATAATCACTGTGTCTACATTTAAAGTTCAATACTGGACATTTGAAACCACGCGAAACTATCAGTGAAGATATTAAACTATCATAGTAATCACCAAACTTGTCATCAAATAATCCCCCTAAGGCCCATTTCAAATGAATAATAGTAGAATTTACCCTATTTAAATAGATATCTCTTCATGAGCTATGCACAGTATTCCTCAGTGGGTTACTTTCCATTTACTCTTGGACTCGGTAAATGTATTTTGGTGAATTTCCTCGGTGGCTAAACAAACTTTTGGATGTTCCAAACATTGTTGTTTCGTCTCTGAGGACCGCAGTTTTTTGAAACAATAGAAGCTAAAACTTGTAAATAATGGGATTACTCTTATAATAATACTAACATGAGTTTGAAAGGAGAAAGCGACTATGTATTACGTTGAGTTCATCATTGCACAAAGTTGATATCTCTACTCCTTGAGGGAATAATGGTGTGTATGTTTGTATTCTATTTTTGGAGTATACGAAACAGAGTGTAAAGTCCCGCAAACCTCCATTGAAAAGTGAGAATCCTACGACCAAACGGGTGTTACGTCTAGTGTGGGCAACTGCTCGGGCTGTTCTATATGTTCAAATCGCACGGTTAACTCTAATTGCGCGACGCAGGATTTCGTAGTTTCATGTGTGGTCCATTATACTATTATTAGAATCTTACTAAGCCAGTAACTTCATCTTCTTGAAAGTAAGAAAACTATGTCAAGGTCGTTCATCGTCGACAGTGCTTAATGTTCCACGCATACCTCAAAAACATGTTAGTAAAAACTTAAGAACCCAGCAAGGTCCCTGTGTTTACTTCCGAAAGGGAAACCCATGGTAGTGGTAGAGGGACCTAGTTGTGGTTCTATTCAGTAAGTTTGACACGCCCTTATGCTCCGCCGTAGAGTGGGAGAAGTCATTATATGATTTCTCGTCTTAAAAATAATACTCCGGGCATAAAAATTATCCTGTATTCATCCTAAAACCATTTTCAGAGTATTGCCTTTCTAATGGAACCGGTTTGGGTTACAGGTGAGCTGTGGGATGTTTTTTTTACCTCTACGTTTTCTACTTCGAAGTCGACAAAGCAAAGCATAAATGAAGAAGTTATGGTAGTAAATAAAATAATTATTGGGCAAATTGACCAAGTAATACATTTTCTACCTTGATATAATTTTCTATTTTCACACGGAAGAAACCGGTATCAAAAGCTTGTACATACTCGTAATTAACAAGTCCAAAAGTACAAAAGGTTTGGAGGTGATATGTACAGTTTTCAATTAAAATAGTTATAGGTTGCAAAACAATTCAGCGAATAAATAACACACAGAATAAAAGTATTTAATTATCCCAAAACAAAACCAATAAAATTTTACCACCGTTATGTTTGTTTGCATTTTACTATTTAATGTGTCTATATTTATTTTAACATTATTTTATTAAAACCATTCATTGTTTAGTTAGGCATTGTCATGTACAAATATTGAAATTTTAAAATAACAGCGTTTTATTAGGTTTTTATCTTCTATCTATATAAAATAAGAAACTGACTGACTGACATCGCAAAGCTGAAATTACTGTAATTAGGAACGTGAAACACACGGCTTTCTTTTGTAACGTAGTCGAGCAATAAGAATGTGTTTTGGTAATTCAACTTTTAAAAGGATGGAATGAGGGTCCAAAGTTTGTATGAAGAAACCTACTTTCACGCAAAGGAAGCCACTTGCAGAAGCTAATATATAAAGAATTGATTGATTCCAAATAGCTCCCAAATTGGCTTCCAGTCTATTCGAGTTTTTCTGAATTCTAGTTTTTCAACACCACAACCCAGTAACTGGTGTCTCAATATTCCTTGGCATGTCTAATGACTACCCGGAACGACTGTTAAAGATCTTCAAATGATAGTCGAAATCAATGGCCTAACGTCCTTTCCTAAGCACGAAGGAAACTCAGTATGTCAATATGGTCACCCATTTACGGACCTGGGCAAGAGTTGCTTAACCTCGAAGATCAGCCCGTGTAGTTATTTAAGTATCTACAAAAATACGTATTACAAATACTATGTAGCCTAACACAACACAATATTGTATTTAGACGTACAATTGTTGGACAATACCGCTAGCCTTAACCATCAATCCTCAACGCGAGCAATTAATAACAACCGTAATCACCGTAATAATAATTACACACCTTAATAATTTCCTCTCAAAATAATAATTCTGAATTATTGTGATCCACGTTAGCCAACTGATTTGTTGTAGTTATAAATATCCATCTACGTACAGAGCTGACCCATACAAAGCTATATTTTATGATTGATGCCTCCATTAACTGTGTGGCCTGCTGTATTTAGCCACAAAATGCTAGTAATAAATTTCAATTTTTTATACTACGAATTTATGATGAGGGAACAAAAAATTTCGACTATTTAGATAGCCACAAGCAGTGTAAAACATCAGAATGACGTCGAATAAAAAAGAAGGGGAAATAAAACGAAGTCAATTCTGAAATAAGTGGAACACATCTTTCAGTCCCGAGGGATCTATCGGCGTATCGACAGGGGATCCCGTTCAGTCAAGTTTATTGGCAGAATTTCAATGCTTTGTCGTCTGCGATGTAATGGCAATTTATAACTGAACGATACGCGCGATTTGGTACGAACTTTCTAAAGGGAAGGGATGAGATCAACATTTCAATAGCTATGTAATCAACATTACCGGTATGTCTCGGGAAATTGATTGTTGAATGTGGAGATAATAATTTCACGGTCAATTCGGTTTACGTCGATTTTATTATTATTTTCAGGAAATTAAGAAAGTAAAACATTAGGTTTATTTGGCACAAAACAAGGCAAGTTAAAAGGTATCGACGAAAAAAATAAACCAAAGAAGAAGTTTACCTCACGACTGCCAGAAATCATGGTTTAGAAAGAGAAACCCGTAGTTCTAAAACACAAATGATGCTGATGATTAGCTCCAGAGAGGGAAAAATCATAAGATGACTTTCCACCTTAAAAAAAAAATGGCTGCCACACAATTTGTTCCTGACGCTGATTTTCAACTGGATCTGAGGTTCAGACTAGATGAACATCACATCACAGTTGTGTAGAATGTAATGTATTAAGGTAATACAAAGAATATACTGTCAAACTTTTCCATTTATATTTAAGAAGACACATGTGTCTAAATGAAAGGTTTTCATAAAATTGAAATGTGAATACATTGCTCTTTCACTGAATATACGTCCAAGCTCTCTTTGTCTGCAATGTTTCGTTATACCTGCATTAACACAATACTTGTTCACTAAAGTTTTCTTAGTTTGTAAAAACAGAGAACCTCGTACGCTACTCATTTGTGTGAAGTTATAAAATAAACATTCGTACGTTATATGTAGAAGATACGTGTAGAAAGTCGTGTAGGATAAAAACTAGATAGATGTCTTACATTTTAGAACAATTTTATGTATCTCAGTGCCATCAAGCGAAATATTTTAGTACCTGCCAGTGCCAACAAAGTGTAATGTGAGTGTGTGATCATCCTTGTTATTTTTAGGATATTTATATTTTTAGAACTTATATCCCATGTAAACGAGAAGAAGAAGAAGATCCCATGTAAACGATAGTTGCCTAAGCCATATAAATTGCGGTCGGGATTGATGACCTGGTGACATGTGATGATGAAACAGCACTGACCGATATCTATAGAACAAACTTGATTGCCACTTGTCTTCTCATGAAATTGAACAAACACATGCGCCCTTATCAACTTACTGGTGGTTGGAATTTCTCGTATTAAAAAAAATTACATGAGATTCATCCTCGAACTAGACTAATTGCTACTGAAAAACCTACACCCCGGGACATCTATCCAGGTTTTACCCTACTCGCTCTCAGTGTTCATAAGCGGAGCAATAACTTTATTATGTTGACGGCAAGACGGAAAAAATTTCAGCGTATGGGTTCGATCTTTAACTGCCTCGGAGCCAAAGTGAGGTCAATTTATAAATGAGTAGAGGACATCAGTCACCCAGACGTGGTCGCGGGGCACGAACGCTTGATATATTGCTTCAGTTTCACCTCCTTGACGTTTTTTTGAAAATGCTATTCCCAGTAATGGATAGTCGCGGATTCAAAGTAATTTGATCGAAGCCCAAAAAGTTCACCAATGATTGGCTTTTAATGGTTTTCAATTTAACTTTTCGGATGCGATGCGAACTTTGATAACTCAATTTTAAATAAGTATTGGCCGCCAGGAAGCATGAAGCGGCTTAAAGGTTATTAGTCTAGTTTTTAAATTAATAAAACAACCTCGAAGTTTGTGAACCTATTTGCCTTTTTTGCCAATAATCCTACCGACACATTTCCTCGAAAGACTCCACGAAAAAAATATACATAAAAATATAAGCCCGACACACTCACAGAAACATGGAAGTAAAAGGGCTGAAAAGGCCCCTATTACCGGCATCGGCACTTTGGGAACAGCCATCGCACCTCTTAGTGTAGATTAAAAACATAAATAGCAATGGCATACTGTGGCCCAGGTTCTGCTAACTACGCCTCCTTATCGAGTAACCACGCAAGTTAAGAGCACAACCCGCCACCGACGACACGCGATTCAGCGATTAAAATACTTTTTATTCTTAAACACGGCCTTTGTAATTGTTTGCTTACGGGTTTAATGTGGAAACGGCTTTTGTTTCAGTTTGGGAGTTTAAGGTAGAGATCGAATTTGTAGAAATCCAATGCTATTCATTTTATTGGTAAATGAGCATTTACGTGTTAAAGTCGGAAAGCATGATTGACCGTCAGTAAGGGCACTAGGTATACTGTACGTTGTCTTGGTTTGAAGTAAGTTAACATAAGATAAGAATATTGTTACTAACCTAATAGATCTGTGTTATTTGAAGAAGAAATTAATTAATATAGTATGTTATTATAGATGATGATGATGATAAATATGTTATTATAGAGTCTATTGATAATTGCTCCCACTTACGAGTTTTAGGCAGTGGGTTTTAACCAATCACATACCCACAAAACGAGACACAATAGTAAAACAATAACAGCGCGGTCTCATAGGACCGGTCGGGGATTAGTGAATTAACCACGTTTAAACTACTGATGGACTAGTTAATTCTTAAAACGGTGAAGGATAACATTGTGAGGAAACCGAAATGTCTTAAAACTACAATTTCGAAGTTATGTGGCATCCACCGACATGCACTGGTGGATCACGGGCCACGGCCCATTTCCTAAAGAGGAGTCATTAGGCCTACAATAAATGGGATTTAATAAAAATTAAAAAGTTGATTATGCTTTGCCACGCTATGTTATTATTATTCATGTATGTTTGCTTGTGAATCAATCGTGCCAGCTAAACGAGTTCGAATGATGAAATTAAATTTTAAATGATATGCCTGAACTAGATCACAGTTTATTTTGTATCATCATCTATACTAAATAATAAAGAGGTAAAGTTTGTTTTTTTGTTTGTATGGGATAATATTTGAAGAACCAGGTTCGGTTACATAAATATACTAAATATATTGATAGAAAGCTGCCTTCTTCTTGAGTGCTATAAATAGGTTATGTTTTATCTAAAAAAAATATGTTTACGTCATCAAATTACCATATTTGTAACGGGCGGGCGGGCGAAGCCGCGGGCAAAAGCTAGTACTACATATTCGTAAGATAATATTCAACTTTTATGCGGACGAACCCGCCGGTAAAAGTTGCCATTACCTAGTTTTTGGGGCAGTGAGGTAAAAGCTGGTAATTTTTGGTGTTACACGCCTCATAATATTTACCACGCTTGGATTAGAGATTATGTAAGCACGTTGTATAATGCTTACATTTTTCTGAAAATAATTCGACTTTTATAACATTCA
The DNA here is from genome assembly GCA_030763345.1 of Mythimna separata. Classification (NCBI taxonomy): domain Eukaryota; kingdom Metazoa; phylum Arthropoda; class Insecta; order Lepidoptera; family Noctuidae; genus Mythimna; species Mythimna separata. The sequence continues at coordinate 17,429,451 of CM061171.1, read as the reverse complement.
CAGAGAAAGAGTCAGGATTTTCTAAAGGTATTCGCTTAAACATTCAAATATTGGTCGTCTTAAGAAAGCTTAAGATCAAACAAAGGACAGTAATAATAATATTTTCTGGTCCAGTGTTACGAAATGTTTTTTAACACTGAGACTACACTGACACTGAGACTGGATTTTCCTGGCGTAATCGAGTCAAAAATTAAGGTATCCGCAGCAAAACAAAGGTCATGACGTAGACCAAAGAATCGGCAGGTTTATGTGACAGAGGATTGGGCACAGTTCTCATAGAACTGCTACTTGACAGGGTGGATATTAAAGCCCCGCAAATGATGGCCGCTACAACCCACGTGAAATGGCCTATAGCGGACTGAATGCTGAAACCATCAACTCGTTAAAGTGTTCTTGAATTTTAAAAGCCACTTTATATTATCTACCGTTAGTAAAACAATACCAAAAACAAGTGAACCACGAAACACAAGACACGTAACTCCATACCTTCAGTTACCGCAATCGCAAAGGCGTGAAGCTATGTATGTTAAACACCCTTTTTGTTTACTAAGCAACATCAAATGTATAAGCTTTTAGATATTCTGTTATACGATATCAGCTGTCACAACCCCTCCTTATGACTGACGAGGGATAATAACTACGCTGTATTAGTAACACTTTTGTGTTTATGTACTGGAATATAATACTTGTTAGTTTTCTATGTAGTGAGATGATAAGATCGACAGTTGAATGAACATTTTGAAGGGTAGGTAAAATTGGCATTGTTAGGTATATAAGTCAACAAAATATTACCCTCCTCGAGTGGCAGTCGGGTTATAAAAGGATAGCCAATTGATTAAATGCTACGATTTCGTAGCAGTAGTCGTAGCAGTGCTACGCCGTAGGCTTTGCGTAGCAGTTTTATAGCATGGCGATTCTTTTATAAATTTTAAACAGTTCACTACCGAAAATAGTTCCTCGGTCCGTCCATTTATCTAAGAAGGGATAGTACGATTAATCAATGGGTTTGGCAGAAGGATTAAGTATCGAATCGAAAATACAATTCTTTTAGTATAGGTTCAGGTTTTCTTCTATCTACTTGTTATGTAATTACGTAGGTATTACAGAATCAATAATGTAGAGGAGTTTTTTTTAAGGCGGTAAACCATCTCATGACTTGACTGACATCTGTCAAGTCATGAGACTGTTACTGACTAAAATCACATCTGAATGTTTCAGTTGGTTTTTGATTCGTATTTTTTTCAGAAAATTTCAGAAAAAACCCAAGTATTTTTTTCAGAAAAGAAATCGGCTATTTAGTTGCGTTTCTTGGGTTCGGTATCCGAACAGTAAAGATATTTGTATGGTCTATATGTGAACCCATCCACGATACAGGAGTAGCTTCAACCTAAAAAAAATCAGTAACCGTGGCTTTTTTTCTTAACTTTCTTAATAAGTTACTCATATATTGTATATATAAATTGATTACTTGGCTAAAATTGCCACTTATAAGGACAATCTTGCCCAAAGATTAATTATAGCCGAAAGACCACTGTTGGACATAGCCCTCCACCAAGTATCGCTATAACGACCGGTCCGGTGTATCTCGCACTGTACCGTATGGTATTTAAACGTAAAGAATAGCACCGGATCTTATCCATTCCCGTGAGGGGCGTAAGAATCGATTAAGGGAGGACCAGAGTATGGGCAGCAGTATTCTGTGAACATTGCAACAAGCACACTCGATCGCCAACCCACTTTGCAAACGTGGCGATTATGGTGAAAACCCCCCACGAACTGAAAAGCAAAACGAAACATTGGCAGTAATAAAACGATGAAAAATATAAAAACATCTAACTCACATTTATCTCCCCATTTCTGACACTATCACAAGAACATTAACTCACTCCCTTAATCCAAAGTCAACCTCTTATACAAATCGGTCGTTTCAAGTCCTGTAAGGTTTTTGCAAAAAATATTTCGCTATTATAATTCCTTCTTTCAAAAGTGCGGCCACGTTAACATGAAAGCTTTCCTTCAACACACGTGAAAAAAATACAGAGCCAGGAAGCACCTTGGTGGCATATTGCTAGGATAATAACCCACTGACATATAGAACTGGAAGAAAGATTTTTTAGCCAGAAAAGGCTTATTTAAAAACTATTTAGATACTTATAAAATGCCTAACTAAATGAAAATATACACACATGCAGTAAATTAAAAACTTTTTAAATAATTTAAAGTAAAAAAAATATATATGGCATCAAAAACTCCTCTACATTGCTGTCGCCTGGTATTGTGACCAAAGATCAAGTGATATTGACTGACAATGCCATTAAAGTATGCTAAGTCCAGTTTTATAAACCAAACTGTTAAGTAAAACCGATTAAACAGTGTGAGGGAGAAAAAGCAGCCGCGCCGTTCATCTTTTTTAAAAAATCTGATTGACATGCGACACAGTATGTCAGTGTCGCCTTCATCATTACTGGTTAGTACAAAGAAGGGACATACATAAAATAGCTCAAAAAAGCAGAGCGTATTGAAGTCATATTCACTTTGCCTCTATTGGCATAATAGTCAATTTTATGGCAATAATGCGCAATACAGTTCTATATCTCTATGGCACAAACTTAGCACGTCAGTAAATTTCATTACTAACATAAGCTGCGGGGATTGTTTGAAAGAGTTACTGTGGCCCTGGAATGCAAAAGAAACAAACTATTGAACCTGGGTTACTTTTAGTCCCACGCTCTCCACCCATTCAGAGCGGAAAAAACTATTTTGATGACTTCCCTTCTAAAAAGGATCAGCTAACTTACAGAAATTGACGTTTCATGACCATTTCTGGTAATGGGTATATAGCTAAAATTTGTGTTTACCTCACATTGCTCAGCACAGAAATTGGTTATTAGTAATATCATCTCTAATCAGTGCCAGTGCGACAGTTCCGAACCCTGTGAAAAAACTTTCCGTTTGGCAAACCCATTTAGACGACGGGCTATTTATGGGCTAAACTAAAATATTCATACATTATAATTCTATGGTTTATTTCACTCGAAAGGCATGAAAGAGGGCTTTCCTTCAGACGTGTTCGACATTGAGTGTACAAAGTTTCCGCCTGGCGAAACACATTTGTACAAGTTAGTGATTCTGGAAGGTCGTTCGTTGGAGGAAATTACTGAATAAATTCGATTGACTCCGGTACTCGACGCGACCTATTGGTGGCTGATCGACGGTTTGCGTGTTCAACGCCTTACAACCATCTTTGGAAATACTAAACAAGTTTTTTTATTTAATAAGTAAACTGGCACACGAATAGCACACGGCTACTGCAAATAGCCTTCCGTAAATAGTTAATATGCTGCAGTGTTATTTCCATGTTGTTATTATCAAACAAATAAAATTGAGGAAACAAAGGTAAACGTTTCTTTTTGACTACCTTCAAACCTGTTGGGTAATATTTTGCTTGATTTATATTTAATGATGCTAACGGCCCTCCTAATAGTAGGTTGTTGTGAGATATTAAATGTATAATCGTTGTTAAAATATACGGAGCTCGTGGCTTAAGTAATAACAGTAACACGAATCGATCTCCAAGGTTAAACTACGCTCGTGGGCTTGCGAATGATGAGCAATGGGTAGCTGGCCGTCCGGTCGTCCGGTAGCCTTTCAAACCGAGCCTGAGTCTTTGATGACGCATAGTGTATACGCTATGCTACCCAAAGAGATATCGGCAAAACCGTAGGGGCCCAGCAGGGTTGAAGCTCACTAGAACTATAGTTTGTCCGAAAGGAAAAACCGGGGTCCTGCAAAGCAAGCCAAAAAATGATGGGTAGTTTAACTTACTAAGTTTATTTGTAAACATGATTCTCAAATAATAGAAACGGAAATACAATAATAAATTATGATTTAAAAGACTGTCCATGAATTATCTTTACAATTTGGTATCTTCTATTATCATTATTTTTCTGACCAAATTCTTGACAATTCAAAATTGCTTGTAAATGGTTTATTTAAATTCAATACTTTTAAGTAAAGTGCTCATACTCCACTACAGCTCATATATAGGTCATACGGATGGACATATCGATTGTTGTTAAAATAAATAAGGATTATAATTATCTTTATTATTTTGGGAGTTCTACAAATAACTTATACCAAGAATTGGCTAGTAAAAATATAGATGGCACAGCTACCTATAATACCAAAGTCTGACAATTATCTCGAAGGATCATGAATTTTGTATTATTACAGAACTTCATGAAACACTAAACAATACACGTGGATCTTATTACTTCTAAAGATATCATTCGGTGACGTGCGACCGCGAACCGCGACCCACTGCTTTGTATGGATTTGTATGAGTATTAAACAAACCAGACGACTGTGTCGCACGACCGGTGTCATACTAAGCAACCTACACTAAGCAGTGGGTCGCGCGACCCAGTCGTGGTCGCAGATCGTGGTCGCTAAGAACCGAAAGCTACTTTAACGTACGCAAGTTTTCCACTCATACTTCTAAAAAGAGGATAACCTAAAAAAACTTTATTAGAAGTCACTCCAAGTGTTGTGAGTTGGCAGCACTTTGTATTTTACTCAGTTTTTTTTCTTTACCCAGAGTTGAATCTCAATTAACGGTTAGTAAGAAAATGTGTCGTGCAAACTCAATTAGGCTTTCCGTCGCCGCTTCCCTCCATTTAGAAATATCAGAGGTTCGTAGGTACTAATTAAAAGAGTGAAAGTTGAGGATGAATTTGAATGAGACCGTTTGTTTTTTTTTTATCGCGTTTCCCGGAATGAGACGTTTATTTGCTGAGAAGTGAAGATAAAATGGTTTTATTGCGATAAGTATCGTAATTTTATGGTCGTTTTATTTTTTATAATAGCATCAGCATTTTTCGATGTTATGGCACTTAATGCACAGATTCAGTAATGTTTTTTATTGAGTTAATTTCCCTGAAATTTTAAGCTACTATTGTAATTGAAATAGACTAGACTTTACTCAAGAACGTACCTGTTTCTCTTCTTCACGCTCCGAATCATGGTCTTAAGCAGAGCTAGACCTCAAAAGTCGCCGCCAGCGATCCCTTCTAATAGACACCGTAGTGATCTGGCCAAGTGAGACGAGACCTCCAACGCATGCTCCACTGTCCTCCAAGCAATTCGCACAATTTTGCAAGCGTTTCTCCCCACCATTCGGTGGCGAAACGAGAATCTCCCGAAACAATCAACATATCCAGTGAAGACCTGCATCAGGCAGAAAGCAAAGCCACCAAAGAGGGGGCTTACCGCCGCGAACCAGGCGTGCATACCTTCAAACAGAACTTTTCGTAGATAAAATTAGCAAGAAATAATTAAAAGAGACCTCAATACACTATTTATTATAATTATAACATATTCTCTCAATTACCATATAAAACGAATCATGAGTAAAACAAAGGAAATATTGCGCCGAATTAAATTTTCATGTAAATAAATAGGCTGTAAGCAATATTTACTGAACTGCGAGGTTATTTTAATTGACCTTTACGGGAACGTCATAACCAGATACTCGCATTTCCTCATATAACTAGTAATGATGGACTGTAAAATCCTGAAACAAAGACCATAACAATATCGCCTTTGGTTAGCCGCTATCATCCTTGTATTCTATTAATATTATCAATGAGAATGTTTGCATAGTTGTAAGTAAATTACCATTGCCTGGATTAGTGCATTGAGATTGTGTCTACGAGTAATAGTGAGAGCCTAGGAACGCAAGGAAAAGAAGGAACATAGGGTAGGTTTTAATCAATAAAAGTCTGACACGCCCTCCCGCTCCGCACAAGAGTGCGAGCAGTAATTGGATGATTTCCCGCCTAAAAAAAGTGCCTACACATTTGGAAAATATATGGAATCATTGGAACTGGTCCGATATTGTTAAAATCGAGCTAATATTATTGTAGCATTGACTACCTGAGCAAAGCCTGACAGGAAGAGTAACTCGATACCTGCCTAATACTCTAAATTCATTAGGATGTGTTGCATCCGTATTCTAATGGAGAACAAACTGTTTATTATATTTTGATCTCGCTTAAATAAAATGCGAAGCTGTTTATTTTTGTGCTCACACCATAAATATCATATTTTAAGGCTATAGGCCGTGAGGACTTGTAATTGGCTTCCTAATGTTTATGGTTTCTTTTTTTTCAGGTTTTATTAGCTGTAAGTCTTCCATGTACTAAATAAATAAATAAATAAATATCGTATCAAAAACTTAATACTTCCTAATCTAGAAACTGGCTCTAAATGCGCAAACCTTGTAGGAACAAAATATACTACTTTATTTTATGTAGTTACTCAGATACCCGCGAAACGAGACACAATAGTAAAACAATAACAGCGCGGTCTCATAGGACCGGTTGGGGATTCAAACGTTAAGTAGTAAAACATCTAGCAGATAATCTTATATTCCATTCAAATAGCTTCGAATTTTGCATTTTGATACAGTTCTGGGTACAGAGTCCATCTAAAACTATCCACGTCCTTCTTATTGATGAAAATATGTCAAATGGAAACAAAACAACATTACAGCAATATAATTAAACACAGAACCGGTCGGTACACAACTACACATACATACACTGCACATACTTCATCGATTCAACGGAATAGCGATCCATTGACGACCGGTAGCTATTTTTACCAAAGCATTCCTTTCAACCCTTGAATTGTACACAACTTAATTAATGCTTCTATTGGATTTATCAATTAATGAGGCACCAAATACCACTTATTGATGAATGATCAAGAGCCTTTATCCGAATTAAACTTATCTGATTGTAAAAGTAAATCTACGTTGTAAAACGTATTTATTTCGAAATTATGTGAATAACACTATTATAGCTTTTGCGCTAATACGATGCTATTTCCAAATTCTGCTGATAAAATCGTTTTAAAACAAAACCGGTCAAGTGCGAGTCAGACTCACGTACGATGAGGTCTGTACTTCAATAATAAAATCGAGCAAAACACGCTGACAATTTATTTTATTTACTTTTTTTTGTACCGCCAATAGAAATATACGTTCTGTAAAAATTTGGACGCTTTACTATTTATGGTACCATACATACAGATCGACAGACGGACGGACAAAAGGTTATAAACAGTTTTTTTTTTCTGTAAGAAAAAAAAAACAGTTGCCAAACTCAGTTACCTAGGTAGGTCAGACTGATGACTACGTAATTATGATAGTATATGAAACACTGTAGTTTTATTGCTGAGGAACTATCCAAGAGGAATATTTTATTAATTTTTTTGAGTAATTTTACTTTGTGAGTTTTGAATTATGAAACATAATAGAACATTTTGATGTCAATATGGGGCGGTGAAATAATTTCTATCTAAGCTACATTTTTTTTTAAACTTGTTACAAAATAACACATTTTAGGTAAATTATTTTCGTAATTGCTATAGCTTAATTCGCAATGGGCACCCAACATTTCACCTCTCACGAAATATGTTTCTTACAAACTAGATAACAATTATTCTAGTCTAACAAGAACTATAATTGCTAATAAAAATCATCGAAAGCACACCATCCAATGAATAGCCATCATAAAAAAATAAGTGAGAAGCTTTTTAAAATGCAAAAACACTCTGAAAAGATGAGACGGTGATGAAGCGATACGTACATTCAGTTAGCCGTTCTGTAATTATGTTGAGGAGGGTAGACCATTTTACTGGGAAATTAAACGAAAACACTCCGCCCCTGCCGTTCGCTTCCTGAACATTTGCTACAGAAAAATAGGAATAAAATACATAAGCATCCTATATTCTTCGAGTGTTTTTTCCTTTAACAGTGCTTAGTGAACCAAATGTGAGGTTTGGTGGGACAATTATGATAATTCTGTGTTTTGTAATTGTGTTTAAAAAAGTTTAATGCTTGCTTTTGGAGTTAATTTTACTTAATATCACACTCACAATATACCTAAGTTTAAACTTAAAATTGAAAAAATAAAACACGTTTATATAATAATAATAATAACTTTATTTCAGACTCCAGATCCATACATCGAAACGAAACACATATTGCTTGTTTTATATGTACACAAATTGCACATACACAGTAATTACACATACATTAGAGATAACAAAAACACATACAAAATTACAAATATATAGACGACAAAATATACTTAATATTAATATTACTTATTTAATATATTGAAATGACGCTCTATGAGTCGTCATCCAGTGCCACATTATTGGGCTGTCCATCCTGTCGGCCACAACAGCTATTAGAGTGTTGGAACTCTCGCGCACTCGCCGCATCAGGGATGCTATTCGTGTCCGCATGACAGCATAAAAATCTGGCACTCCCGCCTCCGCGAACATCCCCGATGCACTGCAAAAGCGCGGCAGTCCCAACAATACTCTAAAAGCGTTATTATATTGGACTCGCAGAGCATTGTACGAGCTTTTTGTATAGCCGACCCATAGGGCGCACGTGTACAAAGATTGGCAATACGCCCTGAAGAGAGTGATTTTCACCTCTTTTGTACAACGTGCAAACCTACGGGCCAGCATGTTACATCGAACCGCCAATGCTCTGCGTTCCCTCTCGATGTCCACATCGTCAGACAAAGTGTCGGTGACCCAATGCCCCAGGTACTTGAACCGCGTTACTCTGGAAAGCGGAGTGCCTCCCAAGGTGACAGGTGGGACTGTGTCGTAACATTTGTTACCCGCCTTAAAAACCAGAAGTTCGCTTTTGGTTGCATTATACCTGAGGCCGTGGGCCACCGCATAGTCCTCACAAATGCGGAGAAGCTTCCTCAGTGCACTGATCGATGGGCTCAACAATACCATATCATCCGCATAGCTGATGTTATTTATGCATTGTCCATCGATGGAGCATCCGATATTAGTATTGCTGAGCTCACAGATCAGCTGGTTTACGTACAGGTTGAAAAGCTTGGGTGAGCTGAGTCCCCCCTGCCTCACCCCGCATTCCAACCTGTACGCATCCGACAGGACACCCGCCCACTTAACATAGTTGTATTGGTTATTATACCAATACTTGAGCATGGTAATGAGATCGCTTGAGAGGTTGGTGACATTTGATAGTTTCCTCCACAGGCAGTCATACGAGACAAGGTTGAAAGCCTTGGAGAGGTCCAGAAAACATGCATACACAGGTGTTTTTCTTCTTGCATAGTACTGAACAGTCTGTTTGAGACAGAGGATAGCAGTCTCAGTGGATAAATGCGGCTTAAACCCAAATTGGGCGTCATGAATTGACAGATGTTTTTCCAGCTGTCGATCAATCAAACCGTCCAGCACCTTTGCAATAATAGTCGCCAAGGAAATAGGCCTGTAGTTGGTCTTGTCACTCGAATCCCCAGTTTTGTTCTTAATAATAGGTATGACAATAGTTTTAAGCAAGTCAGCTGGCAGATACGAGTGACTCACACAAAAACTGAAAAACATAGCAAGCACTCGCGGTATGTTTATGATTACTGTAACGCACACAGTGTAATTTTATTGTTTCTTTCCTTGGGAATTGGCACTGACTATAGTGTCAGTTAACTAATACTACACACGTTATATCCTAGCTAGGAAAACAGCACCTCACCCACCAATTTGTTGTACTCGTATATTTACTTTGTACACTGTGAATGATCATAAATGGTCATCATGCCCTACAATACAATATATTCTATACTAATATTATAAAGTGGAAAACTTTGTTTGGTTGTAATGAAAAAGCTTAAAAAAACTACTGAACCATTTTGAAAAATTGTAAAGTGTAAAAAATCATGTTACATATAATTTTTATGGCAGAACAACGTTTGCCGAGTCAACTAGTATACAATATTTTTGATGAATATTATTATTACTTCATTTTTAGGGTTCCGTACCTCAAAAGGAAAAAACGGAACCCTTATAGGATCACTTTGTTGTCCGTCTGTCCGTCCGTCTGTCAAGACCCTTTTTCTCAGGAACGCGTGGAGGTATGAAGCTGAAATTTATATCAATTACTCAGGTCTACTGTCCCTTGAAGCTGTGAAAAAATCAAACTTCTAAACCAACGCAATCAAAAGATACAGCCGTTTATGCCGCAAATTTTCGACACTTGCAAGGGAATCAAAACCTACAGGGTGCTTCCCGTGAACTCAGAATCTTGAAATTTGGTACGAAGCAACGTCTTATAGCATAGATAAAGGAAAAATTACGAAAACCATAAATTTTTAGTTACATCACATAATATATTTCTTTTTTATAATTTTAAACTTACTACCCATTTCCTCATAAACGCGTAGAGGTATTAAATTGAAATTCATACCTTTAAGCTGTAACAAAATCAAACTTCTATGTCAACGCAATCAAAAGAAACAGCAATTTAAGCTGCATATTTTGAAACTCGCAAGTACTCGCAAGGGAATCAAAACCTAAAGGGTACTTCCAGTCGACCTAGAATCTTGAAATTTGGCATGAAGCAACGTTTTATAGCACATATAAAGGAAAAATTCCGAAAACCTTAAATTTTTAGTTACATTACAAGATTTTCTTTTTTGTAAAATCTTTAAGACTCGATTCGAGAATTGAACTGTTTTCATCTTGATAAATTGGTACGGAACCCTCAGTGTGCGAGTCCGACTCGCACTTGCCCGGTTTTTTTCTCATACCCATTTATTACCTCCTTGTCTCCTCTAAAAAGTATACTACTTATTATTGAATGAAAATGTTTTGTAGGATCTAGAGAAGTGTGTTTTAAGCCACACCAACCCATCGATTCAATTGTTGCCAACCGAGTTCAAAAAAGAGGAGGGGTGGAAAATAAAAAGATGGGGATGGAGCCAGAACTTGGAAGGTAGATACGGGAGCTTCATAACAATACAAAACTCATTGAAGTGATCATGAGACATAGATACTCTCGCAGTATGGCTAAGCTAAGTGTAATACAACTATAATAAGTGTAAAATAAAAAACTTATAACAAGAAAAAACCAATTCAACACTACAAGAAAACTTTATTGGTGATAAATACCAAATTTAACAATATTAGAAACGCTAACTTCCGAAATTATAGTAATTTCGAACGTTTTAGTGTGTTTTCATGGAGTGAAGTTGATTCTATTTTAAAGGTAAGGTTAGTTCAATAATCAGTAACACAGTTCCAGTGCAGAATTTCCTCCCTCGAAGTGGATGTCCAGAATATAGGGCTAATGTCTGCTAGAGCTGCGGACTGTTCGAAAATCTCACCGTAATCCTCACAAACAGTAACTGAAGGAGAACTGTGGGTTCTAAACCGTAAAAATCTAACATAAAAAGTTGATTTAATAACAGTGCAGAATCCTGCACTAGAATTTCTAAAAAAAATCCTCGAGGGTTCTGCGTAAAAACCCAACAAAGCTTCACTGACGCACTTTACTACATGGATTAGGTACGTCCCATTCCCCGTTTCATACGAACAAATCGTACATTTTGTCGGATTTTACACATTTATCCCTCTTAGTAATGTTTTTGTAGCGCTCATGGCCGCACTACCTAACTTGCATGGAGCATTCATAAATTCGTTTGACAGTTGAGAATTTGAAAATTATGCTAACTACACCCAGTGGTTTCTTTCTAATCCCATTTCAATGTTAAAATTATCTACGGAGCTGCATGAAATTAACATGCTGGCTATTATTGTACTGAAGAAGCTGTATTTATTGTGTTAGGTCAGAGAGGTTGTATTCGAGCAATTAACTTGTATCTTAGAGAAGTTGCTATGTTATAGAAGGTTGACGTAATACTTATACATATTAATGCACTACTGTAGGTAATAGTGACCTAAATACTATTTTGTTAAGATTTTAGCAAATGTTTTTGAGTTGGGAAATAATCCATTAAGTCCTCTCGCCTGTGTAGCAAAATCAATATCAGATTTTTACTGATTAACACCCACCTGTGTTCTTTCAGTTGCTTTTAATGATAATAATAATAATAAAATCTTTATTTCAGGCCACTAGGGCCCATAAAACACTATACCTAAAATAATCTTAAAAATAATACACTAATACATTTATTTATTTTTCTTTTGACATTCCAGAGTCACAGTAATCCTTTCTAAGAATCCCGAAGCCCTGGCAATGCCTTCTGTTTCTTTAATAATAATCTAAAGACTAACAATACCTGTCAGATATAAATAGACGCTGAAACCAATTAAAAATTAATAACTTCAAACTTAATAACATTTCATAGTCTTAAAATATTTAAATTAAAATCAGCAAGAAGCTTAATAAGCCGACACGTTAAGCCAAATTTAGGGTTTGGGTAAACAAGTCTCAATGTTTAATTAAAAATGAAAACAAAATTAAAAAGACTGTAGACATTTTTATAGTCTCGGCTTTGCAATATTAAGTAGGTAAATATCAGTCAGTTTGAAATATTAAAAACTGTGTAATCCATAAATAATTATTATCAACTTTCTCTCAAACTGATGAGTATGATTATTTGTTCTGTTTCTGGGTGTAATTTATTTATAATATTATGTAAATAATTTTCATCATTATCGTTTCAGCCGAAAGATCTCTACTGCTGGACACAGGCTTCAAAGCGTCGCCACGACTAGCGGTCCTAAGCGTCTTGCATCCAGCGGATATATAATATATCTTATATAAATTAAAAATAAAACATTTTGAATGAGTACAAATATAAAATGTCAATTATAATTAAAAATTTCAATAAAAGCCAACATAATAAATATTAAAATGCCAATGCAGCTACACACACACAGATGTATAAATAATTTTCGGTATTTATCTGGATACCTCTATGTAATTACAAAATAACCATAATTTTGCAAGTGTTAAAGGCAGACATTACTCTAAAATAGATTGAAATTGTAATAAAGAACTTAAGCTAAACGATTGCGCCGATGCCTTAAGACAATAAAAAGACGACATGAAAACGAAATTAAGTCCGTCAGCCCGCTGATTAAACTGTGGAAGTGAGGCTCAGTGCACAAAGTAGGGAGAAAATGGAGTGATAATGTACAGAGGAACGATGCGAACTGGAGGGGATACTTTCACAAACATTGTGACAGTCCCCTTTTTAGAACTACGCCGTTAATTTGACGAGATTTTTACGTTGAAATAAAAACAAAAGATTTATTATAAAAATAAAAGATAATAGTTAAATTCTAATGTTGATAATTTTATCAAGATCATCTATATTATCTTACGTATTCCGGAAAAAATGTAGTTAGGTTTTTCCGTTTTTGCCATTTGGCTACGGAACCCTAATATTTACAAGATCAATTATTATTAGTTGGACATTGACTTATTATTGATTATGTTAGAATAAAGATAAGTAATGTTTTATGTTTTTAATGAATAAACCCTAAAACTACTGGACCGATTTAAAAAAATATTTTGCCAATAATTTTTTACTTTATCGTTATGTGAAATAAAGATACGGTCAAAAAACTGGCTGAAGTTAGTATTATGTCAATTAGTTGATAATTGCATAAATGGCATTGTGAGCACTCTGTATCTTACTTTTCCGTGACCGAAAGTTTGCGTCAGCAAAAAGAGATAGAAGAGTGAATCGTATTTTTCTTGAAACAGCTGTACGCAAAGTTTGTAATTATCATTTTATTGTTGTTTAATTTGTTGTTATATAAATGAATTACTGGTTTTTACTTTGAAAAATGTGTTACTGAATGCACCTGGTGGAATGTGATATCTATCTGTGCCTTCGGGAAATAATGGTGTGCTGTTACGTTACATTAATTAATATTTATTGTTTTTAAAGCTTTTGGCCGCAAAATTATTATTATCTCAAAGCACCATTATTTTATTTTATTATATTTACGTAGGTATACATTTATTTTTTACGCAGTATTTTATTAAATGTAAGACACCATAGCCATTTTTGACTACTTAATCTTATTTTTCATTTGTTACAGACACGGAGTAATTATAAAGGTAATAGAATATAAGGGATAATAGAACTGATAGACATATCTCGATTCATAATTTTTTTAAACATAATCATTTATATTTCAATATAATTTAATAAAGCAGCAGTGAAAACTTATATTTTTTGCCTATACTATTTAATTCTAATGTTAGGCAAAGAGATCTCCCAATGTTTTTCTTGAGTTAGAGCTATAGCGGTAAATGTCTAGGTCATACTGCAATTTCATTTTAAAAAAACACTTAATTATTTTAAACTCTGTTCATTGTATTTTCAACTACAGTTTACGGAAAATTTTGTCTTAAAAATAATATCCTCAAAATGCAAACCGTTGAATAATTTAGGAATGAATGAGCGCATTCATCAAAAATTTTCATTTATTCAAATTCGTTCGTTATTAAGAGAACTGCAGAGAGGAAAAAAGTTCGCATTTGGAAGGTTTATTATTTTATTTAAATATACATAATAAATAGTTTTTAAAGACACCTAACAGGTTTTAATGAACAAAATAATTATTTAAAATGAAATTATGTATAAAACACCCTTTAATGTGGATTTCGGATCATCCTTATCATCCTACTTTTCTCTTTGAAGGAACTAAAGCTATCTTACAAACTCGTTTAGCAATCTTTTGTTTCAGTCCTTTCCAGGGTTCCGCACCGAAAGGGTGTCTACGAATTCGGTCAAAGGGTAGTATCAGGTTGTATCACAAGAGTTCATTGCTTGTATTTTTTAAACAAATACTTATTATTTCTCTAGAGACTTAGTGATAGAGTGACGAATGACAGGACAGAATGGAAGAAAAAAACGTGTTACGCTGACCCCAAATAAAACGGGACAAAGGCTAATGACGACGTTTTATAACACGACTAAACTGGCAAAAAATACCTGCGGCATTAAGTCCACCTTTGTACAGTGTTACTTACTAATGCATAAAGTTTTAATAAATAAATGCATAATATTCATATTATTCCACTCTGGTCGAAGACCGATATGTGTAGAAGAAGGAAAAGGAGGCCTTCGATCACCAGTGTGAAATAAAAGGCTAATTAGAACTAGAATCCGTATTATTAGACCTTCTATATATTTAAAAGAAAAAATCAAAAGAATAATTATCTTAGTTAAGAAACCCAAATTCATTCCAAACTAATTAATTCTTCTCTTTCACATAGTACAGAACCCTTTAACGTCTTCATCTTTTTCACTAAGTTATTTCTTAATATAGTCAGTACCCCTTTTTAATTTCACATTTAATATAGTTTTCAGAAAAAGCAAGAACGATGTTTTAATTAAAACGGTGCTTACATTTCAACAAACACTTTTAAGGTAGACAGAAGGCTTTGCTGGCCATTAATCAGGTGTTTCATTATAATATTAGACCGAGTGATGCGGTTCAAGAGATAAGGGATGAGCGATCACTCTTTTTGGTGTCACAATTTATAGCAAAGAACTTAGGGAATAAGAATTATTTTTGCTTGATTTTTTACGTTAATTTAAAAAATATTGAATTTTTCTGTAGTAGTTGGGATTGTAGTTATAGGATAGTATAGTAGTTTTTTTTAGGTGAAAAGTCATCCACTCCAATATACTGTTCTCACCTTACGTTCCAAAGCCCCGGGTTTTTCTTACAGAAACGAACCCATAGCCTTGTGAAGCCGGGGCGCCCTGTGGACTCTCCATCCGCATACCGGCCCATCGTTCTGCTTGACGAGGTGGGTGCACGTCTAGCACGGGTGGGGTCGGAGCTTGCAGACGGCCTGTTTTGCTTTAGCAGAGGACGCTCCACGGTGGACTCCATCATGTAAGTGTGAGTTTCCACGACCGGGGATTCTTGGCGGTGTCTAAGTACTAAGACCTTAAACAATGCTATCAATGTATTTTATAACTTATTTTCGTATACACTATACAACAAAGAATTACAATAATTACAAGTTTGGGCCTGTGCATAAGTTACGAACTGGAGCCATGTTTAAATTATCTAAAACTAGGTTTTCCTACGACATACCGCAAGATCGCCAAAAAGATTATGTTTAGACGCAATAAAAAATATACATTAGCATTTATAAAGGTTTCACATGGTAATCATCATCATCATTCAACCGAAATGTGTCCACTGTTGGTCGGTTGGAGACTTCCTCCAAGTGTCACTACAACGAACGATTATTTGCGTCTTACATCCATAAGATTCCAGCAACCCTCACCAGGCCATCGGTCTACCTCGTGGGAGGACTTCTAACACAGCGTTTATCGGTACGCAATCGCCCATCCAAAACCTCCACATGCTAATATTTTATTCATATAAAAATATAAAAAATACAAAATCGCTACACCAAAGCCGAATTGTGCGCTTCCCAATATTTTTGTAGTTATACTGTATTTGAAAAACTGCTGCTAGTTTAGGCTACAGCGGAAATAAATTGATATGTGAGCGTTAAAAAACGAATATTGTTTTGTTAGGCTAGGTGATGGGGCGTAACAAATTGATGTGTACCGTAGTATTAGGCGTGGATGCGTTGCAATAGGCTAAAGCAGTTGAAGTACAAGTTTTATTTTAAATTAATGTTATTAATAGCCTCGCCTTTGACTACACTATCTCACCTCTCTGCGATGATGTGGTTGACGATGAAGCACGCTTGCGTAATAGAACTTATTCACTCTAGACTTAGACCCCTAGGTTGTAGCTATTAAGAAATACAGACTACGGCATAGAAATCTACTCTTAGCCGTATGTAAAATAAATGTGTTTTTATGTATGGGAGGGATGTTCAGCGCACATTCTCCGAAATGTAAAAAATAGAAAACCAACAGGCTAGCAAGCCGACGACGTCGAGGGTTTAGATATTCTGAATTTTGTTTAATAATAGAAAAATAATATTGATATTCATCATGTATTTTACCTGCTGCCTGCTGTATCCCTCTGTCATGGAAAAATAGAATAAAAATAGAATTTAAAAATATCATAGTAGGTCCCTTGAATATACCGGATTAACGACTGAGTGATGTGCATGAACTAATCAGTTCTCTGATTGAGACGACCGAAGAAAAAACGAATCTATAAAACTTTTTCTATGATTAATCTGCTCAAAATTTGACGAACGCTAGGCTATTGAACATTAATGGAAATTAAATGGACGAACTTCAAAGTGAACAGTCACAATTCCATCTAGTTTTTACACAAGTCTAATTTCTCTTATTCGTCGAATTTTCGCCGGTCCTTTTCAATAATATGATTGTCGAGTCTTCATCATTTCATTTACCTATGCTTTGGAGAAATAGTCTTTTAATGAAATTTATTTTTTAATCTTTTTTCATTTCTTTATGCATGCCATAAAAAGCAATAATATTTCGTAGTAAAAAGCACTTTGAACACAGTGTTTTTGTATGGTTTCATCATCTGATTTCAGTGAAACCCGCTGTATTGCTTTACAAATTGACAGCGGAACTCATTTTATTATTGTCATTCCTGCAGTATGGCGTTTAAGATCTCGTTTGAAACTATCATTATGAAGGTAAGGGGCTTATTAGACCCCGTAACGTTCAAGAAACTACAAGCTTTTTTTGGCGAAGTGCAGTATGGCCTAAGTGACCCCGTATTTAAGCTTTTTTTGCCTAAGTGCAGTACGTTCTAAGTTACCCCGTATTTAAATATATGCCACTGCATTCTGTTTTAATATGGCATAGGTATAAATGCATGTTTTTTTTTTAAACTAAACTAGATTAAAGTTATGGTCTCCTCAGGGCAGAGTAGACTATGTTTTTGTTAACTGCACCGCAAGGAGGACACGTAAGTACGAGGCGTATTAAGCCTCGTTTTGCATTGAATGTCTTAACCATGCACCTTTCCTGGCTATACGATTATAAACCACTTGCTGTCCCACGCATTTGAACCTGATTCTATAGTTACTGTTCCCCTCGAATAACCTTTCTCAATAAATGGGCTAACTACAAACAAAATTTTCCAATTCAAACCACTAATTCCTATGGTAAGTGTGTTCAAACAAACACTCTATAATATTAGTATAGACACGGTTTTCATTTCCTTTCCTCTCGTAGTTTAAGTTGTCGGAAAATAGGAACCCAACGTTATAAATTAAAAGAAGACCATTGGAAGGCCGCCTTCACTTTATGAAGCGGGTACGTTCATTTAAAAACTTCATTATAACTTCACGGACGGCTTACCCCGGTACCGCTGTACGTTTTCACATTTCCTGTTTTTTTTTCGATTTTTGTGTAAAATATAGGCAAAAAGAAGCTATTATTCTTAAAAATATATGGGTTTTGTAATTTATAAATTAACTAGCTTCTGCCAGCGGCTTTGTTCGCATGAAAGTAGGTTTCACCATACAAAGTTTGTAATCCCGTTTCCTCCCTTTAGGGGATGAATTTTGAGAATTGTTATAAAAGGAAATTTTGAGCAAAATTTCACGCTCCTAATCCCAGTAGTTTTTTATATGCGTTGATATGTCAGTCGGTCAGCCTCTCCTTTTATACGAGTACATGTAGATTTGATATCTGTTTTATTGTTATTTTATTCTTGATGTGGCTCAAAAAGCTGCTTAAATGGAACTGTGCAGGAAATGTGAGCCCGTAAAATATAGAATTGGTGCCTGAACTGAAACGTGGAGCCACAGCAGACCACGAAGGAGACGGTGAGATGACCTGGATGTCTTCCTTAATAGGTAATTAGAATGATAAAACGAGGAACCCAGATTACGAAAAAATAAAATAAAAATAACATAGTTACGAGTACTTAATGTTCTAGAGTCTTATGTACCTACTTAAATTGTTATTTTCTTTTTTTAATATATAAACCCTAATACAAAGTAATTTGAAAGAAGTTCTTGAACAAAAATTTCAAAGTTCTCAACAAAAAAGTTTCGCATGTGGAGATCGCTTGAAAAGATATGCGACGTCAAAATTACATCCTTATGATTGATCCCAACGAAGATTTAATATTGAACTCCAAGTCGGCGACAAACGGGGAAACAATTTCCTTCTGCAAAAGTTCTTAGTGAAGTCTCATACAAAACGCTGAATACAAAATTTGTTATTATTCATATGAACATAAAGGAGAATTCGATATGCGCAAAATGTCTGTGGGGTCCCACTCATCTTTATTTGTTTTAGATTACTTTGGGTTCGTCTAAGTTAGGGAGTGCGGACCGTGAACACATGCGGACTTATAAGGGATTTGCCAATAAAAAACTTACGCGGCGATGCTGAAAAATATAATCACCAAGTTTTTCAATTCGAATTTGTTGCTTTGAACAAGTTTTTATCTGTTTTCAGGCATGAAGGAATTCTCTTAAGCAAAGAAAATAACAAAGTAAAAGTATGGAAGTCCGCTGCGTAATATTTTTTCTTGAGTTTATATTGTTATAGTCAATTTTGTGTGTTTTGTATAATACAATACTACTTTGTCTGTCTTGTACATTGTGTTTTTATTATGAAATGTAATGGTACCACTTTTATAATTTTGTGTCATGCAGTCGGAGCGTGAGTCACATAGCGCGGCATGCAAGTGTAAACGGTATCATCTGACGTACTCTTGTCAGTTTAAAATTGACGTGTCGATGGCAGACGCTACTTGCGTCGATATTTCTCTAAGGTTCCAACACCATAGCTGTAGCACCTACAGGACCAGCATACAGTAAGCATACAGGATGGCCATGACGCTATAATTATCTGCACATACGGATTTTTGATGCCATATTATACTTGTTTTTAGTTTTAATTATTATTAGTGTTTTTATATTTTTCTGTGTTTATATGTTTATATAATTATAGTAAGTTACTTAAAAGTATTAGCAATTGTCAAATAAAACTGCATCAAAATATTTTTATGTAACTTCTCGATGCTTTTTGATATAACGAATAATAAATGCAATGGCAAAAACTTAAAACAACTTTTACCATCACCAAAACCAGCACCCATATAAAAACATTCCCACTGGCACAGTAATAAATATATTACCTGGCTATTTGCGTGAAAATCACATAATGTGATAACAAAAATGTCGCCGTTTTATTTGAATATTTCATAGGCCGCCGCGAGGGCGCGCTGTGGTGATTACGACAAAAGTCCTACAGATGCTGTTGCCTGAAAATATATTAATAATGTCACATTCCGTATATATGAAGAAAACCTTAGCACAAAGCTAATGTTCAATGCTAACAACCAGCAGAGATTTTATGGTCGTTTCCAAGAAAATGTTGTCGCAATAATATTCTTTTTGTATAAGACCAAATTATTGTCATACAAAGAAAATTGCCTGTTGTTTATGACTTTTGAGATATGCAACTAGATAACCATTTTATGTGAGAAGTAATCAAAAAACTTATCCTGCTCTGGGTGGAGCAAAAGCAGAAGAAAATAGGAGGGGTAACAGACTTTTACTGACCTAATCCAAACTGTATTACTTGTTTCTCTTTTAAACATTCCTACAACCCATGATAGAAATAGTTAATCATTTATTTTATGTAAATAATAGTAAATAAACAAACCTTTAGTGAGTAGTAGGAACTAGTCAGAAGCCAGTAAATCTGACTCCAGTCTTGCCATGAAGTAACGTGTTACCCCAGTTAATGGGTTGCGGAGGTCTGGTAGGCAGCCGATCCTCGTAAAATAATGGTATTCAGCTAAATCCGGCTTGACTGTTGGGAAAAAACTAAGCAGATGATGATGAGTAGTAGGAACTATAAGCACAAAATCGCACGCTTACCATTAGATGTAGACTAGTGGTCAGCCTAATCTCAGCTTAATAATTCTCAAAGTTGACTCCATTTATGCCCAATATAAACAAACAACATCAATCCTTTTATAAAATATGAAGTTGAATAAAAAGCATTGATTTTTATTTTTCCTCAGGCGTCGATCAGTGCCGGACCCTTTTTCTTGCTTTGCATTCGAGAGGTACTCTTTGAACTACAAGGCAGGTGGGGACACTTTTTTGCTTTAATGGCCCTGGGGTTCTCTTTTGTTCAACCCAGGGCACTAGGGCACTAACTTTGTCTTTACAATAATGTCTTGCACACGAAAACGTGATAAATATCAGAAATATTAAAAATGGTTTAAACAGCCGCGTTAGAAGGCCTCCTACAAGGTGGACCGATGACCTGGCGAGGCTCGCGGGAATCCGATGGATGTGATAAGCATAGGACCGGTCACTGTGGCGACGCTTGTTCCCCAAGCGTCGCCGTGCACTGCTGGACATAGGCCTTCCGGCCTATGTCCAGCAGTGGACGTCTTTCGGCTGTGATGATGATGATGATGCAACACGTTGAAACGTTTTAGAAACACATTCATTTTATGTTCAGCTAAGGAGTAGAATTCTCCGCTGGAGTCTGTGTTTCCTGATTGCTATAACCTGGGGATCTTTAGATCGTTTTCACATTATCCGATCCGATATCGGTATCGGACGCCGATACGATATCGGGGTAAGTAAAATGTATGAAATGCTGTGCTCCGATATCCGATATCGGGTCGGACAATATGAAAGACAGGTACATATCTCATACATTTACCTTACCCCGATATCGTATCGGCGTCCGATACCGATATCGGATCGGAAAATGTGAAAACGGTCTAATGTAAAGAGCGAATAAGTTACTTCTAACAAAACGTTGTTTTCCGTCAGTTGAAATAGCGGTCAATCGCAAGCCGATCAACAATAAAAAAGCTGTAGGATTTATTCTTAGGAAATGACTCGTTCATAGTATTGTAAAAATCACTGGAACGTTTTGGCTTGACAGCCTTCTTAAATCTAATCTGACTACGTACTTTATTGTTCATCTTGAATTAATGTTTATTTATTTTTATTTATAGTTTGCTATTAAAACAGTTTCCAGAATTTACAGTGATTATTGTAGGCATAAATTTTTATTACAGCTATAGGTAGATATACTACTATTCCAGATTAAGCCTTAGACTCATTAAATTATCTAGTAAACCAGCCGGTTTTAGTTTACATAAATTAATTTAAACTTTAAACTAACAATTTAATTTGGATCTCATGTATTATGAATTTGAATAATTTTACAATCTGAGTTAAAATTAGAATGCTTTTTTTCAGTAACACGTAAAAAAATATGAAAAAGTTTACTTAAATAAATCTCAGACTATCGATAATTTCACAGCAAAAACAGTTATTTAGGTATTTATTCAGATGACACTCGAAAAAGTTAGATAAAAATTACTTAAAAAACTATAAGCTGGTGCCAGCAGTTTTGCTGGTCTGAAAGTAGAAAATAGTCCCAAGGGAACGTACTACAGGGATAAAAAGTGCCCAATTTCATCCCAACTCCGTTCAGCCGTTTGAGCGTGAAGAAGTAACAAAATTATTAATTAATAATATACAATACACTCATTACTTTTTACCAGTATAATATTAGTATGATGATTTTGCAAAAATAAATCAAATCTCACTAAGCATTAATTTCAAATAAATCCTTTACTGGCACATTTTTACTGTCAAGAAATACAATTAAAGTCAAACTATTCACAGTTAAAATAAATTTTCATAAAACTCTAGAAGAATACAGTAATTTATTATAATACAGTAATTCTTAAACGTGCTAACATTTGAGTTAACACGTTAAGTTTTTTCATTATAATATTTGTATTATGGTCAGATTTTCACCGACTTATATTCTTTCAGTTACTTTGCGTTTTAGGACCACGACTTTCATATTCTCTCTCATTTTAATGAAATATATAAGTAATCCTTGTGACCGAGGTTTTTGTGGCGCTATAACTATAAAGCCACAATCCGAACTAGGAGTAAAATTATAATCTATTTTGTATTTTGTGTACAGTTATAAAACTTGGCTAATCAAGATTCGGTCTCTCTATACATCTACCAACGTCAAATTAACCATTTGAACCAACTTACATTACTGTACTACCTCCACGCATTGTATATAACCGAAACCTTTTAAATATATATCAACATCTCAACCTTCCAGAGGCCTCGTAAAATCCGTGTGCGGATTGTTGCCTAAACTACCCTCATCCTGAAAAATGTATGCTCAATTCCCAATGCCACATATTCTAAAAACAGACGTAAAAATATTTGAGGTACTAGATGGAATTTGTTGCATTTTTAGTATGGCAGCAATTGATTTCAGGAGATTTTAGTATAAACCTTCTCATACTTTGTTTCTTTCTTGTTTGGTTGTGCAGACAAAGTCAAGAAGCCTATAAAATTATAAATAAAATATAGTCTTCAAGTCTATATAAGTACGCCGTTGCGGCACCGGTACATGGTAGACTTCCCACCAATATGCTTAAAGCGTTTTGTGCAACGCATTTACTGTGCATACAGCATAAGAGTGGAATTCCCTGCCAAAATATATGTGTCCTGATAGCTCTAACCTGGGGTTAGGTTAGTTCTAGGCAAGCGTGCTCCATCCTCGGCTACATCAACGCTTACTATCAGGAGGGATAGTAATCAAACGCGAGTCAACAAAAATACAAAATTTAGTTCTTAATTACTCAGATACCCGCGAAACGAGACACAATAGTAAAACAATAACAGCGCGGTCTCATAGGACCGGTTGGGGATTCAAACGTTAATCTTTACTTTTCGAAATATAAATTAATCGTACCTGACAGCTGTACCGACTATAAACAACGCAATGGAACCAGAAATTAAAATGAATAATAAAAGCTATCTTTGGCCTTTGTCTCTTAGATCCTCAAGTTTCATGAATCTCTTTTTCCAATTTTGTTGAGGAATACAAAGAAATACAAGAGAAAAAAGAGAAATACAAGACTTAATTACGCGAAACGAGACACAATAGTAAAACAATAACAGCGCGGTCTCATAGGACCGGTTGGGGATTCAAACGTTAATGATTTTTCTTAAAGATCACTCCAAATCAACATGCATTCGGCCATGACCTTAATTCGTTACCACTGTTGCGGCCCTAAATTAACATATTTTCTTCAAGTTTCCCATTTGTAGAAACACCCTCATCTTTTAGATGAAATTGAATAAATTATACGGTATACTCTTACATCAATTTTATAAAGTTTTTAGTTATATATAGAATATAACTATAAAGAAATAAAGTTTTTAGTTATATATAGAATATACTAGTATAAGTTTACTGGTATTTATATCTTCGGTCCACGGTCACAGACCCAGACAAATAAATTTGAAATACTCTGCCTTCTTCTTCTTGAACGAGGCTATAGACGCCTGAAAACTCGCTTGCCTGAATCCCATCGAATGATATATCATACCAAAGGCGGGGATGAGCTGTTCTGCAAAGTAGTTCAGGAAAACCTGATTACGATCACCAGCTACTACGAGTACAGTGGAATGTGTGCGGCTGCTGGGTGGCTCTAGCTTTACGCACTACCGTCGTCGACCATAGGCACTTTGTTCTTGCTTGTTAGTACTTTCCACTTTTATTATTTTATTTTACACTTTATGCACATAAAGTGTAAACTACGAGTAAAATAATATCAAAGGCGGACTTAATGCCTTAGGCATTTTCTACCAGTCAAGTTTTAGAAAAAAAAACTAAATATAACTCGGAAAAAAAACCCAAATCGACAAACAGAGAAACATTAACGTTGCGATCGATGATACTACTGCCAACTTCTGCTTTGCTGCTTTCCTGCGTCTAGGCGCCCCTTGTTGTTCTTCTTATCGTTGCCACCCTAGGTAAAGTTGTAGATGGTCTCGGTCACCATGATCTGTAACGCATAGCATGGCACACGAATATTAACAACATGATGAAATTGAAACGATGACTCGGGCTCGATACAAAAATCGGACAAATATCCTTTATTATTTTAAAATCTGCAAGCAACATTGCAACACAAACTACATTGTATTTTACAATTAGCTGGAGAGTGCTCATAGATTAAAATTATGATTAAAAATACTCTAGGCACGCTCTCTAGCTCCAAGCAGCTTAGGGCTCAATAAACATTTTTTCTTAGAAATCTTAATTAACATGGGTTCGAAGGAGTTCCATTATTTTAATTAAGTAGTAAGTAAATTGATTAGTTTCAAACATAGAAAAAACTAATGCTATTGTGTTGTTGACATGCAATTAATACACCTAATTGAGATGGTTTTCCATCATCATTTTTAGTTGACACGTCCACCGCTAGACATAGGCTCCCCCAAGTGTTGCCAGAACAAACGGTGCTATGCTTCTCGCATCCATTGCATTCGCACAACTCTCATCAGGTCATCATCCTTGTGCCAGGCCTTCCAACGCTGCGTCTTCTGGTGCCCGATCGCTGCTCCTTGCAGCTCCTTCGATCATCCGTCCTACGAGCAATGTGCCCGGCCCACAGATGATTTAACATCAAAAAAATGTAATACCGAGCTTTTTGTTGTAGGTATTTATGGCAAAATAAAGGCTAAACTTTTTGAGTTCCAAACATAAAATATAGGTAGTTTGAGTAACATTGATAGACGGTTATGGATAGCGAGGTTTAATATTTCACTATCAAGCGAATTGTGTACCTAAATGTTTAACTAGCATTGACGAGCACTGGCATAAATTTTTAGTGTTGAACACCTAAAACTTATAACATCGTTGTTTTTAAAGTTATTTATTAACTGGCTTGCTTTTCCGGATTTTCTCGGAAATAAACCAATCATTTAAATATATTTTTGACGTTTAAAAATTTTAAGATTCCTAAACATTTCAAAGTGAGGTCAAATGTCTGTTTGGTGACTTTCAATAATTGGTCTGTGAACTATTGATTGTGCCGACTTTTGTACCTTGATGGGTATAATGTATTTAATAAATAAATAAGTCAGCAATGTCTATTTTGCAAGAGAGAAAAATAACAAAAACTAAAGCATGGTTATTTAAAAAAAAAATTGGTTAGGTTTTTGTTTTCTGATTAGTCATCATCCTGAAAACTATAGCGGACAGGTGAGACAGCCCCATACTGGAACAGTGGGTACGCCTGTATGCCCTTGCGGCGAATAATAATTATACAAACATTTTAAATTAAAAAAACCCCGACTACATTCCATCTAGGTACTGATGACCTTGAAGACCTGAACCGATTTCCACCAAACATAGCTAAGAACACTATCGACTGATATACCTTTCAAACAAAAAAAAACTCATTAAAATCGGATCATCCGTTTTGGGAGCTACGATGCCACAGATAGACACATATACATTTACACACACAGACACGTCAAACTTATAACACTCCGTCGTTTTTGCGTCGGGGATTAAAAATAGTAATTTAGTATAATTTGTAGTAGTTATAAGTAAACTAATACTAGTGTTTAAGTTGTGTGTACCTAAAGTACATACTAACTACGTACTTTGTCTTTGTGATTTTTATTTATTAAGTAAAAAAGAAAGACTTGATTTTTCTTAACCAAATGGTGTTTCTCACACCGCCAACCACACCGTAAAAATGGTTTACGCAATAATATGCTCTAAAGAAATTTATTAAACAATAGAAATACATTTTTATTTCAGAAAAATGTTCATAGTATTAGTAGTAGTAACTAATCGCTTAATATCTAATGTTAGTATTGAGTAAACCCCAGGAGTTACTCGTATTTTTTAAGAGCACTTGGTAGAACACGGTAACAAAAAATATTAGGATGTGGAGTTGAGTAGCTATAGTAAACTGGATCATATCATTGTTTTACTGGTAAGTTGGTTGTTTAATGTAAGTATAAAGTTTAGTAGCAAAAATCAGTTTCGTTCACCATTTTTTTATAAATAATAGACTCTAACCTAATTATCTTAGGTACCTAAGGGCCTGTTTCACAATGTCCGAGTAAGCACTACTCACTGAATAAATTCAAAAATTTGACAGAATTTGTATGAAATTATCTGCCAAGTAAGATACTCGAAACTTAATCATAGGTGGTGAAACAGGCCCTAAGTGGTATAAGATTTAATGTAATTCTTTTGCTTGCATGTAATTTTTCTTCACCACCAAATCTGCTCGTAATATCCTTGCGCGATCGAATTAGAAATGGAGATACCCGCAGAAGAACCAAAAATTACCGATATAGTCCGAAGAAATACGAAATTTAAGTAGCGGTGAGCAAGACACAGTGCTCACAAAAAGAGATGGTCGAGGCTGTAAGTTTTCGAGTGGCAACAGCGTACTGCTAGATGCGTTAGAAAGCCTCCCACAAGGTGGACCGATAAGCTGGGAAAGGTCGTGGGAATTTGATGAATATGTAACGAAGAGGACCGGTCGTTGTGGCGACACTTGGGGGAGGCCTATGTCCAGCATTAAACGTCTGTCGGCTGAACTTATAATGACTCTGAATCTAGTGTTTCAGCTTCAAAATTGTTCGTGTTATTGTTAAATATTTGTAAATGGTCAGACATTTTATAAATGCTTATTATAGAAATATTTAATTGGTACGCTACCACTAAATGATTTTCATGGAAAAATGCATATTTTGCTATCTTAAATACAAACAATAACAAACAAAAGAGGCTTCCTAGTTGCTCATTATAATAGTATCCTGTACGCCTTCTGTCAGAAACATTAAGTCCATTATAGAAGGTAAGTATCTAACTTTGTAATGTCTACGTTTTTCTAGGCAACTCGGAAAAATAACCAGAACATAACGGCTAACGAGCTAAAGAACCTTATTTACTTGAGACAGCTACCTGTATCATGTTGGAAAATATTATATTTAGTTAAACATTATTAGCTGGACAAATAGCCTTCTTTATTTAGGGATCGTACCTTTATGGGTCGTCCGAAACCTATTATTTGAGATATATTTCATTTTCTTGACTATAGTTCATAAATTAGTTACGTTAGAATCCCGGACACTGGAGTCATACTAAGTATATAAAAATAAAAAAAACAGTTGAGTTTATGTAGGGGATGTTAAAAACTGTATTTTATGAATTTTGGCTCGGTTTTTCGCCAAATGCCCAGCTACAGTTAAGGAAAGATTTGTAGCGTAATTACCCAAAGCCAGACATAACAAAACCTTTTAATGGGACCCTCAAATCTCTCTCACGAAGTGTTAATTACCAAATATTTCGTAATAGAATACTAAAACCTAACCTTTTACAAAGTGGGCGTCGAATGTATAATTTTCGGGAAAATCACTTTGGCTGTAAACCGTACTTAAGTCGTTCTTGTTTCAAAGCACTTCTGCTGAGACACACATTAAGCCCGAAGCTCTGATTAATAACCCAGAGTAATAATGTACAATGTATTTCGGAATCGATGCCCCAGCCGCCGCTAACTCCGGCGTAAACTAACATTCGAACAACGCACCCCGCTGCCACGCACGCAAGCGGATCAGCTTTGAATAATAATCGGTTTCGTCACAAGAAGCTATTGGACTCCGAGGAGATCAGAATTATGCGACAAATGCGCCAACTGCTAAAGCGTTTTACGACCGAAATGACGCGCTGAATCGGATTTGGATCACGTCCTCTTGCGAAGACAGTTTGACGTGTTGTCGTCGACTTGCATAAATTTGCAAGATTAAGCAGGGTCTTGGGGCACCACTCACCCTAGATGCGGTCTGTACCTATTTACATAAATGTATTCCCTTTCTGGCAACGGACGTCTTTAACCACGAATATTTACTACGGCCTTGAATGTCTGCGGGCTATGAGTAGGTAGACATTGCCCGATCCATCCTCGTAGCTACCTGTCTACAGACTAACCAATTAATGACGTGTCAGATAAATCATTCGTAGCTGTTAATTACTGCGATCCGTTTTCCTATAATTTTCCGTACAAAGAACGATATATAATATCTACGAGTAACTCACGCACTGTTTTGTTTCTGCCAATTTATCGAAAAATAATATCGCATTTGGTATTGAAGAATCAGAGTCATCTTAATGTAGACGTAGCTCAAAATTGTCCCTTGTGGCTCGATGTACGCTCACATTTGAAGCCGTCGAATTTTGGGTTTATTTGGCAACCCTGCCTACTCCATCAGGGAATACAGTCATGGTTGTTATCTATGTATTTTCTCCCGTTAGATTAGGAGATCTCCAAACAGTATCACGGCGCACGTGCTGGCTGAGTGACGTCATGCATAGCAATAGACTATTGTGTGCCAAGATCAGGCGGGGATAAATAGGATAAGATGGTAATGCATCGCGGATACACCATCGGCCTTTGTATTTTGTTGACTAGGTATGTTCAAAAAGTTTTTCAAAGCAATAGGTATAATGTACCTTTTTTTAGTCGGATTCCTTTGGTTTCATTCCACCCCTCTAGGTAATTCGAAAGAATCCGACAAATAAAAGACCCACTAGACCCGTTAATGGCAGTGGTAACAGTCCCAACTTATAAGTTGTGAGGTCTTTGGTTCAAGCCCAGCCAGGCGCATTGCTTACTTATTTGCTTGCACTGCTATTAAAACGGTGCAGGAAATCGGTATGTCCTAATAAAAAATTGTCGAAGACAATATATTATGTCCCGTAGTAGGCGTCCACCAAACCGTATTACGCCCGCGTTGTGGATTAGGGCTCATTCCGTCTTCTAGAGAGGAGATCGTAGTACCACCAGTGGGAACAATAAAAGGCTGTTAATAGTCTGGAGAGGATTTTTTTTGCCAACATACCCACGATATATTATTTAACAAATTGATATACTTAAAATAAATTTTCATCCAAAAATAGATCGGTGAAGGTCGTTTTTAATCGTATCATCTTCTGTAATTTATTATATTTTTCGTTTTCATTGTTACTTTGAGGAAAAGGCTTTATTTCGCCGAAAACCACGATGATTGATTTTCTCCGAAATACGACTTTATATGCCTTTGTGAAGTTTCAGGCAATACATTTTTTTTAATCGGTCATATTTATTACTTTTTGCAGAGATTATTCCAAAAATTTACGAATTTTACGCCAAAAACGAGCCTGCAGATGGAGGATCATTATAAGGGCTAAGGTGATGAAGCTGGGAGGTCACGACCCTTAGCATTGAGGAATACGACGCAAGTAGGGAGATGGAAGAAAATAATCATTGCAACAGGCCTTTACACTCAGAAACATAATTTTTACAGAGGACCGTAATTATTAAAAGATAAAAGATGAATTTTCATCGTATAATTTACATCCGAGATGAGACACAATAAAAAACATACTCCAGTAACATACTCATTTATCGGTACGGATTGCGATGGCATAGTGATTGAGTGATTGGCTGCAGCCTGCAGGCTGCACCGCTTATCGCGGTTTCGATTCCCTCCATGGAACAAGTATTTGTATGGCCTACAGATATTCGATCTGGGTCTCTGTATTGTATGTGTATGCGTGTTTACATATAACGTTCCGAAGACACAAGAATTGTTGCTAGAGTGAGGCAAAGTTATTTAAAAAAACGAAATTCGAAAAATTGAGAAATATAAACAGTACATGTAAAATACATGCATACATACATACGAGTACATATTCAGCCTTCTAATGTGAGAGATGGTGAAGTTAGGTGGCCTGACTCCCAATACTGAGAATTACTGGGACTCAAGCCACCTCTCTAGGATGTAGAATCGGCTGCAATACGCAAAGCGATGGTCGCGAGCCCGATAAGGGTTGCTTGAAGTCACACAAAGATGCCGCTTCCGCAATTTAACAATACACTGATACATTTAAAATAAATAATGCGAAGCCTATTTATGGAACCCCATAACATTGTACATAAGAAAGCCCATTCAATTAAATTGCCTCAAGCATTTCCATTGAATAATAAATCGCTTTTACTTCATTAAGCTCAACAAAAGAGATACATTTTTCTCCAAACGTATAAAAAGCACTTCGGGAAATATCGCAGACGTTTACAAATTTTAATATTTAATTTTCCGAAGGTGAATTCTTTTCGTGAATATGAATTGACTCACGGAATTCTTATCGGACTGTGTCTGGGACCGACACGGCTTTTAATACGTGATCCGAATGCTTCCCAATTATGGGAGCTTAAGGAGTGAAGCCCGCTCGGGAACGGAGATGGCACAAGAGATGAACTGAAAGCGAGTTTTTTTTTTGGTTTTTTTCATGTGTGAAAAGTGTTAGGTTTGCCATCGTATTTTTTATGCTTTACAAGCGAGTACGAGTATCTAAATTTTTTAATTATTTTCATAAGTTATTATGTGTGTGGTACCCATTTTATTGTTTTGTAGGAGCCTTTGTTATGTCAAATTATCAAATCAGTTCTCTCGCTCTAATATAGGAATACGAGTGCGTATCAGACTTGTACTTACCTGAATTTCTTGCCTTTGCTTTGTTTCCGGCAGCCTTAAAAGTATGATGCAGGTTGCTATGTTCTTGCATTTTCACTTAATAATTAGATCATATTATTTATCATCAACTTTCAGCACAGTCCCCTGTTGGAGATAGGTCTCTCTGATCGCGCAATATTCATCACGGTTTGCAGTAATTATTAGTTATCAACTGTTTTCGACTTCCTCTTGAAGATCACCGCTCCACATAACCTGAAGATCTGGAGCTTTTGGCTTACTGTCCACGGATGCATAACTCCATAGACACGTATTCGTCATTTTACCCTGTATGTACGCCTGTGTGAAGCTTACATAGAAAACTATGACGTCGACAGACGACGAAGCGGCAGCATTATGCTGTTTTGTCGTTGCCGCTTCGTTGTCAGAGAGAGTAGGTAGGGTACTAGAATAAAGAATAGGCCTTATGCGTATTGATGATTAATATTGTTTAACATTATTTTACCCTAATTTCCTATGTATTGTACCACACTGTGACATAAAGTATGAAAATGTATTCAGTTCGCTCGAGTAACAATCGGTGACAGATGCATTAGCTACGGGAATTCGGCAATTTATCGGTTACATTCGCACCTCACTCAGCAATATACAAAGTGTCATTTTATAAAGAAATTGTTTGTTGGAGGAAGTATCGTATATACGAGTATTTGTATGAACATTTGAAACACGGTTGTAATTGGTACCATTAGATGTTTTTACATTTTGTGTGTCTCTTTTAAAAGGAAAGGGCTATGCTCGGAGTTTCCTTGTGTGATCATATCAGAAATGAAGATCAAGAAGAAAATCAAAGTTGCGGTAAATTTGATTGTCTTCTTATTCTTCATGGCCTGAAGAATTGTCAAACTTAATTGGCAGTGGGCAGGACACATTGCTCGTAGAACAGATGGTCGATGGGGACGAAAGGTTCTGAAGTGGTGACCATGTACCGAAAGAAGCATTGGCATGGTCTAGAAGTCGATCAGTAAAAGAATGAAAGATTATGAGGAGAATTACACTCTCCTCAAGCGCAGATTTTTATGGATAAGATATGATAAACGCGTGACGGTTTATCTAAAATATTAGAACTAAAGAAATAAACAACTTATTATCACACTTTATACATTAAAAAAAATACTGTATGTTTGTGTTTGTGGGGGTATATCAGTATTTTATTTTTATATATAACATTTACCTTTCGGCGTTTTATATAAGAGTAAAATAATTGAATAGAATCCTTTCGTAACAAAACTTAAGAACAGAATAATTAGTTACCTCTCTGCACTTATACCTACGTGTTTAACGCGAATAAAGACGTCCAAAAACTAATATAAAAATAAATAGCAAAACAAACAATTTCCTTCCAAATTAAGATTTATTACGCCAAGTAAAATGATAACTAGAACAGAATGCTCAGCAGAATATAGAAAACATTTCGTCCCTGACCGGAATGCAGGATAGAACTATCCGGCATTCAAGAAAGTACGTAAAAGATTTATTGCAGTATCTAGTTTTAAAATGTTATATGTATTTTCTTAAAACTTCAAGTATAGTCTTGAGGTTACATGAGTTTTCGTGTGATTTAGCGTTGTTTCATCGGAAGTCTCATTTGAATTCTTAGAATTTGTTAAACTTGTTACAGCTTTCTTGATGATTTCTAAGTTGTTGTATAGTTTTTCGTAGAATTTGTTTCTAATTTTATTTGTCCTGTTCAAACGTTTTCTTATACTAGAAATCACTCCTGTGGGTGCGTTCACACTAATGGAAACCCTTTTATTTGTGTATTTGTGTGTGGTACCTAGACCTGGAACAACTATCATTCTGTCTATATATCTGTATATAAATATTTGTTCAGTGCAGGAATCGAAGCTGCGATGTGTAGGTAATGCAGCAGTCAATCGCTCAACCGTAGTGGTTATCAATCGTGCCATTAAATATTAAAATTCAATAAAAAGCTTGGTACATTTATAAAAGTATCATTATTATTGATGTAAAAGGCTTATAAAATTCACAACAATCCTAAATGGAATTCAGTATTAATTTTAATATCGATAACACAGAAAAAATATAAACCGACTGAATCACTTACTTGTTATAAAGAATAATATAAATATGTTCTGGCGCAATATAATACTAGCTGCTCTCCGCGGCATCGAACGTGTTTTTGGATACTATTCTACTTTTGTCGTTTGCAGTGGTATGTTATGTAGCGTATACTGCGAGTATTTGTCATGAATCTGGGTATTCCATAAAGAAAGATTATTCGTATACAATATACATAAACATAGACAAGTGTCGCCTGACAATCAGTCCTGTGTATCTCGCATCTATCGAATACTTGCGACCCTCGCGAGGCCAACGGTCCACCTTGTTGGAGGCCTCCGAACGCTGCAGTTTCCAGTGCGAAGTAATCATTCTAGAACCTTTCGTCCCCATCGACCATCTGTTCTGCAAGCAATATGTCCATCCTACAGCCACTTAAGTTTGGCGATCAATTTGGCTATGTCGGCAACAATAGATACAAACAAACAATATCACTAAATTATTGCAATATCAAATTATCTGTCATAACCACGATACTGTCGATAGGCAGTCACATATTTTCACTATTATCTGAACGTCAAGCCACGTCTGAATCCACACTTACGCTGTAACTCGGCGCTTCCCAACAAAGTGACATAATTCAATGCAGAATTGACACTTTGACAACGCATTGACAATGCTTTTTATGTTGGATAGAGCGGTAAGGCGGTATTCATACTATAAGGAGGTGACTAGGTCAGTTTTCTTAGATCGGTAAATAGGTTAACTTAAAATGTGTTGAGGTCGGAAGAGTTACTGTGGCCCTGGAACGCAGAAGATAACTGAAAGAGCATGCCTTAACGCCCTGATCTCAGCAAGAGACACCCTGGGTATCGGGCGTCACAGAGTGATTCTCGGCCACCTTAAGTTCGGACTGTAGACGGCAAGCAATGGGTAGCGGAGTCAGTGAGCGCCGATATCTGCCTGGGTTCCGAATTGTTTGAATAAGCCACCGTAGTCCTCACTGAAGGCAACTGAAAAAACTCGAGGCTTTAGTCTGTAAAAGATTGACACTCCCTCTCGCTCTACTTTGGGCTAGTGCAATGACAATTATGATAATTTTGTACCGAAAAAAAAAAACGAATGGATGGAAATTCCCCGAAACTGCTAATATCAAGTTTATTTTTCACTACCTATAAATACGATTGCTTTTAAATCCAACATGTTCCAGAAACTTTTATTGTTTTACGAATTTCCATTGGCCTAAAATGGTATATACAACTAAAACAACATGAGTATTTTTTGTTAACAATACTCATGTAAGTATCTCTAATGAAAAATGACCCTGTAAGCTTTATACAGTTTTTTTTTTCTAGGAACGAAAGTAATTTCTTTATAATAAAATATATATTTGAAATAATCGTATTTGGGTTCGCTAGTAATAAGTTATAAGTGTATCTCCACAACTAAACATTACTGACTATTATTTTGCCAAGAAAAAATGATAATATCTTATCAAATAATCCGCCAAGCCGGGTCAATTTCCAGCCTAACAAGATGCTGCTGAATACCAGCATTTACCATGGAGTGACTGCTAATCTGACCTCTACAACCCAACAATTAGGACCTAGCAAAGCTTTTGGTGTACCTCTCTTAGTGCTCGCCTACGTCATAAAAAAATCCTTATGCAAAATTTCACACGCCTGGTCCTAGTAGGTTTGGCTGTGTGGTGATATGTCAGTCAGTTTCACCTTTTATATTATTAATATATAAGTCGTATACGTAACTTAAAATCAAATAAAGACATTGAAAATACGGTCCACCACTAAGCTCAGCTAATTTACTTTTCGAACACGTATATTATTAGAAGTATTTTCAAGAAAACTGCCAACGGTACTGGATTGACGGAGATAGCATTCTCAAGAGACCTTTTACCTAAGTCTAATATTACATTCCAAATTTTACGGATTCTTGCTGAAATACAAGCTCAGATTATTGCCCTGTTGCTTCTAGATAAGTAAGTATTATGTTTTGTTTTAATATTTCGACTAGATTTTCGTTAACGATGTTGATGAAAACGTTATAGGAATTTTGGAATATGAATTTCCATTTTGCTGTTGAATATATTTGAAATCAGATACTTGCTGCTGGCATAAGATTGACGTTGCTTTCTGATTCTGTTTGTTTATTCAATAGCTCCTAATAATGTAATCAACTAATAACAATTAAATCATTTATTTGTGTTAAACTTGTTATAAAATGGTGTTGCATATAGTGGAAACGGTATGTAAAAACCATGCAAATCTATATATATAAAAATGAAACCCGTTTTCCGTTGTCACGACATAACATAAAAACGGCTTGACCGATTTGGCCGATTTTTTTTTTAAATGTTCCTTGAAGTTCAAAGATGGTTCTTATGACGAGAAAAATTCTAAAAAAAAAGTTAGGTAAAGTAGGGTAGGTAGGGTAGTGTAAAGTAGGTATGGTAGTGTAGGGTAGGGTAGTGTAGGGTAGTGTAGGGTAGTGTAGGGTAGTGTAGGGTAGTGTAGGGTAGTGTAGGGTAGTGTAGTGTAGGGTAGTGTAGGTTAGTGTAGGGTAGTGTAGGGTATAGTGTAGGTTAGTGTAGGGTAATGTAGGGTATTGTAGCGTAGTGTAGGGTAGTGTAGGGTAGTGTAGGGTAGTGTAGGGTAGTGTTGGGTAGTGTAGGGTAGTGTAGGGTAGGTAGGGTGGGTAGGGTAGGTAGGGAAGGTAGGGTAGTCATTTGACGGGAGCGAAGCTGCGGGTAAAAGCTAGTGTATACTAAATTTTTATGTATTGAAATAACCATACGTACATTAACCACGAAAAACTATCAATGAGGAAAGATTGTGTGTATAATTTGCTATTCGTAATTTAAATTAAACCAATTTTATAAAAGTGAAAGTTTGTGAGTCTGTATATTTAGTCATTCTTAACGATCAAACGGCTGAATGGATCAGGATGACATTTGGCACACGAGTAAACCGTAATCTAGAATAGTATATAATATACTGTTTTTCCCAGGAGTATGATCCCTTGAGACAGCTTTCTACATCAATTTTTCAGCTAGTATTTTTATAAAGTAACTCGATTACTTTTACTAAAATAATCCAATAACTGTGCAGTGAAAAATAGGATTTAATTTCAGAATTTCGACTGGAATGTACACATACACAACCATATGTGCACACAGCTTTAGAGAAGAAGGGGAACAGACGCCAACGTTGGTCCGACAGTTGCCGGAGAGGTTTTCTAATAATACTTATAAAACCTTTTAATACTGCACTTTCTTACCGTGGCAGGTGCAACGGATTTATCTGAAAAGATTTCGATATGAATTAAATTTCTGGCTGAAAACTTTCTGCAATATTTTAACCTATTTCTTCATACACACTCAATAATTGTGATATATAATTGATTCTTCAACCTTACGTGAAATGCTATACAAAAAATATGGACACATGTCCATGTGTTTCTGTTATTTCACTTATCGCCACAAACAAACTATTCATCTTCCAATCTGCACTTTTTTTTCCATCAACCTTGGTTATGACAAGACTTCAACACTTCGGTATTTGAAATATTTTTGAAGTTCTGTTGTAGTCCCAAAATGTTCCAAAATCTACATTAGGTACACATCACTTACGTATTCATGTATTTCAATGAAACTTGCGCAGCTTAATGATCATTAAGCTTATATGAACACGAGTTGCATGGACTTTCAAAGCGACCGCCAGTAGTTTCTACCTATCGCCCTAGTTTTGGTTTCAGTTACATGGCGAACATTGAAATTATTCTAATTGTCAGCTGCAGAGAAGTTAGCTTTACAACAATGAAGCTTATTACATGACCACAAGCATTAGATTAAGTTACTAATAAAGTTCCAGATTATTCAGCATGAAGGTAAAGCTGTTTAAATTTAATCAATCTTAGAAGTTAGCCGTTTGTTCCTGACGGGCTAGTTGCTCCGCAAACACGGCTGTAACTGTTGCAATGCTCTCCCGTGAGGAATATATTGCACATTTGTTGCATATTGTGTCGAGAGTTGGGTGGACCCCACATAATACGTCACGTCCCGCTCCTGTTACCGCTAAGGCCTGCACATAGAATGGAAGCTTCTCCAATATTACGTACACAGTTAGCAACAATGGTTTGCTGGAAACGGCCATTGTGTAATTTACCGGTAGTCGACTGTTACGGGAATATTGTTAAAGATATCAGATTGCGCTTCGGTTGCTTCCTCAAAATGAACCTGATAAGAACTGCTCGAAGTATCTAAAGAGCCAACTTTGTAAGGCTTCTCCAATCAGTCGTGATGAATTACAGGTATGGTTTTTCTGAGGACAATTTTCCAATAAATGCAACAGGAAAGTAGGCCAACATTAATTTTGTTTTAGCAGATTCTCAAATAATAATTTTCGCGTAATCTGGGTGCGTGCGTTATTAACTTTTCGGCTTAAAAGGGGTGTTATTTCGGTTGGAATTATTTAAAAATGGGGCGTTTATTATGACAGGCGTGCGTTTATCTCGAAATCTCGGCGTGACCGTGTGATAAGAATACACCATTCTCCTGTCTACAACTGGCGTACCTACTCATACATACTCATATATTATAATTTGGTATTTTACAGGTTTAATTCCTTTTTCAAATATGTCTTTAAAAACAATATTTTTTTAGAAATGATATTTTTTTTTAATAAGTGCTTACGTTTGTAGTCATAACCAATATAGAAAGCTGTACGCCTTATAAATTGGTTTTCAAACCATTACTAGCAGTAATCAAATAGTAACTATAGCCACTATAGTCGGACATTTGGTGAATTCGAATTCGAGGCAATTATCTAATTAAGTTCAATAAAATGAAATGTTCGATTTGCGCAGATTTGATTTCTATCACATATAGAGATTTAATGCTCTCATGAACTAAAAACTAAAAATGTTGAGTATAGCGTCATCTAACAATAAAATAAACATGACTAAGCACTTGCTTGGTCATGATTATTTTATTATTAGATCGGAAGCTACTTATCTTCCACTTTAACCATAAATTATATCATTCGCTTTCCCTAGTTCTTTTCCCCAGATCTTAAATATTTTTTTTATCATTTTTACACTTTTCTGCCTCCATCTACTCAATATAGTCGCAAGTGTACACAATTTTATGCTAATTATCTTCTCGGTACCAAAATCTAGGTCCCATTTATTAGGCTCATTCATCCGCTCTATATCCAGAGCAGCGACAGAAAGGCTAGTCGTCGTTGGCACGTGCCGCCTAGCCGGGATGTTTATTGCATTGAGATTGCGGCATAACTCGGCCTCGTTATAACAATGAGAATGTGGGTGACTTGGCGAGTTTAAGTGAATGGCGAGGTCAAGGTAATGATGGTTAATAATAGTGAGCGAGAGATTGGTTTTGGTTGATTTGATTTTTTGGTGATGTGAAAATTTCTTCAGTTGAGTTTGAGTGAGAATTGTGTAGGTATTGAATGAGACTGAAAAATGCGAAGAGGAGGATTGAAACGCATATATTACCTATGTTATTAAAATAGTTATGGGCATAGATGTAGATGGGGGAAAAGGAAAAGGAAGGTCAAAGAAAAGATGGATGGACTGTGTGAGGAGAAATATGATAGAAAAAAAGTTAGTGATAGCGTGACGGGTGGCAAAACAAGTTGGAAGAAAAAATTGTTTTGCGCAAATATTTTGGGTGTAAGAAAGAAAATAAAGAAAGACAGGAAAATGCCTTTATTGACATTATGAAAAATCGAAACATCTTAAAATGACGAATTAAATAAGCTACGATTAATTCAAAAAGTGACTTAACTTAGCATTTATACAGATTATACCTGACGCCGATTTGGCAATGAAAATTAATTGTTTCTATAATATACAAGTTTATTTTATTCTAAAATGTGACCTCAAAGTAAAACCCAACAGACCATACATACAGATTTAAAATAACCATAATTGCCTTCTGGTCCAGCAAGATTTTTTATTTGTATCTATTAATTCCCGTAGAAAAAATGTAGCAGCAATTTGCTTGATTATCTCGTACAAGTTGCGGAACGGTATTTTTTCCTCCCTCCTTTGCTCAACAAAAGAACTGGGGGGTTTTTGTAAGCGGCAGCGAGCCACGACACAGGGTTGGTTTTAATCCAGGATGACGCTTTACGTGATGCCTGTGTCAATATAATTTAAAAATGTACGTGCATGATGTCAATGTTTAAATGTAGGTTTTGTTGAATATATTACGCTGAGTAAGCGCTATGTTAAAATGTATGTTACAGCAAGTTGTACCATATACGAGTATGTACCTAACTGAAACATTTTTGTTTTTGATATATTTTTTTAAGATAGGAAATCATCCAAAGTCTTTTCATACTCTAGAATAGATCGAGAGGGCGTGTCAGTACTTTTACTGACTAGTACTTAAATGCGTCCTTTTTTTGTAATTTGCCTACATGGTTGGCGCAAAGATTGGCTGCTGTACTGCATGTCTCACTTTCGATTCACGCAAACGGACAAAATATTTGTATAACCTACAGATAGTTCTTTCGGGTCTGAGTAAATACACCCATGTTCAGGAAAAAGTCTTAGTGTGGGAGCAAGTTTAAAAAAAAATATAGATAGCCAATTTAGATTTTACACCAAGAAGGTTCTTGTGACAAATGCACCCAAGTCCTAACAAATCTTTATCGTGTACTAGCTGCGGCCCACGGCTCCGCCCTCTTGAGATAAGTATGTCCTACCTTAAGAATTCAAACAAAATTTCCAGTTTTTCAACTATTTTCACTGATTCTTCAAATTTTATTTGGTTTTAAACCATGCCTGAGCTTTTGAGCTTTTTTAGTGTCAAAAAGGTCTTGACCGTAATTGATTTTATATAATTACGCTAATATTACAGAGGCTTTTGAGTGTTTGTGCGTCATGTTTGTTATTTCTTCTCGATGATTCAGAACTTGAGCCACACGATGGAGAGTACTACGGAAGACTTATTTAATTATATGGATGTGCATGATGCCAGTAGGATTCGACCCTGCTGAGCCCTTACGGTATTGCTGACATTACCTTAAGGCGCACGTGGAATACTACACGCCGTCTACTAGACACCGCCGTCGACTTGAAAATAAGGTGCGTTTTGTTTTATATAAATTCACGCAAGCTTTCTCCAAAGAGGTACATAAACTGTCATTTGATAATTTTAGAAATTTACAGTACATTAGTGGAGACAGGCATAGCGTTTCAGCTGCAACAGTGATATTAAACCTTAATTAGGCGCATAATGATACTCGCATGTACATAGCGTAGTTAGTTCATAACCTAACTGCTTGCCAGTTATGCAATATTGCGCCAGCTAGGAGCACCTATTTATTTTAGACAGTATATTATGACACTATATTAGTTTGTGTGTTTAGAACTTCAAAATGTGTATAAAAGTATTTGTTTATTTATGTTGAACAATGTACCAAGGTGAGGGTCGTGAGAATCCGATAGATGCAAGACGCACAGGACAGGTCGTTATGGTGACGCTTGAAGGAGGTCTATGTCCAGCAGTGAACGTCTACTAGCTGAAATTATGGTGATGATAATGCTGAATTACTTTTTCTAATGGCTTTGCCTGTTTGAAAGTAGATAATTACCCCAAGAAAATACACTCCCAGAATAAATCCCCAGCTTCAATCTTCTGCCAACGGCTTCACCGGCATGTAAGCAAGTTTCTCCATTAAACTTTGGACCCCCCTTAGGAGGATACATTACGAAGAATTATTTTCTAAATTTTTAATATTAGCGGCCTTATAATGTCCCCACTGCTGGGACTCAGGCCTCCTCTCTAG
Organism: Mythimna separata; assembly: GCA_030763345.1. Classification (NCBI taxonomy): domain Eukaryota; kingdom Metazoa; phylum Arthropoda; class Insecta; order Lepidoptera; family Noctuidae; genus Mythimna; species Mythimna separata. Next base: position 17,388,429 of record CM061171.1, on the reverse strand, counting down.
GAGAGACCCCCTAATGGGGGTCCTAAGACCACCTAGACGTGGTGTGTCATAATAACTATTTGATTGCCTTTCAGCGCAGTTCGTTCAGTGGTTTGAGCTGTGTATTGTTAACTTTTAAACCTACGGAGCTGCGCCATCGGACATGGAGAACATTCCATCCCTACGTACAAATCTTTTATGGACACATTCATTTGTGCGTACAACTAAGGAAGATAATCTCCTGCTACAGTTTTTATTTTCTTATACCTATTATCGAATCATTAAGTCAAGAGTGAATAGGTTGCTTTTAGGCAAGCGTGCTCCATCATCGACCGCGTCGCCGTTGCGTGCGCTCGCTTACCACCAAGTGAGACAGCGGTCAAACGCGAGCCTTCAAATAAATCATAATTCTCAACCAGTTTACATATACTCGTACATATACAAACACATACATTTTATACTGACGTACGACGTATTTTGGACAGCTAACATGGACTGGAGCGGACGTTAAATTGTCCAATGCTTGTCGCTTTCATCATATTGCATATATCACGGTGCGTCATATTATGCGTCGTGCGTAGAGTTAACGGACGCGAACCATCCGGCAAACAATCACGTCATGTCCGTATCACGTCCGTGCGTCGCCCTGTCTGCGTGAATCGGAATGCTTCGGGACAAATACTTTTTGAGTTTTGCTCACGTTGATAGGCGGAAGCGAATAGAAGCGAGTGCTTCAAACTTCGCTCGCTTGTGTGTTTTTTGTTTCGCGTATTTTTTGTTTACTGCAGACGTACCTATTACTGCCTCGGTAGATACTAGTAGGTGAGCTCACGCGTGTTTATTCTATAGAAGAGCATACTATATTCATTCAACAAATGTATATTTGAAAAAGAAAACGTTGTTATACAAGCGCACACAAGGGAGTCGAAAGCAGTGGTGTAATGGGGGCATAGCGTCAAGCCATGCCGTCACGACATTTGCGTCGGTTTCAGTGCAAAAAAAATCGTAAATATAACTTTACTTGTACGTAAAAAAGCATCCAGGCGAACGCATACATTTCTATCGTAAAATATATTTTGAACAAGTTTATAAATCGCTCCCGCTAACGCCTGTCAATATAAACCAGCACTTAGTGAGCTTACGCGTCGCTTACACAATGCAAACGCGGCGTTGATCTACGATCCTGTCACAGTTACATATTTAAACATTAAAAGCAATCACATTAGTGTACGTCACAACTGATGATACTATTCTGTTTGGAGCATTAATAAATTTGAATTTAAAATGGTATTTTTTTTATAGTCTCGCGCTTGACCTCTATCTCCCCTCCGGAATGTGACGATGTGGTCAAAGACACTTGCTCAAAAGTAACCTATTCATCGCGTGGAGATGCAACGCCGGGGCGAAACTCCGCTGCCGCGACAAGTCGCGGCATGGTGGACAGAGTTCCGGCGGGATCTCAGGGTGGCATGGCGACTGCGACTGTCGCAACCCAGTGCTGGGCACGCCGTCATTGAGGCGGTTAGGCCCCTCTTTGAGGAGTGGTTGGAAAGAGGTCACGGCGTCCTCTCTTTCCGTATGACGCAGGTCCTCACCGGACACGGTAAGTTCGGGAGGTTCCTGCATCGAATCAAGCAGGAGAGGACGCCCGGGTGTCGCCACTGTGTGGACCGCCCGGAGGACACGGTGGAGCACACGGTAAAAGTGTGCCCCGCTTGGGCGGAGCCTGTCCGGCAGTCTGGAAATAATCTGGACAGAGCCCAGTCGTCAACGGCGCGTTCTGTTCCACGCGCGCCTCAAGGAGATGTCAGCAAACTGTAGGGGCCCGGTAGGGCCGAAGCCTCTGGGGGGAACATGTGGTATTCCTAACGGTTGATACCGAGTCCCCCCCAGAACGAAGGCAACGAAGGAACGGGGTAGGGGTTTAGTCAGTAAGAGTCTGACACGCCCTCCCGCTCCGCCCAAGAGCGGGGGAAGTCATTCTGATGATTCCCCTACCATAAAAAAAAAACCTATTCATTCTTGACTTACAAGATCCCAGGCATATCAGGAAACACAGACTCCGGTAGGGAGTTCCACTCTAGTTGTACGCACAATGATGTATTCAGTAAACGTTCTGTGCGTATGGATAGAATAACTTCCCTATACCGGTGGTGCATCGCCGTACGGCTGGTGATCCAATGATGGAAAGGGCTTGGCAGAATTAGGCTGTGCAATTCCAATGCACTCTTCTGGAAATGCAGTTGGTGGAAAACCGACAGACTAGGAACTCGGAGCCGATGGTCAATACTGAAGCTTCAGCTCGACGAATGCATAATTACCAATAATTATCCTCTTGGCTCGCTTCTCAATTGACTCCAGTGCTTCAAGCTGGTATCTGAGAGATCCGTCCCAAAGATTAGAGTATAATAATATGGACGATACATAAGGCAAGCAAGTCAGGAGCTTGAAGTTAAAAATACCCTTGAACTAAAGCTTGAACTAAATTGAAAGGGTTAAACAACGTTGGTGGAGGTTGGTCCGTGGATGGGTGACCATCTATTACATAATTATAGAAACTTCTTTGTGTTGCAGAGATCAGGTTAACCCATTGCGTTGGTCTTGATTATAATTTGTAGATCTTTACAACAGTAAGCAGTTAAGAACAGTAGTTAAGGGTTAATAAAAGCTTAAAAATTGAATAATCCTGTATCGTCTTCCTTAATCAGTGGGTAAGGATATCGTTAATACTGGGATTCAGCTGCATATGGTTGGACTGAAAGCTTACTTCAACATAATTGGAAAAACGCTAGACAGGTTAACCTTAGACATCTAAAAAATAATTATATACCACTAGGTAGCTAGCTATAAGTATATAATTATCTACGAGGGCGGCGTAGTTAGTACCTACCTAACTACATCGAGGTTATTAGCATAATAATAATAATATGCCATAGTACCCCAGCCCCTTCTCTAGAAGGAGGTTTGGGCCGTAATGGCCAAGCTGGCCCAATACGGCTTGCTGGTTAGCATTGCATAGCATAGCATTAGCCTTGTAATGTTGTGAAAAGGAAATTGGCCCAGCACTCGTTGGCTATCTTGCTGGCTGGTTGCTTGCTGGCTTGCTGGATATCTTCGAATTTTTGGTTCTAGAACTTACTAGTTCCTCATAATGTTTCTTTTCATTATACGAAGAGCAGGTGATATTTTTGAATTACAAAAAGTAATGACCCTGTTTGGGCTTGAGCCTACAACGTAGGTACTTATTTTTTGTATTAGTCTAGGGCTTATTTTTTATATTAGTCTTTCAGTCTAGGACGTTACTACTAAGCTGCCACTTCTCAAGGTTACTGTGTTTGAATAATTAATAGGTACCGTAGTATTTTACAGGTTTTTACTTTAAATCGTAACCTCGTTTTTATTTACGTTAATTAAGCATTAATTTACCTTATCATTAATAGTATAATTGAGTATAATTATCAAGGCTTAAGTAGGTGTAATTAAATGGTTATGAAATTAGGAGTTCTTAGTAGTGGCTTTAAAACATGTAGTGTTAAACAGTTTGCGTTACTTTCCAAGAATCGTGTTACATAAGCGAGTGGGAGCATGAAGGAGAAAAATTGATGCAGAAGTCATATTTCATTACGAGTGTTATTGAAATATATAGTTATTTTAATGCGTAGCTTGCTGACTAATAAGGCCAGTGAGCTATGAGTATAGCCCTCTAGGGCCAATGCTTTTTTTCAGGGCTTGTTCGAAAGATTCTCTATTTTTCTCCCTCTCGTTCTTCACATAGCGATAGAAATTATTTGATGTTTTCCTACCTTATAAAAAACTTTTTCAGCACTTTTTCACATTCTTTTTGTAAAAACAGTTAACAGTTCCTAAAATCTGCACTAGTTATGTTAATGGAGATGATAGAATAGTTGCATTCCTGACCAATTCTCGTACAAAAAAAAAACATTTCAATATATGTCCATATTTCATCTTAGCGACAATTCATAATTATAAAATTGTTAAACGTTCCTTAAAATATGAAGAGGTAATCCTCGTCTCAGTTAATTCTTTGCTAAAGTCTAAAAACGGGTTTGATATGACCTAACAATAATCTAGAAAAGAAAGAGTCTTATGAGGACGCTTCCCAGAACATTCGACAACGTTAAGCGATCGGCTACTGTGCTGCATATCTCAGGTTCGATTCCCGCATTTAACAAATATTTGTATGGCCTGTAAATAGTTGTTCCAGGATCAGAACTCACCTATTTTTAAACGCATCCACAATACAGGAACTTACGTCCTAGAATAAGGCATTATTGTTTTTAAAAGCCTGAATCTATTTACTCATAAATGCTGTAATGCCTATTAGCCAATTTTATTGTACACTTGTATTATAAAGGCTCCAAATCCAAGTTTAACAGCAGTTTGTAAACATTAGGTAAATATTTGGTGACAGCACCAGAATTGACTCGCTAAATATAGCTAGTTGCAGTAATTCGGAATATTGGCATGACAATATTCCATTGACAAACTTGTAGGTCTCTGTTAGTACAATATGATGCCCCCGGGGAAACCAAAGCTGGGACAATGTACAGCCTAAAGCTTACAATAGATTGCATTAGTATTATTATTTTTTACACCACCTGCTTGATAATGCCTTTTTATAAACGTCTATCATACAACCCTCACCTAAAGCAAGGTATTCTGTACCTAGAGACCTAATCACTTTGGGTATTCCCAAAAAAAATAAATGATTTGATGTTGAACGTCATACCATTAACCTATCACATACCCACAAAACGAGACACAATAGTAAAACAATAACACCGCGGTCTCATAGGACCGGTCGGGGATTCATGAACTAAAGAAAATAAACCTATTAATAATTATTTTTTAATAATAAAATTATAAATTTAATGATAGGCTCGCGCTTGACCACTTTAATCTCACCTGATGGATACAATGGAACATGCGTACTTAGAAGTAATTTAATCACTCTTGACAGAAATGGTTGTAGCCACTGGGAAATAAACTTCGCTACGAGGTACGATCTGCTACGAGCTACTACGAGCTGCTACTAGAAGCTACGAGCTGCTACAAGCTGCTTTGAAATACTACGAACTGCGCGGTTCGGACAAATGTTCGAGACTGTTTTCGGGAATCGAACAATTTAGTCTTTACGGAACTGTCGGTGTGCGAGTCCGATTTGCACCAAACTAGTTTTATTCTGGGTAAGAAGTTATCAAATACCCTCAACAGTGAGCCGTTGAGGGTATTTGATTTATAGAGAGGAGTAAGAAGAAGAGTTGGACTTTTATTTGATTTAAACCCATTCGTGTTCTTCCAGGAGGGGGGGGGGGTTCTTTAGGTTCCAATGCCTCAGCTCTGCTTGCCTCAGCAGCGTTGCTCTTTCAAACAACCACGCTGGCCATTATGAGCTGCCCTGAAGTAACGCGTTTAAATGAAGGAGGAGCTCGTGGCTAGATAATAACAGCCGCACAGATCGATCTTCAGGGTTAAGCAACGCTTGCCTAGGTTGGTCTGTGGATGGGTGACCATCTTAACATAATGAGTTTCCTCCGTGCCTCGGAAAGCACGTTAAGCCGTTGGTCCCGGCTGTCATTTGGAGATCTTTGGCAGTCGTTACGGATAGTCAGAAGCCAGTAAATCTGACTCCAGTCTTGCCATGAAGTACCGTGTTACCCCAGTTAATGGGTTGTGGAGGTCTGGTAGGCAGCCGCTCCTCGTAAAATACTGGTATTCAGCTAAATCCGGCTTGACTGGAAGCCGACCCCAATATAGTTGGGAAAAAGGCTAGGCAGATGATGATGACTACTGTGCTTACTTACTTAGTGGCAAGACTCTGTTTGCACAGCGCGGTAACCCGTTGCAAGTCAATGATCTTGGGACGCACCGCTCATTACACTAACGTTACATAGTTCCTACGTACAAAACGGTTACGTGTGCTCTGGGAAATGTATGGAAAAGACGATCTACCTCGTAAAACTTTTTGGAAATTCGATAGATTTTTGTTTTTGTGCTATAGACTTTTGCTTTGTCTTAGCCTTTCACTTTGCTTAACTTAATTTCTTTTGTAAGACCAGCTCTCTTTATCATTATAGATTCGTACCCAAAGGGTAAAACGGGACTCTATTACTAAGGTCTCCTATATACGGCACGTTTTTACTCCGAACATAGCCACGGTGAATTTGCCATCCGTAAGCATGGCGCGCAGTGTTCTATGGATCATTGAGAGAGCTTGTTGACACGGCGGCACTACGGCATGGCGCCCGCGCCGTCGCCGTGTTTTATCAGTATTGTATCGCAGTCTACGCGTTCGCTGTACCGTGCACAAAACCATATCTTGTTCAAGAGGCCTAAGACTCCGCTGTCCATCCGTCTGTCTGTCTGTCTCTCCGTTTATCATCAGGCTGTATCTCAAGAACCGTGATAGGTAGACAGTTCAAAGTTTTACACATGATGAATTTCTGTTCCAGCTATAACAACAAATAAAAACAGTATGTATATTTAAGTGGTGCTCCCATACATCAAACGTGGTTTTTTTTTTCGTTTTCTGTGACGGACGGTACGTGTACCCTTCGTTTATTTTTTGGCTGCAAACAAACTTAGTCAAAGAGACATGTAAGTAAGCTACCGTCCAGATGGTTGTGCGGACATCTCAGTCAGCGTTAAAGTAAGAGGACACTGAAGACTTTTCAGGCCCTCTAATAACGCCCCAATAAAAAAAAATGTTAATTGGTGCGTGTAAAATTATTTGGATGTAATTTTTACGCTTAGTCTTGTAGTTAGATACAAGGTAAATAATTTTGTAATCATTTTTGACGTTTAGTACTGGTTTTACACTAACTTTACAATTATATTAAAGTAAGTAGTTTGATTCAATTTTCACAGGCAAGTACGATATGCTGACTCTTGATATCATGCAATGAAAACCTGTAGGGACCGCCTCGACATAACGCGATGCCAGGAGTATGGGAGTCCATTAGTAACGCGTCACAAAATACATGATACATCATTCTCAAACTTGATGAATTATCATTACATTAAGTAAGCACTTTAGTAATTTAGTATTAGAATACTATAAAAGAAAACTTTGAATTGATAAAAAATTATTGTACACCAAAAAAGTAACTGTCAAATATTTCTGAACTAGTTACTAGACTATAGCAATTCAAGTACGGATCAAAAATCATTTTCTTTTAAGGTTCATAAAAAATGTAATAATAGTAATATTGATAGCACATTGGCGCAATGGTTGAGCGATGGTTATTGCACAAGATGTATCGGTGTTATTCACGCAATGAACAAATATTTTATGGCCTATCATCTGTTTTTAGGGTTCCGTAGCCAAATGGCCAAAACGGAACCCTTATAGTTTGCCTGTCCGTCAGTCCTCGCTTAATCTCCGTATCCGTTAGCACTAGAAAGCTGAATTTTGATACCAATATGTTTATCAATCACGCCGACAAAGTAGTGTAATAGAAATTGGAAAAAAAAAAAATTATTAACTTTACCTACATGTAAAGTGGAAAGTGTTTTTTTTTTTTCATTTCAACCCTTACGTGTGATATATTGTTGGATAGGTATTCAAAAATGAATGAGGGTTTACTACAATATTTTTTTGATAATATCAATAATTTCGGAAATAATCGCTCCAAAAGTAAAAAATAATGTGTGTCCCTCCTCTCTAACTTTTGAACCATAAGTTTAGAAAATATGAAAAAAATCTGGAAAGTAGAACTTTATAAAGACTTTCTAGGAAAATTATTTTGAACTTGATGGGATGAACAGTTTTTGAAAAGTTGTAGTAAGTAAGTGTCCCACTTGTTGTGACGGACGGGAAACTACGGAACCCTACACTGAGCGTGGCGCGACACGATCTTGGCCAGTTTTTTTTTTATATTAAAAGATTACATTAGTCAAGTAGTAGTTAGATATACTAGTATTCAGCTAAATCCGGTTTGACTGGAAGCCGATCCCAATATACATAGTTGGGAAAAGTCTAGGCAGATGATGAAAAGATTAATGTTGATGTAAGTACTAATTACCAAAAACAAATTTCTTTTTATTCGGGTACATCAAAAAACATGTCATACTATGTATAGCATAACATAAACCCAACTTTATTGAGGTCGGAATTCCTATTATAATATCCTATATTCTTCCACTCTCAGACTCTTAATGCTTAAAAGCCATCTGTATTCTTCAATTGTCATTATTTTGTGTTGTAGGGCCATGATCACTCTTTCAAATATTCGCGCTGCCCTGCCAAATGTATGCTGCATTTGGCCCAACAACCGTCCCTTCAGATTAATAAAAACCCTTGCATATAAGATAATGTCTTTTCTAAATAGGAAATAATTAGAAATACCCTTGGAAAATAAATGAATCAAGTCAAAAGCTTTTAAAAGTATTTGCTCGGCAGACAAAGGTCTAATGAAACCCGGAGTCAAACCACAAAAATCCCATATAACTCGGACGATGTCCGTATCGTGCGAAGTGAAAATTCCTTCTTCATAAACTTTGAAATTCCAATGTTGTTCGATTTTCTTTCTTTAATATTCTTTAAGCGAAAATGGTTTAAATATTCCGTGTTAAATCTTGATTATGCTTGAAGTATGTTTTGTATTATTTATTTACTCAGATACCCGCGAAACGAGACACAATAGTAAAACAATAACAGCGCGGTCTCATAGGACCGGTTGGGGATTCAAACGTTATAGACTTACCTTGGATACTCTCACTCGTTTTTATCAGTGATTTTACCAAGGTACACAGTACAGTAAATAGGCTCTTATCAAGCTCGTGCGATTCACCATTAACGATTGCATTACTGCTTACCATCAGGTGGGAGTGCAGTCAAGCAATGATTTACATCATTCTTTAAAAAAAAAACTAGCGTATTAAGAAGTTGTTTATCCACTCTTGACATAAAACTCCTAGGACGCCAATCCAAGGGTGCAGAATTGTTTGAAATCCAAAAGGAAACTGAAGGCTGAAATAAAATCGGTAAAACTCTGACACTCCCTCTCGCTCTAGCTAAAGCGGGAGGAGTTATTTAATAATTTCCTACCTGCAAATTCACAACGCAAAAAAAACTTACAGTCAATGAACTTACTCAAGAAACAAATGTTAACAAAAATATTTTTATTTTTATTTAAGTAATGGTTACAAAGTACGCTAGACGACATTTGATATTCGTGATGAACAGCTGTTAACTACAAACAACATGTATACACAATTATTTCTTGCAAAAAAATGCCATTATGGCCGCCGACGCCTTGGCATTCTAATTGAAATAGCGCGTGAAGATAAGACCGGAGTTCGTAGAACTAAGTTAAGTAGGTTTTATTTTGCCCCGAAACTATGGTAATTGTGTAGAATTCCCGAAGCAACAGTAATCTAGGTAGGACAACGTTACACACTTAGTTGAAACTTGTACTCAGCAGTAAGTTGCCTGCAGCTCCTTAAAATTTTTGAAGAAAATGGCGTGCATTTGGGCGTGCCCTTTCTTATTTTGTAAGGGGCGAGAAATCATCAAATAAATTTTCTATAGATACAGCGACAAAGTTTCATATTGTTATAAACACCCGTGCTTTTTCCGTACTGTTGCATCCCTCGTGTGTTTTAGGTTTTTCGACCTTAAAGTAGCAAAAACTCTTCGCTTACTATTTCTCATGTAAATGACGGACCCTTAGACATAGTGTAGGTATTAATAAAAATCTAACAGTTTGCCAGCAACCTCGTTCGCGAGCATGTTTTCATAAAAACTGTAACACTCTTTAAATCGAATTTTTAAATACTAATAATGGCAGTTTTTTACTAGCTTCTGCTAGCGGCGTCACCGCGGCGTAGTAGGTTTCTTCACACAAACTCTGAACTTCGTTTTTTTTCCCTTTGGAGGTGAAAGTCATATCAGGAAACCTTGTGCAAAATTTTACGTTCCAAGACCCAGTAGTTTCGGCTGAGCGTTGATATGTCAGTCTGAAAGTTTCTTCTTTTAAATATAATTATATACTCGTGGACAAAAAATATAAATAACTGTAGAAAATAATGACAACCGTAAGTACCTACTATCATAGACCATTTATGTTGGGAGCCCTGAACTATCACCACTTATGTTAAGGTCATTTACGAGATTACCATCAACCATTTGTATTGTATAATTTTAATGAGCAGTTTAGGAGTTCAAGCTTAATGGATACTTTATATAAATGTTGTGATAAAAATGATAATTAATCGTACTTAGCCATTAAGAGATGCTGAATTTATTTCTATTTGAATTACGTCTACGCTCCAAAATAAAATAAAGTTATTTATTTTTCTCAACTTAATAATGAGTAATTTATATATCAACTACGTAACAACTACTTATAGTTTATTAGTTACTTAGTAATTTATTTATCTTAACTTTATTTTATGTTTGTTGATATAGCAACATGAAAACGACTATCTAAATATAACGCCAGTGATATCTAAAGTAATGTAATATACCCAATGCTCACCATATAGCTCGTCGTCTGGAAACCTAAGCCTACCGTGGCTGGAAATCGTGGTCAAGATCCCGGTGACTGAAGTGTGATAAAGTCCTTTCCCTCAAAAAATGGTTTCCAACGTTACATGTTCAACAAATGACCATAATAAGTTAAGCTCGTTTTTATATGCAGCACCAAAATGCACATTACTGATGAAAGGTTTGCGCAGTACTCGCGACAGTTTAGCTACCACACAGCGCGCGGTACAAATTGAGGCGCGAACCCGGGTGATGTACACATCCCGGTTACACAAGCCTGTGGACATGTACTCTTTATTAAGGTACGTGTAATTGCACTGTTTTGGAATTGTTTTGGAAATTTTATGTTTATTAATAGCACTCGTAACGTGTTTGTTCCAGTTGCGGTGAGGCAACTGGAACGCGGTGAGGCATTATTTAAGCTTTCTCTACTGAAACAAATGGAATTTCAGAGATTATAATTCTAGTTTTAATTAAACAGATTACTCGTTTCAAGCTTAGTGTGGAAATGTTTTGTGACACTTGTATTATGAGCCATTATTTTATAATTACACCTCACAAACGAACTTGGCTTTATGTGGTAGTCATCAACAGAGTCGAACGTAGTACTGGGTATTATTTAAATTGCCTCCTATTACACTCGCGTCCGTGTCGCAGCAACCGCGTGTATATGCAGCCTCTCTTATATGAGCGGGACTGGCGAAAGCGTGGGTTGACATAATAGGATAAAATCTTGTAGTACAGAAGGCTCATTAATGAAACCACGGCAAAAGGAAACTACTTTAGAGGTATTTTGGAACAGTGAATAGTTTACTTGCTAGTGTGGAACACAGGTTTCAAGTGACGTTGCGTTAAGTTTTTCCATCTGTGAGCTCATTGACGTCAAGTAAGAAGTAAAGTGAGTCTTCTGTATTTTAATATTCTGTGTCAATACTTATTCACAACGCCAAAGATAGGAACAGATGGAGGAACATCGTAAGGGCTAAGGTGATGAAGCAGGGAGGTCATGACCCTCAGTATTAAGGAATACGGCGAAAGGAGGGAAAAAGTGAAGTGAGGCTTCTGTATTTTAATATTCTGTGTCAATACTTATTCAGAATTTCTCTCACGTATCACGGGACCGTTCCAGACAAAGCCAGATATCTGTCTACACTATGAATTTATTTTAAAAGCTAACTAGACTCCGTCAGTTTCTTGTTTGCGAGACGATTTGTAATAATTAATGTCGAGAGAATAATCATGTATGTAAGTAAACTCTAGGGCTTGTTAACAGTGTTTGTTCTTGTTTAATAATTGTTTGATGTATTTGTTTTAGAGCGATTTAGTCTATTCTGTTAAGAGTCCTACGGTATTTGAGTGTGATTTTTGGGGGATTTTCTTGTTTAGAGAAACTGAAGGGCTTTGAGAATAGTTATTCATATCTATATATAGTTTATATATGACGAGCTCGAGGCTAGATAATAACAGCCGCACAGGTCGATCTTCAAGCTTAAGCAACGCTTGCCTAGGTTGGTCTGTGGATGGGTGACCATCTTAACATAACGAGTTTCCTCCGTGCCTCGGAAAGCACGTTAAGCCGTTGGTCCCGGCTGTCATTTGGAGATCTTTGGCAGTCGTTACGGATAGTCAGTAGCCAGTAAATCTGACTCCAGTCTTGCCATGAAGTACCGTGTTACCCCAGTTAATGGGTTGTGGAGGTCTGGTAGGCAGCCGCTCCTCGTAAAATACTGGTATTCAGATAAATCCGGCTTGACTGGAAGCCGACCCCAATATAGTTGGGAAAAGGCTAGGCAGATGATGATCTATATATAGTTTATAGTGGTTTACAGGAGCATGTATTTTTATAATGTGCTCGACACGTTAATGAGCTTGCAGATTAATCTACTATAATTACTAGGCAAATAATGTAATGCATACTTAACAGTATATCTTAAATAGTCCATTAAATCTAGAAAAAAAAACTCATTCATAACCATAGTTACTAGAACGCTGAAAATGCAGTGAATCATGTGCTTTTACTATTAATACAAAGAAACAAAAATAACATTATTATCATTTCTGGTATTAAAATATAACGTTATTAAAACCAATTTTATTATTAAAATAAAAAAAAATTGTTAATATAATTGAAATCCTAAAAGAAACATAATTACAACTTCAAATAATATATCGTACAATATATCCGCCCTCTCAATTTCAAATGTAAGAAGACACATAATTTGGTGATAGCACTTTTAACATACTGTATACATCATCTGCCTAGCCTTTTTCCCAACTATATTGGGGTCGGCTTCCAGTCAAGCCGGATTTAGCTGAATACCAGTATTTTACGAGAAGCGGCTGCCTACCAGACCTCCACAACCCATTAATTACTCAGATACCCGCGAAACGAGACACAATAGTAAAACAATAACAGCGCGGTCTCATAGGACCGGTTGGGGATTCAAACGTTAACTGGGGTAACACGGTACTTCATGGCAAGACTGGAGTCAGATTTACTGGCTTCTGACTATCCGTAACGACTGCCAAAGATCTACAAATGACAGCCGGGACCAACGGCTTAACGTGCTTTCCGAGGCACGGAGGAAACTCGTTATGTTAAGATGGTCACCCATCCACAGACCAACCTAGGCAAGCGTTGCTTAACCTTGAAGATCGACCTTTGGGGCTGTTATTATCTAGCCACGAGCTCCTCAAACATACCTTTTAACATACTGTATACATTTATTTGAGATAATATTTATGTATGTATTTCTTTACCAGTCGACAGCGATGGGGAGGAGTTTTTCGACGCCATTCTTTAGGTTAATTTTTAATTTTTAGTTAGTTCGTTAGGGTTTTTTTTTTCTATTTCATTTAGTATAATTTGTAAATAATTTGTAACATATTGAAGTAATAAAATTGTTTCATATAAAAAAAAAAAAAAAAAAAAAAAAAAAAAAAAAAAAAAATTTAACCAAAAAAGGCATTTTCTTTACAGTTTGTAGATCAATATCTAGCACCAAGGCAGACAACCGACCTAGACAGCAGGTAATATATCAAATAAAAAGGTTCTACAATGTAAAAGTTTATTTAGGTTCCAAGGGACAGATAAAAGGCTTTCGGAGGACTAAGCAAACAAAACTAGGTACATTGTAATTTATAAGTTTGTTCTAACGCGCTGGTAAAAATAATGTAAACGTACAATATTGTGTGAGAAAGTAAAAGCTTTGAACACATGAGCGCGATTGTTTAATTAAAACGTTATTAATGTAGTAATTACATAATTAACTCTAAACCCTTAATTATTCTGAGTCGTTACAAACGTTAACAACACAAAGAAAGGTTCTCTTGGAGGAAAAAATATTAAGTTTATGAACCATTTTTGAAGTTCTTTGCGTGGAAAATGGTTATTTTCTTAACCAACTTTTTGATATTCTTCTGTCTTTCCAATAATTCTACCTAGCTGATTTCAACCAGAGGCCCTACCACGAAGTCTTAACAAATGATACATTTGATGACCTAAATTGAACTGTAAAAGGCTATTTAGAGTGTATAGTTCTATCCCCTTGTCTCGTTAACAAGACTGACATTTTATCACGTCATGATAAGGCCACTGCATATTTTTTTTTTTCAAATTAAAATGTATCATGTCCATAGGCAAAGAGAACATAAACTGCCGAGTTCTTTAGTATTTTTAAAACAGGTTAAGGATCTGACCACTTTTTTTTTTTTTTAGGTGGGGAATCATCAAAATGACTTCTCCCGCTCTGGGCGGAGCGGGAGGGCGTGTCAGACTCCTACTGACTAAAACCCACTCCTGTTCCTTCTTTGCCTTAATTCCGGGGCACCGGGGCTCTCTTTAGTCAACCCAGGCCCAAGAAGGCTTCAGCCCTACCGGGCCCCTACTGTTTGCTGACATCTCCTTGAGGCGCGCGTGGAACAACACGCGCCGTCGACGACATGGGCATGGTCCGGATTGTTACCAGACGTCCGGACGGCGAGCTACCCATTGCTCACCGTCCGCAAGCATGCGCCTACGGTGGCTGGAAATCGGGATCAGAATCTCGGCGGCGGGGGCGTGAGGGCCATGCCCTCTCGCGTGCGGCCGCCTCATTGGCTAGCATTACTGCTTCGCAGAAGGATGCGACCGCCTGCCACTCCTCCTCGCTCCAGACCATGGCCTGTACCAGGGCCCGGCGCGAGAGGTCATTGCCACCAATCGCCACCTCGAGGACATGGCGATGCTCGGCCCAAGCGGGGCATACCTCCACGGTATGCTCCACCGTGTCCTCCGGGTGGTCATCACAATGGAGACACCCGGGCGATTCTTCAGCTCGAATCCGATGCAGGAATCTCCCGAAGTTCCCATGACAGGATCTGACCACTCAGCTTTGGATCTACCTTGAAGCTTACGCAGAATTGATTGGAAACAGGGTATGCTACCGCAGGTTTCAATTGTGTGTTAAAAATACACAAGTAATATTAGCTTCTGCCAGTAGCTTCTAGTCTAGTGTTGGTAGTGAATTACTCCAAGCAAATAGACTTCCGGGGAGTAAACCAATTAATGAACTCAGTGTTTTACGTTACTTACTAGGCTACTACTGTATCTAACTAATAACTGATGACATTCTTCTTATCATCGATTAATCATATCATCTAAAACCAATTTATGTCATAATAATCGAACAAGACAAAGAACTTCTCATGTAACCGTAACTAAATTACCAGTACCAGAGACAATAAATCCGACAATCGAGAGAATGTTTGAAAACAAACGATTTCGCAGCGAACGGGTTCGAACTCGAGTTGGCGAACGCTGAAAACTTTCTATTTGCCTAATTAACTACATTCAAGGGTCTCTTTCCTTGATTAGATCACGTATCGGAAGGATCTGAGTCAATACAAAGTTAGTTTTTATTGTTGTTTGACTGTCAATGAACTGGCGATTCTCCGATTGAAAATGAGTCACGAATGTTTTGGTTGATCGTTTTTTTATTATCAATATTTCTGCTGGACATAGGCCTTCCCCAAGTGTCACCACAACGACCAGTCCTGTGTGTCTGGCTTCCATAGGATTCCTGCAACACTTATCAGATCATTGGTTCTTCTTATGGAAGACCTTCCATCGCTGCGTCTTCAGGTGCGCGGTCGCCACTCCAGCACCTTTCGTCCCTATCGAATATCATTCTGTTCTACGAGCAGTGTGCCAAGCCCACTGCCACTTCAGTTTTCGTAGAGTAACCTTTGGTTCTCCTGCAAATATGTTAATATAATATTATTAGTTCTAAATAATTGTTCTGGGGCTTTTGGCTTTCTGTTTAAGAAATAGAAACCCAGCCCATATCGTGGGTCCAGTCTATGCTTGGCAACATCGCAGCTGACCAAGACTAAAGCGGAAAATGAACTTTACTTTTACCGAAGGGCCTGGCGAAGGAGAATGAGGCCTTTGCCCAGCAGTGAAATTGATTATCGGCTTCATCATTTATAACTTGAGATAATGAAACTATATATAAACGGAAAAACTGACTAAAGTTCCTTAAAACTAATGCTGGTATACCCATTTCAATAATCGAGCCATTACCGCCGACTTAGCGTAACCGACAAAAACTAAATTTTTTAGGAGAAGGTTTTTTTTAAATATTACTGCTAATAATTGCAAAATTAAAGTGAAACCTAACATATTATATGTAATTAGTTTTTGTCGCTTACGATAAGTCGGCGGTAATAGCTCGTTATATTTCGTGCTTGTGTTCATAAGTTCTTAATTCCTAATTATATCGAATACAATAGGATTTGATTATAACAGGTAGATCGAGTTTAGTAGTTATCCTAGTATAGGCATTGTTAGACAAAGAATAGAAATCAGGTTGGCTATAACTATTACTCAATTAATTTGATAGACGCCTACCTATAACATTTAATTAAACCAGGACGCCGCGTTCTAATAGATTGATGTGGCCAAGAATTGGTTAGATACTCGTATTAATATGTGATAAATACTAAATAGTTCTTGGCTATAAATTGTGACCACAATAAAGAAGAATTATAGTACCTATTGTGATCGTATTGGACAAGAAATATAGTTTTTTTTAATTGGGAAATCATCCAATGACTTCTCTCGCTCTAGAGTGAAACAGGAGAATGTGTCAGGCTTTTACCGATTAAAAAAATACACTATTGGCTATAGGGCTCCCTCAAGTGTTAACAAAAAGACCGGCCCTGCACGTCTCGCAAAAAAATAATCCATTGAATTCCCGCAATCCCCACCAGGTCATCGGTTAACTTGGTGGGAGGTCTATTGACGCTGTTTCTTTCGGTACTTAGTCATCTCTCCAGAATGTTTCGCCCCCATCGACCATAAAGCCATAGTGGCTTACGATTATCAATTATACGATTAAATTTTTTTGACCATTGAAGAAAATTGATTTTTCTACTCAGAATAGTTGTCGATTGTATCTTTTAAAATATTTCAATTAACCTACTTGATAACAAAACTGTTTAAATGTTTATTGTTACACCAAACGTGCAAATGGAGTGCTCAAAAGATACATTAACGTACTTCTTAGTCCGTCAAACAGACTCCACTCATAATGTGCTGTGGCGATTATATCTCTTGTGTAATCTATGTTTATCTGCGGCTTTGAAGCCCACGCCCGGAGCCCCTTCACCCAGGAGCCCTATGAATAAATAAAGGATGCAAAAGTGCGTTCCACGTGGTCCCTTTGATGTCTTCTTGAGAGGCTCTCCCATTAAACGACGCTAGTTAAATACAGAATAAACTAACACGTGTTTCTTTCAGACAACACACACACGTATATCTCACAGGAACATAGTAAATATGTTCCAGTAAAGTACCCGTGTTCTGTAAAATAAAATCACGCAATACTATGAAAATACTTTTATTATTTGTTGTACACACAAACACTTTAAAACAAAAGGAATAAACTCAGATAGAAGAGAACAAAGGTACTGCATATTTCAAACGAAATTCCTTCCAGCAGATCTGTGACAAGAGAGTAGGGTGAGAAATGTAGACGCAGTGGTAAAAATAGGTTAGAGAATTTAAAATTTACTTCTATATTGATGATCTTTTGCCAGACAGTCTTTTCGGACTTCTTCTGAAGTTTTAAGTTTCGTTTGTAATTTTATTTACCTACAAACAATTGTAATCTAATCTTCTGATTGTTTATTAAACACTAACTTTAACCCGCAGTTTCGCCCGCGTTCATAAAATATAGCCTATGTCACTCAGGAGTACAGCAGCTTTCTATTGGTGAATTTTTAGCAATCGGACCAGTACTTCTACAGATTACCTCATACAAACAAAAACAAACTTTACCTCTTTATTATATTAGTGTAGATTGGTATTGCGTTGAGGAGCTCGTGGCTAGATAATAACAGCCGAACAGGTCGATCTTCAAGGTTAAGCAACGCTTGCCTAGGTTGGTCTGTGGATGGGTGACCATCTTAACATAACGAGTTTCCTCCGTGCCTCGGAAAGCACGTTAAGCCGTTGGTCCCGGCTGTCATTTGGAGATCTTTGGCAGTCGTTACGGATAGTCAGAAGCCAGTAAATCTGACTCCAATCTTGCCATGAAGTACCGTGTTACCCCAGTTAATGGGTTGTGGAGGTCTGGTAGGCAGCCGCTCCTCGTAAAATACTGGTATTCAGCTAAATCCGGATTGACTGGAAGCCGACCCCAACATAGTTGGGAAAAGGCTAGGCAGATGATGATGATGATGGTATTGCTTATCTCATCCAGGTAGACCGTTGCAAACACAACATGGCAAAACAAGGTTTCATAGAACATACAATGGGAATTTTAACGAATCCAACAAATCAATGCAATGATAACCAACTCTTGAAAATTTGTTCCCGAGAGAACCAACTGGTTGCGGTCCTGATATTCAAAGTCTTTAAGAGTTTACCATCAATTCGAATGAAGAAGAACCTGTAACTTCTAGTACACCACTGCCCATACGTCAGCGCAGAGAGCAAAGGGCGCTCACTACCTTGTTTTCTCTTCTTGATTCTTCTTATTCCCCTAGTTATTTAGTCTCTCATTTCCAATACATTTGCGCTAACCACTATAGAAATCAGCGCTCATCTCATAACCGCCTACTTCAATTTCCTTCTCATCGTACTGACTTTCTTCACTGTTCTTTCTTCGTTCAAGCTATTTCTTTGTGGAATGCGCTCCCCCAGGAGATCAGGATGGCAACGAACCGATTGGCATTCAAAATCAAAGTTCGCGAGCTGATTCGTAAGAAGTTGGCAGTGGTATCATCACAGCAGTAATGGTTTCTAGACTAGAACTAGACACTAAGTGTCGATTATAACCAATTGTTTGACTGTATTAGTGTAGATATATGTAGTTTATTAATTTGAGTATATATGTATATTATGTATTGTTATTATATTTAAGGTTTATTAGTATCATCTATTCTTGTATCCGCCTTTTCTCTCTTATTGCACCTACCACTATTTTTCTCTGCATCACCCAAAGGTTGACTGGTAGAAAATGCCTAAGGCATTAAGTCCGCCTTTGTACTTCTATGTGCATAAAGCATTTAATAAATAATAAATACTGAGCTAAGCAGGGTGATAAAAACGCTTTCATGAAAACCAGACTTAAGGGTATTTTAATATCGTGCGTGTTTTGATCACGCTTACGGAATTCCCCGCATGCGTAACCCCCGCAAATGTCCTTTTTATACAAGTATTTATTGTACTGCGTGGAATACGCACGCCGGACGCGGGGCGTGATCCCGGACAGTAGCCCCGTGCGGGTTATTGGCGAGTTTGTGGTCCATTGTACTCAACCAAAACGCACATCATCCAGAAATCTAGATCACAGGCTAGCCAGTCTCACGCTGCGTGAAAATTCTTCATGCGGGGCAATCTCGCATGCGTTTTAATCCGCACGATAAATAAAACGCCTTTATTCCCCATATCCTACATTTCAAATCCGACACAAAAAGAACAACAAAAGAAATCAATCAGCAACGTTGTTGCACGCAAAAAGTTAAGCCCCATTCACACTTATATTATCCATAGGCAGAATTTAGGTCAAATGTAAAACGAATTGCGGAACGGTCTACGTCAGTTAGAACCGCTGACGCGCCGTGAATGCGCCCTAATGAACAGATGTTACACCATTCAAAGGGAACTATTTCAACCTAACTTTAAAATATACCTACAATTACTTTGCTACCGCTTTAATTGAAAGAGAGAATCGCGGGTTTTTTAGGATATCAAAGCAGTCTACAATTTGTTTTGGTTGTCTGCTTTTTATTTTGGTTTGTTGATTTTTGAGTGATCGTTTGTAAGTTTTGGTAGCGAGTGATATCTTAACATTTTATAAAGCACAAGCCTTCACCGAGTTTTTCTGTCTGCTCACGGCAAACTCGAAATAATAGTGCAATTTTTTCAAATATAGTGCGCACTTAGGGCCTAGTTCGCATAGCTCGTATTTGCGTAAAATAAATACGTTTAATTCCTTTAGTTTAAGGGCCTGTTTCACCACCTATGATTAAGCTTCGAGTATCTTACTTGGCAGATAATTTCATACAAAATCTGTTCCATTTTTGAATTTATTCAGTGAATAGTGCCTACTCGGATATTGTGAAACAGGCCCTAAGTATCTCTTAAGAACGGACGAATCTGTTCTTAACTAAGAATTATTCAGAAAGCAAATATAATATCGTTACTAATGTGTATTTGTTCATCACACTAATATTATATAGAAGAAAGATTTGATACAGGTAGAGTAGTATAGATATAGGTAGAAAGATTTCATATGTGAATGTATTTAATTTTGCTCCTTCTATTTTGTGACTCACATACGAATATACCATGTCTTAAAGTAATATAATAATATGATTACTTTTTTTGCCATGCGTATGACCTCTCGATATATTTTTTTACTTTCAATAGCTTACTCGTAAAATACAATTGTCGAAACAAAATTTACAAGCATTCAATCGACGAGCACTATTGGCCCGATGCAAATGTATCGAGTCAAGCATCGATCACCGCGATTGACACTCGATTAACTATCTCTATTTAATTTAGTTCACAATGAAAAAGCAGGGAATGGTCTACGTACTTTGCTATTGACGTGCACTATAAAGTTGTGAAGTTAAATGTTAGCTATGTGTTAATTTATTTTTAGGAATATTTTTTTTTGCCTATTTTACGTCCCTCTGCTGGACCTGCAAGGCCTTCCCCTTTCTTAAAGCAATCCAAAAGTCAAAAGTACTTATTTCAAATAGGCCATTTACAGGCACTTTTAAATAGTCAAAATGTCGTCGGTCAGTCAATCAATAAAAGAAAGTGAAGCTAATTTAAGCGTAGATCTCTATAGATAAGAACGTGCAAGAAACTATATAAACACTCTTTTAAATCATATTGTGAGTTACATATAATCATGGTTAAATATTTCTATTTTATATGTCACTTCTATTATGTGTGTACAACGAGATAGAAAATCAAAAAAATACTAATTAAACCTTGACAGAGACTCACGGGCGATCTCTGGCCAACCGACATCATACTGTCAGTCGATCAGTCAACTACAGTCTTATAATTTATTTTTTTACAGCTTAGCATATAAACAAAGTCAGTCTAAAACTGAAAAGATCTTCCAATGCATGTTCAAAGAGGAATATTGGTATAAACATCACTTTTGGTATCCGTCACCGCTATGGTAACATAGGCAAAGACATTAACATCATGCGCAACAATTTTAAAGTTTGCAGACTGTTCCTTATCGTGCTCTACCTATCTCTTACCTCTATCATACATCATTGTTTTCTTACCGCAATGAGACCGCCAATCCCAACAGTGGTCCACAAACTAGGTTAGTCAACCATTATTAGACAATTGTTAGGTAATCTATGCTTAACAAGAGCCATCTGGATAATCTCCATCAACAGATCTATAAAGATATAGCATTCCTTTGACCCTAGAATTAAGGCAAAGATGGAACAGGGGTGGGTTTTGGTCACTAGAAGTCTGACACACCCTCAGAACATAATAAACGCACATCCTGAAAATAGTATCTCCAGAAGCGGCTATTGGATTGATGTCACATATTTTCAAAGAAGGTAATTTTTTATCTCAAAATAATCAAGAAATATTTCAGGATTAAAAATAACTCTTTTTTATAAATGTAGAGTGCGTCACTAACTGGTTTGGGTGGGCGTGTGTAAATACCGTGGCAAATACCAATACTGACGGACTAACAATGTAGTGCGTCGATACCCATAATATTTGCCTGCATTTACAGTAGAATTAGATTTTTTTTATTGATATCAACTAGTGGTTGACTGCGATCTCACCTGATGGCAAGCAGTGATGCAATTTTTATAAATTAACAGCTTATCCACTTGTAATTTAGGTGTGTTCAACACACCTAAATTACAATTGGACGGGAAGACCGCAGTAGGCAAATTGTTCTAGTCCTTCGAAAGAATTTCTTAAAATTAAAAAACGCTTCTTATGGTTTTGAGTTTTAACTTAAAGGTGTATAAGGTTATAAGGGTGTGGGTGTGTTATAAGGGTGTACATTGTTCTAGACACATGTTGTATAAGTATATGAGCCTTGACTAGGCAAGACGTATACTCGGAAACATCAGGTCACCGACCGTACGCTCATACACTTATTTTGCATTGACATTTAACAAGTACATCTCCGCATAGTATTTTAAATGTAAGACCGACATTCAGTGAAAACACGGTTGAAAAGCCAGTGATGCAAACAGGAGTCCCTGCCTGAATCCACACTAATGACGCGAAACTTTGCTTGCAGAAGTTAATATAGTGCGGTTGCATATTATTTACCGTTTGTTTTTATAATGAACGCCTCAACATTAATGAGATTAACGTGTCTCTAAAATTATTTGGAAGATGGAGTATTTTATAAAAATGCGGCCGTTAATATGCTACGTGACTGTCCATTTATTGAGTAAACAATATTTAAAAAAAATATTCAACTCAAGAAGAAGGAGAACATCTTATCTGTCAGTCTAAGGGTGCGATCTCATTGACTAGCTAGGCGGAGTGGAGACGATTGGTCCACGAATTTTTCAAACAGTGAAAATCAAATGTTATGTTTATTTTAATAATATAATCTAGTGCTTGACGATGTGCTGATGGTAAGCGTGCTGTGATCGTTGATGGTGAAGTGCACTAGTTTATTAACCTTAAAGGCGCCTAAACTAAATCGGACGGGAAAGACGCAGCAGGCAGTCCCCCGATATACGCGGTATAAACATCGCCGACGATGCTTAGTCCGGACCGTAGAGATGTTAACAATATAAGGGTTGATACTCGCCTTACGTCGGATTATCCGATGGGAAAAAAGTGATGGCGAAATCAAATCATGCAATTCTCGTGCACACTCTCCAAAATGTATCCTGTAAAATACCAAAAGACTGGCTACCCTATGTTCGTTAGGCTTTGTAGATTGGATTTAACCAAATCTGGATCACCAGTTGTATTTGTACATAGTTAAATTAGAGTTCAATCATTCAAATTCACACCCGAGTACTAGATACTTACTGACATTTGAATACAGTCATCCGATATCACTGTATTAGCCAAAATAATGTATTCCCAATAATGCTCAATGACTGAATTCAGCACTGTAGGTCAAATGGGCGTGCTGACGTAACATATTCGCTATCGGATTACGTGTACCGTTTGTAAGTCTAATCGCCACTACGGCCGAGTCTGACCGCAGCGGAGGGGCGTTGGCGCCCAAATGTAATGAAGATCTAATGCAATTGTGATGCAGGAGAGATGTTGCTGGCTGTAGAATATTTTAGTGTGTATGAGAAAAAATATAATGGTGTATAATTGAGATAGTTTAGGCAATGAGCGGTCGGTAAATGGTCATAAAATTACGACCGTCATTTTAAAATGTAATTCAAAATATTTTCTGTTTAAATTTTTTTTTATAAGCGAAATTATAGCCGCCATTATATTATGTCATAATTTCATTGTAAACTAAAAAGTAATTTTTTTGATAGTCGACACTTTTTGTGTTATAAATACCCCTAAACGGAGGAGCTCGTGGCTAGATAAAAAAAGCCGCACAGGTCGATCTTCAAGGTTAACCTTTAACGTCACGGGCGGGGTCTGAGCAGACCCCACGCGCTGTTTTTTAACGCTTCTTTTTAAAATTGACAAGTTACGATTGCGTGTTTTCGGCTAATCTCAGTACGACCAGAAGTCTTTCGACGACGACGACTTTCGTCACTCTTCTGTTAAGGTAAGTTACATTTTTGCTTACGTGGGGATACCTGCAGACCCCACCCGTGATTTAACGTAGATACTTTTTTCACTTTAGTTATCTTATAATTTGTTTCTTTTCAGAATTGGAGTTGTATAAATGGAAAAATTAATTGCCTACTAACCAAAAATCAAATTGTACATATTATACACGACATAATACTCGTAATGTGCAAGTTGATCAACAAAGAGCAGCTTTTGCCTGGTTCAGATGAAGCTGGTCTTAGTGACCCAAAAATGAAGCGAAGATGCTATTATTGTCCCAGATTCAAGGATAAAAAAGTACTATTGTCTTTAGGTTTTGCTAGAAAACTATTTGTAAGCCTCATTCAATTACTTATTGCTTACCATGCCTACCCTAAGAATATTTTTTAACGTTAGTTTAGGATAGTCAGAAGCCAGTAAATCTGACTCCAGTCTTGCCATGAAGTACCGTGTTACCCCAGTTAATGGGTTGTGGAGGTCTGGTAGGCAGCCGCTCCTCGTAAAATACTGGTATTCAGCTAAATCCAGCTTGACTGGAAGCCGACCCCAATATAGTTGGGAAAAGGCTAGGCAGATGATGATGATGAGTTTAGGGTAGTACGTTTCAAGGTTGTCATTTTTTTTTCTGTAATATTTATTGTTATTTTTTCTTATAATTATTTGTTTATGATTCTTATTTTATTAGAAAAAAATAGTAAGTTAGTCAGAAATTGACTCTTTTCTAAAATTTTTGTACATCAAACATGTGCCTTAAAAATTCTATGTATGAGATGGTTAATTTGATAAATATCATCCTTACTGCCTAAAGACTGATTGTTTTATGACTAATAAATACTTTTTATAAAGATTATAATGTCTTTTCTTATAATCTAAAACGACTTTTAAGATTTATTAAAAAATATGAATAAATACGTAAATTTATATTGGGGATACTTCTGGACCCCACGCGTGACGGAATGTTATCCTAAACAACGCGTGTACTTAAAGGGCAACGCTTGCCTAGGTTGGTCTGTGGATGGGTGACCATCTTAACATAACGAATTTCCTCCGTGCCTCGGAAAGCACGTTAAGCCGTTGGTCCCGGCTGTCATTTGGAGATCTTTGGCAGTCGTTACGGATAGTCAGAAGCCAGTAAATCTGACTCCAGTCTTGCCATGAAGTATCGTGTTTCCCCAGATAATGGGTTGTGGAGGTCTGGTAGGCAGCCGCTCCTCGTAAAATACTGGTATTCAGCTAAATCCGGCTTGACTGGAAGCCGACCCCGATATAGTTGGGAAAAGGCTAGGCAGATGATGAAATACCCCTAAACATTACAGATAATTCAATGCTGACAGTAGTATAAGTTACTTAATACTTATACAATACGACCATGATTTAATTATTACTTATATGGTGCTACTATGATTTAATTGTAATAATTGACTAATTTGCGGTAACGGTAAATACGATACAATATCCTGTGGTTTATTTCAATATTTATTTTATGGAGAAGCATTATTAATTAATATTTCAACATTCATGTGATTAATTTATAAACTGTAATAATTCTGGTACCTAAATATTATTTATTACGAAAATTAATTATTTATTTCTTTGTCACTCTACCCATAAATTAGGCTTACATAAAAAAGTCGAAATATAGTGTTATGAAGTTCCTAAACTTTTACTACTTAGTTGGTGCACCGAATGAAAAATATGGTTGTAATAATTGTATTATTATTATTGTGGCCACCTAACGGTCAGTTCAATTATGATGGCATTGTGAAGTTATTTCTTTAAAGTGACTAACCTTTGGATATATTTAGTTGTTTTGTCAGCGTAAGGTAAATGAATTATAAAGAACCAATCCAAAAAAACTTGGGTAGGGTCGACAGACGTACTCAGCGGGGGCTTCCTATTTCTGTCTGCAGAATTTACAGTAACCTAACACGAACCTACCCTAAAATTCCAATCTTGCTTTTGGACTAATTATTCTAATTTATTTGAACTAATTGAAATAATTAGTCCCAGAGTGCACGTCTATTTATAGATTGTCGATTAGACTTCTAGAGCGATAGATCCGAATTAATCCGTGACTTACTTTTTGAGGACTCACTGATTTCCATGCAGGATTCAGGCTCCAACCTGGGGTCTTTGAGTAAAGCGTGATTAGATTACTTCTAGACAAACGTGCTCAATCGTCGACCACATCGCTTACCATCAGATGAGAGAGGGTGGTAAGCCTAATTTCTTTATTTTTTGTGCGTGTATGGATCGTATCATCTTTTTATTCTATAAATAAATAAAGGTTATTAGCTCACCGGCGTCGGGAGCAAGGTCCAAGCTACCAGTAGTTAGGGCTCCAAAGACGGGAACTCCCACAATGCGAGCCGTATCGATGAGTACTGCCTTCTGTATCAGGCCATTGATCCAACCGCGCAATGATAGCTTCAACAGATGGCCGTCGAAGTTTTTGGCTATAAGAGCATTGGTGGTTAAGACAACCGGCACAATTATACCCGAGTCCACATGTCGCTAACTTTGTGTACTAAGTCGAGATATTTGATTTATTTCTTTTTCTCAGCTATCACGAGATTCTCGTTATGTGGGATGGTGACATCAACAATCATGTATCAGGTAGAGTAGATAAGCGCACTAATCGGTCTATCTACTCTACCTTAGTTAAACCTAATAATACAACAATAACCAGCTACAATAGAGGTCCGCAAAGGTCTCATGAGTCCCTATCTATAAACGATATTATCTTGTACATCGCTTTTGTACTAATCTGGTCGCTAATAACGTTTCAATTTGGCGGTATCAAAGGACACTGTGATTGGTAATTAACAAGTTGCCTAATGAGATCAAACATTACAGGGTATTGAAAGCTATTAGCCACGCATTGTTTAGGGTTTGTAGATCGCGGGACAATGTTTTTGATTTTGCGGAAAATTTAGCTGGGTTCAAGGTTTTTTGTTCGTTGGTTTTGAATGTAAGTATGTGGTGATTTTGTCCTCAGCTTTCATTGTTGTGTATTTGATATGTACTGTAGATAGGAAATTCAAAATTATTATTTATTTCATTTACTTTTTTATGCCCTACTATTTTTAGGGTTCCGTACCTCAAAAGGAAAAAACGGAACCCTTATAGGATCACTTTGTTGTCCGTCTGTCCGTCCGTCTGTCAAGACCCTTTTTCTCAGGAACGCGTGGAGGTATGAAGCTGAAATTTATATCAATTACTCAGGTCTACTGTCCCTTGAAGCTGGGATAAAATCAAACTTCTAAGCCAACGCAATCAAAAGATACAGCCGTTTATGCCGCAAATGTTCGACACTTGCAAGGGAATCAAAACCTACAGGGTGCTTCCCGTGAACTCAGAATCTTGAAATTTGGTACGAAGGAACGACTTATAGCATAGATAAAGGAAAAATTACGAAAACCATAAATTTTTAGTTACATCACATAATATATATTTTTTTAATAATTTTAAACTTATTACCCATTTCCTCATAAACGCGTAGAGGTATTAAATTGAAATTCATACCAAATACTCAGGTCTATAATACCTTTAAGCTGTAACAAAATCAAACTTCTATGTCAACGCAATCAAAAGAAACAGCAATTTAAGCTGCATATTTTGAAACTCGCAAGTACTCGCAAGGGAATCAAAACCTAAAGGGTACTTCCAGTCGACCTAGAATCTTGAAATTTGGCACGAAGCTAGGTATTATAGCACTAACATAGGGAAAAGTCTGAAAACTGAAAATTTTTAGTCACGTCACCAGAAAAAAAAGGAAAAGTCTTCAAGACTCGATTCGAGAATGAACTGTTTTCATAGGTCAGTTGGTACGGAACCCTCAGTGCGCGAGTCCGACTCGCACTTGCCCTGTTTTTTTTTAAATAACATTTTATTTTGTAAAAGTTTATTTAATTCAAACTTTTAATGTTTTTCTGTATTAACATCGTTTTTCTCTTTTATTTATAACACGTTACTTCACACTAAGAACTCTCTTACCTGCAAAAGCCAGCTGGACTCAGAACAACTATCAGTATTCTATACAAATACGTGCACCACGCAGTATTCAAACCCACAACACGCAGTACAGCACCAGTCACTCACCCACTGCGCCATCCATGCCATGACATATGAACTACAAAAATCACATCACAAACATTCTACATCATGCAATCATATTCCTCCCAGCGATTTGACCAGATACAACCGCGTGACAACACGCAGTTGGGCAGTTATCCAGATCAGATAATAAATGTGGACGACGGATCCTCCTTTTTAAATGGAGATTAGAAGACTTTCACACTGCTTCGTATACTTGTATACCTATGCTTTTCGTATTTTATTTTATTCTTATAAATCCTTTATGTACACACATTAAATATGTACGACATATAATCATGCTACAAAACACGACACCTACTTAAATAGTAACTCTTCAATTTATAAGTAGGTATTAGTCCAAAGGTTTTCTCTCCGACAGATAAGGTTTTCTCTGCGACACACATTTGACAGAAATTACTAGCTTTTACCAGCGGCTTCAGTTGCATAAAAGTAGCAATTATTTCAAGGGAATATAAACCCAAACTTTTTTCTTTAACTACTAACTTTCACCTTCATAAAATTAGTAAGATGTGAATCTACAGACGCATCTTCTTATCTTATCTTTGTAAACTGGTTTCCACATTTAGTCTTTGATGGATATGATCATGGCGGCCTTCACTCGAACCAGCCCACCTTTCTCTAAAAGCAGATGAGTTTTTTCGATTTGATCATGATGACCATGCCCATGAGTAAATTTGGTGTTCTAAAGGTTTGTGTTCTTTTTACACTAACGTTTGTGCACAAGGAGCGACAGTTTCTTCCAACTCCATCCAAACCCTGCATAGAGGACTATCCGTAATATTCATTGTGAAAAAGATACAATTACCGTAGACCAATTTCTTCTTCAAAAAAATTGTAACCCAGCGGGAATCTTACCCGCAAAAAAAAACAACCGCATTGTCCAATCTCGCCCTAAATAAGGCATTAAGTGCGTAGTTTTTGTCAGCATACATACTATACGTTTGATTAAAGTAATAAATCGAGAGAGACACTACAGGACTGTTATCTGGCTTCTCGGTACGGAATTAAGCGGCGATAGAACCCCGCTCCGTCGTAAATTGTCCCTCAAACTTACTCCTTTATTTAACATCGTAGTATAAGAGAAACCAACTAATTATGCTATTGTGGCTCTATCCAGACAATTACCTTCAACTTTATTGTATTGAATGGTGTTAAGATTTTAGTGAATGGATATTGTAGTTGAGTTTTAAGACGGATTTATTTTGGATAAAGGTTTTGAGTTAAAGTTGGTGAGGGAATTTGCTTTGTATTTATTTTATTTATTATGCTGGTTTTTGTTTAGACTATTTGTATCAGAGATACAGACATAGAATAGTATATTACTCCGACTCACTGCGGCATCATTCTGCACCTCGAGTCACTGGCCTATCACCGTAGACAGTTCCTACACACCAAGAATTATATGATTTTTAACCGGCGAGAGATAAACAGATCAAATAATTGGGCCAGAAGTATGCATTTACTTCGGAATTTGATAAAATAGTTTAGATTTTTTTGTTTCTCAGTAGTAATGAAAAAAAAATCACACCTAAAGAGTTGCGCTTCAAAGTGAAAAGTAGTCGTTAAACTGTACTTGCGTACACTGATTTTACGAGCAATTTCAATTTTATGATCCTGTGTTACGCGACAGAATGTTTCTTTTGTTCCTTTAAATAATTGAATTGCTGAAGGAATTTTCTAGTAAGTTTAAAATAGTGATAGGTGCGAGTATTTCAATTGGTATGTTTTAGTATTGTGTTTTCAATTTAGTTGGGTCGTCAAATTGCCAATTATCATAATTGAAACGTTCATTTAAATTTCATTATCATCTTAGCCCACTCAATAGCAATTTTGATTAATGTTATTTTATAATTCTTTTTATAAACGCTTATTTTACAAAAAAAGGATTGAAACATAATTGGTGAAAATAGGATGGTGGACCAATGACCTAGTAAGGGGCGGCAGAATCCGATACGCGATAAGCTGGCGACCTGTCGTTATGGCAACACTTGGGATAAAGATCCACCGTTGGACATAGGCATAAGGCCTCAAGGCCTAAGGTCCAACGGTGGTGTGTTTCGGCTGAAATGTGTCAATGAACAACATCCAAAGAAAAAAAAACATTGAACCGATTCGAGATTCTTTTCCAAGTTTTTTTTTTTTTTAACTCAACCAATTGGAACTGCTCCATTATTATACAGTTAACCAACTAAAGGGCAAGGAATTTAACTGCCTTAATAACCAAACATAATTTGTATTATTCTTAAAGAAACACTGTCGCTAAGTAAATAAAATATAAAAATCAGTCCATCCCAATTTGATAATGCTGACTGGTGTTAAAAATGTGCATAAAAAAGTAATTAATAATAATGCACCTTCAATTATTGTTTATGCGGCGAGTCAATATGTCGGCCTGCTGCCATGGGATATGGAGATTGTATGGAGCTGTGAGGGCCGCTGCTTACCTACTACCTAAAATGCAAACAGTATCTGAAAAAGTAAAGGTGTGATCTTAGTCAGTTAAAGTCTGACACACCCTTTTGCTCTACCGTAGGGGTCATTAGATAATTTACTCGTACTACTTACAAAAAAATACCACAAAAACAACTTTTATTCTATCAGGTATGCTGGAAGAAATTTCTTTTGTACTAAAAAATATTTTTGCACACAATTTTCCTGTTTCCTCATTCTTGTCAATTTATTTTATTTGTGTTGTTTTCCGTGTATTCATTATTTAATAAATAATTGGAAAAAACCTTTTCAATGTTAATTCAGACACATATTTTTGCCTTCAATGTGTAAATTCGTTTTCAATTCTGAACGAGACCATCATGAAACTTGAACTGAAACAATTTTAAAACAAAACTGTAACCCACTTCCGTGTGCTCATCAAGATAAACTGCGATCTCTAGTTTATTCGCAATAGGTATCAAATGACGCGCATGATCCGTATTTATTGTCCTTTTAGTATCGGATCGCGATTCGCGGATCACTTCACGAATAACGTTTATCCGCGTATCCGAACTGGTTAACGTATGATGCTGATACTAGAAAAGTTGTTATAGATTTGAATTTAGAAGCTGCTGCTGAGTTTTTGGAGATTTAAAGTAGTTTGGTGATAAACTACTAAGCAGTCTATTTGACGGTGAATTTGTACGTGTAGCACTTTTCGTCAGTTGTATAAGTAGTAAAGTAAGCGCCAACTAAACTTGGAATAACGGTCATCGACCTTCTTTCATATAATTACGTTCTTAATTTCAAAAAACCGGGCAAGTGCGAGTCGGACTCGCGCACTGAGGGTTTCGTACCAACTTACCAATTACTTTAATTTATTTATTTTTAGTTAAATTCTCGAATCGAGTCTTGAAGATTAAAAAAAAATTGTGACGTAACTACATTTTTTTTCAATTTTCAGACTTTTTTCTATATTTGTGTTATAATATCTTGCTTCGTGCCAAATTCCTTTGACAGTGTCGAAATGTACGTTTTATGCAACATAAACGAGCGTATCTTTTTTCCCGTCAACTTACAAGTTTGATTTTGGCAGAGTTTTAAGGGACGGGGGACTTGAGTATATAGTTATAATTTCAACTTGATACTTTTACGCGTAGAAGAATCGCCAAACTTAAGTGGCAGTGGGCAGGGCATATTGCTCGTAGAACAGATGGTCGATGGGGACGGAAGGTTCTAGAGTGGCGGCCACGTACCGGAAGACGCAGCGTCGGAAGGCCTCCCACAAGGTGGACCGACGACCTGGCGAGGGTCGCGGGAATCCGATGGATGCGAGACGCGCAGGACCGGTCGCTGTGGCGACGCTTGGGGGAGGCCTATGTCCAGCAGTGGACGTCTTTCGGCTGAGATGATGATGATGATGATGATGATGACTTTTACGCGTTCCTGAGATAAAGGGTCTTGACAGACAGACAGAATGACAGACAGACGGACAACAATGTAATCCTATAAGGGTTCCGTTTTTTCCTTTTGAGGTACGGAAATAAAGACATAAAGCTGCCGTGAACCGGTTTCTAACAGTGATCTTTTACATTTTATAATATTGAAAAACAATTAATAGTTAGTTTTTCGGTTACCTACGCAGAGTTATTACGAAAAGGTCAATGTACTCTATTCCTACTTTTATCTGGTGCCTAGTACAGTTAAGTAACACCTTTAATAAATTATTTTAGAAGTAGAGGAGCTCTTAGTCAAACACTTCTCCAGGCTAACACCATTTCAGTGTTACTATTTAACTAACTATCCTAAATTTATCTAAAAGGTTGCCTTAGTCTGAATTGTCACAAAAAAGTCCTTGTGACACCTACGCCTAATTGAGATTGTCAAAGGAAACAAATAAAACTATATTGGACATCTCAAAAGAGAAGAGGATAACCTTTAAAAAAAACAAATTCAAAAGGAAAACTAAACGTTTCGTAGGCGTTGACACTACACGCGATAAGAGCAAGAGCTACGCCGTAGCGGTACTACGGCGTAGGCCATCGCGTAGCGTAGAGAAACGCGTGGGCGAAACCTTTTGTCAACTATGAGTGGGTTTAAATGAAACTTTTATTTTTTGTAATCATTTTTCTAAAAGAGTTAAAATACTTTTATCGTCTTCTGTAATTTTTTTCTTAAATGTCAAGTCACTTTAGTGTACTCGGTATTATATTTTTATTATTGAACTACGGCATGGTGCTTTTAGGTTGAAATGTAAAGGCGGTGTCGATACGTAGCGAAATTCACTTTGTGTAAATTATTTCATCAACAAAAACGTAGTGGACCAACTAACAGAGCCGATACCTGCTAGAGCAGGGAATTTCTGAAAAGAAAAACCACGCTCATAGAACGCAAAGAGTGACTAAAGAACATAGCCGTGGTTTTATTCAGTAAAAGTCTGATATGTCTCGCTCCATCCTGACGTGAGAAAAGTCATTGGATAATTTATAACTTAAAAAAAAAGTAGCCCCAACGTGACAATGGCAGAATAGTCGAAACCGGCTCCATTCCCACAAAAAAAAGGAAAGTTTTTTTTTAAATATCCTTTTTAGTAGTTCACGAAGGTTAATTACATAAACACTGACAGACAGACAACAAAGTGATCCTATAAGGAAACCGTTTTTTCCTTCTGAGGTACGGAACCCTAAAAATGCACTCGGAACGTCGGTGACGTATAACACAGCACGTTGCTTCACTAGTTACAGTCAATTGACGGTGTAATCGGCTTTCAATTGGCTCGTTAATCGGTAAATCGGCCAAACGTGTAATCTAGACATCACTAGTTCACGTGTGACATCTAGCTAATGTCGTGTTTATCATACCTGATATTAGTAGGTAGAGGCGAGGTTTTCTTGTATTCACTGGTCGACTGGATCCAAGAAAGTTTCTGGTTAAATAAAGGCTGCAAGCAGTATCTACCTGTCCTTGTCTCATTTTATTCGTGGTCAGCGCAAAACGTATTTTCTTTAATTCTGTCCTGTCAGTCGTAACGCTATTGCTGACGGCCTTTTCTTTCATATCACTCTTCACGCATATTTTCTTTGGGGGGAGGTCTTCTTCTATATCCATCACTCAACTCTAACCCTCTATAACTCTTCCAGCAATATGTTTAATCCCTCCTTTTCAACTTTTTAGTCACTGGTGTCACTTTCAAACTATCTCTAATACTTACTTTCTCATTTTATCTACTCTCATCTTTGGTTTTTGATTATAGACTCTAAGCAATGAAAAATAAGTCAGTTTTAAAAGTTTGTAACAATAAATTTAAAAAACTTCTAGGTGTATAAAGAACGGAAAGTATTGTGATCAATACTTTTATTATCAGCTAAACTTTAGTACTAAGTCAAGCCTACTGATAACACAAATATAAGTCTTATTAAAATTCGCTGTATCTATACAATTTGTGGGCTTCCATAAATTGGAAGTAAGTGTTCATAATTCCAATAAATCTAATGCCGTGTTTATCATACTTGATGTTACCAGGTAAAGGCGGGAGTATCAGGCGAGTGCCTTAATTGCTTGTCGGGCGGTTCAATAAAGTGTTGTGATGAGAGGTTTGTCAAAATCTACATATTGTAATGTGTGTGTTTATTTGGATGCGCAAATCTGAGGACCTGATTGAAAAATATTTTAGTGTTACATAGCTTCGACTAGCAGTAACTACTCGACTTCTATTAGTTGACAAATGAGAGAGCAGTAGTGGCCCAGGTAACTGCTTCGACTTATCGAGTTTGTAGGTCGCGGGTTCAAACCCAGCCAGGCGCATTACTTTGTGTAACATCACCACTGCTCTCAAAACGGTGAAAGAAAATATCGTGAGGAATCTTTCATGTCCTAGAACCAAAAATTCGAAGACATGTGACATCCACTAACCCGTACTAGGCCCGTGGGGTAGACCCACTCTATCTTCTAGAGAAAAAGTCTGAGTCCCAGCAGAGGGAACATAGTAAGGCTGATGCTATACAATGTTAAAAACCAAATACACATATAAAACGGCGTGGAAGGGCGCTATTAAAAAAATATAAAGTTTATTTACCTCTTGAGATATCGGTATAGCAAGTCAATCCCATTTTAAACTTTTGGACAATTGTTATCACTCATCAATCATAAAATTATATAATTTTGTCTCAGGCCTGAGGTTTCAGAGAACAGGTTTACTCAAACAACTTCAAACAAAACTCACGCTGTGCGTGATCCTGTTCGTGGTCCTGTAGCACCACACTTAAGTCTTTTACAAGCATCTCAATCAATTGAGGTTGATTGTTGGTTACTTGAAAACTATTAATCCTTTAAAGATACTTCAAAACTGATCCCCCAAGCACCATATATTGAAAGATTTGCCCATCGTCTCGGCCCTTGTGTATCCTAAACAAAGGTGTCAAGAGCGTTATCTAGCCGTCCCCAGAATTAACGGCGGAAGAGGCCTCCGCTCGGTTGCAATAAATTACGCCCCAAGTTGATCCCACTCAACAGATAAATCAAATGTAAAGGACGGAATGGGAATTCGATGATGCTCCTGTTTATTTCGATTTAGCAAAGACCCTTGGCCCAATCCCGATTTGTGGATTTCCAACGTGAGTAGCGTTATCCAAGTTGTTCTTTATTGGGGTGCGTGCGACGACACGTGAGCTCTGATATCGTATAGAAAGTGCGAGGCGATGGAAGGATCGATTTACGGAAATATAAGTGGAATGGTCTCATTGAAAGGAACATTTTATTGGAGGATCATATTTGTGTGTAAAAACAAGTGGCATTCGCTTGTTGTAGGAATAATTTTATTGTTTAGTAGTTTTTTCTAAAATAGGATATCATCAGGAAACTTCTCCTAGAGTGGGAGAAATTGAAGCGAGAAAGCGAATTTAAATCGAGATGGCGTATCAAAATATAACTGACTAAAACCCACTTGAGTTTTCTTAATTGCCCATTGAGTTCCAAAGTCACAGTCTATTAAGCAATCCCCCATCATTTTGTTGACATCTCTTTAAGGAACGCGTAGAACAACGCACTATCGAAACCCACTGCTCGCCGTTCGCGAGATCGCACCTAAAGTGACCGGGGATCACGCAGAGACTCTAAACATACACATTTTTTTTTTCGGAACTAATCCATGTTTCCCGTAGTTAGTAAGTTGGCAACATTATTTACAATACAGGCGCTCACGTCGTTCCCTGCCTCTGGGAATTAAGCAATAACAGAACTACAGAATAAACACCGAAAGATAAGTACATACAATACACTGGGCCACATATTCTGGGACGCGGCACTACTAAAAGTTTTCACATAAATCAGTGGGCTAACTTTATTCAAACGACTCTCCAGCGACATTCGTTCGGAATCCACGTCAAGTGAAACTTTGCGGAGTAGCTTCTTTGTAACAGTGGCTGGAGTTACCGAGGTCCTCTTTGGCGAGTTGTTTCATGAACACGCATGTAACGACTATTGGACTCACGGAGAACGTTTAGCAACAAACTGTTGCTGTATTTTTACTGGTCATTCGCTTCGATATAATCGAGATCGAGATGCTTTTATCGATAGTATTGCTTTCTTTCACATCTCTTTCAAATTCATTAAAATAATAAGTTTATCTATTGTTGCTGTAGGTAGGACTTCTAAAGAAACACTTCGACCTTGAAATAGAAAGGGTATCTGAAAGAAAGTGAGTGAGTTTTATTTAGTAAAAGTCTGACATTCTCACTCAGACAGATACGTAGTATGTACTTCTATTACCAGGAAAATTTGGTAAGTCAAGTCGACTAGTGGCAATAATAAATGAAAGTCTTATTCAAATTCTGTATACAATTTGTGGGTTTTCATAAATTCTAGATTAAATATTCATACTTCCAATAAAAACATAATTCCCTAAACCTAGTTAACGTGTTCCCAAATGTATTTAAGGTTTCATTTGATTTGCTTTCGAGTACTTCGAAAAAGATTACCATAAAAATATCGATATTGCTAGCGAAGAAACTAAAATTAAAACCAAGTAGCGGCGTTACTTAAAGTTCCTATAAGTTTTCCATCGGGGTTCGCACTTAACTACTTCATTAAAATTCATTTAGTAGTCGTCGGGTTTCCTGTAAAGCTGAGAAGCGATCACAGCCCTCTAATCTGGGTGGTGGCAAGCCCGTGGGAGCGGGCACATGTTCAATTAAATTTTATCTGCACGACTAGCGGATCCATATTGCGGTGCAACCGAAACTCATAATCATAGTGCGTTGCTCTTTTGTTGGAGAAACCTTGGTGTTTGAGGTTTTGAATCGGCAGTTTTATGGTCTGATATTGAACGACGAAATGATTTTGGTTACTTTGAGGGATAAATCATCATCTATCTAGCCTTTTCCCAACTAGCTTCCAGTCTAACCGTATGCGGCTGAGTTCCTATGTTTTACATGGAGCATACCTATGTTTAGCATGTAGTTTATAGAGGTCTGATAGCATGGAAGCCGCATGCTATCAGATCTCTTCAAACCAATGATTGGGCAACACAATACTTTTTGAATAGATTGATGAGACTTTCTGGCATCTGGCAGTCAAAGATTTATGAATGACAACCGTGATCAACGGCTTTACATGCTTTCTGGGGCACGGGGTGTAAGTAATTTGAGGGATAATCATCTCATATTAACTACTGTGCTCGCTGTGGGGCTTTTTTGATGTGGGAAATCTCTTCTCCTGCTATAGGATGGAATGAGAGGGCGTGTCAGAATTTTACTACTAAAACGTATCTGTCTTTTTTCAGTATCCTTTTCATTTCAGGACCACAGTAACTTTCTAAACGTATCGTAGATTGCTGTGGGGTAAATTTCCAAGAATAAAAAATATAAGTGATATTTTAGTAATATCCATTCTTTTTCGAAATAGCGTAATAGATAACTAATAACAGGGGTTGGATTGAATTTAATGATTCCACCCATTTTATAAATTCTCCAAATGATTTCGGTTTTATTTATTCTACATTACATGTTTCTACGTTTCATCGAATAAATTATTACAATATTTTCCAAGAATTTAAATTACGACAGTATTCTGTAATCGAAAATGTTTTGTCATACATGACATGAAAACATTTAATAATTTGAAATGTATTTTTGTAAAAACCACTTTAATTTTAGTAACAAAATTTATTGTTAATTACTAGGAACTATTATATCATTATTTTAAACGAAGCTTGTTGACATGTCAATTATTGCATTCTTTTGTTAATGATTACCAATAAAAGCTAGGTAACAATTAAAATAGATAAATGGTATACTTACTTTTTAATTATTTACAGATTCGCACGTGTCCATTGTTTCCACAGATGGTAAGCAATTTGCCTAGAATTAATCTATTACAGTTTCAACCGTCTATTTTTTTTTTGAAGATTTGTCTACAAATGTATGAACTTTTCAGAGATCTCATACTCGAGAGTCTATCTTAAAAGAAGGCTTAGTTGGTCTCTCGCACTTATATTAGGTATCCCGACATTTATAATAATATGTAATAATAATAATAATAATATGTTCCACAACTTTTCACACAACGCCGTCTAGTCCCAAGCTAAGCAGAGCTTGTGTTATGGGTACTAGACAACTGATAAACATACTTATATATTTCTAAATAAATACATATTATAGATAAATTACACCCAGACACAGAACAAATGCTCATGCTCATCACACAAACATTTGTCCTGGGTGGGAATCGAACCCACGACCCCTGGCATAGCAGTCAGGGCCACTGACCACTAGACCAACAGGCCAGTCTTAGTTTCTATTCCCCTCACTTATCCCTTCAAGAACCTATCTTCTTATCTAGTGAATGAAAAAACATGATATTTTTAAAATACTACTTATTAAGTTGCTGGGTTTGGTAGACATTTCAAGCGGTTTCTCTTATAAACTTATGCGGCGTTAGGTGACATTTAAGAGGTTATGTTTGCGAATTCATTCTTCTCTTACTGCTGCCTTCTATGTTCTTTCATGTCTGGGATTGTTACTTTTAACCAACTCAAATATATACCTTTCCTATACTATTTTACTGCTAGACAAGGTTCACCCTCCACTTCTGCCATTGTTCCCTGCCATAAGCCTTCTTGTCAATTTCTTTGGAAGATATCTACATAAGTCGTTCCAACATTTCCTTCGTATTCTGCCGCGACCCCGTCCCGCGATTTAAGGACACCAATTTTGTGTTTTACCAGCCTACCTCTCGATGGGTATACAGCACACATGTCCAGCCTAGTCTCACTTAAGCTTATGTATGGAGTGTAGTATAGTGTATAAATATCCTACACAATGCATTTTTATTAATCAAACTCATTATGCCCACGTCATAGTAAATCTCCTAATTGTTTCTTCCTCTATAATTCCGTTGGATCAATAATTTCGTCGGGAGTGCCAGTTTTTATTTACCAAAGCGTAATCTGATTTTCCAAATAAGTTGGTAAGCCGAGGCTAGGGGCGTCCGTCGGGGTCACAAACAGGATTTTAATAAAAGTTAATTTATTCAATAAAAGCCTCTGAGGATCTGTGCCCATTTTCTGTATGAAATTGGAATTTGCTTTCGTTTAGATCTCGTCAATTGTTGCCGAATAGTTGGAAATACACACTTGGGACCACATCTGGGTATTTGAAAAATCGCTGAAAAAATTCCTGGCACGATAATCTTTTTTATACGGCATTAAAATGTATGTTTTCCGTACTATAAGTGTATAGCGTAGATGCTACAAAAAGTAGTTAGATGTTATCGAGTGCCGCAATGGACTAATAACAGTTTTGAACACAGATGAACACGGGTCTTGGGTAATTCCTTAAGAAAAATAGAGCTAGAAATACAAAAGAAAATATGTTTATTTTAGTACTGTATTTCTTTGCATTTGTGGGTTACGATCTGCTCGGATATGAAATAGGTAGGTTTTTTTTAGGTCGGAGATCATCAAAATGACTTCTCACGCTCTGGGCGGAGATGTCAGACTTTTTCTGACTAAAATCCACTCCTGTTCCATGAAGTTCCACTGTATTACATTTTAAACAAGACTTTCTCAGAAAGCTATTTACAACAAGTAATTTTCATAATTAAGTTTCCATTAATTTTATCTGATAGCTATCAAAACAATATTTCATTTACGTGGGTATCCTTGAATGGCAAAGAACTTCTTAGATTAATCAAGAAAATGCCTCTGTCGAGGAAATATCCAATTGATTAAAGGAATCTACTTTTGAACATAATTGAGTCGAAGTCGCTTGTGGTTTAATTAACTTTTGAGTTAAACAATGTGCTTTGACGTTGGCTAACTACTCGTCATTACTTTTGTCATTATGACTGACGTTAATGTGTCTTAATAAATCATTATAGTTTAAAGTAATCGAATCAATATTTTACATTATTTTGTTTCACTTAATATTATTTTGTTCCTTTTAATGTTCTACTTAATATTTATTGTTTGTAATAAATGTAGTAAAATGGTAGTTTGGAGCGGTAGTAATGGTAGCATTTTTATGGATAAGGATCCAGATCTGCCAGACTGTGGCTAGATAATAACAGCCGCGCGGGTCGATCTTCAAGGTTAAGCAACGCTTGCCTAGGTTGGTCTGTGGATGGGTGACCATCTTAACATAACGAGTTTCCTCCGTGCCTCGGAAAGCACGTTAAGCCGTTGGTCCCGGCTGTCATTTGTAGATCTTTGGCAGTCGTTACGGATAGTCAGAAGCCAGTAAATCTGACTCCAGTCTTGCCATGAAGTACCGTATTACCCCAGTTAATGGGTTGTGGAGGTCTGGTAGGCAGCCGCTCCTCGTAAAATACTGGTATTCAGCTAAATCCGGCTTGACTGGAAGCGGACCCCAATATAGTTGGGAAAAGGCTAGGCAGATGATGATGGATCCAGGTCTGCCAGAAAAAGGTTACAGGTAAAGGTTAAAGGTTATAATCATAGTATAGTATCATAGTAGTCCTTTGTACTGATTTTATAATTTAATTAATAATTATAATGAAACTTTATTATCTAAAATAAAATGATTTTCAAATGAACGCAATATTTACCCACCAACAATCAAACCAAAATTATAAATCCCACAATACAACATTTCAGCAACATTTGTTACTCGAAAACTACGTCAAGAAGTCACGTGCAACAGCTGGCACGATCGTAATTTTAACACAGAAAACGTTTTTAAAACACATGGAATTTTAAATAAGTCACCGAAAGTTTCTCCGGCAGTTTCACAGATAACAAAGAGTAAGTACGCAGCCGCGAGGTCTAGCTGCAATGCCTACTGATTTATTTGAAAAGTTACCTCTTAAAAGTATTCCTAAGAAAGTAAAAGAAGAAACCATATTCGGCCAGTCGCAAAACGCTCGACGTTCAAATGTTTGGAAATGGAAACTCCGCAGGAAAGTTATTTTTAAATTGTACCTTTCGCGGTACGGATTCTACATTTATGGCGGTCTTTCCCTCCAGTCAAAGTTTTTCTATAAATATTTTTACTGAATATTTTGATGACAAGTATTTTAAAAGAAAAGGTTCCTACAATATGAGACCACTTCAAGGAATTGAAAAGTGACCGAACGAAAGCGAGATTGTCGCATAATTTAAACAAGACACTACTTTTACAAGCACTATAGTAATATCTCAGACAACTACACCGGAAAATTCCGAGGGGGCGCCGTAAATTATATTTCACTCCGGCTTCTCGTAACAAGGAAAAATGTCTGAAAGATAGAGTAGGGAGTAATTTAACTGTGTACTTAACCTCTGAGTGCTCACTCAGTACGTTTAGAGGACGACGACTTTATGCATGTATTGTTTCTCCATGTTTTGTTAAGTATCATAGTCATAATGCCCCACTCCACACGCCCCCGCTACGTCGATGAAATTGCTTTAAACACGTTCACGGTTTCCCGTTGCAGTCAGATGGTATTCGGAACACCGAAAAGGGATTATCTCTGAAGTCGATATACGCGTATCGAGCATCGTTCCAATTGTACTAACATTGCTGAGATACGTTATATTTTGTGCTGAAATGCAATATTGTTTCGTTGATATTGGAGCTAACAATCTCTCTGATATTACTGAAGATTTATCCTTTGTATGTTTTATTTCAAAAATGGCTTTTAGAAATTCATATTATGTATTGAGATAGCAAGTTAGCAACATCTTGAAATAACCCGAAATGTGATTCGTATACAGCTGTCTTGGGAAGTTTGTTCCTCATTTCTAAGTTACGAACTAAATACTAAGTATTTATCTTACGGAGAGGACAAAGTGGACGTTATCGCTCTTTCCTGTGGCAGAAATGTTCCTTTTGAACAACCTTGAACTTTCCGCTCTAAGCTGCCAACCAGTAGGCACCATATTTCTTCTGAGGATAGAGGTGTGCCACTATTCTTAGTAAGCTCATTCCACATATTGAATATATTACAGCAGTGGCAGAACTCGATTCCAATAAATCTTTTACAGAGAATAACTTAAGTCTTGCTGCGGTTTTTTTGGTCTGGCATTGTCGCGATCTAATTTAGAACTGTGAGGGCTATACATAGATCTATATTCTACGTGCGGCATTGTAATAATGTATTTTATTGAACATTGCTCGAGATGGAATCTTGGAGAATTCTAGATTAATAATTCTGAGAAACGACAGCTTGAGAATATAAATATGTGTATGTAAGTCATCAATATTTTTGTGACAATACGTCCATTATGAAGGCTTCCCGGCTTGCGTTATTTCATCTTTTATTTTCATATTTTATGCATGCATGCATATAAAAAGAAGCCAATAACAATAGGTATATTGAAACCTATTATGTTTCGGTATATTGTTGTCCTTGTGAATGAAGTTATAATTAAGCCGTTGCTTGCCATCAGATGGGATCGCAGTCAAGCACTAGTTTATATTAACTAGAAAAAACCGGACAAGTGCGAGTCGGACTCGCGCACTGAGGATTCCGTACCAACTTATTTATGAAAACAGTTCAATTCCCAAATCGAGTATTAAAGGTTTTTAAAAAAAAAAAATAATCTTGTAACGTAGACATAACTTCCATTTCAGGTTTCCTATAAATGTGCCATGTGATCTTATTTCATGCCAATTTCAAGATTCTAGGTCCACGGGATTTTGATTCCCTTAAGAGCGTCGAAATATATGTTTTTTTGCGACATAAACGGCCGTATCTTCTTTTGCCTAATGTCTTTTATCGATAAAACAAATGACAGTGTCTCATCTCTAGCGGAAATGCAGTACAACGGGACTATGGTCTGTTCAATAATTCCGGAGACTAAATTGACATAAGTAATGTCAAAATTTCTATAGGAATGACGCCAGTTCTTTGGTGTTGAAATGTCATTTTAGTCTCCGGAATTATTGAACAGACCATACTTACGACAATGATGATGTCGTAATGCTGCCAACTTACGCCAATGACTACGATATCTTCGGATTACTCTCGCACACGTACTACTACTGGGATTCGCGGTTACACGCCACATTCGCAGCGAGGCAATTATGGGTAATATAAAGCGCGAATCTGTTTCATAGGAATTAAATTTTACAAAATATTTGTGATGAAAACTTAAAGATTGGCTGGAAAAAAATAGAATAGAAAAAGAACTTTATTGCAAACCAAAATAGTAACAAAACTCTTTACACTTAATGTATGGGTACAATGGCGGGTGGGATGGTGGTAGGAATGTTAACTACGAATGTATTCGACAACGAACATACTCCTGGGATGATAAGTAGGTATCCTATTATTGGGGGCGTGTATTTGTTAAATACAAGCATAAAAAACAAAATACAACCCAATATTATACTGCTGCTGCTACTGTTATATACTCGTAAGTGTAAATAGGGATGTAGGAAAGTCTATTTATTTGGAAGTTTGCCAAATCACATCTCAATCGCGTAATGTTCCACACACACCTCAAGGATATGTCAGCTAATCCGTAAGGGCCCCGCAGGGTCGAAACCTCTAGGGCCATGGGTTCGCTTCTGAAAACACCACCTGGCACGAAAGGCAAAGAAGGAGTGGGCTTTAGTCAGTAAGAGTCTTCCACGCCCCTCCTGCTCTGCCCAAGAGCGGGAGAAGTCATTCTGATGATGATGATAATGAAGACAACATGAATCCTCGATCGCTGAACATTGAAAGACTGTTACCCGAAGACATCATATTTTGATGACAAACGACAAAGTACGAGTAATTTCTAATTTTATGCTTCCAATGATACAGATTTACTTTAAAGGCCAACGCGTAATTATAACCTCATCGACAAGGATAAAAATATACCAGTACCTTTTACGTAGGTTTCTCTTTTTATAGAAACTTAATCATACTCACCCGTGCATAAAATATGAAAATTAAACATGATTTTATGTTACAAGCGGGTTTCATGTTGATAATATCTCAATACTACCACGACGACCTCTTTTAGGTGTGTATCTACTAAAGATAATTCACAATAATATTTTAAGTTTGAAAATGTATCTGCCAGTCTATAACGCTTTAACGGTTAAACTGCTGAACTGATTTTAATAAATTACAATAATTTTAATTAGTACGGGCTATGCTTGAACCCTCAGAAAAGACAAAGGCTACTTTTTAATTGACTTCGACTTCGCAATAACTGACATTCTTCAAGCTTCACGTAACAGCCACGAATACCTGAAATTAAAAGTCGCTGTAAAGGTAGTCGATGTGTACAATTGCCACTTTTCGTCGGTTGCCGTTTTTTTGACCAATATTTGGCAAGATTGAATCTCTGATATAAATAATTCTGTAGCCATACCCATTATTCCAATCAACTTTGCTTTCGGCAGCCACTGACGTCAGCGTGTGCGGCGTGTCCATATAAAATGGATAAAAATCGGTGGCGGAGATTTCTAGTTGTGGTGGATGGCCAATGTATCACGGCCAGACTTACTTTTGTTTTTTTCTTCTCAGTTTTTAGGCTGTTGTATAGCTATATTTACAAGGCCTAGCCAATTAAGAGCCTTTATTAA
This sequence comes from Mythimna separata, assembly GCA_030763345.1. Taxonomy (NCBI): domain Eukaryota; kingdom Metazoa; phylum Arthropoda; class Insecta; order Lepidoptera; family Noctuidae; genus Mythimna; species Mythimna separata. Next base: position 17,344,112 of record CM061171.1, on the reverse strand, counting down.
TGTAGTCAAAATAAACAACTTCATTTCGATAACTTTCTAGTAACCACCTACTCAAATTGAAGGGCATTTATTTATATAAGAGTACACACAAACTTATGCTTTAAAAACAAAAGTAACAAATACAGAGGACAATAATGCTGCCAATTCAAAAAGGAATTTCTTGTGTCTTCAAGCAGACGTATGGTGGTATGTTTTAGCCTACGATGCAACAGCAGGTTACTATTATAGAAATACGTACCGTAGTATATGCATTTACATAGCACGGGCAAGCCAGCAAGTAAATTCATCGCAGCTCGAAATATCGAATTTCTTGAATTATTATCGGACGTGCAGGATAGGTCAGGATCCTAGTCCCTACAGTCTTTGTGTTAGCTTCTGTACATGACTAAGTTTTTAATTTGAACTCCATTTTTTTAAAGAACTTTTTTTGAACAAATTCTTTCATGAAAGCAAAGGAATATTTTGTTTGATTTGCATTCTGGTTGATTCAGTTTTTTCTTTGCTTTTTGCTAAATAAAGTAATAACGCAAAAAATCTATAATAATATTTTTACGTACGTATAATTCCCTTTAGCTTCTCTTACGTTAAGTTCTCGCAAATCGTATTTATTATTAGAAAACCTTTTAACTTCGTAGAGAGCCTACTTTGCGTAACCTTTTTATTTCCTCACTTACCATATAATTGTATATTCATGACATGAGACGTATGTATGCTGGGGAACATTTAGTGATGCTGCACTGATGACATCGTGCGTATAAGAATGATTTTGATAAAATGGATAGGTAAATAATAAAATTGTGTGATTCTATTAAGTCATTCAAATCTTTTTTGATTTTGCAACTTCACTTGCTTCTGTGGCTGAAACGAAAGAACGAAAAAAAAACGGTAGAGTTTTTTTAAGGTTTTTATGGAAACTATGGAAATCACTATAATGAAGGTGTTCTAAAATGACGTTCACAAGGTGGCAGTGCTAAGGCGTCAAGTCCAGGCAAATGTCAAAACCCTTATGTTAATGACATCATTTTGGCATCAACGTCTACATCAAATCTTAGACGTCAAAGCCATATTATATACGTTTACAAAAGAAAACACCTGGACGGTTATGTGGAAAGAGGTCCACTGCTGGACATAGAATTTCCCCCAAGCGTCGCTACAACGAGTGGTCTTGTGCGTCTCGCATCCAGTTGGTTGATATTATTCCTCTGACGGAATCACGTGTTTCCTGATAGTTACAACTTAGAGAAATAAAAGTCAAAATGAAAAATAAATAATCAATGAATAGAGCACTTTAAGGCAAGCGTGCACCTTCATCGGCCACATCATCGCTTACGATTGGTGAGATAGCGATCAAACGCGAGACTACGCATCGTAATAAAAAAAATCGTACTTATTTATCTCAGGACCCCAAGGCCTGAGCCTTCGAAAGGCCATACAAGGGGCCGAAGCCAACTCGCAAAGGCCTCATTCGACACATAAATGTGACACTAACCGAGGATTATTCCTGTACGCAATATACAATGACACCCAAGGGCAAACCCTAGTTGGTGTGGAACTATTACGAAATATGGAAATGGTAGTTACGTTTCGATACAAGTGGAGAGAGTTTGGCATTGCGATCGAGGCGAAATTCGCCCGAGCCGTAAGCGAGAGTGTTATGGAGCCGAGTTTTGCAGTGACTAATTTCCACATGTATCAAATTACGTTTTAAAATACGATAAAAATAAACGTGAATGAATGTGCGACTCGTAGCCTGATATTATAAATGTAAAAAATTGTGGCTCGTGCACTTTTCCGCACTAGTGCGAAAAACAGTCAACTACGTGCCTAAATGCGGTAGGGACAAAAGCGGTTTTCCATATTTATTGGACTATGGTTTTGGGGGACTAATGTAGACTGGTTACTAAAAAACTATGCCCCTTGTTTAAACAATGTTATCAAATGACATTGACAATAAAGGTTATTAAGTAAATTAGTCGCGTGCATCGAATCAGTGTCGTCCTTACGACACATAAATTACCGTGTTCACACAGCAAGTATACACTGCAATGGATTTACAGCTAGTAATGCACGATGTAATTGGCTTGCAATTGCCTTGCAATTGGCTTTGACTAAGTGACTCAAAAAAAACTACGTGGCGATTTAGTTCATCAGAAATAATATTTTCACTTACTCGAAAACCCGTTTTTAGGGTTCCGTAGCCAATTGGCAAAAACGGAACCCTTATAGTTTCGCCATGTCTGTCCGTCCGTCCTCGCTTAATCTCTGTGACCGTCCGCTCTAGAAAGCTGAAATTTGGTACCAATATGTATGTCAATCTCGCCGACAAAGTGCAAAAACAAAAATTGGAAAAAAATGTTTTATTAGGGTAGCCCCCCTACATGTAAAGTAAAAAGCGTTTTTTTTTTTATTTTAATCCTAACGTGTGGTATATTGTTGGATAGGTATTCAAAAATGAATAGGGGTTTTCTAAAATCATTTTTTGATAATATCAATAATTTCGGAAATAATCGCTCCAAAAGTAAAAAACAATGCTTCCCCCCCCCCTCTAACTTTTGAACCATAAGTTTAGAAAATATGAAAAAAATCTGGAAAGTAGAGCTTTACAAAAACTTTCTAGGAAAATTATTTTGAACTTGATGGGACGAACACTTATTTTGACGGACGGGAAACTACGGAACCCTACACTGGGCGTGGCCCGACACGCTCTTGTTATCCCTAGCATTTTTAGGTACGCAATTTACAGTTTTCCGTGCTAGTGTGGAAAAGTACGGAAGTTCACACCCACCACATTTTTTTTTGTATTTATCATATCAGGCTCAGACTTAAGCGACCCCTATTCTGATCAACTGCCGTTTATTTATTTTTTCGTAAGAGTATTAAAAAACGTCACTACATATCACGTTTCTTAACAGTTTTGATATAAGTGTCATCCTGGGGAGCTTGTGGTTAGATAATAACAGCTGCACGGGTCGATCTTCAAGGTAAAGCAACGCTTGCCAAGGTTGGTCGGTGGATGGGTGACCATCTTAACATACCGAGTTTCCTTCGTGCCTCGGAAAGCACGTTAAGCCGTAGGTATCGGCTGTCATTTGTAGATCTTTGGCAGTCGTTACGGATAGTCAGAAGCCAGTAAATCTGACTCCAGTCTTGCCATGAAGTACCGTGTTACCCCAGTTAATGGGTTGTGGAGGTCTGGTTAGCAGCCGCTCCTTGTAAAATCAGTATTTTACAAGGAGCGGCTGCTAACCAGACCTCCAGGCTAAATCTGGCTTGACTGGAAGCCGACCTCAATATTTTTTTTTTTTTTTCCAATCTGCAATCTGCAATCGGCTATCCAGCCATAATCAGATGTGTTCCACCAGTCTTGACTTTGTAGGTGACATTCCATTAAATGGCACCATATAAAATGTATTGTTATGTTTAGGTTCTCTGTTCCAAGTCCAGTATGTGCCATCTTTTTAGGCGTTTTATGTTCCCCTGTGACTGCAGTAAATTCATTGCCAATTCATTTGTGTGTTTGCTCAGTCTTTCCTTGTATCTCTTGCTAACATTGCTGACTTCTTCTCTAACAGTAGGTATTCATGTATCTCCGTATTTCTTACAAACCAGTGCGCACTTGAGATAGTTCTCAGGGCAATGTTTTGGAATCTCTGGCGGATCTCTATGTTAGAGTTGCTCGCAGAACCCCAAAGTTCTATTCCATAGGTCCAGATGGGTTTTATGATGGCTTTATACACCAAGAGCTTGTTACTAGGACACAGAGGAGATTGTCGTCCAAGTAACCAGTTTAGTGATTGAAACTGTAAGTTCGCTTCTGTCCTCTTGGCTTTAATATGATTACTCCAGGTCAGTCTTCTATCCAGGTGTAGGCCAAGGTATTTTACGCTGTCGTGATTAGGCAGGGCCTTGTTGTCCATACGAACAGGCGGGCAATCACCTCTTCTTAGTGAGAATGTTATTTGTGTTGATTTGGTTACACTAGCTTTTATTCTCCACTTCCGAAGCCAAGAATCAATTTTATCGAGCTGTGCTTGCAGTTTCGATGATGCGTTGTTCGGGTCTTTATCGCTCGCAAGAGCATGCCGTGTCATCTGCGTAAGTGGCCGTTACAACACCTTCTGTTTCAGGCAGGTCTGCCGTATATATAGAATATAGCACTGGGCCGAGAACTGATCCTTGGGGCACAGAGGCAGTGATCAAGTATAGATTCGAGTATTCTTCTCCGTATTTGACTTGAAATTTCCTTTGATGTAGATAGGATTTCAGGATCATGAAGAATGAGTTAGGTAGAAGTGTTTTCATTTTGTACAGCAGTCCTTTGTGCCACACCCTGTCAAAGGCCTGCTGTATGTCTATGAATGCTGCTGAGCAATACTCTTTCTTTTCTAGTGATTGCCTGATTACGTGGACTACCCTATGACCTCAATATAGTTGGGAAAAAGGTTAGGCAGATGATGTAGATGATGATATCAGTGTCGTCCTTACAACACATAAATTACCGTATTCACACAGCAAGTGAACACTGCAATGGATTTACAGCGAGTAATGCACGTTGTAATTGGCTTGCTGGCGTTCTTTGATTGTTGTGATACGGACTACAAAATGACAGTGGTAATGCCTCACACATACCGACCGAATCGGTAAAGTGTTGGAATAAAGACAGGCTTAGGCATGTTGGTATGTTTGTTTGTAATTTATGTTTTTTTGTTTTGAATATTTTGTTGATTATGAGAGAAATTTGCCAGTCATCGACGAGGACTTTTTAGGTCTTATTTTTGATGGCGTGTAAATCTGACTCCAGTCTTGCCATGAAGTACCGTGTTACCCCAGTTAATGGGTTGTGGAGGTCTGATAGGCAGCCGCTCGTCGTAAAATACTGGTTTTCAGCTAAATCTGGCTTGACTGGAAGCCGACCCCAATATAGTTGGGAAAAAGCCTAGGCAGATGATATTGTAGATGATGATATCAGTGTCATCCTTACGATACGACACATAAATTACCGTATTCACACAGCAAGTAAACACTGCAATGGATTTACAGCGAGTAATGCACGTTGTAATTGGCTTGCTCGCGTTCTTTGATTGTTGTGATACGGACTACAAAATGACAGTGGTAATGCCTCACACATACCGACCGAATCGGTAAAGTGGTGGAATAAAGACAGGCTTACATCTGTTTGTTTGTAATGGTTCTTTTGTTTTGAATTTTTTGTAAATTAGCTAATTATAGCCCGGTCATCGATGAGGACTTTTTAGGTCTTTTTTTTTTAATCATTTATAAAATATTTCGAGGTATTCCTCGAACGCACCAGTTTTGAAGCGCAGCAATGAAGCGCACCATTTTTATTCTTCGGAGCGCACCTTTTAGTAGAGCTCCCGATGGCAAATCTGCTTACTAATTATTGTAACCTCGAATGTCTTTAAAATTGATCGGACTATTAACTGCTTTATAACTATATTATAGTGTACATTGTATCCATATCATGGACTAACTTTTTCATATAATTTCGCTGGAGAGGTCTCAGGAAACGAGTATTGCCTGGCCTGTTGGTCTAGTGGTTAATGGCCCTGACGGTTATACCGGATATCGTAGGTTTGATCTCTACAAATGTTTGTGTAATGAGCACAATAATCTGTTCTGTGTATGGCTGTAAATCATCTATTAAAATATATATATTTAAGAATGAATAAGTAAGTTAATCATTTGTCTAGTACCCATAGCACAAGCTCTGCTTAGTTTGAAACTAGATGGTGTTTTGTGAAAGTTGTGGAATATCTTATTTAGCATTAGGCGATGTTCTTAATTTACGTAATGAAAAAATGTTTGCCCGTCTAAAGAATACCGTTATTGTTTAAAAAAAATTAAATCAGTCAAAGAAGATTGGCAAAACCCCATGTACTTTCAGTATCACATACAGGCTTAACATTCAATAGAATGAATATATGGTTTAGAATGCTACAATAGAGTATAACAAAATATGTAATGGTAAGACTTACATTAGAGTTGGGGATATAAAATGATTTATAGACATAACCTCAAAATGGACCACCAAAAATAATACAAGGTACCTACCTAATTATGTAACTTAGAGCTTGACCAGAAGGGGCGAATTCATCGCGATTCTCTCGTGCGTATCACGCGCGACCGTTGCGCCCAGAAAGAGCGTATCGACGCTGGAGCATTCAACAATTCCGTATCAAATGTAGGTGCTCAATTTCCCTGGATATGTGCACTCGCTCTGGAGTTCGCGCGTTTAACTGGATGCAACAAGGTGTCCCTAGTATCTCGACTCGCGTGTAATACGCGCGAGTTGAGGGTTTGGCGTTGTGCACGCGATTTACGCGCGTATTTGGAATTCGCGCGATACTTGTGGACGCGACGTATTTGTGCTAGTATCTTACTAGTATATTACTAGCGCGCAAATGATTTCGCGCGAAACGTTTCTAAACGAATTCGCTTCTTCTGGACAAGGTTTTAAGGCAGACCCTTAAGCGTCGTCCTATTTAGCTAACTATCATACGATTGAACGGTGTGATTTCGTCGCACAATGAGATTAGTTTTATCGACGAAACCCTGTGCTCGCGCGATGATTTACAAGCTTTTATTAGGACACTCTAAAGAATGTGTGTTTAATCACATCGTTCAATCGTACGATGGTTAGGGTCAGCTCACACCGAGACGCGACGCTGCGCGCACATTTTTATAGAGTGACTCAAAATATAACTTTATTTACTACGCGAAAATATACACATTTCATTGTGAGAATTTAGAATACGTTGCTTCATGCAGCGCTGCACCTCTTGATGCCGCGCGGCGTCTCGTAACAGGAAAAAAACAAAACCAAACCACCAACCAAATAGTATTTATAACATTTTTTTATTATAATTGTAACAATACATTGTCAAGAAATCTGAGGAGCTCGTGGCTAAATAATAACAGCCGCACAGGTCGATCTTCAAGGTTAAGCAACGCTTGCCTAGGTTGGTCTGTGGATGGGTGACCATCTTAGCATAACGAGTTTCCTCCGTGCCTCGGAAAGCACGTTAAGCCGTTGATCCCGGCTGTCATTTGTAGATCTTTGGCAGTCGTTAAGGATAGTCAGAAGCCAGTAAATCTGACTCCAGTCTTGCCATGAAGTACCGTGTTACCCCAGTTAATGGGTTGTGGAGGTCTGGTAGGCAGCCGCTCCTCGTAAAATACTGGTATTCAGCTAAATCCGGCTTGACTGGAAGCCGACCCCAATATAGTTGGGAAAAGGCTAGGTAGATGATGAATACATTGTCAAGAAATACCGTAGGGAGATTGTTCCTTCGTGTCGATCGTAAGCTAAATACCAGACTACACTCATGACATGTGAACAACAGCCCACGGTTCTGAGTCATACTTTACAATTACAACAGTAGCCGATAATGGCTTCGGTTTTCTCCTTTAAACTGGTCAAATCAAGACACGTCGGCGAAGGCGTGATAAGCGCACATAACAGTTTATACACCGAAGATCAACTGCTGACATTGTTAAAGCATGAAAAACATTCACAGAATAAATAAGAGTCCTATTTCAGTCCTGCGCAGGTTTATACACTAAACGCAAATTGTAATGTACTAAAGTAACGTGGCGGCACAAAATAAGAGTTCACACTTCATTTATAGATGCAGACAACATTACAAATAACACGAACGACGAATTATGTTTAGACAGGGTCAAACAAAAATAGCATGGCAGTTTATATTTTTTTTTGTATTTGACATACCTAAGTAACAGCTGACGCAATAAGCCTATTTTATGCGTTTTGTTTTTACCGACTTCACAAAAAGGACGAGGTACTATTGCATTATTGCGTTTTGTTTCCGTAACGGGACTGTACCCTAAAATCATGGTTTTATAATTACTCCGGACTGCTAATATTGTATTTTAGCTTGGAAAATAACTAACGATATATGACCCATAAGTTGCATATAACTAGATTTGTGTATGTTTGGATTTTGATGTGATACCCAGCTCGCCAATCTTCTTTTCCGAAACGAACCCACACACAAGCCCCGTTTATTTGTTCCTTTGTAAGTGTATTGAAAAACTTCTACTCGTATAAATACGAGTAGTCAGTTAATATTTAAATTTCATTATAATTATATGTACATAATTATATAAAATAAATTATATTTCAACCATAAAAATATTGAAATAGTTAATTAATGTGATATTATATACGGACCTATTTTAATAGGTGGTACCTATCTGGCTATCGATAGAACTATGTCAATTTCATATAAACCTAGTAACCGTTCCACGGATTGTTTGTTTATATTTATAGTTGTCAGTTGATCATAAACAGTTCTCAGAATAACACAATAAAATTCATTGTATACGTTATCCTGGTTTCCCTGCTTACACTCTGCTTAAATATTGTGCCCCTACAGTGGTTATGGGCCCAGAACGCATAAATCAGGAGAGATTTAAACGTGATAAAGGAAGAAATTGGAGTGAAAATGAGTTCTGTCAAAATTGATCAACTCCATCAGAGCAACTACGAGACCTGGAAAATCCAAGTGGAAGCCGTTTTAGTTAAGAACGATGCCTGGGGATACGTGAACGGAAGTATCGCACGCCCAGCAGAACCAGCCGAAGCAGTAAAGTGGGACATTGGAGACTCGAAAGCTAAGTCTGATCTCATTTTATCGATAAGTCCGAGCGAATTACGACATCTACGAGGATGTAAGACTTCGCGAGACGTATGGTTAAAGTTACAGAACATTCATGCGTCGAAGGGACCTGCAAAAAAGGCGACATTACTAAAACAGCTGTTGCTCCATAAATTGGAAGAAGGTGGTGATGTAAGAGAACATGTTATGAGATTTTTCGATGTGAAAAGCCAGTTAGCTGACATGGATATCGAAATGCATAATGATCTGACCTCGATAATGCTCCTGTACAGTCTGCCGTCCAGCTTTGACAACTTTAGATGTGCCATAGAATCTCGAGATTCATTGCCGGATCCAGATACGCTCAAGATTAAGATTTTAGAAGAAGATCATTCCAGAAATCGAAAAGAAAGTGTAGATAGAGCATTTCTTGTAAAGGGAAAGAAGTCTTCTAAACCAAAGAGTGGTACTGAGCTGACAAGTTCGAAATTCAGATACAAATGTTTTAAATGTCATCTGTATGGTCATAAAGCCTCTGATTGTACGAAGAAGAACAAAGAACAGTGTAGTGATACCGTAAAGTATGTGTCGAATGATTATGAAGTACCTGATATCGATTCCAATTTTGTAACATTTAATTGTGTTTCAGATGTTAATGCTGTTTGCAACGGGAGTGGAAATTGGATCATCGATAGTGGCTGTACATCACATTTGTGCAATGATGCAAGTAAATTCGACAAAACACTTGTGCCTTTGTTCGGTAAGCTAAACTTAGCAACGAATTCAAGCACAAACGTACAAGGTAAGGGGACAGTCAGATTACTTACATGTGATAATGGTTCTAAAACAATTGTTCAATTGCCCAATACTCTATTTGTTCCGGATTTACGATGTAGCCTAATTTCAGTAAGCAAAATTACTGATCAGGGGTTTAGCGTTACGTTTAAGGATAACATAGCTAGTGTTCAAGATAGTTATGGTAACACTAAACTTGTTGCGAATCGTAGAGGTAATTTATATTACGTTGAGGAACATTTAGATAGTGTGTCAGCCATTTCTGAGCAAAAGGTTGACGTATGGATGTGGCATGAACGTTTAGGACACTTAAATGCAAAGGATCTCGTCCGAATTTTAAATAAATCTGGCATGAATGTTAAGATGACAGATGTGAGTGACTTGTACAATTGTGATATTTGTGCGAAAGGTAAAATGTGTATGTTACCGTTTACTAGTTCAAATGGGCCATGCGATGAAAAGTTAAGAATTATACATTCTGACGTTTGTGGACCCATGCAACATACGTCAATAAATGGCGCGAAATATTTCGTCACTTTTATTGACGATCATACTAGGTGGTGTGAAGTATACTTTCTCAGCAAGAAAAGTGAAGTGTTCACGACATTCAAAGTATACAAAAGTCATGTCGAGAATTTGTTAGGACATAAAATAAAATATCTTCATACAGATAACGGCGGTGAATTCTGTAATCGAGATTTCGACGATTTTTTGAAGAAAGAAGGAATAGCAAGAATGTTGACAGTTCCTGGCGTCCCGCAACAGAATGCTGTTGCTGAGAGGAAGAACAGGACGTTGGTGGAAATGGCGAGGTGTATGCTCATCTCGTCAGGATTATCTCCGGGTTTCTGGGCTGATGCTGTAGCGACAGCATGTCACGTAAGAAATCGTTGTCCAACAAGAAGTCTTGAAGGTGAAATACCGTTTGAGAAATGGTTTGAACGACCTGTCAGATTAGACTACTTACAAAAGTTTGGGTCTAAGGTACACGTGTTGGACAAGACACCCGTTAAAGATAAGTTTGCTCCACGAAGTTTCGAAGGAATCTTCGTAGGTTATCCTAGAGATCGAAAGGGTTATAGAGTATGGATACCAGCGCAACGACAAGTTATCATGTCAAGAGATGTGAAGTTTCAAGAATTGAAGAGTGAAGAAAAAGAAAATTTAAATTTACGATTTGATCCCTTCAAGATTGACCAAGAAGGGCCTGCAAATATTTCGGACCAACCAGCAACGGTGGAAATAGAATTCAATCCTAACCAATCCAGCAGAATCCAAGATAACAAAATTCCAGAGGTGGAAGGTGAAGGCATTTCTGTACCTGTGGAAGGATATGAAGGTCAAGAAACATCCTTTGATGCACCACAACTGACGGACGTTCCAGATATTGCTGTAGGACCATTTCAGCACGATCATCATCGGGATGATGTTCATACTGATGGGGGGAGGGCAATGAAGAGAGGTCCAGGGCGACCACGACTGGAACGAGGTCACGTCGGACGTCCACGGAAAATATACAATATGGTTAACGTAGAGCCAGATATTCCCGTGGAGGAACGCGTCGAATCAACGGAAGAGTTTGTTGATTGTCAGGATTTTGCCGGAGTCGTTGAAATTACTTTAAAGGAAGCTTTATCCAGTAATGAAAGAAAAGGATGGAAAGATGCAATACTTTCAGAAGTGAAGAGTTTAATCAAGAATGACACCTTCGATATAGTCAACAAACCTATGGGACGGAACGTCGTAGGTTGCCGTTATATTTTAACGACAAAGTTAAATGTGGATAAAACTGAGAAGAAGAAGGCCAGGCTGGTGGCAAGAGGTTTTAGTCAACTTTATGGAATAGACTATAAGGATACCTTTGCGCCTGTAGCTAGACTTGACACAGTAAGATTGCTAGTTGCACTTGCAGTTGAACTTGACCTTGAGATTCATCAATTGGACATAAACACGGCCTACCTAAACGGTTTGTTGGATGAGGAAATATATATGAAGGTGCCAGACCTCCTAGAAGAATGCCTGCAAGACCTCATGCGGATAGAACAGCCAGGTTCAGTTATACATGAACGTGCCAGCAAGTTGTTATGCAACCTGAAGTCTGGGGGCGAGGTGTGCCTGCTGAAAAGATCTTTGTACGGTTTACGCCAGTCAGGTCGTCAATGGAACATCAGGCTGGACGAGGAGCTGAAGTCCATGGGGCTACAAGTCTCTTTAAACGAGCCATGCCTTTATTTTAAGGCCGTAGATTCAGAAACGAAACTCTTTGTACTAGTTTACGTAGATGACATTTTAGTCGCATCGCAAAGAGGTGAGTGTATACAAACTTTCAAAAGGGAACTGGCCATGAAGTTTGAATTGAAAGATTATGGCATTGCGAAGTATATGTTAGGCATAGAGTTTGACAGATGTGACAAGAGCATTAAATTGTCACAACGAAAATATATTGACGATTTGTTAAATAAATTTGAATTAAGTGGATGTAATCCGATTTCTACACCCATGGATCCGAAAACTAAGATTACGAAACCTACGGAACAATGTGATACGGGGCAGTATCCGTATCGAGAGTTAGTCGGTTGTTTAATGTATTTATCTACGGGCACAAGATTGGATATTACGAATACTGTGGCAGTATTGAGCCAATTCTTGGATTGTCCTAATCAACAGTGCTGGAATGCAGCAAAACGTGTACTGCGCTACCTAAAACATACGAGAAATCACGGACTTATGTTTACGAAAACAGGTAAAACATTGCATGGTTATTCAGATGCCGACTGGGGTGGATGTTTGATAGATAGACGTTCTTATTCCGGTTATGTTTTTATGTTAGGAGGTGGATGCGTGTCTTGGAAGTCACAAAAGCAGAAATGTGTATCGACTTCGAGCTGCGAAGCCGAGTATATAAGTTTGGCGTCATCTATGAAGGAGGCAATTTACCTGAACAGCTTGCTTACTGAGATTGGGCTATGTAAGTTTGCACCATTATCTTTACATGTAGATAATCAGGGGGCGATTTGCCTTGCCGGTGATCCAATGTTTCATTCTCGGAGTAAGCACATTCACATCAGGTACCACTTTATTAGAAGTGTATTGAAGAACAATACGAGTATTGAGCTAAAGTATTTATCGACAGACTCAATGCTCGCGGACATATTAACGAAAGCTTTGCCCAGAGTAAAGCACTATTCGTGCATGCGTGGTTTAGGCATTGCTTGTTAATTGTTTATTTTGTTATGATTGTTCTTTGATATTACTTTCTTTTGTATGTGTTTTTTCTTGTATTGCTGTTTGTATTTAATATGCGCATTAAGGGGGCGTATTGAAATAGTTAATTAATGTGATATTATATACGGACCTATTTTAATAGGTGGTACCTATCTGGCTATCGATAGAACTATGTCAATTTCATATAAACCTAGTAACCGTTCCACGGATTGTTTGTTTATATTTATAGTTGTCAGTTGATCATAAACAGTTCTCAGAATAACACAATAAAATTCATTGTATACGTTATCCTGGTTTCCCTGCTTACACTCTGCTTAAATATTGTGCCCCTACAAAAAATACGTAAAATTTTAAAATTAATCAAGTAACAGTTGCTGTTCAACAGTAAAAAAAACTGAAATCATCTGCATAATGTCTTTCCATATTTCACTGATGATTTCTCATGATGAAAAATTAAAATACAAGCACCGTATTTCAACTCAATTTATCTTTCGATTGCATATTACTTTATGGTTCAAGCCATTTTTCATTGGAATCGTTTCAGTAAGTACATGGTTGGAGGATTACAACATTGATGTGGGGTTAACTGGAATTCTGCGGGCGCAGCTACTATTCATTAAATTCGACTTAAATGCGGGTAGAGCCGGGGGAATAGCTAGTCTAGAACGCCTTTGTGGTTCAGCGTTTTTTGTAACTAGATTTTTTATAAGCGTTTAATCTGACTTTACTTGATTGCGACTGAGGTGGTTGTCCTTATAGTCTTTGTCATTCAAGACCTCTCAACGTATATTTTTATTTGTTAGGCACAAGCCAAGATATACGTCCAAACATGGCAGAAATGTATTGTTTAACAAATCGATATACCTACCTACATGATGGAAACCAACGAAGTGGTTGACGATGCACGCTCGCCTTAAAGTAACCTTCGCTTTTATCTTAAAAATCCTCAGGTGTGTCATCTCATGCTGTGTACCATGGTCAAACACATCAATGATAGTTATGTTTGCTATGAATGACAGAACTATGATTTTAATAAACGGACTAAATCAAAATAACTAAGTATAAAAACTAGTTTAACGTCACATCAAAGAATACATTGAATATTATAGTCTGTGTATAATCAATATATCTTTGAAGTAGATAGTATTGAACATGTATAAATTGATATTGCTGTAT